>CM042693.1:102354653-105354653 GCA_023614405.1 Avena insularis
TACTTAATGATCAAATCTCCGGACATATAATAATAACCAAATGAAACAAAGGTATTAAGATACTGCTTACACAAAGGTTAAGCGATCACAAGAAGTCATACGTTGAATGTGGAAGGCGGTATGGAATTATAAGATAGCTTATGATTAATGATCGAGAGGTGCCGATCATGTCGCATTGATAGCGAGCGTAGATGACACACTTAAGAACACGAGCATCAATTGGAACCAAAAGTTTCATGCGAAAAGAATAACAAATGCAATTTATTTCACTAGATCTGCAGAGTTTTTTGGGTGAAATTGCAGAAAGTGTTTTGCATGTAGAGGCAAAATTTATGAGGGTTAACATATGACGTTTGTCATTAAGTAATTGAAAAAAATTCTGAATAAATAAAAGGAGTTTTTGTTGTGAGTTTGCATTAAATTTGGTAATTATTAGCAATTTTAATTAGGATTTGAGTGGAGGAATTTAAAGGAATTTTGTGGGTGGGTGTCCACCCACATGAATGAAGGGAGGAGCAAAGAGAGAGAGAGGCGTATCGCAGCAAGCCTTACCAAGTCCCCCTCTCCTATAAAATACACACCCCACCTCACTTCTCCTCCACCTCTCGTGAAGGATCTCTCTCTAAATTTATCCCCCATGGTCTGGACTAGCGAGATACATATTTCTCCCGTGGCTATTCGGCAAGAAGAAGTTGTGCCTTCGGCGCATCGGCCCGGAAGCGGAGGCGGAGGTTGCTCGGTGCCTCGGGAGCGTAATATGCGAGCACGGATCTTGGCTAACTGATTGCGGCGCTAGGACTTCCTCGATCTTGAGATACGACAGAATCAAATGCTACATCGACCCACGGAGTTTAACTAAAACAAGCTTTGTAGGTCTCTGGATATGCATCCGCTTGAATTGTTTTGTATCGAATGAATCTTGGTACATAGTTGTTCCATCATGGGAAATTTTTGTTTTCTATGTTGCGAACCTAAGCTCTATATTAAGATTGATATCATTCAGGATGTATCCAACTATCAGGTTAAATAATTGTTTTCTGGGATAGTTTTCTATAATCCGATCCTTAAGCACATCCTTGTCACTTCCCAAACATCAAAATCATATGTGCTTAGAAATAATTATTATCAATTCTTTAAACCAAGTCTCACCCTATAGAATAGCCTATTATTTTGTATTTAGATTGTGATATGTTCATGATCCTGAACATGAAGGCAATATGTCTTTAGACCAATATTCATCCATATATATAAAAAAATATGGTATATTGTTCCTAAAACTCCTTGGTAATTGTTTTGTAATTCAAAATGCTAATTTATCTATTAGTTATTATCACTCCATGCAAATTATATGACCAAGAACTTTATAAAGTGTTATACCTGAAACTCTTAAGGTTATTTGACTTAAAAGATAATGTGTAGTACAATTAAAAAGTTTTGTAAAATATATGATTATAATAGGACCAAATTTCATGAATATAAACATAGTGTTTCCCTAACAGAAGTTGATTATGTAATATATGAAGAAATTTAAAACAAAAGGTTCTTGCAAAGATATTAAAAGATACCTATCCATAAGAAGAAAATAATATGGGTTTATAAGATCTAAAGGTAAACATAAAATCCAGTTGCTAAGAAAGATTTTACTAATGGTTTTATGCACCATCGAATACTAAAGGAAGCCTATGACGTAGAAATTTAGACTACCGCCATATAAATAGTTCAAATTAGAACTTGGAATTCATTTTAAGAAATTTAGGTCTACAATTTTGTAAAATGTTTACTTTATATTCACAAAAGTATTACAAAATTAAATTAGAACTTTAAATAGTTAAAAATATATTGAAATAAAGAAGACTAAGCTTCAGAAAAAACGTGCATAATAAATCAAAACTAACTAAAATATATTCTCTCTAAGCCCTATCTGTCGCTCGCCCAGGTATGGCGGCATCATGCTGTTGCAGCTGCTGCGGCCATCGACAACCCACACCAAAGTCGTTAAGAAGTTGGCCAATAGGACGGTGCGGGTTGAGTATAATGCTCAGCTAGGGGGATGTCATAACTTCACCATCGTGCGTCTTCACAAATCACTAGAAAGAAATTTGTTGGCCAGCTCCGTTGTTACGTTATCGTTAATCACGTCCAAAACATATCTACTTTCTCGAACACTTTGCTATTCCTTCTCTAAACTTGTGATTTGGATACAACTTCTTTCTTGAATTTGATGTTGTTTCGGTGAGAATTACCTTGGTGTCTTGTTTTGTCAGAAAATGAACTATCGGAAAAATCCGGAAAAATATGTAAATTATATTTCACGGAAGATCTGGGCGAAGACAAGATGGAGAGGAGTCACTTTTTGAGGTCCCTTTCCCACCCCCGAACATGGGCCTGTAGCCATGCACGGAGACATCTTGACCACCAGGCACCCCGCAAACCTCCCTACGCTGCACCTATAAGTTGCCTTCGACCTAAAAACTAGGGAGGAGGGTTGATAGTTTTCGAGAAGGATTCCAGCTGCTCATACATGCCACGAAAACCAAGATTTGGATCCGGAAACTCCACCATACGGCACCCTACTTGCAGGGGCGAGGGAATTTGGAAGAGGATCATCAGCCATCATCATCACCAACACATGTCCATGAACCACCGATGTTTCCCTCATCCACTTGGTGAGTAATCCCCCTGTATGTGGAAGCTTGGGGATGGTAGGGATGGATGAGTTCTATCATATGTCGAATAATATACATTGAGGGGCATAGTGCCTAGTATCTCTATTAGTGCTATTTGACTTTGTTGCAACTTGTTGTTCTTAATGCTTGTCACTAGAGGGCAAGAGTGCCATGATCTCGATCTAAACTTATTATTGAATCATTATGATAGTATTGTTTGTGATCTTATCTTCAAGTTGTGTACATATATCATTATCCGGATCCAAAGGCCCCAAAGTGACAATAATTACAGGATAACCCGGAGGATGGCTGTAATTGTGAGGATCACATGTGTTTATGGCCGTTGTTAATGCTTTTACTACGGTGCTCTATTAAAAGAACACCTTAATGGTTATAATAGTTCCTAGAGGCCCACGCTGCCACGGGCTGGCTGGGATGGAGAAAATATTGTGCAAGTTATCATTGCGAGCACGTGTGACTATATTTGGAGCACATTCCTAGGATTGATTAGTACTTGGATGCTTGTTATTATTTATCTGCAATGCCACCGGATCTTACGCAGAAGAAGTTACATGTTTGGACTCGTCCATGCAACCATCATCCATCATCCTATGCCTACCTCACTTTTCAATTCTCTTTATTACCTTTCTTTGTTACTATTGCTCATGTTTCAGCATTGTTGTTGCTTTGTTGTTACTCTTGATAAACTTGTGAGCAAGAACTATTTCGAGTGTGACTGAATTGACAACTCAGTTGTTAAGGCTTGCAAGTATTCTTTGGCTCCCCTTGTGTCGAATCAATAAATTGGGTAATACTACCCACGAAGACTGTTGCGATCCCCTAAACTTGTGCGTCATCAAGACTATTTTATAGCATTGTTGTCGGGGAGCATAGATTTTTGTAAGTTCACTTGGATTTATTATTGTTCCTTGCTTCTCCTTTCATCATTGGGAAGTCTCGTGATGGAAGTTCCTATTTTACCATCCACTATAAGAAGAGGTATAGTCCTAAACACCTCTGCTTGCTCTTGATTCATACATTATAAGTAAACTTGTTACACCACCACCACATACACATCTACACACTTTGCTACTACTGCTGCAGAAACTTCTTTTGATGCTCATGATGTTACTTCTACTATGTTTTGATCGGTGGTTCATTAGGTCCTTTTCTTGATGCTACTATGGCTAGTCTAGGAAATACTCGAAACTCTAGTGAAGATACTATTACACCTGTTATCTCACTAAGGCTAGTGAGAGTTATGATATTAATGATGGTTACATTGAGTTCACGATGGTTTTGTTGAAGAGTGTGAAACACACATGGTACTAGTGCTATTAAGAGTCTCCTTGCTAGGCGTACTATTATGTCTAAGTTGTCCTCACGATACTAAGTTTGTCACTTCTCCATAGATATTAAAGATGAAACTATGATTTCTCTCTCGATTTATCTTATTTAGATATTGTTGAAGAACCTTTTTGTGGGAATGGAATTGAGAGTGATGTGGCTCATATGAATGAGCTTTCTACTATGAGTGTTTTACGATGATTTTAAGATGTGCTTGATTACTTAAGATTTCTCCTTTTTCACTAAAAGAAGAAGCTGGGGCTTGGTTTAATAGATTACCTCCTGGTTACATTGATAGTCCTGATTGCTTGATTGCTTCTTTCTTTCAGAAATATTTTCCTCCGATTACTAGACATGCTCCTTTGCGAGACTTTTGATTTTAAGCGGTAGAAGAAGATAAATTGCCTGAGTTATGGACAAGGTTATGTGCCTTGATTCATGCACATCCTGGATGTCCATTACCTAATAATGGGCTTCTTGATATCACACCTAATAATAAAGAATGAAGTGTTTCAACGGTCCAACACTTTTAGACTTTTTGTCCTAACAAAACAAACGTATTGTCTACCAATGCCACCCCAATCTTCTATACTATTATTTGGCTTACCGTCATGATGGTTTGGTACGTCGGTACGGTCGAAACATTTCCTGCGCTGTGAGAGGCGTATGTGTAGAGGTTTGTTGGAAGGAAAAACTAAGTCCCTCTCCGTGGTCTTGTCGCAGGCGAGGGACGTGAAAGGCGCTTTAAAAGCAACGGCAATGGCCGACCCTTGGTGGGGCCGCCATTCCCGACCTAGAACCCACGTCACTAGATGGGCGGCTGATTTGTACTTGTGCTGGTGACATGACGGTGAACAAATCAAGTAATATTCTAACCCCCAATGGAGCTTTTAGAGGCCACCACCCTTATGCACCGTTGGTTGGGTTCCAAAAGCGATCCTGGCGACCCTCAGCCGTTCATCTTGACTGATACAACTACGTAATGGCTAGCTACCCTCCTGGACGGTGGGGGCCTGCATTTTGCGCCCCACTCGGGGACCCTTAATGATAATGACTGGCTGGCTGGTCGTTCGTTCTATTGTGGCGTTGCAAATAGGCGAAGCGGTGGCTCCACTAGTAATAGTATAGACTAGGCGAATTGGACACGCTGCAGGGTAACAACAGTAGTGGGGTGAATGGAGTGCATGGCCAGCTTGGGGAGTGTGCTACGCATGCTCGCCTCTGTGATGCAGCGTAGCTGTATGCAACAGAATCGGGACATAGAGTGGCACCTGCCAGCTAGCTGGCTTGATGCCGTCTCTGCCTTGGCACCGTCGCCACCACCGTGGTCGTCTCCATCCCGCTGGACGACCTTCTCCCAAGCATGTTCCTCCCTACAGATCCGTGTGATCGATCTTCCGCGGTCGACCTCCTCCCGACCACCGAACTTCGCCACCGCTTTTGGAGACCTGCTTCAGTGTCCTAATACCAGCATGTCCATATTCTCGCTGCTCTTCCATGCCTGATTGTTTAAGTAGATCCACCAGCTTATCTTTCCTGTCCATGAATAAGCAAAGGAGAGGCGTGACCATGTTGCCGCCATGCTGGCGGCACCAAGCTGAGCAAAGGCGGAGCGCGGCAACTACTGGACCACAAGCAGTAACTCCGATGCCCAACTCTTGTATTTCCTCCACTCTAGCCTAACTTTCCACTTATGGTTCTCCTCTGTTGAGGTGTAGTTTCTGTTGCCGGGCAGTAAAAAGTTTATAAAGTTTAACAACATCAGTGAAAAGCAGCAAACACGTTTGTGTGCTCGGTGCTGCTATAATACTGAATATACGAGCTCACAAAAATGGTTGTGAGGATACGAGATGGACCTGCGATACATACGGTATGGTGCTTGCAAAATATTAACAAATCTCTCTTTTTACACAAAGAAATCATACAGTGAACAAACAATCGATCTGTAGTACATGTGAGAACAAAAATTTAGATGTGTTGGATGTTCTTATTTTCTATAGCCAAGACGATTGACATCCTCTGATCCATCGCCAAATTTGTGTTATAAAATATAACTGTGACAATTGACTATGAATTAGATGCATTGGAGTAGGAATTAGAGGCATAAACAATTGAAAGAAGCACAACATGCAAGAAATTTTATGTCCTTAGATTTCAGGATTTATATTCCATAGCAACCCGTGCACTATGCTGGTTTATTATAATGGACCAACTGATGATTTTAGGACATACCTAGATAGCTTTGCTGATTGTGTTTTAGAAAAAGAACTCCTACAGATGTGAAGAATTAATGACTAAAATAAGCAAAAATTATGATGATTGGACTTCAATGAGCTGAATGCACCTAAGCCTACTTACTCATGAACCAATTATGCTTGAGCCAGTTCCAACACCAACACCAAAGAAGAGGGGAGTTATTGCATTAAATGATGAAGTGATGAAGGAAGCTAAGAAATGTCTAAAGGAGAGAGGTATTAGAGCTGAAGATGTGAAGAATCTACCTCCTATAGAACAATTATGTAAGCCAATTCCCCACTCAGCTAATATTGAGGTACACTCTCTCCAACACTTTGATGAAGGAATTGTATGGTAAGCCTCTTGATCAATGCTTGAGGAACTTGACATATTTATTGTTAAACAAAGGTATTTTTAATAAACAAGTTCAGAATTATTTAGAAGAAAACTCTAGAGCTATCAATGAGTTGAAGATATTGTGGAAAGAACTTCTAATGATATTAAAGCGTTTTATAAACACTTTCAAATGGTTCAAACTCAACTTGATCAACTCGCTAAGGTGCAGAAGGATATTGCTAGTTAATGCTTCAGGAGATAAACATGTTTATGCAATTATAACTAGGGCGGTTTATAGCTACTCAAGATTCTTTATATCCTGAAGGACACCCTAAAATAATAGATCAGGATTCCTAACAAAGGTGAAGATAGTGGTAGTCTTCGTAAGAGGAAGAAAAAGAAACATAAAGTAGTTAAGGAACCACTTGAACCTGCTGTAAATCCTAATAGTATATCTCTCTGATGCTAAAACTAAGAGTGATAATGATAAAAGCGATACTCTACGATAAGGAGGAAGGTGAGAAGAACATGAGAAGCAGTAAGAACACTAGGTACACAAAGGAAGATTTTATTGCTAATAAACATGAAAAAAGAGAACCTTGGATCACGAGAAACCTATGCCTTTTCTAGGTAAGAAACACAAGTCAAAGGAGGAAGAACATTACAACAATTTTGTGAGTGGATGAAGCCTTTATTCTTGCAATTCCTTTGGTGATGCTATTAAATTGCCTCCTTATTCAAAGTATATGAAGGATATTGTCTCATATAAAAGGAAGATTCTAATGAGGAGATTTCTACTTTGCTTGCTAATTACTCCTTCAATGAGTAGGTTCCAAGAAACTTGGTGATCGGGTATACCAACTATTCCTTGCTCCATTAGGAATAATTATGTTAGAAGCTGTTTATGTGATTTGGGAGCTGGGATTAGTGTTATGCCTTTTTCTCTACAAGAGACTCCGACTAGAAAAGTTGATACCAAGCGATATATCTTTACAAATGGCTGATAAGTCGACTACTATTTACATTGGTATATGTGAGGATGTTCTGTTCAAGTTGCTCATAATTCCATGGTTTTAACTGATTTTGTTGTGCTTGAAATGCTGAAGATGATAATATGTCTATTATTCTTGGGAGACCTTTTCTTATCTGCGGTGCTGTCATCAATTGCAATCAAGAAAAAGTAACATTCAATATTAATGACAAAACTGCTGTCTATTTCTCCAAGAAGGTTGTTAGAGCTATTGCACGAATTCCATTGAAAATGTTGAGAGCACCAAGGTTGGAGAAATATATTGTCCCATTACACAAGAAAATTTTGAAACTATTATCATTGGGACCATTGCTATCAAGTATGAGGTAACATAATTATAACACCCTCACTGTAAGGCTGGGTTCATGTGTATAGTGCCAATCCACGGATCGGTTCCTTTGCTTTTACAGTACAAAATGATACCAAATATATTGTACATCATAAATACAATGAATATGATCCAGAATTTACATTATATTATAGCGGAAAGCATACGGTAGATCTCCATCCTTCAAATGTGCCACAATGAGCAATTGTTGAGTGGAGTCTCGCGACCTATGAGCGATCACTCGATACGATATAACTTTGCAACATGAAAGCGTAGCAGCCGAAGGTTCAATACATGGAATGTATGGCAAGTAAACTAAAGTGGTTAACAACAGATCTATCAACTACATACTTATTTGGCCAAGTGGAGTTCAGGCTTATTTGCATAAAACAATAGTTTTATCCTATATTTTGTAACATAATAGTTTTCCAATACGATAAATAGGACACTCTGGTTCACTCCAGTGCTCTACCCAATTAAGTTCACCCAACAAGTTTTAAGCATCAAGAAATAAGGATGCCGAGAAATATGTCATAGCATCGATGTCGGGTCGCTCAAATTGTCCATAGCAGGGGACACGGCTAAGCACTTAGTTTATACACCTGCGAGGTTAGTACACTTACCCATGTGACTTGGCCAGCCCAGCTCGTACCACCACTCTCATATTGGGTGATGATAGGGAGAAGTCCAAGACGAGACAATTCGGGAAGAGCTTTTCAAACCCATCCACGCACCGTACCAACCTACACTATTCTACATCTCTCTGTCTCGTAGGGTTGAGTCGCCACAACCTACTAAGTCCAGCCGACCACCCACTCTTACTGGCACATGGTTGCACACGAAAGCTACCAAACAAAGAAACCAATCCTTTCTCAGTGTCCTGGGCGGCATTCCCCACCAATATCTTCACTCTGATGACCCAATCAATGCCATTCCGCCCAGGTGGTTCATTAAAACATGTTGATTTGTCATTTAGCAAAACATAAGCCTTTCAAAACATATAACTTTTCATGATGTGATTCCCTTCCTCGTCTAAATAGCATAGCTAAGCAATCTACCAATATGATGGCTCATAAACAAGGAATCCTAGGGAATAATATGGGACATAGCATAGAATGTACACATCAATTCCTACATATGCAACTACGAAAACATCTATAATGCATAGGAAAACAGTAGAACATTTATGACCAAGATAGCACCACTTGCCTTTTGTTGTATATGTAGTCGATTAGATAATCCTCACAATCCTCGTAGATATAATGGTTGCACCCATCATAATTGCAATACTTGCAATCATAGTAGTTGCACTCACAGTAGTTGCATTCCTCGCAATCTAACGTTTGAAGCAAACACAACATTCAAAACATTGCAATCATGCAACAATACAGTAAAACAATGATGAGCAAATGCATCATAATGATTTAATGGGTCACTCTTGTTGTATTTAATGTTATGAACATTATTAGATCACATGATGCATGTGGAGAAACATTTAATACACTAAAGCATTTATTATTAAAGTTATATCGATTTAATATGGTTTATCTCAATTTAATTGAACTACGATGTTTACGTAAATATTAAATTGTGAATTAAATTCTCTTTGGATAGGTGATGCAATTTAGAGACAGTAGCAATTTGAATCACCTAAAAAGGAGTTATAGTCATTTTCTTATGATTAGAATACTATTGCAATGAATTTATAGATTTCTGTATGAATTTATATTTTAACTATACCAAATAATTTGGCATGAAAATTTCTTTGGATAGATATTATCAATACAAAACAGTACCAATTGGTCTCACTAATTTTGGAGTTCTGGTTAATTTTCTATGATTTAAATACTAGTTAAAGGGTTTAAATCATTTAACTTATTTACTTCGACTAAAATTATATCTAAAGCGGATAAGTGTTATACATGAAACAAGGATTACATAGACATATTATTTGTATTTTTATGATCTATAAATATTTTAATATGATTTATTTACTCCAAATAGGCCAACCATTTAAATTACTGCAGTAAATATGTACTGTAACAGTATATTCATATTCTACATACTTTTCTGAATCCATTGATATATTATTTGCAAATTTTGGACTTACAAATATTTTATATGCATTTACAAGTTTACATGATTTTCTTCCTATTTAAACAATTTTCTGAAAATAGCAGACAAACACGATGACGTGGCATGACCTGGTTCGTTCTTGTGAGTCGGCGTTATTTGCCAGTGGCCGGTGACGGCGTGGTGAGCGATAATTGGCTGATACCTCTTCGTCAACCTGATCGATCTCGCGTCCTCTTTCTATCCGGCCAATTGGGAAGAATCCTTCCGGAGCTCACCGTGTGTTGGAGGTCGAGTGGCGGCGGTCAGCGATGGCGGTGACGGTCGGACGTCGGCAGCGAAGAAGCCCTCGAGGTGCCCGGCGATGTAGAATACTACCACGAAGTGTGCGAGGAAGGGGTCTCGATGGGCGAAAATACTCGGCGCTCTCTTCTGCGGCTGCGATAGGCGGATGGAGGCGAGCGATGGCGATGCTCTGGCGAGCAATTGGGCGCTGGGGAAAACCCCATTTAGGGTATTGGATAGTCATTTTGCATGATAGAATTTTTCCTTAGGGTTTAAGTGCAATGGTGTTCATGCATGCTTCATGATTTTGAATTTTGAAATCTTGCACACCAATTCTATAATCCATAATCAATCCATGCCCTTTTGCCTATATGGCTACTTAGGCCAGAACAAAACAATATAAGGTTTTGAATCAAGGTTGAGAGGATTTTCAACTCAAAAAAGTTTCTTCTCTTTGAGAATTTTCAACCAAGTCAAACAATTCAACCAAATTATTTTATTTATTTCACATTCCAAAATTAGGAGAATTTTGGGATGTGACAATAATCACCTTGTGGAATGCAAAGTTTTGCTTCATATACCATTGTTTTGGTAACAAGAATTGATCAACCTTGTTAACAAAAGGATTTTAATGAACAAAATAATGTTTCCACTTTGGTTATACTTGCTTTCTTTTACTTTTATCCTTCCTAGCCTTTGCCTTTCTTTTGCTAGCTTTGGTTTTGTTAGTTGTTTGTTTGTTAGAGTTTCTTAGAGCTGCTGTAGTTTGGCTTTTGGTTTGCTTTTGCTTCTTCTGAAAAAAAACTTTTCTGCTAGAAAATCAATTTTCATACCCTGAAAATTGGCCAAAAATAAAGTTTCCCAAAAAATCCCAGAAAATTCAAAATAGATTTTTCCTTGAAAAAAGGGGCAGAGAGGCACCTGAAGTGACCCAGGTGGGCACCCCAGGCCACCACACCCATGGTAGGCACGGCTACGCTGAGTGCTTCAGTGCTGACAAGGCCTCAGGGCCCTGCCTCCTCAAAGCCATCTTCTTTCTCTCTCCCGAAAAACACCAGAAAACTTTCTCAAGCTGGAGTTATTTCTGTTCTTGCTCGCGATTTTCGATCTCCTTGTTCAGCCCATCTCAAGTGCTGATTTTTGGAGGGATTGTTCCTTGCAAGGAAGATGAGTGCTTATCCACTGAATCAATATGACTTAATGGTGCATGAGCCAATGAAGGTTCATCGTAAGGAGGCAGTTTTTCCTTCCATATATCCATGCCATGAATTTATGAGAGCTGCGGGGATCCTCTAAGATTTCCAAACTATGGTTACAAATGCAAGGTTGGAACACTTTATTGAAGGTGAACCATTTCAATATGTTAAGCTATCCATGGCTTTTGTGCAGGATTTCCGGTTCACTTGGTCTACTTCTAATTCCATGGTCCATTACAAAATATATAATATACTTGTCGACCTGCCTTTTGCTGATTTCTGTGCAACAGTTAGAGTACCTTAGTGAGGATCTTGTGAGAAGATCAAGGAGAGGCCCAAGTCACTTATGGATTTATATGCTGATATTTGCCAAGGTTTTTACTTCTCAAAGGAAAGTGGTAAAATTCGGAACATTCAGCTCCCAGTTATTAGATACTTTGCCTATTTCATTACCACGTGTGTTCTTGCTAGAAAGATTGCTAGAAAGTTGTCTTCTTTTGATCTAGCTTTTATCGCAGCTGCTTTGAATAGGAATAGATCTTATAGCTTGGGTGCTCTAATAGCTCACTGTCTCACCACCAACCGTGAGAAGGGTGGAATTTGTGGAGGTCTCATTGCTTCTAGGTTGCTAGCTTTCCATGGTTTAGAGCCTCACTATTCAGATTTTCAGTTCCCCATAGAGAGGCTTGATATTGAATCCATGATTCAGCATGGTTTTGTTTCCTTGGGGGCTAATGTGAGAAGTATACCGTATGAATTATCTTTTTCCCAGCAAGGTCGAAGAAAGGGTAGGACTGAGAAAATAGTTTATTTTCACACTTTTGCTTTGTTTAATTTTGATATGAGACAAGGATGGTGCGCTTCTTGAGGAGGAGGTTGACACATATGTGGCAAAACTCTCCCACAAGAGGATAATGTTGAAGAGGATCTTTGAAGACAATTCGGTTCAGCCCTCCAACTTGGGAGAATCTTCATACAATGACCCTCATTTGATTGGGCGTGTATTCTTCTTCATCGCAGTGCTGACTATGATTATTCCTATGATGGCCTTTTGAGCATGGTACTATCTCGCTATTAAGCCCCACAGGCCAAAAGCCTAAGCTTGGGGAGGTATCTGACATCACACACTCATATATATATCACGTTAAATTAGGTTCTTTGTATATCCATTGTTTTCGCTTTATTTTTGGTTTTTGTTGCTTCTTTCTTAAAACCAAAAAATACCAAAAATATTTTCGTTGTTTCTCTTTCTTTGTTTCTTTGCTTTGGTTTGCCTTAAAATAAAATCCAAAAATATTTTTGCTTTGTTTGGTTTGCTTTTTCTTTGTTTGTTTTTGCTTTGTTTGCTTTCTTTAAAATTAAAACACCAAAAATATTTATCGTTCTTCTTTGGTTTTGTGAGTTCTTTGCAGGGTTCAGCCATCCTTAGTGGATTTTGGTTTCATGTTATTATTCAAGTCACACAAGTAAAGGGCAATAATGAAGATTAAGACAACTCGAGGTGTGATAAGAGGCTGATGTGAACTCTATTTGTTTCATTCTTGTACATATACTTTTCATTGTGAGCATGCTTAGCCTATTTGTGTAAGGTGTATGTCATTATGGATGTAGTAATTCTTGCTTGTCTATGATTGGCTCTAGCTTGCTAATAGTTTGTAGCATGTCATATGCATGTTGCTTGCATTGTTTTATTCATACTCTAGTATGACATTGTGGTATCCTCCTCTGACTGTTCATGTGAATCGACTTGGCACATGCTCACGCATGCATATGACTAATCAATAGTCAGTAAGCCTCGATGATTTATTTTGCCTCAGAGTTCTTGTATCACTTTCATGCCATAATTAGTCATGTTTTGTTGCAAGCATGATTATAACAGTTATTGCTCTCTCATTTGTCGCTCCCTCTCTATTGCTAGCCTTCATTTGCACTGAGTATGTGTTCTACTGCTTCCAACTCCCCAAAACCAATATTTCCAGATGTGTCCAGCATACCTACCTATTAGCATCATTTGCTACTTCAATGCATATTTTATATATGCCATGTTTTCTTCAAAATAAAATGTTTATACTTTTGAGAAAGTTAGTTAGTAAAGCTCTCACGAACTTGATGGCACACTTTATTCTTTGCGCTTAATAATTCTGAACCATCGTGACCTGAACATGAAAGTTATATGCTTGCTAATTATATGCTGGGAGTCAGCAGAACCGTGCTGTCATGGGGAATGCTTTCAACAATTTTTGGATATCTCATCCAGTTGATTCCTTGCTCTTTTGTTTACGGATGTCGACGATGTGAAATAAAATGGGAGGTTGTGAGTTCATGGAGTTTATACATTGTGTTAGAGAAACTCCTGGGCCGCTAGCCTAAGCCATGCTTAATCATGGTGGAAACTTGCGACATCACGATAATGAGCATCTATGAAGCATCCTCAATAAAAAGCTATGCATATGGTAAATAAAAAGATTGTTGAGATGCTCATTGTCTACTTGCCTTGTCATTTTGATTATGGGAAAGCTCATGTACCATGTGCAAGGGTACCCGTTAAGCGGTTCTCGATTATATGCATGTATTTACAATGACAAGAACTTTCGGTGACCAAAGTTGAGTAGCATGCGGGCGACCACGTACTCAAGGGACTTGGGATTTCCGGTTTATGATGCATCAAGCATATGATTCAGAGTGGACCTCACTTTCACCTTAACCACATGAAGATGCCTATGATAGGGGCAATGAGAGCTCAAAGCTAATGAGTACCTTCCTTTCAGCATTTGGAAGCCTTTCGAACCTTTCAAAACCATTTTCACAACCTTGTTGAGTCACCACTTATTCTATGAGCACCTTCTTGAGAGCATAGTTGTCATTCTTGTGTTTGTTCCAAAACTTGGTTAATTATGTCATGACTTTGATTCTTGTATCTACGATATCTTTACTTCTAGTCTTCATGTGAACTTGAGGTGCCTTGGCATTTATATTGTGCTCTTCAAACAAAGGCAAGCGAGATACCATTCTATCATACCTTATTATGAGCAATGCAATGTTGCTTATGTTTATGTTTCATGCTACTTATTATTATTGAATTGGTTTCTCTTCATAGCTTGCAATGACTATTGAGTAAACTTAGTTGCATACTCTTTATTATGAATTGTCTAAGCATATACTCCTGTGCTGAGAATATTTACATCATATGAAGCAAAGTGTTAAGTGAAAGTTCTTTTATCGCTTTCAGTTTTCAACTGAATTGCTTAGGACAAGCAATAAGCTAAGCTTGGGGGAGTTGATCGTCCAAAATGTATCTACTTTCTCGAACACTTTGCTATTGTTTCTTCTCTAAACTTGTGTGATTTGGATACAACTAACACGGACTGGCGCTATTTTCAGCAGAATTACCTTGGTGTCTTGTTTTTGTGCAGAAAATGAACTATCAGGAAAAATCCGGAAAATATGCCAAAGATCATATTTCACTAGAAGATCCACGGGCCGGAAGGCGAGGCGGAGAGGAGGCTGGGGTCCCACACCCACGCCGAGCATGGGCCCACTGGGCCCAGCGCCTAGAGGGTGCAGCCACCCGAGCACCCCTCGGCCTCCCTCTGCGCCTATAAGTTTCCTTTTGAACTAAAAACCGGGGGTTCTATAGTTTTCCAAAAAAGAGTTCAGCTCGCCGCCTCCACGAAACCACGATTCGGATCCAGAAACTCTGTTCTGACACCCTGCCAGGACGGGGAATTTGGAGAGGATCATCGTCATCGCCATCACCAACGCATCTCCATCAACCACCTATGTTTCCCTCATCCATGAGTGAGTAATCCCCTGCTGTAGGCTTAGGGATGGTAGGGATTGGATGATTTCTATCATGTAATCGAATAAGATCTATTGGGGCATAGTTCCTAGTATCTCTATTAGTGCTATTTGAATTTGTTGCAACTTGTTGTGCTTAATGTTTGTCACTAGGGCCAGTGCCATGATCTCAGATCTGAACTTATTATTGAATCATTATGATAGTATAGTTTGTGATCTTATCTACAAGCTGTACACATATCATTGTTGGATCCAAAGGCCCCAAAGTAACAAAAATTGGGATAACGGAGGATGGCGTAGTGTGAGGATCACATATGTTCACGGAGTGTTAATGCTTTGCTCCGGTGCTCTATTAAAAGGAGCACCTTAATTGCCAATAGTTCCCTAGAGGCCCCGCTGCCACGGGCTGGTTGGACAGAAGGTGTTGTGCAAGTTCTCATTGCGAGCACGTATGACTATATTTGGATCACATGCCTAGGATTGATTAGTACTTGGATGCTTGTTATTATTTATCTGCAATTCCCTAGATCTTGAAGTTACATGTTTAGACTCGTCCATGCAATGCCCGTCTATCCATCTCTATGCCTACCACACTAGAATTCTACTATTACCATTACTGTTACTATTGCTCCTGTTTCACTATTACTGTTGCTTTGCTGTTGCTACTGATAAACTTTTGTGAGCAAGAACTATTTCCGGTTGCAGCTGAATTGACAACTCAGTTTTTAAGGCTTGCAAGTATTCTTTGGCTCCCCTTGTGTTGAACCAATAAATTGGGTAATACTACCCGCAAAGACTGTTGCGATCCCCTATACTTGTGGGTCATCATCGATGCGATTCGTGTCCCTATCACCGTCATCTGGGAGGATAAGAAGGCCACACAGGTGTCCTCGATCATCCTCATCCCCATTTCCCTCTTCCTCGTGCGCTCTATCCATCTCTCTCTCTGAAATCCTCTGTCTCGAACCCTTGTTATAGAGGCCGATGAATTGTCACCGTTTTGCACAACCCCAGGTACCACCAAGCACGCTCGCGCCTCCACCTCGTCTTCCTAGTCCTTCCTGCCAAACCACGCAAGTTAGAGTGGTCATCGTACCCCAAATCAAGACCTCCTTCCCGAAGTCTGGCCACTATCATCCACCTCGATTCTGGCCACGATTCGCTTCACCGGCCGCACCATCACGTTCCTGGTGAGCCACCGAGTCTTCTAGTATGCTCCAATATTTTTATTGCTTCCTGTATCGTCACCGCCATGATCGCCTGCAAGCGTCGCCGCCGACCATTCTCCAGTGACCAAAATAGGGCCGCTCTAGTACTCCTAGAGTCGTTGTCTCATCACGATTCCAGTACCACCATTCACGCTTTCCTGGGGGATCTAGTTCGTCGCCAACGACCATCTGTTGGCGGTGGACGCCGTGCTGACGTCACCTCGACGTCATGTATGCGTAATCAACGGCCACATCAACGGATTTGAACCAGTAAACTCCTATGTAGCATATGACGTGTCCTCGACCCCACATGTTTACGGCACAGGCTAGGGTTAGTCCCGGTATAAAAAGTGTTTTTTTTTTTAAATTTAATTAGAAGGCGAATAAATATTATAAATTCAATAACTTTTATTTTATAATCCATAAAAATATGTATGATATATGAAAATTTTCAAAAAACTAAAATCTACCATTTTAAACTATTATTATACATGGTTATATTACTTAACTAAATACTTATTATTTAGTAAGGATTTTATAATTAATTAAATTTAGAAAATTAATATTTTAATATTTTTAAATCCAAAAATTCAAATATTACATTAAAATTCTTAGAAAATAATAAATACAAATTTAAACTATAATCATATATTATTATATCACTTAACTAAATATTTATTATTTATTAAGTATTTATAAAGTAATAAATTTTATAAAAATCATATTTTATTATATAAAAATCATAAAATAGATATAATATACCAAAATAATCACAAAAATAATAACTACAAGTTAAAAATATAATATTGCACGTTTAAAGTAAATAAAAATTTAATACTCTAATAACTTGAATTTAAACCTATTTCCTTAATTGTAATTCATAAAAGGATATATAAAATTGCTAATATTTATAATATTATTCGTTCAAGGTATAAAAAAGTATTAGTCTTAAGTATTGATAGTATGAAGTCAACATAATCCAAAACATCTTAAATACAGATTTTTAAATTATCATTCATAAATAAGTGTATATCAATTCCCAAAAGGATTATTATCAAATATAAAATCCTCAAGAGTAATATTTTTTGACTTGTTAAAACCTTTTACCATTATTTCACTCATAAGTTTAAATGTATTAAAAATCAAAAGATAATTCTTAAGTAATATAAGTAAGGTTGTTTCCATGTTTTTAAATTATAATTACTCAATTGTAAGGAGATAAATGATTCTATCCAATTATGATATTAATAAAACATTATAAAAATAGAAGTATTACCGCTCTTAATTAATATCTAGGAAACATTATGAAGTGAACAAATTATAATATCATCTAATATCAATAATAGACAAAACTTAAGTATATGAAATCCACTTAGCTTAATTAAGTCTATGCTTATTTTATAATAACTTGAGTTAATAAAAAACCTTAATAATACATGTTTACATGTTTGAATGCTTTTACTATGTAAAGAAAACTTTTCTTAAAAGTTATTCTTCTAAGATGTAATAAAAAGCAAGACTTAAGCATTTCCATAAAAGGCTCTAATTGATTAGCAATCTTTATAAGAAGTATTTGGATACCATTCCACACTTGAGTGCTTTATTATTGTATGCTACTTATTGTACTTACATGTTGTTTCACACACTCTCACAAGCCTTAATAAGAAGCATAAGTGTGAAACAAACTTAAAATGACACATTCTAAAGAAACCATTCACATTTCCCAAACCCTAGATCATCGATGTTTATTAAGGGATTCGAGTTTATCAAATTGCATTACATTACTTATGCATTATGGCATCATGTTTCTTTAAACATTAGTCCTTAGAACCAATGATGTTGTTTCTAGATATTGGATCTTCTATTGTCGAAGACCGTAAGTGCATAATCTTGCAATCACAAAAGGCAAGTTCACACTTGTTCATGTCCTTTGGTTATTTTTATCAAGTATTTGCAAATCCAATGTTGTCATCACACGCATTTGAAAAGGTGGAAAACTCTATTTTCATAATTAATATGAGCTATTGGTTACTAGTACAAGGTGATCGGTTAATCTATTAAGACCGGCGATGGAATCCACATTGTACAAAAATATACCATCAAGGACTTAATAACCAATGTAAATCGATGATTCTTGCGATGTATATTCTGGCGTTAACCATGAGATTTGGAATGGGGCGGAGAAATCGACTAGATCTTCTTCCTTTCGCATGTCAAGTATGTCTGGCTATGGATGTTATCCTTGGACTGTGATTGTGCAATTAGAGAGGATATGCAACATATGGGTGGGACCCCTCAACGTCACACGGTAGCTCTAGCATCTATAATAGTATATACGTTTCATTGTTGTAAGTCAATAGGTGGGCATAGCGTACACGAAGGGGGCATGTGGGTTCGCGGAGAAGGGCAATGATTGGCTTGGATCATCTATTGGGCCCACCATAGAAAGTGTGGATAGGAATAAAATGCAGTTGTGCAGCAGGATTTGATCTCTTATGGGTAAAGTAATGCAACTCTGCGAGTAAATTGTGAAATATTACTCCCTGTTTCGGGAAGGAGCTATAAACACGGCAAGAAAGAAACTCGATGAAGTTCTGGTAAACCTATGAAGACTGATGGACATAGCTTTTCAGAATAAAAGAAACCTTTGAAGAAATGTTTACGAAAATCTGCATAGCCTACGACCTATGTTCTAGGGTTGTAGCTAGTGCATCAAACACTCCTTTTTAGTGAACTTGATGGTATGCTCGTACTCATCCGTATCTTCTTAACCCTTGCTAGATTCTGAAACCAATAAAGGCGGCGTCTACATCAACTTATGCTCAAGGAAATCGTCACCAAAAGTTCAAGTTCTTCAATAAAGTCAAAAAAAGTCAACATATACATCAACTAAAGTAAAAACGAAATTGCTGATTAGATAGGAGTATAATATCTAGACATAGAATCTACTTCTATAGAGCAATGCAATAGCGATGTTACCAAGCCAAATAGTTTAGATGCTAGTCTATTAGTATGATAGTTATGAGTTGTTATTTACGGTTCTTCTTTATAAGAAGTTGCTTTCTCTCCCTATAACCTAGAGTGTTCTCTAGATCATTTTGTAAAGGGTTGAGTTATAACCTATAGTCATGTCTTGGACTGTTATATTTACATTTGTACCACTCACGAGGATATAATACTAGTGGAGCAGTGTTCCATTGGTGTTATGTCACGACTATAGTGTACTACATCATGCGATGGTATCTTTGGGTCACAAATTTGGTATCGAGCATATGCTTTGTAGGCGCTACCATGCCTGGTAGCAGGGCGCCTCCACGATGGTAGCATACCCATCGTTCCCTTGTAGCAACCCCGTTGTGTCTTGGTATCAAGGCGCCTCCACGATGGTAGCAGACCCATCATGCCCTCGGTAGCAACCCACTTTGTCTTGGTAGCAAGGTGCCTCACGATGGAAGCAGTCCCGCCATGCCTTGGTAGCAGGGCGATTCCACGATGGTAGCATCCCCATCGTGCTTTGGTAGCAGGGCAACTCCATGATGGTAGCATTCCCGTGCCCTTGTGGCGGCGGCTCCACGATAGTAGACCTAAGCAGGTGCCTTGGTAACATCGAGGCTGTGGTGGTAACATCGAGGCCTGCTGGTGGTAGCATCAATGCCAGCCATGGGATCTTGCGAGAGGAGGCCATGTTGGCGGCGGATAGTCTTGGTGGAGGAAGGCCATGGCGGCCTTGGTGGTGCGGTGGAGGAAGGCCATGGGAGGGGTGGGAGGGGCCCCTTGCAGCAACGACAGAGGAAGGCCATGTCGGCCCGGGTAGTGCGGTGGAAGGAGGCCATGGTGGCGCGGGTGGTGTAGTGGGAGGCGGGCGCAGCTCAGTGAGAGAGAAGGGGGAAACAGAAGAACAGATGGCAAGATTGAGAGGGGAAAACACATTTTGGAGGATGAAGGCTGGGAGGAGATAAAGTTCAAGGTGGCCCCCACACATCGTTGTCTCCACTGCGTGGCAGCGTGGCGACCATGCCTCCACCTTAATCAAAGTATTTTCATTTATAAAACATGCGTAGTTTAAGATAAAAATATTGACAAACAATTTCAAGACCAAGAAAACTTGAGATACATGCCATAAAAATCAGATGGAGTATATATATCATTGAAAATTGTACCGGAGGTGTAGCCCGTAGGAGTTGTTGTGTTCGTCGTCGTCCTTGTCCCGTATCGGCCCGTAATTAAGGTCGGTGCAAAACCTTGATCCGTTGATTGCGAAATTGTATGATTCCTGACTTAATTGATTGCGATTACGCCGGGCCGGGATGCCTTCGCAGTTGTACTTGTGAGTGCCGGGCCGGCCTGGCTGTGACAATTGACAATGCATTGCTCGGCCTAGCTTAGCTTACCTTGGAGGTTGAAGACTGATTGACCGTGGGCTATCACGCATCGACGTCTCAAATGACAGGAGAAAGGAAAACAACCCAACGAGTAATCCTTTCCTCGCGTAATTTCCTGCCTGAAAGGAAGTGAAACGCAACATGTGATCGATCGGTGTTCTCCAGTTAAACCGCTGATGATGATGGATGTTTCCCTTCCGCGAGGGAAAAGACGGAGCAGGGTAACCGCTCTGCTCCGCTGGACCGCTCCTCGGTTCGTCGGCACGGTGGCCGGCCGGCCGGGACTGTCGGTCGCGCCATTACCCGCGCATCCGATCCAAGCCGGTATGGCTAGCCTGCTACTCCGGCTCCGGACAGCGACAGTGCAGCTACAGCACACCACACCGTACGAGGGGAGAACCGTGCGAAACAGGCGGGCCTGAGCGCTAATGCAGCGGATCTATGACTATGACAGTCCACGTCGCAAGGACCAGACGATTGATCGAATGATAATTAAAGCTATCTGTATCGATGTTCCGCGTAGACAGGAGACTTAATTTTAGGGACTCGACCCACTTGACTTCACGTGTTGCACTGACGTGGTCCTGATGCGTGTGCTGCGTCAGCATACATGCCGTTCTATAATTCTTATCGTGGTTTAGTTTAAAAGTTAAAATAAAACTACGACAAAATTATGAGATGGAGATAGTAATTTCGTAAACATAAGATACAATATCAGACACATAATGACCAGAGGAGCAAAACTTGGATGTTGAGAACGTCAACATACACATTATCTACTCGGAGATATAAACATACCTATCGAGAACCACAATTAACTCAAAGCCCCTTTAATTATAAAATGGAAATCTGATATCGCCACCTACCATCAACAAAGGTAGGGTTCACGCAAGCGCCGGCCCCCTTCCACGCCTCCCATCGGCAATGTATGTAACATCCGGTTTTAGGACACAAAAGGGTAGAAGCGTTGGCGGAGGCAGAAAATATGTTTGAGGGGCCAATGGAAGATTTCTCCTCTTGTAAACAGTTGGGGAGGGCCGAAGTGCTATAGTATGTAAATTTAAGGCTGTTTTACAAAAGAAATCAAGGGGTATATCAAAAAAATCTGCATGTTAGGAGGGGCCAGGGCCCCTGCTGGTCCCCCGCTGTCTCCGCCACTGGGTAGAAGTATGAATTGTGCATTTGCATTTCATGTATTGAAATTGCGGGATCTTTTCCGTTTTTCTTTCAAAATACAAAGTGATAGGATTTCTCTCCATTTTTTGGTGAATTAGAAGTTAGATCATCAAGGGACTGCTCTAAAACTCAACATGAATTTTGTGCATTTTCAAAGTCAAGGGGGGGACATGGAAGAATTCATTTATGACATTAAGGTAATGAAATTATATTTTATGGACACCAAGAAAAACACTACAACACAATATCACTATTTGAATTTAGAAATAATTTAGAATTTGAGTTTGGATTCTAGATTCAAATTGAATTCAAATACAATAAGAAATAAAAATGAATTAAAAATGGACAACAAATAAAGAATAGCACATTTATTCCAATATACTTTTACAAGGCTTATTACAAAGGGAATGCACAACAAAAAATTACAAATAAGAGAAGAAACTAGAAAATAAATCCTAAACTAATTCTAGGTCTTCTCCTATTTCTTCACCCGCAAAACAAATACAAAATAAAGTTGTCGTTAAGGTTAAAATGTTGCCTTCGCCACAAGGGTGAGGAATTTGGTTTATGGATGAACCTTGCAATTATAGGAAGTTCTCTTGTAATATGCAAATGGATTAGAGTCTATTTGAAACAAGATAAATAGTGGATCATCACGAAATGAATCATGCATAAGAGGACACGTGCACAACATGGACAATCTCAATAAAAGGCAACAATGGAGCAAGAGAGGCAACATGGCATGATCTGATCGAAACAAACATCATTAGGAAATACTAGACAATAAACCCTCCAATCTCAAGTTAATCAAATAAGAGAGAAGTCACAACAATAATTGGAGCTTATTTGACATAATTGGTTAATAAGATCGTTATGCCAAGTTTAATAAGCTTTAAAGCTTACATGAAAAGCCAAACAAAGCAATGGAATATGTATTAACCCTCACAATCAGTAAGATTAAGTATACAAGTCAGATATAAGCCACCATTAGGCTACTCATAGTGGATAGTAACATAGGTAGTAATACACATATGTTATTAGTCCATGCTACTACTTTTATAGTGAGTAGTAAGATTTGTGTGGTTTCATGCAAAAGATAATTTATTAGGTTATAGACTCATTTCATCTTGGTACGTGTGTTGTTACATTAATCAAATATGTCACTCCATCTGCATCTCTCCTTATTAACTCACTACCACATAAGCAACTTTGCTGAGTTAGACATTTAGTTACTTCTTAAGTTACTTGCACTATGACTAGTCTTAGGAGAAGAACTGTATAGTGAACAGACAATAAGCATACATCAAAATAATAAAATAAGCACAACCAAGAAATACGGATGACATGACACAACCTTGCGCAAGGGGGAAGCCCTTGTGGCATTGAAACTTTCCCATTTAAGAGCAAGTTACCAAGCAGCTCACACGACACATGCAATTATCCATGTGTCAACCAAGAATTAGAGTCTTGCGGGAGTATTTAGGTAGGATGGAAGCAGCCAAGTTCAGTACCATCACACATTTGACACCAACAACCATCAAGACCACCATAGTTTGCTCAAGCATACCAAGAACATATCAAGAACACCTCACACATAATAAGAACACCACAATTAAGGATCACGCCATGAGCGCGGAGGAAAAAACTTCTCGTTCCTACTCGCAGAAACAACATGAACTCCACAAGATCCGACTCCAGTAGGTAGTCAATGTGAACTTACTGCTAGATGTGCAAGTGCGAAATCGATATCCGCTCGATCTTACATGTCAAATCGATTACTCCAATAGGTAATGCGTCGTAGATGAAGTTTATATAAAAAACTTTACATGTCAATGTGATCTTCTTGCTAGGCGTGCAGAGTGTGCATCGAGCGTACAATCCTATTCAGCGTCTCCATGCTCATGTCAGACATATGACTCAGCAAAGCGGCGACTAGACCTTACTCTCTCTCTCTCTCTCTCCAACTTAGGTGAACTGCCTCTGCGGGTTTCCACACGTACAGGTGGACATGCCGGCGAGGTGCTAGTCTTTGCTCGGTGTCATGGGGACGAAGGAGGAAAGGTGGTGGCTTGCACACTCTTCCTTACTTGATACCTTGCATCACCAGTACCCTCTTCTATTTATAGGGAGGCGATAGTGGACATGGGATAACCTACCCGCTTCAATCCCGGAGCCCTAATGCACTACTAGGAAAACATCTATTCATGGGTCGGACACCAGTGGCGCACCAGAAAATTGATGCTCCACATATAAGTACCCATGGAGCACCAAAACCCAGTGCGTCATTGATAGGCCACTTATCCGTGGAGGGAAGGGTAACCCCGTCCCCCTTATTCATGGTGCACAACCTACTTATGCGCTACATGTATTCTACTTTTCTGGCGCATAAGTAGGTAGTCTTGCTCATAGATAAGTGTGTGTGAACAGAAAAGATGCGCCATATGTAAGTTTTCAAAAATAATGCTCACCCCCTCCACACCCACCCCCCCCCCCCCCCCACACACACACACACACCCCAATCGCCTTTTTAGTCTTGCAAAAAAATAAAGAGTATGAAAACACTTCAAAGTTTAAAATCTTTTAACATGTAAATTTTTTTTATATGAAAATTCATCTACATGAAATTCTATATCCGCTTGTAACAACCTATGGTTGTTTACCGATTTTTTTAGAATCTTAAAATTCAAAAAATATAAAAATTACGATAAAACATAGATTTTTTCCTTAAAAAAATCCGACCACTTATCTGGCGCCCTTTTGGTGGTGCGCCAGATAAGCATGTAAATACCAGAATCTGAGAGTCACTTTCCTCCCCTTCTCCTCTCCTCTCCTTCTACATTCTCATTCTCTTCCACTTCTCTCCTTCTCCTTCTTATCCTCCCATTCTCCTCTCCTTCTCATTATTCTCCTCCCCTACTCCACCCTTTCTCCTCTCCTTGTACTTCCCTTCCCCATATGTGGCTCGTCCACCTCTACTTCCCCTCTCTTTGGTCGTCGCGCCGTCCTCGAGCTCCTCCCTGACCTCCGCCTCGAGCTCATCAACGTCATCCTCATCCTCGACCCCGAGTGCCTCCTGCCGGCATGGCCAAGGCCTCCCGCACCTCCCTGCGGTGGTAGGTGTTAGATGTATATTTGTATATTGTCTGTCCCCACTTGTTTGGGGTCTTCCTGTATATTTCCACCTGTACATGTAATATATATTGTGGCCTTTGGCCCCAGAGGAATATACGTTGTCTATTGCTAACATGGTATCAGAGCGAGGTTAGGCTCGTCCACTTCCTCGCAACTTCATCGCCGCCACTGTCCCTGTCGCCGTCGGCCTTGTCGTCGTCGCCGTCGCCGGTTGCCGCCCGTTTTTCCTCGATCAATTGTGTATCGATTTTGTTTCGATCTGTTTTGATCCAGATCCAGATTGATTTCCTCTTGTTTAGATCTGCTTTGATCAAAACTCCAGTCGTTTTTCTCTGCCTGCGCGTGTCGATCCAGATCGATCTTCTCTACTCCATCCAGATCTGTTGCCCGCCTGCCTCGATCTCGCTGCTCGCCTGCCTCGGTCCGCTGCCCGCGCGGCCTCGGTCAGTCGGCCTCCTGCCCTCCTGCCCTCGGTACGCCGGCCTCCTGCCCTCGTTCCGCCCTCGGTCCATGCCCGCCCTCGGTCCCCCCGCACTGCGTCGACCCTCCTGTCTCGGTCTTCTCTTCTTCCTCATTCTACTCCCGGATCGCCCGACCGCTGGACCTCTGTCGCCATCACCACTGCCGGGAATTGATCCCCGGCGGCCGGAATTGGTCTCCCCCGGTCCTTAGGCACCGTCCCTCGTCCCGGTTAGCCGGAATTTGGCCGGCATCTACCTGCAGCCACGAGTTGACCAGATCTGTTCCAAAAAAAATTGAGAGAGATGTCTTTTGCATCGGGCTATGTTGCGATTCCTCGCTGCGGTGATCTTCGATGTACGAATTATCCTGATTTCATTGCCTTTATGCGCGTTCACATGCGCGGTCTCCGTTTATGGGGTGTGCTCTCCGGCGAGGTCTCCTGTCCGCCGTGGCCCCTGCTCCTATGGCTCCTCTTCCGCCGACGTTGATTATTCTCAGTGTTGATGCTTCTCAGGAGGCCAAGGATGTTGCTCAGAGTGCCGATGATAGTGTTGTTGTTGCTTATGACCTAAAGTTCAAGCAGTACTCTGCTGATCTCGAGACCTATCGCCATGATCTGACTGCCTACACTCAGTGGGTCGATGAGGATGCTCGTCTTTGTTGTTCTCACCTCCGATGTTACGCCCGATTTCTTTGCTGAGTTCATGAGTCTTCCTACTATTGCCGCTTAGTGGGCACATCTTCGTCAGCGCTATCAGCCGTCTAGGGATGCTCTTTACCTGTCTGTGGTTCGCCAGGAGCATCCTCTTTAGCAGGGTGATTCCACTATTGATGTGTTCTATACTCAGAGTGTTGCTATCTGGCGTCACCTTGATTCTCTCTGTACTGCTGTTTGTGGCACATGTTACGTCTTTGTCGGATTGGAGTTCCACCGCATCTATGAGTTTCTGTCTCGCCTTCGCTAGGAGTTCGAGCCTCGCCGTGCTCAGTTGAATGCTCGTGGTTGTGTTCCGCTCTCTGAGGTGTTGTCTAAGCTTCGGGCTGAGGAGACTCGTCTCTGTGGTGTTGGTCTTATTGTGGTTCCGTTTGTGCTTGCTACTCGTGGTCCTCCTCTGCCGCCTGCTCCCATTACTCAGCCGCGGTCCTCTATGCCGCCACCGATACTACCCACTCCTCCAGTCGAGTCGAGTCGGCACTAGGTCTCGAGTCGATCGCACCAGCAGTCTCGAGGTCGAGTCGGCACCAGCGAGGCTCGTGGTCGAGTCCTTTGTGGTTCTCTTCGTCAATGCTCTTACTATAACAGGGATGGTCACACTTGGGCCACCTGTTATACAGGATCGATTTCGTCCCGGACACCGGGCTCGTGGGCGGTCGGCTCCTTCGGATCTCCAGCGGTTGCTCTCTCGGTCGAGGATAATATCGAGTCTTTGCGGTGCGCTTGCTTCTGAGCTCATCTTGATGGGCGCTTGCTGATTCTGTGACTGATTTTTCAGGCCTTCGACCACCACCTTCTACGATTAGTGCGTCTCCGTGGTATCACGGATTACGAAGCTTATTTTCATATGACCTATGAGTCTTCTTTTCTGTCCGCTCTTCGTTCTCTCCCTTCTCCTGTCCGTGTTCTCATGGCCGATGGTACCTCTCTTCCTGTTTCTACTCGGGGCACCCTTTCTACTTCTTCTTTTTACATTCTGATATTTCTCATGTTCCTCGTCTTAGGATGAATACATTCTCTGCTAGCTTGACTTCTTGACTCTGGTTGTCGTGTCATTCTTGATGCTGATTCTTATGTTGTCCGGGACCGTCGCTTTACAATACCTGGTTGGGCTACCCTTCGCCGTGACTCTTCAGGACTTTGGGAGTTAGCCTTCCGCTGTCACTTCATCTCCCAGTTCTTCTCCGATCATCGCCTCTGCTACCAGCTCCTTTCAGCAATGGCATCATCGTCTTGGTCACCTTTGTGACTCTACTTTGTCGTCATTAGTTCATCATGGTTTTCTGGGGTCTGTCTTAGGAGATGGGTCTTTACGTTGTCAGGGCTGTAGGTTGGGCAAACAGATTTAGCTTCCCTATCCTACTAGCGTGTTTGTATCTCAGCGACCTTTTGATTTAGTTCATTCCGATGTTTGGGGTCCGGCTCCTTTAAGCCCGAAGGGGCCATCCCTACTATATTTTATTCATTGATGATTTTTCTCGGTACACTTGGTTGTATTTTATGCGCTCTTGCAGTGAAGTGCTCTCCATATATCAGCGTTTTGCGGTCATGGTCCGTACTCAATATTCTACACCCATTTGTGTGTTTCGTGCTGATTCTGCTGGTGAGTATATCTCCCAGATGTTGCGAGGTGTTCTTGCTGAGCAGGGTACCCTTGCTCAGTTCTCCTGTCCTGGCACCCATGCCCAGAATGGCGTTGCTGAGCGTAAGCATCGCCATCTTCTTGAGACCACTCGTGCCATGATGATTGTTTCTTCCCTTCCTCCGCATTTCTGGGTTGAGGCTGTTGCTACATCGACTTACCTCATCAATATTCAGCCCTCTGCCGCTTTGCAGGGTGGTATTCCTCTTGAGCGTCTCTCTGGACATTCTCCAGACTACTCCATGCTTCGCTTGTTTGGTTGTGTTTGCTATGTTCTCCTTGCTCTCATGAGCGCGCACCAAACGGCCCGCTCATTGAGTGTGTCTTCCTTGGATACTGATGATGAGCATAAGGGCTATCGCTGTTGAGACCCGTTAGTCGTCGGATCGTATCCTCGTGATGTTACTTTTGATGAGACGCGTCCTTTCTATCCTCGTCCCACCGCTGGTACCTACCCGGTGGAAGATATCTCTTTTCTTCTTTTTCCTGACACACCTCCTTCTACTCCTATTGTGTCTTCTTCTGGACTCCCTCCCCCTGATGTCTCTTCTTCGACACCATCCTCCTCTGCTTCGTCTAGTTCTCCTAATTCTCCTTGTTCTCCAGAGCCTTCCTCTGCTATTCCTTCTTCCTCATTGTCATCTCATGAGTCGTCTTCCTCTAATGAGCTTCCCTCTACTCGTCATGTTCGTTAGTGTCATGCCCCCAACTGTTACTCTCCTAGTCAGTATGGTCTTTCTGTTGCCTCCGAGCCGACTTCTTATCGGGATGCTGAGCATCATCCTGAATGGCAGCTAGCCATGGCTGAGGAGATTGCTGCGCTTGAGCGCACTGGCACCTGGGATCTTGTTTCTCCCCCTCCCGGTGTTCGTCCTATCACGTGTAAGTGGGTCTATAAGATTAAGACCCACTCTGATGGATCTCTTGAGCGCTATAAAGCGTGTCTTGTGGCTCGTGGTTTTCAGCAGGAGCATGGCCGTGACTATGATGAGACCTTTGCTCACATGGCTCATATGACCCTTTGTGTGTACTCTTCTTCTTTGTTACGTACATTGATCAGTACGTGTCCCGGCTTGATGTTCGAGCGTCTTCCTCAATGGTGAGTTGGTGAGGAGGTTTATATGCAGCCTCCTCCACAGGTATTTTGTTCCTTGAGGATGGTTTGTCGTCTTCGACGTTCTCTTTATGGTCTCAAACAGGCCCCTCGTGCCTGGTTTGAGCGCTTTGTCTCTGTAGTGACTGTTGCTGGTTTCTCCCCTAGTGCTCATGATCCAGCGTTGTTTGTTCACACTTCTCCTCGTGGACACACTCTTCTTCTTCTTCTTCTTCTCTATGTTGATAATATGATCATTACTGGTGATGATTCTGAGTATATCGCCTTTGTTAAGGCTCGTCTTCGTGATCAGTTTCTTATGACTGATCTTGGTCCTCTTCGGTACTTTCTTGGGATTGAGGTTTCCTCCACTTCGATGGCTTCTACATCTCCCAGGAAAAGTATATTCTGGATCTTCTTGCTCGTCTTTGCTCTTGGGGATGGCGCCTTTGTTGAGACCCCTATGGAGCTTAATGTTAAGCTTCACCCTCTTGATGGTGATCCTCTTCTGATCCGACGCGTTATCGTCATCTTGTCGAGTCTTGTTTATCTTCTTTGTCACTCGTCGACATCTCTTATCCTGTTCATATTACGAGTCGGTTTGTTTCCGCTCCTACAAATATTCACTATAGTAATCTTCTTCGTGTTCTTGGTTATCTTAGGTAGATACGATCACTGTCGCCTTTTCTTTCCTCGTTTAGCTTCCTCCGGCTCGGTTCTATTCGGGCCTTCATTAGGCGAGTGATCCTTCGGATCGCCGTTCACTTTCGCTTGTTGTGTGTTTCTTGGTGGTTACGCTCATTGCTTGGAAGGCGAAAAGCGGACGGCGATTCCGTTCGAGTCTTGAGGCTGAGTTGCGTGCTATGGCCTTGTTGGCTGCTGAGGTGACCTGGTTCGGTGGTTACTTGCGGATTTTGGGGTCTCTATTACCACACCCACTCTGGTTTTGTCACGGCATGCAGTGCTATATCGGTATTACCGTGATCCGGTCAAGCATGAGCTTACCAAGCATATTGGTGTTGATGCTTTCTATACCGTGCTCGATTCGAGGCTCACGTTGTTGCGCTTGATTATGTGCCTTGGACTTACAGTTGGAGGATTTCTTCACGAAGGCACATACCATTGTGCAGCATATATTCTTTCTCTCCAAACTCAGTGTTGTGGAGCCACCATGAGTTTGAGGAGGGGTGTTAGATGTATATTTGTATATTGTATGTCCCCACTTGTTAGGGGTCTTCCTGTATATTTCCACCTGTACATGTACTATATATTATGGCCTTTGGCCCCTAGAGGAATATAAGTTGTCTATTCCTAACAGTAGGTTATGGCCGCGGTGATGTGATGCGATGATGATAATGAAGCGATATCGGCGGCACCAGATCAAGATCCTGTTTTATTTTTGAATTTTGAAAAATTTATCAGTGGCGCATGATGACCCACAAGTATAGGGGGTGTATCTTAGTACTTTCGATAAATAGGAGGATCGATCCCAACGAGGAAGCGAAGGTCTTTGAGCAGTGGTGTGAAGCGAACTCTCTAAATACTTAGCAAGCAGTTTTTAGGGGTTTTCGATAAGGCAACAAAACAAAGTAAGTAACAAGAACAAAGCGCAGCAAGTGGCCCAATCCTTTCTTAGCAAAGGACAAGCCGGAGGAAGTACTTATAAAGAACAACCGTTCTCGAGGACACATGGGAATTATGTCAAGTGTTTTCGCTTCAAATAGCTGAGTACTCTTCTTTGGTATTGTAAGTGTTGTGTGGGTGAACCTGCGCTAATGTACCGATCGTACTTGGACTAATACATACTTGTGATTAAACCCCCTACAAACATCCGTAACTATAGGAAAGTAATTAAGACATAAATCTAACCATAGCCTTAAACTCTGAGATCCTACGCTCCCTTGTGCAAAGGTGTCCTAACGGGGGTTCATGTTTATGTCACTCCGGCAACCCCACAAATAGTAGCAAAATACACAATGCATTCCCCTAGGCCCATAAATGGTGAAGTATCATGTAGTCGACGTTCACATGACACCACTAGAAGAATAGCACCACAACTTAAATACTAAACCATTGAATAATAACTCAACACAAATCCACTAATAACAACATGACTTCTCTCATGTCCTCAATAACTAAACGAACTACTCACAAGACATCATATGGATCAAGATCAAAGATGATATGATAATGGATAACAATCTGAATATAAACAATAATCCAATGGTTCCACTCACAAGCATCATCTACAATAGTAAATAACACCGGGAAAGTTTCCTAAGAACTAAATCAATAGCCAACACAAGTGTTACAGCGGGACGGAGTGGTGATGATGGTGCTGGTGGAGATGATGGTGTGGATGATGATGATCCAGATGAAGCCTAGCTTGATGGCCGGTGTTGATGGCGTGGTCTCCCCTCTCAGGAAGGAATCCCCGGTAGAAATCGATCTGCGGAGAGATATTTCTCTCGGTGTTTTCCGTCCCCAGAGGCGGCAGAAATCTATCTGTGGTCGCTCCCCGAGGCTTAGGGTTCCGTAGGGAAGATATAGGCGAAGGGGCGGAGTCGGGAGCCGGGCAGGTGGGCCACACCTGCCCTAGGCGTGGCCCAGGGTGGGCCCGCACCTAGGGAGTGTGGGCCCCCTGCGGCCCCTCTTCGCTCCTCCTTCTGGCTTCCTCATTCTTTTGAAAAAATAATATTTTCCCATATTTTTTTGATCTTCGCGAATTGCACCGAAACGCCTTCTTTTCCATCAGAATCCAGACTCCGGTAGTCCATCCTTCAAGAATCATCCAACATGCATAAACAGATGAAAAGCCATAAGTAATACCTCATAATAAGACATATATTAATGAATAGAGGTAAATTATGATATAGAAAAATGATGCAAATTGGGCGTATCAGCGCACCATGCCCACATGCGCCACGGATAACTTTTCATATCCCCTTTTTTAAATTTTGAAATCGCTATCAGTGGCACACCATACCCCTATACGCCACTGATAAGTGGGCTTATCTGTGGTGCACCGGCTAAATCGCGATAATGATAAATATTATCGGTGGCATGATGGCGATGGCGCCCCATGCACCACTAAATAGCAAAAATAATTATTGCCTTGATAAGGTTTTTCATAGTAGTGCGGTAGGTGTCCACCTACTCCCTATCTTTCAAAATATTCATGTTTCGTCAGTCATAGCAGTCGGGTCTAACCCATCTGGCTCCTTACCGTTAAGTGTATGACTCCATAGGATACCAGTAATTTAGACACAGTTAGAGTGCATACATGTCGAGTAAACATTAGTCACAGGTGCGCTTGAATAGATTGTCGACAACAACCTCTAGCGAGACATGTCGACTCCAGGGCGTTGTGTAGTCATTACGACTTTCCTTTTAAATGTGTCGAGTGGCCAATTACCATTACCTCACATTGTTGGTTCTAGGACACGGGTGAGTCTGTGTCATATCCCGTGTAGCAAAGTGTCTCTTCTCATCCCATTGATGTGTAGTTCTTATGTAACTAACACTTAGTCTCATCGACTCGGTTAACACTTAATCGAGTAGCATGACAATGTTGTTTTGAACCACATTACCTAGAGAGGGCCTAGTGAGTATCTCTCCAAATCGAAGGAGCAAATCCGCCTCGGCAATCCATATCCGTAGTTTGCTTTGGTCGACCCGACATCCGCTTCTATAACAGCCAGTTATGGTTTTGCATTTGGCGGGATCAAAATCGACTAGTTCACAACTAGGATCATCACGACTACCTAGGGTCTAAAGTTCCATTGCTCAAGTCGATACATATGACATTACTCGTGCTGACTTGATCTTGGGTCAATTCGACTCTCTAGCTCTTTTCGCCCGAGTCCGTGGTAGGATTGATATCTCCATACCCATGCTGAGTGGACCCCATGATGTGGGTATACCCTAGTAAGCATATCCCCAACAGATGTAGGGGGGATTTTTAGGAGTTTTACCGATCCGGTTTTGGACTTTTTAGCAATCTGGGACAAATATACCAATGCTCTTGGAGATGTTGTTACCTTTCTTAAAAATAAAAAGAGCGTGCAAACATCTGTTGTTTTATAATTAAAAACAATGCCCCACATAACAATTATTTATACTAGCATAAAAGCAACATCAGCCAATTAATATGTGAGAATAAAGATATATTCTTTGAAGAATATGAGTGAAAATAGAGGTGGGAAAAACCTGAAAAGCTCTCAGGATCATTTTTTTTCCATGGAAAACAAGCGAATTGACAGTTGAAGAAAGTGTAGGGTTGTTTGTTTCGTCATCCTAACAAAAGGCACAATCTGCTCAGAATCACATTTGTGGCTCTGCATACATAGCACAAATATATTTTGTTTCTCTGTGCTGCCGCCACTGTTGTTTCTTGTTTGCAAATTGCAATGGCATTGGACCGACAACCACCAAGTGTCGAGACCCAAATTGGACCGTAAATTGTGCATTGATGTGAATATTTCCACTAGAGAAACAACCTTTGCGTATTAGCGTGCACCGGACCTAGTCCAAACAAAATATGGGATTATATACTTTTATATTTTCAATCATATGGGAGATCTGCGGAAGGTTGCTCCATTTTTTTGCACCAAAAAGATCATCATATTTGGATTCCAAAGTTGGACTAAGTATTCATGGTTCATATGGTTAGCTTAGCATCAGCTTCCCATGCCTGACGAACAAGCCCTCCACAGGAACAGGTCACAGTTTCTTTTGCGTCAGTCCTACAAGAGCGACTGCTCTATAGTCTGAGTTCATGTCATGGCATTTACCAGTGGGAAGTTACCACTGAATTTTAGGGCACACAACTTCCGAAATGATCGCATTGGAAAAATTGATTTGATGCTCACTGTTCCTAATAGTATAATTTCGTCAGATAACGCCTTTGCCGATATAGACGAGGCATTGCAGTTCCACCTCCTACCATCCTATCCTATGGCAAATGACTGTTTTTTACAGCGAAGAAGGCAGAAATAGCACATGCCATCAGGAGAAGCCCCTTCGCTTTTGCAGAAGCAACTTAATAGCTTCGCCTTTTACCTTTCATTTTGTCCGTTGAACTTCTTTTATCATTGATAAAAGTTTGGTGTTCGATAGCTACTGTACCGAGAAATGAACTTCATGAATGGATAGGATTTGTTGATAATTAAGTACAACTTTACGCTGATCATGGATTTATCACCTGTTCAATTAGTACTTTCTGCACAGTGCTTGCTGTCTGCAGTATGCACTGACCTAAATGTGTGCTGCATGCTCACTTATACTAGCTTTGGACATTTGTTGCAGAATAATACTCCTCAGCGATAAGAAATGTGTGCCGTCTTTCACTTTCAGTCTCCAGTGCAAGATGTGACGTACAGTTCTCAGTCTTCAGTAACCTAAATGTGTGTTGCATGCTCACTTAGTTGGATATTAAATGCAGAATAATACTCCTCAGCGATCAGAAATGTATGCCGCCTGCAGTTTTTGGACATAGCATGCTGCAGAAAATAACAAAAATTGCATGTCATGAAATGATTTTGCAATTACGTAGAATCTAATGACGGCATTTTCACAATGAATCAACATGTTTTCTTGCATGCTTACTCATCCAAATTTCAAAAGGTTGAATGCACGCACCCATAATAATATACTCCCTCCGTTTCAAAATATAAGATGTTTTAGGTTTGTGAAGAAAATAAATCTAGACTTATTTTAATATGTAGATTCACTCAACTTTGGGATGAATCTACACACTAAAACTAGTCTAGATTCAATTTCTTCACAAACCTAAAACATCTTATATTAACGAAAATATTCAAGAGGAGGTAGTGACTCGTAACAATTGATACCAAAAAAGTGGGGAAAGGGACTAGTATTTCATGCATTTGCACTTCATGTTGCATGCTTTCATAGATGGTTCATACATGTCTCAACCTTATGTGATCCTTGAGTTGTACACTCCATAAACAAACTTCAAAAATGAAATAAAATGGCTATATGCAGCACTTGATGGAGGCTAGGCCCTCATTAAAAAACTTTCTACCTTTACATGCTTCATAATTTGTAAAGTAACTATGATCAGATGAAGAAATAGCTGTGCTATTTTGATTTAATTGCTGCCCTACCTGCTTTCAGTCAGTGCATCATCGTTACTCTGATAAGATCAATGTATGTTAGATCTGGTATAAGATGTTAGAGCTTTCCGGCATTGCTTCCATATATATTTCATTCCTTAGCAGGCAAGTAATTCCGAATTTGTTATTTGCGGTGCCTTTTGTGATCTAGTATTTGTAGACCTAATTTTTGTTTTGTCATGATTACTCATTTTCCTCATGGGACCTTTTGTTTTTTGGCATGCCCTCCTGAAAGCCTTCCATTGTTAGTTCACGACCACTTTAGCAAGATCTAAATGCATCCATATTATTTGCTTTCGAAATAAAATACTCGGACGATCGCTTTAAGAATCTCTCCAAAGGAAAGACAAACCCATGATAATTCCTGCACCAGTCTTTAATCCCCCCTTTTCCTTTTGCAGCAAAGAAGATCTTGTGGGCTCCCTTACCCACTTAGCAAGCAGTAATCTTAGCATAATCTTTGCACCTCTTTACAATGATTCTTCTTCTAGTTTTCTGCATCCAAGAGCTGAAAATTGATGGAAGCCTGTAACCAGCATTTGCAGCTAAGGTGCCCCTGGCTCCACTTTAAAATAAGTAGCAGCTGCTGTTTCTCAATTGCCCCCTTTTCGCTTTGGCAACAACAAAATTCTCTCCTTGGACCATGACTGGGCGGTCCAAACATAAACAACTCAACAAATCGACTTCAGGTTCATTAGCAGAGCAGGCAACTAAAACAGAGATGGTAGCCTACGTACATGGAAAATTGTGACCAAGATGCTAGTCCATCTATCCATATTGAAACTTGGTGTCTTTAAGTTTTGAACGCTCACCTTTGATGGCCCTTTGGAAGATTCAAAGGGAAAGGGTGTTTGTAACAGCAGCAACTGCAAGCAAGCCAAAGAAAGCACACAAAAGCACCACTCTGCCCTCACTTGTTGTTTCACCATTACACTAGGGCTGGCTATCTGCTTTAGTGTTGGTTTTTACTGGGGTTGCTCCAGAGGACCGGAGGGTAACAAACAAACAAACACTAAGCCATGCCATGCCATGACATGCAGTATGGGTAAAGCAAAGAAAGGGCTTTGGTTCTTGGCTTGTTGCTGTTGCTGCTCCTCATGTACCCTACACAGCCGCTTTAGAAGATCTCTGGCCTCCATTCCACTCCAATGACTTTGCCAAAATCTACACTCTGCATCGGTTGCCAGAAGAACCTTCCGTGGCAGCCTTGGTTGGGTTAGGCATGCTACCGTGCATGGCTAGTGGCGTGGCGTGGCGTGGCGTCCCCCTTGTTCCTTTGTGCTTTTGGACTTGACAGACAGGGTGCCCTGCTCCCTCCTACTATATCTGCACACAAGACATGGCCATGATTGAACATTGTACCGCTATAAGCTAGAGCTAGCCCAGCCCAGGACACAACTTGTATGTCTCCACCAGAGCAGCAACACAACAGACCATGGCAGGGCGCACAAACACCAGCAGCAGCTACAGGCTCCTCGCCGTCTCTGCCTTGGTTTGCCTCTTGCTAACGCACCTTGTTGCGCCGGTGCACGGCGTGAGAAGACCGGAGCTTCTCATGGGTCCGGCGCCTGCGCCGGAAGCGCCGGCATTGACACCACGACGAAGCGGTTCGCCGCGACGTCCGTGGCAACAGCAACCTTGAACGCCGCCGCCGCGCAGATGAGCAAGTGGAGAGTCCGGCGCGGCTCCGACCCGATACACAACCGGAGCTGAGGCTCTCCTGCCGTCTTCTGCAAGCCCTGCAGACTGGGGGGTGAGGGGGGTTCGGCCTGAACCAGACATGGCAGTAAGGCAGCTGCACTTGTCTCTCTCTGAAGCCATGCATCTTTCCATGAGAAGCCAAGCTTCTGAAATCAAGGTGTTCATCCCTTCTTCGTTTTTTTTTCGTAGAGAGGATCTTGTGATGATCAGAAAAAAGAGGGGAAACTAAACTAAGGAGACTTGAAAAGATTCGTGCTCCGGTTCAAGCGATCGGCACTTTCCTTAGCAGTGTTAGAACAGTAGCTAGTCAGTATGTAGATTAAGATGGATGCAATGTACTAGTGTAGGCTCTTCAGTGCGACTGTAATATAGTGATTCCTCGAAGAGATGTCAAGATGGATTATTGTTTTATTTCCAGTCTTTCTGATTCATCCCAGCTCGAGCGATGTTCCTGTGCAATACTACCTCAATCCTGGCTTTCCTACTCGCGGAGCTCGAAACAGAGGACGGTTGCGAATGCTGTCACGTGCTAATCAGGTGGTCGATGTCTTTTTTTTCTGAGCGTAATCGAAACCTGTGAAGACTGGTCAGTGCTTTAGACTTCGATGCTCCTTAGTATCTGAATTGATTTTTTTAAAGAATGCAAGTTTTATATCCCCCGGACTCTGCATCTTGTTCTGAATTGCCAATTCGAACAAACTCTTCTCATATGATTCACATCCACTTCGTTTAGCGGGATAGTGGAACTATAAATTCAGTAATCCTAGAGCTAGGGACGAACTATTACGGAATCACTGTATGGACGGAAGTGGAACTCTGCCACCGGAGAAAACTGCACGAGGTGGTTGCTGAAATATCTCACGCACCAACTCTGCAACTGACACGTCTGTCCGTAAGCAAACTCCGTAAGAATTCTGTCCGTAGATGTATCATTGCTCTTGGAGGTAAGATCTACAATTTGACACTCCTTGATAAAAAAAATTGCCACTCAAATGGTGTGGCAATCAACGATTACCACCCACATCATGTGTAAATGACATACGACAGCAGGGCTTTCTCCTACCGTCTTAGCCCCAAGAAAAACAACATTCTCCCTCGGACATAAATCAAACGACTTGAATTTGTCTATATTTATATACATCTAGACATGTTTTACTACATAGATACATATATATATATATAATAGGGAAATAGCCTGCTAAACACGGGCATAGCTGCGCATAGCCTATCCACCGTTGATTCTATCCTCTGTTGATATAGGGAGCACATGTATCCAGACCCAGGATTTGTCTAAGAACTAACGCCGTTAGTGTTTATTTGGCATGCATGCATGAAGCTCTAGCAAAACAAACCTTATCTAATTTCATTTGCATGAGGCAAACCCTAACGAGCAACATCACGGTAAACACTAAACCAAATATACTATCACGGTAAACCGTAATATACTACATGCATGAAGCCCTAACAAAACAAAGCTTATCTAATTTCGTTTTGGTTAGGCAAACCCTAATATACAACATGTAGTAAACCCTAACCCTAATATACTACATGCATGAAACCCTAGCAAAACAAAGCTTGTCTAATTTCGTTTGAGGCAAACCCTAACGAGCAACATGCAAAACAAAGCTTATCTAATTTCGTTTAGGTGAGGCAAACCCTAACAGACAACATGCTGAAATCCTAACTTATTTAATCCTTGTTCTCAATCCCTTCTCATTTTAGATGCTAAAATTTTGTAGCCAAAACAGTGTGTTAATTTGGAACCCATGTCAAACCCTAGATTCTTGCATGTGCACAAACTAACACGTTAGCTCATCCATATTCCACCCACTTTCATCTAGAGGTTGCATGCATTTGATCCCTAAATCCAGCGATTGCTTTCTGCCTATCTTGCAGCTACGCCCGTGAGTAGCAAATTCACGTCGATATTATATATATATATATATATATATATATATATATATATATATAAACAAACCAAAGTCAATTATTTTAAGATAGAGGGATGAGGCCACATGCAAAAAAAGTTGGAAAATCCTGAGTTTCTCCCCTTTTAGAACGTCGCATGCAAATCTCACCGGTTCATTGTCGTGGCGAAGTGTAACACCATCCTCACAGTTAGCCCAAAGCGGTTCAAAGACATGTCTAACAGCATTTTCAGCCGTGTCCTCAAAACAGCAAAAGCATCGGATCGATCGAGTGTGCTAACGTGTCGTGCCGTGGTGCCGATGTTTGGAGCACGGCGATATCTAGCCGGGTCCCCCAAACTAAACTAGTCGCCAAACATAAATTATGCAGGAAATATATAAAAATAGAGTTCATGTAGTTCCTGCCAAGCGCCGCGTTCGTTGGCAGATTATTATAGAACAGCTGCGCAAATCAACGTGAAAACATAAGTGTCGCCCGTTGACAGTGGCTCGTCTAGATCAACGACGTCGCCCTCTAGCGAGGCCTCTCTTGATTGCCTGATGTCAGCCTCTCTTGCTCGCTCGATGCCAATACCGGCCGATGTTGATGTCATTGTTGAAGAAGCCATTGGAAACACATGGCGTTGAGGTCGAAACTCGCGATGCTGGTGCGAGCTATTGCGTGTTCGTCGAGAACTTTGACGGCGTCGTCAGGAAGGATATCGTTGAAGAAGGCGGTGAAAATGGCGGCGCGTCGGTGATCGATGGTTTTGGAAGCAGCGTGTCGAGTTCCTCCTTGAATTCACGGCGTTAAGCGTTGTTGAAGGCGCGAATTACCCTCTCCTCGGAGATGTTTGCGGTGAGATTTTTGATGATGGACGATGCGGTATGCGGCGGATGAACTTCGTTGGACCACTGGCGATGGGCCGTAGCTCTTGATTGAAGCTGGTCTCTTGTTGGTGCCCTTAAAGTTGCGTATGAAGTTGTCGCCAGCTCTTTCCAGCTGCGGATGGAGCGGAGGAGGCTGAGCGAGCCTCGGCTGCGCTTTGTCGATTGCAGCTGAAGGCACTGCATGGCTGTGTTTTTTCTCCCATCATGGAGCTTGATTGACGGCAGGTGATCGTCGAGCCAAATCTTTGGCTCTTGTCGTCATCAATTTGGGTTGTCGAAGAGTTTGAAGCTTTTCGGCATCCATGATGGTAAATGCGGCCTTGCTGAAGCAGTTCTCGATTGTCATCTTGGACTTCGGTTGAGCACCGCTTGGCGCGTGACTTGTCGATCTTGCGTTGTGCGAGCTCGCTACGAGCATCGTAGTTGTTGCTCGTGCGTCGTGGGCTACGGCGGCGTCGAGGCAGGTCATGCTCTTCCTCCTCGGATGAGAGTGTGCTTAAACGGTGAACTTTACCGTGATCTTCTTCTTCGGCTCAGCGGTGTTTCGTCGTGGGCGCAGCTCAACAGTCCGAATCCTGGCCTTGGTTGTGGATCGCGTTCCTTGGGCCCTGCGGTGGCGGGTTGGATGTAAGGTAGGTGGTGGCGCCATGACGCGGCTTGTGGAGTCTTGGGCATGATGTTGTCCTATGGGTCCGCCGTCGCAGAAGGACATGTCGAGTGCCTTGGTAGCCTCGCGTCGTGTCGCGAGTCCATGCGCTCGGTGAGGCGATACTTACCACCATCGTGGCCCTTGATGAAACCGCCGATGGAGAGCTCAGCTTGCCGCATGCTTGACTCGTCAGCCGCTCGCCTGCGCCGATCGAGCTCATTTTGCTGCTTGATCTGGCAATTGTGCTCCTCGATGAGGCGATGATAACCATCGTATGTCACGAGGCGTCGGCAGTGAAGGTGAGTGCCTCGCACGGCGGCGCGTACCTTCTCCTAGTCCTCGTTGGAGAGGTGGATCTGGACGCGGTTTGCACCCTCGTTGCCTCGAGGTGCCCTATTCCCGTTGGGATCTGGCGGGGTGCCCTATTTCCTTTGTTCTCGGCCTGGGGGCTGGGAGGATGATTCAGAGGGGGATTCAGTGGCGGCTTTTTTCGTCGTCGATGTTCCGTTATGGATGGTCACGCCCATGTAGCGCGGGGAGAGATTGTTACTCCCGTAGCTCTCAGATCCAGAACCGTAGGTTCCTTCCTCCGTGGGAGGGTTGCAGGAGGTCGGAGTTACAACTGCTATCATCCAAATCATTCGCCGGCAATGGCGCGCGCATGGCGTTGATTGGTGGGACCCATGAGGCGAGCTTGATTGATGGAAGTGGAACCCGCTATGGAAGGCGTGGGGTGCGGTTTTGCCCTGAAGCATAAGCTCCCGAACGACATCTCGAATCCGTCGCCTCTGGACTCGAAATCTTCTGGTGGCGATGGTGGGCGGTGAAGTCAGCTCAAAGAGAAGGTGATTCTCCATCACCGAGGAATCGTAGATCGCTCTGGATGGGATAAATCGCGACCCGCGATCAACGTCCCAGTTCTCCTGAGCGGCACCAATTAACGAGGTTTGACTCGTCAATGTCCATTGTTATGGACTTGGGTTTTGGAGAAGATGTGGATCTTTGGAGATGAGGGCAGCAACGGACCAGCAAGGGACACGAGGTTTACCCAAGTTCCAGGCCCCAGGAGGAAAATCCTACTCACCTTGTCTATTCTTGATTCTGGTGAAACCGAAGGTTCTGGTCTTGTAAATGCAATCTGGCGTGAGGTGTGTGTATGAGTTGTCTAGGTATTCCTAGTCATGTCCTCCTGGCCTTTATATAGATAGGCCGGGTCCAGAAATAGGTCAGTAGGTTACAAGTTAGGGTTTCATCCTTGAATATTCTATCTACATCCTGATGCGTGTTCTCCAAGGAGTCGAACTTTTACGGGCTTGGGCCACCGTAGTCTTCTTGGACGATGAAGTCTTCATGTAGGCCTTTCCTAGGCTGGACCGGGTATACCAATGTGAGGCACCGTGAGATATATCCATGTCAATGGGACACATGAATTAACATGAAAATGGGCACTATCGGTGCGGATGCCTCGTCTGCTACCGAATGGAAGAGAAAAAATTGATTCGAGCTTCTTTGCTTGAGAACAACAAGCACTCCATGGGGAACGAACCGGTTATCCATTCACATCTTGCATTTTTTGAAACAAGGCAAAAGATTTGCCATTTTCATTGATTAAGGAGAAGGTTCTTAGAGTTCTTACAAACCAAGTTTGACCTCTACTAGCCTAAAATCTTCTCGTGTCACCTCCTCCGGGCAAGCGAGGCAAAACCCTAGCCTACCACCGCACCACCTCTCCTGCCTCCCTCGTCCCCCCCAAGGCGTCGTCGAGAATCAAGCGTCGCTGATGAAGGCGGCGGGGACTTAGCCTCTTGCCCCCTCCCGCATGATGGTGGGGAGGAGACCACCTATTGGGATCCGGAGAGGTCTGGAGGGCTGCACAAGCGACATGGCATGGAGGAGCGGCGGCCGATGGAGAGGATGTTCTGTGCGAGCACGTTGTGAGTCTCGTCATGTGCTAGGGATCGTGGGGTGTGGCCTTGGCCTGTCATGGGCCTGATTTGGGCCTAGAGGGTCGTGGGCCTTCACGCGCTCTGTGTGCGAGGCGGGTGATGCATGGGAGGTGCAGGCTCTTGCCCATGGTGGAAGGCGGTCTGACACGAGGTGGAGCCCATGACCATTCTCGGTCAGGTTGGTACGCCATGGAAATCGCCGGAGGGCTGTGGTCGTGGCTCTTTGGTAAGTATAGCGAAGGTGAAGGTGGCCAAGGGCTGCCTCGTGGGAGGGAAGGGGTCTTGGCCGCTCCTCCGGTGCAGCGATGAGGACAGTGTGTGCGGCCATGGAGCAAAGGATGATGGATTGGCTTAGCGTTGTTGTGGTGTGAGTTCGGTGATGGTGGTGGGTGAGAGGCGAGCGGGCGCTGCGTTGAGCAGGCGTTGCATCCTCTCGTCGATCTGCGAGGATGAGGAAGGAGGAGGGCTTGTAGGAAGCCAAAGGCTGTCGAAAGTTGCTTGGCGGTCTTCACCTCCCTTGCCAATTATAGCGGATGTCCTCTCGTCGGTGGTGTGTCGGCCGTCGATCCAAACTAGCATGTTCTAGTGGATGGTGGGATTGGCGTTAGGGCTGGGAGAAATCCCCATGCGGTTGTGCATGGTGGCGGCGCTGCAGGCGCCGTTACCTTCTTGAAAAGCGTTATCTAGGCCCTTTTCGTGTGTCTTGTCACTGCAACGGTGGAAACCCTAGATCCAACCCGTTGGTTCAAGAAGTGGCGACATCATGGCGTCGTCCTCTTCTTGGAGGCGATGTCCGGGTTGCACGAGCAGTCCCTGAATGACAGTTTGTGTCGAGGTTGGCGACTACTAGGAGCGAGGGCCTCCAGGGTGCAATGGACACTGATGTGGCATCTCTTCGGTGACACCCGGCTCGAGTTCGGTCGGGTCACTGCTTACATACTTTGCTCGGGCATCAAGAGTGGGTTGTACGTTGGCTTGTGTTGTGCTTGAGTTTGAGTGGTGCTCCCGAGTTGTATCCTTCGGCTATGAAGCGGTCTTGTGGCTCTGTGTCCTATCCTCTCGCCTTCTCGGTTAGGGTTAGGCAAGGCATATCGTTGTCGTGTGCTTTTGGGTGTGTGTTGTAAGCTGAAAAACATCTTTTGTATGGTTTTTGGATCTGGTTTCCCTTATAAACTGGATCAACTTTCTATTTGTTCAATGAATTTAGTAGCTCTCCTGCTAACATTAGAAAAAAACAAGCTTGACCACAGCCAAGCCAATACATAAAAGCCTACTCTCGTGGCAAAATGCTACTCAACGCTTTTGCCCCGGCTAGGCACCATATTGTCGCCTCGTATTTTATTTTCGCTCGCTGATGACAGCCACACTATTGACGTGGAACGCTTCTTTGGAAACCCCAAAAGCAAGGTGTGAAGAGCATATCAGCAATTCTTCCCTCAGTAAGAAACCGAGGTTATCGAACCAGTAGGAGGAAGGAAACATCTCAAAGGTGTTGCAAGAATCGTGGAAACTTGCACAACACAAACTCAAGACTTTGCCCCAGCGAGCGATGAGGTTGTCAAGCTCACGGTTTGCTATAACAAAGGATTAAATATGCGGTGTGGAAGGTGATGATGGTTTGCATCAAGTAAACGAGTAACAGTGGAAGATGTATCAATGGTAAAGATTGGACCGGGGTCCATAGTTCACTAGAGGTGCTCTCCTTAGATAAACAAACATGGCATGCATGGTAAACAAATTACAGCGGGGCAATTAGCGACAGGACTGAGCAAGGCATAACAATGCAATACTAGACAAAAATATCCTATGAGATTCGATTGGGCAATACAATAAGATACATAGACCGCCATCCAACTGTATCTATGACTAGAAGTCCACCTTCAGGTTATCATCCAAACCCCTTCTAGTATTAAGTTGCAAGCAACATACAACTGCTTTAAGCAAAGTGTGTAAGGTAAACAATCCACTTGTTTCATGAGCAAGAGACCGTTGTTTCTCCCTAGTGGCAACAACACATCTACAACCGAAGAGATTTCTGTCACTTCCTTTGGAAACTATATGCATGAACCCACTATTGACCATAAATACCCCCTCTTGGAGTCACTAGCAACTACTTGGCCAAGATAGCTACTAACAACGAAGAGCATGCAAGACCACAAACAATACATACATGATAGAATCAATAAGACAAAACCATTAATCAATCTGACATAGTAATATCAATATCCATGAGATCCCATAAACACAACATGCATGATTACAAATAGATTAGATCTTGATCATGAGCAGACTCACAAGATCTATACATGAAAGCACAAGGAGGAGAGTGCGACCATCTAGCTACTACATGGACCCGTAGTCCAAGGTGGAACTACTCACCATTCATACTAGAGGTGGCATGATGAATAAGAAGGTCTCCTGGATGATCTCTCCCCTCCGTGGGGTGCTTGAAAACTTCAGATCCTCCGATCTAGGGATGATGGTGGCGCGGCTGACTCTGACGGTTTTGTGGAATATTGATCGGGGTTTAGGGTTTACGCATCGGGGGCTTCTTATAGAAGAGGCGGGGGGCCACCAGTGATGCACTTCAGTGGGTAGGCCCACCGTGCGGACCAGGGGTGTGGCCCCTGGTGAGCCTCCTCCGTCTGATTCGGCTTCATGTTGCCCACGATAAAATATTGACTTTGGCTTTTGTCCGTCAATTACGAGGATATTGATTTTACGCCTTTTGTGGAACCAAAAGCAGGAAAGCGAGGCAACTAACATGGCAACTTGTTAATAGGTTAGTTCGAAAACATATAAAAACTTTAAAGCTGTAGACAAAACAAAGCAAAGTAGATACTAAACAAGCATGGAACATCAAAAATTATAGATCACGTTTCGGCGTATCAAGCATCCAAGCTTAACTCCCCGCCGTCCTCGGTAGGTAAGTGATAAAAAATAAGTTTTGAGGTGACATGCACCATTCAAACCAAGGTCAAACCAATTGCAAGCATTAAAATCTAGGATTAAAGAACTCTAAACATGTGCATGAAAGATGGAGTTCTAACAATAGGACAAAGTTGTTGGGAATATGCCTAGAGGCAATCATGTATGATGAGATTTCCCATTGTATTCATAAAGATATTAAGTACTCCTTGTATAAACATCAGATGTGTATCATTGAGTATGTGATTGGTTGTGGAACTATGCATTCATGTTATGCATGCTAAATATCCTTGGTCATCGAAGTTGGATTGGATCGAACTTAGACCAATGTGAAAGTTAGCTTGATGACTCGGTTCCACTTGTCATGAGCATGGAGATGCTATTCCAACTTACAGATTTCTAAAGAGTTTAGCGAGTCGGATTGACCCATATTGAGGTACAACGAACAAGTTGTCATTTGTATATATCAATCAATGTAATCCTTAGACCTGATGTTGTTGCATAGTCCGAGTTGAGGATCACCGACTTAGGTTATGTCAAACATTGATCCGTGAATGGCGATTATAAAGGCAGGTTCAAGTCATTGAGAATCAAGCTGCGTGATGTGAATAACCAATATGGGATTTTCCTCCACTTGGAGAGATATTCTCTGGGCCCTCTCGTGAGATATGATTGAAAGCATGGCCATGCGACTTCGGTTAAGGTTAACGAGGCGATCGACTAGAGTTAGTCGAATTGAATCACTTATCTCGGATCGAGAAGAGAGTCGGACTATTTAAGAGATGACATATATTAAGCCTATAGTCGACAAGGTATATCGTGAGGCAAAAGGGACTCGAGCGTGAAATCGCATTGGAAAGGAAAGTCGTCATGACTCTTTGGTACTTGGGAGTCGGCACGCTCTGCTAGGATCCGCTACCGACTGATCGATTGAGAGTCGGACTCCAATTGTGTCCAAGTAGCCATGAGCCTGCGGGGTCACGCACTTAAGAGCGGGAGCAAGTTCGGATTGGATCTGAACTTGTAATCCAGTTAGGTTGGACCTAAGCCGGATTAGAAATGAGTTAGTGAGTTGGACTCACGGTGACTAGTGTTATATGGGCTTTAGTGAATGGGTCATAAGCAAAGCCCACGTTCACTCCTATATATAGTGGAGCACCATAACCTAGAAAGGTTAATCGTTGTTCGGTTAGGTCATTCCATGTGTTGGAAACCCTAGCTCCACAGCGGTCCTACCGTCGTCTGAACCTAGCGTTCGCCCCGGTGCTCCTCCTTGCGCGTGTGGATACCAGCCGAGGTGTTGTGCGATCAGCACCAGGGCGATTGGATCGTGAGGACTGCACTGCATCAACTGACGCACTTCATCAGTAATCCACAACTGCGCGTCTAGTGGTAAACCTCGTGGCCTTCTACCTCAGCTAGATCATGGGATCACCACGTTAGAGGGGAAATTTTTGTTTTATCTCTACGTGGCCCCCATTAATGGTATCGAGGCGATAGCTTCTGATTTTAGACTCGAGATCTTGCATATGTGACATGCGGTAGGATGTAGATGAGATCTATATGTTGTTTGGTGGTCGATCTATGAGATAGATGGGTTTTCTGAAGTTGATTGGATCAAGCTGTGCTCGGGAATGGTAGATCTGATTTCCGTGATCATACTGCTGAGGTCGTGGAACGACATACCCCTACCGGTCGGCTTCCGCCATCGGGGTAGACTGTGACACGTAAATCCAGAGGCGGTGATCGAAGATCAAAGAGTTTGATCAAATCGAATGATGGTGAATCCATTTTGGATCGTAGATGAGATCTCGTTATCGAGTTTGATCGAAGCGGGACCGCCGGCTTTGCCCTGTCATAGCGCCCTAGATGTCGTTGCGAGTTTCACTGGCGCCGGTGAATTGTATCTATGCATAACTTGTTTTTGCAGGAAGTTGTGAATGGTATGGTTCATCTGCATGTAATGTATGTGTAATCCATCGTGATCTGCAAATCCGGTTTTTGTCGACCGTCTGGAGCCTAGGTGCTGTCATTTTATTGTATAATGACCTGCGATGTCGGATTCTCTATGTAATTTACTTTACTAAGCTAGTGTAGCTGTTTGGAGAACCGGAAGGCATGCAAGGCGTTGTACATGTGGCGACATGGAGTAAGGCGGCAAGTGACAAGAGTTGGCACGAGTCGGATTACGAACTTTGTGGAGATGGAGATCGCCATGAAGAGATCCATACCATTTCACATTATAATTGCTTTATTTTGTGTTATTGTTATGTCTCAGTTTACCTCTATTAGATAGTCGGTAAAATTTAATCCCTCAAAGAAGGTCTAGTCGGTTTTCCGCATGGTGTTTGCACCATCACAAGTCGGACATTTTTGGTAGTGGGCTCATAAAATTGAGGTGCTGCCAATTCTTTACGACTAGGTGGGTTCGGTCGGACTCTTCTTTGCGGAAACACTCGGTAAGCTAGGCGAGTCTATCACTGTGATTTGTGGGACTCGGGGAAAAATCGGATGGGAGCGGGCATGTGATGCCACCCGTCCAGCAGAGTCGTATGAGATCGAATTGACAAGGAGTTGTCTACCTAGATCACTTGGCGACTAAGCGGTGATGCTAAAGCTCACTAGCCGACTTGCTTATTTAGGATCACAATCACTAGCAACCATCGGAGGGTGTTGGTTCTAGTGGGAGCATAAAATATTAAAATATTTAATATGCTTGCTCTTTTATGAAAGATGTCTTAAGTGTTTTGCATATTTTCTGTTGTAGATCATGGCACCAAGTAGCTGTCACTCTCAGATATCCGGTTTTGTGTTGAGAACTATCCCTGAGAAAGATAAACTGACGACACTAATTTTACCAAGCGGTATCGAATCTGAGAATTGTTCTCAAACAAGAAAAGAAGGACCATGTCCTAGACAACCCACTTCCAGATGAGCCGAATGAGAATGCGACTGCCGCAGCCACCAATGCCTACCGTCGGGCTAAGGATGAGTCCACGGATATTAGATGTCTTATGCTTGCTCATATGGAACCGGACTTTAAAGCAGTTCGAGCATGTTGAGGCCTACGATATGATCGAAAGCCTCAAAAGTATGTTTCGACTCGAGCAAAAGCGAGAGGTATCAAGTCTCTCTGTGCTTAGCTGAGTTGTAAGCTTAAGGATGGTGATCCACGAGTCCGCATGTGATCAAAATGGTTGGTTACGTGCAGGTCTTTGGAAGGCTTGGATACCCCATTAGCGAAGAGTTAAGCCACGGATATAATCCTGAACTCTCTTCCTAGTGCATATGGGCAGTTCATTTCGAACTACCACATGCATGGTATGGATAAGAAGCTCACTGAATTACATGGTATGCTCAAGCAGGCAGAGGCGGATCTCAAGAAGGGCGCCAGTCAAGTGTTGATGGTGTAGAATAAGGCTAAGTTCAAGAAGAGTTCTTGGACTAAGAAGAAGGCTAAGTCAGGAGGAAAGTAGGCTCTGGACCCGGTCCCAAGCGCTTCCTCAGGGACTAAACCATCTCCTTCAGCCGGATCCACTTGCTTCTCTTGCAAAGCGGATGGCCACTGGAAGAGAGCTACAGCAAGTACTTGGTCGACAAAGCCAAGAGTGGAGGTATGACTTCGACTCGGTGCACTTGTTTGAAATGTTATAGACATATATCTTCGATGCGCCTAATAGTTCTTGGGTATATGATACGGATCGATTATTCACATCTGCAACTCGTTGCGAGGGTAGTAAGAACTAGGAGCGTAGCAAGAGGCGAGTTGATATTCGATCGGCAACAAAGCAAGAGTTGTTGCGTTGGAAGTCGGGCACGATGCAACTTCATTTACCTTACGGATTCATTATGGAACTGAATAATTGTTATTATGTTCGATTTTCGATCAAACATTATTTACGCTTCATGTTTGATGAGGCAAGGCTATGAGTCGAATATCAAGAATAATGGTTGTTCTTTGTATTTGAATGATATGTTTCATGACTTTGCACCCGTTCGGGAGTTATTTATTTTGAATCTTGATGGTGAGTCGGTTTTATAACATAAATATTAAAAGGTTGAAACCAAATGATCTGAATATGACTTACTTTTGGCAGCATCGGCTTGGTCATATAAGTTGGAAAGCATGAAGAAGCTCCATGATGATGTACTCTAACATCGCTCGACTTGGAGTCGTTAGAGACATGCGAATCTTGCCTACTCGTAAAATGACCAAGACACCTTTGCAAAGAGTTGAGAAAGGCGTCCGACTTGTTGGGACTAGTACATAGTGATGTATGTGGACCAATGAGCACGACATCCAGGGGTGGTTATGAGTACTTCATTACCTTCACTTATGATTTGAGTAAGTATGGATATATCTACTTGATGAAACATAAGTTGTAAGCCTTTGAAAAGTTTAAAGAATTCCAGAATGAAGCACAAAATCAACTCGGCAAGAAAATAAAGTTTCTTGATTGGATCGAGGAGGTGAGTACGCAGGCCATGAGTTTGATGACCATCTGAAAGTTGTGGAATAGTTCCTCAACTTACTCCGCCAGGAACGCCGCAAAGGAATGGTGTTTCGGAAAGGCGGAATCGGACCTTGTTGGACATGGTACGGTCAATGATGAGTCGGGCAGATATGCCTTTATCATTTTGGGGTTATTGTCTAGAAACAGCGGCGTTCACACTAAACAGAGTACCATCAAAATCGGTAGATAAGACACCGCATGAGATGTGGACAGGCAAAAAGTCGAGTTTGTCTTTTCTTAAGATTTGGGGTTGTGAAGCATTTGTCAGCGACGATGGACAAACTTACGACTAAATCGGATAAATATATTTTAGTGGGGTATCCGAGGGAAACCTTGGGTTACTACTTCTACAACCGAGAAGAGGGCAAAGTGTTTATCGCCGGGCGGTGTCTTCCTTGAGAAAGAGTTTCTCGGTCGGGGAGTAAGTGGAACACGGTGCAACTCAAGAAATTCAAGAGGAACCGGCTAGTAGCAAGTCAAAAACCTTGGAGGTTGAGCGGTCATTGGCAGTGAGCGTGGCTGACACCTGTACTACGAAGATCGGCAAGATTACGAAGTGTTCGTGATGTGTTACTGTTAGACAATGATGAGCCGGCAAATTATTCGGAAGCGATGGTGGGATCTGATTCCGAGTCATGGCTTGGAGCCATGAGATCTGAGATAAAGTCCATGGATGAAAATCAAGTTTGGAACTTGGTTGATCGCAGACGGTGCAAGACCCGTCGAGGTGCAAATGGGTCTTTAAGAAGAAAACTGATATGGATGGAAATATTTCAATCTATAAAGCACGCCTTGTCACGAAGGGGTTCAGGCAAATTCAAGGAGTTGATTACGACGCAGACTTTCTACCAGTGGCGATGCTTAAATCAGTTCGGATCATGTTAGCTATAGCGGCCTATTTCGACTATGAGATATGGCGGATGGATGTCAAAAGCGGCTTTCATGGAAATTTAACGAGGGCGTGTATATGATACAGCAGGGTTTTGTCGATCCGACTAATCTTGACAAAGTATGTAAACTTCAGAAATCCATTTATGGGTTGAAGCAAGCATCTCGGAGTTGGAATATTCGCTTTGATGAGGTAGTCAAATTGTTTGGCTTCATCAAGAGTGATCATGATTCTTGTTTGTACAAGAAGTTTAGTGGGAACAAAGTAAATTTTCTAATCTTATATGTGGATGACATATTACTGATTGAAATGATATCGAATGTTGCAAGAAACCAAGGAATCATTGGAAAGGAGTTTATCAATGAAAGACTTGGGTGAGGCAACATACATCTCGAATCCGGATCTATAGAGATAGACTCGAGGAGGCTCATTGATTGAGTCGAGTACTTATTTGGACAAAGTGTTGAAGAAGTTCAACATAGAATCGTCTAAGAAGGGTTCTTACCGATGTCCCATGGTGTAAAACTTAGCAAGACTTCGGTGTCCTTCACAACCGATGAGCGAAGTCGAATGAGTGCGATTCCATATGCTTCGGATCGGATCCATCATGTATGCCATGATTTGTACTAGGCCGGATGTTTCCTATGCTCTAAGTGTTATGAGCGGAATGCAGTTGATCTTGGAGAGATCCTTTCGACAGTGACTAAAAATATCCTAAAGTACTTGAGAAGGACTAAGGATATGTTCTTGGTTTATGGTGGTGAAGATGAACTCGGTAAAGGGTTACGGATGCGAGTTATCTTACCGACTACGATGATTCTCGCCAATCCGGATACATGTTTATTATAAACGGAGGTCTTGTGAGCTGGAAGAGTTCCAAGCAAGAGATCTGTCTGCGTCTACAAGAGGTCGAGTATATTGCCGCCTCGGAGGCAAGAAGGAAGCTGTTTGGAAGAGGAATTTCCTCATAGATCTTGGTGTGGTTCAGGGCTCGTCCAATCATTAGGCGGTATTGTGACAACAATGGTGCTATTTCACAAGCTAAGGAACCTAGACACAGGAAGAACAAGCACATACTCATGCGGTACCACGATTAAGCCATTACGTGGATCGGTGATATCAAGTTATGCAAGGTACCTGAGATGCAAATATTGCGGATCCGCTGACAAAGCCGTTACCACAGCCAAAGCATGAGGCACACCTGAGAGCCATGGGCATTATATGCTTAGACATGTGATGTCAGAAGATTGACTCTAGTGCAAGTGGGAGACTGTTGGGAATATGCCCTAGAGGCAATCATGTATGGTGAGATTTCCCATTGTATTCATAAAGATATTAAGTAGTCCTTGTATAAACATCTGATGGGTATCATTGAATATGTGATTCGGTTGTGGAACTATGCATTCATGTTGTTTGTACTAAATATCCTTGGTCATCGAAGTTGTGCTGGACACACAACTTAGACAAATGTGAAAGTTGGCTTGATGACTCGGTTGCCCACTTGTCATGAGCATGGAGATGCTATTCCAACTTACACATTCTGCCAAAGAGTTTAGCGAGTCGGATTGACCCATATTGAGGTACAACGAACAAGTTGTCATTTGTATATCTCAATCAATGTAATCCTTAGACCTGAGGTTGTTGCATAGTCCGAGTTGAGGATCACCGACTTAGGTTACACATCAACGCTGATCCGTGAATCGGCTGAAGCTTATAAAAAGTGGTTTGGGTCGTGAGAATCAAGCTGCGTGATGTGAATAACCAATATGGGATTTTCCCTCCACTTGGAGAGATATTCTCCGGGCCTCCTCGTGAGATATGATTCGAAAGCATGGCCATGCGACTTCGGTTAAGGTTAACCGAGGCGATCGACTAAGAGTTAGTCAAGAATCACTTATCTCGGATCGAGAAGAGAGTCGGACTATTTAAGGGATGACATATATTCGCCTATAGTCCCACAAGGTATATCGAGGCAAAGGGACTCCTTGGACGTCGCATTGGAAAGGTAAGTCGTCATGACTCTTTGGTACTTGGGATTGACGCGTTACGCTAGGGAGCCGCTACCGACCGTCGATTGAGAGTCGGCCTCAATCATGTCCAAGTAGCCATGAGCTCGGGTCACACACTTAAGAGCGGGAGCAAGTTGGATTAGATCTGAACTTGTAACTGGTTGGGTTGGACCTAAACCGGATTAGGAATGAGTTAGTGAGTTGGACTCACGGTGACTAGTGTTATATGGGCTTTAGTGAATGGGTCATAAGCAAAGCCCACGCTCACTCCCCTATATATAGTGGATCACCATAACCTAGAAAGATTAATCGTTGTTTGGTTAGGTCATTTCATGTGTTGGAAACCCTAGCTCCACAAAGAGTCCTACTCGTCACGAACCTAGCAGCTTCGCTGGTGCTCCTCCTTGTGCGTGTGGATACCAGCAGAGGTGCTGTGATCAGCACTGTGACGATTGATCGTGAGGACTGCATCGCATCAACTGACGACTTCATCGCTAATCCATGGCTAGCGCTGCCTAGTGGTAAACCTCGTGGCCTTCTACCTCAGCTAGATCTTGGGATCACCACGTTAGAGGGGAAATTTTTGTTTTATCTCTACGTGGCCCAACAAAAGTAACTATGCATGCAACATGAAAGGCTACAAACAAAGATCATGAATAACATGCATTGAAAAACATTTGTTTGTTTCACATACAGAAAACATGGCATAGTGCCATTCAATTTGTCCATCACGGAGTAGCAAATAGATGCATAGGACACCTTCAAAGTTCATAAGAGTGACTAGATACATGTAGCACAAGAACAAGTAATAACAACAATATGCATCAATCAATAAGTTTTGGGACACTGCACATAGAACTAAGAATGACAACTATGCTCTCTTACTGGTGCCTAAAGGGTAGAAGGTGGAGACTCAATATAAAAGTGGAAGAAAGGCCCTTCATAAAGGGAAGCATGGATTTCAAGTTTCAAAAAGAGGTTCCAAAAATTATGGTACTTGTTAGCTTTCATCCCTCATTGCCCCTACCATAAGCATCTTGAAGTGATTAAGGTTAAAGTGAACAAAGATGAAGTATATGCTTGACAAAGTATAAGTTGGCAATCTCATGTCCCTTGAATACGAGGGCCACACCTCATGCTACTCAACTTTAGTCACATGTAAGTTCTTGGTATAGTAAGTACATGTGTATCATAGAGAATCGCTAACGGGTACCCTTGCACATGGTACAAGAGCTATCCCATAACCAAAATGACAAGGCAAGCGCATAATGATCATCTCAAGATCTTTTATTTACTATATGCATAGCTTTTATTGAGGATGTCAGATTGCTCATTATGGTGATGCTGCAAGTTTCCACCATGATTAGGCATGGCTTAGACTAGCTACTCATGCGTTTCTCTAACACAAAATACATAACTCCATGGACTTACAAGCTCCTCTTTATTGCACACACCGACATCCATAGACAAAGATCATGATATCAACTGTGTACAAAGTACAAGTGCAATGTTGAAAATGTTACCCATGACATCATGGTTCTGCTAATTCCAACGTATAAGTGCAAGCATATACAACATAGATGACACAATGTTTCAAGTTTATTAGGGGAAAGGAATATAAAGTGTGCCATCAAGTTCGTGAGGGCTTTAATCACTAAGTTTCACATAACAAAATATTTTTTAATTGGAAGATAGCTGAAAACAAGAATATACTTGGAATGGTGTATCACACCATGCATAGGATTTTACAATGGACACTTTGGAATAACTTGGTTTCTTGGGAGTTGGAAGCATGAGTATAAATTACTCATACAAGTGGAGGCTAGCAAAAGACTGGGAGCAACCAACTAAGAGAGCAATAATGGCCATAATCATGCAGAGCAACAAAACATCACTAATCAAAGCATAGAGTGGCACTACAAGTCAAGGACTAAATGATCATAGAGGCTATGGTTACTTGTTCATAGTCATAACATGGTGTGAGCATGTGCCAAGTCAACCCAAACAAAGCATCAAAGGAGAATACCACAATACTATGCTTTTGTATGCTAAAACAACATATGATTTCTTCAAGGCACACTAAGCAATCCCAATTATTTGGAACAAGTCATGCTACAGCAATAATCACTAAGCATAAGGTCAAAACAACACATAGCATGACATGTTAAAAGTCTAAGTCATAATGCAAGCTCCTCTTGCACTTTCAAGCAAGAACTTTCTACTCCTTTCCAACACCAATCAACTTATTTGAAACAACACAGCGAGAACGGGGGCACAAACTACTTTATTCAAGCAAATTAAACAAACTAAGCAAAGCAAACAAAAACTAAGATGCTCAAAGAAAAACACAACGATTGCATGAAACAATAAAAACAAAGTGTCTAGAAAGACCTAAGCTTTTTATTGATGAAGAAGGGGATGCCAAGGCATCCCCAAGCTTTAACGTCTGTACCTCTTGGATATTTCTTGGGGTGACACCGGGGTGGCATCCCCAATCTTGAGCTTTTTTCCATTCTTCATCTCATTACATCATTCTCTCTCTACACCTGAAAATTTTCCTTCATACAAAACTTCACACAATCTTCATTAGCAACATTAGTGTATTCAAAAGATAATAGACCTGGGTTTAGCTTTTAGAACAGCAAAACTTTCACTAAAAACACAAACTAATGTAGCAACTCCTAAAAAAAGCTCAATTTCCAAAAAAAACCAAAAAGGAATCAATAAGAAGCAAATGCAAATAATAGCAGAAATCTGTCAAAACAGACCAGCAGGTAGAAACCGATTTTTTCGAAGACCTTATATTGCTCAAATCAAAAAGTGTTGAAATAACTAAAGTTAACTAACACACTAGGGGATTTATTCGTAAATTTTCATCTCAATCCGACTTACAGAGACTCCGCACGAATTTTTATGGTAGAGGACAGAAATCTGTTTCGGGACAACAACTCCCCAAATCTTACTTCAATCTCATTAGAGGTCATTCTTGGCACAAAAAGCAAACAAAAAGGATAAGGAGATGTCATTACTAAAGTAATAACTTCCAAGACTCAAGAAAACTCTTGGGTTATCTCCTAACAAGTACTTTTCTTTAACGCCTTTAAGTTAGGCACAATAACTTGAGAAGATGCTCACATAAGAAATATGAATTGAAGTAAAAGAGAGCATCAAGAAGCAAATTCAAAACACATTTAAGTTCAACCCACTTCCTATGCATAGGAATCTTGTATGAATAAATTCACAAAGAACAAAGTGAGGGGTGTTTCAGTACTATGAAAACTTCTGCAACCATATTTTCCTCTCTCATAATAATTTTCAGTAGCCTCATGAATAAACTCAACAATATAGCTATCACATAAAGCATGCTTTTCATGATCTATAAACACATAATTTCTATCAAGCTCAAAAATAGTGGGTTTAAAACATTCTGGTTTTACCCAAAGTAGATATTTCAAAAGGATTCACAGGAACATAACATTCATCCTCCTTTGGTAAGAATGGGGACAATCAAATAATGTAAGGATAAAGAGTTACTCTCATTAGAAGAAGGTATACATGGTAGATAATCTATTCTTCCTCCTTTTGTTCATCACTCTCCTCCTCTTTTTCATCTAATGAGCTTCCCCTTGTGAAGACGTCCTTAGCCTCCGGCAACTCGCCGGAAAAGCAAAGAGGCAAACAAAACCAAGCTAAACTATTTTTCATCAACGGTAGAACTAAACTATTTTGGAGTTTTTGATAAGGAAAAGAGTAAACAAAAAACCAAGCAAAATAAACTAAGAAAAACTAAAAACAAAGTAAAGAGAATGGCTGAGGAGGACTCCCTTGTGAAGATCGCTCCCAGCCTCCCGACAACATGGCGCCATTGAGAAAAGTTTGATGACCTGCCACACTATTGACGTGGGAACGCTTAGTTGAAAACCCCCAAAGAGTAAGGTGAAGAGCACGCGAAGCAAGTCTTTCCTCAATAAGAAACCGAAAGGGTTATCGAACTAGTAGAGGAGGAAGGAAGCGCCTCAAAGGTGTTGCAAGCAACATGAAACTTGCACAACACAAACTCAAGACTTGCCCCAAATCTAACGTGAGGTTGTCAAGCTTACCAGTTGCTATAACAAAGGATTAAATGTAACGTGTGGAAGGTGATGATGGTTTGCAGCAAGAAAGCAGTAACAATGGAAGATGTATCAATGGTAAAGATTGGACCAGGGTCCATAGTTCACTAGAGGTGCTCTCCTTAGATAAACAAACATTGCATGCAAGGGTAAACAAATTACAGGTAGGCAATGATTGTGATGGGACTGAGCAAGGCATAACAATGCAATACTAGATAAAAAAGATCCTATGAAATTCGATTGGTGCAATACAACAAGATACATAGATCACCATCCAATTCACATCTATGACTAGAAGTCCACCTTCAGTGTTATCATCAAGAACTCCTCTGTTATTAAGTTGCAAGCAATAGACATTTCAGCTGCTTTAAGCAAAAGTATGTAGTGAAGCTGATCCACTTGTTCCATGAACAAGAGACCGTTGTTTTCTACCTAGTGGCCGACTTACATCACAACCGTTAGAAGAAATCTACATCACTTCCCTTGAAACTAGAGGCATGAACCTACTATCGAGGCATAAATACCCCCTCTTGGAGTCACCTAAGCGACTACTTGGACAAGATGGCTACTAACAATGGAGAGCATGCAAGATTGCAAATATTACATGAGACATGATAGAATCAATAAGACAAAACCATTAATTAATCTGTACGCAATAATCTCAATATCCGCGCCGGATCCTACCATGAAACCCACAACATGCATGATTACAAATAGATTAGATCTTGATCATGAGCAGACTCACAAAGATCGCCTATACATGGCTTAAACACAAGAAGGAGAATACAACCATCCTAGCTACTACATGGACCCACGTTGTCAAAGGTGGAACTACTCACGCTTCATACCTGAGGTGACATGATGATGAAGAAAGGCCTCCGGGATGATCTCTCAATGGGCAAAGAGAAACTTGAATCCTCCCGATCCTAGGGCGGCGATAATGGTGGCGGCGGCTACGAATATTTGCATTAGAGTTTCATTAGGTTTTGATCGGGGGTTGCCTGAGGGTTTCTACACGCCGGGGGGCTTCTTATAGGAAGCGAAGAGGCGAGCAGGGGGCCACCGAGGCGAGGCTACTTACAGAGACGGGAAAATTAGTGCCCTCCCATACGGCTAGGAGGTGTGGCCCCCTGGTGAGACTTCTCCTTCCGTCAATGCTTAAACCATGTTGCCCGGATAAAATATTGACTTTGGCTTTTGTCCTTCCAATTCCAAGAATATTTGATTTTACTTCGGAACCAAAACAGAAGAAAAGCAGACAACTAACTTGTGGCAACTTGTTAATGAGTTAGTTCAGAAAACATATAAAAACACCTCAAAGTGTAGATAAAGCAAAACAAAGTAGATACTAAACAAGCATGGAGCATCGAAATTATTGATACGTTTACGTATCAAAATCTCTTTATGATAAAAGCAGATCCATTTTGCAAGTTCATTGTATGGGTAGTTCTACAAAGAATCGGACTAATAATGTATACGATGCTTCAAAATGTCGATGTAGATGCACCACATGGCCATTCTCATCCTTTAGAGACTACTGAAGAGGTGTAATAAAGGGCATCTGGTTGACAAAGTATCACCCCTAAGATGACATCTCAAAGGTACGTGAGGCGAATCGAAGCAGATGGTTCTATTTCTAAGCCCTTTTCGGGCTTGCTCTCTGGAACCAAAGGTCAAAAGGATTGAAAAAAAGTCAATCATTCCACAACCACTGATGAGAGTCCTAAAAATTTAAGGTTGTAGTTCTTTAATCGATTTCAAAAGAATGGATTGGTCTTATACATACGCGAGGAAGGTAAACAAAAATAAAGAGAGCGAGTTCTTCTTTCTTTTTATCATAGGAGAACGTCTTTGAGATGAAATATCATGCGATTTGCATGAGAGAAAAGCGAAATCCCTCTTTTCGACTCTGAATCCCCCCTCGATTATTTGCTTTATTTACATTACTTGAGTAGGCTGGCAAGATTATTAAATTCTACGATATTCCATTTGTTCTCATTAAGCGAATGGAATCTTCTTCTAGAAATCCTGAATATTCTTAGCATGATTTTGGGGGAATCTCCTTCTTTATTACCCAAATCAGATATATAATTATTGGAATAATTGTTGGAGACTCAAATGATGGATATGCAAGCATGATAACTTATATGTTGTTGCCTCTCCATGAATCTAGGAACTTTTTCTTGCATTGTATTATTTGATACGACTATGAAAAGCAATGTTCAAAATTCTTACGGATTATACCACGAAGATCCTTTTTAGCTCTCTCTTTAGTCCTATACTTCTTATCCTAAGGCCTTCCTCCTTCATGAGGTTTCTTTGAAAAACTTTATCTATTAAATTGTGGATGGCAAGTAGGCCCTATATTTCTTGGTTTCAATGGGACTCCTTACGAGCATTCTTTCCTATCTATTATTATCTAAAAAATAATCAAATTATTAATGGTGGGCGAAAACAAGAAATAACCACTTGTGAGAAATCTTTGAGATCAGAGCAATTCCATCAGTTGAGAAATCCATACTCCGGAGTATATCCAAAAAATACGAAAGCCAGAGACTCTAGGATTAACATCTTATGATCGGCCAAGAATTCTCCTCATCTCTTATTCTTTGGTTTCATGATTTTTCCATTCTCTGTGTAAATAGCCTAATATGGGTTCTGATCAATATCACTTCACCATCAGTATATGATGGGTTAAAGACACCATGCATTGATGGGTGTTGAGGGCCCATATTGACTATCATGAGATCTTTTCTTGTAAGCGGTAGACTTATATCCTTTATTCCTTAATGCATTATTCCATGAAAATGGATTATTCCATGAATTCTCAGAAAGCAGGGCTCATCAAAATGCAAAATCTAAAAGACTACTAAAAAAATTGAGCGATTAAATTACTACTCTTGAATATTCAAGCCGGTGATTAATTTCTTATAAACAAACTCTATTTTCTTTGCCAAAATAAGCTAACAAACATAGAGCATTTTCCCAAGTATTAAGTGAACCTCTTTTAGATGAAAAATCTTTTTGTGTGGTCCAAATGTAAAAGCAAGTCTATGTATCTTATTGGTGGAACTAAATGCTTGAAATTCAATAGAGCCCTATTTTCTTATTTAATAACTTTTAACCATAAAGTTTCTACCTCCTTTCTTTTCATATATCTTTTTAATCCCCGGAAAGAGTAAGGGGTATATAGGATATTCTGAAGTTATTCCTAATCGCTTTTTAAAAATTGCCATTATTCATCTTACTAGAATTTGGATTTGATTTTATCAATCAAACTGGACAGATAGAGCGTTACATCTTTCTAATATTTTAGATGAAACATCTAAAATATTAGAAAGAATTTTACTAATTTTATTGCTAGCCAATTTATAGATTGATACACCATTTAATTGATATACGTTTAGAAAATGAGAAACACAACATATGCATCCATCTTTACGGCAGAAATTTCGGGATAGAATGGGGTATATGAAATGAAGCTATTAAGTAACTCTAAATGAATTGTGGATACATCTGTATTGTATCCTTAACATGCTGAAATGATTGCCATTATTAAATACAGACCAATAACGATTCATACAAAGAAATCTTCTATAATCGTTGGTGGAGCCAATAATGATTTTTTTGCATATGTATTAAGATGCTTGGCCTAATTTCGGAAATTTTTCAAGAACATATGTTGTTTCATTTGCTGCAAATAGCGTCATCTCCTTAAGCGCTTTTTCAATTGTAGTGTGATAACTTAAAGACATGAAAATTCTCAATTCTCTATGACGTCTAGGAAAAGATAGGAATATTTCAGGAACAAGAAAATCAGAGAATCTTTCTCTCTATTCACTACCATTACGCATCTTGACTTCTATTAGTTTTCTTTTATTTTTTACCGTAATAATATAATTTGATAAGAATCCATTTCTCAAAGTAATGGAAACCATTCTCTTATAGTATAGGAAATAGTTGTCATTTATAGCACCTTTTAGGTATCGTGATAAGTGATACATGAAGATGATGTATTTAGTCAAAATTAGGATGCATTCTCTTATAGTATAGGAAATGGTTCAAAATGGCTATAACACCTTTTAGTATCATGATAAATTATCATACTGCCAAAGATTTTTGACCTTGCATGACACTTAAAATAAACATCATCATCAGATCTTCCATCCAATGGTGCCTTGCCCTTGCTCAGGTACTCTTGTCGAAGCATCGAAGAACACTACAAAGCTGTAACATTGGTGTTGATAGCTATGACACCCGAGATCGAGGGGGCTAAACAAATTCTAGACCTCTAGATTAGACATAAAGCTTAACCTTGGCTAAAAGGAAATATCTCACGGATATCTTCACCTTCCTCGTCCTTCTCTTCAAGTTGGGTCACGATCACGGATGGTCCTCTTAAGAGTGGCAACCCTCTTGCGAAGGCGATCGATGGTGCGGTCCTTCTTGTCATCTTGTGGCCGAAGTGAATAGCGCTCCTTGGCAAGGATGGCGAGGGTCGGTCCTTCGACTGCAATGGCATGGTTGTGGTTGGCGTGGCGCGGGCGTTGTCCAACTACTTCTACCTATCATACAACATGAAGTCAAGATGATCCACGATGCTTCAGCTCGGATGGCTGGCACCTCCAATGGATGTCCCATGGAATCACGCCTTGCGTAGTAAGCAAAGCGAGTGCCATTGATCTGGTTGATGTTTTTCCCACACAGACAGGCAAGAGCCTCCTGCATAGCCCTGGCTAGTCCGTCTAGCCAGTTGTTCTCCCTGAAGCTGAATTGGATCCTCTCCGAGGTGGGTGCCTCCATATTGCCTCTGAGCTCTGCAACTATCAGCCACTATAGTTCTCCTCCTTGTTGTTCATTGAGTTGTGCCCCAAAGAACACGGGGTGCGGGCGTTCAAGAAATTCCGAGAGTTGGCTTAAATCTCGCTCGAAGATGAGTTCTCCTCTGTTGCCCAACTTGTAGAACTTGCTATACTTGACATCCATCTATAAGAATTTAGGATAAGTAGGTTAGTGGGGTGATCAAGTGTGTCAAATTTTATGTAGGATTGCAAGAATTTTTGAGGAACATGAATTTTCTTGAAAGAATCTCAGGGATAAGAATGAGAATAGGTTTTCATAAATACTCACTTCTTTTGTTTTGAAACTAGGTTTTTGATTCAAGCGTCCATTCTAACTAGGGTCTTCTATGGTCAGGATGGATCTGATACCAAATTGTCAACACCCGGATTTTTAATCCCAGATGCCTGTTATGCCATACCTCGCAATCCCAGGTTTACCATTTTTGCGAGACACAACAGAATTGGTACCACAGTACATCGTCCATTACAAACCATAAAAAAAGGTTTTACAAATAAAAGATCTCATGATCCAGTCTTAATACAATCAACACAACGGGAATTAAACGTAGCGGAGCTTCATCTTCAGGGTCACATGCAATGTGACGATGGGATATGATCCTAGTTGTCATAGACCTCCTGTTGTCCATCATACGGGTAGTCCTCCTCGTAGTCTGGCTATATTCCGAATAGCCAGGGACAAAGCCATGAGTACTCTTTAAGTACTCGCAAACTATCACTAACAAGTACAGTAGTTTGAGTAGGAATCCTAAGCTCTAGGTTTATTTCCAAAAAGGAAGGTTTATTTCATACTGAGTTTATAAGTAAAGAAAACTAGTTTAATGTTCTACAACACCTAAGTGGGAACTTAGTTTTCATGTTCACAACCCTGTTGTGGTCAAGTCAAAGTCATAGTTCATTTCACAAGTCATTTTGAAAACATCTGACGACGGAACTTAGCACTAGCCACTAAATTTGAGGGTATTCACTTATGAGGGGTGCTAGTCAAGTGTGACTATCCAAATCTAGTCTTATGCCTTTTGATGACATCTAGTTCTAACTACTTAGGCCTAGTTTTATGCTCTTTATGCTATCTATAGTATCTTTCCAATACTCACCAAGCACTAACTAAAAGTAAAGAACTTTGGTAAAGATAAAAGAATAAAGCTTGCAAGTAAAACTTGGGATTGGTATAATTAAGGTTGCATAACCAAAGCATGCCTAAATCATCTTGCATAGGTTATCTTGCAATATGGGATGTCTTGCATAGTTAACTTGTAGTGTTAGGCTTGCCTTGAGTAGTGCAGCGGTTGAAGTTTTCTTCTTCTTCGTAGTACTCCTGCTCCTCGTAGCCTTGGTCGATACTAGCGTCTATAAATGAATACGAGGTACACAATCACCAAACAAAACTTAAATACCTCTATTTGGCACACAAAGGTTCACACTAGATGATCTAGCATCATCACAATCATCACAAAAAATAAAGACCTAGTCTTATCTTTCTTATTTTAGAAAAGTAATTTCTACTCAATGAAATTACTTAAGATTTAATATTCTCCAATTAAAATATGGGATCATGTTGACACATGTCATCACCACATATTATAATAATTGGGAATGTGATTTAAAGTGGTGGTCATATTTTATAAAGTTTAAAATTACTATTTTATACAATTAAGTGACTAGAAATGCCTATAGAGCATTCTTTTAGTACTAGTCCAAGATCACTGCATGTAAACCAAAATATTTTTACATATTCAGATAGATCTTGTCAAATGTGATTTTTGAGAGTTGAAATCAACTAAAAAGCATTTATGGTTGATTTTTGAAAAATGTTTGAATGTGGAAAAGTCTCTGTCTTGTTATTTTTACAATAGGTGATCTATAATTTCAAATGGTTTGAATCCAACGGGCTTCGATAGATAATTGAGAAACTTCTTAAAAAAATTGAATCATGCAATTTGGTTCAGCAAATCTCTTTGAATTGATTTTTCAATCTACTGACAGAATCTAGTTTTAACTAAAATGGAAAATAACTATTTGAATCACTAGGCTATGCATGGGAAAGGGAATGGGCCGGACCAACTGCATTGCGCTGGCGCAGCGGGCTGCTTACAGGGGCGGTCCCAAGCGTCAGTGGATCTATCTAACCGAAATGGTAAGTTTCAATCTCAACCCTACGATTAGATTAAGATCGACGACGGTGGTTCGTCGTCTCCGTCGCACAGCTCCAGCGAGACCGAACCCTAACGACGACGGTGGGGGTACGCGATGGCTCACCTGGGCTCTAGCTAGGGTCGGCGATGGGGGCGAACGACATTGTAAACGACGGCGGTTCGAACGGTGGTCGTGGCGGCTCCTGGGGTGTATCCAATCGATGCCTCCTCTTCTCCTCTGCAGCGGCGGACTCTGGCCAAATTCTGGCGTTGCGGTGCTCGCCTTGCTCCAGGGAGAGGTGTGGGAGGTTCTGTGAGGAGTGGGGAGTGAGATGGTGTGGTGAATTGAGGCGGAGGGGGACTTTATTTATACACCGACGAGAGGGACCGGGCAGGGTGGCGCAGGCTTGTCGGTGATGATGATACATGTGGCTAACAACATGGCTGAGGGCGTAGGATGGTGCGGTGTTTCCTGGCGGTCATCACGGGCTTAAAGGCGCGGCACGGGCCGGTCGAGGATGGTCGGGAGCGGTCCGTGCTCTGTGCAGGAACAGCGGGTGTTCGATACAGCGTACATGGGCTATTGGTCGCGTGGCGGTGAACGGGCATGTCTGGGGGGTAGCTAGGGTCACGGCGAGTGCAGGCACGCGTGGTGAGGGCGAGGCGCGGCATCTGCGTGCGAGGCGGCTGCGGTGTTCTCGCGTGCTCTCGGCATGGCAGATAGAGAAATGGGCGAGGTGGTTCTCGGGTGGTCCACGGCTGGGCTACGATCGAGGGGTGGACAGAGAGTGGCGGTGGACGGTGGCTTGTCTCCTAGACATCGTGAACGGGCGCCGGGCTGGCTCCTGCGAGTTGTTCATGCTCGACCGGCGAGTGTGCGCCGGGCGGCATGGTACTGGCGCAAATGGCAGAGGGGGTGCTGGTCGACTGCATTGCTAGGTGCTGGGGGAGAGCAGGGAGTGAAATGGGGACAAAGGGTTGATCAATTACTGCTCACCACACTAGAAGTTAGGCAAGGTTTATCTGTATCCACCGGGTGTTTGATGAAATGGCCGCATGAATTCAAAATTTGAATTTTTGGATGAATTTTCATGAGTGATCTTGTCATAAGCTTTGGTAGTCTGTCGTTGCTAGGGTTTGCCAAGGGGAAGTGGTTTGGTTGGTTTTTGAGAAATGGCCATCTTAGTACCTATTAAGGATTCAATTTTCGAATGCCTCTCAAATGGATTTGAAAATAGTTTCTGCAAGTTTGTGAGTTTGCTCGGGTTCACTGTTACTAGAATTGGATTTATTTCCGTTAGAAATCATTTAATAGAGATGCCCTAAGTGGGCTAGTGGTTGATTTTGTTCAAAATGACCATTTGATCATATGCCTTCTTATTTGAATTTCCTTTTGATTTGTTTTGTTTGGACTTGACCTAGATGGTATTGTTTTCATCTTTAAACCAATCCTTATCATTCATAGCAATGAAACATGGCAATTGCGGTCATTCATGGATTAATCACACACACATGCATCCATATTAATTTTAATAATAAAAGTTTTTGTTAACCCTAAACTTAGGTGATTAGAACTTGATAATCTTGTTTAATATCTTTGAGGTGTTACATGACGCCCGGCGCAACCCCTGTCCGTCTCTCCCACTACGGTGGATGTGTCTCCCCTTGATCCCCACGACAGACGTGTCGGCGACGCACCCTTCATGGTGAGGCTCCCGGCGCAGCCGCTGGCCCGTCTCTCCATGTTCATACACATAGGTGGCAAGCTCTCCAACAACACAGCCTCAATCCCCTGGTATGTCGAACGGCCGGCCCTCCATCCCGATGCCTCCCTGTTGAGCTCTGTCCCAATTTTCTCGCGAGAACCATCAGCCTGCATCCCCACGACCTCAAGTAACGCGCCGCGGTGGGCATGCACACGACCAACCAACCAACGCCACCACCTACCACCAACTTCTGCCAGATCCCCTCGGTTGCCAATCGTCTGATCCTCCTTCGATCCCCAATATTCTATTGAACAACCCCTGCCGGCTGGCCGGTCCCGAGGCTGCTCCACAACCGAGGAAGAATACTAAGTCGAAGGCACCCAAAGAATACACAAGAATTGACACAGGAAACAGGGAGAAGCTTTATTGATATGTCTCTGGTAAAGTCACGTACAATGATTGCTCCTGTATTTATAGACTAAGGGGATAGGATACCCACATGGGCTAACCCTAGCTTGGTAGAGGCCACACCGAATGGGCCTCTATCGGCCCAGTTTCCCAACTCTCCCCCTGGGTATCTTATCTATATAACCATGGCTCAAAACTCCGAAAAACCCAGTGGGAAAAATATGGAGAAATGCACATGGTATACTTATTGATATGTTTCACGAATTGCCTCATTAAAAACCTCATGTGAGAAACTTCATAAAAACTCACTTAACTATAAATTTAAGCACTCAATCATCGGGATCAAGATGTCAGCGATGAGTTTGTGAAGATTCTCCCCCTGAACCTTGCATCTCCCTAAGTCTCATCATGCCGATCCCACGGACACATCTCTCGAAATAAGATGCTGGCAATGATTTAGTGAACAAATCAACGACTTAGTATGCAAGACTTTCACTTCGTTCAACTTTGCAGTTCATGTGCATAGAAGAACTTGGGGTTTATATGCTTTGTGAGATTACTCTTCACGTAACCCGTCTGGACTTGTGCAACACAAGCAACATTATCTTCATAGATAATTGTTGGGGTTTATACGGTGTCCAGTCCACATGACATCTGGATGTGGTTGACCACTCGTCGAAGCCATACACATTCTTGTGATGCTTCATATAATGCTATGATTTCCGAGTGGTTCGTCGAAGTCGACACAAGAGTTTGCTTAGACGATTTCTAGGAAATCGCTGTTCCACCACAAAGAAAACATATCCAGGCTGCGACTTGGATGTGTGCGGGTCCAAAAGGTACCCAGCATCTGCATAGCCTACAACAGATAGGTCTTGGTTCTTTTGGTAAAACAAGCCAAGGTCCTTGGTCCCTTGTATGTACCTAAAGATGTCCTTAACGCCTTTCCAATGCCTCTTGGTAGGCTCAGAACTATACCTAGCAAGCAGATTAACGGCGAATGCAATATCCGGCCGTGTACAATTTGCGAGGTACATAAGTGCGCCAACTGCACTTAAGTAGGGGAATTCCGGTCCCAGAATTTCCTCCCCCTCTTCTTTAGGCCTGAAAGGGTCCTTGTCTTGCTGCAAAGATCTTCCGACCATCGGGGTCTTAGAAGGATATGCCTTTTCAAACCCAAATCGTTCAAACACCTTCTGGGTGTAGGCTGACTGGTGAACTAGAATCCCAGCAGGGGAATGTTCAAGTTGCAGACCCAAGCAGAACTTGGTTTTGTCTAAGTCTTTCATCTCGAATTCCGACATCAGGTAGGAACTCGCTTCCTCAATATCGTCAGGTGTACCGATTATACTCAAATCATCCACGTACACCGAGATAATACAGAAACCATCCTGGAATCTCCGTATAAAAACACATGGGCAATCTTCATTGCTCGCGTAGCCCTTCTGATGAAGGAAATCGCTTAAACGATTAGACCACATCCTACCTAACTGTTTTAGTCCATACAATGACTTCTTAAGCTGAACACTGTATAAGATCTTGTTTGCTCTATCCTGGTTCAGGACAGGGATACCTTCTGGTACTTTCATGTATATGTCCGAATCCAGGTTACCATATAGGTAAGCGGTGACAACATCCATCAGTTTCATTTTTAAGTCCATGTTTACTGCCATTGAGATCAAGTATCTAAAGGTAATTCCATCCATGACCGGGGAGTAAGTTTCCTCAAAGTCGACACCTGGTCGCTGAGTGAAACCTTGAGCAACGAGCCTTGCTTTGTACCTTACTACTTCATTATTCTCGTTTCTCTTTCGAACAAAAACCCACTGATGGCCAACGGGGCGAATGTGGGGAGGAGTTAGACAAACAGGTCCAAATACCTCTCTTTCAGCAGTGATTGCCTTCTGCCAATCTTTCCAATCCGACCTTTTCTTACAATCAGCGAGCGTGTTGGGCTCAGGGTCAAGATCTATGATTGAGGCAATTTTCTTGGCAAAATTAACGTCGACATTTGCCATGGCTCGGTTGTATGACTCGCCCGAATTAACATAGTTAATGGCCATTTAGTCATGGAGTGCATCAGGCACATCCTCTTGCTCCACCGGATTTCCCAATCCAGGGGCTAGGTCCTTTAGCTTTCCTGCTTCAATGTGTGCGCACACAACTTTGCTAGGTATTTCCGATATAGGAAAATTCAAGTCCAGAATTTCGTGCACTAAAATATCTGTACTTGTGCCAGGTCTCAACTGGCTCCCCTCAACAGGGGCAGACTATAATAAATCTCTCTTATCCTTTTTCTTCGGGCGTCCCCGGGTACTTGGGATTTGAGAAACCGGATTCCGCGTCCTCTTAGGACTTGGAACGGGAGCAGGTATACCATCATTTTTCTTCGGTGTTTCAACCCTTTCCGGTGCATTGCGTGCATGCACATGCGACTTTGTCATAGTCTTTAAATCACTAAAATGATCAGGCAGTTGATTCGTTAGGGAGTGCAAATCTAGTATCTTTTGGACTTCTCTATTAGATTCAACAGTGCGCGGGTCATGAGCGTGGATCCCCGTGGCTTTCCATGTGATTTCATGACTTTTGTCATCCAGGGGTTGATTACCTCCCCCCAAAGTCAGAAAAAGATCCTTGTCAAAAATGCAGTCAGCAAAACGGGTCGTGTGACAGTCACCTGTCAAGGGTCCAAGAACCTGATTATGGACACAGTCTCATAACCAACGTATATCCCCGACTTACGGAGCGGTCCCATTGCTGAGCGCTGGGGTGGTGGTATAGGTACATATACCTGGTAGCCGAACCTACGTAGGTGGAAAATTTTCGGTGCCGACCCTTGCGCAAGTTGAATAGGAGAGTGGATATCGTAGACCGATGGTCGAAAGTTGATGAGATTAGCAGTGTGTAACACCGCGTGTACCCAACATGTAGTTGGCAAATTACAACCCTGAAGGAGTGTTGGGCAATGAATTTAATTCTTTTGATCAATGCCTCCGCAAGTCCATTTTGAGTGTGGACATGCAGTACAGAGTGCTCAAGTTTGATTCCTGTTGCCATGCAATAATCATAGAATGCCTTTGAAGTAAATTCTCCGGCATTGTCCATTCGAATAGACTTTAAACGATAATCAGGGAATTTATTACTTATTTGTATGATCTGAGAGATCAACTTTGCAAAAGTATGGTTCCTTGTTGACAGCAGGCAAACATTGGACCATTTAGAGGAAGCATCGATGAGAACCATGCCCTTAGAGGGGATGAATTGGACCACATATGTCCCCTTGTATACGTTCCAAGAACGCGGGGAGTTCATCCTTCACCTTTAGGGGGGACGGTCTAATGATCAATTTCCCGTGGCGCATGAACACGAAATCATCGGGATTCGGGAAATTTTTCACATTAACATTATGACCATTCGAGTTGTTAATTATATTTCTCATCATCCTAAGACCGGGGTGGCCTAACCTATCATTCCAAAGGCAGAATAGTTTAGAGCTTCTAAAGACAGTCTTAAGTGTAGTGTAAATAGGTGGTGCTACTATCTTAGTGTAGTATAGCCCAATAGCTAATGAAGGGAGTCTTTCGACAACATGTTTACCATTTTCGTCGCGCTTGGTAATGAGTAGGAACTCATTTCTATTCTCATCATCATCGGTTTCTACATGGAAACCATTTGCGCGGATGTCTCTAAAACTCAAGAGAGTACGAGTCGACTCCGGATATAACAATGCCTCTTCAATGATCAGAGTTGTTCCATTTGGGAGTATGATAGTTGCTCTTCTGGAACCAACTACATTCGGACCGCAGCCGACGATCGTCATTATGTTACCGGGGTTTTTGGTAATAGACTCAAAATACTTTGTTTCTCTCAAGATGGTATTTGTGGTGCCGCTATCAGCAAGGCACGTTTCCTCCATTTGGGCGCCACACACATTCTAAAATATAGTGCCTAATTAATATAATGGAGCGAGGAAGATGCTACATCAAGTAAGTAAAACACATAAACATTTCAGAACATAACTCAACCAAATAATGGAATAAATGAATGAAATAAATGTCATCCAATCGCCGAAAACAAATAAATGTTATGCTCTCATAGAGCTTACAACCATATCAAAGAATTGTATCAGATTATTTGCGGAAAGAAATCATAACAACAAAAAGGAGGTCAGGTGGATTCTGCAAAGAAACCATCAATCTCAGCCTGTATCTCAAGATCGTTGAGCTTATCTTCGTTGGCTATCATCATCGAGGCAGCAAAAATGTCTAGCTGGGCGGGGGGAGGGCACGACGTGCTCAACCTCCATGGGCACAATGGCGTTCGTGGGAACCGCCAAAGGTGCTGCCACTTGTGCTACGCCCTTCGTCACTATGGGCGCGACGTTGTGCACGGGCGCCGCTCCGGGCGCCAGTGGTGCCTCAACCTGGACGAGGTGCGCCTCGCGCGCCTTCTTGTTGGCCTTGAACGCGTCCACGACGTGCTTAGGGGCCAAACACTGCCTGGAGAAGTGAGTCTTAGAGCCACAAAGGAAGCAGTCCTGGGGACTTGCCTCCCCCTGGCCCGCCTTGCGTTGCTTGGCCGGGTTGGAGGAGTTGGGGTCCTTCTTGCCCTTCTTGCCTTGCTTCTTGTGGATGGGCTTGCGCACCTTGTAGGCCCCAGCATTAGCCTCATGACTTGGGCCCCACGCGAAGGGTTGCGCGGAGAAGTTCTTTTTGAGAACATTATTCTGCGCCTCAGCCACCTAGAGAGCATCAATAAGCGCTGCATATTCCGTGAATCCTTCCTGGCGAAAGTTTCGCGAGGACTGGATGTTGTCCGGGTGGAATGTGGAGAGAGTTTTGTCTATCTTCTGCTTATCTATGGTACTGGTACCACACAGCTGAAGAATGGTACAAATCCGATGTAACCTGGAGTTGTACTCTCCCACGGTCTTGAAGTCCGCAAACCTCAGACGAATCCAATCTGCCTCCGCCTGTGGCTGAATGGTGTACTTAAGCCTAGAGAACCGCTTGTTGAGGGCGGTCCAAAGGGCAGAAGCACTCCGTTCTGCCATGTACTCACTCTTGAGAGTCTCACACATGTGATGGCGGAGGAAATGCAGGGCTTTGGCGTTGTCCGCCGGGATGGTGGTGCTAGGGGCCGTCGGGGTCCCCGCAATCAGCGCATCCTTGATGCATCGGCCCTCGAGGATGATATCAATGTCCGAGGCCCAAGTCAGGTAGTTCATCCCATCCTAGGTCAACTCCGGAAACTCGCGGCTGACGATTCCGGTCATCTGCAATTTATGCAAAGTGTGTAAGATTACAACGGGTAATCGGTTACATAAATGCGATAATCGATACAATTATTCAAATATGACGACGTTCCAAAATTTAAATTAAAAACGGTACAAGCTAAGTATGAGATACAAAGTATTAAAATCATGCGACAATTAATAACTGTAGTAAAACATAGTACAAAAGCTTGTGCAAAACGGGCTGAAAACAGGACCAAAAACCGGCCAACAGCCCAGTATGCGCGTGCATAGGGCGTCCACCCCGCCTTTTTTTTGTATACCGCCTGGGCCGAAAAACGGCCCGCCCTAGACTGTCCCAGCCCGGCTAGCGAAGCGGCTAGGTGCTCCGACTAAGGGTGGTGGAAGCCTTGAGGCAGCTAAGTGCGGCGTGGCAGCTGACAGCGTCTTGTAGCGGTGACAGCAGCGTCTTGATGAAGTCTTGTGACGGCGAGCTGCGTAAGTCTTTGGCGCCTGGCAATGGCGGCAATGACAACGACTTAGCGCAGCAAGCGTGTGGCAATAGCGGCGACGAAACGCTGATGGTAGCGTGGCGGAATCGTCTGATGGCCAATGAGCCAGGTCGGGCGGCGAAGCAATGACGAAGCGCCTGCAGCGATGTCTGTGACGCTGGCAGCGGCAATGAGACGCAGCGGCGGCGACGCCAGCGGCTGCTCAGCGGCCATCGTGGCCATGGCAGTTTAATTCAACGCGGAGAAAAAAACTTAGATTGATACGATCTATTAATTAAGATTGACACATTTTAATATGATCGACATAGCAGATGCTTAGCGGTACCGTGATATCATGCGTGTACCGTGCTCCTATAATAAAGTCAACAGGTCTGCTCGACTCCCGGGAGGAAAATCCGTACCATAGATGAGATCTAAAAAACGTGCGGAACGCAAAAATTGAAACAAAATCGAACAACGAATCTATTTTTTCGGTAAATTTCGGATTACCTTCAACGAAAGCCTGCGTGATGCAGGCTCGACGATGACTTGACGGAGGCTCGACGGAGAGACACGTGTTGATAACGTGTTGAACAACCCCTGCCGGCTGGCCGGTCCCGAGGCTGCTCCATAACCGAGGAAGAAGAATAAGTCGAAGACACCTAAAGAATACAGAAGAATTGACACAGGAAACAGGAAGAAGTTTTATTGATATATCTCTGGTAAAATCACGTACAATGATTGATCCTATATTTATAGACTAAAGGATACCACGTGGACTAATCTTAGACCGGTAAAGGCCACAGCAAATGGCCTCTACCGGCTCAGTTTGCCGACATATTCTACTCTCTCTAGGGAGCCCGAAACTCATGTAGCCCTGTTCGATCCGCTGCCGGTTCGCTTCACTCTCCTGCTAATGAGAGGAAAACGCCAACACCGGTTGCCTCCGCCCTCCAGTCTTCCTCCTCCTCCCACATGGATCCTGGCCACCGAAGGCACCCTCGCCTCTCCCTGGAGATCAGCCGGCAGGGTCATTCCCATCCCCTGCAACACAAGCGGCCGGTGGCGCCGGTCACCGGAGGCTCCCTCTCCTCATATCGTTAGCCGTTGCAATTTGTGAAATAGGGGAGGCGCATTGTCGTCCCCTTGCAGGGGACTTCTGGGCGTCGTTTGTCTCCGGGATAGGAGCTAGAAGGGCGGCGAATCAAAGGGACGGAGGCAGGGGATCAGGAGGAGTTCGTTCGGGCTGGGAGATGTTCTTTCAGGAGGATGGTGAGGGGTTGGCCAGGTCGGTTCAGCAAGTTCAGGTGGGTGCGGTTTTCTCCTGTGCATCTCTTCAGTTGACTTCAAATGTCCCTTGCGTTTGTTTCTTGTCAACATGTGGTGAGATGCACAATAGCTGAATGAGTTGCCGAATGATTCCGATGGCCAAGAGAGGGAAGAAGCGATGCCTGATTACTCGGTGCCAAAACTGAGTGGAATCGATCAAGTAACAACCTCTCTCCTTAGTTCTACAAAAACTTAGTACAATCGAACCTACTAATAATCGTATGTGGCGTCAGGTCCAACGAGGCTGACGTGAGCCCTGAGCATTGGATCTTGTCTACTCTTGGTCATGTGAAAAGGATGTAGCTTAGCTTGATCGAGTAGCTGAGTTGTACTTAACAAGTTAGGTGCTGATGGATCTTGTGATGGTCTTGCAACAAGTTATGACTGCATAAAGATATGTATCATTACAATTGTTGTCACTTGATCGAGTAGCTTAGCTTCAGGGATTGCTCAGATCTAAAATAAAAATGTTGACTCTTTCAGGTGGTAGGCAAAGCTCTCGATGCAATCACAAACTAAGTGCAATCACTACAACGGAGATGGATAATCATCATGAAACCGCAACTTTTAATGTTTTAGAACACGATTTACATGTATATTTGGACATATGAAGTAGGTTTCCTTTCTTTTAATGTTGGGTCGTAACAATTTACAGGATTTTTGTTACTTAGCAGCAACGCGCGGGCATTTTGCTACTTATATTTTCAACCAGTTTAATCATACAATTCTTTTTTGTGCAGCTACAACTTGTTCTCGGGCCACAGTAGCTTTAACTATGCTGCGAGAGAACATGGGTGGTTTTGATGTTATAATTACTGATGTTCACATGCCTGATATGGACGGATTCAGGTTACTTGAACTTGTCGGTATTGAAATGGATCTTCCAGTTATTAGGAGTAAATGACATTGGATGGATGCTGGTCCTGCACGGAGCTCATCGTCGTGTGGCCACAGGCATCTTCGGCCGCAAGAGCGGCAAGATCGCGCGCCCCTATGGCGTGCTTGCAACCTCCTAGAGGCTCTCTGGGAGCCCTGTGCCGGCGCTCCCCGTCTTCTTCTTGCCAAGTGGTGCGTCCCCGGCGGGAGCAAGATGGCCGGCGGCGAGGCTCCTTCGTCGGTGGGTTGGTCAAAGGACCCGATTGCTTTGTTCAGGAAAATATTAGGGTCCTCCGTGCATATGTTCAGGACTGCTTTTCTTCTTATTTTTTTTAGGTCCTATTTGTAAAATGTAACCGACCGACAGTAATCAAATGGTAGCACTGGGGTCCTTCGAGGCCCTTCCTTGTTCAAAAAAAAAATTGGGAGTCACTAAACTTGTTCTGTATGTGCACTTAAGTCACACTACTTAGATACCAAACTAACCAGTCACACAATTTGCAATCCTATGCACCTCAATATTTTAAAAAAACTCTGTCTGCAGATTTTTTTTATAGCACCTGCAATTTTTAGATTAGCTGCCAGGAGTGCCACCTTATTATTTTATGGGAGATAATTTTTTTCGAAAAAGTCTATTCAAGGAGACAAACCAATAAGTTATAATAGCAAGGCTTAACGATTCTATTCAATTATTTGTTTCTGTCATAGTGGCAAGATACCCAGGCAACCGGTGGTGAGGTCTCGAGTTTTAATCCTAGGAAATTTGTATTAATATTGAGTTACTTTTTGTACTCTTAGGTAGACATCTGGGACCCAGATAAACTACTGCGGCATCTAGCAATGTTGCCAAGGTCAGGACGGCGGGGTCTACCCGAAAAAATAGTCCAACATATATACACACGTTTAATTTAAATATAAGTTGACATGTGGGATCCAGCATGGACACGTTTAATTCGAATAGTGGCTGACATGTGAGACCCAGATAAACAGTTGCTGCATCTAGAAATGTTGGCAAGGTCAGGACGGCGGACTCGAACCGAAAAAATAGTCCAATATATATACACACATTGAATTCAAATAGAGGTTGACATGTGGGACCCAACATGGACATGTTTAATTCAAATACCGGCCGACATGTGGAACTCAGCATAGACACGTTTCCTGGACAGAGAAGGATACAATGTGCGACCTAGCATAGACACGTTTTCTGTATATAGAAGGCTAACATGTAGGACCCAGCATCGGAGCGTAGATTAATATTTTTTGTACTCTATAAGGCTGACATTTGGGATCCAGGTAAACTGCTGCTGCATCATAGACACGTTTTGCCTCAAAAAAATCTACCAATGTTTCCAAGGTCAAAACAGTGGACTCAACCCAAAAAATAGTACAACATACACACGTTTCTTTCAAATAAAGATTGATATCTAGGACCCAGCGTAGACACGTTTTCTGCACAGAGGTTGCTGACATCTGGGACCCAGCTACGGACCAAAGTTAGAACAACAAAGGCGGCCGAAAAAAGTCCATCACACCATGTTTCATTTACGAAGAGGCTGATATGTGGGACCCACCAGAGATACCTTATATAGGCGCTGGATCGAGCAATGTTTCCAAGTTCGAATAAGGTAGGCGCGAGAGAGAAAAAAAGCTAATATGCACACGTTCTTCTATTGAGATGCTGATATATGGGATCCAGCAGCGTGACCAAACGGCAGATTAATCAAGCAACTCTATATAGTTCGGAACAGGGTAGCGCTAGATAAGAAAAAAATTCCATCATATACACACTATTCTTCTAATGTGATGCTGACATATGGGACCCACCAGCCTATATAAACGGCTGATGCAGTGGGCAACACTATCAAGTTAACACGGAGGAGCCCAGCTGCTTGATTATGCATTTGGCAGCGCTATCAAGTTCGGAACAGGGTAGCGCGACCGAGGGCAAAAAATATATCATACACACATTTCTTCTAATGAGAGGATAACATGTGGGTCCAAATGCGTGATTAAACGGTAGCGCAATCAAGTTCGGAATAGGGTAGCGGGAGCAAAGAAAAAAATTCCATCATACACACGATTCTTCTAATGAGAGGCTGGCATGTGGTACCCAACATCGTGATTAACGATAGATAGTTTGAGCAACGTTATCAAGTTCAAATCAGGAGGCGCGAGCCAAGGGAAAAAATCTATCATGCACACGTTTCTTCTAGTTTGAGGATGACACGTGAGACCCAGTATCCTGATTAAATGACGTATGCATCGAGCGATGCTATCAACTTCGGAACTAGGAAGGAAAACAATTCCATGATACACATGATTCCTCTAATGTGTGGTCAACATGCGAGACCCAGCAGCCTGATTAAACGGAAGAGGCATCGAACAACATTATTGAGTTCAAATCAGGGAGGTGCGGCCGAAAAGTTTGGTCCGCTAGAGTCACTGACGTCCGAGACCCACATGCAAAAACATACTTCGGCGAGTCAACATCTCGCGAGGAAGCGGAAATCTTACTTCTGCCATGTGCCCGACGAGCTTTCTCCATATTTTTAGCGGTTTCGTCATAGTAGAGGGGCACGAAACCGGGAAAAAAGTTTTGCATCAGCCACGGTCGAGCTGATATTTTCGTCGCGGAAGAGGCGCCATCTACGACGACCAATAGGCCCAGTCGTTGCGGACGGAAGCATTTCTTGTGGTGGTGATACCTGCTTTACTCTCACCTTTCAACTTCCTGTAGCCTTTTTTTGACCGACCAGTGTGAAGCATGGTGTTGAAGTGGCGATACCTACTTATTACTCCATTTTATGCAGGAGCATGGCTCTACGATGGATCAAAGGACCTCATATTCAATGCTGCATAAAAATTCTGGACTGTGGCCACTACATCGGCGAGACGAGCTTCCAAGGAACCACTCCAACGCCGTGCGTCTAAGCGCATTCCACCAATAGCTCGCCGGCAATGGACAAAGACGATCTAGTGCCGATAACTATTCCATGCCCTCCACGACGCCTATCTCACCATGGTCGTCTACCACAAGCTCGACGAGTTAGCGCCGATAAATGTTCCATGCGCCCACGACCGTTGTCTCACCATGGTCGCCTACCACGAGCTCAACGACCACAAGACCATGTGCCATACAACCCGTGCGGCTACACGGAGGTGGGCTACATTTTCACCGCCTCGCCGGTCGAGCTCCTTATCCACCTCGATGGATACCACAAGGTATAAGTGCATAGAATATCGTACGGCCAGCCCATGGAGTTTACAATAAAGATGTCATTACCGTCCTTTCCACCATCCATGGTCATCGTCTGCTGTGATGACGCTAGCGTGTTCAGCCTCATCATCGGCGAGCTCGTCCAGGCCGCCGCCGTTTCTTTGGTGTGCGTCATGGCGGCCACGTGCTCGTGGCCCCGGTACAGGGTGAAACTTTGCGCGACTGGCCCGCAGTCACCGGCGGACTTCTCGACGGACGCCGTTAATGGGGTAATGGAGCCTACGAGCTGCGTGTCGCCCCGTAGTGTCGTCCTCGAAGATCTGACGTTCCTCACGGTGCCGCCGTGGTACATAACCGCGGCTGCTAGACAGTACTAAAAGGTGTTCTCTTCTTCATTTGCATCAACAAGAAGAATTGATCTTAAATTTCTGCCAGTGATCCTAACGTGATGGTAATGATGTATTACTAGTTAATTTAGTTTTATAGTTTCACTCGTTTACTTGTTACTGTAGTAGTATTCGGACACATGGTCTATTTTGGCACTAGGAAGGTTGTATTTTGGCTGTAAAGTAAGTTTGCTGATAATATTTATATTTAGGATTTAAGTATTCTCTGAAATGATACGTCAAACTTATATATATTACGCCACACTCACATGCAAAGAACGTGCAACTTACTCATCCTACTACTTTTCCTTGCTTGATTTTAGGGTCCTTTATGCTAAATGTTTGGATATGGATGTAATTTTGTCTTTTGTGAGGTCCTTGGTGTAACATATATGTACACATCCTATGACCATGTTAAATTGAAGCATATCGCTACCTCGGGAAATACCCCGGTCAGAATAACAAAGTGCCACCACCCGATTTTCAAAAAAAGTAGACAATGACCTTGGTCATTTGGCCCCAAACCCAAGAAAGTACACATGGAGTATGTGGTATAGTAGGCCATACCGTCAAACGAGCTTTTAAAGTATTTTTACTACTCCCTACGACCCATATTAGTTGACTTCCAGTTATCAAAATTTGGATGAACCTATATACTAAATAGTGTCTAGATTCATCCAAATTTAGACAAATTTGAGTCAACTAATATGGGTTGGAGGGAGTAGTAGAATAAATTAACCAACAAAGAATACCCCCAACATATTTTTGTACAAAGTGGACAATTCTTTCTTATAGTTTCCCAAAGTTTATGGATTTTTCTGGTTTCGAAATTCGAACATAGACCGTTGGATCAACATTGGCAAATCCAAATATTGCTAACCGTTGGATCTTCTTTTCCATTCTTAGCATCTAGAAGATTCTATTGATAGTCCTAAGAATAATGAACGATTTTGTGGGCAAACCTCAAAACACACTTCATTGCTTAGTTTTAGGGAAATTGTGCTGAATGCATGGACTTGGATGTAATTTTTGTTTTTTACGAGGTCCTTGATGTAACTTGTACTTCCACTGAACAAGTTAACTCAAGCACCTCGCTTCGGGGGACCTACCACCGTTACAAGAAAATGCAACCCTCCCAATTATCAAACAAAGTGGACCACGGTTTCTTATATAATTCCATTTTTCAAGATTTCTAGCTAACTTCGCACACTTCACTTCTTTATCGATTCAACGAAATTAGGTGAAACTTGAGATACAACTAAGCGCGATAGATTAATTTCTCTTGAATTAAATGTAATTTTATAGGTAGATGGCTACATCTTCTTGTAGCAAACAATATTGTCGGTGTGAGTTTCCAACTATCTAGAAAGAGCATTCTCAATTTCCCGAGAGATGACGAGATTGTTCTTTTTCGTAAAAAAAATCCAAAGAATATGGATATAAATGCCACAATCCAGCAAGCTTCCATACATATTAAGTGGAATAACATGTTGTACGTAATTGAGATTTCCATGTTTTATAAGTTTTCAAACTCCCTAGCTAACTCTGCCCACTTGAGTGAATTTATGCCGATTTATCGAAATTAGGTCAAATTTAAAGAGCGAGTAAATTTTAGGCTGCATTTATAGTATAACAAAAATATTTTCGAGGTACCCATCTAGGGTCAATTGATATATCAGAAACCACAGAGCGTTTTGACTAAAGGTTCAACTTCTTTCTAAGATTATTCATCTTGACAACTTAACAATATTAGGTCACTTGAGCTACAAGTAGACGCGACAGATTGCTCGGGAATTAAATGTATTTTCACAGCGGTAGATGGGTGCATCTTCTTGTAGTAAACAATACCGTCGGTGCGAGTTTCCAACTATCAGAAAATAACATTCTAATTTTTCTGAGTGATGACGATCGAGATTGTTCATTTCCGAAAAGGAAGCCCGAAGAATATGGATCTGAATGCCACAAGCCAAACTTTTGACATATATAGTGGACCAAAATGTTGTACTTATGATTAATTCCCATGTTTTAGGAGTTTTTAAACTTCGGTCTAGCTAATCTGTCCACTTGAATGACTTTATGTCTATTTACCGATATTAGGTGAACATTTTAAACTACAAGTAAATTGTAGGTTACTTTGAAAGTTTACAAAAAAAATTGGAAGGTACCCACGAGGGAGTCACAACTAATATATCAAAAACCACCAAGATTTTTGACGATTGGTCCAACTTCTTGTTAAAAAAATTCACCTTGACAATTTAACATTTTTTTGTCAAACTTGAGCTACACAACTAATCGCGATAGTTTTCTCTTGAATTAAGTGTATTTTAAGAGGTAAATGGGTGCTTATTCTTGTAGTAAACAATTTCATCGGTGTGAGTTTCGAATTATGAGAAAAGGACATTCAATTCTGGAACTTTTTGAGTGATGAGAACATAGTTTTTTCCATACAGAAAATTTCAAAGAATATTGGATCTGGATGCCATAAGCCAATTTTACATACATATATATTGGACTAACATGTTGTACTTATGATTCCCATGTTTTATGAGTTTTCAAACTTCCTAGCTAATTGATCCCACTTGAATGAATTTATGTCGATTTATCAAAATTAGATCAAATTTAAAACTACAAGTAAATTGTAGGTTGCTTCGTAGTTTGCGAAAAAGCTTTTGGGGGTACCCACCATTGGAGGCATAATTAATATATCAAACCACAGAGAGTTTGGACGATGGCTTCAACTTCTTGCTAAGATTTTGCATCTTTACAATTTAATGAAATACAGTCAAACTTGAGCTACCGGTAAGAACGATAGATTTCTCTTGAACTAAATGTCTTTTCGGAGGTTGATGGTGCATCTTATTGTATTAAACAATGCCGTGGGTGTGGGTTTCCGACTATGAGGAAAGAACATTCTCAATTTTTCGAGTGACGACGAAATTGTTCTTTCCCATAAAGAAAGTCTAAAGACCATGGATCTGAATACTACAAGCCAAGTTTTCAGACATATACAATGGACCAACATGTTGTACTTACGATTTCTCATGTTTTATGAGTTCTCAAACTTCCTAGATAACTCCGCCCACTTGAATGACTTTATGCCGATTTATCAAAATTATGTCAAATTTGACTACTACTAGTAAATCGTAGGCTACTCCATGAGTTTTATGAAATGGCGTTTGGTGGTACCCATATCGGGCAGTTAATTAATATATCTGAAACCATCGGGAGTTTTGACCACTGGTTTGACTTCTTACTAAGATTTTGCACCTTGACAATTTTGAACCCCTTTTAAAAACAACGAAATGAAATAAAGAAAAATAAAAAAGAAATTAAAATATTTACGCATGACATGCCCTATCATGCATGTCGTGTGCGCTACGTGCCATAAAAATACTAACAATGGGATTGGACTAGTTTTGGAAAAAACAGCTTCACGGTACTGTTCTGCCATGTTTAGACACTATATATTGGGTTTCAAACGGAACTACCAAGGTTGCCAAGGCCATACCGATCAACACGGTAGTTTACGACCTGATGGAGTTCCCACAGTAGATGGGTGCATCTTGGAGTAGTAAGCATTGTTGATTGTGGGAAGTTTCCACACATGCATATAGTGGATCATGTTTCCTATCTAACTCAAGGTTTCGAATTTCGGCCGAGATCACCGAAATTCAGCCAGGACCGGTAAAATAATTTACCGAGCAAAAACTTTCTAATTTTTTACATTTTTTGCTAAATTATCTAAAATATTTTATATTTGGTAGAATTTTATTTGAAACTCTAAATTTTGGTCTAATTACAGCCAAATTTTGTTTCAAAGTTTAAATTTTGATTCTTGCATTTCATTTGAGATTTGACCGAAATTCTCTGAAATAGCTGAATTTTAGCCATTTCGCTCGGACCCGGTAAAAAAACAAAACCGAAATACAAAACCTTGATCTAACTACATCGGTTAAATGAATTTCGCAAAAAAAACCGGGTCTAGCGCAGTGGAGATGGGGGTACAAAACACGAGTTTCTAAGGGCTTCTGCAATGTAGGACCAACCCAGCTTATTAGAATAACCACAATGTATAGGTCAACATTTTCCAGAAGGTATGACCCAATCGCTTGGTCATATTCATCCATGCAAGAGAAAGGAGGGAGGGGAAATGATTTTTCTATTCTCTATGGACAACCCACAAGCTTGAGGTAACTTTATTTTCTCCATAATGTACTACTATATGCCTTAAGGTGTGATTTTTTTACACATTGCGGATGCCCTAAGGCAAAAAGTAAATAATGTGCCCACATGGCAGTGTATGACCAAGCTATAAAACTCCCATGCAAAAGTTCTTCAGTTTAGTGGCTCCCATGAATCATCTCGTTTAGATATTGCTGGAGCTTATTACTTGTAGTATAGTAGTATTTCTGTTGCTTAGACATAAGTATATGCTAAACTATGTCCACACGTTGTACTTGCAGAGAGAATGAAACGTGAGAAAGGGAAGAGGGCAGCGGCGAAGAGAGAAGAAGAGTTAAAGGCGGTTCCATGTCAGAGCAAAGTTTATGATGGGTTTCTGACACGAGGTACTCCTGACTCTACTAGTAGTAGTAAATGTCAGGACCTATGCACACAAAAATATTTGGAAGTTTTTTTCTCTCTGCTTCGCTACCTCTCATCTCTCCACCCTTCTCCCCTCGCATGCCGGCCCGACTGATCTCTCCCCTGTCCACAGCGTGGTGCTGCGCAAGTGTGCCTCGGTACATCGGCTCTATTTTTTTGAGAGAGAGGGTGGCTCTGTTTCTATGGCGTGTTCGGCAGCCGCTTTGTTGTGGATTAGGAGTAGTACATAGGAAGGACACAACTCTGGTCCTTGGCAGAAAAAGATTCAAACTTTTCCGTTATCAAATTTTTCACTTGCTTCCCAAACATCGGGAGGGAAATGTTATTCAAAAGACTGGCCATTCACAATAGTACTTCTTATCTTACCTTTTTCATAAAAAAACTATATAGTGTACCGATAACTTTGAACATGGACCGTTGGATCAAGATTGGAAAATCCAAACATTGCTAACTCGTTGGATCTTCTTTTCCATTCTTAGCATCTAGAATATTCTATTCATAGTCCTAAGCACAATGAACGCTATTGTGCGCAAACCTCAAAACACACTTCATTAATTAGTTTTAGGGACCTTGTGCTAAATGCATGGACTTGGATGTAATTTTCACTTTTTACGGGGTCCTTCATGTAACTTGTATTTCCACCGACCATGTTAACTGAAGCACCTCGCTCCGGGGGTACCTACCACAGTTATAAGAAAATGCAACCCTCCCAATTATCACACAAAGTGGACCACAGTTTCTTATATAATTCCATTTTTCAAGATTGGTAGCTAACTTCGCACACTTCACTTACTTCTTTGTCGATTCAACGAAATTAGGTCAAACTTGAGCTATAAGTAAGAGCGGTAGATTAATTGCTCTTGAATCAAATATAATTTCAAAGATAGATGGGTGCGTCTTCTTGTAGCAAACAATGTTGTCGGTGTGAGTTTCTAACTATCTGGAAAGAGCATTCTTAATTTCCCGAGTGATGACGAGATTGTTATTTTTCGTAAAGAAAGTACAAAGAATATGGATCTGAATGCCACAATCCAACAAGCTTCTAGACATAATAAGTGGACCAACATGTTGTACGTAATTGAGATTTCCATGTTTTATGAGTTTTCAAACTACCTAGCTAACTTTGCCCACTTGAAAGACTTTATGCCGATTTATCGAAATTAGGTCAAATTTGAAGAGCGAGTAAATTTTAGACTGCTTTGATAGTTTTACGAAAAATATTTTCGAGGTACCCATCGGGGGGGGGGATTGATATATTAGAAACCACCGAGAGTTTTGACAACAGGTTCAACTTCTTTCTAAGATTATTTATCTTGACAACTTAACGACATTAGGTCAAACTTGAGCTACAAGTAGGCGCGATAGATTGCTCTGGAATTAAATGTATTTTCACAGTGGTAGATGGGTGCATCTTATTGTAGTAAACAATACCATCGGTGCAAGTTTCCAACTATCCGAAAATAACATTCTCCTTTTTCTGAGTGATGATGATCGAGACTGTTCATTTCCGAAAATAAAGTCAAAATAATATGGATCTGAATGCCACAAGCAAATATTTCGACATATATAGTGGACCGAAATGTTGTACTTATGATTAATTCCCATGTTTTAGGAGTTTTCAAACTTCGGTCTAGCTAACTCTGTCCACTTGAATGACTTTATGTCTATTTACCTAGATTAGGTGAAAATTTTGAACTACAAGTATATTGTATGTTTCTTTGAAAGTTTACAAAAAAAACTTTTGGAAGGTATCCACCAGGGAGTGACAACAAATATATCAGAAACCACCGAGATTTTAGATGACAGGTCCAACTCCTTGCTAAGATTTTTCACCTTGACAATTTAGCGAAATTTGGTCAAACTTGAGCTACACAACTAACCGGGATAGATTTATCTTGAATTACATGTATTTTATGAGGTAAATGGGTACATTTTCTTTTAGTAAACAATGTCATCGGTGTGAGTTTTGAACTATCAGGAAAGAACATTCTATTCTCAAACTTTTTGAGTGATGAGAACATAGTTCTTTTTTGTAAAGAAAAGTTCAAAGAATATTTGATCTCGATGCCATAAGCCAAGTTTACATACATATATATTGGACCAACATGTTGTACTTACGATTCCCATGTTTTATGAGTTTTCAAACTTCCTATCTAACTGAGCCCACTTGAATGAATTTATGTCGATTCATCGAAATTAGGTCAAATTTGAAACTACAAGTAAATTGTATGTTGCTTTGAAAGTTTGCGAAAAAGCTTTTAGGGGTACCCACCATCAGGGGCATAATTAATATATCAAAGCACAGAGAGTTTTGGCGATGGATTCAACTTCTTGGTAAGATTTTTCATCTTGACAATTTAACGAAATAAGGTCAAACTTGAGCTACCAGTAAGAATGATAGATTTCTCTTGAATTAAATGTCTTTTTGGAGGTTGATGGGTGTATCGAGCAATGTTGCCAAGTTGGAATAAGGTAGGTGCGAGCAAGAAAAAGGTCCAACATATACACGTCCTTCTAATGTGATGCTGACATGTGGGACCCAGTAGCGTTGCCAAACGGCATATGCGTCGAGCAATGCTATCTAGTTAGGAACAGAGTAGCACTAGGGAAGGAAATAATTCAATCATATACACACGATTCTTCTAATGAGATGCTGACATATGGGACCCACCAGCCTGAATAAACGGCTGATGCAGCAAGCAACGCTATCAAGTTAACACGAAGGCGCGACCGAGGGCAAAAATTCCATCATACACACGTTTCTTCTAATGAGAGTATGACACGTGGGGCCTGGCTGCGTGATTATGCATCTAGCAACGCTATCAAGTTCGGAATAGGGTAGCACGACCAAGGTCAAAAAATCCACCATACTCACGTTTCTTCTAATGAGAGGATGACAGGTGGGCCCAGATGCGTGATTAAATGACAACACAATCAAGTTCAAAATAGGGTAGCGGGAGCAAAGGAAACAATTCCATCATACACACGATTCTTGTAATGAGAGGCTGGCATGTGTGACCCAACATCATGATTAACGGTAGATAGATCGATCAACGTTATCGAGTTCATATCAGGAAGGCACAAGCCAAGGAAAAAAAGATCCATCATGCACACGTTTCTTCTAGTGTGAGGATGACACGTGGGACCTAGTAGCCTGATTAAACAGCAGATGCATCGAGCGACGCTATCAAGTTCAGAACAGGGAAGGAAAAATTCCATCATACACAAGATTTGTCTAATGTGAGGCAAACATGTGGGACCCAGCAGCCTGACAAAACTGAAGAGGCATCGAAAAACGTTATTGTGTTCAAATCAAGGAGGCGTGACCGAAAAGTTTGGTCCACTAGAGTCACTGATGTCCGGAACCCACACGCAAAAAAATACTTCGGCGAGTCAACATTGATGTCTACACATGCTTCTATTCTTATAGTAAGTGTTGGGCCTCCAAGTGAAGAGGTTTGTAGAACAGCAGCAAGTTTCCCTTAAGTGGATTACCCAAGGTTTATCGAATTGAGGGAGGAAGTGGTCAAAGGTATCCCTCTCAAGCAACCCTGCAATCAAGATACAAGAAGTCTCTTGTGTCCCCATCACACCCAATACACTTGTTAGGTGTATAGGTGCACTAGTTGGGCGAAGAGATAGTGAAATACAAGTAATTTGGATGATTATAAGTGGTAATTTCAATCTGAAATAAAGATGGAAGCAAGCAAACATGTAACAACACTAGTTGTAAATGGTGTTTCAATGCTTAGAAACAAGGCCTAGGGATCATACTATCACTAGTGGACACTCTCATATAAATATCTTCTCTTCATTATGCTACTCTGGACTACTCTCCGGTTGGATAACTCTAATCCATGGTCGGGCTACAAAAGCTCTCATTAAAGTTCGCATTCCCCATCTAGGTAACTCCACACTGTCACCTTGAGCGCTAGATGGTTCCAACAAACACCACAATTTCATAGAGACATCTAACTCAAAATATAACTCATGATAAGTATTTCTGTAATCTTTAGCCTAAGTGCCACACGGGGTGCACACTATCAACTTCACACACGTGGGGATAACCAGAGATTACAATTAAAGCACTTGAGTAGCAGAGTAGATCTACTTGATTACAAAGGTTATGACCGTAATAAGATCACGCATAGAGAGAGAAATGAACACATAGCTACAGGTAGAGCCCTTAGCCTCGAGGGAGAACTACTCCCTCCTCATCATGGTAGTCAGCAACGATGATGGAGATGATGGTGGAGATCGATGGAGATGGCTCTAGGGGCAATTCCCCGTCCCTGCAGGGTGCCAGAATAGAGACTTCTGTCCCCCGAATCTCCTCTTCGGTGGAGGCAGCACTGCAGACCTTTTCATGGATTGATGCTAATTGTTTTAGGGTTTTTACCTCGGGGGCTTATTATAGGAGAAAGGGCGATGTCAGGAGGTGGACCAGGGGCCCACACCACTCCCCGGCACGGCCATAGGGGGGCGCCAACAGGGGGTGTGGCTGCCTCCTGGCCCTCCTCCGTCTCTTCTTCAGTCTCCATGTTGCATCTGGAAAAATAGTGACTTTGGCTTTTGTCCCGTCCAATTCCAAGGATATTTCTTTACTAACTTTTCTGAAACAAAAAACAATAGAAAACAGGCAACTGACATTGCACCATCTTGTTAATATGTTAGTTCCGGAAAATGTATAAAAATACCTCAAAGTGTAGACAAAACATAACAAAGTCGATACAAAACAAGCATGGAGCATAAAAATGATAGATACGTTTGCGACGTATCTAACATCTTATGACGAAGAGGAAATCTTACTTATTCCATGCGCCCGTCAAGCTTCCGCCATGTTTTTAGCGGTTTCTTCGTAGTAGTGGGGCGCGAAACCAGAAAAAAAAAGTTTTGCATCAGCCACGGTCGAGCCGAAATTTTCGTCGCGGAAGGCGCGCCTTGTACGACGACCGATGAGCCAAGTCGTTGCGAAAGGAAACATTTCTTGTAGTGGTGGAATCTTAGCGGTGGTGCTCTGTTGGGATTGAGGGGAGCGACGCTATGTGCGGGGTGTGGGAGGCGGCTCATGGCTCGTGAGCGAGGGGAATCGGGGACACAGGTTGGTAGGACCATGAGGAGCAAAGGGTAGGTGGGCTAGGGGGAAAGTGGCGTGCGGGATTGGTTCTCGATCAAAGGAGAGGAACATAAAGGGGTCATGGGGTGGGCCAGCTTGTGGGTGGGCAGATCGGGAGAGGGGTGTTATGGCGGTTAACCGCGGGATGGGAAGTGGGATCTGAGGAGGTGGGCCGGCATGTAGGGTGAGTGCGGGAAGGGCTAGGAAGTGTGCGATGCGTCCTTATTGTCGTGTGCTGTAGAGCTGCGCGCTGGCTTGCGTGCGGGTTGTGTAGCGTGGAGGCGGTGGAAGGTTGAGAGAGGGTGGGATATGTTGAATTATAGTTTGGGTGGTTGATCTAGGTTTAGTTTAAGTGGGCCGGGTGCTAGGTAGTCTGGCCTGGTGGGGCCTCCGGCCTGACCGGCTACACTGCCTTCCCGGTCAAAAAGATTATTTTTATTTAACTTGAAGAACATTTTATAAAATAGTTTTTAGGTAAATAAAAGATCTGGACAAGACCAGAATTTATACTTTGAAATAAGAAGGGATAGTGTACAAAACAAAATAGGCTTTTCGAAAATAGTTTTAGACATACATGCACGATAACATGATGTTTCTCAAATGCAATGTGGCATGATGACATGAGCATGCAGTCATGATGATGCACCAAAAAATACACAACGATTTTATAGTAGTGATTTTACCTGGGGTGCTACAATTCGACACCTGTCGGGAGGATGACCCCCGGGTGGGGTAAGCCAGGCCCAAATAGGCCGGCTCCAGAAGGAGCAGGCCGCCTGGCCCTCAAGAGTAGCAACTCCAGCCGGTTGGACAATACCGCTCAGCCGGGCTTACAGCTTTCCCGGCTGGCCCGTCTTGCCGGAAGCCAGAAGAATCAGCCGTATGGCCGCTTCCACCCGGCTCACCTCGGATTCAATGGAGAGCTCGGAGGGACCGACACTCCCTTGCGGGGTACACCTATGGCTCTCCCTCGTCATCAGACAGGCTGGCGTGCCATCACGACCGGCGCTACCCGACGAAGATAAAGAAAAACGGTCGGCTGGCTGGCCAAAGTAGTCCGGGTGACCGTTAAAGCAAGGCTGACGCCCCAAAAGAAGCCCGGGTGACGGCTAAAGAAGAGGGTGACGATAAAAGAAGGGTGGACTGGGTCCTGGCCCACCGGCTAGGCCCTGCGGGCAGCCATGTACTGTAAACCCATATCCAGACAGTAAACCCTAGGGCCCGATTTGTAACCTGCCCTCCTAGACCAGTATATAAGGGAGGGCAGAGCTGGGGTTCTAGGTAGGCAACGATAGAAGGAGAGAAGTGCTAGCCACTAGAATTGAGCTTCCTTGAGCTCTTGATAGTTGCTAAGGAAACATTTCAAGGAGCACTTGTACAGGGCATTCACCCCCTCATATAGTTCATCTTGCAGGAGTAGGGGTGTTACCTCGCCAAGAGGGCCCCAAACCTAGGTACGTCACTGTGTTTGCAGTTTACCGTGCCCAACTCGTTGCGTGAGCCACCGATTGCATTCGAGTGTCCCTTCTTATCCATCCCCAATGGCACTGCCGTGTTCCACACCACGATAGTTGGCGCCCACCGTGGGGCACAACGCTTCGGCTGGGATCATCTTCCGCACGAGAGTTCCGCTCGTCGCCGGTGAATGCGTGGCCTCTGGCCTCGTGCTCACGTTCGGCGCTTTCGACTGCGTCATCGACAACGCCGCGTGCTTCGCCGGGAATGCCGTCCCCGCAAACGGCTCCATCATGCATTTTGGGGACATCCGCGTCTATGTCGCCACCATCGCTGAGGCCTTCCCCAGCGTGGTCACCCCCGTCTTCGACGTACCTCTCAGCCGCCCCACCAACGTTCCGGCCGCGGTAAGCGGTAAGTCATGGTGGTGAATGCCCGCGAAAACCATCGCCCGCCTCAGGAGCGCCGAGCGGGAGGATAAAACTCCACGCCCGAGCAGGAGCAAGACCCGCTCACTGCCTCCATCTAGCACTTGCGTGCTCCATTCGTCGTCGAGGAAGACCCAACAACTGCCGCTGCCGCACTCGAAGCAACGCGCCAGAAGCTCCTGGAGGAGGACACCAAGGTTGCAGCTAACCAGCGCTGGTTAAACGCCACCCGTGCATGAGTACAACGCTGTCCACGACTTCGTTAGGAAAATCCAGCATCGGGGACGCGACCTAGCGTCGGAACTGGACCACGCTGCCGATTCACGTGCAGAAGTGGCGTGATCCGTCTACAACACCCCCGCCAAGAACATGAGAGCGGCCGAGGCGGTGGCCACGGAGCTAAAACACCTTGAAGGCGAAGAGCTTCGTCGCCAGCAAGAGCGTGTCCAGCTCCTCCTCGCCACCGCTAACAAGGAGCAAGCTGAGGGCGCCCCCAGCCAGATGGGAAACTCCCGCGACATAGTCGTCCACAAAGGCGCAGAACAGACGGCGCGTGGAGGAAGCAAAAATCAGCAGGCATCTTCCCTGGGAGGAGTCGGGCAGAACAGCCGCCCGCGTGGCGAATCTGGCAATCGAGGTCGTCGCAACCAAGATGCGGTTACCTCCAGCGCGAGCCGCGCTCCAGCGGTGGGAGCGTCCCAAGGAAATAAGACGCGTGCTCCAGAGGAGGGAGTAGAGACGAACAAGGACCCGCCTGCGTCGCGTCTGAAGGGACGACTCGGCCCCCGAGAGCCGGCTGACGCGCGCGAGCATATCAACCTCCTGGTGCAGTCACGCACGATGGAGGAGGAGAGTCCGGCTGGCCCGAAGTGTTTTGGTCCGCGGATCCGGAATGATCCATTTCCCAAGGGTTTTTCGCTCCCAAGGGACACGCCAAAGTATAACGGCACGGTCAAGCCCGAGGATTGGTTGGTAGATTACACTACCACAGTGGGAATCGCCAACATAAATCTCCGCCTGGCCGTCCGCTATGTCCCCCTCATGCTCGTCGACTCGGCAAGAACATGGCTCAACAGCCGCCCCGACAACAGCATCAACGCCTGGCTAGACTTCGAAGAAGCATTCATTCGCAACTTCACCAGAACATACAAGCGGCCGGGTCGACCTCACGAGCTTGCCCTCTGCGTGCAAGGCAAGGATGAGTCCGATCGCGCCTACCTCACCCGGTGGACCAGCATGCACAACTCGTGCGAGGGGGTGCGAGAGCACTAGGCAATCGACTTCTTCACCAACGGCTGTTGAGACGGCACCATGCTGAAGCACAAGATCAGTCGGGCAGACCTAAAAATGATGGCCCATGTCATGGCCATCGCGGACAAGTACGCCACCACCGACGCGGCCATGAAGAAGCCCATCGTGGTAGATGACCAAGGCCAAATCGTCACGGACGAGCAAGTGGAACACCGCCAGCTGGGCGACCATCACTCTAGGCGACACGACAATGACAACTGTCACGATAAGAGGAAAGACGACCAGCTAGACAGTCAGTACGGAACCAAGAAGGTGGCTGCTGTGAAGGAGGATCCGGATGCAGGTGGTAGTCGGAGGCAGAGACCGGATGATAGGCCGCCTCGGCCTACATACACCATGGAGTCCATGCTCGACGGGCCTTGCAAGTTCTATAGCGGCGGCAGCAAGCCTGCGAACCACACAACACGCCAGTGTAGCTGGACGAAGAAGATGGCTGAAGCCGGTGGTCTCCCACCACCGCCAGCCGGAGGCCCACCGGACAATAGGGATCGGCGCAACCGCCGCAAGGACGACGAAGACGGTTACCCGCAACAAGTGGGCAACTACCACATCTTCCTTATGGAACCAGAGACAAAGCACACAAAGCGGAGGCGCGAGGCTGAAGTAAACGTGATTGTCCCCCCGTCCCCCAGTACCTGCACTGGTTGGAGCAGGCGATCACTTGGAGCAAGGAAGATCAGCCGGCTGTGCTTCCAAGCCCTGGCAACTACGCGCTGGTCCTCGACCCCATCATCATCTCCAAGAAGCACTCGTGTCACTTCTCCCAGGTGCTGATCGACGGCGGCATCAGCATCAACCTCCTCTATCGGAGTAGCCTCGAGCGGCTCGGCATCAGCGAATCCCAGCTGCAACCCTCAAGAACTTCATTCCACGGAGCAGTACCAGGCCCGTCGCACTCGCCAATCGGCAAAATCCGCCTGGATGTCATCTTTGGCAGTGAGAACAATTTCCATCGTGAACCAATCTGGTTCGAGGTGGTGAACCTCTCCAGCGCCTACCACGCCATACTAGGGCGCCCAGCCCTCACCAAGTTCATGGGAGTACCGCACTACGCATACCTCAAGATGAAGCTCCTAGGCCCAAAGGGAGTGATCACCATTGACGACTGCTACAAGCGGTCGATCGAGTGCGCTTCAGACGGCTCCAAGCTAGCCGAAGCAATGATCATCGCTGAGGAGAAGCGCGTCATAATGCTGAATGTGGCGGTTCTGCAGAAGGACATGACGGCTGGAGAACCTAAACCGGCTGGAGAATCACAATCCAAGCCCTCACAAGGCACGAGGAAGATCCTGTTAAACGAGGAAGACCCGAGAAAGTTCGTCCTAGTCGGAGACGGCCTGGACAACAAATAGGAAAGCGCGCTCGTCGACTTCCTTCGTGAGAATCGGGAAATTTTCACATGGTGCCCAAAAGACAGGCCAGGTATCCCGAGGGAACTCGCCGAGCACTCTATTCATGTTCGATCGGACGCGAAGCCGGTCAAGCAATCTTTATGCCGCTTCGCCGAAGAAAAAAGAAGAACCATCGGTGAAGAGATCATGCGGTTTCTTGCCGACGGATTCATCATGGAAGTTTTCCACCCGGAATGGCTGGCCAATCAGGTGCTGGTGCTAAAGAAGAACAAGACATGTCGCATGTGTGTTGACTACACCAGCCTCAAGAAAGCATGCCCCAAGGATCCTTTTGCTCTATCGCGGATACATCAAGTCATCGACTCCACCGCTGGATGTGATCTGTTGTCTTTTCTGGATGCTTACTCGGGCTATCACCAGATTCATCCCAATGTAACCGATCAAATAAAGAAGTCGTTCATAACCTCGTATGGGGCTTACTGCTACACCACCATGCCTTTTGGTCTAAAAAACGCAGGAGCAACTTATCAACGCTACATACAGAAATGCCTGCAGACACAGATCGATAAAAACGTCCACGCCTACATCGACGATGTCGTCATCAAGACCAAGAAGCGGCACACGCTGCTCGAAGACCTGAAGGAGACATTCGACAACCTCCGCCGCTTCCGGATCAAGCTAAACCCAGAGAAGTGCGTATTCGGCATCCTAGCCAGGAAGCTCCTCGGTTTTCTCATCTCCGAGCGAGGAATCAAGGCGCACCCATAGAAGATTGGAGCCATCGAGCGTATGGAGCTGCCACAAAACCTGCGCGACGTACAGAAGTTCACCGGGTGCCTGGCCTCCCTCAGCCGGTTCGTCAGCCGGCTGAGTGAGAAAGCCCTCCCCCTGTACCAAATCATGAAAAATACAGACAAGTTTGTCTGGACAGCTCAGGCGGATGAAGCTTTCCGGGACCTCAAGCGCATGCTCACCTTTCCACCCATTCTGGCGGCATCGACAGCAAAGGAGCCTATGCTGATGTACATCGCGGCCACCAACAGAGTGGTCAGCGTGGTACTAGTAGTGGAAAGGCCAGAAGAGGGGAAGGCCCAGCCGGTCCAATGCCCTGTGTACTACCTAAGCGAGGTGTTGTCACTCTCCAAACAAAAATACCTGCACTACCAGAAGCTGGTTAATGGCGTGTACATGGCCTCCAAGAAACTCAAGCACTACTTCCAAGAGAACTCCACTCGGGTGGTGGCGCTGGCCCCGCTTGCTGAGATTATCGGCAACAAGGACGCCACCAGGCGTGTTACAAAATGGGCCATCGAGCTCGCTGCGCACAACATCCAATATGATCCAAGAACGACAATCAAATCCCAGGCACTAGTCGACTTCATTGTCGACTGGGCAGAGACCCAGTACATGCCACCGGCCCCTGACTCAACATACCGGAAGCTACACTTCGACGGCTCCAAGATGCGAGGAGGGATCAGAGCCGGAATTGTCATAACCTCGCCCAAAGACGACCGACTGGAGTATGTCCTCCAGATTGACTTCAAGGTATCCAACAACATCGCCGAATATGAAGCGCTCATCAATGGGCTCAAGATGGCCAAGCAGATAGGCATACAAAGGGTACTATGTTTCAGAGATTCGGACCTGGTGGTGCAGCAGGTATCCGATGAGTGGGATGCAAGGGACGCAAACATGTCACTCTACCGTTTCTTTGTTCAACAGCTGTGTGCCTGCTTCGAAGGATGCGAGTTCCACCACGTGCCCAGAGCCAACAACGAATCCGCTGACACCTTGGCCAGGGTCGACTCAACAAGAGAATCCATACCACCTGGAGTCTCCCTCGCGCACCTTCGCAAGCCCTCCATCACCCCGTCACCAGAATCCGACTCCATCATACTCGATGTAGATCTAAGAACAGCGGGTGTCGCGCCGCACCCGGGGACTGCCGCGCCGCACCCGGGGACTGCCTCACGCCAGCTCGCAATCAATGTCAGCAAGCTCCCACCCGATAAGCCTCCCGACATTCCGGAGCCAGCCATCCGTGAGGAGACTAAGCTCATGATGCAGACAGTGACCACCATTCGGGAAACACATGACCGGGCGAAGCCGTTCATGGACTTCTTGGCCAAGAACAAGCTCCCGACGGAAGAAGTAGCCGCACAACAGGTACGGCGAAGAGCAAGCGCATACACCATCATCAACAATGAGCTGTACAAGTGCAGCGTCAGGGGCATCTATCAGCGATGCGTAAGCCAAGAAGAGGGAACCAAGCTCCTAGTGGACATACACCAGGGCGAGTGCGGCCACCACGCCTCGTCAAGAGCAATAGCAGCCAAGGCCCTTCGACACGGTTTCTACTGGCCGACAGCGCTGAAGGATGCTGAGGAGCTAGTCAAAGCATGCAAAGGCTGCCAGCGATTCAGCCAGCTGAAGCACACGCCGTCTGTCGCACTCAAGACAATACCAATCACCTGGACGTTTGCAGTCTGGCGGCTGGACATGGTTGGGCCGTTCAAAAACAGCTCGATACGGCATGACACACCTGCTCGTGGCCGTAGACAAGTTCACTAAGTGGATCGAGGCGAAGCCCATCAAGAAGCTGGATGGAGCAACGGTGATCAAGTTCTTCACAGACATCATCATCCGATTTGTCTACCCGCACAGCATTATCACAGACAACGGCACCAACTTCGCGAAGGGGGTGTTCGCCTGTTTCTACAGAGAGAAGGGCATCCGTCTGGACTTGGCATCGGTCGCACACCCACAATCCAATGGACAGTGCGAGCGCGCTAACAGGCTAGTTCTAGCTGGAATCAAGCCAAGACTGATCGAACTGCTCATCAAATCACCCAGATGCTGGATAGAGGAGCTGCTAGCTGTGCTTTGGAGCCTGCACACCACACCCAACCGCTCAACCGGCTTCACACCATTCTTCCTTGTCTATGGGGCAGAGGCAGTTCTCCCCACGGACATCCAGTTCGACGCGCCTCGCAAACAACTCTACACGGAGCAGGAAGCCAAAGTAGCACGAGAGGACATCGTGGACCTGCTCGAGGAATCACGAGAGTTAGCATTGTCCAGGTCAGCAATCTACTAGCAAGACCTGCACCGCTACCACGCCAGCTGGATCCAGCCTACCTCGTTCCGCGAAGGAGATCTGGTGTTGCGCCTTGTCTAGAGCACAAAAGGAATGCACAAGCTATCCCCGCCGTGGGAAGGCCCATTCATCGTCAGCCGGGCACTGCACAACAACTCATATTATCTGATCGATGCCCAGTAGCCGGTAAAGAACAAGGCAGATCGCTCGAACGAGGAGACGAAACGCCCATGGAACGTAAGCCTACTTTTGCCGTTTTACACTTGAGAAAGAAGTGTATGTATCTTCCCTTTTGCATGTAATAAATGAACAAGATCGGAAGACTCGGCATAGTCCCGAGGGCTTTGTCCCAATTCTGCGCACCACATTCGCCTTCGTGCCGGCTGGCCTGGAACCCCATGATTTCTACAGGCGGCATAGTATTACACAAGGTGCCTAGAGCAAACTCTTCGGTTCCGGCTTCAGACCGCACGCTGGCTTTCGACCCGGCAAGAGCAAAAACTCAAAGTACATGCTGCAAGAAAATGCCATCGCAGAAAGCAAGGGTGCCTGGGCAAATCGGTCACGCCTACACGAGCTAAGCCAACAACAACGAATCGAAGTATCACGAGGCATGCCAGCTCAGCTGCTCCTTCGTTTCCGGCTGCAGACCGCAACCCGACTGATAGCCAGCAAGGGAAACACTCGAAAGGCCAATGCTCGCTGAGAAAAGGGGAGCTGCTAACAGCCTAACTCGAAGGGGCGCGCCTCTTCGTTCCCTTTTCGTTCAGTCCTAACTAATGAATGAACTTATGCATAACGAAACTAACCTAGAGCAACGCTATGTCTCGCGTGACTCGAGCCACAACTTGATAGGAAACGCGATGGCAAAGAGCTTTGACCTGGCTGGCTACCCCCAGCCGGCCCGAAGCTCGGGGACTACACCCAGTGGGCGCGCTCCCGCGCACCCATAAATTCAAGTCGAGACGGTGAAAGAGATTTGACCCGGCTGGCCACCCCCAAGTCGGCCCGAACCTCGGGGACTACACCCAGTGGGCGCGCTCCCACGCACCCATAAATTCAAGTCAAGGCGGCGAAAGAGCTTCGACCTAGCTGGCTACCCCAGCCGGCTCGAATTTCAAAGACCAAAAATGACAAAGGCGTAAAGATAAAAATGTCAAAGACAAACAAAAAGGAAGAATAAGCCCAAGGGCTAAAGAGGCACCGAGCCATAAAACGGAACACGAAGGTTCCACGTAAATTCAGAATTTGGCGACAAAAGCCAGCCAAAGTATAGCAACAACAAAAGATTAGTTTAACAAATACACCCGACATTCCGGGGATCAAGATTCTGGAGCCGGAGCGGCGAAGGGAGCGTCAAAAGCAGGGGCAGGAGCCGGGCCGACAGGATATGCGCCAGTGTCGGCTGTAGGAGCTTAGCTGGCAGAGGCAACGTCGATGGGATTCCAGGGCGTTGGGATCCAGTGAAACGGCTGTGGCTCACTGGGGGCGCGAAAGTCACGGTCCAGGTCCACCCAGGTGCCAATCTTCACCCCACAGGACTGGATCGCCGGAATGCTGGCACGAAGGCCCTCGTAGCTCGTCCCAAGACGGAAGCCACGGGTGAGGACACTAAGATTAGCAACCGGTCACCACGACTTCACCAGGGCCAAAGCCATCTCCACTCCACCTCGAGCAGCCCAAGCCTTATGAATCTCCAGCACGTCGATGCCTTTGGACAAGGCAACAGCTAGGCTAGCGATGTCATGTAGGTCGCCCCCGTCTGGCTAGATGTAGTGGAAGAGGTCGTTACCAACAACACGAAGGCCATTGCTCTCTTCCGCCAGCACCTTAACCAAGTCGAAGGCAGTAAGGTCGCGGCTAGCTTCCTCCTTAAGCAGCTTTTCTAGAGCCATCTCGGTCGAATCAGGGTAATGAGATGCAATCAAAGGCAGAGCTGAACGATCAGACCAAATTCAACCAACCACGACACAACGGAGGAAGGAAGATGAAGAACTTACTGACAACCGTCTTCGAGATACTCTAGAGGTGCTGAGTCAGCTCCGCCTCCCGGGAGCGGAGAGTCTTGATCGTCTCCTCCTGTTGGGCAGAGATCGCCTCAAAATTCTTCAGCGCCTCCGCCTAGATGTCAGCTGTTTTCTGGCCCCTTTCCACACTAACCTCAAGCTAATGCTTAGCCATGGCCAGTTGGTCGAACTGCGCCTGCCGCACCTTGTTCGACTCTTCCAGCCGGGCAACCTCAGCTTTGACGCACTCGACCTCCTTCTCCTTGTCCTGGATCATGGCTATAAGAGGATACCCGATGGTCAACAAAAAGCGGGAAAAAGGATCCAATCACCAAGATAGGTCGGAAGAAGCAATCTTACGACCTAGATCCAGGGTGTTCTTCACCGACTCCGCAAAATCTCTCTGCAACAAGAACGAATAAGAAACGGAACGGCGAACCTGGTTGGGGAGAGTCACCTACCTCCATCAAGACAGATAAATTTTTGGCCTCGCCAAGGCCCTTCTCCATTCCCTCAACCAGGTGGCGAACCTGGTTGAGTGTGACGGGTGCCGTGCCCGAGATCTGGACGAGGATCGCACCTGGCGTCAGCACAGCCAGAGCTGGCCTCGAGCCGGTGACGATAACCTCGTCATCATTAGTAGCCGCACTCGAAGGCACGGCCACCACCAACTCCCTCCCAGCCGGCGCAGAAGCACCCGGCTGGTCGCTGCCCGCTGCAGACGCCTGCACAGCCGCGACCTCCTCCTTCACCTCCGTGATGACGAGCCTGGCGGAACTGGCCAGAGCATCGCTCTAGGCCGGGTTCACACCGGCCCCAGGATGAAGGAGGGGAGTCTCGGGGTCCTGTGCAGCCACGAACAGCTACCCCAGCCGCGAGGAAGCGGGCGCCTGATGCAGCAGCCCCGTGGTCGGAGAACTCTGAGGGTCCCCAGGCGGGGACGACGCGGCAGGCGCAACTGGTGCAGGCGCAGTCGGCGACCTCAGCACCTCCTCAACCGACGAAGGAGGGGGAGGAGCAACGACGGTAGCGTCACCATCGCCAAGCGACATGCCTCGCTACACAGAATGAAAAATAAGAGAAACCACCAACAAAACCACAGAACAATAAAAGAGACGCAGGGAGGACGCTAACCCGACGACGGATGGCGGAGCAACGGCTTGGCGCCCTCGACGTGTCCTTTTACGTTCAACTGGAGCCGGCACAGCAACAAGCGCCGCCCTCTTCCCCCGGGATTTCGCCGCAGGCTTCTCTCGGCCACCCTCGTCGTCGTTGGCATCGACTGCAACAAAAACAAAGTCTTAAGCAACATCCCCATGGCCCACGACGAAGGAAAGAGCTGTAGCCGGCAGCTTACCATGAGGATCCGAGGGGCCGTCGTCGGACCGGGTGGGAAACCCTTCGGGCTCCATTTGGGGGTACTTCTTCGGCTTCCTATCCGCCAAGAAGGAGGGGAGAGGGAAGTCCCCCATACCGTCTTTGGCTAGCTGCATCATGAACAACTACTCAAAAAGGGGAGCATAAGGCACCCAAGGAGAGCTAACAACAACGCAAGAAAAATGCAAGGAAACAAGAGAACAACTTACTCGGGGCGGCAGGCAGCCGCGATGGTACGGCGGGCAGGAGTACGCCCAGGTCGCCTCCACACAGAACTTGGAGATCATGGAAATACAGTTGCACAGGTCCTGGTAGGGCACATCCTTCCGCAACGTCCTCGTTGGGTCATTAGCGGTCGACAAATGGCACATCTTGTGCGACCGCTTCTACAGCGGAAGCACACGACGCGCCATCCAGGATAGCGCAATGTCCCGGGCGGTAAGCCACTCCGTATCCACCCGGGCTGCCATCCGGTCGGGGTCCGCCGTCGCGCCCATGCTCTTCGTCGTCCAGCCCTTATGCGTAGAAGGAACGTTGACAAAGGGCGGGAGGCAGATCCAGTCCACCTCTGTGGCATTGCTCACATAAAAATATGAGCGCTCAACCCAGCACCCCTAGTGCTGGCCAGGAACAACTTCCTGATCTTGGTGCCAGCAACGCTGGTGCCGAGAAGACCTTCGTCACCAGTTCCTCTGGCACCAGCCCTCAAGCTGATCTGCATGAACAACTTCCTGATCTTGGTGCCAGCAAAACAGCTAAGCCCACTCAGGCGTCTCCTCTTTTTTCTCCTAACAAATCTGCTCATTCTCCTCTTCTGTCAAAAAGCCAGACCCAGCCTAAGGCTCCTGGTCCAGCTTGCCCCTTATCTGGCAAGACTACCACCAAGCAGACAACTTTGGTCTGCGCTCCGGGTACCGTTCCTCAAATCCGGCCCATGACTCCAACGACCATGCTCGTCCCAACGGGTAAACCGAGCGGATCTACGGATACCGGGTCTAGTGGCAGCTCTCAAGCTGCTACCCTTCATACCAGCACCGCTGCGACCTGCGCCAATGTGGGAACTACCCTGAAGAAAGGGCAAGTTCTCACTCGGACGCTCAGCGGGAATGGACTTGGTTCCGCCGAGCCCTATGTTGTGGCATGGAATGCAGCTGGTGAGAAAGATATCAGCACCCGCGCCAGCAAGAAGCTGAAGCTAGGCCCCAAGGCTATTTCTGACAAGGCTGAGGAGCTTACTCGTCCATAAGCTCTGAGTAATAACTTAGTCTAGATGTCTTCAAGCCAAGCTTGCATGCTAGAGTTTGAATCCCTAGTCCCCGAGGTTACTGCCGAGTGATGAATTTACTCGGCTGTAAGCTCTAAGATAGCAGTCACCCTTTATCCGGCTAGGAGCCTGATTTTTCCATGTATTCACTGTCTTTTTCCTTTGTGCAGCTCACGCATAATGAGCGCACCAAGGTGCATCAAGCTCTCCTCTTGGAGCATCGCAAGCTCGAACCATCTTATGAGAAGATGCAAATCAAGACCCAAGGCCAAGGTAATTGCTTGCCATATCTTTATCCGGTGTACTTTCCTTTGCTTCATTCTCTTATTCTTTTCTCACTCTTCTCCCATAGCTTCTGCCAAGTCCACCATCGACGCGCTCCCCTCGCAGATCAGCAAGACGGAGAGTAATTTTTTTGCCTTCCTCATGCTGTTTTGTGTTCATGCCATTATCTTGCCTTATTATCCTGATGAGTTAAGATATTTCTGTTGCTACCGACGAGTAATTTGTTTTGAATAAGCAGATAAGCACCAAGCCGAACTCCAGAAGGAGAGAGACGAGGTGACTCGGCTGAAGAAGCTGATGGCCTACATGGAGCAAAAACACTTCTCCGAAGTGAAGGGGCTGAAGGAAGAGCTTGCCGAGAAAGACGGCCAACATGCCGCCAGCGCCGAGGAAACCAGGGAGCTGGTCAAGGAGGCCGAGTCGGCGGTTGAGTCGGCGAGCCTGGACCTCGACGCCCTCCTAGCCAAGGCCAAGACTTGGCAGAACAAGCTTAGCGCCATCAACTATTTTCTCGGTAGTGAGTTCTTACTCTTTTTGCACTGTGATTTTCGCTCTTGACCTTTTTCATCTATTTTTGTTACTTTGCTAACATTCTCTTTTTTCTTGCAGAGAATTTTCCTGAGGCCCACATGTTTGCCATTCGGGCCATGAAGAAAGTGAGAGCCGAGTCTGACTCTCCAGCTGATGGCGAGGTGACCATTGACGAGCATCTCGAAGCGGTGTTAGAGCAGGTCAAGACCCTTAAGTCTTGCGACGTGGACTTGCTCAAATCGGCTATTCATGCATTTCGCATGCTCTGGCCGGATGAAGATGCACCCACGCTCGTCGAGCCCCTTGCTGAAAGGATGCTTCTCACCAAAGAGAGGCTGGATCAGTGGCGTGAGTCGGTCGGTCGAGCTACAGCGGACAAGGCCCTCTCCTTCATGCTTTCATGGTACGAGGACATCAATCTTGATGTTCTTGCTCTCATAAGGGGGGACGACAAGTGGTTGAACGATCCTGAGCTGATCAAGAGACGCCAGGAGCAAGTCTACGCCATGATCGAGTATACTATGGTGCATGCTTGGTGCGACGGGCCCAGCTTCCTCGATATTGGCGAACCTCTTGTCGAAGTTGCTGATGAAGAGGGTGCTGACAGCGAGGCCACTGAGTCAGATGATCCTGAAGACTCGGCTACTGATGCGCCTGACTCGGCTACTGATGCCCCTGACTCGGCAGGTGCTCCCAGCGATTCTCCTATCTCCAAGACCATGCCTCCGAGTCCGGCTGCTTCTTAGACTGAATAGGACAAGTACTTGAACTTTGATGAGATCCCCGGTATGCCGGGTACAAATGTAATATACATTGCACTTATGTTTGGTTGTGTGCCTTTTGATTAAGGTTAAACATTTTGTTATATTCTGAGTTTGAATCATCCAAGGGCAAGTCCCCGAGTCTCATTTTGCCGTTTCACCTTTCCTTGCCTTTGGCTCTTGTCTACCCCAACTTGAGCATGGTATCCTTTTACATGATGTTGATGCTACTGCCATCGTCGATCAGTACCTTAGAAAACTTCACATTGATATCAGGGCCCATGAAAGTTGGATCCAAGACTAGAGCATAACCTCCTGGGGTTGGCATGATCTTGGGGTGATCCTTTATGCTCCAAGTTATTTCTTGCTTAGACCAATGCATATACTTTGGAATTGCCGGCGTTGTGGCATTCACTTCCATCATCCGTCTCTGCTGACTCTTTTTGTCATTCGGCTCTATGACGAAGACGACATAGCTCTAGTGATGTTCTTTGTACTCATTTCGAGTTCCATGGCCGACATGAGCGCGTCACCTCTTGGGTTGTGCACCTGGTGCATAGCTTCCCTTCTTTCTTGAATATGATACCTCGGTTGTCTGTTTTCATATCTATTATCAGCTCCAACAGCTTGAGCATTTCCTCCAGTGAGTGGTGGAGGGGGAGGCGGTGGTAGCTTCTTATTCGGCAAATGCACTCTATCTCCTTTCTGAAACGAAGTGCATTGTCTTGTTGTGTGATTTGCTGGCTTACTCGGACTAGGCGTGTGAAATTTACACGGCTGGTCTAGCATCATCTCATAGGTATACTTCTGTCTGTCCTGATACTGCTTTCTTTGTTCATATGTGTAACATCCCAGCATTTAGGACTAGACGAAGGGTAGATTTAGGATTTTGTGCATCTGCATGCATGCATCTGAAAATCTGGGTATTTTTTTGCCAAATTAAAAGACAAGAGTGATCAGAATTCTTACTCCGATGAATTAGGTTTAGTGTCATCAAAAGGGGAGTGGCATGAATTTTGACATAACCTCTATTATTTTGTTGAGTTATGAGGGAGAAGTTTGTGATGAATTAAAAGTCCTGTTTCGGGGTTGGAGAATGATTCCGGTGTTTTCATCGGGAATGTTCTAGAAGGGTCCGGAAGGTCCGGCACTTCGGAGGGGAAGGGTACATGAATGTGTCATAACAAGTTGGAATGGTTGCATTATGTACTAGGTGTCATCGCTGAGCAAAATAAAGGGATAAATCAAATCCTAGTTTGAAAAGTCAAACGCCAATTTGAAAAGTCAAACGGCAAGTTTGCTTGGTGGAGGGAGAGTAGGAAACCTACTTGGGGAGGAGTTCCTCTCCCTCCACCCACCGGCCTTGGTGGCCGAGTTGGGGGAGGACTCCTCACAGGTGGCGCCCTCCCACCTATAAAAGGAGGGGCAGGGCTGTCCCTCTAGACCTACACCTTGCCCCACTAAAACCCTAGCCCTAGCCGCCGGCCCTCTTGCAGCCGCCGCCGCCCTAGGGCAAACCCTAGCCACCGACTTGGGGCTCTCCCCTTGCCCTAGCCACCGGCCTAGCCCTCTCTCCTTGGTGCCTCTAAACCCTAGATCGCCAAGGCCTCTCTCATAGTCCACCATACTCGCTCCGGCTTAAGGCGAAGCCCTGCGAGATCTCCCCTCTACTTCCGGTACCACGCCGTTGTGCTGCCGGAATCGCGAGGAGAGTGCTACAACCTCCGTTGCATGCTGGAACAAGGGAGAGGAAGGTCTTCATCGAATACTGAACGTGTGACCGACTGCGGAAGCGCTGCCGGAATGCAGGGTCGGAAGGATCGTCTACACGATCTTGAGATCGGCAAGAGTACGACTACATCACCCACGAGAATCCACTCTCGTTAAACACTTTGGAATCTTCGAGGGTGAGTTATTCTATCGACTCGTTGCTATAATCTAGTAGATAGATCTTTGCTTGTTTGTTTGTATGCGGTATAAATTTTTTGTTTTCCATGCTACGAACCCCTACACCATGTGGGGTAGTACCAATCCTATTGACCTGGAAGAAGGCACTGATGGTTATTACATCTATATGTATAACTAAGTCAAGGAAAAAGTAGAGAATACATCTTACTTTGAAAGTGCATTTGAAGGTGGACATGAGAATTCAACAGAAGATCACGCATTTTCTAGTCATTTTTCAATGGCTAATCTCAATCTAAGTACTTCTAATCAAGAGTGCACACCCTCTAGATGTTTATATACTCCAGAAGGTAGTCGTTGGACTTCACGTCATCATGGACGGAATTCCAGGAAGTACTAGAAAGAGAGATAAAAGTAAGAAGAGACAATCCATAGAAGTGAAGGGCTTAAATGATGTACATAACCAGTAATGTGCATCGTAGTGTTTGAGAGGCATGACTTAAGAAGTAAGAGCATGCTCATACGAGAAAGCAAGTCCTTGAAACATACAATTAATGTACTAAGTGAGAGTCAAACCATAGTTGTGAGGATTGTTTGTAATAGTTTATAAAAACCATGTATAATACATGGTATAGGTTTGGTTGTTATTTGGATTTGGTTTTTGATTTCCTTGTGTGACTAGCACTGTGCATAGAGTTGAGCTCAGAAAACATATGCATGATGTAAGAATGAGTACTCGCTTTATGTAACAGGACTAGAGAGGGTATGGATACGGGAGTAGAAGCTGGGTTTGAAGGACAATGTTTGGAACAAGAAGCTAAGAAGAGGGAAAGCAATATGGATGTAATTGCAACTGGACCATCAACTGGTCTGTTGACAGCGGAGAATTTCATGCAAATGATGCAAGAGTACCAGGATAAGTTCATGCAGGAAATACTCAAACGAATAGGACCCGAAGGGGAAAACAAAGATACCAAAGTAAGTCTTTCTGATTTTCAAAACGCCAGACCAATTCCTTTTGCATATGCATCAGAACCGATGGATGTGGAGGATTGGATGATGGATACAGAAAGGAAACTTAAAATAGTAGGATGCAATGATGAGGAGAAGTTACAATATGCAACATTTCTTCTATCTGGATCTGCCGCAAATTGGTGGGAGAATCAATTATATATGCACACACCAGAAGAGATATTCACCTGGGAAGAATTCAAGCGGAAGTTTCGTGAGTATCATGTTCCAGAGAGCATTATGGAATTTAAGAGGAGAGAATTCATGGACTTAAGGCAAAACGATTAAACCGTGATGAAATATATTAGCAAGTTTAGTAAATTATCTTGTTGTGCAGTTGATGAGGTGAATACATAGGAGAAGCGCAAGAAAAGGTTCTTGGAAGGACTAAACACTTATATGAAGATGAAAATACGAGGGGATGCAACAAGACTTTTCCAAGAGTTGGTTGATGTAGCAATTACTTTCGAGGATGATTACAAGATGTTATTGGAAGAGAGGAAGAAATTAGCCAAGAAGAGAGCTAAAAGGGAACCGAAGAAGTTTCAATTTACTAAGTCAACATCAAACTTAAGTTTCATACCTAGATTCATATCCACAAGTGGTACATCAAAGTATGAGGCATCAAAAAGAAAGAAAGAAATCATGTGCGGTAAGTATGGAGCATCAGGTCATATAAGGAGGGATTGTTGGAAGACCGAAAATGTGTGCTATAGGTGTGGTCTGAAAGGACATAGGAGATCTGAATGTCCCAACAAGATGGTTACTCGATGAGTACAATCACCATCAAGAGGTGGAAACTTCGGATGGAACCACATCGATGAGGCTACGATAGGTATGTTTAGCATCAGTAATTCTTCGTCAATAATGTGCTCGAGGTCAAAAAACAATCTCATGAAGCTTCGGGAGGAAGTATAAATTAGCATTAGGCATTAATCATCACCGAATCAAGGTTGAGAGTAAACTCAAGGAGAACTGAATTTATTGAAAACAACACTTTGGGAGGACAAGAAACTGGGCAGAAAGGAGAAAATTAAGGACAAGCCTATCGGTAACTTTCATGAACAAGAAACCACAAAATTCGGGACGAAGTTTAATTTAAGGGGGAGGTCTGTAACATCCCAGCATTTAGGACTAGACGAAGGGTAGATTTAGGATTTTGTGCATCTGCATGCATGCATCTGAAAATCTAGGTAAAATTTTCGCCAAATTAAAAGACTAGAGTGATCAGAATTCTTACTCCGATGATTTAGATTTATTGTCATCAAAAGGGGAGTGGGATGAATTTTGACATAACCTCTATTTTTTTTTTAGTTATGAGGGGAGAAGTTTGACTTATAAATAATTATTCACAATAATACAAATACAAGTATTATAAATAAAAGTATAAAGATTATTAAAATCCAACATTACAATGTTCTTTTTCAATAAAAGAATAAAGGAATATTACAATGAAACAAATAAGTGAATAAAGAAAATGGAAAATGAAGTACAATAATTAAACAAATAGAAGAATTCTTTATTAAAATAATATATATTACATTATTCTTTTACAATAAAGGAATAATAATAATGGTTACAATAATAAGATAAATTAATGTATTACAATGTTTTTCATTAATTCTTTATAGAAAAGGAAATTACAAAAAAATGGGATAAAAGGAAAATCCTAGAAGAAATCTTCATCTTCTCATTTCCTGATCTTGTTCCTGAAAAAGCATAAAGTTAACAAAATATAGTATAAAGGAGTTTGGGGGGTTAGAATTACTCTCAGTAATGCAATGTGATGCATTGCTTGTCACATCATTGAGTTTTAGAGAAGAAAACAAGTCAAGTGTAAATATATTCTTATCAAATTTTTCTCAGCATAGCATCATTGACAGAGATTGGGAAAGTTTCACCAAGGGAAGGTAAAAGGCAAAGAGATAAGATCAAAGGAAATATCAAGCCTTTTACTTGATCTGATCCACACACATGAGGCAAGCATACAAGAATCTCACACAACACATGCAACTGTGTGTGTTGTCAACACCACAAGAGAGCAGCAAATGGAGAGATAGCACCAGCCGTAGCAGGGCTGCTAGCATATCCATCCCACACACACAACCAGCCCATAGTTCCTCCACTAGCTCTAGAGCACCACATAGAACATCACCTGTTCTTATTAGATTTTCCCAATAACACATAGATCAAACCACATCACTAGCACCCTGGTTGCTCGAGGGAGTCATCCAAGGACACCAGGAGGAGGTCAGGAGCATAAGGACGAGTAGGCCAAATGAGCAACAAGGAGGAGTAGGCCAGGAGTAAAAGGAGGAGCAAGAAAAGCACTAGATTTAGCAATAGAACAGAATCACCACAACATCCATAACCAAGTCAGGAGTAGCAGATCATCCAGCTCACCACAAACATCTCCAGATTCATCCATCTGTTTACTCTGCACATCAGGTTAGCATCCAGAAATCATGCAGATCCATTCTTACCAATTATAGGCATGATTGTTGGAATAGGGGTTGTGTCCTCAGATCTATACTCAAATGGAGTACAAGATCATCCCAGGATTTGGCAACACATGTGGAATCTGTTCTTATCTCTCTAAGAAACTGGAGTCTCAGCCTTATGCATCATTGACCAAGATCATATATTAAGATTATGCATCTAGATCATACAACTAGATGATATCATTTTTCCACACCTTACTTGGCAAGTCTAGCTGATCCATTAGTAGAGGTAACTGTGTTCTATCCTAAGGGAGGCATCACAGTGACATCCCATTAGTGAATCTACAAAGCATCAAGTTTATAAAAACCTTAAATAAGTTAAATCATTTTCCTAGTGATGGTCACAAGGAATCATTTCAAATAAGCCACTACTCAAATTATTAACTAGCACATCTCCTAGCTATCCAAAGGAGCAGCAAAATGCTGCTATTGGAAACCACTACTGTGCACACTCCAGGGAGGCACCACAGTAGCCAATTCCTATGTGATAAAAGACCATCATTTTCATCCTGTTATAAGATCCACCCAGTCAACTGGCTGTAAGCAACCAAAACCATATCCCAAATCCTTTTGGAATCATTCTAAGTGATATAAATATACTCCATAGGGGGCTATGATCATTCCCGAACCATAGGTTCAGATTGCCATGTATATCTCACCCAAAAACTCAATTACATCAGTTATCATCTGCAAACAAAATAAACTGTTTCAAATCATTTTCCTCAGCCAATCTAGATAGGAATCATTTGATATACAGTAGCAAAGCTCCAATCATCATTCTGTAATCAAACATCATATGAATATCATGAAGAGAGCATATTAAGCTGTTGTATCATCTGACCACTAGGTCAATAGCACATATACAAGCCAAAGAAAACCACCATCATTTTTTTATAATCCATCTGCTAGCAAGCAAGGCATATTTTTTTTTCCAATCATTCTCCCAATCAACACAACCATGATTCAACTAAGCCATTAGCTGGATATATTCTCTACCAAGCACTGGCACAAGTTGGGAATCTATAAAAACATAGCTTACCAGCCAGCCCAGATATTCAGTTAACATGTTAACCGAAATTGCACACTATCAGGGAACAGGTAAGGGAATCTCTGCAAGATTCAGAGATGTATGGCCATAGATCAAACACCAATAGCTCCTCTACTCCTAATTGAAGACCAAGCCACTAGCACATGATCAACCACAACAAACCATTACAGCAAACCCATGGATTAAGGCCATCAGTATGAAGGCTGGTCATAACAAAACGAAGCTCACCGTGGGTGCCATGCACCTGTAGCGTAGGCGAGACAAGGCCTGAGCGCAGCACAGCAGCGAGGTTGTGGTAATGACATCATCGCTGCTCGGCGGTGACACTAGCAAACATCACCACCACATGTGCATCAAGACCACATCATGGCCACATAGGTAGCAGGCCATGAACGTCGGGTTTGCAGCCATGCTACCGTACCAGCGGCATCGACTCGAGGAGGGCATGGAGGAGCAGGAGCCCGAGAAGGGGTAGAAGTCCGGGAGAAACCGGGAGGGATGAGCTGCGTCGCCATCGACGTCGAGCCTGCCGACGAACCCTAGGATTCTTTGTAGGTCAGGAGGAGGCGCGGGGTACACCTCTGAGAAGAGGCGACCTTAAGGTGTCTTGGAAAGGCACCGGAGGCAGGCTGCCATAGCGACAGAGCCGAGAAAACCGGTGTTGTCCAATATCACAAATGACAGCGACGGATTGAAAGAGGATCGGAGGGGATCGATGCGGGGGTGTAGAGCATTGTGGTGGCGGGGAACTGATAGAGAAGTACAAGCTGGAGGCTCGCCGGCATGTGGCACGTTCGAAATCGGCCGACTACCGGCCGGAGCGGCGCTGGCGCTGACGGCGACAACGACACCAGGTCGCCAGAGAGGGGGAAGGAGAGGATCGACCTTGCGTGTAACGAAGAAGGGGTCGAGTGGATCGAGTTGATCCTGTGGTTTAGACCCACTAAGTGGATTGGGCTAGATGGGCCCAAGAACTAGGCCCAATATAAATAAAAACAAAAGTGGAAATTATTAAAATACCCTCTACACATTCTAAGCTCTAGAAAAAATGTTGAAAAATCCTAAAAATATATTTAATACATCCAAATATTTATTAAAATAATATCCACCAAACAAAAATATAATCATATTTATTTAAGTTTAATAAAATGCAAATAAATATTACACCCTTAAATATCTAAATGAAAACTAATAAATTTAGAAAAATTCCTAAAAATAAATAAAAATCATTTTTATGAATAAAAAGAAATCTCTTATCTCATAAAAATACTAACTTAAAATTTTACTAATAAAATTTAAAACAAATATTTAAAGACATTAAATAATTAAGAAATTGCATAAAAAAAATAATAAAGATAATGTTTAAAAATAAATAAAATTCATTTTTAAGAAGTTAAGCAAATATATTTACTAGAAAGGTACTAAGTATATTATTATAAAAACATTTTAAAGTTCTTATATCATATAACTTGAATTATCTAAGTTATTAAAATAATATAATTGTTTTGTTAATTGTTTAATATTATTTCCTAAGTAAGAAATGATCTTATTCAAAACATAATCTTTTGAATCTAACTAGTCTAAACCATAATTATAATTTAATATAAAATCTAGGTGTAAACATTAACTTTATAATATTATTTTAAAATCTTTAACTAACTATAAGTCAAGGATTTACAAAGTTATTCTTTGCAAATCATTAACAATTCATAAATAATCATATTTAACAAACTTTAAATTCACTAAATAAATTATAATATAATCCACCTATTTTTATTTATAAAGAAAAAAATTCTCATAGTATGATCTATAAATATTACACATGCTAAATTTACATCTTTAAAACAAAGTTCCATAATTATAAGGTTTCATTTTTTTTATTATGCTTAGGAAAAACCCTAATAATTGATAATGCTACAAATGCTATATCTCAAGTCCAATTACATTTTTATAGTTTACTTTGGTCTAAGATATCTTAAGCTAGATATATAATAACTCAAATCAATTAAACCTTATTAAAAAACCATAGCTTTCAAAAATCATGTCCTTTGATTATTTTCTGTAAAGTAATTGCAAACTGTGTGTCATCACCTGCATTTCAAAAAGGTCGAAAACACTATTTTCAGAATTAACTTGAAGTATCGGTTACTGATCCAGGGTGATCAGCTAATCTATTAAGACTGGCAGTTGGGATACCACTGCACAGGAATATATCATCTAGGACTTAACAACCAATGTCTCCAGTGATTCTTGCGCCGTATATTACGCGTTAACCATGAGATTTGGAATGGGATGGAGAAGTCAGCTGGATCAGCTCCCTTTCGCATGTATTGGACACTGTTCTGGGCATTTGTGAGTTGCAGATAATGGGTATAACCGTTTTATATGGGGAAAGGTCTACCATGGATCTGGGCTTACAAAAGACAGATTACTAGTGTTAATGGTTGTTGTGTGTATCCAACTAAGGTATAGCCGTTCATACGGGGAAAGGTCTACCTTGAGTTTGGGCATACAACAATTGCGGTGTATGTGGGGTCGCGGAGAAGGACAGTGATTGGCTTGGATCATCTATTGGGCCCCACACCATAGGAAGTGTGGACGGGAAAGATTCGCTTGGTTGTGCATCAAGGATTTGATCTCTCATGGGTAAAGTGACACACCTCTGCAGAGTGTAAGAACTATAACTTGTTACTCCCTGTTCCGGGAAGGAGCTGTGAACGCTGCAAGAAAGGAACTCCATGAAAGTTCTGGTAAACCTGTGAAGGCTGACGGACATAGCTTTTCAGAATAAAAGCAACCTTTGAAGAAATGTTTACGAAAACCTACATTGCCTACGACCTATGGTCTGTGGCTATATATATAGTGCATCAAACACTCCTTTTTAGTGAACTTGCTGAGTACACTCGTACTCAACGTATCTTCTTAACCCTTGCTAGATTCTGAAGACAATAACGGTCAGGAAGAGGAAATACTATATCCAATTGAAGACCAAGAAGAATTCCGCTATGAAGAACCAGAAGTATCCGGAAGCGTCGAAGGGAACAATTACGAAAACATCTATGGAATGGAGAACGACGTTTCTGAAGTGTAGATGTATCATATATAGTGATCTAGTCCAGTAGCATAGATATCTGTCCCCTATCTATATTAAATCTCGTATAAACCTTAAAGTTTAGTTTGCTTCTTTATCTTGCTCTCAGAATTATTATAGCTTAGCCTTGAGTCATTGGGATACCTCTATGGACCTAGAAGGATCTCAAAGTCGTCATGTAATTCTGGTTGTAAGAATGATAATGTATGATGTGGACCCTCTTTGTTTCTGTTGTACCACTCTGGGGATGTAATATTTGCGGAATGGTACTCCATGAGTGTTATGTCCACGACTATAGTATACTACAACATGCAGTGGTATGCTGGGTCACCACAATATGACTTTTTGCCATCACTCTTCAGTATCCATTGTTGTTGTCCATTTATCCTTTGACGTTGGCTACTTCCATCATCTGGATGATCCTGGCTCACTGCCGCAACCTTAGTCGAACCATATCTGTAATCTGGCCTTTCATATCTTCTTTTGCTTCTATATTCGGCTCTTTCCTGGCGCATTTGCGATCTGGCAGCATCATAGATCTGAGTCTCAGTCATCCCGTCAGCCGACATGAGCAGCGGATGAGTCGGATCTCCTAACGCATACGAATCAGCAATTCTTATTGTTTCTGTCAAGCTTGCCGGCATGTCCCTCTGTAACCTTTGCCACAACACACTTCTGTGTCTGCACCCTTGTGCAAACCAAGCAATTGCATGTGACTCGATTACCCCTTCACAAGAGTTGTGCATTGTGCACCATCTTGTGAGGAATTCTCTGTCTGTCTCATTCGGCCTTTGCTTGCACATTGCTAGCTGTTGTGGGTGATTCGGCCTCTTGTAGGTGTTGGTGAAGTTGCTCACAAAGGTGTCCTGAAAATCGATCCAGCTGTTGATGCTTCCAGGTGGCAAATTGTTGAGCCATACCTGTGTTGGTCCTTCTAGTATTTGCGGTACATATCGTACTGCCCATCTCAAATTTCCCTGCGTGATTTTTGCAGCAGTTCCATAATCTATGAGCCAATCTTCTGGCTTTGTGCTTCCATCATAAGTTTTTGTTCCTCTGGCCAGCTGGAAATTTGGTATAGGAGGCTCCTTCATGATCCTTGGGCCAAAGCATGGTGGACCCTTTGGACCTTGCGACTCGATCAGCTCTGCCATTTTTATTTAGTCAAGCTTCAACCTTGCATCATCCGGCTGAAGGTTTCTTCCTCCGAGTCTGGCTCCCATTGCCTGGTATACATGATTCGGCATTTCATACCTGTCATTCACCATCGCCGAGTAACTATCATTGTATCTGTTCGTGTTCGGGTCAGCAGGCTGCTATACTGCTTCTCCCACGCTTTGCTGTCTTCTTTTGGGTTGGGCCGAACCATTATTCGGTGTTGGATTTCCTCCTCCTGCCGAGTGAGCTCCACACCTAGGTTGAGGCACGAAATTTTGCCCTCCATTGTCATTACTTTGTCCTGCTTGCCTCTCTCGGCCTGCATTCTCCTGGTTTTCATTTCCTTGCATGTTATTTCTTCTTGTTCCCTGCGCAAGTGCTGGATTTCCCTGAGCTACTGCCGGGTCATAGGTGATTATTTGCTTGTTCCTCCCAGATTCCACACTTTTTCCTTTCCTCTGCCTTGGCACTACTCCGGGTGAGGATGCTGTATGTCCTGCTGATCCTGCCGAGATAGGAGTTGCCGAATGAACCAACTGTGACCTCCCTGCTATACCCGGATTTGCCTTATAGTACGCCTCATTCAGCATCCCTGCATCTCTTACTAGCTCATTGAATCGCTCTTGTTGCCTTTTCTTTGCTTCACCCGTTAAATGGGCTAACTCTGCCATTGTTGCCTCTGCGGCTCTCAAATTAGCTGATGCGGTATTGCATGTAGGCCGCATGGCTATTTCATTGATGTTCTCTGGCGTTATTTTTGACGTTGCATCCGCCAGCTCCTCATTGAGATTTCTTCCTCTCAATCTTGTTGCATCAAGCCGGGTATTTGCGCCCTTGACTCGATTTGCCGAGTTGAGATCTCGAATAGTGATATCTACATCTTGCTGCAATTGAGCCAACTCTTTTTCTTTTTCCAGAACTTTTATTCTCGCTTCCTCCAACTCGGCCTGCACTCGCGCCGGGTCGGCCGCTTGCGCTACTGGTTGTGTTAACTTGTCTATTGCCTCCTGCAACTCTTTAGCTCTCTTACTTCTAGCTATGTTTTCTGGATTTTCTAGGGGTGCCTTTGCTGTTCTTGCAGCCCTTGGCGTTTCCTCGTGATTTCCTCCCTCAGGATCCTCATTCACCACTGGAACTACCGGGGGTGTTGTTGGGTTAGGAGATGTCATCATTACCTCAACGGAGACGAGCTGGTGAAGCTTTCCTGCGGCAGGAACCACAGGTGGATCCGGCGCCAGGATGACGCGCTCCGAATACGCGCGTTCCATGCGCACCGCTACGTAGACCTAGTGCTCGCCGAACTTGATGAAGCGACCGTGCCTCGGGAATGGCTCGGTCCCGAAGCAGCCCGCTTTGTCGCTGACAAAGTTGAGCGCTCCAAACCTCTGGACGAGGCCAGAGTAGACGCGCTCGCCGGTCTTGGCGATGATGTTGCCCGTCCGGACGAAGACTCCATCAAGCACCTGCTTCTTTCCCACGGTGGGCGCCAACTGTCGTGGTGGTGTCACGGCAGATTCCATGGGTAGGCTTAAGTTGGGGGGACGAATGGATGCTTGTGGTCACCGGGGAGGGTGTGCATGGTCTAGCCATGCACGAAGAACAAGAAGAACTCTCCACACTTAGGAATTTTATTGATACTAGAGGTTTACAAGTGATCCTCGAGCTGTATGAACTAGTGTTCTATGCACTTGTTCCCTACTAGGTCCAACCTCCTTCTACTACTGCTATGCCCCTCCTTATATAGGCAGTCTAGCTAGCTTATACCCCTTTGGGTTCTAGGGTTACTGTTTGGATCTTGGTCCCTACAATGTGGGCGGGTCGTGGGCTTGCCCTAAGCCCAGTGGCCCAGTCCAAAAAGCTAGACAGCTAACAGTCTTCCTGTACGTCGCCTCCTGTTACTTTTGGCGTCACGCAGTAACTTTGTACGTCAGCCCTTGCTTTGGGTGTCACCCGTCTCCTTTTATGTCACCCGGCGTCACCCTTCTCTTTTGACCATGCTTTACCATGGTCCCTCCTGATCCTTACTCGGAAAGGTGCCACGCGTCCTGCATGACTCGGCCCCTCCTCGTGAGACTTGGCTTGTTGGTTCCTGCAAGGTTAACATCTTTGTCTTATATGGGCCGACATGATTTCCATGTCGGCTGCACGTGATCCTCTTAACCGGCCGTACTTACCCGGCCTGGTACTTTCTTCACTCGGCGTAAGCCAAGCTGGGCTGTGTTTTACCCCTTGTGACCCTACCGGGGGTTATCCCCGCAGCAAGACCGAATGTGGCACATGTTATTAGTTTGACTAGTAGATACCAATCTGATCCAGGATCGGAACACTAGATAGCGGTCAAGAATATCCTTAAGTACTTAAGAAGAACTAAGGAAATGTTTCTCGTGTACGGAGGTCAAGAAGAGCTCCTCGCTAAGTGTTATGTCAATGCTAGCTTCGACACCAATTCGGATGACTCTAAGTCTCAGTCAGGATACGTATTTCTCATGAATAGTGGAGCGATTAGTTGGAGGAGTTCCAAATAACCCGTGGTGGAGGGATCGATAACGGAGGCCGAATATGTTGTTGCTTCGGAAGCGGCTTAGGAAGCAGTTTGGATGAAAGAATTCATAACCGAACTGGGTGTGATTGCTACCGCGTTGGACCCAATGGTGATTTATTGTGACAACAATGGAGCCATAGCCAATGCCAAAGAACCAAGGTCTCACAAAAATTCCAAGCATATTAAGCTTCGGTTTCACTCCATCCGCGACCATGTCAAGGATGGAGATATAAAGATTTGTAAAGTACACACGGATCTCAATGTAGCAGATATGTTGACTAAAACTCTTCCTAGAGCAAAACATGATCAACACCAGAACTCAATGGGTGTTAGATTTATCACTGTGTAACTATATTATTGTCTCTAGTGCAAGTGGGAGATTGAAGGGAATATGCCCTGAGTGGCAATAATAAAGTTTTTATCATGTATATTCCAAGTATATGATAGATGTTTATTTTGCATGCTATAATTATGTTAATACGGAAATGTTAATACATGTGTGCTTAATAAACAAACAGAAAGTTCCTAGTTATGCCTCTCTTATAAACTAGCTCGTTGATTCACAAGATGATCAAGGTTTCCTGATCATGGACATTGGATGTTGTTAATAATGAGGTCACAACATTATTGGAATGGTGTGATGAACATTCATCCAAAGTATAGCATTACGATCAAATTCATTGAGTTTATATTTCTATAACATCATACGAAGTAATCCTAATCCTTAGACCATGAGATCATGTCAATCACTAACACTATAAGAGTATCTTGATAACATCAAACGCCACACCGTAACAGGGTGATTATAAAGATGGGTTCAGTGCTACTAAGGTGTTATGTTGAGGCACATGGATCAAGAGTGGAATTTGTTCATTCTGACGATGGATAGATATACTCTGGGCCCTCTCGGTGATATCACATTGATTAGCTTGCAAGCAAGTGATTTGATCACTAGAATGTTATATCACGGGAACGATAAAAGAGTACATGTCAATAATGATATCAAACTAGGTATGAAGATACCGATGATTGAATCTCGGACATGTAATATATCGCGAGACAAAGGGATTAAGATTCTAGCGTAAAAGGTTCTCACGATCACAAGAAAGTTATCGTTCAATATGTGGGAGTCAGTATGGATATCCAGGTCCCGCTTCTGACTATTGATCCGAGAAGGGTCTCAATCATGTCCGCATTATTCATGAACCGTAGGGTGACACACTAAAGATACATGACACCATTTGGAACAAATATTTTCATGTCAAAAAGATTTACAAATCGCATGAAATTATTACACTAGACACCGAAACCGTTTCGGGTGAAATTGATGAAAGTGTTTCTACATGTGAAATGAAATACTAGCAAGGGGTTTTATGTGAATGTTTGTCCATTAAAGTAATTGACAAAATTCTAAATAAATAAAAGGAGTTTTATTTAAACAGAGATTACATTAAATTTGGTGGAAATTTAATGGAATATGAGTGGGATTTTGACTGGAGAAGTGAGGGTCATCTTTATGTGAGTGGAGCTCCCTCCACATGAATGAAGGAGGGGAGGGGGCACACTCCATGGTGCGCCGGCCATTGAGAGGGATCTCTGACACTCACACCTCTCGTATAAAAGGACCCCCCTCTCCCCCTCTCACGCTCACACCTCCTCGTGAAGGATCTCTCTCCCCCTCTAGTTTATTTCCCATGGTCTCGGACTAGCGGGATACATGTTCCCGGTGGCGTTTCGGCAAGAAAGAGTTGTTACTTCCGCTGCATCGCTGGAGCGAGGAGGCATAGGTTTCTTGGTGGCTTGTACGTGTATGCGAGCACGGATGCGCCGCTGATTTGCGGAGCTAGGACTTCCTCTCAATCTTGAGATCGGCAAGCGTTCGTCTACATCATCCATGAGTACAACCTCGTTAAACTTTGTCGGTCTACAAGGGTATGTTCTCTATGTTGGGGATATACTTTCCGGGTATACCCATAGGACTCGCCGACCAGGGTGGCCCACAAACGGGTTAGAGCTTTGCTTCACGGGCGGCCCAGTCAGAGAAAGAGGAGGAGCCAGTTCCGGTTATGACAAGGCCCAGAAGAGTTACCAACTTAGGCCTGTAGTATTACTAGTAGTCCAAGCTGTATCTAGTTAAACCGGATAGGTCTCTCCTGTAACCCTAGGCCCGAAGACTATATAAACCGGCCCTATGGGAGCCTTTAGGGCAAAATATAACAGAACCAATCAACTCGCACAGGCGAACCTCTCTTGTAATCCGCTGTAACATCCGTCTTACGCCGATATATTACTGGGTTGCTAGCAGGAGTAGGATCCGATCACCGCAGTCGGATCTGAACCTGGGTGAACTTGTGTTCACCACTCCTGGAACATCCGATGTCTCACACCCCATCTTTCCAATGCCACTAGGACCCCCTATGGCATACTTGTAGACACTCCGATGACAGTTGGCGCCCACCATGGGGCAGGTGACTGATACGTCTATAACGTATCTACTTTCTCGAACACTTTGCTATTGTTTCTTCTCTAAACTTGTATGATTTGCATACAACTAACATGGACTGGCGCTGTTTTTAGCAGAATTACCTCGGTGTCTTGTTTTTGTGCAGAAAATGAACTATCAGGAAAAATCCCAGGAAATATGCCAAAAATTATATTTCACCAGAAGATCCATGGAGCTAGAAGGGAGACAGAGGGGAGGCATGGGGGGCCCAGACCCACCCCAGGCGCAGGCCCACTGACCCCGCGCCTGGGGGAGGTCTGTCCACCCCAGGCAGCTTCTCGGCCTCCCTCCGCGTCTATAAGTTGCCTTCCGACCTAAAAACAGAGGGGGGTTCGATAGTTTTCCAAAAAGAGTTCCGCTCCGCCGCTACCATGAGAAACCAAGATTCGGATCCAGAAACTCCATTCTGGCACTCTGCCGGGACGGGGAATTTGGAGAGGATCATCACCATCGTCATCACCCTCGCATCTCCATCAACCACCGATGTTTCCCTCATCCATGAGTGAGTAATCCCCCGCTCTAGGCTTGGGGATGGTACGGATTGGATGAGTTCTATCATGTAATCGAATAAGATCTGTTAGGGGCATAGTGCCTAATATCTCTATTAGTGCTATTTTACTTTGTTGCAACTAGTTGTGCTTAATGCTTGTCACTAGGGCCCGAGTGCCATGATCTCAGATCTGAACTTATTATTGAATCATTATGATAGTATTGTTTATGATCTTACCTACAAGTTGTGTACACATATCATTGTCCGAATCCAAAGGCCCCGAAGTGACAGAAATTGGGACAACCGGAGGGGATGGCTGTGGTGTGAGGATCACATGTGTTCACGGAGTGTTAATGCTTTGCTCCGGTGCTCTATTAAAAGGAGCACCTTAATTACCAGTAGTTCCCTAGAGGCCCCGCTGCCACGGGCTGGCTGAACAGAAGATGTTGTGCAAGTTCTCATTGCGAGCACGTATGACTATGTTTGGAGCACATGCCTAGGATTGTTTAGTACTTGGATGCTTGTTATTATTTATCTGCAATGCCCTAGTTCTTTGAAGTTACATGTTTAGACTCTTCCAAGCAATGCCCGTCCATCCATCCCTATGCCTATCGCACTCGGATCCTACTGCTACCGTTACTGTTACTATTTCTACTGTTTCACTGTTGCTGTTGCTGCTGATGTTGCTTTGCTGTTGCTACTACAAACTGTTGCTACTAATAAACTTCTGTGAGCAAGAACTATTTCTAGGTACAGCTGAACTGACAACTCAGTTGTTAAGGCTTGCAAGTATTCTTTGTATCCCCTTGTGTCGAATCAATAAATTGGGTAAGACTACCCTCGAAGACTATTGCGATCCCCTACACTTGTGGGTCATCAAGACTATTTTCTGGCGCCGTTGTGGGGAGCATAACTTTATTTGTAAGTTCACTTGGATCTATTACTGTTCACTTCTACTCCTTTCATCATGGGGAAGTCTCGTGATGGAAAGTTCCCTATTTGACCATCCACTACAAGAAGAGGTACAGTCCTAAACACCTCTGCTGATCTTGATTCACCTGTTGGAGATATGCCCAAGAGGCAATAATAAAGTAGGTTATTATCATATCTTCATACTTATGATAAATGTTTACATTCATGCTATAATAGTATTAACAAGGAAACCATTAATACTTGTGTGATTTGTAAACTTAATTTGAAGTCCCTAGTATAGCCTCTATACTTCACTAGCTTGTTGGTTGATTGATGATTGTGGTTTCCATATCATGAACATTGAGATGTTATCAACAACAAGATCATATCGTTAGGAGAATGATATGGTGGACATACTCCTATAGATAAGCGTAGCATAAAGATCAAAGTCATTTCAATAGTTCAATTGCTATATGCTTTCTGATACATAGTAACCTAATTCCTTCGACCATGAGATCATGCATATTGTCTTTACTGGATGGATGCTTTGATGTCATCAAACACCACACCGTAACAGGGTGGCTATAAAGGTGGCATTGAGTGTTCGGAAAGTATTGGTTGAAACACATGGATCAAGAGTGGGATTTGTCCATCCACATGACGGATAGATATTCTCTGGGCCCTCTCGGTGAAATGTCATCCAATTAGCTTGCAAGCATGTGACTTGGTCACAAGGGATCACATATCACGGGAACGAGAAAAGAGTACTTATCGAACGAGGTTGAACTAGGTATGCGAGATACCGACGATCATAACCTCGGATAAGTAACATATCGTGAGACAAAGGGAAATTGGTATCGTATGTAAGTGGTTCATTCGACGCAAAGTAATCGTAGAAATATGTGGGAGCCATATGAATTTCCAGATTCCTCTATTGGTTATTGTTCGGAGAAGTGTCTCGATCATGTCCGCATAATTCACGAACCGTAGGGAGACACACTTAAGGATTCGACGTTGTTTGAGTAGTTATGGTATTATGAGAAAGAGACCGAATGTTGTTCGGAGTCTCGGATGGGATCCGGGATATCACGAGGTGATCCGGAATGGTCCGGAGAATAAGATTCATATAAGGAAAGTCCCATTTCGAGTTGGGGAATGGTTCCGTGTTTTCATCGGAATGTTCTAGAATGTTCGAATGTCCGGCACCGAGGGGAAGGGGTACATGAATGTGTCATTGCAAATTGGAATGATTGCATCATGTACTAAGTGTTCTCGCTGTCCAAAATAAAGGGTTTATTTAAATCCTAAATTGAAAAGTCAAACGGCTAGTTTGAAAGTCAAACGGCAAGTTTTGGAAAGTGGAAAGAGGAGGAGAAGAGGGAAACCGAGTTGGAGAGGGAGACCTCCTCCAACCGGCGGCCAACTCCAATGCCGAGTTGGGGAGGGACTCCACTCCCTCCCCCTGGCGCGCCAGCCCCCTCCCACCTATATAAGGAGGGGCAGGGCTCCCCTCCTATGACACACAAGTTCCTATCCTCTAAACTAAACCCTAGACCTAAACCCCGGTTTAGAGCTATTTCGGTTTAGAGCCTTCTAATTGGTTTAGAGCCTTCTAATTGGTGTGTCTAATTACTAGACCACTAATAGCCTCTCTCATAAGCTCCACCATACTCGCACCGGCTTAAGGCGAAGCCCTGCGGGATCTCCCCTCTACCTCCTGTACCACGCCACAGTCGCCGAATCGCGAGGAGAGTGCTACAACCTCCGCCTGCTGGAACAAGGAGAGGAAGGTCTTCGTCGAAAGTACCGAACGTGACCGATCATGGAGCGCTGCTGAAACGTGGCGCTGGAAGGATCGTCTACGCGATCTTGAGATCGGAAAGAGTACGACTACATCACCCACGAGAATCTGCTCTCGTTAACCGCTTTGGAATCTTCGAGGGTGAGTTCCACTATCGACTCGTTGCTACAATCTAGTAGATAGATCTTGGCTTGTTTGTTTGTATATAGAAAATTTTTGTTTTCCATGCTACGAACCCCTACAGGGTATCGAGCCGTGTCTATATGTAGATCTGCAGACGAGTAGAACACAATGGTCATTGTGGGCGTTGATGCTTTTATTGTAGATTGCTTTTGTGTACTTTGCATCTTGCGGTATGTTGGGATGAAGCGCCCGGCTAACCTTACATGACATCGTTCATGAGACTTGCTCCACGCTAACATGCAACTTGTATTGCATAAGTGGCTCACTGGTGCCTGTTTCTCCTAGCATAGTTAAGATCCAATTTACAACGGGTAATCAACAATGCTAGTATCAATGTTGTGGTTCTTGTTCGTAAGTTAGAACGACACTTATTGAAAGCCCCAAACCACGTAAAATATGCAAAGAAAGTAGAAGCGTCTAACTTTGTTTTTGCGAGGGTGTGCGTGATGTGATATGGCCATGATTGTGATTATATTTGATGTATGCAATGTTCCTTATTGTAAGTTGGCAACCGGCGAGCCTTATGGTTGTCTTTAATTTTGTTAAGACCTGCGTGTCTATTCAAAGTAGTTGTAATAGTTGAAGCTGGTGGACGACAACCATGAAGAAGCCGTCATTGACCTTGATGCTATGCGGTGATGATGGAGATCATGTTCGTGCTTGAAGATGGAGATCGAAAGCACAAAGAAGAAAGGCCATATCATATCACATATTATGAATTGCATGTGATGTTAATCCTTTATGCATCTTGTATTGCTTAGTAGACGGTAGCATTATAAGATGATCCCTCATGCACATAAATTTCAAGTTCTAAAGTGTTCACCCTTAGTATGCACCGTTGCCAAAGCTTGCTGCTCAAGCACCACGTGATGATCGGGTGTCTTTGATTCCGCGGTGAATACAACGTAAGCAAGCCAGATTTGCTTATGCGGAAGCTAAGGTTGATCTTGACGAGCCTAGCATGTACGCACATGGCCTCAGAACACGGATCGCCGAAAGGCAAAGCATGAATCATATAGTAGATATGATGAACATGATGATTGTTCGCCATTAAAACTATATCAGCTCTCGTGATGATCGGTGTTGATGTAGTGGATTTGGTTAGGTGATCACTAAAACAATGTGAGGGATATTGTTTTGAGTGGGAGTTCACCTAGATTAATTTAATTATTAATTAGAACTCAATTTATCATAAACTAAATCAAAGTGAATTTGCATAGCTGTTGTAGTCATTGGCATCCGTTTACCACCTTGGCGCTTAGTTATAATTGAGATGATAGAACTATAGAATTCTGGTTAGTTACTTTACGAACTGGTATCGTATTGTTTTGAAGTGTTAATCTAAAGTTTAAAAGTCCTATTGCAAACTTTCAGTAAGTTCCGGTTACTCCATGAAGTTTAATAATTGGTATTAAAACAAGAGTGACAATTCCAAGTGTTAGTATATGAGTATCATGTTTGTCTCCATGATTCTTGATATTCAAAAGATTATCTTAATATCAAGGTTATCTAGGATCTGAAAGAGTTGTTTCGAAACCATTATGTGTGGAATATATTTTGATATCTTAAACTAATTTTTGGTTACAACATGATAGATTATAATATGGAAAAGTCATGTTCTCATGTTTTATGAGATTTTGCAAAAGGTTGGAGACACTAGTTGTCCTAATCTTCCAAAAGGTTTTGGAGAGCAACATTATACTCATGATTCAATTGCTACAAGCTAAAGTAGCTAGATCATGGATAAGTCCATGATGAGGGTGAATATTTGATGTAGGTAAAATGTTTACTACACCAAGAGATTACTAAAGAAAGGAATTTGAAAGAACACCAAATATTTGATAATGGTGATCTACTTCAAAGTGCAAGTTCAAAGACATTGGTATTTAACTATACACGCTTTGGACTATGTGTCATAAGTATGACTCCACTATTGATGTTGATAGATTCTTTCAAATGTAATGTGAAATACCGAAAGAGAATCTCATATGTATATGGAATAAAAGAAAAGACTAGAATTGTTCAGTTTAAGTATATAGATGATATATGTGTTATGGCTATATTCTTTGCTTATTAAACAATGTGGTTCTTAAGTATTTGATACTGAATTTGTTGGTGTGAATCGTCATACGAAACAACACAATTCATGAACTACAATGGCCTAAGTAACTAGCAAAGAATAGGTGATGATGTTCATCGAGAACAAATAAAGGGTTATTTTGTTGCTCGTTAAAACATCAATGCTTGCCTTCAAGATTTGTTTTATCAGGTATTATGAGAACAAAAGGGTTGTTCAAATAATTGCCGTAATCCATAAAAGATGGATGATTCACAAATCTCGTTGGAGAAATCACATCCATAAAACTAATGCTAAAATTGTCGAAAGACAAATTGATTGAAAGATCACTTAGGAAGTGACATCGCCGCTTAAATTATATTGAAAGAAAACATGAAGAAACTCCATGTGGATGGAATTTTGGAGTCTATTTGATTTTGATCAAATGACGTTTGTGAAACTTTCCTAGAGATAATTAAAACTTCGCTCATAGGCCAAAAGGAACGAAAGACTAGCTTATTGGAACTTGTGCATATTGTTGTACGAACTCCATTATGTGTAGTCAAGAGCGATGGATTTCAACTTCATATGCTTTCTCCAAAATTTGAGTGAATATATGAATATTTACTTAATAAGGATGAAGTGTGAAATATTTGAAAAGTTCAAAGAATTTTAAGATGAAGTGCAAAATCATTGTAACAAGAATATAAATAGTTTATGATAAGATCATAAAGGAAGATATTTGAGTTACAAGTTTAGCATAATACCTAAGATTTAAGGAATCGTCCGGATTTGCATTTCAAACACCATAAGAGTATGGAGCATTCGAGATATGTAATTAAACCTTGTTTGACATGGTAAGATCAAGGTATAATTCATAAAACTGCTATTATATTTTAAAGATTAAAAGCTTTAGAGATTACCGCTTTTCCAATTGAAAAGAGCTTCATCCTAATCCGCTGAAATGACACCATATAAAGTTATGGTTTGGGATAAAACCCAAGTAGGCCTTTCTTAAACATTGGTATGCTATGCCTAAGAAAGATGTTTGCAACCAAAGTCGGATAAACCTGTCTTTGTATTATTAAGTATTCCTCCATAAACACCGGAGACAAAAGTGTTTGTCGATAGAACGCCAAGTTTCTTTGAGAAGGAATTTTCGTGAAAAGTTAAGTGGGATGACAATAGAACTTTGATAAGGTTAAAAGAACCTTAGATATATGTGCAAAGTTGCGCAGCACCTAAAAGTGTTCCGGAGGCAGCAACAATGCTCATGGCTCACGTGCCTCAAAGGTTGTGGTCACGGAGTTCTAAGTTTCTATTGAAACAAGTAGGTCGTATGAACAATCAATACCAAGATTTGAGGGTTGAATCAATATTTGAGAATAATGAACCTACTACTTGCAAAGAAGCGATGATGGGCCCTGACTACGTCAAATGGCTTGAAGCCATATAATCCGTGATAGTTCCATTCACGAGAAATCAAGTATTGAACTTGAAGTACCCTCGGAAAAGGTGTAAGACCTTGCGGTTGTGTTTGGATCTATAAAGAAGTAGACATGGATGTTTCACATCTATGAAATAGTCGACATGTTGGGAAAGAGTTCACAACAATGTTCAAAGGTTGTATATGACAAGATTTGATCTTTCATAGCGATTTTTAGTCTAGACGGATTAATGTAGCAACCACTACATATAATTTGTTATGTGGTAGTAGAATAAACAAAACAAGTTCTTCTAATAGAATTGTTACCTAGGACGTGTGCATGACACGGTCCAAAGGGTTTTGTTAATTCAAAGGATGCTAAAAGCATATGCAAACTTCAATGGTTGAAGTAAGCATAGGGGAGTTGGAATCTTCACTATGATGAAACTGTTAAAAGAGTTTAATTTCATCGGAGACAATGAAGATGCTTGCATTTGCAAGAAATTAAGTGGGAGCGCTAAGACATGTTTCTAATACATTATGTGGAAGACATATTGTTGATTGGAAATAATGTATCTTTTATTAACACATATTAAGAATTTCATCCCGATGAAAGAATTAGGCTAAACACATATATTTGGCATCAATAGATGCTAATATGGTTGTGCCAGAAGTACATAGACGAGATATTGAATGAATTCAATATAGAAACTACAAGAAAGGTTCTTGTTGCACAGAAAGGATTGAAAGAGTTCAATGTTGATGATATATTCAAGAAATCACAAAGAGTGTTTATATCAATCATACTGTGGTATGTACAAATCCAGATATGTCCTATGCTCTAAATGTTATGAGCATATACCAGAATGATTCGTAAGATGATCATTGGACAATAGTAAGGATATTCTTATGATCTTTTAGAAGAACTAAGAGTATATTATTTGTAGAAGTGACGAATAGATGGTTAGTTCATTGTAAAAGTACTACATTGATACTAGCTTTGTCACAAAATACAAATTAAGTTTATCTCAATCTAAAACTAAAGGTGGCACAATATAATGGAAAGTGAGTTCCATAATGGATTTGGATGAGTTCCAAAGTTAAGACATTGTGACAGATACTACAACAAAAGGCTAAGTATATGACTGCTATTATAGCAGCAAAAGAGGGCATTTGTGTCAAGTAGTTTGTTATCAAACTAGGTGTAGTTCACATCGGGATAATACTATGAAGATATATTGTGCGACAATATTATCAACATGTTTTAACCCCAAAGAACTAAAGGTCACACCGAAAGACCAAATCATACAAAGCCATCTCATTAGAGAATGAGTGATGCGTAGAGACGCAAAGACATGCAATTACACACGGACCTGGAAGTGTCAGATCCGGAGATCAGTTGACCACTAGCAATCGTGTACATACACCACCGGAAAGCCATAGGTGTTGAATACACAAAGGTTTGAAACTAGATTATTGACTCTAGTGCAAGTGGGAGACTGTTGGAGATATGCCCAAGAGGCAATAATAAAGTAGGTTATTATCATATCTTCATACTTATGATAAATGTTTACATTCATGCTATAATAGTATTAACAAGGAAACCATTAATACTTGTGTGATTTGTAAACTTAATTTGAAGTCCCTAGTATAGCCTCTATACTTCACTAGCTTGTTGGTTGATTGATGATTGTGGTTTCCATATCATGAACATTGAGATGTTATCAACAACAAGATCATATCGTTAGGAGAATGATATGGTGGACATACTCCTATAGATAAGCGTAGCATAAAGATCAAAGTCATTTCAATAGTTCAATTGCTATATGCTTTCTGATACATAGTAACCTAATTCCTTCGACCATGAGATCATGCATATTGTCTTTACTGGATGGATGCTTTGATGTCATCAAACACCACACCGTAATGTGGTGGCTATAAAGGTGGCATTGAGTGTTCGGAAAGTATTGGTTGAAACACATGGATCAAGAGGGATTTGTCCATCCACATGACGGATAGATATTCTTCGCCCTCTCGGTGAAATGTCATCCAATTAGCTTGCAAGCATGTGACTTGGTCACAAGGGATCACATATCACGGGAACGAGAAAAGAGTACTTATCAGTAACGAGGTTGAACTAGGTATGCAGAGATACCGACGATCATAACCTCGGATAAGTAACATATCGTGAGACAAAGGGAAATTGGTATCGTATGTAAGTGGTTCATTCGATCGCAAAGTAATCGTAGAAATATGTGGGAGCCATATGAATTTCCAGATTCCTCTATTGGTTATTGTTCGGAGAAGTGTCTCGATCATGTCTGCATAATTCACGAACCGTAGGGAGACACACTTAAGGATTCGACGTTGTTTGAGTAGTTATGGTATTATGAGAAAGAGACCGAATGTTGTTCGAGTCTCGGATGGGATCCGGATATCACGAGGTGATCCGAATGGTCCGGAGAATAAGATTCATATAAGGAAAGTCCCATTTCGGAGTTGGGGAATGGTTCCGGTGTTTTCATCGGGAATGTTCTAGAATGTTCCGGAATGTCCGGCACTCCGGAGGAGAAGGGGTACATGAATGTGTCATTGCAAATTGGAATGATTGCATCATGTACTAAGTGTTCTCGCTGTCCAAAATAAAGGGTTTATTTAAATCCTAAATTGAAAAGTCAAACGGCTAGTTTGAAAGTCAAACGGCAAGTTTTGGAAAGTGGAAAGAGGAGGAGAAGAGGGAAACCGAGTTGGAGAGGGAGACCTCATCCAACCGGCGGCCAACTCCAATGCCGAGTTGGGGAGGACTCCACTCTCCCGGGCGCGCCCGCCCCCTCCCACCTATATAAGGAGGGGCAGGGCGCCCCTCCTAGTACACACAAGTTCCTATCCTCTAAACTAAACCCTAGACCTAAACCCCGGTTTAGAGCTATTTCGGTTTAGAGCCTTCTAATTGGTTTAGAGCCTTCTAATTGGTGTGTCTAATTACTAGACCACTAATAGCCTCTCTCATAAGCTCCACCATACTCGCACCGGCTTAAGGCGGCCTCGGGATCTCCCTCTACCTCCGGTACCACGCCACAGTCTTTGCCGGAATCGCGAGGAGAGTGCTACAACCTCCGCCGCTGCTGGAACAAGGGAGAGGAAGGTCTTCGTCAGTACCGAACGCAGTGACCGATCATGGAGCGCTGCTGGAACGTGGCGCTGGAAGGATCGTCTACGCGATCTTGAGATCGGAAAGAGTACGACTACATCACCCACGAGAATCTGCTCTCGTTAACCGCTTTGGAATCTTCGAGGGTGAGTTCCACTATCGACTCGTTGCTACAATCTAGTAGATAGATCTTGGCTTGTTTGTTTGTATGCGATAGAAAATTTTTGTTTTCCATGCTACGAACCCCTACATCACCGTCTGTTATAAGTAAGCTTGTCACACGACCACCACATGCTCATGCTACACACACTGCTACTACTGCTGAATCTGAAACTGCTTTTGATACTCATGATGTTACTTCTACTGTGCTTGATGCGAGTGGTTCATTAGGTCCTTTTCTAGATGCTACTATGGCTAGTCTAGGAAATTCCGAAACTCCTAATGAAGACACTGTTACACCTGTTATCTCACCTGAGTCTAGTGAGAGTTTTGATATTAATGATGGTTACATCGAGCTCACTGATGAATTTGTTGAAGAGTGCCGAAATACACATGATGCTAGTGCTATGAAGAGTCTCATTGCTAGACGTACTATTATTCCCAAGAAGTCTTATGATCCTAAGTTTGCCACCTCTCCCATAGATATTAAAGATAAAGATTATGATTTCTCTCTTGATTTGGCTTATTTAGATATTGTTGAGAAATAACCGTTTTGTGGTACTGAAAATGAGAGTGTTGTAGCTCATATGAATGAGCTTTCTACTATGAGTGCTTTGTTCTCTGATGATTTTAAAATGCGTAAGTACTTTGTTGCTAAGATCTTCCCTTTTTCACTAAAAGGAGAAGCTAGGGCTTGGTTTAATAGATTACCTCCTGGTTCCATTGATAGCCCTAATTGCTTGATTGCTTCTTTCTTCCATAAATATTTTCCTCCCAGTGCTAGACATGCTGATTTGCAGAGACTTTTTCATTTTAAACAGGAAGAAGAAGATAAATTGTCTGAGTCATGGAAAAGATTCTGTTCCTTGATTCATGCATATCCTGGATGTCCATTACCTAAGAATGGGTTGCTTGATATTTATTATAATGGACTAACTGATGATTCTAGGACCTACCTAGATAGCTTTGCTGATTGTGTTTTCAGGAAAAGGACTCCTACAGATGCTGAAGAATTAATGAAGAAGATAAGCAAGAATTATGATGATTGGACTTCAACTGAGCTGAATACACCTAAGTCTATTACTCCTGAACCAGTTGTTCCTGAACCAGTTCCAACACCAACAACAAATAAGAGGGGAGTTATTGCATTAAATGATGAAGTGATGAAGGAAGCTAAGAAGTGTCTAAAGGAGAAAGGTATTAGAGCTGAAGATGTGAAGAATCTACCTCCTATAGAAGAATTATGTAAGCCAATTCCCCACTCATCTACTATTGAGGTACACTCTCTCCAACACTTTGATGAAGGTGATATTCCTTATGGTAAGCCTCCTAATCAATGCTTAGAGGAATTTGACATTTTTATTGTTAAACAAGGTCACTTTAATAAACAAGTTCAGAATCATTTATTGGAAAACTCTAGAGCTATCCATGAGTTGAAAGATATTGTGGAAAGAACTTCTAATGATATTAAAATGCTTTGTAAACACTTTCAAATGGTTCAAACTCAACTTGATCAACTTGCTAAGGTGCAAAAGGATATGCTAGTTAATGCTTCAGGAAATAAACATGCTTATGGAATTAGAACTAGGAGTGGTGCAGCTACTCAAGATCCTTTATATCCTGAAGGACACCCTAAAAGAATAGAATAGGATTCCCAAAAAGTAGAAGATAGTGGTAGTCCTCGTAAGAGAAAGAAAAAGAAACATAAGATAGTAGAGGAATCACTTGAATCTGCTGTAGATCCTAATAGTATATCTATCTCTGATGCTGAAACTAAGAGTGGTAATAATGAAAATGATGCTCCTGATAAGGAGGAAGTTGAGGAAGAACCTGAGAAACACACTAAGAACACTAGGTACACGAAGGAAGATTTTATTGCTAATAAACATGGTAAAGAGAGAGAACCTTGGGTGCAGAAACCTATGCCTTTTCTAGGTAAGAAACACAAGTCAAAGGAGGAAGAACACTACAACAAGTTTTGTGAGTGGATGAAGCCTTTATTTCTGCAAATTCCTTTGACTGGTGCTATTAAGTTGCCTCCTTATTCAAAGTATATGAAGGATATTGTCTCTAATAAAAGGAAGATTCCTAATGAGGAGATTTATACTTTGTTTGCTAATTACTCCTTCAATGGTAAGGTTCCAAAGAAACTTGGTGATCCAGGTATACCAACTATTCCTTGCCCTATTAAGAATAATTATGTTAGAACTGCTTTATGTGATTTGGGAGCTGGAGTTAGTGTTATGCCTTTTTCTCTCTATAAGAGACTCCAGCTAGAAAAGTTGATACCGACTGATATATCTTTGCAAATGGCTGATAAGTCAACTACTATTCCTGTTGGTATATGTGAGGATGTTCCTGTTCAAGTTGCTCATAATTGCATGGTTCTAACTGATTTTGTTGTGCTTGAAATGCCTGAAGATGATAATATGTCTATTATTCTTGGGAGACCTTTTCTTAATACTGCAGGTGCTGTCATCAATTGCAATCAAGGAAAAGTAACATTCAATATTAATGACAAAGAGAACACTGTCTATTTCCCCAAGAAGGTTGTTAAGAGCTATTGTCTAAACTCTATTGAAAATATTGAAGGCATCAAGGTTGGAGAAATATATTGTCCCATTCCACAAGAAAATTTTGAAACTATTATGATTGGGACCATTGCTATCAAATATGAGGTAACATAATCACCTTGTGGAATGCAGATTTTTGTTTCATATAAGATTGTTTTGGTAACAAGACCTAATCAACCTTGTTAACAAAAGGATTTTAATGAACAAAATAATGTTTCCACTATGGTTATACTTGCTTTCTTTTTCCCTTGTCCTTCCTAGTCTTTGCTTTAGCTTTAGTTTTGCTAGTTGTTTGCTTTTTGAGTTTCTTAGATCTCATGTAGTTTGGCTTATGGTTTGCTTTTGCTTCTTCTGAAAAAACTGTTTCTGCGAGAAAATCAATTTTCATACCTGAAAATTGGCCAAAATAAAGTTTCCGAAAAATCCCAGAAAATTCAAAATAATTTTTTCCTCGAAAAAGGATGAGAGCTACCCGAGATGACCGGGGCCACCCCTAGGCCCCCACCACTGGTGGCGCCTAGGGGGGGTCTGGCCCACCTGGGCCCCTCCAGGCTGCCTCCTCAAAGTCACCTTCTTTATCTCTCCCGAAAAACACTGGAAAACTTGCTCAAGCTCAAGTTCTTGCTGTTCTTGCTCGCGATTTTCGATCTCCTTGTTCAGCCCATCTCAAGTGCTTATTTTTGGAGGGTTTGCTCCTTGGTATGTGCCTCCTCCATTTGTCCAATTAGATTTGTGATTGGTAGATTGTATCTTGAGTATTTTTCTACTTTAGGTGATAGGTTGTTTGAGCTTGCATGCTTGTTCTATGCTTAGAAACTTTGTTTTGATGCATGTGTAGTCCTCTAGCAAGTTCCTATAGTAGTTGCTCATCATTTATCCACTTAGAAATCACTTGGTTTGATGGTTGTTTAAAATTTCAGCAAAGGGAAGTCATGGACCACCACTCCTTTGGTGACATTTTTGAGAGTGATGCACCTAGAAGGGCAAGGCTCACAAGGTCATCTACAAGCTCTAGACCCACATACAATGAGGATCTTATGACTCCGCGGTTTGGTGATGAGGGGGATGAAGGGGATGCGCACCCCTCCACCTTTCCTTGTCAAACTTTCTTATGAGTTGCTTGGATTCTTAATGATTTCATGGCTTTGATTGAGAGGGCTGGTCTAACAAGTTTCATGCAGGATGAGAGTGCACAATATTCTTCACTTGCTAAAACATTCGTGGAGAGTTTCTCCTTCACGAATAGTTTGTTCAATTCTTCTGTGTCTTTTAGACTTTATGGCAGGGCTCATTCTATGACATTGAAGAATTTTTGCAAGGCCTTGGGACTTGGTACAAAGGGGTCATCAAAGAAGATTACATCCCTTCCTGCTGATTTGCTGGAACTATACCGAGGAATAACCAATGATGATGACCGCAGAGCTCAGCGGGGGAAGATAAAGAACATTCAACTTCCAGCCATCAGGTACTTCACCTACTATCAATTGGCCTAGTAATATATCCAACTATCAATTGGCCTTCTTAGCTGCTGCGCTCTACGGTGAGGAAAAGTATAACCTTGGTTCCCTCATTGCTCGTTGCTTAGCTGCTAGGGGACCCATTTATCGGGGAATTATTGCTACTCGTATCGCTGCTGCCTTGAACATTGTTGTTGATCCCCTTCATACAGTTTTGGCTCCCCAGAGACTTGATCTTGCTTCCATGAAGGCGCACCACTTTGTCACCTCTAGATCTACACTTGAGAACTTGGTTTATAGAATGTTGTTTACTGACGGGGAAGAGAGAGAGAGATCCCTCTACCCCAAACCACTTTGCTCAGTATTTCTTAGGGACCTTGATCACACACGAAGGGGGAGATGGATAACAAGCTGCGCTCTCTCAACTTCCACGGGCACTATCAGGAGGAACCGCCCGCATATGACCCCGTTGTGCACTACACAGGGGAGGCCTCGAGCTCGTACCAGGACGAGGGAGTTTCCTCGACATACTACGAAGGTGCATCTACTTGGGCACCATGGGATTGAGCCCCACTTAGGCCAAAAGCCTAAGCTTGGGGGGGAGGTACACCGACACCACACTCATCTATATATCATGTTTGGTCGGTTCTTTGTATATCCATTTGTTTTGCTTTATTTTTTATTCTTGTTGCTTATTTCTCAAAAACACAAAATACCAAAAATATTTTCGTTGTTTCTCTTGGTTTGTTTCTTTGTTTCTTTGCTTTGTTTGCCTTAAAAGAAAAATCCAAAAAGATTTTGCTTTGTTTGGTTTGCTTTGTTTTTGTTTGTTTTTTCTTTGTTTGCTTGTTTCTAAAAAAATCAAAAACACCAAAAATATTTGTTGTTCTTCTTTGGTTTTGTGAGTTCTTTGCAGGGTTCAGCCGTCCTCAGTGGATATTGGTTTTCATGTTAATTATTCAAGTCACACAAGTGAAGGGAAATGATGAAGATTAAGACAACTCGAGGTGTGGTAAGAGGCTGGTAACGAACTCTATTTGTTTCATTTTTGTACATATACTCATCATTGTGAGCATGCTTAGCCTGTTTGTGCAAGGTGTATGTCATTATGGATGCTTAGTAGTTCTTGCTTGTCTATGATTAGCTCCAGCTTGCTAATAGTTTTTAGCATGTCATATGAATGTTTGCTTGCATTGTTTTATTCATACTTTGGTATGAAATTGTGGTATCCTTCTCTGACTGTTCATGTGAATCGACTTGGCACATGCTCACGCATGCCATAGCTAATCAATAGTCAGTAAGCCTCGATGATTTATTTTTTCCTTAGAGTTCTTATATCACTTACATGCCATAGTTAGTCCTGTTTTGTTGCAAGCATGATTATGACAGTTATTGCTCTCTCGGTTGTCGCTCCCTCTCTATTTCTAGCCTTCACTTGCACTGAGTACGTGCTCTACCTGTGTTTCCAACTCCTCAAAACCAACATTGCCAGTTGTGTCCACCATACCTACCTATTAGCATCATTTGATATTTCAGTGCATATTCCATATGCCGTGTTTTCTTCCAAAATAAAATGTTTGTCTTTTTTGAGAAAGTTAGTTAGTAAAGCTCTCACGAACTTGATGGCACACTTTATTCCTTGCGCTTAATAATCCTGAACCATTGTGACTAGTCCATGAAAGTTATATGCTTGCTTATTATATGCTGGGAGTCAGCAGAACCGTGCTGTCACGGGGAACGCTTTGAACACTTTTTGGATATCTCATCAAGTTGATACTTTGCTCTTTTATTTATGGATGTCGACGATGTGAAATAAATGGGGAAGTTGTTATTTCATGGAGTTTATACATTGTGTTAGAGAAACGCCTGTGCCGCTAGCCTAAGCCATGTTTAATCATGGTGGAAACTTGCAGCATCACCATAATGAGCATCTATGAAGCTTCCTCAATAAAAAGCTATGCATATGGTAAATAAAAAGATTGCCGAGATGCTCATTGTATGCTTGCCTTGTCATTTTGGTTACGGGAAAGCTCCTGTACCATGTGCAAGGGGTACCCCGTTGGCAGTTCTCGATGATATGCATGTATTTACAATGACAAGAACTTTTAGGTGACCAAAGTTGAATAGCATGCGGAGCGGCCCTCGTACTCAAGGGACTTGGGATTTCCAGTCTCTGGCCTGTCAAGCATATGATTCAGAGTGGACCTCACTTTCTACTTAACCAAATGAAGATGCCTATGAAAGGGGCAATGGTAGCTCAAAGCTAATGAGTACCTTCCTTTCAGCATTAGGAAGCCTTTCCAACCTTCACAAAACCGTTTTCACAACTTTGTTGAGTCACCACTTATTCTATGAGCACCTTCTTGAGAGCATAGTTGTCATTCTTGTGTTTGTTCCAAAACATGGTTAATTATGTCCTGACTTTGATGCTTGTATCTCTAATATCTTTACTTCTAGTTTTCATGTAAACTTCAGAGGTGCCTTGGAATTTATATTGTGCTCTTCAAACAAAGGCAAGCGAGATACCACTCTATCATACCTTATTATGAGCATTGCAATGTTGCTTATGTTTATGTTTCATGCTACTTATTATTATTGAGTTGGTTTCTCTTCATAGCTTGCAATGACTATTGAGTGGACTTAGTTGCATACTCCTTATTATGAATTGTCTAAGCATCTACTCCTATGGTGAGAATATATACATCATATGAAGCAAAGTGTTCGTGAAAGTTCTTTTATCGCACTCAGTTTTCAACTAAATTGCTTGAGGACAAGCAATAAGCTAAGCTTGGGGAGTTGATACGTCCAAAACATATCTACTTTCTCGAACACTTTGCTATTGTTTCTTCTTTAAACTTGTGTGATTTGGATACACCTAACATGGACTGACACAGTTTTCAGTAGAATTACCTTGGTGTCTTATTTTTGTGCAGAAAAGGAACTATCAGGAAAAATCCCGGAAAATATGCCAAAAATTATATTTCACCAGAAGATCCACGGAGCCATAAGGGGATACAGAGGGGAGGCATGGGGGTGGGCCAGACCCACCCCAGGCGCGGGCCCACTGACCCCGCGCCTGGGGGAGGTCTGGCCACCCCAGGCAGCTTCTCGGCCTCCCTCCGCATCTGTAAGTTGCCTTCCAACCTAAAAACAGAGGGGGGTTCGATAGTTTTCCAGAAAGTGTTCCGCTTGTTGGGGATATGCTATATGGGTATCCTCATAGCATGTCTCTTATCCGGATAACCCGGGTGGCCCACAGTTGGTAGCATGGCCCATGGCCTGCTAGGCGGCCCAGTTAGATGGATCCAGAAGGGAGGCCCATGCCGGATAAAGGAAGGCTACGGTGGAGTCACCAGCGTACCCAGAGCATTGGAGTACAAGACACGCTAGACTAGTAATAGACAGTGTAGGACTCTATAACCTGTCCGACTAGGACTCTTCCCTATAACCCTAGGACCTGGCGACTATATAAGTCGGGCCTATGGGAGCCTTTAGGGCACGATCTTAGAAGACAACTTAGACTTTCTAGTCACACCTTGCACATCGAACCTATCTCTATAACTCGGCGTATTGCCATTATAGTGATTTATAGCAGGAGTAGGATTCCGCCACCGTTGTGGGATGTGAACCTGGGTAAGGTGTGTTACCTCGTACCTGTCAACCGTCCACCTTCCCCCACGTCTCTAAACAAGCACTGTGAGGACCCCTCCATGGCATACTCGTCGGCAATAACACGACAGTTGGTGCCCACCATGGGGCAAGAGGCGCTTCAGGCTCTTTAGTGGGCGAGGACCAAGATCGTTGCGGGGATCGGGGAAACCGTAGCCATCGGTCGAGTTCTCTTCTTCGGCAACGTTCCGATCGTCCCTCCCGACGAGTTCTGCATCCTGGCAAAGACGAACCCTACGCGGTGCTCGATCGTCCCCATCGGAGACATTCACCTCTTCATCGGCGAAACCGACTCGGGCACTAGTTCCCTGGGAGTCGGAGGAGCATCAAGACCCGCACGGACCGCCTACGGGCAGGACACGTTCCCGAAAGGATCAATTTCGGATCTCTCCTCGGAGTTTGCCGGTAAAGATCGGAAAAATTCAAGGCCCACCCAAACCGCCCCTGTGCGGGATATAACAGTGGAAGATCACTGCAAGTCCGCGGCTTCGCCCGTGCGTCTGGACAACAGAGATCCAAGTTCGTCGGCGTGGTCACCATCTTCGATTTGGCGCGTTGCGTTCAGAGAGAGGGCGAAAACCCCCACGATTACCTCGCCAGGTGGCTCCGTATACGAGCCGATCTGGCACATTACCCCAATGATGATGCTATGTATCACTTTGTGGAAGGATTGGACCAGGAAACGCTTCTCCGACATTCTCTAAGGCGGCAGAAGGCTTCAGGACGACTCACCTTCGAAAGTATGGTGAACTCCGTCAACAGCTACGCAGAGGCAGAGGGAACGACTCAGGCACTCATTGACGGAGTGCCACCGATTCAGCCATCGCCATCACCTCCTCCGGCCGCCATCACCGTAGCTGCCCCACCACCTCCAGTCATTGTCGTGCCCGTTGCACCTCCACCCCCTGTCATCGAGGAAGCCCAGTCACCCTCCGACTCTGTGATCGATGCGCTTTACGCTGAATTCAGTGCAGACTCAGAGGAGATAGATTTCAGCCCGGAGGAGCTAGACTCTGCTATGTAGGAGATGGAGGAAGATTACCAGCGCGACGAGTAGGCCAATAACGCCGACGCGTCCCGAGAAGTGTTCGTCACCATTGGGACGACGATGGATGAAGATCAACCCGGGAGAGCTCCGCATACAGCGCTGGACAAGGGGAAGGGACCACTTATTGCTGCCGACAATGGTCGCGCAAAAGACATGCCCCCTCCGCCTAACCCAATGCAACAGCCACAGGAACTCGGCACCGGCCCGAGCAACAACAACAACGCAAACTTGCCGCCTCCGGTATCTACGTCTGCTGCTGCCCAAGTCACTCCAGCTAATAGAGTAATGTACGGCAATCTCCTCGTCGAGCCTATGACCGTAGCTCATATTCGCAATGTAGTGCAGCTTGACGAGAAGCACCTGCAGCTGCTAGAGGAAGCGCAAGCCATTGTGGAGCAAGGCGCAAAGCTAGATCGAGATCTAGCCAACGCGCAGAAGTCAATAGAGAAAGCTAGAGCAATGGAGGCCGAGTACAAGACTCTGCTGCAACAGCAGAAGGCCAAAAAAGCTCTGGCTCGCGTCATCAGTGATCCTGGCGTGCGGCGAAACCTAGGATGGGATCCCCCGAAGCCGGCACAGGCCAAGCTATACATGGACAGTGAAGGCAAGCAGGTGATGCCCACTCTTCTCCTCAACCTCGCCGTCACCAAGACCCTTTTGGAGTAGGATAGATCACCCGAAGCGGTGGAACAGGTTTATGACCTAGTATCCAAGGCAGTAAAACAGCAGGAAAATGCCACCTCTCAGAGGATTGAGTCTGACCCAGCGTTGTGCCAGTCTAACCAGCATAAACCGCCAAGGGACAGATCTCCTCTTGATGTCTGGTCCCAGATGGGTTCGTCAGAACGAGGACGGAGGGATGCGCGCAATAGGAAGGATGCCATCCCCATATCCTCCGACCATGGAGGAAGGGCCCAATCTCGTCGCCCATCGCCATCGCCCCGCTCCCGCTGACATCGCGAAGACCCAAAGGCTCACCCTCGTACGGATATGCCTCCGTAAAGGCAGAGGGGCATCTACATCCGCGACAATGCGGAGCAGACCCGTCATGATGGAGAGCGCAACCAGGGACACAAGAGCAGGTCACGCCATGACCCTTCGCGTCCGACAAGCAACCGCAACAAGCGTGAGGCATCGCAGGAGGGTAACAGCAAGAAGGCTAACCCACCGCCACCTCCGCCTCCGTCGCCACCCAGTAGTCACCATGCCGGAGGAGGCCCGCATTATTCACGCAGCCCATCCCTTGTTGGTAAGAAGAAAAGAAGCCCGGAGCCATACGACGCATGTTCACGGATAGACAAGATCCATGAGGCCCGGGAAGGACCATACCTGGGTCCACGTTTCTTTGGACCTGTGATACGGTCCGCAACTTACCCCAAAGCTTTCCGGATTGACAAGACCATCAAGTCCTATGACGGCACCGCGAAACCAGCTACATGGTTGCAGGACTACGACAACACGGTGGAGATCGCCGGGGGTAGACCCAACATCGCCGTCAAGTACCTCCCCTTAATGTTGGCGGGCACGGACCGTCAATGGATTGACGACTTGCCGGAGAGATCCATCTACAATTGGTTGGACATGCAAGAAGCGTTCACCAAGAACTTCGAGGGTACGTATAAGCGTCCCTGCACTATTGGCGATCTAGAGCAGTGCGTGCAAGAGAAAGACGAGACATCTGGCGCCTACCTCTCTCGCTGGCTGGATATGAAGAATTCATGTGCAGGAGTGCATGCTCAGACCGCCATGGCCACCTTCATCGATGGGTTGGAAAGGGGCACATTGCACCGACATAAGCTGAAGCGCTTGTAGGACAATCACCAGCTTGACTTGAACCAGATGATTCGGTTGGCTAGTGAGTTCGCAGTTGCCGACGATGGTGCTCGCGGTTCCCTGCTAGCAATGGCCATTCCAACTCAAGCTCGGAGGAACAGTAGCACACAGCGTAAAACCTCACCAGAAGAAAAGAAAACTCCCGACATGGTCGCTATGACCTTCGTAGGACGAGGTGATGGCAGACAACGTGGCCGAGGACGGGGAGCTGGTCGTGGGCAGCGGCGAGGCAGTGAAGCTACCTCGGCAGCGCTCCGTGTTCCCCAAACCTACGAAGAGTACCGTGATATGCCGTGCCTCGTACTAATCGATGCCAACGGCAAGGCCACCCACACCAATCGCCACTGCAAGTTCGTCAACGACCTCAAGGAGGACCCAGAGTACGGCTACAAGCAAAGTCAGAAGAACAGACCGCGAGGCAAGGGCAAGGGGAAGAAGAAGGAGGAGTCCAAGGATTCAAGTGACATGGACGAGGACATTGACCCCAAGCACGCCGCTAGGATCGACAGCAAAGGCAAGAACCCCTTCGAGAAGAAGGCGGCAGTTTTTCACACTTTCCTTGTCACCCCCACCGTCCAACAACAGAAGACCTCTATGAGGATCCTGATGGCTACTCTACCCCCAGTTCCCCAGTACCTGCGCTGGTCGGAGATTCCAATTACTTGGGACAGGAAGGATCACCCAGACCTCATCCCTCAAAGAAGTAATACGCAATGGTCATCAACCCCTTGATTGACGGCAATGAGTTCACCAAATGTATGGTGAATAGTGGAAGCAGCATCAACATCATATACCTGGATACACTTCAGAAGATGAACTTGATGGAGGCAAACCTAAGGTGGACCAACACCATCTTCCACGGCGTAGTTCCTGGTCGGGAGGCTCGGTCCCTTGGGTGCATCACACTTCAGGTCGCCTTTGGTGATGTTAATAATTACCGCCAAGAGCGCATGACCTTTGAGGTGGTCCCCTTCAAGAGCATACCACGTCAAATTCGGCCGCGACATATTCCACACCTTCATGGCCAAGCCATGCTTCGACTACAACAAGCTCAAGATACCTGGACCAAACAGTGTCATCACCGTATCCGGAAGCTTTGCAAAGGCTAGGGACTGCGAAACTGGAGAAGCATCCTACGCAGAAGCTGTCCTCTACAACAAAGAATTGAAGGAGATCCAGAACAAGGTCGATGCCTCAGAGATGCCCGCGACAAAGAAACAGATTTCTGACTCCGCCCTAGCATTCAAGGCCGCCATCGAAACCAAGTAGGTGGAACTTGTGGTAGGCGATGCCTCCAAGACCACCGCCATTGGGACAAACCTAGATCCCGAATAGGAAAGCGCGCTCGTCGAGTTCCTCCATGAGAATAGGGACATCTTTTCCTGGCAACCTGCCGACATGAAAGGTGTACCTAGGGAACTTGTCGAGCACAACTTGAACATTGATCCAACATGCAAACCAGTGAAGCAACCTCTACGACGCTTTGGAGATGAGAAGAGACGCGACATAGGCAAAGAGATAGCTAGGTTACTTAAGGCTAGTTTTATCCGAGAAGTCCTTCACACCCAACGGGTGGCAAATCCTTTACTTGTCCCCAAAAAGGGAACCAAAGAATTAAGAATGTGTGTTGATTACACCGTCTTGAACAAAGCATGTCCCAAAGATCTGTTTGCTTTGCCTCGCATTGACCAAGTCATTGACTCGACGGCTTGTTCGGAACTTTTGTGTTTTCTTGATGCATACTCAGGATACCACCAGATCAAGATGAGGAAGTCAGACCAATTGGCCACTTCGTTCACTACACCCTACGACACGTTTTGCTATGTCACGATGCCCTTTGGGCTGAAAAACGCAGGTGCTACGTACCAGCGGACAATGCAGCATTGCCTACATGATAAAATTGGTCGGAACATTCACGCCTATGTGGACAATATAGCGGTGATGTCTAAAAATTCAAACGACTTAATCTCTGACTGAAGAGAAACCTTTGATAATCTCCAGAAATACAACATGATGCTTAACCCTAAGAAGTGTGTCTTGAGGTTCCAAACAAATTGTTGGGCTTCATCGTTTCCCAGCATGGAATCGAGGTCAACCCAGAGAAAATCAAGGCCATCTTAAATATAAACCGTCCAACATGCCTAAAGGACATACAACGACTAACAGGTTGTGTTGCGAGAGTTATCGGTTAAATCGACCGACTTGGATAAAAGGCTCTGCCGCTTTACAAGTTGCTGAAGAAGGTGGACAAATTCACATGGATGGACGAAGCAGATGCAGCATTGAAGCAGCTCAAGGAGACACTTTCCTCATCGCCTATCCTTGCAGCACCCGAGCCTAGAGAGCCCATGTTAATTTACATGGCAGCCACCAACCGGGTAATCAGCATCGTTGTCGTGGTAGAGCGGAAGGAACCAGGCTATGAGCACGGAGTTCAGCGACCAGTTTACTATGTAAGCGAGGTCTTGATAGAGTCCAAGCAGCGTTACCCGCACTACCAAAAGTTAGCTTATGGAGTATTCCTTGCTTCTCGGAAGCTGAGGCACTACTTCCAGGAGCACCCAATCACAGTGGTGAGCAAGACTCCACTGTCCGACATCATAAACAATAGCGACACTACAAGAAGGGTCGCGAAGTGGGGCATTGAACTTGCCGCCTTCTAGATCACCTACAAGATACGCGACGCTATCAAGTCACAAGCCTTGGCGGATTTCATCGCAGATTGGACGGAGATGCCAGATGCTACCCCATTACCGGAACCAGAATACTGGGTGATGCACTTTGACAGATCAAAGCTGCTCAACGACTCGGGGGCTGGTGTGCTACTACAGTCACCAACTGGGGACAAGCTACACTACGTTCTGCAGATCCACTTCGAGGCTACGAACAACATGGAGGAGTATGAAGCACTCATTCACGGATTACGCGTACCCAAGGATATTGGCATCAAGCGCATAGTTTGCTATGGAGATTTCGACTTGGTTGCCCAGCAGGTGGCTGGCACCTGGAATGCGCGGAACCCTATGATGGCAGCATATCGAGACGAAGTGGACGAGATAGCCAAGTGCTTCTTGGGCTACGAGGTCAAGTATGTACCTAGAGAGCAAAACGAGGTGGCTGGTCTGCTCTCTAAGCTTGGATCAGGGCACAAACGAATTCCGCCTGGAGTTTTCCTAGAGCATCTGCGGACACCATCAGTGAAGGGAGCAGACATCGACAACCTGGATAGAGTAGACTCTTTCGTCCGCTTGGTGGCAAAGGTCCCTCCGGCTTGGACAAAACCGTTCATGGAATTTCTCGAACACAGAACTTTGCCTGATGACGAAATCAAAAGACTGCAAATAGTACGTCGAGCAAAGGGCTATACCATAATCAATGGACAGCTCTACAAAAGAAGCACTACTGGTGTATACCTTAAGTGTGTCTCCCAGCAAGAAGGTATTGAAATCCTACGTGGAATCCATCTCGGATATTGCGGGCATCACGCCGCTCCTCGATCTTTGGTCGTGAAAGCCTTCCGGCAAGGATTCTACTGGCTGACGGCGAAGGCGGACGCCGACAAGATGGTTGAGACATGCATAGGATGCCACTATTATGCCCGACAACCACATGTTCCTGCTAAAGAATTGCGAACAATACCAATAACTTGGCCGTTTGTAGTCTGGGCGCTGGACATGGTGGGTCCGTTACAAACGGCACCATGTGGGTTTACACATCTGCTAGTAGTAGTTGATAAATTCCCAAAATGGATAGAAGCTAAACCCATTAGAAAGCTCAATGGGGCAACTGCCCTTAGGTTCGTCCGAGATCTAGTGGTGAGATTTGGTCTCCCACATAGCATCATCACCGACAACGGAGGTAATTTGTCACTCGGAGAAGTGGAGGCTTATTGTTGGGACAAAGGCATCCGACTTGACCTTGCGTCTGTGGCACACCCACAATCCAATGGTCAGGTTGAGCGAGCCAATGGATTAATTCTGCAAGGAATCAAACCACGTATTGAGGCACCGCTACATAGAGCAGCTGGATCCTGGGTGGAAGAATTGCCATCTGTGCTGTGGATTTTACGAACTACACCCAACAGATCCACCGGCTACACCCCTTACTTCATGGTATATGGAGCAGAAGCAATCCTGCCTTCCGACATCCTTCACGATGCACCAAGAGTTTCCGCCTACGACGAAGATGACGCTGAAGAATCCAAACGCCTAGATGTGGACTTTCTCGAGGAGGAGCGCGTTTTGGCATGCCAAAGATCCGCCATCTACCAGCAGAACCTACGCAGCTACCATAGTCCTGTGTCCGGCATCGCTCGTTTAAAGAGAAGTGCGGTGCTCCGACTTAAGCAGAAGAAGTCACACAAATTATCCCCGCCATGGGAAGGACCGTTCATCATAAGCAAGGCACTGCTCAATGGGTCTTACTACCTCGTTGACAATCGTGAACTGAAGGATAGACCCAACAAGGATCATAAGCGTAAGCGACGTGACCCGGATGATGACTACCCGGAGCTTGGTCGGCCATGGAACATAGCACAGCTACGTCCTTTCTACACTTAGCATTTTTTATCTATTGTGTATCTCTTGAAATAAAGCTCTCTAATTCACTCATATTCCTGAGTCTTTTACCTCCTTTAGTGTTCATTTTTTGGATCGTATAAAACCTTTATGCACAAGCTTTGCATTTGCACTTGTGAAAATTCCGACTACGGGCGTTAGCTTAAGTTTTCTGGTCTACACGTTCTTTGTTGTTTTTATGTGGATTCTAGAGTAGTGACTTTTGGCACTTATTGTCAGCGATTTTGTCCTTAGGTTATTGACGGCGCCATTGGGCATCATCACCTGAGCGCATGGTTCCAAAAACGAGTCTTCCGACTCACGAAAGGTCAAGCATAAAAACCAGAGTAATGGATAAGCCAACACTTGCTTAAAAAATATATACATGCTGGAACAAATTCTTGAGTAGGAGGAAATAACAACGATTGTTTTCAGCCTTAAGTTAACACATAAGTTTTTTCCGCATACACATTAGAGAGGAAACAAATATTACAAAATTGTTTTTCATTCCTCTAGCGCAGGCGACTTGGAAGCAGCATCGTCGGCAGCAGGAGAGTCACCTTCCTCGAAGTCGACAGTGTTGAGGGACGCGGAGGAGCTTTGGTTGCCGCCATCGATGGTTTTCATGGGCACAAAGACATTAACGTCGACCAACTCGGCGACTCTGGTGTCATAACCCGCGAGCGACACCAAGATAAATTCGTGGTTTATCTTTTGGCCTTCGTCGTCTACGTCGGGGATACCGGAGGTCACCGTGTCGATGTCGGCATTTTCGTAATGTGCCTTGACCATGGACAGCGCCATCCTTGCACCGGCCCGTGCACATGAAGCTTTCCAACTTGAGATGCGCTCAGGGGATCGGCGCAGGATCTCCGAGAACTTCGCCACAGAAACCACTGCCTTGATGTTAATCTAGAGGGGCTTAGCAATCTCTTTTGTCTTCGTGATGGCGGTGTTGATAAACTTGCCGGCAAGGACCATGCATTCCTTTAGCGGAGGAGGCGATCGGGTTAAACCCATAGGAGCTGTAAATTTCCGAAAAAGGAGGGCGTGAGTTCAATAACACCAAAGTTCAAAGTATCTAAATTCTAGAAATAAAGGCGGAGAATCACTTACTGAAGATGCTGATCTCGTCCTGCCGGAGAGTCTCCGCCATGGAGTCCCGTTCTTGTTGGAGGATCTTGTACGCGTCATGATGGCGTTGATTTTGCTCATCGGCAGCCTTCTTCTGCTCTTTCAAGATCACGATTTCCTCCTTCAAGCGATTCATCTCCTTGTTGGCGGAGTCCTGCAGGACTTTCATGGAATCCTCGTGCATCTTCAGCATGTCCTTCCTCTCCTGCTTAAGGATCTTGTTTTCACTATCCAGTTGTTGAATATGCTTGGATTGCTCAACAATATCCTTAGCTTTGGAAATGGTTTCTGCAATTCGGAGAAATAACAGTACAAAGTGAGTACTCGGAGAATGTTGGAACGTGAAAAAGAAAGAAAAACAGACGCTTGCTCTTGGTGATTTGTTCCTTCAAGAAGGCATATTTACCCTTTTTGGCTTCCAAGTTCGCGCGCATCTTCTGGTACTTGTCGTTGGCCATGCCCCTCTGAGCATTCTCATTCTATGGATAGAAGAAAGTTAAATGTTGTTTGGTCTACTTGGAGCATCTAGCCGGAAAATTTCCACCTAGAAGCTCGGGGGCTACAGCCAGAGTTTTTTAACTTAGCAATATGCTTAGTCTTTCGTTAAGCATCTAGTCGGAACTAATTTAGTTTTCGATTAGAAGCTTGGGGGCTACAGTATAAAGTTTTTAACTCAGACATATGGTTAGATTTTCTTTAAGCATCTAGTCGGAACTATTTCAGTTACAACTAGAAGCTTGGGGGCTACAGTATTGAAATTTATAAACACTGCGTATGCTACTCTTAAAGCATCTAGTCGGAATAATTCATTCAAACTATATGCTTGGGGGCTACAGTGAGAAGTTTTCTAGCTTAGGCACTCTTAGAGCATTTAGATGAAAATACCTATGGTTTTCCGTCTAAATCCTCGGGGGCTACAGTGGGATACTCATATGAAATGCAAAAGGCAAGTAAAACTTACAAGTGCAATGATCTTGAGATTGGTAGCACTCTCAGCCAGCAACTTGCCAAAGGATACACTGTTTCCTTGCAAGATTTCATCTTGCCGGAGAAGCTCCTCAAGACCGCATGTTGGAGATGTCGACTGCACTGGGAACGGAGAAGTGCTACTAGGCGTAAGTACCGGATAGACTATCTTCGGAAACTCTATGGTCTTCCTGGGGGCTAGGACGCCGCCTTCGACAGACGTACCACCCTCCACCACCGCCTTACCACTACCGATGGCATCCTTAGCCGAAGCTTCAGCCATTTGGTTGGTGGCACTTTCCTGTGTCACCTGTTCGCCGACAACAGCGAGCTCTATGGAGGCACCTGAGTCCACTTCCATGGCGGAAGGGCCAGATGCTTCTTTAGCTTGAGAGCTTGTCGGAGCAGACGAGGGTTGGACGATGGGAGTGACAGGGGCGATGGCGGGAGATGCGTGGGATGCGTCGCGATGCAGCATATCCTTAACGGTTCTAGAAGCCCCCAAAGTTTTGCAGGTTTTCTTCAAGCTGGTTGTGGCTTTCTTCCTGAAACATACAAAACGTATAAGTACGGGAATAAAACAGACAATGGACTATGTCAGAGACAAAAAAAACCTTACACAAGAGGGGGTGCTTTCACAAAGGGGATCCCGGTAACCTTTCTTTTCTCCGCCTCCAGGGTGGCGGTAGTCTTCTTGGAGGCTCCACCCTCCGTCTTCTTTTTCTTGCCTCCGTCGACAGCGTCAGAGGTGGAGCTCTTCCGGTTCCGCACCAACGGAGCATCGTCGTCGGACACGACGGTGACTTCCTTCATATTTGGATCATAGATTTGGGGAGCCATGCTATCCTCATCTATGTCGCTAAGCTGTTAAGTGAAAAAACCACCGTGTTAGATGAGATGGTAATGGCTAGACGGAAGAACTAGAGTATATGTCATACACGGAAAATAAATAGGTACCTTTGGGCACTTTCTCTCTACGAACATGTCGTAGGTGATGGTGAAGCCATGCTTCCTGTCCTTCACCTTGACGATGTCCTTGAGGTGGAGCTTGACGGAGTCGCTCAAAAAATTTTCCTCGGATATGCGGAGTCTATCCCTTCTATCATTGGAATACTCGTGCATCAGCTTCAAGCGGTGCTGCAGAGGCTGGATCCACCTGACGAACTAGCACTTGGCTAGGTCCAATCCGGTCAGACCCGTATCTACGAACCACTCTATCCGCCTTATAGCGCGGGTACGTCACTTCTCGGCCAATGTCGGACGGAAGGGAGGCCTGGGATCTCCATGTTGGGGCTTCGGCGGCAGCTCCATCGACGAAGTCCGGGTACGTCACTTCTCGGCCAGCCAGAGGGATATCTGGGTCGTAGAAGTACATCCGTTGCCAGTTCTTGTAGGACTCGTGTCCGACGATGTCGGGGAAGCTCCGGCCAGGCTAGATCTTAAAACTAATGGTGCCACAATTTCTGAGCTCGTCCTTGGCGGCTCCGGCTTCGCGCTTGACAGTGAAAAAGTATATAAAGAGATCTAGCCTAGGCCTAATGCCTAAGTAACCCTCATAGAGCGCCGCGTAGTTGCTAAGGGTGAGGATGCTATTAGGGGAGAGGTTCTAAGGCTGTACTCGGTAATGGTTGAGGACAACAAGGAAAAAATTGGAGATGGGCAGGGAGACGCCGCGTACCATCTATGCTTTGAGGTACACCTTCTCTCCGACTTGGGGAGAAGGAGTGACCTCGCCGGCCGGCGCCGCACGCCAGGCGAGCCCCTCCGTTGCGGGGAGGTAGCCCTCATTGATCAGCTCTTTGATATCGCGGTCCGTAATATCCGAACCGCGCCAGTCGCCCTTGTGGGAGTCGTATTCCTCCTCCAGTAGCTCCAGCGTCGCTGGATTATGGTTGCCGCCGGTGGCTTCGACCACCGCGGACTTGCGAATAACCATCCCCTCTGGAGGCACGATGACAGCGCTCGCCGGCTTTGCCGCGGCATCGCCTGATGCTGCAATGGAAGGGGAGGAGCTGCTGCTGGCCACTGAGAGTTTTTTGGTGGAGAATGGGAGTGATTGAGGAGATAGGGTTCTTTCGCACGTTGCGCGGAGAGCTCGAAGAGGTGCTCGCTGGAGGAAGGAGACGATGCAGAGGAGAATGAGGTGAAAAGTAAATTTTCCACCATTGTTGCTATTTATCATCTCTGGCATCAAGATTCATGCAGCATTATCGAACGGTTGCTGCGTAGTCGACGTGTTCGGGGACGTGCGCGGAAATTTCTCCATGTTACCAACCGTCGCCGCCAACGGTTCGTATCTCTCGCGCGGGAAAAACGGACATGATTGTGTTCTCTGCATGTGTGAGTTACAAGGCGTTGCTGACCTATGTCTACGTCGCCCTAACTGTCATAGGCCGATGAACCATCACATCGGAAGATTCCGGCATGGACGGATCCAGTCCGGCTATGGAAGAGTACGATAGAAGATTTAGCATTCTCCGACTTACAAATGAAAGACGGAGAAAACCTTGCAGGGTTCTTTGGGAGGACTATAAGATATTGCTTGACGGTTTACCGACATCCATCTAGACGGAGCATTCAACGCGAAGAGGCAAGACGGCGCAAGATCTCGGAGTTCTCTGGGGGCTACTGTTGGGGATATGCTATATGGGTATCCTCATAGCATGTCTCTTATCCGGATAACCCGGGTGGCCCACAGTTGGTAGCATGGCCCATGGCCTGCTGGGAGGCCCAGTTAGATGGATCCAGAAAGGAGGCCCATGCTGGATAAAGGAAGGCTACGGTGGAGTCACCAGCGTACCCGGAGCCTTGGAGTACAAGACACGCTAGACTAGTAATAGACAGTGTAGGACTCTGTAACCTGTCCGGCTAGGACTCTTCCCTGTAACCCTAGGACCTGGCGACTATATAAGTCAGGCCTATGGGAGCCTTTAGGGCACGATCTTAGAAGACAACTTAGACTTTCTAGTCACACCTCGCACAACGAACCTATCTCTGTAACTCGGCGTATTGCCATTATAGTGATTTATAGCAGGAGTAGGATTCCGCCACCGTTGTGGGATCTGGACCTAGGTAAGCTGTGTTACCTCGTACCCGTCAACCGTCCGCCTTCCCCCACGTCTCTAAACACTCACTGTGAGGACCCCTCCATGGCGTACTCGTCGGCAATACCATGACACCGCTCCGTCGCCGCCACGAGAAACCAAGATTCGGATCCAGAAACTCCGTTCTGGCACCCTGTTGGGACGGGGAGTTTGGAGAGGATCATCGCCATCGTCATCACCAACGCATCTCCATCAACCACCTATGTTTCCCTCATCCATGAGTGAGTAATCCCCCGCTGTAGGCTTGGGGATGGTAGGGATTGGATGAGTTCTATCATATAACTGAATAAGATCTATTAGGGGCATAGTGCCTAGTATCTCTATTAGTGCTATTTTACTTTGTTGCAACTTGTTGTGCTTATTGCTTGTCACTACGGCCCGAGTGCCATGATCTCAGATCTGAACTTATTATTGAATCATTATGATATTATTGTTTATGATCTTACCTGCAAGTTGTGTACACATATCATTTTTCGGATCCAAAGGCCCCGAAGTGACAGAAATTGGGACAACCGGAGGGGATGGCTGTGGTGTGAGGATCACATGTGTTCACGGAGTGTTAATGCTTTGCTCTGGTGATCTATTAAAAGGAGCACCTTAATTGCCAGTAGTTCCCTCGAGGCCCCGCTGCCACGGGCTGGCTGGACAAAAGATGTTGTGCAAGTTCTCATTGCGAGCACGCATGACTATATTTGGAGCACATGCCTAGGATTGTTTAGTACTTGGATGCTTGTTATTATTTATCTGCAATGCCCTAGTTCTTTGAAGTTACATGTTTAGACTCGTCCATGAAACGCCCGTCCATCCATCCCTATGCCTACCGCACTCGAATCCTACTGCTACCGTTACTGTTTCTATTGCTACTGTTTCACTGTTGCTGTTGCTGTTGCTACTACAAACTGTTGCTACTGATAAACTTCTATGAGCAAGAACTATTTCCAGGTGCAGCTGAACGAACAACTCAGTTGTTAAGGCTTGCAAGTATTCTTTGTCTCCTCTTGTGTCGAATCAATAAATTGGGTAATACTACCCGTGAAGACTATTGCGGTCCCCTACACTTGTGGGTCATCAGTGACCTTTGGAGATGCGTTCCAGACGGAATCTATGCGTGCAGGAATCGGCAAAACTATCGCCATGGGTTGCGTGGTCTACGCCAGTGATGTTCCTCTCGTCCTTCTCAACGAGACCTGGATTCCGGCTTCGAAACCAGTGACGACCTACACGATCATATCTATTAGCGAGATCAATATTTATCTCGGTTTCGCTGAACCCGCCCAACCCACCCTTGAGGTGATGAGCATGGCGGAAGAAAATCCTAATCTACTTTGTCCGCAGAGGCGGAAGAGTTCAAGGTCTCGGAGAAAATCAAACCTAGCCAGCCTACTCCTACAGTGGAGGAAGAGGTGGAAGAAGAATCTGGATCTGATCTCTCCAGCGAGATTGGGTACACAGATGAGGAGTACATCCGCTACGGATCTGAATCTGCCGATGTCGAAGCGGAAACCAAGTTATACCACTACCTCAAGAACATGAACAAGAATAAGCACTATTTCGTGTACCACATAAGCACTGGATCCGACTCCGTCGATGCTAGAGCTGGTAGCGATTCAGTCCTAGACTCAATCGAAGATAGCGCGGACTTACCTGGCTCCCCTCAGTAGTCACTCACGTCGCAGGAACTTCGAGACTTCGACGAAGATATGGAGAAGTATGAACAAGAACACCTCTCCAAGCAAACGCAAGGTGAGCCAGAAAATTCTCCTAATCCATATGATATCATGGATGAAAGCTACATCTCGCAGGATGATATGGACACCGAAGATTCTTCCGAGGTCCACAAGCCAACCATAACGGAAAATCTTGTGAATTTTATCCCCATCGACCGAAGTTGTCTTTGCCACCGGTACGCACGTTAAGGCTACTGGGCGGTCAAATAAGAAGAAGAAGAACAACAACAACAAAAATCCGACACCAGCAGAGCCAGAAGTCGAGGAAACCAACGAAGAAAAGGTTGATGAAGAGATCGAGATGGAGAATCAGGACGGGGATTCGATTAATACCACCCCGATCGACCCTCCTGTGGATGGACACGTTGTCACCAAGGGTGCACATGAAATTCACGGAGATGCTCTCACAATTCCAATCCCAACGGCTTCGGATCTTACACCGGAGGCGCTGGAGAAAAGGGCTAAGGACCTGGAAAAGCACCGTCTGTTTCTACTCGAGGAAGCCGCGCGCATCATCGAGATGAGGCAGCAGTTAGACAGTGATTCTGCCAAATATATGTCATATTTCAAGAGACACCCTAACAAGACAAGGGGAGGTACATTTCTTGCTAACAAGAACCTGGATATCCACAAAGATCTATTCGACGAAAAAGATGCAGAGAAGATCTGAGTCTACAGCACGCCGTTGAAAAACGCTGCTGCAGCTCGAGCCATCCTCGCCAACAATTTGTCTCCGCAGCAGGTCCAGCAGTGCGTCGCGTTGCTGGACAAAGGATTAAAGCAGCAGAAAACGGCCGCGCCATTTAGTGGCAAGCTGGCCTCAAAGTCCGAGTTTTGCCACACTAGCGCTGAACAAAGCGCTGACGTAAGGCTTCGCAGGGATACGAATCAATGCTATCATCCCCGTGTAGAAGAAGAGAATTCAAGAACCGGCTCAAACGGCCACTCCCGCCGGCCGGCACGTGACTGGGCAAGAGTTATTCTGGCTACGTCTGATGACACCATCAGGGCAATGGTTCCTCATCAGGACCATCGTCGGCAAAACAACCGCTATAGAGAAGACCCGGAAACACGCCGCCAATGAGAGGAGCAAGATCGGCTAAGGATGCCACCACCGAGCCATCCGGATGGCAATGCTAGACGAAGAGATGATCCGGATCATCCTGAATCAAGTAGGGACGATGCCCAAAGAAATAGGCATCAGAGTTAGCATAATGAGGCTCCACCGCCACCACTGCGTAATCCAGCCAGAAATAATCAACCAGGGCCACCATCGCCTCCTAGCAGTGACCATGAAGGATCCCGACGTAGCCATGGAAGCCGCAGAGGTGGTGGTGACAATGGTGAAAGGAGAAGCAGAAATCTGACTCCGCCGCACAGGAGCCGTGAGCCTCCAAGGCGTGGATCTCTCTCGCCAAACGACGCTCGCCATCATATCGAATCAAACATAGAAGCGCGGCGGTACGAAGAAGAAAACGTGTATGTGGGACCCAAATGATTTGGACCACGCATACGTCAGACCAAATATCCGGTTGACTTTGGTATTGCCAAACACATTCAACCCTATGACAGCACAGCTCGGCCAGATACCTGGCTCCAGGATTTCTTCCAGGACTGCTGCATTGCCAAAGGAGGAAACAGCCTGGTTGCAGTCCGATATCTCCCGATCATGCTAAGGAAGACGGCTCGATCATGGCTCAGTGAACTACTAGAGAATTCAATTCACAACTGGTATGATATGCAAAGTGCGTTCTTTTCAAACTTCGAGGGAACATACAGGAGGCCCTGCACAGTCGGAGACTTGCAGTGTTGCACACAAAGACCCGGAGAAACCTGCCGGGATTACCTCGGATGCTGGATTCACAAAAAGAACTCCTACGAAGGAGTAAATGAGCAAACTGCGATAGAATCTTTTATTGCAGAACTTCTAGTCGGACTTTTGCGTCACAGACTGAAGCGTGACCACGTCACAGATTTGGGAGAAATGATAGAAACGGCAAGAAAATATGCTCATGCGGATGATGATTCAGAAGGCTGCTAAATATTCTGGCCAATCCCAATGCGGCCAAACAGCCAAAACAAACTCAGAAGCGCAAGAACACCTCGGGCGAAAAGCCGGCTCCGGACAACGCAGCTGTCAACGCAACATTCAGATCTAGAGGACGAGGAGGGCGCGAAGGTGGTCGGGGTAGAGGCCGTGGAACTTCCCGAATCTAGGGCAGCGGAGATCAGCAACCCGGAAGAACCTATACCTGAGCCAACATAGCCAATAATCCCTGTGTCGACCACTTGTATAGTAACGGAGTATCTACCCACACAAATGCCGATGTCATTTCAATGACGACATCAAGAAAGACGAATCCGCTGGCTACAGAGCCAAGCGACGAAAAGGAAAGAAAAATTCCGAGAAAGGAAAGGAGCCCAAGGAAGATTCCGACATGGAAGAAGCGGAAGCCACTGCAGAACCCAAGTCGGATGGAAAGAAGACTTTTCCGACTAAGAAAGACGCATACGTCTGCTTCCTTGGATCCCAACCTGCTAAAAACAAGAAGGCGGTTCTCCGTGAGCTAAATGCCACGGTTCCGGCTGTTCCACAATTCCTGGATTGGTCGGATGTAACCATCACCTTTGACCGCTCAGATCACCCGAGGAAAACACATCGTTGGGGAAAGTACCCTCTGGTCGTCAATCCTCTTATTGATGGCTATGAGTTCTCTAAAACACTCATAGACGGTGGAAGGAGCATTAACATCCTCTACATCGATACCCTCCACCGCATGAAGCTACACGAGAGCTAGTTGAGTTACAACAGTGTAACTTTCCATGGCATTGTACCAGGGAGACAGGAGGATTCTCTGGGTGAGATTACTCCGGACGTGACATTCGGAACCCGAGACAATTATCGGACCGAGCCACTCTCCTTCGAGGTGGTACTGTTCAAAAGTGCCTAGCACGCCATCTTCGGATGTCCGTCTTACTGGGCGTTCATGGCGCATCCCTGCTACATCTACAGCATGACCAAACTCCCAGGTCCAAAGGGCGTAATCACCGTACGATGAAATCCGAGGAAGGCGCAAGAGTGCGATAAAGGATGTGTTGCCTTCGCCGAAGCCGTGCTGCACGCCCAGGAGTACCAGGAGATCAAGAAGACCATCAATCCATCCGAGATGCCCGCTATGAAGAACGAGCTGCTGAAGCCTAGTTTGCAGTTCAAGGCGTCGGAAGAGACGAAGAAAACGTCGCTGAAGGAAGATGATCCCTCCAAGACGACGAACATAGGGGTAGGCTTAGGCCACGCATAAGAAAGCGTTCTCATCGAGTTCCTCAAAGCTAATAGTGATATCTTCGCATGGCAACCTTCTGACATGACCGAAGTACCTAGGGAACTAGCCGAGCACTCTCTTAATGTGTACCCTGACGCTAAACCCGTCAAACGGTCCTTACGATGGTTTGGTGATGAAAAGCGCAAAGCAATAGCCGTGGAATTAGCCTGACTAGAATTAGCGGATTTTATAACAGAGGTCATCCATACAGATTGGGTGGCAAATCTTGTACTCATCCCTAAAAAGTACACCATTGATTTAAGGATGTGTGTTGATTATACCTCTTTGAACAAGGAATGCCCAAAAGATCCGTTTCATTTGCCAAGAATCAATCAAGTTATTGACTCAACAGCAGGGTCGGAACTACTCTATTTTCTCGACGCATATTCCAGATATCACCAAATACCGATGAAAAAGTCGGATCAAATTAAGACGTCTTTTGTCACTCCCTTCGGAACCTTCTGCTACAAAACTATGCCTTTTGGCTTAAAGAACACAGGAGCAACATATCAACGTACTATGCAGCGTTGTCTCAACGACCAAATCATACACAACGTTCATGTATATGTAGACGACATAGCAGTTATGTCCAAAAAGAAGGGAACTTTAATTTCCGACTTGGAGGAAACATTTGCTAGTCTACGAAAATTCAATATGATGCTAAATCCGAAGAAGTGTTTCTTTGGAATTCTAGCCGGAAAATTGTTAGGTTTCATTGTCTCTGAGCGAGGCATAGAGGTGAACCGAGACAAAATCAAGGCTATACTAAACATTACCAGGCCGACTCGCCTGAAGGACGTACATCGTCTCACTGGTTGCATTGCAGCGGTGAGTCGGTTCGTCAGCCGACTCGGCGAAAGAGCCGCACCATTGTACAAACTCTTGAGGAAAACCGACAAATTTGTCTGGACCCAGGAAGCCGAAATTGCCCTGCAAAGTTTGAAAGATCTGCTTTCAAACCCACCATTTCTCACAACACCAGAACCTTAGGAACCTATGTAGCTCTACATTGCGGCGACCAACAAGGTCATAAGCGTGGTAACAGTAGTCGAGCATGAGGAAGATGGCCACGAGCATAAGGTGCAGTGGCCAACTTATTATCTGAGTGAGGTCCTGATAGAATCAAAACAACGGTATCCACATCATCAAAAGCTAGCCTATGGAGTGTTCTTTACATCCAGAAAGCTACGCCACTACTTTCAAGAGCACAAGATCACAGTGGTGAGCAACGCTCCCCTGCGAGATATAATCAATAACCGCGACGCCACAGGACGTGTCGCAAAGTGGGGAATAGAGATTGCAGCTTTTGACATTGAGTACAAACCGCGTACAACAATCAAGTCCCAAATACTTGTCGACTTTGTTGTTGATTGGACAAAGACGGCAGAAAATACAAGTCCTCTAGACTCGGAATTTTGGACCCTTCACTTTGACGGATCAAAAGCACGAGGAGGCTCAGGGGCTGGCGTGGTGCTCAAATCACCCCAAGAAGATAAGTTGTTCTATGTATTGAAAATACATTTCACGGCAACCAATAATATTTCCGAGTATGAAGGACTGCTGCATGGAATACGCATGGCCAAAAACATTGGCATATCAAGACTCATGTGTTACGGAGACTCAGATTTAGTTGCTCAGCAAGTATCCGATATCTGCAACACAAACAAGCACATGGCAGCATACAAAGCTGTTGTGGATGAACTATCTAAATTGTTCGAGGGTTTTGAGGTTCAACACATCCCTCGAGTACAAAATGAGGAAGCAGATGCTCTATCAAGGATAGGCACTGCGTAGAAACAAATACCGGATGGTGCTTTCTTAGAGAATTTAAGGGTCCCCTCCATAGTTGGAGTTGATGAGGACTATCCGACGAAATCCGACTCACCTTTCATAGCAGTTCTGGCTATAATTCCCATCTAGACAAAGCCTTATCTGGATTTCCTGATAGACGGAAAACTACCCGAAGACGAAGTCTTGAGCTGGAAAATTGTCCGACAAGCAAAATCCTACACTATAATAAATGGTGAGCTCTATAAACATAGTGTTTCTGGCGTGTTTCAGCGATGTATTTCTTTGGAAGAAGGAGTGGAAATCTTAAGTGAATTCCATGAAGGAGAGTGTGGTCATGATGCTGTAGCCAGATCCTTAGTGGCAAAAGATTTTCGACACGGATTCTTTTTGCTTACAACTAAAGGCGGAATCGATAAACCGTCAAACGGGCAAATGCTGCCAAAAGTACGCTCATCAGGCACATGTTCTGGCTAAATAGCTGCGAAAAATCCCTATTATATGGTCGTTCGCGGTCTGGGGGCTTGATATGGTAGGGCTGTTTCGTACAGCAAAATGTGGATTTACTCACCTACTAGTGATGGTGGATAAATTTACAAAATGGATTGAGGCTAAACCCGTAACAAGTCGCGATGCAGCCACAGCCAGAAAGTTCATCAAGGACGTAATCATATGATTCGGATATCTGCATAGTATAATTACTGACAATGGGAGCAATTTGTCCATGGGTGAACTTGCCAAATTCTCAGAAGAACAAGGGATCCGACTCGATATTGCATCAGTCGCACATCCACAAGCTAATGGACAAGTCGAAAGAACTAATGACCTTATTTTACAAGGAATCCGACCTCACCTCGAGGCACCGCTTCGTCGGGCCGTGGGGGCTTGGGCGGAAGAATTACCGTCTATGATATAGAGCTTACGTACAACTCCTAACAGATCAACCGGCTATACTCCTTTCTTCTTGGTCTATGGTGCAGAAGCAGTTCTTCCAAGTGATCTAATTTATCAGTCTCCACGAGTCAAAGCGTATATCAAAGAAGATGCAGAAGTTTCTCGACAAGATGATCTCGATATAATCGAAGAAGTACGCGTCGTTGCTGAGAAGAGATCTATAGCCTTCCAGTAGAAGTTGCGCAAGTATCATAGTCAGAGAGTGCAAAACCGTTCTTTTAGAAAAGGTGATTTGGTTCTCCGACTTGTGCACAAAGAAAGCATAAACTTTCGCCGATTTGGGAAGGACCTTTTATGGTTATCAGAGTTCTGCATAATGGGTCATATTATTTAACCGATATAAGACTAGTTAAGGAAAGACCTGATAATCGGAAGAGAAAGAGAGCTGGTGGCAGAACAGACCCGGATGAAATAGACCGTCCATGAAATATTGCACAGCTACGTCCCTTCTATTCTTAGTTATATTTTCTTGTAATCATATATGTACATGTTCAAAGTGAAATAAAGTGTTGGTTTCCTCATATGTTATCTTTGAGAAGTTTTTGCCATCTTATTTCCAAAAGAGCATGTCATTTTTTCAAAAATCCCAGAATGCTTGAAAGTAGTTTATGCTCATGTTCATTCTGGTTATGATTTTTGAATATTTAAAAAGTGTTACCTTAGGGTACAAAATTTAATTTATTGTCTATACTTTGGTTTTTTATCTGATTGCTTAGACGCGGGCATTTTCCGAGTAATGAGTTGTTGGTACTGGAAGTCGGCTTTGTTTCCGAGTTTAAATTGGTTTAGCAATTGCGCTCCGTTGCTCGGCAAAGTTTTTGTGCTAAAGGTTGGCCGGCCCATGAAAGGTACAAGGCAGAGAGCCAAATAAAATAACAAGTATAGACATAAAAACACAAAGTGCTTCAGAAATTTTCATGCACATGCATAAAAAATATATAAGAATAAGTGCTAAGATAGTAAAAGAATTAGTTTTTGCAAGACCAGCACAAAATAAAACATTGTTTCCATCATTACATTGCCATAAGTTCAGAATAATGCATAAAAATTGCTTATGCTGCAGATTCAGGTGGTGGTGATGAAGCAGGTGGAGCGCTGGAGTCGATAGCATTGTTGCCCTCAATCTCAGACTTGGAAGCTGCAACGCTGGCTTCTGGCTCTTGGGGCGAGAGAGGCACGGCGACGGATTTGAATAACGGCGTCGAATAATTGGTCATCTCAGCCACATGACAAGCATAACCTGCACAAGACTCTTGGATGTCCTTGATGTCTTGTGGGTTACCCTCATCATCCTCCTCGGCAATACCCTTGGTGACATGCCAGATTTTCATCTCGCTGTGGTGGCTCATCACCATGGTAAGAGCAGTTTGCGCAGCAGTCCAAGCATAGGAGATCTTCCAGTCTTTAATAAGATTCGGAATCTCCTTGACCTTGTCCCTCACCTCGTGCACTAACATTGTATGCAAGTCGGAAAGCTTGACAGACTTGCCAGCCTCTTCAAGAGTTTGGCGGAAGTCATACAAGACATCTCTAACAAGCTTGATGCGCTAGAGGCGAGGTTCGGAGGTAGGAGAGTTGGAAAGATTCAGGGGGGCTGGAAAATAATCAAAAAATCAAAATTTGACTGAAAAGGAAGTCGAAAAATCAACAAAAAGAAAAAGTCGGAAATCTTACCTAGCACAGAGTGATTCCATTGAGCATGCTCCTTGCGGAGGCTATTCAGTTCACTGGCTGTTGTCTGGGCAAGATCCCTCTAAATATCGAAGTCCTTCTTGAGATCAACTAATTCTTTATCTCGGAGGGCTATGAGCTTTTCGAGCCTCACGGTCTCGTGGTTGCTTGACTCCAGGACAACAGCTACGGATTTCTCCGATTCTAAAGTTAGCTTCTCAAGCTTGTCCCAGAGCTTAGCATTCTCCATTTCCAAGACCTTGAAGTTCTTGGATTGCTCCACCATCTTCCTGGATTGGCATAACAATTCTGCAAAGGAAAAAATGTCAGTCGGACAAAACAAGTTTGACTATGGCAAAAAGTTAACTGACAAATAGGAAGTTGGAAAAGTTTACCTTCTGCTTCATCTTTCTCAATTTTCAACTTCGAATTCTCAAGGCACAAAGCTTTGATCTCTTTGCGTTTATTGCAAATGTTCTTGAGCAATTCCTGGTTGGAAAATGCAATTTTCTGTAAGTTTAGAGACGGAATACTGTCAGACGCTTACTAAGACTCGAGTTGCAAATTTAACTAAGTAAAATTACAGCACGAGCCTTGGGGCTACACTACATCGTTCTTTTTCAACCTAAAAGCATCAACTCGGATCTAACGATGTTTATCCGACTTTATGCTTGGGGGCTAGAGGATATGATAATAAGGCCCAGTTCTTTTGGGCTCCGGCTTGTGCAGAAACCATTGTGGCATGAGCTGCCGAAAGAAACGGCTGTGAAACTAAGATCCTAAGAAATTGTAAACCAGTTCTTTTCGGCTTCCTGCGTTGCAGCTTGTTGTTTGAGTTGTATGTTGATATGTTTGTAATACCCCTAGACTAAATTAACCAAAATCAGTAGCAGAGCACGATCTGGACACTTCATGTTCTACAATGTTTTCTTTCCAAGAAAGAGTAATAGTTCTAAAGAAAGAACGAGTACGCTTGAGGGCTTCGCGGAGTAGGCTCCCTGCCGTGATCGACATACTGTGGGGATTCGGTCCCTATCTTCTCAACGACAGCAGGAGAGAGCAGGAGAGTGGTAGGAGGGAAACCACCTAGCATGATTGGACAACAATGTACTGCAGGGAATCAGCAGGCGGAGCAAAAGGGGAGCAGCAGACGGTCGGAGGTGGCTGCGCCGGTGGATGGCCACGGCAGATCGAGCCCCGGCCGACAAGCTCGAGCTCGGCTCGATCTGGACTGACGAGCTACGGATGGCCGGGGGATTTATCTCCACCATGGATTGGAACCTTGGACAGAAAGGGGTCTTTTTCTCGGCGTCATGGGGTGATGGGGGCGGTGGCCGGAGTGTTCCGTGGCGTCACACGAGGCAGAGGAACCGCTCGGGATTGTTTCCGGGAGAGAGAGAGGACCTCCAGGTAACGGTTCGAGAAACCTGTGCTGCAGCATGATGGCAATTGCTTGTAAATACCATGTGAAATAGGGGTAAAGTGAAATAACGATTCGTTCGAGCATGGGAAGCTGTGGGAAGCTGGGGTACCGTGGGTTCCCCACACTGTGAAGGAATCGTCTAAGCCGGCTGCCACCCACAATGGCTTAAAATCAAGTTCCTTTTAGCTTAGGCTTATTTTTACCTCTAAGCTGTTTAGAAGCTTCAAAAGAACTGGTCCTAAATGCAAATAAGAATCAGAAACTTACAATGTGTTCCAGGTGCAACTTTTCAAATCCGAGCTTTGTGCTGTGAAACACCTTCTCGGTAAGGGTGAGGGAAGGAACATCTATCGCTGGGAGTTCGCCAGATTTGAATTTAGCATCCTAGACCAAAATTTGGTCTAGGAGGCTGGCCATCTTGACGTCCTCCTCCTCCTGGCTCCCTGCCTCTGGGTCAAGGTTTGCTTCTCAAGGCTGGATTGAGCCAGCCTGAGGATCTCTACCTTTTCTTTTCTCTTCAGGCCAGAGACAACGGAGCCAGACACTTTATCCATCATTCCTGTAGATGTTACTATGTGATCATTACCCTTGACTGGTTCACCCTTGTTAGTTGCCTGATCACCAATGGTGACGAGGGCTTTCGAGATGTTGCCAACAGCAGGAGAGGCAGAAGCTTCATGTGCTAATGGAGTACTGGATGGAGTTGGTGGCGGCACGGCAGGGGAAATAACAAGCTTTTGCTGACGCATCTGCTTACCCGGCTTACTATCCGGCTTGATCTTACTCTTCAAAACTGATTTAGCTCTAGAACACGAAAATCCTAAATATCAGGTGTGCTCTGGAAAGAAACAGAAGTATAAAAGTACTAAGAATAAAAGATAGGGTGCTTACTTTTTAACTACTGGCAGCACTTGGCTACCAGCAGCAACAACTTCTTTCGCCTTACGCTTCTTGGAGGCGGGGGCGGCAACTTCTTGCACCTCATCATCTTTCGTCGCCTCTGGATCATCTGAGAGATAGCCCTCTAGTGGAGCTAGCTCATACTCGGAGAGTTTCTCGAGTTAATAAAGTCGAAAAGCATCGATGAAAATAGAGTCGAAGAAAGAACAGAAAAGAACGACTAAACGCAAAAGCAGAGTCGAATATTTACTGGAGTCAGAGGACGGTTGGTCATATACATCTTCATGGAAACTTCTGGAACCTTTCGTTCCACTCTTTCCTTGATCAAATATTGCATAAGGGTCATGTATTCCTTCGATGGAATCCGGCTCAAACTGACCCACATCTTGTCCTTCTTGTCGCTCGTGATCTGGTGCATGAGGCGATCTCCATGGTGCTGGAGAGGCTGAATCCGCCGCTCCAACCAGCAGTGGATCAAGTCGGATCCACGGAGGCCCTCGTGCTTCATCAGAAACTCAATCCGCCTCTTGGGGAGGATCAAGATATCTGACAGCTCCGGCACCTCCACGTCCCATGAATTCTGGTGGGGAGCGGCGCCATCGACGAACGACGAAAGACCTCCCGCCTTTCCAAAAGCCGTAATATCCTTGTGATAAAAGAAGGTTTTGGCCCAACGTTTGATAGATTCACTAGCGTTAATTCTAGGATAGACTTGGTTCCTCCTAAGGACTAAGCTAAGAGTGTCGGTGATGTAAGGCACACCGGCGCTAATGGAATTCTTCCGAGTACCATAGTAGTACCGGAAAAGGGTGAGACCTGGCCTAATGCCAAGAAACCCCTCACACAAAGCTACATGAGTACTAAGCTCGAGCAGAGAGTTGGGAGGAAGATTATGAAGTTGCACACTGTATTAGTTGAGGACCTCGATGAGGAAGTCCGGCGGTGGCAACCTGAGGCCGCGATCGACGTGTGTGCCGAACAACACCCTCTCACCGTCGCGCGGGGCGGGAATGGCGTGCCCTGACACGCTCCGCCATGCACTAGCGACGATGAATCCTTCTTCCTCCATGACTTGGAGTTCGGCGTTGTCCATGGCGCTGGGGATCCAGAAGCCCCACATCTTCTTCTCTTCCGTCGCCGACGAACCCGCCGCTGCTCCTAAGGTCGAGGTAGACGCCATGGATCTTGGAGGAAGAGGACTGGTGGGGGAGAGAGATATTTCTCACGGTATGCAGATGGGAGCGGGTGCGGAGTGCTCGAGGAGTACGAGGAGGCAATGAATGAATCGATGGAGAGATAAATCTAAGAGAAAGGGTTTTCTCCTCTCTTTTATTTGTCGCTGTGTCAAGATTCGTGTGTTAACACGCGCGATTAGCGCCACACGTATAGGAGAGAAGGAGTTAGCTTCCTCGCGACTCTTCCGCCCCCTCGATTTTCGCATAGGCATTGAAACGGCGTTCTGTTCCGTAGGAGTGCACCCACCAACGGTCGTGATGGATAGGACTCTCGTCGATGTGACCTGGCCTGAAAAGTTGTTAGTCCGCACGCTGCTGAAAAATCCGGCTTATGTTTCAAACTGAGTAAGGAGAAGACTAAAGTCAGAACAAAACATATTCGACTTAGTTGACTCGGAATCCTACATTAATGAATGAAGTTTTCGGAAACCCTTCAAGATTCTCAAGACGAAGAAACCATCAAGCTAGACGATTTATACGACTTTGGATCTTGGAGACTTCCGGCGGCTACTGTTAGGGATATACTTTCCGGATATACCCACAGGACTCATGACTGTGGTGGCCCACCAACGGGTTAGAGCTTTGCTTCACGGGTGGCCCAGTAAGAGAAAGAGGAGGAGCCAGTTCCGGCTACGACAAGGCCTAGAAGAGTTACCGACTTAGGCATGTAGTATTACTTGTAGTCCAAGCTGTATCTAGTTACCGACTCTGTAACGTAGCTGGATATGTCTCTCATGTAACCCTAGGCCCCGGTGACTATATAAACCGTCCCTATGGGAGCCTTTAGGGCATAATATAACACAACCAATCAACTCGCACAGGCGAACCTCTCTTGTAATCCGCTGTAACATTCGTCTTAAGCCGATATATTACTAGGTTGATAGCAGGAGTAGGATCCGATCACCGCAGTCGGATCTGAACCTGGGTAAACTTGTGCTCACCGCTCCTGGAACATCCGACGTCTCACGTCTCATCTTTCCAACGCCACTACGACCCCCTATGGCATACTTGTCGACAATCCGACGACACTATATGGATGTATATCCATCCGTTGTTTGTATTTAGTAGATAGAATTTGGTACATAGTTGTTCCCATCATAGGAATTTTTTTTGTTTTCTATGTTGCAAACCCAACAAAAATCGACGGGCAGGCGGAATGGTGGATTTGGATTTTGGGGGCGGAACACCGTCGACTCTAAATAGGGAGGGAAGCAGGAGGGCGGTGAGCGAATTCCTCCCGCCGGAATTTCGAGGCCGCGCGCGGCCTCCTTCCATCTCCCTACCTGCACAAGCTCGGCTGCCACGTTCCCCTTTTTGCATGCAGCGAGACTGGCTTCGGTAAAACGCCCGATTCGAGCATTGTCCCGCGGTCTGGCTGAGCGGTGCTTTGAGGCATGGCGCGGATAAAAATGGCATATGGGAAACCAAACGATCTATTTTTATACCCACCCCGTTTGGCTACACTATTTAGAGGCTATCAAACACGCATTTAGACATTGCCTGGAACGACAACCAAGTAAAGAGTTAAGCCATCCGCGTTCGGCTATTGCTGTGGTGGATCAGTTCGAGCAACCAGACCCATGGTTCAGCTCGTGGCAACTGACCCATGGTTCGGGCGAGCAAAATTTCGACCTACCGTCTATGAAGAAATTTTTTTTGGCCCGGGACAAGCACATGTCTGGCCCAACTCGCAGCTGGCCTCCTCTCTGCTCTTGGTTCGATCAATCACGAGGAAATCGGTCTGGCTGAGCGGTGCTTTGAGGCATGGCGCGGATAAAAATGGCATATGGGCAACCAAACGATCTATTTTTATACCCACCCCGTTTGGCTACACTATTTAGAGGCTATCAAACACGCATTTAGACATTGCCTGGAACGACAACCAAGTAAAGAGTTAAGCCATCTGTTCCTGGCTATTGTCAGGGTGGATCCAGGCTCAGGGCAACCAGACCCATGGTTCAGGCTCAGGGCAACCAGACCCATGGTTCGGGGCGTAGCAAAAATTTCGACCTACCGTCTATGAAGAAATTTTTTTTGGCCCGGGACAAGCACATGTCTGGCCCAACTCGCAGCTGGCCTCCTCTCTGCTCTTGGTTCGATCAATCACGAGGAAATCGGTCACCTCTCGCTCCGTGTCCAATTCCCCTCGCTCGCTTGCTTCCTCGCTCAGCATGAGGAGCGCGCCGCCATGCCTACGCTTGCAGGGAAGCAGGCCGCACCCATCCCTCGGTCTCCCCGCCTGCCCAGACCCCGTCTCACCCTGCCTCTCCGCAGGTGCCGCCCGCCCGTGCTAGCGGACGCTGCTTGGTCAACGCCTCCTGACTTCCCCCTGCCCGCCCACCTCCAGTCCTCCGCTGCTCGACCGTCGGCCGGCCGGCCAGATTCCTGAGGGAGTGCGGCTCTGCCTTTCTGATATAATCTTTCTCTGTAGCAGACATGTTAAACTACTGACTGCTCCTCGGATGTGGATCCCGTCCGTCCTCATCTGTGTACTTTCTCCGTTTCAAAATATAAAATGTTTTAGATCTATGAAGAAAGTATATCTAAATTTTTTTAATGCTTAGATTCACTTCAAATATAAGTAAACTTACATACTAAAAGTAGTCTAGATACATTTGCTTCACAAAGCTAAAACATCTTATATTTTAAAACGGAGGGAGTACTTGCTTCACTAGTTCAATAATTCATTGTATTGTTGGATTTATTCGTAATTGAACTAATTCATCGATTTAACCGCACGACATAGATTGAACCGCAAGATTTGGGGTCTTCTTCTATACATAGGATACATGATTTTCTCCTGCAAAAGTGCACTTAGGAATTGTGATGTACAAATATGAGCCATAAGTGTTTTAGAAACATAAAATAAAGTGGTCTTATCCATTGATTTCACAATTGATTCAAAAATATATGTTTGGCTGCACTAACTTTTTGTGCTATTACACAAGGTTTTTTGTGCGTTTCTCCATCGCTTAGTTTTTGGCCTGGGTTTCGCTTTAATTCTGGATCCGCCACTAGCTATAGCGATTCGGTAAAATTTGGACAACTGTTAGTGTGTGTCATATCCTGTTCATGCCACAGTGGTTTTGGCAATGACAAGTTTGTCCATTGTTCATCAATTCGTCTTTTCTCTTTTTCTGACCCTGCCGGCTGTTTTCCTCTTTTTCTTACCCTAAAAAAAAAGAGTCAGGGTCTCAGTGGTCACATGTTTCCTCATTTTTTACCTTTGTCAATTGTTTCACGTGTAGTGATCTGATGCATCCTCGATCCATCATAGATCTTTTTTTAACTATTACAAAGAACATACACACGTACGCCACTTATCTTTTATTTTCGCAACGAAGACCCATACATGCACACGCCACTACACAGGTACACCCCATGCTGACGCGTCCCCTATTCACACACTAGAAACACGAAGTGTCTCATCTTGCACCACTTATCATGTGCTTATTACGCAATATTTCCTATTCCAGTCTTTGATGAATTGGGGAGTTGTCTTGTTCCATATGTTCCCTTTTGACAAAATTGCGCTCCTTCCAGGTTTTTTCTTTAATCCTGGAAAAACGACCCCATATATGCTCACATGAAAGGCTAGACAATGAAGTTTTGGATGTATTATCCCCCCTTTCTTTCTTTTTATTTGGATTCTCTTTTTTCCTTTTCCTTATTCCTTCCGTGGGCTACACGGCCACCAAGTTCCAAAAATGGTGCAGTTACGCCACAATCTTGTGTATATTCGTTACTTAACGTTGCTGCAACTGGCTGACGTGATGTTTCAGTCGGATTCCAAGAGAGAATTCCTTTTTTAACATTGTCTCCAAACATAATTTCTTATTTGATACTAATTTTTTTCTCTTTTACACTTGGTGTAAAAAATTGCCTAATATAACACTCTAGTTTATTTTGAGATCTAACGGTGTTAATTGAGGACATAAAACACGCTTTTACCCTTAGTGCATAATGTGACTATAAATTTGTACAAGGTAAAAGCGGTTGTACTGTGATGCATTTGGTCATCGTTTGTAGGCTGCTCATAGTATATGCAAGAATGTATGCATCTTCAAGTTCAAGAGACATACCGCATGTGCACGGAATGTGTACTAATTTTTTGGGGTCCCGTGTATTACTTTCTTATAGTATAGAGTAGTTCGAAACCTTACATATGCCAATTTTATAAAGGAGCGTATATGTTGAATAATAGAGCAATTTACCAAGCGAATTACCTATAATAAACGCTAGATAAAACATGATTAGAATAAAAAACAAAATACTAATCATGTGAAATAGTGAAAACATATTAAGACAGGTAACCAAACAGACTGCAAGACATAAGTCTTGAGATGCGATCAGAACAAGATTGATAAAGAAAACATACACGGTAGCGGTAGCAGAAGAGGAACCACCGGTGTTCGTGTTAGCACCGTCGTTAACCATGTCGTCGAGGAAGAGGGTGCTGATGTCGGGGAAGAAGTCCTCGTCGGAAAAGACGTCGCCGCAGTCGCTATCCGTGTGGGAGTCCGTGACGAAGCCAGTAGTCGCGCCGATAGCGCTCCCCAAAAACTTTATCGCCCTTCTCCCGTACAGGACTCGAAGCAGCGGGGTCTCGGAGGCCTACTGTCTCGGCTCGCGGTGCACGCCGCAAGACGGGATGGGGAAGATCTAGGTAGCGCAGTACTCTGGAACTTGAGGCGCAAAGGAGTATGCGACGATGTGTTTCAGTGTATCTGAGAAGAGGCGCGACCTCTCTCTTATATAGACAGAGGGGTAGGCAGAAGATGAAACGAACGGACGGCAGCCTCCAATCAGTTCGTATTAAAAGTCCACTCGAGCAAAACGTTTCAACTTCTGTACGACTGTTCATATACCATTCATGCGTGGCAAAATAAAGCTCGGCTCGGCGAGATTCCCGCAACCCGCAACCCGCAACCCGCAACCCGCGGCGCGCGCGCGTCGTGACGTGACGTGACGAGGCGAGGCGAGGCGTGGCGTGGCGAGGCGAGCGAGGAGGAGGAGCGCGCGTGTGGAACTCTCTCCTTCTCCTTCTCATCCTTTTACCAAGTGGTAGGAGAGCTCATCTTATAAGCTGGTCCAACTTCCACTCAACTAGCAATGTGGGACTAAATATTTGTCCCAGCTCTTGCCTTGCATGAATGGACCAAATGGACCTCTAGGATTTCAGAAATTTATTGACATATAATAAATGGGCTGGGCCTATTTAGGCAAAAATTCCAACAATCCCCCACCAGATCCCAGAGGCACATGAAATTTGCCTTTGGTTCCAAAAACATTGTTTATATACCGGTACTGTAGTGGAGACTGTTAAGTTGAACTTCCACCTAAAACTTTATGTTATACTAGGCTGCAACTTGTACAGTGGACTATGCCTTGAAGTGCAAGTTTGCTGCGAACCTAGCTTCACAAAAAGTCATGACCGATACTAGGCTACCGTGGGACTTCCCCGCGGGTGGAGCTTATACGTCATACTCCATGACCTTTCATGAGTTAATTAGAGAGCACCCAACTCTCATAGACTGCGACGTTTGACAGTCAGACTCATATAGGTGTGTTCTTCAATAGATGTTCTGCAGGACAACATCTCTGCTTAAGATTAAGACATTTAGAACACATTAAGATAAAATCAACCTGCCGTGCAGAATAGGAAAGTATTGCATCTTCACGGAGTGGTGTTCATTAAAGTGGGAATACTTTCCTCTCAGTCTACCAACAGCTTGTCTCCCAATTCTAATTCACGGGATCTCCGATCACATAGATTGGTTTGCCACTGTGGAAAACTTATAGTGTGGGTCTCATACCCATCTCCTTCGATGCATTTTCTATCACATTGCGTGATAGTCCCTTTGTGAAGGGATCTGCCAGGTTCTTAGATGTTTGGATATAATCCAATGCAATAACTCCGGAGTTTCTCATTTTCCTGACAGATTTTAGTCTCCTCTTCACATGTCTTGAGGACTTCATATTATCCTTAGAACTGTTCACCTTAATAATCCCAGTTTGATTATCACAGTTCATTGGAATTGCGGGTATAGATTTCTCAACCACAGGTAAGTCCATCAAGAGTTCACGAAGCCACTCTGCTTCAACAGTGGCCGTGTCTAGTGCTGCGAGTTCTGCTACCATAGTTTGGCCTCGTTAAGATGGTCTGCTTGCAAGACTTCCAAGAAACAGCGCCACCACCAAGTGTGAAAACATATCCACTCGTGGCCTTTATCTCCTCAGCATCAGATATCCAATTTGAATCACTATAACCCTCTAGTACCATCGGATACCCGGTATAGTGTATGCCATAGCTCGTAGTGCCTTTTAGATATCACATAACTCTCTCAAGAGCATGCCAGTGATCATCTCCTGGATTTGAAACAAATCGACTGAGTCTGCTTACAGCAAAGGCGATGTCAGGCCTCGTGGCACTAGCTAAATACATAAGCGAGCCAATGATTTGAGAGTATATTAGTTGGTCTCTAGCATTTCCTCGATTCTTTCGAAGCAACACACTAGGATCATACGGTGTAGGAAAAAATTGACGCTTATACCAAACGACTCAAGATCTTTTCCACATAGTGGGACCAAGCAAAGGTAATCCCACCATCATCATCTCTCAATAGCTTGATGTTCAGATGACATCAGCTACTCCTGCATCCTTCATCTCAAAGGAACGAGATAAGAAATCTTTGACCTCCTTAATTGCATTAAGGTTGGTTCCGAAAATCAGTATGTCATCAACATACAAACAAAGGATGACTCCCTCACCCCCACCATGGCGATAGTATACACACTTGTCAGCTTCGTTTACAACAAAGCCTGCAGCGGTTAAGGTTTTATCAAATTTTTCGTGCCACTGCTTAGGTGCTTGTTTAAGACCATATAAATACTTTAGTAGCTTGCACACTTTTCTTTCTTGACCATTTACTACAAAACCATCTGGTTGATCCATATAAATTTCCTCATCCAACTCTCCATTTAGGAAAGCCGTCTTAACGTCCATTTGATGAACGAGAAGATCGTGTGAGACAGCCAGAGAAAGTAGTACTCGAATGGTAGCCAACCTTGCTACAGGTGAGTAAGTGTCAAAGAAGTCTTCACCTTCCTTTTGGGTATAACCCTTGGCCACAAGCCTTGCCTTGTACTTCTCAATAGTACCATCAGGCTTTAGTTTTTTCTTAAACACCCATTTACATCCTACAGGTTTGCACCCATAAGGACGATCAGTGATCTCCCATGTTTCATTAGCTAAGATGGAATTCATCTCACTATGAACAGCTTCCTTCCAGTAGTCAGCATCAGGAGATGCATAAGCTTCTGAAATGGAAGTGGGAGTGTTATCGACAAGGTACACAATGAAATCATCACCAAAGGACTTTGCAGTCCTTTGTCTCTTGCTCCTTTTAGGAATTTCATTATCCTCCTCCTTAGGACTTTCAGAGTGTTCAATTGGAATGGTAGGTTCAGAGAATATAGCAAATTCCTGATTAGATGAACTAGGTATCTCCGGATTTGATGAGTTAGGTTTATCCTTCATTGGAAAGATATCCTCAAAGAAAGTCGATCGATCGACTCCATGATTGTACCGACATGAATGTCAGGCACTTCAGATTTTACTATCAAGAATCTATAACCAATGCTATGAAAAGCATAGCCCGGAAAAACACAATCAATGGTTTTTGGTCCAAGCTTGCGCTTCTTGGGGATTGGTACATTAACCTTTGCCAAACAACCCCAAGTACGTAAGTAAGAGAGTTTTAATCCTTTCTTCTCCCATGCTTCGAATGGAGTAATTTCTTTGTTCTTTGTGGGAACTCAGTTTAGGACATGACACGCGGTCAATAGTGCCTCCCCCCACCATTCCTTAGAAAGACCCGATGTGTCTAACATGGTGTTAACCAAATATGTTAGAGTACGGTTCTTTCTTTCGGCTACTCCATTTGACTGGGGTGAGTAGGGAGGCGTCCTCTCATGAATTATGCCATGTTCCGCACAAAAGGAATCAAACTCATTGGAAAAATACTCTCCACCTCGATCAGACCTAAGCCTCTTAATCTTTCGATCAAGTTGATTTTCTGCCTCAGCTTTATAGATTTTGAAGAAACTCAAAGCCTCATCTTTTGATTTCAGAAGATACACATGACAATATCTCGTAGAGTCATCGATCAAAGTTATGAAATATTTCTTTCCACCTTTTGTCAACACACCATTCATCTCACAAAGATCAGAATGTATGAGCTCTAGTGGTGTTAAATTTCTCATTTCTGTAGTCGTATGTGACTTGCGAGGTTGTTTAGCTTGCACGCAGACTTGACACTTTGATCCCTTAACAGTTGAGAAATCAGGGATTAAATTTATTTTGGCTAGCCGCGTCATACAACCAAAATTAATATGACAAAGACGAGAGTGCCAAACATTTGATTCAAAATTCGTGTAAATATGATTAACAACTTTATTACAAATGGCTGACAGAGATAAGCGGAACAAGCCTCCGCATTCATAGCCTTTACCAACAAAGGTTCCATACTTCGAAATTACAAATTTATTGGACTCGAATACAATCTTGTAGCCATCTCGACACAGAAGAGATCCGCTAACAAGATTTTTATTTATTGAGGGAACATGATGCACGTTCTTCAGGCGCACGGTCTTTCCCGAAGTGAACTTCAGATCGACCATACCAACACCATGAACAGAAGCATGCGAGCCGTTCCCCATCAGCACGGTTTGAGTCCCTCTGACCTGATATGAAGAAAACATGGAAATATCAGAACAGACATGTACATTAGCGCCCGTGTCAATCCACCAATCAGGAGAATGACATAATGAAAGAATAGCAGGTAATATACCATACCCAACATCTTTCATATCAACGTCACTCATGACAACATTAGCAGTCTTGCTGCTCTTCCCATGCTGGCGCTTGTCAAAGCGGTTGGGACAAGCAGGAGCCCAATGATTAGGATCACCGCACACATGACAAGCACCTTTCCTCTTACCAGTCTTCTTCTTGAAGCTGGTGGACTGTGAGGCCTTGTTCTTTCCATCGAACTTTCCTTTGTCATCAAACTTGCCTTTGTTCTTGAACTTGTGAGGCTGGAAGTTCCTTTTCTGTACCAGGTTGGCATTAGAACCTCCCTCGATACGTAGAGCACGTGTGTCTTTTGCTCTCGCCTTCTCTTCCACATCAAGAGTCCCAATGAGATCCGTCACGGAGAACTCTTGTCTCTTGTGCTTCAGAGAAGTAGCAAAATTCCTCCATGACTGGGGAAGTTTGGCAATGATGCCTCCGTCAACAAACTTGTCCGGTAACACACAAGTGAAGTGCTCAAGCTCCCTGGCAAGTGACTGTATCTCATGAGCCTGCTCCACAATGGAGCGGTCATCAACCATCTTATAGTCATAGAATTGTTCCATGACATACAGTTCACTGCCAGCACCGGAGACTCCAAATTTTCTCTCGAGCGCATCCCACATATCTTTGCCATTGCTAAATGACAGATATGAATCGACAATATTGTCGCCAAGGATGCTGATCAAGGCAGCCTTGAAAGTGGTATCAAGTTTTTCGAACGCCTCTTCCTGAGCGGGATTAAGTTCCCCCTCAGGTGCGCCATAGATAGCGTTATAGCAGCTCATGGTTTGAAACCAGAGCACTACTCTCGCACGCCATCGTTTGTAATTCACACCTTCAAACACAGGTGGCTTCATAGAAGCAACAAAGCCACTTGGGGCAAATTGCCTGAAATAAGGTTTTTGGATTGTTGAATAATAGAGCAATTTACCAAGCGAATTACCCATAATAAACGCTAGATAAAACATGATTAGAATAAAAGATAAAATACTAATCATGTGAAATAGCGAAAACATATTAAGACATGTAACCAAACAGACTGCAAGACATAAGTCTTGAGATGCGATCAGAACAAGATTGATAAAGAAAACATACACGGTAGCGGCAGTAGAAGAGGAACCACCGATGTTCGTGTTAGCACCGTTGTTAACCATGTCGTCGAGGAAGAGGCTGCTGATGTCGGGGAAGAAGTCCTCGTCGGGAAAGACGCCGCTATCCGTGTGGGAGTCCGTGACGAAGCCAGTAGTCGCGCCGATAGCGCTCCCCAAAAACCTTATCGCCCTTCTCCCGTACAAGACTCGAAGCAGCGGGGTCTCGGAGGCCTACTGTCCCGGCTCGCGGTGCACGCCGCAAGATGGAATGGGGAAGATCTAGGTAGCGCAGTGCTCTGGAACTTGAGGCGCAAAGAAGTATGCGACGATGTGTTGCCGTGTATCTGAGAAGAGGCGCGACCTCTCTCTTATATAGATACAGAGGGGTAGGCATACAAGCTGCGCAGAAGATGAAATGAACGGACGGGAGTTGAAACGAACAGGCGGCAGCCCACTCGAGCAAAACGTTTTAACTTCTGTACGACTGTTCATATACCATTCATGCGTGGCAAAATAAAGCTCGGCTCAGCGAGATTCCCGCAACCCGCGGCGCGCGTCGGGACGAGGCGTGGCGAGGCGAGCGAGAAGGAGCGCGCATGTGGAACTCTCTCCTTCTCATCCTTTTACCAAGTGGTAGGGGAGCTTACCTTATAAGCTGGTCCAACTTCCACTTAACTAGCAATGTGGGACTAAACATTTGTCCCAGCTCTTGCCTTGCATGAATGGGCTAAATAGGCCTTTAGGATTTCAGGAAAATTGACATATAATAAATGGGCTGGGCCTATTTAGGCAAAAATTCCAACAATATATATATACCTTTTTCACCAACGGAGTATATATCTAGTCTCCCTAATCACCTTTGCAGATAACATCACTCCGTTTGAATTGATTGACAAGATGCATACAAAACACCGTGTACCGTACCCATGCCCATGTAGGGAGAGAGACTCGCAACAGCCAGCAGGTAAGCATCTGCCTAAGTAGCCGGAGTCGGTCGCTTTAGATGAGATGGAAACGGTAGCGTCAGTTGTGTTAGATGAGATCAGAACGGCGTTGAAGGGAACGATCAATCGGTTTAGATTTTTTTGCGAACGAGCAATCCACAAAGTCAGAGGTATTCTCGTCCACGAGAAACAAAATTGACAGAATCATGTAATGGAACAAACGGTAGTGTATGTAAGGCAAAAAAAAATTACACATAATGTCAAATAAGAAAGTAAAAAATTTCTATAATCAAATAAGAAAACATATTCGAGAGTAGTATCAAATAAGAAATTTTCTCGGATTCCAATGGTTACAAGTAAAACCAACAGCACCCATGTTTCGCTAGTTTATTCGCTGTGTCTAGATTCTTTTGAAGGATGCGGAAATGTGAGCTTGTTGTTTTGCGAATTCTACCATGGGAACCCTTCGCAACTTTCTTCTTAAAATCTTTACTCGGAGCGTTTAAAAGAAAGTGGAGCATATGCACACTTGAATATTTCTGTGAAAAAGGTGTTCAATATGCTAGTGAGAAAAGACTTTTATAGCAACTACGGGTTTTAGAGCACCTCCACTCGTTGTGAAGGTTTCCATGCCCAAATTTATCGCTGGATGGAGCAAATAGCTCCGGATGGATTTTTTTAGGCCTAGGAACGACGGTTTCCCAGTTGCGTTTCTAGTGCGCCGCCGCAGCCTCCTCGCAACGACGGTTCATGAAGCGGCTCCTGTCCGAGGCAGACTGCACAGAGCCACTCTACTCGTACCGCGAGATCGAGCATGCCACCGGCGGCTTCTTTGAGGACCACCTTCTCGGCACCGGCGCCTACGACACGGTGTACGTGGGCCGCCTCAGTGACAACACCCTGGTGGCCGTGAAGCAGGTCAAGCACCCTGTCAACATCAACGAGGGGCTGGACTGCGTGATGAACGAGGTGAAGCTGGTCTCCTCCGTTAGCCATCGCAATCGCCAAGGCCATCGTGTACCTGCACTCGGAGGTGCACCCGCCCATCTACCACCGCGACATCAAGTCCAGCAACATCCTGCTCGACCACGACTACAACTCCAAGGTCGTCGACTTTGGCATGTGTGAGGATGGTATGACCTCCATCGACTCCTCCCACATCTCCACCGCGCCGCCGCAACCTCCCGGAACTCACGGCCGAGCTCTGCATCCGGCGGCCAGGATCTGGTACACGTCGCGGAGCACCTCCCCGGTTGGCCACGCCGGTGTTATGCTGCCCTGATGCTATGCCACTGGCCGCACCCCATGCTGTGTTGGCCGCCCCGCGCTCTGCCCTACCCCACCGTGCTCGCTGCAAGCTCTGCCGTTGCGAGCCCGCTGGGAGAGAGAAAGGGGTGGTGGGTCAGTGGGCTGGACGGGACCACCTTTTTCCCTTTGTTTCACTGACCTGTGGACCAGACGGACGAAAACGTTTCATCCGGCGTTCCCAGAGCATTGTCGGCGTCTTGGGAACGCGTATGAAAACGGAGCAAAATTCAGCCTAGGTTGGCCTCTTGGGAATGCTACTAGACCGCTTTATGTAAATCCGGATGAAAGAACGCCCTGAAATGGCCTCCTGGAATACTAGTGGAGATTCTCTTACTAGTTCGCATGATTTCTAGAACGTCAGAATAAGGAAAAACATGGAACGATGTCATGTTGAATCGACCAGGTACCTGGCCGATCTGCAGTTTGACCACCTCGGCCAGTTGTACCACGGTAATTCACGAGGTTCGATCTCATCAATGCTCATTGTTATGGACTTGAGTTTTAGAGAAGATGAGGATGCTGGAAGTCGCAGAACGGTTAACAGACAAGCAACACAGGGACACGAGATTTACCCAGGTTCAGGCCCCCGGAGGGAAAACCCTACTCCTGCTTGTTTGCTCTTGATTACGGCGGAACCGAAAGTTACAGGGGTGCGCAGATACAATCTGGCGTGAGGTGTGTATAAGGTGAGTTGAGAGAGCCTTCTCGCCGTACCCTCCTACCCTTTATATAGATAGGCAGGTCCTCACAGTGCGTGTTTAGAGACGTGGGGTAAGGCGAACGGTTGACGGGTACGAGGTAACACAGCTTACCCAGGTTCAGATCCCACGACGGTGGCGGAATCCTACTCCTGCTATAAATCACTATAAGGGCAATCACGAAGTTCTGAGATAGGTTCGCCGTGCGAGGTTGTATGAATCGATACTAAGTTGTGCCCTAAAGGCTCCCATAGGCCGGACTTATATAGTCGCCAGGTCCTAGGGTTACAGGGAAAAGTCTTAGCCGGACAGGTTACAGAGTCCTACACCGTCTATCACTAGTCTTGTGTAACTTGTACTCCAAGGCTCCGGGTACGCTGGTGACTCCACCGTAGCCTTCCTTTATCCGGCTTGGGCCTCCCTTCTAGATCCACCTAACTGGGCCGCCCAGCAGGCCACATGCCATGCTACCGACTATGGGCCACCCGGGTTAGTCGGATAGGAGACATGCTATGAGGATACCCATATAGCATATCCCCAACAGTAGCCCCCGGAGAACTCCGAGATCTTGCGCCGTCTTGCCTCTTCTCGTGGAATGCTCCGTCTAGATGGATGTCGGAAAATCGTCAAGCAATATCTTGTAGTCCTCCCAAAGAACCCTGCAAGGTTTCCTCCGTCTTTGATTAGTAAGTCGGAGAAATGTTGAATCTTCCATCGTACTTTTCCGTAGTCGGATTAAATCCCTCCATGCCGGAATCTTCGATGCGACGGCTCATCTACCATGTCAGTTATGACGACGTAGGCCTAGGTCAGCGACGCCTCGTTACTCACACATGCAGAGAACGCAATCATATCCGATTTCCCCGCGCGAGCGATTCGAACTGTTAGCGGCGACGGTTGGATACGTGGTGAAATTACCGCACACGTTCTCGAACACGTCGTCTACGCGGCAACCGTCCGATTAGTTGCACGAATCTTGACGTAGAGTAAGATAAATAGTAACCTGGGACACTTGCCACTTTTTCACCCCATTCTCTCGCGTCATCATCTTCTTCCTCCAGCCGCACGCCTCCTCGAGCTCTCCGCGGAAAACCTCGAAGAAACCCTAACCTCTCCTTGCATCAGTCGCACCCTCCCTGTCCTCCATGGCCAGCAGCAGCTCCTCCCCGTCGATGGCGGCATCGAGCGAAGCCACGACAAAGCCGGCAAGCTTCGTCGTCGTTCCCCCAGAGGGCCTGGTCATCCCCGCGTCGGCGGTGATTGAAACCACCGGCGGTGACCACAATCTAGCAGCGCTGGACCCTCTGGAAGAGGAGCCAGACTCGCACAAGGGCGACTGGCGCGGCTCGGACATCACTGGCCGCGACATCCAAGAGATGGTCGCCGAAGGCTACCTCCCATGATGGAGGGCTCACTTTGGCCAGGGCGCCCGGCGGTGACACCTTCTCCCCAAGCCAGAGAAAAGGTGTACCTCAAGGCTCATCTGGTACGCGGCGTTTCTCTGCCCATCTCCCACTTCTTTCTGTCCATCTTGAACCACTTCAAGGTCCAACCCCACAACCTCTCCCCCAATAGTATCTTAGTGCTTAGCAACTTCGCGGAACTTTGTGAGGGTTACCTAGGGATTAGGCCTAGGTTAGACTTGTTCGTGTACTTCTTCACCGTCAAACGTGAAGCCGTACATAGTAGGGAGGAGCTTAGGAACTGCGGCACCATAAGCTTCAAGATCCGACCTGGCCGGCGGTTCCCCGACATCGTCGGCCAAGAGTCGTGCAAAAACTGGCAGCGGACGTACTTCTATGGCCCCGACATTCCTTTAGCGGGCCGAGAAGTGACGTACCCGGACCTCGTGGATGGAGCCGCCGCTGAAGTTTCCACATGGAGATCCCATGCCTCCCTTCCCTCCGACCTTGACGCTTCTCGTGCAATAAGGCGGATCGAGTGGTTCGTAGAGACGGATTTGACCGGCTTGGACCTAGCCATGTGCTGGTTCATCAGGCGAATCCAACCTCTGCAGCACCGCGTGAAGTTCATGCACGAGTACACCAGTGATCGAAAGGATTCCCTTCGAATCTCCGTGGATAACTTCTCGAGCGACTCCGTTAAGCTCCGTCTGAAGGACATCGTCAAGGTGAAGGATAAGAAGCGCGGCTTCACCATCACCTACAACATGTACGTAGACGGCAAGTGTCCAAAGGTAGGTATTTTATTTTCCGTGTATGACATTGCTCCAGTTTCCCCGTCTTGCCAGTGCCATCTTATCTAACACGGTGATTTCTCACTTAACAGCTTAGCGATCTAGATGAGGACAACCTGGCTGCCCAAATCTACGATCCAAAGATGAAGGAAGTCATGGTCGTGTCCGACGATGATGTCCCGTTAACGCAAAAGTGGAAGAGAGCTCCACCTCTGACGCTGTCGACGGAGGCAAGAAGAAGAAGACGGAGGGTGGAGCCTCCAAAAAGAGTACTGCCGCCCTGGAGGCGGAAAAGAAAAAAGCCACCGGGATGTTTGCCAAAGCGCCCCCCTAGTGTAAGCCTCTCATTCTCCGACATTGTCTTATTTATCTGTCTTATTCCTGTACTTATGCATTTTGCATGTTTCAGGAAGAAAGCCACAAGCAGCCTCAAGAAGTCCTCCAAGACTCTTGGGGCTTCTAGAAATATCAAAGATATGCTGCATCGCGACTCCTCCCCCGCCATCGCCCCTGCTACTCCTGCCGTCAAGCCCTCCTATGCTCCGACAAGCTCTCAAGTCTAGGAGGCACCAGGCCCTTCCGCCATGGAAGTGGATTCTGGCGCCTCTACCGAGCTCGCTGTTGTCGGCGAGCAGGCGACGCAGGAGAGCACTGCTCTTCAAATGGCTGAAGCTCCGGCTAAGGATGCCATCGGTAGTGGCAAGGCGGTGGTGGGAGCTGGTACCTCTACCGAAGGCGGCGCCCCTGCTCCCCAGAAACCTTTCGAGTTCCCGAAGATAGTTTACGCGACGCTTCTGCCGAGTAACACAACTATGGTTCCTGGAGGAGTGTCGTCATCTCCGACGTGCGGTCTTGAGGAGCTACTCCGACAAGCAGATATCTTGCGAGGAAACAACATTTCCTTCGGCAAGCTGCTAGCCGAGAGCGCTACAAACCTCAAGATTATTGCACTTGTAAGTTTTTACTTTGCCTTCTGCATTTCATACGAGTATCCCACTGTAGCCCCCGAGGATGTAGACGGAAAACCATAGGTTTTGCATCTATATGCTCTAAGAGTGACTAAGTTAGAAAAAACTCTCACTGTATCCCCCAAGCGTTTAGATGGAATGAATTACTCCGACTAGATGCTTTAAGAGTAGCATACACAGTGTTCATAATTTTCAATGTTGTAGCCCCCAAGCCTCTAGTTGTAACTGAATTAGTTCTGACTAGATGTTTTAAAGAAAAGCTAAGCATATTGCTAAGTTAGAAACTCTCGCTGTAGCCCCCGAGCATCTAGGTGGAAAATCTCCGACTAGAAGCTCCAAGCAGACCAAACAACGATTTAACTTTGTATTTGTTTCCACAGAACGAGAATGCTTGGAGGGACATGGCCAACGACAAGTACCAGAAGATGCGCGCAGATCTTGAAGCCGAAAAGGGTAAAACCGCCATCTTGAAGGAACAGATCATCAAAAACAAGAGTCTGTTTTCTTATTGCGCATTTCCGTCTTACTTTTGTGCCCACAATCTCCGAGTACTCAATGTGTACTTTGTTTTCTCCGACTTGCACAACATGTCGCCAAGGCCAAGGATATTGTCGAGCAGTCCAAGCACATTCAGCAGCTGGACAATGAGAACAAAATCCTTAAGAAGGAGAGGGAAGAGATGCTGAAGATGTACGAGGATTCCATGAAAGCCCTGCAAGATTCCGCCTCCGCGGAGATCAATCGCTTGAAGGAGGAGCTTGCGATCCTAAAGGATCAGAGGGTGGTTAGACACGACCTTTACCTTGCTTTCACGAAGACCATGAGTCACACAATAAGTATGGTTCCGCCGTAACGGGTCAAATCCCGAAGTCGGTACTTAAAGATGTGACGCGAGGTTGGTTTACCAGGGGCGCTATCTACCCCAAGCAACCTCGTCCACACTTACCTACCTGTTATGAATGCACCAACTTCACCCGGAAAATCTTTCAAAACATTTTCGATGCATATGTCGAATGGAACGCCCGAACTATGTGACTCATGGAATCTACTAGGCAAGTTAGTTGCTCGTGAGGTTGTCCAGGCCCCGTGTGGTTGCACGCTCGTCTTGGTTCCAAAGGCAAGAACTCAGGTCCTAGTGGTGGCGAGCATGGGACTAGAAAAACCACATCCCACCGTGGCCTCCCATACAAGCCTTAGCATGTTTAATCTCATATCACTGATCACATCTCATCACGTTCTCCTGTCATACTAGATTCTCTGCATCTGATACATCATTTCGATGAACTAGACTCAACAGCTAAGCATGGCTAAGCAAGACACGGATATAAGCTCTAGCAGTGCACACAAGCCAAACCTAGTTATGCTAGGAGCAGTGGATCAAGTAATATAAGCTTAAAGGGAGTATGAAACAGATAGGATACTCTATATATCGATAAAAGACCATAGTAGAATCGTATGCAACATGGCAAGAATTAAAGTGCTTTCAAAATCATAGGATTATATCATGGTGGGGCTATGCTTGCCTTTGCCAGTTGATAACCAATAAGCAGAGAAATAGATCTTCAGAAGACTTGTACTTGACTTGATTATAGTTGGTCAAGTATTATTCGTCGATCTTTGATCTTCGACGGTGTTTATCTCTGGCTTCGATCTTGATCTCGATCTCGTATTCTACCGGGAAGAACCAAACACCGGAAAGAGAGGGGAAACAATCAACACATGGCATCGATGCAATGCTCAAACAATAATTATGATATGACAAGTTGAATTGCATTGAATTGAAACCCTAAAGCATGCTCGGCAACTTAATCGGGGTTCCGAGGGGTGAAAACCCTAACTCGGGGGAACTCCGGAAACACATGAGGGGGTTAATTTTGTTCTCTAATTAAACTTGTCATTTTAATTGTTGAACAATGCATGATTATAGCTTAAAGCGATAGCTCTCATTTTTCTGAACATTTTGATATATTATTTGTATTTTTCTGACTTAAAATGAATTAGTTATTGATTTTACAATATTTAAACAGATTCTGAAATTATTAAATCATTTTCTAGATTTATTAAACCACGCTGAAACTTTTCACATCGCAGGCGTACCTAACCATAGTGGCTGACAGAGGGGCCCGGAGCCACCTCAGCAGCCACACAAGCAAAGTGGTTCAGGGGCATTTTTCACTCGGGCTGGGGCTACCCACTCCGACTGACGGGTGGGGCCGAAGCCACGTCGGCAAGCCATCACGAGCACCACGGACCTCGCCGAGAATGGCGGATGATGGCGCGGGAAGGTGACAGAGGGCGATTGGGGATGCGCGGTTGCTATGGCTCGAAGCGGAGCGACACGGGGAGCAATAAATAGGCGGCGCCGCTAGCGGGAGGTCGCCGGAGACGCAACGGCGAGCGGCAACGATGACGGAGATTGCAGGTGCTCGGCGGCAGAGCGATCTAGAGGGAGAGGGAGAACGCGAAGTGGTGCTGGAGCACCGCATGCTCACCCTGAAGGCGTTGGTGGCGTTGTCGAGGCCGAAGGAGCTCCTGAACGACGGCGATTGAAGACGACGGTGGCGACCGGACCTTGGAGAGACGAGCTCGATTTGTATGCCTGGGGGCACGCCGGCTCACGTGGTTGAGGGCAATCGAACCAGTCGAGCAACGCGGAGCTCCCAAGCTTCACGTCAGGGTTTGGGGTGGTCGGGAACGGTGAGGCGCCGGCGATCTGGGAGGCTAGGGTTACGGGTTGGGGTAACCTGGGAGAGAGGGAGGTCGACCGAGAGAGACTGAGGGGATAAGGGCAAAGGAGAGGCGTCAGCGCGGTCTTATCCTTGCTAGGGAGATCGTCGGACGGCCAGGAGGAGGCGTTGGTGATCAACGGCGGCGGCGGCGACACGGAGCTGTGCGCCTGGGAGGAGGAAGACGACGAGGAAGGAGGGCGATGCAGCACCATGGTTGATTGGGCAGACAGCCGATGGTGGGCTGGACTGGAGCGAGGAGGAGAAGAGAGAGAGGCTGGGCGGCCGGCTGGTACTCTGTTTTTTACAAATTGTTTTTCTTTTTCTGTTTACAAATTTCTGTTTGTATTTTGCAATTCAAAACTGTTTTGAATCATTCAAAACTACCAGAGGGTGTTGTAAATATGTGAATTACAATGGACCCCTTTTATTCAGTTTGGGCTCCAAACAGTTTAATAGTTTTCAAATTATTCAAAACCTTTTGAATGCATTTTAGAATAGAGAGGGAAGGATTAGGGTTTAGGGTTTTTGTGTATTTCTTGCATGTATTTTTATTAAATGATGATCATGATGCACAATCAAACCTTAAATATTAATTGGCTAAAAGTGGGGTGTTACACCGCAGTGATCCGACGAGGGTTTCACCTGAGGAGTTATATTCGGGTGACCTGGACAAGGCTCTTCTACCCCTGCTGAAGGCCTAGGCTGACGAGGATCTCCCGGGGAAATCCTTGACCTCCTCGTTCACCGCCAAGAAGGCTGTTCCACAAGTGAAAGAACTTGTAGTTGCGCGTAATGTTGTTTCGAGTGCTTTGCTTGTTGTTACTTGTACTGATAATTTTTTCCTCTTCTTGTCTGCTATTTGCAGGACTTCAAAGTATCGGGGATGACGTCTCCTCTACCTGAGAAATTCCCGGTTGCGCCGGATAATGAAGCTGTGGATTGTGACTCCGAGCTTCCCCCGGCGCAATCTTCTACCACGGAAGCCCCCGAGCCAAGCGAAGGGCAGACTCGAAAGAGGTCGTGTAGCGTGTCTTCGGATGCGTCCACGCCGCCAACACCTAGGGGTCCGTCCTTCCTCGAGAAGCATGGCGAGGATGAAGTTGCATTATCCATGCCTTTTTCTGCTGTGCCCCTTTTGGTGGTGGCTCCGCAGCCGCCAACCAAGAAGAAGAAGAAGAAGGAGAAGGCGGCTCCTATATTCAATTTGTCGGACATCGAATCGTAAGTTGCTTTACATGAGGCTAGATACCATGTTGTAGTTGTAGCTTGTTGCTTATTTGATAAGTGCTAGCAGCAACCCTTCAGAGGAGTCTCTTGATGGGCACAGGGAAGAAGTTATTGTTGAATCGAAGCCGGTAGCCTCCCTTCACCAGGTGGTGGCCAACTCCTAGAAAGATGACTCCAGCTCTGCTAGGCGTCAAGCTCGTGCACTCGTAACTCGGAAGGCAACATGCAAACCTTCGGAGTCCACTCCTGATCATGTAAGTTTTGCCCTTTTGCTCCGTGGGAGTGAGCCCCCGAGTCCTTTTATCTGATCTGTTGGTCTGTTTTGCTTTGCGGGGGGAGCCCCCAATCCTTTTATTTATCGGGTTTTTATTTCCTTCTTTGTATCCTTTTGTCCGCAGTGCCAATTTGCTTATCCAGCAGCATCTGGCGGTTGAGGATGAGCTGAAGCAGCTCCGACGTACATGATTCTCTTCTTATCTTCGTCCTCAATTTCATCCAGTTATTCCTTGTACTCACCCGATATGTATTCGTCCAGATGAGAACAATGCCGCTCTTCGCAGGCTGAAGGTTCTCAAAAAGAGCCTCGGCCAAGCGGAGAAAAAGGTAGCGGATGATGCGGAGGCTGAACAAGATCGCGAGAGCAACGCGGCTACCATGTTTCATGAGGAGAAAGGCGACGGCTGACAAGCTCTTGGCTGCTGCCAAGGCTATCGCTGGTAAATTGCTCTTGTGTCCTTTGGGTGTTCTGTGTTTTGAGTGCGTTGTATTCCTTTCTCGGTCGAGTGCTTTCTTCCTCTTTTCAGGTGCTTCAGGCGTTGCGTTTGATCGCGACGCGCTGGAGCATGGAGATATTTTGGCTGATGCTGCTGCTGCGGTCGAGGATCGCTGCTCCGCTGTTGTTGGTTCCTTGGACAAGGCCAAGAAGGTGCTCGCACGCTTCTACAAGGAGGTCACTCCGAAAGGTTTTGCCCTCCATGACATCGACGCACTTGCAAATGCTCTTTCGGAGGATGCTCCGGTGGAGTACAAACATAAGCAGAAGGGCATCAGTGCCTCCATGGGGTTGGCCATGGTGATGGTGTCTGGATCCGAGCTGGACTTGGCCTGAATCACGTCTAGGATGCCGACAGCGGTGGATGGTTCTGAGGTAGCTTTTGCCCATTTTGCTTCTCGCTACAAACATTATGGGCCTAAGCTGATCGACCTCTTGGCTGATTATGCGGCGAAGCAGCAGCTGGAGGCCAAGAGTAGGCAGTATGGCTCCGAGGCTGCCGCGGATGCTGGTGCTTAGGCCCTTGTGCTGTAGCTAGTGTAGCTTTTCTACTTTTGCTATCTTTTGTGACACCTTGCGGATGAACGAGTCTCACTTTGCCACGAGGCGGCCTTATTTATGTATATAAATCTACCTTTTGACTGCTGTCAAGAATATTTGTGATGTTCATACTTGCTTGTTTTACCCCTCGGGTCCTCCGGGTGAGGCTCCAGTAGTTACTCCGATAGCACCTGAGCCTCGACCATCTTTGGATGAAGCATCGCAGTTGACCTTTCTGTGTGACCGCGTCTGCAGCCTAGAAAAAGATATCCTCAGCATCCGAGGCCATCCGGATGTGTGGAAGTCAAAAGCTGAGCGAGCCACTTCCAGGGAGGAGTTCTTGCTTGAAGAATTTTGGCATATGGGTGATCAACTCCAATGTGAGTCTTCACAAACCAATGCTCTCTCGATTGCACCTTGTTTTTTTGTGTTTTCTCACCCCAATGTCTGTGCAGTTGTGAATCTTTCTGAAGGAAGATAAGGAGCGCGTCGCAATTTGGGTGAATTGCCTGACGCGGCAAGAGCTGGCAGCCGATGGATTATTTGGATGGATGATGACCCACAAGTATAGGGGCTGTATCGCAGTACTTTCGATAAATAGGAGTGTCGATCCCAACGAGGAGCAGGAGGTGTTGAATAGTGGTATGGAGCAGGAAAACCCCTGTGAATACTTAGCAAACGGATTTTTAGTGGTTTTTTGAGAAACCAACAAAACAAAGAGCAAGTAATAAAGGACAAGCCGGTTCTAATAGGTGAAGCTTGAGAATGTGCTTGGAATGTGCTTGGAATGTACTTATCAAACGGATTTTACCTAGATGAAGCTTTAGAATGTGCTTGGAATAGCAATAATGCTAATAGGTAGATATGGTGCACACAAATGGCATAGGTTTGGTTCAAAGGGATTGGAAACATGAGAAGTATGCCTTCTCAAAACAGGTTTTTGGCTAGCAAGGCGGGGTAGCAAGCACAAGAGTTGAAGGAAACAAGCAAACATACAAGTAATAAAGCCAAACATGCAATCTTCCTTGAAGACACAAAAGATCTTAAATAAAGAATACTAAGCTTATGAGCCAATCAGGAAAGAAAATAAATGATACAAAATACTTGTAAGCTTTTTCTATTTCCCTTTCAAACCTCAAAAAGTGTTGCTACTGACCAGAGCTCGGTTTGCCAAAACCAATTTAGATCTACTTGATGCTCCCAAAGTGATGCCAATAATGATCAACAAGATCCATCATATAATCGAGATTGCAAACTAAAATAAGAAGTGCAAAAAGTAAAAGATGAGACTTCTCATTAATATTCCATAAAGACAGTCACACCAAGGGATACATAGATAACCAACTAAAGCAGAGATGCTTCCACATGCAAACCAACCTATAAGATAACTTCTCTACCAAAGATATGAATCCACTAAAAAGGTAAAATATAAAGGATAATGATGGTGATACCGCGACACTCCCCCAACCTTGGAACAATCCAAGGGGATGCCAAACTTGATGATGAATTACTCCTCAAGTGGTGGTGGTGTTCTCTTGATAAGCTCCTCAATAAGTTTCTTAAAATCCTCAAACTCGAATGTCAGAGCACGAATCAACTCTGAGTTTTGCTCTATGCGGTTCATGATCATATCAGACCGAGAATTCCAGTCCTTGTTATTCTTTCCCCACTCTTCCTCCTTAGCATGTTCCTTCCCTGCATGGTTAGAACGAGGCAGATCCCTAACAGAGGGCCAACTCCCTTGGGGCACCTTCTGGTATTGCTGCTCATGTGTGAGAGTGTGGAAGGATCTCTTAGTACGTGGAGGAAGTGACCATGGAGCGAGGATATGACGCGGACTTCTCCCTCCTGTGGACATCCGTGCTGTCCTCCTAAGCTTGGTAGGGTTTGCCACCACTCCAAGCTTGCGACGGTAGCGCGGGTGTCCGGATGCTCATCCTCCTCCATGTATTCTTCATCGCCTACCAAATATCCTCCTCCTTGGGGTATTGAGGATCATCTTCCTCGGGCTTCTTTCCTTTGTCGTTGGCGGAGACCATGGTGCTCTAAACTTTGAGAAGACTTCCTAACAGAAACAGATCGAAACAAAAACACAACGAGAGCACGATACATGAACCTCGGGGGATCCATGGGGTTATATATTATGAAGTTTTAATGCATAAGGAAGGTGCTGGTACAAAAACGAGGCGGAGACGGATCTCGGGGGAGTCAAACCCCCTCCAGGCGCGGCCAGGTAGGGCCCGCGCCTGGGGTGGGTTCGGCCACCCCGGACTCCGTTTCCTCCTCTATTCCGTCTCGTAGCCTTCCGTATGTATTAAAAACATCAAAAATATAAAAAGATTGGGTTTTCACGAACCTTCTGTTTTCACCTCTTTTAACTATTCAAAGCCGAACTCTGCAGATTCCTTTTCTCCTTCTCCTGAAAATTTCCTTCATACCGGGCTTGCACAAACCTCAATGACAACATTAGTGTAAGAAAAAACAATAAACCCTTATGTTCTCATTTCAACTAAATCCATCAAAACAAAAGCTACTGAAGAAACTCCTTTCAAAAACCCAAAAAGAATCTGCAAAGGAAGCAACATAAGAGGCAAATGCAAATGATAGAAGAAACCTATAAAAATAGACCAGCAGGCAAAGATTAATTTTTTCGAAAAACTTTTGTTGCTCAAATCAAAAAGTGCAAAACTAATAAAAGTTAGGTAACAACATAGAGAACAAGCACAAAAAAATACAGCTCCATCTGAAGTACTGAGCTTCTTCACGAATTTTTACAATGCAGCACAAAAATCTGTCCCAGGACGGACACTTTTCACAACTCCTCTACTTCTCAAAAGTAGTCGAACTTGACACAAAAACCAAAACAAAAAGGATAAGGAGCGGTTATTACTGAGGTAATAACTTCCAAGTCTCAAAAAAACTCTTGGTTTATCTCCCAACAAGTACTTTTCTTTAATGCCTTTAAGTTAGGGTTAATAGTTTCAAAGATACTCACATAGAAGATAAATATCTGAAGTGAAAGAGAGCATCAAGAAGCAAATAACCAACACATTTGAGTCTAACCCACTTCCTATGCATGGGATTATCATGAGAAAACAAATTGTTGAAACAAAAAGCCACTAGCATAGGAAGACAAAACAAATGCAACTTCGAAGCTTTCAGCATAAAACGGGGAAACTTAACATTATTGAGATGCATAAAACCATGTTTCCATCTCTCAAAATAACTTTTAGTAGCACTTTGAATAAAATTGATAATATAAATGTCACTGGCAACAACTTTATCATTAGAATGAGCATACTTACATTCATGAAAAAGAGGTCCAAGGTCATAAACTGGACCAACAGAAGCAAGTTGTTCCATCCTGAAATCTTTATTAGGCAAGCTGTTTTCACAAGGAGCTTTAGAAAATTTGGAAAATTTGAACTCATAAGAATCTCCATCAAACTTAGTTAAAACCTTTTCCTTTTTAAAATCTATAATAGCTCGACAAGTGTTCAAGAAAGTTCTACCAAAAATGATAGGACAAGTTCTGTTGAATTAAGCACTATGAAATCAGTAGGATACTTAATCTTACCGCAGAGAACCTTGATGCAGCACTCAACAGGGAGGAAGAGGTTGAGTAGGAGTGCTTCGTTGGAAACCCCATGAGCAAGGTGTGAAGAAGCACAACATCAAGTCTTCCCTCAGTAGAAACCGAGGTTATCGAACCTCAAAGAGGAAGGAAACGTCACACATGTGTTGGAAGCAACGTGGAGACCTCCACAACACAAACTCGAGACTTTGTCCCAACGAATCAGTGAGGTTGTTAAGCTCACTGGTTTGCTGTAACAAAGGATTAAACGTATGGTGTGGAAGGTAATGGTTTGCAGCAAGTAAACGAGTAACAATGGAAGATGTATTGATGGTAAAGATTGGACCGGGGTCCATAGTTCACTAGAGGTGATCTCCTTATATAAACAACATGGCATGAAGGGTAAACAATGCAATTACTAGTCAAAAAGATCCTATAAGATTCGATTGGGCAATACAACAAGATACATAGACCGCCATCCAACTGCATCTATGACTAGAAGTCCACCTTTAGGTTATCATCCGAATCCCCTCTATTATTAAGTTGCAAGCAACAGACAACTACTTTAAGCAAAGTGTGTAAGGTAAACACTCCACATGTTCCATGAACAAGAGACCGTTGTTTTCTCCCTAGTAGCAATAGCACATCTACAACCTAAGAGATTTATGTCACTTCCCTTGGAAACTAGAGGCATGAACCCACTATCGAGCATAAATACCCCCTCTTAGAGTCACTAGCAACTACTTGGCCACGATAACCAATAGAAACGAAGAGTATACAAGATCACAATCAACACATGCATGATAGAATCATAAAGACAAAACCATTAATCAAACCAACATAATAATCTCAATATCCATCGGATCCCCAAAAACACAACATGCATGATTACAAATAGATTAGATCTTGATCATGAACGGAGATCACAAGATCTATACATGAAAGAACAAAGGAGGAGATACAACCATCTAGCTACTACATGGACCCATAGTCCAAGGTGGAACTACTCACGAATCATACCGGAGAGAAGGCCTCCGGGATGATCTCCCCTCCGGCAGGGTACCGGGAAGAGCTTAAGATCCCCCGATCTAGGGATGATGGTGGCGGCGGCTACAGACGGTTTCGTGGAATTCTGATCGGGTACCCAGAGTTTCTGCATCAGGGGCTTCTTATAGGCGAAGGGGGAGACCGAGGCGGCGGCCAGAGGGGGCAAAACCTACCCAGGCGCGGGGTAGGGCCCACCCGCGCCTAGGGGGGTTTAGACTCCCTAGAACGCCTCCTTGTCTCTCCTCTGGATTTCTTGTTCCCCACGGAAAGTAATCTCCCCCAATTCCAAGAATATTTCTTTACTAACTTTTCTGAAACCAAAAACAGCAGAAAACAAGCATCAGGCACTGTTGCAACTTGTTAGTAGGTTAGTACCAGAAAACATGTAAAAACCACCTCAAAGTGTAGACAAGTAAAGCAAAGTAGATACTAAACAAGCATGGAGCATAAAAAATTATAGATATGTTTCCGACGTATCAACATCCGCAAGCTTAACTCCTGCTCGTCCTCGAGTAGGTAAGTGATAAATAGAATAATTTTTGAGGTGAACATGCACCCTCACAATAAAGATCCAACCATTTGCAAGCATTGAAAGCTAGGATCATAGAGATCTAAACATGTGCATGAAAGAATGGAGTTCTAACAGTAGGACATAGTAACTATGCATGCAACATGGCAAGATACAAACAAAGATCATTAATAACATGCATTGAAAAACATTTGTTTGTTTCACATAGAGAAAACATAGCACAGTGGCAATTAGCTTGTCCCTCATAGAGTAGCAATATAGATGCATAGGACACCTTGAAAGTTCACAAGGGTGACTAGAAACAAGTAGCACAAGAACAAGTAATATCACAATATGCATCAATTAATAAGCTTTGGAACACTGCACACATAATGACAACTATGCTCTCTTAATGGTGCCTAAAGGTAGAAGGTGGAGACTCAAATAATGGTGGAAGAAAGTCCTTTTTTATAAAGTAAGTAGGGATTACAAGTTTCAAAAAGAGCTTCCAAAAATTATGGTACTTGTTAGCTTTCAACCCTCATTGCCCCTATCATAAGCATCTTGAAGTGGTTAAGGTTAAAGTGGCAAAGCTGGAGTATATGCTTGACGAAGTATAAGTTGGCAATCTCAAGTCCCTTGGATATGAGGGATAAACCTCATGGATACTCAACTTAGGGCCCATGCAAGTTCTTGCCACTGTAAGTATTTGCATATCATTGAGAACCGCCAACGGGGTACCCCTTGCACATGGTAGAGGAGCTTTCCCATAACCAAAATGACAAGGCAAGCAGACAATGAGCATCTCAACAATCTTTTTATTTACCATATGCATAGCTTTTTTATTGAGGATGCTTCATAGATAGCTCACTATGGTGATGCTGCAAGTTTCCACCATGATTAGGCATGGCTTAGGTTAGAGGCCCAGGCGTTTCTCTAACACAGAATACAAACTCCATGGACTTACAAGTTCCCACTTCATTTCACACCGGTAACATCCATAGACAAAAGAGCATGATATCAACGGAGTACAAAAGTACAAGTGCAATGTTGAAAACGTTCCCCGTGACAACACGGTTCTGCTAATCCCAACTTATAAGTGCAAGCATATACAACAAAGTTGTCTCAATGGTTCAAGTTTATTAGGGGAAAAATGTACCATCAAGTTCGTGAGGGCAATAATCACTAAGTTTTCACATAGCAAAATAGTTTTTAATTGGAAGATAGTTGAAAACAAGAATATACTTGGAATGGTGTAACACACCATGCATAGGAGTTTATAGTGGAAACTTTGGAATAACTTGGTTTCTTGGGGGTTGGAAGCATGAGTAGAACCTACTCATACAAGTGGAGGCTAGCAAAAGACTGGGAGCAACCAACTAAGAGAGCATAATGGCCATAATCATGCAATGCAAAAAAGCATACTAATCAAAGCAAAGAGTGGTACTACAAGTCAAGGACTAAATGATCATAGAGGCTAATGGTTACTTGTCATAGTCATAACATAGTGTAAGCATGTGCCAAGTCAACCCAAGCAAAGCATTAAAGGAGAAAACCACAATACTATGCTTTTGCATGCTAAAAGAACGCATAATTTCTTCAAGGCACACTAAGCAATCCCAATTGTTTGGAACAAGACATGCTACAACAATAATCACTAAGCATAATGCTAAAACAACACCTAGCATGTCATGCTAAAGTCTAAGTCACAGTCAATGCAAGCTCCTCTTGCACTTCAAGCAAGAACTTACTACTCCTTTCCAACACCAAGAAAACTTATTTGCAAAATAACACAGCGAGAACGGGGGTCCAAACTTACTTTATTCAAGCAAAATAAACAACCTAAGCAAAGCAAACGAAAACAAAGACGCTCCAAGAACAACACAACTGTGCATGAAACAATAAAAGTGAAGTGTCTAGACAGGCCTGAGCTTTTTATTAACGAAGAAGGGGATGCCTTGGGCATCCCCAAGCTTTGACGCTTGTACCTCTTGGATATTTCTTGGGGTGACACCATGGTGGCATCCCCGAGCTTGAGATTTTGACCATTCTTCATTTCATTACATCATTTTCTCTCTACACCTGAAATTTTTCCTTCATACAAAACTTCACACAATCTTCTTTAGCAACATTAGTGTATTCAAAAGATATTAGACCGCTTGGAAAAGCTTTGGAAGAGCAAAACTTATCACTAAAAATACAAGCTACTTTAGCAACTCCTTCAAAAAGTTCAATTTACCTGAAGAGAACTCAAAAAGGAATCAATAAGAAGCAAATGCAAATAATGGCAGAAATCTGTTAAAACAGACCAGCAGGTAGAAACCGATTTTTTTGACCATCTTCTGTTGCTCAAATCAAAAAGTGTTCAACTAACTAAAGTTATCTAACATACTGGGAGATTTATTCGTGAATTTTCATCTCAATCCGAGTTACAGAGACTCCTCACAATTTTTTTTGGTGGAGGACAGGAATCTGTTTTGGAACAGCAACATGCCAAATCTCACTTCCCTCTCATTAGAGGTCATTCTTGGCACAAAAAAACAAACAAAAAGGATAAGGAGAGGTCATTAATGAAGTAATAACTTCCAAGACTCAAGGAAACTCTTGGGTTATCTCCCAACAAGTACTTTTCTTTAATGCCTTTAAGTTAGGCATGATAGTTTTAGAAGATGCTCACATAAGAAATACAAATTGAAGTAAAAGAGAGCATCAAGAAGAAAATTAAAAACACATTTAAGTCTAACCCACTTCCTATGCATAGGAATCTTGTAAGAAAACAAGTCATGAAAGCATAAAGCAATGAGCATAGGAAAGCAAAACAAGTGCAACTTCAAGATTTTCAACATAAAGAGGGGAAACTTAATATTGTTGAGATACATAAGACCATGTTTCCCTCTCTCATAATAACTTTCAATAGCATCATGAATAAAATTAACAATATAACTATCACATAAAACAATCTTATCATGAGGCACATGCATAAAATGATTATTACTCTCCACATAAGTAGTGGGAGCAATTTCAACAAAATAGCTATCATTATTATTCTCATCACCATAATCATCAAATATAGGAGGCATATTGTAATCACAATCAATTTTTCATCAACAGCAGGTGGACCGAAAATATGAATATCATCATTGTAATCATCATAAATTGGAGGTAAAGTATAATCATAGGCAATAGAATTTTTAGAATTGGTACCAAAGAGATTTTCAATATCAAAAGTAGTGTGCTTTTCCTAATCATGATCACTACTATGGGTAACAGGCATAGGAACATCATCACAAGTTTTACCTATAATAGATATTTCAAAAGAATCCACAGGAGCATAACATTCATCCTCCTCTTTTTCATCTAATGAGCTTCCTGTTTCAGCAATTTCTTCTTCCATAGGCTCCTACAAGGCATTAGTCTCTTCCATTTTTGGAAAACACCTATTAAAATATTCAAAAATATAGCCATTTTATTCCTTGTAATTATCAAAGAAAAATTTAAGTATCTCATAAACCTCATGTTCATAAGGTGCATTATCAGTACTTTCAAGAAAACTGGCAAGTTCAAATGCACCCTTGAAGGCAATAAATTCTTCAATTTGTTCCACATCATCAAAGTCATAATTTACTTTCACATAAGAAGATATGGTAACATTATCATTATACTCACATTGAAAAGGGAGGTGCTTATACCTCCTACAACAAAAAGATTTATCAAAGCAATAAGTAATATTATAAGTGGAGCACACCTCTCTAGAAATAGTATTCAACTTATCAATTTGTTCCCATAAGTGTTTCCTTTTTTGTCACAAATGGTGTTCCTTATAATAATATTTTTTTTCTTCCGTGAACCAACCTTGCCAATAAGAACTAGTTTCAAAGAAACCATCCATTGATAGAGAGCATGACCAAGCAAGGCAACAACAGACCAGCAACTAGAGTAGGAACTAATTTTTTTGTGTTTTTTGGATAAAGAAAGCAAACCAAGCTAAACTAATTTTTTGGTTTTTTTTGGAAAGAGGCAAACAAAACCAAGCAAAAGAAACAAATCAAACTAAAAACAAAGTAAAGATAAAGGAATTGAAGGACTCCCCTTAGGAAGACGTCCTTAGCCTCCCCGGCAACAGCGCTAGAAAGCTTGATGCAGGACTCAACAGGGAGGAAGAGGTTGATGTAGGAGTGCTTCGTTGGAATCCCCAAGAGCAAGGTGTGAAGAAGCACAACAACAAGTCTTCCCTCAGTAGAAACCTAGGTTATCGAACCAGAAGGAGGAAGAAAACGTCACACATGTGTTGGAAGCAATGTGGAGACCTGCACAACACAAACTCAAGACTTTGTCCCAATGAATCAGTAAGGTTGTCAAGCTCACCGGTTTGCTGTAACAAAGGATTAAACGTATCGTGTGGAAGGTAATGGTTTGCATCAAGTAAACGAGTTGTAATACCCCGAATTTTAATGATAACTCTGCTATTATTTTTATACAAAAAATAGAAACTAGAGTTGATCCAATATGGGAGTATAAAATGAAGAGAGAAAATGAATATGATAGTGCTAGTGCTAGTGCTGGTACACTTGATCTGCTATTAGAGACACATAGCACCTACGAGTTGGTCTTGCTAGTGTTGTTATAATAAAACCAGACTATAAGCTTTTGTAAATATACGAGAAGCATGAGGAAAGAAGTATGCGGGCTGGGTTGGGCTTTTTGACCCGACCTAGACTCGTATTGCTTAGCTGTCCTGGCCGTTTAGTATAGTCTAGGGAGGATGAGGCCGCCATCTCGCATGCCCTAATATTTTCCAAGCGAAGTATCCCAGTTCGCCGCCGCTGCCGATTTGCATCCTGCGTTGCCTCCATGTCGCTGGATGCATCTGTCTCCGGGAAGGTACTCTGTAGCCGGTGGGACCTCCTTGCCTATTGAATCTGGAGCTTTCCGTCTACATCTGACGTGTCTCCTCGGGATTCAACACCATCGATCATCGATCCTCTTGAAGAGGTAATCGAAGCCATCTTTTGACTCTTTTGGTTCCATGTGTCTTGGTCAATTTTCAGTTGGACTGCGTTTGTAGAAAACACTCTCTCGCTGGTTGTAGTTGCAGAGGAGTAGTTTGCTGTTCTAGATCAAGCAAATTTTATCTTAGGCAATCGACATTAGTATATTATTACCTTAATGTTGGTTTAGTGATTGATTGCTCTGGCTAGTAGCGCCGTGGTAGGAACAGATGATCAATGTACTGCTGCGTGAAGTTGTTTTGCACACGATGATATAATCTATCTCATAGCCATTTAGCAACAGTTGACTTTTGATTCTGGTTTAGCTACTTATGAGAGGAAGGCCAGATTTGCACGTACTAGATGCTGATGTTCGTTCTAGTAATTTTAGTTAAAAGAAATTGGGCTTATACTGGTTCGATGATAACCAGCAGCTAGCTCTGACGTGTACTTTATGTTTGAAGTTCATATTTACCATTTGTGTATTATAGTTCTGTGGAGCGTTCAGCGAATATAATCATGAAGTATATTGAAAGATTCCATATCGTAGAGTGATTCTATGTTTGCTTGTATGCTTAGGAAATATTGTTGTGTATTGAGTGTGATTTATGCTTCAATAACAGGGTATTGATACTTCCGGCTCTGAACAATTCACTACTCGTGCTCCTTGGTTGAGGCAAGTACATGATGGAATAATACTTTGCATATTTCCTTCACTAAACTTTTATTTTCTAGCAGTTGTTCCAGCCGTTAGATGTTGGATATATATATGAAGGAGAAAAGGGTACAGCAAAGGATAAAGTATATCGAATGATACGATTGCACTTCCATTCTTGCATAGCATCTTAAAAAAAAGTACAGTTTTGTGTTCTACTGAGGTAGACACTTTGAGACCGTCGGTGTTGGGACGAGTCCCACATTGTCGGCAACCTCCACAAGTTGGAGCGGGTGGATGCCGACGGGTGTCCACTCGGACGATACCGATATACGCAAAAGAAAAGAAAAGACAAAGAGCATATAAGCATGCAGGGTCATCATTGCGCTTTGACTTGTGTTACAGAATAATCGTCAGTGTTGTGTTTTATGCCTTGCATATTATTTTGCTATGTACTTGTTGAGTATTTTATACTCACCCTTGTTACTTTAATGTTTTTAGGTAAACCTTGACGATGTCATGCATGGGGGATATGGGAGTAACACTTGCACCTACTTCACAACACGACTACACTTTTGAAATAATTTTCTATAACTATTCTTTTGAGAGTTAGAGGTTAAACTCATACATAAATGATGCTTGGAGTCTGGAAGTTTGCTTATTAGACTATGTTGGTCAATTATCTATTTTGCGGACCTTACTATTATAGCGCATGGTTGGTAATTTCTTTATAGTTGTGGAATCAGAGATTGTGTTTATTGTTGAATCTTCCGTTAATCCTTTCATGTGATCTATCCTTGTGCTCCTATCATATTGTATTGCATGTCATGGATGTTCTAAAAACAGAGGAGACTTTGCCGATTTTTTCCTAAAACACCTTATTTGTTTTCTTTGTGTAGTGAATGAGGTAACGCTCCAAGAGATGGTTGGCTTTGGGGTGTTACACGAGTAACAATGTAAGATGTATTGATGGTAAAGATTGGACCGGGGTCCATAGTTCACTAGAGGTGCTCTCCTTAGATAAAAAATATGGCATGAAGGGTAAACAAATTACAGCAGGGCAATTGAGAGGAACTGAGCAAGGCATAACAATGCAATTACTAGTCAGAAAGATCCTATGAGATTCGATTGGGCAATACAACAAGATACATAGACCGCCATCCAACTGCATCTATGACTAGAAGTCCACCTTCAGGTTATCATCCGAACCCCCTACAGTATTAAGTTGCAAGCAACGGACAACTGCTTTAAGCAAAGTGTGTAAGGTAAACAGTCCACATGTTCCATGAACAAGAGACCGTTGTTTTCTCCCTAGTAGAAACAACACATGTACAACCAAAGAGATTTCTGTCACTTCCCTTGGAAACTAGAGGCATGAACCCACTATCGAGCATAAATACTCCCTCTTGGAGTCACTAGCAACTACTTGGCCAAGATAACCACTAGCAACGGAGAGCATGCAAGATCACAATCAACACAGACATGATAGAATCATAAAGATAGAACCATTAATCAAACCAACATAATAATCTCAATATCCATCGGATCCCCACAAAAACAACATGCATGATTACAAATACTCCCTCCGTCCAAGAATAGATGTCTTAAGTTTTTCAAAATTTGGATGAATCTATATACTAAATAGTGTCTCGATTCATCTAAATTTTGACAAATTTGAGACATCTATTTTGGGACGGAGGGAGTAGATTAGATCTTGATCATGAACGGAGCTCAAAAGATCTATACATGAAAGCACAAAGGAGGAGATACAACCATCTAGGTACTACATGGACCCATAGTCCAAGGTGGAACTACTCACGAATCATACCGGAGAGAAGGCCTCTAGGATGATCTCCCCTCCGGCAGGGTGCTGGGAAGATCTTCAGATCCCCCCGACTAAGGAACGATGGTGGCGGCGGCTACAGACGGTTTCGCGTATTTCTGATCGGGTACCCAGAGTTTCTGCATTGGGGGCTTCTTATAGGCGAAGGGGGAGACCGAGGCGGCGGTCAGAGGGGGCAAAACCTACCCAGGCGCAGGGTAGGGCGTACCCATGCCTAGGGGGGTTTAGACTCCCTGGCACGCCTCCTCGTCTCTCCTCTGGACTTCTTGTTCCCCACGGAAAGTAATTGACTTTGATGTTTGTCCCGTCCCATTCCGAGAATATTTCTTTACTAACTTTTCTGAAACCAAAAATAGCAGAAAACAGGCATCTAGCACTGTTGCAACTTGTTAGTAGGTTAGTACCAGAAAACATGTAAAAAGCACCTCAAAGTGTAGAAAAGTAAAGCAAAGTAGATACTAAACAAGCATGGAGCATCAAAAATTATAGATACGTTTCCGACGTATCAAACCTCCACATCTCTTACAATGCCAATGGAGCAAATGGTTTCCTTATTAGCAAGGTGAATAACCACATCAATGTCCTGAAGCTCACAAGGAACAATTTCATGTATAATTTCCCTGTAAAGCTCATAAGGAATGACATTAGAACTAGCACCAATATCACACAAACCATAATAGCAATGATCACCAATTTTAACAGAAAGCATAGAAACACTAGCTTTTCTAGCTTTACTAGGATGAGAGATAATATTAGAAGCGTCTTCACATAAGACAATATGCTCATCCTCTATATTCTAGTGACAGTGTCTTTCACAATAGCTACCACAGGTTCATCATGCATTTGCTCATCAGGTTCCAGAATTTTCTTTGCACCTTTGTTATTCGCACTAATCATCATAGAATACTCCTTTACCTTAGCTGGGAAAGGTATTTTCTCAACATAAGGTTTAGGCAAAATATGAACAATAGTACAAACTTTAGTACTTCTAACAAGAACATGACTAACAACATCTTTATAAGGTGCATGGTATTTATCCCACTTCTTTTTGGGAATTTCTATGTAAGAGGCAAAGGCCTTAAAACAGTTGGCAATACTTTGGGAATCAAGATCAAACTCATTACTAATATCACGGAAGTCATCAATTCCATAAAGGATTTAATGCATTCATAATCATAGTTTATACCTGACTTTCTTCCTTTGCCATTCTCCCAAGCTTCAGTGTTCTCTTGAATACGGTCTAGGAGATCCCATTTAGCTTCTTCCTTCATACATGTGAATGATCCAGCACAAGAAGCATCTATTAAATCTTTATCATGAAGATAAAGCCTAGCATAAAAGTTATTGATAATAATATTGTTAGGGAGTTCATGAATAGGACATTTAAGCATTAGTAACTTCAATCTCCCCCAAGCTTGAGTTGTACTCTCTCCATCACGAGGCCAAAAGTTATATATCAGATTTCTATCCTTATGAATTTCACTGGGTGGATAAAATTTAGAATAAAAGAGAGATGCAATTTCCTCCCATTCCATGGATTTCCCATTCTTCAGCAACTTATACCATTCTTCAGCTCTCCCTTTAAAGGATATGGAGAGTAACTTCTTCTTCACATGTTCAGTTCTGATACCTACACACTCAAACTACCCGCATAATTCATGGATAAAAAGAAAATGATCACCAGGATGGACAGTTCCATCCCCTAAATAATAATTATCCATAACACGATCAACAATAATTGTAGGTATCTTAAAAGGATCTATCTCGACAGGTGATGGTTCCTCTACTACCCTTTCAGTGGTAGTAGTTCTCCCAAACAGAAAACCAAGTGGGTTATCCATATTGGAAACAAAGCAACAAACCGAAACAAAATCAATACTCACAGTAGAAGCTTCCTTTACCAGTTCCACTCTTCAATAGCGCTTCACTCCCCGGCAACGGGGCCAGAAAATAGTCTTGATGACCCACAAGTATAGGGGGTGTATCGCAGTACTTTCGATAAATAGGAGTGTCGATCCCAACAAGGAGCAGAAGGTGCTGAATAGTGGTATGGAGCATGAAATCCCTGTGAATACTTAGCAAATAGATTTTTAGTGGTTTTCTGATAAAGCAACAAAACAAATAGTAAGTAATAAAGGAAACAAACAAACGGAGCAAGTGGCCTAATCCTTTCTTAGCAAAGGACAAGCCGGCGGAAATACTTATAAGGACCAAACATTCTCGAGGACACATGGGAATTCTGTCAAGTGCTTTCGCTTCGAATAGCCGAGTACTCTTCTAGGTGTTGTAAGTGTTGTGTGGGTGAACCTGTGCTAACATACCGACCTTACTTGGACTAATACATATGTTGGGGATATGCTATATGTTGGAATTATGCCCTAGAGGCAATAATAAAGATGTTATTATTATAATTCTTGTTCATGATAAAGTTTATATTCCATGCTAGAATTGTATTAAGCGGAAACATTAATACTTGTGTGGTTTGTGAACAACACCGTGTCCCTAGTACGCCTCTATGGACTAGCTCATTGATCAATGATGGTTAAGGTTTCCTAACCATAGACATGAGTTGTCAATTGATAATGAGATCATATCATTGGGAGAATGATATGGTGGATGACCAAACTAAGCGAAGCAATTAGATCGTGTCATCGTGTTCGTCTTTGAAGCTTTTCTTATGTCAAATATTGTATTCCTTAGACCATGAGATAATACAACTCCTCAGTATCGGAAGAAAGCTTTGAGGTCATCAAACGTCATCCTATGAGAGGTGATCATAAAGGTGTCTCGGTGATCGGAAAGTATTGGGTTGTATGTATCGAGATGGGATTTGTCCTCCCAAGTTGGAGATATACTTGGGCCCACTCGTAATCGATATCAACACCGCTTGCAAGCATGTGGTTAAGGAGTTAATCACAAAGTGATATTGGATTACGGAACGAGTAAAGTACTTGCGTGAACGAGATTGAACTAGGTATGACGATACCGACAATCGAATCTCGGGCAAGTAAAATATCACGAGACGAAGGGACTATATATATGGGATTGATTGAATCCTGGCATCGTGGTTCATCCGATATGATCATCGCTGAATGGGTTGGAGTCAATATGGGTGCCTGCACCCGCTGTTGATTATTGATAGAAGATCATGTATGCGCATATTCTCGAACCCAGCGGTCACACATAACGTGTCTCGACGCTAGGATAGATTGGATAATTGGTTTATGAGTTTTTGTTCGGAGTCTCGGATGGGATCCGGGATATCACGAGAGGTTCCGGAATGGTCCGAAGAATAAGATTCATATAAGGCAGTTTTGGAGTTGAATTGTTCCAGGGTTAATCGGTATTGTCTAAGCTTCTAGAACCTTCCGGAAGGGGCCAACGTGGTCCCACCTTCTGGGAGGGGCATGGGAATATGAGGGAGTGTCCTGGCCGCATTGGGGGCACAAGGCCCCATAGGGCCCAGCGATTCTAGATAGATTTAACTCGTTTAAATCTAGGGATAGAATTTCTAGATAAGGGGAGAGTTTAAATCATTTAAAATAGAGATAGGCTTGGAGGAGGGGCTAGGGCTGGCCGCCGCCACCCCCTCTATATATAGAGGGCTGGTGCGCCCCCTCCCCCTCACACATATCTCCCTCCAAGCCCTAGAGCCCTGCTGCCCTTCCTCTCTCCCTCCCGACTGTTTGTGGCAGCCTGCAGCGAAATTCTCCACCATACACCACGCCGTCGTGCTGTAGATCCAATCTATCTCTCCACCATACTTGCTGGTCCGAGGAAGGAGGATCGTCGAGGTGCTGCAGTGCATCTCACGGAGGCACCGCCACTTGTGGTGCTAGATCGGATCGGATCGCGAGGAGGAGAAGCGAGCGACTACATCACCCACGTTCAAACGCGTTCCACTGTCTTAATCTTCAAGGGTATGAAGATCTAATCCAATCTCTCTCGTTGTTTGCATCTCCTAGATTAGATCTTGGCTTTCTCTCTGTTCGCTTCCGTAGAAAATTTTGATTTACTATGCTGCGAAACCCCTTCACTATATGGGTATCCTTATAGCATGTCTCTTATCCGACTAACCCGGGTGGCCCATAGTCGGTGGCCTATGGCTCTTTAGTGACCCTAGTTAGGTGGATCGAAGGAGGCCCATGCGGATAAAGGAAGGCTACGGTGGAGTCACCAGCGTGCAGAGCCTTGGAGTGCAAGATACACAAGACTAGTAATAGGCGGTAGAACTCTATAACCTGTCCGCTAGGACTTTTCCTCAGTAACCCTAGGATCACGACTATATAAGTCGGGCCTATGGGAGCCTTTAGGGCAAGACAATGAGGCGATAACTTAGACTTTCTAGTCACCTCAGCAATGAGCCTATCTCTCTGTAACTCAGCGTTGCCATTATAGTGATTTATAGCAGGAGTAGGATTCCGCCACCGTTGTGGGATCTGAACTGGGTAAGCTGTTACCTCACCCGTCAACCGCCTTACCCCACGTCTCTAAACACGCACTATGAGGACCCCTCCATGGCGTACTCGTCGGCAATACCACGACAGTTGGCGCCCACCGTGGGGCCAGAGGCGCTTCAGGCTCTTCAGCGGGCGAGGACCAAGATCTTCGTAGGAATCGGCGAAACCGTAGCCATCGGTCACGTTCTCTTCTCTGGAAACGTTCCGATCGTCCCTCCCGACGAGTTCTGGATCCCAGCGAAGAGGAACCCTACGCGGTGCTCGATCGTTCCTATCGGAGATATCCACCTCTTCATCGGCGAAACCGACTCGGGCACTAGTTCCCTCGGAGTCGGAGGATCTCCAAGACCCGCACAGACCGCCTACGGGCAGGATACACGGAAGGATCAATGTCGGATCTCTCCTCGGAGTTTGCCGACAAAGATCGAAAAAATTCAAGACCCACCCAAACCGCCCCTGTGTGCAGGATATAAAGGTGGAAGATCACTGCAAATCCGCCGGCTTCGACCGTGCGTCCGGACAGCAGAGATCCAAGTTCGTCGGCGTGGTTACCATCTTCGATCTAGCGCGCTGCGTTCAGAGAGAAGGAGAAAACCCCCGCGATTACCTGGCCAGGTGGCTCCGTATACGAGCCGATCTAGCCAATTACCCCAATGATGATGCCATCTATCACTTTGTGGAAGGACTGGACCATGGCACTCTTCTCTGACACTCTCTAAGGCGGCAACAGGCATCAGGACGCCTTACCTTCGAAGGCATGGTGAACACCGTCAACAACTACGCGGAGGCTGAAGCGGCAGCTCCGACAGCGCCTGCGCTCATTGACGGAGCACCTCTGACTCAACCACCACCACCTGCAGCCGCCATCATCGCAGCAGCGCCACCACCTCCAGTTATCATCGAGGCCGTTGCAGCTCCACCGCCCGTCATCAAGGAAGCCCTGGCACCCTCCGACTCTGTCATTGACGCGCTTTATGCCGATTTCAGTATAGATTCAGAGGAAATAGACTTCAGTCCAGACGAGCTAGACTCCGCTATGCAGGAGATGGAGGAGGAGTACTCGCACGATGAACAAGCTCATAACACCGTCATGTCTCGAGGAGTGTTCATCACCATTGGGACAGCGATGGATGAAGACCAGCCCGGGCAAGCTCCGCCTACGACGCTGGATAAGGGGAAAGGACCACTTATTACCGTCGACGATGTCCGCGCAAAAGTCATGCCTCCTCCGCCTAATCCAGTGCAACAGCCGCAGGAACTCGGCACCGGTCCGAGCAACAACAACACCGCAAACTTGCCACCTCCAACATCCACGTCGGCAGCAGCCCATGTTACCCCTGCTGATAGAGTGATATACAACAATCTCCTCATTGAGCCACTAACTGTTGATCATATCCGGAATGTGACTCAGCTTGACGAGAAGCGCCAGCGATTGGAGGAAGCACAAGCCATCGCGAACAAGGCGCTAAACTAGATCGAGATCGATCAACGCGAAATCCACGAAACGCTAGAGAAATGGAGGCCGAGTACAAGACTCTGCTACAGCAGCAGAAGGCTAAGAAAGCTCCGTCTCGCGTCATCAACGACCCTGGTGTACGGCGCAACCTAGGATGGGCTCCCTCAAAGCCGGCACAGGCCAAGCCATACATTGGCAGTGAAGGAAAACAGGTGATGCCCACCCCACTCCTTAACCTCGCCGTCGCCAAGACCCTTCTGGAGCAGGATAGATCACCTGAGGCAGTACAACAGGTTTATGACCTAGTGGCCAAGGCGGTAAAGCAACAGGAAAAGGCCACCTCCCAGAGGTTCGAGTCTGACCCAGCGCTCTGCCGATCTAGCCAGTACAAACCGCCAAGGGACGGATCTCCCCAGGATGTCGGATCACGGACAGGTTCATCAGAACGAAGATGGAGGGATGCACGCAACAGGAAGGATGCTATTCCCATATCTTCCGACCACGGAGAAAGAGCCCAACCTCGCCGTCCATCGCCACCGCTCTGATCCCCCCGACGTCAGGAAGACTACAAGACTCACCATCGCACGGATATGCCTCCGCCAAAGCAGTGCGGCATCGTCATCCGCGACAACGCGGCGCATACCCGTCATGATGAAGAGCACCACCGAGGACATAAGAGTAGATCACACCACAACCCTCCGCGTCCGACAAGCAACCGCGACAAGCATGGGGCGTCGCAGGAGGGTAACAACAAGAAGGCTAACCCACTGCCACCTCCACCTCCATCGCCGACAAGCGGTCACCATGGCGGCAGGGGCCCGCGTCGTTCACGCAGCCCATCCCCTGTTGACAACACGAAAAAGAACCCGGAGACATACGACGCACGTTCGCGGATCGATAAGATCCACGAGGCCCGGGAAGGACCATACATGGGACCACGTTGCTTTGGACCTACAATACGGTCCGTAACTTACCCCAAAGGTTTCCGGATTGAGAAGACCATCAAGCCCTATGACGGCACCGCCAAGCCTGCCACATGGTTGCAGGACTACGGCAACGCGGTGGAGATTGCTGGAGGCAACCCCAACGTCGCTGTCAAGTACCTCCCGTTGATGTTGGCGGGCACGGCCCGTCAATGGATCGACGACTTGCTGAAAGAATCTATATACAACTGGCTGGACATGCAAGAAGCGTTCACCAAGAACTTTGAGGGTACATACAAGCGTCCCTGCACTGTGGGCGATCTACAGCGGTGCGTGCAAGAGAAAGACGAGACATCTCGCGCCTACCTCTCCCGCTGGCTAGATATGAAAAATTCCTACGCAGGAGTGCACGCCCAGACCGCCATGGCCGCCTTCATCGATGGGTTGGAAAGGGGTACGTTGCTCCGACATAAGCTAAAGCGCTTGCAGGACAATCACCAGCTTGACTTTAATCAGATGATTCAGTTAGCTATTGAGTTCGCAGCTGCTGACGACGATGCTCGTGGCTCTTTGCCGACAATAGCCGTCCCAACCCAAGCTTGGAGCAACAGCAGTACAAAGCGGAAAACCGCTCTAGAAGAAAAGCAATCTACCGACATGGTCGCCATGACTTTTGCAGGACGAGGCGAAGGCGGACAACGTGGCCGAGGAAGGGGAGGAGGCCGCGGGCAACAACGAGGAAGTGAAACCAACTCGGCGCCACTCCGTGTTCCCCAAACCTACAAAGAGTACCGCGATATGCCGTGCCTCGTACACCTCGACGCCAACGGCAAGGCCACCCATACCAATCGACACTACAAATTCGTCAACGACCTCAAGGAAGACCCGGAGTCCGGCTATAAGCGAAGTCGGAAGAACAGATCGCGAGGCAAGGGCAAGGGGAAGAAGAAGGAGGAGGAGTCCAAGGATTCAAGTGACATGGACGAGGACGTCGACCCCAATCACGCCGCCTAGGTCGAGGACAAGGGCAAGAACCCCTTCGCAAAGAAGGCCCCAGTTTACCACACTTTCCTTGGCACCCCCACCGTCCGACAACAAAAGACCTCTCTAAGGATCTTGATGGCTACTCTCCCCCCAGTCCCCCAATACCTGCGCTGGTTGGAGGTTCCAATCACTTGGGACATGACGGACCACCCAGACCTTGTGCCCACGGAGAACCAGTATGCCATGGTCATCAACCCATTGATTGACGGCGCGGAGTTCACCAAGTGCATGGTGGATAGTGGAAGCAGCATCAACATTATGTACCTGGATACACTGCAGAAGATGAACTTGATGGAGGCAAACCTAAGGCGGACCAACACCGTGTTCCATGGCATAGTTCTTTGTCGGGAAGCTCGGTCCCTTGGGTGCATCACGCTTCAGGTAGCCTTTGGCGACGTTAATAATTACCGCCAAGAGTGCATGACCTTTGAGGTGGTCCCCTTCAAGAGCGTGTACGACGTCATATTCGGCCGCGACATATTCCACGCGTTCATGGCCAAGCCATGCTTCGTATACAACAAACTCAAGATACCCGGACCAAACGGATTCATCACCGTATCCGGAAGCTTCACCAAGGCAAGGGACTGCGAGATCAATGAAGCAGCCGTTGCAGAAGCTTCTCTCAATGAAGAATTCAAGGAAATCGAGCAAGGTCAATGACTTCGAGATGCCCGTCGAAGAAGCGGATCTCCGACTCGCTCCTGCGTTCAAGGCCGCCATCGAAACCAAGCCGGTAGAACTTGTGTAGGCGATGCCTCCAAGACCAAGACTGATCGCCATTGGGAACCTGGATCCTAAATAGGAAAGCGCGCTCGGTCGAAGTTCCTCCGTGAAGAACAGGGACATCTTTTCCTCTACGCTGCCGCATGAAAGGTGGTGTACCTAGAAACTTCGAGCAAGCTTAAACATTGATCCAAAATGTAAACAAGTGAAACAACCTCTATGGCGCTTCGGAGATGAGAAGAGACGCGCCATTGGCAAAGAGATAGCTAGGTTACTTAAGGCTGAGTTTATCCGAGAAGTCCTTCACACCCGGCGGTGGGCAATCTCGCATTTTGTCCCCAAAAAGGGAACCAATGAATTAAGAATGTGCGTTGATTACACCGGCTTGAACAAAGCATGTCCCAAAGATCCTTTTGCTTTTCCTCACATTGACCAAGTCATTGACTCGACGGCTGGCTCGGAACTTTTGTGTTTTCTCGATGCATACTCAGGATACCACCAGATCAAGATGAGGAAGTCGGACCAATTGGCCATTTCGTTCACTACCCCATACGGCACGTTTTGCTACGTCACAATGCCCTTTGGGCTGAAAAACGCAGGTGCTACTTACCAGCGGACAATGCAACGTTGCCTTCATGACCAAATTGGTCGGAACGTTCACGCTTATGTGGACGATATCACGGTGATGTCTAAAAAATCAAATGACTTAATCTCCGACTTAAAAGAAACCTTTGATAATCTCCGGAAATACAACATGATGCTCAACCCTAAGAAGTGCATCTTCGGGGTTCCAGCCGGCAAACTGTTGGGCTTCATTGTTTCCCAGCGCGGAATCGAGGTCAACCCGGAGAAAATCAAGGACATCTTAAACATAAACTGTCCGACATGCCTAAAGGATATCCAACGACTAATAGGTTGTGTTGCAACATTTAGTCGGTTCATCAGCCGACTTGGAGAGAAGGCTTCGCCGCTGTACAAGTTGCTGAAGAAGGCGGACAAATTCACGTGGACGGACGAAGAAGATGCAGCATTGAAGCAGCTCAAGGAGACCCTTTCCTCAGCGCCCATCCTTGCAGCACCTGAGCCTGGTGAGCCCCTGTTAATCTACATGGCGGCAACCAATCAGGTTATCAGCATCGTCGTCATCGTAGAGCGGAAAGAACCAGGCTATGAGCACGGCGTTCAACGACCAGTTTACTATGTAAGCGAAGTCTTGACGGAGTCCAAGCAGTGTTACCCGCACTACCAAAAGATAGCTTATGGAGTATTCCTCGCTTCACGGAAACTGAGGCATTACTTTCAGGAGCACCCAATCACAGTAGTGAGCAAGACTCCACTGTCCGACATCATCAACAACAGCGACGCTACAGGAAGGGTTGCGAAGTGGGGCATTGAACTTGCCGCCTTCGAGATCACCTACAAGAGACGTGACGCTATCAAGTCACAAGCCTTGGCGGATTTCATTGTAGATTGGACGGAGATGCCAGATGCTACTCCGTTGCCGGAGCCAGAGTACTGGGTGATGCACTTTGACGGATCAAAGCTGCTCAACGGCTCGGGGGCTGGTGTATTGTTACAGTCACCAAAAGGAGACAAGCTGCACTACGTTCTGTAGATCCACTTCGAGGCTACAAACAACATGGCGGAGTATGAAGCACTCATTCACGGACTACGTGTAGCCAAGGATATTGGCATCAAGCGCATAGTTTGCTGCGGAGATTACGACTTGGTTGCCCAGCAGGTGGCTGGCACCTGGAATGCGCGGAACCCTATGATGGCGGCATATCGCGACGAAGTGGATGAGATAGCCAAGAGCTTCTTAGGCTACGAAGTCAAGTATGTGCCTAGGGAGCAAAACGAGGCGGCTGATCTACTGTCTAAGCTTGGATCAGGGCGCAAGCAAATTCCGCTAGGAGTTTTCCTAGAGCATCTGCGCACACCATCCGTGAAGGGAGCCGACGTCAACAACCCGGATAGAGCTGACTCTTTCGTCAACATGGTGAGAAAGATCCCTCCGGCTTGGACAAAACCGTTCATGGAGTATCTTGAACACGGAACTTTACCGACGAGGAGGTCGAAAGACGGCAAATAGTACGGAGAGCAAAGGGTTATACCATAATCAATGGACAACTCTATAAAAGGAGCACCACTGGGGTATACCTAAAGTGTGTTTCCCAGCTAGAAGGAAAGGAAATCCTCCGCGAAATCCATCTCGGAGATTGCGGGCATCACGCTGCTCCTCGATCATTGGTTGCGAAAGCCTTCCGGGAAGGATTCTACTGGCTGACCGCGAAGGCGGACGCCGACAAGCTGGTTGAGATGTGCACAGGATGCCAGTATTATGCCCGACAACCACATGTCCCTGCTGAAGAATTGCGAACAATACCAATAACTTGGCCGTTTGCAGTCTGGGGGCTAGACATGGTGGGGCCGTTACAGAGCGCACCGTGTGGATTTACGCATCTGCTTGTAGCAGTTGACAAATTCAACAAATGGATAGAAGCTAAACCCATTATAAAGCTTGATGGGGCAACTGCCCTCAGGTTTGTCCGCGATCTAGTGGTGAGATTTGGTCTCCCACATAGCATCATCACCGACAACGGAAGAAACTTGTCACTCGGAGAAGTGGAGGACTATTGCTGGGACAAAGGCATCCGACTTGACCTTGCATCTGTGGCACACCCACAATCCAATGGTCAAGTTGAACGAGCCAATGGATTAATTCTGCAGGGAATCAAGCCACGTCTTGAGGCATCGTTGCATAGAGCAGCTGGAGCCTGGGCGGAAGAATTTCCATCTGTGTTGTGGAGTTTACGAACTACACCCAACATATTTACCGGCTACACCCCCTATTTAATGGTATATGGAGCAGAAGCCATCCTACCTTCCGACATCCTCCACGATGCACCAAGAGTTGCCGCCTACGACGAAGATGACGCTGAAGAATCCAGACGCCTGGATGTAGACCTTCTCGAGGAGGAGCGCGTTTTGGCATGCCAAAGATCTACATATAGACACGACTCTGATACCACTATAGGGTTTCGTAGCATGGAAAACAAAAAATTTCTACCGCATACAAACAAACAAGCCAAGATCTATCTACTAGATTGTAGCAACGATTCGATGGAATAACTCACCCTCGAAGATTCCAAAGTGTTTAACGAGAGCAGATTCTCGTGGGTGATGTAGTCGTACTCTTTCCGATCTCAAGATTGCGTAGACGATCCTTCCGGCGCCAGCGTTCGGCAGCGCTCCCTTGATCGGTCACACGTTCAAGATTAAGAAGACCTTCCTCTCCTTGTTCCAGCGAAAGGAGGTTGTAGCACTCTCCTCGTGATTCCGGCAGCACAACGGCGTGGTACCGGAAGTAGAGGGGGATCTCGCAGGGCTTCGCCTTAAGCCGGAGCGAGTATGGTGGAGTATGAGAGAGCTCTTGGTGATCTAGGGTTTAGAAACACCAATTAGAAGGCTCTAAACCGAAGGCTAGGGCAATTAGAAGCTCTAACTTGACGGCTTGGGAGAAATCCCTAGGCTGTGGCTAGGGTTTAGGTTTAGAGGAGAGGGACTTGTGTACTAGGAGGGAGCCCTGCCCCTCCTTATATAGGTGGAGGGCCGTGCCAAGGGAGGAGTGGAGTCCTCCCCAACTCGGCAGGTGGTGCACGGATTGGGAGGAGGACTCCTCCCCAACTCGGTTTCACCTCTTCCTCCTCTTTCCAAAAAATGCCGTTTGACTTTTCAAACTAGCCGTTTGACTTTTCAAACTAGGATTTGAATAAACCCTTTATTTTGGACAGCGATGACACTTAGTACATGATGCAATCATTCCAACTTGTAATGACACATTCATGTACCCTTCCCCCCGAGTCTTGGGACATTCCGAACATTCTAGAACATTCCCGATGAAAACACGGAACCATTCCCCAACTCCAAACGGACTTTCCTTATATGAATCTTATTCTCCGGACCATTCCGGATCTCCTCGTGATATCCCGAATCCCATTCGAGACTCCGAACAACATTCGGTCTCTTACTCATCATTCCATAACTACTCAACAACATCAAAAGTGTGTCTCCCTACGGTTCGTGAATTATGCGGACATGATCGAGACACTTCTCCGAACAATAACCAATAGAGGAATCTGGAAATTCATATGGCTCCCACATATTTCTACGATTACTTTGCGATCGAATGAACCACTTACATATGATATCAATTTCCCTTTGTCTCACGATAGTTTACTTATCCGAGGTTATGATCGTCGGTATCTCTGCATACCTAGTTCAACCTTGTTACTGATAAGTACTCTTTTCTCGTTCCCGTGATATGTGATCCCTTGTGAGCCAGTCACATGCTTGCAAGCTAATTGGATGACATTTCACCGAGAGGGCCCAGAGTATATCTATCCGTCATATGGATGGACAAATCCCACTCTTGATCCATGTGTTTCAACCAATACTTTCTGAACACTCAATGCCACCTTTATAGCCACCCAGTTACGGTGTGGTGTTTGATGTTATCAAAGCATCCATCCGGCAAAGGTGATATGCATGATCTCATGGTCTAAGGAATTAGATTACTATGCATCAGAAAGCATATAGCAATTGAACTATTAAAATGACTTGATCTTTATGCTACGCTTAACTATAGGAGTATGTCCATCACATCATTCTCCTAATGATATGACCCTGTTGTTAATAACATCTCTATGTTCATGATCAGGAAACCATGATCATATATTAAACAACAAGCTAGTTTAACAAGAGGCTTTACTAGGGACTATTTTATGTTTACAAATCACACAAGTATTAATGTTTCCGGTTAATACAATTATAGCATGGTATGTAAACATTTATCATAAGTATGAAGATATGATAATAACCACTTTATTATTGCCTCTTGGGCATATCTCCAACAGTCTCCCACTTGCACTAGAGTCAATAATCTAGTTTCAAACCTTTGTGTATTCAACACCTATGGCTTTCTGGTGTTGTATGTACACGATCGCTAGTGGTCAACTGATCTCCGGATCTGACACTTCCAGGTCCGTGTGTAATTGCATGTCTTTGCGTCTCTACGCATCACTCATTCTCTAATGAGATGGCTTTGTATAATATTGGTCCTTTGGTGAGACCTTTAGTTCTTTGGGGTTAAAACATGTTGATAGTATTGACGTACAATATATCTTCATAGTATTATCCCACTGTGAACTACACCTAGTTTGACAACAAACTACTTGACACAAATGCCCTCTTTAGCTGCTATTATAGCAGTCATATACTTAGCCTTTTGTTGTAGTATCTGTCACAATGTCTTAACTTTGGAATTCATCCAAATCCATTATGGAACTTACTTTCCATTATATTGTGCCACCCTTAGTTTAGATTGAGATAAACATAATTTGTACTTTGCGACAAAACTAGTATCAATGTAGTACTTTTACAATGAACTAACCATCTATTTGTCACTCTTACAAATAATATACTCTTAGATCTTCCAAAAGATCATAAGAATGTCCTTACTATTGTCCAATGATCAACTTATGAATAATTCTGGTATATGCTCATAACATTTAGAGTATAGGACATATCTGGATTTGTACACATCACAACATGATTGATATAAATACTCTTTGTGATTTCATACATCAAGTATCAATCTATACTTGAATCTTTGTTTCACTTACCAAGTGTCAATACACTTGAATATATCATCAATATTGAACTCATTCAATCCTTTCTGTGTGACAAGAACCTTTCTTGTAGTTTCTATATTGAACTCATTCAATACATCATCTATGTACTTTCGGCACAACCATATTAGCGTCTATTGATGCCAAATATTTGGGTTTTGCGTAAGTCTTTCATCAGGATGAAATTCTTAATATGTGTTAATAAAAGATACATCATTTCTAATCAACAATATGTCCTCCACATAATGTATTAGAAATATGTCTTAGCGCTCCCACTTAATTTCTTGCAAATGCAAGCATCTTCATTGTCTCCGATGAAATTAAACTCTTTTAACAGTTTCATCATAGTGAAGAATCCAACTCCGCGATGCTTACTTCAACCATTGAAGTTTGCATATGCTTTTAGCATCCTTTGAATTAACAAAACCCTTTGGACCGTGTCATGCACACGTCTTAGGTAACCATTCTATTAGAGGAACTTGTTTTGTTTATTCTACTACCACATAACAAAATTATATGTAGTGGTTGCTACATTAATCCGTCTAGACTAAATATCGCTATGAAAGATCAAATCTTGTCATAGTCAATCTTTGAACATTGTTGTGAACTCTTTCCCAACATGTCGACTATTTCATAGATGTGAAACATCCATGTCTACTTCTTTATAGATCCAAACACAATTGTAAGGTCTTACACCTTTCTTGAGGGTCCTTCAAGTTCAAAACTTGATTTCTCGTGTATGGAACTACCACGGATTTTATGGCTTCAAGCCATTTGACGGAGTCAGGGCCCATCATCGCTTCTTTGCATGTAGTCCGTTCATTATTCTCAAATAATGATTCAACCCTCAAATCTTGGTATTTGATTGTTTACTCGACCTACTTGGTTCAATAGAAAATTAGACCTCCGTGACCACAACCTTTGAGGCACGTGAGCCATGAGCATTGTTGCTGCCTCTAGAACACTTTTCGGCGCTCCGCAACTTTGCACATATAGCTAAGGTTCCTTTAACCTTATCAAAGTTCTATTGTCCTCCCACTTATCTTTTCACGAAAAATTCCTTCTCAAAGAAACTTGACGTTCTAAGCGACAAATACTTTTGTCTCCGGTGTTTATGGAGGAATACTTAACAGTAATACAAAGACAGTTTCATCCGACTTTGGTTGCAAACATCTTTCTTATGCATAGCATACCAATGTTTAAGAAAGGACTATTTGGGTTTTATCCCAAACCATAACTTTATATGGTGTCATTTCAGCGGATTATGATGGAGCTCTTTTCAGTGGAAAACGATAGTCTCTAAAGCTTTTAATCTTTAAAATATAATGGCAGTTTTATAAATTACACCTTTGATCTTACCATGTCAAACAAGGTTTTAATTTCATATCTCGAACGCTCCATACTCTTATGATGTTTCGGGAAATGCAAATCCACAGAACGATTCCTTAAATCTTAGGTATTATGCTAAACTTGTAACTCAAATATCTTCCTTTATGATCTTTATCATAAACTATTTATATTCTTATTACAATGATTTTGCACTTCATCTTGAAAGACTTTGAACTTTTCAAATGTTTCATACTTCATCCTTATTAAGTAAATATTCATATATTCACTCAAATTTTCGGAGAAAGCATATGAAGTTGAAATCCATCGCTCTTGACTACATATAATGGATTTCATACAACAATATGTACAAGTTCCAATAAGCTATCCATTCGTTCCCTTTTAGGCCTATGAACGAAGTTTTAATTATCTCTAGGAATGTTTCACAAGCGTCATGTGATCAAAAATCAAAAGACTCCAAAATTCCATCCACATGGAGTTTCTTCATGTTTTCTTTCCAATATAATTTAAACAGCGATGTCACTTCCTAAGTGATCTTTCAATCAATTTGTCTTTCGACATTTTTAGCACTAGTTTTATGGATGTGATTTCTCCAACGAGATTTGTAAATCATCCATCTTTTATGGATTACGGCAATTATTTGAACAACCCTTTTGTTCTCATAACACCTGATAAAACAAATCTTGAAGGTAAGCTTTGATGTTTAACGAGCAACACAATAACCCTTTATTTGTTCTCGATAAACATCATCACATATTCTTTTGCTAGTTACTTAGGCCATTGTAGTTCATGAATTGTGTTGTTTCGTATGACGATTCACACCAACAAATTCAGTATCAAATACTTAAGAACCACATTGTTTAATAAGCAAAGAATATAGCCATAACATGTATGTCATCTATATACTTAAACTGAACAATTCTAGTCTTTTCTTTTCTGCCATATATTTATGAGATTCTCTTTCAGTATTTATTTTCTGTTTGAAAGAATCTATCAACATCAACAGTGGAGTCATACATATGACACATAGTCCAAAGCGTGTATAATTAAATACCAATGTCTTTGGACTTGCACTTTGAAGTAGATCACCATCATCAAATGTTTGGTGTTCTTTCAAATTCCTTTCTTTAGTAATCTATTGGTGTAGTAAACACTTTACCTACATCAAATATTCACCCTTATCATGGAATTATCCATGATCAAGCTACTTTTAGCTTATAACGGTGAACTGTCAGTATAATGTTGCTCTCCAAAACATTTTGGAGGATTAGGACAACTAGTGTCTTCAACCTTTTGCAAATTCTCATTAAATACGAGAACATGACTTTTGCCATATTATACTCTATCATGTTGCAACCAAAACTTCGTTTCAGATATCACAATATCTTCCACACATCATGGTTTCTGAAACAACCCTTTCAGATCCTAGATAACCTTGATATTAAGACAATCCTTTGAATATCAAGAATCATGGAGACAAACATGATACTCATACACTAACTTTTGGAATTGTCACTCTTGTTTTAATACCAATTATTAAACTTCATGGAGTAACCGGAACTTACTGAAAGTTTGCAATAGGACTTTTCAATTTTAGATTAACACTTCCAAACAATACGATACCAGTTCGTAAAGTAACTAACCAGAATTCTATAGTTCTAGCATCTCAATTAAAACTAAGCGCAAGGTGGTAAACGGATGCCAATGACTACAACAACTATTCAAATTCACTTTGATTCAATTTATGATAAATAGTGTTCAACTTTTAATCATATTGCCGTTGAACTCCCACTCAAAACAATATCCCTCACATTGTTTTAGTGATCACACGAACCAAATCCACCACATCAAAACCGATCATCACGAGAGTTGATGTAGCTTCAATGGTGAACAATCAACATGTTCATCATATCTACTATATGACTCATGCTTTACCTTTCGGTGATCCGTGTTCCTGAGACCATGTCTGTACATGCTAGGCTCGTCAAGATCAAACCTTAGCTACCGCATAAGCAAATCTGGCTTGCTTACGTTGTATTCACTTGCGGAATCTAACACACTCGATCATCACGTGGTGCTTCGAAACAACAAGCTTTAGCAACAGTGCATACTAAGGGTGAACACTTTAGAACTTGAAATTTATGTGCATGAGGGATCATCTTATAATGCTACCGTCGTCTACTAAGCAATACAAGATGCATAAAGGATTAACATCACATGCAATTCATAATATGTGATATGATATGGCCTTTCTTCTTTGTGCTTCCGATCTCCATCTTCAAGCACGAACATGATCTCCATCATCACCGGCATTGCATCAAGGTCAATGACGCTTCTCCATGGTTGTCGTCCACTGGCTTCAACTATTACAACTACTTTGAATAGACACGCGGGTCTTAACATAAATTAAAGACAACCATATGGCTCCTGCCGGTTGCCAACTTACAATAAGGAACATTGCATACATCAAATATAATCACAATCATGGCCATATCACATCACTGCACACCCCTGCAAAACAAAGTTAGACGCCTCTACTTTCTTTGCATATTTTACGTGGTTTGGGGCTTTCAATAAGTGTCATTCTAACTTACGAACAAGAACCACAACATTGATACTAGTATTGTTAATCACCCGTTGTAAATTGGATCTCCACTATGCTGGGAGAAACAGGCACCCGCAAAGCCACTTATGCAATACGAGTTGCATGTCAAGCGTGGAGCAAGTCTCATGAACGATGTCATGTAAGGTTAGCTCGGGCTTCATACCAACATCCATAAGATGCAAAGTACACAAGAATCAATCGACAATAAAAGCATCAATGCCCACAATGACCATTGTGTTCTACTACTGTGCAACAGATCTACATATAGACACGGCTCGATACCCTTTGTAGGGTTTCGTAGCATGGAAAACAAAAAATTTCTACCGCATACAAACAAACAAGCCAAGATCTATCTACTAGATTGTAGCAACGAGTCGATGGAATAACTCACCCTCGAAGATTCCAAAGTGTTTAACGAGAGCAGATTCTCGTGGGTGATGTAGTCGTACTCTTTCCGATCTCAAGATCGTGTAGACGATCCTTCTGGCGCCGCGTTCCGGCAGCGCTCCCGCAGTCGGTCACACGTTCGGTACTCGACGAAGACCTTCCTCTCCCTTGTTCCAGCAGGCAGCGGAGGTTGTAGCACTCTCCTCGTGATTCCGGCAGCACAACGGCGTGGTACCGGAAGTAGAGGGGAGATCTCGCAGGGCTTCGCCTTAAGCCGGAGCGAGTATGGTGGAGTATGAGAGAGCTCTTGGTGATCTAGGGTTTAGACACACCAATTAGAAGGCTCTAAACCGGAGGCTAGGGCAATTAGAAGCTCTAACTTGACGGCTTGGGAGAAATCCCTAGGCTGTGGCTAGGGTTTAGGTTTAGAGGAGAGGGACTTGTGTACTAGGAGGGAGCCCTGCCCCTCCTTATATAGGTGGAGGGGCCGGCGGCCAAGGGGAGGGAGTGGAGTCCCTCCCCAACTCGGCTTGGGTGGGGCGCCGGCTTGGGGAGGAGGACTCCCTCCCCAACTCGGTTTCACCTCTTCCTCCTCTTTCCAAAAAATGCCGTTTGACTTTTCAAACTAGACGTTTGACTTTTCAAACTAGGATTTGAATAAACCCTTTATTTTGGACAGCGATGACACTTAGTACATGATGCAATCATTCCAACTTGTAATGACACATTCATGTACCCTTCCCCCTTCGAGTCTTGGACATTCCGAACATTCTAGAACATTCGATGAAAACACCGAACCATTCCCCAACTCAAAGCAGGACTTTCCTTATATGAATCTTATTCTCCGGACCATTCCGGATCTCCTCGTGATATCCCGAATCCCATTCGAGACTCCGAACAACATTCGGTCTCTTACTCATCATTCTATAACTACTCAACAACATCGAATCCTTAAGTGTGTCTCCCTACGGTTCGTGAATTATGCGGACATGATCGAGACACTTCTCCGAACAATAACCAATAGAGGAATCTGGAAATTCATATGGCTCCCACATATTTCTACGATTACTTTGCGATCGAATGAACCACTTACATACGATATCAATTTCCCTTTGTCTCACGATAGTTTACTTATCCGAGGTTATGATCGTCGGTATCTCTGCATACCTAGTTCAACCTCATCTTGATAAGTACTCTTTTCTCGTTCCCGTGATATGTGATCCCTTGTGAGCCAGTCACATGCTTGCAAGCTAATTGGATGACATTTCACCAAGAGGGCCCAGAGTATATCTATCCGTCATATGGATGGACAAATCCCACTCTTGATCCATGTGTTTCAACCAATACTTTCTGAACACTCAATGCCACCTTTATAGCCACCCAGTTACGGTGTGGTGTTTGATGTTATCAAAGAATCCATCCGGAAAAGGTGATATGCATGATCTCATGGTCTAAGGAATTAGATTACTATGCATCAGAAAGCATATAGCAATTGAACTATTAAAATGACTTGATCTTTATGCTACGCTTAACTATAGGAGTATGTCCATCACATCATTCTCCTAATGATATGACCCTGTTGTTAATAACATCTCTATGTTCATGATCAGGAAACCATGATCATATATTAACCAACAAGCTAGTTTAACAAGAGGCTTTACTAGGGACTCTTTTATGTTTACAAATCACACAAGTATTAATGTTTCCGGTTAATACAATTATAGCATGGTATGTAAACATTTATCATAAGTATGAAGATATGATAATAACCACTTTATTATTGCCTCTTGGGCATATCTCCAACACTACCAACAGAAGTTATGCAGCTACCATAGTCGCCGCGTTCGGCATCGCTCGTTTAAAGAGGGGGATCTGGTGCTCCGACTTAAGCAGAAGAAGTCACACAAATTATCCCCACCATGGGAAGGACCGTTCATCATAAGCAAGGCGCTGCTCAATGGGTCCTATTACCTTGTCGACAATCGCGAACTCAAGGATAGACCCAACGAGGATCATAAGCGTAAGCGACGTGACCCGGATGATGACTACCCGGAGCTTAATCGGCCATGGAACATAGCACAGCTACGTCCTTTCTACACTTAGCATTTTTTATCTAATAGTGTACCTCTTATATGGTCAATGACATAAAGCTCTTTGGTTCACTCATTTTGCTGAGTCTTTTACCTCCTTTAGTGTTCATTTTTGGATCATATAAACCTTTATGCACAAGCTTCGCGATTGCACTTGTGAAAATTCCACCTACGGGCGTTAGCTTAAATTTTCTGGTCTACACGTTCTTTGTTGTTTTTATGTGGATTCTGGAGTAGTGACTTTCGGCACTCATTGTCGGCGATTTTGTGTTAGGTTATTGACGGTGCCATTGGGCATCATCACCTAAAGCGCATGGTTCCGACAACGAGTCTTCCGACTCACGAAAAGTCAAGCATACAAACCAAAGTAATGGATAAGCCAGCACTTGCTTAAAAAGTATATACATACTGGAACTTAATCCTTGAGTAGTAGGATACGATCACCATTGTTTTTCGCCTTAAAATATTACATCAACATAGTTTTTCCATGCACAATCCAGAGATGAATCAGAGATTACAAAGTGTTCTTTGATTCTTTGGGCGTAGGGGACTTGGAGGCCGCATCATCACCAACCGGAGAATCACCCTCAGCATCGGTGCTATGATGAGACTCGGAGGATTCTGGGTCGGCGTTGTCGAGAAAGTTCCTGGGCACGAAGACGTCCACATCCACCAACTCGGCAACCCTAGTATCATACCCCGCGAGTGATGACAAGATGGCATCGTGATCGATCTCCTTGCCGTCATCATCTATGTCGGGGATACCAGATGTCACCGTGTCGATGTCGGCACCTTCATAGTGTGCCTTCACCATAGACAACGCCATCCTTGCACCAGCCCGTGCACATGAAGCTTTCCAGCTTGCAATACGCTCGGGGGCTCGGCGCAGAATCTCCGAGTACTTCACCACGGAGTCCGAGGCCTTGATATAAATCTGAAGGGGCTTGGCGATCTCCTTGGCTTGGGCGATGGCGGTATTGATGAAGTTGCCGGCAAGAATCATGCATTCCTTGTCCGAAGGAGGCGAGCGGGTTAAGCCCATGGGCGCTGAAAATTCCAACAATGACTGCATTAGTTAAAAAATCCTAAGTATCCATACTACAGAACTACAAGAAGGAGGACACTTACTGAAGATGCTGGCCTTAGCCTGCCAGACAACGTCCGCCAAGGATTCCTTCTCTTGATTGAGGAGCTTGAACGCCTCGCTGTGGCAAAGGTTCTGCTCATCGGCAGCTTGCTTCTGATCCTTTAGGATCGCAAGCTCCTCTTTCAAGCGATTGATCTCAGCGGAGGCCGAGTCTTGCAGGGCTTTCATAGAATGCTCGTGCATCTGCAGCATTTCTTCTCTCTCCTTCTTAAGGATTTTGTTCTCACTGTCCAGCTGCTGGATGTGCTTGGACTTCTCGACAATATCCTTGGCCTTGGCAACATGTTCTGCAAGACGGATAAAACAAAGTACACACTGAGTACTCGGAGATTATGGGCATAAAAGTAAGATGCAAATGCGCAAAAAGAAAACAGACTCTTGTTTTTGATGATCTGTTCCTTCAAGATGGCTGTTGGGGATATGCTATATGGGTATCCTCATAGCATGTCTCTTATCCGACTAACCCGGGTGGCCCATAGTCGGTAGCATGGCCTATATAGCTTCTGGGCTGACGATTAGGTGGATCCAGAAGGGAGGCCCATGCCGGATAAAGGAAGGCTACGGTGGAGTCACCAGCGTACCCAGAGCCTTGGAGTGCAAGATACACAAGACTAGTAATAGACGGTGTAGAACTCTGTAAACCTGTCAGGCTAGGACTTCTCCCTGTAACCCTAGGACCTGACGACTATATAAGTCGGGCCTATGGGAGCCTTTAGGGCACGATAACTTAGACTTTCTAGTCGCCTCGCACAGTGAACCTATCTTTGTAACTCGGTGTATTGCCATTATAGTGATTTATAGCAGGAGTAGGATTCCGCCACCGTTGTGAGATCTGAACCTGGGTAAGTTGTGTTACCTCGTACCCGTCAACTGTCCGCCTTCCCCACATCTCTAAACACGCACTATGAGGACCCCTCCATGGCGTACTCATCGGCAATACCACGACAGTTGGCGCCCACCGTGGGGCCAGAGGCGCTTCAGGCTCTTCAGCGGGCGAGGACCAAGATCTTCGCGGGAATCGGCGAAACCGTAGCCATCGGTCGCGTTCTCTTCCCCGGCAATGTTCCGATCGTCCCCCCCGACGAGTTCTGGATCTCGGCGAAGACGAACCCTACGCGGTGCTCGATCTTTCCTATCGGAGATATACACCTCTTCATCGGCGAAACCAACTCGGGCACTAGTTCCCTGGGAGTCGGAGGAGCTCCAAGACCCACACGGACCGCCTACGGGCGGGATATGTTCGCGGAAGGATCGATGTCGGATCTCTCTTCGGAGTTTGCCGGCAAAGATCAGGAAGCATCAAGACCCGCACGGACCGCCTACGGGCAGGATACGTTCGTAGAAGGATCGATGTCGGATCTCTCTTTGGAGTTTTCTGGCAAAGATCAGGAAGCATCAAGACCCGCACGGACCGCCTACGGGCAGGATACGTTCACGGAAGGATCAATGTCAGATCTCTCCTTGGAGTTCGCCGACAAAGATCGAAAAAATTCAAGACCCACCCAAACCGCCCCTGTGCAGGATATAAAGGTGGAAGATCACTGCAAATCCGCCGGCTTCGATCGTGCGTCTGGACAGCAGAGATCCAAGTTCTTCGTCGTGGTTACCATCTTCGATCTAGCGCGCTGCATTCAGAGAGAAGGAGAAAACCCCCGCGATTACCTGGCCAGGTGGCTCTGTATACAAGCCGACCTAGCCAACTACCCCAATGATGATGCCATCTATCACTTTGTGGAAGGACTGGACCATGTCATTCTTCTCCGACACTCTCTAAGGCGGCAACAGGCATCAGGACGCCTTACCTTCGAAGGCATGGTGAACACCGTCAACAACTATGCGGAGGCTGAAGCGGCAGCTCCGATAGCGCCTGCGCTCATTGACGGAGCACCTCCGACTCAACCACCACCGCCTCCAGCCGCCATCGTCGCAGCAGCGCCACCACCTCCAGTTATCGTCGAGGCCGTTGCACCTCCACCGCCCGTCATCGAGGAAGCCCTGGCACCCTCCGACACTGTCATTGACGCGCTTTACGCCGATTTCAGTATAGATTCAGAGGAAATAGACTTCAGTCCAGACGAGCTAGACTCCGCTATGCAGGAGATGGAGGAGGAGTACTCGCACGATGAACAAGCTCATAACACCGTCATATCCTGAGGAGTGTTTATCACCATTGGGACAGCGATGGATGAACACCAACCCGGGCAAGCTCCGCCTACGACGCTGTATAAGGGGAAAGGACCACTTATTGCCGCCGATGATGTTCGTGCAAAAGTCATGCCTCCTCCGCCTAATCCAGTGCAACAGCCGCAGGAACTCGGCACCGGTCCGAGCAATAATAACACCGCAAACTTCCACCTCCAGCATCCACGTCGGCAGCAGCCCATGTTACCCCCGCAGATAGAGTGATATACGGCAATCTCCTCGTTGAGCCACTAACTATTGATCATATCCGGAATGTGACTCAACAGCGAGAAGCTCCAGCGATTCTGGAGGAAGCACAAGCCATCAGGAACAAGCGCTAAACTAGATCGAGATCTGGTCAGCGAAATCCATAAGCAGCTAGAGCAATGGAGGCCGAGTACAAGACTCTACTACAGCAGCAGAAGGCTAAGAAAGCTCCGTCTCGCGTCATCAACGACCCTGGTGTATGGCACAACCTAGGATGGGCTCCCTCAAAGCCGGCACAGGCCAAGCCATACATTGTCAGTGAAGGCAAACAGGTGATGCCCACCCCACTCCTTAACCTCGCCGTCACCAAGACCCTTCTGGAGCAGGATAGATCACCTCAGGCAGTACAACAGGTTTACGACCTAGTGGCCAAGGCGGTAAAGCAATAGGAAAATGCCACCTCACAGAGGTTCGAGTCTGACCCAGCGCTCTGCCGATCTAGCCAGTACAAACCGCCAAGGGACGGATCTCCCCAGGATGTCCGATCACGGACAGGTTCATCAGAACAAAGACGGAGGGATGCACGCAACAGGAAGGATGCTATTCCCATATCTTCCAACCACGGAGAAAGAGCCCAACCTCGCCGTCCATCGCCACCGCTCTGATCCCCCCGACGTCAAGAAGACTACAAGACTCACAATCGCATGGATATGCCTCCGCCAAAGCAGTGCGGCATCGTCATCCGCGACAACGCGGCGCATACCCGTCATGGTGAAGAGCACCACCAAGGACATAAGAGTAGGTCACACCAGAACCCTCCGCGTCCGACAAGCAACTGCGGCAAGCATGGGGCATCGCAGGAGGGTAACAGCAAGAAGGCTAACCCACCGCCACCTCCACCTCCATCGCCGCCAAGCGGTCACCATGGCGGAAGGGGCCCGCGTCGTTCACGCAGCCCATCCCCTATTGACAACAAGAAAAAGAACCCGGAGCCATACGACGCACGTTCGCGGATCGATAAGATCCACGAGGCCCGGGAAGGACCATACCTGGGACCATGTTGCTTTGGACCTACAATACGGTCCGCAAGTTACCCCAAAGGTTTCCGGATTGACAAGACCATCAAGCCCTCTGACGGAACCGCCAAGCCTGCCACATGATTGCAGGACTACGGCAACACGGTGGAGATTGCCGGAGGCAACCCCAACGTCGCCGTCAAGTACCTCCCGTTGATGTTGGCGGGCACGGCCCGTCAATGGATCGATGACTTGCCGAAAGAATCTATCTACAACTGGCTGGACATGCAAGAAGCGTTCACCAAGAACTTTGAGGGTACATACAAGCGTCCCTGCACTGTGGGCGATCTACAGCGGTGCGTGCAAGAGAAAGACGAGACATCTCGCGCTTACCTCTTCCGCTGGCTGGATATGAAAAATTCCTGCGCAGGAGTGCACGCTCAGACCGCCATGGCCGCCTTCATCGATGGGCTAGAAAGGGGTACGTTGCTCCACATAAGCTAAAGCACTTGCAGGATAATCATCAGGTTAACTTGAATCAGATGATTCAGTTAGCTAGTGAGTTCGTAGCTGCCGCCGACGATGCTCGTGGCTCCTTTCCGGCAACAACCGTTCCAACCCAAGCTCGGAGGAATAGCAGTGCAAAGCGGAAAACTGCTCCAGAAGAAAAGCAATCTACCGACATGGTCGCCATCACTTTTGCAGGACGAGGCGAAGGCGGACAACATGGCCGAGGAAGGGGAGCAGGCCGCGAGCAGCAGGGAGGAAGTGAAACCAACGCGGCGCCGCTCCGCGTTCCCCAAACCTACGAAGAGTACCGCGATATGCCGTGCCTCGCACCTCAACGCCAACGACAAGGCCACCCATACCAATCGACACTGCAAATTCGTCAACAACCTCAAGGAAGACCCGGAGTCCGGCTATGAGCGAAGTCGGAAGAACAGACCGCGAGGCAAGGGCAAGGGGAAGAAGAAGGAGGAGGAGTCCAAGGATTCAAGTGACATGGACGAGGACGTTGACCCTAAGCACGCCGCCAAGGGTGATGACAAGGGCAAGAACCCCTTCGCAAAGAAGGCCCCAGTTTACCACACTTTCCTTAGCACCCCCACCGTCCGACAACAGAAGATCTCTCTAAGGATCCTGATGGCTACTCTCCCCCCAGTCCCCCAATAACTGCGCTGGTCGGAGGTTCCAATCACTTGGGACAGGTCGGACCACCCAGACCTTGTGCCCACGGAGAACCAGTACGCCATGGTCATCAACCCATTGATTGACGGCACGGAGTTCACCAAGTGCATGGTGGATAGTGGAAGCAGCATCAACATTATGTACCTGGATACACTGCAGAAGATGAACTTGACAGAGGCAAACCTAAGGCGGACCAAAACCGTGTTCCATGGTGTAGTTCCTGGTCGGGAAGCTCGGTCCCTTGGGTGCATCACGCTTCAGGTAGCCTTTGGCGACGTTAATAATTACCGCCAAGAGCGCATGACCTTTGAGGTGGTCCCCTTCAAGAGCGTGTACCACGTCATATTCGGCCACGACATATTCCACACGTTCATGGCCAAGCCATGCTTCGTATACAACAAACTCAAGATACCCGGACCAAACGGAGTCATCACCGTATCCGGAAGCTTCACCAAGGCAAGGGACTGCGAGATCAATGAAGCAGCCGTTGCAGAAGCTGTCCTCTATAGCGAAGAATTCAAGGAGATCCAGAGCAAGGTCAATGACTCAGAGATGCCCGCATCAAAGAAGCAGATCTCCGACTCCACTCCTGCGTTCAAGGCTGCCATCGAAACCAAGCCGGTAGAACTTGTGGTAGGCGATGCCTCCAAGACCGTCGCCATTGGGACGAACCTGGACCCCAAATAGGAAAGCGCGCTCGTTGAGTTCCTCCGTGAGAATAGGGACATCTTTGCCTGGCAACCTGCCGACATGAAAGGTGTACCTAGGGAACTTGCCGAGCACAGCTTAAACATTGATCATAAATGTAAACCAGTGAAACAACCTCTACGACTCTTCGGAGATGAGAAGAGACGCGCCATTCGCAAAGAGATAGCTAGGTTACTTAAGGCTGAGTTTATCCGAGAAGTCCTTCACACCCGATGGGTGGCCAATCCTGTACTTGTCCCCAAAAAGGGAACCAATGAATTAAGAATGTGCGTTGATTACACCGGCTTGAACAAAGCATGTCCCAAAGATCCGTTTGCTTTGCCTCGCATTGACCAAGTCATTGACTCGACGGCTGGCTCGGAACTTTTGTGTTTTCTCGATGCATACTCAGGATACCACCAGATCAAAATGAGGAAGTCGGATCAATTGGCCACTTTGTTCACTACCTCATATGGCATGTTTTACTACGTCACAATGCCCTTTGGGCTGAAAAACGCAGGTGCTACTTACCAGCGGAAAATGCAACGTTGCCTTCATGACCAAATTGGTCGGAACGTTCACGCTTATGTGGACGATATCACGGTGATGTCTAAAAAAATCAAATGACTTAATCTCCGGAGATTGAGGGCATCACGCTGCTCCTCGATCGTTGGTCGCGAAAGCCTTCCGGCAAGGATTCTACTGGCTGACCGTGAAGGCGGACGCCGACAAGCTGGTTGAGATGTGCACAGGATGCCAGTATTATGCCCGACAACCACATGTCCCTGCTGAAGAATTGCGAACAATACCAATAACTTGGCCGTTTGCAGTCTGGGGGCTAGACATGGTGGGGCCGTTACAGACCGCACCGTGTGGATTTACGCATCTGCTTGTAGCAGTTGACAAATTCACCAAATGGATAGAATCTAAACCCATTAGAAAGCTTGATGGGGCAACTGCCCTTAGGTTTTTCCGCGATATAGTGGTGAGATTTGATCTCCCACATAGCATCATCACCGACAACGGAAGAAACTTGTCACTCGGAGAAGTGGAGGCCTATTGCTGGGACAAAGGCATCCGACTTGACCTTGCATCTGTGGCACACCCACAATCCAATGGTCAAGTTGAACGAGCCAATGGATTAATTCTGCAGGGCATCAAGCCACGTCTTGAGGCACCGTTGCATAGAGCAGCTGGAGCCTGGGCGGAAGAATTGCCATCTATGTTGTGGAGTTTACGAACTACACCCAACGGATCTACCAGCTACACCCCTATTTAATGGTATATGGAGCAGAAGCCATCCTACCTTCCGACATCCTCCACGATGCACCAAGAGTTGCCGCCTACTACGAAGATGACGCTGAAGAATCCAGACGCCTGGATGTAGACCTTCTCGAGGAGGAGCGTGTTTTGGCATGCCAAAGATCCGACATCTACCAGCAGAAGTTACACAGCTACCATAGTCGCCGCGTTCGGCATCGCTCGTTTAAAGAGGGGGATCTGGTGCTCCGACTTAAGCAGAAGAAGTCACACAAATTATCCCCACCAGGGGAAGGACCGTTCATCATAAGCAAGGCGCTGCTCAATGGGTCCTATTACCTTGTCGACAATCATGAACTCAAGGATAGACCCAACAAGGATCATAAGCGTAAGCGACGTGACCCGGATGATGACTACCCAGAGCTTGATCGGCCATGGAACATAGCACAGCTACGTCCTTTCTACACTTAGCATTTTTTATCTAATAGTGTACCTCTTATATGCTCAATGAAATAAAGCTCTTTGGTTCACTCATTTTTCTGAGTCTTTTACCTCCTTTAGTGTTCATTTTTGGATCATATAAACCTTTATGCACAAGCTTTGCGATTGCACTTGTGAAAATTCCGCCTACGGGCGTTAGCTTAAGTTTTCTGGTCTACACGTTCTTTGTTGTTTTTATGTGGATTCTGGAGTAGTGACTTTTGGCACTCATTGTCTGCGATTTTGTGCTTAGGTTATTGACGGTGCCATTGGGCATCATCACCTAAAGCGTATGGTTCCGACAACGAGTCTTCCGACTCACGAAAAGTCAAGCATACAAACCAAAGTAATGGATAAGCCAGCACTTGCTTAAAAAATATATACATACTGGAACTTAATACTTGAGTAGCAGGATACGATCACCATTATTTTCCGACTTAAAAGATTACATCAACATAGTTTTTCTGCACACAATCCAGAGATGAATCAGAAATTACAAAGTGTTCTTTCATTCTTTGGGCGCAGGGGACTTGGAGGCCGCATCATCACCAGCCGGAGAATCATCCTCAGCATCGGTGCTATGATGAGACTCAGAGGATTCTGGGTCGGCGTTGTCGAGAAAGTTCCTGGGCACGAAGACGTCCACATCCACCAACTCGGCAACCCTGGTATCATACCCCGCGAGTGATGAAAAGATGGCATCGTGATCGATCGCCTTGCCGTCATTATCCACGTCGGGGATACCAGATGTCACCGTGTCGATGTCGGCACCTTCATAGTGTGCCTTCACCATAGACAACGCCATCCGTGCACCAGCCCATGCACAAGAAGCTTTCCAGCTTGCAATACGCTCGGGGGCTCGGTGCAGAATCTCCGAGTACTTCACCATGGAGTCCGAGGCCTTGATATAAATCTGAAGGGGCTTGGCGATCTCCTTGGCTTGAGCGCTGGCGGTGTTGATGAAGTTGCCGGCAAGAATCATGCATTCCTTGTCCGAAGGAGGCGAGCGGGTTAACCCCATGGGCGCTGAAAATTCCGACAATGGCTGCATGAGTTAAAAAATCCTAAGTATCCATACTACACAACTACAAGGCGGAGGACACTTACTGAAGATGCTGGCCTTAGCTTGCCAGACGACGTCCGACAAGGATTCGTTCTCTTGATTGAGGAGCTTGAACGCCTCGCTGTGGCGAAGGTTCTGCTCATCGGCAGCTTGCTTTTGATCCTTTAGGATCGCCAGCTCCTCTTTCAAGCGATTGATCTCAGCGGAGGCAGAGTCTTGCAGGTCTTTCATAGAATGCTCATGCATTTGCAGCAATTCTTCCCTCTCCTTCTTAAGGATTTTGTTCTCGCTGTCCAGCTGCTGGATGTGCTTGGACTGCTTGACAATATCCTTGGCCTTGGCAACATGTTCTGCAAGACGGAGAAAACAAAGTACACACTGAGTACTCAGAGATTATGGGCATAAAAGTAAGACAGAAATGCGCAAAAAGAAAACAGACTCTTGTTTTTGATGATCTATTCCTTCAAGATAGCGGTTTTACCCTTTTCAGCTTCAAGGTCCGCGCGCATCTTCTGGTACTTCTCGTTGGCCATGCCCCTCCGTGCGTTCTCGTTCTGTGGAAATAAATACAAGGTTAAGACGTTGTTTAGTCTTCTTGGAGTTTCTAGTCGGTGAATTTCCGCCTAAAGGCTCGGGGGCTACAGCGAGAGTTTTTAACTTAGCAATATGCTTAGCTTTTCTTTAAGCATCTAGTCGGAGCTAATTCAGTTCTCAACTAGAGGCTTGGGGGCTACAATATAAAGTTTTAACTCGGAAAATATTTAGTTTTTTTTAAAGTGTCTAGTCGGAACTAATTCAGTTACAACTAGAGGCTTGGGGGCTACAGCACTTAAATGTATAAACACTGTGTATGCTACTCTTAAAGCATCTAGTCGGAATAATTCATTCCATCTAAAAGCTTGGGGGCTACAGTGCGAGTTCTATCTAACTTAGTTTCTCTTACAGCATATAGATGCAAAACCCATGGGTTTCCGTTTACATCCTCGGGGCTACAGTGGGATACTCATATAAAATGCAAAAGGTAAAGTAAAAACATACAAGTGCGATGATCTTGAGGTTTGTAGCGCTCTCAGCCAGCAGCTTGCCAAAGGAAACGCTGTTTCCTCGCAAGATGTCTGCTTGTCGGAGCAGCTCCTCAATACCGCACGTTGGAGATGACGGCACTCCTCCAGGAACCATAGTTGTGTTACCCGACATGAGCGCCGGGAAGACTATCTTCGGAAAGTCAAAGGGTTTCTGGGGAGTAGAGGAGCCGCCTTCGGCAGAAGTACCAACTCCCAGCATCGCCTTGCCACTACCGATGGCATCGTTAGCCGGAGCTTCAGCCATTTGAAGAGCAGTGCTCTCCTGCGTCCTTTGCTGCTTTCGGTAGAGGCGCCAGAATCCACTTCCATGGCGGAAGGGCCTGGTACCTCCTGAACTTGGGAGCTTGTCGGATTAGTGGAGGGCTTGACGGCAGGGGTGGTAGGGGCGATGGCGGGAGAGGAGTCACGATGCAACATATCCTTAATATTTCTAGAAGCCCCAAGAGTCTTGGAGGACTTCTTGAGGCTGCTTGTGGCTTTCTTCCTGAAACGTGCAAAATGCATAAGTACAGGAATAAGACAGACAAATGAGACAATGTCGGAGAATAAGAATCTTACACTAGGGGGAGGGGTGCTTTGGCAAACATTCCAGTGGCTTTCTTCTTCTCTGCCTCCAGGGCGGCAGTACTCTTTTTGGAGGATCCACCCTCCGTCTTCTTCTTCTTACCTCCATCGGCAGCGTCAGAGGTGGATCTCTTCCACTTTCGCGCCAATGGGATATCATCGTCGGACACGACCGTGACTTCCTTCATCTTTGGATCATAGATTTGGGCGGCTAGGTTGCCCTCATCTAGATCACTAAGCTGTTAAGTGAGAAATCACCATGTTAGACAAGATGATTTTAGTAAGACGGAAAAACTGGAGCGATGTCATACACGGAAAATAAAATGTCTGCCTTTGGGCACTTTCTGTCTACGAACATGTCGTAGGTGAGGGTGAAGCCGCGCTTCTTATCCTTCACCTTGACGATGTCCTTAAGGCGGAACTTAACGGAGTCGCTCAAGAAGTTGTCCTCGGAGATTTGCAGGGAATCCCTTCGATCGCCGGTGTACTCGTGCATAAACTTCGTGCGGTGCTGCAGAGGTTGGATCCGCCTGATGAACCAGCACATGGCTAGGTCCAAGCCGGTCAGACCCGTCTCTACGAACCACTCGATCCGCCTTATGGCGCGGGAAGCGTTGAGGTGAGAGGGAAGGGAGGCATGGGATCGCCATGTGGAGACTTCGGCGGCGGCTCCATCCATGAAGTCCGGTTATGTTTCTTCTCGGCCCGACAAAGGAATGTCGGGGCCGTAGAAGTACGTCCGCTGCCAGTTCTTGCATGATTCATGGCCGACGATGTCGGGGAACCGCCGGCCAGGACGGATCTTGAAGCTTATGGTGCCGCAGTTTCTCAGCTCCTCCCTAATGTGTCCGGCTTCACGCTTGACGGCGAAAAAGTATACAAACATATCTAACCTAGGCCTAATCCCTAGGTAACCCTCACAAAGTGCCGCGAAGTTGCTAAGCACTAGGATGCTATTGGGGGAGAGGTTATGGGGTTGGACTTTGAAGTGGTTCAAGACGGACAAGAAGAAGTGGGAGATGGGCAGAGAAACTCCGCGTACCAGTTGTGCCTTGAGGTACACCTTCTCTCTAGCTTGGGGAGAAGGAGTCACCTCGCCGGCCGGTGCCGCCCGCCAGGCGAGCCCCTCCGTTGCGGGGAGGTAGCCCTCGACGACCATCTCTTGGATATCGCGGCTGGTGATGTCCGAGCCGCGCCAATCGCCTTTTTGCGAGTCTGGTTCCTCGTCTAGAGGCTCCAGCGCCGCTAGTTTTTGGTCACCACTGGTGGTTTCAATCACCACCGATGAGGGAATGACCAGCCCCTCTGGCGGCATGACGATGGAGCTCGCCGGCTTCGGGCAACGCCGCCATCGATGGGGAGGAGCTGCTGCTGGCCATGGGGTGCTAGGAGGATGCGAGCTGCGCAGAAGGAGGCTAGGGTTTTCGAGGTTTTCGCGGAGAGCTCGAGGAGGCGCGCGTCTGGAGGAAGAAGACGATGACGCGAGAGAATGGGGTGAAAAAGTACCATGTGTCCCACGGTTACTATTTATCCTACTCTGCGTCAAGATTCGTGCAGCTAATCGGACGATTGCCGCGTAGACGACGTGTTCCTGAAACGTGGACGGTAATTTCGCCACGTCTCCAACCGTCGCCGCAAACGGTTCGTATCGCTCGTGCAGGAAAATCGGATATGATTGCGTTCTCTACATGTGTGAGTTACGAGGCGTCGCTGACCTAAGCCTACGTCGTCCTAGCTGACACAGGTAGATGAGCCGTCTCATCGAAGATTCCGGCATGGACGGATTTAATACGACTACGGAAGAGTACGATGGAAGATTCAGCGTTTCTCCGGCTTACTATTTGAAGACGGGGAAAACCTTTGCAGGGTTCTTTGGGAGGACTACAAGATGTTGCTTGACGATTTGCCTACATCCATCTAGACGGAGCATTCCACGTAAAGAGGCAAGACAGCGCAAGATCTCGGAGTTCTCCGGGGGCTACTGTTGGGGATATGCTATATGGGTGTCCTCATAGAATGTCTCTTATCTGACTAACCCGGGTGGCCCATAGTCGGTAGCATGGCCTATGGCCTGCTGGGCGGCCCAGTTAGGTGGATCCAGAAGGGAGGCCCATGCCGGATAAAGGAAGGCTATGGTGGAGTCACCAGCGTACCCGGATCCTTGAAGTGCAAGATACACAAGACTAGTAATAGACGGTGTAGAACTCTGTAAACCTGTCCGGCTAGGACTTTTCCCTGTAACCCTAGGACCTGACGACTATATAAGACGGGCCTATGGGAGCCTTTAGGGCACGCTAACTTATACTTTCTAGTCGCCTCGCACAGCGAACCTATCTCTGTAACTCGGCGTATTGCCATTATAGTGATTTATAGCAGGAGTAGGATTCCGCCACCGTTGTGGGATCTGAACCTGGGTAAGCTGTGTTACCTCGTACCCGTCAACCGTCCGCCTTACCCCATGTCTCTAAACACGCACTGTGAAGACCCCTCCATGGCGTACTCGTCGGCAATACCACGACAATGGCGGTTTTACCCTTTTCAGCTTCAAGGTCCGCGCGCATCTTCTGGTACTTCTCGTTGTCCATGCCCCTCCGCGCGTTCTTGTTCTGTGGAAATAAATACAAGGTTAAGTCGTTGTTTAGTCTGCTTGGAGTTTCTAGTCGGAGATTTTCCGCCTAAAGGCTCGGGGGCTACAGCGAGAGTTTTTAACTTAGCAATATGCTTAGCTTTTCTTTAAGCATCTAGTCGGAGCTAATTCAGTTCTCAACTAGAGGCTTGGGGGCTACAGTATAAAGTTCTAACTCGGAAAATATTTAGCTTTTCTTAAAGTATCTAGTCCGAACTAATTCAGTTACAACTAGAGGCTTGAGGGCTACAACACTTAAATGTATGAACACTGTGTATGTACTCTTAAAGCATCTAGTCGGAATAATTCATTCCATCTAAATGTTTGGGGGCTACAATGCGAGTTCTATCTAACTTAGTTTCTCTTAGAGCATATAGATGCAAAACCCATGGTTTTGCGTCTACATCCTCGGGGGATACAGTGGGATACTCATACAAAATACAAAAGGTAAAGTAAAACTTACAAGTGCGATGATCTTGAGGTTTGTAGCACTCTCAGCCAGCAGCTTGCCAAAGGAAACGTTGTTTCCTCGCAAGATGTATGCTTGTCGGAGCAGCTCCTCAATTCCGCACGTAGGAGATGACGACACTCCTCCAGGAACCATAATTGTGTTACCCGGCATGAGCGCCAGGAAGACTATCTTCGGGAATTCGAAGGGTTTCTGGGGAGTAGAGGCGCCGCCTTCGGCAGAAGTACCAACTCCCAGCATCGCCTTGCCGCTACCGATGGCATCCTTAGCCGGAGCTTCAGCCATTTGAAGAGCAGTGCTCTCCTGCGTCGCCTCCTCGCCGACAACAGCGAGCTCGGTAGAGGCGCCAGAATCCACTTCCATGGCGGAAGGGCCTGGTACCTCCTGAACCTGGGAGCTTGTTGGAGTAGAGGAGGGTTTGACGGTAGGAGTGGTAGGGGCGATGGAGGGAGAGGAGTCGCGATGCAGCATATCCTTAATATTTCTAGAAGCCCCAAGAGTCTTGGAGGACTTCTTGAGGCTGGTTGTGGCTTTCTTCTTGAAACGTGCAAAATGCATAAGTACAGGAATAAGACAGACAAATGAGACAATGTCGGAGAATAAGAAGCTTACACTAGGGGGGGGTGCTTTGGCAAACATTTCGGTACCTTTCTTCTTCTCCGCCTCCAGGGCGGCAGTACTCTTTTTGGAGGCTCCACCCTCTGTCTTCTTCTTCTTACCTCCGTCGGCAGCGTCAGAGGTGGATCTCTTCCGCTTTTGCGCCAACGAGATATCATCGTCGGACACGACCATGACTTCCTTCATCTTTGGATCGTAGATTTGGGCAGCCAGGTTGCCCTCATCTAGATCTCTAAGCTATTAATTGAGAAATCACCATGTTAGACAAGATGATATTAGTAAGACGAAAAAACTGGAGCAATGCCATACACGGAAAATAAAATGTCTACCTTTGGGCACTTTCCGTCTACGAACATGTCGTAGGTGAGGGTGAAGCCATGCTTCTTATCCTTCACCTTGACGATGTCCTTAAGGAGGAACTTAATGGAGTCGCTCGAGAAGTTGTCTTCGGAGATTCAGAGGGAATCCCTTTGGTCGCGGGTGTACTCGTGCATCAACTTCGTGCGGTGCTGCAGAGGTTGGATCCACCTGATGAACCAGCACATGGCTAGGTCCAGGCCGGTCAGACCCGTCTCTACGAACCACTCGATCCGCCTTATGGCGTGGGAAGCGTTGAGGTCGGAGGGAAGGGAGGCATGAGATCGCCATGTGGAGACTTTGGCGGCGGCTCCATCCACGAAGTCCGGGTATGTTGCTTCTCGGCCGGAAAAAGGAATGTCGGGGCCATAGAAGTATGTCCGCTGCCAGTTCTTGCATGATTCGTGGCCGACGATGTCGGGGAACCGCCGGCCAGGACGGATCTTGAAGCTTATGGTGCCGCAGTTTCTCAGCTCCTCCCTACTATGTCCGGCTTCACGCTTGATGGTGAAAAAGTATACAAACAGATCTAACCTAGGTTTAATCCCTAGGTAACCCTCACAAAGTGCCGCGAAGTTGCTAAGCACTAGGATGCTATTGGGGGATAGGTTATGGGGTTGGACTTTGAAGTGGTTCAAGACGGACAAGAAGAAGTGGGAGATGGGCAGAGAAACTCCGCGTACCAGTTGTGCCTTGAGGTACACCTTCTCTCCGGCTTGGGGAGAAGGAGTCACCTCGTCGGCCGGCGCCGCCCGCCAGGCGAGCCCCTCCGTTGCAGGGAGGTAGCCCTCGGCGACCATCTCTTGGATGTCGCGGCTGGTGATGTCCGAGCCGTGCCAGTCGCCTTTATGCGAGTCTGGTTCCTCGTCCAGAGGCTCCAGCGCCGCCAGTTTTTGGTCGCCGCCGGTGGTTTCAATCACCTCCGATGCGGGGATGACCAGCCCCTCTGGCGGCACGATGATGGAGCTCGCCGGCTTCGCCGCGGCTTCGCTCGACGCCGCCATCGATGCGGAGGAGCTGCTGCTGGCCATGGAGTGCTGAGAGGATGCGAACTGCGCAGAAGGAGGCTAGGGTTTTCGAGGTTTTCACGGAGAGCTCGAGGAGGCGCGCGGCTGGAGGAAGAAGACGATGACGCGAGAGAATGGGGTGAAAAAGTGGCATGTGTCCCATGGTTACTATTTATCCCACTCCGCGTCAAGATTCGTGCAGCTGATCGAACGGTTGCCGCATAGACAACGTGTTCGTGAATGTGCGCGGTAATTTCGCCACGTCTCCAACCGCCGCCGCCAACAGTTCGTATCGCTCGCGCGGGAAAATTGGATATGATTACGTTCTCTGCGTGTGTGAGTTACGAGGCGTCGCTGACCTATAGCCTGCGTCATCATAACTGACATGGTAGATGAGCCGTCTCATCGAAGATTCCGGCATGGACGGATTTAATCCGACTACGGAAGAGTACGATGGAAGATTCAGCGTTTCTCCGGCTTGCTATTTGAAGACAGAGAAAACCTTTGCAGGGTTCTTTGGGAGATCTACAAGATGTTGCTTGACGATTTGCCGACATCCATCTAGACGGAGCATTCCACGTAAAGAGGCAAGACGGTGCAAGATCTCGGAGTTCTCCGGGGGCTACTGTTGGGGATATGCTATATGGGTATCCTCATAGCATGTCTCTTATCTGACTAACCCGGGTGGCCCATAGCCGGTAGCATGGCCTATGGCCTGCTGGGCGGCCTAGTTAGGTGGATCCAGAAGGGAGGCCCATGCCGGATAAAGGAAGGCTACGATGGAGTCACCAGCGTACCCGGAGCCTTGGAGTGCAAGATACAAAAGACTAGTAATAGGCGGTGTAGAACTCTGTAACCTGTCCGGCTAGGACTTTTCCCTGTAACCCTAGGATCTGACGACTATATAAGTCGGGCCTATGGGAGCCTTTAGGGCAAGACAATTTGAGATGATAACTTAGACTTTCTAGTCACCTCGCACAGCGAGCCTATCTCTGTAACTCGGCGTATTGCCATTATAGTGATTTATAGCAGGAGTAGGATTCCGCCACCGTTGTGGGATCTGAACCTGGGTAAGCTGTGTTACCTCGTACCCGTCAACCGTCCGCCTTACCCCACGTCTCTAAACACGCACTGTGAGGACCCCTCCATGGCGTACTCATCGGCAATACCACGGCAACATACTTGTGATTAAACCCCCTACAAGCATCCGGAACTACATGAAAGTAATTAAGGTATAAACCTAACCACAGCCTTAAACTCTGAGATCCTACGCCCCATTGCCAATGGTGTACTAACAGGGGTTCAGGTTTATGTCACCCTGGCAACCCCACAATTAGTAGCCAATTACACAATGCATTCCCCTAGGCCCATTGATGACCCACAAGTGTAGGGGATCGCAAGAGTCTTCGCGGGTAGTATTACCCAATTTATTGATTCGACACAAGGGGAGCCAAAGAATACTTGCAAGCCTTAACAACTGAGTTGTCAATTCAGCTGCACCTAGAAATAGTTCTTGATCACAAAAGTTTATCAGTAGAAATAGTTTGGTAGTAGTATCAGCAAAGCAACAACAATAGTAGAATAAGAGCAATAGTAACGATGTGATAAATTGGGATTTGAGTGCGGTTGGCATAGGGATGGATGGATTGGTGTTGCATGAACGAGTCTAAACATGTAACTTCAAGATCTAGGGCATTGTAGATAAATAATAACAAGCATCCAAGTACTAAACAATCCTAGGCATGTGCTCCAAATATAGTCATACGTGCTCGCAATGAGAACTTGCACAACATCTTACATCAGCCCATTACCCATGGCGTGGGGCCTCTAGGAACTCTTGGCAATTAAGGTGCTCCTATTGATAGAGCACCGGAGCAAAGCATTAACACTCTGTGAACACATGTGATCCTCACACCACATCCATCCCCTCCGGTTGTCCCAATTATTGTCACTTTGGGGCCTTTAGATCCGGACAATGATATGTGTACACAACTTGCAGATAAGATCACAAACAATACTATCATAATGATTCAATAATAAGTTCAGATCTGAGATCATGGCACTTAGGCCCTAGTGACAATCATTAAGCACAACAAGTTGCAACAAAGTCAAATAGCACTAATAGATATACTAGGCACTATGCCCTAACAGATCTTATTCGATTACATGATAGAACTCATCCAAACCCTACCATCCCCAAGCCTACAGCGGGGGATTACTCACTCATGTATAAGGGAAACATGGATGGTTGATGGAGATGCGTTTGACGAGGTTCGATCTCGTCAATTCCTATTGTTATAGACTTTGGTTTTGGAGAAGATGGGGATGCTAGATATCGTGGAACGGTTAACAGACAAGCAATACGGGGACACGAGATTTACCCAGGTTCAGGCCCCTAGAGGGAAAACCCTACTCCTGCTTGTCTGCTCTTGATTATGTCGAAACCGAAAGTTACAGTGGTGCGTAGATGCAATCTGGCGTGGGGTGCGTATGATATGAGTTGAGTTCTTCTCCTCACTGTGCCCTCCTAGCCTTTATATAGATAGGAAGGTCCCGTGCATAGGTCGAGTTGGTTACAGATTAGGGTTTGCACCCTTCGAAATTCTATCTATTTTAGTCTTGTTCTCCAAGGATCCGAAGTCGTCATGGGCTTGGGCCACCCGAAAACTCCATGGGCCGCGTATCTTGTCGTGGGCCTTCCTTGGGCTGGACCGTATATGCCAATGTTGTGTACCTGTTGGGTATAACCATGTCAGTAGCCCCCGAGTGTTCAGTCGAATCATAGATTCGGCTGAGGACTCTTTGATCTTTCGGGTGCGGTTGGACCTGTTTGTAAGAGTAAACCTATAGTTCACAGGGATAGTTGATGCGTGTGCCTGATTCTCCTAATGGATCAGGGCCAGTTAAATGTCATAGGACAAAACAACACGATCTTCATCAAACCCGAGTCCCTGGAATCGAATTTGGAACAGATGCTGGTGTGATTCAACCCAGGCCGCTGAGGTATTATAGGAGTCGAATCCCAATGATTTTTTGAGTGATATACCTAACGTGTCCATCAAGATTTTCGTCATGTCTATTGACACGGTATTTTACTGGCAGAGCGCAGTCAGGTGCGTTACTAGGCCATCAGATGATATATGTAGGTCTTTATCTTTGCGTCATAGACACAGCATTCGAAATTTTATCACCACGGAGGTGTTTCGGGTGGCCAAGGAGGATACTTCTCACTTAGCATTAGTTTGGGCAAACTTGCCAGAAAAAATGTTGTATATTGATCCGAAGGATCGCAGTCGAAGAATTATATAGGGTGAGCGGCTAGAGCTCCCTATGGGAGTATCCCCCGAGTGTCTGTTTGAGTCATAGACTCGAGCAGAGACTTTAGTTCAGTTGTTTGAGCTTTAGGTCCAAAGGACACACTTTTTTTGGATGCTTGATCAACTCTCCCTATGGAAGTAGCCCCCGAGTCCGTAGTGGAGTCGTAGACTCGACGTAGGACTCGAAGATAATCGATGTTCTCTTAGAATTTCTCAGGTGCGCGGCCAGCGCTCCTGATAGGAGTAGACCCCGAGTAGTTGTTCGAATCGTAGATTCGAATAAGTACTTGATTTTCCAGCCGAAGATTTCTAGCCGTTGCTAGCTCGCTTTTTGATGACGTCAGTGCTAACGATCAGTGACCTCAACCGTCCGCGGCGCCAGAGGTGACGTGATAGGACGCGCGTGGGTCCCACTTCCTGACTTGGAGTTGACTAGTCATGCGCGTCGTGGCGAGAATTACGGCGTCTCCTCAATTTCCGTGCAAAGTGGATGGCGTGCGGGCGACGGTTCGCTTCTGTGTTGACACGTGTAGGGTTAGATTTTGCCTGCGCAACGGTTCATGTTCGTCGTCCTCATCTTTATAACCGTGGGGAAAATAGTGATTCTTTTTCACCCCTTTGCCATTTCATTTCACCATTGCCTTCCATTTTCACGAGCTTTGCCTCCTTCACGGGTACTGGACGTTCTCTGATCTTTTCCCTCCTCCTTTCTATGCGCGCACAACCATCGTCGATGCTCCTCCATGGGCAAGTCGAAGAGGACCTCCACCGGAGCAGGGTCCAGCGCTGCCGCCGGTGGAAAGAAAGTTGACATGAGTAGGCTCCAGCGTTATGCTTTTGTTCGAGTGATTTGCCTTATGATTGCTTGTACTGATATTTGATGTCATCTTTGTGCAGGAGCTCAAGGTGGCTGGCATGGTGTGAAGGGAATATGCTCGAGGGGCAATAATAAAGTGGTTATTATCGTATTCCTTGTTTATGATAAATGTTTATTTTGCATGCTATAATTGTATTAATATGGAAACGTTAATACATGTGTGTTTACTAAACAAAAAAGGAAGTTCCTAGTTATGCCTCTCTTATAAACTAGCTCGTTGATTAACAAGATGATCAAAGGTTTCCTGATCATGGACATTGGATGTTGTTAATAACGAGATCACAACATTAGTGTAATGATGTGATGAACATTCATCCGAAGTATAGCATTACGATCAAATTCATTGATTTTATATTGATATAACAACTTACAAAGTATTACTAATCCTTAGACCATGAGATCATGTGAATCACTAACACCGGAAGTGTTTCTTGTTGACATCAAACGTCACACCGTAACTGGGTGATTATAAAGATGGCTTCAAAACTACTAAAGTGTTATGTTGAGACTCATGGATCGAGAGTGGAATTTGTTCATCCCGATGATGGATAGATATGCTCTGGGCCCTCTCGGTGATATCACATTGATTAGCTTGCAAGCAAGTGATTTGATCACTAGAATGTTATATCACGGGAACGAGAAAAGAGTGCATGTCGGTAACGAGATCAAACTAGGTATGGAGATACTAATGATCGAATCTCGGACATGTAATATATCGTGAAACAAAGGGATTAATATACTAGCATAAAAGGTTCCGACGATCACATGAAAGTCATCGTTGAATGTGTGGGAGTCGGTATGGATCTCCAGGTCCCGCTTCTGATTATTGATCAGAGAAGGGTTTCGATCATGTCCGGATATTCGCGAACTATAGGGTGGCACACTTAAGGGACACTGACATCCAATTGGAGCAAAAGTTTCATGCCGGAAAGAATAACAAGCGCAGTAATTTATTTCACTAGACACCAAAACTGTTTCGGTTGAAATTGCTAAAACTAGTTCTGCATGTGAAATTGAATACTAGCAGGGGTTTTATGTGAATGTTTGTTAATTAAAGTAATTAACAAAATTATGAATAAATAAATAAAAGAGTTTTATTTAAACGAGAGCTTGCATTAAATTTGGTGGAAATTTAATGCATGTGAGTGGATTTTTGAGTGGAGGCTCTTTTATGGGAGTGGAGGCTTTTCATTTTGAGTGGGAGCTCCACCCACATGAATGTGGAAGAGGTGGGGGCAGCCACCATGGCTGGCGCCATACCCCTTGGGGTGCCCCTCCTCTCCCTATAAAAGTCCCCCCTCTCCTCCTCTCAAATGTACACCTCCTCGTGAAGGATCTCTCTCCCCCTCTAGAATTTATCCCCCATGTTCTCAGACTAGCGAGATACATGTTCCCGGTGGCTATTCGGCAAGAAAGGGTTGTGCTTTCACTCCATCGCTGGAGCAAGGAGGCGGAGGTTTCTCGGTGTCTTGTACGTGTGTGCGAGCACGGATGCGCTGTTGTTTTGCGGCCCTAGGACTTCCTCTCAATCTTGAGATCGGCAAGAGATTGTCTACATCAACCACGAGTTTGGAATCGTTAAGCTTTGTCGATCTTCAAGGGTATGTTCTCTACGAATGTATATCCGTCCGTTTCTTGTATCTAGTAGATAGATCTTGGTTCACAGTTGTTCCCATCGTAGGATTTTTTTTTGTTTTCTATGCTGCGAACCCTACAGTGGTTCCAGAGTCAGATCTATGCATAGCTGCTTTGCACGGGTAGTACACATATGAGTATGTGGGCGATGATGATCATTTTATTGCTTCTTAGTTGTACTTTGGATATTGGTGGCATAGTGGGATGAAGCGGCCCGGACAAACTTTACATGTCCTCGCACATGAGACCTGTTCCACTCTTGACATGCAACTAGTTTTGCATAAGTGGCTAGCGGGTTTCTGTCTCTCCTACCATAGTCAATATCTAATTTGCAACGAGTTGTCAACAATTTGGTTATCCTCGTTGTGGTTCATGTTCATAGGTAAGAACAGTTATATCTTCAAAAGCCCGAAGCCACGTAAAACTTACAATGGATAAATTAGAGGTATCTAGTTTAGATTGTTGCTGGGCTAGTGTTATGATATGGTGATGTTTTAAGTAGAAGTATAAGATGATACTCTTACAACACACATAACGTGTAGGTTCCATAGACCTTGGCCTTATACATAGAGGCATGATATAGATCATACCACGGTGCACATGATGGAGATCATATGCGGGAACCATAACATTTCACTTACAAACATGTGATGTTTGATTGCATCTTATATTGCTTGTTTGGCATTTTATTAGCATAATAATATGATCCCTCATTTAGATATCAAGATAAAAATGTGTTATTCCTTAAGTATGCACCAACAATATTTCATCGCTTCAAGACATCACGTGATGATCGGGTGTACTTGAATCCACGAGCCTATCTCGGGTGTAAGACAGTTACACACACGAATACTTAGGTTCTTACTTGGCAAGCCTAGCATGTATAGACATGGCCTCGAAACACGGACCGAAAGGTTAAGCATGAGTCATATGTTAGATATGATGCCCATTTGATGCTCGCCTTTGAAGCTACACCGATTCACGTGATGATTGGACTTGGTGTAGTGGATTTGGTTCATGTAATCACCAAAAAGACACGAGGGATGTCGTTTTTGAGTCGGAGTTCATTTCTAATTTGGATTAGTAGAACTCAATTTATCATAAATTAAATCAAAGTGAATTTGCATAATTTGTTGTAGTCATTGGCATTCGTCCACCACCTTATGCATAGTTGTAATTGAGATAATAGAACTATAGAATTCTGGATATTTACTTTACGAACTGGTATCGTATTGTGTTGAGTGTCAATCTAAAGTTTAAAGTCCTATTGCAAACTTTTAGCAAACTTTATTTACTTCGTGAGATTTAATAATTGGTATTAAATTGAGAGTAACAATTCCAGTGTTAGTATCTTAAGTATCATGTTTGCCTCCATGATTCTTGATTGTTTTAATATCAAGTTTATCTAGGAGATGAAAGAATTGTTTCATAAACCATCATGTGTGGCAGATATAATGATATCTGAAACAATGTCTTTGGTTGCAATATGATATAGTATAATATATGTTCTCATATTGGATGAGAATTTGCGAAGGTTAGAGATGCTAGACATCCTAATCATCGAAAAGGTTTTGGAAAGTAATGTTATACTCACGATTCTCCTTTATAAGCTACATTAGCTTGATCATGATAAGGATGAATAGAAGATGTATGTAAAGTGTTTATTACACTAAAAGATTACTAAAAGAATGAATTTTTGAAAGAATGTCGATCATTTGATGATGGTGATCTACTTCAAAGTGCAAGTCCGAAGGTATTATTATTTGAATATACACGCTTTGGACTATGTGTCATGTATATGGCACCACTATTGATGTTGATAGATTCTTTTAAAAGGAAAAGGAAATGCTAAAAGAGAATCTATAAAATATATTTGGCAGAAAAGAAAAGATTGGAAATATCCAATTTAGGTATATAGATGATATACATGTTATGGTTGTATTCTTTGCTTGTTAAACAATGTGATTCTTGGGTATTGGATACCGAATTGGTTGGTATGAAATTTCATACGGAATGACGCAATTCATAAACCACTATGGCCTAAGTAACTAGCAAGATAATATGTGATGATGTTCATCGAAAACAAACAAACCGTTGTTTGTATTTCTCGTTGACATCAAAGCTTGACTTCAAGATTATTTTTAATAATTATTATTTAAATCAGTTATTATGAGAACAAAGGTTATTCAAATAATTACCGTATTCCATATAAGATGGATGATTTACAAATCTAGTTGGAGAAATCATATCCATAAAACCTAATGCTAAAATGTCATAAGACAAATGATTGAAAGATCACTTACAAAGTGAAATCGCCGTTTAAATTATATTGGAATAAAACATGAAGAAACTCCATTTTCATGGATTTTTGGAGTCTTTGATTTGATCAAGTGACGCTTGTGAAACTTTCCCCGGGATAATTAAAACTTCGTTCAAAGGCCAAAAAAGAACGAACGACTAAAATATTGGAATTTATACATATCGATGTATGTAGTCCATTATGTGTAGTAGTAAGCGATGGGTTTCAACTCCATATACTTTCTCCAGAAATTTGATTGAATATTCACTTAATGATAAAGAAGTATGAAATATTTGAAAACGTTCAAAAACTTTCAAGATGAAGTGAAAATGATTGTAACAAGAAAATAAATGGTTTATGATTTTATCATAAGGGGTTTATTTGAGTTGCAAGTTTAACAAGAAAATAAATGATTTATGATTTTATCATAAAAGGGATTTATCTGAGTTGCAAGTTTAGCAAAACACCTAGATTTACATCTCCCAAAACACCATAGGAGTATGGAGTGTTTGAGATTTGTAATGAAACCTTGTTTGACATGGTTGGATCAGAGGTGTTATTTATAAAACTGCCATTATGTTTTAAAAAGATTAAAGCTTTAGAGACTACCGCTTTAACATTGAAAAGAGCTCCATCTTGATCCGTTGAAATAACACCATATGAGTTATGGTTTGGGGTAAAACCCAAGTTGTCATTTCTTAAATTTTGGTACGCTAAACATAAGTAAGATGTTTACAATCGAAGTCGGATGAGCATGTATTTGTAGGTTATTTCGAATAACAATTGGGTATTCCTTCATAACACCAAGGACAAAAGGGTTTGTCGCTTGAAACGTGAAGTTTCTTGAAAAAGGAATTTTTTGTAAAAGTTAAGTGGGAGGACAATAGAACTTTGATAAGGTTAACGAACCTTAGCTAAATGTGCAGAGTTGCGTAGCACCGGAAATCATTCTAGAGGCAGCCATAATGCTCATATCTTATGTGCCTTAAAGGTTGTGGTCACGGAGATCTAAGTTCCTATTGAACCAAGTAGGTCGGATAAACAATCAAATGCTGAGATTTGAGAGTAAATCATTATTGTTTGACAATGATGAACCGACTATGTGCAAAGAAGCGATGATGGGCCCTGACTCCGTCAAATGGCTTGAAGCCATAAAATCCGTGATAGTTCCATATACGAGAAATCAAGTTTTTTGAACTTGGAAGACCCTTCGGAAAGATGTAAAAACCTATCGGTCGTATTTGGATCTATAAAGAAACAGACATTGATGTTTGACGTCTATGAAATAGTCGACATGTCGTAAAGTATTTTACGACAATGTTCAAGGAGTTGACTATGACAAGATTTGATCTTTCATAACGATATTTAGTCTGGACGAATTAAAGTAGCAACCACTACATATAATTTGGTATATGGTAGATGAATAAACAAAACAAAGTTCTTCTAAAAGAATGGTTACCTAGGACGTGTGCATGACACAATCCAAAGGGTTTTGTTAATTCAAAGGATGCTAAAAAGGGCATGCAAACTTCAATGGTTGAAGTAAGCATCGCGTAGTTGGAATCTTCACCGTGATGAAAAGGAATTTTCATCAGGAGACGATGAAGATGCTTGCATTTTGCAAGAAATTAAGTGGGAGCACTGAGACATATTTCTAATAAATTATGTGGAGGACATCTTGTTGATTAGAAATGATGTAATTTTTATTGACAAAGGTTAAGAATTTCATTTCGATGAAAGACTTAGGAAAAACCCGAATATTTAGCATGAATGTCTATAATTGATAGACTGTGACGCTAATATGGTCCTGCGAAAAATACATATATGAGATATTGAAGGAGTTCAATATAGAAACGACAAGAAAGGTTCTCGTCGCATGGAAAGGAATTGAATCGAGATTCAAGTGTATCGACACTTGATAAGTGAAACAAGATTCAAGTGCTTTGACACTTGATGAGTGAAATCACGAGAATGTTTTGATCAATCATACCATGATATGTACACATCCATATATGTCCTATGCTCTAAGTGTTATGAGCATATACCAGAATGAATCATAAAATGATCATTGGACGATAGTAAGGATATTCTTGTGATCTTTTGGAAGAACTAATAATATATTTGTGTAGAGGTGACAAACAATTACAAATAGTTCATTGTAAAGTGTTACATTGATACTAGTTTTGTCACAAGATACAAATTAAGTTTATCTCAATTTAGACTATGGGTGGCATAATGTAATGGAAAGGAGATTCCATGATGTATTACAAAGTTAAAACATTGTGATGAATACTATAACAATAAGGCTAAGTATATGACTGCTATAGTAGCAGCAAAGGAGGGCATTTGTGTCAAGTAGTTTGTTATCAAACTAAGGTGTGGTTCGCAACGGGCTAACACTAAAGATATATTGTATGCCAATAGTATCGACATGATTTAACCCCAAGGAACTAAAGGTCTCACCAAAAGACCAAATTTATACAATGCCATCTCATTGGAGAATGAGTGATGCGTGAAGACGCAAAGACATGCAAATACACACGGACCTGAAAGTGTCAGATCCGTAGATTATGTTAACCACTTGCAGTTGCGTATATGGAACACCAGAAATCCATAGGTGTTTAATACGCAAAGTTTTCAAACTAGATTACTGTCTCTAGTGCAAGTGGGAGACTGAAGGGAATATGCCCGAGAGGCAATAATAAAGTGGTTATTATCGTATTCCTTGTTTATGATAAATGTTTATTTTGCATACTATAATTGTATTAATATGGAAACGTTAATACATGCGTGTTTAATAAACAAAAAGGAAGTTCCTAGTTATGCCTCTCTTATAAACTAGCTCGTTGATTAACAAGATGATCAAAGGTTTCCTGATCATGGACATTGGAAGTTGTTAATAACGAGATCACAACATTAGTGTAATGATGTGATGAACATTCATTCGAAGTATAGCATTATGATCAAAGTCATTGAGTTTATATTGCTATAACAACTTACGAAGTGATCCTAATCCTTAGACCATGAGATCATGTCAATCACTAACACCGGAAGAGTTTCTTGTTGACATCAAACGTCACACCGTAACTGGGTGATTATAAAGATGGCTTCAAAACTACTAAAGTGTTATGTTGAGACTCATGGATCGAGAGTGGCATTTGTTCATCCCGATGACGGATAGACATGCTCTGGCCATCCCGGTTATATCACATTGGTTAGCTTGCAAGCAAGTGATTTGATCACTAGAATGTTATATCACGGGAACAAGAAAAGAGTGCATGTCCATAACGAGATCAAACTAGGTATGGAGATACCAATGATCGAATCTCGGACATGTAATATATCGTGAAACAAAGGGATTAAGATACTAGCGTAAAGGTTAAACGATCACAGAAAGTTATGTGACCAAGCATACCACTACATGATGTAGTACACTATAGTCGTTGACATAACACCAATGAAACACCATTCACTAGTATTACATCCCTCAGAGTAGTACAACAGAAACATAGCAGGTCCAAGACATGACTATAGGTTACAACTCAACTCTTTACACAAGATCCTGAGTACACTCTAGGTTAAAGAGAGAGAAAGAAACTTCTTACAAAGAAGAATCAGGAATAAATAACTCATAGCTACCATACTTATAAAACTAGTAGCTGAACTACTAGGCTTGCATTGCTGCTATTGCAATACTCTACAGAAGTAGGTTATATGGTTAGAAATTATATTATTATCTAATCAGCAACTTCGTCTTCACTTGAGTTGATGTATATGCTGACTTCCTTGACTTCATTGAAGAGTTTTATCTTTTAATGATAATTCCTCGAGCATAACTTGATGTAGACGTCGTCTGTACTAGCTTTAGAACCTAGCAAGGGTTAAGAAGATACTTTGAGTATGAGCGTACTCAGCAGGTTCACTAGAAAAGGAGTGTTTGATGCACTATAGCTACAGCCACAGACCGTAGGTCGTAGGCAATGCAGGTTTTTGTAAACATTTCTTCAAAGGTTGCTTTTATTCTGAAAATCTATGTCCGTCATCCTTCACGGGTTTACCAGAACTTTCATGGAGTTCCTTTCCCGCCGTGTTTGCGGCTCCTTCCCGGAACAGGGAGTAACAAGTTACAGTTCTTACACTCTGCAGAGGTGCGTCCCTTTACCCATGAGAGACCTTAGCTTTATTGCACATCCGGGACGCGAACCCGTTCACACTTCCTTGGTGTGAGGCCCAGACTAAGACCCAAGCCAATCACTGCCTTCTCCGCGACCCCGCATGTCTCTTTGGTGTACGCCAGCCCACCTATTGAATTACGGCAATGGCAGTACAGACCGTTCAGATGCCGGAACTATCGTGGGACATTGAGGGCTCCCACCCATATGCTGCATATCCTCTATGAATTACCAAAAATAATATGCATGCTACGAGTGATAACAGCCACGACTCGCACATCCAGCTCCATGCGAGAGGGAAAATATACAACTGACTTCTCCGTTCCATTCCAAATCTCATGGTCAACGCATAATATACGACGCAAGAATCACTGGCGACATTGGTTGTTAAGTCCTAGATAATATATTCCTTTACCACCGGAACTCTTATAGTAGGTTATTACCTCATGGTAAATAACCTATAATCATATTATTATGAAAATAGTGTTTTCCGACCTTTTTGAAATGCAGGTGATGACAACACTGGATTTGTAAAATACTTTACAGAAAATATTCAAAGGTCATGAGCAAGTGTGAACTTGCCTTTTGTGATTGCAAGATTATGCACTCACGGTCTTCCAGACAATATAAGATCCAATAGATGAAATCTGCATCATTGGTGCGGTAAGGACTAATGTTTAAAGAAGCAAGATGCTTTTATGCATAAGTAATGTAATGCAAGTTGATAAACGCGAATCCCGAGAATAACGTTGTTCTAAGGTTTGGATACTGGAAATGGTTTCTTTGGAATGTGTTGCCCTTTTGGATTAAGTTTCACACATGTGCTTCTTATTAAGGCTTGTGAGTGTGTGGAAAACAACATGTATTTATACAACAATAAAATACACACATATGCAATGCTACATAAGGTTGCTTACATCTTAATTGTTTATCTTCAAGTTTTACTTCATAAGTAATGTCACTTATAAATAATTTAAGTATTAACAATCTTATTATACAAGTAAAGTATAAAGTAAAGTGATTGTGATTAGTTGTTATTTGTTTTTCTGAAGTGGCAAAACGAATAACTTTTGAAGAAAATTTAACTCAATTAGGCAAAAACATTTAAGCTTTTAAGTTAATCTTATGATGTGTTCTTTCTAGTTATAGTCTTTAAGTCAGAAAGAATTGCCTTTACTGAAATAATGAAATTAGTAGTATTTGAGACTTATCTATCTTGGGTGTTAACTAGGTTGGTTTGGTATTAAGATGCTTTATAACTTAATTATAACAGACCAAAGTTAACTATAAAGCATATAATAAAGTCTTTAGCATTATACTTAAAGCTTGGTAACTATAAGTAACTTTAAGAATGTTGATAGACTTAGGGTGTATTACTTATGATACTTGTATCCTGTTTATTTTATATTGCCTCCTTAGAGTTACTTAAGAATGGCATTACTTCTATTGGAGTGGTGATTTCTTTACATTTTAATGGTATAAAGGAATTTACCTTCCTATAAGGGTGTGGTTAATGTTTGTGAATAAGTAAACAATATTATTTATTACTTATGCACTCACTTATAGTGTTTTGATTTGTTTATAAACTTGTGGTTACAATAAAGGGATAGGTTTTATCTCTTTACAAATTATTCTTGGAGATTTTTATTAGATAAGAATTCTTTTATAAAATAATTTATACTTATGTTTGAAAGATAATTTAATAAAATTGTATTTAAAGTGTGCTAAATCATTTTGGCTTCACACAACAATATTTAAGAATGGCAAGGGGAGGCCGGGAGTGAGCTCTGGCTTGAAGCACGGCGGTTAGGGTTTCAGCATTTTTGCGGAAGAGGAAGAGAGAGGTTGAGAGAGAGATGATGGGGAGATAAGAATGAGAGAGGGTGCCCCGGCGGTTCTTATCCCCTCCTTCGGAGCTTCGCGGCGGCGGGAATTACAGCGTCCGATCAATGGCGGCCGACGCCTTCTGATTGCTCGGCGTCAAGGAAGGCGACGCATTTAACATAAGGCCGGGTATGCAATGGGCTAGTGTGTAACTACCTCGTTGAATTACGCTCCTAGTTACAAGCCTGGATGAGCAGAAATGGTTTAAATAGTACGGTGGGGCCCAAATGCCACTCACAGGTAGACCTTTCGGCTGTCCCAACCATTTCCAAACATCGGGACAAGAACGGGCGGCATAATCGGCAGGCGAAGGGATCAACTACATACACAAATGAGTATGTATGCAAGCCACCATACAATAGTACATCAGAGCCATTCCATCTAGAAAGAAAGGAAATATAGCAACGCCATACGGCAAGATCCAAATATCCTAGATAGATATAATAGTTTAGGATATCTCCTCATACATCAATCAACAGAGTATCAAGCGGAAGCGGAAGACAAAATCCGAGTACGGATAAGAAGCAAATCGGCATAAGATGCCCCATAAATAAGCACATCCCGCCCACAGATCTCACGGATCCCCGTTCCCGGAATCTCTACACCGAATGATCGTTGCCCACATCGTCCGTCTCTTCCACCCAGTATCCATCCTGCGAGTGTACCTGTCCATCTGAACCAATAATTTATCGTGTGAGACCCTAGGGGTACTCAGCAAGACTTTATGCCTCTAAAGGGAACACAACCTGGGGTGACGCAATTGCAGCAAAAGATAAACCCTAGCAATTCTATAGATACTCGCTAACCATCCGCCTAACCAAAGATAGACGGATGTCCGTGAATTAATAACAACAGTTATAACGGTTATAACGGTAATATCCACAGATCCATCCTCCTCCTCGCTTACCGACGAGGAAGCGGACGAACAACCCCCCATCCGTTGGCAGTTTTATTATCCATTCCGTGAATGTTGCACTATTTACTAGTCAGGTACCTAGTCTAGTCAAATTAAAAGCGGTACTTTAGTTATGCTTGTCTATGATCGAGAAACTGTGCTCCAAGTCGTCCATAACCGCGGACACGGCTTTCAGAAAGTTTTACCCTGCAGGTGAACAAATAACACACACTCGATATGCCTCGGAAAAACCAAATCAAAACCCAACGAGGCGATCACGACAAACCGATCACAGGATTTAGAAATATTACATGGGGCAACCCAATTGAGCTACCCATAGCGGTTAGCTGACTCCGAGACGGCCTCAAGGTTTGCGTTAATGGCTGTGAACGACTGGGAACCCGAAAATGTGACTGGGCTTGTCGACACCGCGAAAACACTCCGCTTTCCTAAACAGTACAGTGTGCTCCTCGCACAATCTTAAATAAAGCAGTAAAGCATGGCATAAGTACAGGATAGTAAATAAAACCTCAAACTAGTTTGTGGCCCCAAGAAATAAGAATGAATCGAGCTCTGGCTCAGGGGGGTTCATAAGCCTCCCGGATGTGGATAGCGCGAATATTCAAGGAACAGGAATCAAGTACTCGGGGTCCTACGGGACACAAGTGAGCCGGAAAAACCAAATAGCGAATATGGCTCACCGATGCCACTTTCATTAGTTATCCCATTACTACTCAGGTTAAGTTGTTTAGGTACCTCGTTATCCATCAGACACTCACATACCCTACACATGCTGTTCTACGACTCGCATGGCTCAAACAACTCCTGTAGTAAGGGCTCATGGGATGGAGGAACAAGCTTCGGTGGGGTTTAAAAGTAAAGGCTATGCAATACTTGGGATTCAATTTAATGCAATCGCGACTCAATGATGCAAGAATAAGAAAGAGGCAATAGGTACTGTATGTATGCAAGCATGTGGTAGTGCTTGCCTGGCAGCTCAGTTGAAGCGAGAGAAGGATCTGGGTAGTGCTCCTGGTTCCCTTGATATATTCCCTGCTCAGCGTCTATTCGAAGAAGAACCAAACAAACAAGGGCCAACATAAATAAAGTGCACAAGCATATGTATAAATGCATCAAGCAAACAATCATGCCATGATGAATGATGCACAATTTGCATGGCATTAAAGTAGCATGGCAAGGGTGAGGTGTGGAACACAAGGATAAGCCATTTTATTTAATTTTGGCCCCATATTATTCGCAATTAAGTTGCTGTCCACAATATATTTATATGATGCATGCTTCAAAACAAACCAAGGAATGCATAAACAGAAAGGTCTCGTCGAGCTAATCGTTTTAGACATATCATTTGTTAAATTTGGATTTATAAATCAAAAGTTATTAAATAAATAAGGCAAAAGGGCATTTAATTGTAATTTAAATAAACTTGGAATTTTAAATGTTCAAAATATATTTTGAAGGTCATATTTGAATTCCTCACATTTTTCTGATTTGAAAACATATATTATTTGTTAAATTCGGATCTATATTTTAAAAGATATTTAAAAACAGATTTGAAATTTGAATTAATTTAATTTGAAAAGTTTTGATTTAAACAGAAATAGACAGAAGCTTTTCTCACCCAGCCCGGACCTAGCCAGAGTCACTCTCGGGTGGGCCAGACGCAGACTGGACAGAACTGCGCGCGAAAAACTTTTGTCACTGCGAGCTCTTCTAGCCTTAGCGGATGACAGACAATTGGGCACTGGTCTTCGTAGGCCCACGCGTCAGCGGGCGACCAAGGGGGTGCCACGCGGCATAGCGAGGACCGCGGGTTGAGGCGGTGGAACCCTGGGGGTTTTCTGTAAAAACGGCAGCGCGGCTGACTAGTGGGCCAGGCGGGAGCGCGGGATGATGCAGACAAAACGAGGGGGGGGGGTATTTGCAAAACAAGCGGCTCTCGTTTTTCTTCCACGCCGCAGAGGCAGATCTCTGCTGCGGCCTTGCGGCGGGCTCGAACTCGCAACCTAGGGCTCGTGCGCGGGAACGGCTACCGCTGCGGTGGCTTGGCCTAGGTACAGCGAGGTGGGCGCGGCCTAGCTAGGGCTTCTGCAACGCTTCTGAGGCGATTGAGCGCGACGCCGGCACACAGAGCGTGCACGACGGAACGATCGGCGAGGCTAGGGCGAGACGGCGAAGGGGACCTTGTCAGGGAGGGAGAGGGGCTCACCGCGAGGATGCTGACGGTGTCTGTTCGGGCCGAGGCGCTGGCGATCGCCGATGATGCAGAGGCCGGCGATCTAGGGTTTCCGGTGGGCGCGGCGCTGGTTCTGGCGGCTCCGGCGCTTCTCCTCCGCGACTGCGTGTACAGGCGTGGTGCAGGTGCTCGTCTTGGTCTCCTCGATCACCTCCCCGACGTGCTTGTCGTATGGAACGGTGTAGCCGCGAGGGGCCGAGGGTTGCCGGCGAAGGCGTAGCCGGTGGCGATGGAGAAGAGAGGGGGAGAGGGCAGGGCGCCTTCGGGGTAGATCTGGGGAACCAGAGGCGTGGCGGGGGTAAAGCAGGGGAGGGAGGAGAGGGAGGTGGAGCAGGGGGCTGGGGAAAGGTGGCCTCGGTGCCCCTTTTTCCTTCTCTCCTCGAGCACGTGCTCGGCAGGGCAGGGCAGGCAGGCGGGGGGGTGGCTACCAGGTGGGACCAGAGGGCGAGGCCGAGGGCAGGGGCAGGCTCGGGTGCCCCTTGTGGCAGAGAGAAAGGAGAGGGGAGAGGCTCGGGCTAGGGTAGGGTTTTGGAGCTAGGCTCGGGTGGGGACTTGGGTTAGCTAGGGCAGGGTGGGTGGCCAGGGAGAAAGGGTGGCCGGTGGGGCCAGCTAGGTCTGGTTGGAGGGGTGGCTCGGCTAGGGAGGAGAGAAAGAGAGGGTACTTAGGGTTTGGTGTAGATTAGGTGTAGATTAGGGTTTAGGTTTGGATGGAGTATGGGTATGGTGATGATGGAGTAGGTTTAGATGAGAGAGAGATGAGGGGTGAGGTTATTGTTTTGTCAAGCTCAAGCAAGATCAAGCAAAGATCAAGCAAGAACTAGACAAGGACAAGAGAGGGTGAGGTGGTTCAAGCATGATCAAACAAGATCAAGCTAAAAGAGAGAGAGAGAGAGGGTCCACCCAAAACCCAAATAAAATCCAAATGACAAGCCAAAAGGGTACTTGCATGGCCCATGCAAAATATTTATTGCCATGTGGGTTCTTGTGAAAACAATATTATCCCATAGCATTATTATTATGCACTCCCAAAATTGGAATAAAACCAAGCCAAGATTTTAAAAGAAAGTCCCAAATGGATTAAATGGAGATGGTCACATTTGAGTACAAATGGGTCATGCTAGTGGTATATGCCACTAGGTAGTATAAGCCCACAAAATATTCCATCATGATGATCACCCCATACAACACATATGGGAGCTAGAAGTAGGGTTCCACTCACAAGGCATGCAAAGGTGGCCATGTGGCTCTCATATTTCAATGTTGTGAAAACAACATGATGCTAAGATGAAAGCATGTGGAAAAGAATTGGATCCATCCCAACCCACATGAGCTAGAGGTGAAACCAATAAGTGCCAATCTCATATTTAGTTGGATGGTGGAATTATAAGGTGGTGAAAGAAAGGTGGTGGAGTTAACAAAAGATATGCCCCCAACTCAACTTGGGCATCAAACAATATATCAAGATCCAAATACAATATCAAGAGGCAAATACAATTAATAATGCATATGAGATAAGAACCAAAACAAAAAGGGTTTTATATGATGCTCAAATGCAAGGTGGCATGATGACATGAGTATGCTATAATGATGATGCAACAATTATATATTTGAAGTTGCCATTATATTACTAGACCAAGTAGCATTACAATTGTTAGACAATTGGGATGCTACAACTCTCCCCCACTAAACAGGAATCTCGCCCTCGAGATTCTAGGAAGAAAAAGACACAAAGAGGGTAGGATACTTGGCACGAAGCTCATCTTCGCGTTCCCAAGTGGCTTCATCAGCGAAATGGTGCGACCACTGCACCTTGCAGAACTTGATGGACTTGTTGCGAGTCCTTCTTTCTGTGACTTCAAGGATTTTTGTGGGGTGTTCTTGATAAGACAGGTCTTCTTGGAGATTGATCAGTTCATGGTCCACGGTCCTGCCGGGATCCTTGAAGCACTTCTTGAGCTGAGAGATGTGGAAAACATCATGGACCTTTAGTTTTTCTGGGAGCTCAAGAGCATAAGCAACTTCTCCTCTTCTTCCACGAACTTTGAAGGGACCGATGTATCTAGGAGCCAGCTTTCCTTTGATACCAAAACAGTGCGTGCCTCTCATGGGAGTGACATGAAGGTAAACGAGATCACCAGGGACATACTCCATGTCCGTGTGCTTCCTGTCATAATTGCTCTTCTGGCGACTTTGAGCAATCCTCAGATTTTCAAGAATGATGTGAACCTTCTCCTCCGCTTGAGTCACAATGTCAGGGCCAAACAAGATCCTTTCACCTGCACCCGACCAACCAATCGGAGTTCTGCATTTGCGACCATAGAGAGCCTCAAATGGTGCCATCTTTAGACTTTTCTGGAAGCTGTTGTTGTAAGAGAACTCAGCATAAGGAAGACATTCTTCCCACTTCATGCCAAAAGAGATGACGCAAGCACGAAGCATATCCTCCAGAATCTGATTGATCCTTTCAACTTGTCCTTGCGACTAAGGGTGGTAAGCTGTGCTGAAGTTCAACTTTGTTCCCAAAGCATTTTGGAAACTTTCCCAGAACTTGGAAGTGAAGATGCTTCCACGGTCGGAACTGATCTCGAGAGGAACCCCATACAGAGAGACAATTCTGTTGATATAGAGCTCAGCCAACTGAATTGCAGAAATGGTTTCCTTGACGGGGAAGAAGTGAGCCACTTTAGAAAGCCTATCAATGACAACAAAGATTGCATTGTTGCCCTTCTGCGACCTCGGAAAACCAGTGATGAAGTCCATCTCTACTTCCTCCCATTTCCATTCCGGGGGTTTCAATGGTTGTAGAAGATCGGAAGGTTTTTGATGAACAGCTTTCACTCTGCGGCAGACATCACACTCCGAGACATACTTGGCACAATACCTTTTCAAACCGGGCCACCAATATTGCGTTTTCAAGTCCATGTACATCTTTGTGCTGCCAGGGTGGATAGAAAGAACAGAATCATGCGCCTCCTTGAGAACTTGCTCTCTCAAACCCGGGTAGTTCGGAACAAACATCCGGTGTTCAAAGAAAAGCGTGCCTTGATCATCGACGTGGAAGGACTCATACTTCGGAAGCTGAATCCTGGAGATGATCTTTCTTGTGTGCGGATCACCAAGCTGAGAAGAGGGAACCTTTTCTTCCAAGAGAGGTGTTGCTAGAAGGTTCAGGAGATACCCTGGTTCCACCATTTCCAGGTTGAGCTGACGGAATTCCTCGCACAAGAGAGGCTGTTGTTCTTCCATCATGAGGTTGTTGACATAAGCTTTGCGGCTGAGAGCATCTGCCATGACATTAGCTTTGCCTGGAGTGTAGTTGATGGTCAAATCAAAATCATTGATTGCTTCAATCCATCTCCTTTGCCGAAGGTTGAGATCAGGCTGAGTAAAGATATACTTCATACTCTTGTGACCAGAAAAGATTTCACAACGGTTGCCAAGCAAGTAGTGCCTCCATACTTTCAAAGCAAAGACAACTGCTGCGAGCTCGAGGTCATGTGTAGGATAGTTGATCTCATGCGTCTTCAACTGGCGAGAGGCATAAGCAACAACTTGTTTTTCTTGCATAAGGACCGCACCCAATCCATGCAAAGAGGCGTCACAGAAGATCTGGAACGGCTTGGATGTATCCGGAGGAACCAAGACTGGTGTGGAAGTGAGCTTCTCTTTGAGTGTCTCAAAGCTTGCTTGACATGCAGGAGTCCAAAGGTATTTCTTGCCTTTCTTAAGGAGATCGGTAAGAGGCTTCACTATCTTCGAGAAGTTCTGAACGAAGCGACGGCAATAACTAGCCAAACCAAGGAAACTTCGCACTTCTTTGACATTAACAGGAGGAAGCCATTCAACAATTGTCTTCACAGTTTCCGGATTGACTGCAATGCCCTTGGCAGAGATGACGTGACCAAGATAGGTTACTTGAGGCAGCCAAAACTCACACTTGGAGAACTTTGCATACAAGCGGTTCTCACGAAGCTTGCTTAGGACACACCGAAGGTGTTCTTCATGCTCTTCTTCTGACTTAGAATAGACTAAGATGTCATCCAGATAGACCACAACGAACTTATCAAGATACTCCATGAAAACCGAGTTCATGAGCCTCGAGAAGGTGGCAGGTGCGTTGGTGAGACCGAAAGACAGAACCGTGTACTCATACAGGCCATAGCGGGTGGTGAAAGCTGTCTTCGGAACATCTTCCTTGCGAATCTTGATTTGGTGATAACCACTCCTCAAGTCCAGCTTAGAGAAAACCACAGCTCCAGCTAGCTGATCAAAGAGATCATTAATTCGCGGAAGGGGATATTTATTCTTGATGGTTTTAGCATTGAGAGCCCGATAGTCAACACAAAGTCTATCAGTCTGATCTCGCTTCTTCACAAAGAGAGTTGGGCTAACCCAAGAAGAAGTACTGTGCTGAATAAAACCCAACTTCTCTTGTTCATCAAGCTGCCGTTTGAGTTCAGCCAACTCAGCAGGACCCATTTTATAAGGCCGCTTGGAGATAGGAGCGGTACCAGGTTCAATCTCAATAACAAACTCAACCTCACGATTCGGAGGCATACCTGGCAACTCTTCAGGAAAGACATCTGGGAACTCACAGACCACCGGAACACTCTGAATAGCTTCCATAGCATCAACATTCAGAGCCGCCAAAGAGAAAAGCTGGATAGCAGGAGTCAGACTTGGAGAATAGACTATATGGCCTTCAGGAATCTTCAGAGAAACCGAGCGTTCAGCACAATCAATCACAGCTGCATTTGCTGTCATCCAATCCATGCCCAGGATGACATCAATGTCAGAATTGCCCAGAACAATCAAGGAAGCCGAGAACGAAGAGCCACCAATCTCAATTTGATTGCCATGGCTGACTTTAGAAGCTGCCATTGTTGCTCCAGGAGAAAGGACCATTAACCGCTTGAGGAGAGGATCCATAGCTAACTCATTCTCATTTGCAAACTTGTGAGACACAAAGATGCACCAGAATCAAACAAAACTCGTGCAGGGACTGAGTTAACGGATAGCATACCCATCACAACTCCAGGTGCATGCTCATCTTGAGCGGCGTTGATGCAGTTGGCATGAGCAATAGCAGACCCGGGCTTGGTGTTGATGTTGAGAGCCCGAGGTGGTGGTGCACGAACCAAAGGAGAGCTTGCCGCAGATCTTGGAGGTGGTGGAGGAAGAGCCTTGTTCTTCATCGGACAGTTCCATTGTTGATGCCCAGAGTCTCCACAAGTGTAACAAGCACCAGGTGGACCTGGGGCAACGTAGCTGTGGACTCCGCCAGCGCTCAGGTAGTGGTGGTTGTAGCCCCACAGGAGCAGCGTGAGGAAGTTTGGTGGCCTTGCCGCGTAGCTTGAAGGTCTTGGTGGAGCCGGGAGCGACGGTGGGGTGTTAGGAACCCAGACACGACGCTTAGAAGGAGCTGACATAGCTGAAGAGCTTGCTGCATCACGGCTGTGTTTCTTTGACTCCTCAAACACTTGCCTACTTGCCTCTTCCTGCAGAGCTGTATGCTGAAGTTCGGAAAAAGGCCTTGGCCTTGCATGTGTGATTGCATACTTAATCGATGCATTGAGCCCTTGCCTGAACCTCTTTTGCTTCTTCTTGTCATCAGAGATCTCATCGCCACCATAACGAGAAAGGTTCATGAAGTTCCTGATGTAGGTGTTTACATTATCATTGCCCTGCTTGAGGTTGAGAAACACTTCCTTCATCCTCTCCATGACAATTTCTGACAGATACTGCTCTTTGAAAGCTCCAGTGAACTGTCCCCAAGTAGGCTGAAAACCAGTGCAGTTTGCCTTCAGGTAATTCTCCCACCAGAGAGTTGCATCTCCCTTCAGAAGGTGAGTAGCACACTTTACCCATTCTTGCTCAAGAACATCAGTAGTCATCAGCAACCTTGACATCTCACGCAACCAATCATCAGCATCAAGTGGTTGATCAGAAACATCAAACTGACGAGGGTTGAACTTCAGGAAGCTCTTGATGTCTCCTCGCTTGGGAGGTGGAGGTAGCGGCACAAACTCGTTCCTCCTGACACTTTCCTCAAAGCGGCTTTGGTTACCTGCATTGCTGCCAAGGCATTGGCGATGCTTGACAACGCTGCCCCCAGTTCAGGTTGTATGTCCTCCTCAGAACGGCGTGGTGGTGCCATCCTGTGATTGATATAAAACACAAATCAGTACTATGATGGAGAATAATAATAATCCAAAATAGTACCAAAATGGAATTAATCAAGATTAAAGGATACAATTTACTAAGATGATATTAAAATATCAACAAAGTTCAAAGCAGCTAGAAGATATTAAGCATATCGCACATGACTGAAAAGTATTGTGTTACACAAAAATAACAAATAAAATTATTCAACAAATTTCGGCATTAAATTACCAATAGATCATAAAATCACTTAACGAATCAAGATTAGTGACTCTACCAATTCAATATACAAGAGCGAATGATAAAAGTAGTGGTATGGTCGCGACTCCATCCCGCACTCAAATCATTACTCCGCACATGAATAAGTAAAACACATATCCCAACCCCTTCTTCTCACGGTGAACCTAAAGATTGGTAACTACGGAAACGAACACCACAAACAAGATAACATCGGATAACAAAGAGTAAGATAGATCGCGTCGGTATACAACGAATCAGATAGATCGCGTCGGTTTGCAAAAGCCTGTCGGTATGGAATGTACCAACAGTTGATAACCAAAAGGCCGATAAGATAACAACTTGGATGCAACAGATAGACAAGGAATTACACACACACACTCACACACGGATACACAACCTATGGTACTCGGACCCAGAACACGTGAATCCTAGTTTGAATTTTAAGAAGAGGATTGAAAACGTTTCACTTCCTTACCAGAAAAGGGTGGGTGGGTGGGTAAGAAGAAAAGTGGAAGCAGTCCTACTCTCACGTTTTGTTTTTCCCTAGTATACATAGCTACCAAAAATATTTGCTAGACAACGACCATTTGGCTGAGACCCTGAAGGTCGGGATGGCTCTGATACCAATTGTAACTACCTCGGTGAATTACGCTCCTAGTTACAAGCCTGGATGAGCAAAAATGGTTGAAATAGTACGGTGGGGCCCAAATGCCACTCACAGGTAGACCTTTCGGCCGTCCCAACCATTTCCAAACATCGGGACAAGAACAGGCGGCGTGTCCCAAGAAGGATCAACTACATACACAAATGAGTATGTATGCAAGCCACCATACAATAGTACATCGAGCCATTCCATCTAGAAAGAAAGGAAAATATAGCATACGGCAAGATCCAAATATCCAAGATAGATATAATAGTTTAGGATATCTCCTCATACATCAATCAAAAGAGTATCAAAGCGGGCGGAAGACAAAATCCAGTGCGGATAAGAAGCAAATCGGCATAGGATGCCCCATAAATAAGCACATCCATACAGATCTCACGGATCCCGTTCCGGAATCTCTACACCGAATGATCGTTGCCCACATCGTCCGTCTCTTCCACCCAGTATCCATCCTGCGAGTGTACACATCCATGAACCAATAATTTATCGTGTGAGACCCTAGGGTACTCAGCAAGACTTTATGCCTCTAAAGGGAACACAACACAGGGTGACGCAATTGCAGCAAAAGATAAACCCTAGCAATTCTATAGATACTACTAACCATCCGCCTAACCAAAGATGAGCGGATGTCCGTGAATTAATAACAACAGTTATAACGGTTATAACGGTAATATCCACAGATCCATCCTCCTCCTAAACACCGACGAGGAAGCGGACGAACAACCCCCATCCGTTGGCAGTTTTATTATCCATTCCGTGAATGTTGCACTATTTACTAGTCGGTACCTAGTCTAGTCAAATTAAAAGCGGTACTTTAGTTATGCTTGTCTATGATCGGAAACTGTGCTCCAAGTCGTCCATAACGCGGACACGGCTTTGAAAGTTTTACCCTGCGAGGTGCACAAATAACAACACACACTCGATATGCCTCGGAAAAACCAAATCAAAACCAACGAGGCATTCACGACAAAGCGATCACAGGATTCAGAAATATTTCAGGGGCCACCCCATTGAGCTACCATAGCGAAGTTAGGCGACTCGAGACGGCCTCAAGGTTTGCGTCAATGGTGTGAGCATGGGAACCGAAAATGTGGACTGGGCTTGTCGACACAGCGAAAACACTCCGCTTTCCTAAATAGTACAGCGATGTGCTCCTCGCACAATCTTAAATAAAGCGAGAAAGCATGGCATAAGTACAGGATAGTAAATAAAACCTCAAACTAGTTTGTGGCCCCAAGAAATAAGAATGAATCGAGCTCGCTCGGGGTTCATAAGCCTCCCGGATGTGGATAGCGCGAATATTCAAGGAACAGGAATCAAGTACTCGGGGTCCTACGGGACACAAGTGAGCCGGAAAAACCAAATAGCGAATATGGCTCACCGATGCCACTTTCATTAGTTATCCCATTACTACTCAGGTTAAGTTGTTTAGGTACCTCGTTATCCATCAGACACTCACATACCCTACACATGTTTGTTCTCGACTGCATGGCTCAAACAACTCCTGTAGTAAGGGCTCATGGGATGGAGGAACAAGCTTCGGTGGGGTTTAAAAGTAAAGGCTATGCAATACTTGGGATTCAATTTAATGCAATCGCGACTCAATGATGCAAGAATAAGAAAGAGGCAGTAGGTACTATATGTATGCAAGCATGTGGTAGTGCTTGCCTGGCAGCTCAGTTGAAGCGAGAGAAGGATCTGGGTAGTGCTCCTGGTTCTCTTGATATATCCCCTGCTCAGCGTCTATTCGAAGAAGAACCAAACAAACAAGGGCCAACATAAATAAAGTGCACAAGCATATGTATAAATGCATCAAGCAAACAATCATGCCATGATGAATGATGCACAATTTGCATGGCATTAAAGTAGCATGGCAAGGGTGAGGTGTGGAACACAAGGATAAGCCATTTTATTTAGTTTTGGCCCCATATTATTCGCAATTAAGTTGCTGTCCACAATATATTTATATGATGCATGCTTCAAAACAAACCAAGGAATGCATAAACAGAAAGGTCTCGTCGAGCTAATCGTTTTAGACATATCATTTGTTAAATTTGGATTTATAAATCAAAAGTTATTAAATAAATAAGGCAAAAGGGCATTTAATTGTAATTTAAATAAACTTGGAATTTTAAATGTTCAAAACATATTTTGAAGGTCATATTTGAATTCCTCACATTTTTCTGATTTGAAAACATATATTATTTGTTAAATTTGGATCTATATTTTAAAAGATATTTAAAAACAGATTTGAAATTTGAATTAATTTAATTTGAAAAGTTTTGATTTAAACAGAAATAGACAGAAGCTTTTCTCACCCAGCCCGGACCTAGCCAAATTCACTGTCGGGTGGGCCAGACGCTGACTGGACAGAACTGCGCGCGAAAAACTTTTGTCACTGCGAGCTCTTCTAGCCTTAGCGGATGACAGGTGGGGCCAGGGTCTTGGGCCAGCGTCGTGAGCGACCAAGGGTGCCACTGACATAGCGAGACCATGGGTTGAGGCGGTGGAACCCTGGGGGTTTTCTGTAAAAACGGCAGCGCGGCTGACTAGTGGGCCAGGCGGGAGCGCGGGATGATGCAGACAAAACGAGGGGGGGGGGTATTTGCAAAATAGCGGCGGCTACTGTTTTTCTTCCACACGCTGCAGAGGACAGATCTCTCTGCGACGCGCGGCGCGGCGAAGCGGGCTCGAACTCGCAACCTAGGGCTCGTGCGCGGGAACGGCTACCGCTGCGGTGGCTTGGCCTAGGTACAGCGAGGTGGGCGCGGCCTAGCTAGGGCTTCTGCAACGCTACAGCGAGGCGGACCGAGCGCGACGCCGGCACACAGAGCGTGCACGACGGAACGATCGGCGAGGCTAGGGCGAGACGGCGAAGGGGACCTTGTCGAGGAGGAGAGGGCTCACCGCGAGGATCTTGACGGTGTCTGTCGGCCGAGGGCTGGCGATCGCCGATGATCTGAGGCCGCGATCTAGGGTTTCCGGCATGGCGCTGGTTACAGCGGCTCGGCGCTTCTCCTCCGGCATGCGTGTCAGCGTGGTGCAGGTGCTCGTCTTGGTCTCCTCGATCACCTCCCCGACGTGCTTGTCGTATGGAACGGTGTAGCCGCGAGGGGCCGAGGGTTGCCGTGGCGTGGCAGTGGCGATGGAGAAGAGAGGGGAGAGGGCAGGGCGCCTTGGGTAGATCTGGGGAACGGAGGGCGTGTGGCGGGGTAAAGCGGAGGGAGAGGAGAGGGCGTGGGGAGCAGGTGGATGGGGAAAGGTGGCCTCGGTGCCTTTTTTTCTCTCTCCTCGCACGTGCTTTCGGCAGGCAAAGGCGGTGGGTGGCTACCGGTGGGACCAGAGGGGAGGCCGAGGGCGGGGCAGCTCGGGTGCCCCTTGGCAGAGAGAAAGGAGAGGGGAGAGGCTCGGGCTAGGGTAGGGTTTTGGAGCTAGGCTCGGGTGGGGACTTGGGTTAGCTAGGGCAGGGTGGGTGGCCAGGGAGAAAGGGTGGCCGGTGGGGCCAGCTAGGTCTGGTTGGAGGGGTGGCTCGGCTAGGGAGGAGAGAAAGAGAGGGTACTTAGGGTTTGGTGCAGATTAGGGTTTAGGTTTGGATGGAGTATGGGTATGGTGATGATGGAGTAGGTTTAGATGAGAGAGAGATGACGGGTGAGGTTATTGTTTTGTCAAGCTCAAGCAAGATCAAGCAAAGAGCAAGCAAGAACTAGACAAGGACAAGAGAGGGTGAGGTGGTTCAAGCATGATCAAACAAGATCAAGCTAAAAGAGAGAGAGAGAGAGAGAGAGAGAGAGAGGGTCCACCCAAAACCCAAATAAAATCCAAATGACAAGCCAAAAGGGTACTTGCATGGCCCATGCAAAATATTTATTGCCATGTGGGTTCTTGTGAAAACAATATTATCCCATAGCATTATTATTATGCACTCCCAAAATTGGAATAAAACCAAGCCAAGATTTTAAAAGAAAGTCCCAAATGGATTAAATGGAGATGGTCACATTTGAGTACAAATGGGTCATGCTAGTGGTATATGCCACTAGGTAGTATAAGCCCACAAAATATTCCAACATGATGATCACCCCATACAACACATATGGGAGCTAGAAGTAGGGTTCCACTCACAAGGCATGCAAAGGTGGCCATGTGGCTCTCATATTTCAACGTTGTGAAAACAACATGATGCTAAGATGAAAGCATGTGGAAAAGAATTGGATCCATCCCAACCCACATGAGCTAGAGGTGAAACCAATAAGTGCCAAGCTCATATTTAGTTGGATGGTGGAATTATAAGGTGGTGAAAGAAAGGTGGTGGAGTTAACAAAAGATATGCCCCCAACTCAACTTGGGCATCAAACAATATATCAAGATCCAAATACAATATCAAGAGGCAAATACAATTAATAATGCATATGAGATAAGAACCAAAACAAAAAGGGGTTTATATGATGCTCAAATGCAAGGTGGCATGATGACATGAGTATGCTATAATGATGATGCAACAATTATATATTTGAAGTTGCCATTATATTACTAGACCAAGTAGCATTACAATTGTTAGACAATTGGGATGCTACAACTCTCCCCCACTAAACAGGAATCTCGCCCTCGAGATTCTAGGAAGAAGAAGACACAAAGAGGGTAGGATACTTGGCACGGAGCTCATCTTCGCGTTCCCAAGTGGCTTCATCAGCGGAATGGTGCGACCACTGCACCTTGCAGAACTTGATGGACTTGTTGCGAGTCCTTCTTTCTGCGACTTCAAGGATTTTTGTGGGGTGTTCTTGATAAGACAGGTCTTCTTGGAGATTGATCAGTTCATGGTCCACGGTCCTGCCGGGATCCTTGAAGCACTTCTTGAGCTGAGAGATGTGGAAAACATCATGGACCTTTAGTTTTTCCGGGAGCTCAAGAGCATAAGCAACTTCTCCTCTTCTTCCACGAACTTTGAAGGGACCGATGTATCTAGGAGCCAGCTTTCCTTTGATACCAAAACGGTGCGTGCCTCTCATGGGAGTGACACGAAGGTAAACGAGATCACCAGGGACATACTCCATGTCCGTGTGCTTCCTGTCATAATTGCTCTTCTGGCGACTTTGAGCAATCCTCAGATTTTCAAGAATGATGTGAACCTTCTCCTCCGCTTGAGTCACAATGTCAGGGCCAAACAAGATCCTTTCACCGCACCGACCAACCAATCGGAGTTCGCATTTGCGACCATAGAGCCTCAAATGGTGCCATCTTTAGACTTTTCTGGAAGCTGTTGTTGTAAGAGAACTCAGCATAAGGAAGACATTCTTCCCACTTCATGCCAAAAGAGATGACACAAGCACGAAGCATATCCTCCAGAATCTGATTGATCCTTTCAACTTGTCCTTGCGACTGAGGGTGGTAAGTTGTGCTGAAGTTCAACTTTGTTCCCAAAGCATTTTGGAAACTTTCCCAGAACTTGGAAGTGAAGATGCTTCCTCGGTCGGACCTGATCTCGAGAGGAACCCCATACAGAGAGACAATTCTGTTGATATAGAGCTCAGCCAACTGAATTGCAGAAATGGTTTCCTTGACGGGGAAGAAGTGAGCCACTTTAGAAAGCCTATCAATGACAACAAAGATTGCATTGTCGCCCTTCTGCGACCTCGGAAAACTAGTGATGAAGTCCATCTCTACTTCCTCCCATTTCCATTCCGGGGGTTTCAATGGTTGTAGAAGACCGGAAGGTTTTTGATGAACAGCTTTCACTCTGCGGCAGACATCACACTCCGAGACATACTTGGCACAATACCTTTTCAAACCGGGCCACCAATATTGCGTTTTCAAGTCCATGTACATCTTTGTGCTGCCAGGGTGGATAGAAAGAACAGAATCATGCGCCTCCTTGAGAACTTGCTCTCTCAAACCCGGGTAGTTCGGAACAAACATCCGGTGTTCAAAGAAAAGCGTGCCTTGATCATCAACGTGGAAGGACTCATACTTCGGAAGCTGAATCCTGGAGATGATCTTTCTTCTGTGCGGATCACCAAGCTGAGAAGAGCGAACCTTTTCTTCCAAGAGAGGTGTTGCTAGAAGGTTCAGGAGATACCCTGGTTCCACCATTTCCAGGTTGAGCTGACGGAATTCCTCGCACAAGAGAGGCTGTTGTTCTTCCATCATGAGGTTGTTGACATAAGCTTTGCGGCTGAGAGCATCTGCCATGACATTAGCTTTGCCTGGAGTGTAGTTGATGGTCAAATCAAAATCATTGATTGCTTCAATCCATCTCCTTTGCCGAAGGTTGAGATCAGGCTGAGTAAAGATATACTTCATACTCTTGTGATCAGAAAAGATTTCACAACGGTTGCCAAGCAAGTAGTGCCTCCATACTTTCAAAGCAAAGACAACTACTGCGAGCTCGAGGTCATGTGTAGGATAGTTGATCTCATGCGTCTTCAACTGGCGAGAGGCATAAGCAACAACTTGTTTTTCTTGCATAAGGACCGCACCCAATCCATGCAAAGAGGCGTCACAGAAGATCTGGAACGGCTTGGATGTATCCGGAGGAACCAAGACTGGTGTGGAAGTGAGCTTCTCTTTGAGTGTCTCAAAGCTTGCTTGACATGCAGGAGTCCAAAGGTATTTCTTGCCTTTCTTAAGGAGATCGGTAAGAGGCTTCGCTATCTTGAAGTTCTGAAGCGGCAGCAATAACTAGCCAAACCAAGGAAACTCCGCACTTCTTTGACATTAACGGGAGGAAGCCATTCAACAATTGTCTTCACTTTCGGATTGATCGCAATGCCCTTGGCAGAGATGACGTGACCAAGATAGGTTACTTGAGGCAGCCAAAACTCACACTTGGAGAACTTTGCATACAAGCGGTTCTCACGAAGCCTGCTTAGGACACACCGAAGGTGTTCTTCATGCTCTTCTTCTGACTTAGAATAGACTAAGATGTCATCCAGATAGACCACAACGAACTTATCAAGATACTCCATGAAAACCGAGTTCATGAGCCTCGAGAAGGTGGCAGGTGCGTTGGTGAGACCGAAAGACATAACCGTGTACTCATACAGGCCATAGCGGGTGGTGAAAGCTGTCTTCGGAACATCTTCCTTGCGAATCTTGATTTGGTGATAACCACTCCTCAAGTCCAGCTTAGAGAAAACCACAGCTCCAGCTAGCTGATCAAAGAGATCATTAATCCGCGGAAGGGGATATTTATTCTTGATGGTTTTAGCATTGAGAGCCCGATAGTCAACACAAAGTCTATCAGTCTGATCTCGCTTCTTCACAAAGAGAGTTGGGCTACCCCAAGAAGAAGTACTGTGCTGAATAAAACCCAACTTCTCTTGTTCATCAAGCTGCCGTTTGAGTTCAGCCAACTCAGCAGGACCCATTTTATAAGGCCGCTTGGAGATAGGAGCGGTACCAGGTTCAAGCTCAATAACAAACTCAACCTCACGATTCGGAGGCATACCTGGCAACTCTTCAGGAAAGACATCTGGGAACTCACAGACCACCGGAACACTCTGAATAGCTTCCATAGCATCAACATTCAGAGCCGCCAAAGAGAAAAGCTGGATAGCAGGAGTCAGACTTGGAGAATAGACTATATGGCCTTCAGGAATCTTCAGAGAAACCGAGCGTTCAGCACAATCAATCACAGCTGCATTTGCTGTCAACCAATCCATGCCCAGGATGACATCAATGTCAGAATTGCCCAGAACAATCAAGGAAGCCGAGAACGAAGAGCCACCAATCTCAATTTGATTGCCATGGCTGACTTTAGAAGCTGCCATTGTTGCTCCAGGAGAAAGGACCATTAACCGCTTGAGGAGAGGATCCATAGCTAACTCATTCTCATTTGCAAACTTGTGAGACACAAAAGAATGCGATGCACCAGAATCAAACAAAACTCGTGCAGGGACTGAGTTAACGGATAGCATACCCATCACAACTCCAGGTGCATGCTCAGCTTGAGCGGCGTTGATGCAGTTGGCACGAGCAACAACAGACCCGGGCTTGGTGTTGATGTTGAGAGCCCGAGGTGGTGGTGCACGAACCAAAGGAGAGCTTGCCGCAGATCTTGGAGGTGGTGGAGGAAGAGCCTTGTTCTTCATCGGACAGTTCCATTGTTGATGCCCAGAGTCTCCACAAGTGTAACAAGCACCAGGTGGACGTGGGGCAACGTGGCGAGGACTTCCGCCAGCGCTCGAGTAGTGGTGGTTGTAGCCCCTGGGAGCAGCAGTGAGGAAGTTTGGTGGCCTTGCCGCGTAGCTTGAAGGTCTTGGTGGAGCCGGGAGCGACGGTGGGGTGTTAGGAACCCAGACACGACGCTTATATTCTTTTGTTGATGTGAATAAAGATTAATGGCTAAACACATTATCTTTATGTTTGAGATCAGAATGATGTTATCTCGAAGGTCTCATGAAGAGGATTTGATAAAGATAACTCCTGAGCACATATGGTTATTATAATTGGAATTGAGAGAAGATTTGCTTATTTGACTTCTTATAGGAAAATATTCCTATAAAGCATTGTGGAAACAAGATGATAAATCAATTATTGGAGATGGATACTCTATTTGGTTAAAGATTTAAGGTTTAGGATTTAACAAGGATTCCTATATTCCATACATCATAATTCTGGACTTCTAATTAAGGAATTCCTTTCCTAGATATATTACTCCTCTATATCCATCATCATGTGTTAACATGATGAGCTTTACTTCACAAGAATATTCTTATCCACCTTTATTCTCCCGAAGCCATTTATAAATCGAATGAGCTTGTCATAAAAGCCTCCATAATCTTCTTATATTCTTCCTTAATCACCCACCACTAATACTATCCCAGTAGATGTTTATATCAAATTCTACTCTCCTTAAGTGTTTAGTATTTCCCAAGAGAAAACTACTACTTCTATAATCCAATGTTATTTTAACATCATCTTATTCATACTATCTTGTCTCTTCTTAACTCCAGTATCTAGCATTACAACCTCACATTATATTAATGTGACTTGTAATGACTAATCTAGGATAATAAATCTATACTATGGTTCAATCATGTTTTATCCACCAATGTCACTTATACTTGGTATAAGCATTCAATATTGGTGAGTAAGGCATGATCATTATCATCCTTTGATCCTTTTATGGTTCAGGTTTCCAGTTGACTAAACAAAGCTTCATCAATACAACACTACCGTTGTATTCTAATTATCTTATGTTTAGCTCTATTGGATTAAGAGATATAATTCATTGACTATACCTACTTGATCCAATAGGACTATTCCTAGTAACTATCTTTAGACTTCATTCTTATAATCTTCTTTGTTACCACATATAATTATGTCTTCCAGATAACTCTTCTATCCATTTAGGAGTGAGTTAACTCCATCAATTATCATAATGATTTCATTCTCTCCAAACTTTTCCATCTATAGATCATATTCAATTCTAGCATTACTATTTACCCCTTCTTACTTATTTCTTTATAGGTCTTAAGTGAATGCTATAATAAGGACAAGAGTTGATAGGTCAAGAATTGATAGATGAAGAATTGGTGAATCAATAGTTGATTTATCAATATTGATGAACAACAAATATAAGGATAGGATTCAATAGAGATGATAAAGATTGACTTGGAAAGAAAGATATATGGTGAATGATCTTGACTTGGTTTCTTTCCTACTCAATCTCATTAAAGAGTTAAGGATAGGTATTACTATGATACTCATGGTATAAGTGGATGATATTAAAATAGATCAAGATTTAATTGTTACATTCCTATTACTTAAGTTATGTTTATAACTTGGTATTCATGAGTGTGTAAAGAATACAAGGTTATGATTACTTTAAGGATCCAATATGAACCATTAAGTAATATAGTAGGGTTAACTTTTATTACATTTGATCTACCCTTAGATCAAATCTCCCTTACCAAAAATAAGGTTTTAGCAAAGGTCATATTGAAACTTATCGCAGTCAACTTGATGATCTAATTCAATTCCATCAAGATAAGAGAAGCTTCAATCACTCTGACAAGTTTTTATTTAAAAGCACGAAAATTATTCAGATTTTCTATGCATGAATGCAATGCACACATGTGTGTTCAGCTTATTTCTAAGCTCTAATGTTTTATTCCCTTTTAAAGGGTCACTTAAGAGTTGTTTGCTCTAGACTTAGTCTATTAAGATTAATCTTTTATCACCTTCAAGATTTTACCTTATTAAGCTTTAGATAATCATTTGTTATTACTTTAAATACTTTTATATTAATGAATTTCTTTTAACCTTATGAAAATAAGGCTTAATGTTGGCATAGGTTAGTATTTCCTCTCCAACCTTTACTTGGAAAGTCAGATAACAATACTTCCACAAATTGTTTACTCTCCCCCTTAGGGTTTACTAATGGTCTCTAAACTGCCTTATAAAGTATTTCTTGATTTTATAAATAGGATATTGGTCACTATCCATCTTATACTCTGCCTAATTAGGATTTTATGAAAGATTGTATGGTGTATCCACACAATTGTGGATCTCTGAAGTGAATCTTTTAGCATTATTTTTCTTACTTACTATTGGGGCACTTTCTCTTTGATAGGTCAATTTTTTTGCGAAGAATCTCAAAAGATGATCGCTTAAAATTTTATACTCCTTTAGGTTTTACTTAGATTAGGCCATGTTTTTATGCTCTTTATGCAACCATTAAGATGATCGGGTTAACTATCTCTACCAACACCGGCTGCAAACAAGATACCAACTGTGGATTAATTACCATTATGGATCAAATATCAACTGCGGATTATCCTAGGGTGTAATTATTATCCTATGGTTTCCAACATACTTCTAGCATTCTCTCTGAATTGTCAGAGCTTGAATACCATTTTAGTTCCAAAACTTCGTATTTGCATTAATTCATGATGCTTCCATGAACTTGGTACTACTACTCCATTACTTCTTAGCAACATTACCTACTTTGATTGAACCTTAAGTTCATTACTTATTATTGCTCCATCTATTCCCTACATTAAACTTTCTTCTTATTATGGACTAACAATGATTTGAGCTTGATTCATCCTCCAAATTGGATTGATACTCCTCATATTTGGCTTTACCCTTCAGGTAGGTCTTCATATTGGTCTTCGGAACTCATCACTCCCTTACACGAATTCCCATTTCTATCTAGGTCTATAACATCAAGTAGTAACTAGATGTTGCAACATGCATTTGCACACCAGGTCAGACTTCATGTACAGATCTAGTCAATCAAGAAGATCCAAGAAAAACAAAATGTGGTACATATAACACACAATATTCTAAGCCCGGAATATAGTAGTTGAGTATAGTATCTCTAGAATTCAGGATTAGTTGTGTAGTATATGACACCTCCTCATATAGGTTTACACTGTGATACTTAGCACATCAAGTCAAACTATTATTTGTCTCAACCTTTTCCCAAATTGCTCAAGTGCAACAGGATAAGTTTTAGACAAAATGGTCTCAAATTTAGTTTTGTCTAACCTTTGGTCTCACCTTTGGAATGATTAACTATATTCAACCTTTCTTTAATAGCCAACAACCTCACATGATCTCTACACATGACTAATCAGATTATATTTCTAACTTAAACCAAAGATTATTAGATTTTTTTAGCACCCATGACTTCTATCATAGTTCTTCCATGTTATTCTCTTACTTCTACTCCAAGAAAATTCACTAAGTACTTGTCATACTTACACTTATATCATGGTTTCGGAGCTAATCTCACCATGATCTGGTTATGTTTTACCTGTACATCATGATTTAAAGGCTAATCTAACCATGATAACTTTGTTCACATTACTCTATCATTCAGTCTTAACATAGTCTCACTTTATCGCGTAGAATTCTCAAATGAATCCCACATGATTACTACTCATTACATCCACATTCATCCTAATGATATATATTATGTTGTCTTTGGTTATCAACTGGCACTAAAATTTCATTGTTCTTACTTAAATTCTAGGATTAGGCTACACCATTAAGACTACTTCAATTGATGGCTTACACTTTCCTACAGTCTCTTGGTGGTTTATGTCTCCCTCGGAAAACACTAAAGAGCACTATAATTGAGAAAAGATAAATAATTACTCCTAAGAAAGAATGACTTAAACATATGACTTAGGTGTGACAAGGTTATCCTCACTTGGATACTCATCACAAGTCATAATAACATTTGGTTTAGATAAGATGGCTCCTATAGTCACTGTCACATCCCAAGATTTTAGAAATTGGAACTAGAAAAAAAATGCATTTGCATGTCATTCATGAGCATTGCATTGCATTTATAAAAAATTTAAATTGCAAAACCTCATATATAAACCCTAGTTTGAGTTACTAAAATGCACCTACAGAGGATTATGCAAGGATTTAAAAATCCACTATTTCCAAACTAGTGGAAATGATGCAAAAATGATCCTAAGATGATCCACTGAATTTTAGAAAAAATTGAAAACAAAAATAAATTCAATTGGATTATCTATTAAAAAGTTATAAAAGAAATAAGAAAAGCAAAAGAACAAAAAAAACTGAACAAACTCTACCCGGCGAGCCCCCCTGGCCCAGCCCACCTGCCCCACCCTCCTATCTGCCACGCGCCTCCCCCACGAGCAGCACGCAGCTGGCAGCGCAGCAGCGAGGCCAGCCCAGCCAGTGAGCACCCAGCAGCCCTCTCCGTTCCCCTTCTCCCCTGTGCCACTGCCAGGCAGACCCCACCTGGTCTTCTCCTGCCTCGCGACCGAGACCGAGGCAAACACGCTACATCGACCGAACAATTTCCTCCGCCAAATCCGCACGGATTGTTGCGATTATTGCCCCTCTTTCCATGAGAACCACCCCATAAATCCCTGCCTCCGTCCCCTTTGTTCTGTTTTGATTTTTCTTTAAACCCTAGCCCCAGATCGAGATCGATCTGATCGCCGTCGGTCGAGCTCACCGGACGTTCCCAAACTCGTGGTTCCTGTCGCCCCCGACCCTCTCTTTTCCGTCTGACCTCTCCCTCTCACTTGACCGTATCGCCCTGACCACCTCTTCCCCGTGCAGGAGCAGCCGACCGCGCCCAATTCCTCGCCGGAGCACCGCCGACGCCGCCCGTCTCCAGCCGTCTGCCGTAGTCGCCCGACGAAGCGTCGCACCTCGCCAAGACCACTCCCGTGATCGCCGCCGTCCGCGGAACCTCGTACACCATCGAGCCGACGCAGAGGACCACCGAAATCACCCCCAGCGCCACCAACCGAACCGCGCCACCATCCGAACCGTGCCACCGTCCGCCACCGCTACAGTGATGTCACCGCCGGAGGAGATCAAGGTCTTCCTCAGCTGCCGTCGGATCAGGAACCAGTGGCTCAGATTGCATGTTGACCGTTTGTTTGACCGCTGACTGATCGTACTCTGTCAAAACACCACGTCAGCTCCCTGCCCAGTCAGCGCCAGTCCGCAAGGTATATTCTGTGAATATTCCCATTTGAATTGATTATGAAATAAAATTTGCAAAAATATTATTAAACTTGCGAAAATCATATAAAAAGATTCATAGGTCCAAAAATATCAAATTATATATCAATGGATTCAGAAAATTGATTAGAACAATAATATCTAATTGGATCTAACTTTTACAGTACGTATTTACTTTATTGATTTAATTAGTTCTAATGGTCTTTTAGGTTAATAAATTCATAGAATAAGTTCTGTAACTCCAAAAATTGCAAATAAGATGTCCCTGGAATCAGTAGAACAAGAGGAATCTTATAGTGATTTAAAAAGTTAGGCTTACAGTATTGGAAATTGCAGAATCTATTTAAAGGCTTACTGTAGTGTTTTAATTACCCAGGTCTTTATACAAAACCTTTTTGAGAATTTACAATTGGTACAGACTCTTTTATGAGTTGCCTACGCATTGGAAATTTTCCAAGATTTTACAAACAATATGTTAGCAGTGGCTAATTATTTAGGTTCTAGCTCTATTATTTGAGCATTATAAATTGCATGCCTTGTTTTCTTTGCACTCAAAATAATTTCCATGCACGCATACAGTAGTTATACTGAATAAGACTATGTGATGCTACTATAGCGTTATTCCACTTGTCATGCATGCATCCTGCATCGTCTTTGTTTGCATATGATTGTGGATGGTTTGTTTATATGATTGCAATTGTATCATGTAGATTGTGACGAGTGCAACGTTTGATCGTGTGTGGATTGTTCTTCCGACCGCTACAGCCAAGGCAAATAGATGCTACCTTGCTCATGATGTTGTCCTACTATTTTTAATGCATTGTCGTGTATTTTCTAGATGCATGTGTAGGATAATACTATCGCTATGCTATGTCCTATTATGTGGTAGGGCTTTCCTTGTAGATGAACCACCGTTGGTAGATGTGTTTAGCCATGCTATGATGAACGAGGGATGGGTTACATCACTGAAAGATGTTTCTAAATGTGTTGGTTTGTGAAAACTAAAACAACTTAATCAATGAATCTCCTGGGTGTGATGGGATTGATAATTTTTGGTGGTATCATTGCGGAAAGGCACCCAGGTATCAAGAGAAAATGATTGGCTTCTTTATTTGGTAGCTTACGTGTACAACCATGTGCCAATAATGAAATAGGCGGTTGGTTGGACTCAGTAGGTTGTGGTAACTCGAATCCGCGTATCCAGAGATGTAGAATTTTGGTAGGTTGGACCGTGCGCGTCGGGATTGGGGAGCTACTTCCCGAACGGTCTCTTCTTGGACTTCTCCCTATCATCACCCAAAACGAGAGTGATGGTACGAGCTGGGATGGCCAAGTCACATGGGTAAAGTGTACTAACCCCTGCAGGGTGTAAGATCTAATCGATTAGCCGTGTCCCCGGTTATGGACGAATGAGTTGCTTGATATTGATTCCATGACATGTTTCTCGCTCATTCCAATTTCATAATTGCTTTAATGTTGTTTGGTTAACTTAATTGGGATCTTTTCAAAGAAAATCAAAAACTGTTTATGAAAGTAGGACAAAGGTATTTGCAAATGCAAGCTAGCCACAACTCCACTTGCCAAATATGCATGTAGATGTTAGCACTATTGTCTCCTTTAATAGCTCTACTTGTCATACATTCCATGTATTGACCCTTCGGGGCTACTACGTTTCATGTTGCAGGATATTCCGATTCTGAGTAATCGATTTAGGCCACGATACTCCACTCGGCACTTGTTCACTTGTGGGCAATTTGAAGAATGGAGGATTTACTTTATTTATGTTGCTACCTGAATAATTTGAGATAGCCTTGAGCTAAGCTTTTATTGTAATAATGGTACTCTGGATCTTCGTTATTTATGATACACGGATATTTTGCTATGTTATTCATCTTATTCTATTGTGGGCCAATGAACCGATCCAGGGATTGGCATGTCACATAGAAGCTACGGTCTTTTCAGAACCGTAGTGTTATAGGATGGTATCAGAGCCCGTTTGTCGACTGTAGGATCGTGACCTAGGTTTGGATTAGGAACCCATATAATTATTAAAGCTTATATTAACTCTTTCTTTCATCTTATGCCTTTCACTCTCGTAAATTCTTACCATATGATATTCTCACACTTTCCTCTTTTAATTGATAGATGGGAGAAGTCAGGACTGAGTATGCAACCATGGAGTCACCAAGGCCCTTTGCAAGACAGTTAGCACAGCTCTCGCGGTCATTGGGTTTGCCACTGCCCATGTTCAAGGGAAGGAGGCTGTACACCTATGGATATGGCGAGGATGCTTGGGAGGTCACCACCTTCATCTTCAGGGATGACGCCTTGCCAAACCCTGTGCATCTGATCTACACCAAGACATATTGCAACTGGGGACTTGGAATAAACTTGGCCTTGCATGAAGCCCTGTCACGCCAGTGCCATCTTGTCCGACACCTGCTGCCAGCAGACTCACCCTACCGTGACTATGGGAGGCGTGATGAGGATGGGAACATTGTGGTTACCCCGGGCGACAGGAACAACATGCCGCCCCGTCGGAGGCACATAGAGGATATGGAAAGGGAGAATGGAGCTCTAGCTGAGAAAGTGATGATGGTAAAGGAGATAGCAGATTTTGCCAGCAATGGTATGGTGGTCCAAGGACTGGAGATAGCGACCTTGCATGAAGCTATGGGTGTTCTGGAAAATGCCCTGGTAGGCATGGATGCAACCATAGCTCAGCTTAATGGAATTGTGCAGGAAAATAACCAGACCATACAACAATTGCAAGGGACCGTCCAGGAAAGGGATCAAACTATTGAAGGTATGGCAGCCCAGATTGCCGCTCTCCAAGCACAGATGAATCCACCCTATGACGATGACAATGGAGATGATGGCAACAATGATGATGATGACAGTGGGAACGATGATGATGACGAGGACGAGGATGATGATGATGGAGACGATGATGGTGGAGGAGATGAAGTTGTTGCAGTTGCAGCAGAGAATGAAGAAGAAGAGGAGGATCCAGAAGAGGTGGAGTTTGAGATTTCAAGTGATGACTCAGGAGAGGTGTATACTCCGCCGCCATGGTTGGATCATGGACAGAAGCGCCAACGCATGAGTGCAAGTACCTACCGCAACCTCTTCAAGAAGTAGATAGAAGTCCACCAATTAGTCTTCGTTAGGTAAAAATCATTAGGATTAGTCTCGATCTATGTAAATCTTAATTACTGTTAGTTTAAGAGTGTTTAGTTGCTTATTTGTGTACTCCAATATCCCTGGTTTATTTGTGCGAATTTTGTGGAAGAGTTATGGCAAGTTTGGTTAATATCTGAGTTATTCCTATTGCAGTTTTCTGCTGATACAGCAGTACTGTACGAATTTTCATATTTTACTGGTAACTCGGAAAAATCTGAAAACATGGGATATAAAGAGAGATTGCCTGTGCTACATGCAAAAAAATTGGCTAAAATTCCTGACGAGTTTAAGGTGCCCATAAAAATTCGTGAAACCTGCTGTAGTGTTTTGACAGATTTTGTTTATTGCTTATTTGTTGCTCTATTTTACTCTAGTATTGTACCCAACCTTTTCAAACCATTTTGTGGTTATATACTGCTAGTTTTAAACCACTGTAATGTTGTATTGCAAGTGTTTGCTTGTGTGATGATTGGTTATGATTGTTTGCTTGTGTGCCTATTGTTTGATTCATATAGTTATGGGTAGTATTACTTCTCTAGTCTTCCTATCTATAACTTATCTATGCTGTCCCAACAGATGCCGCCTCGCCGTCAACCTACTGAGATGGAGCAGCTTATGGCAGCTCAAGCACAGCTAACCCAAGTGATGACCCAATTCATGGAAGCTCAGAACAACAACAACAACAACAACAACAACAACAACAACAATGGGAACAACCAGCCCCAAGAGGATGCTCTCACCAGGTTTCTGAAACTGAGGCCAGCTAAGTTCTCCACTGCACCTGAACCTATGATTGCTCTTGACTGGTTGCGCTCGGTGAACAAAGATTTAGTGACTGTTGGATGCACAGACGCTGAGAAGGTGAGGTTTGCTGCTCACCTACTGGAGGGACCAGCCGCTTCGTGGTGGGACACTTTTTAGATCACCCACCTGCTGGACACTGTGACTTGGGCAATGTTTGAGGAAGATTTTAGAACCAACCACGTTTCTTCAGGAGTTCTGAGCCTGAAGAGGAAGGAGTTTCGCAACTTGCGCCAAACCAACCGCAATGTGGCTGAATATATTGAGGAGTTCAACAATCTGTCGCGTTATGCCCCTGAGAATGTTGACACTGATGCCAAGAGGAGAGAGAGGTTCCTGGATGGCCTCAGTGATGAGCTCTCGGTACAGCTGTTAGTGGTCTATTGCCCCACTTTCCAAGAACTGATGGACAAGGCCAGAATTCTAGAGGGAAAACACAAGCAAGTGGAAAGACACAAGAGGAAGAACAATGATCACAACTCGGGATCACACCATAAGCGTGCCTACCATGATGGTAATGGGAATTTTGGACATCACAAGCATGGAGGCAATGGACACAATTATGGAGGCAACAATGGACATAACCACCACCATCAGAAGAAGGATATTAGCCAAGTGATATGTTTTAAGTGCAACCAGAAGGGACACTATGCTGATAACTTCCCGGAGAAGAAGAGTGAAGCTGGAGCCAAGCCGGATTCACCTCCGAAGGCAACTGTGAACCATGTGAGCATGGGGAAAGCACTCAACAAACCATGTCATGTGACTAGTAAGTTCTTGTTAAACCATACATCACAGTCATAATGTTTTCAATACTGGTGCACCGTATTCATTCATATTGAGGCATTCATGGATAAGAATAGTTACATATGAAGTTACTTAGAGGATCTATTGAAGAGAACCCATTGGAAAGGATTGATATCTAGCATAAGATTCCACAATTAAGTGTTAGATGTTGGAGATGCCAAGCTCAGTTTTCTTAAGGGGGTTAGCCTCGAGAACACTTCCTAAACCTTGCTAGCCATTCCGAATCTCGGGACGAGATTCATCTTAAGGGGGTTAGTCTGTCACATCCCAAGATTTTAGAAATTGGGACTAGAAAAAAAATGCATTTGCATGTCATTCATGAGCATTGCATTGCATTTATAAAAACTTTAAATTGCAAAACCTCATATATAAACCCTATTTTGAGTTACTAAAATGCACCTACAGAGGATTATGGAAGGATTTAAAAATCCACTATTTGCAAACTAGTGGAAATGATGCAAAAATTATCCTAAGATGATCCACTGAATTTTAGAAAAATTTGAAAACAAAAATCAATTCAATTGGATTATCTATTAAAAAGTTATAAAAGAAATAAGAAAAGCAAAAGAACAAAAAAACTGAACAAACTCTACCCGGCGAGCCCCCCGGCCCAGCCCACCTGCCCCACCCTCCTATCTGCCACGCGCCTCCCCCACGAGCAGCGCGCAACGCAGCGACAGCGCAGCCAGAGGCCCAGCACCGGCCCAGCAGAGCACCCCGCAGCATCCTGCTCAGTTCCCCTTCTCCCCTGTGCCGCTGCCAGGCAGACCCCACCTGGTATTCTCCTACCTCGCGACCGAGACCGAGCCAAACACGCTGCATCGACCGAACGATTTCCTCCGCCAAATCCGCATGGATTGTTGCGATTTTTGCCCCTCTTTCCGCACAGGAACCACCCTATAAATCCTTGCCTCCATCCCCTTTGTTCTGTTTCGATTTTTTTAAAACCCTAGCCCCAGATCGAGAACGATCTGATCGCCGCCGGTGGAGCTCACCGGACGTTCCCAAACTCGTGGTTCCTGTCGCCCCCGACCCTCTCTTTTCCGTCTGACCTATCCCTCTCACTTGACCGCATCGCCCTGACCACCTCTTCCCCGTGCAGGAGCAGCCGACCGCGCCCAATTCCTCGCCGGAGCACCACCGACCGTCTCCGGCCCGTCTGCGCGATCGCCCGGAGCGTCGCACCTCGCCAAGACCACTCCCGTGATCGCCGCCGTCCGCGGAACCTCGTACACCATCGAGCCGACGCAGAGGACCACCGGAATCACCCCCAGCGCCACCAACCGAACCGCGCCACCATCCGAACCGTGCCGTCGCCACCTTCTGATGGCGTCCACGGAGGAGAGCAAGGTCTTCCTCAGCTGCCGTCGGATCAGGAACCAGTGGCTCAGATTGCTTGTTGACCGTTCGTTTGACCGCTGACTGATCGTACTCAGTCAAAACACCACGTCAGCTCCCTGCTCAGTCAGCGCCAGTCCGCAGGGTATATTCTGTGAATATTCCCATTTGAATTGATTATGAAATAAAATTTGCAAAAATATTATTAAACTTACGAAAATCATATAAAAAGATTCATAGGTCCAAAAATATCAAATTATATATCAATGGATTCAGAAAATTGATTAGAACAATAATATCTAATTGGATCTAACTTTTACAGTACGTATTTACTTTATTGATTTAATTAGTTCTAATGGTCTTTTAGGTTAATAAATTCATAGAATAAGTTTTGTAACTCCAAAAAATTGCAAATAAGATTTCCTCGAATCAGTAGAATAAGAGGAATCTTATAGTGATTTAAAAAGTTAGGCTTACAGTATTGGAAATTGCAGAATCTATTTAAAGGCTTACTGTAGTGTTTTAATTACCCAGGTCTTTATACAAAACCTTTTTGAGAATTTCCAATTGGTACTGACTCTTTTATGAGTTGCCTACGCATTGGAAATTTTCCAAGATTTTACAAACAATATGTTAGCAGTGGCTAATTATTTAGGTTCTAGCTCTATTATTTGAGCATTATAAATTGCATGCCTTGTTTTCTTTGCACTCAAAATAATTTCCATGCACGCATACAGTAGTTATACTGAATAAGACTATGTGATGCTACTGTAGCGTTATTCCACTTGTCATGTATGCATCCTGCATTGTCTTTGTTTGCATATGATTGTGGATGGTTTGTTTATATGATTGCAATTGTATCATGTAGATTGTGACGAGTGCAATGTTTGCTCGTGTGTGGATTGTTCTTCCGACCGCTACAGCCAAGGAAACTATATGCTACCTTGTTCATGATGTTTTCCTACTATTTTCAATGCATTGTCGTGTATTTTCTAGATGCATGTGTAGGATAATACTATCGCTATGCTATGTCCTATTATGTGGTAGGGCTTTCCTTGTAGATGAACCACCGTTGGTAGATGTGCTTAGCCATGCTATGATGAACGAGGGATGGGTTACATCACTGAAAGATGTTTATAAATGTGTTGGTTTGCGAAAACTAAAACAACTTAATCAATGAATCTCCTGGGTGTGATGGGATTGATAATTTTTGGTGGTATCATTGCGGAAAGGCACCCAGGTATCAAGAGAAAATGATTGGCTTCTTTATTTGGTAGCTTACGTGTACAACCATGTGCCAATAATGAAATGGGCGGTTGGTTGGACTCAGTAGGTTGTGGTAACTCGAACACGCGTATCCAGAGATGTAGAATTTTGGTAGTTTGGACCGGTGCGCGTCGGGATTGGGGAGCTACTTCCCGAACGGTCTCTTCTTGGACTTCTCCCTATCATCACCCAAAATGAGAGTGATGGTACGAGCTGGGCTGGCCAAGTCACATGGGTAAAGTGTACTAACCCCTGCAGGGTGTAAGATCTAATCGATTAGCCGTGTCCCCGGTTATGGACGACTGAGTTGCTTGATATTGATTCCATGACATGTTTCTCGCTCATTCCAATTTCATAATTGCTTTAATGTTGTTGGGTTAACTTAATTGGGATCTTTTCAAAGAAAATCAAAAACTATTTATGAAAGTAGGACAAAGGTATTTGCAAATGCAAGCTAGCCACAACTCCACTTGCCAAATATGCATGTAGATGTTAGCACTATTGTCTCCTTTAATAGCTCTACTTGCCATACATTCCATGTATTGACCCTTCGGGGCTGCTACGTTTCATGTTGCAGGATATTCCGATTCTGAGTAATCGATTTAGGCCACGATACTCCACTCGGCACTTGTTCACTTGTGGGAAATTTGAAGAATGGATGATTTACTTTATTTATGTTGCTACCTGAATAATTTGAGCTAGCCTTGAGCTAAGCTTTTATTGTAATAATGGTACTCTGGATCTTCGTTATTTATGATACACGGATATTTTGCTATGTTATTCATCTTATTCTATTGTGGGCCAATGAATCGATCCAGGGATTGGCATGTCACATAGAAGCTACGGTCTTTTCAGAACCGTAGTGTTACAGTCACTATCCAACCTACAGATCTTCCTAAAAGGTTTTAATCCTAAGGTCAAAGCATGTGCTCTGATACCAACTGCGGTGACCCAACATACCACTTCATGATGTAGTACACTATAGTCGTTGACATAACACCAATGAAACACCGTTCACTAGTATTACATCCCTCAAAGTAGTACAACAGAAACATAGCAGGCCCAAGACATGACTATATGTTTCAACTCAAATCTTTACACAAGATCCAGAGTACACTCTAGGTTAAAGAGAGAGAAAGAAACTTCTTACAAAAAAGAATCAGGAATAAATAACTCATAGCTACCATACTTATAAAACTAGTAGCTGAACTACTAGGCTTGCATTGCTACTATTGCAATACTCTACAAAAGTAGGTTCTATGGTTAAAAATTCTATTCTTATCTAATCAACAACTTCGTCTTCACTTGAGTTGATGTATATGCTGAATTCCTTGACTTCATTGAAGAGTTTTAGCTTTTAATGATAATTCCTGGAGCATCACTTGATGTAGACGTCGTCTGTACTGGCTTTAGAACCTAGCAAGGGTTAAGAAGATACTTTGAGCATGAGTGTACTCAGCAAGTTCACTAGAAAAGGAGTGTTTGATGCACTATAGCTACAACCATAGACCGTAGGTCGTAGGCAATGCAGGTTTTTGTAAACATTTCTTCAAGGGTTGCTTTTATTCTGAAAAGCTATGTCCGTCAGCCTTCACGGGTTTACCAGAACTTTCATGGAGTTCCTTTCCCGCCGTGTTTGCAGCTCCTTCCCGGAACAGGGAGTAACAAGTTACAGTTCTTACACTCTGCAGAGGTGCGTCACTTTACCCATGAGAGATCTTAGCTTTGTTGCACATCCGGGCCGCGAACCCGTTCACACTTCCTTGGTGTGAGGCCCAGACTAAGACCCAAGCCAATCACTGCCTTCTCCGCGACCCCGCATGTCTCTTTGGTGTACGCCAGCCCACCTATTGAATTACGGCAATGGCAGTACAGACCGTTCAGATGCCGGAACTATCGTGGGACATTGAGGGCTCCCACCCATATGCTGCATATCCTCTACGAATTACCATAAATAATATGCACGCTACGAGTGATAATAGCCACGACCCACACATCCAGCTCCATGCGAGAGGGAAAAGATACAGCTGACTTCTCCGTCCCATTCCAAATCTCATGGTCAACGCGTAATATACGGCGCAAGAATCACTGGCGACATTGGTTGTTAAGTCCTAGATAATATGTTCCTTTACCACCGGAACTCTTATAGTAGGTTATTACCTCATGGTAAATAACCTATAATCATATTATTATGAAAATAGTGTTTTCCGACCTTTTTCAAATGCAGGTGATGACAACACTGGATTTGTAAAATACTTTATAGAAAATATTCAAAGGTCATGAGCAAGTGTGAACTTGCCTTTTGTGATTGCAAGATTATGCACTCACGGTCTTCCAGACAATATAAGATCCAATAGCTGAAATCTGCATCATTGGTGTGGTAAGGACTAATGTTTAAAGAAGCAAGATGCTTTTATGCATAAATAATGTAATGCAAGTTGATAAACGTGAATCCCGAGAATAACGTTGTTCTAAGGTTTGGATACTAGAAATGGTTTCTTTGGAATGTGTTGCCCTTTTGTATTAAGTTTCACACATGTGCTTCTTATTAAGGCTTGTGAGTGTGTGGAAAACAACATGTATTTATACAACAATAAAATATACACATATGGAATGCTACATAAGGTTGCTTACATCTTAATTGTTTATCTTCAAGTTTTACTTCATAAGTAATGTCACTTATAAATAATTTAAGTATTAACAATCTTATTATACAAGTAAAGTGATTGTGATTAGTTGTTATTTGTTTTTCTGAAGTGGCAAAACGAATAACTTTTGAAGAAAATTTTACTCAATTAGGCAAAAACATTTAAGCTTTTAAGTTAATCTTATGATGTGTTCTTTCTAGTTATAGTCTTTAAGTCAGAAAGAATTTCCTTTACTGAAATAATGAAATTAGTAGTATTTGAGACTTATCTATCTTGGGTTTTAATTGGGTTGGTTTGGTATTAAGATGCTTTATAACTTAATTATAACAGACCAAAGTTAACTATAAAGCATATAATAAAGTCTTTAGCATTATACTTAAAGCTTGGTAACTATAAGTAACTTTAAGAATGTGGATAGACTTAGGGTGTATTACTTATGATACTTGTATCCTGTTTATTTTATATTGCCTCCTTAGAGTTACTTAAGAATGGCATTACTTCTATTGGAGTAGTGATTTCTTTACATTTTAATGGTATAAAGGAATTTACCTTCCTATAAGGGTGTGGTTAATGTTTGTGAATAAGTAAACAATATTATTTATTACTTATGCACTCACTTATAGTGTTTTGATTTATTTATAAACGTGTGGTTACAATAAAGGAATAGGTTTTATCTCTTTACAAATTATTCTTGGAGATTTTTATTAGATAAGAATTCTTTTATAAAATAATTTATACTTATTTTTTAAAGATAATTTAATAAAATTGTATTTAAAGTGTGCTAAATCATTTTGGCTTCACACAACAATATTTAAGACTAATACTTTTGGCTTCATTAATTTAAGAAATATTAACAAATTTTATTTGACATAATATGAATTATTAACTAAAGAAATAGGTCTAAATTCAAGTTATGAAGGTGTTTAACTTTTTATTTAACTCAAAAGTGGAATACCACATTTTTAGCATGTAGGTATTATTTTTGTGATCATTTTGGTATATTACATTTATTTTTGTGGTTTATAAATAATAAGATATGATTTTAATAAGGTTTATTACTTTATAAATACTTAATAAATAATAAATATTTGATTAAGAGGAATAATAATGCATGATTATAGTTTTAAACTTTAATTCTTATTTTTCTAAGATTTTTGGTATTTTATTTAGATTTTTAACATTTACCATTATTAAAATATTAATTATCAAAGTATTAAAACTTTATAAAGTATTTATTAAATAATTATCATAATAATATTTAATAATAGTTTTAAGTTATAGATTTTATTTTTCTAAACATTTCCATATATTATATGTATTTTTCTGATTGATAAAACTAAAGATCACTTTTACAAGATTTAATCATTTTATTTCATTTCTGGAATATTGTTATTTAAATTTGTATTGTTTTAATTATTTCCTAAATATACACTAAACTTTTTACACCAAGACTGGATATACCCAAGTCACAAACATGTGGGGCTTAGGGCCACGTTGATGTGCCACGCTAGCATGAACCATTAATCCTTTTTACACTCAGAACGAACCTAGCCACAGAGATGAACTTGTGGGTCCGTGGCCATGTTGGCAAGCCACATCAACAACGAGACCCACACCAGGTTTGACTTGTTCTGGTCGACACGGTGGATGGTGGCTGTCGCCGGTGACCATCTAGCGGCGGTGCTACGATACGCGAATGGATGCGAATGTTAGTGGATCGGAAGCGCGTGAACATGGGCAATCTAACTAGGGTGGCGTAGTGTCTAGGGGTGTCTGGGAGCCTCGCCGGCGGTTATCGAAGCGGAGACAGCACGGCGGCGCTCGAGGCCAGAGCTAACCAGAGAGGTATGGGAAGAAAGGAAGGGTCCTAGAGGACCATCAGCTCACCGGGAATGCAGAGAAGTGGTCGAGGAGGCAAGGTGCCGTTGGAGACGGCGGCGATTGATGTCGACGAATGGCGTCGGGGTCGGAGAAGATGGATCAAATCCCGTAGTTAGAGACCTCCCTGAACAGCGTGCTTCGGGGCAAATGACGAAGTCGAGCACCGCGGTCATCATGGTGGCCTCAGAATGGCAAGGGGAGGCCGGGAGCGAGCTCTGGCTCGATGCACGGCGGTTAGGGTTTTGGCATTTTTGCGGAAGAGGAAGAGAGAGGTTGAGAGAGAGATGATGGGGAGATAAGAATGAGAGAGGGTGCCCCGACGATTCTTATCCCCTCCTTTGGAGCTCAGCAGCGGCGGGAATCGCAGCGTCCGATCAACGGGTGTCGGCGCGACAGGCAGCTGCTTCCGCCATCGCGGAAGACGATGACGAACATAAGGCCGAAGCGGTACGGGCTACCGGTGGGCTAGTGCTGGGCCAAAGTGGGCTGCTGCAGAGTGTGCGGTGAGTTTTGCCTCTGACTTGTGGGCGACGTATAGAGAGGAAATGAAATGGGTCGTGGGCCAAAAACTGGGTTAACTTTGTTCCCCTTCCTTTTCTTTTATATTTTTCTTATATTCTGTTTTATTTTCTAGCTTTTTATTTAAGAAATTGTTTTGACATTTCCTAATGGATTTTCCTTGCTAATTAATTGCAGCAATCATACAGTTATTTAGATTCAATTTGTGGACTTTTATTTGGAGAATTGAAGTTTTTAAAATGTTTAGTGATAGTCATATGGTTTAATTTTATGTGTTTAATCCCATAGTAAAGCATAGGGTGATTTATAATTATTATATCCCACTTATTCCATGCTCATATGAAATGAGTGGTTAGAGAAATGGATCAAGGAATTTTCCCAAGGAATATAGATGGGATATTTATGAGATGTTGATGAGAAACCTCATTAATAAGTTTAGGGTTCGGAATTGTAATTGCTTACCCTAGGGTTTAGGGTACTAGCTATAATTATATTCTTTTGTTGATGTGAATAAATATTAATGGCTAAACACATTTTCTTTATGTTTGAGATCAGAATGATGTTGTCTGGAAGGTCTCATGAAGAGAATTTGATAAAGATAACTCCTGAGCACATATGGTTATGATAATTGGAATTGAGAGAAGATGTGCTTATTTGACTTCTTATAGGAAAATATTCCTATAAAGCATTGTGGAAACAAGATGATAAATCAATTATTTGAGATGGATACTCTATTTGGTTAAAGATTTAAGGTTTAGGCTTTAACAAGGATTCCTATATTCCATACATCATAATTCTGGACTTCTAATTAAGGAATTCCTTTCCTAGATATATTACTCCTCTATATCCATCATCATGTGTTAACATGATGGTTTTTACTTCACAAGAATATTCTTATGCACCTTTATTCTCCTGAAGCCATTTATAGATCCAATGAGCTTGTCATAAAAGCCTTCATAATCTTCTTATATTCTTCCTTAATCACCCACCACTAATACTATCCCAGTAGATGTTTATATCAAATTCTACTCTCCTTAAGTGTTTAGTATTTCCCAAGAGAAAACTACTACTTCTATAATCCAATGTTATTTTAACATCATCTTATTCATACTATCTTGTCTCTTCTTAACTCCAATATCTAGCATTACAACCTCACATTATATTAATGTGACTTGTAATGACTAATTTAGGATAATAAATCTATACTATGGTTCAATCATGTTTTATCCACCAATGTCACTTATACTTGGTATAAGCATTCAATATTGGTGAGTAAGGCATGATCATTATGATCCTTTGATCCTTTTATGGTTCAGGTTTCCAGTTGACTAAACCAAGCTTCATCAATACAACACTACAGTTGTATTCTAATTATCTTCTATTTAGCTCTATTAGATTAAGAGATATAATTCATTTACTATACCTACTTGATCCAATAGGACTATTCCTGGTAACTATCTTTAGACTTCATTCTTATAATCTTCTTTGTTACCACATATAATTATGTCTTCCAGATAACTCTTCTATCCATTTAGGAGTGAGTTAACTCCATCAATTATCATAATGATTTCATTCTCTCCAAACTTTTCCATCCTATAGATGATATTCAATTCTAGCATTACTATTTACCCCTTCTTACTTATTTCTTTATAGGTCTTAAGTGAATGCTATAATAAGGACAAGAGTTGATAGGTCAAGAATTGATAGATGACGAATTGGTGAATCAATAGTTGATTTCTCAATATTGATGAACAACAAATATAAGGATAGGATTCAATAGAGATGATAAAGATTGACATGGAAAGAAAGATATATGGTGAATGATCTTGACTTGGTTTCTTTCCTACTCAATCTCATTAAAGAGTTAAGGATAGGTATTACCATGATACCATGGTATAAGTGGATGTGATTAAAATAGATCAAGATTTAATTGTTACATTCCTATTACTTAAGTTATGTTTATAACTTGGTATTCATGAGTGTGTAAAGAATACAAGGTTATGATTACTTTAAGGATCCAATATGAACCATTAAGTAATAAGTAGGGTTAACTTTTATTACATTTGATGTACCCTTAGATCAAATCTCCCTTACCAAAAATAAGGTTTTAGCAAAGGTCATATTGAAACTTATCGCAGTCAACTTGATGATCTACTTCAATTCCATAAAGTTAAGAGAAGCTTCAATCACTCTGACAAGTTTTATTTAAAAACGCGAAAATTATTCAGATGTTCTATGCATGAATGCAATGCACATATCTGTGTTCAGCTTATTTCTAAGCTCTAATGCTGGGATGTTACAAAAGTCATTGTTGAATGTGTGGGAGTCAGTATGGATCTCCAGGTCCCGCTTCTGATTATTGATCGGATAAGGTCTCGATCATGTACGCATTATTCGCGAACCGTAGCAAAAGTCCAATTGGAGCAAAAGTTTCATGTCGAAAAGAATAACAAGCGCAATAATTTATTTCACTAGACACCGAAACTGTTTCGGTTGAAATTGCTAAAACTGGTTCGGCATGTGAAATTGAATACTAGCAAGGGGTTTTATGTGAATGTTTGTTAATTAAAGTAATTAACCAAATTCTGAATAAATAAATAAAATAGTTTTATTTAAATGAGAGCTTGCATTAAATTTGGTGGAAATTTAATGCATGTGAGTGGATTTTTGAGTGGAGGCTCTTTTATGGGAGTGGAGGCTTTTCATTTTGAGTGGGAGCTCCACCCACATGAATTGGAAGAGGTGGGGGCAGCCACCATGGTTGGCGCCATGCCCCTTGGGGTGCCCCCTCTCCTCCTCTCAAATGTACACCTCCTCGTGAAGGATCTCTCTCCCCCTCTAGAATTTATCCCCCATGGTCTCGGACTAGCGAGATACATGTTCCCGGTGGCTATTCGGCAAGAAAGGGTTGTGCTTCCGCTGCATCGCTGGAGCGAGGATGCGGAGGTTGCTCGGTGTCTTGTTAGTGTGTGCGAGCACGGATGCGTTGCTGTTTTGCGGCGCTAGGACTTCCTCTCGATCTTGAGATCGACAAGAGATCGTCTACATCAACCAGGAGTTTGGACTCGTTAAGCTTTGTCGGTCTTCAAGGGTATGTTCTCTACGGATGTATATCCGCATGTTGCTTGTATCTAGTAGATAGATCTTGGTACATAGTTGTTCCCATCGTAGGAATATTTTTTGTTTTCTATGCTGTGAACCCTACATGGTGCCCCCGCTGCCCAAAAAGTTTCCGGTTGCACCGGAAAAAGAGGTTATGGACTCCGAGTCCGAACTTCCGTTGGTGGATTCGCCAACTAATGAAGCCCCCGATCTGAGAGAGGGGAGGACCCGAAAGCGCGCTCGGAGTCAGGGTGAATCTTTGGATCCCTCGACCCCACCAACGCCTAGGGGCCCATCCTTCCTCGAGCGCCACGGCGAGGACGACGATGCTTCTTCCGCACCATTCCCGGCTGTGCCCATTCGGGCAATGGCGTCGTAGTTGCCGGCCAAGAAGAAGAATAAGGAGAAGGCTCCGCCCGTATTCGATCTGTCTAACATCGATTCGTAAGTACTTTTATCTGCTGTTTTAGTTAGTCATTGCTTTCCTTGGGTGATATAGACTGTTGTCTAATCGAAGATTTTCTTGCAGCCACTCCTCCGAGGGGTCTCCCAGTGAGAGCATCCAAGAGGTTATAGGGGAATCGAAGCCCAGGGCTCCTCCTGCTCAGATGGTGGCCGACTCTGAGGATGATGCCCCGAATACCTCCCCGCGGGAGGCTCGGGTGGTCGTTACTCAGAAGACCCCTTGTGGACCTTTGGAGTCTCCATCCGAGCACGTAAGTTGTTCTCTTTTGTTCTGCTGGGGGAACCCCCGAGCCCTTTTCGGGTTGTTTTGTTCGATGTTCTGCTCTCTTCGATGCGCAGACCCCGAGCATTTTCATGATGCTTTCCTTGATTGCTTGTTTCTTTCTTTACTCGCAGTCTTTTGTTCGTGGCGCAAACATTCTCATCCAACAGCATCTGGAGCTGGAGGCCAGCATGCAGTAGCTGCGAGGTACTTGTCTTGTTTGTTTCTGCTTCGTTGTGCTTGTCACATGAACAATTTCATGTTGCTCATGTGCGTTATTTTATTTTGTAGATGAAAATAATGTTGCTCTTCGTCGGCTAGACGCTCTCAAAAATAGCATCGGTCGAGCGGAGAAAAAGGCTGCGGATGCTGTGGAGGCGAAGGAGCGTCTGCAGAAGGAGTTGGCAGATGCTGTCGAGGCCAAGGAGCACCTGCAGCGGGAGGCCTCGGATCGCGAGGAGCAGCTCACAACGGTTGCGGCTGCATGTGAGAAGGAGGTGTCCAAGAGGCTAATGGTTGCGGCCAAGGCTTTCTCCGGTAAGTGTCTTGCATGTAATTTGGTCTTTGGATTTTCAACTGCTCTTTTTCATGTCCTTATTCGACTCCTGCATGTTCTTCTTTGCCCCAGATGCCTCGGGCATCGCGTTTGATCACGGTGTCTTGGAGCATGGGAGCACTCTGGATGATGCCACCGTAGCGGTCTAAGATTGTTGCGGCACTGCTACTGGCTCCCTTGCTAAGGCCAAGGAGGTGCTCCGGCGTTTCTATAAGGAGATTGTTCCCAAGGGCGCTGCCCTTGAGGATGTTGACGCTCTGGCGGATGCGCTGTCAGAGGATGCCCCTGCTGCCTACAAGTGCAAGCAGAAGGGCATCGGCGCCTCCATGGGTCTGGCCATGGCTATGGCATCCGGAGCGGAGCTGGATCTTCCGCACATCACCTCCCAGATGCCAACAGCTCCAGACGGCTCTGAGGTAGCCTTTGCTCTCTTCGCCTCTTGCTGTAAGCCTTATGGTCCGAAGCTTATCGACCTGCTGGTGGACTATGCGGCAAAGCAGCAGGGAGAAGCTAGGAGCAGGCAATCTGGCTCTGAGGATACCCCGGATGCGGGCACCTAAATCTGTTGTAGCTAGGATAGCTTTTCTTCTTCTATTGTTATAAACTTTTGACGAAAAATTTCTCCTTGTGCCACACTGTGGATTTTTATGTATATAAATGATGCTTCGAGTTATTGCCAGAGCAGTGTGTTGTTCATATCCTTACTTGCTTGTCTATAGAGACCTTCGGGTGAGATTCCCGTGGATACTTTGGCTGTTTCTGAGCCGCGACCATCCTTGGATGACGCGTCGCAGCTTGTTTTTCTTCGGGACCACGTCTGTAGCTTCGAGAAGGAGATCCTTGGCGTTAGAGGCCACGCGGATGTATAGAAGTCGAAGGCTGAGCAGGCTACCGCCAGGGAGGAGTTTCTGATGGGGGAGCTGCAGCAGCTGAGCGAGCAGCTGCAATGTGAGTCTTCTTGAGCTGCTGCTCGTTTTCGGATGCGCCTTGTTTGCGAGTTCTTTTAATTTGTTCTTGTTGCAGGTGTCAATCTTATTCTGAGGCAAGAGAAAGAGAGTGTTGCAGTTCGGATGAATTGCTTGACCCAACAAGATTTAGAGGCTGGTGGCTTTTTCTGGATGGACCGTTATTGCGCCGTTGTCCTTGCGACGGTGGAGGATCGTGTCCATCAGGTGTTTCGTGTGCTGAAGCAGGCGAGGACTTCACTGGCATCTATTTTCCTTGTCATGTTCCCCTTAGATGAGGCACTTCCCAACCTTTTCGGTCTTCTATCGAAGTTTCGGGATGTAGGTCGCATTAGGGAGTTGATACAACACCAACTGGTTGCTGGGGTGAAGGCTGCCATTTCGCTTGTTCGGCTGCACCGCCCTGATGTTGATCTTGCTGCGGTAGCGCATGGGCCTCCCCTTCAACCAGATGGTAGCCTTTGGGATATGCGCCCGCATTAAGCAGCTGTGAGGCAGTATGCCGAAAAGATCATGGATATCTTTGAGCATCGGGCGCGTATGATTCTTCAGAACTGATAGGCCCTGTAAAGAAACAGATTCATGTAAAACTTGTGTATATTCGAGTGGCCTTGTTATGCCCTTTTGTAAAGTTTGTTTGTGTGAGCACGTGGTGCTGTTGTTATTTGCATGTCCTTTTCGGTAGCTTGACGTGGTCAGCTACTCAGGTTGCATGCGTTATTTTCTCAGTCGACGAAGTTGTGAGGTGAGGCGTAGCCCCCGAGCGTGTTATAGCCAAAAGAAATGCGAGGTAAAAGGAAATTTGGGCGAGGAACTTAGCTTTTATTCATATCTTAACGAGGGGATACATTTTTTCGGCTGAGTAGCCTTATTGAAAGTAAAGAGGTAGCTAGGAGTTGGAGTATTCGACTCCTGATGTGACGTCCATGAAACGATAGGCGCCACCTGGGATGAGTTCGGTGACGACGTAGGGTCCTTCCCAAGGTGACTCGAGCTTCTTTGGCCACTCTTGCTTAAGTCGTAGGACGAGGTCTCCTTCGACGAAGGACCTTGGGTGTAGCCGACTGCTGTGGTAGTTGTGCAGGCTCTGCTGGTATACGGCTAAGCAAGATGCAGCGATGTCACGTGCTTCGTCGAGTGTGTCGACGGCGTCTTCGAGTGCGGCCGATGATTCAGCTTCGTTGTAGGCAACGACCCGTGGGGCCTTGTGGCGTACTTCTGCAGGTAACACGGCTTTAGCTCCGTGCACCATGAAGAAAGGCGTAAATCTTGTTGAGCTGTTTGGCGTTGTATGCAAGATCCATAGGACGAAGGGTAGTTCTTCTGCACAGTCTCCCGCGAGCCTTTCGAGTGGGCATAGTAGGCGTTTCTTGATGTCGTTGCCTACGAGGCCGTTTGCCTTTTCGACCTGTCCATTGGTCTAGGGGTGCGCCACAGAGGCGCATGATATGTTTATTCCGAGGCCTTCGCAGAAGTCCTGGAATTCTTTCGAAATGAAGTTCAAGCTGTTGTCCGTAATGATGCTGTGTGGCATGCCGAACCGGAAAACGATGGACTCGAAGAATTTGACGGCAGTTTTGCCACTCTGGTTGCTGACGGGGATCGCCTCTATCCACTTGGTGAACTTGTCGACTTCGACCAAGAGATAGATGTGGCCTCCTTTCAAGGACTTGGGCAGTTTGCCGATCATGTCGAGGCCCCATTGGGAGAAGGGCCAGGCCAACGGTATGGGCCTTAGGTCGGATCTGGGTGCGTGTGGCTTGTCCGCGTACCTCTGGCAGGCGTTGCACCTGGTGACGATGTCCTTGGCATCGTTCATGGCCGTTGGCCAGTAGAATCCAGCTCACAGAGCTGTGGCGACTAAAGCGCGGTTGCCTGCGTGATGACCGCAGATGCCCTTGTGGATGTCTTGGAGGATGGTTTTGCCGTCACCGACGGTGATGCACCTTTGGAGTACACCCAAAATGTTGCGCTTGTACAACTCGCCATTGATTATGGTGAAGGCCTTGGACTGGCGAGATATGCGTCGGGCATCTGTTGGGTCCTTGGGTAGTTCTCTGTTTATCAGGTACCGTAGGTACGGCTATGTCCAGGTCTCTTCGACTTCCATTACCTGCATCAGGCTGACCAGCTTGACCTCGGTGTCAAGATTTTCGGGTCCTTCTCGTCCTTCGGGTGGCGCAGCCCCCGAGTGCTCTGCTTCTTTGGGTGATCCTTTGGGGAATTTCCTTTTAATGGAAGGTACGCAGATTTGCTCGAGGAACACACCTGGTGGCACCCTTGAGTAGGTGGAGCCGATATTGGCGAGTCTATCGGCTTCTTCGTTTCTTTCCCTTCCAACGTGCAGAAGCTCGCAGCCATGGAAGTCTCCATCGAGTGAGTTGTAGAGCGCGCGGTACACGATCATGTTGGCGCTGTGAGCATCGCATTCGTTCATCGTCTGCTGGACGACGAGGTTCGAGTCGCCGTAGATGACTAGGCACGTTGCGTCGCAGATCTTGGCCATCCTCATGCCATGGATAAGGGCCTCATATTTGGCCTCGTTGTTGGAGGCGCGAAATTTCATCTGAAGGACGTATTTCATCTTATCACCTTGGGGGGATGTCAGTATGACGCTGGCTCCCGCTCTGGCCTCGCGCTTGGAGCCATCGAAGTGCATTGTCCATGATTGTGTCATGTCCGGAGTGTCCGGCAACTGGAGCTCCATCCAGTGAACGAGGAAGTTAGGGAGGACCTGCGATTTGATGGCCTTCCGCTGCTCATAGACTATGTCTAGAGGGGATAGCTCGATGCCCCACAGGGCTACGCGTCCCGTGGATTAGGGATTGTTCAGGATGTTGGACAGTGGCACCTTGTTGACCACCATTATTTGGTGCACCTAGAATTAGTGGCTCGGTCGATGAGCCGTCATGAATACGTCGTAGGCGAGCTTCTGGTAGTGAGGGTATCTCTGCTTTGTTGGGGTCAATACCTCGTTGAGGTAGTAAATGGGGCGTTGGACCCCGTGGGTCTTGCCTTCTTCGGGTCGTTCGACCACTAGTACGGTGCTTACCACCTGATGCGTGGCAGCGATGTATAGTAGCAGGGGCTCGCGATCCTTTGGCGTGACCAAAACGGGCGAGGTGGAGAGCAGCCGCTTGAGATCTTCGAATGCGTCGTCTGCTTCGAGTGTCCACTCAAACTTGTCATATTTGCGTAGCAGCTGGTAAAAGGGCAGGGCCTTCTCACCCATGCGACTGATGAATGTACTTAGTGTCGCGATACATCCGGCTAGTTGCTCGACGCCCTTGAGGTTCTTCGGCTTCTCCATGGTTAGTACGGCCTGGATTTTCTTCGGGTTCGCCTCGATCCCTCGCTTGGAGATGAAGTAGCCAAGTAATTGGCCAGATGGGACGCCGAAGGCACACTTTTCTGGGTTCAGCTTGATCTTGTAGTGATCAAGGTTGTCGAACGTCTTGCGGAGATCGTCGATTAGCGTCTTTGCTTCTTTGGTCTTGATTACTATGTCATCAACATAGACTTGGATGTTGCGACCGATCTGGTTTTCCAGGCACACGCCTGCATGCACCTCTGGTACGTGGCACCTGCGTTCTTTAGCCCGAAGGGCATGGTGTTATAGCAAAACACTCCGAACGGCATGATGAACGCCGTTTTTTCCTGATCTTCGACCTTCAGTCGAATCTGGTTGTAGCTTGAGTAGGCATCACGGAAGGAGAGTTTCTCACATCCTGTAGTCGAATCGATGATCTGGTCGATCCGTGGTAGAGGGAAGTGGTCCTTGGGACAGTATTTGTTGAGCGACGTGAAGTCCACGCACATCCGCAGGATGTCCATGTCCTTTTTGGGGACCAGCACAGTGTTGGCTAGCCACTTGCTTTCCTTGATTTATCGGATGAAGTTGGCATCGAGTAGTCTATTGACTTCTATCCCAACGGCTTCAGCTCTTGGCTCGGATAATTGCCGGATGGATTGTTTGACGAGTTTCGCATTTGGAAACACATTGACTGCATGCTCGGCAAATTCCCTGGGAACTCCTGGCATGTCCGCAGGACACCAGGCGAAGATTTCCCAACGCTCACGGAGGAATTCGACGAGCGTGCTTTCCTATGCGGGGCTGAGGTTGTTGGCGATCAGCGTCGTCTTGGAGGCGTCCGTTGGGTGGACTTGCACCTTTTTCGTGTTAACTGTGGAGTCGAATGACATGTCGGGTGTGTTTTGTCTGGAGACTGGGGGTGCCCCATTGTCTGTTATCTCTCGAAGCCTCGTGATCTCTTCTTGCATACCGAATGACTGGGATATTCTGTTGAAGTCTCTGTCGCATTGGTCAGATCGAGTGAAGCTGCCTTGGACAGTAATGACGCCCCTGGGTCCTGGCATCTTGAGTAGCAGGTACGCATAGTGTGGTACTGCCAAGAATCTTGCGAATGCCACGCGCCCGAGGATGGCATGGTACTGTGATGGCCATTCCACCACTTCAAACTCCAGCCGCTCGCACCTGAAGTTTTCGGGCTTGCCAAAGATGATGTCTAGCCATATCTTTCCTAGGGGATATACGCCTTTTCCTGGGACTATGCCGTGGAACGTCGTGCCCGATTATTCCAGGCTGCACAGCGGGATCGGCATTGCTGCTGGGGTGCTTGCGAACATCAGATTGATGTCGCTGCCACCGTCCATGAAGACGCGACTCATCTCGAACCCTCCGATCTGCGCCTCGAGCACTAGGGCAGCATGACCTAGGCGAGGGATCTAGCGGGGGTGATCCGAACGATCGAATGTGATGCAGGACTCCGAGCCACTAAGGTACTCAAGGATGGCGGATGGAGCGGTTACAGCTAGGCTAACTTGGCGGGTGACCTTATTTTGCACCCTATTTGTTGGGCGCCCCTTCTGTATCATCAAGGATCATTTTGGAGCCGGGTACCCGCTTATGACATTGTTTGGCGCGGGTGCGATTGCTGGATTCGAAGGTCCAACGGGTGGAGGTGGAGGAGCTCCGTGGGCGATATCACCTGGTGCAGGTGCGGGTCCAAAACCAGGGTTCACGATCTGGCGTCGCATCTGAGTGAGGACTTCGCTGAGTTTCTGGAATTCACCGCAATCCTTCAGCATGTGGTTGGCCTTCTTTTTTCCATCATGCTTGTCGATGTAGAAGTGGATGGTGCAAGGGCCTGACAATTTGTCGTATGCTGAGGGCTCATCATCACGGCTGCGACGTTGCCACATCTTTGTGGGGCATCCTCTGTCACGGAAGTTGCTTCCGTGGTATCCTTTGCTGCTGCGGTTGTTGTCGTTGCGACGGTCAGCGTAGACAGCCGCAACCATGTTGGGTCCATCACGGTCGTCATAGATGCACGACCTTCGCTTGCTACGGCGTTCGCGCCTGCGGCCGTAGTCATCCTCGTCATACAAATGTGCTCGGTGGAGGGAGTCCTCTCCGTCTGCCCACCTGTTGGCAATATCCATAAGGTGGTCGAGCGTCTTGGGCTTGATGCGCCCAAGTTCCTCTTTTAAGTCCCGTTGTTTGACACCGTCCTTGAAGGCGTCGATCGTCCTCTCCTCGGAGATGTGTGCGGAGGAATTCTTAATGTTGGACCAGCGCAGGATGTACGAGCAAATGGATTCGCCGGTACGCTGGGTGCAGGCCCGCAGTTCTTCGATCGAGGCTGGCCTCTTGCTGGTGCCCTTGAAGTTTCAGATGAAACTATAAGCCAGCTCCTCCCAACTTCGGATGGAGCCTGAGGATAGGCTGCTGAGCCAGATCCGAGCGGCGCCTGTCAGCTGCAGCTGAAGGCATTACAGGGCGGTGTTCCTATTACCACCGTGCAGTTTAACAGATGAGGGGTGGTCGCTGAGCCAGGCCTTGCGGTCCTGCGTTCCGTCGAACTTCGGAGTCTCTGAAGGGATCTTAATTTTTTTTGGCATATGTGTTCACCGAACGGATCTGCTGAAGCATCTGGCTACGCATAGCTCTCCATCATATTCTTCCTCGGATTCCGTCGAACACGCGCGCTTGGCACGTGCCTTGTCGACCTTGCACTGGGAAAGGTCGCTTCGAGCATCGTAGTCGCTGCTGCGACGCCTTGGGATCTTGCGACGTCGAGGTAGGTCATGCTCATCCTCGTTAAATGAGGGTATGGGGCTACGGTTTAATCTGACCACGGCTTTCTTTTTCGGCTCCGCAGGAGCCTCATCATGGAGCGCAACTCCTACTAGTCTGAGTCCGGCTAGCACGGACTTATGCATGGCACTCTTCGGGTCGTCCGCCGGAGGCAGGTGAGACAAGAGATAAGCGGTGGCTGCCATGATCACAAACTGCGGTGTTTTTGGCGTGACGTTGCCGTTGGCGTCCATCGCCATGAAGGACGCATTGAGGGTTTTGGTGACCTCACATCGTGCAGCGGGGTCCATGTGATCTGTGTGAGAGCGATGATTGTTGGCGTTGTTGCCATGCAAGCTGGAGCCACCAGCGGCGAAGAGCGCAGCTTGCCGTACGCTAGACTCTGAAGCCGTATGCTTGCGTTTTTCAAGTTCCTCCTGCATCTTTACCTGCCGGTTATGCTCGCCGATGAGGAGGAGGTGGTATGCCATCAACAGATCTTGTGAAGCATTCACAAGTAGGATCTTGTTGCCCGCCATGGCTTCGCGCGCCTGGCGCCATCCGTCATCGTTGAGGTTGATCTTCTAGTAGGATCTTGTTGGCATTGCCTTCGTTAGGCTGGAGGGGTTGGTTTCCTCTATTTCCTCCATTCCCAACCTGCGGGTTAGGAGGTGGATTTGGTGGCGGTACATGGGCACCCAAACCTGGTGGCACTTCCTTCTCGCCTTTGATGACCACGGCGCATTGGTAGCGATCGCGGATTGGGTCATTGCTGCCGCCGCTTTCGGATCCGGAACGGTAGGTTCCTTCGTCCGAAGGAGGGCCACACAGATCTGAGTTGCAGCTGCTGTTGTCGTATGACTCCTCTGTCAGCGTCAGCGTGCGTAACACGCTGGGATGTTGGGCCCACAAAGCGGGCCTGATGGATGGTGGTGGCACCCGCTCTGGGAGGCGGAGAGTACCGGTCTGCCCCACCTGAAAGAAGAAGCTTCCGAACAGAATCTCGAGTCTGTCGCCGATGGGCTCGAAATCCCTCATGGTGGCTGGTGAGTGCACGGTGAAGTCGAAAGCGCCGAAGAGGAGATGACTCTCCGTCGCCGAGAAGTTGTAGATTGCTTTGGGTGGGACCGTCACGATCGCACAATCAGTGCCCCCGATTCCCACAGACGGCGCCAATTGACGAGGTTCGATCTTGTCAATGCCCATTGTTATGGACTTGGGTTTTGGAGAAGATGGGGATGTTGGAGATCATGGAACGGTTAACAGACAAGCAATACGGGGACACGAGATTTACCTAGGTTCAGGCCCCCGGAGGTAAAACCCTACTCCTGCTTGTCTGCACTTGATTACGGCGGAACCGAAAGTTACAGGGGTGCGCAGATGCAATCTGGCGTGAGGTGCATATGAGGTGAGTTGAGTTCTTCTCCTCGTCGTGCCCTCCTAGCCTTTATATAGATAGGAAGGTCCCGGGCATAGGTCGAGTCGGTAACAGATTAGGGTTTCCACCCTTCGAAATTCTATCTATTCTAGTCTTGTTCTGCAAGGATCCGAAGTCTTCATGGGCTTGGGCCACCCGAAAACTCCATGGGCCACGTATCTTGTCGTGGGCATTCCTTGGGCTGGACCGTATATGCCAATGTTGTGTACCCATTGGGTATAACCATGTCAGCATTGGTGATGACGATGGCGATGATCCTCTCCAAATTCCCCGTCTCGGCAGGGTGCCAGAATGGAGTTACTGGATCCGAATCTTGGTTTCTGGTGGCGGCGGCGTAGCAGAACTCTTTATGGAAAACTATCAAACCGCCCTCGGGTTTTAGGTCTAGAGGCAACTTATAGACCGAGGGAGGCTGAGGGGGTGCCTGGGGTGGCTGCACCCCCTAGGCGCAGCCAGAGGTGGGCCCGCGCCTGGCAGGGGTGTGGGCCCCCTAGGCCCCTTCTCCGTCTCGTATTCTAGCTCCGTGGATCTTCTGGTGAAATAGGATTTTTGGCATATTTTCCCGGATTTTTCCTAATAGTTGATTTTCTGCACAAAAACTAGACGCCAAGGTAATTCTGCTGAAAACATCATTAGTCCGTGTTAGTTGTATCCAAATCACACAAGTTTAGAGGCGAAACAATAGCAAAGTGTTCAGGAAAGTAGATACATTTTGGACGTATCAACTGCCCCCAAGCTTATGTTATTGCTTGTCCTCAAGCAATTCAGTTGAAAACTGAGTGCGATAAAAGAACTTTTATGAACACATTTGCTTCATATGATGTATATATTCTCAGCACCGGAGTAGATGCTTAAACTATTCATAATAAAGAGTATGCAACTAAGTCTACTCAATAGTCATTGCAAGCCATGAAGAGAAACCAACTCAATAATAATAAGTAGCATGAAACATAAACATAAGCAACATTGCAATGCTCATATGAAGGTATGGTAGTGTGGTATCTCGCTTGCCTTTGTTTGAAGAGCACATATAAATGCCAAGGCACCTCTGAAGTTCAAGTGAATACTAGAGATAAAGATATTAGAGATACAAGCATCAAACTCATGACATAATTAACCAAGTTTTCGAACAAACACAATAATGACAACTATGCTCTCAAGAAGGTGCTCAAAGAGTAGGTGGTGACTCAACAAGGAAGTGAAAAGGTTTTGAGAAGTTTGAAAGGCTTCCAAATGCTGAAAGTGAGGTACTTGTTAGCTTTGAGCTCTCATTGCCCCTATCATAGGCATCTTTATGTGGTTAAGGTGAAAATGAGGTCCACTATGAATCATATGCTTAACAAACCATAAACTGAAAATCCCATGTCCCTTGAGTACGAGGGCCGCTCCGCATGCTACTCAACTATGGTTACCAGTAAGTTCTTGTCATTGTAAATACATGCATATCATAGAGAACCGCCAACGGGGTACCCCTTGCACATGATACAGGAGCTATGCCGTGATCAAAATGACAAGGCAAGCAGACAATGAGCATCTCAGCGGTCTTTTTATTTACTATATGTAGAGTTTTTTATTGAGGATGCTTCATAAATGCTCATTATGGTAATGCTGCAAGTTTCCACCATGATTAGGCATGGCTTAGGCTAGCGGCCCAGGCGTTTCTCTAACACAATGTATAGACTCCATGAACCCACAAGTCCCCCTTTTATTTCACATCGACGACATTCGCAACCAAAATAGCAAGGTATCAACTAGATATAAATATCCAAAAGGTGTTGAAAGCGTTCCACGTGAGAGCATGGTTCTGCTGACTCCCAACATATAATTTGCAAGCATATAACTTTCATGGACAGGTCACAATGGTTCAGAATTATTAAGTGCACAGAATAAAGTGTGCCATCAAGTTCGTGAGAGCTTTACTAACTAACTTTCTCAAAACAAGCAAACATTTTATTTGGAAGAAAACAAGGCATATTGAATATGCACTGAAATAGTAATTGATGCTAATAGGTAGGTATTGTGGACACTGTTGGCAATATTGGTTTTGGGGAGTTGGATGCACAGGTAGAGCTCATACTCAGTGAAAGTGAAGGCTAGCAAGAGAGAGGGAGCGACCAACGAGAGAGCAATAACTGTGATAATCATGCTTGCAACAAAACAGGACTAATTATGGCATGAAAGTGATACAAGAACTCTGAGGCAAAATAAATCATCGAGGCTTACTGACTATTGTTAAGTCATATGCATGGATGAGCATGTGCCAAGTCGATTCACATGAACAGTCAGAGGAGGATACCACAATATCATATAAAAATATGAATAAAACAATGCAAGCAAACATTCATATGACATGCTACAAACTATTAGCAAGCTGGAGCTAATCACAAGCAAGCAAGAACTACTAAACATCCATAATGACATACACCTTACACAAAGAGGCTAAGCATGCTCACAGTGATGAGTATATGTACAAAAATGAAACAAATAGAGTTTGTTACCAGCCTCTTACCACACCTCAAGTTGTCTTAATCTTCATTATTTCCCTTGACTTGTGTGACTTGAATCATAACATGAAACCAAACTCCACTGAGGACGGTTGAACCCTGCAAAGAACTCACAAAACCAAAGAAGAACAACAAATATTTTTGGTGTTTTTGATTTTTTAGAAACAAGCAAACAAAGAAAAACCAAAAAAAAGAAAAAGAAACCAAACAAGAAGCAAACAAAGCAAAATCTTTTTGGATTTTTCTTTGAGGAAAACCAAAGCTCAAAAGCAAAAAGAACAAACCAAGAGAAACAATGAAAATATTTTTGATATTTTTGTGTTTTAAGAAAGCAGCAACAAAAACCAAAAAGAAAGCGAAATAATGGATATACAACGAACCAACCGAACATGATATATAGATGAGTGTGATGTCGGTATACCTCCCCCCAAGCTTAGGCTTTTGGCCTAAGCGGGACTCAATCCCATGGTGTCCAACAAGATGCACGTCCGTAGTACGTCGAGGAAGCTCCCTCGTCCTGGTATGAGCTCGAGGCCTCCCCTGTGTAGTACACAGAGGGGTCGTATGATGGTGCTTCCTCCTGATAGTGCCCATGGAAGTTAAGAGAGCACATCTTTTCATCCATCTCCACCTTGGAGCGTGACAAAGGTCCCTGAGAAATACTGAACAAAGTGGTTTGGGGTAGAGGGATCTCTCTCTCTTCCCCATCAATAAACAACATTCTATAAACGAAGCTATCAAGGGTAGAGTTAGTGCTGACAAAGTGATGTGCTTTCATAGCAGCAATATCAAGCTTCTGAGGGGCCCAAACTATATCATTTGGATCAACAGCAATGTCCAAGGCAGCAGCAACATGAGTAGTAATAATTCCCCCATAAATGGGTCCCTTAGCAGCTAAGCGACGAGCAATGAGAGAACCAAGATTGTACTTAGTTTCATTGTTGAGCGCGGCAGCTAAGAAGGCCAATTTATAGTTGGAAATATTACTGGTGTTCTCCCTACCAAGAACACTAGTGGCAAGATAGTAAGCAAAGTACCTGATGGATGGGAGTTGAATATTCTTTATCTTTCCCCGTTGAGCTCTACGGTCATCATCATTGGTTATTCCTTGGTAAAGCTCCAATAAATCATTGGGTTGAGCTGGAATCTTCTTTGCTGACCCAGCTATACCAAGTCACAGGGCCTCACAAAATTTCTTCAATGTCAAAGAGTAAGACCTGCCATAAATTTTGAAAGACACATCTGGCTTGAACATGCTGTTAGTAAAAGAAAAGCTCTCCACAAATGTTTTAGTGAGCATAGCATATTGCACGCTCTCACCCTGCATGTAACTTGTTAGTCCAGCCCTCCGAACCAAGGTAGAGGGGTGCACATCCCCCTCATCTCCCTCGTCACCAAATCGCGGATTATGAGATCCTCATTGTATAAGGGCCTAGCACGGGTGGATGATCTTGAAAGCCTTGCCCTTCTAGGTGCATCACCCTCAAATACTTCACCAAATGTGTGGTTCTCCATGACCTCTCTTTAATTCTGAAATTTTTAGACAAACATCAAACCAAGTGATTTCTAAGTTGATAAATGATGATCAACTACTATAGGAACTTGCTAGAGGACTAAACATGCATCAAAATGAAATTTCTAAGCATATAACAAGCATGCAAGATCAAACAACCTGACACCTATAGCAACAAAATACTCAAGATACAATCTACCAATCACAAATCTAATTGGACAAGTGGAGGAGGCACATACCAAGGAGCAAACTCTCCAAAAATCAGCACTTGAGATGGGCTGAACAAGGAGATCGAAAATCACGAGCAATAATGGCAATAACTCAAGCTTGAGAAAGTTTTTTGGTGATTTTTGGGAGAGAGAAAGAAGGTAGCTTTGAGGAGGCACCCTGGAGGGGCCCAAGTAGGGCACACCCCCCTAGGCGCCACCCACAGGCAGGCCGCGCCTACCATGGATGTGGTGGCCCCCCAGGTCACTCCAGATGTCCCTCTACCCCTTTTTTCGAAGAAAAAATTATTTTAAATTTTCTAGGATTTTTGGGAAACTTTATTTTTGGCCAATTTTCAGGGTATGAAAATTGTTTTTCTCACAGAAAAGATTTTTTTAGAAGAAGCAAAATCAAACCAAAACCAGAACTACAGAAGTTCTAAGACACTCCAACAAGCAAACAACTAGCAAAACTAAAGCTAACAAGAGAAAGAGCAAAGACTAGGAAGTAGAAAAGTAAAAGAAAGTAAGAATAACCACAGTGAAAACATTGTTTTGTTCATTTAAAATTCTTTGTTAACAAGGTTGATGTCGTGGTATTGCCGATGAGTACGCCATGGAGGGGTCCTCACAGTGCGTGTTTAGAGACGTGGGGGAAGGCGGACGGTTGACGGGTACGAGGTAACACAGCTTACCCAGGTTCAGATCCCATGACGGTGGCAGAATCCTACTCCTGCTATAAATCACTATAATGGCAATACTCCGAGATACAGAGATCGGTTTGCTGTGTGAGGTATGACAAGAGAGCCAAAGTAATCGTTCCCTAAAGGCTCCCATAGGCCCGACTTATATAGTCATTTGGTCCTAGGGTTACAGGTAAAGTCCTAGCCGGACAGGTTATAGAGTCCTACACTGCTTACAACTAGCCTAACGTGTCTTGTACTCCAAGGCTCCGGGTACGTCGGTGACTCCTCCATAGCCTTCCTTTATCCGGCATGGGCCTCCCTTCTGGATCCATCTAACTAGGCTGCCCAGCAGGCCAAGGGCCATGCTACCAACTGTGGGCCACCTGGGTTAGCCGGATAAGAGAGATGCTATGAGGATACCCATATAGCATATCCCCAACAGTAGCCCCCGGAGAACTCCGAGATCTTGCGTCGTCTTTCCTCTTCGCGTTGAATGCTACGTCTAGATGGATGTCGGCAAATTGTCAAGCAATATCTTGTAGTCCTCCCAAGAACCCTGCAAGGCTTCTCCGTCTTGGAATTGTAAGCCGGAGAACTATTGAATCTTTCATCATACTCTTCTCGTAGCCGGACGGGATCCGTCCATGCCGGAATATTCTGATGTGATGGTTCACCTGCTAGTGATAGTTAGGGCAATGTAGACGTAGGTCAGCAACGCCTCGTAACTCACACATGCAGAGAACGCAATCATGTCCATTTTTCCCGCGCAAGTGATACGAACCGTTGGCGGCGATGGTTGGAAACGTGGCGAAATTTCCACGCTCGCACCCGCACACGTCGCCCACGCGTCAACCATTCAATCGTCTTGCACGAATCTTGATGCTGGAGATTATAAATTGTAACTGCGGTGGAATTTTTACTTTTCACCCCATTCTCCTCCTGCGTCATCTTCTTCCTCTAGCGAGCGCCTCCTCGAGCTCTCCGTGTGTTTCATGAAAAACCCTAGCTCCTCAATCCTCTCATCACACCCCAATCTCCCCAATGGACAGCAGCAGCTCCGCTCCCTCTATGGCAGCGTCCGGCGATGCCGCGGCAAAGCCGGAGAGCACCATCATCGTGCTTCCAGAAGCTCTGGTGATCCCCAAATCCGCGGTGGTCGAAACCACCGGCGGCGACCACAATCCAGCATCGCTGGAGCTGCTGGAGGAGGAAAATAACTCCCATAAGGGGGACTGGCGCGGTGCGGATATCACGGACCGCGATATCAAGGAACTACTCGCCAAGGGCTACCTCCCTGCGACGGAGGGACTCGTATGGCCAGTGGCGCTGGCCGGCGAGGTCACGCCTTCTCCCCAAGCCGGAGAGAAGGTGTACCTCAAAGCACAACTGGTACGCGGCGTCTCCCTGCCCATCTCCAATTTGTTCCTAGTTGTCCTCAACCATTACCGAGTACAGCCTCAGAACATCTCCCCCAATAGCATTCTCGCGCTTAGAAACTACGCGGCTCTTTGCGAGGGTTACTTAGGGATTAGGCCTAGGCTAGATCTCTTTATCTACTTTTTCACCGTCAAGCGGGAAGACGGAGCCGGTAAGGATGAGCTCAGGAATTGTGGTACTATTAGCTTTAAGATCCGGCCTAGTCGGCGGTTCCCCGACATCGTCGGCCACAAGTCCTGTAAAAACTGGCAACAGACGTACTTCTACGTCCCAGATATCCCTCTAGCTGGCCGAGAAGCAACGTACCTGGACTTCGTTGATGGAGCTGCCACTGAAGCCTCCACATGGAGATCCCAAGCCTCCCTTACCTCCGACCTCGATGCTTCCCGCGCTATAAGGCGGATAGAGTGGTTCGTAGTGATGGGTTTGACCGGACTGGACCTGGCCATGTGTTGGTTCGTCAAGCGGATCCAACCTCTGAAGCACCGCTCGAAGTTGATGCATGAGTATACCAAGGAGAGAAGGGATAGCCTCCGTATCTCTGAGGACAACTTCTCCAGCGACTCCGTCAAGCTCCGCCTCAAGGACATCGTCAAGGTGAAGGATAGGAAGCGTGGCTTCACCATCACCTATGACATGTTTGAGGAAGGCAAGTGCCCAAAGGTATGATGTTTATTTTCCGTGTATGGCATATACTCCATTTCTTCCGTCTAACCATTATCATCTTCATCTAACACTCATGGGATTTCTCTTAATAGCTTAGCAGTCTAGAGGAGGATAGCATGGCCGTCCAAATCTATGACCCAAAGATGAAGGAAGTCATCGTCGTGTTTCATGACGATGTCCGGCTGGCGCAAAAGCGGAAGAGCTCCACCTCTGACATTGCCGACGGAGGTAAGAAGAAGAAGACAAAGGTGGAGCCTCCAAGAAGTCCACTGCCGCCCTAGAGGCAGAGAAAAGAAAGATCACCGGGATCCCCTTTTCCAAAGCACCCCCTGTTGTGTAAGCTTCTCTCTCTCTGACATTGTCCATCACTTGTCTTGTTCCTGTACTTATACTTTTTGCACGTTTCAGGAAGAAAGCCACCACCAGTTTGAAGAAGACCTCCAAACCGTTCGAGGCTTCTAGAAATATCAAAGATATACTGCATCGTGACGTGTCCCACCACGCATCTCCCGCCATCGCCTCGCCACTCCCAGGTTCAGCCTCGCGCCACCGACAAGCTCACAGGCAAAGATGTATCTGGCCCTTCCACCATGGAAGTGGACTCAGGTGCCTCCACAGAGCATGTTGTTGTCGGTGAACTGGCAACACTGGAGAGTGCCGCAGCTTATATGGCTGAAGCTCCAGCTAAGGATGCCATCGGTAGCGGTAAGGCGGTGGTAGAGGGTGGTACTTCTGCTGAAGGCGGCGCCTCCGTACCCAAGACATCCATAGAGTTCTCGAAGAAAGTCTACTCGGCACTTACGTCGAGTAGCTCGCTTGGCTCCTGTGCAAAGACCGACATCTCCAACATGCGGTCTTGAGGAGCTTCTCCGACAAGTAGACATTTTGCAAGGAAACAGCCTTTCCTTCGGCAAGTTGCTTGCTGAGAGCGCTACAAACCTCAAGATCATCGCACTTTTAAGTTTTATCCGCCTTTTACATTTCATATGAGTATCCCACTGTAGCCCCGAGGATTTAGACGGAAAACCATAGGTCTTTGCATCTGAATGCTCTAAGAGTGACTAAGCTGGAAAAACTCTCACTATAGCCCCCAAGCATATAGTTCGAATGACTTATTCTGACTAGATGCTTTCAGAGTAGCATACGTAGTGTTTGTAAATTTCGATACTATAGCCCCCAAGATTCTAGTTGAAAAATGAATTAGTTCCGACTAGATGCTTAAAGAAAGACTAAGCATATGACTGAGTTAAAAAACTTTATACTGTAGCCCCCAAGCTTCTAGTGGAAAACTGAATCAGTTCCGGCTAGATGCTTAAAGAAAGACCAAGCATATTTCCAAGTTAAAAATTCTCACTGTAGCCCCAAGCCTCTAGGTGGATATTTATCCGGCTAGATGCTCCAAGTAGACTAAACACCGTTAAATTTTCTTTCCATAGAATGAGAATGCTCGGAGAGGCGTGGCCAATGAGAAGTACCAGAAGATGCGCACGGACTTGGAAGATGAAAAGGGTAAAACTGCCTTCTTGAAGGAACAAATCATCAAGAGCAAGCGTCTGGTTTTCCTTTCTTTTTCGTATCCGACTTGGTCTTGTGCCAATCATTCTCTGAGTACTCACTGTATATTGTTCTTTCTCCGACTTGCAGAAACCATTGCCAAGGCAAGGATATTGTAGAGCAATCCAACCATATTGAATAGCTGGATAGCGAAAACAAGATCCTTAAGCAGGAGAGGAAGGATATGCTGAAGATGCATGAAGACTCCATGAAATTCCTACAGGATTCCACCAACAAAGAGATGAACCGCTTGAAGAAGGAGATCGAGATGCTAAAATAGCAGAAGAAAGATGCTGATGAGCAAAATGAGCGCAATCTTGAAGCATACAAGATCCTCCGACAAGAACGGGATTCTATGGCGGAAACTCTCCAACAAGCCGAAATCAGCATCTTCAGTAAGTGATTCTCCGTCTTGTACTTCTGTAAGTTGAATACTCTGAACTTTTTGTTTGATTGAACTCATGCGTTCTCTTGTCGGAAATTTAAAACTCCTGCTGGCTTAACCCAGTCGCCTCCTCCACCAAAAGAATGCATGATCCTTGCCGAAAACTTTATCAAGATCGCCATCACGCAGGACAAGGAGATAGCCAAGCACCTAAAGATCAACATCAAGGCGGTGGATTCCATGGCAAAGTTCTCGGAGATCTTGCACCGAGCCCCCGAGCGTATTGTAAGCTGGAAAGCTTCATGTACCCAGGCTGGCGCGAGGATAGCGCTGTCAATGGTCAAGGCACACTACGAAACTGCCAACATCGACACGGTGACCTCCGGTATCCCCGACGTCGACGACGATGGCCAAAAGATAGATCATGAGGCCATCTTGACGTCACTCGCAGGTTTTGACACCAGAGTCGCCGAGTTGGTTGACCATAACGTCTTTGTGCCCATGAAAACCATTGATGGTGGCAGCCAAAGCTCCTCCGAGCCCCTCAACACCGCCGACTTCGAGGAAGATGACTCTCCTACTGCAGATGATGCTACGTCCAAGTTGTCCGCGCCAGAGGAATGAAAGACAATATGTAATATTTGTTTCCTCTAGAAGTTGTATGCGGAAAAACTATTTGTTAGCTTAAGGCGGAAAACAATGGTTGTTATGCCCTGCTACTTAAGAACTGATTCCAGCATGTATATATTTTTTAAGCAAGTGTTGGCTTATCCATTACTCTGGTTTTTATGCTTGGATTTTTGTGAGTTGGAAGACTCATTGTCGGAACGATGCACTTAAGCGATGATGCCCAATGGCACTGTCAATAACCTAAGCACAAAATCGCCAACAATAAGTGCCGAAAGTCACTACTCTAGAATCCACATAAAAACGACAAAGAGCGTGTAGACCAGAAAACTTAAGCTAACCCCCGTAGTTGGAATTTTCACAAGTGCAAATGCAAAACTTGTGCATAAAGATTTTATACGATCCAAAAATTAACATTAAAGGAGGTAAACGACTGAGAAATATGAGTGAACCAGAGAGCTTTATTTCATTGATCATATAAGAGGTACACAATAGATAAAAAATGCTAAGTGTAGAAAGGACGTAGTTGTGCTATGTTCCATGGCCGATCAAGCTCCGGGTAGTCGTCATCCAGATCACGTCGCTTACGCTTATGATCCTCGTTGGGCATATCCTCTAGTTCATAATTGCCAACGAGGTAGTAAGACCCATTGAGTATCTTCTTGCTTATGATGAACGGTCCTTCCCATGGCAGGTATAATTTGTGTGACTTCTTCTGCCTAAGTCGGAGCACTAGGTCCCCCTCTTTAAACGAGCGATTCCGAACACGGCGACTATGGTAGCTGCGTAGCTTCTGCTGGTAGATGGAGGATCTTTGACATGCCAATACGCGCTCCTCCTCGAGAAGGTCCACATCTAGGCGTCTGGATTCTTCAGCGTCATCTTCGTCGTAGGCGGCAACTCTTGGTGAATCGTGAACGATGTCGGAAGGCAGGATGGCTTCTGCTCCATAAACCATGAAGTAAGGGGTGTATCCGGTGGATCTATTGGGTGTAGTTCATAAACTCCACAGCACAGATGGAAATTCTTCCGCCCAGGCTCCAGCTGCTCTATGTAGCGGTGCTTCCAGACGTGGCTTGATTCCCTGCAGAATTAATCCATTGGCTCTCTCAACCTGTCCATTGGATTGTGGATGTGCCACAGATGCAAGGTCAAGTCGGATGCCATTCTACCAACAATAAGCTTCCACTTCTCCAAGTGATAAGTTGCTGCCGTTGTCGGTGATAATGCAATATGGGAGACCAAATCTCACCACTAGATCTCGGACAAACTTAAGGGCAGTTGCCCCATCAAGCTTTCTAATGGGTTTAGCTTCTATCCATTTGGTTAATTTATCAACTGCTACTAGCAGATGCATAAACCCACATGGTGCCGTCTACAACGGACCAACCATGTCCAGCCCCCAGACTGCAAATGGCCAAGTTATTGGTATTGTGCGCAATTCTTCAGCTGGAACATGCAGTTGCCGGGCATAATATTGGCATCCCATGTGTCTAAACCAGCTTGTCGGCATCCGACTTTGCGGTCAGCCAGTAGAATCCTTGCCGGAAAGATTTAGCAACCAACAATCGGGGAGTGGCGTGATGCATGCAATCTCCGAGATGGATTTCACGGAGGATTTCAATACCTTCTTGCTGGGAAACACACTTAAGGTATACACCAGTGGTGCTTCTTTTGTAGAGCTATCCATTGATTATGGTATAGCCCTTTGCTCGACGTACTATTTGCCTTCTTTTGAATTCGTCGTCGAGCAAAGTTCTGTGTACGAGATATTCCATGAACGGTTTTGTCCAAGCCGGAGGGATCTTTGTCACTGTGTGAACGAAAGAGTCAACTATGTCCGGGTTGTCTATATTTGCGCCCTTCACGGATGGTGTCTGTAGATGATCCAAGAAAACGCCAGGTGGAATTTGTTTGCACCCTGATCCAAGCTTAGATAGCAAATCAGCCGCCTCGTTTTGCTCCCTAGGTACATACTTGACCTCGTAGCCCAAGAATCTTTTGGCTATCTCGTCCACTTCGTCTCGATATGTCGCCATCATAGGGTTTCGCGCGTTCCAGGTGCCAGCCACCTACTGGGAAACCAAGTCGGAATCTCCACAGCAAACTATGTGCTTGATGCCAATATCCTTGGCTACGCGTAGTCCATGAATGAGTGCTTCATATTCCGCCATGTTATTCATAGCCTCCAAGTGGATCTGCAGAATGTAGTGTAGCTTTTCCCCGGTTGGTGATTGTAGCAGTACACCAGCCCCCGAGCCATTGAGTAGCTTTGACCCATCAAAGTGCATCACCTAGTATTCTAGCTCTAGAATAGGGGTAGCATCAGGCATCTCCGTCAAGTCTGCGATGAAATCTGCCAAGGCTTGTGACTTGATAGCGTTGTGCCTCTTGTAGGTGATCTCGAAGGCGGCAAGTTCAATGCCCCACTTCACGACCCTTCCTGTAGCGTCGCTGTTGTTGATGATGTCGGACAGTGGAGCTTTGCTCACAACTGTGATGGGGTGCTCCTACAAGTAGTGCCTTAGCTTCCGAGAAGCAAGGAACACTCCATAAGCTAGCTTCTGGTAGTGCGGGTAACACTATTTGGACTCCGTCAAGACCTCGCTTACATAGTAAACGGGTCATTGAACTCCGTACCCATGCCCTAGTTCCTTCTGCTCTACCACGATGACGATGCTGAGTACCCGGTTGGTGGCTACCATGTAAACTAACATAGGCTCCCCGGGCTCAGGTGCTGCAAGGACAGGAGCTGAGGAAAGTATCTCCTTGAGCTGCTTCAATGCTGCATTTGCCTCGTCCATCCATGTGAATTTGCCCGCCTTCTTCAGCAGCTTGTACAGCAGCAGAGCCTTCTCTTCAAGTCGGCTGACAAACCGACTAACTGCGGCAACGCAACCTGTTAGCTGTTGTATGTCCTTTAGGCATGTCGAACGGTTTATGTTTAAGATGACCTTGATTTTTTCCGGGTTGACCTTGATTCCACGCTGGGAAACGATAGAGCCTAACAATTTGCCGGCTGGAACCCCGAAGACGCACTTCTTAGGGTTAAGCATCATGTTGTATTTCCGGAGATTATCAAAGGTTTCTTTTAAGTCGGAGATTAAGTCGTTTGACTTTTTAGACATCACCGCTATATCGTCCACATAGGCGTGAATGTTCCGACCAATTTGGTCGTGCAGGCAATGCTGCATTGTCCGCTGGTAGGTAGCACCTGCGTTTTTCAGCCCAAAGGGCATCGTGACATAGCAAAACGTGTCGTAAAGTGTAGTGAACGAAGTGGCCAATTGGTCTGACTTCCTCAATTTGATCCGGTGGTATCCTGAGTATGCATTGAGAAAACACAAAAGCTCCGAGCCAGCCGTCCAATCAATGACTTGGTCAATGCGAGGCAAGGAAAACGGATCTTTGGGACACGCTTTGTTCAAGCCGGTGTAATCAACGCACATTCTTAATTCTTTGGTTCACTTTTTGGGGACAAGTACAAGATTGGCCACCCATCTAGCTTTAAGTAACCTAGCTATCTCTTTGCCTATGGCGCGTCTCTTCTCGTCTCCGAAGCGTTGTAGAGGTTGTTTCACTGGTTTACATTTTGGATCAATATTCAAGCTGTGCTCGGCATGTTCCCTAGGTACACCTTTCATGTCGGCGGGTTGCTAGGCAAAGATGTCCTTATTCTCACGGAGGAACTCGACGAGCGCGCTTTCCTATTTGGGGTCCAGGTTCGTACCGATGACCGTGGTCTTGGAGGCATCGCCTACCACAAGTTCCACCGGCTTGGTCTCGATGGCGGCCTTGAATGCGGGGGCTGAGTCGGAGATTTGTTTGTTTGGCGTAGGCATCTCCGAGGCATCGACCTTGCTTTGGATCTCCTTGAATTCTTCGTTGTAGAGGACAGCTTCCGTAAAGGCTGCTTCTCCAATTTCACAGTCCCTTGCCTTGGTAAAGCTTCCAGCTACGATGATGACACCGTTTGGTCCGGGTATCTTGAGCTTGTTGTAGACGAAGCATGCCTTGTCCATGAAGGTGTGGATAATGTCGCGGCCGAATATGACGTGGTGCACACTCTTGAAGGGGACCACCTCAAAGGTCATGCGTTCTTGGCGGTAATTATTAACATCGCCTAACGCGACCTGAAGTGTGATGCACCCAAGGGACCACGCCTCCCGACCAGGAACTACGCCATGGAAGATGGTGCTGGTCCACCTTAGGTTTTCCTCCGTCAAGTTCATCTTGTGCAATGTATCTAGGTACATGATGTTGATGCTGCTGCCGCTATCTACCATACATTTGGTGAACTGATTGCCATCAATTAGGGGTTTGATGACCATGGCGTATTGGTTCTCTGTAGGGATAAGGTCTAGGTGATCCTTCCTGTCCCAAGTGATTGGAATCTTCGACCAGCGCAGGTATTGGGGTACTGGGGGAAAAGTGGGCATTAGTATCCTCATGAAGGTCTTCTGTTGTCGGACGGTGGGAGTGCCAAGGAAAGTGTGGAAAACTGCTGCCTTCTTTTCGAAGGGGTTCTTGCCCTTGGCGTCGCTCTTGGTGGCGTGCTTGGGGTAAACGTCCTCGTCCATGTCACTTGAATCCTTGGACTCCTCCTCCTTCTTTTACCCCTTGCCCTTGCCTCGCGGTCTGTTTTTCCGACTTTGCTTGTAACCGGACTCCGGGTCCTCCTTGAGATCGTTGACGAACTTGCAATGGAAATTGATGTGTGTGGCTTTGCCGTTGGCGTCGAGGTGTACGAGGCACTGCATATCGCAGTACTCCTCATAGGTATGGGGAACATGGAGCGCTGCAGAGGTAGTTTCACTTCCTCGCTGCTGCCCACGACCAGCCCCCCGTCCACGGCCACGCTGTCCGCCATCACCTCGTCCTGCAAAACTCATGGCGACCATGTCGGAGGATTGCTTTACTTCTGGTAGATTCTTCCGCTTTGTGTTGTTGTTCTTCTTAGCTTGGGTTGGAATTGCTATTGCCGGCAATGATCCGCGAGCATCATCATCGGCAGCCGCGAACTCACTAGCCAGCTGGATCATCTGATTGAGGTCGAGCTGGTGGTTTTCCTATAGGAGCTTTAACGTATGTTGGAGCAACGTACCTCTTTCCAACCCGTCGATGAAGGCGGACATGGCGGTCTGGGAGTGCATGCCTGTGCAGCAATTCTTCATGTACAACCATCGGGAAAGGTAGGCGCGAGATGACTCGTCTTTCTCAATAGTACAGAGATGCTTGTACGTACCCTCGAAATTCTTGGTGAACGCTTCTTACATGTCCAACCAATTGCAGACAGATTTCTCTGGCAATTCATCGATCCATTATCGGGTCGTGCCCGCCAGCATCAATGGGAGGTACTTGACAGCGACGTTGGGATTTCCCCCAGCGATCTCCACTGTGTTACCGTAGTCCTGCAACCATGTGGCTGGCTTGGCGGTGTCGCCATAGGGTTTGATGGTCTTGTAAATCCGGAAACCCTTGGGGTAAGCTGCGGTCCGTATCATAGGTCCAAAGCAGCGTGGTCCCAGGTATGCTCCATCACGGGCCTCATGGATCTTGTCCAGACGTGATCGTGTGCCGTATGGCTCCGGGCTTCTTTTCTTCTTTTTGCCATCAGGGGATGGGCTGCGTGAACGACGCGGGCCCCCTCCGCCATGGTGGCTGCTAGGTGGTTATGGAAGAAGAGGTGGCGGTGGGTTAGCTTTCTTGCTATTGCCCTCATGCGACACCTCGTGCTTGCCACGGTTGCTTGTCGGATGTGGAGGGTCATGACGCGACCTGCTCATGTGTCCTTGGCTATGCTCTCCATCATGACGGGCATGTTTCGCGTTGTCGCAGATGACGATGCCGCGTTGCTTTGGCGGAGGCATGTCCGTGCGATGGTGAGCCTTGGGGTCTTCGCGATGTCGGGGAGACCGGGGCGGTGGAGATGGGCGACGAGGGTGAGATTTGCCTCCGTGGTTGGAGGATATGGGGATAGCGTCCTTCCTGTTGCGCGCATCCCTCCATCTTCGTTCTGACGAACGCTAGGTCGGACTCAAGCCTCTGGGAGGTGGCCTTTTCCTGATGTTTCACCGCCTTGGCTACAAGGTCATAGACCTGCTCCACTGCTTCGGGTGATCTATCCTGCTCCAAAAGGGTCTTGGCGACGGCAATATTAAGAAGGGGAGTGGGCATCACCTGCCTGCCTTCGCTGTCAATGTATGTCTTTGCTTGTGGCGGCTTCGAGGGGGCCCATCCTAGGTTTCACCGTACACCAGGATCGTTGATGACGCGAGCCGGATCTTTCATAGCCTTCTGCTGCTGGAGCAGTGATACGTTGGAAACGTATCTATAATTTTTTATGCTCCATGCTTGTTTAGTATATACTTTTCTTTACTTGTCTACACTTTCAGGTGCTTTTTACATGTTTTCTGGTACTAACCTATTAACAAGTTGCAACAGTGCCAGATGCCTGTTTTCTGCTGTTTTTGGTTTCAAAAAGTTAGTAAAGAAATATTCTCGGAATTGGACGGGACGAAGGACAAAGTCAATAACTTTGCATGGGGAACAAGAAGTCCAGAGGAGATCCGGAGGGGCTCGCCATAGGGGCCAGACCCACCCCAGGCGTGGGTCAGGTGGACCCATGCCTGGATAGGGTTTGGCGACCCTGGTCGCCTCCCGACTCGCCCCTTCGCCTATAAGAATCCCCCGATACAGAAACTCTCGGTACCCGATCAGAAATCCACGAAACCATCTGTAGCCGCCGCCACCATCATCCCTAGATCGGGGGGATCTGAAGCTCTTCCCGGCACCCTGCCGGAGGGGAGATCATCCCAGAGGCCTTCTCTCCGGTATGATTTGTGAGTAGTTCCACCTTGGACTATGGGTCCATGTAGTACCTAGATGGTTGTATCTCCTCCTTTGTGCGTTCATGTATAGATCTTGTGAGCTCCGTTCATGATCAAGATCTAATCTATTTGTAATCATGCATGTTGTGTTTGCGGGGATCCGATGGATATTGAAATTATTATGTTGGTTTGATTAATGGTTTTGTCTTTCTGATTCTATCATGTCTGTGTTGATTGTGATCTTGCATGTTCTCCGTTGCTAGTGGTTATCTTCTCCAAGTAGTTGCTAGTGACTCCAAGAGAGAGTATTTATGCTCGATAGTGGGTTCATGCCTCTAGTTTCCATAGGAAGTAACAGAAATATCTTCGGTTGTAGATGTGTTGTTGCTACTAGGGAGAAAACAACGGTCTCTTGTTCATGGAACATGTGGACTGTTTACCTTACACACTTTGCTTAAAGCAGTTATCTGTTGCTTGCAACTTAATAATGGAGGGGGTTCGGATGATAACCTGAAGGTGGACTTCTAGTCATAGATAAAGTTGGATTACGGTCTATGTATATTGTTGTATTCCCCAATCAACTTCATAGGATCTTTCTAGCTAGTAATTGCATTGTTATGCCTTGCTCAGTTCCTGTCAATTGCCCCGCTGTAATTTGTTTACCCTTCATGCCATGTTGTTTATCTAAGGAGAGCACCTCTAGTGAACTATGGACCCCGGTCCAATCTTTACCATTTATACATTTTCCACTGTTACTTGTTTACTTGCTGCAAACCATTACCTTCCACACCATACATTTAATCATTTGTTACAACAAACCGGTGAGCTTGACAACCTCACTGATTCGTTGTGGCAAAGTCTTGAGTTTGTGTTGTGTAGGTCTCCACGTTGCCAGCAACACCTGTGTGATGTTTCCTTCCTCCTACTGGTTTGATAACCTCGGTTTCTTACTAAGGGAAACTTGCTGATGTGCTGCTTCATACCTTGCTCTTGGGGTTTCCAACGAAGCGTTCCACGACAAATATTGGGCGCCATCAAGCTAATTTCTGGCGCTGTTGCCGGGGAATTAAAAGGCCATCAAACTTCTTCCTCTCCGTCAAGCACCAGCTAATTTCTGGAGTCGTTGCCGGGGAGGCTAAGGACGTCTTCACTAGGGGAGTACTTCACTTCCTTTCTCTTTACTTTGTTTTTAGTTTGCTTTTTTTCTTTTGCTTGGTTTGCTTGCTTTATTCAAAAACACAAAAAAAAATAGTTCTTACTCTAGTTGGTGGCCTGTCATTGCCTTGCTTGGTCATGCTTTCCATCAATGGATGGTTTCTTTGAAACTAGTTCTTATTGGCAAGGTGGGTTCTCGGAAGAACAAAAGTATTATTATAAGGAACACCGTTTGTCACAAAAAGGGAAACACTTATGGGAACAAATTGATAAGTTGAATACTATTGCTAGAGAGGTGTGCTCCACTTATAATGTTACTTATTGCTTTGATAAAGCTTGTTGTTGCAGGAGGTATAAACACCTACCCTTTCAATGTGAGTATAATGATAATGTTACCATATCTTCTTATGTTAAAGGAAATTATGACTTTTATGATGTGGAACAAATTGAAGAATTTATTGCCTTCAAGGGTGAATTTGAACTTGCCAGTTTGCTTGAAAATACTGATGATGCACCTTATGAATATGAGGTTTATGAGATACTTAAATTCTTCTATGATAATTACAAGGAAGCAAATGGCTATATTCTTGAATATTTTAATAGATGCTTTCCACAATTGGAAGAGACTAATGCCTTGCATGAGCCTATGGAAGAAGAAATTGTTGAAACTGGAAGCTCATTAGATGAATAAGAGGAGGAGAGTGATGAACAAAAGGAGGAAGAATGGATCTACCCATGTCTACCTTCTAATGAGAGTAACTCTTTACCCCTTATATTATTTGATTGTCTCCCATGCTTACCAAAGGAGGATGAATGTTATGTTCCTGTGGATCCTATTGAAGTATCTACTTTGGGTAAAACCTGTGAAGGTTTTAATTCCACTATTTTTGAGCTTGATAGAGATTATGTGTTTGTAGATCATGAAAAGCATGCTTTATGTGATATCTATATTGTTGAGTTTATTCATGAGGATACTAAAAATTATTATGAGAGAGAAAAGTATGGTTGTAGAATTTTTCATGGTACTGAAACACCTCTCTATGTGCTGAAAGATTTGAAATTACTCTTGTTTCATCTTCCTATGCATGTCACTTTGTTCTTTGTGAATTTATTTAGATATAAGATTCCGATGCATAGGAAGAGGGTTAGACTTAAATGTGTTTTGAATTTGCTTTTTGATGCTCTCTTTGACTTCAATTCATATTTCTTATGTGAGCATCTTCTCAAGCTTCTTGTGCCTAACTTAAAGGCGTTAAAGAAAAGTACTTGTTGGGAGATAACCCAAGAGTTTCCTTGAGTCTTGAAAGTTATTACTACTGTAATGACCTCTCCTTATCCTTTTTGTTTGCTTTTTGTGCCAACAATGACCTCTAATGAGAGGGAAGTGAGATTTGGGGAGTTGCTGTTCCGAAACAGATTTCTGTCCTCCACCAAAAAAAATCGTGAGGAGTCTCTGTAACTCGGATTGAGCTGAAAATGCATGAATAAATCCCCTACTATGTTAGCTAACTTTTGTTAGTTGAACACTTCTTGATTTGAGCAACAGAAATGGTCGAAAAAATCGGTTTCTACCTGCTGGTCTGTTTTGACAGATTTCTGCCATTATTTGCATTTGCTTCTTATTGATTCCTTTTGAGCTCTCTTCAGGTAAATTGAGTTTCTTTGAAGGAGTTAATTCAGTAGCTTGTGTTTTTATTGAAAAGCCTTGCTGTTCCAAAGCTTTTCCAGTGGTCTAATATCTTTTGAATACACTAATGTTGCTAATGAAGATTGTGTGAAGTTTTGTATGAAGGAAAAATTACAGGTGTAGAGAAAGAATGATGCAATGAGATGAAGAATGGAAAAAAGCTCAAGCTTGGGGATGCCACCATGGTGTCACCCCAAGAAATATCCAAGAAGTACAAGCGTCAAAGCTTGGGGATGCCCAAGGCATCCCCTTCTTCATCAATAAAAATCTCAGGTCTGTCTAGATACTTCACTTTTATTGTTTCATGCACAGTTGTGTTGTTCTTGGAGAGTCTTAGTTTTAGTTTGCTTTGATTAGTTTGTTTAGTTTGCTTTAGTAGTTTGGACCCCTGCTCTCGCTGTGTTGTTTTGCAAATAAGTTTGCTTGGTGTTTGGAAAGGAGTTGTAAGTTCTTGCTTGAAGTGCAAGAGGATCTTGCATTGAATGTAACTAAGACTTTAGCATGACATGCTAGGTGTTGTTTTTGCATTATGCTTAGTGATTATTGTTGTAGCATGTCTTGTTCCAAACAATTGGGATTTCTTAGTGTGCCTTGAAAACATTATGCGTTGTTTTAGCATGCAAAAGCATAGTATTGTGGTATTCTCCTTTGATGTTTTTCTTGGGTTGACTTGGCACATGCTTACACCATTTTATGACTATGACAAGTCACCATTAGCCTCTATGATCATTTAGTCCTTGAATTGTAGTACCACTCTATGCTTTGGTTAGTAATGTTTTGTCGCTCTGCAAGATTATGGCCATTATTGCTCTCTTAGGTGGTTGCTCCCAGTCTTTTGCTAGCCTCCACTTTTATGAGTAAGTTCTAATCATGCTTCCAACTCCCAAGAAACCAACTTTTTCCAAAGTGTCCACTATAAACTCCTATGCATGCTGTGTTACATCATTCCAAGTATATTCTTGTTTTCAACTATCTTCTAATTAAAAACTAATTTGTTATGTGAAAACTTAGTGATTAAATCCCTCACGCACTTGATGGCATATTTTATTCTTTGCCCCTAATAAACTTGAACGATTGAGACAACTTTGTTGTATATGCTTGCACTTATAACTTGGGATTAGCATAATCGTGTTGTCACGGGGAACGTTTTCAACATTGCACTTGTACTTTTTGTACTCCATTGATATCATGTTCTTTTGTCGATGGATGTCACAGGTGTGAAATAAAGAGGGGACTTGTAAGTCCATGGAGTTTGTATTCTGTGTTAGAGAAACGCCTGGGCCGCTAGCCTAAGCCATTCCTAATCATGGTGGAAACTTGCAGCATCACCATAGTGAGCTATCTATGAAGCATCCTCAATAAAAAGCTATGCATATGGTAAATAAAAAGATTGCTGAGATGCTCATTGTCTGCTTGCCTTGTCATTTTGGTTATGGGAAAGCTCCTGTACCATGTGCATGGGGTACCCCGTTGGCGGTTCTTAATGATAGGCAAATACTTACAGTGACAAGAACTTACCTGGACCCAAAGTTGAGTATGCATGAGGTGTGGCCCTCGTATTCAAGGGACTTGAGATTGCCAACTTATACTTCGTCAAGCATATACTCCAGCTTTGCCACTTTAACCTTAACCACTTCAAGATGCTTATGATAGGGGCAATGAGGGCTGAAAGCTAACAAGTACCATAATTTTTGGAAGTTCTTTTTGAAACTTGTAATACCTTCTTCCTTTACAAAAAAGGCCTTTCTTCCACCATTATTGAGTCTCCACCTTCTACCTTTAGGCACTATTAAGAGAGCATAGTTGTCATTCTGTGTGCAATGTTCCAAAGCTTACTAATTGATGCATATTGTGTTATTACTTGTTCTTGTTCTATCTGTTTCTAGTCACCCTTGTGAACTTTGTAGGTGTCCTATGCATTTATATTGCTACTCTATGAGGGACAAGATGATTGCCACTATGTTATGTTTTCTGCATGTGAAACAAACAAACGTTTTTCAATGCATATTATTCATGATCTTTGTTTGTAGCTTGCCATGTTGCATGCATAATTATTATGTCCTATTGTTAGAACTCCATCTTTGATGCACGTGTTTAGAGTTCTTTGATCCCAGCTTTTAATGTTTGCAAATGGTTGGATCTTTATTGTGAGGGTGCATGTCACCTCAAAACTTATTCTTTTATCACTTACCTACTCGAGGACGAGCAGGAGTTAAGCTTGGGGATGCTGATATGTTGGAAACATGTCTATAATTTTTGATGCTCCATGCTTGTTTAGTATCTACTTTGCTTTATTTGTCTACACTTTGTGGTGCCTTTTACATGTTTTCTAGTACTAACCTATTAACAAGTTGCAACAGTGCCATATGCCTGTTTTTTGCTGTTTTTGGTTTCAGAAAAGTTAGTAAAGAAATGTTCTCGGAATTGGACGGGACAAAGAACAAAGTCAATAACTTTCCGTGGGGAACAAGAAGTCCAGAGGAGAGCCGGAGAGGCTATCCAGGGGCTGACCACCCAGCGCTGGTCGTGGACCCGCTACTGCTAGGGTTTGGCACACCTCGGGCCTCCCGGACTCACCCCTTCTCCTATAAGAAGCCCCGATACAGAAACTCTCGGTACCCGATCAAAAATCCACGAAACCGTCTGTAGCCGCCGCCACCATCGTCCCTAGATAGGGGGATCTGAAGCTCTTCCCGGCACCCTGCCGGAGGGGAGATCATACCGGAGGCCTTCTCTCCGGTATGATTTGTGAGTAGTTCCACCTTGGACAATGGGTCCATGTAGTAGCTAGATGGTTGTATCTCCTCCTTTGTGCTTTCATGTATAGATCTTGTGAGCTCTGTTCATGATCAAGATCTAATCTATTTGTAATCATGCATGTTGTGTTTGCGAGGATCCGATGGATATTGAGATTATAATGTTGGTTTGATTAATGGTTTTATCTTTAAGATTCTATCATGTTTGTGTTGTTTGTGATCTTGCATGCTCTTTGTTGCTAGTGGTTATCTTGGCCAAGTAGTTGGTAGTGACTCCAAGAGGGAGTATTTATGCTCGATAGTGGGTTCATGCCTCTAGTTTCTAAGGGAAGTGACAGAAACCTCTTCGGTTGTAGATGTGATGTTGCTACTAGGGAGAAAACAACGGTCTCTTGTTCATGGAACATGTGGACTGTTTACCTTACACACTTTGCTTAAAGCAGTTGTCTGTTGCTTGCAACTTAATACTAGAGGGGGTTCGAATGATAACCTGAAGGTGGACTTCTAGTCATAGATGCAGTTGGATTACAGTCTATGTATATTGTTGTATTGCCCAATCAACTTCATAGGATCTTTCTAGCTAGTAATTGCATTGTTATGCCTTGCTCAGTTCCTGTCAATTGCCCCGCTATAATTTGTTTACCCTTCATGCCATGTTATTTATCTAAGGAGAGCACCTCTAGTGAACTATGGACCCCAGTCCAATCTTTACCATTGATACATCTTCCACTGTTACTTGTTTACTTGCTGCAAACTATTACCTTCCACACCATACGTTTTATCCTTTGTTACAGCAAACCGGTGAGCTTGACAACCTCACTAATTTGTTGGGGCAAAGTCTTGAGTTTGTGTTGTGCAGGTCTCCATGTTGCCACCAACACCTGTGTGATGTTTCCTTCCTCCTACTGGTTCGATAACCTCGGTTTCTTACCGAGGGAAACTTGTTGTTGTGCTGCTTCATACCTTGCTCTTGGGGTTTCCAACAAAGCGTTCCACGACAAGTATTGGGATCCATCAAGTAGAGTCTTGTATTCGGCCTCCATGGCTCTAGCTTTCTCTATTGACTTCTGCGCATTGACCAGATCTCGATCTAGCTTAGCGCCTTGCTCCACGATGGAATGCACTTCCTCCAGTAGTTGCTGACGCTTCTCATCAAGCTGGGTTACGTTCCGGATATGAGCTACGGTCAATGGCTCGACGAGGAGATTGTTGTACATCACTCTATCAGCTTGAGTGATTTGGGCAGCAGCGGATGTGGATGCCGGAGGTGGCAGGTTTGCGGTGTTGTTGTTGCATGGTCCGGTGCCGAGTTCCTGCGGCTATTGCACTGGGTTAGGCGGAGGGGGCATGACCTTTGCATGATCCTTGTCAATAGCAACAGGTGGTCCCTTCCCCTTGTCCAGCACTGTAGGCGGAGCTCGTCTGGGTTGGTCTTCTTCCGTCATAGCCCCAATGGCGACAAACACCTCTCGGGACGTGATGGGCTTGTTAGTTTGCTCGTCGCGCTGAAAATCCTCCTCCATCTCCTGCATAGCTAAATCTAGCTCGTCCGGGCTGAAGTCTATCTCCTCCGAGTAGGCGCTGATGTCGGCGTAGAGCGCGTCAAGCACAGAGTCGGAGGGTGTCGGGGCTTCATCAACAATGGGTGATGGCGGGGCGGCGACGATGATGACTGGAGCTAGTGGTGTTGCTGCAGCGATAACGACTGGAGGAGGTGGCGGTGGCGCGGCGACGACCGCTAGAGGAGGTGGTGGTGGTTTTTGAGGCGGGTGTGCGCCGCCAATGAGCGCGGGCGCTGCGTGGGGTGCCACCTCGGCCTCTGCGTAGCTATTGACGGTGTTCACCATGCTCTCGAAGGTGAGGCGTCCCGCAGCCTGCTGCCGCCTTAGCGTATGCCAGAGAAGCGTACCTTGGTCCAGTCCTTCCACAAAGTGATACATGGCATCATCATTGGGGTAATGCGCCTGATAGGCCCGTATACGAAGCCACCTGGCGAGGTAATCGCGGGGGTTTTCGCCCTCTCTATGAACGCAACGCGCCAGATCGAAGATGGTTACCACTCCGACGAACTTGGATCTCTGTTGTCCAGACGCATGGACGAAGCCGACGGACTTGCACCGATCTTCCACCGTTATATCCTGCACAAGGGCGGTTTGGGTGGGCCTTGAATTTTTATGATCTTTGCCAGCAAACTCCGAGGAGAGATCCGACATCGATACTTCCGCGAATGTATCCTGCCCGCAGGCGGTCCGTGCGGGTCTTGACGCTCCTCCGACTCCCAGGGAACTAGTGCCCGAGTCGGTTTCACCGATGAAGAGGTGGATATCTCCGATAGGAACGATCGAGCACCGCGTAGGGTTCATCTTCGCCGGGATCCAGAACTCGTCAGGAGGGACAATCGGAACGTTGCAGAAGAAGAGAACACAATCGATGGCTACAATTTTGCTGCATCCTGCGAAGATCTTGGTCCTCGCCCGCTGAAGAGCCTGAAGCGCCTCTTGCCCCACGATGGGCGCCAACTATCATGGTATTGCCGACGAGTACGCCATGGAGGGTTCCTCACAGTGCGTGTTTAGAGACATGGGGGAAGGCTGACGGTTGACGGGTATGAGGTAACACAGCTTACCCAGGTTCAGATCCCACGATGGTGGCGGAATCCTACTCCTACTATAAATCACTATAATGGCAATACGCAGAGTTATAGAGATCGGTTCGCTGTGGGAGGTATGACTAGAGAGCCAAAGTAATCGTGCCCTAAAGGCTCCCATAGGCCCGACTTATATAGTCATCAGGTCCTAGGGTTACAGGTAAAGTCCTAGCCGGACAGGTTACAGAGTCCTACACTGCTTACAACTAGCCTAACGTGTCTTGTACTCCAAGGCTCCGGGTACGTCGGTGACTCATCTGTATCCTTCCTTTATTCGGCATGGGCCTCCCTTCTATATCCATCTAACTGGGCCGCCCAGCAGGCCAAGGTACATGCTACCAACTGTGGGGCACCCGGGTTAGCCAGATAAGAGACATGCTATGAGGATACCCATATAGCATATCCCCAATAGTTGATCAAGTCTTGTTACCAAAACAATCTTATATGAAGCAAAATTTTGTACTCCACCAAGTGATTATGTTACCTCAAGCTTGATAGCAATAGTGCCAATCATAATAGTTTCAAAATTTTCTTCTGGAATGGGACAATATATTTCTCCAACTTTGATGCTCTCAATATTTTCAATGGAGTTTAGGCAATAGATTTTAGCAACCTTCTTGGGGAAATAGACAGGCTCTTTGTCATTAATATTGAAAGTTACTTTCCCTTGATTACAATTAATGACAGCACCTGCAGTATCAAGAAAAGTTCTCCCAAGAATAATAGACATATTATCATCTTCAGGCATTTCAAGCACAAAAAAATCAGTTAGAACCAAGCAATTATGAGCAACTTGAATAGGAACATCCTCACATATACCAACATGAATAGTAGTTGACTTATCAGCCATTTGCAAAGATATATCAGTTGGTATCAACTTTTCTAGCTGGAGTCTCTTGTAGAGAGAAAATTCATAACACTAACTCAGCTCCCAAATCACATAAAGCAGTTCTAACATAATTATTCGTAATAGAGAAAGGAATAGTTGGTATACCTGGATCACCAAGTTTCTTTGGAACCTTACCATTGAAGGAATAATTAGCAAGCAAGGTAGAAATCTCCTCATTAGGAATCTTCCTTTTATTAGAGACAATATCCTTCATATATTTTGAATAAGGAGGCAACTTAATAGCATCAGTCAAAGGAATTTGCAAAAATAAAGGTTTCATCCACTCACAAAACTTTTTGTAGTGTTCTTCCTCCTTTGACTTGTGTTTCTTACCTGGAAAAGGCATAGGTTTCTGCACCCAAGGTTCTCTCTCTTTACCATGTTTATTAGCAACAAAATCTTCCTTAGTGTACCTAGTGTTCTTAGTGTGCTTCTCAGGTTCTTCCTCAACTTCCTCATTATCAGGAGCATCATTTTTATCATTACCACTCTCAGTTTCAGAATCAGAGACAAATATACTATTAGGATCTATAGCAAGTTCAAATGGTTCCTCAACTATTCTATGTTTCTCTTTCTTTCTCTTACGAGGACTACCACTACCTTCACCTTGTTGGGAATCCTGCTCAATTCTTTTAGGGTGTCCTTCAGGATATAAAGGATCTTGAGTAGCGATACCACTCCTAGTTCTAATTCCATAAGCATGTTTATCTCCTGAGGAATTAACTAGCATATCATTTTGCACCTTAGCAAGTTGATCAAGTTGGGTTTGAACCATTTGAAAGTGTTTACAAAGCATTTTAATATCATTAGAAGTTCTTTCCATAGTATCTTTCAACTCTTTAATAGCTCTAGAGTTTTCCAATATATGATTCTGAATTTGTTTATTAAAATGGCCTTGTTTAACAATGAAAATGTCCAGTTCCTCAAAACATTAATCAGGTGGCTTACCATAGGGAATATCACCTTCATCAAAGTGTTGGAGAGAGTGTACCTCAATAGTATATGGGTGAGGAATTGGCTTACATAATTCTTCTATAGGAGGTAGATTCTTCACATCTTCAGCTCTAATACCTTTCTCCTTTAGACATTTCTTAGCTTCCTTCATCACTTCATCATTTAATGCAATAACTCCTCTCTTTTTTGGTGTTGGTGTTGGAACTGGTTCGGGCACAACTGGTTCAAGAGTAATAGGCTCAGGTGTATTCAGCTCAGTTGAAGTCCAATCATCATAATTCTTGCTTATCTTAGCCATTAATTCTTCAGCATCTATAGGAGTTCTTTTCCTGAAAACACAATCAACAAAGCTATCTAGGTATGTCCTAGAATCATCAGTTAGTCCATTATAATAAATATCAAGCAGCTCATTCTTAAGCAATGGACATCCAGGAAGTGCATGAATCAAGGCATAGAACCTTGTCCATGACTCAGGCAATTTCTCTTCTTCTCCCTGTTTAAAATTAAAAAGTCTCTGCAAAGCAGCATGTCTAGCACTAGGAGGAAAATATTTCTGTAAGAAAGAAGCAATCAAACAATCAGGGCTATCAATGGAACCAGGAGGTAATCTATTAAACCAAGCCCTAGCTTCTCCTTTTAGTGAAAAAGGGAATATCTTAGTAACAAAGCACTTGCTCATCTTAAAATCATCAAAGAATAAAGCACTCATAGTAGAAAGCTCATTCATATGAGCCACAACACTCTCAATTTCAGTCCCACAAAAAGGTTCTTTCTCAACAATGTCCAAATAGGATAAATCATGAGAGAAACCATAATCTTTATATTTAATATCTATGGGAGAGGTGGCAAACTTAGGATCAGAGGAAGGCTTAGGAATAATGGTGTGTCTAACTAGGAGACTCTTAATAGCACTAGTACCATGTGTGTTTTGGCACTCTTCAATAAATTCATCAGTAAACTCAATGTAACCATCATTAATATCATATCTCTCTCTAGACTCAGGTGAGCTAACAGGTGTAACAGTGTCTTCACTAGGAGTTTCTGTATTTCCTAGACTAGCCATAGTAGCATCTAGGAAAGGACCTAATGAACCACTCGCATCAAGCAAAGTAGAAGTAATATCATGAGTATCAAAAGAAGTTTCAGACTCAACAGTAGTAGCAGTGTGTGTAGCATGTGTATGTGGTGGTGGAGTAACAAGCTTACTTATAAGTTATAATAGACGGTGAATCAAGAGCAGCAGAGGTGTTTAGGACTGTACCTCTTCTTGTAGTGGATGGTAAAATAGGAAACTTTCCATCACAAGACTTCCCCATGATAAAAGGAGTAGCAGTGAAAAATAGTAGATCCAAGTGAACTCACAAATAAAGCTATGCTCCCCAGCAACTGCGCCCCAAAATAGTCTTGATGACCCACAAGTGTAGGGGATCGCAACAGTCTTCGCGGGTAGTATTACCCAATTTATTGATTCGACACAAGGGAATCCAAAGAATACTTGCAAGCCTTAACAACTGAGTTGTCAATTCAGCTGCACCTGGAAATAGTTCTTGCTCACAGAAGTTTATCAGTAGCAACAATTTGGTAGTAGCAACAGCAAAGCAACATCAACAGTAGAACAAGAGCAATAGTAACAGTAACGGTAAACAGTGGGATTCGAGTGCGGTAGGCATAGGGATGGATGGATGGGTGTTGCATGAACGAGTCTAAACATGTAACTTCAAGATCTAGGGCATTGGAGATAAATAATAACAAGCATCCAAGTATTAAACAATCCTAGGCATGTGCTCCAAATATAGGCACGTGCTCGCAATGAGAACTTGCACAACATCTTCTGTCCAGCTAGCCCGTGGCAGCGGGGCCTGTAGGGAACTACTGGCAATTATGGTGCTCCTTTTAATAGAGCATCGGAGCAAAGCATTAACACTCCATGAACACATGTGATCTTCACACCACAGCCATCCCCTCCGGTTTTCCCAATTATTGTCACTTTGGGGCCTTTGGATCTGGACAATGATATGTGTACACAATTTGCAGATAAGATCACAAACAATACTATCATAATGATTCAATAATAAGTTCATATATGAGATCATGGCACTCGGGCCCTAGTGACAAGCATTAAGCACAAAAAGTTGCAAAAAGTCAAATAGCACTAATAGAGATACTAGGCATTATGCCCTAACAGATCTTATTCGATTACATGATAGAACTCATCCAATCCCTACCATCCCCAAGCCTACAGCGGGGGATTACTCACTCATGTATGAGGGAAACATGGATGGTTGATGGAGATGCGTTGGTGATGACGATGGTGATGATCCTCTCCAAATTCCCCGTCCCGGCAGGGTGCCAGAACGGAGTTTCTGGATCCGAATCTTGGTTTCTGGTGGCGGCGGCGTAGCAGAACTCTTTCTGGAAAATTGTCGAACCCCCCTCGGTTTTTAGGTCGAGAGGAAACTTATAGGAGCCGAGGAAGGCCGAGGGGGTGCATGGGGTGGTTGCACCCCCCGTACGCGTTGCTAGAGGTGGGCTCGCGCCTGGTAGGGGTGTGGGCCCCCCAGGCCCCTTCTCCGTATCGTCTTATGGCTCCGTGGATCTTCTGGTGAAATATGATTTTTGGCATATTTTCCCAGATTTTTCCTGATAGTTGATTTTCTGCACAAAAACTAGACATCAAGGTAATTCTGCTAAAAACAGCGTTACTTCGTGTTAGTTGTATCCAAATCACAAAAGTTTAGAGGAGAAACAATAGCAAAAGTGTTTGGGAAATTAGATACATTTTGGACGTATCACCCATAAATGGTGAAGTATCATGTAGTCGACGTTCACATGACACCACTAGAAGAATAGAACCACAACTTAAATACTAAACCACTGAATAATAACTCAACACAAATCCACTACTAACAACATGACTTCTCCCATGTCCTCAAGAACTAAACGAACTACTCATGAGACATCATATGGATCAAGATCAAAGATGATATGTTAATGGATAACAACCTGAACATAAACAATAATCCAATGGTTCCACTCACAAGCATCAACTACAATAGTAATCAACACCGCAAAAGTTTCCCCTAAGAACTATGCAAGTATTCAACACGATTGTTACAGCGGGATGGAGTGGTGATGATGGTGATGGTGGAGATGATGGTGTGGATGATGATGATGATCCCGATGAAGCCTAGCTTGACGATGGCGTTGATGGCGATGATCTCCCCTCACTAGGAAGAAATCTATCTGCCAGAGAGCTCTTTCTCTCTCAGTGTTTTTCGCGCCGCAGAGGTGGTGGAAATCTATATTTTGTCGCCCCCTTGGTATTGGGGTTCTGAGAGAAAGTTATAGGCGAGAGGGCGGAGTCAGAGGCCGGCTAGGTGGGCCACACCTGCCCTAGGTGCGGTCCAGGGGGGACTCGCGCCTAGGGGCTATGGGCCCCCTGTGGCCCGGCTACGCCTCCCCTTCTGGCTTCCTTCGTCTTCTGGGAAAATATAATTTTCCAATATTTTTCTGGTATTTTTCTGATTTTCGCGAAATTGCATCAAAACACCTCCTTTTCCGTCAGAATCCAGACTCCGGCAGTTCATCCTCCAAGAATCATCCAACATGGAAAAACAGATGAAAAGACATAAGTAATACCTCATAATAAGACATATATCAATGAATAGAGGCAAATTATGATATAGAATGGTGATGCAAATTGGACGTATCAATGGACCGTGATTGTGCACTTGTCCTTGCGACGGTTCAAGACAGCGTACACCAGGTCCTTCGGGTGCTGAAATAGGCGAGGTCGTCTCTTGAGAACGTTTGGTCCATCATGTTTCCTTTAGACGCTGCACCCTCCAATTTTTTGGTTCTCCTTGGGAAGTTTCGGAATGTGGGCCATGTTAGGGAGTTGGTGCGCCATCAGCTTGTTGCTGGGGTGAAGGCAGCTTTGTCTCTTGTTCGATTGCATCGGCGCGACGTAAATCTTGCGGAGATAGCGGCTAGACCACCCCTCCTCCATATGGCAATGTGTGGAATATGCGCCCTCATTACGCAGCTGTGGCGCTGTATGCCGAGGAGATTGTAGATTTGTTTGAGGAGCGGACAAATGTCTTGTTGCAGCATGAGTAAATCCTGTAAAGAAAAATGATACAATGTAAATTATGTATTTGTTCGAGTGGGCTTTTTATGCCCTTTTACAAAGTTTGTATGTGTTGGCACGTGGTGCGCTTTGTGATGTGCATGTCCTTTTCGTTAGCCTGACATGGTCAGCTACTCAGGTTGTATGCATTGTTTTCAGTCGACGAAGTCGTGAGGTGAGGCGCAGCCCCCGAGTGTATTAGAGAGAAGTAATTCAAGGAGAAAAAAGATATTGGGGCTAAGGAACTTAGCTTTTATTCATTGTAAATGAGGAGGTACATTGTTCGGCTGAGTAGCCTTGGTTGAATAGCCTTATTGAAAGTAACAAGTAACTAGGGGTAAAAGCGTCACAGTTGTGCAACATTCCAGGGGTTGGAGTATTCGACTTCTAATGTGATGTCCATGAGGCGGTAGGCGCCACTTGGGATGACTTCAGTGACGATGTAGGGCCCTTCCCAAGGTGACTCGAGCTTCTTGCAATTTTCTTGCTTGAGTCACAGGACAAGGTCTCCTTCGACGAAGGACCTTGGACACAGCCGACGGCTATGGTAGTTGCGGAGGCTCTGTTGATAGATGGTTGAGCGAGCCACAGCGATGCCGCGTGCCTCGTCGAGTGTGTCGACGGCGTCTTCGAGTGCTGCCGATGATTCGGCATCGCTGTAAGCGATGACCCCTAGGGCCTTGTGGCATTCCTCGGCGGGTAACACGGCTTCGGCTCCGTGCACCATGAAAAAGGGCGTGTAGCCAGTTGAGTTGTTTGGAGTTGTGCGCAGGCTCCAAAGAACCGAGGACAGCTCGTCTCCCCAGGCTCTCGCCAGCCTTTCGAGTGGGCAAAGCAGGCGCTTATTGATGCTGTTTCCTATGAAGCCGTTGGCTTTTTTGACCTGGTCGTTAGTCTGCAGGTGCGCCATGGAGGCGTATGATATGGAGATGCCGAGATTCCCGCAGAAGTCTTGGAATTCCTTCGAGATGAAGTTCGAGACGTTTTCCGTTATGATGCTATGAGGCACGCCGAATCTATAGACGATGGACTCGAAGAATTTGATGGCAATTTTACCGCTTTTGTTGGTGACGAGCATGGCCTCGATCCACTTAGAGAATTTGTCGACTGCAACCGGGAGGAAGACGTGACCTCCTGGCGAGGACTTGGGCAGTTTGTCGATCATGTCGAGGCCCCATTGAGCGAAGGGCCAGACCAAAGGTATGGGCCTTAGCTCGGATCTTGGCGCGTGTGGCTTGTCCGTGTACCTCTGACAGACATTGCACCTCTGGGAGATGTCCTTGGCATCGTTCATTGTCGTTGGCCAGTAGAACCCATCTCGCAGAACTTTGGCGACTAGGGCGCGGCTGCCTGCATGATGGCCGCAGATACCCTCATGGATGTCTTGGAGGATGCTTTTACCGTCACCGATGGTGATGCATCGTTGGAGCACACCCGAAATACTGCGCTTATACATCTAGAGGTGCACCTTGCAGAAAATCTTTAGGGGGGTGAAGCTGCAAAATGATACGAACTTTTTTTGGAAGGACAAATCAAATGTTAGCAATCGGCTGTAATTTGTAGTAGTTTCAGAAAATTATATATCGAGATTGATCTTGTCAACAAAATACAATTATAAGATCAATATATATATGTCAAAATAAAAGAAACCATATACTACTTAACCATGGATTTTCACTCATCATAGACCCATATGTTAGTCAATATACAGATCAACTCTTCTTCTCTTTGTGTTTATGAAATGCAGAAGAATATCCTCATAGTTGTACTTTTCTGCAATTTCTCTCTCTATGTTTACTAGCAAGCTGTTGGAAAGAAACTCACCCTCTATTTTACTACGGAGTCTTGTCTTAATAATCTTCAAAGTAGAAATAACGCGTATGGCACTTGCCATAGAAACTGGAAGAGTTAGAAGCAACTGGAGCAATCTATCAATCAAGTTATAGATAGAATGTCCCCCACTCTCAACAAGGCAGTGGCAAAGGTTTGTCAATGTTGATATTTTTTTCATCACATTATCATTGGAAACATTCACAGCAAAATGCTTGAGTTGCTGCTCTAGGCCATAAATTTCTTGTTGACTGAAATCAGCCGGATAATATTTCTTCAACATCTCACAAATATCACCAGCCTTGAAAGATGTAAATTTATTTTATGGGATTAAAATAGCACTAGTGGATGGAAGATCTATTACCTTCTCATTGAACTGGAACACTAGTTCATGGAGTTGAGTATCACGCTATTTTTTGGAGCACTGGACTTACTACATTACTGATACTTCGGAAACGTATCAATAATTTTTGATGTTCCATGCTTGTTTAGTATCCAATTTGCTATGTTTTTTCTACATTTTGAGGTATTTTATACACTTTCTAGAACTAACCTATTGACAAGATGCCATAGTGCCAGTTGCTTGTTTTCTTCTGTTTTTGGTTCCAGAAAAGGCAGAAAATATATATTCTCGGAATTGGACGGGACAAAAGCTAATCTTGCTATTTTTCCCGGAGCAACACGGAACCATGAAGTAGAGGTGGAGGAGGACACCAGGGTGGCCGCACCTCCCTAGGCGCGGGCCAGCCCTGGTGGCGCCCACAGGGGGTGTGGGCCACCTGGCTGCCTCATCGCCATGCCTCCTTCGCCTATAAAATCCTCTCGGGGAGAAAACCCTAGATCATGTGGCGGAAATCCACGAAAACCTCCACAGCGCCGCCGCCACCGAAGGGGAGATTTGGAGAACAGAAAGTCTTTGTTCCGGCACCCTACCAGTACAGGGAAGTGCCGTCGGATCCATCTTCATCGATCTCCACCACCATCTTCACCACCGTTGCTGATTCCCATGATGAGGAGCATGTAGTTCTTCCTCGAGGCTAAGGGCTCTACCGGTATCTATGTGTTCATCTCTCTCTATGCATGATATTTTTGTGGTCATGAGCTTTCTAATCTAGTAGATCTACCTTGCTACTCAAGTGCTTCAATAGATCTCTGCTCTCCCCATGTGTGTGAAAGTGACAGCGTGCACGCCATGGTGGCACTTAGGCTTGAGTCTACATAAATACTCATCGTGCTTTAATAGATCTATGCTTTTCCCCATGTGTGTGACAGTGACAGCGTGCGCGCCGTGTGTGGCACTTAACCTAGATTATATATATTTATGAGTTATATTTGGAGTTGGATGTCTTTATGAAATTGTGGTGTTTGTTGGAACCATCTAGCGCTCAAGGTGACAGTGTGGGGTTATCTAGATTGGGGAAGGCCCTACCATGGATTAGAGTGTCCAATCGCAGAGTATTTAAGAGTAGTATCATGAAGAGAGGATATTTATATGAGAGAGTGTCCACTAGTGGAAGTATGATCCCTAGGCCTTGTTTCTAAACATTGAAACACTGTTTGCATCCAGATCTGTTGCATGTTTGCTTGCTTCCATCTTTATTTCAGTTTTCCTTTAGTCTTTCCTCCACGTCAAGCTCCATCAAAGTTATTTTATGGCACCGTTACCACTTGTATGTTACTACCTCTTTGCTGAACTAGTGCACCTATACACCTGACAAGTGTATTGGTTGTGTTGGGGACACAAGAGACTTCTTGTATCTTGATTGCAGGGTTTCTTGAGAGGGATACCTTTCACCACTTCCTACCTGAGTTCGATAAACCTTGGGTAATCCACTTAAGGGAAACTTGTTGCTGTTATACAAACCTCTGTACTTGGAGGCCCAACAACTATCTACAAGAATATAAGTGCGTAGACATCAAGCTATTTTCTGGCGCCATTGCCGGGGAGGAAAGGTAAAAGGCACTCACACACGTTACCCACACAGCAATGACGTAAAGCTTTTTTTGGCGTCGTTGCCGAGGAGGTAAGGTAAAAGGTACTCACATCCTCCGGTGTGAGTGCTCGAAGTTATTTCCTTTAGATTCTGCAATTTTGTCTTTTTCTTTTTTCTTCACTAGTTAGGCTTAATGGAAAACAACAACAAAATTAGAGAGCTTTATAGTATTTACCTTGAGTTAGGACATGAAGTCTTTGAAGAGAAAATTAAAAAACCTATGGAACTTTATTTGCATGCTAATAGCAATGTTATTAGTATGAATTCTTTGGACACCATTATTGCTAATGCTATGGAAACGTATAAGCTTGGGGAAGCTAGTTTTTATTAAAAAAAATGATCTTTTTAGTTCCCCAGCTTTGGAAGATAGCTATTCTATTGCTTATGATGATACCAAACCTCCAATATTATGATGATTACAATGATGAATATGATATTTCCAGTCCACCTACTATTGAGGAGAAAGTTAATTGTGATTACACTATGCCTCCTATATTTGATGATTATGGTGATTAGAATAATAATGATAGCTATTTTGTTGAATTTGCTCCCACTACAATTAATAAGAATGACTATGCTTATGTGGAGAGTAATAATTATTATATGCATGTGTCTCATGATAAGAATGTTTTATGTGACAGATATATTGTTAATTTTATTCATGTTGCTATTGAAAGTTATTATGAGAGAGGGAAACATGGTCTTATGCATCTCAAAAATATTAAGTTTCCCCTCTTTATGTTGAAAATCTTGAAGTTGCACTTGTTTTGCTTTCCTATGCTTGTTGCTTTGTGCTTTCATGACTTGTTTCTTTACAAGATTATTTTCCATAGAAAGTGGGTTAGGATTAAATGTGTTTTCAATTTGCTTCTTAATTCTCTCTTTTACTTCAATTCATATTTCTTATGTGAGCATTTTCTCAAACTATGAAGCCTAACTTAAAGGCGGTAAAGAAAACTACTTGTTGGGAGATAAACCAAGAGTTTTATTGAGTCTTGGAAGTTATTACTTTAGTAATGACCTCTCCTTATCCTTTTTGTTTGCTTTTTTGTGCCAAGAATGACCTCTAATGAGAGGGAAGTAAGATTTGGGGAGTTGCTGTCCCGAAACAGATTTCTGTCCTCCACCATAAAAATTTGTGAGGAGTCTCTGTAAGTCGTATTGAGATGAAAATTTAGAATAAATCCCCCAGTATGTTATCTAACTTTTGTTAGTTCAACACTTTTTTATTTGAGCAACATAAGGTCTTCGAAAAAATCCTTTTCTACCTGCTGGTCTGTTTTGACAAATTTCTGTCGTTATTTGCATTCGCTTCTTATTGATTCTTTTTTGGGTTCTTTTTGGGAAATTGAGCTTTTTGAAGGAGTTGATACAGTAGCTGGTGTTTTTAGTGAAAAAAATTTCTGTTCTAAAGCTAAACACAATGGTCTATTATCTTTTGAATACACTATGTTGCTAATGAAGATTGTGTGAAGTTTCATATGAAGGAAAATTTTGCAGGTGTAGAGTAAGAATAATGTAATGAGATGTAGAATGGACAAAAGCTCAGGCTTGGGGATTCCACCCCGTGTCACCTCAAGAAATATTCAAGAGGTACAAGCATCAAAGCTTGGGGATGCCTAAGGCATCCCCTTCTTCATCAATAAAAATCTTAGGTCTTTCTAGACACTTTGTTTTTATTGTTTCATGCACTATTGTGTTGTTCTTGGAGCGCCTTAGTTTTTGTTTTTTGTTTTTGTTTGCTTAGTTTACTTGAGTAAGTTTGTTGGATCCCAGCACACTTCTTTTGGAGAGGGACACACTATGTTTTCATTGCCTAGAACACTCTAGTTTTCATTCTTATTGCCTTGTGAGTGTTCGCTTTTTCTAGCACTATGTTTAGCCTTAGTTTTCTTGTGCTTTTAGCTTAGAACTTTTTAGTTCTTCTTTGTGGATTTGTGATACAAGCTCACTAATCTTTGTTGATTATTATCCTTGTGAGTTGTTTCAAATAAATTGATTGGTGTTGGAAAAGAGTAGGAAGCTTCATGCTTATAGTGGTACAAAAGTAAGCTTGTTTTGAGTGTGGCTTAGACTTTAGCATGTCATGATAGATGTTGTTTTGACCTTATGCTTAGTGATTATTGATGTAGCATGACTTGCTCCAAATCATTGAGAGTGCTCATTGTGCCTTGAAAGAATCATGCCTTGTTTTAGCATACAAAAGCATAGTATTGTGGTATTCTCCTTTGATGCTTTGTTTGGGTTGACTTGGCACATGATCACACCATGTTATGACTCTAACAAGTCACCATAGCCTCTATGATCATTTAGTCCTTGACTTGTAGTACCACTCTATGCTTTGATTACTAATGTTTTGTCGCTCTACAAGATTATGGCCATTATTGCTCTCTTAGGTGGTTGCTCCCAGTCTTTTGCTAGACTCCACTTGTATGAGTAAGTTCTACTCATGCTTCCAACTCCCAAGAAACCAACTTATTCCAAAGTGTCCACTATAAATTGCTATGCATGGTGTGTTACACCATTCCAAGTATATTCTTGTTTTCACCTATCTTCCAATTAAAAAGTATTTTGTTATGTGAAAACTTAGTGATTAAAGCCCTCACGAACTTATGGCACACTTTATATTCTTTGCCCCTAATAAACTTGAACCATTGGGTCGTCTATGTTGTATATGCTTGCACTTATACGTTGGAATTAGAAGAACCATGCTGTCATGGGGAACGTTTTCAACATTGCACTTGTACTTTGTACACAGTTGATATCATGCTATTTTGTCTATGGATGTCACCGATGTGAAATAAAAAGGGAGCTCGTAAGTCCATGGAGTTATGTATTTTGTGTTAGAGAAATGCCTGGGCCGCTAGCCTAAGCCATGCCTAATCATGGTAGAAACTTGCAGCATCACCATAATGAGCTATCTGTGAAGCATCCTCAATAAAAATCTATGCATATAGTAAATAAAAAGATCGCTGAGATGCTCGATGTCTGCTTGCCTTGTCATTTGGTTATGGGATAGCTCCTATACCATGTGCAAGGGGTACCCCGTTGGCGGTTCTCTATGATACGCATGTACTTACTATGACAAGAACTTACAAATGACTAAAGTTGAGTAGCATGAGGTGTGGCCCTCATATTCAAGGGACATGAGATTGCCAACTTATACTTTGTCAAGAATATACTCCATAGTTTGTTCACTTTAACCTTAATCACTTCAAGATGCTTATGATAGGGGAAATGAGGGCTGAAAGCTAATAAGTACCATAATTTTTGGAAGCTCTTTTTGAAACTTGAAATCCTTGCTTCCCTTTATGAAGGGCCTTTATTCCACTATTATATTGAATCTTCACCTTCTATCCTTAGGCACCAGTTAAGAGAGCATAGTTGCCATTGTTAGTTCTATGTGCATTGTCCCAAAACTTATTGATTGATGCATATTGTTGATATTGCTTATTCTTGTGCTATTTGTATCTAGTCACTCTTATGAACTTTGAAGGTGTCATATGCATTTATTTGTTACTCCATGAGGGACAAGCTGAATTCCACTATGCTATGTTTTATATATGTGAAACAAACAAACGTTTTTCATTGCATGTTATTCATGATCTTTGTGTGTATCCTTTCATGTTGCAACATAGTTACTATGTCTTATTGTTAGAACGTCGTCTTTCATGCTCATGCTTAGAGTTATTTGATCCTATTTTTCAATGCTTGCAAGTTGTTTGATCTTGATTTTGATGGTGCATGTCACCTTAAAAATTATTCTTTTTATCACTTACCTACTCGAGGACGAGCAGGAGTTAAGCTTGGGGATGCTTGAAACGTTGGAAACGTATCTATAATTTTTGATGTTCCATATGCTTGTTTAGTATCCACTTTGTTATGTTTTTTTACACTTTGAGGTATTTTTATACACTTTCTAGAAATAACCTATTGACAAGATGCCAGAGTGCCAGTTGCTTGTTTTCTTCTGTTTTTGGTTCCAGAAAAGGCAGAAAATCAATATTCTCGAAATTGGATGGGACAAAAGCCAATCTTCCTATATTTCTCGGAGCAACACGGGACCACGAAGCGAAGGTGGAGGAGGACTCCAGGGTGGCCGCACCCCCTAGGCGCGGGCCAGCCCTAGTGGCGCCCTTAGGGGATGTGGGCCACTTGGCTGCCTCCTCGCCTTGCCTGCTTCGCGTATAAAAGCCTCCCGGGGAGAAAACCCTAGATCATCTGGCGGAAATCCAAGAAAACCTCCACAGCACCGCCGACATGGGGAAGTGCCCCCGGAGCCATCTCCATCGATCTCCACCACCATCTCCATCACCGTTGCTGATTCCCATGATGAGGAGGGAGTAGTTGTTCCTCGAGGCTAAGGGCTCTACTGGTAGATATGTGTTCATCTTTATCTATGGAGAAAATGACAAAAAACCACCACATTTAAGGACGAGGGGACACAAAACCACAATGTTACGGTTTTTTGACACATAAATACCATTTTAGAGGACGGGCTATGACGTGAGGCACTTATTCCTCGTGGTTAGCCCTCTAACCAAGTTTCTGGCAGGTGGGGCCCACTGTCAGTGCACACGTGGCGGGGTGGCGGACGGACAGACCAGACGGCCATTAACCACCACGTTAGGGCACGGTTTTAACCGTTGTGCCGCCGCATCTGAGCTCATTCCCCTCACTCTATTCTTGTTCTGCTCGCGCCCGCCATTGTCGCGCTGTCGCCTCCCCGACACCGGTGAAGAAGCAGGGCGTGCCGCCCTTTCCGCCATGGTGTCGTGGTCCGATGGAGAAGAATCGCCTCTTGATGTGAGCTCTGACAGCGAGAGTGTAAGTTCTTGCCACTAGATTTGGGGATTTTCGGGCTCATATTGTTGATTTCTAGGGTTTGTGATGAAATTGTTATTTAGGTCAAGCCTAGTCTAATTTGCTATTCCAATTTGCACTTGTTAGAGCATGAATGTCATATATGATTCGGATTGGTGCGGTTTAGCCGACGATGGGACTGAGCCCATTCTCTGTAAATGTGGATTTGTGGTGGCTAAATTTGTTGGATTTGAGGGCTAAAACACTGGTAGGAGGTTTCTAAGCTGTGAAGGGCAGGTGTGTGATCAAATGTTTGTGCCATTTTCTCTCATATTCATAGTTAGTTCTTATTTTAACTGAAATGTCACTGAATTTGAGGAGGAATTGAAGTGTGACTTTCTGCAATGGGTTGATCCAGTTCGTACTGATGCTATGATGAAAGCAGTAGGCAAGCTATGGGATATGTATGGAGAACTTAAGCAAGACAAGACCACTGAATCCCTGAATTTCATGGAGCAGAAGTTTGATTATCAAGACAAAATAAACAAGCTCCACACTGATCTGAGGAATTCACAAGATGAGCTAGCTAAACAAGTGGAAGAAAAGAAGGTAACTTTAGCCCATAAGGCTATAGCTGAACAAGGATTGATGGATGCTAGGGCTGCATTAGAGGAGAAAAGGATCACTAATGAAACAACCTGTAAGATGCACAAATGCTTGCTGAAAAAAGCAGAGAATGATATGGACAAGTACAAAGAAGATAAGAGGAAGTTGGAGTCCATCATTTCTGACTTGTTGAAGCAGAAAGAAGCTTACAAGAGCAGGTTCAAGAAGATAAAAGATCTTTGTGATGTGTAATTTTATCTTCATTAAGTAATGCTCAATTAGGATGTGTTGTTGAACTGTGATGGGTGCTCTGAGAGCTGAATTCTTAAGTGTTTGTGAGTTGTAATAAGTACAATTATTGTCTGATTGATGCTTTGTTTGTTGAACTATGAGATGAGCTTTGGTTTTCTTAAGTATCTGTGAGCTGCCCGAATTTATATGTGAATAACTATTGTCTAAGTGATGTGTTTTGGTCTGAAATATATATGTGTTTTGGCCTGGATCAGCTGCCAGAATTATGGTAAAATTACACACATCATGTAATAAAATAAATGACAACAAAAGCATTTGAATGAACTGGTGGAACAATAGTGACATAGGTAGCTAAATAATGGTTCAACAAGACCGACATACTGGTTCAACAAGACTGACATAGGTAGGTACATACTGGTTTAACAGGTAACATTAGATACACCAATTTGCCACAGCAAAATAACAGGTTTACATCAGAAACTCTGCTCCAAGAAAATAACAGAAACTTTGCTCCAAGCAGTTCAACCATCTAAAGGACCACTACTTGAGTCCCTACCAGCAGATGCATTTGCCCCAGCTGTGAAGTAGGACATGAATCCTCTCCCTTGCCTTGGAGATGAACCAGTAGGAGGTTGTGCATCAGTAGTTGATCTTGGAGGAAGGGACTTGGACATGATCTTGGAGGAATCCTCTCCCTTGCCTTGGACATGAATCAGACAATTTACTGAAGATTTCCCTAATGTTCTGAATATTCCACAAATTTCAATACATAGAACAGGGGAAGGGACTTTTTCCTTACCCGTAGTCGGAGAGGTAGTGGCTGAGCGGGTCGTTGCTACACTGGCTCGCCGGCTCTAGCTGCGACGATGCCTCCTCCGGTGCACCATACTTCTCTAGCTGCAGCGAGATCTCCATCGACTCGCGGTCGTCGTCGCTGTCCAAATCGATGGCACCCATGTTGAAGCCTGGCCCAAACAGCACCTGCTTCACGTATCTGCCGCCACCACCTCCAATCGGACCGGCGTCATGCCCTTCCGGCGAGCCGCCGCCTCCTCCTGTCACCATGGCACTCGCGGGAGACTAATTGACGAGAGTGAGTGAGGTGGACAGCTCAAATGCGGCTCAGACAGTGCCCTAACATGGTCGTTAACGGCCGTCTGGTCTGTCCGTCCTCCACCCCGCCACGTGTGCACTGACAATGGGCCCCACCTGCCAGAAACTTGGTTAGAGGGCTAACCACGAGGAATCAGTGCCCCGCGTCACAACCTGTCCTCTAAAATGGTATTTATGTGTCAAAAAACCGTAATGTGGTGGTTTCGTGTCCCCTCGTCCTTAAATGTGGTGGTTTTTTGTCATTTTCTCCTGTCTATGCATGATCTTGTTGCGGTCATGAGCTTTGTAATATAGTAGATCTACCTTGCTACTCAAGTGCTTCAATAGATCTCTGCTCTCCCCATGTGTGTGAAAGTGACAGCGTGCACGCCATGGTGGCACTTAGGCTTGAGTCTACATAAATACTCATCGTGCTTTAATAGATCCATGCTTTTCCCCATGTGTGTGACAGTGACAGCGTGCGCGTCGTGTGTCGCACTTAAGCTAGATTACATATATATTCATGATTTATATTTGGAGTTGGATGTATTTATGAAATTGTGGTGTTTCTTGGAACCATCTAGCGCTCAAGGTGACAGTGTGGGGTTATTTAGATTGGGGAAGGCCCTACCGTGGATTAGAGTGTCCAACCGGAGAGTAGTTAAGAGTAGTATCATGAAGAGAGGATATTTATATGAGAGAGTGTCCACTAGTGGAATTGATCCCTAGGCCTTGTTTCTAAACATTGAAACACTGTTTGCATCTAGATCTATTGCATGTTTGCTTGCTTCCATCTTTATTTCAGTTTGCCTTTAGTCTTTCCTCCACGTCAAGCTCCATCAAAGCTATTTTTTGGCACCGTTACCTCTTGTATTTTACTATCTCTTCGCCGAACTAGTGCACCTATACACCTAACAAGTGTATTGGTTGTGTTTGGGACACAAGAGACTTCTTGTATCTTGATTGCAGGGTTGCTTGAGAGGGATACCTTTGACCACTTCCTCCCTGAGTTCGATAAACCTTGGGTAATCCACTTAAGGGAAACTTGTTGCTGTTCTACAAACCTGTGCACTTGGAGGCCCAACAACTGTCTACAAGAATAGAAGTGCGTAGACATCAATTACATGGTCTTTAGGCTAAATATCGAACCCAAATGCGAACCCCATCTTGTGTCGACGGGTCGTTTAGTGCACGTATTTGGTTTGCAACTTGGCCTGTTTCAATATCATCAATAGCTAGTGACGGAGCTAGTTCATCCAATTGAGCATCATGAATCTCATCGTGGCGCTTCTTCTAGTTCACGTACTGGTCCTAGTTCATCTCCTACTGGTCCTCATTCTTGAGCTCCACATTAACCTGGTTCAACTCTAGTTCTTTTGAAAAATAATTCGATTCTTTTATCTTTAACCATGGTCCTCACTTAATATTTAAACAACAACTATAAACAACAATTTTTCATAACCAGATGAGCGGACCTAGTTTGTACTTTCCCCAATTTGGTTGCAAAATTCAGAACCAATCAAACAACACAAGCCAAATCGATACACTGAATTACCTCAGGGAGAGGGAGAGAAACTTTCAGCGCTGTTGGATGCTTGGTGCAACACTAGTCCCTTGGTCAGAGCTCAAATCTCTATCTACCGCTCGCCTCCGCGCCTCCACTTGTGCGTCTGAAGCCTGCCTGGGCTGTCCTCTCGGCCTGTGTGCGTACGAGATGGACCGCGCCGCCACCGAAAAACCAGACCACCGGCCACCGTCGCCCACCTCCACCGGCCACCGTCGCCGCCCACCGACCAGCCCGTCGTGGCGATGTGCGGCTGTGTAGGAGGGAATAAGAATCTCGTGTCATGAGTCGTGACTCTTGGTCTGTGTCATGTGAGTCAATTCGAAAGAAATTTTGGGCTGCATGTCTCCAGGCCAACATATTACCAGTGGTAGTAAAAAAAATTGTAGTTTTGCTGGGGGCCATGACCCAGGTTGCCCCCCATGAAGGTCCGTCGATGTATACAGCTCGCCATTGATGATGGTGAAGGCTTTGGACCGGCGACATATGCACCGGGCATCTGTCGGGTCATTGGGAAATTGATTGTTTATCAGGTACCGAAGGTACGGCTACGTCCACGTCTCTTCGACTGCCATGACCTGCATCAGACTGAGCATCTTGGCCTCCGTGTCCAGCTTTTCGGGTCCTTCCTGGCCTTTGGGTAGCGCAGCCCCCCAGCGCTCTTCTTCTATGACTGAGCCTTTTGGGAGTTCCTCATGATATAGGGTATGCAGATTTGCTCGAGGAACACACCTGGTGGCACACGTACGCGCCCCGTGGCTTCGGGGTTGTTCAGCATGTTTGACAGTGGGGCATCGTTGACGACCATGATCTGATGCTCCTGGAAGTAGTGGCTCGGCCGATGCGCCATCATGAATACGCCGTAGGCGAGCTTCTGGTAGTGAGGCTAACTCTGCTTTGTCGGGTTCAGTACCTCGCTGAGGTAGTAGATTGGGCGTTGGACCCCATGGGTCTTGCCGTCTTCGGATCGCTCGACCACGAGTACGGTGCTAACCACCTGATGTGTGGCTGCTATGTATAGCAACAAAGGTAGTAGTAGTACTCAAACCTTAAGGTAATTAATAAATGGAAGTTGAAGAAGTACTATAGGTAATAACAAAATATTGTCTAAAAGCCTGATAAGGTAAAATCTTGAAGGTGGCGGAAAAGACTAATTCCAATAGACTCATTCTAATAAAGACATCTCTTAAATGATACTTAAGAGGGAACAAAGCACATCCAATTGGACAAGTATAGAGGAACAAGAAATTCCAATGGATATGGACTAAATGAGTTAAAATCCAATCTTGGAAGGATCACCAGTACAACTCATACAGTGATAAATCAAAGATTAGTCTTTTTAGCCTCAACTATTGTCTAGTAGAATTTAAAAATCATGTTTTAGTGAGACTTCCTAGACCTTGTATAGAATAATAATAACGTTCGATGATCAAGTAAAGGAGTTGGATTAGGATACCTAAATAGGAAAATGAACTAAAGAAAAGACCACTAATTAAGGAGTTTATAATAAGGACATATCCCTAAAGAAGGATAGAAGAAGAAACTTTGGAGTGTTAAAGACAACAAGTTAAAGATTGCCAAGTATGGTGAGAATTCAAGGAAAGGAGCTGGATATGGAATAACACAATTATTTCCATTTGAGGTTACCATGGAGTTGAGAAATGCAGTAACCAACACAAGTCAATTCCTTCCTCCGAAACGTGAGAGTTTACGAATTTCGGGGACGAGGTTTATTTTAAGGGGGAGAGTCTGTAACATACCAGCATTAGAGCTTAGAAATAAGGTAAACACAGATGTGTGCATTGCATTCATGCATAGAAAATCTGAATAATTTCTGCGCTTTTGAACAAAACTTGTCAAAGTGATTGAAGCTTCTCTCAACTTGATGGAATTGAAGTAGATCCTGAATTTGACAGCGATAAGTTTCAATATGACCATTGCTAAAACCTTATTTTTGGGTAAACATGATTTGATCTAAGGGTAGATCAAATGTAATAAAATTAAACCCTAATACATTGCTTAATGATTTATATTTGATCCTTAGGTGATCATATCATAGTATTCATTACAACAACCCATGAATACCCAGTTAAGAATATATAACCTAAGTAACAAGAATGTAACAACTAACCCTTGACTTATTTTATTCTTATCCAATTCTACCATGTGGATCATGGTAATACCTAACCTTAACTCATTAATGATATTGAGTAGGAAAGAAACCAAGTCAAGATATTTCATCATATATATTTCTTCCCATATCAATCCTTATCATCTCTATTGAATCTTATTCTAATATATGTTGTTCATCAATGTTGAGTAATCAACTATTGATTCACCAATTCTTAACCTATCAATTCTTGACCTAGCAACTCTTGTCCTTATCATAACAATCACTCTAAGTACTTTGGAGAATGAAGTAAGAAAAGGTAGATGATAATGCTAGTCTTAGATATCATCTATAGGATGGAAGAGTTTGAAGAGAATGAAATCATTATGATAAATGATGGAGTTAACTTACTCTTGAATGGATAGAAGAGTTATCTGAAAGACATAATTATATGTGGTAACAAAGAGGATTATAAGTATGAATTCTAAAGAGAGTTACCAATGAGTAATCCTATTGGATTAAGTAGGCATAGTAAATGAATAACATCTCTTAGTCCAATAGAGATAAACATAAGATAATTATAATACAACTGTAATGTTGAACTGATGAGACCTTGATTAGCCAACTGGATACCTCAGCCATAAATGATCAAAGGATTATAATGATCATACTTTAGTCACCAAGATTGAATGCTTATATCATGTATAAGTGACATTGGTGGATAAAACATGATTGAACCCTAGTATAGATATGTTATTCTAGGTTAGCCATGACAGGTCACATTAATATAATGTGAGGTTGGAATATAAGATACTGGAGTTAAGTAGATATAAGATAGTATGAATAAGATGAAGCTAGAGTAGCATGAAGTTATTGAAGTAGTATTATTCCTCTTAAAGAATAGTAAAGCTTTTGAGGAGAGTAGAATTTTATATATGAATCTATTAGAGTAATGTTGGTGATGTATGATAAAGGAAGTGTATAAATGGAGTCAGAAATAATTACTTAATGGATTATAGGTTATCATTATCAAAGTAGTTTTGATATAACCAAGTATAGATATGAAAGGATTATGAAAAGCTTTAGTGACAAGCTCATTGGATTTACAAATGGATTTAGAAGAATAAAAGGTGGATAAGAATATTCTGGTGAAGTAAAGCTCATCATGTTAACACATGATGATGGTTATAAAGAAGTAGAATTTTTAGGAAAGGAATTCCTTAATTAGAAGTCCAAGATTGTGAATTATGGAAGGTACAAATTCTTGATAAACACTAAAACCTAAATCTTTAACCAAACATAATATCCATTTCATCTGATTGATCTATCATCTTGTTTCCACAATGGTTTATAGGAATATTTCCTATAGCAAATCACTTAAGCACATCTTTGTCATTCCTAACTATCATACTTAAATGTGCTTAGGAGTTATCCTTATCAAATCCTTTTCATAAGACATTCCAGATAATAACTTTCTATTTTAAAAGGTGATATCATTAAAGATCACAAACAGAAAGACAATATGCTTAGCCATTAATATTTACTCATATCAACAAAATAATATAAGTATATTAAGAACCCTAAAACCATAGGGTAAGCATTTACAATTCAAACCCTAACTACTATGTTAGTTATAACAAAATATATATACTTTATTATTCCCTAGATTTATGGGAGTAATATTAACCAAATGATTTCCTTTGTATATCATACATCAAATAATGATATATGATCATTACATAAAGATTTCCCTCCAAACTATGAGCTAACTAGAAGTAATTTTTATAAATAAATAAGGAAGTATCCTATAATAAATCCATGGTTTATTATGGAAAGAAAATTAATAACAAAGGCCCTTACACAATATTAAAAAGGATTTTTATAAAGAAAATAAAGAAACATAACAATATACAATAAAAGTTCACAAAATGATACTAAATACATTTTAGTATTACTACAATTATCCAGCAAATAAATTCCATAAAGAAAATTCAAATCAATTGTGCAAATTCAAATCTGAAAACAAAAACAGAAAAGATAAAAGGAAAAGACTAATCGAGCAGTACTAGCCCATGGCCCATTCTTTTCTATCCCTATCTGCCGCTTAGAGAAACCAGCAGCAGCCCTTTGCTGGCTTTGCCGCAGCCCACATGGCCCAAGCCAGCCCAACTAGGCCCAACACCCTTTTGTCCCTCCTATCCGTCGTCTTTCTCCCAGCGACAAGCAGCTCGGTGGCGCCGCCGTCACCATTCTCCAGCATCGGGATGCTCGCCGCCGCTCACCGTCTTCTGGAGAGTAGATAAGAACGCCGTGGTGCTCTTCTTCGATCTCATCCTCTTTTCCCCTTCCAAGCAACCTCCCTCTCTTCGGTTCCTCAAACCCGAAACCTAAGCTGATGGGCGCCGATGAATCGCCGCCGTTCCGCGCCACCCCGTGCCCTAGAGATAGCGCCAGGAGCTCCGCCTCGCCTCCATCTTCCTCCTCACCAATTGAATTAAGGAGGGGAGCCCCCAATCGACGCCAGTGCCTCCATCTTCCCGGAGCCCGACGACCACCGCCGCCACCATTACTGCTGCTATAGCCTTACTCCGGCCTCGTCGAGCTTCGTATCTCAACAAGGGTAAGTTCCTGGTTCGAAAGGACCCTCTCCTGGCCCTCCTAATCCTCTGTGTTGTCCTGTCACCGAGCGCCACCGTGCATGTTCCGTTGTAGTCGTCGTCGGTGAGGTGTTAGGCCGCCCTAGGACTCTGCGCCGCCGTTTTTAGGTAGCCTAGGAAGAGGAGCTTCCGATTCGTGTAGGAACTCATCGCCGCATGCACCGTAGCGCCACCACCGTAGGGTCGCCAGTGTCAGTTGACTCCACCATGTGACCAAGTCTCGGTCAACACCAAGGTGGATCCATCTTTGCCCGCGTGGCAGCAGAGGTGGCCTTGGGCCCTTCTGTCATTCACTGTGGGTAGGCTCTGCCCCGGTGTAAAACAACCACAACTCTGTGCTGATGTCACAATGATGTAGTAATTCTTTTTATTATTTTCAGAAATTGATTAAACATTGTAAATTCAATAACTATTGTTTTATAATTCAGAAAAATACATGTAATATATGAAAATTTTCAGAAAAATAAAATCCTCAACTTTAAACTATTATCAAACATTATTATGTTAAAAAATTAAATAAATATTATGTAATAAGGGTTTTATAAGTAATAAAACTTTGATAATACATAATTTAATAATGGAAAATGATAAAAATATAAATAAAATACGAAAAATCTTAGAAAAATAAGAACTATAATTTAAAACTATAATCATGCATTATTATTTCACCTAATTAAATATTTATTATTTATTAAGTATTTATAAAGTAATAAATATTATAAAAATCATATTTTGTTATTCATAAATCACAAAAATAAATGTAATATACCAAAATGATCACAAAAATAATACCTACATGTTAAAAATATAATAATCCACTTTTGAGGTAAGTAAAATTTAAACACTTTAATAACTTGAATTTAAACCTATTTCCTTAGTTGATAATTCATATAAGGGTAAATAAAATTTGCTAATATTTCTAAATTAGTCAATTGAGTGTAATAAATAGTATTAGTCTTAAATACTAATAATATGAAGTCAAAATGGTTCAACACATTTTAAATGCAATTTTATTGAATTATCATTCAACCATAAGTGTAGATTATTTTCTAAAAAGATTCTTATCCAATATAAAATCTTCAAGAATAATTTGTGACTAAATAAAATCGTTTTCGTTACTTCAACCACAAGTTTATAAACATATCAAAACACTATAGTGAATCCATAAGAAGTTGAGTAATATTACTTCCTTGTTTACAAACTATAACTACTCATCTATAAAAAGGTAAATGATTCTATTCCATTATAATCTTGAAAAATCCCTATACCAAATAGAAGTAATACCATTCTTAAGAAAGCTTAAGGAAATATTATGAAATGAACAAAGTACAATCACCATAAGCCCTGTATCTTAAAGTCCATCTATTTCTTTGAAGTTAACTTTAGTCTACAATACTTTAAATAATATACTAAAGATTTGTTATGTGTTTTATAGTTAACTTTGGTCTATTATAATTAAGTTATAAGGCATCTCAAGTCCAGACTATTCAAGCAAGCATAAACAACATCAATCACATTCTATCAACCATATTCTAAAAACTATCAGAATTGTTTAGACCTTAGAAAAGAAATCTTTTCTTCAAATGTTATTCTTTTTGCCACTTCAATCAACAGATGACAACTAATCACAATAACATTACTTTATACTTTACATGTATATTAAGATTTTTAATACTTAAGTTCCTTATAAATGCCATTACTTATAAAGTAAAAATTTGAAGACAAACAAATATAGTATAAGAAATCTTGAGTAGCATTTCACATTTGTGTGTATCACATTGTTTTATGATATTATAATTACATGTTGTTTCACACACAATCACAAGCCTTATAAGAAGAACAAATATGAAACTTATCTAAAAGGACAACACATTCTAAAGAAATCATTTCCACTATCCAAACCCTAGATCAACGTTATCCCCGGGATTCGAGTTTATCAATTGCATTATATTACTTATGCATAAAAGCATCTTGCTTCTTTAAACATTAGTACTTACCGGACCAATGATGTTGATATTAGATATTGGATCTTATATTGTCTTGAAGACTGTGAGTGCATAATCTTGCAATCACAAAAGGCAAGTTCACACTTGCTCATGTCCTTTAATTATTTTTTGTAAAGTATTTTGCAAATCCAGTGTTGTCATCACCTGCATTTGAAAAAGGTCATAAAGGAACATATTATAGGTTATTTACCATGAGGTAATAACCTACTATGAAAGTTCTGGTGGTAAAGTAACATATTATCTAGGACTTAACAACCAATGTCACCAGTAATTCTTGCATTGTATATCACGGGTTAACCATGAGATTTGGAATAGGACAGAGAAGTGAGTTGTATAATTTTCCCTTCGTATGGAGGAAAGACTATCTTAACGTGACATTGTGATTCCTTGTGTTGATCCAACATATGGGTGGTCACCCTTAGGCCCCACGTTTTTGATGTCTAGACTAACTATGAGTGGCTGCCAGGGGTTTAGCCGGACATGTAAGGTACTTACCTAGGCATCACCAGCTCATAGAGTCTTCGGGACTCATTAGGGTTTTAGCCTGCCCGAAAGGGGGCTTAACGGAGGTGAGCCAGCCCCGAAGGATCATGCAGACATATGGGGTCGCAGAGAGGGCAGTGATTGGCTTGGATCTTAGACTGGGCCCCATACCAAGGAAGTATGGACAAGCTCATGACTTGGTTGTGCAACAAAGCTAAGATCTCTCATGGGTAAAGTAACGCACCTCTGTAGAGTATAAGAACTATAACTTCTACTCCCTGTTCCGGGAAGGAGCTGTGAACGCTGCGGGAAATGAACTCCATGAAAGTTCTGGTAAACCCGTGAAGGCTGACGGACATAGCTTTTCAGAATAAAAGCAACCTTTGAAGAAATGTTTACGAAAACCTGCATTGCCTATGACCTATGTTCTGTGGCTGTAGATATAGTGCATCAAACACTCCTTTTCTGGTGAACTTGCTGAGTATCTTCTTAACCCTTGCTAGATTCTGAAGCCAATACAGACGACGTCTACATCAAGTTATACTCCAGGAATCATCATCAAAATCCCAAGCTCTTCAATAAAGTCAAGGAAGTCAACATATACTTCAACTCAAGTGAAGATGAAGTTACTGATTAGATAAGAATATAATCTCTAGCCATAGAACCTATTTCTGTAGTGTATTGCAATAGAAGCAATGCCAGACCATTAGTTAAAATACTAGTCTTATTAGAATCATAGTTTTTTAGTTATTTATTTCTGTTTCTTCTTTGTAAGAATTTTATTTCTCTCTCTTTAACCTAGAGTGTTCTCTGGATCTTGTGTAAAGAGTTGAGTTGTAACCTATAATCATGTCTTGGACCTGCTGTGTTTCTGTTGTACCACTCTGAGGGATGTAATACTAGTGAACTGTGTTTCATTGGTGTTATGTCAACGACTATAGTGTACTACATCATGCAGTGGTATGTTGGGTCACCGCAGTTGGTATCAGAGCATATGCCTTTACCGTAGGATTAAAACCCTTTTAGGAAGATCTGTAGGTTGGATAGTGATTATAGGAGCCATCTTATCTAAACCAAATATTATTATGACTTGTTATGAGTATACACTTGAGGATAACCTTGTCACGAGGTGTATAATCATCTTTCTTAGAAATAGTTGTTCGTCTTCTCTCAGGAAAGTGCTATTTAGTGTCTTCCGAAGGAGATATAAACCACCGAGATACTTTAGGAAAGTCAATTGGCCACAGTATATTAGGATCAAGTTTAAGACATCAATTAAAGTAGTCCTAATAGTGTATCCTAACTGAAACGATACAGATGTCGCCTAGAGGGGGGTGAATAGGCGATTAAAACTTTTTCAAGAGTGGATCAAGAAAGGCAGAATTAAACTAGCATTTACTTTGTTAAGCACAAAACCTAGAACTATCTAGGGTTCACCTATGTGCACCAACAACTTATGCTAAGCATGTCAAACAACTATGTGATAGTAAGATATATACTTCAAGCATGAAGGCTATCACCAAGTAAAGTGCATAAGTAAGAGCTCGGGTATGGAGATAACCGAGGCACGCGGGGACGACTATATTTTACCGAGTTCCTCCCAACATGGAGTACGTCTTGTTTGGATAGGGGGTGGTATCTAACCACCTATGTCACAAAAGGCCTCCCTTATTCTCCGGTGAATCTTACCCCAACGGGATCGATCCACACTTCCACTATCGATGCACTTGTCGGTGGAAAACCGGAACCTCTCACAAGGTTGGGGCACTTCTCCACAACTCAATTGGAGGCTCCCAACAAACGCCACCAAGGCTACAACCTGCAACACCAACAAACCTTCCAGGGTTCCAAGAACCCAAGAGTAAAAAGCTTCTCAACTTTCACTCACCAAATCCTTCGGGGAGAACTCAAACCGATGCACAAAATGCAAATGGCAAGAACACAAGTAGTGCTCAAATCCTTCTCTCCCAAATTCCACCAAAGATACAAAAGCTTGTGGGGGAATAAGAGAGGAAGAACAATGGAGGAAATCCACAAAAGACTCCAAGATATAGATCCCAAGATGTTCCCCTCACTTAGAGGAGAGATGGATTGGTGGGATTGTAGATCTAGATCTTCTCTTTCAAATCCCTAATGTATATGCAAGAATCTAGGGAGGGATTGAAGGGGGAGCAAGCTCAAGAGGGTCAAGAATGGAGGAGAAAGCCTGTAAAACTCGAGCCTTGTCATTGGGGAAGAAGGGCCCCTTTTTATAGGCCCACAAATTTCTGACCGTTTTCTGCCCGTTGGGGACATGCCAGACCGGAGACTCCGGTGTACAGACCGGAGACTCCGGTCTACACCGGAGATTCCGGCCCAACCTCCGGACTAGCCTCCGGACCACCTATCAGACTGGCCCAAGCTGAATTCTGGAGCCCCCTTCGGGGACTCCTGCGGAAACTCCGGTCCACACCGGAGACTCTGGTCCACGCAGACGGGAGACTCCGGTCTGGACCAAATAAGAGGCAAACTTCAAATGACGATATCTAGAGTTTGGAAACTCTGATTGACCCAAACCCAATTTTGTTGGAAAGAGGACAACAAGAGCTACCCAACAAAAGGTGAAAATATTGGATACCACCAAGAGAGAAGATTTCATGTATTATAAAGTGAGATACCTCCTTTGGTGAGAAACTGGAAAACCTCAAAGATCAAGAACGCAATATGATATAAAAGGGAAATCCGTTTTTGATGAACTAGAGCTTGTTATGAATATTACCACAAGATCTAGAACCTCACATGGATAAGATCCAAATAATAACCAAGAAAGGATGATGCTAAGTATGCAAAGGTTTGAGCTCTCTTGGAAAGATATGATCGAGTTACTCACTTGAGAGCCCCTCTTGATAGTATGGTTATCTATCCTATAAACCGGTCTCCCCAACTAACACCACGAGACCGGTAAGAATGAAACCCTATCAAGATCATACCTTTGCCTTGCGCATATTCCACTTGATTATGATGTAGACGGTCTTGTCCTTCTCAAGATGGAACACCTTTCTTGATTGCTCTTGTACGCACTTTCTTGATGAAGACTTGCAAGTTACTCCCCCATACAACATGGGGAAACCTTTACTTTGACCTTGTCTTCATCGATCCATGATCACCGAAGATGGCAAGCCTTAAGCATGAGATCTTCTAGATATTGCACATATTTAGCTTGCACATAATTTCTTCTTGTCTTCATTATGTTGATGCCTTGAAGCTACACCAAAGATATTACTCCATCTTATTCTTCAAGACATACTTGCCATAGCTTTAACTCTCATATGACCAATCTGTGGACCATTCTTTGAACACCTTGGTCACCACATGATCCTCTTCATTTCTTCTCCAAACCTTGAAGCCAACATATGGTTCAAGCATTGCATATGGACATTTCCTACAAGTACAACTCGATACAAGCATTAGTCCATAGATATTGTCATTAATTACCAAAACCACACATGGGGGCCCACATGTTCTTTCACTAACCTTAGAATTCAAGTAGCACAGTGGAATCTTGTGGTTAGTTGATAGCCAAAGACAATATGATGAATATAATTAGGATAAATGTTGATGTAATGAGTAGTAATCATGTGGGATTCATTTGAGAATTCTACGTGATGAAGTGAAATTATGTTAAAACTTAATAATAAAGTAGTGAGAAATAAAGTCATCGTGGTTAGGTTAGCTCTTAAATCATGATAAATAGGTAAAACATAACAAGATCATGGTGAGATTAGCTCCAAAACCATGATGAGAGTATAAATATGATAAGTAATTAGTACATTATCTTGAGGTAGAAGTAAGGAAATAATATGGTAGAACTATGATAGAACTCATAAGTGATAGAAAATTCTAATAATATTTGGTTTAAGTTAGCAAATAGAATCTGATTATTATTTTGGAGTAATCATGTGAGGTTAGTTTACTAATAAAGAAAGGTTAGTTATAGTTAGTCATTCCGAAAGTGAGACTAAAGGTTAGTCAAAACCAAATTGAAACCACTTTGCTTAACATTATCCTCCTGCAACTAAGCAATTTGGGTACATTACGAGGCAAAGTATAGTTTGACCCTATGTGCTAAGTATCACAATGTAAACCTATATGAGGAGGTGTCATATACTAAACAGCTAAGCCTAAATTCTAGAGATACTATACTCAACTACTATATTCCGGGCTTAGAATATTGTGGGTTATATGTACCACATTTGGATTTATTTGTTTTTCTTGGATCTTCTTGATTGACTAGATCTGTACATGAAGTTTAACTTGATGTGGAAATGCATGTTGCAACATCCAGTTACTACTTGATGTTATAGACCTAGATAGTAATGGGAATTCGTGTAAGGGAGTGATGAGTTCCAAAGACCAAGATGAAGGTTACATGAAGAGTGAAGCTAAGTATAAGGATTATCAAAATAATTTAAAGGATGAATCAAGTTCAGATCATTCTTAGCCAGCTATAATAAGAAAGATTAATGTAGGGAATACATGGAGCAACAAGAAGTAATAAACTTAAAGTTCACCAAAAATAAGTGATGTTGTTACAAAAAATTAATGAAGTAGTTATACCAAGTTCATGAGAGTATCATGAATAAGTGCATAGAAGTATCTTTGGAACCAAAATGGTATTCAAGCTCTGACAATTCAGAGAGAATGCCATAAGGATGTTGGAAGCCATAGGGAAATACCTACAACCTAGGATGATCCGCAGCTGGTATTTGATCCATAGTCGGTATTCTGGTCCACAGTTGGTATCTTGTCCGCAGCCGGTGTTGGTTGACATAGTTAACCAGATCATCTTAATGGTTGCATAAAGAGCATAAAACTTGGCCTAAGTTAATTAAGACATAAATGAGTATAAAATTTAAGCGATCGTCTTTCGAGGCGCTTCGCGAAGTCAGACATGTCAAAGCGAAAGTGTCCAAATAGTAAGTAAGATAAATAATGCTGAAAGATTCACTTCGAAGATCCACCATTGTGTGGATACACCGTACAATCTTTCATAAGACCCTAACTAGGTAGAGTATAAGCTGGATAAAGACCAATATTCTAATTATAAAGCCAATAAATACTAAATAGACAGTTTGAATACTATTAGTAAACCCTAAGGGGGAGAGTAAACATTAGAAATGAAAATACTATTATCTGAATTCCAGAATAAATGTTGGAGAAGGACTAACCTACAATAACAGCAAGCCTTATTTCCATAAGGTTAAAAATAAAATCATCAGAAAAGTACTCTCTGAAGTATGTCTAGATGAAAGATCGAAGTTTATTTCAAGGTAGTAGTACTCAAACCTTAAGGTAATTAATAAATGGAAGTTGAAGAAGTACTATAGGTAATAACAAAAGATTGTCTAAAAGCCTGATAAGGTAAAAGCTTGAAGGTGGCATAATAGACTAATTCCAATAGACCCATTCTAATAAAGACAACTCTTAAATGATGCTTAAGAGGGAACAAAGCACATCCAATTGGACAAGTATAGAGGAACAAGAAATTCCAATGGGTATGGACTAAATGAGTTCAAATTCTATCTTGGAAGGATCACCAGTACAACTCATACAGTGATAAATCAAAGATTAGACTTTTTAGCCTCAACTATTGTCTAGTAGAATTTAAAAATCATGTTTTAGTGAGACTTCCTATACCTTGTATAGAATAATAAGAACGTTCGATGATCAAGTAAAGGAGTTAGATTAGGATACCTAATTAGGAAAATGAACTAAAGAAAAGACCACTAATTAAGGAGTTTATAATAAGGACATATCCCTAAAGAAGGATAGTAGAAGAAACTTTGGAGTGTTAAAGACAACAAGTTAAAGATTGCCAAGTATGGTGAGAATTCAAGGAAAGGATCTGGATATGGAATAATACAATTATTTCCACTTGAGGTTACCATGGAGTTGAGAAATGCCGTAACCAACACAAGTCAATTCCTTCCTCCGAAACGTGAGAGTTTACGAACTTCGGGGACGAAGTTTATTTTAAGGGGGAGAGTCTGTAACATCCCAGAATTAGAGCTTAGAAATAAGCTGAACACAGATGTGTGCATTGCATTCATGCATAGAAAACCTGAATAATTTTTGTGCTTTTGAAAAAAACTTGTCAAATTGATTGAAGCTTCTCTCAACTTGATGGAATTGAAGTAGTTCATCAAGTTGACTGCGATAAGTTATAATATGACCTTTGCTAAAACCTTATTTTTGGGTAAACATGATTTGATCTAAGGGTAGATCAAATGTAATAAAATTAAACCCTAATACATTGCTTAATGATTTATATTTGATCCTTAGGTGATCATATCATAGTATTCATTACAACAACCCATGAATACCCAGTTAAGAATATATAACCTAAGTAACAAGAATGTAATAACTAACCCTTGACTTATTTTATTCTTATCCAATTCTACCATGTGGATCATGGTAATACCTAACCTTAACTATTTAATGATATTGAGTAGGAAAGAAACCAAGTCAAGATAATTCACCATATATCTTTCTTCCCATATCAATCCTTATCATCTCTATTGAATATAATTCTAACATCTGTTGTTCATCAATGTTGAGTAATCAACTATTGATTCACCAATTCTTAACCTATCAATTCTTGACCTAGCAACTCTTGTCCTTATCATAACAATCACTCTAAGTCCTTTGGAGAATGAAGTAAGAAAAGGTAGATGATAATGCTAGCCTTAGATATCATCTATAGGATGGAAGAGTTTGAAGAGAATGAAATCATTATGATAAATGATGGAGTTAACTTACTCCTGAATGGATAGAAGAGTTATCTGAAAGACATAATTATATATGGTAACAAATAGGATTATAAGGATGAATTCTGAAGAGAGTTACCAATGAGTAATCCTATTGGATTAAGTAGGCATAGTAAATGAATAACATCTCTTAGTCCAATAGAGATAAACAGAAGATAATTATAATACAACTATAATGTTGAATTGATGAGACCTTGATTAGCCAACTGGAAACCTAAGCCATAAATGATCAAAGGATTATAATGATCATACTTTAGTCACCAAGATTGAATTCTTATATCATGTATAAGTGACATTGGTGGATAGAACATGATTGAACCCTACTATAGATATGTTATTCTAGGTTAGCCATGACAGGTCACATTAATATAATGTGAGGTTGGAATATAAGATACTGGAGTTAAGTAGATATAAGATAGTATGAATAAGATGAAGCTAGAGTAGCATGAAGTTATTGAAGTAGTATTATTCCTCTTAAAGAATTTTAGAGGAGAGTAGAATTTTATATATGAATCTATTAGAGTAATGTTGGTGATGGATGATAAAGGAAGTGTATAAATGGAGTTAGAAATAATTACTTAATGGATTATAGGTTATCATTATCAAAGTAGTTTTGATATAACCAAGTATATATATGAAAGGATTATGAAAAGCTTTAGTGACAAGCTTATTGGATTTACAAATGGATTTAGAAGAATAAAAGGTGGATAAGAATATTCTTGTGATGTAAAGCTCATCATGTTAACACATGATGATGGTTATAAAGAAGTAGAATATCTAGGAAAAGAATTTCTTAATTAGAAGTCCAGGATTGTGAATTATGGAAGATAGAAATTCTTGGTAAACACTAAAACCTAAATCTTTAACCAAACATAATATCCATTTCATCTGATTGATCTATCATCTTGTTTCCACAATGGTTTATAGGAATATTTCCTATAGCAAATCACTTAAGCACATATTTGTCATTACTAACTATCATACTTAAATGTGCTTAGGAGTTATCCTTATCAAATCCTTTTCACAATACATTCCAGATAATAACTTTCTATTTTAAAAGGTGATATCATTAAAGATCACAAACAGAAAGACAATATGCTTAGCCATTAATATTTACTCATATCAACAAAAGAATATAAGTATATTAAGAACCCTAAAACCATAGGGTAAGCATTTACAATTCAAACCCTAACTACTATGTTAGTTATAATAAAATATATATACTTTATTATTCCCTAGATTTATGGGAGTAATATTAACCAAATGATTTCCTTTATATATCATACATAAAATAATGATATATGATCATTATATAAAGATTTCTGTCCAAACTATGAGCTAACTAGAAGTAATTTTTATAAATAAATAAGGAAGTATCCTTTAATAAATCAATGGTTTATTATGGAAAGAAGATTAATAACAAAGGCCCTTACACAATATTAAAAAGGATTTTTATAAAGAAAATAAAAAAACATAACAATATACAATAAAATTTCACAAAATGATACTAAATACATTTTAGTATTACTACAATTATCCAGCAAATAAATTCCATAAAGAAAATTCAAATCAATTGTGCAAATTCAAATCTGAAAACAAAAACAGAAAAGATAAAAGGAAAAGACTAATCGAGCAGTACTAGCCCATGGCCCATTCTTTTCTATCCCTATATGCCGCTCGGAGCAACCAGCAGCAGCCCTTTGCTGGCTTTGCCGCAGCCCACCTGGCCCAGGCCAGCCCAACTAGGCCCAATACACCTTTGTCCCTCCTATTCGTCGTCTTCCTCCCAGTGACAAGCAGCTCGGTGGTGCCGTCGTCACTGTTTGCCAGCATCGTGATGCTCGCCGCCGCCCGCCGATTTCTGGAGAGGAGATAAGGACGTTGTGGTGCTCTGCTTCGATCTCATCCTCTTTTCCCCTTACAAGCAACCTCCCTCTCTTTGGTTCCTCAAACCCGAAACCTAAGCCGACGGGAGCCGATGAATAGCCGTCTTTCTGCGCCACCCCGTGCCCTGGAGACAGCGCCAGGATCTCCGCCTCGCCGACATCTTCCTCCTCACCAATTGAATTAAGGAGGGGAGCCCCCAATCAACACCAGTGCCTCCATCTTCCTAGAGCCCGACGACCACCACCGTCACCATTACTGCTGCTATAGCCTTACTCCGGCCTCGTCGAGCTTCCTATCGCAACAAGGGTAAGTTCCTGGTTCGAAAGGACCCTCTCCTGGCCCTCCTCGTCCTCTATGTTGTCATGTCATCGAGCGCCACCGTGCATGTTCCGTTGTAGTCGTCGCCGGTGAGGTGTTAGGCCGTCCCAGGACTCTGCGCCGCCGTTTTTAGGTAGCCTAGGAAGAGGAGCTTCCGATTCGTGTAGGAACTCGTCACCGCATGCACCGTAGTGCCGCCACCGTAGGGTCGCCGGCGTCAGTTGACTCCGTCATGTGACCAAGTCTCGGTCAACACCGAGGTGGATCCATCTTTGCACGCGTGGGAGGAGAGGTGGCCTTGGACCCTTCTGTCATTCACTGTGGGTACGCTCTGTGCCGGTGTAAAACAACCACAACTCTGTGCTGATGTCACAATGATGTAGTAATTCCTTTTATTATTTTTAGAAATTGATTAAACATTGTAAATTCAATAACAATTGTTTTATAATTCAGAAAAATACATGTAATATATGAAAAATTTCAGAAAAATAAAATCTTCAACTTTAAACTATTATCAAACATTATTATGATAATCAATTAAATAAATATTATTTAATAAGGGTTTTATAAGTAATAAAACTTTGATAATACATAATTTAATAATGGTAAATGATAAAAATATAAATAAAATACCAAAAATCTTAGAAAAATAAGAACTATAATTTAAAACTATAATCATGCATTATTATTTCACCTAATTCAATATTTATTATTTATTAAGTATTTATAAAGTAATAAATATTATAAAAATCATATTTTATTATTCATAAATCACAAAAATAAATGTAATATAACAAAATGATCACAAAAATAATACCTACATGTTAAAAATATAATAATCCACTTTTGAGGTAAGTAAAAAAATTAATAACTTGAATTTAAACCTATCTCCTTAGTTGATAATTCATATAAGGGTAAATAAAATTTGATAATATTTCTAAAATTAGTCAATTGAGTCTAATAAATAGTATTAGTCTTAAATACTAGTAATATGAAGTCAAAATGGTTCAACACATTTTAAATGCAATTTTATTAAATTATCATTCAACCATGAGTGTAGATTATTTTCTAAAAAGATTCTTATCCAATATAAGATCTTCAAGAATAATTTGTGACTAAATAAAATCTTTTCCATTACTTCAACCAAAAGTTTATAAACATATCAAAACACTATAGTAAATCCATAAGAAGTTGAGTAATATTACTTCCTTGTTTACAAACTATAACTACTTATCTATGAAAAGGTAAATGATTCTATTCCATTATAATCTTGAAAAATCCCTATACCAAATAGAAGTAATACCATTCTTAAGAAAGCTTAAGGAAATATTATGAAATGAACAAAGTACAATCACCATAAGCCCTGTATCTTAAAGTCCATCTATTTCTTTAAAGTTAACTTTAGTCTACAATACTTTAAAATCTATACTAAAGACTTTGTTATATGTTTTATAGTTAACTTTGGTATGTTATAATTAAGTTATAAGGCATCTCAAGTCCAGACTATTAAAGCAAGCATAAACAACATTAATCACATTCTATCAACCATATTCTAAAAACTATCAAAATTGTTTAGACCTTAGAAAAGAAATCTTTTCTTCAAATGTTATTCTTTTTGCCACTTCAATCAACAGATGACAACTAATTACAATCACATTACTTTATACTTTACATGTATATTAAGATTGTTAATACTTAAGTTCCTTATAAATGCCATTACTTATAAAGTAAAAATTTGAAGACAAACAAATATAGTATAAGCAATCTTGAGTAGCATTTCACATTTGTGTGTATCACATTGTTTTATGATATTATAATTACATGTTGTTTCACACACAATCACAAGCCTTAATAAGAAGCACAAATATGAAACTTATCTAAAAGGACAACACATTCTAAAGAAATCATTTCAAGTATCCAAACCCTAGATCAATGTTATCCCCGGGATTCGAGTTTATCAATTGCATTACATTACTTATGCATAAAGCATCTTGCTTCTTTAAACATTAGTCCTTACCGGACCAATGATGCTGATTTCAGATATTTGATCTTATATTGTCTTGAAGATCGTGAGTGCATAATCTTGCAATCACAAAAGGCAAGTTCACACTTGCTCATGTCCTTTGATTATTTTCTGTAAAGTATTTTGCAAATCCAGTGTTGTCATCACCTGCATTTGAAAAAAGTCAGAAAACACTATTTTCATAATAATATGATTATAGGTTATTTACCATGAGGTAATAACCTACTATGAAAGTTCTGGTGGTAAAGGAACATATTATCTAGGACTTAACAACCAATGTCGCCAGTGATTCTTGCGCCGTATATCACGCGTTAACCATGAGATTTGGAATGGAACAGAGAAGTTAGATGTATCCTTTTCCCTTCGTATGGAGGCAAGACTATCTTAACGTGGCGTTGTGATTTATTGTGTAGATCCAACATATGGGTGGGAACCCTTAGGCCCCGCGTTTTTTATGTCTAGATTATCTATGAGTGGCTGCCAGGGGTTTAGCCGGACCTATAAGGTACTTACCTAGGCATCACCAGCTCATAGAGTCTTCGGGACTCATCAGGGTTTTAGCCTGCCCGAAAGGGAGCTTAACGGAGGTGAGCGATCCCCGAAGTATCGTGCAGACATATGGGGTCGCGGAGAGGGCAGTGATTGGCTTGGATCTTAGACTGGGCCCCATACCAAGGAAGTATGGACAAGCTCATGACTTGGTTGTGCAACAAAGCTAAGATCTCTCATGGGTAAAGTAACGCACCTCTGCAGAGTGTAAGAACTGTAACTTGTTACTCCCTGTTCTAGGAAGGAGCTACAAACGCTGCGGGAAAGGAACTCCATGAAAGTTATGGTAAACCCGTGAAGGCTGACGGACATAGCTTTTCATAATAAAAGCAACCTTTGAAGAAATGTTTACGAAAACCTGCATTGCCTACGACCTATGGTATGTGGATGTAGATATAGTGCATCAAACACTCCTTTTCTAGTGAACTTGCTGAGTACGCTCGTACTCAACGTATCTTCTTAACCCTTGCTAGATTCTGAAGCCAATACAGACGACGTCTACATCAAGTTATACTCCAAGAATCATCATCAAAAGCCCAAGCTCTTCAATGAAGTCAAGGAAGTCAACATATACATCAACTCAAGTGAAGAAGAAGTTACTTATTAGATAAGAATATAATCTCTAGCCATATAACCTATTTCTGTAGTGTATTGCAATAGCAGCAAGGCCAGACCATTAGTTAAAATACTAGTCTTATTAGTATGATAGTTTTTGAGTTGTTTATTTCTTATTCTTCTTTGTAAGAAGTTTCTTTCTCTCTCTTTAACCTAGAGTTTTCTCTGGATCTTGTGTAAAGAGTTGAGTTGTAACCTGTAGTCATGTCTTGGACCTGTTGTGTTTCTGTTGTACCACTCTGAGGGATGTAATACTAGTGAACGGTGTTTCATTGGTGTTATGCCAACGACTATAGTGTACTACACCATGCAGTGGTATGCTGGGTAACCGCAGCGTTCATGGCTCGTCCCTGTTACATCTAAAATATGATTAAACTTCCAGGTCCGAAGGGCGTAATCACCATCCTGGGAAACCCGGGAAAGGCACAAGAGTGTGATGAAGGATCTGCTGCCTTCGCCGAAGCCATGTTGCACGCCCAGGAGTACCAGGAGATCAAGAAGACCATCAACACGTCCGAGATGCCCGCTATGAAGAATGAGGTGCTAAAGCCAAGTTTGCAGTTCAAGGCGTCGGAAGAGACGAAGAAAACGTCACTGAAGGAAGATGATCCCTCCAAGACGACGAACATAGGGGTAGGCTTCGACCGTGCATAGGAAAGCGCGCTCATCGATTTTCTCAAAGCTAATAGTGATATCTTCGCATGGCAGCCTTCTGACATGACCGGAGTACCTAGGGAACTTGCCGAGCACTCTCTTAATGTGTACCCTGACGCTAAACCCGTCAAACAGTCCTTACGACGGTTTGGTGATGAAAAGCGCAAAGCAATAGCCAAAGAATTAGCCTGAATAGAATTAGCGAATTTTATAACAGAGGTCATCCATACAGATTGGGTGGCAAATCCTGTACTCGTCCCTAAAAAGGACACCATTGATTTAAGGATGTGTGTTGATTATACCGCTTTGAACAAGGCATGCCCAAAAGATCTGTTTCCTTTGCCACGAATCGATCAAGTTATCGACTCAACGGCAGGATCGGAACTGCTTTGTTTTCTCGACGTATATTCCGGATATCACAAAATACCGATGAAAAAGTCGGATTAAATTAAGACGTCTTTCGTCATGCCTTTCAGAACCTTCTGCTACAAAACTATGCCTTTTGGTTTAAAGAACGCAGGAGCAACATATCAACATACTATGCAACATTGTCTCAATGACCAAATCGGACGCAATATCCATGTATACGTAGATGACATAGCAGTTATGTCCAAAAAGAAGGAAACTTTAATTTATGACTTGGATGAAACATTTGCTAGTCTACGAAAGTTCAATATGATGCCAAATCCGAAGAAGTTTTTCTTTGGAATTCCAGCCGGAAATTTTTTAGGTTTCATCGTCTCCCAGCGAGGCATAGAGGTGAACCGGGAAAAATCAAGGCTATATTAAACATTACGAGGCCGACTCGCCTAAAGGACGTGTAGCGTCTCACTGGTTGCATTGCGACAGTGAGTCGGTTCGTCATCCGGCTCAGCGAAAGAGCCGCACCTTTGTACAAAATCTTCAAGAAAACCGACAAATTTGTCTGGACCCAGGAAGCTGAGATCGCCCTGCAAAGTTGGAAAGACCTACTTTCAAACCCACCAGTTCTTCAAGTGCCAGAACCTCAGGAGTCTATATTACTCTACATTGCAGCAACCAACAAGGTTATAAGTGTAGTAACAGTAGTGGAGCGCGAGGAAGAAGGCCACTAGCATAAGGTACAGCGACCAACTTATTACCTGAGTGAGCTCTTGAAAAAATCAAAACAACGGTATCCACATCATCAAAAGCTAGCCTATGGAGTGTTCTTTGCATCCAGAAAGCTACGTCAATATTTTCAAGAGCACAAGATCATAGTGGTGAGCACCGCTCCCCTACGAGATATAATCAATAATCGCGACGCCACAAGACGTGTCACAAAGTGGGGAATAGGTCTTGTAGATTTCGATATTGAGTACAAGCCGCGTACAGCAATCAAGTCCCAAATACTTGCCAACTTTATGTCAATTGGACAGAGACGGCAGAAAACATAAGTCCTCTAGACTCTGAATTTTGGACCCTTCACTTTAACGGATCAAAGGCACGAGGAGGCTCGGGGGCTGGCGTGGTGCTCAAATCACCCTAAGGAGATACACTTTACGGCAACAAACAATATTGCCAATTATGAAGCATTGCTGCATGGAATACGCATGGCCAAAAACATTGTCATAACAATACTCATGTGTTATGGAGACTTGGATTTAGTTGCTCAACAAGTATCCGATATCTGTAACGCAAACAAGCACATGGCAGCATACAAACCTGTTGTGGATGAATTATCTAAATCTTTCGCGGGATTTGAGGTCTAACACATCACTCGAGGAGAAAATGAGGAAGCAGATGCTCTATCAAGGATAGGCTCTGCACGGAAACAAGTACTGGATGGCACTTTTTTAGAGCATTTAAGTGTCCCCTCCATAGTTGGAGTTGATGAGGACTATCCGACGAAATTCGACTCACCTTTAATAGAAGTTCTGGATGTAATTTCCAGTTGGACAAAACTCTATCTGAATTTCCTGATAGACGGAAAATTACCCGAAGACGAAGTATTGAGCCGGCGGATCGTCCGACGAGCAAAAGCCTATACTATAATAAATGGTGAGCTCTATAAGCGGAGTGTTTCCGGCGTTTTTCAACGATATATTTCTTCGGAAGAAGGAGTGGAAATCTCTTGAGAAATCCATGAAGGCGAGTGTGGTCACCATGATGCAGCCAGATCCTTAGTGGCAAAACCTTTGCGACACGGATTCTTTTCGGCTTACAGCTAAGGCGGATGTCGACAAACTGGTCAAAACGTGCAAAGGCTGCCAAAAGTATGCCCATCAGGCACGCGTTCCGGCTGAACAGCTGCGAACAATTCTTATTACATGGCCATTTGCGGTCTGGGGGATTGATATGGTAGGACCATTTCGTACGGGAAAATGTGGATTTACTCACCTACTAGTGATGGTGAATAAATTTACAAAGTGGATTGAGGCTAAACCCCTAACAAGTTGCGATGGAGCCATAGCCAGAAAGTTCGTTGAGGACGTGATCATTCGATTCGGATATCCGCATAGTATAATTACTGACAACAGGAGAAATTTTTCAATGGGAGAACTTGCCGAATTCTGGGAAGAACAAGGGATCTGACTCGATATTGCATCGGTCGCACATCCACAAGCTAATGGACAAGTCAAAAGAACTAACGGTCTCATTTTGCAAGGACTATGACCTCGTCTCGAGGCACCACTTTGTCGGGTCGCGGGGGCTTGGGCGGAAGAATTACCGTCTGTGATATGGAGCTTACGTACAACTCCTAACAGATCAACCGGATATACTCCTTTCTTCTTAGTCTATGGTGCAGAAGCAGTTCTTCCAAGAGATCTAATTCATTAGTCTCCACGAATAAAAGCGTATATCGAAGAAGATGTAGAAGTTTCTCGATAAGATGATCTCGATATAATCGAAGAAGTACGCGCCATTGCTGATCAAAGATCTACAGCCTATCAACAGAAATTACGCAAGTATCATAGTCAGAGAGTACAAAACCGTTCTCTCAGAAAAGGCGATTTAGTTCTCTGACTTGTGCAAAAAAGAAAGCACAAACTTTCCCCAATTTGGGAAGGACCTTTTATGATTAGTAGAGTTCTGCATAATCGGTCGTATTATTTAACCGATATGAGACTAGTGAAGGAAATACCAGATACTCAGAAGAAAAAGAGACCTGGTGGTAGCACGGACCCGGATGAAATAGACCGATCATGGAATAGTGCATAGCTACGTCCCTTCTATTCTTAGTTATATTTCCTTGTAATCATACATGTACATGTTCAAAGTGAAATAAAGTATTGGTTTCCTCATATGTTATCTTTGAGAAGTTTTTGTCATCTTATTTCCAAAAGAGCATGTCATTTTCAAAAATCTCAGAATAGTTGAAAGTACTTTATGCGCATGTCTGTTCTAGTTATGATTTTTGAATATCTCAAAAATGTTACCTTAGGGTAAAAATTTCAAATTTATTGTCTATACTTTGGTATTTTATCTGATTGCTTAGACGTGGGTATTTTTGGAGTAATGAGTTGTTGGTACTGGAAGCCGGCTTTGTTTCCGAGTTTAAACTGGTTTAGCAATTGCGCCCTGTTGCTCGGCAAAGTTTCCGTGCTGAAGGTTGGCCGACCCATGAAAGGGATGAGACAGAGAGCCAGATAAAAATGACAAGTATAAGCATAAACCAAAAAAGTGCTTCAGAAAATTACCAAGCACACGCATAACATATATAAACATAACTGCTACGATAATAAAAGCATTAGTTTTTACAGACCGGCACGAATAAAAATATTGTTTCCATCATTATATTGCCAGAAGTTCAGAATAATGCATAAAAAAATTATGCTACAGAGCTAGGTGGTGGTGATGAAGAAGGTGGAGCGCTGGAGTCGACATTGTTGTCACTCTGAATCTCAGACTCGGAAGCTGCAAGGTGATACGTCGGAAACGTATCTATAATTTTTGATGTTCCATGTTTGTTAGTATCTACTTTGCTTTGCTTTGTCTACACTTTGATGTGTTTTTTATATCTTTTCTGGTACTAACCTATTAACAAGTTGCCACAGTGCCAGTTGCCAGTTTTCTGCTGTTTTTGGTTTCAGAAAACCTAGTAAAGAAATATTCTCGGAATTGGACGGGACAAACGTTAAAGACAATAGCTTTCCGTGGGGAACAAGAAGTCCAGAGGGGAGACGGAGAGGCGAGCCAGGGACGCCACACCCCCTAGGCGCGGCCAGGGGTGGGCCCGTGCCTAGGCAGGGTGTGGGGCCCATGGCCGCCTCCTCGCCCCCCCCCCTTCGCCTATAAGAAGCCCCCGATGCAGAAACCCTAAGCACCCGATCAAATCTCCACAAAACCGTCTGTAGCCTCCGCCAATATCGTCTCTAGATCGGGGGATCTAAAGTTCTTCCCGGCACCCTGCCGGAGGGGAGATCATCCCGGAGGCCTTCTTCTCCGGTATAATGCATGAGTAGTTCCACCTTGGACTATGGGTCCATGTAGTAGCTAGATGGTTGTATCTCCTCCTTTGTGCTTTCATGTATAGATCTTGTGATCTTCGTTCATGATCAAGATCTAATCTATTTGTAATCATGCATGTTGTGTTTGTGGGGATCCGATGGATATTGAGATTATTATGTTTGATTGATTAATGGTTTTGTCTTTATGATTCTATCATGTATGTGTTGTTTGTCATCTTGCATGCTCTCTGTTGTTAGTAGCTATCTTGGCTAAGTAGTTGCTAGTGACTCCAAGAGGGAGTATTTATGCTCGATAGTGGGTTCATGCCTCTAGTTTCCAAGGGAAGTGATAGAAATCTCTTCGGTTGTAGATGTGTTGTTGCCACTAGGGGGAAACAACGGTCTCTTGTTCATGGAACATGTGGACTGTTTACCTTACACACTTTGCTTAAAGCAGTTGTTTGTTGCTTGCAACTTAATACTGGGGGGGGGGGGGTCGGATGATAAACTGAAGGTGGACTTCTAGTCATAGATGCAGTTGGATGGCGGTCTATGTATCTTGTTGTATTTCCCAATCGAATCTCATAGGATCTTTCTGACTAGTATTTGCATTGTTATGCCTTGCTCAGTTCCTGTCAATTGCTCTGCTGTAATTTGTTTACCCTTCATGCCATGTTGTTTATCTAAGGAGAGCACCTCTAGTGAACTATGGACCCCGGTCCAATCTTTACCATTGATACATCTTCCACTGTTACTTGTTTACTTGCTGCAAACCTTTACCTTCCACACCATACAGTTAATCCTTTGATACAGCAAACCGGTGAGCTTGACAACCTCACTGATTCACTGGGACAAAGTCTTGAGTTTGTGTTGTGCAGGTTTCCACGTTTCTTGCAACACCTTTGGGACGTTTCGTTCCTCCTTCTAGTTCGATAATCTCGGTCTCTACTGAGGGAAACTTGTTGTTGTGCTCTTCACACCTTGCTCTTGGGGTTCCAACAAAGTGCCACGTCGAGCACCATCACAAGGCTGTCTTCTGGCTCTTGAGGTGAGGGAGGCACGACGACGGATCCAAAGAACGGTGTTGAATAATTGGTCATCTCCGCCACACAACAAGCATAACCTGCACAGGAATCTTGGATTGCCTCGATGTCCTGTGGGTTGCCCTCATCCTCCTTCTCGGTGATACCTTTGGTGACATGCCAGATTTCCATCTTGCTATGGTGGCTCATCACCATGGTAAGAGCGGTCTGGACAGGAGTCCGAGTGTAGGAGATCTTCCAGTCCTCGATAAGCTTCGGAATCTCCTTGGCCTTGCCCCTCACCTCTTGCACTGACATTGTGTGCAAGTCGGAAAGTTTGACTGACTCACCAGCCTCTTCAAGAGTTTGGCGAAAGTCGTACAAGATATCTCCGACGAGCTTGATGCGCTCGAGGCGAGGTTCAGAGGTAGGAGAGTCAAAAAGATTCAGGGGGGCTGGGAAAGAAATAAAAAATCAATATTTGACTGAAAAGAAAGTCGAAAAATCAACGTAAAACGTAAGTCGAAAATCTTACCTAGCACAGAATAATTCCATTGAGCATGCTCCTCGCGGAGGTTGTTCAGCTTGTTTTCTGCAGCCTGGGCCAGATCCCTCTGACTATCAAGGTCCTTACGAAGTTCATCCACTTGTTTGTCTCGGAGGGCCAGCAGCTTCTCGAGCCTCACGGTCTCATGGTTGCTTGACTCCAGGACAGCGGCTATGGATTTCTCCGATTCAATAGTTAGCTTCTCAAGCTTGTCCCGGAGTTTAGCATTTTCCAGTTCTAAGACCTTGTAGTTCTCGGATTTCTCCACCATCTTGCTGGACTCGCACAATAGTTATGCAAAGGGAAACATATCAGTCGGACTGAACAAGTTTGACTATGACAATAGCTAATTGACAAAAAGGAAGCCGGCAAAAATTACCTTCTGCTTCATTTTTCTCAACTTGCAACTTTGAATTCTCAACGCACAAGGCCTTAATCTTCTTGCGCTTATTACATATGTTCTTGAGCAATTCCTGGTTGGAAGATGCAATTTTCTGTAAATTTAGAGACGAAATACCGTCAGACGGCTACTAAGACTCGAGCTGCAAATTTAACTAAGTAAAAGTATAGCACGAGCCTTGGGGGCTACACTACATTGCTCTTTTGCAACCTAAAAGCATCAACCCGGATTCAACGATGTTTATCTGACTTTATGCTTGGGGGCTAGAGGATATGATAATAAAATAAATGCAAATAAGAATCAGAATCTTACAATGTGTTCCAGATGCAACTTCTCAAATCCGAGTTTAGTGTTGTGAAACACTTTCTCGACAAGGGAGAGGGAGTGAACATCCGTCGTTGGGAGTTCGCCAGACTCTATCTTAGCATCCTGGACCAAAATTTGGTCCAGGACGCTAACCAGCTTGACATCCTCCTGCTCCTGGCTCGCTGCCTCTGCGGTTAAGGTTTGCTTTTCAAGGCTGGACTGAGCCAGCCTGAGGATCTCTTCCTTCTTCTTCCTCTTCAGGCCAGAGGCGGCAGAGCCGGCCACTTCATCCAAAATTCCTGTAGAAATTACCATGGGATCATTACCCTTAGTGGGTTCACCCTTGTTAGTTGCTTGGCCACCAAAGGTGACCAAGGCTTTCGAGACGTTGCCAGCATCAGGAGAGGCAGAAGCCTCTGGCGCTGATGGAGTACTGGATGGAGTCGGTGGCGGCATGGCAGGAGAAATAACAAGCTTCTGCTGACGCGGCGGCTTGACTGGCTTATTGTCCGGCTTGGTCTTACTCTTCAAAACTGATTTAGCTCTGAACCAAAAAAATCCGAATATCAGGTGTGCTTTGGAAAGAAAGAAAAAGTACCATATACTGGAAATAAGAGACAAGGTGCTAACTTTTTAACTACTGGCAGCACTTGGCTACCAGCAGTAACAACTTCTTCCGCCTTGCGCTTCTTGGAGGCGGGGGTGGGAACTTCTTGCACCTCATCATCCTCCTTCTCCTCAGGATCGTCTGAGAGATAGCCCTCTAGTGGAGCTAGCTCAGACTCGAAGAGTTTCTCGAGCTGACAAAGTCATCAAGGAAAATAGAGTCGAAGGATATATTATAGAAAAAAACTGACAAAACGTAAAAGAAAAGTCAAAATATTTACCGAAGTCAGAGGACGGTTGGACGTATACATCTTTATGGAGACATCCAGAACTTTTCGTTCCACTCTTTCCTTGATCAAAAATTGCATAAGGGCCTTGTAGTCCTTCACCGGGATCCAGTTCAAACTGACCCGCATCTTGTCCTTCTTATCGCTGGTGATCTGGTACATGAGGCAATCTCCATGGTGCCGGAGAGACTGAATCTGGCGCTCCAACCAGCAGTGGATCAAGTCGGATCCACGGAGGCCCTCGTGCTTCATCAGAAACTCAATCCGCCTTTTGGCGAGGATCAAGGTATCCGACAGCTCCGGCGCCTCCGCGTCCCATGACCTTTGGTGGGAAGCGGCGCCGTCGGTGAACGCCTAAAGACCTTCCGCCTTTCCAGGAGTCGGAATATCCTTGCAATAAAAGAAGGTTCCGGCCCAGCTCTTGACGGATTCACTAGCATTAATCCTAGGATAAACATGGTTTCTCCTAAGGACTAAGCTAAGGATGTCGGTGGTGTAAGGCACACCGGCGCTAACAGAATTCTTCCGGGTACCATAGTAGTACCGGAAAAGGGTGAGACTTGGCCTAATGCCAAGAAACCCCTCGCACAGAGTTGCGTGAGTGCTAAGCTCAAGCAGAGTTGGGAGGGAGATTATGGAGTTGCACACCGTAATAATTGAGGACCTCGACGAGGAAATCCGACGGTGGCAAGCTAAGGCCACGGTCGATGTGCATGCCGAACATCACCCTCTCGCCGTCGCGCGGGGCGGGAACGACGTGCCCTGAGGCGCTCCGCCACGCGCCGGCGACGATGAGTCCTTCGTCCTCCATGACTTGCAGTTCGGCTTCGTCCATAGCGTTGGGGATCCGGAGGCCCCGCATCTTCTTTTCATCCGTTGTCGACGAACCCGCTGCCGCTCCTGAGGTCGAGGCAGAAGCCATTGATCTTCGACAAGAAGGACTGGTGGGGGAGGAAGATTTTCTCGAGGCGTGTAGATGGGAATGGCTGCGGAGTGCTCGAGGAGTACGGGGAGACAATGAATGAAGCGGTGGAGATATAAATCTGAGAGAAGGGTTTTCTCCTCTCTTTTATTTGCCTCTGTGCTAAAGTTCGTGTGTTGATGCGCGTGATTTACGCCACGCATATGGGAGAGAGGTGGGTAGCTTCCTCGCGACTCCTTCGCCCCCTCGATTCTCACGTGTGCATTGAAACGGTGTTCTGTTCCGTAAGGAATGGACCCACTAACGGTCGTGTTGATGGGATTCTTGTCAGTGACAAGACCTGGTCTAAAAAGTTGTCAACCCACACGCCGCTGTAAAAATCTGACTTATGTTTCAAACTGAGCAAGGAAAGGGCTAAAGTCAGAACAAGATATATCCGACTCAATTGATTCGGAATCCTACACTACTAAACCCTTCAAGATTCGGAAGACGAAGAAACCATCGAGCTAGACGATTTATCCGAATTTAGATCTTGGAGATTTCCGGGGGCTATTGTTGACCCACAGGACTCGCTGACCAGGGTGGCACACCAACGGGTTAGAGCTTTGCTTCACGGGCGGACCAGTCAGAGAAAGAGGAGGAGCCAGTTCCGGCTATGACAAGGCCCAGAAGAGTTACCAACTTAGGCATGTAGTATTACTTGTAGTCCAAGCTGTATATAGTTACCGACTCTATAATGTAGCCGGATAGGTCTATCCTGTAACCCTAGGTCCCGGTGACTATATAAACCGGTCCTATGGGAGCCTTTAGGGCACACAACCAATCGTAACACCACAATTGACTCGCACAGGCGAACCTTTCTTGTAATCTGTTGTAACATCCGGCTTACGCCGATATATTACTGGGTTGCTAGCAGGAGTAGGATCCGAACACCGCGGTCGAATCTGAATCTGGGTAAACTTGTGTCCACCGCTCCTGAAACATCCGACGTTTCACACCCCATCTTTCCAACGCCACTAGGACCCCCTATGACGTATTTGCAATATCATTTTGTTTGATAATAGATGGCTCATTGTATTTTATCATTAATCAAACCATGTTTGTTCTGTGTTGTGAAATCTAATCAATTTTTCTTTCTTTTTTATTAGTTGTGCAGACTCCCGCTGATTATGTGAGCTCCTAAGGCCTTTATGAATGAAATTTTGAAGTTCTTGTTTCTTTATAAATATGTGGAGATGCCAAGGTATTTATGAATGGAACTCTATATATTTGTGGCCTAATAGGTGGTATTCAATCCAAGTTTCTATCCACTACATTTCTATGAAACAGTTTTTTATGACAAAATACAATTGGTTGGTCTACGTTGCATAGTATCTAAATAATTTGCTCTTCCTAAAATTGTGGACAACTACTTTTATTTTCTGTTGCAATTCTTCGAGGGTTTTAAGAGTTTTTTATCCGGAAATGTACTCCTTATGATATATTACCGGTAAGAACAAGCTCCCAAAGGTGTCCTAGCACTGACAAGTGTCTACTCTATGATAGCTTCGTGACGTACGTCAACGGAAAGATCGTTCTACGCTCCCAACTGTGGCTGTGCTATGTCGAGTCTATAAAACTTTCTAGACTGATTGTGACCGTCAATTGGACCGAAGCCGACGCCAAATGACGTAGCTCTTGCCGGTAGATGAGATGGCAATGGCGTAAGGAGCTGCTGAATGCGTGAGAGTGCTTCTGCTTCACAATCCTAACATTACAAGTAATGTGTAATGTTCTGAGTTATAGATTTTTAAACATGTTTCATGTTTTTTGATATTTTTATTATACGTACGTGGCACGTACATATTTACTGGTAGAAATAGTTAAATGCCGATTAACAGTCCTTGTTTTGACCGGTCAGAAAACCAACATTCAGCCCTAAATAAATGCGGGTACAGAAATAGTATCCCGTATGTACATCACTTTCTCCGTTAACGTCCGGTCCTCGGTAGATACGAAAAACACGCAGTACTCCTTTTTTTTAATTCCCGGTATCTGACACAACATCTAACAAAGACTTCTCTCAAAGAAAAAACATCTAACAAAGACATAGATCACGAGACAATCTGGATGGTCCACAAAACGAGCTCATTTGAGCGAGTGTGCAAAAATGTCATGTCCAAACACAAGTGCTATATTTGTTTCATGAAATATACTTTCTCTGTTTTAAAATATAAAATGTTTTAGCTTTGTTAAACAAATATATGTAGAATTTTTTTTAATGTTAGTAAGAGAACCGCTAAATTCAGCGATTAGATAGAAAATGGTCAAAAGACTCGCGCTGCTCAGTTTATTGGAAGAAAACCGGGCAAAAACCTGAACAACGGCAAGCCACACCTAAGCATACTCTCATGGTCCACCGGTCCCTCTGACAAAAAAAACCTCCAAGACAATGCCCCCCCAAGAGAGAATTCGACACCAAATAGCGCAGCCATCATCCAATCTAGAAGACCAGATCTAATGTTTTCCCCGGAGAGTGTTGGGAAAGGCAAGTGGGGCCTACTACATCGACGCCTCTAACAAGGGAACGACGCCCGAAGGCGCCGCCGTCGACAACTCGAGCATAGCCAGCGTACGGCTTTTACCGACATCCCCACCCACCCAAGCCCAACACAGAATCAGTCGGCCAGCACAACAACCTCGCCCTCTTGCCTCCACAGCCGACCACACCTCCTAGCAAGCCCGACATGTTGCCAACCATCCTTCATCTTCCCTGTGCTAGTCGCGAGGATGCAACACCCGCAGCAGCGCCATTCCTCTCCCTTTAGGAGGATGCAACACCCGCGCAACGCCATTCGTCTCTCTCTCCAGGAGGATGCAACGCCCTGCGCCATTCATCTCCCTTCGAGAGGATGCAACGCCTGCACCGCGACGTTCATCTCCCAATGGAAGGATGCAACACCTGCAACGCAGCCATTCCTCTCCTCTCTCCAGCCACCACCAACATGCCCCGACGCCAGGGCCATCAAGTGTTGCTGCAACCAGGAGATGCACCGCGAGCACGCCTCTCCTGGCAGCCGACCGGCCTGCTCCATCGCTACCCAGCGCCGTCACCTTGCAGCCCTAGGCAGGACCAGATCGGGCCCGCGCCTGGCCCATCACAAATGCAGCGCCGTCGAGCTCACAGCCGCCGCCACCGCCTCCCGGACCTCCGCGCCTGGAGGCCACGCCCGCGCCACATCCACGCCGGCCCTACACCACCGCGCCCGCCGTCGCCGCGCAGGCCCGAAACGGGCCCAGATCAGGCTCGCGGAGCCACCGACAGCACCATCTGAGCGACGCGCTCGCACCTCCATCTCCCCTGCCCTCCGCCCCGTCCTCCTCCCCGTCGGACGTCGCCTCCCCCGCCGATGGGAAGCTCAATCGAGTCGCGCCGCGCCAACCACCGAGCCGCCACCTCTCCGCGCGTAGAGGGGCCAAGGGGTCACTCACTCCTCGCCCTCCGCCTACGGCGACCGGGCGCCGCCACCACCGCCGGCGGCGGCGGCCAGGGAAGCAAGCCTGGGGTGGGTTTTTTAGGCCTAGGTTTGGGTGCCCTCCGGAGCCGCCCTCGCGCGAGAGCAGCCCGGGAGGAAGTTTTCGGGGTCTCTATGTAGACTTCTTTTAGTATATGTATATAGGTGTACTCAGGTTTAAAGTAAATCTATACACTAAAAAATTTAGATATTTTTTTTCACAAACCTAAAACATCTTATATTTAAAAACGGAGAGAGTATATGCTAGCGGGTAGCGTTGATAAAACAAACTAATTAAAGTGGTAGTAGTCGCTTGGAGAAGGTAAAACAGTAACAACTCGAGTGTCACACAGACTGGACTAGACTATCGGTTAGCTCTGGTGTGACGGAACACGTACCATCACCTCACTTTAAGATAGGAAAGGAGGAGCACCCCTATTAGCCGCCTAAGGCCTAAGAGCATCTCCACTCGCCTACCCAGTAGGCTGATTCGGACGCCGAATTTTGGTCTGGACGCCGAAAACTGACCCAGTCGCGTACCAAGGACCTGTTTTCGGCTAGATTTGGGCCACTTTTGGTCCGGACTATCCAGGACGAACCCAGATTTCCGGGTACGCCATGCCAGACTCAGCGAAATCGGCGAAAAAAAAATCAAAGTGGCGCGTGGACCCGCCGAGTCAGTGACGGAAGCCGAGTCGTCGTCATCCTCGGAACCACGCGGCGACCGCCGGGCAATAACTGTCCATCGCATCGGCCATGCGTCGCCGATTTACGGCGCCACCGTCGCCGCCTCGGCTCCCGCGACGGACCGGCGGTCACTAACTTCCCATCGTTTCCACTTTTCCCGCCCTCGCCGCTACACCCCTCCCGCCCTCGCCGCCCGCCTCGGCCTTTATAAGTCGTACTCCTCGCCGGAGATCTTCACTCTCTCACAGCTCCCACCACCTACAAGCCCAACTCCGGCGAACCTTCTCTCACCTTCCCCCCTTCTCTCACTATGGGCGAACGCTACCCCGGCGACGGCGCTGCGGCGAACGGCTACGGCCGGTGCACCCTCCAGACGTGGGAGGCGCACATGCTGTACGAGGCCGGGTACATGGCGCCGCCGGACACGCGGATGCCTCCGGGGTGGACACTGAGCGCCGGCGGCATCGCAATCCCGCCGGGGCCGACGCCGGAGGAGCTGTCGTACGATGTACAAGAGTACATCGCCGGCATGGACAACTCCGCCGAAGCGGAAAGCGTCGACAACCTCCAGTACTGGGTGAACTTCGCGAAGCGGTGCGAACAGGAGCTCACCCGCCACGAGAGGTCGTCGAACGAGTCCCCGCCGGCGCGCAAAAACTCGGCGAGGCGCCGACGCTGGTGGAGCGCACCAGGGCGGACGCTCGCCGCCGTGCTGGAGCACATCAACCGCGGGAACACTCCGCGGCTCGGCTTCCCGCGCAACCCGACGCCGGCGGCCAGGACGGGTCGGCGTGCTCCGGCGAACTGGGCGCCGAGGAGGATGGCGAGCATGAGCTCGTCCTCCTCCGCTTCGGCGTCCCACTCTTCCGGCCGCGCGCCGCTTCGCACGCCGACGGCCGTGAAGCGCGAAGCCGTCTCGCCTGCGCGCTCACCGCCGCGGACACGCGCGCGAGGTATCGTCATCGGCGAGCCACCTGCACCTACGCCGCCAACAGGCCACCTGCGCCTACGCCGTCCAAAGACAGAAGGCTCGGCGCCGGCCGAGGACGCCGCCTTGAAGATGACGCTGGAGCAGTCCCTTCGCGAAACGGCGCCGCGGTCGCCGCCGCTGCCGTCGATCGAGCCCTCCTCGCCGGACATCCTGGAATGGTCCAGGAGAGACTGGGAGAAGGCGGAGCATCAGCGCATCCTCGGCCTGCAGCAGGCCGAGGAGCAGGCCACCCGGCGTCGGGCGCTGTCTGTCCGTGAGCTCGCCTACCAGGGTGCCCCGCTCTACGTCCTGGACGAGGACGACGACGAGGACGCAGGCCCGTCCTACCAGCCATGGAGGTACGGCGACCCTGAGCAACGCCCGGCGGCAGCAGCGACGACGGCGGCGAGGATGACGGCCGAGCCGACCCCGACTACACGTCGTTCTACGTCAACTTCGGCATGTAGGACTGCGAAGGCACCGGCGGCGGCCTTTTTAGTTTATTTATGTACTAGTTCCGTTTAAATTTGATGTAATCCGCCTATATTCGCTCAACTTAATAAAAATCGCCTAAATTTGATAAATTTTAACTGAACTTAGGTACTCGGCCTGAATACGCGGGTGAAAAAATGGCCGTATTCAGACGAAATTTAGTTCAATCCAATCGAAAAACGGACCAAATTTCAGCCTTTGATTCGGCCACCGAGCGGAGATGCTCTAACAGTAGTCTAACAGAGCAGGGTTTTAGGACCAGAGATTGCGTGCTGCACGCCTGCAGTAGAAGCCCCCTACACTTTCTTTATCTTCTCCGCAGGCCCGGACGGGCGCAGTCTTCACGTGATCAATAAAAGCTGTCATGGCACTCTTCAGGAAAAGACTTTTCTTTATGCTAGACAGAAGCAGCACATGAGAAAAAGACAAAAGCAAGAAAGGAAGACTCGTTCCCTCCTGGCTTATTCTCTGTCTTAACCCGCACTTCTCAGGATTGCATACGTGTCACCGCCTCGCTGGCTTGCCCGCACAGTGGACCCGGAACCATCTGTCCCCACTTGTCACTGCCTGTGGGTATGCAGGGAATTAGTAAGAAAAGTTGCCAGGACCTTTTTTAAACCAAATGAAATTTCAGAATATGTTTGAGTTCAAATTAAATTCATATCTTTTAAATAGTTTTGAATTTTGTAAAATTTATATAATGAAATATGAATGTTTTTTCAAATATGAATTCAAATCTATTTTCAAATTTAACCATAGTTGATCCTAGCTAGTCAAACGGTGGACTTTTGATCCAATTTGAATTGATTTGTATTTCATAATATTTTTAAATTCATTTTTTCCAATACTATAGATGATATATTTTTTGAGATCCGGAAAATACCATAAATATGAATATGCTATTTAAAAAAAATTATGGGCATTTAAATTTTTTGAATTATTAAATGCTATTAATATGCTCATTTCTTAATAAATCTATATCTTCTAAATCGTAATTCCGAATTTGAAAAATAATATATCTAAATCGATTAGCGCGACGAGCCCTTTTTAACTATACATTACATAATATCAATTGAAGCATATATCATATAAATATTGAGTATACAATAAGGTTTATGGGAGTAAAACATGTCTAAATAACTAATAAAAATGCTTTATTCTTGTTTCTACACCCCACCCTTGCCATGCTATGATATACCATGCAATTGTGCATCATTCCATGATGACATAACTTGTTTTTCTTATTGCATATGCTTCATATGATTGCACATTTTATTTATTATGGCCTTTGTGTGTTTGGTTTTTACCGGATAGACGCCGAGCAGGGGAGTTATCAGGTGTTGGGGGGACGACCCCATGTAGGGTCAAGCTAAGGAAAAAGGGGAAAACCCTTAAAGATATTGACCGAGTCAGGGAGTGACTAGGCCGGGTTAAACAAGTATCGGCCAAGTAACAACCGAATCAACCCTAGTTAAGGAGGCCTAAGCTTGACTCATACGACATATAAGCTATGTCGGCACATGATCTACTATGCGTTGATCTTGCAGGTGAAGGCTTGACCGAGTCATACAGGGCGATTCCGAGTCATAGCGAAGCTTGCTCAAGAAGGAGAGAGTGAATCCCGAAGTCAACACTACACACATTGTCTCTCCCTTAGGAAGTTGTAGAGTGTCAAGCGCTACAGACAACGGTCGCATGGACAGAGGAGCAGAAGAGGCGTCACGAGGTGACAGTCCTAGAGCCCGATGCTCACATGCCATGGACTCTAGGCCATTGTTATAGATAGAAGGGAGACACGAAAAGGCTCCCACCGAATTACCACTTTGGGATGGGCATATTTGAGGAATATGCCATCCACGTCAACCCTAATGTAACCTGGTCATCCCTTTATAAGGTGAGCCAGGACCTCCATAGAGGGAGATCGATTCATTTTACACTTAGAGAGTAGTTGAGTGCTTCTTCCTCCTCTCCCTCTGATACATCTCAAGGAGCAAGTGTAACCATGGTTGATCTAAGAAAGGATCGTGAGTGACTTATTCGTGTGTAGAAACCACTACATCATCCCTCTCTGGATCCCTCTAGCACACATTGGCCCCATATTTATCCTATCCATGGCATCGGTCGTGCCACCACCACGATAGTTGGCACCCACCATGGGGCCAGCTGCGGTGCTAGCTAGAGTCAATATCTGGACGGGAAACTTTATCGCCACTGGCGAGCGCATCGTCTCCGGGCTCGTTCCGTGCTTTGACATGCGGGACTATGTCAGCGACAACGCGCACCACTTCGCCAGGCGCTCTCCTCCACGCAACGGGGTCTTCATCAACCTAGGTGCCCACAAGGTGTATGTCGACGTTGACATTTCCTGCGTCTACCCTCAGCGAGTCATCCTCGCGGGAGAGTCTCCCCTCAGCACTGCTAGCGGTCTGTGTATCACTCTCCCCGCAGGAAGCGTTGAGGTGATGATGACCGTGCCCGCACCAGCAGCAGGCGCAGGAGCCAGGCCAAGCAAGAACCTAGCAGCACCAGATTCGGCAGCAGCTGATGTCTACACACGCTTCTATTCTTGTAGACAGTTGTTGGGCCTCTAAGTGCAGAGGTTTGTAGAACAACAGCAAGTTTCCCTTAAGTGGATCACCCAAGGTTAATCGAACTCAGGGAGAAAGAGGTCAAAGGTATCCCTCTCAAGCAACCCTGCAATCAAGATACAAGAAGTCTCTTATGTCCCCAACACACCCAATACACTTGTCGGGTATATAGGTGCACTAGTTCGATGAAGAGATAGTGAAATACAAGTAATATGGATGATTGTAAGTGGTAATTGCAATGTGAAACAAAAATGGCAGCAAACAAACATGTAGTAGAACTGGTTGTAAACGGTGTTTCAATGCTTAGAAACAAGGCCTAGGGATCATGCTTTCACTAGTGGACACTCTCATATAAGTATCTTCTCTTTGTTATGCTACTCTGAAATACTCTCCGGTTGGACGATGCAGGGCTATAACAGCACACCTCAAAGTTCGCATTCCCCATCTAGATAACCCCATCGTCACCTCGAGCATTAGATGGTTCCAACAAACACCACAAACTCATAGAGACATCCAACTCAAATTATAACTCATGATAAGTATTTCTGTAATCTTTAGCCTAAGTGCCACACGGTGTGCACACTGTCAACTTCACACATGTGGGGATAAACGGAGATTACAATTAAAGCACTTGAGTAGCAGAGTAGATCTAGTTGATTACAAAGCTCATGATCACAATAAGATCACACATAGAGAGAGATATGAACACATAGCTATCGGTAGAGCCCTTAGCCTCGAGGGAGAACTACTCCCTCCTCATCATGGGAATCAGCAACGGCGATGGAGATGGTGGTGGAGATCAATGAAGATGGCTCCGGGGGCAATTCCCCGTCCCGGCAGGGTGCCGGAACAGAGACTTCTGTCCCCCGAATATCCTCTTCGGTGGTGGTGGCGATGCGGACCTTTTCGTGGATGTATGCCGATTGATTTAGGGGTTTTGCCTCGGGGGCTTTTTATAGGCGAAAGGGCGATGTTAAGAGGTGGACCAGGGGCCCACACCACTCCCCGGCATGGCCAAAGGGGGGCACCAGGGGGTGTGGCTGCCTCCTGGCCCTCCTCCGTCTCTTCTTCGGTCTCCGTGTTGCATCTGGAAAAATAGTGACTTTGGATTTTGTCCCGTCCAATTCTGAGAATATTTCTTTACTAACTTTTCTGAAACCAAAAACAGCAGAAAATAGGCAACTGGCACTACAGCAACTTGTCAATAGGTTAGTTCTGGAAAATGTATAAAAATACCTCAAAGTGTAGACAAAACATAACAAAGTTGATACAAAACAAGCATGGAACATAAAAAATTATAGATATGTTTACGACGTATCAAGCATCCCCAAGCTTAACTCTTGCTCGTCCTCGAGTAGGTAAGTGATAAAAAGAATAATTTTTGACGTGACATGCACCATCACAATCTTGATCAAGGTAGTTGTAAAGCATTGATAGTTGGGATCAAAGTACTCTAAACATGAGCATGAAAGATGCAGCTCTAACAATAAGACATAACAACTATGTTGTAACATGAAAGGTAATACAAACAAAAGATCATGAATAACAATGCATTGAAAGACATTTGTTTATTTCACATAAATAAAACATAATAAGAATGGTATTCGGCTTGTCCCTCGTGGAATAGCAAAACATAAATGCATAGGACACCTTCAAAGTTCATAAGGCTGACTAGATACAAATAATTTAAGAACAAGCAATACCATCATTATGAATCAATCAACAATAAGTTTTGGGACAATGTACATAGAACTAAGAATGACAACTATGCTCTCTCAATTGGTGCATAAAGATAGAAGATGGAGACTCAACATAAAAAGTAAAATATAGGCCCTTCATAGAGGGAAGTAGGGATTTCAAGTTTCATAAAGAGCTTCCAAAAATTATGATACTTTTTAGCTTTCAGCTATCATTGCCCCTATCATAGGCATCTTTGAAGTTATTAAGGTTAAAGTGAAACAAATATGAAGTATATGCTTGACAAAACATAAGTTGGCAATCTCATATCCCTTGAGTACGAGGGTCGTTCCTCATGCCACTCACCTTTATTCACAAGCAAGTTCTTGTCATTGTAAATATATGTGTATCATAAAGAACCGCCAACGGGTTTCCCCTTGCCCCATGATACAGGAGCTATCCCATATCAAAATGACAAGGCAACAGACAATGAGCATTTAAGCAATCATTTTATGTACCATTTTCATAGGTTTTTCATTGAGGATGGATTGCTCACTATGGTTATGCTGCAAGTTTCCACCATGATTAGGCATGGCTTAGGCTAGCCGCCCAGGCGTTTCTCTAACACATATATAATACTTCATGAACTTACAAGCTCCCCTTTATTTCACACCCCTGACATCCATAAACAAAAGATTATGATATCAACTGGATAATATTTACAAGTGTTAAAAGCGTTCCCCATGACAGCATGGTTCTGCTAATTCCCAACTTATAAGTGCAAGCCTATAGACAATATAGATGACACAATGGTTCAAGTTTATTAATTGCAAGGAATTAAAGTGTGTCATCAAGTTTGTGAGAGCTTTAATCACTAATTTTAACATAACAAAGTAACTTTTTAATTGGAAGATAGATAAACACATGAATATACTTGGAATGGTGTAACACACCATGCATAGGAGTTTATAGTGGACTCTTTGAAATAAGTTGGTTTCTTGGGAGTTGGATGCACGATTAGAGCTCATACTCAGTACAAGTGGAGGCTAGCAAGAGACTGGGAGTGACCAACTAAGATAGCAATAATGGCCATAATCATGTAGAGTTACAAAACATTATTAATCAAAGCATAAAGTGACATCACAAGTAAAAAACTAAATGATTATAGAGGCTAATGGTGACTAGTTAATAGTCTTAACATGGTGTAAGCATGTGCCAAGTCAATCCAAATAAAGCAACAAAGGAGAATACCACAATATTATGCTTTTGTATGCTAAAACAACGCATGATTCTTTTAAGGAACATTAAGCAATCTCAATTGTTTGAGACAAGTCATGCTACAAAAATAATCACTAAGCATAAGGTCAAAGCAACATATAATATGACATGATAAAGTCTAAGCCACAATCAAAACAAGCTCCTTTTGTACCACTTTAAGCATGAAATTTCCTACTCTTTTCCAACACCAATCGACTTATTTGAAACAACTCACAAAGATAATACTCAATAAAGATCAGTGAGAATGTCTCACAATACTTCAAAGGAGAACTAAAAATTTCTATGCAATAAGCACAAGAAAACTAAAGCTAAGCGCAGAGCTAGCAAAAGATAACACTCACAGAACAAAAAGAGTGAAAACTAGAGTGTTCTAAACAATGAAAACTGAGCGTGTCTCTCTCCAAAAGAAGTGTGATGGTATCCAACCAACTTATTGCAGGAAATAAAGCAAAAGAAAACTAAAAGCAAAAGCAAATACGCTCCAAGAACAACAAATAGTGCATGAAGCAATAAAAATGAAGTGTTTTGAAATAAAACCTGAGATTTTTATTGATGAAGAAGGGGATGCCTTGGGCATCCCCAAGATTTGACGCTTGTACTTCTTGAATATTTCTTGGGGTGATACAGGTGGCATCCCAAAGCTTGAGATTTTGTCCATTCTTCATCTCATCACATCATTCTTCCCCTACACTTGAAAATTTCCTTCATACAAAACTTCACACAATCTTCATTAGCAACATTAGTGTATTCAAGATAATCAGTATTTGGGTTCAAACACAAGTAAAACTTCCATTAAAACACAAGATACTATAGAAACTTCTTTTAAAAGCTCAAGTGATCAAAGAGAACTCAAAAAGAAACCGATAACAGGCAAATGCAAATAATGGAAGAAATCTGTCAAAACAAACCAGTAGATAAAGACCAATTTTTTTGAAGCATTTCTGTTGCTCAAATCGAAAAATGCAAAACTAACTAAAGTTAGATAATAACTTGGGGCATAATCACAAGAAATTATAGCTAAATATGACGTACTGGGATTTTTCACGATTTTTTATAGTGAAGCACAAAAAACTGTTACGGGACAGCAACTCCCCCAAATCTTACTTCTCTCTCATTAGAAGTTATTTTTGGCACAGAAACCACACAAAAAGGGTAAGGAGAGGTTATTACTGAGGCAATAACTTCCAAGACTCAACAAAACAAAATAAACCGAAAGTAAAAATGTAATGGGTTATCTCCCGAAAGCTCTTTCTTTATAGCCATTAAGATAGGCATGATAATTTCGATGATGCTCACATAAGAAATATGAATTGAAGTTAAAGAGAGCATCAAGAAGCAAATATAAAACAAATTTAAGTCTAACCCACTTCCTATGAAAAATAATCTTGTAAATAAACAAGTCATGAAAGCACAAAGCAACTAGCATAGGAAAGCAAAACAAGTGCAACTTCAATCTTTCAACATAAAGAGGGGAAACTTAATATTTTGAGATACATAAAACCATGTTTCCCTCTCTCATAATAACTTTCATTAGCATCATGAATAAAATCAACAATATAACTATCACATAAAACATTCTTATCATGAGCCACATGCATATAATAATTATTACTCTCCACATAAGCATAGTCATTCTTATTAATTATAGTGGGAGCAAATTCAACAAAGTAGCTATCATTATTATTATCATCACCATAATCATCAAATATAGGAGGCATATTGTAATCATAATTAATTTTTTACTCAATAGCAGGTGGACTGAAAATATCGTATTCATTATTGTAATCATCATACATTGGAGGTATAGTATCATCACAAGCAATAAAATAGCTATCTTCCAAAGTGTGTTCATTTGTAAACATATCATCATTGGAAGGAACATGGATAGTACTAATAGTACAACAATTATTAGTATCATCATTTTCAGAATTGATACCAAAGAGATTTTCAATATCAAAAGTAGTGTGTGACATGGTTATACTCCACGGGTACACAACGTTGGCATACCTGGTCCAGCCCAAGGGAAGGCCCACGTCAAGACACTCGGCCTGTGGAGATTTCGGGTGGCCCAAGCCCATGATGTCTTCGGATCCTTGGAGAACAAGACTAAAGTAGATAGAATTTCAAAGGGTGCAAACCCTAATCTGTAACCGACTCGACCTAAGCCCGAGACCTGACTGTCTATATAAAGGCCAGGAGGGTATAGCGAGAAGGATCTCCTCAACTCACCACACCTCGCATACACACCTCACGCCAGATTGCATCTGCGCACCCCTGTAACCATCGGTTCCGCCGTAATCAAGAGCAGACAAGCAGGAGTAGGGTTTTCCCTCCGGGGGCCTGAACCTGGGTAAACCTCGTGTCCCATGTTGCTTGTCTGTTAACCGTTCTACGATCTCCAGCATCCCCATCTTCTCCAAAACCCAAGTCCATAACAATGGGCATTGACGAGATCGTACCTCGTTAGTTGGCGCCGTCTGTGGGAACTGGGGATGCTGATTATGCGATCGTGACGGTCCCATCCGGAGCGATCTACAACTCATCGACAATAGAGAGTCGCCTCCTCTTCGGCACCTTCGACTTCACCGCCCACTCGCTAGACACCCTGAGGGATTTCGAGTCCGTCGGTGATAGGCTCGAGATGCTGTTCGGGAGCTTCTACTTTAAAGTAGGGAAGACCGGCACCCTCCGCCTCATAGAGAGGGTGCCACCACCATCCATCAGGACCGCTTTATGGGTCCCACCCATCGGCGTGTTGCACGTGTCGACCCTGACAGACGAGTCAGATGACAGCAGCAACTGCAACTCAGATCTGTGCGGTCCTCCCTTGGATGAAGGAACCTACGGTTCCCTTGGATGGCAGCAGCGATCCAGTTTGCGGGCGTTACTTATGCGTCGTGGTCATACAGAACGAATCGGAACTACCACTAGGTTAGAGTGCACCAAACCCACCTCCCAACCCACCTCTCAATCCGCAAGCTGGGAACGGAGGAAACGGGGAAGATCCGCCGCTCAGGCTCAACGAAGGCGATGCCAATAGCTACCAGAAGATCAACCTCAACGAGGAAGGCTGGCGCTTAGCACGCGAAGCCGTGGTAGGCAACATTATCCTACCTGTGAATGCTTCACGAGATCTGCTGATGGCCTACCACCTCCTTCTCATCAACAATCATAACCGGCAGGTGAATCTAATGGAGGAGCTCGACAAACGTAAGCAGGCGACTTTAGAGTCTAGTGCGCGGCGAGCTGCGCTCTCCGTCGCTGGCGGCTCCAGCTCGCACGGCAACAACACCAACAAGCATCGCTCCCACACGGAGCACATGGACCCCGCCGCACGACGCGAACTCACTAGGGCCCTCAACACGTCCTTCATAGCGATGGACGCCAAAGGCAACGTCATGCCGAAAACACCGCAGGCTGTGATCATGGCGGCCACTACATATCTCGTGTCCCATCCACCTCCAGTAGGCGACCCGAAGAGCGCAATGCACAATTCCGCACTACCCTTGTCTTGGACTCGTCGGAGCCGCGCTCCACGACGAAGCTCCTGCGGAGCCGAAGAAGAAAGTCGCGGTCAAGTTCACCCGTAGCCCCATGCCCTCATCCGAGGAAGACAAGCACGATCTGCCCCGGCATCGCAGGAGCCCACGGCGCCGCAGCAGCGACTATGACGCTCGCAACAATCTCACCCAGCGCAAGATCGACAAGGCATGCGTATAACGTGCATGTTCAACCGAATCCCACGAGGAAGACGATGGAGAGTGATACGTCGGAAACGTATCTATAATTTTTGATGCTCCATGTATTGGGCCACGCAGAGATAACACAAAACTTTTTCCTCTAACGTGGTGATCCCAAGATCTAGCCGAGGTAGAAGGCCACGAGGTTTACCACTAGACGCGCAGTTGCGGATTACTGATGAAGCGCGCCAGTCGATGCAGTGCAGTCCCCATGATCCGATCGTCCTAGTGCTGATCGTACAACACCTCTGCTGGTATCCACACATACAAGGAGGAGCACCGGCGGCGAACTACTAGGTTCTATACGACGGTGGGACTGCTGTGGAGCTAGGGTTTCCAACACATGGAATGACCTAACCGAACAACGATTTACCTTTCTGGGTTACGGTGCTCCACTATATATAGGGAGAGAACGTGGGCTCTGTTCGCGCGGCCCATTCACTAAAGCCCATATAATATTAGTCACCGTGAGTCCAACTCACTAACTCAGTCCTAATCCGGCTTGGGTCCAACCCAACCAGATTTCTGGTTCAGATCCGATCCGAACCTGCTCCCGCTCTTAAGTGTGTGACCCGGCAGGCTCTTGGTTACTCGGACACGATTGGAGCCCGACTCAAAATCGATCAGTCGGCAGCGGCTCCTAGCAGAACATGCCGACTCCCAAGTACCAATGAGTCATGACGACTTGCCTTTCCAATGTGACTTGCGTCCGAGTCCCTTTTGCCTCACGATATACCTTGTCAGACTATAGGCGAATATATGTCATCCCTTAAATAGTCTGACTCTCTTCTCGATCCGAGATACGTGATTCACCCGACTAACTCTTAGTCGATCGCCTCGGTTAACACTTAACCGAGTCGTGCATGGCCATGCTTTCCGAATCATATCTCACGAGAGGGCCCAGAGAATATCTCTACAAGTGGAGGGGCAAAATCCCATCTTGGTTATTCACATCACGCAGCTTGATTCTCAGTCAACCCGAACTCTGCGTTTATAACTACCCAGTTACGGATCAACGTTTGACAAAACCTAAGTCGGTGATCCTCAACTCGGATTATGCAATAACCTCAGGTCTAAGGATTACATTGATTGAGATATACAAATGACAACTTGTTCGTTGCGCCTAAATATGGGTCAATCCGACTCGCTAAACTCTTTAGCCGAATCTGTGAAAGTTGGAATAGCATATCCATGCCCATGACAAGTGGAACCGAGTCATCAAGCACACTTTCACATTGGTCGAAGTTGTGTGTCTAGCACAACCTCAATGACCAAGGACATTTAGTACAAACAACATGAATGCATAGTTACACAACCGAATCACATATTCAATGATACACATCAGATGTTTATACAAGGACAAATTTATATCTTTATGAATACAATGGGAAATCTCATCATACATGATTGCCTCTAGGGCATATTCCCAACAGTCTCCCACTTGCACTAGAGTCAATCTTCCGACATCACATGTCTAAGCATCTAATGCCCATGTCTCTCAGGTGCGCGTCATGCTTCGGCTGTGGTAATGGCTTTGTCAGCGGATCCGCAATATTTGCATCCGTGTGTACCTTGCATAACTTGATATCACCTTGATTCACGAACTGGCGAATCAGGTGGTATCGCATGAGTATGTGCTTGTTCTTCTAGTGTTGTCTAGGTTCTTTGGCTTGTGCAATAGCACCATTGTTGTCACAATACACGTCTAACAGATTGGACAAGCCCTGAACCACACCAAGATCCATGAGGAAATTCCTCATCCAAACAGCTTCCTTTGCTGCCTCCGAGGCGGCAATATACTCAGCCTCTGTTGTAGATGCAGACACAGTCTCTTGCTTGGAACTCTTCCAGCTCACAGCACCTCCATTTAAAATAAACACTTATCCGAATTGTGAACGATAATCATCAGAATCGGTAAGATAACTCGCATCTGTGTAACTCTTTACACTGAGTTCATCTTCACCACCATAAACCAAGAACATATCCTTAGTCCTTCTCAAGTACTTTAGGATATTTTTAGCCGCTGTCTAGTGGATTTCTCCAGGATCATCCTGGTATCTGCTCACAACACTTAGAGCATATGAAACATCCGGCCTAGTACAAATCATGGCATACATGATGGATCCCACTGCAGAAGCATACGGAATCGCACTCATCCGACTTCGCTCATCAGTTGTCGAAGGACACTGAGTCTTGCTAAGTTTTACACCATGGGACATCGGTAAGAACCCCTTCTTAGACAATTCCATGTTGAACTTCTTCAACACTTTGTCCAAATAAGTACTCTGACTCAATCCAATGAGCCTCCTTGATCTATCTCTATAGATCCGGATTCCGAGGATGTATGTTGCATCACCCAAGTCTTTCATTGAGAAACTCCTTTCCAATGATTCCTTGGTTTCTTGCAACATCTGGACATCATTTCCAATCAGTAATATGTCATCCACATATAAGATTAGAAATTTTACTTTGTTCCCACTAAACTTCTTGTACAAACAAGAATCATGATCACTCTTGATGAAGCCAAATGATTTGACTACCTCATCAAAGCGAATATTCCAACTCCAAGATGCTTGCTTCAACCCATAAATGGATTTCTGAAGTTTGCATACCTTGTCAGCATTAGCCGGATCGACAAAACACTCGGGCTGTATCATATACATGTCCTCGGTTAAATTTTTCGTTAAGGAAAGCCGTTTTGACATCCATCTGCCATATCTCATAGTCGAAATAGGCTACTATAGCTAACATGATCCGAACTGATTTAAGCATCGCTACAGGCGAGAAAGTCTCGTCGTAATCAACTCCTTGAACTTGTCGGAACCCCTTCGCGACAAGGCGTGCTTTATAGACGGAAACATTTCCATCCATATCAGTTTTCTTCTTAAAGACCCACTTGCACTCGACGAGTCTTGCACCGTCTGGCAGATCAACCAAGTTCCAAACTTGATTTTCATCCATGGACTTTAACTCGGATCTCATGGCTCCAAGCCATTACTCGGAATCAGATCCCACCATCGCTTCCGAATAATTTGCCGGCTCATTACTGTCTAACAGTAACACATCACGAACACTTCGTAATCTAGCCGATCTTCGTAGTACAGGTGCTGCTGCCGACTCAGCTACCACGACCGGCTCAACCTCCAAGGTTTTTGCCGACTCGCTACTAGCCGGTTGCTCTCGAATTTCTTCGAGTTGCACCGTGCTCCCACTGACTCCCCGACTGAGAAACTCTTTCTCAAGGAAGACACCGTTCCGAGCGACAAACACTTTGCCCTCTTCTCGGTTGTAGAAGTAGTAACCCAAGGTTTCCCTCGGATACCCCACAAAATTACACTTATCCGACTTGGCCGTAAGCTTTTCCGACTGAAGTCGTTTGACAAATGCTTCACAACCCCAAATCTTAAGAAAAGACAAACTCGGCTTTTTGCCTGTCCACATCTCATGCGGTGTCTTCTCTACCAATTTTGATGGTACTCTGTTTAGTGTGAACGCCGCTGTTTCTAGACAATAAACCCAAAATGGTAAAGGCGAATCTGTCCGACTCATCATTGATCGTACCATGTCCAACAAGGTCCGATTCCGCCTTTCCGAAACACTGTTCCTTTGTGGCGTTCCTGGCGGAGTAAGTTGAGGAACTATTCCACAACTTTTCAGATGGTCATCAAACTCATGGCTCATGTACTCGCCTCCTTGGTCCGACCGAAGAAACTTTATTTTCTTGCCGATTTGATTATGTGCTTCATTCTGGAATTCTTTGAACTTTTTAAAGGCTTCCGACTTATGTTTCATCAAGTATATATATCCATACGTACTCAAATCATCAGTGAAGGTACTCATAACCACCCCTGGTTTTCGTGCTCATTGGTCCACATACATCACTATGTACTAGTCCCAACAAGTCGGACGCCCTCTCGCAACTCTTTGAAAAAGGTGTCTTGGTCATTTTGCCGAGTAGGCATGATTCGCATGTCTCGAACGACTCCAAGTCGAACAAAGTTAGAAGTCCATCATCATGGAGCTTCTTCATGCGTTTCAAATTTATATGACCAAGCCGACAGTGCCAAAAGTAAGTCATATTCAGATCATTTGGTTTCAACCTTTTAACATTTATGTTATAAACCGACTCACCATCAAGATTCAAAATAAATAACCCGTCCTGGACGGGTGCAAATCCATGAAAGATATCATTCAAATACAAAGAACAACGGTTATTCTTGATATTCGACTCATAGCCTTGCCTCATCAAACATGAAGCAGAAATAATGTTTCGACTGAGCACTGGAACATAATAACAATTATTCAGTTCCATAATGAATTCGGAAGGTAAATGAAGTTGCATCGTGCCGAATTCCAACGCAGCAACTCTTGCTTTGTTGCCGACTCGAATATCAACCTCGCCTCTTGCTACGCTCCTAGTTCTTATCAGTCCTTGCAACGAGTTGCAGATGTGAATAACTGATCCGGTATCATATACCCAAGAACTATTCGGTGCATCAGCAAGATATATGTCTATAAAATTGCAAACAAGTGTACCTGAGACGGAAGTCATACCTCCACTTTTGGCTTTGTCGGCCAAATACTTGCTGCAGTTCCTCTTCCAGTGGCCATCCGCCTTGCAATAGAAGCAAGTGGATCCGGCTGAAGGAGATTGCTTAGTCCCTGAGGAAGCGCTTGGGACCGGGTCCTAAGCCTGCTTTCCTCCTGACTTAGCCTTCTTCTTAGTACAAGAACTCTTCTTGAACTTAGCCTTATTCTGCACCATCAACACTTGACTGGCGCCCTTCTTGAGATCCGCCTCTGCCTGCTTGATCATCCCATGCAATTCAGTGAGCTTCTTATCCATACCATGCATGTGGTAGTTCGAAATGAACTGCCCATATGCACTAGGAAGAAAGTTTAGAATTATATCCGTAGCGAACTCTTCGCTAATGGGGTAGCCAACTCTCTCCAGAGACTGCACATAACCAACCATTTTGATCACATGCAGACTTAAGTGGATCTCCATCCTTAAGCTTGCAACTCAGAAAAGCCTGAGAGACTTGATACCTCTCAGTCTTCGCCTAAGCCTGGAACATACTTTTGAGGCTTTCGATCATATCGTAGGCCACAACATGCTCGAACTGCTTTTGCAAGTCCGGTTCCATGTGAGAAAGCATAAGACAACTAATATCCATGGACTCATCCTTAGCCCGATGGTAGGCATTGGTGGCAGCGTCAGTCGCATTCTCATTCGGCTCATCTGGAAGTGGGTTGTCTAGGACATGGTCCTTCTTTTATTGTTTGAGAACAATTCTCAGAATTCGATACCAGTTGGTAAAATTAGTGTCGTTAAATTTACATTTCTCAAGAATGGTTCTCAACGCAAAACCAGATATCTGAGAGTGACTGCTATTTGGTGCCATGATCTACAACAGAAAATATGCAAAACACTTAAGACATGTATTCATAAAAGATCAAGCATATTAAACACTTTAATATTTTATGCTCCCACTAGAACCAACACCCCTCCGATGGTTGCTTAGTGATTCAGGACCCTAAATAAGCAAGTCGGCTAGTGAGCTTTAGCATCACCGCTAGCCTCCAAGTGATCTAGGTAGACAACTCCTTGTCAATCGCATCTCATACGACTCCTGTTGGACGGGTGGCATCACATGCCCCGGCTCCCATCCGAGCTTTCCCCGAGCCCCACAACCGTTGTGATAGACCCGTCTAGCTTACCGAGTGTTTCTGCAGTAAGAGTCCGACTCGAACCACCTAGTCAAAAATAATTGGAAGCACCTCAATTTTATGAGCCCACTACCAAAAAAATGTCCGACTTGTGATGGTGCAAACACTGGCGGGAAAACCGACTAGACCTTCTTTGAGGGATTAAATTTTACCGACTATCTAATAGAGGTAAAACAGAGACATAACAATAACACAAAATAAATCAATTATAGTGTGAAATGGTATGGCTCTCTTCATGGCGGTCTCCATCTCCATAAAGCCTGTAATCCGACTCGTGCCAACTCTTGTCACTTGCCATCTTACTCCATGTCGCCAACATGTACATCGCCTTGCATGCCTTCCGGGTTCTCCAAACAGCTACACTAGCTTAGTAAAGTAAATTACAAGGAGAATCCGACACGCAGGTCGTTATACAATAAAATGACAGCACCTAGGCTCCAGCCGGCTGACAAAAACCGTGATTCGCAGATCACGTATGGATTACACACATACATCACATGCACATGAACCATACCATTCACAACTTCCTAGGAAAACAAGTTATGCATAGATACAATATCTACCGGCGTTGTGAAACTCGCAACGACATCTAAGGCGCTACGGCAGGGCGAAGCCGGCGGTCCCGAAAACGTAGATCTCATCTACGATCCGGACAAGGATTCCGACCTTTGTTCCGACTCGATCAAACTCATTGATCTTCGATCACCGCATCTGGATTTACGTGTCACAGTCTACCCCGATGGTGGAAGCCGACCGGTAGGGGTATGTCGTTCCACGACCTCAGCAGTATGATCACGGAAGTCAGATCTACCATTCCCCGAGTACAGTTGATCCAATCAACCTCGTACAAAACCAATCTATCTCATAGATCGACCACCAAAACAGCATATAGATCTCATCTACAGCCAACCGCATATCACATATGCGAGATCTCGAGCCTAAAACCAGAAGCTATTGCTCTGATACCACTGTTGGGCCACGCAGAGATAAAACAAAACCTTTTCCACTAACATGGTGATCCCAAGATCTAGCCGAGGTAGAAGGCCACGAGGTTTACCACTAGACGTGCAGTTGCGGATTACTGATGAAGCGCGTCAGTTGATGCAGTGCAGTCCTCACGATCCGATCGTCCTGGTGATGATCGTACAACACCTCTGCTGGTATCCACACGTACAAGGAGGAGCACCGGCGGCGAACTGCTAGGTTCGATACGACGGTAGGACTGCTGTGGAGCTAGGGTTTCCAACACATGGAATGACCTAACCGAACAACGATTCACCTTTCTGGGTTACGGTGCTCCACTATATATAGGGAGTGAACGTGGGCTCTGTTCGCGCGGCCCATTCACTAAAGCCCATATAATATTAGTCACCGTGAGTCCAACTCACTAACTCAGTCCTAATCCGGCTTGGGTCCAACCCAACCAGATTTTCGGTTCAGATCCGATCCGAACCTGCTCCCGCTCTTAAGTGTGACCCGACAGGATCTTGGTTACTCGGACATGATTGGAGTCCGACTCACAATCGATCAGTCGGCAGCGTCTCCTAGCAGAACGTGTCGAGTCCCAAGTACCAATGAGTCATGACGACTTGCCTTTCCAATGCGACTTGCGTCCGAGTCCCTTTTGCCTCACGATATACCTTGTCAGACTATAGGCGAATATATGTCATCCCTTAAATAGTCCGACTCTCTTCTCGATCCGAGATAAGTGATTCACCCGACTAACTCTTAGTCGATCGCCTCGGTTAACACTTAACCAAGTCGTGCATGGCCATGCTTTCCGAATCATATCTCACGGGAGGGCCCAAAGAATATCTCTCCAAGTGGAGGGGCAAAATCCCATCTTGGTTACATCACGCAGCTTAATTCTCAGTCGACCTGAACTTTGCCTTTATAACTGCCCAGTTATGGATCAGCGTTTGACAGAACCTAAGTCGGTGATCCTCAACTCGGATTATGCAATAACCTCAGGTCTAAGTATTACATTGATTGAGATATACACATGACAACTTGTTCATTGTACCTCAATATGGGTCAATCCGACTCGCTAAACTCTTTAGCCGAATCTGTGTAAGTTGGAATAGCATCTCCATGCCCATGACAAGTGGAACCTCATCATCAAGCCAACTTTCACATTGGTCTAAGTTGTGTGTCTAGCACAACCTCAATGACCAAGGACATTTAGTACAAACAACATGAATGCACAGTTCCACAACCGAATCACATATTCAATGATACACATCAGATGTTTATACAATGACAACTTTATATCTTTATGAATACAATGGGAAATCTCATCATACATGATTGCCTCTAGGGCATATTCCCAACACCATGCTTGTTTAGTATCTACCTTGCTTTTCTTTGTCTACACTTTGAGGTGTTTTATATGTTTTCTGGTACTAACCTATTAACAAGTTGCCATAGTGCCAGTTGCATGTTTTCTTCTGTTTTTGGTTCCAGAAAGGCAGAAAATCAATATTCTCGGAATTGGACGGGACAAAAGCCAAAGTCAATATTTTACCGTGGGGAACACGAAGCCAGAGTACGAGACGGAGGGGACTCACCACGGGGCCACACCCCCTAGTGGCGTGGGCTAGCCCTAGCCGTGCTTGGGGGTGCAGCCACCCTGGTGGGCCCCCTGCCTCGCCTCTTCGCCTATAAAGTCTCCCCGATGCCAAAACCATAAACACCCGATCAATATTACACGAAATCGTCTATAGCCGCCGCCACCATCATCCCTCGATCGGGGGGATCTGAAGTTTTTCCCGGCACTCTGCCGGAGGGGAGATCATCCCGGAGGCCTTCTTCTCTGGTATGAAGCATGAGTAGTTCCATCTTGGACTATGGGTCCATGTAGTAGCTAGATGGTTGTATCTCCTCCTTTGTGCTTTCATGTATAGATCTTGTGAGCTCCATTCATGATCAAGATCTCATCTATTTGTAATCATGCATGTTGTGTTTGTGGGGATTCGATGGATATTGATATTACTACGTCAGATTGATTAATGGTTTTGTCTATTTGATTCTATCATGTTTGTGTTGTTTGTGTTCTTGCATGCTCTCCGTTGTTAGTAGCTATATTGGCCAAGTAGTTGCTAGTGACTCCAAGAGGGGGTATTTATTCTCGATAGTGGGTTCATGCCTCTACTTAATCAAGGGAAGTGAAAGAAATCTCTACGGTTGTAGATGTGTTTTTGCCACTAGGGAGAAAACAACGGTCTCTTGTTCAGGGAACAAGTGGATTGTTTACCTTACACACTTTGCTTAAAGCAGTTGTCTATTGCTTGCAACTTAATACTGGAGGGGGTTCAAATGATAACCTGAAGGTGGACTTCTATTCATAGATGTAGTTGGATGGCGGTCTATGTATATAGTTGTATTGCCCAATCAAATCTCATAGGATCTTTATGTCTGGTAATTGCATTGTTATGCCTTGCTCAGTCCTGTCAATTGCCCTGCTGTAATTTGTTTACCCTTCATGCCATGTTTGTTTATGTAAGGAGAGCACCTCTAGTGAACTATGTACCCCGGTCCAATCTTTACCAATGATACATCTTCCACTGTTACTGTTTACTTGCTGCAGACCATCATTACCTTCCACACCATACAGTTAATCCTTTGTTACAGCAAACCAGTGAGCTTGACAACCTCACTGTTTGTTGGGACAAAGTCTTGAGTTTGTGTTCTGCAGGTTTCCACGTTGCTTGCAACACCTTCGAGACATTTCCTTCCTCCTACTGGTTCGATAATCTCGGTCTCTACTGAGGGAAAACTTGCTACTTTTCTCATCAAACCTTGCTCTTGGGGTTTCCAACGAAGCGCTCCCACGAGAAGCACCGGGCGCCATCAAGATTTTCTGGCGCCGTTGTCGGGGAGGCTAAGGACGTCTTCACAAGGGGGGGTCCTCCTCAACCTTTCTCTTTACTTTGTTTTTACTTTTCTTAATTTCTTTTGCTTGGTTTTGTTTGCCTATTTTTATCAAAAACTCCAAAAAAAATAGTTTAGTTTGGTTTGCTTTCTCTTATAAAAAACACAAAAATAGTTCCTACTCTAGTTGCTACCATGTCTGGCTTTGGTCCAATCTTTGTGACACCTTTGGAAGAGATCTTTACTTTTAAGCAAAAAATTGAAGAGAGTTTTAAAGAAGCTTGGTCTAGAATCTCTACTTTACAAAGGGAAACTGAGCCTAAGATGAGTCTTAGCATGGTTATTAATAGTTTCTACCATAGTATTGCTCTTTATTATAGATATGCTTTGGATGTTGTGGCTGAGAAATATATTTTTCAATGTACTGAGGATGAGGCTTTTGATGCCATAAAGAAATTGATTATAATTTATAATATGCCTCGCAAGTCTGATTCCTCTTTTATAGACATTTTTTCTAGGTTGAACACTCTTAAGTCCAGTACTGCTGCTTTGAACAGTTGCTATCACACAGTTAGGGAGTATCATAATTATGTTCCAATAAATTCAGAGCCTTCAAAGTGGCTTCCCACAATCAAACTCTCTATAAATAGTGCAACTTTTGATGCTCGCTGTGATATCATGTCTAAATTTTGCCTTATGCCTAAAGATATTTATGAGTCTTTGAGTCTTTGGGGAGTTTCTAAAGGAGGAGAAGAAATATCTCTTACTAATAATGCAACTTTATTGCCCATTGGAATAGCTGAAGGTGTGTTTACAAAAATCTCAGGGAAAATGGTGTCTATTGATTATCTTGTTATTGAATGTGTAGGCAAAGGACAGATTACACTTGGAAGATCCCTACTGAAACACGTTGGAGAAATAATAGATGTGTGAAAAGGCATTATGCATTTTTCTCCTCCAGTAAGAAATCATATTTTCCCTAAAGAGAAGAAGACAGGTAAGAAACGTAGGAGCAAGAGAGTTGATGTTAATGCTTCTTCATTTGAAAATACTTGATTTCTTGCTTCTTGTGCCTAACTTAAAGGCATTAAAGAAAAGTACTTGTTGGGAGATAACCCAAGAGTTTTCTTGAGTCTTGGAAGTTATTACTTCAGTAATGACCTCTCTTTATCCTTTTTATTTGCTTTTTTGTGCCAAGAATGACCTCTAATGAGAGGGAAGTAAGATTTGGGGAGTTGCTGTCCCGAGACAGATTTTTGTGCTCCACCATAAAAATTCATGAGGAATCTATGTAACTCGGATTGAGCTAATAATTTACTAATAAATCCCCTAGTATGTTATATAACTTTCTTTAGTTCAACACTTTTTTATTTGAGCAACAGAAGGTCTTTGAAAAAATAGGTTTCTACCTGCTGGTCTGTTTTGACAGATTTCTGCTATTATTTGCATTTGCTTCTTATTGATTCCTTTTTGTTTTTTTGGGAAATTGAGCTTTTTGAGGGAATTGCTACAGTAGCTTGTGTTTTTAGTGAAAGTTTTGCAGTTCTAAAGCAAAACCTAAAGGTCTATTATCTTTTGAATACACTAATGTTGCTAATGAAGATTGTGTGAAGTTTTGTATGAAGGAAAATTTTCAGGTGTAGAGAAATAATGATGTAATGAGATGAAGAATGGACAAAAGACCAAGCTTGGGGATGCCACCCCGTGTCACCCCAAGAAATATTCAAGAGGTACAAACGTCAAAGCTTGGGGATGCCAAGGCATCCCCTTCTTCATCAATAAAAATCTCAGGTCTTTCTAGACACTTTGTTTTTATTGTTTCATGCAATGTTGTGTTGTTCTTGGAGCATCTTAGTTTTCGTTTTTGGTTTTTATTTGCTTAGTTTTATTGAATAAGTTGGTTGGATCCCATCACACTTCTTTTGTAGAGAGACACGCACTCTGTTTTCATTGCCTAAAACACTCTAGTTTTCACTCTTATTGTTCTGTGAGTGTTCTCTTTTGCTAGCACTGCGTTAGCCTTAGTTTTCTTGTGCTTTCAGCTTAGAACTTTTTAGTTATTCTTTGTGGATTTGTGAGACAAGATAACTGATATTTTTTGATTATTATCTTTGTGAGTTGTTTCAAATAAGTTGATTGGTGTTGGAAAAGAGTAGAAAGTTTCATGCTTATAGTGGTACAAAAGTGAGCTTGCTTTGACTGTGGCTTAGACTTTATCTTGTCATGTTAGATGTTGTTTTTACCTTATGCTTAGTGATTATTGTGGTAGCATGACTTGCTCCAAGTCATTGAGAGTGTTTAGTGTGCCTTGAAGGAATCATTCGTTGTTTTAGCATACAAAAGCATAATATTGTGGTATTCTCCTTTGATGCTTTGTTTGGGTTGACTTGGCACATGCTCATACCATGTTATGACTCTAACAAGTCACCATTATCCTCTATGATCATTTAGTCCTTGACTTGTAGTACCACTCTATGCTTTTATTAATAATGTTTTGTCGCTCTGCATGATTATGGCCATTATTGCTGTCTTAGTTGGCCGCTCCCAGTCTTTTGCTAGCCTTCACTTTTGCTGAGTAAGCTCTACTCATGCATCCAACTCTCAAGAAACCAAGTTATTCCAAAGTGTCCACTATAAATTCCTATGCATGGTGTGTTACACCATTCCAAGTATATTCTTGTTTTCATCTATCTTTCAATTAAAAAGTATTTTGTTATGTGAAAACTTTGTGATTAAAGCTCTCACAAACTTGATGGCACACTTTATTTTCCTTGCCCCTAATAAACTTGAACCATTGTGTATTCTAAGTTGTATATGCTTGCACTTATACGTTGGCATTAGCAGAACCATGCTATCATGGGGAACGCTTTCAGCACCTGTAAATATTTACCTAGTTTATATCATGCTCTTTTGTTTGCGGATGTCGTCGGTGTGAAATAAAAGGGGAGATTGTAAGTCCATAGAGTTATGTAGTTTGTGTTAGAGAAACGCCTGGGCCACTAGCCTAAGACATGCCTAATCATGGTGGAAACTTGCAGCATCACCATAATGAGCAATCTGTGAAGCATCCTCAATAAAAACCTATGCAAATAGCAAATAAAAAAGTTTGCTGAGATGCTCATTGTCTGCTTGCCTTGTCATTTTGGTTATGGGATATCTCCTGTACCATGTGCAAGGGGTACCCCGTTGGCAGTTCTCTATGATACACATGTACTTACTATGACAAGAACTTACAGGTGACTAAAGTTGAGTAGCATGAGGTGCGGCCCTCGTATTCAAGGGACATGAGATTGCCAACTTATACTTTGTCAAGCATATACTCCACAGTTTGTTCACTTTAACCTTAATCACTTCAAGATGCTTATGATAGGGGCAATGAGGGCTGAAAGCTACCAAGTACCATAACTTTTGGATGCTCTTTTTGAAACTTGAAATCCCCGCTTCCCTTTATGAAGGGCCTTTCTTCCACTATTATATTGAGTCTCCACCTCCTACCTTTAGGCACTATTTATGAGAGCATAGTTGCCATTCTTAGTTCTATGTGCATTGTCCCAAAACTTATTGATTGATGCATATTGTTGATATTACTTATTCTTGTGCTATTTGTATCTAGTCACTCTTATGAACTTTGAAGGTGTCCTATGCATCTATTTACTACTCCATGAGGGACAAGCTGAATGCCACTATGCCATGTTTCTGTATGTGAAACAAACAAACGTTTTTCAATGTATGATATTCATGATCTTTGTTTATAACCTTTCATGTTGCATGCATAGTTACTTTGTCTTACTGTTAGAACTCCGTCTTTCATGAACATGTTTAGAGTTCTTTGATCCCAGCATTCAATGCTTGCAAATGGTTTGATCTTTATTGCGAAGGTGCATGTGACCTCAAAAATTATTCTTTTTATCACTTACCTACTCGAGGACGAGCGGGAGTTAAGATTGGGGATGCTTGATACGTCAGAAACCTATCTATAATTTTTGATGCTCCGTGCTTGTTTAGTATCTACTTTGCTTTGTCTACACTTTGAGGTGTTTTTATATGTTTTCTGGTACTAACCTATTAACAAGTTGCCACAGTGCCAGTTGCCTGTTTTCTTCTGTTTTTGGTTTCAGAAAGGCAGAAAACAATATTCTCGGAATTGGACGGGACGAAAGCCAAAGTTAATATTTTACTATGCGGAACACGAAGCCAGAGTACGAGACAGAGGGGACTCACCAGGGGCCACACCCCCAGGCGGCGCGGGTTATCCCTAGCCACGCCTAGGGGGTGCAGCCACCCTGGTGGCCCCCTACCTCGCCTCTTCGCCTATAAAGTCTCCCCGATGCCAAAACCCTAAACACCCGATCAATATTCCACAAAACCGTTTGTAGCCGCCACCACCATCGTGAAGGGTTTGTAGCATAGAAAACAAAAAAATTCATACGATGGGAACAACTATGTACCAAGATCTATCTACTAGATACAAGCAACAGGAAGATGTACATCCGTAGAGAACATACCCTTGAAGACCGACAAAGCTTAAGGAGGTTGAACTCGTGGTTGATGTAGAAGATCTCTTGCCGATCTCAAGATCGAGAGGAAGTCCTAGCGCCGCAAATCAGCGACGCATCCGTGCTCACACACACGTCCGAGGCACCGAGCAACCTCCGCCTCCTCGCTCCAATGATGCAGCGGAAGCACAACTCTTTCTTGCCGAAAATCCACCAGGAACATGTATATCGCTAGTCCGAGACCATGTGGGATAAATACTAGAGGGGGAGAGAGATCCCTCATGAGGAGGTGCAAGTGAGAGAGAGGGAGGGGGCTCCTTTTATAGGAGAAGGGGGAACCCCAAGGGGGTGGACGGCGCATGGGGGCTAACCCCTTGCCCTCCCTTCATTCACGTGGGTGGACACTCCACTCACAAAAATCCCTTCAGTTTTCTCCACTCAAAATCCCACTTAAATTCCCATTAAATTTCCACCAAATTTAATGCAAACTCTCATTAAATAAAACTCCTTTTATTTATTCAGAATTTTGTCAATTACTTTAATGACAAACATTCACATATAACCCCTTGCTAGTATTTCATTTCACATGCAGTAACACTTTCTGCAATTTCATCCGAAAACCAGTTTTGGTATCTAGTGAAATAAATTCCTGCGCTTGTTATTCTTTTCAGTATGAAACCTTTGCTCCAAATGGTGTCGGTGTCTCTTAATTGTGTCACCCTACGGTTCGCGAATAATGTGGACATGATCGATTCCCCACTCAGATCAATAATCAGAAGTGGGACCTGGAGATTCATACTGACTCCCACACATTCAACGATGACTTTCTTGTGATCGTGAGAACCTTTTACGCTAGTATCTTAATACCTTTGTCTCGCGATATATTACATGTCCGATATTCGATTATCGGTATCTCCATACCTAGTTTGATCTCGTTACTGACATGTACTCTTTTCTCGTTCCCGTGATATAACATTCTAGTATCAAATCACTTGCTTGCAAGCTAATCAATTTGATATCACCGAGAGGGCCCAGAGCATATCTATCCATCATCAGGATGAACAAATTCCACTCTCGATCCATGGGCCTCAACATAACACTTTATTAGTACTAAACCCATCTTTATAATCACCCTGTTAAGGTGTGACGTTTGATGTTATCAAGATACTCTTCCAGTTTTAATGATTGACATGACCTCATGGTCTAAGGATTAGGATCACTTGGTATGATGTTATAACAATATAAACTCAATGGCTTTGATCTTAATGCTATACTTTGGATGAATGTTCATCACACCATTCCAATAATGTTGTGACCTTGTTATTAACAACATCCAATGTCCATGATCAGGAAATATTGATCATCTTGTTAATCAACGTGCTAGTTTATAAGAGAGACATAACTAGGAACTTTTTGTTTGTTTATTAAACACACATGTATTAATGTTTCTATATTAATACAATTATAGCATGTAAAATAAACTTTTATCATAAACAAGGAATACGATAATAACCACTTTATTTTTGCCTCTCGGGCATATTCCCTTCAGTCTCACACTTGCACTAGAGACAATAATCTAGTTTGAAAACTTTGCGTATTGAACACATATGGCTTTCTGGTGTTCCATATACGCAATTGCAAGTGGTTAATGAAGGAAATATGCCCTAGAGGCAATCATAGAGATGATTATATTTCTTATGTATCCATGAATTATTGTAATGTTCCATGAATATCCATATCAGGCAACTTGTATTTATTGGCAATTATGTGAGTTATTCTTAGTCGGAGTTCATGTGAGTACACACGTGAATATTAGACTAGCACATCGATTGGTTGATGACTATGTTTCGCAAGTCATAGACATGGAGATGTCAAACCAATAATGTGGACACATGTTATGAACATGGGGTTGGACTGACCCAACTTGAGATTGACAATTAGTTGCAGCTCTCACTCTACACATCGTGTACGTTTTGTCCTTAGACCTGAGATTGTTGCATGTACTTGAGATGTGGATCGACCTACTTTGGAGGTATCAAACGCTGCTCCATAACTGGGTAGTTATAAAGGTAGCTTTAGGGTTTGTCCTGAAGCATGCTGCAAGGCATGGTCAATCAAGATGGGATTTTCCCCTGTCTGCTTGAGAGAGATATCTCTGGTCCCCTCGAGTGATTGGATCCAGAAATGCATGGTTGTGCTACATATGTTTAAGAGTTAACCTAGTAAAGGGATTCCGAATCACAATATCGAGAAAGGGAGGTCAGCTTGGAGCTAGACCAAATATCGTGAGGCAAAGGGAAATACATGTACTAAACCTTATGATGGTTTGTCTGATATGATCTGTGTATGCATTTAGGAGTTGGCACGTCTTGCTAGAGGCCACTACCAACTATTGACAGAATAAGTGTATTTGTGTCATGTCTATACGTATATGAACCTATAGGGTAACACACTTAAGGGGCTGGAAGCCTAATGAGGATTAGATCCGAATTAGACCAGGCTTAGGCTACTAATGGGCTGCTAATGTAGAAGCCCACTAGGGACGCCTATATAATAGAGGGTTGGGGCAAGCTGACCAGGACAGACCATTCCTCCCAGCCGCCACCCCTCACGCCTATGTTGCACGCGTGGACCTAGCAGTCCGGCGTCTGACGCTTCCACCTTATACGTGTGGATACCTTGGAGGTGCTACATTTGTGGCACTTGGACGAGTCACACAAAGGGATCTACTCATGGGACGAGGACAAGGAGGAGACGTAGAACGTCTACACTGCCTCGATGCGTTACATCAAGTTCCGCAACTGCGCGTCTAGTGGTAATCCCGTGATCTATGACAACAGTAATCCTGGTTTACGCGGTAGAAAATTTTGATTTGCGCTAGTGTAGCCTACTCGTATCCCTTCAGTTAACATAATCTACGGATCTGACGCTTTCAGGTCCGTGTGTATTTGCATGTCTTTGCGTCTTCACGCATCACTCATTCTCCAATGAGATGACATTGTATAAATTTGGTCTTTTGGTGAGACCTTTAGTTCCTTGGGGTTAAATCATGTCGATACTATTGTCGTACAATATATCTTTAGTGTTAGCCCATTGCGAACCACACCTTAGTTTGATAACAAACTACTTGACACAAATGCCCTCCTTTGTTGCTACTATAGAAGTCATATACTTAGCCTTTTGTTGCAGTATCCGTCACAATGTCTTAACTTTGGAATTCATCCAAATACATCATGGAAACTTTCTTTCCATTTAATTGTGCCACCCATAGTAGAAATTGAGATAAACTTAATTTTGTATCTTGTGACAAAACTAGTATCAACGTAACGCTTTACAATGAACTATTTGTATTTGTTTGTCACCGCTACACAAATATATTCTTAGTTCTTCCAAATATCATAAGAATATCCTTACTATCGTCCAATGATCATTTTATGATTCATTCTGGTATATGCTCATAACATTTAGAGCATATGACATATCTGGATGTGTACATATCATGGTATGATTGATCAAAACATTCTTGTGATTTCACTCATCAAGTGTCAAAGCACTTGAATCTTGTTTCACTAATCAAGTGTCGATACACTTGAATCTTGATTCAATTCTTTTCCATGCGACAAGATCCTTTTTTCGTCATTTTTATATTGAACCCCTTCAATATCTCATATATGTACATTTGTCACGACCATATTAGCCTCACTTTCTATCCATGTGGACATTCATGCTAAATATTCGGGTTTTTCCTAAGTCTTTCATCGAAATGAAATTCTTAACCTCTGTCAATAAAAGATACATCATTTCCAATCAACAAGATGTCCTCCACATAATGTATTAGAAATATGTATCATCGCTTCCACTTAATTTCTTGCAAATGCAATCATCTTCATCGTCTCCATATGAAAACTCCTTCAATAGTTTCATCACGGTGAAGATTCCAACTACGCGATGCTTACTTCAACCATTGAAGTTTGCATGCCCTTTTTAGCATCCTTTGAATTAACAAAACCCTTTGGATTGTGTCATGCACACGTCCTAGGTAACCATTCTTTTAGAAGAACTTTGTTTTGTTTATTCATCTACCATATACCAAATTATATGTAGTGGTTGCTACTTTAATTCGTCCAGACTAAATATCGATATGAAAGATCAAATCTTGTCATAGTCAACTCCTTGAACATTGTCGTAAAATACTTTACGACATGTCGACTATTTCATAGATGTCAAACATCAATGTCTGTTTCTTTATAGATCCAAATACAACCGATAGGTTTTTACATCTTTCCGAAGGGTCTTCCAAGTTCAAAAAACTTGATTTCTCGTATATGGAACTATCACGGATTTTATGGCTTCAAGCCATTTGACGGAGTCAGGGCCCATCATCGCTTCTTTGCACGTAGTCGGTTCATCATTGTCAAACAATTATTTACTCTCAAATATCAGCATTTGATTGTTTATCCGACCTACTTGGTTCAATAGGAACTTAGATCTCCGTGACCACAACCTTTGAGGCACATAAGCTATGAGCATTATGGCTGCCTCCGGAACAATTTCCGGTGCTACGCAACTTAGCACATTTAGCTAAGATTCGTTAACCTTATCAAAGTTCTACTGTCCTCCCACTTAACTTTTATGACAAATTCCTTTTTCAAGAAACTTCATGTTTCAAGCGACAAACCCTTTTGTCCTCGGTGTTATGGAGGAATAACCAATTGTTATTCTAAATAACCTACAAAGACATGCTTATCCAACTTTGGTTGTAAACATCTTACTTCTGCTTAGCATACCAAAATTTAAGAAAGGACAACTTGGGTTTTACCCAAACCATAACTTCCATGGTGTCATTTCAACGGATCAAGATGGAGCTCTTTTCAGTGTAAAAGCGGTAGTCTCTAAAGCTTTAATCTTTTCAAACATAATGGCAGTTTTATAAATAACACCTTTGATCCAACCATGTCAAACAAGGTTTCATTACAAATCTCAAACACTCCATATTCCTATGGTGTTTCGGGAGATGCAAATCTAGGTTTTTTGCTAAACTTGCAACTCAAATAAATCCCTTTATGATAAAATCATAAATTATTTATTTTCTTGTTACACTTGCAACTCAAATAAATCCCTTATGATAAAATCATAAATCATTTATTTTCTTGTTACAATGATTTTCCACTTCATCTTGAAAGTCTTTGAACGTTTTCAAAAATTTCATACTTCTTTCTCATTAAGTGAACATTCACTCAAATTTCTGGAGAAAGCATATGAAGTTGAAATCCATCGCTTACGACTGTACATAATGGACTACATACATCGATATGTATAAATTCCAATATTTTAGTCGTTTGTTCTTTGGCCTTTGAATGAAGTTTTAATTATCCCGAGGAAAGTCTAACAAGCGTCACTTGATCAAATCAAAGACTCCAAAAATCCATGAATATCGATTTTCTTCATGTTTTCTTTCCAATATAATTTAAATGGCGATGTCACTTCGTAAGTGATTTTTCAATCATTTGTCTTGCGACATTTTAGCATTAGTTCTATTGGATGTGATTTCTCCAACAAGATTTGTAAATCATCCATCTTATATGGAATATGGTAATTATTTGAACAATCTTTGTTCTTATAATACCTAATTTAAATAACTATTATTAAAACAAATCTTGAAGGTAAGCTTTGATGTCAACGAGAAATACAAACAATGGTTTGTTTGTTTTCGATGAACATCATCACATATTCTCTTGCTAGTTACTTAGGCCATTGTGGTTCATGAATTGCGTCGTTCCGTATGAAATTTCATACCAACCAATTCAGTATTCAATACCCAAGAACCACATTGTTTAACAAGCAAAGAATACAACCATAACATGTATATCATCCATATACCTAAATTGGATATTTCCAATCTTTTCTTTTCTGCCAAATATATTTTATAGATTCTCTTTCAGCATTTCCTTTTCCTTTTTAAAAGAATATATCAACATCAACAGTGACGCCATATACATGACACATATTCCACAGCGTGTATATTCCAATACAAATACCTTTGGACTTGCACTTTGAAGTAGATCACCCTCATCAAATGATCGGTGTTCTTTCAAAATCCATTCTTTAGTAATCTTTTAGTGTAGTAAACACTTTACATACATATTCTATTCATCCTTATCATCACGACTTTCATGATCAAGCTAATGTAGCTTATAAAGGCGAATCGTGAGTATAACGTCACTTTCCAAAACCCTTTTGGATGATTAGGATGTCTAGCATCTCCAACCTTCGCAAATTCTCATCCAATATGAGAACATACATTATACTCTATCATATTGCAACCAGAACATTGTTTCAGATATCATTATATATGCCACACATGATGGTTTCTAAAACAATTCTTTCAGCTCCTAGATAACCTTGATATTTAAAAACAATCAAGAATCAGGGAGGCAAACATGATACTTAAGATACTAACACTGGAATTATTACTCTCGATTTAATACTAACTATTAAATTTCACGAAGTAAATAGAGTTTGCTAAAAGTTTGCAATAGGACTTTAAACTTTAGATTGACACTCAACACAATACGATACCAGTTCGTAAAGTATATATCTAGAATTCTATAGTTCTATTATCTCAATTACAACTATGCATAAGGTGGTGATAGAATGCTAATGACTACAACAAATTATCAAAATTCACTTTGATTTAATTTATGATAAATTGAGTTCTTCTAATCCAAATTAGAAATGAACTCCCACTCAAAAACGACATCCCTCATGTCTTTTTGGTGATTACATGAACCAAATCCACTACACCAAGTCCGAACATCACGTGAGTCGGTGTAGCTTCAAAGGCAAGCATCAAATGGGCATCATATCTTCCATATGACTCATGCTTAACCTTTCTATCTGTGTTCCGAGGCCATGTCTATACATGCTAGGCTCGCCAAGTAAGAACCTTAGTATTCGTGTGTGTAACTGTCTTACACCCGAAATATGATTGTGGATCCAAGAACACCCGATCATCACGTGATGTCTTGGAGTGACAAAACACAACCAGTGCATACTTAAGGGAGAACACATTTTTATCTTGATATCTAAATGAGGGATCATATTATTATGCTAATAAAACGCCAAACAAGAAATATAAGATGCAACAAACATCACATGTTAATAAGTGAAATGATATGGTTCTTGCACTTGATCATCATGTGCATCATGGTATGATCGCCATCATACCTCTATGTGTAAGGCCAAGGTCTATGGAACTTGCACGTTATTTGTTCTATAAGACTATCAAATTATACTTCTACTTACAACATCACCATATCATGACACTAGCCCAACAACAATCTAAACTAGACGGCTCTAATTAATCCGTTGCAAGTTTTATTTGCCTTAGGGCTTTCAAAGAAAGAACCGTTCTTACCTACAAACATGAACCATAACGAGGATAACCAAATTGTTGACAACTCGTTGCAAATTAGATATTGACTATATTAGGAGACAGACACCCACTAGCCACTTATGCAAAACTAGTTGCTTGTCAAGCGTGGAACAGGTCTCATGTGCGAGGACATGTAAAGTTTGTCCGGGCCGCTTTATCCCACTATGCCACCAATATCCAAAGTACAACTAAGAAGCAATAAAATGATTATCATCGCCCACATACTCATATGTGTACTATCCATACAAAGCATCTATGCATAGACCTGGCTCTGATACCATTGAAGGGTTCGCAGCATAGAAAACAAAAAATTTCCTACGATGGGACCAACTATGTACCAAGATCTATCTACTAGATACAAGCAACGGGCAGATGTACATCCGTAGAGAACATACCCTTGAAGATCGACAAAGCTTAACGAGGTTGAACTCGTGGTTGATGTAGACGATCTCTTGCCGATCTCAAGATCGAGAGGAAGTCCTAGCGCCACAAATCAGAGGCGCATTCGTGCTCGCACACACGTGCGAAGCACCGAGCAACCTCCGCCTCCTCGCTCCAGCGATGCAGCGGAAGCACAACTTTTTCTTGCCGAAAAGCCACTGGGAACATGTATCTTGCTAGTCCGAGACCATGGGGATAAATTCTAGAGGGGGAGAGAGATCCTTCACGAGGAGGTGTGAGTGAGAGAGAGGGAGGGGGATCCTTTTATAGGAGTAGGGGGAACCCCAAGGGGGTGTCTGGCGCATGGGGGCTGCCCCCTTTCCCTCCCTTCATTCATGTGGGTGGACACTCCACTCACAAAAGTCCCTTCAATTTTCTCCACTCAAAATCCCACTCAAATTCCCATTAAATTTTCACCAAATTTAATGCAAACTCTCATTAAATAAAACTCCTTTTATTTATTCAGAATTTTGTAATTACTTTAATGACAAACATTAAAATATAATGCCTTGCTAGTATTTCATTTCACATGCAGAAACACTTTCTGCAATTTCATCCAAAAACCAGTTTCGGTATCTAGTGAAATAAATTCCTGCGCTTGTTATTCTTTTTAGCATGAAACCTTTGCTCCAAATGGTGTCGGTGTCTCTTAAGTGTGTCACCCTATGGTTCACAAATAATGCGGACATGATCGAGACCAATCTTAGATCAATAATCAGAAGCGGGACCTGGAGATCCATACTGACTCCCACACATTAAACGATGACTTTCTTGTGATCGTGAGAACCTTTTACGCTAGTATCTTAATCCCTTGTATCGCGATATATTACATGTACGAGATTCGATCATCGCTATCTCCATACCTAGTTTGATCTCGTTACTGACATGTACTCTTTTCTTGTTCCCGTGATATAACATTCTAGTGATCAAATCACTTGCTTGCAAGCTAATCAATGTGATATCACCGAGAGGGCCTATAGCATATCTATCCGTCATCGGGATGAACAAATTCCACTCTCGATCCATGGGCCTCAAGATAACACTTTAGTAGTACTGAACCCATCTTTATAATCAACCTGTTACGGTGTGACGTTTGATGTTATCAAGATACTCTTCCAGTGTTAGTGATTGACATGATCTCATGGTCTAAGGATTAGGATCACTTCGTATGATATTATAGCAATATAAACTCAGCGACTTTGATCGTAATGCTATACTTCGGATGAATATTCATCACACCATTCCAATAATGTAGTGAACGCGCTATTAACAACATCCAATGTCCATGATCAGGAAACCTTGATTATCTTGTTAGTCAACGAACTAGTTTATAAGAGAGGCATAACTAGGAACTTTCTGTTTGTTTATTAAACAGACATGTATTAATGTTTCCGTATTAATACAATTATAGCATGTAAAATAAACTTTTATCATAAACAAGGAATACAATAATAACCACTTTATTATTGCCTCTCGGGAATATTCCCTTCACATCGTCCTAGATCGGGGGGATCTGAAGTTCTTCCCGGCACCCTGCCGGAGGGGAGATCATCCCGGAGGCCTTCTTCTCCGGTATGAAGCATGAGTAGTTCCACCTTGGACTACGGGTCCATGTAGTAGCTAGGTGGTTGTATCTCCTCCTTTGTGCTTTCATGTATAGATCTTCTGAGCTCCGTTCATGATTAAGATCTCATCTATTTGTAATCATGCATGTTGTGTTTAAGGGGATCCGATGGATATTGAGATTACTATGTCAGATTGATTAATGGTTTTGTCTATTTGATTCTATCATGCCTGTGTTATTTGTGATCTTGCATGCTCTCCGTTGTTAGTAGATATCTTGGCCAAGTAGTTGCTAGTGACTCCAAGAGGGGGTATTTATTCTCGATAGTGGGTTCATGCCTCTACTTAATCAAGGGAAGTGACAGAAATCTCTACGGTTGTAGATGTGTTGTTCCCACTAGGGAGATAACAATGGTCTCTTGTTCATGGAACAAGTGGATTGTTTACCTTACACACTTTGCTTAAAGCAGTTGTCTGTTGCTTGCAACTTAATACTAGAGGGGGTTCGGATGATAACCTGAAGGTGGACTTCTAGTCATATATGCAATTGGATGGCGGTATATGTATATTGTTGTATTGCGCAATCGAATCTCATAGGATCTTTGTGTCTGGTAATTGCATTGTTATGCCTTGCTCGGTCATGTCAATTGCCCTGCTGTAATTTGTTTACCCTTCATGCCATGTTTGTTTATCTAAGGAGAGCACCTCTAGTGAACTATGGACCCCGGTCCAATCTTTACCATTGATACATCTTCCACTGTTACTGTTTACTTGCTGCAAACTATCATTACCTTCCACGCCATACAATTAATCCTTTGTTACAGAAAACCGGTGAGCTTGACAACCTCACTGTTCGTTGGGACAAAGTCTTGATTTTGTGTTGTGCAGGTTTCCACGTTGCTTGCAACACCTTTGAGATGTTTCCTTCGTCCTACTAGTTCGATAACCTCGGTCTCTACTGAGGGAAAACTTGCTGATGTGCTCATCACACCTTGCTCTTGGGGTTTCCAACGAAGCGCTCCCACGACAAGCACCGAGCGCCATCAGAGAGTTGTGTAGCGCCAGATGCTTCAGCAGATCCATTCGACGAACGCGGATGCCGAAAAATTTCAAGCTTCATTCAGTCACTACGAAGTTCGACGGTACCCAGAACCCGAAGGCCTGGCTCAGCGACCACCTATCATCCGTAAAGCTGCACGGCGACAACAGGAACACCGCCCTACAATGCCTTCAGCTGCAGCTGATAGGCACAACTAGGATCTGACTCAGTAGCCTGTCCTCCGGCTCCATTTGAAGCTGTGAGGAGCTAGCATACAGCTTCATCCGCAACTTCAAGAGCACCAGCAAGAGGCCAGCCTCGATCGAGGAACCGCGAGCCTGCACCCAACGTACCGGCGAGTCCATTCGCTCATACATACTATGCTGGTCCCACATCAAGAACTCCGCCGTGCATATTTCCGAAGAAAGGAAAATCGATGCCTTCAAGGATGGTGTCAAGCGCCCAGACTTCAAGGAAGAACTTGGGAGCGTCAAGCCCAAGACGCTCGACCACCGCATGGACATCGCCAACCGACGGGCGGATGGCGAGGATTCCATCACCAAACGCATTCGGATGATGAGGACGACTACGGCCGTAGGCGAGAATGCCACAGAAAACGGAGATTGCGCATCTACGACTATCGCGACGGAGTCAACATGGTTGCATCTGGCTACGCCGACGCAATGACGGCAACCGCAGCAGCGGATACCGCGGAGGCAACTACATCGACGGAGGGCGACCCACACAGACGTGGCAACGTCGCAGTCACAACGACGAGCCTTCGGCATACGACAAATTGTCTGGTCCCTGCACCATCCACTTCTACATCGACAAACAGGGCGGGAAGAAGAAGGATAGCCACATGCTCAAGGACTGCCGTGAGTTCCAGAAGCTCAGCGAGGGTCTCACCCAAATGCGGTGGCATATTGTGAACCCTGGATTCGGGCCTGCCCCCGTACTAGGCGACATCGCCCATGGAGCTCCTCCACCACCACCCGGTGGACCATCGCAGCCGGTGACAGCAGCCGCACCAAATAACGGTGTGGGAGGATAACCGCCGCCAAAAGGGTCCCTGATGATCCAGAAGGGGCGCCCTACCAACAGGGTGAAAAAGAAGATCACCCGACAAGTCAGCATGGCCGTGACCGCTCCACCCGCCATCCCTAAGTACCCCAGTGGCTCAGAATCCTGCAGCACGTTTGATCGTTCGGATCACCCACGTCAGATCCCTCGCCCAGGTCATGCTGCCCTGGTGCTCGAGGCGCAGATCGGAGGGTTCGAGATGAGCCGCGTCTTCATGGAAGGCGGCAGCGACATCAACCTGATGTTCGCCAGTACCCTCGCAGTGATGCGGATCCCGCTATGTAGACTGGAACAATCAGACACAACGTTCCACGACATAGTCCCAGGAAACGGCATTTACCCTCTGGGAAAAATATAGCTCGACGTCGTCTTTGGCCAGCCCGAAAACGACGGGCGTGAGCGGCTAGAGTTTGAAGTGGTGGATTGGCCATCACAGTACCACGCCATCCTCGGGCGCGTGGCATTCGCACGATTCCTAGCAGTACCGCACTACACGTACCTGCTACTGAAGATGCCAGGACCCAGGGATGTCATCACCATCCAGGGAAGCTTCACCCGATCCGACCACTACGACAGAGACTTCAACAGAATCTCCTAGTCGTTCGGCATGTAGGAGGATCTCACAAGGCTCAGAGAGGTAACAGACAACGGGGTACCCCTAGTCACCAAGCAAAATGCACCTGACCTGTCATTCGCCTCCACGGTCAACATGAAAAAGGTGCAACTCCATCCGACGGATGCCTCCAAGATGGCGCTGATCGCCAACGACCTCAACCCCGCATAGGAAAGCGTGCTCATCGAATTCCTCTGTGAGCGCTGGGAAATCTTCGCCTGGTGTCCTGCAGACATGCCAGGAGTTCCTAGGGAATTCGCCGAGCATGCACTCAATGTGTTCCCTGACGCAAAGCCAGTCAAGTAGTTAATCCGACGATGTCCGAGCCAAGAGCTGAAGCCATTGGAATCAAAGTCAACAGACTGCTTGATGCCAACTTCATCCGGGAAATCAAGGAGAGCGAGTGGCTGGCCAACACCGTGCTGGTCCCCAAAAAGGACACGGACATCCTACGGATGTGCGTGGACTTCACATCGCTCAACAAATACTGTCCCAAGGACCACTTCCTTCTACCGTGGATCAATCAGATCATCGATTCGACTACAGGATGCGAGAAACTCTCCTTCCTCGATGCCTACTCAGGCTACAACCAGATTTGACTGAAGGTCGAAGACCAGGAGAAAACGGCGTTCATCATGCCATTCGGGGTATTCTGCTACAATACCATGCCCTTCGGGATGAAGAACGTAGGTGCTACATATCAGAGGTGCATGCAGGCGTGCCTGAAAAACCAGATCGGTCGCAACATTCAAGTCTATGTCGACAACATAGTAATCAAGACCAGAGAGGCCAAGACACTGATTGATGATCTCCGCGAGACGTTTGATAACCTTGACCACTATAAGATCAAGCTGAACCCAGAAAAGTGCGCCTTCGGGGTCCCATCTGGCCAATTACTCGGCTACTTCATCTCCCAACGGGGGATAGAGGCGAATCCAAAGAAAATCAAGGCAATACTGTCCATGGAGAAGCCAAAGAACCTTAAAGGTGTCCAGGAGCTAGCTGGGCGGATCGCAGCACTAAGTAGATTCATCAGTCGCATGGGTGAGAAGGCCCTACCCTTTTACCAGCTGCTGCGCAAAGTGGACAAGTTCGAGTGGACACTTGAAGAAGACGACGCATTCGAGGACCTCAAGCGGCTGCTCTCCACCTCTCCTATCCTGGTCACGCCAAAGGAGCGAGAGCCTCTGCTAATATACATTGCAGCTACGCACCAGGTGGTAAGCACCGTACTCGTGGTCGAATGACCCGAAGATGGCAAGACTCACGGGGTCCAACGCCCAATCTACTACCTCGGCGAGGTACTGAATCCAACAAAGCAGAGGTACCCTCACTACCAGAAGCTCGCCTACGGCGTATTCATGACGGCTCGTCGTCTGACGCACTACTTCCAGGAGCACCATATCATGGTCATCAATGAGGCCCCGCTGTCCAACATCCTAAACAATCCTGAAGCCACGGAATGCGTAGCCCTGTGGGGCATCGAGCTGTCTCCTCTAGACATAGTCTACGATCGGGGCAAGACCATCAAATTTTAGGTCCTCCCAGACTTCCTCGTCCACTGGATGGAACTCCAGCTGCCGGACACTCCGGACATGACACAATCATGGACGATGCACTTTGACGGCTCCAAGCATGAGGCTGGAGCAGGAGCTGACGTCATACTGACGTCCCCTCAGGGCGACAAGATGAAATACATCCTTCGGATGAAATTTCGCGCCTCCAACAACGAGGCCGAATACGAGGCCCTCATCGATGGCATGCGGATGGCCAAGATTTGCGGCGCAACACGCCTCGTCATTTACGGTGACTCGAACCTTGTCGTCCAGCTGACGATGAACGAGTGTGATGCTCACAACGCCAACATGATCGCGTACCGCGTGCTCTACAACTCACTCGAAGGGGACTTCAATGACTGCGAGCTTCGACATGTCGGAAGAGAAAGCAATGAAGAAGCCGATAGACTCACCAACATTGACTCCACCTGCGCATGGGTGCCACCAGGTGTGTTCCTCGAACAAGTCTGCGTACCCTCTATCAAGATAAAATTCCCCAAGGGATCAGTCGAAGAAGCAGAGCACTCGGGGGCTGCGCCACCCGAAGGACAGGAGGGACCCAAAAAACTCGACACTGAAGCCGAGCTTGTTAGCATGATGCAGGTCATGGCAGTTGAAGAGACATGGACACAGCCATACCTTCGGTACCTGATAAGCAATGAACTGCCTGATGACCCCGCAGACACCCGACGGCAAAACCATCCTCCAAGACATCCATAAGAGCATCTACGGCCATCACGCAGGCAGCCGCGCCCTAGTCGCCAAAGCTCTACGAGCTGGATTCTACTAGCCAACGGCCATGAACGACGCCAAGGACATCCTCCAAAGGTGCAACGCCTGCCAGAGGTACGCGGACAAGCCGCACGCACCAGGGTCCGAACTAAGGCCCATACCACTGGCCTGTCCCTTCGCCTAATGGGGCCTCGACATGATCGGCAAACTGCCCAAATCCTCGAAAGGATGCCATGTCTTCCTCCTGGTTGTAGTCGACAAGTTCACCAAGTGGATCGAGGCCATGCCCGTCACTAACCAAAGCGGCAAAAACACCGTCAAGTTCATCGAGTCCATCGTCTACAGATTCGGCATGCCACACAACATCATCACGAACAATGTCTCAAACTTCATCTCCAAGACTTTTGCAAGGGCCTCGGCATCAACATATCGTACGCCTTCGTGGCGCACCCGCAGACCAACGGACAAGTCAAAAAGGCCAACGGCCTCATAGGCAACGACATCAAGAAACAACTACTATGCCCACTCGAATGGCTTGCGGGAGCCTGGGCAGAGGAGCTACCCTTCGTCCTATGGAGCCTGTGTACAACGCCGAACAACTCAACAGGCTTCACGCCCTTCTTCATGGTGCATGGAGCTGAAGCCGTGTTGCCTGCCGAGGTACGCCACAAGGCCCCACGGGTCGTTGCCTACAGCGAAGCCAAATCGTCGGCCGCACTTGAAGACACCATCGACACACTCGACGAGGCCCGAGACATTGCCACGGCTCGCTCAGCGGTCTACCAATAGAGCCTCCGCAACTACCACAGCCGTCAGCTGCGCCCAAGGTCCTTCTTCGAAGGAGACATGGTCCTGCGACTCAAACAAGAGCGGCCGAAAAAGCTCGAGTCACCCTAGGAAGGACCTTACATCGTCACTGAAGTCATCCCAGGTGGTGCCTATCGCCTCATGGACATCACATCAGGATTCGAATACTCCAACCCTTGGAACGTCGCACAACTGTGATGCTTCTACCCCTAGATACATCTTTACTTTCAATAAGGCTACTCAGCCGAACAATGTACTCCTTCGTTACGATATGAATAAAAGCGAAGTCCCTTGGACCAGCTATGTTTTCACCTTACATTACTTGTCAAACAATACGCTAGGGGGCTACGCCTCACCTCACGACCACGTCGACTGAGAACAATGCATACAACCTGAGTAGCTGACCATGTCAGGCTAACGAAAAGGACATGCACATAATAAAGAACCACGTGCTAGTACATATAAACTTTAAAAAGGGCACAATGAGCCCACCCGAAGAAATACAAATTTTACATCAATCTCTTTATTTACAGGATCTACATATAAACTTTACAAAGGGCACAACAATCCCACGTTCTAGAGCATTACATTCGCCCGTTGCTCGAACAGATCTACGATTTCTTTAGCATGCTGCCTCACAGCCGCATAATGCGGATGCATGTCCCATAGACTTCCATCTGGTCGAAGGGGCGGCCCGGTCGCCACCTTCGTGAGATTGACATCACGGCGATGCAGCCGAACAAGTGACAGGGCGGCTTTCACCCCAGCAACCAGCTGATGCCACACCAACTCCCTAACGTGGCCCATGTCTCGAAATTTCACTAGAAGGCAACATAAGGTGGAAGGCGCATCATCCAAAGGGAACATGACGGCCCAATGGCCACCAAAGAAGTCCTCGCTTGCCGCAGCACCCGAAGAATCTGGTGCACGCGATCTTGCACCGTCGCAAGAACAATGGCTCGATCCCGATCCATCCAGAAGAAGCCACCGGCCTCCAAGTCCTGTTGCGTTAGGCAATTCATCCGAATCACAACGCGCTCTTTCTCCTCCCTCGGAACGAGATTGACATCTGCAACAAGCACGCAATGAGAAAAGACATAGAGCTACACTCGAAAAAACAGTAGACTCGCAGAGACTCACATTCCAGTTGCTCACTCATCTGCTGCAACTCCCCCATCAAGAACTCCTCCATGGCAGTGGCTCGCTTGGCCTTCGACTTCCACACATCTGCGTGGCCTCGAATGACAAGGACATCCTTCTCCAAGCTACGGAAACGATCACGCAGAAAAATCAATGGTGACGCATCATCCAAGGATGGTCGCGGCTCAGGAGCATTCGGGGTGACAACAAGAACCTCACCCGAAGGACCCTAAAGACAAATAGGCAAGTGTAAACATCACAAGCACTTTTGACAGCAGCTCAAAAGATAGACTTATATACATAAATAAAGCCACCTCGTGGCATAATCGAGATTTTCCATCAGCATGATGTTACAAAAGGAAGCAAAATGATAAACTATCCTAGATATAACACATGGGCCTAAGCACCCGCATCTAGAGTGGCCTCGGAGGCAGACTGTCTGCTCTTGGCCTCCTCCTACTTCTTCACGGCGTACTCAGCCAGAAGATCGATAAGCTTAGTCCCATAGCGCTTACAGCGAGAGGCAAAGAGGGCGAATGCTACCTTTGAGCCATCTGCAGCCGTCGGCATCTGGGACGTTATGTGCGGCAGGTCCAGCTCCGCTCCGGACGCCATCGCCATCGCCAACCCCATGGAGGCATTGATGCCCTTCTGCTTGCGCTTATATGCCGTCGGAGCTTCCTTCGACAGAGCATCCGCCAGGGCGTCGACACCCTCAAGGGCAACACCCTTGTGGATGACCTCCTTGTAGAAGCGCCTGAGCACTTCTTTGGCCTTTGCCAAGGAGCCAGCAGCAGCGCCGCAGCGATCTTCGACCGCCATGGTGGGATCGGCCAGAACATCTCCATGATCCAGCGCACCACGATCAAACGTGATGCCCGAAGCATCTGAACCAAAGAAGAAAAGTACCTGAATAAGAGCAAGACGAGACGTAGTCGAAAAATACGAGACCCAAACAATTCAAGGGAAACTCGCTGGAGAAGGGTTTGGCTGCAGCCATAAGCCTATCCACCATATCCTTCTCGCGGGCATCTGCAGCCGCAAGGTGCTCCTCACGATCAGCAGCCTCCTTCTGCAGACGCTCCTTGGCTTCAGCAGCATCAACAGCCTCCTTTTGCAGGCGCTCCTTGGCTTTAGCAGCATCAGCTGCCCTCTTCTTCGCCTGGCCAATGATCTTATCGAGAGCATTCAGCCTTCAGAGCGCATCATTGTTTTCATCTGCAAAACAATAAGACAACTGATCAACACCAGAAAAACATTGGAGCAGTCAAAAAAAGGGCAAAAAGTCACATACCTTGGAGCTGCTGCATTTTAGCCTCCAACGCCATATTCTGTTGGATAAGGAGGTTGGCTCTGTGCACAAAGGGATGCAGAAGAAATAGAAACAAAAACATCAAGAAATCATCCCGTAGGACTAGGGGGCTCTGCCCCGCAAAAGCAAAACGACCAACAGGTCACCCGAAAAGGCTCGGGGGCTCCCCCAAGGAGTAAAACGGACAGTGCTTACATGTTCAGGCGTGGACTCCGAAGGTCTACGTGTTGTCTTCTGAGTCATGACCACCCAAGCCTCTTGCTTAGAGGAGTTCGGGCCATCATCCTCAGAGTCGGCCACCACCTGGGGGACAGAAGCCGTCGGCTTCGACTCCGCCATAACTTCTTGAGTGTCCCCGTCAAGGGACTCCTATGAAGAGTTGCTACAAGCAAATACTAGATTATCAACACATTGAGAAGACAAACAAGAGAAAATAGGACTCGGATGAAGCAACTTATGACTCGATGTCTGATAAGTTGAAGACGGGAGCCGCCTTCTCCTTCTTCTTCTTGGCCGGCGGCTACGGAGCCATCGCCCGAATAGGCACGGGAGGGATAGGTGCGGACGACGCACCTTCATCCGCACCATGTTGTTCCATGAAGGATGGACCCCTTGGAGTTGGCGGGGTAGATGCATCTGAAGACTCGGTCCGGGAGCATTTTCGGGTCCGCCCTTCGCTCGGCTCGGGGGCTTCCAGGGTCGAAGATTGCGCCAGAGGAAGCTCAGACTTAGAGTCCACCTCCTCATTGTCTGGTGCTTCCGAAAATTTCTCAGGTAGAGGGGGCATCATCCCAGCTACCTTGAGAGCCTTCAAAACAATGACAGAAGATCAATAACATTGTAAGGAGAACAAGCGAGCACTCAAAAAAAGCGCTACATGCACGAACAAGCATCACCTGAGGAACGGCTTTCTTAGCACTAAAAGGAGAAGTCAACGACTTCCCCGGGAGATCCTCGCCGGCCTTGGCTTTCAGTAGGGGCCGTAGGGCCCTATCCAGATCACACGAAGACAGTTCTTCGGATGAAACTCTAGATGGGTGACTGTAGCCAGCGTAAAGGAACATGGGGTGCACCCTCGCTTGGAGTGGCTGCAGCCGACGCTTGAGGAAGGTGCGGATGATGTCGACACCATCGTCCTCTTTGCCCGACACTAGCTGGAGAGCCTCCACCCGGTGGTAGAGCCCCTCTATCTCTTCGGATTCACCCTCTAAGATGTGGTTCTTCCATGATCTCTTTCGGATGATCTGCTGAGTAGGGTTGAAAGGGGCAAGCCCATAGTGCTGACCGTCCATCTTAATGTCGCGGATGTAAAACCACTTCCAACGCCATTGCTGGACGGACTCGCAGATAGAAAAGGAGAAGAATTGGATGGAAGAACGAATGCAAATGATGCAGCCACCAAGCAGATAGACTCCGATGGTGCCAGAATGCCTCTTCAAGGAATATAACTTCCGAAAGAGGCCAAAGTGTGGCTTGATACCGAGCTAGAACTCGCGAAGGGTGATAAATCAGGCGATATGAAGGAGAGAATTGGGAGACAGATGATGCAACTGAATTCCATAGAAAAAAAGAAGCCCACGAAGGAATTCGTGAGCAGGAAGGGAAAGACCAAGGATGACGAAGGCTAAAAACATCACCCGAAACCCTTCGGGTTGGCGGGGGATTACCTCATCGCCGAGGAGGATGGCGTCCTCCTTATTCTGGAGGATCAACCCAGCGTCGCGCAGCTCGCGCAGATCAGCATCGCGCTTCTCCGTGCTCCGCCATCCACTGTCGGTGATGCGGCCAGCAGCAGCAACAACCTTCTTGCCGCCACCGGCGGCGCTCGAGCCAGCTCTGGTGGTAGTCTTCTTCGGCTTGACCATCGGGCGTCGGTGCGTGCAGAGAAAAGAGGAAGGAAAGGAACGAAGAACTTCCAGTGCGCACTGAAGGAAAGCAAAGCTCGCGAAAATGGAGGCAATAGCGATGAGCAAATGACGAAGGGTTAAAGAAAACTACTGTTTACTTACGGTATAAAAGGAGAAAGACGACGCACATGAGCCGTTTGATCCAGAAGCCCTAGCACGCAAGCCAAATCCAACCCTACACGTGTCAGCACAGCAACGAACCGTCGCCAGCATGCCGTCCACTATGCACGGAAACCGAGGAGACGCCATAATTTTCGCCATGTCTACACATGACTAGTCAACTTCAAGTTAGGCGGTGGGACCCACGGTCGTCCCGTCGCGTCATCTCTGCTCCCGCAGATGGTTGAGATCACCAATCGTCAGCACTCACGTCATCAAAGCCAAGCCAGCAACGGCTCGAATTTTTCGGCTGATCAATCAAGTACTTACTCGAATCTATGATTCGAGAAAATACTCGGGGGCTACTCCTATTAGGAGTGCTGGCCGCGCACCTGAGAAAAACTAAGGTAACAGCATCTCGCAACTTCTTTGAGTCCTACGTCGAGTCTGTGACTCCACTACGTACTCGGGGGCTACTCCCATAGGGAGGATTGGTTAAGCATCCAAAAAAATTGTGTCCTTCATGAAGGGTTTCGCGGCATAGTAAATCAAAATTTTCTACGGATGCGAACGAGAGAAAGCCAAGATATAATCTAGGAGATGCAAACAACGAGAGGGATTAGATGAGATCTTCATACCCTTGAAGATTCGCTGAGCGTTCGTTAAACGTGGGTGATGTAGTCGTACTCGCTTCTCCTCCTCGCGATCCGATCCGATCTAACACCGCAAGTGGCGATGCCTCTGAGAGATGCACACGTGCGGCACCTCGACGTCTCCTCCTTCCTCGGTCCAGCAAGTATGGTGGAGAGACGGATTGGATCTACAACGCGACGGCGCGGTGCAAGTGGTGGAGAGTTTCTGCAGCAGGCACGCCACACGCAATGGGAGGGAGAGAGAGAGAGGAGGGCAGCAGGGCGGCTAGGGTTGAGGAGGAGGTGTGTGGGGGGTGCGCCCCTGCCCTCTATATATAGAGGGGTGGGCGCCTGCCCTAACCCCTCCCCCAAGCCCTAGGCCGGCGGCCAAGGAGGGAAGAGTGGGGGGCAAGTAATCCCCCCCTTCTAGAAGCCCCAATTAGGGTTTCCCCTTGTTTGGCCGGCTGGGCCCTATGGGGCCTTGTGCCCCTAGCCCAATTCGGCCAGGGAACTCCCTCATAAGCCCATGCCCCCTCCCGACAGGTGGGACCACGTTGGTCCCCTTCCGGAAGGTTCTAGAAGCTTCCGGTACAATACCGATTAACCCGGAACAATTCCAAACTCCAAAAACTGCACTGCCTTATATGAATCTTATTCTCCAGACCATTCCGGAACCTCTCATGATGTCCCGGATCCCATCCGAGACTCCGAACAAAAACTCATAAACCAATTATCCAATCTATCCTAGCGTCGAGACACGTTAAGTGTGTGACCCTTCGGGTTCGAGAATATGCAGACATGATCTTATATCAATAATCAATAGCGGGGTCTGGAAACCCATATTGACTCCCACACATTCATCGATGATCATATCGGATGAACCACGATGCCAGGATTCAATCAATCCCATATATATATTCCCTTCGTCTCGCGATATTTTACTTGCCCGAGATTTGATCGTCGGTACCGTCATACCTAGTTCAATCTCGTTCACAGCAAGTACTTTACTCGTTCCGTAATCTGATATCACTTTGTGATCAACTCCTTAACCACATGCTTGCAAGCGGTGTTGATATCGATTACCGAGTGGGCCCGAAGTATATCTCTCCGACTTGGGAGGGACAAATCCCATCTCGATACATACAACCCAACAGGCACTTTCCGATCACCTGAGAGACACCTTTATGATCACCCTCTCATAGGATGACGTTTGATGACCTCAAAGCTTTCTTCCGATACCAGGGAGTTGTATTATCTCATGGTCTAAGGAATAAAATATTTGACATAAGAAAAGCTTCGCAAAGATGAACACGATGACACGATCTAATTGCTCCGCTTAGTTTGGGTCTGTCCATCATATCATTCCCCTAATGATATGATCTCATTATCAATCGACAACTCATGTCTATGGTTAGGAAACCTTAACCATCATTGATCAATGAGCTAGTCCATAGAGGCATACTAGGGACACGGTGTTGTTCACAAACCACACAAGTATTAAAGTTTCCGCTTAATACAATTCTAGCATGGAATATAAACTTTATCATGAACAAGAATTATAATAATAACATCTTTATTATTGCCTCTAGGGCATAATTCCAACAGTCTCCCACTTGCACTAGAGTCAATAATCTAGCTTACATTTGGCAACAATCTCACACCCATGGCACTAAGGTGCTGATCATGTTTTGCACGTGGAAGAGGTTTAGTCAATGGATCTGCGACATTTAGATCTGTATGTACTTTGCTAATCTTCAGATCTCCATCTGCTATATAATCTCAGATTATATGAAACTTGCGGTTGATATGCTTGGTCTTTGGATGATATCTTGGTTCCTTAGCGAGTGCTATGGCGCCAGTGTTGTCACACAATATCTCTAGTGGGCCCAATGCACTTGGAACCACGCCAAGCTCAGTGATGAAGTTCCTAATCCAAACTCCTTCACTTGACGCTTCTGCAGTAGCCATGTATTCCGCTTCTACTGTAGATCCCGCGGTCACGCTTTGCTTGCAGCTTCTCCAGCTCCCAGCTCCTCCATTCAAAATATAAACGTATCCTGTCTGAGATTTAGAATCATCCTTATCGGTGTCGAAACTAGCGTCGACGTAACCCTTTACGACAAGATGTTCATCACCTCCATAGACTAAGAACATTTCTTTAGTCCTATTTAGGTACTTTAGGATGTTCTTCACGCCTTTCCAGTGTTCCACTCCTGGATCACTTTGATATCTGCTCGTCAAACTAAGAGCATTGGACACATCCGGTCTAGTACACGGCATGGCATACATGATAGAACCTATGGCCGAGGCATAAGGCACTTTGCTCATAGCTTCTCTATCATTTATCAGAATGGACACTGAGCCTTGCTCAATGTCTTACCTGACAACATAGGCACTGAACCTTTCTTTGCCTTATCCATTCTGAACCTTTTCAGAACTTTGTCTAGGTATGTACTCTGGCTTAAAGCTATCAGGCGTCTTTGTCTATCTCTATAGATTTTGATGCCCAATATATAAGCAGCTTCACCTAGGTCTTTCATTGAAAAACACCTGTTCAAATAACTCTTCACATCATTAAGCATGTTAATGTCATTTCCAATAATCAATATATCATCCACATATAGTACCAGAAATGTCACCGAGCTCCCACTCACTTTCTTGTAGATACAAGCTTCGTAGCAATTTGGAACAAATCCAAAGCTCTTGATCACTTGATCAAAACGAAGGTTCCAACTCCGAGATGCTTGCTTGAGTCCATAAATGGAACACTCAAGTTTGCATACTTTATTAGCATCCTTAGGATCGACAAAACCTTCGGGTTGCATCATATACAACTCTTCATCAATGTTGCCATTGAGGAATGCAGTCTTGACATCCATCTGCCATATTTCATAATCATGAAACGCAGCAATTGCTAATAAAATCCGAATGGACTTAAACATCGCTACGGGAGAGAAAGTCTCATCGTAGTCAACACCTTGAACTTGTCAAAAACCTTTCACGACAAGCCGTGCTTTATAGACGGTAACATTACCATCCGCGTCCGTTTTCTTCTTGAAAATCCATTTGCACTCAACGGCCTTTCGGTCGCTAGGAGGGTCCACCAAAGTCCATACTTGGTTTTCGCTCATGGATCCCAATTCGGATTTCATGGCCTCTAGCCATTTCTCAGAGTCTGGGCTCATCATCGCTTCCTCATAGTTCGCAGGCTCACTGTCATCTACTAACAAGACAGTTAAGACAGGGTTGCCGTACCACTCAGGAGGGGCACGCGACCTTGTCGACATGCGACGTTCAGTAGCAGCATCGTCCGAAGCTTCATGATCCTTATCATTAGCTTCCTCTATTATTGGTGCAGGCGGCACTGGAACAATTTCAGGTGCTGCGCTACTCTCCAATTCAAGAGAAGGTTCAATAACCTCGTCTAGCTCTACTTTCCTCCCACTCACTTCTTTCGAGAGAAACTCCTTCTCAAGAAAGGAACCATTCTTTGTGACAAACACTTTGCCTTGGGTTCTGTGATAGAAGGTATACCCAATAGTTTCCTTAGGGTATCCTATGAAGACGCATTTCTCCGCTTTGGGTTCGAGCTTGTCCGGCATCAACTTCTTGACGTAAGCTTCGCATCCCCAAACTTTAAGAAACGACAACTTAGGTTTAGCACCAAACCATAGTTCATACGGTGTCGTCTCAATGGATTTAGATGGTGCCCTATTTAAAGTGAATGCAGCGGTTTCTAATGCATAACCCCAAAATGATAACGGCAAATCAGTAAGAGACATCATTGATCGGACCATATCTAATAGGGTTCGATTCCAGCGTTCAGACACACCATTGCGCTGTGGTGTTCTGGGTGGCGTGAGTTGCGAGACGATCCCGGTTGCTTTGAGATGCGTGAGAAAATCATAACTCAAATATTCACCTCCATGATCGGATCAGAGAAACTTAATCGTTTTGTTACGATGATTCTCCACTTCATTCTGAAATTCCTTGAACTTTTCAAATGTTTCAGATTTATGTTTCATTAAATAGATATACCCATATCTACTTAAGTCATCGGTAAAAGTGAGAAAATAGCGATATCCACCGCGCGTCGAAACACTCATTGGTCCGCATACATCGGTATGTATGATTTCCAACAAGTCCGTTGCTCTCTCCATCATTCCGGAGAACGGGGTTTTGATCATCTTGCCCATGAGGCATGGTTCGCATGTGTCAAATGATTCAAAATCAAGAGACTCCAAAAGTCCATCAGAATGGAGTTTCTTCATGCGCTTTACACCAATATGACCTAGACGACAGTGCCACAAATAAGTAGTATTATCACTATCTACTTTGCATCTCTTAGCCTCAATGTTATGGATGTGTGTTTCATCCCTTTCGAGATTCAGAAGAAATAAACCATTTACAATAGGTGCATGACCATAAAAGATGTTACTCATATAAATAGAACAACCATTATTCTCCGATTTAAATGAATAACCGTCTTGCAATAAACACGATCCAGAAATAATGTTCATGCTCAACGCAGGCACATAATAACATTTATTAAGGTTTAAAACTAATCCCGAAGGTAAAACTAAGGAGGCGTCTTGACGCCATCACATCAACTCTTGATCCGCTGCCAACGCATCATCACCTCATCCTCGCAAGTCGCCGTCTATTCCGTAGCTCTGTTTGAGTTACAAATATTAGCAACTGAACCAGTATCAAATACCCAGGCACTACAACGAGGGCTAGTAAGGAAAACATCAATAACATGTATATCAAATATACCTTTGATGGTGCCAGCCTTCTTGTCCGCTAAGTACTTCGGACAATTGCGCTTCCAGTGACCCTTGTCCTTGCAATAGAAGCACTCAGTGTTCGGCTTGGGTCCAGACTTGAGCTTCTTCTTAGCAGGGGCAACGCGCTTGCCGCCGCCTTTCTTGAAGGGCTTCTTTGCTCCCTTACCTTTCTTAAAGGAGGGCTTGTTGACCATCAATACATGATTATCCTTTTTGATGTCCACCTCCACAGCCTTCAGCTTTGCGAAGAGCTCGGTGATCGTATTAGTGGAACCAATCTGATTATGAGTCACTATAAAACTTTTGTAACTGGGAGGGAGTAATTGCAGAACCCTGTCAATCTTGAGCTCCTCTGGAATCTTGCAGTCCAGTTGCTCAAGGCGTTGAGTGTAGCCCCACATCTTTATGGCGTGCTCACTAACGGAACTCCCTTCCTCCATCTTGCAGTTAAAGAACTTCTCAGAGATCTCATATCTCTCAGAACGGGCCTGAGCCTGAAACATGGTTTTCAGCTCCTCAAGAATCTCAAAGGGCCCGGGATAGTCTTCAAAACGATTTTGAAGGTCTGATTCCATAGCAAACAACATGGTGCTCTTAATCACACCATAATCATCTTTGCGCGACTGATAAACAGTTTTCTCATCAGCCGGCACATTGACAGCAGGGGCGTCACCTAGCGCACTTTCAAGGACATAGTCCTTTTGACCGCCAGAGAGAATGATTCTCAGATTGCAGAACCAGTTGGTGAAGTTAGACCCATTGTTCTTAAGCTTTTCTTTCTCAGCAAAAACATTGAAGTTGAAGTTGGACTTAGCCATTTGATCTACAATATTTGCAAGTACAAATTAGACTATGTTCATGATAACTAGTTCAACTTAATCAAATTACTAGATGAACTCCCACTAAATTCAACATCCCTCAAGTTGTTTAGTGAACACGATCCAAATTCACCACACCTAATCCGATCTTCACGAGAAGAGATGTGGCTTCAATGGTGGACAACGAAGTGTCGATCATATCATTCATATGACTCATGCTTAACCTTTCAGTTCTTGTGTTCGAGGCCATATGCGTACATGCTAGGCTCGTCAAGTCAAACCCAAGTATTTCAGCGTGTGCAAAACTGGCTTGCACCCGTTGTATGTGAGCGAGAGTCTATAGCACCCGATCATCACGTGATGCTTGGACACGACGAACTTTTAGCGGTGCATACATGGGGAGAACAGTTTTATCTTGATCTTTAAGTGAGGAATCAGCTTATAATGCTACCGTCGATCTAAGCATAATAAGTTACATAAAAGGATAAACATCACATGCATATAACTTTATGTGACATGGTATAGCCAATCTTCGCAATGATCTCCATCTTGTGCGTGCGGCATGATCTCCATCACTCCACCATGATTGCCTCCACCACGAATAGCAACTACAACTATTGCTAACTACTTAGCGATGAAGTGAAACTATTACATGGCGTATAAGAAGTTGACACCCAGGTCATACACAATTATAAAGACAACCATATGGCTCACGCGTTGTGTACTCATTGACATGCAAGTCGTGAAACATTACAAAACATGATCATTGCATACAACATACACATCACATCTTGGGCCATACCATATCACGAAAACACTCCTGCAAAAACAAGTTAGGCGCCTCTACTTTGTTGTTGCATGTTTTACGTGGCTTATGGGAGTAGCATGCTAAACGATTCTTACCTACGGAAAGCCACAGCGGTGATATTATGGTTGCCAAACTCGGTGTAAATCCATGACAACTATAGTGAGAAAGCGCATCCACCCGCATGTGTGGAACAAGCCACACGTCAAGTGCGGAGCGGTCTCATGACGACGTCGCGTAAGGTTGGCCTGGACCGCTTCAATCTCACTATCCCGCGTCATAAGAAGAACACAAACAAGAGGCTTGCAACAGAAAACATCAACGCCCGCAACAACCATGTTGCGTTCTACTCGTAAACACATCTACGCATAGATCTAGCTCTGATACCACTGAAGGGTTTCGCGGCATAGTAAATCAAAATTTTCTACGGATGCGAATGAGAGTAAGCCAAGATCTAATCTAGGAGATGCAAACAATGAGAGGGATTAGATGAGATCTGCATACCCTTGAAGATTCACACAGCGGAACGTTCGTCGGAACGTGGGTGATGTAGTCGTACTCGCTTTTCCTCCTCCCGATCCGATCCGATCTAACACCGCAAGTGGCGATGCCTCCGAGAGATGCACACGTGCGGCACCTCGACGTCTCCTCCTTCCTCGTTCCAGAAAGTATGGTGGAGAGACGGATTGGATCTACAACGCGACGGCGTGGTGCAAGAGGTGGAGAGTTTCTGCAGCAGGGCTTCGCCTACACGCAGTCGGGAGGGAGAGAGAGAGAGGAGGGCAGCAGGGCGGCTAGGGTTGAGGAGGAGGTGTGGGGGGGTGGTGCACCCCTGCCCTCTATATATAGAGGGGTGGGAGCCTGCCCTAACCCCTCCCCCAAGCTCTAGGCCGGCGGCCAAGGAGGGAAGAGTGGGGGGCAAGTAATCCCCCCCTTCTAGAAGCTCCAATTAGGGTTTCCCCTTGTTTGGCCGGCTGGGCCCTATGGGGCCTTGTGCCCCTGGCCCAATTCGGCCAGGGCACTCCCTCATAGGCCCATGCCCCCTCCCGACAGGTGGGACCACATTGGTCCCCTTCCAGAAGGTTCTAGAAGCTTCCGATACAATACCGATTAACCCGGAACAATTCCAAACTCCAAAAACTGCACTGCCTTATATGAATCTTATTCTCCGGACCATCCCGGAACCTCTCGTGATGTCCTGGATCCCATCCGAGACTCCGAACAAAAACTCATAAACCAATTATCCAATCTATCCTAGCGTCGAGACACGTTAAGTGTGTGACCCTCCGGGTTCGAGAATATGCAGACATGATCTTATATCAATAATCAATAGCGGGGTCTGGAAACCCATATTGACTACCACACATTCATCAATGATCATATCGGATGAACCAAGATGCCAGGATTCAATCAATCCCATATATATATTCCCTTCGTCTCGCGATATTTTACTTGCCCGAGATTTGATCGTCGGTACCGTCATACCTAGTTCAATCTCGTTCACAGCAAGTACTTTACTCGTTCCGTAATCCAATATCACTTTGTGATCAACTCCTTAACCACATGCTTGCAAGCTGTGTTGATATCGATTACCGAGTGGGCCCGAAGTATATCTCTCCGACTTGGGAGGGACAAATCCCATCTCGATACATACAACCCAACAGGCACTTTCCGATCACCTGAGAGACACCTTTATGATCACCCTCTCATAGGATGACGTTTGATGACCTCAAAGCTTTCTTCCGATACCAGGGAGTTGTATTATCTCATGGTCTAAGGAATACAATATTTTACAGAAGAAAAGCTTCGCAAAGATGAACACGATGACACGATCTAATTGCTCCGCTTAGTTTGGGTCTGTCCATCATATCATTCCCCTAATGATATGATCTCATTATCAATCGACAACTCATGTCTATGGTTAGGAAACCTTAACCATCATTGATCAATGAGCTAGTCCATAGAGGCATACTAGGGACACGGTGTTGTTCACAAACCACACAAGTATTAAAGTTTCCGCTTAATACAATTCTAGCATGGAATATAAACTTTATCATGAACAAGAATTATAATAATAACATCTTTATTATTGCCTCTAGGGCATAATTCCAACACTTCGGACCTAAGCATAAAACGACTGAACTAAAGTCTTTGCTCGAGTCTATGACTCGAACAGACACTCGGGGGATACTCCCATAGGGAGCGCTGGCCGTACACCCTAACTCTTCGAGTGCGGTCCTTCGGATCAAACATGGCAAAAATCTTTCTAGCAACTTTGCCCAAACCAATGCTAAGTGAGAAGCAATCTCCTTGGCCACCCGAAACACCTCCGCGGTGATAAAATTTTGGACGGTGTGTCTACGATGCAAATATAAGCCCTACAAATCTCACCTGATGGCCTGGTAACGCACCTGACTGCGCTCTATTGGAATTATGCCGTAGAGGCAATAATAAAGATGTTATTGTTATAATTCTTGTTCATCATAAAGTTTATATTCCATGCTGGAATTGTATTAAGCGGAAATTTGATACTTGTGTGGTTTATGAACAACACCGTGTCCCTAGTACACCTCTATGGACTAGCTCATTGATTAATGATGGTTAAGGTTTCCTAACCATAGACATGAGTTGTCGATTAATAATGAGATCATGTCATTAGGAGAATGATATGGTGGACAGACCCAAATCAAGCAGAGCAATTAGATCGTGTCATCGTGTTCATCTTTGTGAAGCTTTTTCTTATGTCAAATATTGTATTCCTTAGACCATGAGATAATGCAACTCCCTAGTATCAGAAGAAAGCTTTGAGGTCATCAAACGTCATCCTATGTGAGGGTGATCATAAAGGTGTCTCGGTGATCTAAAGTACTTGTTGGGTTGTATGTATCGAGATGGATTTTGTCCCTCCCAAATCGAGGAGAATATGCCGGGCCCTCGGTGTCAAATTGTCGAAGCAAACGCGTTAACGTGGTTAAGAGTTGATCACAAAGTGATATCGGAATTAGTAAAGTACTTACCATGAACGTGATTGAACTAGGTGCGTCGATACCAACGATCAATCGGCAAGTAAAATATCGCGTGGAATATATATATGGGATTAATTGATCCTGGCATTGATCTCTCAAGGATAGAATGGTGTATGATTTTGTTCTCGAGTCTCGAGATGAGATCTAGGACATCGGATGGAGAATCATATAAAAGCAGTTTTTGGATTGGTGTTCGGGTAAGGTTCTAGAAGCTTCCGTGGTGGGATCAACGTGGACCCACTTGTCGGAGGATGTGCCTCTCTCACCACTTCTGCCCGTACAACGCTGTGTTGTAGATCAATCTATCTCCACCCCACTTGCTGGACCGAGGAAGGAGGAGACGATCACCGCACCGTCGTGTGCATCTCTGGTAGCCGGGCCACTGCGGTGTTGGATCGGATCGGATCGCGAGGAGGCAGTAGTCTGACTTCATCAGCGACCAGTGCGCTCATTGAATGTTTCCGCTATGCGATTCCTTCAAGGGTATGAAGATCTCATATATCCCTCTTGTTGATTGCATCTCCTAGATTATATCTTGGCTTTCCCGTTCGCATCCGTAGAATTTTTTTGATATACTATGTTGCGAAACCCTTGATCAGTATCGAGCTAGATCTATGCGTAGATGTGTTTCACGAGAAAGGCATAACAATGCTTGTTGCGGGCATTGATGTTTCTGTTGCAAGCCTCTTGTTGTGTACTTCTTATATGATGACGCGGATAGTGAGATCGGTTGGCCTGTGCGCCAACTTTATGCGACTGCCATGAGACCGCCTGCGCTTGACGGAAGCGTCGGGTAACAACTTCCTCTTCTGCGAGACGACTCACTTGTAATGGTGGTGGCTTGTTCCATACATGCGGTAGTGTGGATGCCGTTTTTCTCACTATACTTGTCATGGGATTTACGGATGTTGGCAACCTTATATAATATCACCCGTTGTGGCTTTCCTCGTAGGTAAGAATCATTCTTAGCTTGTTACCCCACCAAAGTAAAACATGCAACAACAAAGTAGAGGCGCTCTAACTTGTTCTCTATGTTTGATGTTATGTGATATGGTATACCAAGATGATGATGTATGTTGTATGCAATGATCATGTTTTGTAATATTTCACGACTTGCATGTCGATGAGTACACAACCCAAGGCAAGCCATATGGTTGTCTTTGGTAACATTTCATGTCCCAACCTTATACATATTGACGGCTTTCGCTTTATAATTGTGTACCTGTGTCAACTTCTTACGCCATGTAATGGCTTTACTTTTTATTTTTATCACTAAGTAGTGCGCCCAATAGTTGTAGTTATAGCAAGAAGGAAGCGCAACGTGGTGGAGGCAATCATGGTGGAGTGATGGAGATCATCTTGGGAAAGCATCTTGAGTCGCTAGATGGAGATCATTGCGCGGAGATTGGCTATACCATGTCACATAAAATTATATGCATGAGATGTTTATCCTTTTATGTATCTTATTATGCTTAGATCGCGACGGTAGCATTATAAGATGATTCCTCACTTAAAGATCAATATAAAATTGTGTTCTCCCCATGTATGCACCATTGCGAAAGTTCGTCGTGTTCAAGCATATCGTGATGATCGGGTGCTATAAACTCTACGTTCACATACAACGGGTGCAAGCCAGTTTTGCACATGCAGAAATATTTCTGCTTGTGGAGCTAAATATGCGGTATGTACTCAGGCTACTGAAAACGAAAAAAGGTTAAGCATGAGTCATATGAATGATATGATCAACACTTTGTTGTCCACCATTAAAACCACATCTCTTCTCGTGAAGATCGGATTAGGTGTGGTGAATCTGGATCGTGTTCACTAAACAACTTGAGGGATCTTGAATTTAGTGGGAGTTCATCTAGTAATTTGATTAAGTTGAACTAGTTATCATGAACATAGTCTAAATTGTACTTGCAAATTTTGTAGATCAAATGGCTAAGTCCAACTTCAACTTCAACGTTTTTGCTGAGAAAGAAAAGCTTAAGAATAATGGGTCTAACTTCACCAACTGGTTCCGCAATCTGAGAATCATTCTCGCTGGCGGACAAAAGGACTATGTCCTTGAGAAAGCGCTAGGTGACGCCCCTGCTATAGATGTGCCAGCTGATGAAAAAGTTGTTTATCAGTCATGCAAAGATGATTATGGAGTGATTAAGAGTACCATGTTGTTTGCTATGGAATCGGACCTTCAAAATCATTTTGAGGAGTTCGTCGGGCCCTTTGAGATACTTGAGGAACTGAAAACCATGTTGCAGACTCAGGCCCGTTCTGAGAGATATGATATCTCTGAGAAGTTCTTTAACTGCAAGATGGAGGAAGGGAGTTCCGTTAGTGAGCACGCCATTAAGATGTCGGGCTACACTCAACGTCTTGAGAAACTGGACTGCAAGATTCCAGAAGAGCTCAAGATTGACAGAGTTCTGCAATCACTCCCTCCTAGCTACAAAGGTTTTGTAGTTACTCACAATCAGATTGGTTCCACTGATACGATCACTGAGCTCTTCGCTAAGCTGAAAGTTGCGGAGGTGGATATCAAGAAAGATAATCATGTGTTGATGGTCAACAAGACCCCTAGCTTCAAGAAAGGTAAGGGTGCTAAGAAGTCCTTCAAGAAAGGCAGCGGCAAGCGCGTTGCCCCTGCTGAGAAGAAGCTCAAGTCTGGACCTAAGCCGGACACTGAGTGCTTCTATTGCAAGGACAAGGGTCACTGGAAGCGCAACTGTCTGAAGTACTTAGCGGACAAGAAGGCTGGCACCATTAAAGGTATATTTGATATACATGTTATTGATGTTTACCTTACTAGCGCTCGTTGTAGTGCCTGGGTATTTCATATTGGTTCAGTTGCTAATATTTGTAACTCGAAACAGGAGCTACAGAATAGACGGCGGCTAGCAAGGGATGAGGTGACGATGCGCGTTGGCAACGGATCAAGAGTGGATGTGATGGTCGTCGGCACGCTCTCCTTAATTTTACCTTCGGGATTAGTTTTAAACCTTAATAAGTGTTATTATGTGCCTGCGTTGAGCATGAACATTATATCTGGATCATGTTTATTGCAAGACGGTTATTCATTTAAATCGGAGAATAATGGTTGTTCTATTGATATGAGTAACATCTTTTATGGTCATGCACCTGCTATGAATGGTTTATTTCTTCTGAATCTCGAAAGCAATGAAACACACATCCATAACATTGAGGCTAAGAGATGCAAAGTAGATAGTGATAATTCGACTTATTTGTGGCACTGCCGTCTAGGTCATATAGGTGTAAAACGCATGAAGAAACTCCATTCTGATGGACTTTTGGAGTCTCTTGATTTTGAATCATTTGACACGTGCGAGCCGTGCCTCATGGGCAAGATGATCAAAACCTCGTTCTCTGGAATAATGGAGCGAGCAACGGACTTGTTGGAAATCATACATACTGATGTATGTGGACCAATGAGTGTTTCGACGCGCGGTGGATATCGCTATTTTCTCACTTTTACTAATGACTTAAGTAGATATGGGTATATCTATTTAATGAAACATAAATCTGAAACGTTTGAAAAGTTCAAAGAATTTCAGAACGAAGTGGAAAACCATCGTAACAGGAAAATTAAATTTCTACGATCCGGTCGTGGAGGTGAATATTTGAGTTATGATTTTCTCATGCATCTTAAAGCAAGCGGAATCGTTTCGCAACTCACGCCACCCGGAACACCACAACGCAATGGTGTGTCTGAACGTCGGAATCAAACTCTATTAGATATGGTGCAATCAATGATGTCTCTTACAGATTTGCCGTTATCATTTTGGGGTTATGCATTAGAAACCGCTGCATTCACTTTAAATAGGGCACCATCTAAATCCATTGAGATGACACCGTATGAACTGTGGTTTGGTGCTAAACCTAAGTTGTCGTTTCTTAAAGTTTGGGGATGCGAAGCTTATGTCAAGAAGTTGATGCCGGACAAGCTCGAACCCAAAGAGGAGAAATGCGTCTTCATAGGATACCCTAAGGAAACGATTGGGTATACCTTCTACCACAGATCCGAAGGCAAAGTGCTTGTCGCAAAGAACGGATCCTTTCTTGAGAAGGAGTTTCTCTCGAAAGAAGTGAGTGGGAGGAAGGTAGAGCTAGACGAGGTTATTGAACCTTCTCTCGAGTTGGAGAGTAGCGCAGCACCTGAAATTGTTCCACTGCCGTCTGCACCAACAAGAGAGGAAGCTAATGACGAGGATCATGAAACTTCGAACGATGCTACTGCTGAATGGTACGGCAACCCTGTCTTAACCGTCTTGTTGGTAGACAACAATGAACCTGCGAACTATGAGGAAGCAATGATGAGCCCAGACTCTGAGAAATGGCTAGAGGCCATGAAATCCGAATTGGGATCCATGAGCGAAAACCAAGTATGGACTTTGGTGGACCCTCGTAGCGACCGTAAGGCCATTGAGTGCAAATGGATTTTCAAGAAGAAAACGGACACGGATGGTAATGTTACTGTCTATAAAGCTCGGCTTGTCGCAAAAGGTTTTCGACAAGTTCAAGGTGTTGACTACGATGAGACTTTCTCTCCCGTAGCGATGTTTAAGTCCATTCGTATTATTTTAGCAATTGTTGCGTTTCATGATTATGAAATATGGCAGATGGATGTCAAGACTGCGTTCCTCTATGGCAACATTGATGAAGAGTTGTATATGATGCAGCCCGAAGGTTTTGTCGATCCTAAGGATGCTGATAAAGTATGCAAACTTCAGCGTTCCATTTATGGACTGAAGCAAGCATCTCGGAGTTGGAACCTTCATTTTGATCAAGTGATCAAGAGCTTTGGATTTTTCCAAATTGCTACGAAGCTTGTATCTACAAGAAAGTGAGTGGGAGCTCGTGGACATTTCTAGTACTATATGTGGATGACATATTGATTATTGGAAATGACATTGGTATGCTTAACGATGTGAAGAGTTATTTGAATAAATGTTTTTCAATGAAAGACCTAGGAGAAGCTGCTTATATATTAGGCATCAAAATCTATAAAGATAGACAAAGACGCCTAATAGCTTTAAGCCAAAGTACATATCTAGACAAAGTTCTGAAAAGGTTCAGAATGGATAAGGCAAAGAAAGGTTCAGTGCCCATGTTGTCAGGTAAGATATTGAGCAAGGCTCAGTGTCCAGCTACGGTAAACGATAGAGAAACTATGAGCAAAGTGCCATATGCCTCGGTCATAGGTTCTATCATGTATGCCATGCTGCGTACTAGACCGGATGTGTCCAATGCTCTTAGTTTGACGAGCAGATACCAAAGTGATCCAGGAGTGGAACACTGGACAGCCGTAAAGAACTCCTAAAGTATTTAAAGAGGACTAAAGAAATGTTCTTGGTCTATGGAGGTGATGAGCAGCTCGTCGTAATTACGTCGACGCCAGTTTTGACACCGACCCGAATGATTCTAATCTCAGATAGGATACGTTTATATTTTGAATGGAGGAGCTGTGAGCTGGAGAAGATGCAAGCAAAGCGTGATCGCGGGATCTACAGTAGAATCAGAATACATGGCTGCTACAGAAGCGTCAAGTGAAGGAGTTTGGATCAGGAACTTCATCACTGAGCTTTGTGTGGTTCCAAGTGCCTTGGACCCACTGGAGATATTGTGTGACAACACTGGCACCATAGCACTGGCTAAGGAACCAAGATATCATCCAAAGACCAAGCACATCAACCGCCGGTTTCATATAATTCGAGATTATATAACAGATGGAGATCTAAAGATTAGCAAAGTACATACGGATCTGAATGTCGCAGATCTATTGACTAAACCTCTTCCACGAGCAAAACATGATCAGCACCTTAATGCCATGGATGTTAGATTGTTGCCAGATGTAAACTAGAATATTGACTCTAGTGCAAGTGGGAGACTGTTGGAATTATGCCGTAGAGGCAATAATAAAGATGTTATTGTTATAATTCTTGTTCATGATAAAGTTTATATTCCATGCTAGAATTGTATTAAGCGTAAACTTTGATACTTGTGTGGTTTATGAACAACATCGTGTCCCTAGTACACCTCTATGGACTAGCTCATTGATTAATGATGGTTAAGGTTTCCTAACCATAGACATGAGTTGTCGATTAATAATGAGATCATGTCAATAGGAGAATAATATGGTGGACAGACCCAAATCAAGCAGAGCAATTAGATCGTGTCATCGTGTTCATCTTTGCGAAGCTTTTTCTTATGTCAAATATTGTATTCCTTAGACCATGAGATAATGCAACTCCCTAGTATCGGAAGAAAGCTTTGAGGTCATCAAACGTCATCCTATGTGAGGGTGATCATAAAGGTGTCTCTCAGGTGATCGGAAAGTACTTGTTGGGTTGTATGTATCGAGATGGGATTTGTCCCTCCCAAGTCGGAGAGATATACTTCGGGCCCACTCGGTAATCGATATCAACACCGCTTGCAAGAACGTGGTTAAGGAGTTGATCACAAAGTGATATCGGATTAAAGAATGAGTAAAGTACTTGCCGTGAACGTGATTGAACTAGGTATGCCAATACCAACGATCGAATCTCGGGCAAGTAAAATATCACATGACGAAGGGAATATATATATGGGATTAATTGAATCCTGGCATGTTGGTTCATACGATATGATCATTGATGAATATGTGGGAGTCAATATGGGTTTCCAGATCCCGCTGTTGATTATTGATAAAAGATCATGTCTGCATATTCACGAACCCGTAGGGTCACACACTTAACGTGTCTTGACGCTAGGATAGAATTGATAAATGGTTTATGAGTTTTTGTTCGGAGTCTCGGATGAGATCCAGGACATCGCGAGAGGTTCCGGAATGGTCCGGAGAATAAGATTCATATAAAGGAAAGCAGTTTTTGGATTTCGGAATCGTTTCGGAATGTTCGGTATTATACCGGAAGGTTATAGAAGCTTCCGGAGTGGGACCAACGTGGCCCCACTTGTAGGAGGGGTGCGTGGGCCTACGAGGGAGTGCCCTAGCCGCATTGGGCCAGGGGCACAAGGCCCCATAGGCCCAGACGGCCAAAACCCTAGGGGAAACCCTAGGAAACCTTCTAGAAGGCGGAAGACTTGCCCCCCACTCCACACTTGGGGCCGCCGCCCTAGGGCTTGGAGGAGGGGCAAGGGGGACGGCCAGCCCCCTATATAAGGTGGGCAGGGGGCGCACCCTCCCCTGACCCCAAAACCCTAGCCGCCAGCTGCTGCCCTACCTCTCTCTCTCTCTCTCTCCGATCAAGCGTGTGGCAGAAACTCTCCACCATAGCACCACGCCATCGTGTTGTAGATCCAATCTATCTCTCCACCCCACTTGCTGGACCGAGGAAGGAGGAGACGTCATGGCACCGTACGTGTGCATGTCTCGGAGGCGCCGCCACTTGCGGCGTTGGATCGGATCGGATCGAGAGAAGGACACGGCTAGTACGACTACATCAACCACGTTCTGTTGAACGTTTCTGATGTGCGATTTCTTCAAGGGTATGAAGATATCATCTATCCCTCTTGTTGATTGCATCTCTTAGATTAGATCTTGGCTTTCCCGTTCGCATCCGTAGAATTTTTTTGATTTACTATGCTGCGAAACCCTTCACGCTCTGCCAGTAAACTTCCGTGTCAACAGATATGACGAAAAATCCCGACGGATGCGTTGGGGACATCACTTGAAAATCACTAGGATTCAACTCCTATAAGACCTCAACGGCCTGAGTCAAATTACGCCAGCATTCATTCCGGATTCGAGTCCGGGGACTCGGGTCTGAAGAAGATCGTGTTGTTTTGTCCTATGACAGTTAGCTAGCCCTGATCTGTTAGGAGAGTCAGGCACATGCATCAACAATCCCTATGAACTAAAAAAGTTCTCTTTAAAATAACAGGCTCATCTGCACCCGAAGGATAGAAGAGTCCTCAGCCAAATCTATGATTCGACTGAACACTCGGGGGTACTGGCATGATTATACCCCATGGGTACACGACGTTGGTATACTTGGTCCAGCCCAAGGGAAGACCCACGTCAATACATGCGTCATGTGGAGATTTCGGGTGGCCCAAGCCCATGATGTCTTCGGATCCTTGGAGAACAAGACTAGAGTAGATAGAATTTCAAAGGGTGCAAACCCTAATCTGTTAGCGACTCGACCTAATCCCGAGACCTGCCCATCTATATAAAGGCCAGGAGGGCACGGCGAGAAGGATCTCCTCAACTCACCACACCTCACATACACACCTCACGCCAGATTGCATCTGCGCACCCCTGTAACCATCGGTTCCGCCGTAATCAAGAGCAGACAAGCAAGAGTAGGGTTTTCCCTCCGGGGGCCTGAACCTGGGTAAACCTCGTGTCCCGTGTTGCTTGTCTGTTAACCGTTCCGCGATCTCCAGCATCCCCATCTTCTCCAAAACCTAAGTCCATAACAATGGGCATTGACGAGATCGTACCTTGTCAGTGTGCTTTTCCCAATCATGATCACTACTATAGGTAACAGGCATAGGAACATCATCTAGTTTTGACTCATCAGCAAAAATTATAATAGGAGCAACATGCTTAGGGTAAGATATTGTTTCCTCTCTCCTTTTGCTGCTCCTCCTCTTCTTCTTCTTCTTCTTCTTCTTCTCCTCCTCTTTTGTAGGGAGAGGCTTGAAAGGAAGCTTCTCCACATACCCTGGTTTATTGTTAGAGACAATAGAAGAAACTTTGGAGGATTCCTCCTTTTCAATAAGAACAAAACACATATCATTCCTGTCATATTTTGGTAAAATATCATCTTTTATAATATTTTGTATGTAAGTATTTGCGTGGAAATTATCAACACAGTAAAGATGATAACCATTCAAGACGCTATTCATATCAAAACACTCATATCTACCAAAGAAGTTTTTCTTGATAACTCTTCACACCCCAAAAATAATGTAAGTTCATCATGTTGATTAAAAGTGATCATGTTATCACAATACAAACTTGCAATACTCATTGGATTAGAAAGGTCATTATTATGGCCTGAGCATTGAAAATTGAAATGACCCACTTCAAATCAAAGTTCACAAATAAAAGGATAGATGGCACAAACTTTTTTACCAAGATCATTTAGAGCCTTATACCATGTTCTAGTTTTTTCATTCCTGTGGTGGATACAATATTCTTCTTTGATTTGATTCTTTTCACAAGGTCTATGTATTCCACAAAAAATAACATGCTTATAAGAAATAGTACTTTCAGAAGATTGAGCGTGTTTATTGCAATCATTAATAACAATTTCATTTTTCATGCAAGTGCCTTTAAAAGGTTCATGATACATGTCCCACTTTTATTTAGGAGAATTAATACGGGAAGCAAAGGTTCTACAACAATCAACAAGAATTTGAGGATCAAGACGGTATTTAGCACTAAGCTCTTCAAAATCAGCAGTTTCAGTGAAAGACTTAATGCAATCATACTCATTATTTATACCTGGTTCTTTACCTTTGTTGTTATCCCAATCTTCGGTATTGCTTTGAATTGTTTCAAGAAGATCCCACTTAGTTTTGACCTCCTTACTTGTGAAGGATCCCTCTAAACATGCATCTAGATAGTCCTTGTAATGTCCTGAAAGCCTTGCATAAAAATTATCAATAATAATATTACTGGGGAGCTCATGAATGGGACATTTGAGCATTAGTGATTTAAATATCCCCCATGCATGAGCAATACTTTCTCCATCATGAGGATGAAAATTATAAATATAATTCCTATCTTTATGAATTTCATGAGAAGGATAAAATTTAGAGTAAAGGAGAGATTCCAGTTCCTTCCATTCCAAATGACGAGGATCATCCAGTAGCTTATACCACTCCCTTGCTTCGTCCCTAAGTGATAAAGAGAATAGCTTCCTCTTAACTTGGTCCATTGAAATATCTACACACTTGAACAACCCACATAATTCATGTATAAAGAGTAAATGATCACCAGGATGGACAGTTCCATCTCCAAAATAGTAGTTATTCATAACATGTTCAACAATTTCAATAGGTATTTTCAAAGGGACACTTTTAGTATGTGGATTTAAAATATCACAAGTATCATTAGAATTACCACATATGGGAGATAAAGTATCATAAGAGCAAATTTTCTTCCCTAAAGATGGGGAACTAAAATGATCATTTTTCATTAAAACTAGATTCCCCAAGCTTAGACGTTTCCATAGTATTAGCAACAATGGTGTTCAAAAAATTCATACTAATAACATTTATATTAGCATGCAAAGAAAGTTCCATAGGTTTTTTAATTTTTCTCCAGACCATTTATGTTCTATCTTAGGAAAAATACTAAAAAGATCTCTAATTTTTTGTTGTTTTCCATAAAGCCTAACTAGTGAAAATAAAAACAAGAAACAGAAAGATATAATTGCAGAATCTAAAGGAAATAACTTCGAGCACTCACACACCAGCAATAGTGCTAGAAGATAGCTTAGTAGCCAGAGGATTTGAGTACCTTTTACCTTAACTCCCCGGCAATGGCGCCAGAAAAGAGCTTGATGTCTACAAACGCTTCTATTCTTGTAGACAGTTGTTGGGCCTCCAAGTGCAGTGGTTTGTAGAATAGCAGCAAGTTTCCTTTAAGTGGACCACCCAAGGTTTATCGAACTCAGGGAGGAAGAGGTCAAAGGTATCCCTCTCAAGCAACCCTGAAATCAAGATACAAGAAGTCTCTTGTGTCCCTAACACACCCAATACACTTGTCAGGTGTATAGGTGCACTAGTTCGGCGAAGAGATAGTGAAATACAAGTAATATGGATGATTGTAAGTGGTAATTGCAATCTGAAATAAAAATGGCAGCAAGCAAACATGTAGTATAACTGGTTGTAAACGGTGTTTCAATTCTTAGAAACAAGGCCTAGGGATCATGCTTTCACTAGTGGACACTCTCATATAAATATCTTCTCTTCATTATGCTACTCTGAACCACTCTTCGGTTGGACGATGTAGGGCTATAACAGCATACCTCAAAGTTCGCATTCCCCACTAGATAACCCCATTGTCAACTCGAGCTCTAGATGGGTCCAACAAACACCACAAACTCATAGATACATCCAACTCAAATTATAACTCATGATAAGTATTTCTGTAATCTTTAGCCTATGTGCCACACGGTGTGCACACTGTCAACTTCACACACGTGGGGATAACCGGTGATTACAATTAAAGCACTTGAGTAGCAGAGTAGATCTAGTTGATTACAAATCTCATGATCACAATAAAATCACACATAGAGAGAGAGATGAACACATAGCTACCGGTAGAGCCCTTAGCCTCGAGGGAGAACTACTCCCTCCTCATCATGGGAATCAGCAACGGTGATGGAGATCGTGGTGGAGATCGATGGAGAAGGCTCCGGGGGCAATTCCCCATCCCTGCAGGGTGCCGGAACAAAGACTTCTGTACCCCGAATCTCCTCTTCGGTGGCGGCGGCGCTGCGGACCTTTTCGTGGATGCATGACGATTGATTTAGGGGTTCTGCCTCAGGGTCTTTTTATAGGCGAAAGGGCGATGTCAGGAGGTGGACTAGGGGCCCACACCACTCCTCGGCGCGTCGAGAGGGGGACGCCACCATGGGGTGTGGCTGCTTCCTAGACCTCGTCCATCTCTTTTTCGGTCTCCGTGTTACATCTGAAAGAATAGTGACTTTGGCTTTTGTCCCGTCCAATTGCAAGAATATTTCTTTACTAACTTTTTTGAAACCAAAAACAACAGAAAACAGGCAACTGGCACTGCGGCATCTTGTCAATAGGTTAGTTTCAGAAAATGTATAAAAATACCTCAAAGTGTAGACAAAACATAACAAAGTTGATATAAAACAAGCATGGAGCATCAAAAATTATAGATACGTTTATGACGTATCAGCAGCAAAGTCGGATGCAACAGGTCCGGCGGTCACGGATCCACCTAAGGTTCGCAGTGTCACACCTAAGGCAACTCGAATCAGAGGGCCACCCTTAGAAAGGCCAGAAAACATCTCGCATGAAGCAAAGATAACTTCACCACTGCTGTAACTCCTATTGTAAACCTGGCTCGGGCACATGCCGAGTGAGAAGAAACTCGGTTAAAATGTTAGAGGAGGCTTGGAGGGTAGCAACACATCTCATTGGGCACTAGAATCCCTAAGGCTCAGGTGTTTAGATTTGAGAATTACTAGCTTCAACATAGTGACTTTAAGCACACTGTGCAAAATGCCTGGGATATACCTGTGGGGTATGAAGACAGTGCAAAAAAGATTAATGCCAAGCTGAAGAATGTTAGAAGAGGTCTCAAGATTTGGGCAAAATCTCTTCCTTGCCTTAAACACATAATTGCAAAAGTTAATGAGTCCATTGATTTTTTAGACTTGTTGGAAGAATTCAGGACCCTAAGCATTTTTTAGTGGAATCTGAGAGACATTCTCAAAACTCACCTATTACAATTACTTCAGAATCAAAGGTCTTATTGGAAACAAAGAGGAAAGATAAAATGGGTAAAGCTTGGTGACGAGAACACAAATTTTTTTCATGCAAAAGCAACCACTAGCTACAGAAATAATTATATCTCCATGCTGAAAAATGAGAACTCCTCTAATATCTATGATCATGATGGAAAGGCCAGCATTCTTTGGAATGATTTTAAAAATAGAATGGGCTCCTCTGACAAACCAGCAATGCACTTTAGCCTACTAGAACTGTGTAATGGACACATGGATCCTGATAGCTCTGCTATTCTAGAAGCCCCTTTCATAGAAAAGGAAATTGAGGAAATCATTCAAGATCTTCCTAATGAAAAGTCTCCTAGGCCTGATGGCTTCAACAATGAATTTATTAAGACTTGTTGGAACATTATTGGAGTAGATGTTACTCAATTGATTCAGGATTTTTATCATGAAAAGATTTCTCTAGAAAGCATTAACTCTGCTTTCATCACTCTCATTCCAAAGACTGAATCCCCTGTGCATACTAATGATTTCAGGCCAATTTATTTATTGAACAGTGTGTTCAAAATCATTACAAAACTTCTTGCCAACAAACTCCAAACTATCATCCTCAAGCTTGTGCATAAAAATCAATATGGCTTTCTCAAGAATAGATCGATTCAAGATTGCCTTGGTTGGGCATTTGAATACATCTTTCAATGTCATCAATCAAAAGAGGAGATTGTAATCCTAAATCTAGAATTTGAAAAAGCTTTTGATAGACTTGAACATTCCACCATTATAAGCATCCTGGAAGCAAGAGGATTTGGAACTAAATGTATTAATTGGATTAAGATTTTCTATACTGGGAACTCATCTGTACTCCTAAATGGAGTACCTGGAAAAAGTTCTACTATAGAAGAGGTGTCAGACAAGGTGGTCCATTATCACCTTTTCTATTTGTGCTGGCAGCTGACTTCCTACAATATCTTCTAAACTCTGCCATGAATAAGAATCTGTTCAGCCTTCCCATTCCTTGCCCTTCTTGTCCTGATTTCCCTGTCATCCCATATGCTGACGATACCTTAGTTGTCATGAAGGCTGACTCAAAACAACTACTCTGCCTTAAATCAATGTTAAATTGTGTTGCCATTTCTACTGGGCTCAAGGTTAATTATGCCAAATCAAGTATGATGCATATCAACCTAGACCCTGACAGACTACTACATTTCTCTTCTACTTTTGGATGTAAGATGGGTATCCTCCCCTTCACATATCTAGGACTGCCTCTCAGCCTTAACAAGCCTTCTCTAGAGTTCTACCTTCCTATGGTGCAAAGGGTTCAATCCAGACTTGGTGGAATTGCAGATTTTCTGAACTATGGGGGAAAACTTCAAATGGTTAAGTTAGTTTTAACATCATTACCACTCTTCTTCATGAGCTCTCTTGGTATCCCCATTACAATCAAGGACCAAGTAGTTAAATACATGAGACACTGTCTATGGAGGAAAAAACTGCTGATGTTCAGGCTAAAGGCACTGCAATGGTTTCTTCGACAAAGGTTAGCAGGCCAAAGAAACAAGGTGGTCTGGGAGTTCCTAATCTTAATATCCAAAATAATGCTCTGTTGCTCAAGAATCTTGATAAATTTTTCAATCACCATGATATCCCTTGGGTTCATCTTGTCTAGGAATCTTATTATAACCAAGGTAAACTTCCAGGTTATCAACTGGAAGGATCTTTCTGGTGGAAGGCCCACCTGAAACTCATTGATGCCTACAAGGCAATGGCTAAATGTCAACCTGGAAATGGGAAAACTGCCTATTTTCGGTCTGATTTGTGGGATTAAGAATGTATGCAATTTGAGATGCCTCATTTGCTCTCCTATGCAAAGAACACCAGAATTACTGTCAAGGAGGTTATTCAGACTGAATATCTTGAGGATCTCTTTAATCTTCCTCTGTCTCAACAAGCTTTTTCTGAGTTTGAACAACTTGAATTAAGATGCTAACAAATTAATCACTTGACAACACCTGACAAACAGACATACATTTGGGGCAGTGAAAAAAATTCTGTTAAAAGAGCCTATTAGGTTATGGCAGGCTTTCAACCTGCTCCTCCACATTTCTCCTGGGTCTGGGATTCTTCTTGTCAGGCAAAACACAAATTCTTCTTCTGGCTACTTCTTCTGGATAGACTAAATACAAGGGATCTTCTCAAAAGGAAAAACTGCTCTCTACCAGACTACAATTGTGCAGTTAGAAATTGTCACTCAGAAGAAACTTCGATTCACCTTTTTTGGAACTGCCCGTTTGCTGTTGAATGCTGGGATTACATTTGTCCCCATAGAGATCAGAGACTCTGTGTTTGAGGCTTTTCAAGACATAAAAACCAGACTCAATCTTTCTTTTGCCATGGAGATAATAATTTTAGCTGTTTGGGGAATATGGATCTGTAGAAACAATAAAATATTTGAGAATGTAACATCACAGTGCTCTACCTGGAAGGCAGTATTTCTTCAAGAACTGAGATGGGTCAAACTGAGAATAAAAAAGAAACATGGTCCTCAATTTGATAGCTGGTTTCAAACTCAGGTACATTAGTGGATTACTTCTGGTAAACACAATGTATCAATACTCCATTGTAACCATGTAACTATACTCTATACCATATTATGATGATTATATAATAAAGAAAAATGTTGTACTGGGGGTTCCCTCTCCTACTGTTTTTCCCTAAAAAAAGGGTAGCAACACTGCAACAGTCGCTTAATATCACTCTGCATGAGTATGCTAGGGCAAACAAGCTCGACACTAGCCCAACTCGGCTAGATGGTGCTAGAATAAGGGGAAAGAACCTCCTTAGTGATATCAACAAGGAACATGAGTCTAGGAAAGGTGATTCGGCTAACCTAAGGTCTGCCGAGATAAAGCACTCCGGCAAAGAACCTTAGGGCAGCAAATGCAGCAGCATCCGAGATAGATGGCCTGACCGGTGAAGCCCGGCAGAGGCAACATGAAAGAGTCATTGAGCTGGTGCGCATAACAAACAAGCATAATGAGGAGCTTCTCAAGAACAACCCCGTGAGACCCGGAGGCTCGCGTGTAGTTCATTCGGCTAGAGCTCCTCCTGCAGTGTAAGCTGCCGCACCATCTTCACGCGGCGGAGGATCAAGGAAAGACAAGGTAGTGACCTCAGGAAGAAGGGATAAAAAGATGGTCCCATATTACAGGGATGACCTCTTGGAAAGAAAATGTGAACCATGACAATGCAAGCCGAGGTAATAGTGGGAATAGAAACCCGGATCATGGCAATGGTGGTCAAGGAAACCACGAGCGTGGTAATCCCAGCCAAAATCATTCAGCTGGAGGGATAAAATACCCTCCACAAGATCTCCGGCCAAGGTATGAACCTCGGCAAGAAAGGGATGCAGGACAAGATCCACATAACCTGGCATAGAACAGATACAATGATGGTTATTCGAAAATGGAGAATGTCGGATTTTCTAGGCCCAATCACCATGGTATGGAAGAAAGAGAAGGAAACAGAAACTTGCAGCTGGATGATGCAAGATTGAAGCTTGACAGGATATACAGATCCGAGTTATTGGAAGAACAAGGTCCTCTGGGTCCAACATGTTTTGGAGCTCGGATCATGAGGGAGCCACCTGTGCCAAATTTTCAGTTTCCAAGAGGGACAAAAACATACAACGGAAGCATAAAGCCACAAGATTGGTTGATTGACTATGCAAGTGCTATGAAAATTGCAGAAGGTAATCTTAGATGGGCAGTGATATATGTGCCACAAATGTTGGAAGGATCAGCAAGAGTGTGGTTGAACAACTTGCCAGCAGGAAGTATCAACTGTTGGTTGGATTTCGAGGAGATGTTTGTGAGCAACTTCACAGGCACGTATAAGAGGCCGAATAGACCTCAGCAGCTTGCCATGTGCAAGCAGAGACCGAATGAGACCGACCGAGAATTTCTGACTCGGTGGTGTAACCTGAGGAACTCGTGAGAAGGAGTGATTGAATCACAAGTAATTGGCTGGTTTTCACAAGGGTGCAGGTATGCATGTGTGTTGTGGCAGTGGCTGCAGAGAGATATGCCAACCACGTTGGCCAAGACAATTCGTATAGCCGACTCATATGCATTGGGAGATCTGACCCAGCAAGAGCTCATGCCAGCAGATTGCAATGATCATCAGCATTACACTCGTGATGGTGCCAGGTCATCCCGGAGGAATGAATTGCGAGGTAGACGAAGAGATGATAGGCCGAATTATCGGTACAATTCGAGTCAAGCTGCAGCTGTGACCCAAGATCAGCCGAGTGCTAGAGGTAATTAGCGTCAAAAGAACAGCTCTCAATAGTGGACTCCGAGAAATGATGGCAAGAATCAGTGGACTCCTAAGCAAAAGAAGAAATGGAAAGAGAGGCCGAAGTACACATATGAATCCATGCTAGATCATCCTTGTAAGTTTCAGACCCCTAACCCGGCCAAGTCGGTGAATCATACAACTCGGTAGTGTGGTTGAATGAAAATGGCAATGGGCAGTATAGAGCCGAGTCAGCCGAATCAAATACCTCAGTTCATATGAGGCAATGCGCATCAACAACTTGCTCTGCCTCCTCCACCGCCGTGGTACAAAAACCAGCCACCGCCGAGGTATGAGAACCATGATAGGAGAGGAGCAGTACACAAAGTGGCGAGTCAGAATCAGGAGAACCATGGATACCCCGGCCAACGGGGCAGAAATGAGTATAGAGAGCATTATCATGCATATTGTGTGTTCACAAAAGAGTTGATGGATAAGAAAAGCATGCAGAGGATGCATATGGAAGTAAAAAGTCATGCCGGCTGTGCCGAGATACATGAACTGGTCAGATCAGGAAATCACCGAGAGTATAAGGGATCACCCAAAATCATGCAAAACCCTAGATCATATGCCCTAGTGCTGGATCCGACATTCATTGGGTCAAACATAAATGTTAAGTTCTCTAAGGACCTGATTGACAATGGCAGCAACATAAACATACTGTACAAGGACACAATGCACAAGCTCGGGATCAATGAGAACATGTTACAGGCAACCAAGACCACTTTCCATGGCATTGTGTCGGGGTTGTCTTGTGAGCCAATTGGCAAAGTCCGGATTGCTGTGTTATTTGGCACAAGGGAAAACTGTAGAACCGAGAATTTGGAATTCGAGGTTGTAGATTTGGAGAGCTATTACCATGCACTGCTTGGAAGGCTGGCATTATCAAATTTCATGACTAGTTCTCACATCAGTTACTTAAAGATGAAGATGCCAGGACCCAATGGAGTGATCACCATCGCTGGATATTACAGAAGATCAATGGAGTGTGCCTCGGACGGGTCAAACTTAGCCGAGTCATTGGTGATTGCGAGAGAAAAAAAGGAGGATTCAAGAAGTGGCAGCTTTGGCTCAGTCGTCAGAGCTGAATATGCCGGCACTTGCCAACCCACATGGCAGTGTCTCTTTTCAGCTGACTAAGGACACTAAGAAGATTCAAATCGATGACCAGTTCCCAGAGCGCACCATCACCATTAGTGCCGACCTAAATGCTAAATAGAAAAGTGAGATCGTCAGCTTCCTCCGTGAGAATCGGGATATCTTTGCTTGGTCCACTCAGGATCCGCAAGGTGTGCCGAGGCAGCTGGATGAGCACTCTTTACATGTGAGGCCAGATGCAAGGCCGGTGAAGCAACCTCTCCGCCGCTTCTCCGAGGACAGGAGAAAAATAATCGGAGATGAGATAGCTCGGCTCCTTGCAGCCAGGTTTATTATGGAAGTACTTCACCTGGATTGGCTCTCTAATCCGGTGCTGGTAGAGAAGAAAAAATATGATCTAAATGTAGCTGTAGTGTGGCGTATGTGTATCGACTACACCAACCTGAACAAAGCATGTCCAAAGGATCCATTTACTTTGTCGAGGATAGATCAGGTTATTGATTCGACTGCTGGTTGTGAGTTACTATCATTTGTAGATGCATACTCTGGTTTCCACCAGATAGATCAGGTTATTGATTCGACTGCTGGTTGTGAGTTACTATCATTTGTAGATGCATACTCTGGTTTCCACCAGATACCGTTAAATCCGCCCAATCAAATAAATACTGCATTTATTACCCTGTATGGGGCTTATTGCTATCATACCATGCCAATCGGCTTACGTAATGAAGGGGCAAAATATCAAAGATGCATGCAAAAATTCTTACATGATCAAATTGGAAAAAATGTCCAAGTATATGTTGATGACGTGGTAATAAAAACCAAAGAAAATCATACATTACTAGATGATATCCGGCAAACATTCCCGAATTTAAGGAGATTCTGAATGAAGCTTAACCTAGAAAAATGTACCTTTGGTGTACCAACTAGAAAATTACTCGGTTTCCTCGTATCAAACGAACATATCAAAGCAAACCTGACAAAGATTAGGGCAATAGAGCGCATGGAGCTTCCGAAGTTCCTCAAAGATGTCCAAAAGTTCACAGGTTGCCTGGCATCTCTGAGTCGGTTCATATGTCGGCTTGGGGAAAAGGCATTACCCTTATATCAATTGATCAAAAAGTCAGACAAATTCACTTGGACACCACAAGATGATAATACATTCCATGAGTTAAATAAAATGCTAGCCTCTGCACCTATACTAGCTTCACCGCTATCAAAAGAGACGATGTTGCTCTATAAAGTAGCGACCAGCCGAGTCGTAAGTGTTGTGCTGGTAGTGGAGCGTGACAAGGATGGTTAGTCAGTGCAGAGGCCGGTATATTTCCTGAACAAGGTACTCTCAGCCTCGAAACAAAACTATCCCCATTATCAAAAAATGGCATACGGAGTATATATGTCGGCAAAAAAGCTGAAGCATTACTTTGAGGAACTACCCGATCTGAATTATTGGAAAATGCACTTTGATGGTTCAAAGTTGAAAGATGGATTAGGTGCTAGCATAGTACTCACCTCCCCCAAGAAAGATTAGCTAAAATATGTGTTACAAATACACTTTGTTGCATCAAACAACGTAGCCGAATATGAGACACTAGTCCATGGCTTAAAGGTAGCAAAAGACATTGGTATACGTTAGATACAATGTTTTGGTGACTTGGACCTGGTATATGGGGCAGAAGCTATATTACCAGCCAACATATAAAGGTGATATGTGAGGCACCAATTTCCGAGATAATGAGCAAAAAAGATGCAAGTTGTCGAATAGCCAAATGGGAAATTGATCTATCCCCTTATGCTCCACAATTTTATAGAAGATATGCAATTAAGTCTCAAGCAGCGGCTAACTTTCTTGTTGATTGGGATGAGATGCAGAAGTGTTGAATGCGTAGTGAAGGCTTGGCTTCCCCGTGGCGAGTCTAATGACCCGGAACACGCCTACTCGATGGAGAACTATCTTGTTATTATTGGAGCTGCCACGAAACCAATGAAGGCATTCAGCATAGTTCTTCTTGAGGCTGCCATCCGAGTTCGGCGTGTCCTTTGGCTGAATGAAGATAGGCTGCTACATGCCGAAGAACTTGCCGCAAAACTGACGGATTGCGAGACTCAACATAGCCTCTAGAGACAATCAGCGGTGCGAGCTAGTACCGACATGGCGTTGTCCTTTGTACTTTCTTGGTACGAAGGCATCTGCCCAGATACCTTGCAGAATATCTACACAGACTCACGCTAGACCACTGATCCAGATCACATCGCTTGGAGGCAAGCTTGGGCCCATCATCTCATCCAATATGCCAATATTCATGGCTGGAATGAGGGTCCGAGTTTCTTGTTGGACGATGTTGAAGGATATGATGGGGCTGAAGATGACTCAGAATCCGAGGAGTATGCGAATGACAAAGACGTGGAAGAGGAGGCTGGTAGCTCGGATGAGCAAGGAGATGGTTCGGAACAAGAGGCCGAGGTTTGGTATTCCTCCAAGGGGATTGAAACTTCTCAAGCTCAAGTCGAGGTTTCTCGCAAGGAAACCGAGGTTCAAGATCCCGAGGCTGCTCCTGTCGAGGCCAAGGTATCCTCGGCAGAAGCCGAGGTGAATACCTCAGATGCACCTGCTCCGGATGTTGTTGTTCCTCCACATCCTGACGAATCGACACCGGCTACCGCCTAAACTCAAAAACTTGAATTTTATTAAGTCCCTGGTATGCCAGACGCATAATGTAAGAAACAGTTCTAGTCCTTTTGCTACTATGTGGTTTCTATACAAAGCATCCTTTTGAGCGTTATCCCACCAAGGCGAATCTCGTGAATCTTTTCACGAAGCCCCTTGATGAAGCAAGGTTCGGGGAGTTGAGACATGAGCTAAATATCATAGATTCGAGCAATGTGGCTTGATTACCTTGCACACCTACCCATGTATCAATGTATATCTTTGTTTGAATGTAGGCATGGACTTAGGGGGAGTGTAGTTCCTCATGAACCAACACTCTCCCTATTATGCACACATTAAAGTATTCATCCTCTATAGTCTCTCAAGGAGACCATTTGAGCTTCAGTGATGAGTTTTGGTAATGAACCCAAGATATATTTTCGCCGTGTCAAGCCAAATTTACTCATATATAAGGTAGCCTCGTCCACCGACTGGTTTTGTTTCTTGCATATTTTTCCTCTTATTTGCTTTGTTAAATTCTCTATTTTTTGTGTTGTCGTTTTGGTCTTGTTCGCCTTTTGGTTCTTCACAGTTTGTGCTCCTATCCTAGACCTTTTCCCCTTCCTCTAGCCCCTTCTATTCCCTGCACAAGTTATTCCTTGCTTCATTTCACACATGGGAAGATTATTCTGGCATCACCGGAATTTCCGGCTAGCCGCCGGTAGTACCGGTCACGGAGGAGCTCTTTGGAACTTCTTTCGGACGCAGCTACTACCGCCCGTGCCTAGAAATCCCGGGTCACCGGAAGTTGTGGTGCTCTTCTACCTATAAAATGTGGGTCCAGGGGAAAAGGGGTCATTTCCCTTGTCTTCCACAGACTCGTGTTTTACAGGGAGAAGCCGCCAGTGGAGAGCTTCCAGCGAAGGTGCCAGCAGCCCCTCCATCTCCCGCCATGGACCCTGGTATTTGCCCTCGACTCCCTCCACTGATTGAAATCTTGCTCACTCCCTTGCATGAGTTAGGACTCACCATGTCTAGGCATGTTCTTTGGCTAGAACTTGTTGAGGAGGTCTTGGTAGGCCTAGGAACCCTTGCTAGAGTAGATTGAACCAATACATATTTGTGAAACCGTACTTGTGCATTTTAGATCTAAGGAACTGCTGCCTTCGTGGCCTCACTGAAACTTCCGGTGATTCACGAGCGGAACTTTCGGTGGTGACATTGTCATTGGAAATTCTGGCAACTCATCGGAACATCCGGTGCACACTATTTGATTCACTGTGTGTATTTTTTCAATCTCTCTTTGTTTCTTCCTTCGAACTTGTGCACTTACCCCTCCTTACCTCCCTACTCTATGCTTTCTTCTCAAGGCTCGATGGTTCCCGTGGAGGCAAGCGTACCCGTGTTCCTATAGGTCCTCCAGAGATTAATGAAGAAGATCTGGAAGTTGTGCATCCCCCCACTCAGACCACCCGTCAGAGAACTACTACTGCTCGTTGTGCTGCGGAAGCTGAAGGGAAACGACCCGATCTGGCCTCTAAGAAGAACAAGATTGTGTCTGGGCTTGATGTCAACAAGAAGAAGATCTCCAAGTGGCCTCAGAAATCTTATGAAGAATTTCGCAGGATTGATCCTTACTTGGTTCCGCGTGAGCCTCTTGCCTAGGATGCCTTTTTCTATACTCACCGGCTAGAGGACATCTTTACAGAGATTTATGCCACCAAGCATAAGTTTGTTGTTGCCCCTCAGAAGTACATCAAGGTGGCACATATGGAGAGAAAGTCTGAGTACTTTGGGGAAGATCTTAAGTGGTGCAGGAAGTTTGTGCTGATCAAGATCATGGAGCATCGTCAAAAATATGACGAGGGGGCTATTGCTCAGTTCTATACCACCCTTCACATGGATATGGACCCTATGGATGTCACTATGAAATGGATGACCAGGAACCAACTGCTGACTGCCAACTGGTCTGAGTTTGCTGGTCTTCTGGGCTATCCCATCTTACCTGGCAAGGGGGTTAATGGTTGGCGCTGTCACTTCAACAAGGCATCTGCACATGAGTTTTTGGAGCCTGTCTACATTGAGGGATAGGGTGTGTGTGGTCAGACTAAACACCTCCAGCAAGTCTATGATATCATGCGCAAGGTCTACCAAAACACCATTGCTCCCAAGGCTGGCAACTTCGATCAGATTCATGCTTTCCAGATTAACCTCATGTTACAGACTTACCATCACTATGATTCAGATCAGAAGCTTGATATCATGAACTACATATTCCATGAGATTGGGCTTGCTTTGATTGAGAAGATCTCATGTCCTAATGCTCCTTACATTCAAACTCTTATCAATGCCAAGTGGAGGGAAAAACTGGTACTCGCTCCCAAAAGATCGCATCACTTGTCATGAGGAGAAGAAACTTCGTGTAATGAAGCATGAGCATCCTCGGTCTCAAGCTGAAAACGAGGCTGCCATTTGGAAGACTAGGGCTGCTAGAGTTGGTACTTCAGGGCATGCAGGATCTAGTGATGATGGTCGCGAAGAAACTGCTAAAAAAGTGAAGAAGACTTTTTGCTTCATGCAGGACCGCGAGTATCAATCCTATGTTGACTAGAGGCAAAATGTTCAGAGGAAGAAGTCGATCATGTCGAAGCTCAACATTCCTTGCTTTCCCGAGACGAGGTCCTACACAGCTCCCAAGGATTAGTGCGTCCGTGACAACTTCATGCGGTCAGGTTCTAAGGATGAAGTCACCGGTCCCCTACCGCCCGCTTGGACCAACGCCTCATGGGTCCCCGAGCCTCCTCCTCTGGTCTTTGGTTGGGGCGCTTAGATTGATCCTTCTTCCCTTTTTGTGTCTTGATGCCAAAGGGGGATAAATATATCTATTAGGTTCATACGGGTATTGCATGGGCCTAGTCATGAGCTCGTTTTTCTTTCTTTGATACTTTCATGCTCGTGAACTTTGCCTCTCTTGTGTGTGTTTTTGGACCTTGTTACTTGTGCTACTATGTGTTATTTGTGCTACTATGTGGTATGCATGAGACTTTGTGGTATGTTATGCCTATGGATATCTTATGGCTGGTTGTATATGGTGGAGAATTATTCTTGATCTCATCTGATTTAGTGTCTCTCACTATATATGTGTTGGTGTAAAGGTATGTCTCCTTTTATCCCCTTTCTTGCACTTGTACTATTTTTGTACTGGAAAGCGGGAGCCCGTTTATGTGTGTGCTTGTTGCATCCTATGAGAATTCTCTCTACACTTGCACACACATAGGGGGATCCCCTCATACATTACAAAAAAAAATTGCACGTTTATTCTTATATGCAAATCTTATGGGGTTGTCATGAAACACCAAAAAGGGGGAGATTGAAAGGACTATGTTTTCCCTTGGTATTTTGGTGATGATGAAAATCCCACTTGTGGTTTAATTGTGTGCTTGAGTTTTAGGTTATTCATTTTCGACGGAGCTTGTGGAGCTTGTGTACGCCTCTCTTGGAGTCTCGTGAAGATGGTGGCCTTTTGTTTTTTCCTTTCTCTTTATTTATTGTTTTAGGTCAACGTACTATAAAGAGGGGGTCCACCTTGGAAGGCTGTGGAGAATCATTTTTTCATGCACAAACTATACTTGCACTGCCATAGCCATCCTATTCTTCAGCGAGAGAGTGATCTTTGGAGGTGTTTATGATGTATGCATCTGAGTTCTGGCGGTACCTCGCCCGATGGAAGTTCGGTCGGTGGTTCATGACCGAAACTTCCGCTCCTTGTTCCTATCCAAGTTCTGGTCTCATACTGGATGGTTCTGTTTTGAATCGTTATATTTGACGGAACTTGGACTGGAACTAGCTCCGGAAGTACCACCGGAAGTTTCGATCAGTCTGAACGGAACTTACGTCGTTTTGGGCGTCCACCGACAGCTTCGAGCCGTTAGGGAACAACTGGCGGAAATTCAATCCCCACCGAGTTCTGGTGGAGTCGGCTAACCAAAGCGACTCCTTTTGAAGGGGGCCTATTTAAGGAACCCTTCTTCTTCCTCCCACCTTATCTCTTCAATTTCTCTCTCCTCCATTAATACCAGAGCTTCATCTCGCTAGATATCTCTCCCTACCCACTCAAACCTCCTGATCTTTTTGAGGAGTGGGAGAGGTGACCTAGATCTACACTTCCACCAAAGAAGATTTGATTCCCCCCCCATCTTTCGTGGATCTTCTTGCTCTTGGGTTCTTGGAACCCTAGAAGGTGTAGGACATCCTCGGAACTAAGTGTAAGGGTTCGTAGCATGGAAAAAAAATCTATCGCATGAACACACACAAGCCAAGATCTACTAGATTGTAGCAACGAGTCGATAGAGTACTAACCCTCGAAGATCCAAAGCGGTTAATGAGAGCAGATTCTTGTGGGTGATGTAGTCGTTCACTTGTCGATATCAAGATCACGTAGATGATCCTTCCGACGACGCAGTTGGTCACACGTATGATACTCGATGAAGACCTTCCTCTCCCTTGTTCTAATAGGCAGCGGAGGTTGTAACTCTCTCCTCGTGATTCCGGCAGCACGACGGCGTGGTGTCGGAGGTAGAGGGGAGATCCCGCAGGGCTTCGCCTAAGCTGGAGTGGGTATGGTGGAGTAGAAGAGGGGCCCGACGATCTAGGATTTAGAGGGCCTAGGTTTAGAGGTAGCTAGCAACTAGGGGTTAGCTAGTCGGTAGTGGTTTAGAGGAGATCTAGATTGGCCGCAACTAGAGAGGGGGCGGCCTACCCCTCCTTTTATAGGTGGGGAGGCGCCAAGGGGGGATTACTCCCCCAATGTAGGGGTTCGTAGCATGGAAAACAAAAAAATTCTACCGCATGCACACAAATAAGCCAAGATCTATTTACTAGATTGTACCAACGAGTCGATAGAAGCACTCACCCTCAAAGATTCCAAAGCGGTTAACGAGAGCAGATTCTCGTGGGTGATGTAGTCGTACACTTGCCGATCTCAAGATCGCATAGACGATCCTTCCGGCGCCATGTCCGTGGCGCTTCCATGATCGGTCACACGTTGATTTCGATGAAGACCTTCCTCTCCCTTGTTCCAGGCGGCAGCGGAGGTTGTAGTTCTCCCCTCGCGATTCCGGCACCTGACGCGTGGTGTCGGAAGTAGAGGGAAGATCCCACAGGGCTTCTCCTAAACCGGTGCGAGTTATGGTGGATTAGGGTTTCCCGGAGATCTAGGGTTTAGAAGTCCGGGAGGAGGAGGACGTGTCGGCGGCTAGGGTGGCGGTGATAGACCGGCGGCGGCGGGTCGGCGGCGGCGGCTCGGGTGGAGAGGTTCTAGGGCTTGTAGTGTTGGGGCAGCCCTCCCCCTCTATTTATGAGAGGGAGGGGCAGTCTTGGGAGGGGTGGGTTTGAATCCAAACCCAAACCCAAGTTGGATTGAGAGAAGGACTTGTTTCTTCTCCCACTAGGAAACCATTGTTCCAGTTTGACTTCTCAAACTTCCCGTTTGACTTTCAATTTAGAGCTTTATTTCTCTCTTGCAAATGCCAACACCAAGTGACCTAGGATATGATCCAATCATTCCACATATCCATGACACATTCATGGACCATTCCCCTTCTGGTCCGGTGAACCTTCTAGACCCTTCTAGAACCTCTCCGATGAAACCATCGGAAACTTTCCCGAACTCCGAAATTGGACTTTCCTTATATGAATCTTATTCTCCAGACCATTCTGGATCTCCTCGTGATATCCTGGATCCAATCCGAGACTCCGAACAACATTCGGTATGCCTACTAACATTCCATATCTACTAAACAACATCGAATCCTTAAGTGTGTCTCTTTACGGTTCTTGAATTATGCGGACATGATCGAGACACTTCTCCAATCAATAACCAATAGAGGAATCTGGAAATTGATATGGCTCCCACATATTTCTACGATTACTTTGCGATCGAATGAACCACTTACATACGATACCAATTTCCCTTTGTCTCACGATTGTTTACTTATCCGAGGTTTTGATCGTCGGTATCTCTGCATACCTAGTTCAACCTCGTTACTGATAAGTACACTTTTCTCATTCCCGTGATATGTGATCCCTTGTGAACCAGTCACATGCTTGCAAGCTAATTGGATGACATTCTACCGAGAGGGCCTAGAGTATATCTATCCGTCATATGGATGGAAAAATCCCACTCTTGTTCCATGTGCCTCAACCCATACTTTCCGAACACTAAATGCCACCTTTATAGCCACCCAGTTACGGTGTGACGTTTGATGTCATCAAAGTATCCTTCCGGTGATGGTGATTAGCATGATCTCATGGTCGAAGGAATTAGGTTACTATGTATCAGAAATCTTATAGCAAACGAACTATTTAAATGACTTGATCTTAATGCTACGCTTATCTATAGGAGTATGTCCATCATATCATTCTCCTAATGATATGATCATGTTGTTAACAACATCTCAATGCTCATGATCGGGAAACCATGATCATCTATTAACCAACAAGCTAGTATTACAAAGAGGCTTTACTATGGACTCTAATTTAGTTTACATATCACACAAGTATTAATATTTCCAGTTTAATATTGTTATAGCATGAATGTAAACATTTATCATAAACACAAAGATATAATAATAACCACTTTTATTATTGCCTCTAGGGCATATCTCCAACAGTCTCCCACTTGCACTAGAGTCAACTAATCTAGATTACATGGTAATATACCGAACACCCATGGCGGTTTGGTGCTGGTCATGTTTTGTCCTCGGGAGAGGTTTAGTCAACGGATCCACCACATTCAGATCTGTGTATACTTTGCAAATCTTTATGTCACCATCTTGGACATGCTCTCGAATAGCGTGAAAACGTAGCTTGATGTGCTTCGGCTTCTTGTGTGACCTTGGTTCTTGCGCGTTGGCTATGGCACCCATATTATCACAATAGATAGACATTGGGTCCAGCGCACTTGGAACCACACCGAGCTCTATAATGAACTCCTTCATCCATATCGCCTCTTGTGAAGCCTCTGAAGCAGCTATGTATTCCGATTTAGTTGAAGATCTCGCCACAACGCTTTGCTTTGCACTTCTCCAGCTAACTGCTGCACCATTCAAAGTAAATACGTATCCAGATTGAGATTTAGAATCATCCGAATCGGTGTTCCAACTAGCATCGGTGTAACCATTAACAACGAGTTGTTCATCACCTCCATAAGAAAGAACCATATCCTTAGTTCTTCTCAAGTACTTAAGGATGTTTTTGACCGCTGTCCAATGATCCACTCCTGGATCACTTTGATATCTGCTAGTCAAACTAACAGCATATGCAATGTCGGGTCTAGTACATAGCATGGCATACATAAGAGATCCTATGGCTGAGGCATAGGGAGTCTTACTCATCCTTACTCTATCTTCTGCCGCTGCAGGACTTTGAGTTTTACTCAAGGTCGTATTGGGCAACATGGGAAAGAACCCTTTCTTGCTATCTTCCATTCCAAACCTCTTTAAAACTTTGTCCAAACATGTACTCTGTGACAATGATATTAGGCCTCTCGACCTATCTCTATAAATCTTTATGCCTAATATGTAAGCTGCTTCGCCAAGGTCTTTCATTGAAAAACTATTATTCAAATAATCCTTGACACTATTAAGAAGGTCTATATCATTCCCAATCAACAATATGTCATCTACATATAGTATTAAGAATGCTACAGAGATCCCACTCACTTTCTTGTAAATACAAGCTTCTCCATAAGTTTGTATAAAACCAAAACTTTTGATTACCTTATCAAAACATTGATTCCAACTTTGGGATGCTTGCTTCAATCCATAAATGGACCGTTGAAGTTTGCATACCTTGTTAGCATATTTAGGATCGAAAAAACCTTTGGGTTGCATCATATACAACTCTTCATCAATGTATCCATTGAGGAACGCCGTTTTGACATCCATCTGCCATATCTCATAATCATAATATGCAGCGATTGCTAACATAATCCTCACAGACTTTAGCTTCGCTACTGGTGAGAAATTCTCATCGTAGTCAACTCCTTGAATTTTTGAAACCCTTTTGCGACAAGTCGAGCTTTATAGACAGTAACATTACCATCAGCATCTGTTTTCTTCTTGAAAATCCATTTGTTCTCGACAGCCTTCCGGCCATCCGGTAAGTCCACCAAATTCCATACTTGGTTTTTGTACATGGATCCAATCTCGTATTTCATGGCTTCTTGCCATTTATTGGAATCTGGGCTCATCATCGCTTCCTCATATGTCGCAGGGTCATCGGTGTTGTCCATCAACATGACACTCATAACGGGATCATACCAATCAGGAGTGGTACGAGTTCTCGTTGACCAGCGAGGTTCCATAGTAACTTCAACCGAAGTTTCATGATCAACATCATTAGCTTCCTCTCTTATTGGTGCAGGCGCCACAGGAACTACTTCCGGTGTTGTGCTACTCGCAAGTTCGAGAGAAGGTTCAACAACCTCGTCGAGTTCTACTTTCCTTCCAGTCACTTCTTTCGAGAGAAACTCCTTCTCTAGAAAGGATCCATTCTTGGCAACAAAGATCTTGCCCTCGGATCTATGATAGAAGGTACACCCAATAGTTTCCTTCGGGTATCCTATGAAGACGCATTTTTCCGCTTTGGGTTCAAGCTTGTATGTCTGTAACTTCTTTACATAAGCTTCGCAACCCCAAACTTTAAGGAACGACAATTTAGGTTTCTTCCCAAACCACAATTCATATGGTGCCGTTTCAACGGATTTAGATGGTGCCCTATTTAAAGTGAATGCGGCTGTTTCTAATGCATAACCCCAAAATGATAGCGGTAAATCTGTAAGTGACATCATAAAACGAACCATATCTAAGAGAGTTCGATTACGACGTTCGGACATACCATTACGTTGTGGTGTTCCCGGCGGTGTCAATTGTGAAAGTATTCCGCATTTATTCAAATGCTCGCAAAACTCGTAACTTAGATATTCACCTCCATGATCAGATCATAGAAATTTAATCTTCTTGTTATGTTGATTCTCTACCTCACTTTGAAATTCCTTAAACTTTTCGAAAGTTTCGGACTTATGTTTCATGAAATAGATATACCCATATCTACTCAAGTCATCCGTGAAGGTAAGAACATAATGATAACCACCGTGCGATGCTACACTCATTGGACCACACACATCGGTATGTATGATTTCCAATAAGTCCGTAGCTCGCTCCATTATACCATAAAATGGAGTCTTAGTCATTTTACCCATCAGACATGCTTTGCATCTTTCAAGTGATTCAAGAAGTCCATCAGAATGGAGTTTCTTCATACGCTTCACTCCAATATGACCAAGACGACAGTGCCACATATAGGTCGAGTTATCGCTCAATTTCAAACGTTTAGCTTCAATGTTATTAATGTGTGTATTTCCACAATCGAGATTCAATAAGAATAGACCATCTATCAAAGGTGCATGTGCATAAAACATATTACTCATATAAATCGAACAACCATTATTCTCGGACTTAAACAAGTAACCGTCTCGCAATAAACATGATCCAGATATAATGTTCATGCTCAACGCATGCACCAAATAACAATTATTTAATTATAAAACTAATCCCGATGGTAGATGAAGAGGTAGCGTGCCGACCGCGATCACATCAACCTTTTCTCCATTTCCAATGTGCATCGTCACCTCGTTCTTCGCTAGCTTCCGTTTATTCTGCAATACCTGTTTCGAGTTACAAATATGAGCAACTGAACCAGTATCAAATACCCAGGCACTACTACGAGTACTAGTCAGATACACATCAATAACATGTATATCGGATATATCTTTCTTCTTGATGTCGCCGTTCTTCAAATCCGCCAAGTACTTTGGCCAATTCCGCTTCCAGTGACCTTCTCCCTTGCAGTAAAAGCACTCAGTATCAGGCTTAGGCCCAGCCTTGGTCTTCTTCGCCGGCGCGGTAACTTTCTTACCGCCCTTCTTGAAGTTTCCCTTTTTCTTAGACTTGCCTTGCTTCTTGAATTTGGTGGTCTTATTGACCAACAACACTTGGTGCTCTTTCTTGATCTCCACTTCTTCAGATTTCAACATGGAGAAGAGTTCTAGCAATGACTTGTCCATGTTTTGCATATTGTAGTTCATCACAAAGTTCTTGTAACTTGGTGGTAGTGATTGGAGGGCACGGTGAATCCCCAAAGCATTAGGAATCACTATTCCCAAGATTTGAAGCTTGCTTGCATGCCCAGACATCTTAAGCACGTGCTCACTGACGGAGCTGCCCTCTTCCATCTTGCAGTTAAAGAACTTTTAAGAAGCCTCATAACTCTCAACTATCGCGTGAGCCTCAAATATCATTTTGAGTTCTCAGACAATATCATGTGGGTCATGATTCTCAAAACTTTTCTGAAGCTCTGATTCCAAACCATACAAGATAGCACACTAAACTGTGGAGTACTGATTCTTCCGAGCGAGGAAAACATTCTTTACCTCATCGTTAGCATTAGCTGCAGGCGGGTCACCCAGCGGTGCATCCAGCACATAGGTCAAATTACCAGCATTGAGGACAATCCTCAAATTGTGGAACCAATCTGTGAAGTTCCTTCCATTGTTTTTCAACTTTTCTTTCTCTAGGAATGCATTAAAATTGATGGTAGGGCCATCATTGATCTACAACATATTTGCAATAGTTTAGACTAAGTTTATGACAAATTGAGTTATAATTAATAGTTAAATTAATCTAGGTGAACTCCCACTCAAAACAATATCCCTCAAATTGTTTTAGTGATCACACGAACCAAATCCACCACATCAAAACCGATCATCACGAGAGTTGATGTAGCTTCAATGGCGAACAATCAACATGTTCATCATATCTACTATATGACTCATGCTTTACCTTTCGGTGATCCATGTTCCGTGACCATGTCTGTACATGCTAGGCTCGTCAAGATCAAACCTTAGCTTCCGCATGAGCAAATATGGCTTGCTCACGTTGTATACACTCGCAGAATCTAACACACCTGATCATCACGTGGTGCTTCAAAACAACGAGATTTAGCAACGGTGCTTACTAAGGACGAACACTTTAAAACTTGAAATTTTGTGCTTGAGGGATCATCTTATAATGATGCCGTCACAAACTAAGCAATACAAGATGCATAAAAGGATTAACATCACATGTAATTCATAATATGTGATATGATATGGCCTTTCTTCTTGTGCTTTCGATCTCCATCTTCAAGCACAAACATGATCTCCATCATTACCGGTATGGCGTCAAAGTCAATGGCGCCGTTTCATGGTTGTCGTCCACCAGCTTCAACTATTAGAAATACTTTGAATAGACAGGCATGTCTTAATGGAATTTAAAAGACAACCATATGGCTCCTGCCGGTTGCCAACTTACAATAAGGAACATTGCATACATCATATATAATCAAAATCATGGCCATATCACATCACAGCACACCCCTACAAAACAAAGTTAGACGCCTATAATTTTCTTTGCATATTTTACGTGGTTTGGGGCTTTCAATAAGTGTTGTTCTAACTTACGAACAAGAACCACAACGTTGATATTTGAACTATCAAGTGCCTGTTGTAAATTGAATCTATACTATGATGGGAGAGACAGACACCCGCAAAGCCACTTATGCAATACTAGTTGCATGTTGAGCGTGGAGAAAGTCTCATGAACGATGTCATGTAATGTTAGCCCGGGCCTCTTCATCCCATCATACCGCAAGATGCAAAGTACACAAAAAGCAATTGATAATAAAAGCATCACCGCCCACAATGACCATTGTGTTCTACTCGTGCAACAGATCTACATATAGACACGGCTCTGATACCACTGTAGGGGTTCATAGCATGGAAAAGAAAAAATTTCTACCGCATGCACACAAAGAAGCCAAGATCTATCTACTAGATTGTAGCAACGAGTCGATAGAAGCACTCACCCTCGAAGATTCCAAAGCGGTTAACGAGAGCAGATTCTCGTGGGTGATGTAGTCATACACTTGCCGATCTCAAGATCGCGTAGACGATCCTTCCGGTGCTGCGTTTTGGCAGCGCTTCCGCAGTCGGTCACATGTTCGGTACTCGATGAAGACCTTCCTCTCCCTTGTTCCAGCAGGTAGTAGAGGTTGTAGTTCTCCCCTCGCGATTCCGGCAGCACGACGGCGTGGTGTCGGAAGTAGAGGGAAGATCCCGCAGGGCTTCGCCAGCCGGTGTTAGTTATGGTGGATTAGGGTTTCCCGGAGATCTAGGGTTTAGAAGTACGGGAGGAAGAGGAGGTGTCGGCGGCGGCTAGGGCGGCGCCGCGAGGCGGCGGCGACGCGGCGGCGCAAGGCGGCGGCGAGCGGCGGCTCGGGTGGAGAGGGTCTAGGTCTTGTGGTGTTGGGGCAGCCCTGCCCCTCTATTTATGAGAGGGAGGGGCAGCCTTGGGAGGGGTGGGTTTGAATCCAAACCCAAACCCAAGTTGGATTAAGAGAAGGACTTGTTTCTTCTCCCACTAGGAAACCATTGTTCCAGTTTGACTTTTCAAACTTCCCGTTTTACTTTCAATTTAGAGCTTTATTTCTCTCTTGCAAATGCCAACACCAAGTGACCTAGGATATGATCCAATCAATCCACATATCCATGACACATTCATGGACCATTCCCCTTCCGGTCCAGTGAACCTTCTAGACCCTTCTAGAACCTCTCCGATGAAACCATCAGAAACTTTCTCGAACTCCGAAATTGGACTTTCCTTATATGAATCTTATTCTCCGGACAATTCTGGATCTCCTCGTGATATCCCCGATCCAATCCGATACTCCGAACAACATTCGGTATGCCTACTAACATTCCGTATCTACTAAACAACATCGAATCCTTAAGTGTGTCTCCCTACGGTTCGTGAATTATGCGGACATGATCGAGACACTTCTCCAATCAATAACCAATAGAGGAATCTGGAAATTCATATGTCTCCCACATATTTCTACGATTACTTTGCGATCGAATGAACCACTTACATACGATACCAATTTCAATTTGTCTCACGATTGTTTACTTATCTGAGGTTTTGATTGTCAGTATCTCTGCATACCTAGTTCAACCTCATTACTGATAAGTACTCTTTTCTCGTTCCCGTGATATGTGATCCCTTGTGAACCAATCACACACTTGCAAGCTAATTGTATGAAATTCCACCGAGAGGGCCCAGAGTATATCTATCCGTCATATGGATGGACAAATCCCACTCTTGATCCATGTGCATCAACCCATACTTTCCGAACACTCAATTCCACCTTTATAGCCACCTAGTTACGATGTGGCGTTTGATGTCATCAAAGTATCCTTCCGGTGATGGTGATTAGCATGATCTCATGGTCGAAGGAATTAGGTTACTATGTATCAGAAAGCTTATAGCAAACGAACTATTTAAATGACTTCATCTTAATGCTACGATGTAACATCCCTAAAATCATGTTTTCAAAGATTGCATATCATTCATGCATGCATATCATTTAGGGATCAATTTCAAACTCATTTCAAGAAAACAGAAGCACTATGTGCTATTATTTTATGTCGACAAGCATTGATCTAATGCCACTCTCAAGTGAGAGAATATTTGTTTTAAAACCATTGTTGTGAGTTCATAGGATTGGTTTGATTATGTGCAAGGCTTGGACAAGAATTCACAAAAAAAATAGGGTTTTAAACCATTTTCCAAAACCTATTCAAATCAAGTGCTAAGGCACTTTTTTTTATTTTTCAAAAGACCATGCAAGTTTAGTGAGACAGCAAGGTTTTATGTCCAATATTATGAAGTGTACACTTTGCAAAAATTCAGAAAAGGTTTGGAATTCAAATGCACTTGATTTCATTTGAAAAAGATTTCCTGAAATTCATCTTAGAAAAAGAAAAGGATTTAGAAAACCCAACTGGGCCTGGCGCCACCAATCCAGCCCAACAAGCAAAGCAGCCCACCCGGGCCACTCTTCTCTTTGTCTTTTCTCACCCACGACGAACCAGCCCCGTAGCCACTGAGCACTGGGCCCTCTCCACGTCAGCGTCGTCTTCCCCAATTTCTCGTGCGTAGACACCGCCCCGCCGTTACCACCGTGCAGTGACACCGCGATTAAAACTCGCTTAAATCCCATTGATTCAGCGCGCAATCTTCGCCCCGCTTCTGGCTACTTAAACCCCTCGCTGCCACGGTCATTTTCCCCCACTTTCCTCGCTCACTCCGCCACCAGGTTGTGCGCATTCGAGCTCAGAACCCCGCAGCACCGACGACCTCCGGTGACCGTTTCCGGTGAGCTTCGACCGCCCCCCTTTCTTTGGTTCAAACAATCGTGACCAGCAAGTTCTTGCGCGTTCCCTGATACCTTCCATTTGTTTTCTCGTGACCCAGCTCGCCGTCCCCGTTCATGGCCGCAAGTGACAGAACCGCCGTCTAACTCCAACGAGCAATTGAGGTACCGCCCCTTGTATTCTCCTTAATCCAGTAGTGTTCGCCGTATACTTGCGCACCCCCTAATGCAACTGACTCGTGCTAGGGCGACGCAGAGCCTCGGCAATGTCGACGTCTGCAAGTATCCGACACCGCGCACAACTCCGACGAGCCCCAGCGACTACCTCTGCGCGCCCCTTCGCCAACGAAGACCACCTCGAGCATCAGCGTCATCACGTGAACTCGGTGAGCTATCCCACGGCCTTTCTCGCTTCCTGTATCGCCGGCAACATCACCGCCCGAGCGCGCCGCCGCCAGCCACCGTCGCGCGCCGCCATATTTGGTCAAGCAATCGTGCGTCGTTAGATCTAGATCGGATGTGTAGAATTAGATCACTTAACGAAGGGGTACGGAATAGATCTAGCCGTGCGATTTCATTTAGATCGTGCGGTCCACGTTAGTCGATCCGCGTGAATCGGTATCAACCAATCAGAGAGCTCCGCGTGGCCAGTCCTTTGTTTTAAAAACAGAATTTAGATCTATTAGATGTTTAAACTTGTAAAATTCATAACTTTTGATCCACACGTTCAAATTTTGCAAATTTTATATCATTGGAATCAGGAGAGAAAATACTTTCCATTTATGCAATGTGTTTAATGGTTTGCCTCTGTAAAAATGGTTGTTTTTACAGAAACATTTGTAGGCATAATTTGTGTATAGTAATTATATGAAAAATGTTTTGTTAAAGTTTATTTGGCATGGTTTGGACATGTTTATGAATCAGTACTGTATACTTGTCTTGTTTGGTGTAGAAAATCATCACATGGCATTTTGCATGCATTCATATATTTTTGCTTGTATATACTTTGTATGTGATGTTGGTGCCATTATTTTATGTGTAGATTTTGGTGCAAATAGTGATTGTGATTGTGAAGATTGTTGCTACTCCACAAACTACCAAGGCAAGTGGAGCTTCATGATTTTATTCCTACGTTTTTCAACTATGCACTAGAAATATTTTGCATAGGACTTGCATGAATATTTTGATCTATATGCTATGCTTGGGAAATCCTAGTAGTTGTAGAATTGCTAGAAATTCCTAAGTTAAGATGCTTATCAATGCCATGCTTAGTCTAGCTAGTAGCAACCAAGGGTGGTTATATATTCATGCTATGAGCAAATATTTCTAAGTCTTTGGAACTGTGTTTTTGCTTAATAAAACAACTAAGTGAATAAAACACCTGGGTGGAATGGAAAGAATGGTTTGTGTTGAGTGGTTACACAAGGCCCATGTATATGGTTTACCTTGTGTATCTCAATTGTGGGAAGCCACCCAGGAACAAAGGGATTTGAGATGCCAAATGTTAAGAAGATTCTAGTGCAGCCACTTGGCAATATGGGCTCTGCCTGGATCACATAGGTTGCAATAACTTAGCCATTTGGACAGTTGGTGGTAGTGGGATGATAGGTTGGAACGCGTCCATTTGGTCTAAGGGAAGGATTCTGAAAGGTCTTGTCTTGGTGAAAATCAAGTCTTGTGGGGAAAGTGCACAACCTCTGTAGATGGAAGAATCTAAGTACTTAGCCATGTCCCTGGTATTGGACAACTTGAGCATCAAGACATGGAAGCTATCAAGAATCTCCTCATCCCAATTTATAAGTTAAAACTTGTGGTTGAACAAGGGTGAAGGTTCACCAATTTCTATTGGTGGTTCCTTGGGAAAGTTTTGTCAAAGAAAAACTTAGTGTTTTCAACTGATAGGTAAAACTTATTTTGAGCAAAGCAAGCCTAAGCTACACTTAGCCAAAATGCATATAGTATCTAGACTACTAATATTCTACTAAGGTATCACTTGCCAATACTATTCCAATGTATTGACCCACTGTGGTTGTAACTTGTGATGTTGTAGGTTATTCTGATGATGATTAGGGGTTATGAGTCTACACTCAACATGCTTGCCTGTGGCACATGAAGATGAAGACTTATTTATCTTATTATATATTTGAAATCTTATATTAGGCATGTGGCCATGGAGTTTGTAAAAGACTATGTTTGTCTCTGGAATGATATGTAATAATGACCTTTGTTTCTGTGTACTTCATCTTAAACTGTGGATGCTAGCATTGATCCAGGGACTAGCATTGCAATCACAGGGATCCTTACCTTTATAAAGGAGGATCTTACAAATGGTATCGAGCACATGTTGCCTGTAGGATTATGACCCTAGGATTGGAAACCACTAAGGAAAAAAATTCAACAACTTCCACACTTGTCTTTTCTTCTCGTAAACTTTTCTAATCTTCTTTCTCATCTCTATTTGTAGATGAACTCCATCAACGAAGCTGTGAGGAAGGGACCACTCATGACTATGACTTTGGAATGTGAGACAGAATTCCCCAAGGCTCTCAAAGACCTCGTGGTTGCCATGGGAATACATGGTGCAGCTGTGTACAAAGGTTTTCCTGTGATGGATGAAGGAGTTGAATACTGGTGGGTGCAACTTCACTTGTATAAAAACAAGGAAGACAACCACAAGGAATCAGGATTCTGCATGGTCACCAACTCAGTGATGCACACCACATTCTTTGATTCAGCAAGGGATGCAGCTCGGAAGGCCATCAAAGAGCTTGGTGATAGAATCAAGTGCAGAATGCTCAACACCCAGAATGATCTTAGGGAAGAAAAGAAGCATACCAAAGAGTTAGAGGCTACCAACCAACGTTTAAGAGAGGACATCATAGACTTAGCAATGGAGTCATGTGATCAGGATCGACAGATTGCCTCTAGGGATGCCCTGTTAGCCAACTTTGCAAGTGAGATGGGATTGTAACGTACTTCGTTAGTTGGACCACCACACTTATCATTTTATTTCCCAAATTTTGTTTAAAATAAGTTGAACCTTGGATGTCTGTAATAGATTTATGTATGCCATGACTTGTGTGTTTTAATTGTCAAAGATATGCATGTGATGCCTTGTCTTGTGATTCATCTCTATGTATGTTGATTCTAACTTTTTCTATCTTATAAAATAAATGCCTAATGTTACTATCAGCACGGCTGAAGAGTTCAAGGGAACTCGTTTTGGCACTCGTCTCATTGAGCTCACTAGTGTGCTCAATCTCCCATTTCCTACCATCATGATGCTTCCCCTCACCAAGTTCGAGAGGAAGGACCTTTGGGCCTTCAAGGTTACCCAACCAGGACGCCAGACTGAGCCAGCCACGGAGGCCATCACCTTCAAGCTCATGCATGATGACAAGGAGAGAGGCCTAGAGGTAGTCATGCAGGATTTGCTTGGACGCTTGTTAGGGAGACACTCTTGGGAGATTAGAGGTACTCACTTCCACGCCTTCGGTAGACGTGATGAGGATGGTGAGGCCATTGACTTCGAGGATGCTGCTAGAGACATCAGAGTCGATTCGTCTATACCTCCAGGACTTAGAGGTTCTTCTTAGGCACCTAGATACTAATAGGACCAACGTCATGCTTAGCAATGACGAACTCCAGGTGCAGCTTCGTGAGAAGGACAAACTCTTCGCGGAGCAAGATGAGATAGTCAAGGAAATGGAGGCCAAGTTTGAGAGTCAAGATAGAAAGTTCAAGAGTCAAGAGAAGAGAGTCCAAGATAGGAACAAGAGGATTTGAGACATGACTGCAGAACTAGAGGCCAAGGACTTTGAGCTCGAGCATCAGCAGGTGGTGATTGAGAGACTTCGTTCATAGAAGAGGGCTCTCAAACCCAAAGTAGAGGCCTTGACTACCAATGTCGAGGAATACAAGACCGCTATGGAGAATGTAGGTCTTACACTTGTTGATGAGGAGGTTGATGCAGAGGAGTAGTGATGACTACTCATTTACCTTTTATTTATCATGCTTTCGATTATTGAGTCGCAATGACCATCCAACATGTGGATGGCTTGCTATTGGTGTGTTTACTTCTCAAAACTTTTTGCCTGTGTTGTTGAACTTTTACTATTATGATGCATGTTTGGTGATTGTTTATGTGATGTATTGTGCATGATAGCATCTATGGGTATCTCATTCTTATCCTTATTGAAAACCACAGATGCCTCCCCGACGTGCCAATCCCAACCCCAACAACAACAATATCACCCCCCGAGATGCAGCAGATGATGACAGAGCCTGGTGATGCAGATGATGACCACGTTCATACAGAATCAGAACAACAATAACAACAACGACAATAATAATAATAACAACAACAACAATCAGAACAATCCACCGGGTTTCGATATGCTTACCAGGTTCTTAAGACTAAGGCCAGCAAAGTTTTCAGGAACTACTGATCCTATGGTGGCCAATGATTGACTACGCTCTGTGAACAAGGATTTGGTAACTGTTGGCTGTACTGATGAAGAGAAAGTCAGATTTGCAGCACACTTGTTGGAAGGACCAGCAGCCACTTGGTGGGATAACTTCCAGATCACCACTCCCATTGCGGATGTGACATGGGCTATCTTTGAAGATGGTTTCCATACTGCTCACATCTCATCCGCAGTGATGAGTTTGAAGAAGAAGGAATTTCATAACTTGAAGCAGCGCCACCGCAGCATGGTTGAGTATATTGAGGAGTTCAACAATCTGGCGCGTTATGCACCGGATGAAGTTGACACTGATGCTAAGAGGAGGGAAAAGTTCCTCGAAGGATTGAACGATGAACTGAACCTGCAACTATCTGTGGCCTATGTCCCCACTTACCAGTCTCTTTGTGACAAGGCTGCCATCTTGGAGAGCAAGATGAAACAGGTTGAAAGCAGGAAGAGGAAGCACTCTGACAAGCACAGCTCGGGATCGTCTCACAAGCATTCCCATTATGATGATAGTGGGAATTCTAGATCCCACAAGCATGGAAAATACAACAGCCACCACAAACACAACCGTCATCATGACAACAAGCATCACCGTAGTCATGATAATTACAAGTACAAGAATCACAAGAGTGGATATAAGAGCCACCACAATGGAAGTGGAAGTGGTAGTGGAAGCCAGCCTGTCAAGAAGGATCTTAGTCAGGTTGAATGTTTCAAGTGCAAGAAGATGGGGAATTATGCAAATGAATGCCCAGAAAAGAAAGTTGAAGGACCCAACAAGCCCAACCCTTTCCAAAAGGGACAGGTGAACCACATCAATGTGGAAAAGATCTATGAGGAACCTGATGCTGTTGCTGGTAAGTTCAAACTCAATTCTGTTCCAGCATTTGTTCTCTTTGATACTGGTGCATCTCATTCATTCATATCAAGAGCATTTGTTGAAAGAAATGAACTACCGGTAGAAACTATTGGGTGTCCTATAAAAGTAAGTTCTCCTGGTGGAGAAATGATAGTGAACTCAGGATGTCATGATCTAGTCATAGAGTTTGGGAAGTATAAGTTTCCCGTTAATCTGATAATCCTAAACTCCCAAGGATTGGATGTCATTTTGGGAATGGACTGGATGACTAAGCACAAGGGAGTGATAGATTGTGCCAACCATACTGTCTCACTCACAACTCCAGAAAACAAAAGGATCAGATTCAAGACCAACTTTGAATCGAAAGGAAGTAAGCTAAATTCTCTTAAGGGGGTTAGCATAGACAGTGTGCCTATTGTGAGTGAATATCCGGATGTGTTTCCGGAAGAATTGTCGGGAATGCCACCAGATAGAGATGTGGAGTTTCTTATTGATTTTCTACCAGGATCTGGACCAATAGTGAAGAGACCGTACAAGATGTCAGTTGATGAGTTGAAAGAACTCAAGAAACAACTTGGAGAACAGTTCCAGAAAGGATTTATTCAACCAAGTTCTTCATCCTGGGGAGCACCAGTTTTGTTTGTGGAAAAGAAAGATCGAAGTCAAAGGTTATGCATAGATTACCGTTCACTCAATGAGGTGACCATCAAGAACAAATACCCTTTGCCTAGAATCAATGACTTGTTTGATCAGTTAGAAGGAGCCTGTGTGTTCTCAAAGATTGATCTCCGATCAGGCTACTTTCAGCTTAAGATAAGAGAACAAGACATACCTAAGACAGCTTTCACCACTAGGTATGGATTGTATGAGTACACCGTGATGCCTTTTGGTTTGACCAATGCACCAGCTTACTTCATGAATATGATGAACAAGGTGTTCATGGAGTTCCTTGATAAGTTTGTTGTCGTTTTCATCGATGACATTTTGATCTACTCCAAGAGCAAATAAGAGCATGAAGGGCATTTGCGTTTGATACTTGAGAAGCTTAGAGAGCATAAGCTGTATGCCAAATTTAGCAAGTGTGAGTTTTGGTTGAATGAAGTTGGATTTCTTGGACACGTTGTGTCAGGAGATGGTGTAGCAGTTGATCCTGCTAAAGTTTCAGCTATAACCGAATGGGAATCTCCTAAGTCAGTGAAAGAGGTTCGTAGTTTCCTTGGCTTGGCAGGATACTACAGAAGGTTCATTGAGAATTTCTCCAAGATAGCTAAGCCAATGACAGAGTTACTAAAGAAAGACAAGAAATTTGCTTCGTCTGAAGGATGTGAACTTAGTTTCCAAGAATTGAAGAAGAGACTAGTGACAGCACCAGTCTTATGTCTGCCAGATTTAGAGAAGGATTTCCAAGTGTATTGTGATGCATCTCATCATGGATTAGGTGCAGTACTAATGCAAGAATCGAAAGTTGTGGCTTATTCCTTGAGACAACTCAAAATTCATGAGCCTCTATTGTCCATGCACTCAAAACATGGAGACATTACCTTTTGGGAAAGCGATGTGAAGTGTTCACAGATCACAAAAGTTTGAAGTATATCTTCACCCAGAAAGAAATCAACATGAGACAAAGGAGATGGCTAGAACTCATCAAGGACTATGACTTGAGTTTGCAATACCACCCCGGTAAAGCAAATGTTGTAGCGGATGCTCTAAGCCGTAAGGTTGTTGTGAATGGCCTTACTAAGGGAGAATTGCCAGATGATCTGTGTGCCCAATTTAGAGATCTCAGATTGGAGATTGTGCCTGAAGGACATCTTATGTCATTGGATGTTCAACCCACTTTGTTGGACAAAATCAAAGAATCCCAAAAGACAGATAAGGAAATTGAAGAGATCAAAGAAAAGATTGGCAAAGGAAAAGCCAAAGGGTTCCATGAAGATGAACAGGATACTTTATGGTATGGAAAACGCATCTGTGTTCCACAAGATCCGGAGCTTCGGAAACTGATTTTACAAGAAGCACATAACTCACCATATTCTATTCATCCGGGAAACACCAAAATGTACATGGATATGAAAGAAAGATTTTGGTGGAATAATCTCAAGAAGGACATCGCCGAACATATCGCTTTGTGTGATGTATGTAGTAGAATGAAAGCGGAACATCAGAAACCAGCAGGATTGTTACAACCACTATCTATTCTTGATTGGAAGTGGGACAAGATTGGCATGGATTTCATCACCGGATTGCCAAGGACCAGGTCAGGATATGATTCTATTTGGGTAGTAGTGGATCGCCTAACTAAAGTGGCTCATTTTATACCCGTAAAGACAACCTATACAAGTGCTAACTTAGCCAAGATCTATATGAGTAGAATTGTATGTCTACATGGAGTACCCAAGAGTATTGTGTCTGATAGGGGAACTCAATTCACTTCTCATTTTTGGAAGCAACTACATGAGTCATTGGGAACGAGATTGGAATTCAGCACTGCTTTTCATCCTCAGACTGATGGACAGACAGAAAGGACCAACCAGATTCTTGAAGATATGTTGAGGGCATGTGCCCTAGACTATGGATCTAGTTGGGATGAAAGTCTGCCTTACGCAGAATTCTCTTACAATAACATCTATCAAGCTAGTATTGAGATGGCACCATTTGAATTTCTCTATGGGAGAAAGTGTACCACCCCATTGTTATGGAATGGTGTGGGAGAAAGAAGTTTGTTCAGACCAGAACTAATCAAAGAGGCTGAAGAGAAAGTCAAACTAGTTAAGGACAGATTGAAGATAGCAGTCCCGGTAAAAGCTACACAGATCCTAAGCGTAGAGAAGTCACCTATGAGGTGGGTGATAGAGCCTATCTTAGAGTGTCACCACTTCGTGGAGTGAAGAGATTTGGAGTCAAAGGAAAATTGGCCCCAAGATATGTTGGACCATTCAAGATTCTGAGTCGTAAAGGAGAAGTAGCTTACGAGATTGAATTGCCAGAATCATTGTCTGCTGTTCACAATGTGTTTCATGTGAGTCAGCTAAAGAAATTCCATCCACAAATGGAAGAGACTTCTTTGAAGGATACTATACCTTTGGATGAGGTCCAATTGGAAAGTGATCTCACTTACAAGGAGAAACCTATCAAGATTCTTGAGACTGCAGAAAAAGTTACTCGGACTAAGACTATCAAATTCTGCAAAGTTCAATGGAACCATCATTCCGAAGAAGAAGCAACATGGGAAAGAGAAGATGATCTTCGGAAAGACCACCCTCACCTATTTGCTAGCCAACCCGAATCTCGAGGGCGAGATTCACCTTAAGGGGGTTAGATTTGTAACATCCCTAAAATCATGTTTTCAAAGATTGCATATCATTCATGCATGCATATCATTTAGGGATCAATTTCAAACTCATTTCAAGAAAACAGAAGAACTATGTGCTATTATTTTATGTGGACAAGCATTGATCTAATGCCACTCTCAAGTGAGAGAATATTTGTTTTAAAACCATTGTTGTGAGTTCATAGGATTGGTTTGATTATGTGCAAGGCTTGGACAAGAATTCACAAAACAAATAGGGTTTTAAACCATTTTCCAAAACCTATTCAAATCAAGTGCTAAGGCACTGTTTTTATTTTATTTTTCAAAAGACCAAGCAAGTTTAGTGAGACAGCAAGGTTTTATGTCCAATATTATGAAGTGTACACTTTGCAAAAATTCAGAAAAGGTTTGGAATTCAAATGCACTTGATTTTATTTGAAAAAGATTTCCTGAAATTCATCTTAGAAAAAGAAAAGGATTTAGAAAACCCAACTGGGTCTGGCGCCACCAATCCAGCCCAACAAGCAAAGCAGCCCACCCGGGCCACTCTTCTCTCTGTCTTTGCTCACCCACGACAAACCAGCTCCGCAGCCACTGAGCACTGGGCCCTCTCCACATCAGCGTCGTCTTCCCCAATTTCTCGCGCGCAAACACCGCCCCGCCGTTACCACCATGCAGTGACGCCGCGATTAAAACTCGCTTAAATCCCATTGATTCAGCGCGCAATATTTGCCCCGCTTCTGGCTACTTAAACCCCTCGCCGCAGTGGTCATTTTCCCCCACTTTCCTCGCTCACTCTGCCACCAGGCTGCGCGCATTCGAGCTTAGAACCCCGCAGCATCGACGACCTCCGGCGACCGATTCTGGTGAGCTCCGATCGCCCCCCTTTCTTTGGTTCAAACAATCATGACCAGCAAGTTCTTGCGTGTTCCCTGATACCTTCCGTTTGTTTTCTCGTGACCCAGCTCGTCGTCCCCGTTCACGGCCGCAAGTGACAGAACCGCCGTCTCACTCCGACGAGCAATTGAGGTATAATCCGACCGCCCCTTGTATTCTCCTTAATCCATTAGTGTTCGCCGTAGACTTGCGCACCCCCTAATGCAACTGACTCGTGCTAGGGCGACACAGAGACTCGGCAACATCGACGTCAAGACAACTCCGACGAGCCCCAGCGACTACCTCTGCGCGCCCCTTCGCCAACGAAGACCACCTCGAGCATCAGCGTCATCACGCGAACTCGGTGAGCTATCCCACGGCCTTTCTCGCTTCCTGTATCGCCGGCAACATCACCGCCCGAGCGCGCCGCCGCCAGCCACCGTCGTGCGCCGCCCATATTTGGTCAAGCAATCGTGCGCCGTTAGATCTAGATCGAATGCGTAGAATTAGATCACTTAACGAAGGGGTACGTAACAGATCTGGCCGTGCGATTTCATTCAGATCGTGCGGTCCACGTTAGTCGATCCGCGCGAATCGGTATCAACTAATCAGAGAGCTCCGCGTGGTCAGTCCTTTGTTTTAAAAACACAATTTAGATCTATTAGATGTTTAAACTTGTAAAATTCATAACTTTTGATCCACACGTTCAAATTTTGCAAATTTTATATCATTGGAATCAGGAGAGAAAATATTTTCCATTTATGCAATGTGTTTAATGTTTTTCCTCTTTAAAAATGGTTGTTTTTACAGAAACATTTGTAGGCATAATTTGTGTATAGTAATTATTTGAAAAATGTTTTGTTAAAGTTTATTTGGCATGTTTTGGACTTGTTTATGAACCAATACTGTATACTTGTCTTGTTTGGTGTTGAAAATAATCACATGGAATTTTGCATGCATTTATATATTTTTTCTTGTATATATTTTGTATGTGATGTTGGTGCCATTATTTTATGTGTAGATTTTGGTGCAAATAGTGATTGTGATTGTGAAGATTGTTGCTACTCCCCAAACTACCAAGACAAGTGGATCTTCATGATTTTATTCCTATGTTTTTCAACTATGCACTAGAAATATTTTGTATAGGACTTGCATGAATATTTTGATCTATATGCTATGCTTGGGAAATCCTAGTAGTTGTAGAATTGCTAGAAATTCCTAAGTTAAGATGCTTATCAATACCATGCTTAGTCTAGCTAGTAGCAACCAAGGGTGGTTATATATTCATGCTATGAGCAAATATTTCTAAGTCTTTGGAACTGTGTTTTTGCTTAATAAAACAACTAAGTGAATAAAACACCTGGGTGGAATGGAAAGAATGGTTTGTGTTGAGTGGTTACACAAGGCCCATGTATATGGTTTACCTTGTGTATCTCAATTGTGGGAAGCCACCCAGGAACAAAGGGATTTGAGATGCCAAATGTTAAGAAGATTCTAGTGCAGCCACATGGCAATATAGGCTCTGCCTGGATCACATAGGTTGCAATAACTTAGCCATTTGTACAATTGGTGGTAGTGGGATGATAGGTTGGAACGCGTCCATTTGGTCTAAGGGAAGGCTTCTGAAAGGTCCTATCTTGGTGAAAATCAAGTCTTGTGGGGAAAGTGCACAACCTCTGCAGATGGAAGAATCTAATTACTTATCCATGTCCCTGGTATTGGACAACTTGAGCATCAAGACATGGAAGCTATCAAGAATCTCCTCATCCCAATTTATAAGTTAAAACTTGTGGGGCGCCCTACCCCTACATTTATAGGTGGGGAGGCGCCAAGTGGGAGGGAGTCCTCCCCAAACTCCACTTCATGTGGCCGGCGCAAGGGAGAGGGAGGATTCCTCCCTTAGGTAAGTTGTCTTCTCTCCCTCCACTTGGAAATCATTGTTCCAATTTGACTTTTTGAAACTGGCTTTTTGACTTTCAAACAAGAGTTTGATTTATCTCTTCCAAGTGTCCAGCCAAGTGACCTAGGACATGATGCAACCATTCCACTTTTTCATGAAACATGCATGTACCCTTCCCCTTCCGGTTTGGTGGACCTTCTAGACCCTTCTAGAACATTCCAGTGAAAACACCGAAACCAGTCCCGAACTCCGGAATTAGACTTTCCTCATATGAATCTTATTCTTCGGACCATTTCGGATCTCCTCATGATATCCCAAATCCCATCTGAGACTCCGAACTACATTCGGTCTCTTTACTCACTTTCCATATCTACTAAACAACATCGAATCCTTAAGTGTGTCTCCCTACGGTTCGTGAATTATGCAGACATGATCGAGACTCTTCTCCGATCAATAACCAATAGAGGAATCTAGAAATTCATATGGCTTCCACATATTTCTACGATTACTTCATGATCTAATGAACCAATTACATATGATACCAATTTCCCTTGTCTCACGATACTTTACTTATCCGAGGTTTGATCATCGGTATCTCTGCATACCTAGTTCAACCTCGTTACCGATAAGTACTCTTTACTCGTTCCTGTGATGTGTGATCCCTTGTGAGCCAGTCACATGCTTGCAAGCTAGTTGGATGACATTCCACCTAGAGGGCCTAGAGTATATCTATCCGTCATATGGATGGAAAATTCCCACTCTTGATCCATGTTCCTCAACACATACTTTCCGAACACTCAATGCCACCTTTATAACCACATAGTTACGAAGTGGTGTTTGATGTCATCAAATCATCCATCCAGTGATGGTGTTTAACCTGATCTCATGGTCGAAGGATTTAGGTTACTATGTATTTGAAAGCTTATAGCAAGTGAACTATTTAAATGACTTGATCTTATGATACACTTAACTATAGGAGTATGTCCATAACATCATTCTCCTAATGACATGACCTTGTTGTTAATAACATCTCAATGTTCATGACCAGGAAACCATGATCATATATTAACCAACAAGCTAGTTTAACAAGAGGCTTTACTAGGGACTCTTTTATGTTTACAAATCACACAAGTATTAATGTTTCCTGTTAATACAATTATAGCATGGTATGTTAACATTTATCATAAATATGAAGATATGATAATAACCACTTTATTATTGCCTCTTGGGCATATCTCCAACACAAAGGTCATACGTTGTGAAGCTCCGTGGTGTCGTTGAGGGCCTCTAATTGAGTTGTGGAGCTTCCCCTCAACCTTGTTGTAAAGGTTTTAGTTGGCGCCTTCAAGTTCACCGGTTAGTAGATTGTGAGGACGCCTTTGTGGTCGTGCTCACCATATAAGAAACTGGGGCCTTTGTGGCGCTCGGGTGACCTTGTGTGGCCCCGACACTTCTCCAATGTAGACGTAGCTTCCTTGGAAGTGAATTACGGGAATTACATCTACGCATCTGCTCTCCGGTTTACTCGCTCTGCACATTTACTCTTGTCCTTTACCATTCTATTGCTTGTTGTATGTTCTCTGGCATATAGGGTTGCTCATCTAGTTGCATATCTAGAGAAATTTACTTCTTGCAAAGCCTAAAATTGAATAACAAGATAAAAATTTGTAGTCTCCTATTCACCCCCTCTAGTCGAACAAAGTTGGTACTTTTAGCAGCGGTAACGGTGGCAGCGACAACATCGACGAGTAGCCGTAGGGACGACCTCCTCCAACATTAACCAATAGTCCTTTTTTATTTTCTTCAAATGCAACCTTTTATAATAGGCAGGGCCAGATCCAATGAAAAACAAGTTTTAGTACTACTGTTTTACTTACATATGGCCCCAAGCGGCTGACTGGAGGATACCCGCGTAGTCTGCGTACTGTCCGGACCGACGCAAACTTTTCCCAAATAACAAAACGGTCCAGGTTGATGTCCTAGCGCATGGCCGAGGAGGAGGTGGACACCTTCGAGGACAAAGGCCGAGTGGCCGAGGAGGCACTGGAGCAGGTGGTGGAGGATGCTGCAAGGGTGGCCGCCCTCTTGGCGGTGCACGAGATTCACCACGTCGCCGTCAAGGAGGCAGTGGAGGCGGTAGCCAGGGAGGAGGCCGCGTCAGCTGCCCTGCGCGAGCTCCACCACGAGGCGGCCATGAACATGCTGGAGGAGGTGTCTAGGGAGGCCTCTAAGGTCGCCTTGCACGAGCTTCTCCACGCCACCGCTGCGCGCAGGGCGACGGAAACGGCGCAGCCTGAGCATGGCAACGACGCAGCGACGAAGGAGGAGCTTGTTGCCAATGCCGCCAAGGTGGCGACCACGTGTGGTCTCGTCGACAGGGATGAGACAGAGGTGGAGGAGGACGATGACGATGATGAGGAGGAGGCGGATGTGTATGCGGGGATAAGGAGGAGGAGGCGATCGACAGGGCTCCGGTAGCAAGGGAGGAGCAGGTACGCTGCGTCGCCGATGATCGGCTGGCGAAGGCGGCAGCGAGGGTGGCGGAGCTCCTTAGGGGAGAGGCGCTGGTGGCGGCTCCGGCCGACCAGGAGGCGAGGGACCACTAGACGGCCGAGTTGGAGAGGCCCCTGGCCAACCGGGAGGCGGATCGCCAGAAGGCGACAAGCAAGGCGGTGGTCACAACGAGCCAACACCTCGACCGTCGCCACGAACGCCTCCAGCAACATGCCATCTGGAGGGCAATGGGCGGCGATCGACGAGGCCAGCAACAGCGGTAACGGTGGCCATGACAGCATTGACGAGTAGCCGTAGGGACGACCACCTTCAACATTAACCAATAGTCCTTTTTATTTTATTCAAATGCATCTTTTTAAAATAGGTAGGGCCAAATGTAATGAAAAACTTACATATGGCCTTGAGCAGCCGACTTACGGATACCCACGTGGTCCGCGTGCTGTCCGAACTAATGCAAACTTTGTCCAAATAGTGAAATGGTTCAGATGGATCGGCCCACCGGAGAGCAGCACACGCTGCGCGAGCCCGTTCAGATGCGTTCCAACCAGCGAACTAGTTGGGACGTACCGGTGGTGGAGATGCCCCATCTCCACCGGGCCGACCCATCCGGTACGAGCGTGTCCGAAACGGTCCGCGCGGACACGCGGGGCGTGCGCGACGTCCCAACGGGCCGACCCATCCGGAGAAACACGTCCAGCTTGACCCATCCATGCATCTAATTTAGGGCTCGGTTGCGTCGGCCCGGACGTGCGTGGACAACGCGGACGTCGTGCCCGTTGGCCACCCTGGCCCATATGTAAGTCAGACATTAGTACTTAACGATAGCTTTTCATTAGATTAAGCCCTGCGAGTTACAAAAAGGCCATTCAAACTAATTAGGGGATGCTATCGCCATCGCTGCTGCGGCTACGGCTCTCGCTGGAGGAGGGCGGCGGCGGCTACTACCGCCGCTGCCGTTGCCGACCATCGTTACGCATGGGCCGACCCCGTCGATCGCCGCCCTAGCGACCCAGATGGCCCGTTGTTGGACGTGTTCGCGAGCTACCGCCTTGCCCTCCACCTTCTGTCGGTCCTTCGCCGCCCGGTTCGCCAGAGCCGGTGCCAGAGCCGGAGCACCATTGGGGCCGAAGCCTAGCGCCTGCGCTATCTGCATGGGGACGGCGAGCGGCGCCACCAGCTGGTCCACCTCCTCCCCTTCATCATCGTCGTCCTCCGCCTCCTCCGTATCATCGGCGTCGACGAGATCCCACGCGAACGCTGCCCCAGTGGCCAGAGCCACGCGCTCCTCCTCCGCCATGGAAGTCGGCGCGACGCAGTGCTCGCCGCGCCCTACGCTGCTGCCAGCGCTTTGGTGGCGTGGCGGAGCTTCGATACGGACTTGGCGGCCTCCTTGGCCACCTCCTCCAGCGTGGTCATGGCCACCTCATGGCGGATCTCGTGAAGAGCCGTTGATGTGGCCTCCAAGGCCACCGCCTTCACCGCCTCCTTCGCGGCGACATGGTGTATGTCGGTCACCGCCCATTGGCGGCCACCGTTGCCGCCGCCTCCACCACCCGCTGGAGCGCACACTCGGCGATCTCACCTTCCTTCTCGAAGGCCAGCACCCATGCCTCGCCCATGCGCCGGGCCATCACTTTGGCCTCGAGGTGGACCTCGTTGACCTCCACGTCCGGGTATCGGGTGCGGCACATCTCCCGGATCTTGGACCATGTGACGATCTTGCGGCGAGGCATGGCTGCTGGAGCTTTTTCGACTGCTGGTTTGCTCTTGCTTTGGGGCTTGTTGTCTCCGGCGCTCCAGCGGTCATCTTTTATAGGCCGCGGCGGAGGCGGGAAACGGACTGGGATGCGCGGGAAATTTTCTTGCCGCTGGAAGCGAGGCGCGCCACGGAAACGCTGGCCACGTGACAGCCGACGTTCCGGCGCCATTAACGTCCCATCGTGAGGGTGCTAACCGGTGACAGGGGAAGAGAGACGAACATATGGATCGGGCCGTTGTGCGCGGTCGTCAGATAGGATGGACCATGACCTCAAATCGACCGGACCGCACTCAAATAGATAGAAACGGATCGTTTAGGGATGACCGGACGACTTAGCCATCCCGTGTGCTGCCAAAACGGCCATATCCTCTACATACTCTACATACAAGGTTACAGCTGGTGGCGTCTGGCGAGCAGGCAACTACGCGGTCACGGAGTCACGACTTGCAGCCATTTCCCCCTTCTCTATTAGCTTCTAATCTTGAGCATTCCTTCTCGTTGCAGATCGACAATGGCAGCAGCCGCACCAGGTACGAAGTTTTTCTCATGTAGTTTTATGGTATCATACTGCAGGTTTTCTACGACACTCTATAACACTTCTTGGTTTCAGTATGGCTGGGTCAGGAGCTCCATGGAGTACGTCGTGAAGGTATGATCTATTTCATACTTCTTTTGACGTAAATTTGGATTGCTTTTAGTAGAGTGTTCGCTCCTTGTGTCTGCACTATTGCTACCCGCCGATGCAAGAAATTTCTTTTCTCGTTGTATACTCCCATTTGGTTGTTAGGCAATTGAGCACACAGCTAAATCTTTTGAGACCTTGCCGGGAGAAGCATCCGTCAGCGGAGAAGGGGGCGGAGCGGGCACCGTGGACGACGAGCAAGCGGACGCGCTAAGCTGCAAGAAGCAGCGGCGCCTTACTCACATGCGGTCGCGGAGCGGCGGAGGCGCCTCATTTGGCGTGGCGCGGGAGCACGCGCAGCGGCAGGAAGTGGATGCCGGCGTCGACGGGGGAAGCCGCGGTCGGAGGCGGCGAGGGTAAACAATTAGGGCGCCCACTGCTTCTTGCTCACGCACGGTTGCCGGATGCGCCTCCCTTTGCCGTGGCGCAGGAAGGGAAACAGCAGCGACGGCTTCATTGGCGCCTTCCTCACGCGCGGCGACGGGGAAGCAGCGGTCGGATGCGACGGGGGTTAGACAATTAGGAAAGCTCGCTGCGCGGTTGCCAGCCTATGGCGTGGCGCCGGAGGCTACGGGGAAGCCGCGCTGACAATTAGGGAACCTAATACCTGTCTTATTTCGATTTGGACCTCAATGGTGGCTCAAGGTGAGGTACGCGGTTGAAGCAAGGCGGATCCGGCGCGTTTCATCGACGACCCGGCGGTAGATCTGAAGTCGAATGTTTCATGTGAGCTTGCCCCGGCCGACGTGCCACAATGGGAACGTCCCTGCCGTTCGCGGCGCGCTTCTCTCGAGGTTCCACAAAGCAGTATTCTACGAGGAGGTGCTTCGATCTATGGCTTGGTGGTTCTTAGTCTTTATGCTCTCGGTTGGTTGCTTCGGCGTCGGCGGGGAAGTGTTACGGGCGTCGGCGGTCTACAAGACACCGGGCATTTTTGCTATCCTGTGACTGCTGGGGCGTTTTCTGTAAATTACCAGGGCACTTGCTCTTTCCTATTTCTTCAGTTTTTTGACAATTTCCTGTTTTCTTCAGGTTGGTTTCACGTAAGCTTTCTCAACAAGAAAAACTGTTTCTGTGGCTTCGTATGGTTATGGGAGACACTTTGTTAGTCTTGTTATACACAGGGTTTGATTTCTTAGAGAAACTCCTAACACATTGCACCATGTGATTATATCTAGTTTATGGTAGTACTCCTCCTTATCATAATAGATGTCACAATTTTTCGAAATTTAGATATATCTAGTATTAAATAGTGTCTAGATGCATCTAAATTTAGATAAATTTTAATATCTATTTTATGACGGAGGAGTACTTATGAGTTATGATTACCTAATATCTTACTAGCGAGATGGAAATAATTTGCTATATTGTTTTGTAGAAAAGTACTAAATTTTGTGAGAAGTGTTATTTTATTAAACTAAATGTGTGGTGAGATAGCATATTTAATTGCAATTTTTTATGCAGATCTTACTCAAGACAATGTTGTTAGTTTGGCCCAGAGTCGTTGGTTTACAGTGAAACAGTATGTAGCAATGTCAATGAATAAAGCACAGTATACTGGAGACTTAGTCCAGCACCCAGATATTCCTGCCGGTGAGGAATGTCAATAATTATTTCCCACTGCTGATTAATTTGGCAACGAAAGCCACTCCCTCCATTTCAGTAACACAATTTTTGGGTTTGTACATGTACCTTTCTGCAGGTGGCCGCATTAGGATAACTGATTCTAATGTTGATGACTTGAATGTTAGAAATGCTGAGAACATCACTGATGATGACATCTGGGTTTCAATAGAAGAAAACTTTATTGAAAAGGTTAGTATTTTAATTACAGTTTTTTACTGTTGATGTGCACTAATATTGAGTCATTTAACTTCTAGTGAAGACAGTCAGTTGACTGAAAGTTATCATACTGAGCATGAATAAAACGATTTTGTGAGTGTTGTGTTAATTAGTTGCTTATATTAGCCACAAAGAATGCACTAGTACGTGCATGTCCTAGTAGTATTAGTTTACATGTAGCGTAAACATCAGCCTTGCATGTAACAGCTTGGAAACCTGCAAGTGGGCAAGTGGGCAAGCTAGAACCTGCAAAGAGATAACATGCAGAGGGTAGACTGGCAAAGCTGCATGGAGATAAGCTACACAAGGTAAACCTGCAGTGCTGCAGGGATGGACGGCTTGACATCTTGAACTTCAAGGGTCAAGTGTTCACACGTTAGAGTAGTAGAAGGACTGCTCTATGCATGTCAGTTGTAGTATAAATAGGGCCCCTCATTGTGTATCAGTAGAGAACCAAGTAGCAAAGTAATAATCAGAAAATTGCCCCAGCTTCTTGTGTCCCTCGAATGAGAGAGTTCATCCTAGTTTCTAGTGCGTGTGCCTGTGTTCATCTCCTATTTTGGAAGATGACAATTGGTATCAGATCCAAGTTCAATAGCCATGTCGCAAGGCAACGGCGCAACCCTTCCACGCCAATCCGCGACACCTCTGCCTCGGCAGCGACGACGATCACCGAGTTGTGGGCTTAGCAAGGTGCGGTGCAATGGCGGCGAGATTGTCGTGCAACAGGTGGTGCGTGAGACCGGAGGCGGCAGAGGCACCAACCTCTCCTTCCCGACGCCGATGCGCTCTAACTACACCGGCAATGGTAATGGAGGTGAACCTCTAGGCAGCGTCGCTCTCGAAAGCGATCGAGGACGGGACCGTACCTTGTAGGAACGACACCTCACAACGCCGTACACGCTGCAACAGAATGGCATTGTCGAGCGATGGAACGAAAGATCTGGGCATGGCGCCTTGATGCTCAAGGCTAAACGGGTGACAAACCTGTTTTGGGGAGAGGCGGTACTCACGACGGCGTTCATCCTCAACCGGTGCTTCACGAGGAGTGTCAACGACATGACACCGTACGAAGCATGGCATGGCAAAAAGCCATATGTGCGCTTCCTCCGCATCTTTGGCTGAGTTGGACACGTCAAGGTGTTGTGCCCTCACCTGCAGAAGCTCGATGACAAGAGTACCCACATGGTCTTCATCGGCTACGAGATAGGGTCAAAGGCGTACAGGATGTACAATCCCATCTCTAAGCGCCTACAAGTGTCACGCGATGTCATCTTTGATGAAGAGGCGTGGTGGAACTAGGAGGTGCTCGGGAAGGCTCCGGCAAGCAGTTCCTTCACGGTGGAGTACCTCGTCTACGTCACGCCTGCGGCCACGTCGACCCCAGGTCGTTCCTAGGACACAACCCTTGCAAGTAGTCATGCCGCCATCAGGCCTTCGCCTACGCGTCTCCGGCCGGCTAATGACGCCCAACAAGGATGCTGATGTCATCTGGCTCCACTTCGGTACGGTTTGTGACGCTACCAACAGCCCAATCGACTCTCTTCGACGCCAACGACAGCGCCACGCCACTGCACCACACTGGTTCCGACTCTTCGACGACCTATATGGAGCTCCTACCGGTACACCACTAGCGACGGAGAAGTTCTTCAACGAAGACGTGTTGTACCTCGTGGCAGGAGAAAAACTGACATTGTTCGCTGAGGCGGAACGCGAGGGCTAACGGCGCCCGGCGATGTTAGACGAGCTTCAGTCCATCGACGACAACAACACCTGGACTCTCACCTCTCTCCCTCCAGGCCACCGTGCGATCAGCCTCAAATGGGTGTTTAAGGTGAAGAAAAATGAGCATGGGCACATTGTCAAGCACAAGGCCCGGCTGGTCGCAAATGGCGACATGCAGCGTCAAGGTGTGGACTTTGATGAGGTATTCGCGCTAGTAGCAAGGGTCGACTCTGTGCGGCTCATACTCACTCTGGCGGCGCACTGTGGCTGGGAGGTTCATCACATGGATGTTAAATCCGCATTCCTAAACAGAGATCTCGAGAAGGAGGTCTACGTGTCCCAGCCACCAGGGTTCATCACTTATGGACACGAGCATGGCGTCTACAAGCTCCACAAGGGCGTGGAGCACGCCAAACCGAATCTGAAGTCTAGCTTGGCTCGGCTTCACGCCAGTGATGCGAAACACGGCTTATGCGCCTTACGAGGCAAGGAATGCACCGTTGATTGTCGGGTCTATGTCGATGAGTTGGTGATCATCGATGCGAAAGCAGAGAAGTGCACCGTTCAAGGAGATGAAACAATTGTTCTCCATGAGTGACCTCGGCTTTCTCCAATACTACTCAGCCTAGAGGTGAAGCGGCGTGGGCGCCACAACCACAATCATGCAAAGTCGTGACACGCCGAGCAAAGCTTCGGCAGGCTGCAACGTCGTGCACATGCCCATGGAAGCACGATGTTAGCTGAGAAAGGATAGCAAGGAGACGCCGGTGGATGCAACGTTCTACCTCAGCGTCATCGGCAGCCTTAGGTACCTGGTTCATACTCGCCCGGATATTGCGTTCGTCGTGGGCTTCCTGAGTAGGTTCATGGAGGCGCCGAAGCGATCACCTTGCGGTGGTGAAGCATCTTTTTCGATACATCGCCGGTACACTAAACCATAGGTGTGTGTGTGACGGCGAGACACCGATTGGTTTCAACCACTCGATCACGCCGACAACGTGGGCTCCGGAAGAAACACCTCCGGCGTCGTGTTCTTCCTCGGTGATAGTCGATGGTGACAATCTCGAGCGAAGGTTATCGCCACTTCTTCGTGCGGCGGAATACATAGAGGCGGCAGCGGGCGTGCCTAGGATTTGGCTTGCCCTTCTCTTCGAACTACTAAACCAAGAAAGCTACTGGTCAAATTGTTCATCAAGAACAAATTTGTAATCTCACTATGCAAGAACCCGGTTCTCCATGATCGCAGCAAGCACATTGATCTGTGCTACCACTTCATCCGTGGTTGCGTGAAAAAAGCTTCGTTGTCGTGGAGTTCATCAGGACCAGTGAGCAAAAGGCGGACATCCTGACCAAGGCTCTCGGTCCTTTTCGGTTCTAGAGTCTCTGAGAGAATTGGTGTCGTCAACATCTAAAGCAACTAAATTAGAGGGAGAATTGTTGTGTTAATTAGTTGCTTATATTAGTCACAAAGAATGCACTAGTACATGCATGTCGTAGTAGTGTTAGTTTGCATGTAGTGTAAACATCAGCCTTGCATGTAACAGCTAGGTGCGGCTCATCCTCACTCTGGCGGCGCACTATGGCTGGGAGGTTCATCACATGGATGTTAAATCCGCGTTCCTAAACAGAGATCTCGAGGAGGAGGTCTACGTGTCCCAGCCACCAGGGTTCATCACTTATGGACACGAGCATGGCGTCTACAAGCTCCACAAGGGCGTGGAACGCCAAACCGAATGCAAGTCTAGCTTCGCTCGGCTTCACGCGCAGTGCCACGAAACACGGCTTGTACGCACGAGGAACCGGGAATGCACTGTTGATTGTCGGGGTCTATGTCGATGACTTGGTGATCACTGGTGCTGAGCAGCGAGAAGTGCACCGTTTCAAGGAGATGAAACAGTTGTTCTCCATGAGTGACCTCGGCTTTCTCCAATACTACTCAGCCTAGCGGTGAAGCAGGAGCTTGGGCGCACCACAACCACAATCATGCAGGCTACATACGTGAGCAAGCTGCTCGACAAGGCGGGCAGGCTGCAACGTCGTGCACATGCCCATGGAAGCACGATGTTAGCTGAGAAAGGATAGCAAGGAGACGCCGGTGGATGCAACGTTCTACCCTAACGTCATCGTCAGCCTCAGGTACCTGGTTCATACTCGCCCGGACATTGCGTTCGTCGTGGGCTTCCTGAGTAGGTTCATGGAGGCGCCGACAGGCGATCACCTTGCGGTGGTGAAGCATCTTTTTCGATACATCGCCGGTACACTAAACCATAGGTGTGTGTACCGCATGACACAACGAGACACGATTGGTTTCAGCCACTCGGATCACGCCAAGAACGTGAGCTCTAGGAAGAGCACCTCCCGTCTTTGTTCTTCCTCGGTGATAGTCGATGGTGACAATCTCGAGCGAAGGTTATCGCCACTTCTTCGTGCGAGGCGGAATACATAGAGGCGGCAACGGAGGCGTGCCTAGGGATTTGGCTTGCCCGTCTCTTCGGCGAACTATTAAACCAAGAAACTGCGCCGGTCAAATTGTTCATCAAGAACAAATTTGTAATCTCACTATGCAAGAACCCGGTTCTCCATGATCGCAGCAAGCACATTGATCTGTGCTACCACTTCATCCGTGGTTGCGTGAGAAAAGCTTCGTTGTCGTGGAGTTCATCAGACCGATGAGCAAAAGGCGGACATCGACCAAGGCTCTCGGTGCTCGGTTCTAGAGTCTACGAGAGAGAATTGGTGTCGTCAACATCTAAAGCAACTAAATTAGAGGGAGAATTGTTGTGTTAATTAGTTTCTTATATTAGTCACAAAGAATGCACTAGTACATGCATGTCGTAGTAGTGTTAGTTTGCATGTAGTGTAAACATCACCCTTGCATGTAACTAGGTGCGGCTCATCCTCACTCGGCGGCAAGACTATGGCCGGGAGGTTCATCACATGGATGTTAAATCTGTTCCTAAACAGAGATCTCGAGGAGGAGGTCTACGTGTCCCAGCCACCAGGGTTCATCACTTATGGACACGAGCATGGCGTCTACAAGCTCCACAAGGGCGTGGAACGCCAAACCGAATGCAAGTCTAGCTTCGCTCGGCTTCACGCCACTTGTACGAAACACGGCTTATGCATCGGCAAGGAACCGGAATTGTTGATTGTCGGGGTCTATGTCGATGACTTGGTGATCATCGGTCTTTGAGCAGCGAAGTGCCGTTCAAGGAGATGAAACAGTTGTTCTCCATGAGTGACCTCGGCTTTCTCCAATACTACTCAGCCTAGCGGTGAAGCGGAGCGTGGCGCACCACAACCACAATCATGCGAGTACGCTGAAAGCAAGCTGCTTTCGACAAAGCGTGCAGGCTGCAACGTCGTGCACATGCCCATGGAAGCACGATGTTAGCTGAGAAAGGATAGCAAGGAGACGCCGGTGGATGCAACGTTCTACCTCAACGTCATCGTCAGCCTCAGGTACCTGGTTCATACTCGCCCGGACATTGCGTTCGTCGTGGGCTTTCTGAGTAGGTTCATGGAGGCGCCGACAGGCGATCACCTTGCGGTGGTGAAGCATCTTTTTCGATACATCGCCGGTACACTAAACCATAGGTGTGTGTGTACCGCCCTTGATGATGACGAGACACCGATTGGTTTCAACCACTCGGATCACGCCGACAACGTGAGCTCTAGGAAGAGCACCTCCCGTCTTTGTTCTTCCTCATTGATAGTCCGATGGTGACAATCTCGAAGCGAAGGTTATCGCCACTTCTTCGTGCGGCGGAATACATAGAGGCGGCAGCAGGCGTGCCTAGGGATTTGGCTTGCCCGTCTCTTCGGCGAACTACTAAACCAAGAAACTGCGCCGGTCAAATTGTTCATCAAGAACAAATTTGTAATCTCACTATGCAAGAACCCGGTTCTCCATGATCGCAAGCACATTGATCTGTGCAACCACTTCATCCGTGGTTGCGTGAAAAAACTTCGTTGTCGTGGAGTTCATCGTGACCGATGAGCAAAAGGCGGACATCCTCGACCAAGGCTCTCGATGCACTCAGTTCTAGAGTCTACGAGAGAGAATTGGTGTCGTCAACATCTAAAGCAACTAAATTAGAGGGAGAATTGTTGTGTTAATTAGTTGCTTATATTAGTCACAAAGAATGCACTAGTACATGCATGTCGTAGTAGTGTTAGTTTGCATGTAGTGTAAACATCACCTTGCATGTAACACTAGGCGCTCATCCTCACTCTGGCGGCGCACTATGGATGGGAGGTTCATCACATGGATGTTAAATCCGCGTTCCTAAACAGAGATCTCGAGGAGGAGGTCTACGTGTCCCAGCCACCAGGGTTCATCACTTATGGACACGAGCATGGCGTCTACAAGCTCCACAAGGTCGTGGAACGCCAAACTGAATGCAAGTCTAGCTTCGCTCGGCTTCACGCGCAGTGCCACGAAACACGGCTTGTACGCACGAGGAACCGGAATGCACCGCTGATTGTCGGGTCTATGTCGATGACTTGGTGATCATGGTGCCGAGCAAGAAGTGCACCGTTCAAGGAGATGAAACGGTTGTTCTCCATGAGTGACCTCGGCTTTCTCCAATACTACTCGGCCTAGCGGTGAAGCGGGGCGAGCGTGGCGCACCACAACCACAATCATGCAGTTTGCATCGCGAGCAAGCTTTCGACAAAGCGGCAGGCTACAACGTCGTGCACATGACCATGGAAGCACGATGTTAGCTGAGAAAGGATAGCAAGGCGCGGTGGATGCAACGTTCTACCTCAACGTCATCGTCGACCTCGGTACTGGTTCATACTGCGGACATTGCGTTCGTCGTGGGCTTCGAGTAGGTTCATGGAGGCGCCGACAGCGATCACCTTGCGTGGTGAAGCATCTTTTCGATACATCGCCGGTACACTAAACCATAGGTGTGTGTACGCTTGTGACGAACGACGAACTGATTGGTTTCAGCCACTCAGATCACGCCGGCAACGTGAGCTCTAGGAAGAGCACCTCCGGCGTGCTGTTCTTCCTCGGTGATAGTCCAGTAAGCTGACAATCTCAGAAGCAGAAGGTTATCGCCACTTCTTCGTCGGCGGAATACATAGAGGCGGCAACGGAGGCGTGCCTAGGGATTTGGCTTGCCCGTCTCTTCGGCGAACTACTAAACCAAGAAACTACGCCGGTCAAATTGTTCATCAAGAACAAATTTGTAATCTCACTATGCAAGAACCCGGTTCTCCATGATCGCAAGCACATTGATCTGCTACCACTTCATCCGTGGTTGCGTGAAAAAGCTTCGTTGTCGTGGAGTTCATCGAGGACCGATGAGCAAAAGGCGGACATCGACCAAGGCTCTCGGTACTTTTCAGTTCTAGAGTCTACGAGAGAATTGGTGTCGTCAACATCTAAAGCAACTAAATTAGAGGAGAATTGTTGTGTTAATTAGTTGCTTATATTAGTCACAAAGAATGCACTAGTACATGCATGTCGTAGTAGTGTTAGTTTGCATGTAGTGTAAACATCAGCCTTGCATGTAACAGCTAGGTGCGGCTCATCCTCACTCTGGCGGCGCACTATGGCTGGGAGGTTCAGCACATGGATGTTAAATCCGCGTTCCTAAACAGAGATCTCGAGGAGGAGAGGTCTCGTGTCCCAGCCACCGAGGTTCATCACTTATGGACACGAGCATGGCGTCTACAAGCTCCACAAGGCGTAACGCCAAACCGAATGAAGTCTAGCTTCGGCTTCACAGCAGTGCCACGAAACACGGCTTATGCATACGAGGAACCGGGAATGCACTGTTGATTGTCGGGGTCTATGTCGATGACTTGGTGATCACTGGTGCTGAGCAGCGAGAAGTGCACCGTTTCAAGGAGATGAAACAGTTGTTCTCCATGAGTGACCTCGGCTTTCTCCAATACTACTCGACTAGCGGTGAAGCGGGGCGTGGGCGCCACAACCACAATCATGCATTTGCATCGCGAGCAAAATTGCTTTCGACAAGGCGAGTAGCGAGCAGCAACGTCGTGCACATGCCCATGGAAGCACGATGTTAGCCGAGAAAGGATAGCAAGGAGGCGGTGGATGCAACGTTCTACCTCAACGTCATCGTCGACCTCGGTACCGTTCATACTGCCGGACATGCGTTAAATCGTGGCTTCCCTGAGTAGGTTCATGGAGGCGCCGACAGCGTCACCTTGCGGTGGTGAAGCATCTTTTTCGATACATCGCGGTACACTAAACCATAGGTGTGTGTCCGCTTGATGACAACGAGACACTGATTGGTTTCAGCCACTCGGATCACGCCGGCAACGTGAGCTCTAGGAAGAGCACCTCCGGCGTGCTGTTCTTCCTCGGTGATAGTCGATGGTGACAATCTCGAGCGAAGGTTATCGCCACTTCTTCGTGCGGCGGAATACATAGGGCAGCGGGCGTGCCTAGGGATTTGGCTTGCGTCTCTTGGCGAACTACTAAACCAAGAAATCTGCGCGGTCAAATTGTTCATCAAGAACAAATTTGTAATCTCACTATGCAAGAACCGGTTCTCCATGATCGCAGCACATTGATCGTGCAACCACTTCATCCGTGGTTGCGTGAAAAAAGCTTCGTTGTCGTGGAGTTCATCGAGGACCGGTGAGCAAAAGGCGGACATCGACCAAGGCTCTCGGTCACTCGGTTCTAGAGTCTCTGAGAGAATTGATGTAAATCAACATCTAAAGCAACTAAATTAGAGGAGAATTGTTGTGTTAATTAGTTGCTTATATTAGTCACAAAGAATGCACTAGTACATGCATGTCGTAGTAGTGTTAGTTTGCATGTAGTGTAAACATCAGCCTTGCATGTAACAGCTAGGTGCGGCTCATCCTCACTCTGGCGGCGCACTATGGATGGGAGGTTCATCACATGGATGTTAAATCCGCGTTCCTAAACAGAGATCTCGAGGAGGAGGTCTCTCGTGTCCCAGCCACCGTGGTTCATCACTTATGGACACGAGCATGGCGTCTACAAGCTCCACAAGGTGGTGCATGGCCAAACTAATGCAAGTCTAACCGCTCGGCTTCACAGCAGCGTTACCGAAACACGGCTTATGCATACGAGGAACCGGGAATGCACTGTTGATTGTAGGGGTCTATGTCGATGACTTGGTGATCACTGGTGCTGAGCAGCGATAAGTGCACCGTTTCAAGGAGATGAAACAGTTGTTCTCCATGAGTGACCTCGGCTTTCTCCAATACTACTCAGCCTAGCGGTGAAGCGAGGCGTGGGCGCCACAACCACAATCATCATGCAGTGCATCGCGAGCAAGCTGCTTTCGACAAAGCGGCAGGCTACAACGTCGTGCACATGACCATGGAAGCACGATGTTAGCTGAGAAAGGATAGCAAGGAGACGCCGGTGGATGCAACGTTCTACCTCAACGTCATCGACCTCGGTACTGGTTCATACTACGCCCGGACATTGCGTTAAAGTGGGCTTCTGAGTAGGTTCATGGAGGCGCCGACAGCGTCACCTTGCGGTGGTGAAGCATCTTTTTCGATACATCGCCGGTACACTAAACCATAGGTGTGTACCGCCAGGATTTACGAGACACCGATTGGTTTCAGCCACTCGGATCACGCCGCAACGTGAGCTCTAGGAAGAGCACCTCGCGTCTTTGTTCTTCCTCGGTGATAGTCGATGGTGACAATCTCGAAGCGAAGGTTATCGCCACTTCTTCGTGCGGCGGAATACATAGAGGCGGCAAGGCGTGCCTAGGGATTTGGCTTGCCCGACTCTTCGGCGAACTACTAAACCAAGAAACTACGCCGGTCAAATTGTTCATCAAGAACAAATTTGTAATCTCACTATGCAAGAACCCGGTTCTCCATGATCGCAGCAAGCACATTGATCTGTGCTACCACTTCATCCGTGGTTGCGTGAAAAAGCTTCGTTGTCGTGGAGTTCATCAGACCAAAGTGAGCAAAAGGCGGACATCGACCAAGGCTCTCGGTGCTTTTCCTAGAGTCTCGAGAGAATTGGTGTAAATCAACATCTAAAGCAACTAAATTAGAGGAGAATTGTTGTGTTAATTAGTTGCTTATATTAGTCACAAAGAATGCACTAGTACATGCATGTCGTAGTAGTGTTAGTTTGCATGTAGTGTAAACATCACTTGCATGTAACACTAGGTGCGGCTCATCCTCACTCCGGGCGCACTATGGCTGGTAGGTTCAGCACATGGATGTTAAATCCGCGTTCCTAAACAGAGATCTCGAGGAGGAGGTCTACGTGTCCCAGCCACCAGGGTTCATCACTTATGGACACGAGCATGGCGTCTACAAGCTCCACAAGGGCGTGGAACGCCAAACCGAATGCAAGTCTAGCTTCGCTCGGCTTCACACGCAGTGCCACGAAACACGGCTTATGCGACGAGGAACCGGAATGCACTGTTGTTTGTCGGGGTCTATGTGGATGACTTGGTGATCACGGGTGCTGAGCAGCGAGAAGTGCACCGTTTCAAGGAGATGAAACAGTTGTTCTCCATGAGTGACCTCGGCTTTCTCCAATACTACTCAGCCTAGCGGTGAAGCGAGCGTGGGCACCACAACCACAATCATGCAGGCTGCATACGCGAGCAAGCTGCTCGACAAGGCGGGAAGGCTGCAACGTCGTGCACATGCCCATGGAAGCACGATGTTAGCTGAGAAAGGATAGCAAGGAGACGCCGGTGGATGCAACGTTCTACCTCAACGTCATCGTCGACCTCGTGTACTGGTTCATACTACGGACATTGCGTTAAATCGTGGGCTTTACGAGTAGGTTCATGGAGGCGCCGACAAAGCGATCACCTTGTGGTGAAGCATCTTTTTCGATACATCGCGGTACACTAAACCATAGGTGTGTACCGCCTTGTGACGACGAGACACTTATTGGTTTCAGCCACCGAATCACGCCCGAACGTGGGCTCCGGGAAGAGCACCTCCGCGTCGTTCTTCCTCGGTGATAGTCTAGTGTGACAATCTCGAAGCGAAGGTTATCGCCACTTCTTCGTGCGGCGGAATACATAGGCGGCAGCAGGCGTGCCTAGGGATTTGGCTTGCCCTTCTTCGCTTAACTACTAAACCAAGAAAGCTACGGTCAAATTGTTCATCAAGAACAAATTTGTAATCTCACTATGCAAGAACCCGATTCTCCATGATCGCAGCAAGCACATTGATCTGCTACCACTTCATCCGTGGTTGCGTGAAAAAGCTTCGTTGTCGTGGAGTTCATCGTGACCCGATGAGCAAAAGGCGGACATCCTGACCAAGGCTCTCGGTCGCACTCAGTTCTAGAGTCTACGAGAGAGAATTGGTGTCGTCAACATCTAAAGCAACTAAATTAGAGGGAGAATTGTTGTGTTAATTAGTTGCTTATATTAGTCACAAAGAATGCACTAGTACATGCATGTCGTAGTAGTGTTAGTTTGCATGTAGTGTAAACATCAGCCTTGCATGTAACAGCTAGGTGCGGCTCATCCTCACTCTGGCGGCGCACTATGGCTGGGAGGTTCATCACATGGATGTTAAATCCGCGTTCCTAAACAGAGATCTCGAGGAGGAGGTCTACGTGTCCCAGCCACCAGGGTTCATCACTTATGGACACGAGCATGGCGTCTACAAGCTCCACAAGGTCGTGGAACGCCAAACTGAATGCAAGTCTAGCTTCGCTCGGCTTCACGCGCAGTGCCACGAAACACGGCTTGTACGCACGAGGAACCGGGAATGCACTGTTGATTGTCGGGGTCTATGTGGATGACTTGGTGATCACTGGTGCTGAGCAGCGAGAAGTGCACCGTTTCAAGGAGATGAAACAGTTGTTCTCCATGAGTGACCTCGGCTTTCTCCAATACTACTCAGCCTAGCGGTGAAGCAGGAGCGTGGGCGCACCACAACCACAATCATGCAGGCTGCATACGCGAGCAAGCTGCTCGACAAGGCGGGCAGGCTGCAACGTCGTGCACATGCCCATGGAAGCACGATGTTAGCTGAGAAAGGATAGCAAGGAGACGCCGGTGGATGCAACGTTCTACCTCAACGTCATCGTCAGCCTCAGGTACCTGGTTCATACTCGCCCGGACATTGCGTTCGTCGTGGGCTTCCTGAGTAGGTTCATGGAGGCGCCGACAGGCGATCACCTTGCGGTGGTGAAGCATCTTTTTCGATACATCGCCGGTACACTAAACCATAGGTGTGTGTACCGCCGCGGTGACGACGAGACACTGATTGGTTTCAGCCACTCGAATCACGCCGGCAACGTGGGCTCCAGGAAGAGCACCTCCGGCGTGCTGTTCTTCCTCGGTGATAGTCCAGTAAGCTGACAATCTCAGAAGCAGAAGGTTATCGCCACTTCTTCGTGCGAGGCGGAATACATAGAGGCGGCAACGGAGGCGTGCCTAGGGATTTGGCTTGCCCGTCTCTTCGGCGAACTACTAAACCAAGAAACTGCGCCGGTCAAATTGTTCATCAAGAACAAATTTGTAATCTCACTATGCAAGAACCCGGTTCTCCATGATCGCAGCAAGCACATTGATCTGTGCTACCACTTCATCCGTGGTTGCGTGAAAAAAGCTTCGTTGTCGTGGAGTTCATCAGGACCAGTGAGCAAAAGGCGGACATCCTGACCAAGGCTCTCGGTCGCACTCAGTTCTAGAGTCTGCGAGAGAATTGGTGTAAATCAACATCTAAAGCAACTAAATTAGAGGGAGAATTGTTATGTTAATTAGTTGCTTATATTAGTCACAAAGAATGCACTAGTACATGCATGTCGTAGTAGTGTTAGTTTGCATGTAGTGTAAACATCAGCCTTGCATGTAACAGCTAGGGAACCTGCAAGTGGGCAAGCTAGAACCTGCAAAGAGATAACATGCAGAGGGTAGACTAGCAAAGCTGCATGAAGATAAGCTGCAGAAGGTAAACCTGCAATGCTGAAGAGATAGACGGCTTGACATCTTGGACTTCAAGGGTCAAGTGTTCACACGTTAGAGTAGTAGAAGGACTGCTCTATGCAACTCAGTTGTAGTATAAATAAGACCCCTCGTTGTATCAGTAGAGCACCAAGTAGCAGAGGAATAAACAGAAAATTGCGCTAGCTTCTTGTGTCCCTCGTGAGAGAGTTCCTTCTAGTCTCTAGTGCGTGTGCGTGTGTTTATCTCCTATCCTGGAACCTGACAGTGAGAAACACATCTTTAAAGCCGTGGTTGTTTATAAGCATAGACAATCTCCCATTAGTTGCATGTTGAATGGTAAATTTGAAAGAGTTCCTCATGGACAAAAAGAGAATAATTACTGAATGACAGTCTAATCTAAATCATATATTATATCAAGGTTTAAAGTGATTTGGATTTGGCTAGATTTGGATGTATCTTGGACTAAAACATGTCAGATACATATGTAAATCAAAGTCACTTATTTTAGATCGGAGGGAGTATGTTATATTTGGCAATATAGTTGTGCTTATTGGCTCTATTTAATTTGCATGTCTTAAAATTATACTAGCATCTGTTACATATTATAAATGCATGTTTGGTGATATTGAACTGATGTTTTTCGTATTTTGGAGGAACTTTTGAGTATTAAAAATGTCATGACCAATTTTGCATATTATCATCATTTACTATTAGTATATCTAATTATTTTAGTTTTGTTCTTGTACTCCTTTAGATCGGCTCTGTCGCTGTCATGCAGAGAGATCGGTGGGCTAACAAGCATCTTGAAAAGAGGAAATACACCTTATTGTAAGCCACCCACACTTATTTTTGTGAGTACTTAATTCCAATTGAAAAATAGATGTAGGTCTCGACGCTACAATGACCCTGACCCATATTTCCAACTTTGTAAAATAGGTCTCAACCAGGACGGCACTGCTATCATTATCGTCGTCCGAGTGCGTCAGTGAAGCAACTTTATGAATTAACGCGTAATCTTATGTCTGCTAATGAGGAAGCTGACGATGTAAAAAGTGCAATGGATGAGCTGAAGAACAGGTAGATGCATAAGAGGTCTAGCCATTTAGCGAATTACCAGAGGCAAGTCTTCCTGCAGGTGTAAGATCTATCGTATGTTGAACAGTACCTATTTACTAGGCTATGTGATGTTCTGTGTACTCATGTTTATGTTAACTTACCGAATGTTAGTTGGGTAATGTGATGTCTTGTCGGGATGGCATGCAATTGACGTGAACTGGTGATGATTATGTAAAACTAATTGTGCAGTGTGCTTGGCTGTGGACTGTGTTAATTAGAATTGTTTATTCTCTAAAAAATTGGCATTCTTTATTTTTCGTCCAAAGTGATGCTTCTTGTGATACTTCGGCCAGTGCTCGAAGAGGCAGCTGTCGATGCTTTACCATGTTGTCTTTTTACAACTTAAATTGATTCATAAGTAGATCGTCTCTCTTGTCCCGGAAGGACAGACACTACAGCTTTTATATCTGCACCCTTCGTTCATTATCTGATATATGTGCCAAAATTATAGTACTTTCCTGTCCAACGTTTAGAAATAAGTGACTTGAGTTTGTCTATATTGTATATATCTAGAATAATGCTAAAAGATAGCTCGCTATAGCGCCCCTAATAGTAATGCTATAGCGTTCTGAGCCATGTCTCATTAATCAATCATTATACAATGTGCTATAGCGTGATATAGCAAGCTAATAGCTTTTTTTAAGGTCAGCTAGCGTCCTATTTTTTTCTTGATCTAGAATCTTGACAATTCATTTGTTTCTAGACGAAGGGAGTAGATTGTGTATGTGCGCTGCGACTTTTCAATAATTTACCCTAAATTCTTCCCAGCGCGCGGGCACCGGAACTACATCCTGAGCGCACACACGCTACTTGACAAGGAAACACACGCGCGGATAAATCGCCTCAACGCACCGCCACCGTTCGTCTTCTCCCCCGCCGACTAGTAGCGAGTGGCGTCGCTGCCCCTTCTTCCCCGATGGCTTCATCCCATTTCTCCACGACGTTGCCTCCATGTTTTCTCCATGGCCGTTACTTCCCTGACACTGCTTCCCCATTTTCTTCACCGCCGCTGCTGCCCAGCTACTCCTCGATGCCACCATATCGATTTATCCATCGACATAGCCAGCCCGCTACCCGTCGCTTCCATGCCGATCACCTTCGCCCTGCGCTCTTCTCTTCCTCTTTCGCGACAACCGGGAGCAGTGGAAACAGGTGGAGGATCTCCCCGGCGGAACAAAGGAAGGGCGAGGGGATAGGGGATTGGGGAGAGGGACTCGCGTCCCCAGCTCTCCAGCAGGAACTGGCAAAGGGCAAGCACAAGGATCTGCCGCACAGCTGCCTAAGGAAGGAGAGACAACACACACGCCAGGCTCGAGAAAAGGAAAAGGTTGGAGCGGGCTGGGCTCGCCTACTGCTACACTTGGCTGTTGGGCCTTAGATGGGATATACTAGATAGCAGAAAGAAAAGGAAGGGTTGGGTTGTGATTCATGTCATGCACTAAAATTGTCGGACGCCATAGTTGTTTTGTCGCACACCAAAGTTATTTTTGAGCATCATAGTGTAGCATCCCAGTTATCTAACAATTGCCATGCTACTTTCCTAGTATATATATTGTTACTTCCTACATATCATTCATTGCATCATTGTTATATCATGCTCATGTCACCATGCCACCTTGCATTTGAGCATCATATAAAACCCCTCTATTTGGTTCTTATCCCATATGCATTATATATTGTATTACTTGCATTTGCTTCTTGATAAATTGTAGTTGGTTCTTGATATATTGCTTCATGGCCAAGTTGAGTTTGGGGCATATCTATTCTAACTCCACCACCTTTCTTGTCACCACCCTATAATTCCACCGTCCAAGATATATATGAGCCATTGCATTTCTTTGGTTATTACCTTTAGCTCATATGTGTTTGGGTTGATCCACTTCTATTTCTAAATGCTTCCATACATGTTCTCATGTTGTTTTCACAATATTTGTTATGGAGTCCTTATGGCCACCTTTGCATGACAATGTGGAGTAGAGCCTTTTTCTTTCTCATATGGCTCCATTTGAATTTTGGGTTATTTGAATTTACATGGGGTACATGGATGAACTAGTGGTACACCCACACTAGCAAGCCCCATCTATATTCACAGATACCATCATTTTGAATAAGCCGTGTAGAAGAGGGAGTTTCCTCTAAACCTTGAGAATGTATGTGAATGCTAGTATAATTCAAATGCCCATATGAAATCTAGTTGTTTTCACAATCTAGAAGAAGCACTTAATGCATGCATGGCCCATGCAAGCTATGCTCTTTCTTCTTCTCCAATTATCTTGATTTGAATTCTTTCTTGGTTTTGAGCTCTTATCCATTTGTAAGATGTGGAATCCTTTGAATGATCATTCTGACTATCTATCCTATCCTCTATTGTTTGTCCCCATCTTACCCATATATATGTATGTGTGCCTACTTGTTTTCACATTCTATAGACACATGCAATATAAACCCCTTTTCTTTTCCTAGTCACATGTCATATCAAGGCCATGTGACTTGGCCTCTTGTTAAATTTTTTATTTTGAATATTTATTTATTTGAAATGTGATCATAAGTGAAAACTAACCTATCATATCATCTACATCCTCCTAGCATCTAACATCCACCTAAAACCCCTTAATCTCTAATCTATCCTTGTGTGAATAATCTCACTCTTTTTTTCTCTCTCTAATCTTCCTTCACGTGTGAACCCATGCATGCATGCAAAGTGTATATGTACTTGCATATATGCCATAAATCCATGCATGCATGCAAGTATATGTGTACTTGCATATATGCCATGCATTCTACCTAGCTAAATCTCTCTCTATACCAAGTCGTGTGTGTACACTCTTCACCTATACACACACCAAGACCATCTATTCAATTCAGCCAGCAAGTTACGGATTCCACCAATCAATCAACTTTCCCGTGCCCAGACCAAGCATCGATCCAGTTGACCAAGCGAACAAACAAGCCAGCCCAGACCCCCAGCGCGCGCGTCCCTGTTTCTCTTCCTCACGCAGCGAGCGTGCCGAGCTCGTGACCCTCTCCTGCTAACGCGCGTGCGATCCCCTGCCAGCCGTATCCGACCGACCCCACTCCCTGGTCCCCTTTGTCTTTGGAAAATGATACTCCCTCTGATCCATATTACTTGTCGTTAAAATGGACGTATCTAGACATGTTTTAGTGCTAGATACATCCGTTTTAGCGACAAGTATTATGGATCGGAGGGAGTACGTCAAATCCGGGGGATCGCGCGCTCGCGTTAGGGCTGGAATTCAAGCCGAGCCAACTAACGAGTTAGCTCGACTCGGCTCGTTTACAGAACAAGCTCATATTTGAAACTCGGGTCGACTCGGTAAACTCACGAGTAACTCGTTTAAATTGTTATAAGTTATGAATATAAGCACATATAAGAAAAACTAGTAATTATTCTACTAATTTAAAATTAGAACAACAATAGTACTTCCATAACAACACGAAGGAAGATCAATAAAAAATATAGTAGCTCTACACCATTATAGGTTTAAGGAACATTCATAGTATAGCACTTATCTATAAAAAAATTGAAACTCTATATTTGAACGAGTTTAACGAGCTAAATGAGTAGCTCGCGAGTAGCTCATTTAGCTTTGGTGAACAAACAAGCTCAAATCAAAAACTTGGCTCGACTCGTTGGGCACCGAGTTCGAGCCGAGTCGAGCTATGCCACGAGTTAATCATTTAGCTTGCGAGTTTAGAGTTATAATTCCAGCCCTAGCTCACGTCCCCCAGATCCTGCGTCTCACACGCGCCCAAGACTTTGAGGAAGCAGAGACCGAGTCCACCACAAACGTTATTCATTAGACACGATTTTTCTCTATGGGTCGTCTCCTCCGTTGTTCTATCCATCGATTCCCGTTTGACGGAGCTCCGCTGACCAACAGGTATTCCTTGCCGTTAAATCTTTGTCGCCGCCACTTCTTCAAGCGCCGCCGGCCCTGCCTATCGCCGCCTCGCACGCCACTGGATCTCCCCATCCCTATCGATTCAACCACGGGCCCTCCGATGTTGCTGCTGGCCTAGACTAGACCAAGCTCCTTCGCCATGCGGCGCCACCCAAGCTACTCGCCATGCGCTGCGCCGCCCCAATTTCTCCCTCTCCGGGCACTTAACGCGGGCTTATATCCGCTAGACGCAGCCCCCACGTGCCGCCCCAATTTCTCCCTCTCCGGCGCTGCCGCCATGCGAAGCTTTTTTCTAACACGAGTGTACGCCGTTGCTAATGATGGTAGTTTGTTTTGCTACCTTGGGTCTTGGGTCTAGGATATCTCTACCGGACGTGTTTTGTACAAATTTTGTCTATGAATTCTGACTATGTCGTTGATGAAATTTGTTGTTTTTGCTATACTAATATAAGTTTACGCTACATTTGTTCTCCTGTTTTGCTAGATTAGTCCAATGTTTTGTTACGAGGTGTCCGGTGAGGTCTCCTGATGGAAGACTCCGACGAGGTCTTCTTTTTGCTATATTATCATATTTTTTTGCTACAACCGTTTTGTGGTTTTGCTACAATAGTGTAATTTTTTTTGCTATGAGGTCTCCGGCGATGTTTTTTCAGCGAGTCTCCAGCAAAGTCGGTTTTGCTACATTAAGATATTTTTTTTCCTACAAAGTCTCCGGCGAACTCTTGAGCGAGGTCCAGTCTATTTATTCTTTTTCTAAGCTGAACCATTTTCTGCTCCATGTAACAAAACATGACTTTTGTAGCAAGCGGGTATGTTTATAGTAAAAGCGGGATTTAGGGTTTTTTTAGGGGACACGTGGGGACTCGGTGGATTTTGGGGAATTATGCCCCAGAGACGCGTGGTACGACCCTTTTTCTTTCCCTTTGAGCAAGAAACCCGGGAGAGTAGCAAAATCAGCGGCAGAACACCTCTCCATCCTCATCCGTTCGCTACCTGCTCCATCTTTCGATCAGGTCGCCATCCCCTACCCTCTCTTCTCCCCACGCCAAGCTCCACCAGGCGTTGTGGCCATGCCGCTGCCACCATCGCCACCACCTGTCCCCGATGTAACATTACTCGATCCAATCTCAGTATAATATGGGTATGATACAATCCAGAGCGTCACGCTGGTGGAGGAGAATCAACGAACTGAGTTCGTGAGAAGGAGGAAGGGAAAACCGAGTTGATATCTAATCATATTACAAAACGATGTCCTTTTCCTTTTGTCCCAATGCCCTTATATGACTAACGAAGCTAAAGATTACTTGCCGCTTCCTGGGCCTGCACCTGGGCCTCCATATTCACTTGTAGGTGGGCTTCGCGTATACGCCTTCGCTCCATCTCTCGCGCCTTGGCTGTCATCGCCTGAGGCAGTAGTCGTGCCATGACAATACTGCCCCCAGAAGAACTGGCTTGAGCCCAAGCCAGTGCAGCAGGAAATGCTTCCACCGGTCGTCTGAGCCTTCCAGCTGCAACAAGAGTCAGGCATACCTGTCCAGGCGACCTTGAGTTGGGGTACTTGTTTCCCTCCCAGCTGGACAAAGCGCTCGCCGCAAATTCTCAATGGTTGCACCGTGATAGATGTGTCCACCATCGCTAGACGTAATTGTGTACTCACTGTATCGTGTGGTTTGATTGCTTTCTTCAGTTGGGATACATGCACCACTGGATGTATTTTGGTGTTGTCTAGCAACCGGATCTTGTAAGAGACATTGCCAACTCTGCCGATGATCTGATATGGTCCAAAGTACTTGAAGCCCAGTTTCTGTGATATTCTTCTTTCAAATGACATTTGAACATAGGGTTGCAGCCTCAAGTACACCCAGTCCCCAATGACAAACACCTGTTCCAGGTGTTTCTTGTCTGCTTGTACTTTCATCATGTGTTGTGCTCGTGCTAGATGTTGTTTGTTTAAAGGAAGCATAGATGCTCGCTCCTGAAGCCAAGCATCAATATCAGAGTGACCTGTTGGTGTCTCTTGCTGAAACCCAAAGTCGCGCGGCTTCCTGCCATATAACACCTCAAAAGGAGAACGACCAAGGGCTAAATGGAAGGAGGTGTTGTACCAGTACTCATCCAATGGTATCCACTTCGACCATTTCTTGGGGTTGGAATGCACAAAACACCTGAGATATGTCTCCAAACACTGGTTGAGGCGTTCGGTATGCCCATCAGTTTGTGGATGATAGTAAGAGGACATGGTCATGTTAGTGTATGCTAGTTTGAACAATTGCTGCCAGAAACTAATGATGAATATTTTGTCTCTGTCAGATATCAAGACCTGTGGCATACTGTGAAGTCTGTATACCTGATCCACAAATACCTAAGCAACCGTGCTCGCTGTGAAAGGATGTTTGAGGGGAATGAAATGGTCAAACTTAGTGAGCTTATCGACTACCACCAAAATTGTGTCAAATCTCCCAGACACTGGTATCCCTTCGATGAAATCTAAGCCCACAAAGTGCCAGGCTTCTGGTGGAATGCGTAGAGGTTGAAATTTCCCTGGATATTTGTTGCGCTCACTTTTTGCTTGCTGACAAATTGTGCACTGATGAACAAAGGTGTACACATCTTGTTTCATTGCTGGCCAGGAAAATATCTGCTTGACTTTCTGGTATGTAACGAGTGCCCCAGAGTGACCCCCAAACCCACTTCTATGTAATGACTGCAGAATTGCCCGCTGAGCTGCAGTGTGTGTGTCCAGCCAAATTTTACCCTTGTGTCCGATGACACCATCTTCTAGAGAGAAACCTTGACTATTTGGACTGTTGAGAGCTAGTTCAACATACAATTGTTTAGTATTCTCATCTTGTGTGTACCAATCAGTGACAATTTCCATTCACTTGGGTTTAAGAGCTGAGACGGCACACATGTGTAGAGGTCGACGTGATAAAGCATCGACCGCTAAGTTTGAACTCCCTTTCTTATAGACAATTTTGTATTGCAACCCTAGTAATCGAAAGAACACCTTCTGCTGAATTTTTCTTCACCCAAGTGGACCAAGCTACGTTGATCAGTATGGATGATGAACATACCATGCTGAAGGTAGGATTTCCATTTTTCAATTGCCATTAGAATGGCCAGGCACTCTTTGTCAAGATTGATAGCGCCTGATTTTTGGCTCCCAGTGCTTTGCTAAGGAATGCCAGGGGATGTCCACCTTGCATCAGAACGACACCTATACCAGTAGTGCAAGCATCCGTCTCCAACACGAACTCCTTTGTGAAGTCTGGTAATGCCAAGACTGGAGCTTTCACCAGTGCTTCCTTCAGTGAGAGAAAGGCATCTTGGACTTGCAGCGACCAGACAAATTGTGTGTTTTTCTTCGGCAACGTTGTCAATGGACGGCTTATCACACCGAACTGTTTGATGAATTTCCTGTAGTAACCCGCTAGCCCCAGAAATCCCCGCATCTGTTTCACATTAGTTGGTTGTGGCCAATGTTGTACAACTTCTATCTTGGACGGATCTGTTGCCACCCCTGCCGCAGTGATAATGTGTCCAAGATACTCGAGCGAACGTTGCGCAAATGAACATTTGCTCTTCTCGAGAAACAATTTTTCCTATTAGAGCACTTGGAAGACCAATTCCAGATGTTTGACATGCTCTTGCATCGTTTTGCTGTAAATTAATACATCATCAACAAAAACGAGCACAAATTTGCGAATGACGTGCGCAAATATTGTGTTCATCGCTGCCTGGAAGGTGGCCGGCGCTGAGGTTAATCCAAATGGCATCACTCGAAATTCGAAGTGACCACTGTGGGTTTTGAATGCCGTCTTCCGCTCACGAGCTTCCTCCATGCGGCTTTGGTGGTATCCGAAACGCAAATCTAATGTAGAGAAAAATTGAGCTCCAGCCAGCTCATCCAATAACTCGTCCACGACTGGCATGGGGTAACGATCTTTGATCGTCACAGCATTCAACTGTCGGTAGTACACACAAAATCTCCACGTCCCATCTTTCTTCTTGACTAAGAGAACATGTGATGCAAAAGGACTCTGGCTGGGTTTTATTATCCCTTGTGCAATCATATCTTTGATTTGCCATTCGATCTCATCTTTATATTGCGGTGAGTAGCGGTAGGGTTTGACATTGATTGGTTGCACGCCAAGCATCAGCTCGATCCGGTGGTCGAACGAGCAGTGAGGCGGAAGCCCTGTCGGTGTGCTGAAACAAGTTGCATTATCAGTTAACAGCTGCTCTACTTCAGGTGGTAGCTCTGATTGCTCATACGCCTCTCTAATGGGACACAAGTGAATTACTTGCACTAAAGCACCCTGCCTCGCCATTTGTTGAATTTCAGTGGCTGATATCGCGTCACAACTTTGAATTTTCTCACGGATGCCTAGCAGAGTCATGGGCTTGCCTTCATGTTTAAATCGTAATGTTTTCCGAGGCCAATCAATCCACATTTTCCCACACTCATATAGCCAGTCCATGCCCAATATCATGTCATAGCAAGGAATGTTGAACACTCTGAAAGTGTTTGTGAATTGATGCCCTTGACACTCCCAGACCACGTCCGGCACATATGTTGTAATTTTCGTTTTGCCACCATCTGCAACCTAAACTGTCACAGCGGCGACCTCCATTGTTGCCAAATTCAGCTGTTGCACTACCTGTTCACTGAGGAAGCTTCCATAACTTCCAGAATCTATCATCACCAACACCTGTTTCCCATGCATAGTCCCCTGCAGCCTGATGCTTTTGCGGTGAGCAGTTCCTGCCAACGCAAATTGTGAAATCGTGCACAAGGATTGCTCCCCACTGCTTGTTCCAGTGTCCTCAGATTCACTGTCAGACTGGGAAATTTGTAATGCCTCAATCAACTCTTCAACTAGGTGAATGATACATGTTTTGCTACATTTATGCCCAGGTTGAAACACTTAAAGCACTCCCCTAGCTCGTCGTTGCGATTTGAGAGACTGGATTTTTTCATCCCACTTAGGTTTTCTTCCAGTTTTTTCCTCCTGTTTAGTGCTGTTGTCAGGTGTGCTGCCTAACACACCTTTTCCAGGAAAGACTGTTCTACTGTATCGATGCCTGTGATCACTAGAATACTTGGTGTAGCCCAGTTATTTGCTCTCCTCAATCAGTTCCTCCTGTGTTTCCGCCAAGGCAAGTGCAGCATCCACTGTTCTTGGTTTGTGCAGCCGAATGGCACGCTGGATTTCTTTCTTGAGCCCATTCACAAACTTGGTCACAAAATAAGCTTCATCATAGTGTTTGTTGTGGACTAACACCTTATGTCGCAATGTTTCAAACTTCTGGTAGTACTTCTCGACTGAATGTATCTGCCTACACTTCTCCGGCGCATCCAAGTGCTTCTGGTGCTGGTTACGCCCAAACTTCCCTTGAATTGCCACACACAGCTCCTCCCAGCTATCCACGTCATGTTCTGCTTCAAATGTTTGTAACCAAAGTGCAACATTGCCAACAAAATGCATTGTAGAAAACCATGAATCATGCTCCACCGAGTAGAGTGTAAAGTACTTCTCACAGACCGTCTTCCACCACTTCGGATTATCGCCGTCAAACCTCGGGAAATCAGTTTTGGGAGGACGTGCTCTATAATTGCCACAGGATCCAGCATATGCACTATCCTCATATCCCACCGAACGTTCACCGATCTCAAATTGGACTGGGGTGTGAGGGAATCCGCGTCGAACATGATGGGTTGGAACCACAATCTTCAGGTTGCCTGTTGAGGGCAACTGGTCAACATCTTCAGTCTCTGCCGCTGGTGTGCATGCCTTCGTGGGTGGAACTCGCTCCATCTCCAGCGTCGTGAGGCGCTGTCCCCCACTGTCTCCAACGTTTCCTGGATCCCCTTGATCGTGTCGTCTACCTGAGGAACCCAAGTCGCAATTCCCTTCAGAGTCTCGTTGATCGATCGCAACGTGGTCGATGTGTCCGTGTACTGCTTATGTAGTTCTTCTCCTTGTCTCTTCAGCAATGCCAGATCCTTCTCCATAGCGCCGCTATCAGATGACCCCCACACCGCCGCACCGGGGGCCAAAGTCAACCGCCGCCGAAATGCCTCGCCGCCACTGATGCACGGATCCACCATGGAGCCGGGATTTCACGCTCACCGAAGTGTTCGGTGACAACCGCCCCACTGCCGTGAGATCTGCACCCGAATAATCTACCGCCTCCACACGCTGCCGTGGTTGGCGTAGACAATCCGCAACCGCACCGCCGCCGCGAGGTGAATGAGAAGAGTGGGATTTTACGGCTAGCCCAACCACCACACAGATTCGCTCCCGAATCGCCACCAATTTGTAGATCGTAACATCCCCAATCTCGCTGCTCTCCCCTCACTTTTTTGTGGATTTTTTCTAGCAAACTTTCACGAATCCGAGGATCTGATGGCTCCTTATACCAAATGTAACGTTACTCGATACAATATCAGTATAATATGTGTCTGATACAATCCACATCGTCACGCTGGTGGAGGAGAATCAACAAACCGAGTTCATGAGAAGGAGGAAGGAAAAACCAAATCGGTATCTAATCAGATTAAAAAACGATGTGCTTTTCCTTTTGTCCCAATGCCCTATATGACCGACGAACCTAAAGATTACTTGCCGCTTCTTGGGCCTGCACCTGGGCCTCCATCTTCATTTGTAGGTGCGCTTCGCGTATACGCTTCGCTCCATCTCTCGCGCCTTGGCTATCATCGCTTGAGGCAGTAGTCGTGCCGTGACACCCGACTCCGTCCCCGAGGAGCTACTGCACACCATCACCGCACGCAGCGCCGCTCGCCTCGCCGTGCCGCCATCCACGTCGTGTTCTGGTCGGCAACCACCACCTCGCAATCCTCTCGGTGAGCGCCTTACCTCTTCTGGCTACCTCCCCTTGCCCCAGCACCTCGCCGTTTCATTCTTGTCATTGTTCTGCATGTGTCCACGCCGCGAAACGCCGTTCCTGTCACCGTATCAGACTCCTCCTCGGCGCGTCCTTCATCGTCGACCGAAGCCACCACATCCTCTAGCTGTCATGCACTCCGTACGACCTCCCTGTACTCCCCTCTGTCACCAGCCTGCCTGGGAGCTCCTTCGCCGAACCACACCCGCACGCCGCGCCGACGCGTACACGAGAGCAGCGGGCGCTTGCGCCTACAGCAGCTACGTCAGCGCAGTACCCTCTAGCCCTATGTTCGTCGACGATTCCCGAGCTCTACTGTCCATCTCCGGTAAATCTTCTTGAATAACAACCGTAGCCCTACCTCCCCTCTTTTCAGAAAGCCCAACCATGCCCCAATTTATGATCCATAGATCCCGAAAGCATATGCGGAAATTTGTCAAAAACATCTGCGTTCTGAATCGCACACGTTTTGATCTGGGTCGTCCCTGAATCTCGTATATTTCCGGAGCGCACAGATCTCCTACGGAGAAACATCATGAACCAAACTTGTAGATCGTGATCCCCTCTATAACTTTTCGTTTTGACACATTGCTAAATTCCTAGCAGATCGCTCGCCTTCATCTCCCGAAATCTGGATCAGCTAGATGTTTTCGCTGAACCAATCTTCGGTTCGTGAGAGAACCTCCCAGCCATTTTCTAAACAAAACCCCGGCGTTTTACAGCCTGAACCCGCGGTCCCCGGATCGTCGACGTGTCAGCGCCTAACTGCCTGCACACACGTGTGGGCCTTCTCCCCTTCTGGCCCACTTGTCAGTACATGTGGGCAAACTCACCCGAGTATTAAAAGTTTGGCTATTATCTAAAATCGAAATAAAAACCAGAATTTGATTTTATATAAATTCACTTGTAACTTTTAAATGATTTAGAATTTGAATATTTTCCTAATATGAAATGTGCTCTATATTGGTATATGAATACAGATGCAAATTCAAATGTTTTCAAATTTGAGTCAAACTAGTCAAACCATTGACTTTGATCTCATATGCCTAATTTTGACTTTAATAATAATTTAAATTCATAATTCCAAATATTTTGAATAATATATGTTTTTGAATAAAAAACATGAGGAATCTGTTATGCTATTTATAATAGCATTTGAGCAATTTAAAAATTCGAAATAATTTAAATACTAATAAATGGCTTTTCTTAATAAATCCATAACTTTAAATCCGTAATTCCGAATTCGACAAATGATATATTTAAATCGATTAGCTCGACAAGCCTGTTCTACCTATGCATTCTATGATATGATTTAAAGAATGCATCATATAAATATTAAGAATACAACAATGTTTATGGGAGCAAAACATGACTAAAAACTTAATCAAATGCTTTATTCTTGTACCCCACACCTCACCCATGTCATGCTATGTTATACCATGTAAAATGTGCATTATATAATACCATGTTTGTTTGTTGCATATGATTTATATGATTGTGCAATGCATTTATTTCGGGCCCTTGTTGAAGGAAATATGCCCTAGAGGCAATCATAGAGATGATTATATTTCATATGTATCCATGAGTTATTGTAATGTTCCTTGAATATCCATATCAGGCAAATTGTATTGATTGGAAATTATGTGAATTGTTTGTGAAACTCTTTACTTGTATGGTTATTTAAGAGTTGTCCCTAGTCGGAGTTCATGTGAGGACACACGTGAATATTAGACTAGCACATCGATTGGTTGATGACTATGTTTCGTAAGTCATAGACATGGAGATGTCAAACCAATGACGTGGACACATGTTATGAACATGAGGTTGGACTGACCCAACCTGAGACTGGCAATTAGTTGCATCTCTCTCTCTACACATCGTGTATGTTTTGTCCTTAGACCTGAGATTGTCGCATGTACTTGAGATGTGAATCGACTTACTTTGGGGCTATCAAACGCTGCACCGTAACAGGGTAGTTAAAAAGGTAGCTTTCGGGTTTGTCCTAAAGCATGCGGGAAGGCATGGTCAATCAAGATGGGATTTTCCCCTCTCTACTTGAGAGAGATATCTCTGGTCCCCTCGAGTGATCGGATCCAGAAATGCATGGCCGTGCTACATATGGTTAAGAGTTAACCTAGTAAAGGGATTCCGAATCACGGTATCAAGAAAGGGAGGTCGGCTTGGAGCTAGACCAAATATCATGAGGCAAAAGGAAAGACATGTACTAAACCTTGTGATGGTTCGTCCGATATGATCTTTGTATGCGTTTAGGAGTTGGCACGTCTTGCTAGAAGCCGCTACTAACTATTGATAGAATAAGTTTATTCGTGTCATGTCTGTATGCATATGAACCTATAGGGTCACACACTTAAGGGGCTGGAAGCCTAATGAGGATTAGATCCGAATTAGACTAGGTTTAGGCTACTAATGGGCTGCTAATGTAGAAGCCCACTAGGGATGCCTATATAAGAGAGGGTGGGGCGAGCTGGCCAGGGTTAGACAAGAGATCATTCCACCCAGCCGCCGCTCCTCATGCCTGTGTCGCGCGCGCGGACCTAGCAGTCTGGCGTCTGACGCTTCCACCCAGTAGTGTGGATACCTCGGAGGAGCTGCATCTGTAGCGTTTGGACGAGTCGCGCAAGGGGAGCTGCTCGTGGGACGAGAACAAGGAGGATACGTAAATCGTCTGCACTGCCTCGACGCGCTTCATCAATTCCGCAACTGCGCGTCTAGTGGCAATCCCGTGATCTATGACAACAGTATTCCTGATTTACGCGGTAGAAAATTTTGATTTGCACTAGTGTAGCCTACCCGTATCCCTTCAGTGGTATCAGAGCCGATGCTGTTCAGTTATAGGTTCGAGATGTTTGCATATGGTGATATGTAGATTGATATGAATGATGTGATCATTTATATGGCGGTGGTTCAGGATTGATCTATGATCTTGCTTTCCGTGATCGTGATTCTGAGGTTGTCGAACGACTTACCCCTACCGGTCGGTTTTCGCCATCGGGGTAGACAGTGACTCATAAATCCAGTTGAATCACGTGAAGATCAATATGATTGATCGAATCGGAACCTAGATTTAAAATCGCTGTACCGTGATCAAATGAGTTTGATTAGATCGGAACAACAAACGGTTTATGTTAAATTTGAATTGCCGATCAAAATCCTTAAAGAAAATTGTGAAGATTCGATCTCTCATTTTTCACGGTTTACCGCGAGGGGCGCTGCCCCTTCGAACCCCGCAGGGGGAGACCCCCTAGACCCACCTTAATCGTAGCCCCTTTTGTATCTCGTTAAGGTAACTAGGTGCTGCGATGTCACATGATCCGGTAGAATGCGATTCTATGCATAACTTGTTTTTGCAGGATGTATGTGATCAGTATGGCCCATATGTATATGTGATGCATTATGGAATTTATCATGACCTGCGTGTCGTGATTAGGCCAACACGGCTGGAGCCGTGTGTGTTGTCAATTATTGTAATGGCCTACGTGCCAACTTGTGATGATCCAAATTCTATGTAATTTTAATTACTAGCTGTTAGGAGTAATAGCTTGTATTAGTTCTTGGAGGACTCATCACTTGGAGGATGGCTCACATGGAACATGAAGATGGAGATCATCATGGTGGACAGGTTCTATGGCGATGGAGATCACCATGAGAAAATGGGCCATACTGTGTCACATTTATGTGAATGCTATTCTTATGCGTTTTACTACTATGCATGCTTAGATGATAGAAGTAGAACGATCCCTCACAAATTTTAAGTTAAACCATGCCCTCCCAACCAAACCTTGCACCATCCTATGCCCTGTACAATCGTTGGTGGGCCTATGAAATTAGGGTGCCACGGTTTTCCTTGGCTGGATGGGTTTGTATCGGATACCTACACACATAAGGGTTGGTGAGCTTGACAAGGTCATCTTAACAGTTAAGGACCTTGGGGCATAAAGGTTGGGCGCCTAGTTTTGACATAGAGATGTCACCCAACAACAAGAGTCATATGTGATATGATTAGCAAGTGTTGCTTACCGATTTACCTTGTCTTCTAGCAGTGATGCTAAAGCTCACTAGTTGACTTGTTAATTGTGGATCTTGAATCACTTAGTATCAATAGAGGGATATTGATTTAAGTGGGAGTATATGCTATTAAATTGTTTAATATGTTTTACTCTTTCATGGTTACATGGCTTAGTATTTTGCATGTTTTCTGTTGTAGATCAATGGCACCGAACACTACATCACCTTTTTATTTGCGTTCGATTCTTGACAAAGATAAACTTAATGGAACAAACTATTCAGACTGGGTCCGTAACCTGAGAATTATTCTCAGGTCTGATAAAAAGATAACGGTTCTAGATACCCCAATCCCCGATGAACCTGCTGATAATGCATCTGCTGCCCTAAAGAATGCCTACAAGAGAGCATGTGATGATTCTCTTGAGGTTAGTTGCCTTATGCTTGCATGCATGGAACCTGAACTCCAAAAGAAGTTTGAGGATCAGGATGCGTACGATATGATCGTTGCGCTTAAGGACATGTTCCAAGATCAGGCAAGGACGAGAGGTACAATGTTGCCAAGTCCTTTGTCGAATGCAAGCTAGCGAGGGACTATGGGCCCCATGTGATCAAAATGGTTGGTTACTGATCAGGACTTTGGAAAAGCTTGGTTTTCCACTAGGCCAAGAGTTGGCCACTGACTTCATTTTGGCGTCTCTTCCATCCAGCTATGGGAAGTTCATTTCGAACTACCATATGCATGGGGTGGAGAAGGGCCTTAATGAATTATGTGGGATGCTTAAAACAGGAGAAAGTGACATGAAGAAGTGTGCAGGGCATAGCCATGTGATGGCTATGCAGAACAAGCCTAGCTTCAAGAAAAAGGGTACTTCTTGGAAGAAGAAGGGCAAGGCTAAGTATACGATCCCTAAGCCTGCACCCAAGCAAAAGGCTGGACCTGTAGAAGACACCGAGTGCTTCTTTTGTCATGAACATGGCCACTGGAAGAGAAACTGCAGCAAGTACCAGGCTTCTTTGAAGAAGAGTGGAAGTAAGAGTTGTGGACATTCTTCTCGCTGATTCCTATGTTAACTCTTGGGTATTTGATACCGGATCGGTTGCTCATATTTGCAATTCAATGCAGGGGCTAATAAGGACTAGAGAAGTGCAGAAAGGCGAAGTGGATTTTCGCATCGTAAATAAATCAAGGGTTGCTGCATTGTTCGTTGGCGTCATGCAACTTCATCTTCCGTCAGGATTTATTATGGAGTTGAATAATTGTTATTACATTCCTAGTATGGGTCGAAACATTTTATCACCTTCATGTTTGATGAGGGATGGTTATTCATTCGCGAGCTTAAACAATGGTTGTGTAATCTCTAAGAATGATATGCTTGTGGCTAATGCTCCCATTGTGAATGGATTATTTATTTTAAATCTTGATGATGCATTTGTTTACGATGTTAGTGCTAAAAGGCTTCGGCCTAATGATTTGAGTCCTACCTATTTATGGCATTGTCGTTTGGGGCATATAAGTGAAAAGCACATGAAGAAGCTCCATGGTGATGGTCTTCTAACTTCGTTTGATTTTGAATTATACGAGACATGTCAAGCTTGTTTACTTGGAAAGATGACCAAGTTGCCTTTTTTGGGTTTACCCGAGAGAGCGACAGACTTGTTGGAACTCATACATACTGATGTATGTGGACCAATGAGCATGACAGCTAGAGGAGGATATCACTACTTCATTATTTTTACTGATGATTTCAGTAGATATGGTTATGTGTACTTGATGAGGCATAAGTCTGAAACTTTTGAAAAGTTCAAGGAGTTTCAGAGTGAAGTAGAGAATCAACGTGGCAAGAAAATAAAGGCCTTGCGATCTGATCGTGGAGGTGAATATTTGAGTCACAAGTTTAGCAATCATCTTAAGAGTTGCGGAATTGTTCCACAACTTACTCCGCCCGGAACACCTCAAAGGAACGGGGTCTCCGAATGGCGTAATCGAACTTTGTTGGACATGGTTCGATCGATGATGAGCCAATCGGATTTGCCATTGTCATTTTGGGGTTACGCTCTAGAAACGACAGCTTTCACACTTAATAGGGTACCATCTAAATCCGTAGTTAAGACACCATATGAGATGTGGACTGGAAAGAATCCCAGTTTGTCTTTTCTAAAAATTTGGGGTTGTGATGCATTTGTCAAGCGACTTCAGTCGGACAAGCTAACACCCAAATCGGATAAGTGCATTTTTGTGGGATATCCGAGGGAAACCTTAGGGTATTACTTCTACAACCGAGAAGAGGGCAAAGTGTTTGTCGCTCGTAGCGGTGTTTTCCTAGAGAAAGAGTTTCTCACAAAGGGAACAAGTGGAAGGTCGGTCCGACTAGAAGAAGTTCAAGATGAGCCAGCTGGGGATGCTTCTACGAGTGATGCTATTGTAGAAAAACAAGTTGAGGAACCCGTGGCAACAGAAGCACCACAACCACGAAGGTCGGCGAGGCTCATGGCCTTGAGGAATTATTATTGTTAGACAATGATGAGCCTGCGACCTATGCAGAAGCGATGGTGGAGCCAGAATCTAAGAAATGGCTGATCGCCATGAGATCCGAGATAGAGTCCATGGGATACAATCATGTTTGGAACTTAGTTGACCTGCCTGATGGTTTTAAAGCCATCGAGTGCAAATGGATCTATAAGAAGAAGATTGATATGGATGGAAATGTTCACATCCATAAAGCTCGACTTGTTGCAAAAGGTTTTTGACAAGTTCAAGGAGTTGACTACGACGAGACTTTCTCGCCCGTAGCGATGCTTAAATCTATACGGATAATTCTAGCCATTGCTGCACATTTCGACTATGAAATATGGCAGATGGATGTCATGATGGATTTCCTAAATGGAATCCTTACTGAGGACGTGTATATGATGCAGCCCGAAGGTTTTGTCGATCCAAACAGTGCTGGAAAGGTATGCAAATTTCTGAAGTCCATTTATGGGTTGAAGCAAGCATCTCGGAGTTGGAACATTCGATTTGATGAAGTTGTAAAGGAGTTTGGATTCATCAAAAACGAACAAGAACCTTGTGTTTAGAAGAAGGAAAGTGGGAGAGCGCTGGTATTTCTAATCTTATATGTAGATGACATATTGCTAATTGGAAATGACATTCCTATGCTCGAGTCTGTTAAGACCTCATTGAAAAATAGTTTTTCGATGAAGGACTTAGGAGAAGCGGCATATATTCTGGGCATCAAGATCTATAGAGATAGATCAAGGAGGCTAATTGGATTAAGCCAGAGTACATACATTGACAAAGTGTTGAAACGGTTCAACATGGAAGAGGCTAAGAAAGGGTTCTTGCCCATGTCTCATGGCATAAAACTCAGCAAGACTCAATGTCCTTCGACTACTGATGAGCATGAGCGCATGAGTAGGGTTCCATATGCTTCGGCTATTGGATCCATCATGTATGCAATGATATGTACTCGCCCAGATGTTTCCTATGCTCTAAGTGTTACGATCAGATACCAGGCTGATCCAGGTGAAGGTCACTGGACAGCGGTAAAGAAAATCCTTAAGTACTCGAAAAGGACTAAGGATGTGTTCCTAGTTTATGGAGGTGAGGATGAACTCAGTGCAAAGGGTTACACAGATGCGAGTTACCTTAACGACTCAGATGATTCGAAGTCGCAATCAGGTTATGTGTTTGTCATGAATGGTGGTGTTGTGAGCTGGAAAAGTTCCAAGCAAGATACGGTGACCTCCTCTTCAACAGAAGCTGAATATATTGCTGCCTCGGAGGCTGTAAAGGAAGCTGTTTGGATTAGGAATTTCCTGTTTGCTCTCGGTGTGGTTCAGGGCGCGTCCAATCCCTTGGGCGTTTATTGTGACAACAATGGTGCTATTGCACAAGCCAAGGAACCTAGAGAGCACCAGAAGAACAAACATATTCGTATGCGTTACCATCAGATTCGAGAGTTTGTTGAAGATAGTAGTGTCATGATATGCAAAATACATACGGACTCAAATGTTGCTGATCCATTGACTAAGCCTCTCCCGCAGCCCGCGCATGAAGCGCACACAAGAGCAATTGGTATTAGATACATTTTAGATTGACTCTAGTGCAAGTGGGAGACTGAAGGAAATATGCCCTAGAGGCAATCATAGAGATGATTATATTTCATATGTATCCATGAGTTATTGTAATGTTCCTTGAATATCCATATCAGGCAACTTGTATTGATTGGAAATTAAGTGAATTGTTTGTGAAACTCTTTACTTGTATGGTTATTTAAGAGTTGTCCCTAGTAGGAGTTCATGTGAGGACACACGTGAATATTAGACTAGCACATCGATTGGTTGATGTCTATGTTTCGCAAGTCATAGACATGGAGGTGTCAAACCAATGATGTGGACACATGTTATGAACATGAGGTTGGACTGAACCAACCTGAGACTGGCAATTAGTTGCAGCTCTCTCTCTACACACCGTGTACGTTTTGTCCTTAGACCTGAGATTGTCGCATGTACTTGAGATGTGAATCGACTTACTTTGGGGCTATCAAACGCTGCATCGTAACAGGGTAGTTAAAAAGGTAGCTTTCGGGTTTGTCCTGAAGCATGCGGCAAGGCATGGTCAATCAAGATGGGATTTGCCCCTCTCTACTTGAGAGAGATATCTCTAGGCTCCTCGAGTGATCGGATCCAGAAATGCATGGCCGTGCTACATATGGTTAAGAGTTAACCTAGTAAAGGGATTCCGAATCACGGTATTGAGAAAGGGAGGTCGGCTTGGAGCTAGACCAAATATCGTGAGGTAAAACGAAAGACATGTACTAAACCTTGTGATGGTTCGTCCGATATGATCTTTGTATGCGTTTAGGAGTTGGCACGTCTTGGTAGAGGCCGCTACTAACTATTAATAGAATAAGTGTATTCGTGTCATGTCTATACGCATATGAACCTATAGGGTCACACACTTAAGGGGCTGGAAGCCTAATGAGGATTGGATCCGAATTAGACCAGGTTTAGGCTACTAATGGGCTGCTAATGTAGAAGCCCACTAGGGATGCCTATATAAGGGAGGGTGGGGCAAGCTGGCCAGGGTTAGACCAGAGATCATTCCACCCAGCCGCGCTCCTCACGCCTGTGTCGCGCGCGTGGACCTAGCAGTCTGGCGTCTGACGCTTCCATCCTGTACGCGTGGATACCTCGGAGGCGCTGCATCTGTAGCGTTTGGACGAGCCGCACAAGGGGAGCTGCTCGTGGGATGAGAACAAGGAGGAGACGTAGATCGTCTGCACTGCTTCGACGCGCTTCATCAATTCCGCAACTGCGCGTCTAGTGGTAATCCCGTGATCTATGACAACAATATTCCTGGTTTACGCGGTAGAAAATTTTGATTTGCGCTAGTGTAGCCTACCCGTATCCCTTCACTTGTGTGTTTGGTTTTTATCCGGATAGACACCGAGTAAGGAAAATATCAGGAGCCTCAAGAGTATTGCCTAGATCCATCTTATTTTGTAACTGAACTTCTAGGAAAGTAATTCCCCATGCTTGCACTATATATAGTACCTATTGAATCTATCTTATTCTTGCATCATAATCGTGTCACAAATAAAATTGAATCCCAAGTATTGCATAGCCTTTACTTTTAAACCCCACCGAATCTTGTTCCCTCAATCCTATGAGCCCTTACTACTGAAGTTATTTAGGCCTGAAGGGATACTGGTAGGCTACACTAGTGTAAATCAAAAATTTCTACCACATAAACCAGGAATACTGTTGTCATAGATCACGGAATTACCACTATACGCGTAGTTGTGGAACTTGATGAAGCGCGTCGAGGCAGTGTAGACGTTCTATGTCTCCTCCTTGTCCTTGTCCCACGAGCATCCCCCTTGCGCGGCTCGTCCAAGTGCTACAACCGCAGCACCTCCGAGGTATCCACACCTACAGGATGGAAGCGTCAGACGGTGGACTGAGGTCCCGACGTGTAACATAGGCGTGAAGAATGGCGGCTGGGTAGAATGGTATAACCCTGGTCAGCTCGCCCCACCCTCTCTTATATAGGCATCCCTGGTGGGCTTATACATTAGCAACCCATTAGTAGCCTGAGCTTGGTCTAATTCGGATCTAATCCTCATTAGGCTTCTAGCCTCTTAAGTGTGTGACCCTATAGGTTCATATACGTATAGACATGACACGAATACAATTATTCTGTCAATAGTTCGTAGCGGCCTCTAGCAAGACGTGCCAACTCCTAAACGCATATAAAGATCATTCGGATGAACCATCGCAAGGTTAAGTACATGTCTTTCCTTTGCCTCACGATATTTGGTCTAGCTCCAAGCTGACCTCCCTTTCTCAATACTGCGATTCAGAATCCCTTTACTAGGTTAACTTTTAACCATATGTAGCACGACCATGCATTTCTAGATCCGATCACTCGAGGCACGCAGAGATATCTCTCTCAAGTAGAGAGGGGAAAATCCCATCTTGATTGACCATGCCTTGCAGCATGCTTCATGACAAACCCGAAAGATACCTTTATAAATACCCAGTTACGGAGTAGCGTCTGATAGCCCCAAAGTAGGTCGATCCACATCTCAAGTGCATGCGACAATCTCAGGCCGAAGGACAAAATGTACACGATGTGTAGAGAGAGCTGCAACTAATTGCCAGTCTCAAGTTGGGTCAGTCCAACACCATGTTCATAACATGTGTCCACATCATTGGTTTGATATCTCCATGTCTATGACTTGCGAAACATAGTCATCAACCAATCTATGTGCTAGTCTAATATTCACGTGTGTCCTCACATGAACTCCGACTAGGGACAACTATTAGATAAACATACAAGTATAGAGTTTCACAAACAATTCACATAATTGCCAATGAATACAAGTCGCCTGATATGGATATTCAAGGAACATTACAATAACTCATGGATACATAAGAAATATAATCATCTCTATGATTGCCTCTAGGGCATATTTACTTCAAAGCCATGCGTGTCATAGAATTGCATGTGTAGGGTTTTTGAGTTTATTTGAATAATGAGGCACCTAAACAACTAAATTGAGTAGTAATGGAATAAATAAAGAAAGAGGCATCGATGGGTATTATGTGCTATTTGGTTCTTTAAGACCACTTGTGTCCTGTAGGACCCCGAGTATTTGATTCTTGTTCCTTGATTATCACACTATCCGCAAGTGGTACCATGAATCCCCTTAATCCTAGTTTGAGTCATACTTAATTACTTGGGTCCATAAGTAGTTCGGGGGCGTTATTACTATCATGTACTTATGTCATGCTTTACTTCTCATTTGCTACTATTGCTCGAGGAGCGTTTACTACTGTACTGTTTTGGGAAGTGGAATGTTTTCGCGGTATCGACAAACCCAGTCACAATTTCGGGGTTCCCAGTCGTTTACAGCCATTGACACAAACCTCTGGATCCGTCTCGGAGCCGGCCAACTTCTTCATAGGTTGCTTAGTGGGGTGGACCCCCTGAAATAAAATATGAATCTTGTGAATGCTTTATCGTGATGCCTCATTGAGTTTTCATTTGGTTTTTCCGAGGTTGATCGTGCGTGTGTTTATATTTGTGCACCCCTATAGGGTAAATCTTTCTGAAAGCCATATCCGCGGTTATGGACGACATGGAGCATAGTTTCTCGATCATAGACAAGCATAACTAAAGTATCGCTATTAAATTGACTAAAACTTGACTAGTAATAGTGCAATATTCATGGAATGATTAATTAAGCTGCCAACGGATGGGATGTTCTTCCGCCTTCTTGTTCGGGAATGGGGAGGTGGGTGAGCGATGTTTATTCATGTTGATATATATATCTATTGGGTAACTCACTACTGTTTATTAAACGAGCGTTCGTCTATCATTGGTTAGACGGATGTTGTAGCGTGTCTCGATAGAACTGATAGGCTTTATTTTCGCTGCAATTGTGTCACCCTCAGGTTGTTCGCTTTATATGCATAATGACTTGCTGAGCCCCCTAGGGTCTCACACAATAAATATTTGGTTCAGATGGACAGGTATATCCGTAGGAAGGCTACTGGCTCGAAGAGACCAATGATGGTGGCAACGACCGTCTGGTGTAGAGATTCCAGGGTTATAGATCCACGAGATCTGTGGGAGGGGTGTGCTTATTTTTAGGACATCTTACGCCAATTTTCTTCTTATCCATACTCGGATCTTGTCTTCCGCTTCCGCTTGATACTCTGATGTGTGATGTATGAGGATGTATCCTAAACTATTAGAACTATCTAGGATTTGGATCTTGCCAGGTGGTGTTGAATATTTCTATTTCTTTAGATGGTTTGGCTCTAATGTACTCTTGTATGTCATGGGCATACATACTCATTTGTGTATGCTTGAATCGTTGTCCAGCCGACTACGTCTCTCACACTTGAAGCTATAACCACGAGAAGTGGGTAGGGTGGTTGTCCGGTACCGTGCCCTGCTCCGCTTAGACGGGCCTACATGTGGGTGGCCTTTGGGCCTCCGCAGTAGCACCACCTTATGCACTTTTTGGTTATACCGACTTGTGATTTAGAGCATAGGGTCCAGGCGATTACACATATTGATGTAGCCCGTCCTATGGACGCCTGTATCTTCACCACCAAGTGCCCCAAGTGGACCGATGACTAGAACCTGATCCAAGCTTCTTCATGATAAGGTTAACTCGCTCCTCTCCTCGTGTGACTACGACTAGCCTTTGAATGGCTTGCTACTTTATCCCCATACTTTGTGCATCCTCATCTATGAACCCCATGGAGAAACGCCAAGAGAAGGAACCAAGCGCTCACAACAAGAAGCTCCATCTCATTCTGGCGCAAGAACCGATGAACCGAAAATCACGCCGGAAACTCTAGGACAATCCGACACCAGATCCAGCGAACCGGAACTACCACCGGAATCGCCGTCTGTTTCGGCTCCATATCCGATGAACAACCTCCATATTCGGCGCCGCGTCGGAATCAACATCATCACACTGTTTCAATGAGCACCGAAATGAAACCGGCGACTGCCGAAATTTCCAGCGAAAATTTCGGCGACGCTGAACTTACCGCTGGAATTCCCTGTCTATGCATAGATCTGGGTTTGATGCCCTGGGTGTTGGGTTTTCAGCATACAAAACAAAAAAATTCTACATAATGAACAACTAAGCACCAATATCTACCTATTTAGATACAAGCTACAGTTGGATATACATCCATAGAGAACTTACTATCGAAGACCTAAAAAGCGTTATGAGATTGGTTCTCGTGGATGTAGTCGTTCACGTGCCAACCTCAAGATCGTGATGAAGTCCAGCAAGTCCAGCAGGTCTATCACTAGAAAGTCTAGCACCACAAACCAGCAGTACATCCGTGATTGCACACACGTCCAATACCCTGACAACCTCCCTCCTCGCTCCAACAAAGCAGCGGAAGCAACAGATCCTTCCAGAGAAACTACCGAGACCATGTACTTCACTGATCTGAAGCCATGGGGAATTTACTAGAGGGGGAGAGAGATCCTTAATGAGGAGGTGTGTTGTGAGAGGAGGAGGGGGCCTTTTATAGGTGATGTCGTGGGAATGGACATGGCAGATGCTACGATTGGCCGCGAGTAGTAGAACGAGGGGCAAGGGCGACCATCCATCTGCGGTGCGAGATGAGGGCGGAGATACAAGGTTTTACCCAGGTTCGGCCCCCGGAGGGTAAAGACCTACTCCTGCTAGATTGTATTATCGAGAGATTACAGTGGGCCAGCTCGGTGACTAGGCGGCGAGTCGATGGGGTGTATGATGGAACGTAAGTGCTATGCGTACCCTAGGGAGGTTTATATAGGAATACCTCACTAGGGTTTACAGATCTACAAACGAGTTGGATAAGTACTCAGAGGGGCTTGACCTAATCCGATTGGGCCTAGCTACGCTTTTGGGTCTTCAGCTTCCAGTTGCCTAGCTCCTTCTTGGGTCGTGATCCAGTAGCTGTCCTATAGGCCCACTCGCTGAGAGCATGACCCAGTAGGGAACTTCCTGCTGGGTGTACCCCACTCGGCATATCCCATCAGTAGTCCTCGAGGCCGTCGTTGATTCATCACATGTGTTCTTTGGCAGTCGGAGTATATGGGTCCAATTTGGATGCCCAGTCGAATCGGCGGTGGACTCCCTCAATGAAGGAAGGAATCCTTAGTGTATATCTTCAGTCGCAATATCAATGACCAGTCGAATCACCAATTTGGAAAGTAGTCGAATCGCAGCTTTGGCAAATGGGTCGGCGAGTCGAGTAGACGAAGTTGGACCGTCATCTTTAGTCAAATTAGCCGTTGGGTAATCTAACGGTAATATCGGCGTTATCACCGCACGACAACGACTCCTCCAAAACTGGCGGGAAGCAAGTGCTATATAAGGAGAGTGACCGGGGGCTGCGAGTATTACCCTCATTTTCCGCCGATCCCGCGAGTCTTTCAATCTTCCATTCACACCCGATCCAGACTTTCAGAGCGAGCGAGTGAATCTAGATCCCTATTCTGATGGCACCTCAGTGGGGGCAAATCCAAGTGCACCAGGGCGACATTGAAATCCTTCGAAGACGCGGGGATCCTCACCGCGGGGAGATGGCGGATTCCTCTGGCCGGGGAGACGGAACCGGAACCTTGCGCTGGCGAATTCATTTATTTCACCAGTCACCTCGAGAGAGGGCTCGGATTCCCCACCTCAATCTTCTTCCGTAGATTCTGCACCTATTACGGCATCCAACCCTCGGATCTAGGGCCTCATAGCATCGAGAAGCTCGCCATTTTTGTGGCGTTCTGCAAGTGCTACCTGGGCTGCCGCCTGTACTTCCCTCTATGGTAGGAGCTATTCCCTGGGCGGATTAGTCGCGAAGGGGCAGGCGGCCCGATGCTAGCGGCGGGTGGCCTCACCTTCCAGCTGAAGACCAAGGCCTCCTTCCTCGACCTTATGCTGCCGAACAAGGCCGCCAGCAAATGGAAGAAGTTCTAGTTTTATGCCAGTGAACCGACACCAGACGGCGAGGTGTAGCTCCCAATTTTCACCTCCAACGGGAGTGAGCCGCGCCTACTGCAAGTGACAAAGCTCCCTCACGATCAGCAGATGGTCGTGTACGAAATGCTGACAATGATTCGTCAGCTCAAGAAAGATGGGCTCGAGACCATCAATTTGTACAATTGTTGGCATGGGTGGCGATTGGTGCCGCTGGCTAGTCGCGCCCATTGGATGTATGAGTACACCGGCAGGGACGATTGAACCAAGGCCTGCACCACCGACTGGAAGGCCGACGACTACGAGGCCGCGCTGAGGAAGATCACCAACACGAAGTACGTCGACTTGAAGGCCGGGATCCCCCCATATACCATGAAGCGCCAGGTGCCAACGGTGAGGCTTGTATCCCTTATAATTTCGCAGTCGCAGAATTGTAGTCGCGGTCTTGCTAATGCATGTTTGTCTCTTGCAGCTATTCCAAGTCCTAAAAGACTGGCTCCCTCCCGCTGATGACGAGAGCTCCGAGGAGGTCGAGGAGGATTCAAGTGTGTCCTCCTCTGATGATGACGAGGCGGTAGAAGTCACCGTGCCCGCGGCCGCGGGTCGTCCCGCAAACTCGAGGCTAGCTGGAGCCTCGAGGGTCATGACGAGGGCATGAGCGATGCCCAAGAACACAGTTCGTGGTGCGTGGCCACACCGTCGAAGAAGAGGTCGCCCGGGAAGAAGAAGGCACCTAGAGTGACGTCTCCGCCCCAGTCGGCGGCTAGCTCTGAATCGAACAGCGAAGCTGGCGACAGAGAAGCCAAGGTGTCGACGAAGGCTCCGGAGTCGATGGATTCGGACGTGATGGAGAACGAGGTGCCTCTGGCATCAATTCCCCCTCCATTCTCGATAGTCGCCAGGCTCGGAGCTACTTCAACCGTGGAGGTTCCCCGTCGAAGGAGGCACCGATGTTGACCGGAGCTGAGCTTCCCGCGGCAGCGGCCTTGTCCACGAAGAAGGCTGCAGTGTCATGGGCTCATGCCGTATTCGAGACGGGTATCAGTCGCAAGTTTTCAGAACTGGAGAAGCCGACGCACATCCGCACCGACCTGCGTTATATCCAAGTCGCCAGGTACATCCTTGCTGTGTCGACTCGGAATAGTGTCTTGTAGTTGTTGTTTGAGTTGCTAATCGTTTCCTTTGCAGGACTGGTGTGAAGAAGATTGGTCACCCCTCGCTGGCCAAGGTACCACTAGCCGCCACAGGAGGGGAGGCTGACCCCTCAAAGAAGAGGAAGGGCGGCGAAGATGAGGCGCCCGTTGAAGGCGCGAAGAAGAAGAAAAGCGATGACTCCATCATCATCTTGGACGAGCCAGCTGACGCGTCGAGCGAAGCTCCGACCGGAGTGGATGCGGCCGCGAAGGCTGACGTGGTCGCGTGGTCGCAGCAAGTTGAGCCAACAACGCTGGTCGATGTGTTAGAGCCCATGACTAGCGCTTCGAGGACGGTAGCGATGTTTCCTCGCTTCATGGCGAAGGTTTCTGCCGCGGGAGTGACGACGCAGTCGCCTGAAGTGCTCGAAGCATCGTGCGTAGTCGTCGAGCAGCTCCACGGGCGAACGCCCTTTGTGCTACCGTCAGTAGATGCGATCGAGCTGCACAGCATGCTGGGTGCAGCTATTCAGGTATGTCCAGTCCCCGAGGATCTGCTCGCTGAATTTCAGTGGGTAGATTCTTATTTCTTTTGCTGTCCAGTCCCCGAGTGGCTAGTCGCTGAATTTCAGCGGCTAGGCACTTAGGAAATTTTGGTATCCAGTCCCCGAGTGGCTAGTCCCTAAATTTCAGCGGCTAGGCACTTAGGAAATTTTGTTATCTTCTCACATTTATTTCATATTTCCAGTGTCATCAGCGTGAATCAGCAAAGCGGCTGGCCGCCAAGGAGCGTTTGGAGCGTGACCTCTGATCGGTGCAAGAGGTGAATAGGCAGCTTCAGGCGACTACTGGTAAGTGTTTTGAGTTTCTTGTCCAATTCGTTGCCGTATTTTCCTGGTGTCTCACTTTTGGTTTCTTTATGAGGAGCACTCTGCCGGGATTGCCAAGGCTCACGAGGGACTTTTCCTAGCCAGCGAGTTTGAGACTGCTAGGTCATCATTGACCGCCGTAGAGAAGCGGGTTGCCAAGCTGGAGAAGGAGCTCATGGCCGCGAAGGCGGAGGCGAGCTCGTCGGAGGAGAGGAGCAAGGCCACTATCATAGCAGCAACAGAGGAGCGTAAAGTCTCCGACGTTCTTGTTGCCAGGTTGCATGATGAGCTGACCGACCTTCGGGACTTTACCACGGGGCTCTGCCATCCACTTCTAGGTGAGTCTTCTTAAATCCGTCGCTCTGTCAGTGAGTCCCCGAGCGGCGAGTCGCTACGCCGGCGAGTCCCCAAGCGGGCGAATCTGGTGTTGTGCATCCTTCTGTTTTTGACTTGGCGTTGTTTGAAGGGAAGATACTCGATGACGACCCTGAGGTGCAGTCGTATGACGCCAAGCAGTGTGTCACCATGCTGGTGGACTTTGCTGCCCTTTCGGCAACATGCATTCGAGCCGCTCTCCAGGAAATGTCGCCCGCTGAGGTGATTCCCAGCGAGCTCACGGAGGTGTGACGTTACCTCGAGAGGGTGCCGACGGTGGTCGACTACATGTCGCGGTTAGCATTTCACCGCGGGGCCGTGACTGCGCCGAGCCTTGGGCTTGCGCATTTCCCGGACAACTTCGACCTCGACGATGTCACCATCTGGTACCCATCTGTGACCGGCTCGGTGGAGATTGCCGAAGTTCTAAAGCTAACCATGAAGGCGGCCACGTACTCTGAGCGGGTGCTGGCGATGGGCGACCTGTTGCCGTATCAGAAGACGGTGGTGGCGCCAAATGACCCCGAGCCGACGCAAAGCGACCTCAAGAGGAGCAGCCGTTCCGGTCGGCGATGGTGAATAGCTTGACGACATATCCTTCGAACCCGTGGATACCCTTCATTCGGGGCCGTGGTAAAGGTGGTGCGTCGACATCGAAGCCTGAGTAGAGACATGCCGAGTGGCTTTTCTATTAGCATAAGTTAATCTGTAACAAATCCTTGTGCGTGAACAATATATTTTGCTGCTTAAGGGAATGGGAAATACGTTGAGTCAGTTCATTTTGACTTTGGATTATTTGTTATGCGAGTCCCCGAGCGTGTCCGCCCTTTAATGGGGTTTACGTCACATTTTTGTGTTTTTTAGACTATTAGTTAGTTGATGTCGACTCGCCGTGGCCTGGAAGGCCAGTCGCCTGGCGACCCCAAGGAGTGCTCTATACTTAGCTGTTTTCCTGGACGCGAATGGAGTCGGTTGGGCGAGTCCCCAAGCATGGTACTTAGCCGTTCTAGTCGCATGCCCAAGGTAGGTGAGGATGAAGCGCGTTGTACATGGCGCGTCACTCCACCTGACTCGAGGAGCAAGTCGCGTGGCGAGTCCAGGGTGCGCTATCATACTTGGTGTGTTCCCGAGCCGCGTGGCTTTAGACTGACGCGAGTCCTCGAGCGTGGTACTTAACTGTTTGAGTCGCTTTGCCGAGGATGTGGAGGACCAGGTCGCTGTATGAAGCGTGTGCTGTTGTCTTGGCCCGATGGGCCAGTCGAGCGGGCGACTCCGATGGGGGATCTGGGTTTCATGGACGACGTAAGGCCCGAATTTCTTCGATGCCCTTGCGCCGTACTACTTAGCCGTGCCGGTCGCGCAGCCAAGGGTTGACTTCCGTGAGTAGCATCGTGCTATAGTTACGAGTGCGATTGGCAAAAGATTTGGAGAGAAGACACAATTTGTGCGAGTCGAATGTATTTTATTGCATGGCAGGAGGAATACAGGTCAGAGTTCTAGGTGTAGAACTTCCTTAGGAGATTTACATTCTATGGCCGCTTGACATCGAGCTGACCGTCGCCTCGAACGTCGATGAGGTAGTAGGTGTTGTTGCTGAGGACTCGCCCTATGGCGAATGGTCCCTCCCATGGGGGAGAGAGGTTGTGCATACCCTTCTTGTCCTGGATCAATCGCAGGACCAAGTTGCCTTCCTGAAAAGTGTGAGTCCACACTCGGCGGCTGTCGTAGAAGCGGAGTACCTGCTGGTAGATGGCGGTGCGGGAGCAAGCTAGGTCGCGTACTTCGTCGAGCTGGTCGACCCCGTGTTGGCGTGCGATCTCGTTGTCGGCCTCCGCGTAGTTGACGACCCTGGGCAAGTCGTGCTCCAGGTCAGTCGGCATGACAACTTCGGCGCCGTATACCATGAAGAAGGGCATGAACCCTGTCGACCGGTTCATGGAGGTGCGAATGCCCCATATGATGGAGGGGAGCTCTTTGACCCAGCACCCCGGAGTTCGCCTAAGGGGAACTTATAGTCGCGGCTTGAGGCCGTCGAGGATGCTCTGGTTGGCGCGTTCTGCCTGACCGTTGGACTCCGGGTGGGCGACTGAGGCGAGGTCGAGCCGTATGTTGTGATCCTTGCAGAATTCGGCCATGGCGCCCTTGGCAAAGTTGGTGCCATTGTCCGTGATGATGCTGTGCGGGAATCCATAGCGGTAGATGAGCTCGTGGAGGAATTTGGCCGTGGTATTCCCGTTGCACTTCCAGACTGGCTTGGCCTCCACCCACTGGGTGAATTTGTCAACTGCGACTAGGAAGTGGGTGTAGCCTAAAGGTGCCGTTTTGAAGGGGAATACCATGTCCATGCCCCACACAACAAACAACCAAGTGATGGGGATAGTCTTGAGCGCCGAGCTGGGCACGTGCATCTGATTGGCGTACTTCTAGCACCCGACACAGCGTTGGACGATGTCAACTACGTTGGCATGCGCGGTGAGCCAATAAAAGCCATGTCGCATGGCCTTGGAGACCAGGGACCGAGCACTGACGTGGTGGCCACAGTCGTCGGCGTGGATGTCTTGGAGGATCTTGCGTCCTTTCCCAGGTTGGACGTAGTGTTGGAACACACCTGTTATGCTGCGCTTGTGGAGCTCGCCGTTGATGACGAAGGACTTGTAGCATCGCACGATCATGCGTGCTTCTGTCTCGTCCGCTGGAAGGGTCCCGTTCTCGAGGTAGGCAAAGTATGGCACGGTCCAGTCGCTTGGTTCTGCGACCATGGCGACCAGGGCGGGCCCTGGTTGCAGCGGGATCCCGAGGTTGATCTCCTTTGGAGGAGAGACAGAGGGCTTGTGGATGGTGTCTAGAAAGATGCCTGCGGGTGGAGTTTGCCAAGCCGACCCGATGCGGGAGAGGGCGTCGTCTTCCTCGTTCTTTCGCCGGTCGATCCAATCGATGGAGTAGCCGGCGAAGTGCCCCCCGGCTGGTCCACTGCTTGGCAATATGCCGCCATGGTAGGGGGGGCTGTCCTCGCAGGTACTGGCGACTTGCATGGCGACGAGGTCGGAGTCGCCATAGCATCATAGGTGATTGTAGTTCATCTCCTTGGCGGCCCGCATGTCGTAAAGGAGGGCCTCGTACTCGGCCATGTTGTTGGTGCAGGGGGTGAAGTCGAGGTACAACATGTAGCAGAGCTTGTTTCCCTTGGGCGAGGTTAGTATGATTCCTTCCCCTGCGTCGTCCGTGTTCTTGGACCCGTCGAAGTGGAGCGACCATTAGTGGAGGTATGGCAGCTTCTCTGGCTGTTGCGCCTCTTCCCAGTCAGTGAGGAAGTCCGCTAGAGCCTGCGACTTGATCGCTTTAAGCGGCTCGTACTTGATGTTGTGGATGCCGATTTTGACGGCCCACTTGGTGACCCGCCCAGTCGCCTCGCAGTTGCGGATGATGTCCTGCAGCGGCATGGAGGATACGACCGTGATTGGGTGCTCCTGGAAGTAGTGCGGTCGCCGTCGCTGGGCTCGGAAGACCACATACACTAGTTTCTGGTATTGCGGGTAGCGCTGTCGTGAGTTCGTGAGGACTTCGCTGATGTAGTAGACCGGGCGCTCCTTGCCCTCCTCGGGTCACTCGACGACCATGATGGCGCTGACGACTCACTCGGACGCCGCAACATAGACGAGCATGGACTCCTTGTCGGCGTGGGCGTGAGTAGTGGTGCCGCGAGTAGCACTTGTTTGAGTGCGTCGTTTGCCTCCTTGTCCCATTGGAACGTGGGGTTCTTGCTCATCAGGCGGTACAGAGGCATTGCCTTCTCGCATAGTCGGAGGATGAAGCGACTAAGAGCCGCGACTCGCCCGACCAACTTCTGGACGTGGCGGAGGCACTCGGGTTTGCCGAGCCGAGCTACCGTGTCGATCTTAGTGGGGTTCGCCTCGATGCCTCTCTTGGAGACTATGTACCCCAGTAGCTGTCAGTGGGTACGCCGAAGGTGCACTTCCCATGGGTTGAGCTTGATCTTGTACCTCCGCAGGTTTGCAAAGGTTTCAGCCAGGTCAGCGAGTAGATCGTCCTAGTGATTGGACTACCACCATGTCGTCGATGTAGACATGGATGTTGCGACCAATTTGGATCGCAAGGCACTCCTTCATGCACCGCTAGTAGGTCGCGCCGGCGTTCTTGAGACCGAATGTCATGACGGTGTAGCAGAAGGTGCCGAATGGCGTGATGAACGCCGTCTTCTCGTCGTCCTCGACTACCATCTTGATCTGGTTATAACCAGAGTACGCATCGAGGAAGCACAACGATTTCGAGCCCACGGTCTAGTCGATGATCTCATCAATGCGCGGGAGGACGAGCTGCTCCATTGGACAGGCGCTGTTGAGGTTGGTGTAGTTGATACACATTCTCCAGGTATTGTTCTTATTTTCGACCAGGATCGGGTTTGCCAGCCACTTGGAGTATTTGATGGGCCATATGAAGCCTGCGGTGAGTAGACGCTGCACTTCTTCGGCGATTGCTCAATGGCACTCTTCATTGAAGGGTCGTAGCGATTGCTTGACAGGCCGCGCTTTGGGGTCGGTGTTGAGTTTGTGCTCAGCGAGTTCCCTCGGGACACCTGGCATGTCGGATGGCTTCCATGTGAAGATGTCGTGATTTTCACGGAGGAACTCAATGAGCTTGCTTTCCAATGCGGGGATCATGGCTGTCCTGATCGTGACTGTCTGGCTGGAGTCGCTTGGGACCAGCTCGACGGTGCGGGTGTGCGTGGTGGCTTCGAACGCGGTCGACCCAGCGTTTTCCACCTTGGGATTCTTCAGGATTGTGGGGTCTTCTTTGTGGACCCCACTCGCGTATCTGGCAAGCTCTTCTACGTGGTTTGCCTCTACGGCGATGATGGTGTACGCGAGTTCGGCGCAGTTTTCCTCGCACTCCACAGCCATATCCGGGTAGCCGTGGACGGTGATGATGCCGCATGGCCCTAGGAGCTTCATCATGTTGTATGCATAGTGTGGTGCAGCCATAAATTTGGAAAACTCTTGTCGCCCTAGGACACGTTGGTATGGGCTGTTGAAGTTCACTAGCTCAAATATGATCCGCTCGGTGCGGAAGTTGGCGGGTGTGCCGAAGGTGACTGGCAGCGTCACCTTGCCGATCGGGTACACCTTTAGACCGGGGATGATACCGTGGAAGGTGATGAGGGTCGTCTTGATCATTGACTGCGGGAGCCATAGCCGCCTGAACGTGTCCAGGTACAAGATGTTGATGGAGCTCCCGCGGTCCATCAATATTTTGGGGAGCCAGTAATCGCCCACCTTGGGCTTGACCACTAGGGTGACTCGCCGAGGGTACTCGATATGTGGCGAGTGGTCTTCGTGGCTCCACGTGATGTGCTGCTCGAACCAGTTGAGGAAGCGAGGAACGTCGACCTGGGACACCTCGTTAACAGCGATGGCACGGGCAAGGACCTTCTTCTTGCGTTTGGTGCCGAGCCTGGTGAAGGTGTGTAGCGAGCCGACATCATTGTCGAACGCGTCGGCGTTTGGAGGGTTGTTGTTGGGGTCCTCCATTGCTCGCCGTTCCTTCTCGATCTCCTTCAGAGAGTGGCAGTCGGTGGTTGTGTGCATGGCGGGTTTCCCTTCCCTGCTGTGGAACACACAGGGTTGGTTGAGGAGAGCTGCCGGGTCAAAATTCGGCCTTGCCTTGTAGTTACCACTGTCGCGGTGCTGGCCTTCATCATGGCGGAAACTCTTGGGGTCTCGTAGCGCGTAGCTGGTGTTGGTGACGAAGTCGACTCGACTGTCACCGTGGCGCTTGCCGGTGAGGCGAGTGTTGCTGTAGCGCAGCTCGGGCCATCTGCCGTTGTCGTGGCCACTTGGGCGGCGATCCCGACCCGACTTGTCGTCGGTTTCCTGGTTTGGGTCTTCCTCCGCGTATCATTTGGCGATATCGAGGAGGTCAGGGATGTTGTCAAGTGTCCTGTACACCCGCTTGATCTTGGCGACCAATGGCTCGTATTGACACGAGTTCTTGAAGAAGTGTATTGTCGTGTCCGGGTGGATGCCGGCGGTGTTGATTCACAGGTCCTGCCATCGTTGGACCCAGTTATGGGTCGACTCGCGGGGTCCCTGGATGCATCGCTCCAGGTCCTTGATGGTGGTGGCGTGAGTGTAGGAGCCCTCGAAGTGCCTGACGAAGGCCTCGCGCATTTCCTTCCAGGAGTCGATGTTGTTTGCAGGGAGGGTGTTAATCCACTACCGAGTCGCTCCCTCCATTATCAGGGGGAGGTAGCGAGCGGCAAGGAGGTCGGTGTGGCCAGCGATTCCCATCGCCATCAGGTATGTGTCCAGCCACACAGCTAGAGCGTACGTGGGGTCATACTTTTCAATCTCCTTCGGCGCTTTGAAGTTCGCCGGGTATTTCTCGCCTCAGATCATCGGTCCGAAGCACTGTGGGCCGACTTGACTGAGCGAGCCCCTTGGCTCGCCGTTGTTGCGGTTGGTGAGGGTATTCCTCAGGTCGTTGGGCTGGCGAGCGCGCCAACTCTGGTTGTTGATGATGTGGGTGCGCGTGTCAACCGGGTGCCCGTTGGCGGTGAACGTGTTGTTCAATGGTCACGGGTCATTGGTGGAGAGCACTATGTGCGCGACCCGTGGTTGGACCTATAGGGGCTCGAGGGGCGGGAAGTTGAGGGTGTTTGCCATCGATGGGCGGCCACTCGAGGCCACCCTGCTTCCGGAGAAGCGGGAGTACATGCGCCCCCGCGAGTTGGGTCCTGCGACTTGCTGCTCGATGGCCTTGGCGTACTAGATCTACAACGCGCCCTCCCTTGTGACGTTGATGTTGGCGACCGCTGCCTGCCTCGTGATGACATTGTCCATTAGGGTGGAGTACAGCGGGAGGCCATTCGCGTCCCGCTCTTGTAGAGAGATGAGGACTCTTGGCTGGTTAGGAGGGGGCGCGCCGCCGGGTGGCGGTGGGGGAGCTCCACTCGCTAGTGCTCCTAGTGGTGCACATGTGCCGAAGTCCGTTGGCGCATTCTTGCAGATCACTCGCTCGGCCTCACGAGCGGGATCACTGTCTTGATCGAAGTTCAGGGCGCGGCCCTGAACGGTAGGGTTCAAGCGTGTCCCGATTTGGAGTTGGTCGTAGAGTGATAGCTCTTGCACCGTCGCCTGCTCGAGGCGAATTTTTTAGAGCTCGGCTTGCTCTTTGCGCACCGCCTCCTCCAGGTGCTGGCGAGCTTCCTCGACTTCCCCCGCCATCACGGTTGGCAGGATCGGCGTTGAGAAGGGGTCTGGCGGGGCGCTCGTACCTCTCGCCATGTAGGTCAGGACGAAGCGAGCGGATCTAGCGTTGAAGTCGCTGGAATTATCCGACCCAGAGTCGAAGTCGAAGACCCCGAGGATAGATGGATCCTCGAAATCTCCCGCGTTGGAGACTCGCGCGATGGAGCCTTCTGGTGACGCGGCGGCGATGGATCCATGGAGGCGGGGGTCGCCAAGTTGGCGTCGTCGTGGAGGGCCGCATCGTCCGTGGCCGTGTTGGTCTCGACCACGTCGCTGTTGGCCGAGCCGTACTTGAAGGCAAGGCGGTGGATGGTGCGGACCTGGCTCTCAAAGAGCCGATCGCGTGGCGGTGACTTGCCTATGAGGGTAGGATCTTCGAAGACGATGACATCCGTGAAGCCGACGAAGAGGTTGATGGTGCCGACTGTGATGATGACGCGGTGCGTGACCGAGCGCGACACCGGGACGTAGCTGCTGGGCAAGATCTACAGGATATCGCCCGTCGAGATCATGCGGCCGGTGGCGATCGACCGGTTGATCGACAAGTAGGGTCTCACCGCAGAACTCAGGCCTGACCGGCCAGGCCCCATGGTGGGCGCCACTATCGTGGAAATGGCCACGGAAGATGCTGCGATTGACAGCGAGTAGTAGAACAAGGGGCAAGGGCGGCCAACCATCTGTGGTGCGAGATGAGGGCAGAGACATAAGGATTTACCCAGGTTCGGCCCTCGGAGAGTAAAGTCCTACTCCTGCTAGATTGTATTATCGAGAGGTTAGAGTGGGCGAGCTCAGCGACTAGGCGGCGAGTCGATGGGGTGTATGATGGAACATAAGTGCTATGCATACCCTAGGGAGGTTTATATAGTCATACCTCGCTAGGGTTTATAGATCTACAACAGAGTTGGATAAGGAGTCGGAGGGGCTTGACCTAATCCGACTGGGACTAGCTATGCTTCTAGGCCTTGACTTCGATCGTCTAGCTCCTTTTTGAGTCGTGATCCAGTTGCCGTCCTGCAGGCCCACTCGCTGAGAGCATGACCTAGTAGGGAACGTCCTGCTGGGTATACCCCACTTGGCATATCCCTATCAGGTGAGGTAGGGGGCAGCCCCAAGGGCCATGGCGTGGTGGCCATGGTGGTCCCCCCACCTCTCCCCCATTTATGTGGGTGGACACTCCACTCACACGGATTCATATCCACTCATCCCTCCACTCACATGCATTAATTTTCCACCAAAATTAATGCCATATCTCATTAAATAAAAACCATTTTTATTTCTTTTATTCAGAATTTGTTAATTTCTTTAATTAAAAAATTTAGATAAAACCCCTTGCAACATTTAATATCACACGCAGAACCAATTTCACCCGAAATAATTCCGGTGTCCATCGAAATAATTCTAGCCCTATCAAAACCTTTCTCTGGTTTTATATCTGCCCCAGTTGGTGTTGGTATACCATAAGTGTGTCACCCCATGGTTCGCAAATAATGCAGACATGATCGAGACCCCTCTCCGATCAATAATCAGCAGCAGGACCTAGAGATCCATACGGACTCCCACACATTCAAAAATGACTTAGTGATCGTGAGAACCTTTGACGTTGTAACTAAATCCCTTTATCTCGCGATATATTACATGTACGAGATTTGATCATCGGTATACCCATACCTAGTTTAATCTCGTTACCAACAAGTACTCTTTTCTTGTTCCCGTGATATAACATTCTAGTGATTTTATCACTTGCTTGCAAACTATGTCAATGTTATATCACTAGGAGGGCCAGAGTATATCTCTCTATCATCAGGATGGACAAATCCCACTCTTGATCGATGAGCCTCTACATAACACATTCAGAATATCTGAACCCACCTTTATTGTCACACTATTATGGTGTGATGTTTGATGTTATCAAGTTTACTCTTCCGGTGTTAGTGATTGAGATGATCTCATGGTCTAAGGACTAAAGTTAGTTCGCATGATGTTATAGTAATTTAAAGATAATGACTTTGATTGTATTACTAATACTTCAGATGAATGTTCATCACAACATTCCACCAATGTTGTGAGATGCATAACTAGGAACTCTATATTTGTTAATCAATGAGCTAGTTTGTAGGAGGCATAACTAGGAACTCTATATTTGTTTATTGAACACACATGTATTAACGTTTCCAATTAACACAATTATAGCATGCGAAATAAACATTTATCATAAACATGGAATACGATAATAACCACTTTATTATTGCCTCTCATGCATATTCCCTTCAGTTTCCCACTTGCACCAGAGTCAATAAATAGTTTGTAAACTTGCGCATTCAACACCTATGGATTTCCGGTGTTGTATATACGCATTTTCTAGTGGTAAAAATAATCTCCAGATCTGACACTTTCAGGTCCATATGTATTTACATGTCTTTGCATCTCTATGCATCACTCATTCTCAAATGAGATGTCATTATATAAATTTAGTCCTTTGGTGAGACCTTTAGTTCCTTTGGGTGAAAACATGTTGATATTATTGTCATACAATATATATTCATAGTACTAGCCCACTATGAACCACACCTAGTTTGATAAGAAACTACTTAACAAAAATGCCCTCTTTTGCTGCTAGAATAGCAGTTATATACGTAGTCTTTTGTTGTAGTATCTGTCACAATGTATTAACTTTGGAATTCATCCAAATCCATCATGGAACGTCCTTTCTTACATTGTGCCACCCATAATTTAAATTGAGATAAACTTAAATTGTATTTTGTGACAAAACTAGTATCAATGTAACACTTGACAATGAACTATTTGTAAATATTTGTCACCTCTACATAAATATATTCTTAGTTATTCTAAAGATCATAAGAATAACCTTACTATCATCCAATGATCATCTTATGGTCATCCTAGTATATGCTCATAACAATTAGGGCATAGGACATATCTGGATGTGTACATATCACGATATATACGATTGATCAAAATATTCATGTGATTTTACTCACCAAGTGTAAATACACTTGAATTTTGATTCAACCCTTTCCATGTGACAAGAACCTTTCTTATCGTTTCCATATTGAACTCTTTCAGTATATCATCTATGTACGTCTGGCACAACCATATTAGTGCCTCAATCTATCCATATAGACATTGATGTATAATATTTGGGTTTTTCCTAAGTCTTTCATCAAAATCTAATTTTAATAAAATTCTTAACCTATGTCAATAGAAGATACATAATTTCCAATCAAGAAGATGTATTCTACATAATGTATTAGAAATATGTCTCCGTGCTCCCACTTAATTTCTTGCAAATGCAAGCATCTTCATCGTCTCTCATGAAATTAAACCTTTTAACAGATTCATCACATTGAAGGTTACAAGTCCGCAATGCTTACTTCAACTATTGAAGTTTGCATGCCCTTTTAGCATCCTTTGAATTAAAAAACCCTTTGGACCATTTCATGTACACGTCCTAGGTAACCATTCTATTAGAAGAACTTTGTTTTGTTTGTTCAACTACCATATACAAAAATTATATGTAGTGGTTGCTACAATAATCCGTCTAGAATAAATATCGCTACAAAAGATGAAATCTTGTCGTAGTCAACTCCTTAAACATTGTCGTAAACTATTTTCCGATATGTTGACTATTTCATAGATGTAAAACATCCATGTCCGTTTTTTATAGATCCAAATACGACTGATAGGCCTACACCTTTCCATAGGGTCTTCCAAGTCCAAAATCTTGATTTCTAGTGTATGGAAACTATCACAGATTCTTTATGATTTCTAGTCATTTGATGGAGTCAAGTCCCATCATCGCTTCTTTGCATGCAATCGGCTCATCATTGTCAAAACAATAATGATTTGATCTGCAAATCTTCCTATTTGATTGTTACCCGACCTACACGGTTTCAATAGGATCTCAAATCTCAGAGATCACAACCTTTGTAACCACGAGAACCATGAGCATTGTGGCCGCCTTTGGGACACTTTTCGGCACTGCGCTACTTAGCACATATTGCTTAGGTTCATCAACCTAATCAAAGTTCTATTGTCCTCCCACTTAACTTTTGCGAAAAGTTCGTTCTTAAGAAACTTGACGTTTTAAGCGACAAACTCTTTTGTCTTTGGTGTTATGGACAAATACCCAACTGTTTCTTTGGGATAATGTAATACCTTGGACACTACGCTCTAAGAAATAAGCCAGGATGAACCCAAAGTGCATAATGTGTGCTACCGTGGAGGCCCAAAGGCCACCCATGTGTAGGCCCATCTAAGCGGAGCAGGGCACAGTAGCGACCAACCACCTATCCAGTTAGCAAGAACATCGTATCAGGTGTGAGCAGTGCAGTCGATAGGTATGCGGACAAAATATAGACAAGTGTGTATATCAGCGACATACAACCATACGTCAGAGTCATACCATCTAAAAGAAATAAAAAATTTCAACGCCATACGGCAAGATCCAAATATCCTAATAGAGATAATAGTTTAGAATACATCCTCATACATCACACATCAGAGTATCAAGCGGAAGCGGAAAACAGGATCCGAGTACGGATAAGTATAAAACTGGCATAAGATGCCTAGAAATAAGCACATCCCGCCCACATGATCTCATGGATCTCCATCCCCGAAATCTCTATACCTGATGGTCGTTTCCTCCATCATTGGTATCCTCGACCGAATAACCTTCCTGTTAGTATACCTGTCTATTTGAAAAATATTTATCGTGTGAGACCCTAGGGGGCTTAGCAATCATTTATGCATCTAAAGGGAACAACCTGAGGGTGACACAATTGCAGGGAAAGTAAAGCCTAGTAGTTCTATAAAGACACTCTATAACATCCGCCTAACCTTAGATAGACGGACGCTTGTTAAATAAATAACAGTTAATTACCCAACAGATATATCAACATGAATAAACATCACTTGCCCTCCTTCCCGTTCCCAGACGAGAAGGCGGAAGAACATCCCATCCATAGGCAGTTTTATTAATCATTCCATGAGTATTGCACTATGTACTAGTCATGTTTAGTAAAATTAAAGACAGTACTTTAGTTATAGTTGTCTATGATCGAAAAATTCTGTTTCAGGTAGTCCATAACCGCGAACATGGATTTCGGAAATATTTACCCTCCAGGGGTGCACAAATAGCAACACCCGCATGATCAACCTCGAAAAAACCAAATGAAAACGTAACGAGGCATCACGGTAAAGCACTTGCAAGATTCATAAAATATTTTAGGGGCCACCCCACTAAGCTTCCTGCTACGAAGTCGGCCAGGATCCGCGATGGACCAAGGGGTTCGCGACAATGTCTGTAAACGACTGGGAACCCAAAAGTGTGACTGGGCTTGTTGATACCGCGTAAAAATTCTGCAATTGTTCTAAAACCATAAAGTAGTAAACGCTCCTCGAGCAGCAGTAGTAAATAAAGTAGTAGCATGGCATGAGTACAAGATAGTAATAAAGCCCCAAACTACTTGTGGCCCCAAGAAATAAGATGTGAATCAAGCTCGAACTAAGGGGATTCATGGTCCCACATGTAGATAGTGCGATATTCAAGGAACAAGAATCAAGTAATCGGGTCCTACGGGACACACGGGAGCTTAAAGAACCAAATAGAAGATAATGCCCACCGGTGCCTCTTTCTTTAGTTATCCCATTACTACTCAATTCAGTTGTTTAGGTACCTCGTTATCCAAAGACTCTCACAAACTCTACACATGCAATTCTACAACTCGCATGGCTCAATCAACTCTTGTAGTAATGGCTCATAGGATTGAGGCAACAAGCTTCAGTGGGGTTTAAAAGTAAAGTCTATGCAGTACTTAGGATTGCAATTTAATTCGGATCGTGACTCATGGTGCAACAATAAGACATATGCAATAGGTACTATATGTAGTGCAAGCATGGATAATTGCTTGTCTGGTAGCTCAGTCGAAGAATAAGTGGGATCCGAGTAATACTCCTGAGTCTCCTAATAGTTCCCTTGCTTAGCGTCTATTCGAATAAAAAACAAACACACAAAGGTCATAATAAATAAAGTGCACAATCAAATAAATCATATGCAAAAAGAAAAAAAGGTATGCCATGATAGAATGATGCACAATTACGTGGTATAAAATAGCATGGCAAGGGTGAGGTGTGGAAACAAGAAATAAGCATTTTACTATTTATTTAATCACATTTTAGTTGCATAAACCTTGCTGCCCCGTTAATATTTATATGATGCATGCTTCAAATCATATCATGGAATGCATAGTTAGAACGGGCTCGTCACGCTCATCATTTTAGACATATCATTTGTCGATTTCGGAGTTACGGATATTATTTGTATTACTTGGAATTATGAATTTAAAGTTTATTAATAAATGCAAACAATACAAAAAGGACAAAAAGTCAAAGGTTTGACTAGCTAGGGTCAACTCTGATCAAATTTGAAACTGGATTTGAATACACATTTGAAAATGATTCATATTTGATATTGTAAGTTTTCTCAAATTTAAAATATTTGAAAAATTATGAATTATTTTAGATTTATTCAATGTCTGGAATTTTACTTTGAATTTAGAAATAGTCCTAGGGTTTTGTTACCGGCGTTCCACCACGCCACGACCAGTGGGGTCACATGCGGTGCGGGGCCACTTCATATGCGGCAGACGCGATGCTGCTACGTGGGATGGCGCGAGGTCTCCGGGTTGAGCCGCTACAAGGTTAGACGACTAAGCGCAAAACTACTGCGGCCGAACTCTTTCGAAACTGAAACTCCATCGGAAAACAGGGGGTTTTGGCTGATCTTTGGTTGATGATGGCGAGCGTGATGCTCCACCGAATTGGGCGTGGATGGGCTGAGCGGAAGGCCACGACAAACCTCTAAAACAAATTCTCTTTCTCCATATGAAGGGGAGCACCTTAGAGGGATCTAGCGCGTGATGCACTGGGCAGCAAAAAACTCCAGCCAATGCTGTGGTCTGCACTGCAGGTGGGGGTTCGATGGCTGCAGCCAAATCCGGGCGGCGCTAGGCACTAGGAGGGTAAGTGAAAGAAGGGGAACACGAGGTAGAGGTCACCTCGAGTGATTCCCAAACTAGTAGAAAAAGAGGCTTCGTTTCGTTTTAAAGTCTGACACTAGTTCCGATTTATTATCGGCCGGGACTAGTATTAGCATTAGTCCCGGTTCGTACGGTTTTTAGTGGCCAGGAGACAGAGAAAACTCTAGTCCCGGATTATTTTGGACCTTTAGTCCCGGGTCGTTATACGGTCCGGGACTAAAGGTGTGCAAGCACGAGCAACACCCTTTAGTCCCGGGCCATGATACAACCCGGGACTAAAGGGGTCGTGATACGGCCGTGGACTAAAGGGGTGCGACGCGGGCAACTTAAAATTGCTATAACTTTGCGTATGATGTCGAAAAAAATGTACAACCTATCAAAATGTGTGGAAAAACTTTTTGAGTTTGATTTTAACAGCCTTATTTGGATTACTCACATTTTTAGATTTTTAAAATTATAAATAATGGATTCCTCACATTTTTCTGATTCTTTTACATTTTGAAAATTTGAAAAGGGAAAAAATGAATAAAATATTATTTTATTTAGTTTTTTACTTTCATTATATTAAAATATTATTATTTCTTATTTATTGTTGTTTACTAAAATAGTTGTTTGTAGTTTCAATAAATAAAGACGTATGGCATATTGATATGGGCTAATAGGATTGATACGATAGTGTTGAAAACAAGGTACAAAAGGGCTTCGCGCAAGGACATCCGGATGGAACAGAGAAGTTAAGCGTGCTGAGGGTGGAGTAGTGCTAGGATGGGTGACTGAATGAAAAGTTTGACCACAAGTGTAATTTGCCCTTGATTAAATATACTTAGTGCTAAAAATGTTCCAAGTGAGATGATTACGAGTCAAACAATTCAAAAGTTTAAGAAAAAATTCGAAAAAAAATTCGAAAAAATAAAAAATTCGAAAAAAGTAAAAAAATCTTTAGTCTAGGGCAGACACGACCCGACTAAAGGTCCTTCATCCCCCTGCAGGAAAAAACACCCATATGGTGGCCCTCTATTGCCGGGTTGTAACAACCGGGACTAGAAATAGGGCCTTTAGTCCCGATTCGCGATCCGGTGCAAAATCGGGACTAAAGGCCCTTGCAAACCGGGACTATAAGCCCTTTTTCCACTAGTGCCAGAGGAATTGGAGCTAGGGGTGGTCGGCGATGGCAGCAAGGCGAGGACGAAGACAGGGGCGCCCACGGGCCCAGCGGGAAGGAGAGAGGGGTAGCACTCCTAGGAACGTCTGGCTCCGCTGCTGCTACGAGTTCGACATAGGGGAATATGGCGGTGCATTTCCGCTACTCCACGGTTCTCATCGATGATAGACGCGACGGCGGAAGGTGGCGCAAGGCGGTAGGCATGGAAGCGGAGGTGAGATGCGTGAAAAAGGTGTCGGGGGATCACCCCTCGATAGGCTAATTAGATAAGAAACAGGCGCAACGTAACTACCGACCGACTGACAAGGCTCAGTCGGATGTAAAACCAGAGCAAGCTAGGACGAAGCCGATCGGGCAATCCCGAGACAGAAGGCGCAAGACAAGGCCCAAATGGATCAAGGCCAAGTCAAGCCGACGTACCAGATAGCCGGTAAGGGAAGACAGATAAGACAGTCAGCCGACTGGAAAATGCCAGCCGGATGAAGGAACCATAGGCGCAGGATGACGCCTTGATGCAGTCGCGTGATACACCCGCCGGATACACCGCCGGCAGACACAAATAAGATTGGGAGAAGACAAGAGCGTGAAGTCCGTACCAGAGGCGTTGCTATGACGGTCGGAAGTGGCTAGTTGGTGGGACTTTGCTCAACTACAAGCACGTCGTTCACTATGCTCACGTCACACAACACGACGCTAACTGTTGGCACACGACCACCATACCGGGTACTGTAGATGACCAGCTGGCAGGGGCCTAGTTGTGGGACCCGCCAGCCGGCCAAGCCAGTGTAACCGTCGCCCTGGCCCTATATAAGGGGCGACGGGTCTCTCGTAGCAGGGGTTGGACTCTGATAGATAAATCACTCTAATACAGCTTGAGGAGCACTTGTAGTTCATATAGTTCATCCAGATAGTCAGATCGGTAGGAGTAGGAGCTTTATCTCACGACAAGGGTTTCGAACATGGGTACTTCCAGTGTCCCGCCACACATGCTTTTACCCAATCCTGCCTACGGACACAGTTGCTAGCTTCCATGCTTGTTCCAACCCTCTATCTAGCCTTCTCAGGCACCGCCTTTCACCAACAACGACAGTTGGTGCCCCACTGTGGGACAAGATATGGCGGAGACCGGAGTTTCATTCCGCACGAGACCTCGCACTTCTGCTAGGGAGCGCGTGGCTTTCGGCCTCGTGCTCACCTTGGGCTAGTTCGACTGTGTTATCGACAACCCAGCTTGCTTCGTCGGATCCACTTTTCCGACGGACGGCACCGTTATGCTGTTTGGCGATCTGCCAGTCTACGTCGCCACCGTGCCAGAGCGCTTCTATTAGGAAATCATCTCCTTTATCAAGCCGCTGCCCTCAGCTGGCAGCGCACTCATCTTGCCCCGTGGAGTGGAATTGATGATGGTCGGTTCAAGTGACAGCCGCCAACCCACGCTCGAGCGCACCATGGACGGAGACGGAACTTCCGCTCCACTACAAAAGAAAGGCACTGTGGAGCGCTCCATCGACGAGCTCCTCACCCTGGTTGACCACGGTGATGATCTAGACCACGTGGCAGCAAAGGTGAAGGCTGCTCGGGAGTATCTCCTCCAACAGACTCGAGGGATGGCCTCGACCAAGTTCCAGATGGAGAGCACCATGCGTGAGTACCACCATGCCCATAGACTCACCCTAGTTAGCATCGAGCCTAGACGGCATGGGATTGTGCAGAGCCGTAGGGGAGAACTAGGGGCACACATCAAAAGATAGTGCAAGTTGGACGCGCTTCTGTTCTACCCGTCGCCAGTATATGACACCCCGATTAAGAATTTGCGGGCGGCAAGAGTCGCCACGGAAGAGCTACCTCACCTGGAGGGTGAGGAGAGGGCCCGATAAGACCGCCGGGTGCAGCACCTCCTCCGCATCGCGGACGAGCAGGCTGACGCTGTCCGAATAGTGCAAGAGGCAGCCGCTAGCGGCGCTCGGGGGGAACCAGCCGCCTGGAGGAATCCGGGGAGAACCCTTCCAAACCTAGCAATCCTCCTCTCCTCATGGAGTACATCCTTGCTCCAGGCGTTGCCATTCCGGCCACCAAAACCAGCCGCACAACAAAGAAGGCGTGGTAACAAGCAGGGAGGTTAAGCCACATTGGTGATGACCAAGTGCATGATTGTTTGTAGCTAGTTTCGAAATAAAGATATCGATCCCACAGGGAGCAGGAGTTTGAAGTCTAAGAATTCTTGAAATAAATACTGAAAATAGAATTTCTAAATAAAGTTCTAAGTAACAAGATAAAATGTGAGTATTGCGTAAAATGGTGTTTTTGGGTTTTTGGTCTAAGAGAACAATAAGTAAAGTAAACAAAACATAATACAAAAAATAAGTATCGCGTATGTAAAAGAGATTTGAAACTTTAGTGGGAAAAGAGTTCTCAGGGATTAGCGGATACACCACTAAGGTAAAAATTATTACCATGAACATTCTCAACTATGTATGTGTGGGAGGAACTCCGTATTTGGACAAACAGGCAACAACCAATGCTCAAATCATCCTCATAACGACATAAGTCAACAATCAACATCAGTTAAATTACTGCGCTATTAAGGGACATAATCCCGCAGGACGTATCCCATGGCATGGACAGTGTTTTGTGAGTTTCCTCGATTCCCAATTTGATAAGTAAGGAGTGCCAACATCTTTATAGTCACTGTAAGTGCTAACATCCCTCCGTCTACCAACAAGTAGTTCCCTACATCAAGTCCCCACAAGAGGCAAATATTGGAGAGGTCGACTTCTCCCAACATCAAGATGTAGATAATCTAACACATGGTCACAACGATGAATATCATAATAAACTCTATCTTATTTCAATATCATGCTAGGGTTTCTCCATCTCCCCAAGAACTAATGATATACTCATACATGGAGGCAAACAACATCATGGCAATGGTAATGTAAACGATTATCGATGAATATTACTTGTATAAGTCCACAACTAGTGCAAGAATTACAACAAGATCAAGATGGGATGGATGGAGATGATGGTGGTGATGAAGATGTATCGGTTGATGAAGATGGAGATCGATACCTTGGCATACCAGATCTGCATAGGGAGAAGATGGATCCCTAGGGAAAGTTTCCCCTCCAGATTCCTTCCGAAGGTTAGGTTTCGGCGATTTCTAGGTGTTCTATATGTCTTCTCTTCGAACCAGTTGCATGGGGTGAAACTATTTGAGGAGGCGGAGGCGGCGCCAACTATACGGCCGGAACTATACAACAACGGGCCGTATAGTTGGTCGTCAACTCCTCTACCTCCGTTTCTCGCTTCAGGTTTTCTTCTAGTATTATTAATATTTCCCAAATAAGCGATTTACGTAGTTTTTGGCTCCTTTTCTATCCAGTACAACTGCTCCAAGAGTTATGTCCATCTGGTCCATCATCTGATCTGATCCTGGTGAAAATAAACATAAAAAACTGAACGCCGTAAAATACCAAGATCCTACATCTACAATGGAAAATAATTATCTAAACATGATTCAAATATGCACTCATCAGCAGCCGGCAGGAGAAGGTCCCACACCTCCTCCCCCACCATCCCGCTTCTCTGGCCCGGTGGGAGCCCCCAACCCGTTTGAGCCAGATGCGCGCGATCGGATCAACCTCGAGATGCAAGCTCGCATCACGGAGGAGGATGGTGCAACCGGAACAGTCTGCTTCGGACCACACATCTGGAGCGAGCCATTTCCGGACAAGTTTTCCCTTCCACGGGACACCCCAAAGTACGATAGAAACATTGTCGGGGGGGGGGGGGATAACCCCTAGGTGGGGAAAGCCAGCCTTCACGTAGGCCGGATCCAAAAGGTGCAGGCAACCTGGCCATCAAGCAGGATAACTCTAGCCGTCTAGATAGTATCGCCCGGCTGGGCTTAAAGCTTTCTCGGCTGGCCCGTCTAGCTGGGTAGCCAGGAGAACCGGCCGGGTGGCCGCTTCCACCCGGCTAGCCTCGAATTCGATGGAAAGTGCAGAGGGGGGACGCTCCTTGCGGGGTACGCCTCTGTCTCTTCTCTTCATCATACAGGATGGCGCAACATCATGACCGGCACTACCCGATGAAGATAAAGTAAAGCGGTCGTCTGACCGGCAAAGCAATCCCGGGTGACCGCTAAAGCAAGGGTGACGCTCCAAAGGAAGCCCGGGTGACCGCTAAAGAAGTGAATGACGCTAAAGAAGGGCTAACTCAGTCTTGGCCCACTGGCTGGACCCTGCAGCTGGCCCTGCCCTGCAAGCCCATATCCAAACAGCAAACCCTAGAGCCCAAATTGTAATCTACCTCCCCCGGCCAGTATATAAGGGCGGGTAGAGATGGGGTTCTAGGCAAGTAACATCGGTAGCATCAATAGCTCGCCCCTAGTTCTTCTTCCTCTAGCCATCGATAGTTGCTAAGGAAATAGCTCCAGGAGCACTTGTACTGGGCGTTCGCCCCCCATATAGTCGATCTTGCAGGAGTAGGGGTGTTACCTCGCCGAGAGGGCCCCGAACCTGGGTACGTCGCTGTGTTCGAAGTTCGTCGTGCCCAACCCGTTGCATGAGCCACCGATTGCATCCAAGTGTCCCTCTTTAGCCATCCCGATGGCACTACCGTGTTCCATACCACGACATTTGGCTCCCACCGTGGGGCACATCGCTTCGGCCGAGATCATCTTCCGCATGGGACTTCTGCTCGTCGCCGGTGAGCGCGTGGCCTCCGACCTCGTCCTCACACTCAGTGCTTTCGACTGCGTCGTTAACAACACCGCGTGCTTCGTCGGGCATGCTTTCCCCTCCAATGGCTCCATCATGCACTTTGGGGACCTCCGCGTCTATGTCGCCACCATCACCGAGGCCTTCCCCAGCCAGTTTGACACCGTCTCCGACGTGCCCCTCGACCACCTCGCTCGTGGTGTGGCCACAGAGAACGGCTGCGTCAAGGTCATGGTGGTAAACGCCCACGAGAACCACCGCCCGCTTCAGCAGCATCGAGTGGGAGGAGAAAGCTCCGTGCTCGAGCAGGATCAAGACCCGTTCACTGCCTCCTTCCAGCACCTTCGTGCTCCCGTCGTCATTGAGGAGGATCTAACAGTCGCGGCGGCTACGCTCGAAGCCACGCGCTAGAAGCTCCTGGAGGAGGCCACCAAGGTCGCCGCTAACCAGTGCCGGCTGAACGCCACCGTGCACGAATACAACGCCACCCATGGCGTCGCCAGGAAAATCCAGCACCGGGGGCACGGCCTCGCGTCGGAACTAGACCGCGTTGCTGACTCACGCGCTGGTGTGATGCAACCCGTCTATAGCACCCCAGCCAAAAACATGAGAGCGACCGAAGCAACAGCTGTGGAGCTGAAGCACCTCGAGGGGGAGAAGCTTCGTCGCCAGCAGGAACGCGTCCAGCTCCTCGTCGCCACCGCCAACAAATAGCAAGCCGAGGGGGGCCTCAGTCAAGCAAGTAACACCTGAGACATGGTCCCCCGCAAAGGCGCGGACAAGACGGCGCATGGAGGAAGTAAGCACCAGCAGACGTCTTCCCTAGATAGCACCGGGCAAAATAGCCGCCTGCATGGCGGATCAGGAAATCGCGGCCATAGTAACCGCGATGCCACCGTCACCAGCGCGAGTCGCGCGCTAGCTGCAGGAGCCGTCCAAGGAAAGAAAGCACGCACGCCAGAGGAGGGAGTTGGCGCGAATAAGGACCCTCCCGCATCGCGCCTGAGCGGCAGGCTTGGCCCCTGAGAACCGGCTGACGCGCGTGAGCACATCGACCTCTTGGTGCAGTCGCGCACGCTACAAGAAGAAAGTATGGCTGGACCAAAATGTTTCGGCCCGTGCATCTGGAATGAGCCATTTCCAAAGGTTTTTTTGCTTCCAAGAGACACGCCAAAGTACAATGGCACCATCAAGCCCGAGGATTGGCTGGTGGACTACACCACGGCCGTGGGAATCGCTAACAAAAACATCTGCCTGACTGTCCGTTACATCCCCCTCATGCTCGTCGACTCTGCAAGAACGTGGCTCAACAGCCTCCCTGACAATAGCATCAACGCCTGGTTGGACTTCGAAGAGGCGTTCATTCGCAACTTCACCGTAACATTCAAGCTCGCTCTTTATGTTCAAGGCAAGGACGAATACGACCGCGCGTACCTCATCCAGTGGACCAGCATGCACAACTCGTGTGAAGGGGTGCGTGAGCATCATCGATTTCTTCACCAACGGGTGCCGAGACGGCACCATGCCGAAGCACAAGCTTAGCGGGGCAGATCCAGAAACCATGGCCCAGGTCATTGCCACTGCGGACAAGTACGCCATCGCCGGCGCGACCATGAAGAAGCCCATTGTGGTGGACGACCAAGGATAGATCGTGACAGACGAGCAGGCGGAGCGCCGCCAGCCGGGTGAGCATCACTCCAGGTGACACAACCATGAAAACCGCCATGGCAAGAGGAAAGACGACCAGCCTGATAGTCGGTACGACACCAAGCAAGTAGCAGCTGTGCATGAGGACCCGGCTGCAGGCGGCAGCCAGAGGCAAATACCGGATGACAGGCTACCATGGCCCAAGTACACCATGGAGTCCATGGTCGATGGAACGTGCAAGTTCCACAGCGGTGGAGGAAGCCCGTGAACCATACAACACGCTAGTGTAGCTGAAGATGACTGAAGCCGACGGTGTCCCACCACCACCTCCACCTCTAGCCGGTGGCCCACCGGACAACAGGGAGCGCCGCAACCGCCGCGAGGATGATGAAGATGGTTATCCACGTCAAGTGGGCAACTATCACATCTTACTTACCGAGCCGAAGACCAAGCATAGCAAGAGGAGGCACGAGGCGGAGGTGAACGCCATTGTCCCCCCGTTCCTCAGTACCTACATTGGTCTGAGCAGGTAATCACCTGGAGGAAATAAGACCAGCCGGCTGTGCTACCAAGCCCTGGAATCTACACATTAGTCTTGGACCCCATCATCGTCTCCAAGAAGCACTCATGCCGTTTCTCCCGTGTGCTCATCAACGGAGGCAGCAACATCAACCTCCTGTACCACAGCAACCTCGAGCGGCTCGGCACCAGTGAGTCCCAGCTGCAGCCCTCAAGAACTTCGTTTCACGGGGCGGTCCCAGGTCCATCACACTCGCCAATCGGCAAGATCCGACTGGACATCATCTTCGGCAATGAGAACAACTTTCGCCGCGAGCCGATCTGGTTTGAGGTGGTGAACCTCTCCAGCGCTTACCACGCCATACTAGGGTGCCCAGCTCTCACCAAGTTCATGGTAGTGCCGCACTACGCATACCTCAAGATGAAGCTTCAAGGCCTGAAAGGAGTGATCACCGTCGACGGCTGCTACAAGCGTTCGATCGAGTGCGCCACATGCGGCTCCAAGCTAGCCGAGGCAATGATCATCACAGAAGAGAAGCGCGTCATAATGCAGAACGTGGCAGCCCTACAGGCGGATATGCAGGCTGGAGAGCCCAAGCCGGCTGGCGAGTCACAGTTCAAGCCGTCCAAGGGCACAAGGAAGATCCTGCTAAACGAAGAGGACCCAAGAAAATTTGTCCTGGTCGGAGAAGGCCTGGGCAGCAAATAGGAAAGCACGCTTGTTGACTTCCTCCGTGAGAATGGGGACATTTTCGCATGGTGCCCCAAAGAGATGCCAGGTGTCCCGAGGGAACTCGCCGAGCACTCTCCCCATGTTTGACCGGATGCGAAGCCAGTCAAACAATCTTTACGCTGCTTCACAGAAGAAAAGAGAAGAACCATTGGTGAGGAGATCACACGGCTGCTTGCAGCCGGCTTCATCATGGAAGTTTTCCACCCGGAATGGTTAGCCAACCTAGTGTTGTTGCTGAAGAAGAAAAAGACATGGCGCATTGTCGACTACACCAGTCTCAACAAAGCATGCCCCAAGGATCCCTTCGCTCTGCGGATAGATCAGGTCATCGATTCCATAGTCGGCTGTGACTTGTTGTCTTTCCTAGACGCTTACTCGGGCTATCACCAGATTAAGCTCAATGTAACCGATCAAATAAAGACATCATTCATAACCCCGTACGGGGCTTACTGCTACACCACCATGCCTTTTGGTTTGAAAAACGCACGAGCAACCTACCAGGGCTGCATGCAGAAATGCCTGCAGGCGCAGATTGGTAGAAACGTGCACGCCTATGTTGACGATGTCGTCATCAAGACCAAAGAGCGGCGCACGCTGCTCGAAGACCTAAAGGAAACATTCGACAACCTCCGCCGTTTCCAGATCAAGCTGAACCCGGAGAAATGCGTCTTTGGCGTCCCAACCGGTAAACTCCTCGGTTTTCTCGTCTTGGAGCGGGGAATCAATGCGAACCCGGAGAATATAGGAGCCATCGAGCGCATGGAGCTTCCGCAGAACTTGCGTGACTTACAGAAGTTTACCGGGTGCTTGGCCTCCCTCAACTGGTTCGTCTGCCGGCTGGGTGAGAAGGACCTCTCCCTGTACCAACTCATAAAGAAAGCGGGCAAGTTCGCCTGGACGCCCCAGGCGGACGAGGCTTTCTGTGACCTCAAGCGCATGCTCACCTCACCGCCCGTCTTGGTTGCACCGGCTGCAAAGGAACCAATGCTGATGTACATCATGGCCACCAATAGGGTCGTCAGTGTGGTGCTGGTAGTGGAAAGACTAGAGGAGGGGAAGTCTCAGCCGGTCCAGCGCCCCGTGTACTACCTAAGTGAGGTGCCGTCACTCTCCAAACAGAACTATCCCCACTACCAGAAGCTGGTGTACGACATGTACATGGCCACCAAAAAACTGAAGCACTACTTCCAAGAGCATTCCATCCTGGTGGTGGCGCTATCCCCGCTCACGGAGATCATCGGCAACAAGGATGCCATTGGCTGCGTGGCGAAATGGGCCATAGAGCTCACTAAGACAACATTCAGTACGAGCCAAGAACAGCGATCAAATCCGAGGCGCTGGACGATTTCATCGTTGTTTGGGCAGAGACACAGTACATGGTATAAAATAGCATGGCAAGGGTGATGTGTGGAAACAAGAAATAAGCATTTTACTATTTATTTAGTCACATTTTAGTTGCATAAACCTTGCTGCCCCGTTAATATTTATATGATGCATGCTTCAAATCATATCATGGAATGCATAGTTAGAACAGGCTCGTCACACTCATCATTTTAGACACATCATTTGTCGATTTCGGAGTTACGGATATTATTTGTATTACTTGGAATTATGAATTTAAAGTTTATTAATAAATGCAAACAATACAAAAAGGGCAAAAAGTCAAAGGTTTGACTAGCTAGGGTCAACTCTGATCAAATTTGAAACTGGATTTGAATACACATTTGAAAATGATTCATATTTGATATTGTAAGTTTTCTCAAATTCAAAATATTTGAAAAATTAAGAATTATTTTAGATTTATTCAATGTCTGGAATTTTACTTTGAATTTAGAAATAGTCCTAGGGTTTTGTTACCCGGGCGCGTTCCAGCCACCGACGCTGACCAGTGGGGTCACATGCGGCGCGGGGCCACTTCATATGCGGCAGACGCGATGCTGCTACGTGGTATGGCGCGAGGTCTCCGGGTTGAGGCGCTACAAGGTTAGACGACTAAGCGCAAAACTACTGTGGCCGAACTCTTTCGAAACTGAAACTCCATCGGAAAACAGGGGGTTTTGGCTGATCTTTGGTTGATGATGGCGAGCGTGATGCTCCACCGAATTGGGCGTGGATGGGCTAGACGGAAAGGCACGACAAACCTCTACAACAAATTCTCTTTCTCCATATGAAGGGGAGCACCTTAGAGGGATCTAGCGCGTAATGCACTGGGCAGCAAAAAACTCCAGCCAATGTTGTGGTCTGCACTGCAGGTGGGGGTTCGATGGCTGGAGCCAAATCCAAGAGGCGCTAGGCACTAGGAGGGTAAGTGAAAGAAGGGGAACATGAGGTAGAGGTCACCTCAAGTGATTCCCACACTAGTAGAAAAAGAGGCTTCGGTTCAATTTAGAGTCTGACACTAGTCCCGATTTATTATCGGCCGGGACTAGTATGAGCATTAGTCCTGGTTCGTACCGTTTTTAGTGGCCAGGAGACCGAGAAAACTCTAGTCCCGGATCATTTCGGACCATTAGTCCCGGGTCGTGATACGGTCCGGGACTAAAGGTGTGTAGGCGCGGGCAACATCCTTTAGTCCCGGGCCATGATACAGCCCGGTACTAAAGGGGTCGTGATACGGCCCTGGACTAAAGGGTGCGACGCGGGCAACTTAAAATTTCTATAACTTTGCGTAGGATGTCGAAATAAAATGTACAACCTATCAAAATGTGTGAATTTTTTTTTGGGTTTGATTTTAACAGCCTTATTTGGATTACTCACATTTTTAGATTTTTAAAATTATAAATAATGGATTCCTCACATTTTTCTAATTCTTTTACATTTTTAAAATTTGAAAAGGTAAAAAATGAATAAAATATTATTTTATTTAGTTTTTTTACTTTCATTATATTAAAATATTATTATTGCTTATTTATTGTTGTTTACTAAAATAGTTGTTTATAGTTTCAATAAATAAAGATGTATGGCATATTGATATGGGCTGATAGGATTGATACGATAGTGTTGACAACAAGGTACAAATGGGCTTTGCGCAAGGACATCCGGATGGAACAGAGAAGTTAAGCGTGCTGAGGGTGGAGTAGTGCTAGGATGGGTGACTGAATGAAAAGTTTGACCACAAGTGTAATTTGCCCTTGATTAAATATACTTAGTGCTAAAAATGTTCCAAGTGAGATGATTACGAGTCAAACAATTCAAAAGTTTAAGAAAAAATTCGAAAAAAAATTCGAAAAAAATAAAAAATTCGAAAAAAGTAAAAAAATCTTTAGTCTAGGGCCGTATTACGACCCGGGACTAAAGGTCCTTCATCCCCCTGCAGCAAAAAACACCCATATGGTGGCCCTCTAGTCCCGGGTTGTAACAAACCGGGACTAGAAATAGGGGCCTTTAGTCCCGATTTCGCAGTCCCGGGTGCAAAATCGGGACTAAAGGCCCTTGCAAACCGGGACTATAAGCCCTTTTTCCACTAGTGCCAGAGGAATTGGAGCTAGGGGTGGTCGGCGATGGCAGCAAGGCGAGGACGAAGACAGGGGCGCCCACGGGCCCAGCGGGAAGGAGAGAGGGGTAGCACTCCTAGGAACGTCTGGCTCCGCTGCTGCTACGAGTTCGACATAGGGGAATATGGCGGTGCATTTCCGCTACTCCACGGTTCTCATCGATGATAGACGCGACGGCGGAAGGTGGCGCAAGGCGGTAGGCATGGAAGCGGAGGTGAGATGCGTGAAAAAGGTGTCGGGGGATCACCCCTCGATAGGCTAATTAGATAAGAAACAGGCGCAACGTAACTACCGACCGACTGACAAGGCTCAGTCGGATGTAAAACCAGAGCAAGCTAGGACGAGAAGCCGACTGGGCAATCCCAGCCGGACAGAAGGCGCAAGACAAGGCCCAAATGGATCAAGGCCAAGTCAAGCCGACGTACCAGATAGCCGGTAAGGGAAGACAGATAAGACAGTCAGCCGACTGGAAAATGCCAGCCGGATGAAGGAACCATAGGCGCAGGATGACGCGCGGTACAGTGCGTAGTACACCCCGCCGGCAGTACACCCCGCCGGCAGACACAAATAAGATTGGGAGAAAACAAGAGCGTGAAGTCCGTACCAGAGGCGTTGCTATGACGGTCGGAAGTGGCTAGTTGGTGGGACTTTGCTCAACTACAAGCACGTCGTTCACTATGCTCACGTCACACAACACGACGCTAACTGTTGGCACACGACCACCATAACGGGTACTATAGATGACCAGCTGGCAGGGGCCTACTTGTGGGACCCGCCAACCGGCCTAGCCAGTGTAACCGTCGCCCTGACCCTATATAAGGGGCGACGGGTCTCTCGTAGCAGGGGTTGGACTCTGATTGATAAATCACTCTAATACAGCTTGAGGAGCACTTGTAGTTCATATAGTTCATCTAGATAGTCAGATCGGTAGGAGTAGGAGCTTTATCTCATGACAAGGGTTCCGAACATGGGTACTTCCTGTGTCCCGCCACACATGCTTTTACCCAATCCTGCCTACGGACACAGTTGCTAGCTTCCATGCTTGTTCCAACCCTCTATCTAGCCTTCTCAGGCACCGCCGTTTCACCAACAACGACATTTGGCGCCCCACTGTGGGACAAGATATGGTGGAGACCGGAGTTTCATTCCGCACGAGACCTCGCACTTCTTCTAGGGAGCGTGTGGCTTTCGGCCTCGTGATCACCTTGGGCTAGTTCGACTATGTTATCGACAACCCAGCTTGCATCATCGGATCCACTTTTCCGACGGACGGCACCGTCATGCTGTTTGGCGACCTGCCAGTCCACGTCGCCACCGTGCCAGAGCGCTTCTATTAGGAAATCATCTCCTTTATCAAGCCGCTGCCCTCAGCTGGCAGCGCACTCGTCTTGCCCCGTGGCATGGAATTGATGATGGTCGGTTCAAGTGACAACCGCCAACCCACGCTCGAGCGCACCATGGACGGAGACAGAACTTCCGCTCCATTACAAAAGAAAGGCACCGTGGAGCGCGCCATCGACGAGCTCCTCACCCTGGTTGACCACGGTGATGATCTAGACCATGTGGCAGCAAAGGTGAAGGCTGCTCGGGAATATCTCCTCCAACAGACTCGAGGGATGGCCTCGACCAAGTTCCAGATGGTGAGCACCATGCGTGAGTACCACCATGACCATAGACTCACCCTAGTTAGCATCGAGCCTAGCCGGCATGGGATTGTGCAACGCCGTAGGGGAGAACTAGGGGCACGCATCAAAAGATAGTGCAAGTTGGACGCGCTTCTGTTCTACCCGTCGCGAGTATATGACACCCCGATTAAGAATTTGCGGGCGGCAAGAGTCGCCGCGGAAGAGCTACCTCACCTGAGGGTGAGGAGAGGGCCCGATAAGACCGCCGGGTGCAGCACCTCCTCCGCATCGCGGACGAGCAGGCTGACGCTGTTCGGATAGCGCAAGAGGCAGCCGCTAGCGGCGCACGGGGGGAACCAGCCGCCTAGAGGAATCCGGGGAGAACCCTGCCAAACCTAGCAATCCTCCTCTCCTCATGGAGGACAACCTTGCTCCAGGCGTTGCCATTCCGGCCACCACAACCAGCCGCACAACAAAGAAGGCGTGGTAACAAGCAGGGCGGTTGCGCCCGCGCAGCTGATGACTGCAAGTGCACAAATTGTTTGTAGCTAGTTTCGAAATAAAGATATCGATCCCACAGGGAGCAGGAGTCTGAAGTCTAAGAATTCTTGAAATAAATACTGAAAATAGAATTTCTAAATAAAGTTCTAAGTAACAAGATAAAATGTGAGTATTGCGTAAAATGGTGTTTTTGGGTTTTTGGTCTAAGAGAACAATAAGTAAAGTAAACAAAACATAATACAGAAAATAAGTATCGCATATGTAAAAGAGATTTGAAACTTCAGTGGGAAAAGAGTTCTCAGGGATTAGCAGATACACCACTAAGGTAAAAATTATTACCATGAAGATTCTCAACTATGTATGTGTGGGAGGAACTCCGTATTTGGACAAACAGGCAGCAACCACTTCTCAAATCATCCTTATAACGACAGAAGTCAACAATCAACATCAGTTGAATTACTGCGCTATTAAGGGACATAATCCCGTAGGACGTATCCCATGGCATGGACAGTGTTTTGTGAGTTTCCTCGATTCCCAATTTGATAAGTAAGGAGTGCCAACATCTTTATAGTCACTGTAAGTGCTAACATCCCTCCGTCTACCAACAAGTAGTTCCCTACATCAAGTCTCCACAAGAGGCAAATATTGGAGAGGTCGACTTCCCCCAACATCAAGATGTAGACAATCTAACACATGGTCACGATGATGAATATCATAATAAACTTTATCTTATTTCAATATCATGCTAGGGTTTCTCCATCTCCCCAAGAACTAATGATCTACTTAGACATGGAGGCAAACAACATCATGGCAATGGTAATGTAAACGATTATCGATGAATATTACTTGTATAAGTACACAACTAGTGCAAGAGTTACAACAAGATAAAGATGGGATGGATGGAGATGATGGTGGTGATGAAGATGTATCGGTTGATGAAGATGGAGATCGATACCTTGGCATACCAGATCTGCAAAGGGAGAATATGGATCCCTAGGGAAAGTTTCCCCTCCAGATTCCTTCCGGAGGTTAGGTTTCGGCGATTTCTAGGTGTTCTGTATGTCTTCTCTTTGAACCAGTTGCATGGGGTGAAACTATTTGAGGAGGCGGAGGCGGCCCCAACTATACGGCCGGAACTATACGGCAACGGGCTGTATAGTTGGTCATCAACTCCTCTGCCTCCGTTTCTCGCTTCAGGTTTTCTTCTAGTATTATTAATATTTCCCAAATAAGCGATTTACGTAGTTTTTGGCTCCTTTTCTCTCCAGTACAACTGCTCCAAGAGTTATGTCCATCTGGTCCATCATCTGATCTGATCCTGGTGAAAATAAACATAAAAAACTGAACGCCGTAAAATACCAAGATCCTACATCTACAATGGAAAATAATTATCTAAACATGATTCAAATATGCACTCATCAGCAGCCGGCAGGAGAAGGTCCCACACCTCCTCCCCCACCATCCCGCTTTTCTGGCCCGGTGGGAGCCCCCAACCTGGTTGAGCCGGATGCGCGCGATCGGATCAACCTCGAGATGGAAGCTCGCATCACGGAGGAGGATGGTGCAACCGGAACAGTCTGCTTCGGACCACACATCTGGAGCGAGCCATTTCCGGACAAGTTTTCCCTTCCACGGGACACCCCGAAGTACGATAGAAACATTGTCGGGAGGGGGGGGGATAACCCCTGAGTGGGGAAAGCCAGGCTTCACGTAGGCCGGCTCTAGAAGGTGCAGACAACCTGGCCACCAAGCAGGACAACTCTAGCCGTCTGTATAGTATCGCCCGGCTGGGCTTAAAGCTTTCTCGGCTGGCCCGTCTAGCCGGGTAGCCAGGAAAACCAGCCGGGTGGCCGCTTCCACCCGGCTAGCCTTGAATTCGATGGAAAGTGCAGAGGGGGGACGCTCCTTGCAGGGTACGCCTCTGGCTCTTCTCTTCATCAGACATGATGGCACAATGTCATGACCGGCACTACCCGATGAAGATAAAGTAAAGCGGTCGTCTAACCGGCAAAGCAATCCCGGGTGACCGTTAAAGCAAGGGTGACGCTCCAAGGAAGCCCGGGTGACCGCTAAAGAAGTGAATGACGCTAAAGAAGGGCTAACTCAGTCTTGGCCCACTGGCTGGACCCTACAGCTGGCTCTGCCCTGCAAGCCCATATCCAAACAGCAAACCCTAGAGCCCAAATTGTAATCTACCTCCCCCGGCCAGTATATAAGGGCGGGTAGAGATGGGGTTCTAGGCAAGTAACATCGGTAGCATCAATAGGTCGCCCCTAGTTCTTCTTCCTCTAGCTATCGATAGTTTCTAAGGAAACAACTCCAGGAGCACTTGTACTAGGCGTTCGCCCCCCATATAGTCGATCTTGCAGGAGTAGGGGTGTTACCTCGCCGAGAGGGCCCCGAACCTGGGTACGCTGCTGTATTCGAAGTTCGTCGTGCCCAACCCGTTGCATGAGCCACCGATTGCATCCGAGTGTCCCTCTTTAGCCATCCCGATGGCACTACCGTGTTCCACACCACGACATTTGGCTCGCACCGTGGGGCACATCGCTTCGGCCGAGATCATCTTCCGCATGGGACTTCTGCTCGTCGCCGGTGAGAGCGTGGCCTCCGACCTCGTCCTCACACTCGGCGCTTTCGACTGCGTCATCAACAACACCACTTGCTTTGTCGGGCATGCTTTCCCCTCCAACGGCTCCATCATGCACTTTGGGGACCTCCGCGTCTATGTCGCCACCATCGCCGAGGCCTTCCCCAGCCAGTTTGACACCGTCTCTGACGTGCCCCTCGACCACCTCGCTCGTGGTGTGTCCACAGCGAATGGCTGCGTCAAGGTCATGGTGGTGAACGCCCATGAGAACCACCGCCCGCTTCAGGAGCATCAAGTGGGAGGATAAAGCTCCGTGCCCGAGCAGGAGCAAGACCCGTTCACTGCCTCCTTCCAGCACCTTCGTGCTCCCATCGTCATTGAGGAGGATCTAACAGTCGCGGCGGCTACGCTCGAAGACACGCGCTAGAAGCTCCTGGAGGAGGCCACCAAGGTCGCCGCTAACCAGCGCCGGCTGAACGCCACCGTGCACGAATACAACGCCACCCATGGCGTCGCCAGGCAAATCCAGCACCGGGGGCGCGACCTCGCGTCGGAACTAGACCGCGTTGCTGACTCACGCGCTGGTGTGGCGCAACCCGTCTATAGCACCCAGCCAAAAACATGAGAGCGACCGAAGCAACAGCTGTGGAGCTGAAGCACCTCGAGGGGGAGAAGCTTCGTCGCCAGCAGGAACACGTCCAGCTCCTCATCGTCACCGCCAACAAATAGCAAGCCGAGGGGGGCCTCAGTCAATCAAGTAACAACCGAGACATGGTCCTCCGCAAAGGCGCAGACTAGACGGCGCATGGAGGAAGTAAGCACCAGCAGACGTCTTCCCTAGATTGCACCGGGCAAAATAGCCGCCTGCCTGGCGGATCAGGAAATCGCGGCCACAGTAACCGCGATGCCACCGTCACCAGCGCGAGTCGCGCGCTGGCTGCAGGAGCCGTCCAAGGAAAGAAAGCACGCGCGCCAGAGGAGGGAGCTGGCGTGAACAAGGACCCTCCCGCATCGCGCCTGAGCGTCCGGCTTGGCCCCCGAGAACCGGCTGACGCGCGTGAGCACATCGACCTCTTTGTGCAGTCACGCACGCTAGAAGAAGAAAGTATGGCTGGACCAAAATGTTTCGGCCCATGCATCTGGAATGCGCCATTTCCAAAGGTTTTTTCACTTCCAAGAGACACGCCAAAGTACAACGGCACCATCAAGCCCGAGGATTGGCTGGTGGACTACACCACGGCCGTGGGAATCGCTAACGAAAACCTCTGCCTGACTGTCCGTTACATCCCCCTCATGCTCGTCGACTCTGCAAGAACGTGGCTCAACAGCCTCCCTGACAATAGCATCAACGCCTGGTTGGACTTCGAAGAGGCGTTCATTTGCAACTTCACCGGAACATTCAAGCTCGCTCTTTACGTTCAAGGCAAGGACGAATACGACCGCGCGTACCTCACCCAGTGGACCAGCATGCACAACTCGTGTGAAGGGGTGCGTGAGCATCATCGATTTCTTCACCAACGGGTGCCGAGACCGCACCATACCGAAGCACAAGCTTAGCGGGGCAGATCCAGAAACCATGGCCCAGGTCATGGCCACTACGGACAAGTACGCCATCGCCGACGCGGCCATGAAGAAGCCCATTGTGGTGGACGACCAAGGATAGATCATGACAGACGAGCAAGCGGAGCACCGCCAGCCGGGTGAGCATCACTCTAGGTGACACATCCATGAAAACCGCCATGGCAAGAGGAAAGACGACCAGCCTGATAGCCGGTACGACACCAAGCAAGTAGCAGTTCTGCACGAGGACCCGGCTGCAGGCGGTAGCCGGAGGCAAAGACCGGATGACAGGCTACCATGGCCCAAGTACACCATGGAGTCCATGCTCGATGGACCGTGCAAGTTCCACAGCGGTGGAGGAAGCCCGTGAACCATACAACACGCTAGTGTAGCTGGACGAAGAAGATGACTGAAGCCGGCGGTCTCCCACCACCACCTCCACCTCTAGCCGGAGGCCCATCGGATAACAGGGAGCGCCGCAACCGCCACGAGGATGATGAATATGGTTACCCACGTCAAGTGGGCAACTATCACATCTTCCTTACCGAGCCGGAGACCAAGCATAGCAAGAGGAGGAACGAGGCGGAGGTGAACGCCATTGTCCCCCCGTTCCTCAGTACCTACATTGGTCTGAGCAGGCAATCACCTGGAGGAAAGAAGACCAGCCAGCTGTGCTACCAAGCCCTGGAAGCTACACATTAGTCTTGGACCCCATCATCGTCTCCAAGAAGCACTCATGCCGTTTCTCCCGCGTGCTCATCGACGGAGGCAGCAACATCAACCTCCTGTACCACAGCAACCTCGAGCGGCTCGGCATCAGTGAGTCCCAGCTGCAGCCCTCAAGAACTTCGTTTCACGGGGCGGTCCCAGGTCCATCACACTCGCCAATCGGCAAGATCCGGCTGGACATCATCTTCTGCAATGAGAACAACTTTCGCCGCGAGCCGATCTGGTTTGAGGTGGTGAACCTCTCCAGCACTTACCACGCCATACTAGGGTGCCCAGCTCTCACCAAGTTCATGGTAGTGCCGCACTACGCATACCTCAAGATGAAGCTTCCAGGCCCGAAAGGAGTGATCACCGTCGACGGCTCCTACAAGCGTTCGATCGAGTGCGCCACATGCGGCTCCAAGCTAGCCGAGGCAATGATCATCACAGAAGAGAAGTGCGTCATAATGCAGAACGTGGCATCCCTACAGGCGGATATGCAGGCTGGAGAGCCCAAGCCGGCTGGCGAGTCATAGTTCAAGCCGTCCAAGGGCACAACGAAGATGCTGCTGAACAAGGAGGACCCAAGAAAATTTGTCCTGGTCGGAGAAGGCCTGGGCAGCAAATAGGAAAGAACGCTTGTTGACTTCCTCTGTGAGAATGGGGACATTTTCGCATGGTGCCCCAAAGAGATGCCAGATGTCCCGAGGGAACTCGCCGAGCACTCTCCCCATGTTTGACCGGCTGCGAAGCCAGTCAAACAATCTTTACGTTGCTTCACCGAAGAAAAGAGAAGAACCATTGGTGAGGAGATCACACGGCTGCTTGCAGCCGGCTTCATCATGGAAGTTTTCCACCCGGAATGGTTAGCCAACCCGGTGCTGTTTCTGAAGAAGAACAAGACATGGCGCATGTGTGTCGACTACACCAGTCTCAACAAAGCATGCCCCAAGGTTCCCTTCGCTCTGCGGATAGATCAGGTCATCGATTCCACAGCCGGCTATGACTTGTTGTCTTTCCTAGACGCTTACTCGGGCTATCACCAGATTAAGCTCAATGTAACCGATCAAATAAAGACATCATTCATAACCCCGTACGGGGCTTACTGCTACACCACCATGCCTTTTGGTTTGAAAAACGCATGAGCAACCTACCAGGGCTGCATGCAGAAATGCCTGCAGGCGCAGATTGGTAGAAACGTGCATGCCTACGTTGACAATGTCGTCATCAAGACCAAAGAGCAGCGCACGCTGCTCGAAGTCCTGAAGGAAACATTTGACAACCTCCGTCGTTTCCAGATCAAGCTGAACCCAGAGAAATGCGTCTTTGGCGTCCCAACCGGTAAACTCCTGGGTTTTCTCGTCTTGGAGCGGGGAATCGATGCGAACCCGGAAAATATAGGAGCCATCGAGCGCATGGAGCTTCTGCAGAACTTGCGTGACTTACAGAAGTTTACCGGGTGCTTGGCCTCCCTCAGCTGGTTCGTCAGCCGGCTGGGTGAGAAGGCCCTCCCCTTGTACCAACTCATGAAGAAAGCGGGCAAGTTCGCCTGGACGCCCCAGGCGGACGAGGCTTTCTCTTACCTCAAGCGCATGCTCACCTCACCACCCGTCTTGGTTGCACCGGCTGCAAAGGAACCAATGTTGATGTACATCGCGGCCACCAATAGGGTCGTCAGTGTGGTGCTGGTAGTGGAAAGACCAGAGGAGGGGAAGTCCCAGCCGGTCCAGCGCCCCGTGTACTACCTAAGTGAGGTGGTGTCACTCTCCAAACAGAACTATCCCCACTACCAAAAGCTGGTGTACGACGTGTACATGGCCACCAAAAAACTGAAGCACTACTTCCAAGAGCATTCCATCCTGGTGGTGGCGCTAGCCCCACTCGCGGAGATCATCGGCAACAAGGATGCCATTGGCTGCGTGGCGAAATGGGCCATAGAGCTCGCTAAGACAACATTCAGTACGAGCCAAGAACGACGATCAAATCTCAGGCGCTGGACGATTTCATCGTTGTTTGGGCAGAGACACAGTACATGCCACTGGTCCTCGACTCCACACATTGGAAGCTACACTTTGACGGATCCAAGATGCACAGAGGTCTCCGAGCCGAAACCGTACTAACCTCGCCCAAGCTCGATCGGCTGGAGTACGTGATCCAGATACACTTCAAGGCATTAAACAACGTCACCGAGTATGAGGCGCTCATCCACGGGCTCAAGATGGCCAAGGAGATAGGCATCCAGAGGATACTATGCTTTGGAGATTCAGACCTAGTGGTGCAGCAAGTCTCATGTGAATGGGACGAGAGGGACGCCAACATGGATCTCTACCGTTTCTTCGTTCAGCAACTAAGCGCTTGCTTCGAAGGATGCGAGTTCCACCATGTACCCAAGGGCAACAACAAAGCCGCTGACGCCCTGGCCAGAGTCGTTCAACGAGACAAGCCGTACCGTCTGGAGTCTCCCTCGAGCACCTGCGCAATCCTTCCATCACTCTGTCCCTGGAGTCTGACTCCATAGTGCTCGGCGCGGACCCAGGGACAGCCGGAGTGGCGCACCCGAGGGCTGCCTCATCGCACCTAGGGACTGCCCCACTGCACCAGGGGACTGCGTCGTCGCACCCGGGGCTGCTCCACCACACCTGGGGACTGCATCGCCACACTCGAGGACTGCTCCACCGCACCCGGGGACTGCCTCGCCGCACCCGGGGACTGCTCCACCGCACCCGGGGACTGCTTTGCTACACCCAGGGACTACCGTCAGCAAGCTTCCACCCGGCAAACCCTATGACGCTCTGGAGCCAGCTGTCCACGAGGGGATCAAGCTCATCATGCAGACGGTGTACGCCATCCGGGAAACACCCGACTAGGCCAAACCGTTCATGAACTTCTTGGCCAAGGGTGAGCTGCCAGAAGAGGAAGTGGCGGCACGACAAGTGAGACGAAGGGCAAGCGCATACACTATCATCAATAACGAGCTGTACAAACGCAGTGTCGGGGGCATCTATCAACGATGCGTAGACCAAGAGGAGGGAATCAAGCTCCTAGTGGACATACATTAGGGCGAGTGCGGTCACCACGCTTCGTCGAGGGAAATAGCAGCCAAGGCTCTCTGCCACGGTTTCTACTGGCCAACAACACTAAAGGACGCCCAGGAACTGGTCAAGGCATGCAATGGCTACGAGCATTTCGGCCAGCTGAAGCACATGCCGTCTGCAGTAACCAAGACGATACCGATTACCTGGCCATTCGCAGTCTGGGGGCTGGACATGATCGGACCATTCAAGACAGCTCGATCTGGCATGTTGCACTTGCTCGTGGCTGTGGAGAAATTCACCAAATGGATCAATGCGAAGCCCATAAAGAAGCTGGATGGGGCAACAGTGATCAAGTTCTTCATGGACATCATCATACGGTTCAGTTACCCACATAGCATCATCACAGACAACGTCACCAATTTCGCCAAGGGGGTCTTCACTCCCTTCTTTGGAGAAAAGGGCATCCGCCTGGACCTAGCTTTCGTCGCACACCCTTAGTCAAACGGGCAGTGCGAGCTTGCTGATGGCCTGGTCCTAGACGGAATCAAACCTAGACTGATGGAGCCACTCGTCAGGTCACCCGGATGCTGGATAGAGGAACTACCAGCCTTGCTATGGAGCCGGTGCACCACCCCAACCATTCAACCGGCTTCACGCCGTTCTTCCTTGTATACGGGGCAGATGCCCTCCTTCCCATTGACATCTAGTTCGATGCACTCTGCAAACAACTCTACACGTATCAAGAGGCCAAGGAAGCACGTGAGGACGGCGTGGACCTGCTCGAGGAGGCACGCGAGCTCGCCCTATCCAGATCAGCAATCTATCAGCAGGATTTGCGCCACTACCACGCCAGTCGGATCCGGCCCACCTCTTTTCACAAGGGGGATCTGGTGCTGTGCCTGGTCCAGAGCACGAAGGGAATTTGCAAGTTATCTCCACCTTGGGAGGGGCCATTCATCATCAGCCGAGCGCTTCACAATGACTCGTACTACCTTATCGATGCCCAGTAGCCAGTGAAGAACAAGGCAGATCGCTCTGACGAGGAAACCGAACGCCCATGGAACGTGAACCTACTTCGTCCATTTTACACTTGAGCAAGAAGCGTATGTATCTTACTTTCATGTAATAAATGAACAATCTTGGAGGCCTCGGCACAGCTCCGAGGACTCTGTCCCAATTTGTGCACCACTTCTGCCTTCATACCGGCTCCGACAATCTTCACAACGAGATTGCCGACTGGCCTGGACACCCCCGATTTCTACAGACGGTTGAGTATTGTACGGGGTACATAGGGCCCACTCTATGGTTCCGGCTTCAGACCGCAAGCCGGCTGTCGACTCGGCAAGAGAAAAAGCCCGAAGTCCCCTTACAAGAAATTATCCAAGGAGAAGACCAGGGCGCCCAAACGATCCGGCTGCGCCTGCTCAAGCTAAGCCAACAACAATACCCCGAAGTATCGCGAGGTACGCCAACCTAGTTACCCCTTAGAATCCGGCTGCAGACCGCAACCCGGCTAGCAGCCGGCAAGGTCAAAACTTGAAAGGCCAATGCTTGATGAGAAATAAAATAAGTTAACGACCTAGTTCGAAAGGGCATCATTTTTGTATTCTATCTTAGCTGTGAACAAACGCATAAGTAACAAAGCTAACGCAAGCGGCATTGTGTCTTGTGTTGCACGAGCCACAACTTGATAGGAAACAAGGTGGCAAAGAGCTTCTACCCAGCTGGCTACCCCAGCTGGCCCGAACCTCGGGGACTACACCCAGTGGGCGTGTTCCCGCGCACCCATCAGAATAGACAAAGTGGCAGAGAGATTTGACCCGGATGGCTACCCTAGCCGTCCTAAACCTCAGGGACTACACCTATTGGGCGCACTCCCGCACACCCATCAAAATAGACAAGGTGGCAGAGAGCTTCGCCCCGGCTGGCTATACTAGCTGGCCCGAACCTCGGGGACTACACCCAGTGGGTGCGCTCCCGGCACCCATCAGAATAAAAAAGGTGGCAGAGAGCTTCAACCCGGTTGGTACCCTACCCGGCCCGAACCTCGAGGACTACACCCGATGATCGCGCTACAGCATGCTCGCGCAAAAAACACAAAGGACAAAAACATCCAAGAGGAAAAGATACAAATATAGCGCAAGCCAAAAGGAGCGTCAAGCCAATAAGCAAAACGCGAAGGTTCCGCGCAGAATTCAAAGTCTTATAGCAAAGTTCAACAAGGGCAGGACTGGAGCATAGCAAGTTTTCAAGACAAATACTCCTGGCATACCAGGGATTAGGGATCAGGAGTTGGACTAGCAGAAGGAGCATCGGCTGCTGGAGTAGGAGTTGGTCTGGCCGAGAGAGCATTGGCGCCAGCCGCAGGTACTTGGCTGGAGGAGGCGATGTCGGTGGCGCTTGCAGGATCCGGTATCCAGTGGTATGGCATCGGCTCGGAGGGGTCGCGGAAGTCACACTCCAAATCCACGTACATGCCGATATTCATGCCACATCACCTAATTGCCGGAATGATCTCACGAAGGCCCTCGTAGCTGGTTCCGGCTCGGAAGCCACAAGTGAGCACAACCAGATCCGCATCCGGATACCAGGACTTCAACAGTGCCAGGCCATCTCCACACCACCGCACGCTGCCCACTCCTTATGGATCTCCAGCACATCAATGTCGAGGTTTAGGGTGAGCACCCAACTGGCAATGTCGTGCGGCTCACCCGTCTCCGGCCAGACATACTGGAAGAAGTCATTGACGATGTTGTGAATATTGTCGCTTTCCTCCGCCAGAACCTTCACCAGGTCCCATGCGGTCACCATGGCTAGCCTCCTCCGCCGGAAGCTTTTCAAGAGCCTGGTCGGTCGACTCGGGGTAGTGAGATGCAGTCGGTTGAAGGAGTAAGTAGCCAAAAACAGATTGGTTGACCGCAGTACAGAAGGGGATGGGAAGTGCAAACTTACGGACAACCAGCTCGGCGATTCCCTCAAGCTGCCGGGTCAGATCCTGCTCCCGGGAACGGAGAGCCTTGACCGTCTCCTTCCTTTGGGCGGAGGTCGACTCCAAGGTATTCAGCACCTCCCCGCGGGTGTCAGCCACCTTCTTGCTCCTCTCCACAGTGTTCTCCAACTTGTGTTTGGCCGCAGCCAGTTGGTCGACCTGCACCTGCTGTGCCTTGTGAGACTCCTCCAGCCGGGCCAGTAGAGCTTTGAGGCGCTCCACCTCCTTCTCCTTATCAAGATCATGGCTATAGGAGGATACCCGATGGTCAATAAAAACGGGAAAAGGAGGACAACCGCCAAGACAGGTCAGACGAAGCAATCTTACACCCCAATTCCCAAGTATTCCTCACAGACTCTAAAAATGCTTTCTGCAAAGAGAAGGAAGCAAGGAAAAATGAGCAGAAATCCAGATACAAAAACCAGTGGCAGCAAGAGAAGACGGGGAGAGGCACCTACCTCAACAAAACAGACAAAATTTTGGCCTCGCCAAGGCCCTTTTCCATTTCCTCAACCAGGTGGTGAACCTGGACGAGTGCGGAGGGCGCCATGCCCGAGAGCTGGGTAAGGATGGCACCCGGCGTAAGCACAACCGGAGCTGGGCTTGAGGCGGTCACCACAACCTCGTCTTCATCAGCGGCTACGCCCAAAGGCGCAACCACCACCAGCTCGGGCAAGTAAATCTCGGGCAAGTAAAATATCGCGAGACGAAGGGAATATATATATGGGATTGATTGAATCCTGGCATCGTGGTTCATCCGATATGATCATCGATGAATGTGTGGGAGTCAATATGGGTGCCTGCACTGTTGATTATTGCTAGAAGATCATGTCTGCATATTCTCGAACCCGCAGGGTCACACACTTAACGTGTCTCGACGCTAGGATAGATTGGATAATTGGTTTATGAGTTTTTGTTCGGAGTCTTAGATGGGATCCGGGATATCACGAGAGGTTCCGGAGTGGTCCGGAGAATAAGATTCATATAAGGCAGTGCAGTTTTTGGAGTTCGGAATTGTTCCGGATTAATCGGTATTGTACCGGAAGCTTCTAGAACCTTCCGGAAGGGGGCCAACGTGGTCCCACCTTCCGGAAGGGGGCATGGGCCTATGAGGGAGTGTCCTGGCCGCATTGGGCCAGGGGCACAAGGCCCCATAGGGCCCAACCGATTCTAGATAGATTTAACTCGTTTAAATCTAGGGATAGAATTTCTAGATAAGGGGATAAGTTTAAATCGTTTAAACTAGAGATAGGCTTGGAGGAGGGGCTAGGTCTGGCCGCCGCCACCCCCTCTATATATAGAGGGCTGGTGCGCCCCCTCCCCCAACACACATCTCCCTCCAAGCACTAGTTGCCCTGCTGCCCTTCCACTCTCCCTCCCGACTGTTTGTAGGCGAAGCCCTGCTGCAGAAATTCTCCACCATATACACCACGCCGTGTTGTAGATCCAATCCATCTCTCCACCATACTTGCTGGTCCGAGGAAGGAGGAGACGCCGAGGTGCTACACGCAGTATCTCACGGAGGCACCGCCACTTGTGGTGCTAGATCGGATCGGATCGAGGAGGAGAAGCGAGTACGACTACATCACCCACGCTCCGATTTAACGTTCGCTATGCGAATCTTCAAGGGTATGAAGATCTAATCCAATCTCTCTCGTTGTTTGCATCTCCTAGATTAGATCTTGGCTTTCCTCTGTTCGCTCCGAGAAAATTTTGATTTACTATGCTGCGAAACCCTTCAAAGGGTATCGAGCTAGATCTATGCATAGATGTGATTCACGAGTAGAACGCAACATGGTTGTTGCAGCGTTGATGTTTTCTGCTGCAAGCCTCTTGTTTGTGTTCTTCTTATGACGCGATAGTGAGATTGAAGCGTCCAGGCCAACCTTACACGACGCCGTCATGAGACCGGCTCGCACTTGACGGTGGCTTGTACCACACATGCGGTGGATGTCAGCTTTCTCACTATAGTTGTCATGGGATTAACACCGGAGTTTGGCAACCATAATATCACCGTGGCTTTCCGTAGGTAAGAATCGTTAGCATCTACTCCCATAAGCCACGAAACATGCAACAACAAAGTAGAGGCGCCTAACTTGTTTTTGCAGGGAGTGTTTTCGTGATATGGTATGGCCCAAGATGTGATGTGTATATTGTATGCGATGATCATGTTTTGTAATGTTTCACGACTTGCATGTCGATGAGTACACAACCGGGAGCCATATGGTTGTCTTTATAATTGTGTATGACCTAGTCAACTTCTTATACGCCATGTAATAGCTTTACTTTATCGCTAAGTAGTTAGCAATAGTTGTAGTTGCTATTCGTGGTGGAGGCAATCATGGTGAAGTGATGGAGATCATGCCGAACGCACAAGATGGAGAGATCATTGCGTGAAGATTGGCTATACCATTTCACATAAAGTTATATGCATGTGATATTTATCCTTTATGTATCTTATTATGCTTAGATCGCGACGGTAGCATTATAAGATGATTCCTCACTTAAAGATCAAGATAAAAACTGTGTTCTCCCCAAGTATGCACCGTTGCGAAATTTCGTCGTGTCCAAGCATCACGTGATGATCGGGTGCTATAGACTCTCGCTCACATACAACGGGTGCAAGCCGCTTTGCTGCACGCGAAATACTTGGGTCTAACTTGACGAGCCTAGCATGTAGACATGGCCTCGAACACAAGAACCGAAAGGTTAAGCATGAGTCATATGAATGATATGATCGACACTTCGTTGTCCACCATTGAAACCACATCTCTTCTCGTGATCGGATTAGGTGTGGTGAATTTGGATCGTGTTCACTAAACAACTTGAGGGATGTTGAATTTAGTGGGAGTTCATCTAGTAATTTGATTAAGTTGAACTATTTATCATGAACATAGTCTAAATTGTACTTGCAAATCATAGATCACATGGCCAAGTCCAACTTCAACTTCAACGCTTTTGCTGAGAAAGAAAATCTTAGAAACAATGGGTCTAACTTCACCAACTGGTTCCGCAATCTAAGAATCATTCTGGCGGACAAAGGACTATGTCCTTGAGAAAGCGTTAGGTAACCCCCTGCGCAATCGCTGCGGCTGATGAAAGCTGTCCATCACCACGCAAAGATGATTATGGTGTGATTAAGAGTACCATGTTGTTTGCTATGGAACCGAACTTCAAAATCGTTTTGAAAACTATCCCGGCCCTTTGAGATTCTCGAGGAGCTGAAACCATGTTTCGCACTCAGGCCCGTTCGAGATATGAGATCTCGAGAAGTTCTTTAACCGCAAGATGGAGGAAGGAGTTCCGTTAGTGAGCACGCCATTAAGATGTCGGGCTACACTCAACGCCTTGAGCAACTGGACGCAAGATTCCAGAGGAGCTCAAGATTGACGAGTTCTGCAATCACTCCTCCCAGCTACAAAAGTTTTGTAGTGACTCATAATCAGATTGGTTCCGATACGATCACCGAGCTCTTCGCAAAGCTGAAGGCTGCGGAGGTGGACATCAAGAAGGATAATCATGTGTTGATGGTCAACAAGCCCTCCTTTAAGAAAGGTAAAGGTGCAAGGAAGCCCTTCAAGAAGGGCGGCGGCAAGCGTAATGCCCCTGCTGAGAAGAAGCTCAAGTCTGGTCCCAAGCCGGACACTGAGTGCTTCTATTGCAAGGACAAGGGTCACTTTGGGCATAGTGTCCAAGTACTTAGCGGACAAGAAGGCTGGCACCATCAAAGGTATATTTGATATACATGTTATTGATGTTTTCCTTACTAGCCCTCGTTGTAGTGCTCAGGTATTTGATACCGGTTCAGTTGCTAATATTTGTAACTCAAACAGGAGCTACGGAATAGACGGCGGCTTGCGAGGATGAGGTGACGATGCGTTGGCAACGGATCAAGAGTTGATGTGATGGCCGTCGCCGCACGCCTCCTTAGTTTTACCTTCGGGATTAGTTTTAAACCTTAATAAATGTTATTATGTGCCTGCGTTGAGCATGAACATTATTTCTGGATCGTGTTTATTGCAAGACGGTTATTCATTTAAATCGGAGAATAATGGTTGTTCTATTTATATGAGTAACATCTTTTATGGTCATGCACCTCTAGTGAATGGTTTATTTCTTCTAAATCTCGAAAGGGATGAAACACACATCCATAACATTGAGGCTAAGAGATGCAAAGTAGATAGTGATAGTACTACTTATTTGTGGCCTTTGTCGCCTAGGTCATATTGGTGTAAAGCGCATGAAGAAACTCCATTCGATGGACTTTTGGAGTCTCTTGATTTTGAATCATTTGACACATGCGAACCATGCCTCATGGGCAAGATGATCAAAACCCGTTCTCGGTATGATGGAGCGAGCAACGGACTTGTTGGAAATCATACATACGATGTATGCGGACCGATGAGTGTTTGACGCTGTGGATATCGCTATTTTCTCACTTTTACCGATGACTTAAGTAGATATGGGTATATCTATTTAATGAAACATAAATCTGAAACGTTTGAAAAGTTCAAAGAATTTCAGAATGAAGTGGAGAACCATCGTAATGTAAAGATTAAGTTTCTACGATCCGATCGTAAGGCGAATATTTGAGTTATGATTTTCTCACGCATCTCAAAGCAAGTGGAATCGTTTCACAACTCACGCCACCCGTAACACCACAACAGCAATGGTGTGTCTGAGCGCCGAATCGAACCCTATTAGATATGGTCCGATCGATGATGTCTCTTACTGATTTGCCGTTATCATTTTGGGGTTATGCATTAGAAACCGCTGCATTCACTTTAAATAGGGCTCCATCTAAATCCGTTGAGACGACACCGTATGAACTGTGGTTTGGTGCTAAACCTAAGTTGTCGTTTCTTAAAGTTTGGGGATCTGAAGCTTACGACAAGAAGTTGATGCCGGACAAGCTCGAACCCAAAGCGGAGAAATGCGTCTTCATAGGATACCCTAAGGAAACTATTGGGTATACCTTCTATCACAAAACCGAAGGCAAAGTGTTTGTCGCAAAGAACGGTTCCTTTCTTGAGAAGGAGTTTCTCTCGAAAGAAGTAGGTGGGAGGAAAGTAGAGCTAGACGAGGTTATTGAACCTTCTCTTGAATTGGAGAGTAGCGCAGCACCTGAAATTGTTCCAATGCCGCCTGCACCAACAATAGAGGAAGCTAATGACAAGGATCATGAAGCTTCGGACGATGCTGCTACTGAACGTCGCAGGTCGACAAGGTCGCGTGCCCCTCCTGAGTGGTAATGCAGCCTGTCTTGTTGCCTTGTTAGTAGAAGACAGTGAACCTACGAACTATGAGGAAGCGATGATGAGCCCAGACTCTGAGAAATGGCTAGAAGCCATGAAATCCGAATTGGGATCCATGAGCGAAAACCAAGTATGGACTTTGGTGGACCCTCCTAGCGACCGAAAGGCCGTTGAGTGCAAATGGATCTTCAAGAAGAAAACGGACGCGGATGGTAATGTTACCGTCTATAAAGCACGGCTTGTTGCGAAAGGTTTTCAACAAGTTCAAGGTGTTGACTATGATGAGACTTTCTCTCCCGTAGCGATGTTTAAGTCCATTCGGATTTTATTAGCAATTGCTGCGTTTCATGATTATGAAATATGGCAAATGGATGTCAAGACTGCTTTCCTCAATGGAAACATTGATGAAGAGTTGTATATGATGCAACCCGAAGGTTTTGTCGATCCTAAGGATGCTGATAAAGTATGCAAACTTCAGCGTTCCATTTATGGACTGAAGCAAGCATCTCGGAGTTGGAACCTTCGTTTTGATCAAGTGATCAAGAGCTTTGGATTTGTTCCAAATTGCTACGAAGCTTGCATCTACAAGAAAGTGAGTGGGAGCTCGGTGACGTTTCTGGTACTATATGTGGATGACATATTGATTATTGGAAATGACATCAACATGCTTAACGATGTGAAGAGTTATTTGAACAAGTGTTTTTCAATGAAAGACCTAGGTGAAGCTGCTTATATATTGGGCATCAAGATCTATAGAGATAGACAAAGACGCCTGATAGCTTTAAGCCAGAGTACATACCTAGACAAAGTTCTGAAAAGGTTCAGAATGGATAAGGCAGGGAAAGGTTCAGTGCCTATGTTGTCAGGTAAGATATTGAGCAAGGCTCAGTGTCCAGCTACAGTAAATGATAGGGAAGCTATGAGCAAAGTGCCTTATGCCTCGGCCATAGGTTCCATCATGTATGCCATGCTGTGTACTAGACCGGATGTGTCCAATGCTCTTAGTTTGACGAGCAGATATCAAAGTGATCCAGGACTGTACCACTGGACACCCGTTAAGAACATCCTAAGGTACCTAAATAGGACTAAAGAAATTTTCTTAGTCTATGTGGGTGATGAACAGCTCGTCAGAAAGGTTATGTCGATGCTAGTTTCGACATCGACAAGGATGATTCTAAATCTCGACGGGATACGTGTATATTTTGAATGGAGGAGCTATGAGTGGAGAAGCTGCAAGCAAAGCGTGATCGCGGGATCTCTGATGAGAAGCGGAATACATGGCTCTGCTTAAGCGTCAAGTGAAGGAGTTTGGATCAGACTTCATCATCTGAGCTTGGCGTGGTTCAAGTGCATTGGACCCACTGGAGATATTGTGTGACAACACTGGCGCCATAGCACTCGCTAAGGAACCAAGATATCATCCAAAGACCAAGCATATCAACCGCAAGTTTCATATAATCCGAGATTATATAGCAGATGGAGATCTGAAGATCAGCAAAGTACATACAGATCTGAATGTCGCAGATCCATTGACTAAACCTCTTCCACGTGTAAAACATGATCAGCACCTCAGTGCCATGGGTGTGAGATTGTTGCCAAATGTAAACTAGATTATTGACTCTAGTGCAAGTGGGAGACTGTTGGAATTATGCCCTAGAGGCAATAATAAAGATGTTATTATTATAATTCTTGTTCATGATAAAGTTTATATTCCATGCTAGAATTGTATTAAGCGGAAACATTAATACTTGTGTGGTTTGTGAACAACACCGTGTCCCTAGTGCGCCTCTATGGACTAGCTCATTGATCAATGATGGTTAAGGTTTCCTAACCATAGACATGAGTTGTCAATTGATAATGAGATCATATCATTGGAGAATGATATGGTGGATAGACCCAAACTAAGCGAAGCAATTAGATCGTGTCATTGTGTTCATCTTTGCGAAGCTTTTCCTATGTCAAATATTGTATTCCTTAGACCATGAGATAATACAACTCCCTGGTATCGGAAGAAAGCTTTGAGGTCATCAAACGTCATCCTATGAGAGGGTGATCATAAAGGTGTCTCTCAGGTGATCGGAAAGTATCATTGGGTTGTATGTATCGAGATGGGATTTGTCCCTCCCAAGTCGGAGAGATATACTTGGGCCCACTCGTGTCGATATCAACACCGCTTGCAAGCATGTGGTTAAGGATTTGATCACAAAGTGATATCGGATTACGGAACAGTAAAGTACTTCTTGTGAGCGAGATTGAACTAGGTATGACGATACCGACGATCGAATCTCGCAAGTAAAATATCGCGAGACGAAGGGAATATATATATGGGATTGATTGAATCCTGGCATCGTGGTTCATCCGATATGATCATCGATGAATGTGTGGAGTCAATATGGGTGCCTGCACCCGCTGTTGATTATTGATAGAAGATCATGTCTGCATATTCTCGAACCCGCAGGGTCACACACTTAACGTGTCTCGACGCTAGGATAGATTGGATAATTGGTTTATGAGTTTTTGTTCGGAGTCTCGGATGGGATCCGGGATATCACGAGAGGTTCCGGAGTGGTCCGGAGAATAAGATTCATATAAGGCAGTGTAGTTTTTGGAGTTCGGAATTGTTCCGGATTAATCGGTATTGTACCGGAAGCTTCTAGAACCTTCCGGAAGGGGGCCAACGTGGTCCCACCTTACGGGAGGGGGCATGGGCCTATGAGGGAGTGTCCTGGCCGCATTGGGCCAGGGGCACAAGGCCCCATAGGGCCCAGCCTATTCTAGATAGATTTAACTCGTTTAAATCTAGGGATAGAATTTCTAGATAAGGGGATAAGTTTAAATCGTTTAAACTAGAGATAGGCTTGGAGGAGGGGCTAGGGATGGCCGCCGCCACCCCCTCTATATATAGAGGGCTGGTGCGCCCCCTCCCCCCAACACACATCTCCCTCCAAGCACTAGTTGCCCTGCTGCCCTTCCACTCTCCCTCCCGACTATTTGTAGGCGAAGCCCTGCTGCAGAAATTCTCCACCATATACACCACGCCGTCGTGCTGTAGATCCAATCCATCTCTCCACCATACTTGCTGGTCCGAGGAAGGAGGAGACGTCGAGGTGCTGCACGTGTGCATCTCATGGAGGCACCGCCACTTGTGGTGCTAGATCGGATCGGATCGCGAGGAGGAGAAGCGAGTACGACTACATCACCCACGTTCCGACGAACGTTCCGCTGTGCGAATCTTCAAGGGTATGAAGATCTAATCCAATCTCTCTCGTTGTTTGCATCTCCTAGATTAGATCTTGGCTTTCCCTCTGTTCGCTTCCGTAGAAAATTTTGATTTACTATGCTGCGAAACCCTTCACGCACACCCAACACTCTGCACCAACGACCTGCGACTGCTAAACAACACGGTCTCCTCCAGCGGGCAACCGATCAACACGTAGACCCACATCATCAACGACCAAACCTGGAGCGCACGCCATCCCAACGACTTGGGGCAGACTCTCACCAACCACGGCGACAACGAGCCAAGGGGCTCCCTCAGCCGAGTCAGCTCCCAGTGCATCGGGCCCATGATCCGAGGCGAAAAATACCCGACCAAATTCAAAGCGCCGAAGGAGAATATGAAGTATGACCCCACGTACGACCCATCCGTGTGGCTAGACACATACCTCATGGCGATGGGAATTGCTGACCACACCGACCTCCTCGCCACTCGCTACATCCCCCTGATGATAGAGGGAGCGACTCGGCAATGGATCAGCACCCTCCCCAGACAGCATCGACTCATGGGAGGAGATGTGAGAGGCCTTCGTCAGGCACTTCGAGGGATACTACACCTACGCCACCACCATCGAGAACCTGGAGTGATGCGTCCAGGGACCACGCGAGTCGACTCGCCACTGGGTCCAACGGTGGTAGGACCTATGATCAACGCCGCCGGCATCCACCCGGACATGGCGATCCATTGCTTCAAGAACTTGTGCCAATACGAGCCACTGGTCGCCAAGATCAAGAGGGTGTACAAGACACTCAACAACATCCCCGACCTCCTCGAGATCGCCAAGGTCTACACGGAGGAAGACACGAACCAAGAAATCAACGACGAGACGGGGGAAGCGCCGCCCAAGCGGCCACGACAACGGAAGACAGCACGAACTGCACTGTAGCAACACTCGCCTAACCGGCAAGCGCGGCGGTGACGGCGAGTCGTCTTCTTTGCCAACACCGGCTACGCGCCATGCGAGACGAAGAACTTCCGCCGCGACGGAGGAAACTACCGCGCAGGGCTGAAATTCGACCCCGCGACTCTCCTCAACCAGACCTGTATCTATCACAGCAAGGAGGGGAAGCCCGCCACCCACACCACTGCCGACTGCCACTCCCTGAAGGAGATTGAGAAGGCAAGGCGAGCAAGGGAAGAGCCCAACAACACCGGGGCCTTTGGAAATGACGTCGGCTCACTTCACACCTTCACCGGGCTCGGCACCAAGTGGGAGAAGAAGGTGCTCGCCTGCGCGGTGGATGTCAACGCATTCTTGCAATTTTATGTCCCCCGCTTCCTTAACTGGTCCGATCAGCGCATCATGCGCACCCGCGAGGACCACTCGCCGCAGATCGAATACCCTGGGCGAGTTAGCCTGGTAGTCAAACCCAAATAAGGCGACTACTGGCTCCCCAAGACATTGATGGACGGGGGAGCTCTATTAACATCCTCTACCTGGATACATTCAGGAGTTGTAGCTCCCGCAGTCGATGATCGAGACAACTCTCACCACCTTTCACGACATCGTCCTCGGTCGGAAGGCATACCGATTGGCAAGGTGGTGCTGCCAGTCACCTTCGGCACATCGACCAACTTCTGCATCGACCGGATCGTCTTCGAGCTGGTGAACTTCAGAAGCCCCTACCACTGCGTCCTGGGGCGACAAGTGTTCTCCGAATTCATGGCACCGCCACACTATGCATACAACATGATGAAGCTGGCAGGACCATGTGGCATCATCACCGTCCACGGAGACCCCAATATGGCCATGGAATGCAAGGAAAAAGGCATCAACTCGCTGATGCCATCATCGCCGCGGAGACCAACCATGCCAAGGAGCTCGCCAGATACGCGAGTGGAGTCGACAAAGACGACCCCTGAATCCTGAAGAACCCCAACGCGGAGAATGCCGGGTCAACATCATTCGATGCCACCACGCACACCCACACCGTCGAGCTGGTCCCAGGCGATTCCAGCCAGACGGTCACTATCGGGGCATGCATGAGCCCCGCATAGGAAATCACGCTCGTCGATTTCCTCTATGAGAATCGCGACATCTTCGCATGGAAGCCATCCGATATGCCAGGTGTCCCGAGGGAACTCGCCGAGCACAAACTCAACACCGACCCCAAAGCGCGACCTATAAGTCGCTATGTCCCTTCAATGAAGAGTGGCCCCGAGCAATTGCCGAAGAAGTGTAGCGTCTACTCACTGTAGGCTTCATCCGGCCAATCAATTACTCCAAGAGGCTGGCAAACCTAGTCCTGGTCATGAAGAAGAACACGACCTAGAGAATGTGCATCGACTACACCAACCTTAACAACGCCTACCCAAAGGAGCAGTTCGTCCTCCGGCGGATCGACCAGATCATCGATTCGACCGCGGGTTCGGAGTCGCTATGCTTCCTCGATGCATACACTAGTTATAACCATATCAAGATGGTTGTCTAGGACGAGGATAAGACAATGTTCATCATGCCATTTGGCATCTACTACTACACCGCCATGATGTTCGACCTCAAGAACGCCGATGCGACCTACCAGCGGTGCATGCAGGAGTGACTCGCGAGCCAAATTGGCCGCAACATCCACGTCTACATCGACAACGTGGTGGGCAAGTCCAACTACCAGAGCGCCTACTCGCCGACCTGGCCGAGACCTTCGCAAATCTGCGGAGGTACAAGATCAAGCTCAACATAGGGAAGTGCACCTTCGGCGTGCCCACCAGACAACTCTTGGGGTACGTAGTCTCCAAGCGAGGCATCGAGGCGAACCCCACAAAGATTGACACAATCGCATGGCTCGGGAAACCCGAGTGCCTCCGCGACGTCCAGAAGCTGGCCGGGTGAGTTGCGGCTCTCAGTCGCTTCATCCCCCGGCTAGGCGAGAAGGTAATGCCTCTCTACTGCCTGATGCTCAAGAACCCCACATTCCAATGGGACAAGTAGGCGGACGACGCGCTAAACGCACTCAAAGAAATGCTCCTAGCCGCACACCTACTCACCGCCCCTGCCGACAAGGAGCCCATGCTCGTCTACGTCGCAGCCTCCGCGCGAGTCGTCAACACCGTCATGGTCGTCGAGCGAACGGAGGAGGGAAAGGAGCACCCCGTACATCGCCCGGTCTACTACATCAGCGAGGTCCTCACGGACTCACGACAGCGCTAACCGCAGTACCAGAAGCTAGTATACGCAGTCTTCAGAGCCCAGCGGCGGCTACCGCACTACTTCCAAGAGCACCCAATCACAGTCATCTCCTCCGTGCAACTGCAAGAAATTATCCGCAACCGCGAGGCGACCTGGCGGTCGCCAAGTGGCCCGTCAAAATCGGTGTCCAAAACATCAATCTGAGCAGCAAGAAGGCGATCAAGTCATGACTCTAGCAGACTTCCTCGCCGACTGGGAGGAGGCACATGAAGGGATACGGGTAGGCTACACTAGCGCAAATCAAAATTTTCTACCACGTAAACCAGGAATATTGTTGTCATAGATCACGGGATTACCACTAGTCGAGCAGTTTTGGAACTTGATGAAGCACGTCGAGGCAGTGTAGACGTTCTACGTCTCCTTGTCCTTGTCCCACGAGCAGCTCCCCTTGCGATCTAGAGCAGCTCCCCTCGTCTAAGTGCTACAGCTGTAGCAGCTCCGAGGTATCCACACTTACAAGGTGGAAGCGTTAGACGCCGGACTGCAAGGTCCGCACGTGCAACGCAGGCATGAGGAGTGGCGGCTGGGTGGAATGGCATTACCCTGGTCAGCTCGCCCCACCCTCTCTTACATAGGTGTCCCTGGTGGGCTTCTACATTAGCAGCCCATTAGTAGCCTAAGACTGGTCTAATTTGGATCTAATCCTCATTAGGTTTCCAGCCCCTTAAGTGTGTGACCCTATAGGTTCATATACGTATAGACATGACACGAATACACTTATTCTGTCAGTAGTTGGTAGCGGCCTCTAGAAAGACATGCCAACTCCTAAACACATATAAAGATCATTCAGACGAACCATCACATGGTTAAGTACATGTCTTTCCCTTTGCCTCACGGATTTGGTCTAGCTCCAAGCTGACCTCCCTTTCTCGATACTGCGATTCGGAATCCCTTTACTAGGTTAAATCTTAACCATATGTAGCACGGTCATGCATTTCTGGATCCGATCACTCGAGGGACCCATAAATATCTCTCTCAAGTAGAGAGGGGCAAATCCCATCTTTATTTACCATGCCTTGCAGCATGCTTCAGGACAAACCCGAAAGCTACCTTTATAACTACCCAGTTACGGAGCAGCGTATGATAGCCCCAAAGTAGGTCGATCCACATCTCAAGTGCATGTGACAATCTCAGGTCTAAGAAAAAACATACATGATGTGTAGAGAGAGATGCAACTACTTGCCAGTCTCAATTTGGGCCAGTCCAACCCCATGTTCATAACATGTGTCCACATCATTAGTTTGACATCTCCATGTCTATGACTTGCGAAACATAGCCATCAACCAATCAATGTGCTAGTCTAATATTCACGTGTGTCCTCACATGAACTCCGACTAGGGACAACTATTAGATAACCATACAAGTATAGAGTTCCACAAACAATTCACATAATTGCCAATCAATACAAGTTGCCTAATATGGATATTCAAGGAACATTATAATAACTCATGGATACATAAGAAATATAATCATCTCTATGATTTCCTCTAGGGCATATCTCCTTCAGTCTCCCACTTGCACTAGAGTCAATCTAGATTGTATCTAATACCTATTGCTCTTGCGTGCGCCTCATGCGCAGGCTGCGGGAGTGGCTTTGTAAAGGGATCAACAACATTTGAGTCCATATGTATTTTGCATATCATGACACTACCATCCTCAACGAACTCTCGAATTTGATGGTAACGCATGCGAATATGTTTATTCTTCTGGTGCTGTCTAGGTTCCTTGGCTTTTGCAATAGCACCATTGTTATCACAATAAACGTCCATGGGATTGGACGCACCCTGAACCACACCAGGAGTGATCAGGAAATTCCTAATCCAAACAACTTCCTTTGCAGCCTCCGAGGCGGCAATATATTCATCTTCTGTTGAAGAGGAGGCCACCGTATTTTTCTTGGAACTTTTCCAACTCACAGCACCACCATTCATGACAAACACATAACCAGATTGCGATCTGGAGTCATATGAATCGTTAAGGTAACTCGCATCTATGTAACCTCTTACACTGAGTTCATCCTCACCTCCATAAACTAGGAACACATCCTTAGTCCTTCTCAAGTACTTAAGGATATTCTTTACCGCTGCCCAATGACTTTCACCTAGATCAGCCTGATATCTGCTCGTAACACTTAGAGCATAGGAAACATTTGGGCGAGTACATATCATTGCATACATGATGGATCCAATAGCCAAAGCATATGGAATCCTACTCATGCTCTCACGCTCATCAATAGTCGAAGGACACTAAGTCTTGCTGAGTTTTATGCTGTGAGACATGGGAAAGAACCCCTTCTTTGCCTCTTCTATGCTGAACCGTTTCAACACTTTGTTAATGTATGTACTCTAGCTTAATCCAATTAGCCTCCTTGATCTATCTCTATAGATCTTGATGCCCAGGATATATGCCTCTTCTCCTAAGTCCTTCATCGAAAAACTATTTTTCAATGAGGTCTTAATAGACTCGAGCATAGGAATGTCATTTCCAATTAGCAATATGTCATCTACATATAAGATTAGAAATACAAGCGCTCTCCCAGTTTCCTTCTTGTAAACACAAGGTTCTTGTTCATTTTTGATGAAGCCAAACTCCTTAACTTCATCAAATCAAATGTTCCAACTCCGAGATGCTTGATTCAGCCCATAAATAGACTTTAGAAGTTTGCATACCTTTCCAGCATTGTTTGGATCTACAAAACCTTCGCGCTACATCATATACACGTCCTCGGTTAGGATTCCATTTAGGAAAGCCGTCTTGACATCCATCTGCCATATTTTATAATCGAAATGTGTAGCAATGGAAAGAATGATCCGTATAGATTTAAGCATCACTACGGGCGAGAAAGTCTCGTCGTAGTCAACTCCTTGAACTTGTCGAAAAACCTTTTGCAACAAGTCGAGCTTTATGGATGTGAACATTTCCATCCATGTCAATCTTCTTCTTATAGATCCATTTGCACTCAATGGCTTTAAAACCATCAGGTAGGTCAACCAAGTTCCAAACTTGATTTTCTGCCATGGATTCTATCTTAGATCTCATGGCGATCAGCCATTTCTCAGAGTCTGGGTCCACCATCGCTTCTGCATAGGTCGTAGGTTCATCATTGTCTAACAATAATAATTCCTGCGTTTTGTGGAGCCTTGCCGACCTTCGTGGTTGAGGTGCTTCTATTGCCACGGGTTCCTCAACTTGTTTTGCTACAATAGCATCACTCGTAGAAGCATCCCCGACTGGCTCATCTTGAACTTCTTCAAGTTGCACCGACCTTCCACTCGTTCCCTTTGTGAGAAACTCTTTCTCTAGGAAAACACCACTACGAGCGACAAACACTTTTCCCTCTTCTCGGATGTAGAAGTAATACCCTAAGGTTTCCCTCAGATATTGTAACATCCCTAAAATCATATTTCAAAACTCATTCATATCATCCTTGCATCCTTCATTCATTTAGGGTTTTTCTCAAAATCATTTAGAAACAGAAGTTTGAGCTATGATTTCATGTGAGCAAATTTATCTCATTTGGCCATCACCCTTTGAGTTTTGAGTGTTTAGGAACTTGGTTGCTTGCCTCCATTGTTGGAAAGTTTAGGTGTAAAGGTTTAACCAAAGTTTTCAACTTGGGAATAATTTCAAAACCCATATTTCAAACATTTGCAAAATAGAAGCAAAGTCTCTATTTATTTGAAGCTCAAGCTTGACCAAGCCCTAGCAAGGTAACCACTTGGTTAATTGACTGATTTTGAAACCACAGTACCCTACAAAAAACCCCAGAATTGTTTGAATTCAAAAAGGATTTGAATTCATATCAAAATCATTCCAGAAAATAGAATTAGAAAAAGAAAAGAAGCTAACAAAGGAAAAAGGCCGCGCGGCTGAAATCTGGCCCAGCAGTGAAACAAGCCCATCAATCCCACCCGGGGATTTTCCTTTTCTTCTCTCACGCGTGAGCGCACCCACCAGCTCACTGACATAAGGGACCCACTCACATTTCTCTCTATCGCTGACAACCGCGGCCCACCTGAGCATCGTCGTCTCCACCCGCACGACCAGTTCATCCCCAAATCAACGCGGCAGTTTTCTGTGTTTAATTCACGGCTTCAATTCGTATCAATGCCCGAGTGATTCTCGCTCGTGACCAGGCTATATAAACCCCTCCGCCTCTCCCTTCTCCCTCAAACCCCGAACCTAGAGCGCCACCAGGCTGCGTGTATTGCTCTTTGTAGCCCCGCCGTCTCCGACGACTGCGCCGGCAAATTCCGGTGAGTTCCGAGCTCTCCTCTGCCTCTCGTTCTTGCTATCTGATTCAGTGAGACTCTGCGCTTCTTCTAACACACTCCGTTTATCCTTGCATGAACCGTAGCTCCGGCAACATCGACGACTGGCCGCCATCGTCTTCTGCACGAACTCCGACGAGCTCTAGTGGTAAGTCCAGACCGCCCCGAACCTTGTCTTTCACGCACGAATGTTCTCCGTAATATTCTGCATCTAACCACACCTCCCGTGCATCCTAGTGATCTACAACGTCGCCTCCGACCTCGAACCGAACCACCGTTGTCAGATCCAACTCCGGCGAGAAATCTACCGCAAACCTGAGCGCCCCTTGCCGAGCTGACCACACGTTGAGCACCCCCACGTCCTTGCGGTCTCGGTGAGTATCTTCCCTATCCTCCTAGCGATCTGTATCGCCGGCGCCACCATCGTCCGACCGTCGCTGCCACGCGCAGCTGAAAAGCGCCGCCAGATTTTGGCACGGTGATTTAGACCGTTGGATCTGTATCGTGAGGATAGGATAGAATTTTTAAAACGAAGGGGTATGCGCGCGTCTGAGCCGCCAGATCTCATTAAAATCCTACGACTGTGGAGCTCGATCCAGTGTGAACCGGTACGCACCAATAAGGTTGCGACGCGTGGCTAGGATGAATTCAAAAACAGAATTTAAAACCAGATTTAGATCCAAACTTCAAACTGCTATAACTTTTGAATGCCACGTTAGATTTCTGCAAACTTTATACCGTTGGAATCCGTGAAGCAAGACCTTTCTGATTATCCAATGTGTTTAGCAAATAGTAACCATTAGAATGAATTTATTTGTAGAAACTTGTTTAAGGCTATTTTGAGTATAGTTTTAGTTTAGTATTTTGTTTTAGGGTTAAGTAAGTTTAGTTGGCAAACTTGTGACTTGTTAAGTTTTTGTAATCAAGCACTGGCTTGGTAGAGTTTTCAAAAATCACCACTTAGTAAATTCATGCATGCATGCATTCATATTATTTTTGTTTGTATATATTTGTGTGTAATTGTGTGCTACAACTTGGTGTGTAGATTTTGCTAGTGATTGTGATTGTGATGAGTGCTACTCTCCACATTACCAAGGCAAGTGATATTTTCATGAATATTCCATTCCTATATTTTATACTTGCATTAGATATATTTTGCTAAGACTTGCATGCTACTTTTGTCAAATGATATGATGGGAAATCCTATGTAGATTAGAATGGTAGAGTTGCTAGGAAAATTCCCTAAGGATAAGTTGCCATGCCATGCTTAGCCTAGCTATTAGAAAACAAGGGTGGTTTATATATTCACACTATGGAAAATATTCTAAGTCTGAGGACTTGTGTTTTATTTAACAAAACAACCAAGTTAATGAATCACCTGGGTGGAATGGAAGGAATGGTTTGTGTTGAGTGGTTCACAAGGCCATGGACATGGCTTGTGTATCTCACTTGTGGATGGCCACCCAGGAACAAAGAGATTTGAGATGTCAAATGTTGAGAAGCTTCAAGTGAAACCACTTGGCAATATGGGCTCTGCCATGATCTTAGGTTGCTAGAACTTAGTCTCTTGGAAAGTTGGTGGTAGTGGGAATGATAGGTTGGAGCGCGTCCATTTGACTAAGGAAAGGCTTCTGAAGGATCTTGTCTTGGGAAACCAAGTCTTGTGGGGAAAGTGCACCACCTCTGCAGAGTGTAAAACCTAAGTACTTAGCCATGTCCCTGGTAAAGGACAATTTGAGCATCAAGACATGGAAGCTTCAAGATTCTCATCACTCCAATTTCTAAATAAAACTTGTGGGTGAACAAGGGTTAAAAGGATCTTCAGCCTTTGATTGGTAGATGCCCTGAGTGGATCTTCAGTCTTTGATTGGTAGATGCCTTGGGTGATTTGTGCCAAACAAAAACTTAGTGTTTTCAAATGATAAGGAAAAATCTATTTTGAGCAATGCAAGCCTAAGCTCCACTTAGCCAAATGCATATAGTATTATAGTCCACTTAATATATATACTAGTATCACTTGCCAATACTATTCCAAAGTATTGACCCTCTGGCTGTAACTTGTAATGTTGCGTTACTCCGATGATGAATAGGAGTCATGAGTCTACACTCAACATGCTTGCCTGTGGCACATGAAGATGAAGACTTATGTTTATTTACTTATTCCATAAACTCTTGTATTAGGCCTTTGGCCCTGAGTTGTAAAAGACTATGTTTATCTCTGGAATGACTGTAATAAACGACCTTTGTATCTGTGTACTTCATCTTAAACTGTGGATGCTAGCATTGATCCAGGGACTAGCATTGCAATCACAGGGATCCTTTACTTTACAAAGGAGGGATCTTACAGATGGTATCAGAGCACTGTGTTGCCTGTAGGATTATGACCCTAGGATTGGAAACCACTAAGGAAAATTTTTAACTACTTCTACACTTGTCTATTCTTCTCGTAAACTTTTCTAATCTTCTCATTCTCATCTCTATTTGTAGATGAACTCCATCAACGAAGCCGTGAAGAGAGGACCACTCATGACCATGACTTTGGAGTGTGAGACTGAGTTTCCCAAGATTCTCAAGGACCTCATGGAGACAATGGAAGCACATGGTGCAGCTGTGTACAAGGGCTTTCCAGTGATGAAGGAAGGAGTGGAGTATTGGTGGGTGCAACTTCACTTGTACAAAAACAAGGAAGACAACCACAAAGAAAGAGGCTTCTGCATGTACACCAACACTTTTATGCACACCACATTCTTTGAGTCAGCAAAAGAAGCAGCTTGGAAGACTATCAAAGAACTAAGTGCTAGAGTCAAGTGGAAGATGCTCAACCTTCAAAAAGACTTAGAGAAAGATAAGGAACATACTCAAGAGTTGGAAGTCACCAACCAAACCTTAAGGGGAGATATTATAGACTTAGTGATAGAAGCATGTGAACAAGATAGGCTGATTGCCTCTAGGAACATTGTGTTAGCCACCAGATCCAGTGAGATAGGTTTGTAAGTGCACTTTGTTAGTTGGACCACCACCTATCACCTTATTTTCCAAAATGATACCTTAAATAAGTTTGAACCTTGGTGGATGTAATGGATTCATGTATGCATGACTTGTGTGATTTTTTGTGTTCCATGGATATGTATGAATGTTTGTCTTGTTTATTTTAAATTGTGTTGTTCTAACTTTTTCAATCTTTTAAATAGATTCCTATTACCATCAGCACTGTTGAGGAGTTCCAGGTTACCCGTTTTGGTCCTCGTATCGTAGAGCTTACTACCTTGCTCGATCTCCCTCTTTCCATCATTACGGTGCACCCACTCACCAAGTTTGAGAGGAAGGACCTCTGGGGCTTCAAGGTGAACCAGCCAGGACGCCAGTCAGAGCCTACTACGGAGGCCATCGTCTTCAAGCTTATGCACGATGACAGGGAGAGAGGCATGGAGGTTGTCATGCAGGACCTGATAGGACGACTGTTAGGCCGTCACTCTCAACAGGTTAGAGGCACTCACTTCCACGCCTTCGGAAGGCGTGATGATGACGGAGAGTCCATCGACTTTGAGGACGACTCGAGGGTCATAGTAGAGCCGATACGCCTGTACCTCCAGGACTTAGAGACTCTTATTAGGCACGTGGATACTGACAGGACCAACGTCATGCTTAGCAATGACGAGCTCCAGGTGCAGCTTCGCGAGATGGACAAGTTCTTCGTGCAGCAGGACGAGATAGTCAAGGAAATGGAGGCGAAGTTCGAGACCCAAGACCATAAGTTCAAGAGTCAAGAGAAGCGTGTCCAGGATAGGAATAAGAGGATCCGGGATATGACCGAGGAACTGCAGTCCAAGGACTTCGAGTTAGAGCAGCAGCAGACAGTGATTGAGAGGCTTCGTTCCCAGAAGAGGGCTCTCAAGGCCAAGATCGACTCCTTGACCACTACCATCGAGGAGAACAAGACCGCAATGGAGAACGCAGGTCTTACCTTTGTCGAGGAGGAGATTGATGCTGACGAGTAGACTTGACTACTCAGTTATCTTTATTTACCGTACTTGTTATTTGTGAACTTATTATTGGACCATCCGACATGTGGATGGCTTGCCACTTGTGTGTTTTTACTTTGAGACATTTGTTATCTTGTTGTTGAGATTTTATCCTTGTGTTACTTGTTATGTGTTTGCTTGTGTAATGTATTGTGCATGAATCATGTAAGGGTATCTCATTCTTATCTCTATATGAACAAACCACAGATGCCTCCCCGTCGCGCAAACCCCAACCCCAACAACATTACCCCGGAAATGCAACAGATGATGAATGCGCAGACACAACTTATGCAAATGATGACGACATTCATCCAGAACCAGAACAACAACAACAACAACCCCAATAACAACAACAACAATCCCAATAACAACAACAACAACCCTCCGGGTTTTGATATGCTTACCAGATTTCTGCGTCTGAGGCCAGCTAAGTTTTCAGGAACGACTGATCCCATGGTGGCCAATGATTGGCTATGTTCTGTGAACAAAGACTTAGTGACCGTGGGATGCACAGATGCTGAAAAGGTCAGGTTCGCAGCACATCTGTTGGAAGGACCAGCCGACGCATGGTGGGACAACTTCCAGATCACCACTCCTATTGATGAGGTGACTTGGGTTATCTTTGAAGATGGCTTTCACACTACTCATATCTCACCAGGAATGATGAGCCTAAAAAAGAAGGAGTTTCACAACCTGAAGCAGCACCACCACAGCGTGGCTGAATATATTGAAAAGTTCAACAATCTGGCGCGCTATGCACCGGATGAGGTTGACACAGATGCCAAAAGAAAGGAAAAGTTTCTGGAAGGCTTGAATGATGAGCTAAATCTGCAGGTGTCTGTGGCATATGTTCCAACTTATCAGTCGCTGTGTGACAAGGCTGTTATTGTGGAGAATAAAATGAAGCAAGTCGAGAGTAGAAAGAGGAAACACTCCGACAAGCATAGCTCGGGGTCGTCTCATAAACGATCTCACTATGATGATAGTGTCAGTTCAGGATCCCACAAGCATGGGAAATTTAACAAGCACCACAACCACAACCGTCATGACAACAAGCATCATCGCAGTCATGACAATGATAAGTACAAGAATCACAAGAGTGGATATAAGAGCCACCATAGTGGAAGTGGAAGTAGAAACCAGCCTAAAACGGACATCAGTCAGGTTGAATGCTTCAAATGCAAGAAGCTGGGGCATTATGCTAATGAGTGCCCTGAAAAGAAGGTTGAAGGACCTAACAAGCCCAATCCTTTTCAGAAAGGACAGGTCAACCACATCAATGTGGAGGAGGTCTATGAAGAGCCTCTTTGTTCTTTGGTAAGTTCAGACTCAATTCCATCTCAGCATTTGTACTCTTTGATACTGGTGCATCTCATTCATTCATATCAAAAGCTTTTGTTGATAGAAACGGGTTTGCATCTGAAAACATTGGGTGTCCGATAAAAGTTAGCTCTCCGGGAGGAGATATGATAGTGAGTCTTGGATGCCGGGATCTAGTCATAGAGATCGGAAAACATAAGTTTCTAGTAAACCTAATAATCCTGAATTCCCAAGGATTGGATGTGATTTTGGGAATGGATTGGATGGCTAAGTATGATGGAGTACTAGTTTGTGCCAATCGTACAGTTTCACTCACAACCCCTGAAGGTAAGAGGATAAAATTCAAGTCCGATTTTAAATCTAAAGGAAGTAAGCTGAATTCTCTTAAGGGGGTTAGCATGGACACTGTGCCAATTGTATGTGAATATCCGGATGTGTTTCCGGAAGAGTTACCGGGAATGCCACCAGACAGAGATGTAGAGTTTATAATAGATTTGGTACCAAGTTCTGGACCAAGAGCAAAGAGGCCTTATAAAATGTCAGTTGACGAACTAAAGGAGCTCAAGAAACAACTTGGAGAACAATTGCAGAAAGGATTCATCCAGCCAAGTTCTTCATCTTGGGGAGCTCCAGTTTTGTTCGTAGAAAAGAGAGATAGAACTCAAAGATTATGCATAGATTACCGTTCGCTCAACGAGGTAACCATCAAGAACAAATATCCTTTGCCAAGAATCAACGACTTGTTTGATCAGCTAGAAGGAGCTTGTGTGTTCTCGAAGATTGATCTTCGGTCAGGCTATTTTCAACTCAAGATAAGAGAGCAAGACATACCTAAAACAGCATTCACCACCAGGTATGGATTGTATGAGTACACCGTGATGCCTTTTGGTTTAACCAACGCCCAAAGATACTTCATGAATATGATGAACAAAGTGTTCATGGAATTTCTCGACAAGTTCGTTGTCGTTTTCATCGATGACATCTTAGTCTACTCCAAGAGCAAGGAAGAGCATGAAAGACATCTACGCTTGATACTTGAGAAACTAAGGGAACATAAGATTTATGCCAAATTCAGCAAGTGTGAGTTTTGGTTAGAGGAAGTTGGATTTCTTGGTCACGTTATGACAAAGGATGGTGTAGCAGTTGATCCTGCTAAAGTTTCAGCTGTGACAGAATGGGAATCTCCTAAGAATGTAAAAGAGGTTCGTAGTTTCCTTGGTTTAGCAGGTTACTATAGAAGGTTCATTGAAATTTTTTCAAAGGTTGCTAAACCAATTGCAGAATTGTTAAAGAAAGATAAGAAATTTGCTTGGTCTGAAGGTTGTGAACTCAGCTTTCAAGAATTAAAGAAGAGACTTGTGTCAGCACCAGCTCAGGTTTTACCAGATTTGGAAAAAGATTTCCAAGTATATTGTGATGCTTCTCATCAAGGATTAGGTGCCGTACTTATGCAAGGCGGAAAAGTTGTGGCTTATGCCTCGAGACAACTCAAAACTCATGAAGTAAACTATCCTACTCATGATTTAGAGTTAGCCGCTGTTGTCCATGCACTCAAAACATGGATACACTACCTTTTGGGAAAATGTTGTGAAGTATTCACCGATCATAAGAGTTTGAAGTATATCTTCACCCAGAAGGAAATCAATATGAGACAAAGGAGATGGCTAGAACTTATCAAGGATTACGACTTGAGTTTGCAATACCACCCCGGTAAAGAAAATGTAGTAGCAGATGCTCTAAGTCGTAAGGCGTTTGTAAATGGCCTTACCAAAAGTGAATTGCCAGATGACTTGTGTAAGAAATTCAAGGAACTCAGGTTGGAGATTGTGCAAGAAGGACATCTCATGTCTTTGGATGTTCAACCCACTCTGTTGGATAAGATTAAAGAAGCCCAAAAGACGGATAAAGAAATTGCAAAGATTAAGGAAAGGATTAGCCTAGGGAAAGCTAAAAGTTTCCACATAGACGAACAAAGTACCTTATGGCACGGGAAACGTATTTGTGTTCCACAAGATCCGGAATTGCGGAAACTGATTCTACAAGAATCCTATAACTCTCCGTATTCTATTCACCCGGGAAACACCAAAATGTACATGGATATGAAAGAAATATTTTGGTGGAATAACCTCAAAAGGGACATCGCCGAACACATTGCTTTGTGTGATGTGTGTAGTAGAGTGAAAGCGGAGCATCAGAAACCAGCAGGATTGCTTCAACCAATGCCTATTCCTGAATGGAAGTGGGAAAATATTGGTATGGATTTCATTACCGGATTACCAAGGACCAGGTCAGGGTATGATTCCATATGGGTAGTAGTGGATCGCCTAACTAAAGTGGCTCATTTTATACCCATAAAGACAACTTATACCAGTGCAAAGTTAGCCAGAATTTACATGAGCAGAATTGTATGCCTTCACGGCGTGCCTAAGAGTATTGTGTCTGATAGAGGAACTCAGTTCACTTCTCACTTTTGGAGACAGCTTCATGAATCTTTAGGAACGAGGTTGGAATTCAGCACTGCTTTTCATCCTCAAACTGATGGACAAACAGAAAGGACTAATCAAATTCTTGAAGACATGTTGAGGGCATGTGCCCTAGACTATGGAGCAAGTTGGGATGAAAGTCTGCCTTACGCAGAAGTTTTCTTACAACAAATCACCAATCTAGCATTGGGATGGCACCATTTGAGTTTCTACGGAAGAAAGTGTACCACCCCATTACTATGGAATGGTGTGGAGAAAGAAGTTTGTTTGGACCAGATCTTATCAAAGATGCCAAGAAAAGGTCAAATTGGTTAGGGACAGGTTGAAGATAGCACAGTCTCGATGAAAAGCTACAGATTCTAAGCGAGAGAAGTCACCTACGAAGTTGGGGATAGAGCTTATCTTAGAGTATCACCACTTCGTGGAGTGAAAAGATTTGGAGTCAAAGGAAAGTTGGCGCCAAGATATGTTGGACCATTCAACATTCTAAGTCGCAAGGGATAAGCTGCATATGAAATCGAACTGCCAACATCTTTATCAGCAGTCCATAATGTTTTTCATGTGAGTCAGCTCAAGAAATGTCACCCAGAAATGGAAGAATCTTCTTTGAAGGATACCATATCTTTGGAAGAAGTTCAACTAGAAAGTGATCTCACCTATGAAGAAAAGCCTGTCAAGATTCTTGAGACCACAGAAAGAGTCACAAGGACAAAAACTATCAAATTTTGCAAAGTACAATGGAATCATCATTCCGAAGAGGAAGCAACATGGGAAAGAGAAGATGATCTTCGGAAAGACCACCCTCACCTATTTGCTAGCCAATCCGAATCTCGAGGGCGAGATTCATCTTAAGGGGGTTAGATTTGTAACATCCCTAAAATCATATTTCAGAACTCATTCATATCATCCTTGCATCCTTCATTCATTTAGGGTTTTTCTCAAAATCATTTAGAAACAGAAGTTTGAGCTATGATTTCATGTGAGCAAATTTATCTCATTTGGCCATCACCCTTTGAGTTTTGAGTGTTTAGGAACTTGGTTGCTTGCCTCCATTGTTGGAAAGTTTAGGTGTAAAGGTTTAACCAAAGTTTTCAACTTGGGAATAATTTCAAAACCCATATTTCAAACATTTGCAAAATAGAAGCAAAGTCTCTGTTTATTTGAAGCTCAAGCTTGACCAAGCCCTAGCAAGGTAACCACTTGGTTAATTGACTGATTTTGAAACCACAGTACCCTACAAAAAAACCCAGAATTGTTTGAATTCAAAAAGGATTTGAATTCATATCAAAATCATTCCAGAAAATAGAATTAGAAAAAGAAAAGAAGCTAACGAAGGAAAAAGGCCGCGCGGCTGAAATCTGGCCCAGCAGTGAAACAGGCCCATCAAGCCCACCCGAGGATTTTCCTTTTCTTCTCTCACGCGTGAGCGCACCCACCAGCTCACTGACAGAAGGGACCCACTCACATTTCTCTCTATCGCTGACAACCGCGGCCCACCTGAGCATCGTCGTCTCCACCCGCACGACCAGTTCATCCCCAAATCAACGCGGCAGTTTTCTGTGTTTAATTCGCGGCTTCAATTCGTATCATTCCCCAAGTGATTCTCGCTCGTGACCAGGCTATATAAACCCCCTCTGCCCCTCTCCCTTCTCCCTCAAACCCCGAACCTAGAGCGCCACCAGGCTGCGTGTATTGCTCTCTGTAGCCCCGCCGTCTCCGACGACTGCGCCGGCAAATTCCGGTGAGTTACGAGCTCTCCTCTGCCTCTCGTTCTTGCTATCTGATCCAGTGAGACTCTGCGCTTCTTCTAACACACTCCGTTTATCCTTGCATGAACCGTAGCTCCGGCAACATCGACGACTGGCCGCCATCGTCTTCTGCACGAACTCCGGCGAGCTCTAGTGGTAAGTCCAGACCGCCCCGAACCTTGTCTTTCACGCACGAATGTTCTCCGTAATCTTCTGCATCTAACCACACCTCCCGTTTGCATCCTAGTGATCTACAACGTCACCTCCGACCTCGAACCGAACCACCGTTATCAGATCCAACTCCGGCGAGAAATCTACATAAACTGGCGCGCCTTGCGGTGACCGACTACACATTGAGCACGCCAGATTTTGGCACGGTGATTTAGACCGTTGGATCTGTATCGTGAGGCTAGGATAGAATTTTTAAAACGAAGGGGTATGCGCGTGTCTGAGCCGCCAGATCTCATTAAAATCCTACGGCTGTGGAGCTCGATCCGGTCTTGAACGCGCATAACAATAAGGTTGCGACGCGTGGCTAGGATGAATTCAAAAACAGAATTTAAAACCATATTTAGATCCAAACTTCAAACTGCTATAACTTTTGAATGCCACGTTAGATTTCTGCAAACTTTATACCATTGGAGTCAGTGAAGCAAGACCTTTCTGATTATCCAATGTGTTTAGCAAATAGTAACCATTAGAATGACTTTATTTGTAGAAACTTGTTTAAGGCTATTTTGAGTATAGTTTTAGTTTAGTATTTTGTTTTAGGGTTAAGTAAGTTTAGTTGGCAAACTTGTGACTTGTTAAGTTTCTATAATCAAGCACTGGCTTGGTAGAGTTTTCAAAAATCACCACTTAGTAAATTCATGCATGCATGCATTCATATTATTTTTGTTTGTATATATTTGTGTGTAATTGTGTGCTACAACTTGGTGTGTAGATTTTGCTAGTGATTGTGATTGTGACGAGTGCTACTCTCCACATTACCAAGGCAAGTGATATTTTCATGAATATTCCATTCCTATATTTTATACTTGCATTAGATATATTTTGCTAAGACTTGCATGCTACTTTTGTCAAATGATATGATGGGAAATCCTATGTAGATTAGAATGGTAGAGTTGCTAGGAAAATTCCCTAAGGATAAGTTGCCATGCCATGCTTATCCTAGCTATTAGAAAACAAGGGTGGTTTATATATTCACACTATGGAAAATATTCTAAGTCTGAGGACTTGTGTTTTATTTAACAAAACAACTAAGTTAATGAATCACCTGGGTGGAATGGAAGGAATGGTTTGTGTTGAGTGGTTCACAAGGCCATGGACATGGCTTGTGTATCTCACTTGTGGATGGCCACCCAGGAACAAAGAGATTTGAGATGTCAAATGTTGAGAAGCTTCAAGTGCAACCACTTGGCAATATGGGCTCTGCCATGATCTTAGGTTGCTAGAACTTAGTCTCTTGGACAGTTGGTGGTAGTGGGAATGATAGGTTGGAGCGCGTCCATTTGACTAAGGAAAGGCTTCTGAAGGATCTTGTCTTGGGAAACCAAGTCTTATGGGGAAAGTGCACCACCTCTGCAGAGTGTAAAACCTAAGTACTTAGCCATGTCCGTGGTAAAGGACAATTTGAGCATCAAGACATGGAAGCTTCAAGATTCTCATCACTCCAATTTCTAAATAAAACTTGTGGGTGAACAAGGGTTAAAAGGATCTTCAGTCTTTGATTGGTAGATGCCCTGAGTGCATCTTCAGTCTTTGATTGGTAGATGCCTTGGGTGATTTGTGCCAAACAAAAACTTAGTGTTTTCAAATGATAAGGAAAAATCTATTTTGAGCAATGCAAGCCTAAGCTCCACTTAGCCAAATGCATATAGTATTATAGTCCACTTAATATATACTAAGGTATCACTTGCCAATACTATTCCAAAGTATTGACCCTCTGTGGCTGTAACTTGTAATGTTGCAGGTTACTCCGATGATGAATAGGAGTCATGAGTCTACACTCAACATGCTTGCCTGTGGCACATGAAGATGAAGACTTATGTTTATTTACTTATTCCATAAACTCTTGTATTAGGCCTTTGGCCCTGAGTTGTAAAAGACTATCTTTATCTCTGGAATGACTGTAATAAACGACCTTTGTATCTGTGTACTTCATCTTAAACTGTGGATGCTAGCATTGATCCAGGGACTAGCATTGCAATCACAGGGATCCTTTCCTTTACAAAGGAGGGATCTTACAGATATCCCACGAAAATGAACTTATCCGATTTGGGTGTTAGCTTGTCCGACTAAAGTCGCTTGACAAATGCATCATAAACTAAAATCTTTAGAAAAGACAAACTAGAATTATTTCCAGTCCACATCCATATGGTGTCTTAACTACGGATTTAGATGGTACCCTGTTAAGTGTGAAAACTGTTGTTTCTAGAGCGTATCCCCAAATGATAATGGTAAATCCGACTGGCTCATCATCGATCGAACCATGTCCAACAAAGTTCAATTGCACCGTTCGGAGAACTCGTTTCTTTGAGGCGTTCTGGGCGGCGTGAGCTGTGGAACAATTCCTCAACTCTTAAGATGATTGCTATATTCGTGACTCAAATATTCACCTCCATGATTAGATCGCAAGGCCTTTATTTTCTGGCCACGTTGATTCTCTACCTCACTCTGAAACTCGTTGAACCTTTCAAAAGTTTCATACTTATGCTTCATCAAGTAGACATAACCATATCTACTGAAATCATCAGTGAAAGTAATGAAGTAGTGATATCCTCCTATGGCTGTCGTGCTCATTGGTCCACATACATCAGTATGTATGAGCTCCAACAAGGCTGTCGCTCTCGCGGGTAAACCCGAAAAAGGAGTCTTGGTCATCTTTCCAAGTAAACTAGCCTGACATGTCTCGTATGATTCAAAATCAAACAAAGTTAGAAGACCATCACCATGGAGCTTCTTCATGCGCTTTTCAGTTATATGCCCCAAACGACAATGACATAAATAGGTAGGACTCAAATCATTAGGCCGAAGCCTTTTAGCAACTAACATTGTAAACAGATGCATCATCAAGATTTAAAATAAATAACCCATTCACAATGGGATCATCAGCCATAAACATAGCATTCTTAGAGATTACACAACCATTGTTTATACTCGCGAATGAATATCTATCGCTCATCAAACATGAAGGTGATAAAATGTTTTGACGCATACTAGGAATGTAATAACAATTATTCAACTCCATAATAAATCCCGACGGAAGGTGAAGTTGCATGATGCCGACGAACAATGCAGCAACCCTTGCTTTATTTTTGATGCGAAAATCCACTTCGCCTTTCTGCACTCTCTAGTCCTTATTAACCTCTACATCAAATTGCAAATATGAGCAACCGATACGGTATCAAATACCCAAGAGTTAACATAAGAATCAGCGAGAAGAATGTCCACAACATTTACAGCACGTGTACCTGAGTGGGAAGTACTCTTACTTCCACTCTTCTTCAAACAAGCCTGGTACTTGCTGCAGTTTCTCTTCCAGTGGCCATGTTCATGAGAAAAGAAACACTAAGTATCATCTTCAGGTCTAGCCTTTTGCTTGGGTGCAGGCTTAGGGATCATATCCTTAGCCTTTCCCTTCTTCTTATGTCAAGAAGAACCCTTTTTTCTTAAAGCTAGGCTTGTTCTACACAACCATCACATGGCTATGCCCTGCACACTTCTTCATGTCACTTTTTGCTGTTTTTAGCATCCCACATAACTCATTAAGGCCCTTCTCCACCCCATGCATATGGTAGTTCGAAATGAACTTCCCATAGCTAGACGAAAGAGACGCCAAAATGAAATCAGTAGCCAACTCTTGGCTTAGTGGAAAACCAAGGTTTTCCAAAGTCTGACTGTGACCAACCATTTTGATCACATGGGGGCCTACAACTGCTCCCTCTGCTAGCTTGCATTCCATAAAGGACTTGGAAACATTGTACCTCTCAATCCTTGCCTGATCTTGGAACATATCCTTAAGCGCGACGATCATATCGTACGCTTCCTGATCCTCAAACTTACTTTGGAGTTCAGGTTCCATGCATGCAAGCATAAGATAGCTAACCTCAAGAAAATCATCACATGCTCTCTTGTAGGCATTCTTAAGGGCAGCAGTTGCATTATCAGCAGGTTCATCGGGGATTGGGGTATCCAGAAAAGTTTCCTTTTTATCAGACCTAAGAACTATTCTCAGGTTATGGACCCAGTCCAAATAGTTTGTTCCATTTAGTTTATCTTTGTCAAGAATCAAACGCAAAGAAAAAGGTGATGCAATGTTTGATGCCATTGATCTACAATAGAAATATGCAAAATACTAAGCCATGTAACCATGAAAGAGTAAAACATATTAAACAATTTAATAGCATATACTCCAACTTAAATCAACATCCCTCTATTGATACTAAGTGATTCAAGATCCACAATTAACAAGTCGACTAGTGATATTTAGCATCACTTCTAGAATACAAGGTAAATCGGTAAGCAACTCTTGCTAATCATATCACATATGACTCTTGTTGTTGGTGACATCTCTATGTCAAAACTAGACGCCCAAACTTTATGCCCCAAGGTCCTTAACTGTTAAGATGACCTTGTCGGCAGCCTTCAACACTTATGAGTGTAGGTATCGATACAAAGCCATCCAGCCAAGGAAAACCGCGACACCCTAATTTCATAGGCCCACCAATGATTGTACAAGGCATAGGATGGTGCAAGGTTTGGTTGGGAGGGCATGGTTTAACTTAAACTTTGTGATGGATCGTTCTACTTCTATCATATAAGCATGCATAGAAGTAAAACGCATAAGAATAGCATTCACATAAATGTGACACAGTATGGCCCATTTTCTCATGGTGATCTCCATCACCATAGAACCTGTCCACCAGGGTGATCTCCATCTTCATGTTCCATGTGAGCAATCCTCCAAGTGATGAGTCCTCCAAGAACTAATACAAGCTATTACTCCTAACAGCTTGTAATCAAAATTACATAGTATTGAGATCATCACAAGTTGGCACACATGCCATTACAATAATTGACAACACATATGGCTCCAGCCGTGTTGCCCTACTCACGACACACAGGTCATGATAAAATTCATACATGCATCACATACATATATGGGCCATACTGATCACATACATCCTGCAAAAACAAGTTATGCATAGAATCACATTCTACCAGATCATGTGAAATCGCAACACCTAGTTACCTTAACGAGATACAGAAGGGGCTATGACTAGGGGGGTCTAGGGGGTCTCCCCCTGTAACATCCCAAAAATACTAAGCTAGGATCATCAAACACTAATCATCAAATTAGGGTTAACAAAAACTTTTCTAAATAAAATTATGGAAGCATGCATGTGAGTATGCATTTCATTTTGAATTCTTTTGAACCACCTTGTTTGTGTGTTCCATTGCTTGTAAATGGATGCTTAGGTGAAATAAACATCATGTAAACATTTCCCAAACTTTTCCTAAATACAAGTAAATCAAAACAAATAAAATAAGGGAATGGTCATTTTGACCAATTTAACTCCCATGCCTACTTTGGCTGTCTCAAACTTTCAGAACCTAATAGAAAATTTTATGGATATTTGCACCCCTTGATTGTACTCATAACAAAGTATCAAGGCCCACCGTGTGATCATCCAGAAACTTTCAAATGCATAGTTTAAATGACAATGCAAAATTGAATCCATATCATATGGGAAGATCCCACTTTTTCAAAAACCACTCAAACAAGCTCAACTTTCAAAACCCAAGCATCTGCAGACTCACCAGCACAAACCTAGCACACCCACCAAAAATCTTTTCAAAATTCAGAACTTGAGTTCTTGCGGCCATTTCATCAAACACCTTGCAGACACAAATCATCCAAAATCTAAACACTATAGTGAGCAGTGATTGAAGCCTAACTTGTTCCCTCTTTAGCTCACAACCATCTCAGTAGATCATCTAGCAAGCTAAACCAAGCACTAGCACCACTGTAAGCTTGACAATGTCATTAATGGTGAACAGCCGAAGCTCACCATGCCACCCCAGTGGAGACAGCAAGCTAGGAGAAGATTTAGCCGTGCCAACCTTGTCTAGGATGAGACCCCTAGTCGAATTCTTCACACCATTCTACTCCCCTATCCTCACTGATCGTGCCACACCGTTCCCGGAGCAAGGCGAGCACCACCTCGTCGGAATTTCATCGGAGCCCGCCGCCTCTGGAGAAGAAGGGAACCAGCGATTGGAGCCTCTCCACGAGGAGCCACCGGTACCAGGAGATTCGCCGTTGTCGACTTCAGCTGCTCGCTCACCACGCCTCGCTTTGCACCCCCGGTGAGCCCCCAACGACCCCCACTGGCCGCGCTAGGTTTCTGTCTCGTCGGCATTGTCCAACGTCGACGATGACTCTCAGCCGTTGGATTAGAATCAGATCGAACGCACCACATCACCCCATACCGCTTTGCACCCCCCTGTGTCACTGACGCGTGGGGACAGCCACTTAAACATCCCGCGGAAGCGCTGCGCTTAGCAGGCCGGCCCGGTATCATTTCCCGCGCAGCCCAGTTATTTGAATTAAACCTTTTCCATTTTATTTCAAACACACTTCTATACCCATTTTCAAAAATCAACCCAGGTCGATTCAGTGCACCAAATTGAATGAAACCAATTTTTTTAGAAAGGTCTGAAAATGCTGAATCCAAGCCCGTTAGATTCAAGTCATTTCGATCTGTAGATCATCCTTGGTAAATATAACAAGGTAGAAGCTTTTCTGCATTCAAACATTTTTCAAAGTTAAACCACAATAGATTTTGAGTTGATTCCAGCTCTAAAAAATCACATTTAACTATACCTTTCAGAATATATAAAAATATATAGGTTTACTTACAGATATAATGTTCAAGTAATAAAAGAATACCACATAGGCATTTCTAGCCACTTTAATTAATTAAAATAAAAGGGTAAAACCTTATTAAATTGTGACACCACTTTAAATCACATTCCCGTGGACTAAAATGTGTGGTGATAACATGTGTCAACATGCTCCCATGTTTGGTTTGGAGAATATTAAATCTTAAGTAGTTTTTCAATGAGTAGAAATTACTTTTCTAAAAATAAAAGGGATTTTAAACCAAACCCAAATCTTGTAATGTTAGTGATGATGCTAGATCATCTATAGGACCCTTTTGTGTGATGATTGCAAGTAGTTAAGTATTGTTTGGTGATTGTGTACATCATATTTATTTATAGATGCTAGTACCGACCAAGGATACGAGAAGGAAGGAGGATTCTACGAAGAAGAAGCCAAGGAGAACTTCAACCACTGCTCTGCACAAGGAAAGCCTAATACTACTAGTGAATGTGCAAGCTAACCCTTGCAAGCTTATACTGATATTGTGCAAGCCCATACTCACAAGCCTTACTAATCAAGTTGACCTATGCAAACTTATACTTGCAATTGTGCAAGAAAATACTTGCTTGTTACCATGCCAACTATATGCCTTAAGCATATGTGATCATACCCACTTGATACCCCAATCCTAGTTTTATTTGCAAGCTTCTACTTTATTTCTTTATCAAAGCTTTAACTTAGAGTTGACTTAAGTGACTTGTAGATTCTAGAAAGATATATAACTGAAGGTTGCATAAAGAGCATAAAATTTGGCCTAAGATAGAAAACTTGATATCATCCTAAGATATAAGGTTGTACTTAGTTGAAACTCCAGTAGTTTACCACCCCTCATTAGTGCTACCCCCACTTGTAGATGCTAGTGCTAAGCATAAAACTTGATCAACTTTAGATGGGAATACTTGGTGAAAATGGTTATGAAAACCTTAGAATGATGGATCATTCTACTGAGATGTTTTGACATGTGTTTCTGAACACCAGATGATTTTGGTGATGATAATGTTAAGGCATGAGCCTTATCCCTTTATAAAACTGATGGTTGTCTCACAATACCCGAAGATTGGGTAGGGCTTGACTGGAAGCTTATATACCTTAGTATTAGTTCCCTCACGGCCAAGGTCTGAGCTGAGGCTACCTTGTGAAGATTGTCCACCTGTGCAGTACCCAAGATGACAGTTGGTCATGGTTGGGAGGCCAAACTCACAGGAGAGGTGCTTATACTAGGGCGTGTAATTGAAAGGTTAGGATTGATTATCCGCATACGGAGTATGGAGAATTCAGGATTTGTTCCTGACGGATGTATCGAATGTTGTGGTGAAAGTGTACAATCTCTACAGAGTGTCAAACTATTCGAATAGCCGCGTCCGTGGTTATGGACAGTTGGAGTGGCCATACTGTTCACCCGTCAGATGTTTTCAAGATGACTTGTGAAATGAGTTGAGAGTTCGACTTGACCACAACAGAGTTGTGACATGAGTTACAAGTTTCACCTTTAGGAGTTATAAAATTGTGACTAGATTCTCTCTGAACTTAGTAGAGATAAATCTGGCTTTTGCAAAACAACCCTAGAGCCTAGTGTCCTATTATCGAAAACCCCCTTTACTTGTTAGTATTAGTTTATAGTACTTAAAGAGTACTCATGGCTTTGTCCGTTACGACAACTAGGATCATCTCCCATCGTCAGCATTGCCTGTGACCCTGAAGATGGAGCTTCGCCTACGCTACCGTTATTATTACGTATTCCGCTTCTTGAAGTTGTATTAAGAACTGGATCATGAGATCCCTATTTGTGTAAGACCTTATATATGGTTTGTAATGGATGATGTACTGTGGTATCCAATTCTGTTATGTCTCGCAAAAATGGTAATCCTGGGATTGCGATGTATGGCATAACAGGCATCTGGGATTAAAAATCCGGGTGTTGACAAGTTGGTATCAGAGCCATCCTGACCATAGGAGACCCTAGTTAGACTGGACGTTTGAACCAAAAACTTAGTTTCAAAACCAAAGAAAATAAATATTTACAAAAACTTATCCTCATTCTTATCCCTTTGATTTTTCATGAAAATTCATATTCCTCAAAAACTCTTGCAAAATACATAAAATTTTGACACACTTGATCACTCTACTAACTTACTCATCCTATATTCTTATAGATGGACGTGAAGTACAAACAAGTTTTATCAGTTGGGGAATGGAGTAGACCTTATCTTTGAGAGGGATTATGACCAGCTTTCGGAACTTCTGGAGCGTCCGCACCCCGAGTTCTTCGGAGCTCAGCTCAATGATCAAGGAGGAGAAGATCTGCAGTGGCTAGTTGTTGCAAGTCTCCGAGGAAAGATTGAACCTCCCACTGCGGAAGGAATTCAGTTTACCTTGAGAGAGAACAACTGGCTCGATGGACTTGCCAGGGCCATGCAAGAAGCTCTTGCCCGTCTGTGTGGGCAAAGCATCAACCAGATCAAGGGAACCCGCTTTGAGTTCTGCCCAAGGCGTGATGCAAATGGAAAACCACTGGAAGCCCCATACCACCCCGAGCTGAAGACTCAATTGGACCACCTTAGCTTCATGATGTATGATCGTTACCAGGAGTTAGACAACTGCCGTGACTACTCCAACCACAAGTCTGCCATCATCAAGACGAAGGACCAAACCATCTACATGCTGGCAAAGGATCGCAAGTCTCGTCGTCGTCAGCTCGACAAGAAGGAGCGCATTATTGCCCGTCTCTGCCACCGCATCTCATCTTTGGAAGAAACCATCCACGAGAGAGACATGTAGTTGGAGGAAAGGGAGAATGCCGGAGAAGATCTTCGTGGAGACCCCTACTCCTATCTCAGCGATGATGATGAAGATGATGAAGCCACAGATTCCGAGGAGTAGTAGCACTTGAGCACTAGCGTAGTGAGTAGTATTCGGTCCCACTGTATCGTAGATTCCAGAATGGTTCTTAAAATCATCTGTTTTTCCTTGTTGTGGTGTGTGTTGTATCGTGTGAATGAATGAATGCAAAGCAAGTTGCTGGAAAATCTGTGTCAAACTTTAAAAACTTTTCAAAGTCCCAGAACCTTAGAAATTTCCCTCTTTTCTCATGATCTACCTCAATCTTCAGATGCCACGTGGAGGAAGTGGTTCATCCCCGGACCCGATGTTGCAGATCCTGCAAATGTTGACCTCTGACCGCGAAGCTGAAAGAGCGGAACGTCAAGCCAACCTAGCCACTCTGCAACAGATAGCTTAGCTAGCCCACAACAACCAAGGCCACGGAAATCAAGATAACCATGGATCTAAGCTCAAGAATTTCCAGAATACCAACCCACCTATTTTCACTAAGTCAGAAGAGCCCCTAGATGCCGATGATTGGCTGCAAACCATGGAAAATAACCTAGAAGTCGCCGGAGTGGAAGCCAACGAGAAAGTTCTATTTGCCACCCACTATCTAGCCGGAGATACCAGGGCATGGTGGAACAGTGTTCGTGCAATGACCGGAGGACAGATGATGACCTGGGAGGAATTCAAGGTCAAGTTCATCAGAACCCATGAGCCACCAGGTTTGATCAAGAGGATGAGAGACGAGTTCAGAGAACTGAAGCAAGGAAGGATGACTGTAGTGGAATACCGTGACAAATTTTTGTCATTAGCTAGGTATGCCCCGGATGAGATCGACACGAAAGCCAAGAAGAAAGAGAGATTCCTGAATGGTCTGCATGATGAGATGCAGACAGTGTTAGTCAATATCCCCTTTGCGGATATTGAAGCCCTTGTCGACTCTGCTATCCAGATGGAAGGAAAGATCAACCAAGCCAATGAGAACATAGCGTCATTATGATGCATCAGCCAGGAACCCATCATACCCCAAAGTATCGCCCTAACCCATCTCCCGGATTTGCCCCAAGAACCAACCGACCCCCGATAAACGGTCCCACCTATCCCAACCGTGGAAACCCTAGACCCGGAGGAAATCACAACAACCCCGGCAACTCTAGCAATTTCAGCCGTGCCCCACCCAAGCTCAACAACAACAATGCTACCGCCAACACCAACACTGCCCCGAGGACTGGAAGCAATGTTGTGCCTGTAGCAGCAAAGGACAAGTCGCAGGTAACTTGTTATGACTGTGGAAATAAGGGTCACTACTCCAACGAGTGCCCCAACAAGAAGAATGCCGCAGCACCCAATGCCAATGCCCCAGCTCAACAGCAGCGTCGTGTTCAGCCCGGAAGAAGGTTTGCCCCAGGGAATTCGCTCAACCGCAATGGCCGTCTTTTTCTCATGCATGCTGAGGAAGCTCAGGAAGCGCCAGACGTCGTGCTGGGTATGTTTTCTGTTAATTCAGTACTTTCAAGAGTGTTGTTTGATTCTGGTGCATCGCATTCATTTGTCACCGAAGAATTTGCATGCACTAGTAAAATTCAACCAACCAAACTGAAGCATGTTATGATTGTCCAAATTCCCGGATCAACCACCAAGGCTAGGCAAATTTGCAAAGACGTCCCTATCTGAATCCATGGCATAGATTTTTATGCTAATCTGATAGTACTCGGAACTAAAGGTTTGGAAGTAGTACTAGGAATGGATTGGATGTCCAAACATAAAGGATTGATTGACTGTGCCAAGAAAGCCATAACCATGACCAGTACAGCCGGAATATCAGTCGAGCATATATCTGAAACCTTACCTCGCCAATTCAAGTGCAACAAGAGTATAGCCCAACATACCATTGACCAAGTCCGGATAGTCTGTGAATACCCCGATGTATTTCCAAATGTTTTGTCCGGTATGCCCCCAGATCGGGATATCGAGTTTATCATCGAACTAATCCCCGGAACAGGACCCATAGCCCAGAGACCCTATAGTATGAACCCATCGGAGTTAGAAGAACTGAAGAAGAAACTGGATGCCATGCTGGAAATTGGATTGATTCAAACAAATGCGTCATCATGGAGATCACCTGTCTTGTTTGTGGACAAGAAAGATGGAGGTAACCGTTTGTGTACGGATTATCGGAAGTTGAATGATGTCACCATCAAGAACAAGTACCCCTTGCCCAAGATAGAAGATTTGTTTGATCAGTTGACCGGTGCTAAAGTGTTTTCTAAGATTGATCTTAGAACTGGTTATCATGAACTCAATATTCGTGCAGAGGATATCCCAAAGACTGCCTTTACCACCAGATATGGATTATACGAGTATACTGTCATATCTTTTTGATTAACCAATGCCCCCGCTTATTTCATGAACCTCATGAATAAGATTTTTATGGACTTCCTGGATAAGTTTGTCATTGTTTTCATCGATGACATTCTGATTTACTCCAAATCGGAAGAAGAACATGAGATACACCTAAGTACCATTCTTGGAACCCTTAGAGAGCATCAGTTGTATGCCAAGTTTAGCAAATGTGAATTCTGGTTACAGGAGGTAGGATTCCTCGGTCACATTGTATCAGCCGTAGGAATTGCCATTGACCCTGCCAAAGTGAAAGATGTAGAAGATTGGCAAGCCCCAACCACTCAAACCCAAGTTCATGCATTTCTCGGATTGGAGGGATATTACCGCAAGTTCGTAGAAGGATTCTCGAGTATCGCCAGACCCATGACCCAATTGCTGAAGAAGGACAAGAAGTTTGAATGGACGGACAAATGTGAAGCGAGTTTTCAAGAACTCAAGAGGAGATTGATTTCAGCCCCAATCTTGATCATGCCGGATATCACGAAGCCCTTTGATGTGTATTGTGACGCATCCAAGATCGGTCTCGGATGTGTGCTAATGCAAGAATGCAAAGTTATATCTTATCTATCCCGACAATTGAAGCAACATGAGCAAAATTACCCAACCCATGACCTCGAACTCGCAGCCGTAGTTCTAGCCCTGAAGACATGGAGACATTACCTGATGGGAAATCGTTGTGAGATTTATACGGATCACAAGAGTCTGAAGTATATATTCACTCAGAAGGAGCTGAATATGAGACAGAGAAGATGGATAGAGCTAATCAAGGATTACGACCTAGACATTCACTATCACCCTGGTAAAGTCAACGTGGTAGCCGATGCCCTTAGCAGATTGCCGTGCCGCTTGAACTCCATGATTTTGAAGGAGCAACCAAGCTTGCACAAGCAGATGGAAGATTTTCGAATGGAATTAGTGAGCGAAGGATTTTTGGCTAGTATAGAACTTCAGCCCACTATGATCAGCCAGATAAAAGAGGCGTAGAAAGGAAATGCTAGTATCGACGGAATCAAGCGTCGTATCGGTACAGGCAAAGTACCCGGATTCACCGAAGACGAAGAAGGAGTTCTGTGGTACAAAGGACGCCTTTGTGTACCAGCAGATTATGAGTTAAAGGAAGATATTCTAAAGGAAGCTCATGATACTCTTTATTATATCCACCCCGGAGGAACGAAGATGTATCAAGATTTGAAGGAGCAATTTTGGTGGCATAAGATGAAGCGAGAAATTGGAAGGTATATCGCCAAGTGTGACATATGTCAGCGAGTCAAGGCAGGACATCAAAGACCCGCTGGATTGTTGCAACCTTTACAGATTCCGTAATGTAAATGGGATTCCGTTGGAATGGACTTTATCACCGGGTTGCCTACTTCTAGTAGGGGAAATGACTCTATCTGGGTCATAGTGGACCGATTGTCCAAAGTCGCCCATTTCTTGCCCGTCAAGACCACCTATCAAAGTTCGAAGCTAGCGGAGTTGTACATCGCTAGAATAGTTAGTTTGCATGGAGTCCCTAAGAACATTGTATCGGATCGAGGAACGCAGTTTACCTCGAGATTCTGGAAGAAAGTTCGAGAAGGTTTAGGAACCCGCCTAGATTTCAGTACTGCGTATCACCCTCAGACCGATGGACAAACGGAGTGAGTAAATCAAATACTCGAAGATATGCTGAGAGCATGTGTGTTAGAATATGGATGCAAGTGGGAAGACTGTCTGCCGTTTGCAGAATTTTCATACAACAACAGTCATCAAGCGAGTTTGCAAATGGCCCCCTTTGAGTTCATGTACAAAAGAAAGTGTCGCACCCCTTTGAACTGGTCGGAAGTAGGAGAGAGTTAGATTTTCGGACCCGACATCCTACGAGAAGCAGAAGAGAAGGTTCACAAGATTCGTGAGAACCTCAAGACCACCCAATCCAGACAGAAGAGTTACGCCGACAAGAGACGTCGAGAGCTCGCCTTCAACGTAGGAGATTTTGTTTATCTGAAAGTGTCGCCATTGATGGGAATGCAGCGTTTCCAACTCAAAGGAAAGTTAGCCCCCATATATATCGGACCTTTCAAGATTCTGAACCGTCGAGGAGAAGTGTCGTATCAATTGGAACTACCAGAAGAGATGTCAGCCGTGCACAATGTGTTCCATATCTCGTTACTTTGCAAGTGCCTCGAAGTTCCAGAGAAGAACGAAGTGTTCAAGAATATCGATCACCGAACCATAGAGATCAACGATGACCTAACCTATGCCGAAGTACCCATCCGTATTTTGGAAGAAGCCTTCAGAGCTACCCGAACCCGAAGCATCAAGTTTCTTAAGATTCAGTGGAGCAACCACACAGAAGAGGAAGCTACCTGGGAGCGCGAAGATCACATCAGGACGGAGTTTCCCGATCTCTTCAAATCCTAGGTAATCTTTTTCGTCCTTTTTCAAATCTCGGGAAGGTTTGTAACATCCCAAAAATACTAAGCTTGGATCATCAAACAGTAATCATCAAATTAGGGTTAACAAAAACTTTTCTAAATAAAATTATGGAAGCATGCATGTGAGTATGCATTTCATTTTGAATTCTTTTGAACCACCTTGTTTGTGTGTTCCATTGCATGTAAATGCATGCTTAGGTGAAATAAACATCATCTAAACATTTCCCACACTTTTCCTAAGGAAAAGTAAATCAAAACAAATAAAATAAGGGAATGGTCATTTTGACCAATTTAACTCCCATGCCTACTTTGGCTGTCTCAAACTTTCAGAACCTAACAGAAACTTTTCTGGATCTTTGCACCCCTTGATTGTACTCATAACAAAGTATCAAGGCCCACCTTGTGATCATCCAGAAACTTTCAAATGCATAGTTTAAATGAATGCAAAATTGAATCCATATCATATGGGAAGATCCCACTTTTTCAAAAACCACTCAAACAAGCTCAACTTTCAAAACCCAAGCATCCGCAGACTCACCAGCACAAACCTAGCACACCCACCAAAAAACTTTTCAAAATTCAAAACTTGAGTTCTTGCGGCCATTTCATCAAACACCTTGCAGACACAAATCATCCAAAATCTAAACACTATAGTGAGCAGTGATTGAAGCCTAACTTGATCCCTCTTTAGCTCACAACCATCTCAGTAGATCATCTAGCAAGCTAAACCAAGCAGTAGCACCACTGTAAGCTTGACAATTTCATCAATGGTGAACAGCCGAAGCTCACCATGCCACCCCAGTGGAGACAACAAGTTAGGAGAAGATTTAGCCGTGCCAACCTTGTCTAGGAGGACACCCCCAGTCGAATTCTTCACACCATTCTAGTCCCCTATCCTCACTGATCGTGCCACACCGTTCCCGGAGCAAGGCGAGCACCAGCTCGTCGGAATTTCACCGGAGCCCGCCGCCTCTGGAGAAGAAGGGAGCCAGCGATTGGAGCCGCCCCAAGAGGAGCCACCGGTACCAGGAGATTCGCCGTCGTCGACTTCGTCGTTCGCCTGCCTCGCCGACCCTCGCCCGCACCCCGGTGACCCCCCAACGACCCCCACTGGCCGCGCTAGGTTTCTGTCTCGTTGCGCTTGCCAACGTCGACGATGACTCTCAGCCGTTGGATTAGAATCAGATCGAACGCACCACATCACCCCATACCGCTTTGCACCCCCTGTGTCACTGACGCGTGGGTACAACCACTTAAACAGCCCACGGAAGCGCTGCGCTTAGCAGGCCGGCCCAGTATCATTTCCCGCGCAGCCCAGTTATTTGAATTAAACCTTTTCCATTTTATTTCAAACACACTTCTGTACCCATTTTCAAAAATCAACCCAGGTCGATTCAGTGCACCAAATTGAATGAAACCAATTTTTTTAGAAAGGTCTGGGAATGCTGAATCCAAGCCCGTTAGATTCAAGTCATTTGGATCTGTAGATCATCCTTGGTAAAAATAACAACGAAGAAGCTTTTCTGCATTCAAACATTTTTCAAAGTTAAACCACAATAGCTTTTGAGTTGATTCCAACTCTCAAAAATCACATTTAACTATACCTTTCATAATATATAAAAATATATAGGTTTACTTACAGAAATAATGTTCAAGTAATAAAAGAATGCCACATAGGCATTTCTAGCCACTTTAATTAATTAAAATAAAAGGGTAAAACCTTATTAAATTGTGACACCACTTTAAATCACATTCCCATGGACTAAAATGTGTGGTGATAACATGTGTCAACATGCTCCCATGTTTGGTTTGGAGAATATTAAATCTTAAGTAGTTTTTCAATGAGTAGAAATTACTTTTCTAAAATAAAAGGGATTTTAAACCAAACCCAAATCTTGTAATGTTAGTGATGATGCTAGATCATCTATAGGACCCTTTTGTGTGATGATTGCAAGTAGTTAAGTATTGTTTGGTGATTGTGTACATCGTATTTATTTATAGACGCTAGTACCGACCAAGGATACGAGAAGGAAGGAGGATTCTACGAAGAAGAAGCCGAGGAGAACTTCAACCACTGCTCTGCACAAGGCAAGCCTAATACTACTAGTGAATGTGCAAGCTAACCCTTGCAAGCTTATACTGATATTGTGCAAGCCCATACTTGCAAGCCTTACTAATCAAGTTGACCTATGCAAACTTATACTTGCAATTGTGCAAGCAAATACTTGCTTGTTACCATGCCAACTATATGCCTTAAGCATATGTGATCATACCCACTTGATACCCCAATCCTAGTTTTATTTGCAAGCTTCTACTTTATTTCTTTATCAAAGCTTTAACTTAGAGTTGACTTAAGTGACTTGTAGATTCTAGAAAGATATATAACTGAAGGTTGCATAAAGAGCATAAAATTTGGCCTAAGATAGAAAACTTGATATCATCCTAAGATATAAGGTTGTACTTAGTTGAAACTCCAGTAGTTTACCACCCCTCATTAGTGCTACCCCCACTTGTAGATGCTAGTGCTAAGCATAAAACTTGATCAACTTTAGATGGGAATACTTGGTGAAAATGGTTATGAAAACCTTAGAATGATGGATCATTCTACTGAGATGTTTTGACATGTGTTTCTGAACACCAGATGATTTTGATGATGATAATGTTAAGGCATGAGCCTTAGCCCTTTATAAAACTGATGGTTTTCTGGATGCGATACCATTCCAATTTTATCGTACAACCACAATACCCGAAGATTGGGTAGGGCTTGACTGGAAGCTTATATACCTTACTATTAGTTCCCTCACGGCCAAGGTCTGAGCTGAGGCTACCTTGTGAAGATTGTCCACCTGTGCAGTACCCAAGGTGACAGTTGGTCATGGTTGGGAGGCCAAACTCACAGGAGAGGTGCTTATACTAGGGCGTGTAATTGAAATGTTAGGATTGATTATCCGCATACTGAGTATGGAGAATTCAGGATTTGTTCCTGACGGATGTATCGAATGTTGTGGTGAAAGTGTACAATCTCTGCAGAGTGTCAAACTATTCGAATAGCCGCGTCATGATTATGGACGATTAGTGGCCATACTGTTCCCCCGTCAGATGTTTTCAAGATGACTTGTGAAATGAGTTGAGAGTTCGACTTGACCACAACAGAGTTGTGACATGAGTTACAAGTTTCCCCTTTAGGAGTTATAAAATTGTGACTAGCTTCTCTCTGAACTTAGTAGAGATAAATCTGGCTTTTGCAAAACAACCCTAGAGCCTAGTGTCCTATTATCAAAAAACCCCTTTACTTGTTAGTATTAGTTTGCGAGTACTTAAAGAGTACTCATGGCTTTGTCCCTGGCTATTCCCGTGGCCAGACTATGAAGAGGAGTACCTGGAGGATGGACCCCAGGAAGGTTACGACAACTAGGATCATCTCCCATCGTCAGCATTGCCTATGACCCCGAAGATGGAGCTTCGCCTACGCTACCGTTATTATTACGTATTCCGCCGCTTGAAGTTGTATTAAGAACTGGATCATGAGATCCCTATTTGTGTAAGACCTTATATATGGTTTGTAATGGATGATGTACTGTGGTATCCAATTCTGTTATGTCTCGCAAAAATGGTAATCTTGGGATTGCGATGTATGGCATAACAAGCATCTGGGATTAAAAATCCGGGTGTTGACACCCCCTGCGGGTTCGAAGGGGCAGCGCCCCTCACAGTATCTATACAATTTTCTTTAAGGATTCTGATCGGCTAATGAAATTTACCACAAACCGACTATTGTTCCGATTCAATCAAACTCCTTTGATCACGATATATCGATATTAGATATAGGTTCCGATTCGATCAATCATAATGATCTTCCCATGATTCAACATGATTTTCGTGTCACTGTCTACCCCGATGGTGGAAATAGACCGATAGGGGTAAGTCTTTCAAGAAGGCAATGCCTCTCTTCTGCCTGATGCGGAAGAACCCCACATTCCAATGGGACAAGTAGGCGGACGAAGCGATAAATGCACTCAAAGAAATGCTACTAGCTGCACGCCTACTCACTGCCCCTGCCGACAAGGAGTCGATGCTCGTCTACATCGCGACATCCGTGTGAGTCGTCAACACCGTCATGGTTGTCGAGCGACCGAAGGAGGGAAAGGAGAGCCCCGTACAGCGCCCGATCTACTACATCAGCGAGATCCTCACGGACTCATGGCAACGCTACCTACAGTACCAGAAACTGGTATACACAGTCTTCAGAGCCCAGCGGCGGCTACCGTACTCCTTCCAGGAGCACCCAATCATGGTCGTCTCCTCCTCGCCACTTCAAGTCATTATACGCAACCGCGAGGCGTCCGGGCGGGTCGCCAAGTGGGCTGTCAAAATCAGCGTCCACAACATCAAGTACGAGCCTCGCAAGGCGATCAAGTCGCAGGCTCTAGCAGACTTCCTTGCCGACTGGGAGGAGGCACATGAAGGGATACGGGTAGGCTACACTAGCGCAAAGCAAAATTTTCTACCGCGTAAACCAGGAATATTGTTGTCATAGATCACGGGATTACCACTAGACGCGTATTTGCAGAACTTGATGAACCGCGTCGAGGCTGTGTAGAAGTTCTACGTCTCCTCCTTGTCCTCGTCCCACGAGCAGCTCCCCTTGCGCGGCTCGTCCAAGTGCTACAGCTGTAGCACCTCCGAGGTATCCACACGTACAAGGTGGAAGCATCAGACGCCGGACTGCTAGGTCCGTGCGTGCAACACAGGCGTGAGGAGTGGCGGCTAGGTGGAAGATGGTCTTACCCTGGTCAGCTCGCCCCACCCTCTCTTATATAGGCGTCCCTGGTGGGCTTCTACATTAGCAGCCCATTAGTATCCTAAGCCTGGTATAATTCGGATCTAATCCTCATTAGGCTTCCAGCCCCTTAAGTGTGTGACCCTATAGGTTCATATACATATAGACATGATACAAATACACTTATTCTGTCAAAAGTTGGTAGCGGCCTCTAGCAAGACGTGCCAACTCCTAAACGCATATAAAGATCATTCGGACGAACCATCACAAGGTTAAGTACATGTATTTCCCTTTGCCTCACGATATTTGGTCTAGCTCCAAGCTGACCTCCCTTTCTCGATAGTGCAATTCGGAATACCTTTACTAGGTTAACTCTTAACCATATGTAGCACGGCCATGCATTTCTAGATCTGATCAGTCGAGGGGCCCAAAGATATCTCTCTCAAGTAGAGAGGGGCAAATCCCATCTTGATTGACCATGCCTTTCAGCATGCTTTAGGACAAACACACAAGCTACCTTTATAACTACCCAGTTACGTAGTAGCGTCTGATAGCCCCAAAGTAGGTCGATCCACATCTCAAGTGCTTGCGATAATCTCAGGTCTAAGGACAAAACGTACACGATGTGTAGAGAGAGCTGTAACTACTTGCCAGACAGAAGTTGGGTTAGTCCAACCCCATGTTCATAACATGTGTCCACATCATTAGTTTCACATCTCCATGTCTATGACTTGCGAAACATAGTCATCAACCAATTGATGTGCTAGTCTAATATTCACGTGTGTCCTCATATGAACTCCGACTAGGGACAACTATTAGTTAACCATCCAATTATAGAGTTTCACAAACAATTCACATAATTTCCAATCAATACAAGTTGCCTAATATGGATATTCAAGGAACATTACAATAACTCATGGATACATAAGAAATATAATCATCACTATGATTGCCTCTAGGGTATATGTCCTTCAGTCTCCCACTTGCACTATAGTCAATCTAGATTGTACCTATTACCTATTTCTCTTGCGTGCGCAGGCTGTGGGAGTGGCTTTGTAAAGGGATCAGCAACATTTGAGTCCGTATGTATTTTGCATATCATGACACTACCATCCTCAACGAACTCTCAAATCTGATGGTAACGCATGCGAATATGTTTGTTCTTCTGGTGCTGTCTAGGTTCCTTGGCTTGTGCAATAACACCATTGTTATCGCAATAAACGTCCATGGGATTGGACGCGTCCTGAACCACACCAAAAGCGATCAGGAAATTCCTAATCCAAACAGCTTCCTTTGTAGCCTCTGAGGCGGCAATATATTCAGCTTCTGTTGAAGAGGAGGACACCGTATCTTGCTTGTAACTTTTCCAACTCACAGCACCACCATTCATGACAAACACATAACCAGATTGTGATCTGGAGTCATCTGGTTCGTTAAGTAACTCACATTTGTGTAACCCCTTACACTGAGTGCATCTTCACCTCCATAAACTAGGAACACATCCTTAGTCCTTCTCAAGTACTTAAGGATATTATTTACCGCTGTCCAATGACTTTCACCTGGATCAACCTGGTATCTTCTCATAACACTTAGAGCATAGGAAACATCTGGGCGAGTACATATCATTGCATACATGATGGATCCAATAGCCAAGCATATGGAATCATGCTCATGCGCTCACACTCATCAATAGTCGAAGGACACCGAGTCTTACTGAGTTTTATGCCATGAGACATGGGCAAGAACCCCTTCTTTGCCTCTTCCATGCTGAACCATTTCAACACTTTGTCAATGTATGTACTATGGCTTAATCCTATTAGCCTCCTTGATCTATCTCTATAGATATTGATGCCCACAATATATGCCGCTTCTCCTAAGTCCTTCATCGAAAAACTATTTTTCAATGAGGTCTTAACAGACTCTAGCATAGGAATGTCATTTCCAAACAGAAATATGTCATCTACATATAAGATTAGAAATACAAGCGCTCTCCCACTTTCCTTCTTGTAAACACAAGGTTCTTGTTCGTTTTTTATGAAGCCAAACTCCTTAACTTCATCAGATCAAATGTTCCAACTTCGAGATGCTTGCTTCAGCCCATAAATAGACTTTAGAAGTTTGCATACCTTTCCAGCATTGTTTGGATTGACAAAACCTATGGGCTGCATCATATACACGTCCTCAGTTAGGATTCCATTTAGGAAAGCCGTCTTGACATCCATCTGCCATATTTCATAATCGAAATGTGCAACAATGGCTAGAATGATCCGTATAGATTTAAGCATCACTACGGGCGAGAAAGTCTCATCATAGTCAACTCCTTGAACTTGTCGAAAAACCTTTTGCAACAAGTCGAGCTTAATGGATGTGAACATTTCCATCCATATCAATCTTCTTCTTATAGATCCATTTGGACTCGATGGCTTTAAAACCATCAGGCAGGTCAACCAAGTTCCAAACTTGATTTTCTCCCATGGATTCTATCTTGGATCTCATGGCGATCATCAATTTCTCAGAGTCTGGGTCCACCATCGCTTCTGCATAGGTCGCAGGTTCATCATTGTCTAACAATAATAATTCCTACATTTCACGAAGCCTTTCCGACTCTCTCTCCCGCATCGGGTCGACTCGGCAAACCCCACCCACGGGCGTCTTCCTCGACACCATCCATAAGCCCTCTGTCTCCCCTCCAAAGGAGATCGACCTCTGGATCCCTCTCCAACCTGAGCCCGCCCTAGTCGCCATGGTCGTGGAACCAAGCGACTAGAATAAACCATACCTCGCCTACCTCGAGAGAGGAACCCTGCTAGCGGTGCTGTAAATCCTTCATCGTCATCAACAACGAGCTCCACAAGCGCAGCATAACCAACATGTTCCAACGCTGTGTGCAACCTAGGGAAGGGCGCAAGATCCTCCAAGACATCCATGCTGGCGATTGTGGCCACCACGCTGTCGCCTGGTCCCTAGTCGCCGAGGCCATGCGACATGGCTTCTACTGGCTCACCGGGCATGCTGATGTTGTCGACACCATCCAGCACTGCATCGGGTGCAGAAGTACGCCAACCAGACGCACATCCCGAGCTCGGCGCTCAAGACGATCCCCATCACCTGGCCATTCGCTATATGTGGCATGGACACGGTGGGACCCTTCAAACAGGCACCTTCCGGCTACACCCACCTCTTGGTCGCAGTCGACAAGTTAACCAAATGGATCAAGGGAAAACCAGTATGGAAGTGCGATGGGAAGACTGCCGCCAAATTCCTTCGCGAGCTCATCTACCGCTACACATTCCTGCACAGCATCATTACGGACAATGGCACCAACTTCGCTAAGGGCACCATGGCTGAATTCTGCGAGGATCACAACATACGGCTCGACCTTGCCTCAGTCCCCCACCCGGAGTCCAATGGCTAGGCGGAACGCGCCAATCAAAGCATACTCCATGGCCTCAAGACGTGACTGCAAGTCCTACTCGAACAAACTCCCGGGTGCTGGGTAGAAGAGCTCCCGTCCGTCATATGGGGCATCCACACCTCCATGAACCGGTCAACATAATTCATGCCATTCTTCATGGTATATGGTGCCGAGGCCGTCATGCCAGCTGACCTGGAACACGACTCGCCTCGGGTCGCCAACTACGCGGAGGCCGACAACAAGCTCGCACGCAAAGACGGGGTCGACCAACTCGATGAAGCACGCGACCTAGCTTGCTCCCGCACCGCCATCTACCAGCAGGGACTCCGCCGTTACCACAGCCACCCAGTCCGGACTCGCACCTTCCAGGAAGGCGACCTGGTCCTGCGGGTGATCCAGGACAAGAAGGGCATGCACAAGCTCTCTCCTCCGTGGGAGGGACCATTCTCCATAGGGTGAGTCCTAGGCAACGACGCCTACTACCTCATCGACGTTCGAGGCAACGGTCAACTCGACATCAAGCGGCTGTGGAATGTAAATCTCCTAAGGAATTTCTATACGTAGAGCTCTGACCTGTACCCCCACCATGCAATATATATCCGACTCGCAAAAATTGTGCTTACTCTCCGAGTCTTGTGCCAATCGCACTCGTAATTACAACAATATGCTACCCACAAGAGTCAACCCTTGGCTGAGCAACCGACATGGCTAACTAGTGCGACACAAGGGCACCGAAAGTATTCGGGCCTTGCGTCGTCCATGAAAACGCTAACCCGGAGCCCCCATCGGAGTCACCTCGCCCGACTGGCCCACCAGGCCAAGACAACCGTAAAATGCTTCTTATAGCGACCTGTCCTCCACATCCTCGACACAGCGAATCTAATGGTTAAGTATCACGCTCGGGGACTCACCTATGTCCAACCCATGAGGCTCGGGAACACACCAAGTATGAGAGCATGCCTTGGACTCGCCACGCGACTGGCTCTCCGAGCCAGGTGGAGTGACGCGTTACGTCCTCACCTACCTTGGGCATGCAACTAGAACGACTAACTACCACTCTTGGGGACTCGCCTAACCGACCCTGCTTGCGTCCGAGAAAACAGCCAAGTATAGAGCACCCTTTGGGGTCGCCAAGCGACTGGCTTTCCGAGCCACGACGAGTCGACTCTAACTAACTAATAGTGTAAAACAAACGAACATACAAAAACATGAGGTAAACCCGAGTAAAGGGCGGACGCGCTTGGGGAATCGCTCAACAAACAAAATCACAAATCAAATCGAACCGATTCAACATGCTTTCATTCCTTCAGCATCAAAATACAATGTTTGCGATCAAGGATCCATACAAAATCTACTCGATGATACTAATACAAAAGGCCCAATGGCAATCTCTTATTCTGCAGATTTCGAAGTCAACACGCCACCATCATCACGGACCCGGATGAAGGGCTCCCACGGATTCGTCGAGAAGGTCGTCAAGCTCTTCGCCATCGCCGACCGGAAGGGCTGCTCCGACTTGAGGTCACGATGCTTCGGCTCGGGGTCGTCCGGCGCCACCACTGTCTCTTGGTACGGCAGTAGGTCGCCCATCGACATCACCCACTTAGAGTCAGTGGCTGCCTTTGAGGCTAGCTTCAACACCTCCAAAATCTCCACCGGGCCGATCGCCGATGGGTATTCGCTGGTGACGTCGTCAAGGTCAAAGTCGTCGGGGAAGTGCGCAATCCTGAGGCTCAGCGCAGTCGTGTCTCCACGGCGGAAGGCCGACCGCACCATCCAATCAACAATAGCCGACGCCTCCTCCAGGTAGCACCACACCTCCATCAACTCGCTGGGTATCACTTCGGTTGGTGAGATCCCCTAGAGACCAGCGCGGATGCACGTCACCGAGAGGGTAGCCGAGTCCACCATCATCGACACACATTTCTTGGCATCGTACAACTGCACCTCAGGGTCCCCACCGCAGATCTTCCCTGCAAACAAAAACCAAGTCAGAATAAAGAAGAGCATGGATCCTCAGCCTCACCCGCTCGTGGACTCGCCGGCGCAACAACTAGCCCACTCGGGGACTCACCCACTACTGTGAGAAAGAACTTGATGAACTGATTACCAAGGAGTGGACGGTAGAGACCCGTGGTGAAGTCCTGCAGGGCAATCAACTAGTCCTACAGACCAGGAACAAGTACGTCGGAGACCTTCCGCTCGTCTGCCGCCGCAACCACCGCAGCCTTGGCCCTCTCCTCTGACAAGGTCGCCTCCGCCTTCATGTCCTTGAGATCCTTCTCTAGCGCGGCGGTCCGCCCCTCGCTAGCCCGGGCAATCGTGGCAGAGTGGTCTTCTGCACATAAAAATCAAAGTGAAACCCCACACGGCAAAGCAAGGAAATCACCCAACACTCAAATACTTACCAACAGTCGCCTGAAGCTGCCGGTTAACCTCCTACGCGATTAGAGGTCGCGCTCTAGGCTCTCCTTCGTGGCCTGCCGCTCCGATGATTCACGCAGAAGGCCATGCGAAGAGAAAATACACATAAGCAAACAACAAAAAATCCTAAGTGCCTAGCCGCTGAAATTCAGCGACCAGCCACTCGTGGACTGGACAACAAAAGTTCATAAGTGCCTAGCCACAGAAATTCAGCGACTAGCCACTCGGGGACTAGGAATCGAAAGAAATAAGAATCTAGCCGCTGAAAATGAGCAACTAGATCCTTGGGGACTGGACATACCTGGATGGCTGCGCCTAACATGCTGTGAAGCTCGACAGCGTCCACCGACGGTAGCACGAACGATGTCCGCCCGCATCCCTGCTTGATGTCTACGTCCAAGACCTCAGGTACCTGAGGCGACTACGTCCCCGCCACCACAACGGAGGCCTTTGCCATGAAGCGGGGAAAGGTTGTCGCCATCACTGCCGGGACGCTAGTTGCGGGCTCTGACGCTCCAACCAACCCGATCGACTCGCCCAGCTGTGACCCTGCAACCACATCAGTCTCCATGGTCGCGGCAACTCCAACTGGTGCTTCAGCTGGTGCGTCGACCGGCTCGTCCACAGCCACGACTGAGTCGTCGCTCTTCTTCTTATTCGCGGCCTCGGTGGGTGCCTCATCTTTGTAACCCTTCCTCTTCTTGGAAGGGTCGGCCTCTCCTCCAATGGCGACTGGTGGCTCCTTTGCCACCGAAGGGTGACAAATATTCTTGACGCCAGTCCTACAAAAAGGCACGATCAACACTTCAATCAACAACCATAACAATTACTCCAAATCGACTCGGAAAGGACTTACTTGGCGACCGGAATGAAGCGTAGACCGGTGCGGATGTGCGCCGGCTTCTCCAACTCTAGGCCTAGTTTGCGACTAAGCCCCGTCTCGAACACGGTCGAAGCCCACGACACTGAAGGCTTCATTGACAATGAAGCTGCGTCCACGGGAACCTCTGGCCCAGTAGGCGCCTGTGCCTCCTTTCACGGGGAAGTCCCTGCGGCCAGAGCAGCCCCCAGCCCTAGGATCGCCGAGAATGGCGGCGGGATCGCCGTGAGGGGGACCTCACCTTACACCACGTCTCTAGCTCCTGGATCCAACGCCTCTGAAATTTTTGTTGAAGCTTCGGCCTCTACGTCGTTGGCCTTGCTGTCCGACTCGAAGTTGGCCGTAGACCTGGGCAGCGACGACGCCTTGGGCACTTTCTTCTTCGCGGGCGAATTCACCTTGCCAGTGTTCTTCGCAGGCGTGGCCACACGCCACGAGCTATGCTCTTGCATGTTGCCTTCGTCTCCTCCATGCTTCTCGAGGCTTCGACTAGCCTCGAGTTCGCAGTGCTATTGCCCGAAGGTCTTCCGAGCCGCGGGCACGGGTGCGGCGAACTCCACCGCCTCGTCTTCATCGTAGGAGGATTCCTTCGAATCTCCTTCGGCCTCCTTAGAGGTCTCTTCATCGGCAGGAGGAAGCCAACCTCCCAAGACTTGAAACAGCTGAAAGGGATAGATAACGTTAGTAAACCGTGACTGCATTTCTACAACTACAAAAACTAGAACTGATAAAACTCACCATTGGCGCTTGGTGTTGGGAATATGCCCTAGAGGCAATCATGTATGATGATATTTCCCATTGTATTCATAAAGATATAAAGTTGTCCTTATATAAACATTTGATGTTGTTTCTACTAAATGTCCTTGGTCATTGAGGTTGTGCTGGACACACAACTTAGACCAATGTGAAGGTTGGCTTGATGAATCGGTTCCACTTGTCATGGGCATGGAGATGCTATTCCAACTTACATAGATTCGGCTAAAGAGTTTAGCGAGTCGGATTGACCCAAATTGAGGTACAATGAACAAGTTGTCATTTGTATATCTCAATCAATATAATCCTTAGACCTGAGGTTATCACATAGTCTGAGTTGAGGATCACCTACTTAGGTTCCGTCAAACGCTGATCCGTAACTGGGCAGTTATAAAGGCAGGGTTTGGGTCGACTGAGAATCAAGCTCTGTGATGTGAATAACCAAGATGGGATTTTGCCCCTCCACTTGGAGAGATATTTTCTGGGCCCTCTCGTGAGATATGATTCAGAAAGCATGGCCATGCACGACTCGGTTAAGTGTTAACCGAGGCGATCGACTAAGAGTTAGTCGGGTGAATCACTTATCTCGGATCAAGAAGAGAGTCGTACTATTTAAGGGATGACAATTATTCGCCTATAGTCTGACAAGGTATATCATGAGGCAAAAGGGACTCGGACGCAAGTCGCATTGGAAAGGCAAGTCGTCATGACTCTTTGGTACTTGGGAGTCGACATGTTCTGCTAGGAGCTGCTACCGACTGATCGATTGAGAGTCGGACTCTAATCGTGTCCGAGTAGCCATGAGCCTGTCGGGTCACACACTTAAGAGCGGGAGCAAGTTCGGATTGGATCTGAACTGGAAATCTGGTTGGGTTGGAACCGAGCCTGATTTGGACTGAGTCTGTGAGTCGGACTCACATGGACTAATACTATAGGGGCTTTAGTGAATGGGCCGCTTGAGCAGAGCCCACGTTCACTCCCTATATATAGTGGATCACCGTAACCCAAAAAGGTTAATCGTTGTTCGGTTAGGTCATTTCATGTGTTGGAAACCCTAGCTCCATAGTAGTCCTGTCGTCGTATCGAACCTAGTAGTTCGCCGCCGGTGCTCCTCCTTGTACGTGTGGATACCAGCAAAGGTGTTGTACGATCAACACCAGGACGATCGGATCGCAAAGGACTGCACTACATCAACTGACACGCTTCATCAGTAATCCGCAACTGTGCATCTAGTGGTAAACCTCGTGGCCTTCTACCTCAGCTAGATCTTGGGATCACCATGTTAGAGGAATTTTTTTGTTTTATCTCTACGTGGCCCAACATTTGGCGCTTTCCCATGGCGGTATACGGGGCTAGCCCAGCTTTCGGATTGACATACTCTGTGTGAGTGATCTTCATCAGCGAGGCGGCGTAGTCGTCGGTGCTCTACTCGGCCATGCATGCCTTTTTTCCATCGTCCCTGCCGGTGTACTTGTACATCCAGTGGGATAGGCTGGCCAGTGGCACCAGTCACCATCCGAGCCAGCAGTTATATAGATTGATGGTCTCCCGCCCCTCCTTCTTGAGCGACCGGATCTATGTCAGCATCTCGTCCATGAACATCCTCTGGTCGTGGGGAAGTTTTGTCATCTATACCCGACGCGGCTTGCTCCTCTTGGTGGAGAATGTTGGGAGCGACACCTCGCCGTCTGGTGTCGACTCGCAGACATAGAACCAACACTTATTCCATTTGTTGGAAGCCTTCTTCGGCAACATGAGGTCGAGGAAGGGGGCCTTGGCCTTCAGCTGGAAGGTGAGGCTGCCCGCCATCGCCGCCCTTCGCTCGCGGACCTGCCCATGGAACAGCTCCTGCCACATGGGAAAGTATAGGCGACATCCCAGATAGCACTTGCAAAACGCCACGAAGATGGCGAGATTCTCTATACTATGGGGCCCCAGATCCGAGGGCTTGATCGAGTAGTAGGCACAGAACCACCGGAAGAAGATCGACATGGGGAAACCAAGCGCCCTTTCTAGATGGCTAGTGAAGCAGATGAATTATCCGCGGCGAGGGTTCGGCTCCGTCTCCCCGGCCACGGGGATCCGCCATTTCCCCTTGCAGAGGATCCCCGCATCTTGAAACGACTTCAGCGACGCTGTGGTACATTTAGATTTTCCCCACTAATCTTTCTGAGGTGCCATCGGGGAAAGGATCTGGGTCCACTCGCTTGCTCTAGGAACTCCGGATCGGAAGAGGATGGAAGACTAAGGAATGCGCGGGGTTGGAGGAAATGCGAGGAAGATCCGCAACTCCCTCCCATTACTCTCCTTATATAGCGGTTGCTTCCCGCCAATCTCGGAGGAGCCGCCGTGGTAATTACGCCAATATTACCGTTGGATTACCCAACAGCTAGTTTGACTAAAATGACGGTCCAGCTTCGTCTACTTGACTCGCTGACCCATTCGCCAAAGCTGCAATTCGACTACTCGCCAATGTTGCGATTCGACTGGTTGCCGATATTGCGACTAGAGAAATATATTGAGTATTCCTTCCTTCATTGAGGGAGTCCACCGCCGATTCGACTGGGCGTCCAAATTGGACTTGTATACTCCGACTGCCAAAGAACACCTCCGACGAATCAACGATGGCCTCGGGGACTACTGATGGGGATATGTCGAATGAGGTATGCCCAGCAGGACGTTCCCTACTGGATTTGACACCTAGCGAGTGGGCCTGCAGGACGGCGACTAGATCATGACCCAAGAAGGATCCTGGCGACTAGAAGCTGGAGGCCCAAGAGAGTAGCTAGGCCTAGTCGGATAAGGTCAAGCCTCCAAGTCCTTAACTAACTCGGTTGTATATCTGTAAACCCTAGCGAGGTAACCTTATATAAACCTCCATAGGGTACTCTCTGGACTCACGCTCCATCATACACCCCATCGACTCGGTGTCTAGCCTTCGAGCTCGCCACCCTTGTAATCTCTTAATAATACAATCTAGCAGGAGTAGGTCTTTACCCTCCGGGGGGCAAAACTTGGGTAATTCCTTGTGTCTTCGCCCTCATCTCGCACCACAGATGTCTGGTCGCCTTTTCCCTTCTTACTACTACTCATTGTCAGTCGCAGCATCTGCCGTGGCCATTCCCACCACAAGCCCCTCCGGGTGAATGCTGAGGGACGACCGGTTCTCATCAAGTCGGCTCGTGAAAGGCAAGGCAGTTAAGGTGGGGACTCCGGATCGTCTAGGCGGCCCAACAATGACAATATCTACCAGGGGCAAGTGACCAGCTGAGCAGCAAGGTCCTCGGTACCACCAGAGGTAAGTCAATGCGGTGGAGGGCGCACCAGCTGGAGACGACAAGAGGCAGAAGGCTAAATTCACCTTCGAGCAGATGTTTGACAGGCCGTGCAAGTACCACAGCGGCGCGTTCAAGACGTCTATGCACACTACTCGGTAGTACAGCTGGACTCGGCAGAACAGGGAGCAGGGTGGCTTGCCCCCTCCCTCCCTCCTAGCGGACCTCCACCATCGGCTAGGCCAGTCAGGAATAACAACAACAATGGTGCCTACCCATAGCAGCATGAAAACTACCAAATGTTCGAATTCACGACGGATGACAAGCGCAACCAGAAGAACCATGCAGCGGAGGTGAACACCGTCATTCCACGGTTCCCCCAGTACCTAAACTGGTCTGAGACTCCAATCACATGGAGCCAGGATGACCAGCTGGAGCTGTTCCTGCATCCCGGGGGCTACGCGATGGTGCTAGACCCCCTGCTTATCTCCAACAAGAGTACCTATCGCTTCTCGTGCGTACTTGTGACCGGTGGTAGCAGCCTCAATCTGCTCTACCATGCCACTATGGAGAAGCTGGGCATCTAGGAGTGTGACCTACAGCCCTCGAGCACTTTGTTCCATGGCGTTGTGACGGTGCCCCCCGTGTTTTCCCTTGGAAAAAATCCGGCTGGATGTCATATTCGGCTCGGAGGAGAATTTCTGGTGCGAACCAATTTGGTTCGAGGTGGTGAACTTGGCTAGCACGTACCATGCTCTTCTCGGGCGCCCGCCCTTGCAAAGTTCATGGAGGTCCCCCCTTACGCATACCTCAAGATGAAGTTGCCAGGGTCGAGTGGAGTGATCACTGTTTCCGACTGCTTTAAGCGGTCAATGGCATGTGCGTTGGAGGGTGCAAAAATAGTTGAGGCCCTGGTCATTGCTGAGGAGAAGTGTGAGATCATGTGCAATGTGGAACTTGCGTAGCAAGAAGTGCCGGATAGCTTGAAGCTGAGTGGTGAGATGGCATTCCAGCCGTCTAAGTTGATGAAGCAGATTCTGCTTGACCCTGCCGAGCCGTCCAAGTGCGTAACCATTGGTGCCGGCTTGGACAACAAATAGGAAAGAACACTCGTCGACTTCCTTCATGAGAATCAAGACATGCTGGGTGTTCTGAGGGAGTTTGCCGAGAACTCACTTCATGTGTGACCGGATGCCAAGACGGTCAAGAAGCCCCTCTGCTGCTTCGCGGAGGACAAGAGAAAAGTCACTGGTGACGAGATCACCCAACTCCTTGCAGCCAGGTTCATTATGGAATTACACCACTAAGACTATTTGGCAAACCCAGTCCTGGTGTTGAAAAACACAAGACCTGGCGCATGTGTATCAACTACACCAATCTGAAAAAAGCGTTCCCGAAAGACCCCTTCTCCTTGCCCCATATCGACCAAGTCATAGACTCTATGTCCGTCTACGATTTAATTTGTTGTCTTTCCTTGACTGTTATTCCGGTTACAACCAGATCCGGGTAATTCGACTGATCAAATAAAGACATTGTTCATTACCCTGTAGGAGGCTTATTTATATGCAACCATGCCTTTTGGCTTGAAAAATGCAGGCACCACTTATCAACATTGCATGGAGAAATGCTTGCACTCACAAATCAGCCGAAACGTGCATGCCTACGTGGACGATGTTGTGATCATAATGAAGGAGAAGTGTACCCTCCTCAATGACCTGGGCAAGACTTTCACGAACCTCCGCTAGTACCAGATGAAGCTGAACCCAGAGAAATGTGTCTTCGACGTTCCAGCCGGCCAGCTCCTTGGTTTCCTCATTTCGCAATGAGGGATCAAGGAGAATCTGGAGAAGATCACGGTCATCGAGAGGATGCAACCTCCTAAGAGCTTTCTTGGTGTCCAGAAGTTCACTGGGTGCTTGGCCTCCCTTAGCCGACTCGCCATCCGGCTGGGGTAAAAAGCACTTCCGCTCTTCCAGCTTCTGAAGAGGACGAACAAGTTCGCATGGACCGCGCAGGCTGATGCCGCATTCCACGACCTCAAGAGCATATCAACAGGACCGGTGTTGGCCATGCTGGCAGAGAAGGAGCCGATGTTGCTCTATATAACACCCACCAACTGGGTCATCAGCGCCGTCTTGTACATGGAGCGCTACGAGGAAGGCAAGGCCCAGCAAGTGTAGAGGCCCGTCTACTATCTGAGTGAAGTGCTCTCCTTCTCCAAGAAAAACTACCTGCATTACCCGCTCTCCCTCTTCTTGCAAGAAGCTCAAGCACTGCTTTCAGGAGCATCCACTCAAAGTGGTGTCCACCGCTCCTCTAGCGGAAATCTTCGGAAGCAAATACGCCATCGACCGGGTGGCCAAATGGGCGAGCTCGCCGCCTACTACATCCAGTATGAGCCTAGGATCAACATCAAGTCGCAGGAGGTGGAAGATTCTTCGTCGATTGGGCTGAGACCAAGTATCTTCCAGTAGTTCTCGATTAGGATTATTAGAAGCTACACTTTGGCAGATCAAAGATGCATGTGGGCTTGGGATACGACATTGTGATCACCTCCCCAAGGGAGACCCGCTGGAATACGTACTCCATATCCACTTCACCACCTCGAATAATGTGGTCGAATACGAAGCACTAGCGCATGGCCTCCAGCTCACCAAAGAAATCGGCATTCGTCGGATCCTCTGTTTCGAGGATTCAGTTTTGGTGGTGCAGCAAGTATCCGGACAGCGGGACGCCCCGTGATGCCAACATGGCTCTGTACCGGTTCCACATCCAGTTGCTCAGTGCCTGTTTCGAGGGGTGTGAGCTCCATCACATCCCTCATGCCAACAATGAAGCGGCCGACTCGCTCGCGCGAGTCGGATCCACCAATCAAGCAATTCCTCCTGGTGTCTCTTTGGAGCACCCGCAAGCCCAGCATCACCCCTCCCCCGAATCCGACTCCATCATCTGAGTGGCGGATCGAGGGGCTGCCGAATCAAAGGACCCGAGGGCTGCCGGCAAGCGGCCACCCACCGGCTCAAAAGTTCCAGTGCTGCCCGACTCGAAGGACCCGGGGGCTACCACATCTCCTCGTGCAGCGTCGCCAGTTGATCCAAGTGGTTCGTTGGCTACCAATTCGGGCATCCCACCCGGTCGCCCACCATACGAGCTCTAGCTCATGCATGAAAGTGTCTTCACCATCCGGGAAGTGCTATATTGGGCACAACCCATCATGAACTACATTATCAACGAAGAACTTCCATAGGATGAGGTGGAGGCCAGGGAAATCGGGCAGCGCGCGCACACATACACCATCATAAACAAAGAACTTTACAAGCGCAACGTCTCGGGCATTTTCTAGCGGTGCGTTGATGAGGATACTGGCTACCGGCCGCTGAAGGAGATACTCAAGGGTGAATGCTGCCACCATGCCTCTTCCCGGGCCATAGTCGCCAAGGCACTCTGCCACGGCTTCTACTGGCCCAACGCGCTTGATGATGCAGAGCAAATGGTCCACGCGTGCAATAGGTGTCAGCAGTTCGCCCAACTGAAGCACATGCCAACTTGGGTGCTCAAGACCATACAAATTACGTGCCCTTTCGCTGTTTAGAGACTAGACATGGTCGGTGCCTTCAAGGAAGCTCGCATGGGCATGACCCATATGCTAGTGGCGGTGGAAAAATTCACCAAGTGGATAGAGGCCAAGCCGATTTGGAAGCTGGATGGGGCCATAGTCGTCACTTTTTTCTGGGACATCATCATACGGTTAGGTTACCCCCACAACATCATCACGGACAATGACATGACTTCGCCAAGCGGTCCTTCGCCCGGTTTTGCCACAACAAGGGGATCCGACTGTACCTTGCGTCCGTCACACATCCGCAGTACAATGGGCAGGTGGAAAGGGCAAAAGTCTTGGTGCTAGCCGACATCAAACCCCGGTTGATCAAGGCCCTAGAGAGCTCACCCGGTTGCTGGATTGAAGAACTCCTGGCCGTATTGTCGAGCATGCACTCCACTCCGAATCACTCAACCGGCTTCACGCCATTCTTCCTTGCCTATGACTCGGAAGCAATCCTTGCGGCGGACATCGAGTTCGACTCGCCCCGCAAGCTCCTCCACATGGATAAGGAGAACCAAGAGGCAAGGGAGGACATCGTGGATCTCCTCGAGGAGGCCCGCGAGCTGGCCCTATCAAGATTTGCACTGTACCAGCAAATCCTGCGTTGGTATCATTCGACCCGGATTCGACCTGTCGCGTGCCATGAGGGCGATCCGGTTCTTCGAGTGGTGTAAGATACCAAGGGCATACACAAGTTGTCCCCTCTTTAGGAGGGCCCCTTCATCATCATCAAGGCATTGCACAACAATTCCTACTACCTCATAGACACGTAGCGGCAGCGTAAGAGCAAGATGGACAAGTCGGACGAGGAGACCGAGCGTCTGTGGAACGTGGATCTACTCCATCCGTATTATACTTCGTCATGAGGCAGTGTATGTATCCTGAACCCTATGAATGAATGAAATATGTGGAACCCGAGCGACACTCGGGGGCTCCTTGCTATACAATCGCATGTTATGTTATTCCGATTATTTCCGCTCTGTTTTCTAGCTCCGTCAACCCCTATCCGGGGCTCACTGGCTAGCCCATCCTGCTGCTCCAAAAACTGGCCTAGTACTATGTGTGGTGCGAAAGGACCACTCTTCATCTTAGTTACAGACCGCAACCCGACTATTTGGCTAGCAAGAGCAAAAATTAGAGGCATCCCCACACAAAAACCGGCAGAGGATGCATAAGTCTAGACATTTTGGCTCAAACATCTAGTGCGTGTGTTCTGGCCACCAAGCCTCTAGTACCGTGCGCAATGTATTGTCAGCTCCCCCTTCGCATCCGGCTCTAGACCGCAACCCAGCTGCCCGACAAGGACACAACATAAACAACAGAGTGCATGATAAATATGTCTGGGCACCCTGAAAAACAGGCGCTAGTTCCTTTTTGGCAAACAGTACTGTAACATCCCAAAAATATTAAACTAGAATCAACTCTAATCATCAAATTTAGGGTTAACAAAAACTTTTCTAATTAAAAATACGAAAGCATTCATATGAGTGTGCATTAGAATTTGGATTCTTTTGAATTGCCATGATTATGTGTTTCCTTGCTTGTAAAATGATTCTTAGGTGAAATAAACATCATCTAAACAATCACCACACTTTTCCCAAAGACAAATAAATCAAAACAAACAAAATATGGGAATGGTCACTTTGGCCAATTTAACTTCCATGCCTACTTTGGCTATCTCTAACTTTCAGAACTTAACATAAATTTGTTTGGATCTTTGCACCCCTTGATAGTACTCATAACAAAGTATCAAGGCCCACCTTGTGATCATCCAGAAACATTTAAATGCATAGTTTAAATGACAGTTCAAAATTGAATCTATATCATATGGGAAGATCCCACTTTTTCAAAAACCACTCAAACAAGCTCAACTTTCAAAACCCAAGCATCCACAGACTCACCAGCACCTACCTAGCACACCCACCAAAAATCTTTTCAAAATTCAAAACTTGAATTCATGTGGTCATTTCATCAAACACCTTGCAGATGCAAATCAAACAAAATCAAAACACTATTTTGAGCAGTGATTCTGGCCTAACTTGTTCCCTCTCTGGACACCACTAGCCTTAGTAGATCATCTAACAACCTAAACTAATCTCTAGCACCACTGTAAGCTGGCCATTGTCATCAATGGTGAGCAGGCCGAGTGCACCCTTGCCACCCACATGTCGACAACGAGCTAGGAGAAGCACCAAGCCTAGACAACATGCCTGGGAGCAAGCCAGCACCCCACCGCCACTCCCTGTCCCAGCCGCGAGCGATGCCAGCCCCTGGACCACACGCACAGACCTTGCCAACCTTCTCTGCAACCATGCTGAGAGCACGCCCCGTGCGCCACGCTCGACCGACGCCCACAGACCACGCGCCGCCCTCTCCGCGTGCATACGTGATCACCACCGTCCCAGCAACCCCGTAGACACGCCGTTTCGCCGCCACGGACCACTGCATCAGGCGCCATAAAAACTTCCGTCGGGCACGCGCAGAGCACCGCCACGTTCCGACCAATCCACACCGCCCCACGACTCGCCACCACGCCGTTGAGCTTCGCCAGGGAGCACAGCATCGCCCCTACCGTCTCCCACGCCGATAGCCCTCTGTGCCGTCGACCACGACGAGCTCACCTTGCGCCCGTCGGTTCCCTCTCGCCAATATAAATAGAGGCCACCCCCAGCCGAATTGAGCACACCATCTCACTTCCCTCTCCTCACTAATCGTTCCACCACGTTCCCGGAGCAAGGCGAGCAGCGATCGCTGCATTGCGCCGGAGCATGCCGCCTCTAGAGAAGAAGGGCGCCGTCGATATCGTCCACCCCAGGAGGAGCTGCCGGTACCAGGAGGATCGCCGTCGTCGACTTCGTCATTCGCCCACCTCGCCGACCCTCGCCTGAACCCTGGTGAGCCCCCGACGACCCCCACCTGTCGTGTTAGGTTTCTGTCTCGCCGACACCGCCCGACGTGGACGATGAACCAGTGCCGTTGGATTAGAACTAGATCCAACGAACCACATTGCCCCTGCATCAGCCGCACTTCTTCGCTCACCGACGCTGCGGGGACAGCAACTTAACCAGCCAGCGTGGCCTGCCAGTGAGCTGGCCCATTTTCTTTTCCCGCGTAGCCTAGTCATTTGAATTTAGCTTTTCTATTTTACTTCAAACATAGTTCTGTACCTAGTTTCAAAAATCAACCCAGCTCGATTCAGTGAACCAAATTTAATGAAACTAATTTTGTTAGAAAGGTTTTTAAATGCTTAATCCAAGCCCGTTGGATTCAAATCATTTGAATCTTTAGATCAACCTTGGTAAAAATAACAAGGCAGAAGCTTTTCTGCATTCAAACATTTTTCAAATTTAAACCATAATAGATTTTGAGTTGATTCCAACTCTCAAAAATCATATTTGATCATACCTTTCAGAATATAGAAAAACATATGGGTTTAATTATAGAAATAATGTTTAAGTAATAAAAGAGTGCCACACAGACATTTCTAGTCACTTTATTTAAATGAAATAAAAGGTTAAACCTTATTAAATTGTGACACCACTTTAAATCACATTCCCATGTACTAAAATATGTGGTGATGACATGTGTCAACATAATACCATGTTTGGTTTGGAGAATATTAAATCTTAAGTAGTTTTTCAATGAGTAGAAATTATTTTTGCAAAAATAAAAGAAATTAAACCAAACTTTAATCTTGTAATATTAGTGATGATGCTAGATCATCTATAGGACCCTTGTGTGTGATGAATGCAAGTAGTTAAGTATTGTTTGGTGATTATGCACCTCGATTTATTCATAGACGCTTAGTACCGACCAAGGATGCGAGGAGGAAGGATGATACTACAAGAAGAAGCCGAGGAGAACTTCAATCGCTCTGCACAAGGGAAGCCAATACTTGCAAGCTTATACTGATACTGATGCAAGCCTAATACTACTAGTTGATTTAGCATGCTAACACTTGCAAGATACTTTACCTATGCAAGCAAACACTTGCTTGTTACCATGCAAACTATATGCCTTAAGCATATGTGATCATACCCACTTGATAACCCCAATCCTAGTTTTACTTGCAAGCTTTCTACTTTATTTTTTTATTTATCAAAGCTCTTGCTTAGAGTTTACTTGAGTAAAATGATAGATACCAGAAAGATAATTGAAGGTTGCATAAAGAGCATAAAATTTGGCCTAAGCTAGATAATCTTGATGTCACCCGAAGGCATGAGAATGTACTTAGTTGAAATTCCACTAGTTTACCACCCCTCATTAGTACTTACCCCACTTGTAGATGCTAGTGCTAAGCATAAAACTTGATCAACTTTAGATGGGAATACTTGGTGAAAATGGTTATGAAATCCTTGGAATGATGGATCATTCTACTGAGATGTTTTGACATGTGTTTCCGAACACCAGATGATTTGGATGATGAAAATGTTGAGGCATGAGCCTTAGCCCTTTATAAAACTGATGGTTGTCTGGATGCAATACCATTCCAATTTTACCGTACAACCACAATACCAGAGAATTCGGTAGGGCTTGACTGGAAACTTATATACCTTAGTATTGGTTCCCTCATGGCCAAGGTCTGAGCTGAGGCTACCTTGTGAAGATTGCCCACTTGTGTAGTACCCAAGATGACAGTTGGTCATGGTTGGGAGGCCAAACTCACAGGAGAGGTGCTTATACTAGGGAGTGTAATTGAAAGGTTTGGATTGATTATCCGCATACTGAGTATGGTGAATTCAGGATTTGTTCCTGACGGATGTATCGAATGTTGTGGTGAAAGTGTACAACCTCTGCAGAGTGTCAAACTATTCGAATAGTCGCTATTCATGTTATGGAAAGTTGGAGTGGCCATACTGTTCCCCCGTCAGATGTTTTCAAAATGACTTGTGAAGTGAATTAAGACTTTGACTTGACCACAACAGAGTTGTGATATGTAATACAAGTTCCCACTTAGGTGTTATCAAACCTCAACTAGCTTTCTTCGTTTCTAAACTTAGTAGAGGTAAATCTGGCTTTTTGCAAAACAACCATAGAACCTAGTGTCCTATTACAAAAAACCCCCTTCCCTTGTTAGTATTAGTTTGCGAGTACTTAAAGAGTACTCATGGCTTTGTCCCTGGCTATTCCCGTGGCCAGACTATGAAGAGGAGTACCAGGAGGATGGACCCCAGGAAGGTTACGACAACTAGGATCATCTCCCATCGTCAAGATTGCCTCGTGACCTCAAGATGGAGCTTCGCCTACGCTACCGTTATTATTACGTATTCTGCTGCTTGAATTGTATTAAGAACTGGATCATGAGATCCTTATTTGTGTAAGACCTTATGTATGGTTTGTAATGGATGATGTACTGTGGTATCCAAATCTGTTATGTTTCGCAAAAATGATAATCCTGGGATTGCGATGTATGGCATAATAGGCATCTGGGATTAAAAATCCGAGTGTTGACAAGTTGGTATCAGAGCCATCCTGACCATAGGAGACCCTAGTTACACTGGACGTTTGAATTAAAAACTTAGTTTCAAAACCAAAGGAAACAAATATTTACAAAAACTTATTCCCCTTCTTATCCCTTTGATTCTTTCATAAAAATTCATGTTCCTCAAAAATTCTTGCAAAATACATAAAATGCGACACACTTTATCACTCTACTAACTTACTCATCCTATATTCTCATAGATGGACGTGAAGTACATCAAGTTTTACAAGTTGGGCAATGGAGGAGACCTTATCTTTGAGCGGGATTTGGACCAGCTTTCAGAACTTCTGGAACGTCCGCACCCCGAGTTCTTCGGATCTCAGCTCAATGATCAAGGAGGAGAAGATCTGCAGTTGATAATTGTTGCAAGTCTCCGAGGAAAGATTGAACCTCCCACTACAGAGGGAATTCAGTTTACCTTAAGAGAGAACAACTGGCTCGATGGACTTGCCAGGGCAATGCAGGAAGCTCTTGCCCGTCTGTGTGGGAAGAGTATCAACCCGATCAAGGGTACTCGCTTTGAGTTTTGTCCAAGGCATGATGCTATGGGACAGCCCCTGGAAGCCCCATAGGACCCCGAGCTCAAGACCCAATTGAAACACCTTAGCTTCATGATGTACGATCGTCAGTAGGAGTTGGACAATTGCCGTGACTACTACAACCTCAAGTCCGCCATCATCAAGACGAAGGATCAGACCATCGCCATGCTCGTGAAGGATCGCAAGTCTCACCGTCGTCAGCTGGACAAGAAGGAGTGCATCATTGCTCGTCTTCGCCACCGTATCTCGTCTTTGGAGGAGACCATCCATGAGAGAGACATGCAGTTGGAGGAAAGGGAGAATGCCGGAGAGGATCTTCGTGGGGACCCCTACTCCTATCTCAGTGATGATGATGATTTTTTGGAGGATCAGGCTATGGATTTCTTCACCGATGAGGATGATTTCGCCTTCATCGATGACGATGAGGATGACGACTACACCGACTCCAAGGAGTAGTAGCAATTTAGCACTAGCGTAGTGAGTAGTATTCGGTCCCACTGTATCGTAGTTTCCAGAATGGTTCTTAAAACCATCTGCTCTTCTTGCCTTGTGGTGTGTGTTTGTATCGTGTGCTATGAATGAATGAATGAATGAAAAGCAAGTTTCTAGAAAAATCTGAGTCAAACTTTAAAAACTTTTCAAAGTCCCTGAACCTTAGAAATTCCCTCTTTTCTCATGATCTATCTCAATCTTCAGATGCCACGCGGAGGAAGTAGTTCATCCCCGGACCCGATGTTGCAGATCCTGCAAATGTTGGTTTCTGACCGCGAAGCTGAAAGAGCCGAACGTCAAGCCAACTTAGCCACCCTTCAGCACATAGCTCAGATGGCCAACAACAACCAAGGCCACGAAAATCATGAAAACCATGGATCTAAGCTCAAGAATTTCCAAAACACCAACCCACCTGTTTTCACTAAGTCCGAAGAGCCCCTAGATGCCGATGATTGGCTGCAAACCATGGAAAACAACCTGGAAGTCGCCGGTGGAAGCTAACGAGAAAGTTCTGTTCGCCACCCACTATCTAGCCGGAGATGCCAGAGCATGGTGGAACAACGTTCGTGCAATGTACGGAGGACACATGATGACCTAGGAGGAATTCAAGGTCAAGTTCAACAGAACCCATGTGCCACCAGGTTTGATCAAGAGGATGAGAGATGAGTTCAGAGAACTGAAGCAAGGACGGATGACTGTAGTGGAATACCGTGACAATTTTTTGTCATTAGCTAGGTATCCCCCGGATGAGATCGACACTGAAGCCAAGAAGAAGGAGAGATTCTTGAATGGACTGCACGATGAGATGCAGACTGTGTTGGTCAATATCCCCTTTGCAGATATCGAAGCCCTTGTCGACTCTGCCATCCAGATGGAAGGAAAGATCAACCAAGCCAACGAGAACCGCAAGCGTCGCATGATGCATCAGCCAGGAACCCATCAGACCCCAAAGTATCGCCCCAACCCATATCCAGGATTTGCCCCGACAACCAACAGACCCCCGATGAACCGTCCCACCTATCCCAACCGTGGAAACCCAAGGCCCGGAGGGAATCACAACAACCCCGGAAACTCTGGGAATTTCAACCGTGCACCACCCAAGTTCAACAACAACAATGTTGCCGCCAACACCAACACTGCCCGAGGACTGGAAGCAATGCTGTGCCTGTTGCAGCCAAGGACAAGTCACATGTGACTTGTTATGACTGTGGAAATAAAGGACACTACTCCAACGCGTGCCCCAACAATAAGAATACCGCAGCCCCCAATGCAAATGACCCAGCTCAACAGCAGCGTCGTGTTCAACCCGAAAGAAGATTTGCCCCAGGGAACTCGCTCAACCGCAACGGCCGTCTTTTTCTCATGCATGTTGAAGAAGCTCAGGAAACGCCAGACGTCGTGCTGGGTATGTTTTCTATTAATTCAGTACTTGCTAGAGTGTTCTTCGACTCTGGTGCATCGCATTCATTTATCACCGAAGAATTTGTCTACACTAGTACGATTCAACCAACCAAACTGAAGCATGTTATGTTTGTTCAAATCCCCGGTTCAACCACCAAGGCTAGGCAAATTTGCAAAGCCGTCCCTATCCGAATCCATGGCATAGATATTTATGCTAATCTGATAGTACTCGGAACTAAAGGTTTGGAAGTAGTACTAGGAATGGATTGGATGTCCAAACATAAAGGATTGATTGACTGTGCCAAGAAAGCCATAACCATGACCAGTACAACCGGAATATCAGTTGAGCATATATTTGAAACCTTACCTCGTCAATTCAAGTGCAACAAGAGTATAGCCCAACCTAGCATTGACCAAGTCCGGATAGTCTGTGAATACCCCGATGTATTTCCAGATGTTTTGCCCGGTATGCCCCCAGATCGGGATATCGAGTTTATCATTGAACTAATCCCCGGAACAGGACCCATAGCCCAGAGACCATATAGTATGAACCCGTCTGAACTAAGCGAATCAAGAAGCAACTGGATTCCATGTTGTAAATTGGATTAATTCAACCAAGTGCGTCACCATGGAGAGCACCTGTCTTATTTGTGGACAAGAAGGATGGAGGTAACCGTTTGTGTACGGATTATCGGAAGTTGAATGATGTCACCATCAAGAACAAGTACCCATTTCCCAAGATAGAAGATTTGTTTGATCAGTTGACCGGTGCCAAAGTGTTTTCTAAGATTGATCTTAGAACAGGCTATCATCAACTCAAGATTCGCGCAGAGGATATCCCAAAGACTGCCTTTACCACCAGATATGGATTATACGAGTATACAGTCATGTATTTTGGATTAACCAATGCCCCCGCTTATTTCATGAATCTCATGAATAAGATTTTTATGGACTTCCTGGATAAGTTTGTCGTTGTTTTCATCGACGACACTCTGATTTATTCCAAATCGGAAGAAGAACATGAGCTACACCTAAGGACCATTCTTGGAACCCTTAGAGAGCATTAGTTGTATGCCAAGTTTAGCAAATGTGAATTCCGGTTACAGGAGGTAGGATTCCTCGGCCACATTGTCTCAGCCGGAGGAATTGCCGTTGACCCTGCAAGGGTGAAAGATTTTGAAGATTGGCAAGCCCCAACCACCCAAACCCAAGTTCGTGCATTTCTCGGATTGGCGGGATATTACCGCAAATTTGCAGAAGGATTCTCGAGTATCGCTAGACCCATGACCCAATTGCTGAAGAAAGACAAGAAGTTTGAATGGACGGACAAATGTGAAGCGAGTTTTCAAGAACTCAAGAGAAGATTGATTTCATCCCCAATCCTAATCATGCCGGATATCACGAAGCCCTTTGACGTGTATTGTGATGCATCCAAGATCGGTCTCGGATGTGTGCTAATGCAAGAAGGCAAAGTTATATCTTATCTATCCCGACAACTGAAAAAACATGAGCAAAATTACCCAACCCATGACCTCGAACTCGCAGCCATAGTTCTAGCCCTGAAGACATGGAGGCACTACCTGATGGGAAATCGTTGTGAGATTTATTCAGATCACAAGAGCCTGAAGTATATATTCACTCAGAAGGAGCTGAATATGAGACAGAGAAGATGGATTGAGCTAATCAAGGATTACGACCTGGACATTCATTATCACCCCAGTAAAGCCAACGTGGTAGCAGATGCCCTTAGCAGATTGCCGTGCCACTTGATCTCCATGATTTTGAAGGAGCAACCAAATTTGCACAAAGAGATGGAACATTTTCGAATGGAATTGGTAAGTGAAGGATTTTTGGATAGCATAGAACTTCAACCCACTTTGATTAGCCAGATCAAAGAGGCGCAGAAAGGAAATGCTAGTATCGACGGAATCAAGCGTCGTATCGGTACAGGCAAAGTAACCAGATTTATCGAAGACGAAGAAGGAGTTTTGTGGTACAAATGACGCCTTTGTGTACCAGCAGATTCTGAGTCGAAAGAAGTTATTTTGAAGGAAGCTCATGATACTCTTTATTCTATCCATCCCGGAGGAACTAAGATGTATCAAGATTTGAAAGAGCAATTTTGGTGGCATAAGATGAAGAGAGAAATCGGAAGCTATATCGCCAAGTGTGATATATGTCAGCGAGTCAAGGAAGGACACCAAAGAACCGTTGGATTGTTGCAACCATTGCAGATTCCGGAATGGAAATGGGATTCCGTTGGAATGGACTTTATCACCGGATTGCTTACTTCTAGTAGGGGAAATGACTCTATCTGGGTCATAGTGGACATATTGTCCAAAGTCGCCCATTTCTTACCCGTCAAGACCATATATCAGAGTTCGAAGCTAGCGGAGTTATACATCGCTAGAATCATCAGTTTGCATGGAGTCCCTAAGAACATCGTATCGGATCGAGGAAATCAGTTTACCTCGAGATTCTGGAAGAAAGTCCAAGAAGGTTTATGAACCCGCCTAGATTTCAGCACAGCTTATCACCCTCAGACCGACGGACAAACGGAGCGAGTAAATCAAATACTCGAATATATGCTGAGAGCATGTGTGTTAGAATATGGATCTAACTGGAAAGACTGTCCGCCATTCGCAGAATTTTCATACAACAACAGTTATCAAGCTAGTTTGCAAATGGCCCCATTTGAATTCATGTACGGAAGGAAGTATTGCACCCCTTTGAACTGGTCAGAAGTAGGAGAGAGTCAGATTTTTGGACCTGATATCCTACGGGAAGCGGAAGAGAAGGTTCACAAGATGCATGAGCACCTCAAGACCGCCCAGTCCAGACAGAAGAGTTACGCCGACAAGAGACGTAGATACCTCGCCTTTAACATCGGATATTTTGTGTATCTGAACGTGTCGCCATTGAAGGGAATGCAACGTTTCCAACTCAAAGGAAAGTTAGCCCCCAGATATATCAGACCTTTCAAAATTCTGAACCGTCGAGGAGAAGTGTCGTATCAATTGGAACTACCCGAAGATATGTCAGCAGTGCACAATGTGTTCCATATCTCATTACTTCGCAAGTGTCTCGAAGTCCCAGAGAAGACCGAAGTGTTTAGGAATATCGATCACCGGACCATAGAGATCAATGATGACCTGACCTATCCCGAAGTACCCATCCGTATTTTGGAAGAAGCTTTCAGAACTACCAGAACCCAAAGCATCAAGTTTCTCAAGATTCAGTGGAGCAACCACACAGAAGAGGAAGCTACCTGGGAGCACGAAGATCACATCAGGACGGAGTTTCCCGATCTCTTCAAATCCTAGGTAATCTTTTCGTCCTTTTTCAAATCTCGGGACGAGATTTTGTTTAATGGGGGAAGGTTTGTAACATCCCAAAAATATTAAACAAGAATCATCAAACTCTAATCATCAAATTTAGGGTTAACAAAAACTTTTCTAATTAAAAATATGAAAGCATTCATATGAGTGTGCATTAGAATTTGGATTCTTTTGAATTGCCATGATTATGTTTCCTTGCTTGTAAAATGATTCTTAGGTGAAATAAACATCATCTAAACAATCACCACACTTTTCCCAAAGACAAATAAATAAAAAAACAAAATAAGGGAATGGTCACTTTGGCCAATTTAACTCCCATGCCTACTTTGGATATCTCTAACTTTCAGAACTTAACATAAATTTGTTTGGATCTTTGCACCCCTTGATAGTACTCATAAAAAGTATCAAGGCCCACCTTGTGATCATCGAGAAACATTTAAATGCATAGTTTAAATGACAGTTCAAAATTGAATCTATATCATGTGGGAAGATCCCACTTTTTCAAAATCCACTCAAACAAGCTCAACTTTCAAAATCCAAGCATCCACAGACTCACCAGCACCTACCTAGCACACCCACCAAAAATCTTTTCAAAATTCAAAACTTGAATTCATGCGGTCATTTCATTAAACACCTTGCAGATACAAATCAAACAAAATCAAAACACTATTTTGAGCATTTCGCCTAACTTGTTCCCTCTCTGGACACCACTAGCCTTAGTAGATCATCTAACAACGTAAACTAATCTCTAGCACCACTGTAAGATGGCCATTGTCATCAATGGTGAGCAGGCCGAGTGCACCCTTGCCACCCACATGTAGACAGCGAGCTAGGAGAAGCACCAAGCCTAGCCAACATGTCTGGGAGCAAGCCAGCACCCCACCGCCACTCCCTGTCCCATGACGATGCCAGCCCTGACCACACGCAGACCTTGCCAACCTTGTTCAACCATGCCGAGAGCGCCTTCCGGCGCCACGCCGATCGACGCCCACAGACTGCGCCGCCCTCGCCAAGGCATACGTGATCACCACCGTCCCGAAACCCCGCAGACACGCCGTTCGCATACGACCACGCACAACCGTGGCGCCATAAAAACTTCCGTCGGGCACGTGCAGAGCACCCCCGCATTCTGACCAATCCGCACCGCCCCACGACTCGCCACCACGCCGTTGAGCTTCGCCAGGGAGCACAGCACCGCCCCCTACCGTCTCCCACGCTGATAGCCCTCTGTGTCGTCGACCACGACGAGCTCACCTTGCGCCCGTCGGTTCCCTCTCGCCAATATAAACAGAGGCCACCCCCAGCCGAATTGAGCACCCCATCTCACTCCCCTCTCCTTACTGATCATTCCACCACGTTCCCGGAGCAAGGCGAGCAGCGCATCGCCGGAATTGTGCCGGAGCAGGCCGCCTCTAGAGAAGAATGGCGTCGTCGATATCGTCCACCCCAGGAGGAGCTGCCGGTACTAGGAGGATCGCCGTCGTCGACTTCGTCGTTCACCTGCCTCGCCGACCCTCGCTTGAACCCCGGTGAGCCCCCGATGACCCCCACCTACCGCGTTAGGTTTCTGTCTCGCCGGCGCCGCCCGACGTGGACGATGAACCAGAGCCGTTGGATTAGAACTATATCCAACGCACCATGTTTCCCTGTACCGCTTCGCACCCCCCGTCTCACTAACGCGTGGGGACAACAACTTAACCAGCCCGCGTAAGAGCTATGCGTAGCAGGCCGGCCCATTTTCTTTTCCCGCGCAGCCCAGCCGTTTGAATTTAGCTTTTCTATTTTAGTTCAAACATAGTTCTGTACCTAGTTTCAAAAATCAACCCAGCTCGATTCAGTGAACCAAATTGAATGAAACTAATTTTTTTAGAAAGGTTTTTAAATGCTTAATCCAAGCCCATTGGATTCAAATCATTTGATTCTGTAGATCAACCTTGGTAAAAATAACAAGGCAGAAGCTTTTCTGCATTCAAACATTTTTCAAATTTAAACCATAATAGCTTTTGACTAGATTCCAACTCTCAAAAATCATATTTGATCATACCTTTCAGAATATATAAAAACATATGGGTTTACATACAGAAATAATGTTCAAGTAATAAAAGAGTGCCACATAGACATTTCTAGTCACTTTATTTAAATGAAATAAAAGGTTAAACCTTATTAAATTGTGGCACCACTTTAAATCACATTCCCATGTACTTAAATATGTGGTGATGACATGTGTCAACATGATCCCATGTTTGGTTTAGAGAATATTAAATCTGAAGTAGTTTTTCAATGAGTAGAAATGACTTTTCCAAAAATAAAAGAAATTAAACCAAACTTTAATCTTGTAATATTAGTGATGATGCTAGACCATCTATAGGACCCTTGAGTGTGATGAATGCAAGTAGTTAAGTATTGTTTGGTGATTGTGTACCTCGTATTTATTCATAGACGCTAGTATCGACCAAGGATACGAGGAGGAAGGAGGATACTACGAAGAAGAAGCCGAGGTGAACTTCAACCACTGCTCTGCACAAGGCAAGCCAATACTTCCAAGCTTATATTGATATTGATGCAAGCCTAATACTACTAGTTGATTGAGCAGGCTAACACTTGCAAGATACTTTACCTATGCAAGCAAACACTTGCTTGTTACCATGTCAACTATATGCCTTAAGCATATGTGATCATACCCACTTGATAACCCCAATCCTAGTTTTACTTGCCAGCTTTCTACTTTATTTTTTTCTTTATCAAAGCTCTTGCTTAGAGTTTACTTGAGTAAAATGATAGATACCAGAAAGATAATTGAAGGTTGCATAAAGAGCATAAAATTTGGCCTAAGCTAGATAATCTTGATGTCACCCTAAGGCATGAGAATGTACTTAGTTGAAATTCCACTAGTTTACCACCCCTCATTAGTACTTACCCCACTTGTAGATGCTAGTGCTAAGCATAAAACTTGATCAACTTTAGATGGGAATACTTGGTAAAAATGGTTATGAAAACCTTGGAATGATGGATCATTCTACTGAGATGTTTCTACATGTGTTTCCGAACACCAGATGATTTGGATGATGAAAATGTTGAGGCATGAGCCTTAGCCCTTTATAAAACTGATGGTTCTCTGCATTCGATACCATTCCAATTTTACCATACAACCACAATACCCGAGAATTCGGTAGGGCTTGACTGGCAACTTATATACCTTAGTATTGGTTCCCTCACGGCCAAGGTCTGAGCTGAGGCTACCTTGTGAAGATTGTCCACCTGTGCAGTACCCAACATGACAGTTGGTCATGGTTGGGAGGCCAAACTCACAGGAGAGGTGCTTATACTAGGGAGTGTAAATGAAAGGTTAGGATTGATTATCCGCATACTAAGTATGGTGAATTCAGGATTTGTTCCTGACGGATGTATCGAATGTTGTGGTGAAAGTGTACAATCTCTACATAGTGTCAAACTATTCGAATAGCCGTGTCTGCGGTTATGGATAGTTGGAGTGGCCATACTATTCCCCCGTCAGATGTTTTCAAAATGACTTGTGAAATGAATTAAGACTTTGACTTGACCACAACATAGTTGTGATATGAAATACAAGTTCCCACTTAGGTGTTATCAAACCTCAACTAGCTTTCTTCGTTTCTAAACTTAGTAGAGGTAAATCTGGCTTTTTGCAAAACAACCCTAGAGCCTGGTGTCCTATTACAACCCCCCCTTCACTTGTTAGTATTAGTTTGCGAGTACTTAAAGAGTACTCATGGCTTTGTCCCTGGCTATTCCCGTGGCCAGACTATGAAGAGGAGTACCAGGAGGATGGACCCCAGGAAGGTTACGACAACTAGGATCATCTCCCATCGTCAGCATTGCCTGTGACCCCAAAGATGGAGCTTCGCCTACGGTACCGTTATTATTACGTATTCCGCTTCTTGAATTGTATTAAGAACTGGATCATGAGATCCTTATTTGTGTAAGACCTTATGTATGGGTTGTAATGGATGATGTACTGTGGTATCCAAATCTGTTATGTCTCGCAAAAATGGTAATCCTGGGATTGCGATGTATGGCATAATAGGCATCTGGGATTAAAAATCCGGATGTTGACAAGTACTATTATCCGAATAAGAAGCATGCATGACTAGTATATTAATAGAAGTTTTTTCCGTATGTTTTTGCACAAGCATGTCGATTCAGATCTCAAGTGCAGATAAGAGTCGAAGCACCTGTCTCCAACAACTACTCCGAATCTCGGGGGCTACACCCAGTGGGTAAGATGGTGCGCCCGCACTAGAAACATGTAGCTCCCGGCTAGAAGTGACCAGCTGGTCTGGGCGAGGCGGAGCTAGTCAGAAGCAAGATTGCAAGGAAAGAAAGAACGAGAGAAAGTAAGATTGTGTGGAAAGGAAAGAAATTTAGAAAAAGGCTCTAAGAGGGCAAGATCGTAGTTTAGGTCGGGCCAGGATGCAGTTTCTTTGGTCCAACTAAGGCGGTCCAGTCGGTCGCACAAGGCATTGAAGGAAGGCAAGTTGTAAAGATTCAAAGCACCTGGCTGTGCCAGCTACTTCGAATCTCGGGGGCTACACCTAGTGGGTGCACTAGCGCGCCCCCACTAGAAGTGTAGTTTTTCCCGGATGAAGGAGTCCAGCGAGAGAAATGGCAAAAAGTATTCAGTCCCGACTAGAGGTGACTAGTATGCGGAAAATCGACAAGACATGAAAGCAGAAAAATGAAAACACAAGTGCGACAGTAGTCATAATACCATGATGGGCAAAAGCACACATAATTAACATAAAGGTGCAAGAGGAAAAGCTCCCACAAATCCACCGGTTCAGAAGTGCGACATGAAAAAGGAAAGTTTATACAATTGTCAGGGGGATAACCACTGGGTGGGGAAAGCTAGGCCAAAGTAGGCCGGCTCCAGAAGATACAGGCTGCCTGGCCATCAAGGAGGACAACTCCAGCCGCCTGGCTAGTACCGCCAGGCTGGGTTTAAAGCTTTCCCCGCTGGCCCGTCTAGTCGGGTAGCTAGAAGACCTGGCCGGGTGGACGCTTCCACCCGGCTAACCTCGGATTCGATGGAAAGCGCAAAGAGGGAGATGCTCCTTGCGGGGTACGCCTCTGGATCCCTTCGCCATCAGACAGGCTGGCGTGCTATCATGACCTGCGCTACCCGAAGAAGATAAAGCAAAGTGGTCGGCTGACTGCCAAAGCAGTTAGGGTGACCGTTGAAGCAAGTGTGACACCCCAAAGGAAGCCCGGGTGACTGTTAATGAAGGGAATGACGCTAAAAGAAGCGTGTACTGGGTCTTGGCCAGCAATGAGCCCACAGCCGGCCTTCCTGTAAACCCGTATCCAAACAGTAAACCCTAGAGCCCAAATTTTAATCTACCTCCCCTGACCAGTATATAAGGGCGGGTAGAGCTGGGGTTCTAGGTAAGTAACATCAGTAGTTGCAAGAGATAGCCTCTAGTTCTTCTTCTTCCTCTAGCCTTCGATAGTAGCTAAGGAAATAGCTCCAGGAGCACTTGTACTGGGCGTTCGCCCCCCGCATAGTTGATTTTGCAGGAGTAGGGGTGTTACCTCGCCGAGAGGGCCCCGAACCTAGGTACAACGCTGTGTTTGCAGTTCACCGTGCCCATCCCATTGCATGAGCCACCGATTGCATCCGAGTGTCCCTCTTTATCCATCCCTGATGGCACTGGTGTGTTCCACACCACGACAACAATTCCGCATAGCATCCCAGGGATAATTTCAAACAGCTGGACTCTTGCCGTGCAGGCGGTCCTGGCTGGCTGCTCCTCCTGTCTGCGTGCCTAACGCTCCGGCTCTGGCGTCCGACTGAGAGGTTGTCTCCTTCCCGGCCTCTAGCTCTGCTCCCGCATCCGACTCGGTGAGCACCTCGTCGACATTGGTGTAGTCGGCAATCTTGATGGCGGCGGCACACAACCTTGGATGAGCCTGGAGCATGGCGGTGTGGTCGGCTCCGGCACAGAAGCCCAGTTTGAGATTCTCCAGGCGTGCGTCCTTGTAACAGCTCAGCACCAATGCCAAGGCCATTTCGGCTCCAATGCATGCGGCTAGGTCACGGAGCCGGTCAATCGCAACCACTTTGTCGAAGATCTTGGTGGCGAGGGCGGCCATCATATCCGGCACGGGGTCATCCGACCAGAGGAAATCGAAGACCGTGGTGGAGGCCTTGCGCAAGTATGAGGCCTCCTTGCCCAGCTGGGCGAGAAGGTCCTGCGAGCTGGCATTCTCGCCTAGCACCTCCTGCTGGATCCAGTTGTACGTAGAGCATCTACCTACGAATAGTCGGCTATCAGAAAAACAAGTCAAAGCGAATCTGGCTGGGCAACCCGGATGTCGTGGGAATGGCCATGTCAGACGCTGCGAGTAGTAGAGCAAGGGGAAAGGGCGTCCATCCATCTACAGTGAGAGATGAGGGCGGAGCCATAGGGTTTTACCCAGGTTCGTCCCCCGGAGGGTAAAGACCTACTCCTGCTAGATTGTATTATTGAGAGATTACAATGGGCGAGCTCGGCGGCTAGGGGCGAGTCGATGGGGTGTCTGAAGGAACATAAGTGCTATGCATGCCCTAGGGAGGTTTATATAGGGTCACCTCGCTAGGGTTTACAGATCTACAACCGAGTTGGATAAGGACTCGGAGGGTTTTGACCTAATCCAACTGGGCCTAGTTACACTTCTAGGCCTTCAGCTTCCAGTCGCCTGGCTCCCTCTTGGGTCGCGGTCCAGTCGCCGTCCTGCAGGCCCACTCGCTAAGAGTATGATCCGGTAGGAACGTCCTGCTGGGTATACCTATTGGGGATATGCTATATGGGTATCCTCATAGCATGTCTCTTATCCGACTAACCCGGGTGGACCATAGTCGGTAGCGTGGCCTATGGCCTGCTGGGTGGCCCAGTTAGGTGGATCCAGAAGGGAGGCCCATGCCGGATAAAGGAAGGCTACGGTGGAGTCACCAGCGTACCCGGAGCCTTGGAGTGCAAGATACGCAAGACTAGTAATAGACGGTGTAGAACTCTGTAACCTATCCGGCTAGGAATTTTCCCTGTAACCCTAGGACCTGGCGACTATATAAGTCAGGCCTACGGGAGCCTTTAGGGCATCGATTCAGACAACCTCGCACAGCGAACCTATCTCTGTAACTCGGCGTATTGCCATTATAGTGATTTATAGAAGGAGTAGGATTCCGCCACCGTTGTGGGATCTGAACCTGGGTAAGTTGTGTTACCTGCACTCACAACCGTCCGCCTTACCCCACGTCTCTAAACACGCACTGTGAGGACCCCTCCATGGCGTACTCGTCGGCAATACCACGACAGTTGGCGCCCACCGTGGGGCAAGAGGCGCTTCAGGCTCTTCAGCGGACGAGGACCAAGATCTTCGCGGGAATCGGCAAAACCGTAGCCATCGGTCGTGTTCTCTTCTCCAGCAACATTCCGATCGTCCCCCCCGACGAGTTCTGGATCGATGCCCTACGCGGTGCTCGATCGTTCCTATCGGAGACATCCACCTCTTCATCAGCGAAACCGACTCGGGCACTAGTTCCCTAGGAGTCGGAGGACCATCAAGACCCGCACGGACCGCCTACAGGCAGGATACGTTCGCAGAAGGATCGATCTCAGATCTCTCTTCGGAGTTTGCCGGCAAAGATCGGCAAAATTCAAGACCCACCCAAACCGCCCCTGTGCAGGATATAAAGGTGGAAGATCACTTTGTAACGACCGCAAGGCCCGACAACAGAGATCCAAGTTCGTCGGCGTGGTTACCATCTTCGATCTAGCACGCTGCGTTTAGAGAGAAGGCAAAAACCCCCGCGATTACCTGGCCAGGTGGCTCCGTATACGAGCCGATCTAGCCAACTACCCCAATGATGATGCCATCTATCACTTTGTGGAAGGACTGGACCATGGCACGCTTCTTCGACACTCTCTAAGACGGCAACAGGCGTCAGGACGCCTTACCTTCGAAGGCATGGTGAACACCGTCAACAACTACGTGGAGGCTGAAGCGGCAGCGCTCATTGACGGAGCACCTCAGATTCAGCCACCACCACCGCCTCCGGCCGCCATCGTCGCAGCAGTGCCACCACCCCCAGTTATCATCGAGGCCGTCGCACCTCCACCGCCCGTCATCGAGGAAGCCCTGGCACCCTCCGACTCTGTCATTGACGCGCTTTACACTGATTTCAGTGCAGATTCAGAGGAAATAGACTTCAGTCCAGAAGAGCTAGACTCCGCTATGCAGGAGATGGAGGAGGAGTACTCGCGCGATGAACAAGCTCATAACACCGTCATGTCCCGAGGAGTGTTCGTCACCATGGGGACAGCGATGGATGAAGACCAGCCTGGGCAAGCTCCGCCTACGGCGCTGGATAAGGGGAAAGGAACACTTATTGCCGCTGACTATGTTCGCGCAAAAGTCATGCCTCCTCCGCCTAAACCAGTGCAACAGCCGCAGGGACTCGGCACCGGTCCGAGCAACAACAACACCGCAAACTTGCCACCTCCAGCATCCACATCGGCAACAGCCCATGTTACCCCTGCTGATAGAGTGATATAAGGCAATCTCCTCGTTGAGCCACTAACCGTTGATCATATCCGGAATGTGACTCAGCTTGAAGAGAAGCGCCAGCAGCTGCTGGAGGAAGCACAAGCCATCGCGGAACAAGGTGCTAAACTAGATCGAGATCTGGTCAACACGCAGAAGTCCATAGAAAACGCTAGAGCAATGGAGGTCGAGTACAAGACTCTGCTATAGCAGCAGAAGGCTAAGAAAGCTCCGGCTCGCGTCATCAACGATCCTGGTGTATGGCGCAACCTAGGATGGGCTCCCTCAAAGCCGACACAGGCCAATCCATACATTGACAGTGAAGGCAAACAGGTGATGCCCACCCCACTCCTTAACCTCGCCGTCGCCAAGACCCTTCTGGAGCAGGATAGATCGCTAGAGGCAGTACAACAGGTTTATGACCTAGTGGCCAAGGCGGTAAAGCAACAGGAAAAGGCCACCTCCCAGAGGTTTGAGTCTGACCCAGTGCTCTGCCGATCTAGCCAGTACAAACTGCCAAGGGACAGATCTCCCCAGGATGTCGGATCACGGACGGGTTCATCAGAACAAAGACGGAGGGATGCACGCGGCAGGAAGGATGCTATTCCCATATCTTCCGACCACGGAGAAAGAGCCCAACCTCGCCGTCCATCGCCACCGCTCCGATCCCCCTAACGTCAGGAAGACTACAAGACTCACCATCGCACGGATATGCCCCCACCAAAGCAGTGCAGCATCGTCATCCGCGACAACGCGGCACATACCCGTCATGATGAAGAGCACCACCAAGGACATAAGAGCAGGTTGCACCACGACCCTCCACGTCCGACAAGCTACCGCGACAAGCATCGGGCGTCGCAGGAGGGTAACAGCAAGAAGGCTAACCCACCGCCACCTCCACCTCCATCGCCGCCAAGCAGTCACCATGGCGGAAGGGGCCCGCGTCGTTCACGTAGCCCATCCCCTGTTGACAACAAGAAAAAGAACCCGGAGCCATACGACGCACGTTTGCGGATCGATAAAATCCACGAGGCCCGGGAAGGACCATACCTGGGACCATGTTGCTTTGGACCTGCTATACGGTCCGCAACTTACCCCAAAGGTTTCCGGATTGACAAGACCATCAAACCCTATGACGGCACCGCCAAGCCTGCCACATGGTTGCAGGACTACAACAACGCAGTGGAGATTGCCGGAGGCAACCCCAACGTCGCCGTCAAGTACCTCCCATTAATGTTGGCGGGCACAGCCCGTCAATGGATCGACGACTTACCGAAAGAATCTATCTACAACTGGCTGGACATGCAAGAAGCGTTCACCAAGAACTTTGAGGGTACATATAAGCGTCCCTGCACGGTGGGTGATCTACAGCGGTGCGTGCAAGAGAAAGACGAGACATCTCACGCCTACCTCTCCCGCTGGCTGGATATGAAAAATTCCTGCACAGGAGTGCATGCCCAGACCGCCATGGCCGCCTTCATCGATGGGTTGGAAAGAGGCACGTTGCTCCGACATAAGCTAAAGCGCTTGCAGGACAATCATCAGCTTGACTTGAATCAGATGATTCAGTTAGCTAGTGAGTTCGCAGCTGCCGACGATGATGCTCATGGCTCTTTGCCGGCAACGACCGTTCCAACCCAAGCTCGGAGGAACAGCAGTATAAAGAGGAAAACCGCTCCAGAAGAAAAGCAATCTACCGACATGGTCGCCATGACTTTTGCAGGACGAGGCAAAGGCGGACAACGTGGCCGAGGAAGGGGAGTAGGCCGCGGACAGCAGCGCGGAAGTGAAACCAACTCGGCGCCGCTCCGTGTTCCCCAAACCTACAAAGAGTACCGCGACATGCCGTGCCTCGTACACCTCGACGCCACTGGCAAGGCCACCCATACCAATCGACACTGCAAATTCGTCAACGACCTCAAGGAAGACCCGAAGTCCGGCTATAAGCGAAGTCGGAAGAACAGACCGCGAGGCAAGGGCAAGGGGAAGAAGAAGGAGGAGGAGTCCAAGGATTCAAGTTACGTGGACAAGGGCGTTGACCAAGCACGCCGCCAAGGGCGGCGACAAGGCAAGAACCCTTCGCAAAGAAATCCGATCTACCACACTTTCCTTGGCACCCCACCGTTCGGACAACAGAAGACCTCTCTAAGGATCACGATGGCTACTCTCCCCTAGTCCCCGATTACTGCGCTGGTCGGAGGTTCCAATCACTTGGGACAGACGGACCACCCGAACTTGTGCCCACGAAGAACCAGACGCCATGGTCATCAACCCATTGATTGTTGCCAGAGTTCACCAAGTGCATGGTGGATAGTGGAAGCAGCATCAACATTATGTACCTGGATACACTGCAGAAGATGAACTTGACGGAGGCAAACCTAAGGCGGACCAACACCGTGTTCCATGGCGTAGTCCCTGGTCGGGAGGCTCGGTCCCTTGGGTGCATCACGCTTTAGGTAGCCTTTGGCGACATTAATAATTACCGCCAAGAGCGCATGACCTTTGAGGTAGTCCCCTTCAAGAGCGTGTACCACGTCATATTCAACCGCGACATATTCCACACATTCATGGCCAAGCCGTGCTTCGTATACAACAAACTCAAGATACCCAGACCAAACGGAGTCATCACCGTATCCGGAAGCTTCACCAAGGCAAGGGGCTGCGAGATCAATGAAGCAGCCGTTGCAGAAGCTATCCTCTACAGCAAAGAATTCAAGGAGATCCAGAGCAAGGTCAACGACTCAGAGATGCCCGCATCGAAGAAGCAGATCTCCAACTCCGCTCCTGCGTTCAAGGCCGCCATCGAAACCAAGCCGGTAGAACTTGTGGTAGGCGATGCCTCCAAGACCGTCGCCATTGGGACGAACCTGGATCCTAAATAGGAAAGCGCGCTCGTCGAGTTCCTCCGTGAGAATAGGGACATCTTTGCCTGGAAACCTGCCGACATGAAAGGTGTACCTAGGGAACTTGCCGAGCACAGCTTAAACATTGACCCAAAATGTAAACCAGTGAAACAACCTCTACGACGCTTCGGAGATGAGAAGAGATGCGCCATTGGCAAAGAGATAGCTAGGTTACTTAAGGCTGAGTTTATTCGAGAAGTCCTTCACACCCGATGGGTGGCTAATCCTGTACTTGTCCCCAAAAAGGGAACCAATGAATTAAGAATGTGCGTTGATTATACCGGCTTGAACAAAGCATGTCCCAAAGATCCGTTTGCTTTGCCTCGCATTGACCAAGTAATTGACTCGACGGCTGGCTCGGAACTTTTGTGTTTTCTCGATGCATACTCAGGATACCACCAGATCAAGATGAGGAAGTCAGACCAATTGGCCACTTCGTTCACTACCCCATACGGCACGTTTTGCTACGTCACAATGCCCTTTGGGCTAAAAACGTAGGTGCTACCTACCAGCGGACAATGCAACGTTGCCTCCACGACCAAATTGGTCGGAACATTCACGCTTATGTGGACGATATCGCGGTGATGTCTAAAAAATCAAACGACTTAATCTCCGACTTAAAAGAGACCTTTGATAATCTCTAGAAATACAACATGATGCTCAACCCTAAGAAGTGCGTCTTCGGGGTTCCAACCGGCAAACTGTTGGGCTTCATTGTTTCCCAGCGTGGAATCGAGGTCAACCCGGAGAAAATCAATGCCATCTTAAACATAAACCGTCCGACATGCCTAAAGGACATCCAACGACTAACAGGTTGTGTTGCAGCACTTAGTCGGTTCATTAGCCGACTTGGAGAGAAGGCTTTGCCGCTATACAAGTTGCTGAAGAAGGCGGACAAATTCACGTGGACAGACGAAGCAAATGCATCATTGAAGCAGCTCAAGGAGATTCTTTCCTCAGCGCCCATCCTTGCAGCACCCGAGCCTGGTGAGCCCCTGTTAATCTACATGGCGGCAACCAACCGGGTTATCATCATCGTCGTCGTGGTAGAACGGAAGGAACCCGGCTATGAGCACGGCGTTCAACGACCAGTTTACTATGTAAGCGAAGTCTTGAAGGAGTCCAAGCAGCGTTACCCGCACTACCAAAAGATAGCTTATGGAGTATTCCTCGCTTCACGGAAGCTGAGGCATTACTTCCAAGAGCACCCAATCACAGTAGTGAGCAAGACTCCACTGTCCAACATCATCAACAACAGCGACACTACAGGAAGGGTCGCGAAGTGGGGCATTGAACTTGCCGCCTTCGAGATCACCTACAAGAGACATGACGCTATCAAATCACAAGCCTTGCCGGATTTCATTGCAGACTGGACGGAGATGCCAGATGCTACTACGTTGCCGGAGCCAGAGTACTGGGTGATGCACTTTGACGGATCAAAGCTGCTCAACGGCTCGGGGGCTGGTGTATTGCTACAGTCACCAAAAGGAGACAAGCTACACTACGTTCTGCAGATCCACTTCGAGGCTACAAACAACATGGAGGAGTATGAAGCACTCATTCACGGATTACGTGTAGCCAAGGACATTGGCATCAAGCGCATAGTTTGCTGCGGAGATTCCGACTTGGTTGCCCGATAGTGGTGGCACTGTAATGTGGAACCCTGTGATGGCGGCATATCGCGACAAAGTAGATGAGATAGCCAAGAGCTTCTTAGGCTACGAAGTCAAGTATGTGCCTAGGGAGCAAAACGAGGCGGCTGATCTATTATCTAATCTTGGATCAGGGCGCAAGAAAATTCCACCAGGAGTTTTCCTAGAGCATCTGCGCACACCATCCGTGAAGGGAGCCGACGTCAACAACCCGGATAGAGCTGACTCTTTCATCAACATGGTGACAAAGATCCCTCCGGCTTGGACAAAACCGTTCATGGAATATCTCGAACACGGAACTTTGCCCGACGACAAGGTCGAAAGACGGCAAATAGTACGGCGAGCAAAGGGATATACCATAATCAATGGGCAACTCTATAAAAGGAGCACCACTTGGGTATCCCTAAAGTGCGTTTCCCGGCTAGAAGGAATGGAAATCCTACGCGAAATCCATCTCGGAGACTGCGGGCATCATGACGCTCCTCGATCGTTGGTCGCGAAAGCCTTCCGGGAAGGATTCTACTGGCTGACCGCGAAGGCGGACGCCGACAAGCTGGTTGAGACATGCATAGGATGCCAGTATTATGCCCGACAACCACATGTTCCTGCCGAAGAATTGTGAACAATACCAATAACTTGGCCATTTGCAGTCTGGGGGCTAGACATGGTGGGGCCATTACAGACGACACCGTGTGGGTTTACGCATCTGCTTGTAGCAGTTGACAAATTCACCAAATGGATAGAAGCTAAACCCATTAGAAAGCTTGATGGGGCAACTGCCCTCAGGTTTGTCCGAGATCTAGTGGTGAGATTTGGTCTCCCACATAGCATCATCACCGACAATGGAAGCAACTTGTCACTTGGAGAAGTGGAGGCCTATTGCTCGGACAAAGGCATCCGACTTGACCTTGCATCTGTGGCGCACCCACAATCCAATAGTCAAGTTGAGCGAGCCAATGGATTAATTCTGCAGGGAATCAAGCCACGTCTTGAGGCACCGCTACATAGAGCAGCTGGAGCCTCGGCGGAAGAATTGCCATCTGTGCTGTGGAGTTTACGAACTACACCCAACAGATCTACTGGCTACACCCCCTATTTCATGGTATATGGAGCAGAAGCCATCCTACCTTCCGACATCCTCCACGATGCACCAAGAGTTTCCACCTATGACGAAGATGACGCTGAAGAATCCAGACGCCTAGATGTAGACCTTCTTGAGGAGGAGCGCGTTTTGGCATGCCAAAGATCCGCCATCTACCAGCAGAAGCTAAGCAGCTACCATAGTCGCCATGTTCGGCATCTCTCATTTAAAGAGGGGGATCTGGTGCTCCGACTTAAGCAGAAGAAGTCACACAATTTATCCCCGCCATGGGAAGGACCGTTCATCATAAGCAAGGCACTGCTCAATGGGTCTTATTACCTTGTCGACAATCGCAAGCTCAAGGATAGACCCAACGAGGATCATAAGCGTAAGCGACGTGACCCGGATGATGACTACCTGGAGCTTGATCGGCCATGGAACATAGCACAGCTACGTCCTTTCTACACTTAGCATTTTTATCTAATAGTGTACCTCTTATATGGTCAATGAAATAAAGCTCTTTGGTTCACTCATATTGCTGAGTCTTTTACCTCCTTTAGTGTTCATTTTTGGATCATATAAACCTTTATGCACAAGTTTTGCGATTGCACTTGTGAAAATTCCGCCTACGGGCGTTAGCTTAAGTTTTCTGGTCTACACGTTCTTTGTTGTTTTTATGTGGATTCTGGAGTAGCGACTTTTGACACTCATTGTCGGCGATTTTGTGCTTAGGTTATTGACGGTGCCATTGGGCATCATCACCTAAAGCGCATGGTTCCGACAACGAGTCTTCCAACTCACGAAAAGTCAAGCATACGAACCAAAGTAATGGATAAGCCAGCACTTGCTTAAAAAATATATACATACTGGAACTTAATCCTTGAGTAGCACGATACGATAACCATTGTTTTTCCGCCTTAAAGGTTACATCAACATAGTTTTTCCGCACACAATCCAGAGGTGAAACAGAAATTACAAAGTGTTTTTTTCACTCTTTGGGCGCAGGAGACTTGGAGGCCGCATCATCACTAGCCGGAGAATCACCCTCAGCATCGGTGCTATGGTGAGACTCGGAGGATTCTGGGTCGGCGTTGTCGAGAAAGTTCCTGGGCATGAAGACGTCCACATCCACCAATTCGGCAACCCTGGTATCATACCCCACGAGTGATGACAAGATGGCGTCGTGATCAATCTCCTTGCCGTCATCATCTACGTCAGGGATACCAAATGTCACCCTGTCGATGTCGGCATCTTCATAGTGTGCCTTCACCATAGACAACGCCATCCTTGCACTAGCCCGTGCACATAAAGCTTTCTAGCTTGCAATACGCTCGGGGGCTCGGCGCAGAATCTCCGAGTACTTCACCACGGAGTCCGAGGACTTGATATAAATCTGAAGGGGCTTGGCGATCTTCTTGGCTTGGGCGATGGCGGTGTTGATGAAGTTGCCGACAAGAATCATGCATTCCTTGTCCGAAGGAGGCGAGCGGGTTAAGCCCATGGGCGCTGCAAATTCTGACAACGACTGCATGAGTTAAAAAAATCCTAAGTATCCATACTACAGAACTACAAGGCGGAGGACACTTACTGAAGATGCTGGCCTTAGCCTGCCAGACGACGTCCGCCAAGGATTCCTTCTCTTGATTAAGGAGCTTGAACGCCTCGCTGTGGCGAAGGTTCTGCTCATCGGCAGCTTGCTTCTGATCCTTTAGGATCGCAAGCTCCTCTTTCAAGCGATTGATCTCAGCGGAGGCGGAGTCCTGCAGGGCTTTCATAGAATGCTTGTGTATCTGCAACATTTCTTCCCTCTCCTTCTTAAGGATCTTGTTCTCGCTGTCCAGCTGCTGGATATGCTTGGACAGCTCGACAATATCCTTAGCCTTGGCAAGATGTTCTGCAAGTCGGAGAAAACAAAGTACACATCGAGTACTCGGAGATTATGGGCATAAAAGTAAGACGGAAATGCGCAAAAAGAAAACAGACTCTTGTTTTTGATGATCTGTTCCTTCAAGATGGCGGTTTTACCCTTTTTAGCTTCAAGGTCCGCGCGCATCTTCTGATACTTCTCGTTGGCCATGCCCCTCCGAGCGTTCTCGTTCTGTGGAAATAAATACAAAGTTAAGTCGTTGTTTAGTCTGCTTGGAGTTTCTAGTCGGAAATTTTCCACCTAGATGCTCGGGGGCTACAGCGAGAGTTTTTAACTTAGCAATATGCTTAGCTTTTCTTTAAGCATCTAGTCGGAGCTAATTCAGTTCTCAACTAGAGGCTTGGGGGCTACAGTATAAAGTTCTAACTCGGAAAATGTTTAGCTTTTCTTTAAGTATCTAGTCGGAACTAATTCAGTTACAACTAGAGGCTTGGGGGCTACAGCACTTAAATGTATGAACACTGTGTATGTTACTCTTAAAGCATCTAGTCGGAATAATTCATTCCATCTAAATGCTTGGGGGCTACAGTGCGAGTTCTTTCTAACTTAGTTTCTCTTAGAGCATATAGATGCAAAACCTATGGTTTTCCGTCTACATCCTCGGGGGCTACAGTGGGATGCTCATATAAAATGAAAAAGGTAAAATAAAACTTACAAGCGCGATGATCTTGAGGTTTGTAGCGCTCTCGGCCAACAGCTTGCCAAAGGAAACGCTGTTTCCTCGCAAGATGTCTGCTTGTCGGAGCAGATCCTCAATACCGCACGTCGGAGATGACGGCACTCCTCCAAGAACCATAGTTGTGTTACCTGGCAGGAGCGCCGGGTAAACTATTTTCGGAAATTCGAAGGGTTTCTGAGGAGCGGAGGTGCCGCCTTCGGTAGAGGTACTAACTCCCAGCATCGCCTTGCCGCTACCGATGGCAACCTTAGCCGGAGCTTCAACCATTTGAAGAGCAGCGCTCTCCTGCGTTGCCTGCTCGCCGACAACAGCGAGCTCGGTAGAGGCGCCAGAATCCACTTCCATGGCGGAAGGGCCTGGTACCTCCTGAACTTGGGATCTTGTCGGAGTAGAGGAGGGCTTGACGGCAGGAGTGGCAGGGGCAATGGCAGGAGAGGAGTCGCGATGCAGCATATCTTTAATATTTCTAGAAGCCCCAAGAGTCTTGGAGGACTTCTTGAGGCTGGTTGTGGCTTTCTTCCTGAAACGTGCAAAATGCATAAGTACAGGAATAAGACAGACAAATGAGACAATGTTGGAAAATAAGAAGCTTACACTAGGGAGGGTGCTTTGGCAAACATTCCAGTGGCTTTCTTCTTCTCCGCCTCCAGGGCGGCAGTACTCTTTTTGGAGGCTCCACCCTCCGTCTTCTTCTTCTTACCTCCGTCGGCAGCGTCAGAGGTGGATCTCTTCCGCTTTCGCGCCAATGGGATATCATCGTCGGACACGACCGTGACTTCCTTCATCTTTGGATCATAGATTTGGGCAGCCAAGTTGCCCTCATCTAGATCGCTAAGATGTTAAGTGAGAAATCACCATGTTAGATAAGATGATATTAGTAAGACGGAAAAACTGGAGCAATGTCATACACGGAAAATAAAATGTCTACCTTTGGGCACTTTCCGTCAACGAACATGTCGTAGGTGAGGGTGAAGCCGCTCTTCTTATCCTTCACCTTGACGATGTCCTTAAGGCAGAACTTGACGGAGTCTCTCGAGAAGTTGTCCTCGGAGATTCGGAGGAATCCCTTCGGTCGCCGGTGTACTCGTGCATAAACTTTGTGCGGTGCTGCAGAACTTGGATCCGACTGATGAACCAGCACATGGCTAGGTCCAAGCCGGTCAGATCCGTTTCTACGAACCACTCGATCCGCCTTATTGCGCGGGAAGCGTTGAGGTCGGAGGGAAGGGAGGCATCAGATCGCCATGTGGAGACTTCAGCGGCGGCTCCATCCACGAAGTCCGGGTATGTTGCTTCTCGGCCTGGCAAAGGAATGTCGGGGCCGTAGAAGTATGTCCGCTGCCAGTTCTTGCATGATTCGTGGCCGACGATGTCGGGGAACCGCCGGCCAGGACGGATCTTGAAGCTTATGGTGCCGCAGTTTCTCAGCTCCTCCCTACTGTGTCCAGCTTCACGCTTGACGGTGAAGAAGTATACAAACAGATCTAACCTAGGCCTAATCCCTAGGTAACCCTCACAAAGTGCCACGAAGTTGCTAAGAACTAGGGTGCTATTGGGGGAGAGGTTGTGGGGTTGGACCTTGAAGTGATTCAAGACAGACAAGAAGAAGTGAGAGATAGGCAGAGAAACTCCACGTACCAGTTGTGCCTTGAGGTACACCTTCTCTCTGGCTTGGGGAGAAGGAGTCACCTCACCGGCCGGCGCCGCCTGCCAGGCGAGCCCCTCCGTCGCGGGGAGGTAGCCCTCGGCGACCATCTCTTGGATGTCGCAGCCGGTGATGTCCGAGCCACGCCAGTCGCCTTTGTGCGAATCTGGTTCCTCGTCCAGAGGCTCCAGCGCCGCCAGTTTTTGGTCGCCGCCGGTGGTTTCAATCACTGCCGATGCGGGGATGACCAGGCCCTCTGGCGGCACGACGATGGAGCTCGCCGGCTTTGCCGCGGCTTCGCTCGACGCCGCCATCGATGGGGAGGAGCTGCTGCTGGCCATGGAGTGCTAGGAGGATGCGAACTGCGCAGAAGGAGGCTAGGGTTTTCGAGGTTTTCGCGGAGAGCTCAAGGAGGCGCGCGGCTGGAGGAAGAAGACGATGACGCGAGAGAATGGGGTGAAAAAGTGGCATGTGTCCCACGGTTACTATTTATCCTACTCTACGTCAAGATTCGTGCAGCTAATCGGACGGTTGCCGCGTAGACGACGTGTTCGTGAAACGTGCGCGGTAATTTCGCCACGTCTCCAACCGTCGCCGCCAATGGTTCGTATCGCTCGCACGGGAGAATCAGATATGATTGCGTTCTCTGCATGTGTGAGTTACGAGGCGTCGCTGACCTATAGCCTACGTCATCATAACTGACATGGTAGATGAGCCGTCTCATCGAAGATTCCGGCATGGACGGATTTAGTCCGACTACGGAAGAGTACGATGGAAGATTCAACATTTCTTCGGCTTACCATTTGAAGATGGAGAAAACCTTTGCAGGGTTCTTTGGGAGAACTACAAGATGTTGCTTGACGATTTGCCGACATCCATCTAGACAGAGCATTCCACGTGAAGAGGCAAGAAGGCACAAGATCTTGGAGTTCTCCGGGGGCTACTATTGGGGATATGCTATATGGGTATCCTCATAGCATGTCTCTTATCCGACTAACCCGGGTGGCCCATAGTCGGTAGTGTGGCCTATGGCCTGCTGGGCGGCCCAGTTAGGTGGATCCAGAAGGGAGGCCCATGCCGTATAAAGGAAGGGTACGGTGGAGTCACCAGCGTACCTAGAACCTTGGAGTGCAAGATACGCAAGACTAGTAATAGACGGTGTAGAACTCTGTAACCTGTCCGGCTAGGACTTCTCCCTGTAACCTAGGACCTAGCGACTATATAAGTCGGGCCTACGGGAGCCTTTAGAGCATCGATTCAGACAACCTCGCACAGCGAACCTATCTCTATAACTCGGCGTATTGCCATTATAGTGATTTATAGCAGGAGTAGGATTCCGCCACCATTGTGGGATCTGAACCTGGGTAAGCTGTGTTACCCCGTACCCGTCAACCGTCCGCCTTACCCCACGTCTCTAAACACGCACTTTGAGGACCCCTCCATGCCGTACTCGTCGGCAATACCATGACAATACCCCACTCCGCATATCCCCATCAGTAGTCCCTGAGGCCATCGTTGATTCGTCGCAGGTGTTATTTAGCAGTTGGAGTATTTGGGTCCAAGTTGGACGCCTAGTCGAATCGGCGGTGGACTCCTTCAATGAAAGAAAAAACTTGTGTCACGTATCCTCAGTCACAATATTTGCGATCAGTCGAGTCGCCAATGTGGCATGTAATTAAATCGCTACTTTGGAGAATGGATCGGCGAGTCGAGTAGACGAAGTTGGACCATCGCTTTTGGTCAAACTAGCTGTTGAGTAATCCAACGGTAATATCGGCGTAATCACCACGCGGTAACGGCTCCTCCAAAATTGGCGGGAGACAACCGCTATATAAGGAGAGTGACGGGTTAGTTGCGAGTATTCCTCACCTTTCCTATGATTCCACGCGTCCTTCAGTCTCCCATTTCCTCCCGATCCAGAATTTCTAGAGCGAGCTAGCGAGCCCTGACCCTTGATCTGATGGCGCCTCCAAAGGAACTGTGGGGGAAATCGAAGTCCACTAGGGTGACGCTGAAATCCTTTTAGGATGCAGGCATTCTCTGCACTGGAAGATGACGACTCCCCTCTGCCGGAGAGTTGGAACCAGATCCGCGCTTGGCGAGTTCATTTGCTTCACCAGCCACCTCGAGATGGGGCTTAGATTCCCCACCTCAATCTTCTTTCGTTGATTATGTGCCTATTACGACATCCAACCCTCAGATCTAGGGCCTCATAGCATCGAGTAGCTCGCCATTTTAGTGGCGTTCTGCAAATGCTACTTGGGTTGCCGCCCGTATGTCCGCCTGTGGCAGGAGCTGTTCCACGGGCGGATTAGTCACGAAGGGGCAGGTGACCCGATGCTGGCAACGGGTGGCCTCACCTTCCAGCTGAAGACTAAGGCCTCCTTCCTCGACCTAATGCTTCCAAAGAAGGCGGCCAACGAGTGGAAGAAGCACTGGTTCTACATCAGCGAGTCGACCCCCGATGGTGAGGTGCCGCTCCCAGCATACTCCACCGAGCGAAGCGAGCTGCGCCTGCTGCAGGTCACTAAGCTCCCACATGACCAGAGGATGGTCGTTGACGAAATTCTAAGACGATTCGTCAGCTTAAGAAGGATGGGCTCGAGACCATCAATTTATACAATTGTTAAGCTAGGCGACGATTGGTACCGCTGGCGATCGTTCCCCTTTGGATGTCTGGTACACGGTGGGGATGAAGAACCAAGGCTTGTGCCGCGAGCGGAAGGCCAAGGATTACTCCTCCGCATTAAAGAAGATCACCGACGAGTATAGCGATCTGAAGGCTAGGATCCCCATACAACGCAAGCATAAAGCGCCGATGGTAAGTTTGTTTCACTTTGTCTATTTTCACGGTCGCAGAGATGCAATCATGGTTTGCTAACTTGCACAGTTATTTCAGCTGTTCCATGTCATGGAGGGCTGGCTCCCTCCCGCCGACGATGAGAGATCAAAAGAGGTCGAGGAGGACCAGAGCGAGACCTCCTCCGATGATGACGACGAGGCGATGGAGTTCGCCGCACCCGCAGCTCAGAAGACCCAGCGACAGCGGCAACACGAGCTCGAGGGACACGACGGGGGTGAGGGTGATGTCCAATAACATAGTTCGCGGCGCATGGCCACGCCGTCAAAGAAGAAATCACCAAAGAAGAAGAAGGAGCCTAAAGCGGTGTCTCCACCTTGGTTGGTGACTAGCTCCGAGAAGACCAGCGCGGTCGACGACGTAGAGGCCGAGGCGTTGACAAAGTCACCAGAGACGATGGACCCTGTCGTGGTATTTCCGACGAGTAAGCCATGGAGGGGTCCTCACAATGCGTGTTAAGAGACGTGGGGTTAGGCAGACGGTTGACGGGTACGAGGTAACACAGCTTACCCAGGTTCAGATCCCATGACGGTGGCGAAATCCTACTCCTGCTATAAATCACTATAAGGGCAATACGCCGAGTTATAGAGATAGGTTCATTGTGCAAGGTTGTATGAATCGATACTAAGTTGTCTGAGATTGTTCCCTAAAGGCTCCCATAGGACCGACTTATATAGTCGCCAGGTCCTAGGGTTACAGGGAAAAGTCCTAGCCGGACAGGTTACAAAGTCCTACACCGTCTATTACTAGTCTTGTGTATCTTACACTCCAAGGCTCCGAGTACGCTGGTGACTCCATCGTAGCCTTCCTTTATCCGGCATGGGCCTCCCTTCTGGATCCATCTAAATGGGCATGAGCCATAGGCCATGCTACCAACTGTGGGCCACCCGGGTTATCCGAATAAGTGACATGCTATGAGGATACCCATATAGCATATCCCCAACAGACCCGTCCATGGTGGAGGATGAGATGCCTCTGGCGTCGATTACCCCTCCGTTCTCGGTAGTCGCAGGGCTCGGGGCTGCCCGGTCGGAGGCATCCCAGAAGGGGGCACCAGCATCGACCGGGGCGGAGCTTCCTGTAGCCGTGGCTTCGTCGACAAAGAAGCCAGCAGTGTGATGGGCTCCAGCCCTGTTCATGACGGGCATCGGCCGCAAGCTGGGCCCAGAATTGGAGAAGCCAGCTCACATCCACACCGGCCTACGTTACATTCCAGTCACCAGGTATGTCCTTGCCATGTCGACTCGGAGTAATACTTTGTAGATGTTGTTTGAGTCGCTGATCGCTTCTTTTACAGTACTGGAGCAAAGAAGATTGGTCACCCCTCGGTGGCCCAGGTACCAGCAGTCGCCTCAAGGGAGGAGGCTGATCCCTCGAAAAAGAGGAATGGGGACGACGCTGAGGCGCCTGCTGAGGGCGCGAAGAAGAAGAAAGGCAACAACATCGTCATAATTTTGGACGAGCTAGCCGATGCGCCAAGCGAAGCACCGGCTGGAGTGGACACAGACGCAAAGACCTACGTGGCCGCCGGGTCGTAGCAGGTTGAACCATCAGCACTGGTAGGGGCGTCCGAGCCCACAACTAGTGCCTCGGCAGCCACGGTGACAACCTTTCCTCGCTTCATGGCGAAGGCTTCTGCTGCGAGTGCCATGACGCAGTCGCCTCAAGTGCCCGAGATACTGGGCACGGACGTAGAACAACGTCGCGGACGCACTCCCTTTGTGTTGTCGTCAGTGGACGCGGTCGAGCTTCACAAAGTGCTGGGTGCAGCTATTCAGGTATGTCTAGTCCCCGAGGATCTGCTCGCTGAATTTCAGCGGGTAGATTCTTATTACTTTGTTGTCCAGTCCCCGAGTGGCTAGTCGCTGAATTTCAGTGTCTAGGCACTTAGGAATTTTTTCAGTGTCCAGCCCCCGAGTGGCTAGTCACTGAATTTCAGCGGCTAGGCACTTAGGATATTTTGTTATATTCTCACATTTCTTTCGATGATGCAGGGCCTTCAACGCGAATCGGCGGAGCGACTGGCTGCCAAGGAGCGCTTGGAACACGACCTTTGATCCGTGTAGGAGGTGAATCAGCAGCTGCAGACGACCGCAAGTATGTCTTCGGATTGGCTTCCCAATTACTTTGCATGTGCTTGAATAGAGTCTCACTCCCGTATTGCTGCCGAGGAGCATTACATCGTGGTTGCCAAGGCCCGCGAGGGTCTTGTCCCGGTCAGCGAGTTGGAAGCTGCTTGATCGTTCTTGCGGAGAGGCGGGTTTCCAAGCTGGAGAGGGAGCTCAAGGACGCCAAGATGGAAGCGAGCTTGTCGGAGGAGAGGGCAAAGGCTGCTGTCGCTGTGGCTGCAGACGAGCGAAACGTCTCCGACGCTCTTATCGCTGGATTGCAGGACGAGTTGTCGGGTCTTCAAGACTTCACCATTGGGCTCTGCCGTCCACTCATTGGTTAGTTCTTTAGACTTGCTGTTACGTCAGCAAGTCCCCAAGTGGGCATGTTGCTTATGCTGACGAGTCCCAGAGTGGGTGAATCCAAAGTTGTGCATCCTTCTGATGCTGAGTTGATGTTGATTGTAGGGAAAATACTTGAAGACGAGCCTAAGGCGTGGACATACGATGCCAAGAAGTGCGTCACCATGTTGGTGGATTCTGCCACCCTCTTAGCGACGTGCATCCGCACATATCTCTAGGAGATCTCTCCCACGAAAGTGATTCCCAGCGAGCTTATGAAGGTGTGGCGCTACCTTGAGAGGGCGCCGACGGTGGTCGACTATATGTCGCGGTAGGCTTTTCGCCGTGGGGCCACGACTGTGCTGAGCCTTGGGCTCACGCACTTTCCGGACGACTTCGACCTCGACGATGTTACCAGCGCATACCCATCGGCGACTGGCTCGGTGGAAATCGCTGAAGTCCTTAGATTGACCACGAAGGCGGCTGCATACTCTGGGTGAGTGCTGGTGATGGGTGAACTTCTTCCATATCAGGAGATGATCGTGACTCCAAATGATGCCGAGCCGACACACCATGATTTCAAGACGGAGCAGCCATTCCGGTCGGTGATGGCGGGCCTCTTGACGATGTACCCTTCGAAACCGTAGGTGCCCGTCATCCGCGTTCGTGGTGGTGGTGGAACGTCGTCCCCGAAACCTGCACAGTAGACAATATGCCGACTGGATTTTGTATTAGTAGAAGTAGAAACGTCTTTGCCCTTGTAAGCGAGCAATATTTTGTTGTTGTAAGGAATGATGGCATATTAAGTCGGTTTGTTTGGATTTTGGTTTATTTGTTGTGCGAGTACCCGAGCGCGTATGCCTTTTTATGGGGTTTACCTCGTGTTTATGTGTGTATGTTTGTTTTTATACTGTTAGTTAGTTCAGGTCGACTCGCCGTGGCTTGTAAAGCCAGTCGTTTGGCGACCCAAGGGGTGCTTTGTACTTAGCCATTTTCTTGGACGCGAACGGGGTCATTTGGGCAAGTCCCCGAGCGTGGTACTTAGCTGTTCTAGTCGCATGCCCAAGGTAGGTGAGGACGAGGCGCATTGTACATGGCGTGTCAGTCCGTCTGACTCGAGGAGCCAGTCGAGCGGCGAGTCCAGGGCACACTCTCATACTTGGTGTGTTCCCGAGCCGCGCGGGTTGAGGCAAGTCCCCGAGCGTGGTACTCAACCATTCGAGTCACTGCGCCGAGGATGTGGAGGACTAGGTCGGTGTATGAAGCGTTTGCATATGTCCTTGTCCGGTGGGCTAGTCGCGCGGGGCGACTCCGATGGGGGCTCCGGGTTGGCATTTTTCATGGACGACGCAAGGCCCGAATTTCTTCGATGCCCTTGCATCGGACTACTTAGCCATGCTGGTGGCACATCCAATGGTTGAATTACATGAGTAGCGTAATGCTGTAGTTACGAGTGTGATTGGCACACGAATTGGAGAATAGACACAATTTGTGTGATTCGATGTATTTTATTGCATGGCGGGGGAATACTGGTCGGAGTTCTAGGTGTAGAACTTCCTTAGGAGATTTACATTCCACGGCCGCTTGTCGTCCAGTTCTCCGTCGCCTCGCAAGTTGATGAGGTAGTATGCGTTGTTGCCAAGGACTTTCCTATGGAGAATGGTCCCTCCCATGGGGGAGAGAGCTTGTGCATGCCTTTCTTGTCCTCGATCAGTTGTAGGACCAGGTAGCCTTCCTGGAAGGTGTGAGTCCAGACTCGGCGACTGTGGTAGGGGCAGAGTCCCTGCTGGTAGATGGCGGTGTGGGAGCAAGCCAGGTCGCGTGCTTCGTCGAGCTGATCGACCCCGTCTGGGCGTGCGAGCTTGTTGTCGGCCTCCGCGTAGTTGACGACATGAGGCGAGTCGTGCTCGAGATTAATCGGCATGATGGCTTCGGCGCCGTACACCATGAAGAAGGGCGTGAACCCAGTCGATCAGTTGACGGGGGTGCGGATGCCCCAAATGACGGAGGGGAGCTCTTTGACCAAGCATACTGGAGTTCGCTCGAGGGGAACTTGCAGTCGTGGCTTGAGGCCATGGAGGATGCTCTGGTTGGGGCGTTTCGCCTGGCCATTGGACTCCGGGTGGGCGACTGAGTCGAGGTTGAGCCGTATGTTGTGCTCCTCACAAAATTCTGCCATGGCGCCCTTGGCGAAGTTGGTGCTGTTGTCCGTGATGATGCTATGCGGGAATCCATAGTGGTAGATGAGCTCGTGGAGGAATTTGGCCGCGGTCTTCCCGTCGCACTTGCGAACTGGCCTGGCCTCCACCATCTTGGTGAATTTGTCGACTGCGACTAGGAGGTGGATGTAGCTAGAGGGGGCCTTCTTGAAGGGTCCCACCATGTCCATGCCCCATACGGCAAATGGAGAGGTGATGGGGATGGTCTTCAGCACCGAGATGGGTACATGCGTCTGGTTGGCGTACTTCTGGCACCCGACGCAGCGTTGGAGTATGTTGACCGCGTCGGCGTGTCGCATGGCTTTGGTGACCAGGGACCGGGTGTTGGCGTGGATATCTTGGAGGATTTTGCATCCTTCCCCTGGCTGCACGCAGCGCTAGAACACGCCTGTTACGCTGCGCTTGTGGAGCTCGCTGTTGATGATGACAAAGTATTTGCAACGGTGCACGATCATGTGTGCCTCCGTCTCGTCTGCTGGCAGGGTCTTACCCTTGGGTAGGCAATGTATGGCGCGATGCAGTCGCTGGGTTCTGCGGCCATAGTGACCATGGCAGGCTCTGGTTGCAGCAGGATCCCGAGGTCGGTCTCCTTCGAGGGAGAGACGGAGGGCTTGTGGACGGTGTCAAGGAAGACACCGGCGGGTGGCGTTTGACGAGCCGACCTGGTGCGATAGAGGACGTCGACCTCCTCGTTCTTGCGCTGGTCGATCCACTCGATAGAGTAGCCGGTGAAGTGGCACCCCCATCTAGTCCACTACTTGGCGGTATTCCAACATGGTGGGGGAGACGGCTTCGCAGGTTCCGACGACATGTGCGGCAACGAGATCGAAGTCGCCGTAGCATCGTAGGCAATTGACGTTCATCTCCTTGGCGGCCCACATGCCATGGAGGAGGGCCTCGTAATCGGCCATGTTGTTGGTGCACGGGGTGAAGTCGAGGTACAACACGTAGCGGAGCTTGTCGCCCTTGGGCGAGGTGAGTATGATTCCTGCCCCTGCACTGTTCGCGTTCTTGGACCTATCGAAGTGAAGCGACCAATATCGCAGGTATGGCAGCTTCTCTAGCTGCTACGCCTCTTCCCAGTCGCCTCGCGGTTGCGGATGATGTCTTGCAATGACGCAGAGGAGACGATCGTGATTGGGTGCTCCTGGAAGTAGTGTGGTAGCCGTCGCTGGGCCCGGAAGACGACGTACACCAGTTTCTAGAATTGCGGGTAGCACTGTCACGAGTCGGTGAGGACCTTCCTGATGTAGTAGCCTAGGCACTGCACGGGGCGCTCCTTTCCCTCCGGTGGTCGCTCGACGACCATGACGGCGCTGATGACTCGCTCGGATGCCGCGAAGTAGATGAGCATCGACTCCTTATTGACGGGGGCGGCAAGTAGTGGTGTTGCGAGTAGCACTTCTTTGAGTGCATGGAGTGCATCGTCTGCCTCCTTGTCCCATTGGAACATGGGGTTCTTGTGCATCAGGCGGTAGAGAGGCATTGCCTTCTCGCCTAACCGGGGGATGAAGCGACTGAGAGCCGTGACTCGCCCCGCCAACTTCTGGAGGTCGCGGAAGAACTCGGGTTTGCCGAGCCGGGCGATCGTGTCGATCTTGGTGGGGTTCACCTCGATGCCTCGCTTGGAGACTACATACCCCAGTAGATGTCCAGTGGGTACGCCGAAGGTGCACTTCCCTAGGTTGAGCTTGATCTTGTACCTCTACAGGTTTGTGAAGGTTTCGGCCAGGTCAGCGAGTAGATCGCTCTGGCGATTGGGTTTGACCACCACGTTGTCGATGTAGACGTGGATGTTGTGGCCAATTTGGCTTTCAAGGCACTCCTGCATGCAACGCTGGTAGGTTGCTCCGGCATTCTTGAGGCCGAACATCATGGCGGTGTAGCAAAAGGCACCAAATGGCATGATGAATGTCGTCTTATCATCCTCCTGGACCGCCATCTTGATCTGGTCGTCACCAGAGTACGCGTCGAGGAAGCATAGCGACTCCGATCCCACGGTCAAATCGATGATCTGATCGATGCGCGGGAGGACGAACTGCTCCTTTATGCAGGCGCTGTTGAGGTTAGTGTAGTCGATACACATTCTCCAGGTCTTGTTCTTCTTTTCGACCAGGACTGGGTTTGCCAGCCACTTGGAGTATTTGATGGGCCAGATGAAGCCTGCAGGGAGTAGGCATTGCACCTCTTTGGCGATTGCTCGTGGGCGCTCTTCGTTGAAGGGCCGTAGCGACTGCTTGACAGGTCGCGCTTTGGTGTCAGTGTTGAGTTTGTTCTCAGCGAGTTCCCTCGTGACACTTGGCATGTCGGATGGCTTCCATGCGAAGATGTCGTGATTCTCACAGAGGAACTCGATAAGAGCGCTTTCCTATGTGAGGATCATGCCCGCCCCAATCGTGACCATCTGGCTGGAGTTGTCTCGGACCACCTCGACGGTGCGAGTGTGCGTGGTGGCCTCAAACGCGGTCAACCCGCCGTTTTCCATGTTGGTCTTCTTCAGTCTTGTGGGGTCGTGTTTGTCGACCCCGCTCACATATCTGGAGAGCTCTTCTGCGTGGTTGGCCTCCGCGGCTATGACGACGTCCATGAGTTGTGCGCCTTTTTCCTTGCACTCGATGGCCATGTCGGGTTCGCCATGGACAGTGGTGATGCCGCATGGCCCTGGGAGTTTCATCGCATTGTACGCGTAGTGCGGGGCTGCCATGAACTTGGCGAATGCTTGTCGCTCCTAGATGCAGTGGTAGGGGCTGTTGAAGTTTACCAGCTCGAAGACGATCTACTTGGTGTGGAAGTTGGCTGGTGTGCTGAAGGTGACTGGCAGCGTCACCTTGCCGATCGAGTACGCCTTCCGACCGGGGACGATGCCGTGGAAGGTGGTGAGGGTCATCTTGATCATCGACTATGGGAGCCGCGGTCGCCTGAACGTGTCTAGGTAAAGAACATTGATGGAGCTCCCGCCGTTGATCAACCTCTTGGGGAGCCAGTAGTCGCCCACTTTGGGTTTGACTACGAGGGCGATTCGCCCGGGGTACTCGATCCGCGACGAGTGGTCCTCGCGGCTCCACATGATGCGCTGCTCGTACCAGTTGAGGAAACGGGGGATGTCGACCTGGGACACCGCATTGATGGTGACGGCGCTGGCAATGACCTTCTTCTCGAAATTGGTGCCGAGCCCAGTGAAAGTGTGGAGCGAGTCGACATCGTTCCTGAATGCGCTGGCGTTTGGCGGGTTGGTTTTGGGGTCCTCCCTTGCTCACCGTGGCTTCTCGATCTCCTTCAGAGAGTGGCAGTCGGCGGTTGTGTGCGTGGCGGGTTTTCGTTCCCTATTGTGGAACACACAGGGTTGGTTGAGGAGAGCGGCGTGGTCGAATTTCGGCCTCGCCTTGTAGTTACCACTGTCGTGGTGGTGGCCACGATCGTGGCGGAAGCTCTTGGGGTCTCGTGGTGTGTAACCAGTGTTGGCTACAAAGTCGACTCGTACGTCGCCGTGGCGCTTGCTGGTGAGGCGAGTGTTGCGGTAGCGCAGCTCATGCCTTCTTCCATTGTCGTGGCTGCTTGGGCGGCGATTCCCACCCGACTCATCATCGGTTTCTTTTGTTCAGATCTTCCATCGCGTACTTCTTGGCGATCTCGAGGAGGTCTGGGATGTTGTCGAGTGTCTTGTACACCCGCTTGATCTTGGCAACCAGCGGCTCATATCGGCAGGAGTTCTTGAAGCAGTGTATTGTCCTGTCCGGCTGGACGCCGTCGGCGTTGATCCACAGGTCCTGCCACCATTGGACCTAGTTGCAGGTCGACTCGCGGGGTCCTTGGATGCACCGCTCCAGATCCTCGATGGTGGTGGCACGGGTGTAGGATCCCTGGAAGTGCCTGATGAAGGCCACATGCATTTCCTCACAAGAGTCGATGCTGTCTGCGGGGAGGGTGTTGATGCACTGCCAAGTCGCTCCCTCCATCATTAGGGGGAGGTAGTGAGCGGGGAGGAGATCAATGTGGCCAGCGATTCCCATCGCCATCAGGTATGTGTCAAGCCACACAACTGGGTCGCACGTGGGATCGTACTTTTCGATCTCCTTCAGCGCTTTGAAGTTTGCTGGGTATTTCTCGCCTCGGATCATTGGTCCACAGCATTGTGGTCCGACTCATATGAGCGAGCCACTTGTCTCGCCATTGTTGCGATTGGTGAGGGTGTGCCTCAGGTCGTTGGCTGGCGAGCTCGCCAACTCTGGTTGTTGATGTTGTGGTGCGCGCGTCGACTGGGTGCCCATTGGTAGTGAACATGTTGTTCGGTGGCTGCGGGTCGTTGGTGGAGAGCGCTGGGTGCGCGGCCCATGGTTGGTGTTGCAAAGGCTCTAGGGGTGGGAAGTTGAGTGTGTTTGCCATCGATGGGCGGACGCTCGAGGCCGCCCTCCTTCCGGAGGAGCGGGAGTACATGCGCCCCCGCGAGTCAGCCCCTGCGACATGCTGCTCGACGACCTTGGTGAGTAGGGCCTTGGCGTACTGGACTTGTAGCGCGCCCTCCCCTTTGACGTTGAGGTTGGCGACCACTGCCTGCCCCGCTATGACGTTGTTCATCGGGGTGGAGTACAATGGAAGGCCATTCGCGTCCCGCTCTTGCAGAGAGATGAGGATTGTCAGCTGGTTGGGAGGGGCGCGCGACCGTATGGTGGTGGGGGAGATCCGCTCGTCGGTTCTTCGGGTGGCAGGTGGAAGCTGAAGCCTGGAGGCACATTCTCGTAGATCACCCGCTCGATCACACGGGCGGGATCATTGTCTTCATCGAAATCAGGGTGCGGCCCTGAACGGTGGGGTTCAATTGCGTCTTGATGCGGTGCTGGTGGTAGAGCGAAAAATCTTGCGCCATGGCCTGTTCGAGGCGAATTTTTTCACGCTCGGCTTGTTACTTGCTCACTACCTCCTCTAGGCGCAGGCGGGCTTCCTCGACTTCCCCCGCCATTGCGGTCGGCGGGATCGGTGTGGAGAAGGGGTCTGGCAGGGCACTCGCGCCTCTCGCCACGTAGGTCATGATGAAACGACCAGATCCGGTGTAGAGGTCGCCGGAATTCTCCGACCCGGAGTCGGAATCAAAGATCCCGTGGATGGATGGATCCTCAAAATCACCAACGTTGGAGACTTGGGTGATGGAGCCTTCTTGTGACACAGCGACAATAGATCCGGCGACTAAAGCCGGTGTCGCCGAGTCAGTGTCGTCATGGAGGGCCGCGTCGTCCGCGGCTGCGTTGGTCTCGACCATGTTGTTGTTGGCCGAGTCGTACTCAGAGGCGAGGCGGTGGATGGTGCGGACCTGACTCTCAGAGAGTTGATCGCGTTACGCTGACTCGCCGACGAGCGTCGAGCCCTCCGAGACGATGACGTCGGTGAAGCCGATGAAGAGGCTGATCGTGCCGACCGGCATGATGACGCTGTGCGTGACCGGGCGCGACGCCGGGATGTAGCTACCGGGCAAGATCTGGAGGATATCACTGATGGAGTTCATGCGGACGGTGGCAATCGTCCGGCTGATGGGCAAGTAGGGTCTCGCCGCAGAACATAGGCCTGACTAGCCAGGCCCCATGGTGGGCACCACTATCTTGGGAATATCCACGGCAGACGCTGCGAGTGGCAGCGAGTAGTAGAGCGAGGGGCAAGGGCGACCAGCCATCTGCAGTGCGATATGATGCCATAGACACAGGATTTTACCCAGGTTCACCCCCGGAGGGTAAAGACCTACTCCTGCTAGATTTTATTATTGAGAGATGACAATGGGCGAGCTCAGCAGCTAGGCGGCAAGTCAATGGTGTGTCTGATGGAACATAAGTGCTATGCGTTCCCTAGGGAGGTTTATATAGGGTCACCTCGCTAGGGTTTACAGATCTACAACCGAGTTGGATAAGGACTCGGAGGGTTTTGACCTAATCCGATTGGGCCTAGCTACGCTTCTGGGCCTTCATCTTGCAATCGCCTGGCTCCCTCTTGGGTCGTGGTCCCGTTGCCGTCCTGCAGGCCCACTCGCTGAGAGTATGATCCAGTAAGGAACGTCCTGCTGGGTATACCCCACTCGGCATATCCCCATCCCCGGATGAAAGAGCAAAGGCGGATTTGTCCTTGGCCGGGACGAGGGGCGCGAGATCGACCCCGCTTGGCAGCCTGTTCGTCGTTTGCAGGAGCTTGGCTCGAGCTGGCCTGCGACGCGTGGCATTTGCTCGCCTTCGAGGCCAGGACGGCGTCGCCATATTCTGGCTCGGGGCCGTGCAGATCGTCCGCACCCTCATCGCGCCAGCTCAGGAAGGCTTCCCCCTCGCCGGATCGCCAAACACGCGGCTTAGGAAAATTGGTGGTAAATTGTTGGAGGGGGGTGTTGGCCTCCTCCTATATGATGAATGCGAAGAGCTATCGCCGGACAGAAAGTATTAGATATATCTAACAAAGTAGGCACAAGCAAGAAAAGATAAGAAAAGTAACTTATGCAAGGTGCGCGGTTGGCGCGACTGTAGGGGATATGCCCGTAGGAAAATTAGCATAGAAAACAAAATTTTCCTACGATCGGAACAACTAAGTACCAAGATCTATCTACTAGATACAAGCTACGGATGGATATACATCCATAGAATACATACCCTCGAATACCAAAAAGCTTTAACGAGGTTTTACTCGTGGATGATGTAGTCGAACGCTTGCTGATCTCAAGTTAGAGAAGAAGTCCATCCGGTCGAGCAAGTCCAGCACCATCAAGTCCAGCACCGCAAAGCAGTGGTGCATCCGTGATCGCACACACGTTCGGGTATCCCGACAACCTCCGCGCCCTCGCTCCGGCGAAGCAACAAATCCTTCCAAAAAAATCCACCGGGAACATGTATCTCGATGATCTGAGACCATGGGGAAATTCTAAAGGGGGAGAGATCCTTCACGAGGAGGTGTGAGTGAGAAGTGATAAGAGGGGATCCTTTTATATGAGGAGGGGGGCATCCCATTATCCATGGCCGGCGGCCAAGGTGGTTCTCCCACGTCTTCCTCCATTCATGTGAGTGGAGCTCCCACTCACACAAATGCCCCTCCATTTCCTCCACTCAAAATCCCAATCAAAACCCATTAAATTTCCACCAAATTTAATGAAATCTCTCATTAAATAAAACTCTTTTATTTATTTATACATAATTTTGTTAATTACTTTAGTTAACAAACATTCACATAAAACCCCTTGCTAGTATTGAATTTCAAATGCAGAACCAGTTTCAGCAATTTGAACCAAAACAATTCCGGTGTCTATTGAAATAAATTCCTGCGCTTCCTTTTTCTTTCTTTGGCATATTATTTGCTCCGAATGGTGTCGGTATCCCTTAAGTGTGTCACCCTATGGTTCAAGAATAATGCAGACATGATCAAGACCCCTCTCCGATCAATAATCAGCGGCAGGAGATAGAGATCCGTACTGACTCCCACACATTCAATGATGAACCTTATACGCATGTAACTCAATCCCTTTGTCTCGCGATATATTACATGTCTGAGATTCGATCATCGGTATATCCATACCTAGTTTGATCTCGTTACCGACATGTACTCTTTTCTCATTCCCGTGATATAACATTCTAGTGATCAAATCACTTGCCTGCAAGCTAACTAATGTGATATAACCGAGAGGGCCCAGAGTATATCTATCCGTCATCAAGATGGACAAATTCCAGTCTTGATCCATGAGCCTCAACATAACACCTTCGTAGAACTGAACCCATCTTTATAGTCACCCTGTTACAGTGTGACATTTGATGTTATCAAGATACTCTTCTAGTGTTAGTGATTGACATGATCTCATGGTCTAAGCATTCGGATTACTTCGTAAGATGTTATAGCAATATAAACATGATGACTTTGATCGTAATGCTATACTTCAGATGAATGTTCATCACATCATTCCAACAATGTTGTGACCTCGTTATTAACGACATCCAATGTCCAAGATCAGGAAACCTTTGATCATCTTGTTAATCAACGAGCTAGTTTATAAGACATGCATAACTAGGAACTTTCTTTTTGTTTATTAAACACACATGTATTAACTTTTTCGTATTAATACAATTATAGCATGCAAAATAAAAATTTATCATAAACAAGCAATAAGATAATAACCACTTTATAATTGCCTCTCGGGCATATTCCTGAAGGTGCTGGGTAGCACTTCGTTGGGAAACCCAAGAGGAAGGTGTGAAGCAGCACAACAGCAAGTTTTTTACTCAGTAAGAAACCGAGGTTATCGAACCATTAGGAGGAAGGAAACGTCACACTGGTGTTGCAAGCAAAGCGGAGACCTGCACAACACAAACTCAAGACTTTGCCCCAACTAATCAGTGATGTTGTCAATCTCACCGGTTTGCTGTAACAAAGGATTTAACGTATGGTGTGGAAGGTAATGGTTTGCAGCAAGTAAACAAGTAACAGTGGAAGATGTATCAATGGTAAAGATTGGACCGGGTTCCATAGTTCACTAGAGGTGCTCTCCTTAGATAAACAACATGGCATGAAGGGTAAACAAATTATAGCAGGGCAATTGACAGGAACTGAGCAAGGCATACCAATGCAATACTAGTCAGAAAGATCCTATGATATTCGATTGGGCAATACAACAAGATACATAGACCGCCATCCAACTACATCTATGACTAGAAGTACACCTTTGGGTTATCATCCAAACCCCCTCCAGTATTTAGTTGCAAGCAACATACAACTTATTTGAGCAAAGTGTGTAAGGTAAACAATCCACATGGAACATCTCAAACTATATACAAAGCAAAGCAAAGTAGATACTAAACACGGATGGAACATCAAAAATTATAGATACGTTTCCGACGTATCAAGTATTCCCAAGCGTAACTCCTGCTCGTCCCCGAGTAGGTAAGTGATAAAAAAGAATAATTTTTGAGGTGACATGCACCTTCACAATGAAGATCTAACCATTTTCAAGAATTGACAGCTGGGATCAAACAACTCTAAACATGTGCATGAAAGATGGAGTTCTAACAGTAAGAAAAAGAAACTATTGTTGCAGCATGACAAGATACAAACAAATATCATGAATAACATGCATTGAAAAACATTTGTTTGTTTCACATACAGAAAACATGGCATAGTGGCAATCAGCTTGACCCTCATAGAGTAGAAAATAGATGCATAGGACACCTTCAAATTTCACAAGGGTGACTAGAAACAAGTAGCACAAGGACAAGTAATATCACAATATGCATCAATCAATAAGTTTTGGGACACTGCACATATATCTAAGAATGGCAACTATTCTCTCTTAATGGTGCCTAAAGGTAGAAGGTGGAGACTCAAAAGTGGTGGAAGAAAGTCCTTTTATAAAGGAAGTAGGGATTTCAAGTTTCAAAAAGATCTTACAAAACTTATGGTACTTGTTAGCTTTCAACCCTCATTGCCCCTATCATAAGCATCTTGAAGTGATTAAGGTTAAATCAAACAAACTATGGAGTATATGCTTGACAAAGTATAAGCTGGCAATCTCAAGTCCCTTGAATATGAGGGCCACACCTCATGCTACTCAACTTCAGTCACCTGTCAGTTCTTGTCATTGTAAGTATTTGCATATCACAGAGAACCGCCAACGAGGTACCCCTTGCACATGGTACGAGAGCTTTCCCATAACCAAAATGACAAGGCAAGCAGATAATGAGCATCTCAACAATCTTTTTATTTACTATATGCATAGCTTTTTATTGAGGATGCTTCATAGATAGCTCACTATGGTGATGCTGCAAGTTTCCACCATGATTAGGCGTGTCTTAGGCTAGCGGCCCAGGCGTTTCTCTAACACAAAATACAAACTCCATGGACTTACAAGTTCCCTTTTTATTTCACACCAGTGACATCCATAGACAAAAGAGCATGATATCAACTGAGTAGAAAGTAGAAGTGCAATGTTGAAAACGTTCCCCATGACAGCATGGTTCTGCTAATTCCAATGTATAAGTGCAAGCATATACAACATATACGACACAATGGTTCAAGTTTATTAGGGGCAAAGAATATAAAGTGTGCCAAAAAGTTTGTGAGAGCTTTAATCACTAAGTTTTCACATAACAAAATAGTTTTTAATTAGAAGATAGCTGAAAACAAGAATATACTTGGAATGGTGTAACGCACCATGCATGGGAGTTTATAGTGGACACTTTGGAAAAACTTGGTTTCTTGGGAGTTGGAAGCATGAGTAGAACTTACTCATACAAGTGGAGGATAGCAAAAGACTGGGAGCAACCAACTAAGAAAGCAATAGTGGCCATAATCATGTAGAGCGACAAAACATTACTAATCAAAGAATAGAGTGGTACTACAAGTCAAGGACTAAATGATCATAGAGGATAATGGTGACTTGTTCATAGTCATAGCATGGTGTGAGCATGTGCCAAGTCAACCCAAACAAACCTTAAAGGAGAATACCACAATACTATGCTTTTGCATGCTAAAACAACGCATAATTTCTTCAAGTCACACTAAGCAATCCCAATGACTTGAAGCAAGCCATGCTACAGCAATAATTACTAGGCATCAAGTAAAAACAACACCTAGCATGGCATGACAAAGTCTAAGTCACAGTCAATGCAAGGTCCTCTTGCACTTTCAAGAAGGAACTTCCTACTCCTGTCCAACACCAAGCAACTTATTTGAAATAAAGCACAACGAAAGCGGGGGTCCAAACTACTCAAGCAAACTAAGCAAAGAAAACGAAAACTAAGACGCTCGAAGAACAACACAACTGTGCATGAAACAATAAAAACGAAGTGTCTAGACAAACCTGAGCTTTTTATTGATGAAGAAGGGGAGGCCTTGGGCCTCCCCAAGCTTTGACTCTTGTACCTCTTGGATATTTCTTGGGGTGACACCGTGGTTGCATCCCCAAGCTTGAGCTTCTGTCCATTCTTCATCTCATTACATCATTCTCTCTCTACACCTGAAATTTTTCCTTCATACAAAACTTCACACCATTTTCATTAGCAACATTAGTTTATTCAAAAGACATTAGACCTTAGGAAAAGCTTTGGAACAACAAAACTTTTCACGAAAAACACACGCTACTTTAGCAACTCCTTCAAAAATCTCAATTCCCCAAAAGAGAACTCAAAAAGGAATCAATAAGAAGCAAATGCAAATAATGGCAGAAATCTGTCAAAACAGACCAGCAGGCAGAAACCTATTTTTTCGAAAATCTTATGTTGCTCAAATAAAAACGTGTTGAATTAAAGAAAGTAAGATAACATACTGGGGGTTTTATTCGTAAAATATCAACTCAATCCGAGTTAAAGAGACTCCTCACGAACTATTATGGTGGGGGACAGAAATCTGTTTCGGGACAGCAACTCCCCAAATCTTACTTCCCTCTCATTAGAGGTCATTCTTGGCACAAAAAGCAAACAAAAAGTATAAGGAGAGGTCATTACTGAAGTAATAACTTCCAAGACTCAAGGAAACTCTTGGGTTATCTCCCAACAAGTACTTTTCTTTAACGCCTTTAAGTTAGGCTTGATAGTTTGAGAAGATGCTCACATAAGAAATATGAATTGAAGTAAAAGAGAGCATCAAGAAGCAAATTCAAAACACATTTAAGTCTAACCCACTTCCTATGCATAGGAATCTTGTAAATAAAAAAGTCATGAAAGCACAAAGAAACAACCATAGGAAAGCAAAACAAGTGCAACTTCAAAATTTTCAACATAAAGAGGGGAAACTTAATATTTTTGAGATGCATAAGACCATTTTTCCCTCTCTCATAATAACTTTGAGTAGCATCATGAATAAAATGAACAACATAACTATCACATAAAACATGCTTTTCATGATCTTCAAACACATAATTTTTATCAAGCTCAAAAATAGTGGGATTAAAGCCTTCAAACCCACTCTTAACAATTTTATAATAAGGTAATTCATCATTCAACATAGGACCATCATCTAGAGCTTTATCATAAACATTTTCTAAGAAAAACTCCTTAGTACCATGCATTTATAAGTTAGGCACAAATATAGAATTATCATAGATAATAGGAGCATAACTATTATCACAAGTTTCACCCGTAGCAGATATTTCAAAAGAATCCATAGGAACATAACGTTCATCCTCCTTTGGTAAACATGGGGGACAATCAAATAATGTAAGAGGTAAATTGTTACTCTCATGAGAAGGTATACATGGGTAGATCCATTCTTCCTCCTCTTGACCATCACTCTCCTTCTCTTTTTCATCTAATGAGCTTACAGTTTCAGCAATTTCTTCTTTCATAGGCTCCTGCAAGGCATTAGTCTCTTCCATTTGTGGAAAACACCTATTAAAATATTCAAGAATATAGCCATTTTCTTCCTTGTAATTATCAAAGAAAAATTTAAGTATCTCATAAACCTCATGTTCATAAGGTGCATCATCAGTATTTTCAAGCAAACTGGCAAGTTCAAATGCACCCTTGAAAGCAATAAATTCTTCAATTTTCTCCATATCATAAAAGTCAAAATTTCCTTTAACATAAGAAGATATGTTAACATTATGATTATACTCACACTGAAAAGGTAGGTGTTTATACCTCCTGCAGCAACAAGATTTATCAAAACAATAAGTAACATTATAAGTAGAGCACACGTCTCTAGCAATAGTATTCAACTTATCAATTTGTTCCCATAAGTGTTTCCCTTTTTGTGACAAACGGTGTTCCTTAGAATAATACTTTTGTTCTTCTGTGAACCCACGTGCCAATAAGAACTAGTTTCAAAGAAACCATCCATTGATAGAAAGCATGACCAAGCAAGTCAATAACAGACCGACAACTAGAGTAGGAACTAAATTTTTTTGTGTTTTTGAATAAAGAAAGCAAAGCAAACTAGACTAATTTTTTTGGAGTTTTTGAAAAGAGGCAAACCAAACCAAACAAAAGAAACAAAGCAAACTAAAAACAAAGTAAAGAGAAAGGAAGTGGAGGACTCCCCTTGTGAAGACATCCTTCGCCTCCCCGGCAACGACGCCAGAAATAGCTTGATGGTGATAGGTAGCACTTCATTGGGAACCCTAAGATGAAGGTGTGAAGCAACACAACAGCAAGTTTTCCCTCAGTAAGAAACCGAGGTTATCGAACCAGTAGGAGCAAAGAATCGTCACACAGGTGTTGCAAGCAACGCGGAGACCTGCACAACACAAACTCAAGACTTTGCCCCAACTAATCAGTTAGGTTGTCAAGCTCAGCGGTTTGCTGTAACAAAGGATTAAACGTATGGTGTGGAAAGTAATGGTTTTCAACAAGTAAACAAGTAACAGTGGAAGATGTATCAATGGCAAAGATTGGACCGGGGTCCATAGTTCACTAGAGGTGCTCTCCTTAGATAAACAACATGGCATGAAGGGTAAACAAATTACAGCAGGGCAATTGACAGGAACTAAGCAAGGCATAACAATGCAATACTAGTTAGAAAGATCCTATGAGATTCGATTGGGCAATACAACAAGATACATAGACCGCCATCCAACTGCATCTATGACTAGAAGTTCACCTTTGGGTTATCATCCGAACCCCCTCCAGTATTAAGTTGCAAGCAACAGACAACTGCTTTAAGCAAAGTTTGTAAGGTAAATAGTCCACATGTTCCATGAACAAGAGACCGTTGTTTTCTCCCTAGTGGCAAAAACACATCTACAACCGAAGAGATTTCTGTCACTTCCCTTAGAAACTAGAGGCATGAACCCACTATCGAGCATAAATACCCCTCTTGGAGTCACTAGCAACTTCTCGGCCAAGATAGCTACTAACAACGGAGAGCATTGCAAGATCACAAACAACATAGACATGATAGAATCATAAAGACAAAACCATTAACCAAACTGACATAATAATCTCAATATCCATCAGATCCCCACAAACACAACATGCATGATTACAAATAGATTAGATCTTGATCATGAACAGAGATCACAAGATCTGTACATGAAAGCACAAAGGAGGAGATACAACCATCTAGCTTACATGGACCCATAGTCCAAGGTGGAACTACTCACGCATCATACCGGAGAAGAAGGCCTCCGGGATGTTCTCCCCTCCGGCAGGGTGCCGGGAAGAACTTCAGATCCCCTGATCTAGGGACGATGGTGGCGGCGGCTATAGACGGTTTCGTGGAAATTTGATAGGGTACTTAGGGTTTAGGCATCGGGGGATTCTTATAGGCGAAGGGGGAGGCCGAGGAGGCAACCAGGGGGGGCCACACCCTGCCTAGGCATGGGCCCACCCCTGGCTGCGCCTAGGGGGGTTGGCTGCCCTGGCTTGACTCTCCGTCTCCCCTATGGACTTCGTGTTCCCCACGGAAATATATTGACTTTGGCTTTTGTCCCATACAATTCCGAGAATATTGATTTTCTACCTTTCTGGAACCAAAAATAGAAGAAAACATACAATTGACACTGTGGCAACTTGTTAATAGGTTAGTTCCAGAAAAGATATAAAAACACCTCAAAGTGTAGACAAAGCAAAGCAAAGTAGATACTAAACAAGAATGGAATATCAAAAAATATAGATACGTTTCCGACGTATCAATTCCCTTCAGTCTCCCACTTGCACTAGAGTCAATAATATAGTTTGAAAACTTTTGCGTATTGAACTATAGGGTTCGCAGCATAGAAAACAAAAAATTTCCTACGATGGGAACTATGTACCAAGATCTATCTACTAGATACAAACAACGGGCGGATGTATATCCATAGGGAACATACCCTTGAAGACCGACAAAGCTTAACGAGTTCGACTCGTGGTTGATGTAGACAATCTCTTGCCGATCTCAAGATCGGGAGGAAGTCCTAGCGCCGCAAATCAGCAGTGCATCCATGCTCGCACACACGTCTGAGGCACCGAGCAACCTCTGCCTCCTCACTCCAGCGATGCAGCGGAAGCACAACTCTTTCTTGCCGAATAGCCACTGGGAACATGTATCTCGCTAGTCCGAGACCATGGGGGATAAATTCTAGAGGGGGAGAGAGATCCTTCACGAGGAGGTGTGAGTGAGAAGTGAGGAGAGGGGTGCCATTTATAGGAGGAGGGGGGACCCCAAGGGGGTGGCTGGTGCATGGGGGCTGCCCCTTCCCCTCCCCTCTTCATGTGGGTGGACACTCCACTCACAAAAATCCATTCAAATCCCTCCACTCAAAATCCCACTCAAACTTCCTATTAAATTTCCACCAAATTTAATGCAAACTCTCATTAAATAAAACTCTTTTATTTATTCAGAATTATGTTAATTACTTTAATGATAAACATTCACATATAACCCCTTGCTAGAATTCTATTTCACATGCATAACCTCTTTATGCAATTTCACCCGAAAACCTGTTTCGGTATCTAGTGAAATAAATTCCTACGCTTGTTTATTCTTTCGGCATGAAACTTTTTCTCTAATTGGATGTCGGTGTCTCTTAAGTGTGTCACCCTATGGTTTGTGAATAATGCAGATATGATCGAGACCCCTCCCAGATCAATAATCAGAAGCGGGATCTGGAGACCCATACTGACTGCCACACATTCAACGATGACTTTCTTGTGATCGTCCGAACCTTTTACACTCGTATGTTTTGCGATATATTACATGTCCGATATTCGATCATCGTTATCTCCATACCTAGTTTGATATCTTTACTAACATGCACTCTTTTCTCGTTCCCGTGGTAAAACATTCTAGTGATCCAATCACTTGCTTGCAAGCTAACCAATGTGATATCACCGAGAGGGCCCAGAGTATATCTATCCGTCATCGGGATGAGCAAATTCCATTCTCGATCCATGGGCCTCAACATAACACTTTATTAGTCCTGAACCCATCTTTATAATCACCCTGTTATGGTGTGACGTTTGATGTTATCAAGAAACTCTTCCGGTGTTAGTGATTGACATGATCTCATGGTCTAAGGATTAGGATCACTTCGTAAGTTGTTATAGCAATATAAACTCAATGAATTTAATCGTAATGCTATACTTCGGATGAATGTTCATCACACCATTACACTAATGTTGTGATCCCGTTATTAACAACATCCAATGTCTATGGTCAGGAAACCTTGATCATCTTGTTAATCAACGAGCTAGTTTATGAGAGAGGCATAACTAGGAACATTCTGTTTGTTTATTAAACACACGTGTATTAATGTTTCCGTATTAATACAATTATAGAATGCAAAATAAACATCTATCATATACTTGGAATACACATAATAAACACTTTATTATTGCCTCTCAGGGCATATTCCCTTCAGTCTCCCACTTGCACTAGAGACAATAATCTAGTTACATAGTGATGTATCTAACACCCATGGAATTTTGGTGTAGATCATGTTTTGCTCTAGGGAGAGTTTTAGTCAACGGATCTGCTACATTGAGATCCGTATGTACTTTACAAATATTTATATCTCCATCATTGACATGCTCGTGGATGGAGTGAAACTGGCGTTTAATATGCTTGGAATGCTTGTGAGACCTTGGCTCTTTGGCATTGGCAATGGGACCATTGTTGTCACAATAGATCACCATTGGGTCCAACGCGTTTGCAACCACTCCGAGTTCGGATATGAACTCCTTCTTCCAAACTGCTTCCTGAGCCGCTTTCGAAGCAGCAACATATTCGGCCTCCGTTGTTGATCCCGCCACCACAGGGTGTTTGGAGCTCCTCCAACTAACCGCTCCGCCATTCATGAGAAATACGTATCCGGATTGAGACTTAGAGTCATCCGGATCGGTGTCAAAGCTAGCGTCGACATAACACTTAGCGACGAGCTCTTCTTCACATCCGTATACAAGAAACATATCCTTAGTTCTTCGTAAGTACTTAAGGATATTCTTGACCGCTATCCAGTTTTCTGAACCTGTATCCGATTGGTACCTACTAGTCAAACTAATAGCATGTGCCACATCCGGTCTTGTACATAGCATGGCGTACATTACAGAGCTTATGGCTGAAGCATAGGGGACTTTGTCCATTATCTCTCTTTCTTCCGCCGTAGCCGGACTTTGAGTCTTACTCAATGTCTTACCTTGCAACATAGGTAAGAACCCCTTCTTACTTCCGTCCATTTTAAACTTATTTAAAATCTTATCAAGGTATGTACTTTGCAATGGCCCTATTAGGCGTCTAGATCTATCTCTATAGATCTTTATGCCTAATATGTATGACGCTTCACCTAGGTCCTTCATTGAAAATTTGCTGTTTAGATAACTTTTAACACTGTTTAAAAGATCTATATCATTTCCAATAAATAATATGTCATCCACATATAGTACCAGAAATGCCACATTGCTCCCACTCACTTTCTTGTAAATACAAGCTTCTCCATAAGTTTGGACAAATCCAAACTCTTTGATCACCTCATCAAATAGAAGATTCCAACTTCGTGATGCTTGATTCAATCCATAGATGGATCGTTGAAGCTTGCACACCTTGTTAGCATCCTTAGGATCAACAAACCCCTTTGGTTGTATCATATACAACTCTTCTTCAATATTACCATTGAGAAACGTGGTTTTGACATCCATCTGCCGTATCTCATAATCAAAATATGCAGCAATTTCTAACATAATCCTAACTGACTTTAGCATCGCTACGGGAGAGAATGTCTCATCGTAGTCAACTCCTTGAATTTGTCGAAAACCCTTTGTGACAAGTCGAGCTTTATAGATGGTCACATTACCATCAACATCAGTTTTCCTTTTGAAAATCCATTTGTTCTCCATGGCCTTTCGGTCGTGAGGTAAGTCTACTAAGTTCCAAACTTGATTTTCATACATGGATTCCATCTCGGATTTCATGGCTTCTAACCATTTATTGGAATCCGGGATCATCATCGCTTCTTCATACTTCGCAGGGTCATCATTTTCATCAACCATGAAATTCATGACGGGATTTCGTCTGCTCGGAGTTGCAGCGTCTGCTAGACCTTCGAGGTTCGGTAGTATTCTCTTTCGGATTTTCATGATCATTATCATTAGTTCCCTCTTCAACTGGTGAATCCAACTTCGGAACTACTTCCGGCTCTGCGCTACTCGCCATACTTTGAAGATAAGGTTCAATAACCTCTTCGAGTTCTACCTTCCGACTACTCACGCCTTTCGCGAGAAACTCTTTCTCTAGAAAGGATCCATTCTTGGCAACAAAAACTTTGCCCTCGGATCTGTGATAGAAGGAATACCCAATAGTTTCCTTAGGGTATCCTATGAAGACGCATTTTTCCGCTTTGGGTTCGAGTTTATCAGGTTGAAGTTTCTTCACATAAACATCGCATCCCCAAACTTTAAGAAATGACAGCTTAGGTTTTTTTCCAAACCACAATTCATACGGTGTCTTTTCAACGGATTTAGATGGTGCCCGATTTGAAGTGAATGCAGCAGTTTCTAGTGCATAACCCCAAAATGACAATGGCAAGTCCGTCAGAGACATCATAGATCGAACCATATCCAATAAAGTACGATTACCATGTTCTAACACACCATTTCTCTGTGGTGTTCTGGCAGGTGTGAGTTGTGAAACAATTCCACACTCTTTCATGTGAGTTCTAAACTTGTAACTTAGATACTCACCTCCACGGTCGGACCGTAGAAATTTGATCTCTCTATTACGATGATTTTCCACTTCATTATGAAATTCCTTGAACTTTTCAAAGGTTTTAGACTTATGTTTCATCAAGTAGATATAACCGTATCTACTCAAATCATCCGTGAAAGTAACAAAATAACGATATCCACCTCGCGCCAACACACTCATTGGACCACATACATCAGAATGTATGATTTCCAATAAATTTGTCGCCCGTTCCATTGAACCGGAAAACGGCGTTCTAGTCATCTTGCCTATAAGGCATGGCTCACATGTATCAAATGATTCAAAATTGTAACATCCCAAAAATACTAAACATGGATCCTCAAACTCTAATCATCAAAATTAGGGTTAACAAAAACTTTTCTAAATAAAAATATGGAAGCATGCATGTGAGTATGCATTTCATTTTTAATTCTTTTAAACCAACTTGTTTGTGTGTTCCTTTGCTTGTAAATGGACACTTTTCCCACACTTTTCCCAAAGACAAGTAAATCAAAACAAATAAAATAAGGGAATGGTCATTTTGACCAATTTAACTCCCATGCCTACTTTGGCTGTCTCAAACTTTCAGAACTTAACAGAAACTTTTCTGGATCTTTGCATCCCTTGATTGTACTCATAACAAAGTATCAAGGCCCACTTTGTGATCATCCAGAAACTTTCAAATGCATGGTTTAAAGGACAGTTCAAAATTGAATCTTTATCATATGGGAAGATCCCACTTTTTCAAAAACCACTCAAATAAGCTCAACTTTCAAAACCCAAGCATCTGCAGACTCACCAGCACCAACCTAGCACACCCACCAAAAATCTTTTCAAAATTCAAAACTTGAATTCTTGCGGCCATTTCATCAAACACTTGGCAGACACAAATCAAACAAAATCCAAACACTATTCTGAGCAGTGATTGAAGCCTAACTTGTTCCCTCTCTGGTTGCAACTAGGCTTTAGTAGATCATCTAGCTCAATTTCACACCCTTAGCATCACTATAAGCTTGGCGTTGCAATCAATGGTGAGCAGGCTAGGAGGAGAAACAATACTAGCCAACATGTCTGGGAGCAAGCCAACACCCCACCGCCACTCCCTATCCAACGCTCGAACCTTGCCAACCCCTGGACCACACGCATGGACCATGCCAAGCTTGCCAGCAACTATGCCGAGAGCGCGCCCCGTGCGCCACGCTCGACCGACGCCCACAGACCGCGCGCCGCCCTCGCCGCGTGCATACGTGATCACCACCGTCCCAGCAACCCCGCATACACGCTCGTTCGCCGCCGCGCGGACCACGCACGTTGTGCGCATTAAAAACTTCCTTCGGGCACGCGAAGAGCACCGCCGCGTTCCGACCAAACCACACCGCCCCATGCCTCGCCACCATGTCATTGAGCATCACCAGGGAGCACCGCACCGCCCCTACCGTTGCCCACACCGATAGCCCTCTGTGCCATCGACCACGACGAGCTCACCTTGCGCCCCGTCGATCCCCTCTCGCCACTATAAATAGAGGCCTCCCCCGCTCAAACTCTTCACACCATTCTACTCCCCTCTCCTCACTGATCGTGCCACCCCGTTCCCGGAGCAAGGCGAGCAGCACTTCGCTGGAATTTCACCGGAGCCCGCCGCTGTAGGAGAAGAAGGGGGCCAGCGATTGGAGCCGCCCCACGAGAAGCTGTCAGTAGCAGGAGGTTCGCCGTCGTCGACTGCGTCGTTCTCCCGCCTCGCCGACCCTCGCCTGAGCCTTGGTGAGCTAGCGACCCCCAGCAGCGCTAGGTTTCTGTCTGCTTGGTGCGTTGCCTAACATCGACGATGACCCTCAGCCGTTGGATTAGAACTAGATCGAACGCACCACATCGCCCCATACCGCCGCACCTGTCTCAGCGGCGTGGGGACAGCAACAACCAGCCAGCGTGGCCTCGCTTAGCAGGCCGGCCTAGTATCACTTCCTGCGCAGCCCAGTTATTTGAATTTAACCTTTTCCATTTTATTTCAAACACACTTCTGCACCCATTTTCAAAAAATCAACCCAGGTCGATTTAGTGAACCAAATTGAATGAAACCAATTTTGTTAGAAAGGTCTGGAAATGCTGAATCCAAGCCCGTTGGATTCAAGTCATTTGGATCTGTAGATCACCCTTGGTAAAAATAACAAGGCAGAAGCTTTTCTGCATTCAAACATTTTTCAAATTTAAACCACAATAACTTTTGAGTTGATTCCAACTCTCAAAAATCACATTTAACCATACCATTCAGAATATATAAAAATATATAGGTTTACTTACAGAAATAATGTTCAAGTAATAAAAGAATACCACATAGGCATTTCTAGTTACTTTATTTAAATAAAATAAAAGGGTAAAACCTTATTAAATTGTGACACCACTTTAAATCACATTCCCATGTACTAAAATATGTGGTGATGACATGTGTCAACATGATCCCATGTTTGGTTTGGAGAATATTAAATCTTAAGTAGTTTTTCAATGAGTAGAAATTACTTTTCTAAAAATAAAAGGAATTAAACCAAGCTTTAATCTTGTAATGTTAGTGATGATGCTAGATCATCTATAGGACCCCTTTGTGTGATGATTGCAAGTAGTTAAGTATTGTTTGGTGATTGTGTACCTCGTATTTATTCATAGACGCTAGTACCGACCAAGGATACGAGGAGGAAGGAGGATACTACGAAGAAGAAGCCGAGGAGAACTTCAACCACTGCTCTGCACAAGGCAAGCCAATACTTGAAAGCTAACACTTGCAATTTAGCAAGCTTATATTGATATTGATGCAAGCCTTACTAATCAAGTTGACCTATGCAAACAAACACTTACTTGCTACCATGCCCACTATATGCCTTAAGCATATGTGATCATATCCACTTGATAACCCAACCCTAGTTTTATTTGCAAGCTTCTTTCCTTATTTCTTTATCAAATCTACTTCTTTATAGAGTACTTAAGTGGCTTGTAGATTCTAGAAAGATACTTCAAGGTTGCATAAAGAGCATAAAATTTAGCCTAAGCTAGATAATCTTGATGGCATCCTAAGGCATAAGATTGAACTTAGTTGAAACCCCACTAGTTTACTACCCCTCATTAGTATTCACCCCCACTTGTAGATGCTAGTGCTAAGCATAAAACTTGATCAACTTTAGATGGGATTACTTGGTGAAAATGGTTATGAAAACCTTAGAATGATGGATCATTCTACTGAGATGTTTTGGCAGATGATTTTGGTGATGAAAATGTTGAGGCATGAGCCTTAGCCCTTTATAAAACTGATGGTTGTCTGGATGCGATACCATTCCAATTTTATCATACAACCACAATACCCGAAGATTGGGTAGGGCTTGACTGGAAACTTATATACCTTAATATTAGTTCCCTCACGGCCAAGGTCTGAGCTGAGGCTACCTTGTGAAGATTGTCCACCTGTGCAGTACCCAAGATGACAGTTGGTCATGGTTGGGAGGCCAAACTCACAGGAGAGGTGCTTATACTAGGACTTGTAATTGAAAGGTTAGGATTGATTATCCGCATACTAAGTATGGTGAATTCAGGATTTGTTCCTAACTGATGTATCGAATGTTGTGGTGAAAGTGTACAATCTCTGCAGAGTGTCAAACTATTCGAATAGCCGCGTCATGATTATAGACGATTGGATTAAGCATCTTCCCCCGTCAGATGTTTTCAAAAAGACTTGTGAAATGAATTGAGACTTTGACTTGACCACAACAGAGTTGTGATATGAGATACAAGTTCCCACTTATGTGTTATAAACTTCAACTAGCTCTCTTGCTTTTGAACTTAGTAGAGATAAATCTGGCTTTTGCAAAATAACCCTAGAGCCTATTGTCCTATTATCAAAAAACCCTTTCACTTGTTAGTATTAGTTTGCGAGTACTTAAAGAGTACTCATGGCTTTGTCCCTGGCTATTCCCGTGGCCAGACTATGAAGAGGAGTACCTGGAGGATGGACCCCAGGAAGGTTACGACAACTAGTATCATCTCCCATCGTCAGCATTGCCTGTGACCCCGAAGATGGAGTTTCGCCTACGCTACCGTTATTATTACGTATTCTGCTGCTTGAAGTTGTATTAAGAACTGGATCATGAGATCCTTATTTGTGTAAGACCTTATGTATGGTTTGTAATGGATGATGTACTATGGTATCCAATTCTGTTATGTCTCGCAAAAATGGTAATCCTGGGATTGCGATGTATGGCATAACAGGCATCTGGGATTAAAAATCCGGGTGTTGACAAGTTGGTATCATAGCCATCCTGACCATAGGAGACCCTAGTTAGACTGGACATTTGAATCAAAAACTTAGTTTCAAAACCAAAGGAAGCAAATATTTACAAAAACTTATTCTCATTCTTATCCCTTTGATTCTTTCATGAAAATCCATGTTCCTCAAAAACTCTTGCAAAATACATAAAAATTTGACACACTTGATCACTCTACTAACTTACTCATCCTATATTCTTATAGATGGACGTGAAGTATAGCAAGTTTTATCAGTTGGGGAATGGAGGTGACCTTATCTCTGAGAGGGATTTGGACCAGCTTTCAGAACTTCTAGAGCGTCACTTTTCAGAGTTCTTTGGAGATCAGCTCAATGATCAAGGAGGAGAAGATCTGAAGTGGCTAATTGTTGCAAGTCTCCAAGGAAAGATTGAACCTCCCACTGCTGAGGGAATTCAGTTTACCTTAAGAGAGAACAACTGGCTCGATGGACCTGCTAGGGCCATGCAAGAAGCTCTTTGCCGTCTGTGTGGCCAAAGTATCAATCAGATCAAGGGAACCCGCTTTGAGTTTTGCCCAAGGCGTGATGCAAATGGACAACCACTGTAAGCCCCATACCACCCCGAGCTGAAGACCCAATTGGACCACCTGAGTTTCATGATGTACGATCGTCAGCAGGAGTTGGATAACTGTCGTGACTACTCCAACCACAAGTCTGCCATCATCAAGACGAAGGATCAGACCATCGCCATGCTAGCAAAGGATCACAAGTCTCACCGCCGTCAGCTCGACAAGAAGGAGCGCATTATTGCCCGTCTTCGCCACCGTATCTCATCTTTGGAGGAGACCATCAACGAGAGAGACATGCAGGTCGAGGAAAGGGAGAATGCAAGAGAGGATCTTCGTGGAGACCCCTACTCCTATCTCAGCGATGATGATGATTTTCTGGAAGATCAGGCTATGGATTTCTTCACCGATGAGGATGATTTCGCCTTCATCGATGATGATGAAGCCTCAGATTCCGAGGAGTAGTAGCACTTGAGCACTAGCGTAGTGAGTAGTATTCGGTCCCACTGTATCGTAGATTCCAGAATGGTTCTTAAAACCATCTGTTTTTCTTTGTTGTGGTGTGTGTTGTATCGTGTGATATGAATGAATGCAAAGCAAGTTGCTAGAAAAATCTGAGTCAAACTTTAAAAAATTTCAAAATCCCAGAACCTTACAAATTTCCCTCTTTTCTCATGATCTATCTCAATCTTCAGATGCCACGCGGAGGAAGTGGTTCATCCCCGGACCCGATGTTGCAGATCCTGCAAATGTTGACCTCTGACCGCGAAGCTGACAGAGCCGAACATCAAGCCAACCTAGCCACCCTGCAACAGATAGCTCAACTAGCCCACAACAATCAAGGCCACGGAAATCAGGACAACCATGGATCTAAGCTCAAGAATTTCCAGAATACCAACCCACCTGTTTTCACTAAGTCAGAAGAACCCCTAGACGCTGACGATTGGCTGCAAACCATGGAAAACAACCTGGAAGTCGCCAGAGTGGAAGCCAACGAGAAAGTCCTGTTCGCCACCCACTATCTAGCCGGAGATGCCAGAGCTTGGTGGAACAGTGTTCGTGCAATGACCGTAGGCCAGATGATGACCTGGGAGGAATTCAAGGTCAAGTTCAGCAGAACCCATGTGCCACCGGGTTTGATCAAGAGGATGAGAGACGAGTTCAGAGAACTGAAGCAAGGAAGGATGACCATAGTGGAATATCGGGTATGCCCCGGATGAAATCGACATCGAAGCCAAGAAGAAAGAACGATTCCTGAATGGTCTGCATGATGAGATGTAGACTGTGTTAGTCAATATCCCCTTTGCTGCTATTGAAGCCCTTGTCGGCTCAGCCATCCAGATGGAAGGAAAGATCAACCAAGCCAATGAGAACCGCAAGCGTCGCATGATGCACCAACCAAGAAGCCATCAAACCCCAAAGTATCGCCCTAACCCATCTCCAGGATTTGCCCCAAGAACCAACAGACACCCGATGATCTGGCCCACCTATCCCAATCGTGGAAACCCTAGACCCGGAGGAAATCACAACAACCCCGACAACTCTAGCAATTTCAACCGTGCCCCACCCAAGCTCAACAACAACAATGCTACCACCAACACCAACACTGCCCCGAGGACTGGAAGCAATGTTGTGCCTGTAGCAGCAAAGGACAAGTCGCAGGTAACTTGTTATGACTGTGGAAATAAGGGTCACTACTCCAACGAGTGCCCCAACATGAAGAATGCCGCGGGACCCAATGCCAATGCCCCAGCTCAACAACAGTGTCGTGTTCAGCCCGGAATAAGGTTTGCCCCAGGGAATTCGCTCAACCGCAATGGCCGTCTTTTTCTCATGCATGCTGAGGAAGCTCAGGAAGCGCTAGATGTCGTGCTGGGTATGTTTTCTATTAATTCAGTACTTTCAAGGGTGTTGTTTGATTCTGGTGCATCGCATTCATTTGTCACCGAAGAATTTGTATGCACTAGTAAAATTCAACCAACCAAACTGAAGCATGTTATGATTGTCCAAATTCCCGGATCAACCACCAAGGCTAGGCAAATTTGCAAAGCCGTCCCTATCTGAATCCATGGCATAGATTTTTATGCTAATCTGATAGTACTCGGAACTAAAGGTTTGGAAGTAGTACTAGGAATGGATTGGATGTCCAAACATAAAGGATTGATTGACTGTGCCAAGAAAGCCATAACCATGACCAGTACAGCCGGAATATCAGTCGAGCATATATCTGAAACCTTACCTCGCCAATTCAAGTGCAACAAGAGTATATCCCAACCTAGAATTGACCAAGTCCGGATAGTCTGTGAATACCCCGATGTATTTCCAAATGTTTTGCCCGGTATGCCCCCAGATCGGGATATCGAGTTTATCATTGAACTAATCCCCGGAACTGGACCCATAGCCCAGAGACCATATAGTATGAACCCGTCTGAACTAGCAGAACTGAAGAAGCAACTGGATGCCATGCTGGAAATTGGATTGATTCAACCAAGTGCGTCACCATGGAGGTCACCTGTGTTGTTTGTGGACAAGAAAGATGGAGGTAACTGTTTGTGTACGGATTATCGGAAGTTGAATGATGTCACCATCAAGAACAAATACCCCTTGCCCAAGATAGAAGATTTGTTTGATCAGTTGACCGGTGCCAAAGTGTTTTCTAAGATTGATCTTAGAACAGGCTATCATCAACTCAAGATTCGCGCAGAGGATATTCCAAAGACTGCCTTTACCACCAGATATGGATTATATGAGTATACAGTCATGTCTTTTGGATTAATCAATGCCCCCGCTTATTTCATGAATCTCATGAATAAGATTTTTATGGACTTCCTGGATAAGTTTTTCGTTGTTTTCATCGATGACATTCTGATTTATTCCAAATCAGAAGAAGAACATGAGCTACACCTAAGGACCATTCTTGGAACCCTTAGAGAGCATCAGCTCTATGCAAAGTTTAGCAAATGTGAATTCTGGTTACAGGAGGTAGGATTCCTCGGTCACATTGTATCAGCCGGAGGAATTGCCGTTGACCCTGCCAAAGTGAAAGATGTAGAAGATTGGCAAGCCCCAACCACTCAAACCCAAGTTCGTGCATTTCTCGGATTGGCGGGATATTATCGCAAGTTCGTAGAAGGATTCTCGAGTATCGCCAGACCCATGACCCAATTGCTGAAGAAGGACAAGAAGTTTGAATGAACGGATAAATGTGAAGTGAGTTTTCAAGAACTCAAGCGTATATTGATTTGAGCCCCAATCTTGATCATGCCGGATATCACGAAGCCCTTCGATGTGTATTGTGACACATCCAAGATCGGTCTCGGATGTGTGCTAATGCAAGAAGGCAAAGTTATATCTTATCTATCTCGACAACTGAAGCAACATGAGCAAAATTCCCAACCCATGACCTCGAACTCGCAACCGTAGTTCTAGCCCTGAAGACATGGAGACATTACCTGATGGGAAATCGTTATGAGATCTATACGGATCACAAGAGTCTGAAGTATATATTCACTCAGAAGGAGTTGAATATGAGACAGAGAAGATGGATTGAGCTAATCAAGGATTACGATCTGGAGATTCACTATCACCCTGGTAAAGCCAATGTGGTAGCAGATGCCCTTAGCAGATTGCCGTGCCGCTTGAACTCTATGATTTTGAAGGAGCAGCCAAGCTTGCACAAAGAGATGGAAGATTTTCGATTAGAATTAGTAAGTGAAGAATTTTTGGCTAGCATAGAACTTCAGCCCACTTTGATCAGTCAGATCAAAGAGGCACAGAAGGGAAATGCTAGTATCGACGGAATCAAGCGTCGTATTGGTACATGCAAAGTACCCGGATTCACCAAAGACAAAGAAGGAGTTCTGTGGTACAAAGGACGCCTTTGTGTACCAGCAGATTCTGAGTTGAAAGAAGTGATTTTGAAGGAAGCTCATGATACTCTTTATTCTATCCACCCCGGAGGAACGAAGATGTATCAAGATTTGAAGCAGCAATTTTGGTGGCATAAGATGAAGAGAGAAATCAGAAGCTATATCGCCAAGTGTGACATATGTCAGCGAGTCAAGGCAGTACATCAAAGACCCGCTGGAATGTTGCAACCTTTGCAGATTCCGGAATGGAAATGGGATTCAGTTGGAATGGACTTTATGACCGGATTGCCTACTTCTAGTAGGGGAAATGACACTATCTGGGTCATAGTGGACCGATTGTCCAAAGTCGCCCATTTCTTACCCGTCAAGACCACATATCAGAGTTCGAAGCTAGCAGAGTTATACATCGCTAGGATAGTTAGTTTGCATGGAGTCCCCAAGAACATCGTATCGGATCGAGGAACTCAGTTTACCTCGAGATTCTGGAAGAAAGTCCAAGAAGGTTTAGAAACCCGCCTAGATTTCAGCACCGCGTATCACCCTCAGACCGATGGACAAACAGAGCGAGTAAATCAAATACTCGAAGATATGCTGAGAGCATGTGTATTAGAATATGGATCCAAGTGGGAAGACTGTCTGCCGTTTGCAGAATTTTCATACAACAACAGTTATCAAGCCAGTTTGCAAATGGCCCCATTTGAATTCATGTACGGAAGGAAGTGTCGCACCCCTTTGAACTGGTCGGAAGTAGGAGAGAGTCAGATCTTCGGACCCGACATCCTACGAGAAGCAGAAGAGAAGTTTCACAAGATTCGTGAGCACCTCAAGACAGCCCAGTCCAGACAGAAGAGTTACGCCGACAAGAGACGTCGAGACCTCGCCTTCAACATAGGAGATTTTGTTTATCTGAAAGTGTCGCCATTGAAGGGGATGTAGCATTTCCAACTCAAAGGAAAGTTATCCCCCAGATATATCGGACCTTTCAAGATTCTGAACCATCGAGGAGAAGTATCGTATCAATTGGAACTACCCGAAGAGATGTCAGCCGTGCACAATGTGTTCCATATCTCATTACTTCGCAAGTGCCTCGAAGTTCCAGAGAAGACTGAAGTGTTCAAGAATATCGACCATAGGACCATAGAGATCAACGATGACCTGACCTATCCCGAAGTACCCATCCGTATTTTGGAAGAAGCTTTCAGAACTACCAGAACCCGAAGCATCAAGTTTCTCAAGATTCAGTGGAGCAACCACACAGAAGAGGAAGCTACCTGGGAGCGCGAAGATCACATCAGGACAAAGTTTCCCGATTTCTTCAGATCCTAGGTAATCTTTTTTGTCCTTTTTCAAATCTCAGGACAAGATTTTGTTTAAGGGGGGAAGGTTTGTAACATCCCAAAAATACTAAGCATGGATCCTCAAACTCTAATCATCAAAATTAGGGTTAACAAAAACTTTTCTAAATAAAAATATGGAAGCATGCATGTGAGTATGCATTTCATTTTTAATTCTTTTAAACCAACTTGTTTGTGTGTTCCTTTGCTTGTAAATGGATGCTTAGGTGAAATAAACATCATCTAAACATTTCCCACACTTTTCCCAAAGACAAGTAAATCAAAACAAATAAAATAAGGGAATGGTCATTTTGACCAATTTAACTCCCATGCCTACTTTGGCTGTCTCAAACTTTCAGAACTTAACAGAAACTTTTCTGGATCTTTGCACCCCTTGATTGTACTCATAACAAAGTATAAAGGCCCGCTTTGTGATCATCCAGAAACTTTCAAATGCATGGTTTAAAGGACAGTTCAAAACTGAATCTCTATCATATAGGAAGATCCCACTTTTTCAAAAACCACTCAAACAAGATCAACTTTCAAAACCCAAGCATCTGCAGACTCACCAGCACCAACCTAGCACACCCACCAAAAATATTTTCAAAATTCAAAACTTGAATTCTTGCGGCCATCTCATCAAACACTTGGCAGACACAAATCAAACAAAATCCAAACACTATTGTGAACAGTGATTGAAGCCTAACTTGTTCCCTCTCTGGTTGCAACTAGGCTTTAGTAGATCATCTAGCTCAATTGCACACCCTTAGCATCACTGTAAGCTTGGCATTTCCATCAATGGTGAGCAGGCCGAATGCACCCTTGTCACGCACATGTCGACAGCAAGCTAGGAGGAGAAACAAGCCTAGCCAACATGTCTGGGAGCAGGCCAACACCCCACCGCCACTCCCTGTCCAACGCTCGAACCTTGCCAACCCCTGGACCACACGCACGGACCATGCCAAGCTCGCCAGCAACCATGCCAAGATCGCTCCCCGTGTGCCACACTCGACCGACGCCCACGGACCGCGCGCCGCCCTTGCCGTGTGCATACGTGATCACCACCGTCCCAGCAACCCCGTAGACACGCTCGTTCGCCGCCGCGCGGACCACGCACGTTGTGTGCATTAAAAACTTCCATTGGGCACGCGCAGAGCACCGTCGCGTTCCGACCAAACCACACTGCCCCATGCCTCGCCACAATGTCGTTGAGCATCGCCAGCGAGCACCGCACCGCCCCCTACCATCGCCCACGCCGATAGCCATCTGTGCCGTCGACCACGACGAGCTCACCTTGCGCCCCGTCGGTCCCCTCTCGCCACTATAAATAGAGGCCTCCCCCGCTCAAACTCTTCACACCATTCTACTCCCCTCTCCTCACTGATCGTGCCACCCCGTTCCCGGATCAAGGCGAGCAGCACTTCGCCGGAATTTCACCGGAGCCTGCCGCTACAGGAGAAGAAGGGGGCCAGCGATTGGAGCCGCCCTAGGAGAAGCTGCCGGTACCTGGAGGTTCATTGTCGTCGACTGCGTTGTTCGCCCGCCTCACCGACCCTCGCCTGAGCCCCGGTGAGCCCCCAACGACCCCCACTGGCCGCGCTAGGTTTCTGTCTCGCCGGCGTTGCCCAACGTCGACAATGACCCTCAGCCGTTGGATTAGAACTAGATCGAACGCACCACATCGCTCCATACCGCTTCGCACCCCCTGTCTTACTGACGCGTGGGGACAACCACTTAACCAGCCTGTGTAAGCGCTGCGCTTAGCAGGCCGGCCCAGTATCACTTCCCGCGCAGCCCAGTTATTTGAATTTAACCTTTTCCATTTTATTTCAAACACACTTCTGCACCCAGTTTCAAAAATCAACCCAGGTCGATTCAGTGAACCAAATTGAATGAAACCAATTTTGTTAGAAAGGTCTGGAAATGCTGAATCCAAGCCCGTTGGATTCAAGTCATTTGGATTTGTAGATCACCCTTGGTAAAAATAACAAGGCAGAAGCTTTTCTGCATTCAAACATTTTTCAAATTTAAACCACAATAGCTTTTGAGTTGATTCCAACTCTCAAAAATCACATTTAACCATACCTTTCATAATATATAAAAATATATAGGTTTACTTACAGAAATAATATTCAAGTAATAAAAGAATGTCACATAGGCATTTCTAGTCACTTTATTAAATTAAAATAAAAGGGTAAAACCTTATTAAATTGTGACACCACTTTAAATCACATTCCCATGGACTAAAATATGTGGTGATGACATGTGTCAACATGATCCCATGTTTGGTTTGGAGAATATTAAATCTTAAGTAGTTTTTCAATGAGTAGAAATTACTTTTCTAAAAATAAAAGGAATTAAACCAAGCTTTAATCTTGTAATGTTAGTGATGATGCTAGATCATCTATAGGAACCTTTTGTGTGATTATTGCTAGTAGTTAAGTATTGTTTGGTGATTGTGTACCTCGTATTTATTCATAGACGCTAGTACCGACCAAGGATACGAGGAGGAAGGAGGATACTACGAAGAAGAAGCCGAGGAGAACTTCAACCACTGCTCTGCACAAGGCAAGCCAATACTTGCAAGATAACACTTGCAATTTAGCAAGCTTATATTGATATTGATGCAAGCCTCACTAATCAAGTTGACCTATGAAAACAAACACTTACTTGCTACCATGCCCACTATATGCCTTAAGCATATGTGATCATATCCACTTGATAACCCAACCCTAGTTTTATTTGCAAGCTTCTTACTTTATTTCTTTATCAAAGCTACTTCTTTAGAGAGTACTTAAGTGGCTTGTAGATTCTAGGAAGATACTTGAAGGTTGCATAAAGAGCATAAAATTTAGCCTAAGCTAGATAATCTTGATGTCATCCTAAGGCATAAGATTGAACTTAGTTGAAACCCCACTAGTTTACTACCCCTCATTAGTATTCACCCCCACTTGTAGATGCTTGTGCTAAGCATAAAACTTGATCAACTTTAGATGGGATTACTTGGTGAAAATGGTTATGAAAACCTTAGAATGATGGATCATTCTACTGAGATGTTTTGACATGTGTTTCCAAACACCAGATGATTTTGGTGATGAAAATGTTGAGGCATGAGCCTTAGCCCTTTATAAAACTGATGGTTGTCTGGATGCGATACCATTCCAATTTTATCGTACAACCACAATACCCGAAGATTGGGTAGGTCTTGACTGGAAACTTATATACCTTAGTATTAGTTCCCTCACGGCCAAGGTCTGAGCTGAGGCTACCTTGTGAAGATTGTCCACCTGTGCAGTACCCAAGATGACAGTTGGTCATGGTTGGGAGGCCAAACTCACAGGTGAGGTGCTTATACTAGGGCGAGTAATTGAAAGGTTAGGATTGATTATCTGCATACTGAGTATGGTGAATTCAGGATTTTTTCCTGACGGATGTATCGAATGTTGTGGTGAAAGTGTACAATCTCTGCAGAGTGTCAAACTATTCGAATAGCCGCGTCCGCGGTTATGGACAGTTTGAGTGGCCATACTATTCCCCCGTCAGATGTTTTCAAAAAGACTTGGGAAATGAATTGAGACTTTGACTTGACCACCACAGAGTTGTGATATGAGATACAAGTTCCCACTTAGGTGTTATAAACTTCAACTAGCTCTCGTGCTTTTGAACTTAGTAGAGATAAATCTGGCTTTTGCAAAATAACCCTAGAGCCTAGTGTCCTATTATCAAAAACCCCTTTCACTTGTTAGTATTAGTTTGCGAGTACTTAAAGAGTACTCATGGCTTTGTCCCTGGCTATTCCCGTGGCCAGACTATGAACAGGAGTACCTAGAGGATGGACCCCAGGAAGGTTACGACAACTAGGATCATCTCCCATCGTCAGCATTGCCTGTGACCCCGAAGATGGAGTTTCGCCTATGCTACCATTCTTATTACGTATTCCGCTGCTTGAAGTTGTATTAAGAACTGGATCATGAGATCCTTATTTGTGTAAGACCTTATGTATGATTTGTAATGGATGATGTACTATGGTATCCAATTCTGTTATGTCTCGCAAAAATTGTAATCCTGGGATTGCGATGTATGGCATAACAGGCATCTGGGATTAAAAATCCGGGTGTTGACAAAAATCAAGTGATTCTAAAAGTCCATCCGAATGGAGCTTATTCATGCGTTTAACGCCAATCTGACCTAGACTGCAGTGCCACATATATGCAGATATATCATCATTAAGTTTAATCCTTTTAGCATCAACATTATGAATATGTGTAACATTATCATCGATTTCTAATAGAAATAAACCATTCATCATCGGTGCATGACCATAAAAGATTTCATTCATATAAATAGAACAACCATTGTTCTCGGATTTAAATGAATAGCCACTTCGCATCAAACATGATCCAGATACAATGTTCATGCTCAGTGCAGCTACCAGATAACAATTATTCAAGTTTATTACTAATCCCGACGGCAAATGGAGAGGTAGCATTCCGACGGTGATCACATCAACGCTTGATCCATTGCCGACACGCATCTTGACCTCACCCCTTGCTAGCGGTCGCTTGTTCCGCAACCCCTGATTCGAGTTACAAATATTAGCAACTGAACCAGTATCAAATACCCAGGTGCTACTGTGAGCACTAGTCAAGTACACATCAATAACATGTATATCATATATACCTTTGTTTGCCTTGCCGGCCTTCTTGTCTGCCAAATACTTGGGACAGTTGCGCTTCCAGTGGCTAGTCCCCTTACAATAGTAACACTCGGTATCAGACTTAGGTCCAACTCGGGGTTTCTTTTCAGGCACGGCAACCAGCTTGCCGCCCTTACTTCCCTTCCGTTTTCCCTTCTTGTCTTTCTTGAAACCAATGTTCTTATTGATCATCAACACTTGATGTTCCTTTTTGATCTCCACTTCTACAGTTTTAAGCATTGACACAAGCATGGGGAGAGACTTCTTCATGCCATGCATATTATAGTTCATCACAAAGCTCTTATAGCTAGGTGGTAGAGACTGCAAAACATGATGGATGCCTAAGTCAATGGGAATCGATATTCCCAAGGACACAAGCTTATCGGCGTAACCCGACATCTTGAGTACATGCTCACTAACGGAGCTGTGCTCTTCCATCATGCAGCTAAAGTACTTTTCTAAAGCATTGTAGCTCTCTACAACAGCATGTGTGTCAAAAATCATTTTCAACTCTCCCATTGTATCAAATGCATTGCCGTTTTCAAAACGCTTTCGAAGTTCCGGCTCTAGCCCATACAATATTCCGCAATGAACTAAGTTGTGGTCCTCTTGACGAGTCTGATAGTGTCACATCCCAAGATTTTCCAAATCTTGTAATGTGAAAAATAAATAAACAAAATAAATAATTGTTGAAATTTAGGGTGAAAAGAAACTTTTTGATTCTAAATGCAAACTTAAAATCCCATCTTGAAAAAACTTTGGTTAATGTTTGAATCCAACTAAATTCAAATCAAAGTGGAATGCATTCTTCATAAATGCATCTGGAAATTTAAACACTTGGAAAATAAACCAAAACCCTAAAACCCTAATGGAGGGAAACATTTCCAAGTTATCTCTAAGCCTATGGATTTGATCCATATAAAATTTATCAACAAACATTTACAAATGATCAAGAAAGTCAAATAGAAATATTATAAAACCATAGGAATTAATTTCATTTAATTTGGAACCATAAATAAAATCTTATGAATTTAATAAGATAAGGGAATTGAATTTCAAAGCTAATAAAGCACCTATCTAAAATCCATACCAAATGGTGAGCAAATAATCCTAAAGATATTTAAAAAGGATAAATAAATATCAAATAAGATTTTACAAATAGAAATCACCAAGTTTAGATCAATAAATAAAAAGATATGGATTTTATAAGATAAAGTTAGAAATATTAAATGAGGAATATTTAAAGGCCAAATTAAAACTTGACCTAATCCATAAGCAAATGGAATAAATATAATCCAAATCCAAATAAAATAATGGATAAAGGTTTTTCAAATAAAATAAAATGGCATTGACCAAATTCTATTTTGATTAAAGACAAATCCCTATTAGAAATGATTAATTAAATTATGGGAAGATAATATTTGGAATTTACCAAGTGGAATAAAAGTTATTTAATTAACTTAAATAAGATCAAAGACATCTTCTAAATAAAATTTATGGAATTAAAACTATATTTAATTTCATTGGAATAAGGACAAATACCCAATTTTAAATGATTAATAAATCATATTAAAAACATTCCAACTAAATTCAAAGTGAATTATTTGCCACCCTATTAAATAAGTAAAACCTACTAAAAAGTTTTGGAAGGATTTAGAATTCAAATGGATTTTAAAAACATTATTAAATCTTGAATGAATTAATACAAGAGCCTATTTTTAAATAATTAAAAGACACTAAAAGAATAAAATATCTATTCTAAAAATGACTTCAAAATATACTATTAATCAGTATTTGAATATACTCAAAGTTTGATTGAAGTTTGAAATTCAAAAGTTGTTTGAATTAATTAATCAAAATTCAAAACAGAAAAAAAGAAAAATAAATATAAGAAGGAAAAAATAAAAAGAACCAGCCAGCCCAACTAACCTGACCTAGGCCCATCGCCAACCAACGCAGGAAAACCCCTCTCTGTTTCTTTTCTCACTCAAACCCGCACCCCTCGACCGCTGACAAAACGACCCCGCATACAAACCCACACCTCACTGACTTGGCAGCCCCACCGCCAGCTCACCTCGTCGTCTACCCCGCGACCTGTTCCCCCTCTCCCTCACAGACGTTCTCTAATGTTAATTCCTTGCGTAAATTAGCGTTAATTGCCACGTGATTTTTGCCCGTGACACTGCCCTCTTAAACGCCTGCCTCTCCTCTCTCATTACCCTCAATCCCCCACACCTCCTGGCCACCAGGCTGCTCCAATTTCCCGCAGCAACACCACTACTCCGGTGAACCTTTCTTTCGATTCCGGCCAGACCTCGCCTCCCCTTGATCCCTGGCCTCCATGAGGACACTCCCCATCTCCTTGAGAATCCTTCTGTAGCACCATCTCGCCCGTGCACGCTCCACATCGTCGGCAACCTCAACGACAGCACGTCGCCACCATCTGCCTCCGCTCCGACGAGCACTACTGGTGATACCAGACCTCCCCTTCCCCTCTCTTGGATGCTCACATGTTCGTGACTCTCATACGAACCTAACGGTGCCCTCCATTTGTCTTAGCATGCCATAAATCGTTGCCCCCGTCGACGAACAGACGAGCCCGAGGCCCAGCTCAACTCTGGCGAGGAATCCACGAAGACTCCGTGCGCCCCTGTCCCTGCAACGACCATCGCGAGCTTTAGCACGCCAAAGCAAGTTTGGTAACAACCTCCTTCCTCTCCCGGGCTTGCTAGTATCGCCGGAATGCTTCTGGCCGAGCGTCGCCGCCACGCGCCACTGTCGAGCGCCGCCAAAGTATGGTCAAATCATTTTAGGCCGTTAGATGTTGATCTAATGGACACGTTAGATCCACTTAAGCGAAGGGGTATGTTAGATCTAAACTGTGAGATCTCACTTAAATCCTACGGTCTGTATCGCTCGATCCAAATGAAACGGTACCAGCGAGTAAGATTCAGCCACGTGTCCAGTGATTTGTTTTAAAAAATAGAAACTTGTCTATTAGATGTTCAATCTTGCAAAATTCATAACTTTTGATCCACACGTCCAAATTTTGAAAATTTTATATCAAAGGAATCAGCAAGACAAATCCTACCCAACCATGCACTTTGTTTAGTATATTGCTTCTGTTAAATTGATTGTTTTTGCAGAAACTTGTGTAGGTATATTTTGAGTATAAAGTTCTTTCTAAAATTATTTTGGGGATAAAATCTTTGACAAATGGTTTTTTTTTAACCTACTGACCAGAGAAATCAAATTTGTGTTCAAAAAAATATTTGGTGAAGCAAAAGAATAAAACTTTGAATTAAAGCATTTCTAGTCAAATAAAAATATTGTTTAATTGTTCAAAATACTTTTGGAGAAAAATCTTTGGGAAATGTTTTCATTTAAACTCTCTGACCCCAAACACCAAGTTTTATGATTTGAAAATGTATTTTGTGAACCCTATAAAAGTTGTTGCTTTGCCAAAGGCATTTTCAACCACATAAAATATTGATTTGGTTTAAAAATGGTTTATAAGTAAGAATCTTTTGCAAATGGTTTTGCCACTTTATAAAATGACCAATAGGTGTTTTCAAATGATTATAACCCATTAGAAACAATTTTTTTTAAATAAAACCATCTTTAGCATGCTTACATGCATTGATTTGTTTCTATTATTTTATGTGATTGTTTGCTTGAATGGTGGATTGAAATTGTAGTGATTCGAAGAGTGGGAATATTGCAAGATCAAGGAGTGAACTTATATTCTCTACCAAAAAGGCAAGTGATGCTTCATACTTTTGGTCCCATTATTTTCACTATGCATTAGTGATATTTCTAAGTAGGACTTGCATAGAATTTTGCTAAGTATAAACTATGCCATGGGAAATCCTAGTAGATGAAACCTTAGTAGAATTTCCTAAGTTAAGATTCCTACTACTATCATGCTTAGCTTAGCTAGTAGAAAACAAGGGTGGATTATATTCATGCTATGGAATATTTCTAAGTCAAGGACTTATGTTTTTGTTTAATAAAACAACTAAGTGAATGAATCACCTGGGTGGAATGGAAGGAATGATTTGTGTTGAGTGGTTACACAAGGCCCATTTCTATGGTTTACCTTGTGTATCACACTTGTGGATGGCCACCCAGGAACAAAGAGATTTGAGATGTAAAATGTTGAGAAGCTTCAAGTGCAGCCACTTGGCATTATGGGCTCTGCCTGGATCATATAGGTTGCAATAACTTAGCCAAATGAACAGTTGGTGGTAGGGGATGATAGGTTGGAACGCGTCCATTCTGGTCTAAGGGAAGGCTTCTCAAAGATCTTGTCTTGGTGAAACCAAGTCTTGTGGGGAAAGTGCACCACCTCTGCAGAGTGTAAAATCTAAGTACTTAGCCATGTCCCTGGCAAAGGACAATTTGAGCATCAAGACATGGAAGCTATCAAGAATCTCCTCATCCCAATTTCTAAGTTAAAACTTTGTGGTTAAACAAGGGTTGAAGGATCACCAATTTCTATTGGGAGATGCCTTGGGTGATTTTTGACAAATAAAAACTTAGTGTTTTCAAATGATAAGGAAAATCTATTTTGAGCAAAGCAAGCCTAAGATCCACTTAGCCAAATGCATATAGATGATAGACTCCACTATACTACCATAGTATCACTTGCCAATACAATTCAAATGTATTGACCCTTGTGGCTGTAACTTATTATGTTGCAGGTTTGTTTGATGTTAGTGAAGTTTATTGATTAGGATTACAAGTCTAGAACCAACATGACTGCATGTGGCACTTTGAAGATGAAGGACCCCATGCTGTTGTTATATTCTGCTGCATTGTAATGAGATAGCCAAATGAGCTATGTAAGATGTAATAAATTATGTTATTCCTGGTTATAAAGTTGTACTATGACCTTTGCTATTACATCTTAACTGTGGATGCTAGCTATTGATCCAGGGACTAGCATTGTAAACACAGGGATCTCTACCTTATTAAAGGTTGGGAACCTTACAGATAGACATTCTTCTCCTCGTCAGGGGCATCCTCAAAAGGTGGGGGGCCTAGCGGCGCTTCTAGCACATATTGCTTTTGTGCAGCAGAGAGGAGAATCCTCAAATTCATGGCCCATTCATTAAATTTGCTACCGTTCGTTGCAAGTTTCTCTTTCTCCACGAACACATTGAAATTAAAAGCAGGTGGTGCCATCTACAACAGAATTTGTAAAGTTTAGACTAAGTTTATGATAGATTGTGTTCAACTAATCCATATTACGAATGAACTCCCACTCAAAAACGACATCCCCCGTGTCCTTTTGGTGATTACATGAACCAACTCCACTATACCAAGTCCGATCATCACGTGAGTCGGTATAGCTTCAAAGGCGAGCATCAAATGGGCATCATATCTACTATATGACTCATGCTTAACCTTTCGATCCGTGTTCCGAGGCCATGTCTGTACATGCTAGGCTCGCTAAGTAAGAACCTTAGTATTCGCGCGTGTAACTGTCTTACACCTAAAATATGGTCGTGGATCCAAGAACACCCGATCATAACGTGATGTCTTGGAGTGATGAAAACATAATCGGTGCATACTAAAGGAAGAACACATTCTTATCTTGATAATTAAATGAGGGATCATCTTATTATGCTAATAAAACGCCAAACAAGCAATATAAGATGCTATGAAACATCACATGTTTATTAGTGAAATGATATGGTTCCCGCATATGATCTCTATCATGTGCATCGTGGTATGATCACTATCATACCTATATGTGTAAGGCCAAGGTCTATGTAACTTACACGTTATGTGTGTTGTAAGAGTATCATCTCATACTTCTACTTACAACATCAACATATCATAACACTAGCCCAGCAACAATCTAAACTAGACGCCTCTAATTTATCCATTGCAAGTTTTACGTGGCTTAGGGCTTTCGAGATAGAACCGTTCATACCTACGAACATGAAACACAACGAGGATAACCAAATTGTTGACAAATCGTTGCAAAATAGATATTGACTATAGTAGGAGAGACAGACACCCGCTAGCCACTTATGCAAACTAGTTGCATGTCAAGCGTGGAACAGGTCTCATGTGCGAGGACATGTAAAAGTTTATGCAGTAGCTTCATCCCACTATGCCACCAATATCCAAAATTACAACTAAGGAGCAACAACATGATCATCATCGCCCACATACTCATATGTGTACTACCCGTGTAAAGCATCTACGCATAGATCCGGCTCTGATACCACTGTACGGTTCGCCGAATAGAAAACAAAACTTTTCCTACGATGGAAACTATGTACCAAGATCTATCTACTAGATACAAACAACGGGCGGATGTATATCCGTAGAAAACATACCCTTTAATACCTACAAAGCTTAATGAGTTTGACTCGTGGTTGACGTAGACGATCTCTTGTCGATCTCAAGATAGAGAGGAAGTCCTAGCGCCACAAATCAGTAGCGCATCCGTTCTCGCACACACGTCCGAGGCACCGAGCAACCTCCGCTTCCTCGCTACAGCGATGCAGAGGAAGCAAAACTCTTTCTTGCTGAATAGCCACCGGAACATGTATCTCGCTAGTCCGAGACCATGGGGGATAAATTCTAGAGGGTGACAGAGATCCTTCACGAGGAGGTATGAGTGAGAAGTGAGGATAGGGGTGCCTTTTATAGGAGGAGGGGGGAACCCCAAGGGGGTGGCTGGTTCATGGGGGCTTCCCCTTGCCCTCCCCTCTTCATGTGGGTGGACACTCCACACAAAAATCCATTCAAATCCCTCCACTCAAAATCCCACTCAAACTTGCTATTAAATTTCCATCAAATTTAATGCAAACTCTCATTAAATAAAACTCTTTTATTTATTCAGAATTTTGTCAATTACTTTAATGAAAAACATTCACATATAACCCCTTGCTAGAATTCTCACATGCATAACCTCTTTATGCAATTTCACCCAAAAACCTGTTTCGGTATCTAGTGAAATAAATTCCTGCGCTTGTTTATTATTTCGGCATGAAACTTTTGCTCCAATTGGATGTCGGTGTCTCTTAAGTGTGTCAACCTACAGTTCGTGAATAATGCGCACATGATCGAGACCCCTCTCGGATCAATAATCAGAAGCGGCATCTGGAGATCCATACTGACTCCCACACATTCAACAATGACTTTCTTGTGATCGTCGGAACCTTTTATGCTCGTATCTTAATCCCTTTGTTTCGCGATATATTACATGTCCGAGATTTGATCATCGGTATCTTCATACCTAGTTTGATCTCGTTACTGACATGCACTCTTTTCTCGTTCCCATGATAAAACATTCTAGTGATCAAATCACTTGCTTGCAAGCTAACCAATGTGATATCACCGAGAGGGCCTAGAGTATATCTATCCGTCATCAGGATGAACAAATTCCACTCTCGATCCATGGGCCTCAACATAACACTTTATTAGTCCTAAACCCATCTTTATAATCACCCTGTTACAGTGTGACGTTTGATGTTATCAAGAAACTCTTCCGATGTTAGTGATTGACATGATCTCATGGTCTAAGGATTAGGATCACTTCGTAAGTTGTTATAGCAATATAAACTCAATGACTTTGATCGTAATTGTATACTTCGGATGAATGTTCATCACACCATTGCACTAATGTTGTGATCCCGTTATTAACAACATCCAATGTCTATGATCAGTAAACCTTCATCATCTTGATAATAAACGAGGTAGTTTATGAGAGAGGCATAACTAGGAACTTTCTGTTTGTTTATTAAACACACATGTATTAATGTTTCTGTATTAATACAATTATAGCATGCAAAATAAACATCTATCATATACTTGGAATACACATAATAAACACTTTATTATTGCCTCTTAGGGCATATTCCCTTCATGAACACCTATGGCTTTCAGGTGTTCCATATACGCGATTACAAGTGGTTAACATAATCTATAGATCTGACGCTTTCAGGTCCGCGTGTATTTGCATGTCTTTGCGTCTTCACGCATCACTCATTCTCTAATGAGATGACATTGTATAAATTTGGTCTTCTGGTGAGACCTTTAGTTCCTTGGGGTTAAATCATGTCGATACTATTGTCGTACAATATATATTTAGTGTTAGCCCGTTGTGAACCACACCTTAGTTTGATAACAAACTACTTGACACAAATGCCCTCCTTTGCTGCTACTATAGCAGTCATATACTTAGCATTTCATTGTAGTATCCTTCACAATGTCTTAACTTTGGAATTCATCCAAATACGTCATGGAAACTTCTTTCCATTAATTTGTACCTATGACAAAACTAGTATCATTTTTCAATGAACTATTTGTCTCTTCTACAAATAGAATATATTCTTAATTCTTCCAAAATATTATAAGAATATCCTTACTATCATCCAATGATCATTTTATGATTTATTCTGGTATATGCTCATAACATTTAGAGCATAGGACATACCTGGATGTCTACATATCACAGTATGATTGATCAAAACATTCTTGTGATTGTGCTCATCAAGTGTCAAAGCAATTGAATCTTGTTTCAATTTTTCCATGCGACAAGAACCTTTTCTCGTCATTTCCATATTGAACTCCTTCAATATCTCATATATGTATGTTTGCACAACCATATTAGCGTCACAGTCTATCCATATAGACATTCATGCCTAATATTGGGTTTTGCCTAAGGCTTTCATCGAAATGAAATTCTTAACCTTTGTCAATAAAAGATACATCATTTCCAATCAACAAGATGTCCTCCACATAATGTATTAGAAATATGTCTCAGCGCTCCCACTTAATTTCTTGCAAATGCAAGAATCTTCATCGTCTCCTGATGAAATTAAACTTCTTTAACAGTTTCATCATGGTGAAGATTCCAACTCCGTGATGCTTACATCAACCATTAAAGTTTGCATGCCCTTTTTAGCATCCTTTGAATTAACAAAACTCTTTGGACTGTGTCATGTACACGTCCTAGGTTACCATTCTATTAGAAGAACTTTCTTTTGATTGTTCAGATACCATATACCAAATTATATGTAGTGGTTGCTATATTAATCTGTGCAGACTAAATATCGCTATGAAAGATCAAATCTTGTCATAGTCAACTCCTTGAACATTGTCGTAAAATATTTACCGACATGTCGACTATTTCATAGATGTGAAATATCCATGTCTGTTTCTTTATAGATCCAAATACGACTGATAGGTTGTTACACCTTTCCAGTGGGTCTCCCAAGTTCAAAAAACTTGATTTATCGTGTATGTAACTATCACAGATTTTATGGCTTCAAGCCATTTGATGGAGTTAGGGCCCATCATCGCTTCTTTGCATATAGTCGGTTCATCATTGTCAAACAACAATGATTTACTCTCAAATCTCAGCATTTGATTGTTTATCCAATCGACTTGGTTCAATAGGAACTTAGACCTCCTTGACCACAAACTTGGAGGAACATAAGCTATGAGCATTATGGCTGCCTCTGGAATGATTTCCGGCACTGCGCAACTCAGCACATTTAGCTAAGGTTCATCAACCTTATCAAAGTTCTATTGTCCTCCCACTTAACTTTTACGAAAAATTCCTTTTTCAAGAAACTTCACGTTTCAAGCGACAAACTCTTTTGTCTTCGGTGTTATAGAGGAATACCCAACAGTTATTTGAAATAACCTACAAAGACAAGCTCATCCGAATTTGGTTGTAAAACATCTTACTTATACTTAGCATACCAAAATTTAAGAAAGGACAACATGGAATTTACCCCAAACCATAACCTATATGGTGTCATTTCAATGGATCAAGATGGAGCCCTTTTCAGTGTAAAAGTGGTAGCTTCTAAAGCTTTAATATTTTAAAACATAATGGTAGTTTAATAAATATCACCTTTGATCTAACCATGTCAAACAAGGTTTCATTACAAATCTCAAACACTCCATATTCCTATGGTGTTTCGAGAGATGAAAATCTAGTCATAAATTATGTATTTTCTTGTTACAATGATTTTCCACTTCATCTTGAAAGTCTTTGAACATTTTCAAATATTTCATACTTCTTTCTCATTAAGTGAATATTCACTCAAATTTCTGGAGAAATCATATGAAGTTGAAATTCATCGTTTACGACTACACATAATGGACTACATACATTGATATGTATAAATTCCAATAATTTGCTCGATCGTTCTTCTTTGGCCTTTGCACGAAGTTTTAATTATCCTGAGCAAAGTCTCACAAGTGTCATTTGATCAAATCAAAGACTCCAAAAATCCATGAATATGGAGTTTCTTCATGTTTTCTTTCCAATATAATTTAAACGGCGATGTCACTTCATAAGTGATATTTCAATCATTTGTCTTGCGACATTTTAGCATTAGGTTTTATGGACGTTGTAAGATCCCTCCCTTTATAAAGGTAAGGATCCCTGTGATTGCAATGATAATCCCTGGATCAATGCTAGCATCCACAGTTTAAGATGAAGTACACAGAAACAAAGGTCATTATTACATATCATCCCAGAGATAAACATAGTTTTTTACAAACTCCATGGCCACAGGCCTAATACAAGAGTTCAATTATATAATAAGATAAATAAGTCTTCATCTTCATGTGCCACAGGCAAGCATGTTGAGTGTAGACTCATAACCCCTAATCATCATCAGAATAACTTGCAACATCACAAGTTACAGCCAGAGTGGGTCAAAAGATTGGAATAGTATTGGCAAGTGATACCTTAGTAGAATATTAGCAGTCTAGATACTATATGCATTTTGTCTAAGTGTAGCTTAGGCTTGCTTTGCTCAAAATAGGTTTTACCTATCAGTTGAAAACACTAAGTTTTTCCTTGATAAAACTTTCTCAAGGAACCACCAATAGACATTGGTGAACCTTTACCCTTGTTCAACCACAAGTTTTAACTTAGAAATTGGGATGAGGAGATTCTTGATAGATTCCATGTCTTGATGCTCAAGTTGTCTAATACCAGGGACATGGATAAGTACTTAGATTCTTCCATCTGCAGAGGTTGTGCACTTTCCCCACAAGACTTGATTTTCACCAAGACAGGACCTTTCACAAGCCTTCCCTTAGACCAAATGGACGCGCTCCAACCTATCATCCCACTACCACCAACTGTCCAAATGGCTAAGTTATTGCAACCTATATGATCTAGGCAGACCCCATAATGCCATGTGGCTGCACTAGAAGCTTCTTAACATTTGGCATCTCAAATCCCTTTGTTCCTGGGTGGGTTTACACAAGTGAGATACACTAGGTAAACCATAGAAATGGGCCTTGTGTAACCACTCAACATAAACCATTCTTTCCATTCCACCCAGGTGTTTCATTCACTTAGTTGTTTTATTAAGCAAAAACACAAGTCCAAAGACTTAGAAATATTTTTACATAGCATGAATATATAACCACCCTTGGTTGCTACTATCTAGGCTAAGCATGGCAATGGTAAGCATCTTAACTTAGAAATTTCTAGCAATCCTACAACTACTAGGATTTCCCAAGCATAACATATAGATCAAAATATTCATGCACGTCCTATACAAAATACTTCTAGTGCATAGTTGAAAAAATATAGGAATAAAATCATGAAGCACCACTTGTCTTGGTAGTTTGGGGAGTAGCAACAATCTTCACAATCACAATCACTATTTGCATGAAAATATACACATAAAATAATGGCACCAAAATCACATACAAAATATATACAAACAAAAATATATGAATGCATGCAAATGCTATGTGATGATTTTTCTACACCAAACAAGACAAGTAAACAGTACTGAAACATTAACAAGTCCAAGATATTCAAAATAATCCTTATTTGATCCTTAAAACATTTTTTCAAATTATTTGTATAACCAAAATAAGCCTACACAAGTTTCTGCAAAAAACAACCATTTTTACAGAGGCAAAACATTAAACACATTGCATAAACAAATAGGATTTTATGTCCTGATTCCAATCATATAAAATTAGTAAAATTTGAACGTGTGGATCAAAAGTTATGAATTTTACAAGTTTGGTTAACTAATAGATCAAATTTCTGTTTTGAAATTCAAACACAGGCCACGCGGCGCTCTGTGATTCGTCGGTACCGTTTCACGCTGATCGACTAGTGTGGACCGCACGATATAAATGAAATCGCACGGCCAGATCTGACCCGTACCCCTTCGTTTAAGTGATCTATCAGATGCGTTGGATCTAGATCTAATGGCTGTGGACCAAGCGACCAAAGTCTAGCGGCGCTGGCGACGGTGGTGCGGCGGCGGTGCTCTGTCAGCGACGCTCCGGCGAATACAAGAGGGCCTGGGGTGTGTGGCGTGGCTTACCAGACTCGGACGGTCATGAGGAAGCTCAACATGGTCTTTGCTGGGACAGGGGCGCACTAGCTCGGCCGGAAATCCTCGTTGGAGTTTGCTTCCGCGTCGGGTGCTCACTGCCGGAGACGGAGGCGACGTTCTACGGCGCAATAAGATGCACAAAAAGCATTAGGAGATGCACAAAGGCGAGGCGAACACGGTCGTATGAACTAGGAATCAAGGGGCGGTCTGTTTTTACCGTGATTGCTCGTCGGAGCTGGACGTCGCTTCGGTTGTTTACAGGCTTCGACGGAGACGACGACCTGGGGCGATATAGAGCAAACAGAAAGTGTGAGAAGATGCGCACGGGCAAGACAGGCAAGCTCATATAAACGAGAGGTGAAGAGGAGCACGAGGTTCACCGGAATGGGTCGCCGGAGTGCGTCGGTCAGCGGAGTTGCAGTTCGAATTGCCGGCAGCCTGGTGGCGGAGTGGGGCTGCTGAGTGAGGGGAAAGACTCACGGTGCAGAGGGGTTTAAGTAGGCAGGGGGCTCGACAGGAAACGCCTACAGATTCAATGGCAATTACACCGCGCGATCAACGCCAGCAACGGCCAGCGGCGACGTGTTCTTCGCGAGATTTGGGGAAGACGACGGTGACCTGGACGGGGCCTAGTGGTCAGCGTGAGGGGGTGTGTGCGGGTGCGGTGAGAAACAGACGAGAAAGAGGGAACCTGGGTAGGCTATTTTGTCTGATGGGCCGAAAGGTTGGCGCCAGGCCCAGTTGGGTTTTCTAATTCCATTTCTTTTTCCAGAATGATTTTCAGGATTCATTTTCAAACAAATTGAAAAGCATTTGAAATCTTTTTTTTGGCATAAAACTTTGCTGTCTCATTAGACTTGCTTGGTCTTTTTGAAAATTCAAAATAAACAGTGCCTCTGCACAAAGTTTGATAAAGATTTGAAAATGGTTTTAATACCAAATTTTGTTTTGGAATATTTGTCCAAGCTTGGAACTTAACCATCAAATCCTATGAACTCACATCAATGGTTTTAAAACAAATATTCACTCACTTGAGAGTGGCATTAGATCAATGCTTGCTCACATAAAATTATAGCACTCAGTGCTTCTGTTTTCTTGAAATGAGTTTGAAATTGATCCCTAAATGATATGCATGAATGAGTGATATGCAATCTTTGAAAACATGATTTTAGGGATGTTAGAAATCTAACCCCCTTAAGGTGAATCTCGCCCTCGAGATTCGGGTTGGCTAGCAAATAGGTGAGGGTGGTCTTTCCGAAGATCATCTTGTCTTTCCCATGTTGCTGCTTCTTCGGAATGATGGTTCCATTGAACTTTGGATAATTTGATAGTCTTAGTTCGAGTAACTCTTTCTGCAGTCTCAAGAATTTTGATAGGTTTTTCCTCATAAGTGAGGTCACTCTCCAATTGAACCTCCTCCAAAGGTATAGTATCCTTCAAAGAAATCTCTTCCATTCCTGGATGGCATTTCTTTAGCTGACTCACATGAAACACATTGTGAACAGCAGACAATGATTCTGGCAATTCAATCTCATAAGCTACCTCTCCTTTACGACTCAGAATCTTGAATGGTCCAACATATCTTGGGGCCAATTTTCCTTTGACACCAAATCTCTTCACTCCACGAAGTGGTGACACTCTAAGATAAGCTCTATCACCCACTTCATAGGTGACTTTTCTACGCTTAGGATGTGCGTAGCTCTTCTGTCGGGACTGAGCTATCTTCAATATGTCCTTTACTAGCTTGACTTTCTCTTCGGTCTCTTTGATTAGTTCTGGTCCGAACAGATTTCTTTCTCCCACACCATTCCATAACAATGGGGTGGTACACTTTCTCCCATAGAGAAATTCAAATGGTGCCATCTCAATACTGGCTTGATAGCTGTTACTGTAAGAGAATTTTGTGTAAGGCACACTTTCATCCCAACTGGCTCCATAGTCTAGGGCACGTGCCCTCAACATATCTTCAAGAATCTGGTTGGTCCTTTCTGTTTGTCCATGTAGACATACAATTCTACTCATATAGATCTTGGCTAACTTAGCACTTGTATAGGTTGTCTTCACGGGTATAAAATGAGCCACTTTAGTTAAGCGATCCACTACTACCCAAATAGAATGATATCCTGACCTGGTCCTTGGCAATCCGGTGATGAAATCCATGCCAATCTTGTCCCACTTCCAATCGGGAATAGGTAGTGGTTGTAACAATCCCGCTGGTTTCTGATGTTCCGCTTTCACTCTACTACATACATCACACAAAGCAATATGTTCGGCGATGTCCTTCTTGAGATTATTCCACCAAAATCTTTCTTTCATATCCATGTACATCTTGGTGTTACCCGGATGAATGGAATATGGTGAGTTATGTGCTTCTTGTAAAATCAGTTTCCGAAGCTCCGGATCTTTTGGAACACAGATACGTTTTCCATACCATAAAGTACCCTGTTCGTCTTCATGAAATCCTTTGGCTTTTCCTTTGCCAATCTTTTCCTTAATCTCCTCAATTTCCTTATCTGTCTTTTGGGCTTCTTTGATTTTGTCCAACAAAGTGGGTTGAACATCCAATGACATGAGATGTCCTTCAGGCACAATATCCAATCTGAGATCTCTAAATTGGGCACACAAATCATCTGACAATTCTCCCCTTGTAAGGCCATTCACAAAAACCTTACGACTTAGAGCATCCGCTACAACATTTGCTTTACCGGGGTGGTATTCCAAACTCAAGTCATAGTCCTTGATGAGTTCTAGCCATCTTCTTTGTCTCATGTTAATTTCTTTCTGGGTGAAGATATACTTCAAACTTTTGTGATCTGTGAACACTTCACATCGCTTTCCCAAAAGGTAGTGTCTCCATGTTTTGAGTGCATGGACAACAACGGCTAACTCTAAATCATGAGTTGGGTAGTTTACCTCATAAGTTTTGAGTTATCTCGAGGCATAAGCCACAACTTTCCCTTCTTGCATTAGCACTGCACCTAATCCATGATGAGATGCATCACAATACACATGGAAATCTTTCTCCAAATCTGGCAGACATAAGACTGGTGCTGTCACTAGCCTCTTCTTCAATTCTTGAAAACTGAGTTCACAACCTTCTGACCAAGCAAATTTCTTGTCTTTCTTTAGTATCTTTGTCATTGGCTTAGCTATCTTGGAGAAATTCTCAATGAACCTTCTGTATTATCCTGCCAAGCCAAGGAAACTACGAACCTCTTTCACTGACTTAGGAGATTCCATTCAGTTACAGCTGAAACTTTAGCAGGATCAACTGCTACACCATCTCCTGACACAACGTGTCCAAGAAATCCAACTTCATTCAACCAAAACTCACACTTGCTGAATTTGGCATACAGCTTATGCTCTCTAAGCTTCTCAAGTATCAAACGCAAATGTCCTTCATGCTCTTCTTTGCTCTTGGAGTAGATCAAAATGTCATCGATGAAAACGACAACAAACTTGTCAAGGAACTCCATGAACACCTTGTTCATCATATTCATGAAATAAGCTGGTGCATTGGTCAAACCAAAAGGCATCACGGTGTACTCATACAATCCATACCTCGTGGTGAAAGCTGTCTTAGGTATGTCATGTTCTCTTATCTTAAGCTGAAAGTAACCTGATCGGAGATCAATCTGAGAACACATAGGCTCCTTCTAACTAATCAAACAAGTCATTGATTCTAGGAAAAGGGTATTTGTTCTTGATGGTCACCTCATTGAGTGAACGGTAATCTATGCATAACCTTTGACTTCTATCTTTCTTTTCCACAAACAAAACTGGTGCTCCCTAGGATGAAGAACTTGGTTGAATAAATCCTTTCTGCAAATATTATCCAAGTTGTTTCTTGAGTTCTTTCAACTCATCAACTGACATCTTGTACGGTCTCTTTGCTATTGGTCCAGATCCTGGTAGCAAATCAATAAGAAACTCCACATCTCTAACTGGTGGCATTCCCGGCAATTCTTTCGGAAACACATCCGGATATTCACTCACAATTGGCACACTGTCTATGCTAACCCCTTAAGAGAATTTAGCTTACTCCCTTTCGATTCAAAGTTAGACTTGAATCTTATCCGTTTCTTTTCCGGGGTTGTGAGTGCAACAGTTCGATTGGAACAATCTAGTACTCCTTCTTACTTGGTCATCCAATCCATTCCCAAAATTACATCCAGACCTTGGGAATCTAGGATTATCAGACTCACTGGAAGCTTATGCTTTCCAAACTCTATTACTATATCCCGGCATCCAAGACTCACTATCATATCTCCACCTGGAGAACTTACTTTTATTGGAAACCCAATGTTTTCAGTTGAAAACCCACTTCTATCAACAAATGCTTTTGATATGAATGAATGTAATGCACCAGTATCAAAAAGAACAAGTGCTGGAATAGAATTGAGTTTGAACTTACCAGCCACAGCATCTGACTCTTCATAGATTTCCTCCACATTGATGTGGTTCACTTGCCCCTTCTGGAAAGGGTTGGGCTTGTTGGGTCCTTCAACTTTCTTTTCTGGGCATTCATTTGCGTAATGCCCCATCTTCTTGCACTTGAAACATTCAACCTGACTAAGATCCTTCTTGACAGGCTGGCTTCCACTACCACTTCCACTTCCATTGTGGTGGTTCTTGTACCCACTCTTGTGATTTTTGTACTTGTCATTGTCATGACTACGGTGATGCTTGTTGTCATGATGACGGTTGTGTTTGTGGTGGCTGTTGTACTTTCCATGCTTGTGGGATCCAGAATTCCCACTATCATCATAATGGGAATGCTTGTGAGACGATCCCAAGCTGTGCTTGTCAGAGTGTTTCCTCTTCCTGCTTTCAACCTGTTTCATCTTGCTCTCCAAAATGGCAGCCTTGTCACAAAGAGACTGATAAGTGGGGACATAGGCCACAGATAGCTGCAGGTTCAATTCGTCGTTCAATCCTTCGAGGAAATTCTCTTTCCTCTTAGCATCAGTGTCAACTTCATCTGGTGCATAACGCGCCAGATTGTTGAACTCCTCAATATACTCAGCCACGCTGCAGTGGCGCTGCTTCAAGTTATGAAATTCCTTCTTCTTCAAACTCATCACTCCGAATGAGATGCGAGCAGTACGGAAACCATATTTAAAGATAGCCCATGTCACATCTGCAATGGAAGTGGTGATCTGGAAGTTATCCCACCAAGTGGCTGCTGGTCCTTCCAACAAGTGTGCTGCAAATCTGACTTTCTCTTCATCAGTACAACCAACAATTACCAAATCCTTGTTCACTGAGCGTAGCCAATCATTGGCCACCATGGGATCAGTAGTTCCTGAGAACTTTGCTGGCCTCAGTCTTAAGAATCTGGTAAGCATGTCAAAACTCGGTGGGTTGTTCTGATTGTTGTTGTTGTTATTATTGTTGTTGTTGTTGTTGTCGTTATTGTTGTCGTTATTGTTGTTGTTGTTGTTGTTGTTGTTGTTCTGATTCTATATGAACGTGGTCATCATCTGCATCAGCTGCGTTTGAGCTGTCATCATCTGCTGCATCTTAGGGGTGATATTGTTGTTGTTAGGGTTGGGATTGGCACGTCGGGGAGGCATCTGTGGTTTTCAATAAGGATAAGAATGAGATACCCATAGATGCTGCCATGCACAATACATCACATAAACAATCACCAAACATGCATCATAATAGTAACAGTTCAACAACATAGACAACAAGTTTTGAAAAGTAAACACACCAATAGAAAGCCATCCTCATGTTGGATGGTCATTGATACTCAATAATTAGAAGCATGGTAAATAAAAGGTAAATGAGTAGTCATAACTACTCCTCTGCATCAACCTCCTCATCAACAAGTGTAAGACCTGCATTCTCCATTGCAGTCTTGTATTCCTTGACATTGGTAGTCAAGGCCTCTACTTTGGCTTTGAGAGACCTCTTCTGTGAACGAAGTCTCTCAATCACCACCTGCTGATGCTCGAGCTCGAAGTCCTTGGCCTCTAGTTCTGCAGTCATCTCTCGAATCCTCTTGTTCCTATCTTGGACTTTTTTCTCTTTACTCTTGAACTTTCTATCCTGACTCTCAAACTTGGCCTCCATTTCCTTGATTATCTCATCTTGCTCCGCGAAGAGCTTGTCCTTCTCACGAAGTTGCACCTGGAGTTCGTCATTGCTAAGAATGACGTTGGTCCTATCAATATCTAGGTGCCTAAGAAGAACCTCTAAGTCCTGGAGGTATAGACGAATCGGCTCTGCCGTCTCCCTAGCAGTATCCTCGAAGTCAATGGCCTCACCATCCTCGTCACGTCTGCCGAAGGCGTGGAAGTGAGTACCTCTAATCTCCCGAGAGTGTCTCCCTAGCAAACGTCCAAGCAAATCATGCATGACTACCTCTAGGCCTCTATTCTTGTCATCATGCATGAGCTTGAAGGTGATGGTCTCCGTGGCTGGCTCAGTCTGGCGTCCTGGCTGAGTAACCTTGAAGCCCCAAAGGTCCTTCCTCTCGAACTTGGTGAGGGGAAGCATCATGATGGTAGGAAGTGGGAGATTGAGCACACTAGTGAGCTCAATAAGACAAGTGCTAAAATGAGTTCCCTTGAACTCTTCAGTCGTGCTGATAGTAACGTTAGGCATCTATTTTATAAGATAGAAAAAGCTAGAATCAACATACATAGAGATGAATCACAAGACAAGGCATCACATGCATATCTTTGACAATCAAAACACACAAGTCATGGCATACATAAATTCATTACCAGCATCCAAGGTTCAACTTATTTTAAACAACATTTTTGGGAAATATAAAGATAAGTGTGGTGGTCCAACTAACGAAATACGTTACAATCCCATCTCACTTGCCAAGTTGGCTAACAGGGCATCCCTAGAGGCAATCTATCGATCCTGATCACATGACTCCATTGCTAAGTCTATGATGTCCTCTCTTAAACGTTGGTTGGTAGCCTCCAACTCTTGGGTATGTTTCTTTTCTTCTCTAAGGTCATTCTGGGTGTTGAGCATTCTGCACTTGATTCTATCACCAAGCTCTTTGATGGCCTTCCAAGCTGCATCCCTTGCAGAGTCAAAGAATGTGGTGTGCATCACTGAGTTGGTGACCATGCAGAATCCTGATTCCTTGTGGTTGTCTTCCTTGTTTTTATAAAAGTGAAGTTGCACCCACCAGTACTCCACTCCTTCATCCATCACGGGGAAACCTTTGTACACAGCTGCACCATGTATTCCCATGGTAACCATGAGGTCCTTGAGAGCCTTGGGGAATTCTGTCTCACACTCCAAAGTCATGGTCATGAGTGGTCCCTTCTTCACGGCTTCGTTGATGGAGTTCATCTACAAATAGAGATGAGAAAGAAGATTAGAAAAGTTTACGAGAAGAAAAGACAAGTGTGGAAGTTGTTGAAATTTTTTCCTTAGTGGTTTCTAATCCAATCCTAGGGTCATAATCCTACAGGCAACACAGTGCTCTGATACCATATGTAAGATCCCTCCCTTTATAAAGGTAAGGATCCCTGTGATTGCAATGCTAGTCCCTGGATCAATGCTAGCATCCACAGTTTAAGATGAAGTACACAGAAACAAATGTCATTATTACATATCATTCTAGAGATAAACATAGTCTTTTACAAACTCCATGGCCACAGTACTAATACAAGAGTTCAATTATATAATAAGATAAATAAGTCTTCATCTTCATGTGCCACAGGCAAGCATGTTGAGTGTATACTCATAACCCCTAATCATCATCAGAATAACCTGCAACATCACAAGTTACAGCCACAGTGGGTCAATACATTGGAATAGTATTGGCAAGTGATACCTTAGTAGAATATTAGCATTCTAGATACTATATGAATTTTGGCTAAGTGTAGCTTAGGCTTGCTTTGCTCAAAATAGGTTTTACCTATCAGTTGAAAACACTAAGTTTTTCCTTGATAAAACTTTCTCAAGGAACCACCAATAGACATTGGTGAACCTTTACCCTTGTTCAACCACAAGTTTTAACTTAGAAATTGGGATGAGGAGATTCTTGATAGCTTCCATGTCTTGATGCTCAAGTTGTCCAATACCAGGGACATGGCTAAGTACTTAGATTCTTCCATCTGCAGAGGTTGTGTACTTTCCCCACAAGACTTGATTTTCACCAAGACAGGACCTTTCACAAGCCTTCCCTTAGACCAAATGGACGCGCTCCAACCTATCATCCCACTACCACCAACTGTCCAAATGGCTAAGTTATTGCAACCTATATGATCCAGGCAGAGCCCATAATGCCAAGTGGCTGCACTAGAAGCTTCTTAACATTTGGCATCTCAAATCCCTTTGTTCCTGGGTGGGTTTCCACAAGTGAGATACACTAGGTAAACCATAGAAATGGGCCTTGTGTAACCACTCAACATAAACCATTCTTTCCATTCCACCCAGGTGTTTCATTCACTTAGTTGTTTTATTAAGCAAAAACACAAGTCCAAAGACTTAGAAATATTTTTACATACCATGAATATATAACCACCCTTGGTTGCTACTATCTAGGCTAAGCATGGAAATGGTAAGCATCTTAACTTAGAAATTTCTAGCAATCCTACAACTACTAGGATTTCCCAAGCATAGCATATAGATCAAAATATTCATGCAAGTCTTATACAAAATACTTCTAGTGCATAGTTGAAAAAATATAGGAATAAAATCATGAAGCACCACTTGCCTTGGTAGTTTGGGGAGCAGCAACAATCTTCACAATCACAATCACTATTTGCACCAAAATCTACACATAAAATAATGGCACCAAAATCACATACAAAATATATACAAACAAAATTATATGAATGCATGCAAATGCTATGTGATGATTTTATACACCAAACAAGACAAGTAAATAGTACTGAAACATAAAAAAGTCCAAGATATTCAAAATAATCCTTATTTGATCCTTAAAACATTTTTTCAAATTATTTGTATAACCAAAATAAGCCTACACAAGTTTCTGCAAAAACAACCATTTTTACAGAGTCAAAACATTAAACACATTGCATAAACATATAGGATTTTATGTCCTGATTCGTCGGTACCGTTTTGCGCGGATCGACTAGTGTGGACCGCACGATCTAAATGAAATCGCACGGCCAGGTCTGACCCGTACCCCTTCGTTTAAGTGATCTATCAGATGCGATGGATCTAGATCTAACGGCTGTGGACCAAGCGACCAAAGTCTGGCGGCGCTGGCGACGGTGGCGCAGAGGCGGCGCTCTGTCAGCGACACTCTGGCGAATATAGGAGGGGATGGGGTGTGTGGTGTGGCTTACCAGACTCGCACGGTCACGAGGAAGCTCAATGTGGTCTTTGCTGGGACAGGGGCGCACTGGCTCGGCCGGAAATCCTTGTTGGAGTTTGCTTCCGCGTCGGGTGCTCACTGCCGGAGACGGAGGCGACGTTCTACAGTGCAATAAGATGCACAAAAAGCATTAGGAGATGCACAGAGGCGAGGCGAACACGGTCGTATGAACTAGGGATCAAGGGGCGGTCTGTTTTTACCGTGATTGCTCGTCGGAGTTGGACAGCGCTTCGGTTGTTTGCAGGCTTCGACAGAGACGACGACCTGGGGCAATATAGAGCAAATATAAAGTGTGAGAAGATGCACATGGGAAAGACAGGCAAGCTTGTATGAACGAGAGGTGAAGGGGAGCACGAGGTTCACCGGAATGGGTCGCCGGAGTGCGTCGGGCAGCGGAGTTGCAGTTCGAATTGCCGGCAGCCTGGTGGCAGAGTGGGGGTGCTGAGTGATGGGAAAAACTTGCGGTGCAAAGGGGTTTAAGTAGGCAGGGGGATCGACAGGAAACGCCTGCACATTCAATGGCAATTACGCCGCGCGATCAACGCCAGCAACGGCCAGCGGCGACGTGTTCTTCGCGAGATTTGGGGAAGACGACGGTGACATGGACAAGGCCCAGTGGTCAGCGTGAGGCGGTGTGTGCGGGTGCTGTTTTGTCTGATGGGCCAAAAGGCTGGCGCCAGGCCCAGTTGGGTTTTCTAATTCCTTTTCTTTTTCCAGAATGATTTTCAGGATTCATTTTCAAACAAATTCATAAGCATTTGAAATCTAAACCTTTTCTGGATTTTTGTAAAGTGTAAACTTCATATTTTTGGGCATAAAACTTTGAGGTCTCATTAGACTTGCTTGGTATTTTTGAAAATTCAAAATAAACAGCGCCTCTGCACAAAGTTTGATAAAGATTTGAAAATGGTTTTAATACCAAATTTTGTTTTGGAAAATTTGTCCAAGCTTGGAACTTAACCATCCAATCCTATGAACTCACATCAATGGTTTTAAAACAAATATTCACTCACTTGAGAGTGGCATTAGATCAATGCTTGCTCACATAAAATAATAGCACTCAGTGCTTCTGTTTCTTGAAATGAGTTTGAAATTGATCCCTAAATGATATGCATGCATGAATGATATGCAATCTTTGAAAACATGATTTTAGGGATGTTACAGATGTGATTTCTCCAACTAGAGTTGTAAACCATCCATCTTATATGGAATACGGTAATTATTTGAACAATCTTTGTTCTCATAATACCTGATTTAAATAACAATTATTAAAAAAATCTTGAAGGCAAGCTTTGATGTCAACAAGAAATACAAACAACCATTTTTTTGTTTTCGATGAACATCATCACATATTCTCTTGCTAGTTACTTAGGCCATTGTAGTTCATGAATTATGTTGTTCTGTATATTTCATACCAACCAATTCGGTATCCAATACCCAAGAACCACATTGTTTAACAAGCAAAGAATATAACCATAACATGTATATCATCTATATACCTAAGCTGGATATTTCTAGTCTTTTCTTTTCTGCCAAATATATTTTATAGATTCTCTTTCAACATTTCCTTTTCCTTTTCAAAGAATATATCAACATCAAAAGTGACGCCATATACATGACACATAGTCCAAAGCGTGTATATTCAAATACTAATACCTCTGGACTTGCACTTTGAAGTAGATCACCATCATCAAATGATTGACGTTCTTTCAAAATCCATTCTTTATTAATCTTTTAGTGTGGTAAATACTTTACCTACATCTTCTATTCATCCTTATCATGACAACTTTCATGATCAAGATAATGTAGCTTATAAAGGCGAATTGTGACTATAATGTTACTTTCCAAAACCTTTTTGGATGATTAGGATGTCTAGCATCTCCAACCTTTGAAAATTCTTATCCAATATGAGAACATATATTATACTCTATCATATTGCAACCAAAAACACTATTTCAGATATCGTTATATCTTCCACACATGATGGTTTCTGAAACAATTCTTTCAGCTCCTAGATAACCTTGATATTTAAAAACAATCAAGAATCATGGAGGCAAACATGATACTTTAGATACTAACACCGGAATTGTTACTCTCAATTTAATACTAATTATTTAATTTCACGGAGTAAAAAAAGAGTTTGCTAAAATTTTGCAATAGGACTTCAAACTTTAGATTGACACTCAACACAATATGATACCAGTTTGTAAAGTAAATATCCAGAATTATATAGTTCTATTATCTCAATTAAAACTAATCATAAGGTGGTGAATGAATGCCAATGACTATAACAAATTATGCAAATTTACTTTGATTTAATTTATGATAAATTGATTTCTACTAATCCAAATTAGAAATGAACTCCCACTCAAAAACGACATCTCTCGTGTCTTTTTGGTGATTACATGAACCAAATCCACTACAATAAGTCCAATCATCACGTGAGTCGGTGTAGCTTCAAAGGAGAGCATCTATATGGTCATCATATCAAACATATGACTCATGCTTAACCTGTTGGTCCGTGTTCCAAGGACATGTCTGTACATGCTAGGCTCGCGAAGTAAGAACCTTAGTATTCACATGTGTAAAACTGTCTTACACCCGAGATATGCTCGTGGATTCAAGTAGACCCGATCCTCACGTCATTTCTTGTAGCGGCAAAACATAGTCGGTGCGTAATTAAGGAAGAACACATTTTTATCTTGATATCTAAATGAGGGATCATCTTATAATGCTAATAAAATGCCAAACAAGCAATATAAGATGCAAATAAATATCATATGCTACAGCGATATGATATGGTTCTTGCACTTGATATCTATCTTGTGCATCGTGGAATGATCTTTATCGTTCCTATATGTGTAAGGCCAAGGTCTATGGAACTTACACTTTGACATATTATAATTTTCAATGGTATCAATCCATACTACAAATTATAACACTACCATATCATAGTACTTGCCCGTCAAAACCAAAAACTAGACGCCTCTAATTTATGTTTTGCATGTTTTACGTGGCTGAGGGCTTTCAGAGATAGAACTGTTCTTACCTACGAACATGGAACCACAACGATGATAATCAAATTATTGACAACTCGTTGTAAATCAGATATTGGCTATAGTAGGAGAGACAGACATCCGCAAGACACTTAAGCAAAACTAGTTGCATGTCAAGTGTGGAACATGTCTCATGTGAGAGGACATGTAAAGTTTGTCCGGGCCACTTCATCTCACTATGACACCAATATCCAAAGTACAAGTAAGAAGCAATAACATGACCATCCGCGCCCACATACTCATATGTGTACTACCCGTGCAAAGCATCTACGCATAGATCCGGCTCTGATACCACTGTTGGGGTCGCAACATAGAAAACAAAAAATTTCCTACGATGGGAACAACTAAGTACCAAGATCTATCTACTAGATACAAGCAACGGATGGATATACATCCATAGAATACATACCCTCGAAGAACAAAAAGCTTTAACAAGGTTGTACTCATGGATGATGTAGTCGAAAGCTTGCCGATCTTAAGATCGAGAAGAAGTCCATCCGGTCCAACAAGTCCAACACCATCAAGTCCAGCACCGCAAAGCAGTGGTGCATCCGTGATCGCACACACGTTCGGGTATCCCGACAACCTCCGCTCCCTCGCTCTAGCAAAGCAGCATAGGAAACAAACACTTCCAGAAAAATCCACCGAGAACATGTATCTCGTTGATCCGAGATCATGGGGAAATTCTAAAGGGGGGAGAGATCCTTCGCGAGGAGGTGTGAGTGAGAAGTGAGAGGAGGGGATCCTTTTATAGGAGGAGGGGCCATCCCACTAGCCATGGCTGCCGGCCAAGGTGGTGCCCCCACCTCGTCCTCCATTCATGTGAGTGGAGCTTCCACTCACACAAATGCCCCTCCATTTCCTCCACTCAAAATCACACTCAAACCCATTAAATTTCCACCAAATTTAATGAAATCTCTCATTAAATAAAAATCTTTTATTTATTTATTCAAATTGTTGTTAATTACTGTAATTAACAAAAAATCACATAAAACCCCTTGCTAGTATTCAATTTCACATGCCGAACCACTTTCAGCAATTTCAACCGAAACAATTCCGGTTTCTAGTGAAATAAATTCATGTGCTTTCTTTTTCTTTCTCTGGCATATTATTTGCTTCGAATGGTGTCGGTATACCTTAAGTTTGTCATCCTACGGTTCACGAATAATGCAGACATGATCGATACCCCTCTCCGATCAATAATCAGCAGCAGGACCTGGAGATCCGTACTGACTCCCACACATTCAACGATGACTTCTGTGATCGTGTGAACCTTATACGCATGTAACTCAATCCCTTTGTGCCGCGATATATTACATGTCCGAGATTCGATCATCAGTATCTCCATACCTATTTTGATCTTGTTACCGACATGTACTCTTTTCTTGTTCCCGTGATATAACATTCTAGTGATAAAATCACTTGCTTGCAAGCTAACTAATGTGATATCACCAAGAGGGACCAGAGTATATCTATCCGTCATCGGGATGTACAAATTCCACTCTTGATCCATGAGCCTCAACATAACATATTCATAGCACTGAACCCATCTTTATAGTCACCCTGTTACGGTGTGACGTTTGATGTTATCAATATACTCTTCTAGTGTTAGTGATTGACATGATCTCATGGTCTAAGGATTGGGATTACTTCATATGATGTTATAGAAATATAAACACAATGACTTTGATTGTTATGCTATACTTAGGATGAATGTTCATCCCATCATTCCAACAATGTTGTGACCTCGTTATTAACGACATCCAATGTCCATGATCATGAATCCTTTGATCATGTTGTTAATCAACGAGCTATTTTATAAGAGAGGCATAACTAGGAACTTTATTTTTGTTTATTAAACACGAATGTATTAACGTTTCCGTATTAATACAATTATAGCATGCAAAATAAAAATTTATCATAAACAAGGAATAAGATAATAACCACTTTATTATTGTCTCTCGGGCATATCCCTTCAGTCATGGCGAGAGAGCCCGGTCGGGTCGAGCTGGCCCGAGTAAAAGCACATCTTTTGTGTGTGCTACTGAAGCACCATCATTAGCCGGGACATCTAGCTGAGAGTCACATCAATGATGGTCAAGCCGGCTGTGATGAGGTCCCTCATCCGCTTCAGCATCTCATCCGACTACGCCTTGGAGCCATATATCTTCAAGTCCCAACACGTCCGGCTGGACTCTTGTTCTTGGAAGGCGGGGAGGTTAATCCGGTCAACCTTTTCTAGATTACGTACATAAAAGTATGTCTGCTGCCAGAGCTTGACCATGTCGGGAATCTTGAACTTCAGGTAGCCGGTCTGGGTGCACGAGTAGATGGATGCACCATCGCATGTGACCAGCGGGACTTTGGTAAATTTGGTCTGGGCCCGGATGAGTAAGAGGCGGAGGAAAAGCCCGATATCTAGCTAGATAACGAGGTAGCTCTCGCAGAAGGCAAGGAAGTGGGAGAGGGTGCCAATGGCATTGGCACCACGGTGGTGGATTTGAAGTCGAAGGTGGCATGGAAGGTGAGGAAGAAGGCACTTGCCGGAAGGGCTAGGGAATGCGCGAGGTGCACGGGGAAGATGACGCGCTCGCTGTCCTGGGGGTGCGGTGTCACCTCGCCGGCTGGCATGACCCACACGACGTCCTACATCACGAAGGAGCCACACTAGGCACCACGAATATTGTTTATGGGATCGGAGACGGTTATGGGAAGTTAGAGGCGGTGTCCCATCGCTGCCGACGAGCAAGAAGGCACCGTGAGATCTGGGAATGGAAGAACAAGGGAAACATCTCACTGGAATACAAGACACAAAGGTGAATTGAGGCGAGCGCGGGGTAGAATGGGCGTGTGGGGCGGCCGCGGCCTCGACCACTATTTAGCGCCGGGGACCGCAACCGCCCGACTCGTCATTTGGTAACACCGCAGGCATGCTGCACCCCCTGTTGCTGCTCCAGATCCATTGTGCCGACAAGGTATGCACAGAAGATCCATAGTGGTTCCCGAAGCGCTGACTATGGTTCCCGAGGCAACGTGCGATGGGACACGACCCGATGCTGCTGTCTACACTGTAGAGGCACACACGGCGGGGTTCGACGGCTGGAACCAAATCCGGGCAGCACTAGGCACTAGGAGGGTAAGGGAAGGAAGGGGAACGAGAGGGTCAGGGATGGCGTCAAGGCAAGGACAAAGAAGGCGGCGCCCTTAGGTCCGTCAGAAATGAGAGAGGGGTAGCACTCCTGGCCACATTTGTCTCCGCTGCTACTGCGAGTTCAATGTGGGGGAAGATGGCGGCGCCTTTCCGCTACTCCACGATGCTCGGCGATGACAGACATGGCATCAGAAGGTGGCGCAAGGCGGTGACCATGGCAGCAGAGGAGAGAGGCATGAAGAAGGGGAAAGCAAAGAAATTGCAGCTAGGGTTTAGAGCTAGGACGATGTATATAAGGAGGAGGGTGCGGCACATGGTTGTCATGGGACGGTGAAGAGGATGATGGCGAGATGCGGACACCTACTCCCTCTCTCTTCCAAGAGAGGGAGTAGATATGGAGAGGACGATCCATAGTAGACGGTGTCAGGGTGGAAGGGTATGGGCCACGGGAGAAGATATGGGCCGGCCCAGGGAGAGGAAAGAAGGAACCTGGGTGGGTTGGATGCTTCTTGACTGCTGCGGCTGGCCTAGCCCCCCTCTCTCTATTCTATTTTTTTCTATTTTGAAATTTTTGTTGGTTTCAGATTTCAAACAAGCTGTTGTCACAAAACATTTTTGAAAACATCAGAACAAAACCAAGATGGGGACAATCAGGGCTAGGGTTTAACTAGAAGATTAGTTTATTTAGGTAGTTTCTCTTTAATCTCTTTCATATTCTTTTATTTATGAGTAATACAATTTACTTAAAAGCTTCTCAAGGCACTAAACAAATAAAACCAAAGGAAACAAAGGGAAAGTTATACTAGAGGATCCAGTGATTGAACTTGCATGGATTTAAATCAAGAAAGCGTTCCTCAAATTCAAATGAAGCCAAAGAAGGAAGGTGGTGATGGCTTGCATCGGCCGTGCACAAGAAATAAATGCTACTAATTCTAGATGTGAGAATAACTAGGTTTCATATGGACGATTATTAACACATGGTTGAAATTTGAATAAAGGACAACTCAAAATAGACAAGCTTGCTTCCCATATGGAGTGAATGAAAAATAAGAATGAACGAATACAATGGAAATGCCAGTGTGTGTGTGCGCTCCACTATATGATTATATGACCTCATATATATTCACACAATCCCACATATAGAAAAAAAACCATAAAGAATATATGTAAGATCCCTCCTTATTAAAGGAAAAGATCCCTGTGATTGCAATGCTAGTCCCTGGATCAATGCTAGCATCCACAGTTTAAGATGAAGTACACAGATACAAAGGTCGTTTATTACAGTCATTCCAGAGATAAAACATAGTCTTTTACAACTCATGGCCAAAGGCCTAATACAAGAGTTTATGGAATAAGTGAATAAACATAAGTCTTCATCTTCATGTGCCACAGGCAAGCATGTTGAGTGTAGACTCATGACTCCTATTCATCATCAGAGTAACCTGCAACATCATAAGTTACAGCCACAAGGGTCAATACTTTGGAATAGTATTGGCAAGTGATACCTTAGTATATTTTAAGTGGACTATAATACTATATGCATTTGGCTGGTGGAGCTTAGGCTTGCTTTGCTCAAAATAGATTTTTCCCTAACTTTTTGAAAATACTAAGTTTTGTTTGGCAAAAACACCCAAGGCATCTATCAATCAAAGACTCCAGATCCACTCAGGGCATCTACCAATCAATGACTGAAGATCCTTTTAACCCTTGTTCACCCACAAGTTTTATTTAGAAAATTTGAGTGATGAGATTCTTGAAGTTTCCATGTCTTGATGCTCAAATTGTCCTTTACCAGGGACATGGCTAAGTACTTAGGTTTTACACTCTGCAGAGGTGGTGCACTTTCCCCACAAGTCTTGGTTTCCCAAGAATGATCCTTCAGTAGCCTTTCCTTAGTCAAATGGACGCGTTCCAACCTATCATCCCATCTACCACCCACTGTCCAAGAGACTAAGTTCCAGCATCCTAAGATCATGGCAGAGCCCATAATGCCAAGTGGTTGCACTTGAAGCTTCTCAACATATGACAACTCAAATCTCTTTGTTCCTGGGTGGCCATCCACAAGTGAGATACACAAGCCAAGTCCATGGCCTTGTGAACCACTCAACATACACCATTCTTTCCATTCCACCCAGGTGATTCATTAACTTAGTTGTTTTGTTAAATAAAAACAAGTCCAAAGACTTAGAATAATTTTTCCATAGTGTATATATAAACCACCCTTGTTTTCTAATAGCTAGGCTAAGCATGGCATGGCAACTTATCCTTAGGGAATTTTCCTAGCAACTCTAGCATTCTATTCTAAATAGGATTTCCCATTATCAATTGACAAAAGTAGCATGCAAGTCCTAACAAAATATATCTAATGCATGTATAAAATATAGGAATGGAATATTCATGAAGATATCACTTGCCTTGGTAGTGTGGAGAGTAGCACTCGTCACAATCACACTCACTAGTAAAATCTACACACAAAGTTGTAGCACACAATTACACACAAATATATACAAACAAGAAATAGTATGAATGCATGCATGCATGAATCTACCAAGTGATGATTTTTAAGAACTCAACCAAGCAAGTGCATGAATACAGAAACTAAACAAGTCACAAAATAACCAAGACAACTTATTTAGCCCTAAAATAAAATACTAAACTAAACCTATATTCAAAAAGGCCTCAAACAAGTCTCTGCAATTTAAGCACATCTAATGATTACTATTTGCTAAACAAAAAGGATAGGCAGAAAGGTCTTGTTTTTCTGAATCCAACGGTATAAAGTTTGCAAAATTCCAACGTGGCATTCAAAAGACATTGGCATTTGAAATCTGGATCAAAATCTGTTTTTAAATTCTATTTCCAGATCTTAACCTAGCAGCGTCATGTTCTTATTCGCCGTGCACGGTTAAATGGATCGAGCGATACAGACCGCTGGATCTAAAGGGCGAGTGCGGCTCAGATCAATGCGTACCTTGATTAGTCATTCTATCTAAGCCATCGATGCGAATCTAACGGTTCTATCGACCGGCGAAATGCGGCGGAGCGGCTTTACCGTGGCGGAACTGTCGATCGATAGCGTTGCCGGCGATGTAGACGGAGAGGGAGAAAGAGGGTAGCTCACCGGGCTCAGGAGGTCACGAAGCTCGTCGTACTGCGGTTGGTCAAGGCGCTCGGGCTGTCCTAGATTGCTCGCCGGAGTTCTTTGTAGGCGGCGGTTGCGTCGGGTGGTCGTCGTGGACGTTCGTGGATCACCCAAGGCAAAGAGAGGACACGGTTAGATTCACGAGTCGAGACAGAGCCTGTGCGTGAACTAGAAAGCGGCGGTCTGTACACCACTAGAGTTCGCGGAGTTAAATGCAGACGTCGGTGGCGACTAGTCGACGATGTTGCGAGCTACGGTCCATGCGAGAGCGAAAGCGTGTTAAAAAAAGCGCAGAGGCTCACTGAATCATTTTGCAAGATCGAGAGGCGGAGGAGCTCGACTCACCGGAATTCGCCGCATCGTCGGAGACGGCGGGGTTTCAGAGGTAATGCTCGCACTGGTGGCGCTCTGGGTTGAGGTTTGAGGAGAAGAGAGAGGGGGCGAGGGATTCTTATAGCCTGGTCACGGCGAGAATTACTCGCCAATAAATCGAATTGACGTGAATTAAACACGAACGCCGCGTTGATTTGGGGATGAACAGGTCATGCGGGTGGAGACGACGGTGGCGTGGAGAAGGCCCGCTTGTCGAGTCTTGTGGTGCGCGTGAGTGTGGGTCTGCTGTCACGACTTAACGCGTCTTCGCTGCGTGAGAAGGAAAAGGAGATCCCCGGGTGGGCTTGCTGGGCTTGGTTTGCTGCTGGGCCAGATTCTGGCCGCTCGGCCCTTTTCCTTTATTTAAGCCTTTTCTTTTTTTCTAATTCCATTTTCTGAATAGAATTTGATATGAATTCAAATCCTTTTGAATTCAAACTGCTTTGGGGATTTTTGCAGGGTTCTGTGGGTTCACAAACAATCAAATATCCTAGTGGTTACCTTGCAAAGGCTTGGTCAAGCTTGGGTTTCAAAAATAAACAGAGATTTGCTCTAGTTGCAAATATTTGAAATAGGGGTTTGAAACTATTTCTAAATTTGGAATCTTGGGTTTAAATGCTACTCCTAATCTTTCCAACCATGGAGGCAAGCAAACAAGTTCATAGGCAATCAAATCCCAAAGGGTGATGGCCAATTGAGATAAATTGCCCACATGAAATCATAGCTCAAACTTCTGCCTCTAAATGATTTTGAGAAAAACCCTATATGAATGAATGATGCAAGGATGAAATGAATGAGTTTTTGAAACATGATTTTTGGGATGTTACAATATATTATACTCACATAGCATGTAATGTTGGCCATGTGGCTCCACATATTTAATATTGTGAAAGCAACATATATCACATATGGGAGCATGTAGAATTAGGAGTGGATCCATCCCCACCCATATGAGCTAGATTTAAATAAAAATAGAATTGCAATGGCTCATATATAATGGAGATTGTGGAATTATAGATAGAAGCAAAGAAAGGTTGTGGAGTTTGAAAAGATATGCCCCCAACTCAACTTGGGCATCAAGCAATATATCAAGAACCAATTACAATATATCAAGAGAAAAATACAATTACCAATAATACAAATGCATATGTAGGAAGAACCAAATAAAAACGGTTTTAATATGATGCTCAAATGCAAGGTGGCATGATGACATGAGCATTATATTATGCAATGCAATAAATGACATGTAGGAAGTAGCAATATATATATATATATGATAAACCAAGTAGCATTAAAATTGTTAGACAATTGGGATGCTACAACTCTCCACTAAACAAGAATCTTGCCCTGAGATTCGTAGGAAAAGACACAAACAAAGGCGGGTGCTCGAAATGAAGGTGATCCTCACGTTCCCAGGTTGATTTATCAATGGAATGGTGCAACCACTACACCTTGAAAAACTTGACAGACTAGTTGCGAGTCTGCATTTTCTTCTTTGAAACAAAGGGCTTGAAGCATTGGAAGATTGTCATGAAACAAGGAAGGTCGGATGAACGTAGCTCGGGTGATCTAGAGGAACACGATAAAGGAAAAGAACCACTTCTTGAGATAATTTGAGAAGACGATGAATTGAGGAGAGAAAATAGAGACACATCATTCATATTAAAGATCGGAAGCTACAAGTGAAGGTGATGATTTGGATAAGTTAATGATCAATGCAAGTGCACAGATCAATTATAGCTAGTTTCGAACTAAAGATATCGAACCCACAGAGAGCTACTGGTAAAGGTATTTATTCCCCTCGTCACTATCTACCAAAGGATACTTGTAAGTTGCCTTTTATCTCAAGTAAAGAGTGTTTGAAAGGTTTTTGGTTGTGTGCAGAAAAGTAATTAAAACAATTAAAAAAGCAAGTAGCAAGTTTGTATGAAAGCGTGGGTGAATGCAATAGGGATAAAACGTCCTCAGGGATGTAGGATACTCCTCTAGCATGGTGTTGTCATTATTAATAATTTAAGATAACATACTTCTTTGTGTCATCAAATGTGTGGAGAGATCTCCATAATAAGATGTTCACTATAAGGCTCGTAGGAAGCCACTTTGTTGAGCCAAGAGTGAGGTCACCTCTAAATAACCACTGCGATGCCCGAGAGCAGTCACCCATCTGATCCACGCAAATAAGGGTTTCCCCATGGATATTGTAATTAGCTTAGGGAGTCCCTCTTTATTCCTCCTTTGACTGCGTAGTTCATGAGCTGGCGCCAATCTGTCATGGGGCTATTCCGGGTACGATCCCAAAGAACGTCCAAAGGATTTCTCCCTCCCTTTAGTCCCAAGGGCAAATGGTATGTGGTTGATTTTTACATACCATCTAAAGATAGTAGACCAGCAATTCATATGGACAAAAGATCATATCATCTTTATTGAAAATTCATAATTGTGCTATTGTTTCTCCATCTCCCCAAGAACAAAGGAACTACTCACACATGGAAGCGATCGACAACATCGTCATAATTAAATGGATGGATGAATGTAATGGAATAGATCTAGTACAAACCACAATTGAATCTGGAATTACAACAAGATCTAATGGATGAAGGATGAGAGTAATGGTGGTGATGTATATGCAGCGGTTGATTATGAAGGGGATGATGCGTTTTCCTCCAATGATCCGTGGATCAGTAGGGATTTCTCCCCAACCAAGTTCCTCCTTCAGATCCCTTTCAGATGTGGTTTTTCGTGGTTTCTAGTGGCTATGAATGTTGGATCCTCCTGCCATCTTTGCCAGGAGAAACTATTTTACAATACAAAGCCGTCGGAACATGGTATGGGCGGACGGTACGGGCGTGCCCCGCCCATACCGCTGGTCGTTACGGTCTCTGTATTCTTCTCTTCGCTTCGTATTTCCCAGGTGCGAAGGTAAATCTATAAAATGACTTTTATCACTTAAAAATATCATATTATAGTATAATATGACAACTTTAATTGATATGTTCATATATAGTATAATATGACAACTTTAATTGATATGTTCATAATAGAATTAGTAATTTGGGATCCTATTGAAATAAAGACAAAAGGTGCGTGCGAACATAGTGAAATATAAAGATCCCTACAATGCAAAAAACAATAGGTAAATATGCTTAAATTTTGGACTCATCAACTCCCCCAAGATGGTGGCTTATGAACAAGATCATCATGTTCATGAGACATGAGTCGTTACATTAAATGAGGCAGGAATTTGAAACAGGAATACAACATCGGATATAGAGAAGCGTCGGGGGTATTATCATACCCTTACACATCACATGACTTAGAGGCTTCCACACCTTTTTCTAGTACTAATGAAATTATAGGAAGCTTCTAGTGGTTTAATATATCATATAAACATTGAGTTTAAAAGTATTGAGAACTTAATTTAGTAATGAAGATTCATGATCATTCTTCTTTTCTTCTTACTCTTGACTCTTTTTTATATATGCTCTCTCTTTTTGCTTCTTCCGTATATTGTCTATCTATGCATACACGTCTTATTATTTTTTTCTTCCCTTTATCTCTCTTTTAATATATAGCTATTTGATCATGCTCACTACGTTGATGGCTACAAGGAAAACTCTTAACTATAATATGCTACCATAATTCTTCTTCTCATAGCCTAATCAATACTTTCATTGGTGTGGAAGTTCCTAAAAATAATGATAGTTGGACAAGTATCATAACACTCAACCTAGTTGAATCATCTAATATAATAATCATGAATCATATCATACTTGAAATATCATAAAGTCTCGCACCCAACGGATATAAATCATCTCTCGAACATAGGGAACTCGAAGTTGATGCAACTAATGCAAACTCTAGAATTAAATTCTTAACATGCATGCTGTTGGAGGGATGACCCCAGGTAGGGTCGAGATAAGTAAGAGGAGAGAGGAATGTACTTGATTAAGGTCGGATCAAGATATGATCCGTCCGAGTCATGTAGGAGTCGGCCGAATAAGGTCCGACTTACCCCGAGTCAAGCAGTTAAGAGTGGACTCGACCGACATACGAGGTATGTCGGTATAACACTCTCACGCATCTTAAATGCAGGTTGAGGTCAAGACGAGTCCTGTGAGGCGAGGCCGAATCATGGGAAGCTTGTACAAGAAGGAATAAGTATACCCCGAAGTCAACACAAGCCACTATCTCTATCTGGAATCTGCATAGTGCCAAGCACTACAGACAAGAAGCAGAGTAGCAGAAGGAGGTCACGGAAGTGACAGTCCTTAGGCCATAGGCTCACATGTGGTGGACTCTGGGTCATTGCCGTCGATAGAAGGGGGACACGGAAAGATGTCTGCCGAGTTACCACTTTGGGACAAGAATATTCCACGAATATGCTTGTCCACATGAGGAGTACGTCAGCGACAACGCTGGCATCTTCGGAGAAAGAATTCCCCCGTGCAACGATGTCTTCATCAACTTAGCCGCCCACAAGATCTACGTCGGCATTGACACGTATCGCGTCTACCCGCGTCGAGTCATCCTCTCGGGAGATCCTCCCCTCAACGCTGCGAGCGGTCCGCATAACACCAGCACCGCAAGCAGCGTCGAGGTGATGATGACGGTACCAGCGCTAGCACCGGGAGCAGGAGCGACCGAGCAAGAACCCGGCGACGACGGATCCGGCAACGGCCAAGCCGGGAGATCCAAAGCAAGCAGAGGCAGGTCCGTCAATAGCAAAAGTACCCGAGGAGCACAAGGTAACGCCAAAGGCACCAAGAGCAAGAAGGCCGCCACTTGAAAGTTTAGAGAATATCTTGCAGGCAGCCATAGATAACCTAACAACACGTGTAGCACCAATAGTGAACCCGGCAAATGCGCAGGAAGAACTAGAGGAGACTAGGTTGAGAATGCTAGAATAAGCAAATAAATTATATGTGTTGCAGGAGACTTTTAAAAGGACTTTGCTAGAATACGCTAGGGCAAACAAGTTAGATGCGGCACCGGCACGATTAGATGAGCTAAGGATGAAAGGGAAGAATATCCTTAGTGATATTAACAAGGAACATGAGTCTCATCAGGGTGATTTGGCTAATCCAGGGCTGCTGAGGTACAGTACCCCAGCAAAAAATCTCAGGGAAGCGAATGCAGCGGCCTCGGAATTGGAGGGATTAACCAGGGAAGCCCGGCCGAGGCAACAGGAAAGAGTAAATGAGCTGGTATGCATCGCAAACCAGTAGAATGAGGAAATACTCAGAGCTAACCCGACCAAACTAGGGAGTTCGCGTATGGTTCATTCGGCAGGGGATGCCCCGGCGTTATCAGCCGTCGCGGCATCCTCACCCGGAAATGGACTGCGAAAAGATAAGGTAGTAACCTCAGGGAAAAGAAACAAACAGATTATTCCATATGACCCAGCGATGGACAGAAAAATTAATGAACATAAAGGCAATGGAAGCCGAGGTAACAGCGGTGAAAGAAACCCCGGCCACGGTAATAAAGAGTATGGGAACCTCAGACGGGGGAATCCCGAGGATAATAACCCAGCTGAAGGAAGACGGTATCATCCGCAAGATCATCAGCCGAGACATGAACCTCGGCGTGGGAGAGATGCAGGACATGTTCCGCATAACCCGCACAATGACAGATACAATGATGGTTATTCGGAGATGGAAAATGCAGGATTCGGTGGACAAAACCACTATGGAGTGGAAAAAAGCGTTGTGTACAGAAATCTGCCGTCGAATGACGCAAAGTTAAAACTTGATAGGTTATATTGGTCCGAGTTGTTAGAGAAGCAAGGTACCCCTGGTCCGACATGTTTTGGACCCCGAATTAAGAATGAGCCACCTGTTCCAAACTTCCAGTTGGCAAGAGGCACGAGAAGATATAATGGAAGTACTAAACCACAAGAATGGTTGATTGACTATGCCACTGTAGTGAAAATAGCAGCGGGAAATTTGAGATGGGCTGTGAGATATGTGCCCCAGATGTTGGAAGGGCCGGCCAGGGTCTGGCTGAATAACTTACTGGACGGCAGTATCAACTTCTAGTTGGACTTTGAGGAAATGTTTGTCAGCAACTTTACCAGTACATACAAGAGGCCGAATAGGCCTCAATAACTAGCAATGTGCAAACAGAAACCGAATGAGACTGATAGAGAATTCTTGCGAAGGAGTAATTGTATCACAAGCGATTGCTTGGTTTGCACAAGGATGCAGATATGGAAGTGTGTTGTGGCAAATTTTACAAAGAGATATGCGAACTATGTTGGCCGAGACAATCAGAGTAGCAGATTCATATGCACTGGGTGATCCAACTCAGCATGAGCTTATGTCAGCAGAGCATCATGAGAAGCATGATCATTACCCTCGTGATGGCACAGGGTCGTCCTGGCGGAACGAATTCCGAGGTAGAAGAAGAGAGGCCAGGCCGGATTATAGATATGGGTCGAATCATGTTGCTGCAGTTACTCAGGACCACCCAGGTATAGGAAGTAACCAGTTCCAGAAAAATGGTCCTCAGCAATGGACGCCAAGGAATGATGGGAAGAAACAATGGACTCCAGAACAGAAGAAGCAATGGAAGGAGAGGCTGAAGTACATGTTCGAATCAATGTTGGATCAACCGTGTAAGTATCACATGCCTAACCCGGCAAAACCCGCCAACCATGCAACTCGTCAGTGTGCATGGATGAAAAGCGCAATGGGAAACCCTGCAGCAATGCAGATGCCTTAGCAAAAACCACATCATCCACAGTAGCCACTTCTCACAGGAGGAAGCACACAATAGTTGATGTTACCCCACCACCTCCGAGGTATGAGAATCAAGACCGGAGGGATGCAGTTCGTCAAGTGGTAAACCAAAGCCAATATGGCAGAGGGAACCCCAGAAACAATGGAAGCAATTATTATAGGGAACACCATCAGTCATACTGTGTATTGATCACAGAACAGCAAGACAGGCAGAGTGTACAACGCCAAAATATGAAAGTGAATGCAGCTATGCCAGCGGTTCCGAGGTATATGCCTTGGTCAGATCAAGAGATAACTTGGAGCATTAAAGATCATCCCAAGATCATGCCAAACCCCGGGTCATACGCCTTGGTGCTAGACCCAACGTTTGTTGGCCCTAGTATCAACGTGAAATTTTCGAAGGTGCTGATAGATAACGGAAGAAGCATCAATATTATGTACAAGGATACAATGCATAAACTCGGCATCTCTCCGAATATGCTACATTCTACCAAGACAACCTTTCATGGAATAGTTCCAGGACTGTCCTGCGAGCCCATTGGGAAGGTCCGAGTTGACGTATTATTCGGCACAAGGGAGAATTGCAGAACAGAAAATTTGGAATTTGAAGTGGTGGATTTAGAAAGTTGCTATCAAGCATTACTGGGACGGCCGACATTGTCCAAATTTTTGACCAGTTGTCACATTGGTTACTTAAAGATGAAGATGCCAGGACCACAAGGTGTAATAACGATAGTCGGAGACTACAGGAAGTTGATGGAGTGTGCTTCGGCTAGGACAAATCTGGTTGAATCTTTGGTGATCGCAAGGGAGAAAAAGATAATTTAGGAAGTCGCAGATTTAGCTCAGTCGGCCTTACAATATGTAATATGCTAACACGCATGGAAGTGTGTCATTCCAGCCGACAAAGGAGACAAAGAAGATCGAGATTGATGATCAGTTCCCAGAGCGCACCATCACAATTGGAGTCGGCCTGAATGATAAATAGGAAAGCGAGCTCACCAACTTCCTCTATGAGAATCGGGATATATTTGCATGGTCTACTCAAGACCTGGAAGGAGTACCGAGGGAGTTGGCTGAGCACTCTTTACATGTAAGGCCAGGAGCAAGGCCAGTGAAGCAACCTCTCCGCCGCTTCACCGAAGATAGGAGAAAAATCATAGTGGATGAAATAGCTCGGCTCCTTGCAGCCGAGTTCATTATTTAAGTGCTTCATCCGGGTTGGCTGTCTAACCCGGTGTTGGTAGAGAAGAAGAAGGATGACCCGAACGTGGCCATCGTTTGGCGCATGTGCATCGATTACATGAACCTTAACAAGGCATGTCCCAAGGATCCGCTTCCTTTACACAGGATATATCAGGTTATTGATTCAACCACAGGTTGTGAACTGTTATCATTTGTAGACACGTATTCTATCTTCCACCAGATACCGTTAAACCCGGCTGATCAAATAAAAACTGCATTTATCACCCCGTATGGGGCTTATTGTTATCGCACCATGCCATTCGGCCTACGCAATGCAGGAGCGATGTAACAAAGGTGTATGCAGAAATGTCGGCATGATCAAATTGGAAAAAATGTCCAAGTGTATGTTGATGATGTGGTTATAAAAACAAAAGAAAGCCATACGCTCATAGAAGATATCTGACAGACATTCGCGAATCTAAGGAGATTCTGAATGAAGCTTAACCCAAAAAAATGCACCTTCGGTGTACCAGCCGGAAAGTTACTCGGTTTCCTAGTGTCTAGCCGAGGTATAGAGGAAAATCCAACTAAAATTCGGGCAGTTGAAAGGATGGAACTATCGAAGTGTCTCAATGACATTCAGAAATTCACAGGGTGCCTTGCATCTTTAAGTCGGTTTGTAAGTCGGCTAGGTGAAAAAGCATTGCCTTTGTATTAGTTGATGAAAAAATCCGATAAATTTACCTGGAGGCCTCAAGCTGATAGTGTTTTCGTGAGTTAAAAAAGATGCTGGCCATAGCGCCAATTTTACCCTCACCACTATCAAAAGAACCTATCTTGCTCTATATAGCAGCAACAAACCGAGTTGTGAGCGTTGTAATAGTTGTGTAGCATGACGAAGAAGGGAAGTCAGTATAAAGGCCTGTCTATTACTTAAGTGAGGTATTATCCGCTTCAAAGCAAAATTATCCGCATTACCAGAAAATGGCTTATGGAGTGTATATGTCGGCAAAAAATCTCAAGCATTATTTTGAGGAGGACCCTATAAAGGTGATTTGCGAGGTGCCAATAGCCGAGATAATGAACAACAAAGATGCAAGCGGCCGAATAGAAAAATGGGAAATTGAATAATCCCCTTATGCTCCGCAATTTGATAGGTGCGATGCAATCAAATCTCATGCAGTGGCTGACTTTTTTGTCGATTGGGCCAAGATATAGTATGAACCCCCATTGCCTGATCCGAGTTATTGGACAATGCATTTCGATGGATCCAAAGTAAGAAATGGGTTAGGAGCAGGAATAGTATTAACCTCTCCAAAGAAAGATCAACTGAAATATGTTTTGCAAATACACTTTGCTGCATCGAATAATTTGACTGAATATGAGGCACTGGTCCATGGCCTAAAGATGGCAAAAGAGATTGGCATACGTCAAATTCTATGCTTTGGGGATTCAAACCTTGTAGTGCATAAAGTATCATGGAATTGGGAAGCATTGGACGCAAACATGGCCTTATATCGGTTTCATGTACAAAATATTAGTGGATACTTCGACGGGTGTGAATTTCATCACATACCTTAGGCAGAAAACGACGCTGCAGACACTTTGTCAAAGCTCGGATCACCAGACAATCAATTCCACCTGGTATTGCTTTAGAGCACCTGAGAAACCCATCAATCATACCTTCCCCAGAGTATGAATTAATTTGTCTTTCATCATATCATAAATATGATTGTGTCCCAATGGAAATTGATAAGGAAAATAAGCGGAATAACCCGGGGACTAATTTAGTTGACCAGGGAGGTGACTAGGAAAATTCGGCAAACCATATGTCGGAAGAGGTAATGCAAATTGATGAGACAGTTACCCCGGGGCAGGACATGTAGGAATGGGCACATCCAATATTCTTATTCCTCAAGAATGAGACCCTGCCAAATAATGAGGTCCTTGCTAGGCAAATAGTAAGGAGGGCAAAGGCTTATACAATAATAAATAACGAGTTTTATAAGAGAAGCCTAACAAATGTGATGCAACAATGTGTTAGTTCGGCAAAAGTACAAGAAATCCTCTTGGACATACTTCAAGGGGAATGTGGGCACCATGCCTCATCCAGAGCCCTTGTGGCTAAAGCATTCCGGCATGGATTTTATTCGCCAAGTGCGCTAAAGGAAGCAAAAGAATTAGTAGCAAGATGCAATGGCTGCCAGAGATATGCCATCAAAATACATATGCCTTCATCCGAGTTGAAAACAATACCAATCACATGGCCATTCTCCGTATGGTGCCTAGATATGGTAGGTCCGTTCAAGCCGTCTCGCGGAGGCATGACTCATATTTTGGTCATGGTCGATAAATTCACAAAATGGATAAAGGTAAATCCAATAAGAAAATGTGACGGGCCCACCACAGTGAAATTTCTGAAAGATATCATTCTGAGATATGGATACCCACACAGTATCATTACAGATAATGGCACAAATTTTGCTGAAGGAGCTTTTGCTTGGTTCTGCCAAGAAAAGCACACAAGACTCGATGTTGCTTCGGTAGCTCACTCGGCATCAAATGGGCAAGTGGAAAGGTCGAATGGACTCGTGTTATCCGGGATAAAACCTCGGCTGATAGAACCACTCCAGAGGTCGGCAGGTTGTTGGATTGAAGAACTCCCAGCAGTGCTATCGAGTTTAAGAACTACCCCGAATAGATCAACAGGATACACCCCATTCTTTCTCGTATAAGGGGTAGAAGTTGTGCTCCCAGCCGATATAGTGCATGATTCACCTAGAGTCACCCAGTACACAAACGCCGAGGTAAATGAAATATCTCGGTAGGATGATGTGGATCTATTAGAGGAAGCAAGAGAATTGGCATTGTCCAGTCAGCTATTTATCAACAAGACCTCAGACGCTACTATAGCAAGAAGGTAAATCCCCAAGTCTTCAAGGAAGGAGATCTAGTCCTTCGGCTGGTGCAACGCACGACCGACATGCATAAGCTGTCGTCTCCATGGGAAGGCCCATTCATCGTGAGCCAAGCATTTCACAACGATGCATATTATCTCATAGATGCTCAAGCACCAGAAAGGAACAAGGCGGACATATCTGGAGAGGAGTCAAAAATACCATGAAATGTAGCATTACTTCGTCCATTCTACACTTAGAAGAGGCGTACTATATCCAGCATTATTATGTATCAATTTATTATGCAAGAGACCTCGGAAACTCGAGCAGTGACTAGAGGACTGCCCCATGTTGTTTATCACTATGATTATGTATTTGATATGAATGAGACCTCGGCAACTCGAGCAGTGACTCGGAGACTGCCCCATGTTGTTTATTACTATGATTATGTATTTGATATGAATGAGACCTCGGCTACTCGAGCAATGACTCAGGGACTGCCCCATGTTGTTTATCACTATAATTATGTATTTGATATGAATGAGACCTCGGCAACTCAAGCAGTGACTCGGGGACTGCCCCATGTTGTTTATCATTATGATTATGTATTTGATATGAATGAGACCTCGACAACTTGAGCAGTGACTCGGGGACTGCCTCATGTTGTTTTTCACTATGATTGTCTGTTTTATATAAATGGGACCTTTGAAACTCAAAGCAATAACTCAGGGACTACCCCGTGCTATCTATCCGGCTACTATATATCTGGTATGTCGAATTATTTATGTATTCATCAATTTAAGTTGTTGTAGACATTAGAGGCAACATATTTGACTTATCGGTATCTGAAGAGAGACCTTATGTTAAACAAGATAAGAACCAACAGATGATAAAACACACGAAAGGCGATTAAGGAATGAGCCATACACAAGCCAACACACATTATATTATATTGCTTAGGATTTCCATGGGTTTTAATCAAAGTGGTCATTTTTAAACATAGCTCGCAAACAAGAAAAATGTTTGCTTCAAACATATGGATTAAAAATCACAAATAGAAATACACGTCGAGTAACTCAACCAGAACGGTAACAACTTGATGAGTACCATGGAAGATGAAAGATTATGAGCTTACACAGAATAAACAATACCAAAAGAGGCAGATTGTCTTAAAACAGCATACGCCCGGCATACCAGGGACTTAGAAAGTAAGAGTTTTTGCAGCTCAGACATTAACCATAGCCGAATCATCGGTAGGAGGGGTGCGGCAGTGTCAGGGGTTTCCGAAATAGGTACCCTGACTATCTCCGAAGGTACCTTGGTTTATGTAGAAGGAACAGTTTCAGGAGCAGGAATCTCCGAGGTTGCCTGACCCTATGCGGAAGTTACCTCGGCAGCTACCGAAGTAACCATGGCATCTTGAGTGTTGGTCGTTTGACGCGAAGCTCCACCTTGGGCTTGGGAAGCTTCAGTCCCCTTGGAGGAAGATCGAGCTCCAGCATTTCTTCCCGAACTGCCACTTGATTCATCAAAACTTTGAGAGTCTGCATCCGAGTCATGTTCATCACCAGAATCGCCGTCGAACTCATCGTCATCAGTAGCCTCAGCATCCTCTTCGACCTCATCTGAGAGAAAGCTTGGCCCTTCGTTCCATTGATGCACATTTTCATACTCGATGAGTTGATAGGCACCGGCTTGGCTACGAGCAACATAATATGGATTCTCCACCCAAGGAGAGCCGGTACGCAAATTCATCAACATGTCAAGGTAGATGTCCTCGTACCATGATAAAATAGAAGTAAGCGCCATGTCCGCACCAGCTCGCCCGGCGGATTCTCTCCAGAGATTCAACTAAGTTTGAGATTCCATAAGCTTCGCCACAAGCACTCCCACTTTGCTAACTTTTTGCTCTTTTGGCCATAGAGCATTGAAAGTCCGGATGGCCACGGTCACCCGATCTTTCCCCATAATTTTCATCGGCTTAAGGGCTACAGCAATAGCAATCAGGAAATCTTCAATAGAAAATTCTTGATCCGGAGTATTGGGAACGCTTCGGCGAGCACGGGCAGCAATCACCGCCTTAGTACTGATGAACTTAGACTCCGGAAAATTATCTGAAACGAAAAACATCATATAAATCAAGAGGAGCAACAAACAAAGAATTACTTGGCCAACAATCGCAAGAGAAAAAACTCGGCTAATAAGCTTACGATGGATATATCACAGTATCTTCTGGAGATCCGTGGTCCAACCAACCCTTTTTCTTTCGAACCGAGTGATCTCTTCCGTTTTCTTTTTATTCTCTAGCTCGGCCGCATCGAGGATTTCTTTGTCCTTTTGAAGATGGAGACTTAACCGACTTTTCTCCTTGGAAAAATCTTGATCAATTTTCTCCAGCTCAGCCTTCTAGGATAATTTCAAGCACTCAACCTCGGCGTGGAGTTGAGCTATCTCGTCATCCTTCTCCTTTAGCTACGCCGAATGTGTCCCTACTTGCTCTAAAAAATGCAGCGTCATATCAAGCATCGATATGCACTCTTGATGCTATGCTGCAAACCTTTGTAATTTGTCTAAGCCGAGGAGGGAGCACTATAAGATACTCGAAAGTTATCTAAAAAGGAAAAATAAACAGACGAGTAAAGAGAGGATGGTCAAATAACCTTCAAGGCATGAAACTTTATTTGTAAACAAAGTATTTTGGGTATCAATTTTAGCTGAGTAAGGATAAATCACAAAATAAATAGGAACCAAAGAATAGAACAAGGGACTTGAGCACAAACGCTGCATAATTTACCTGCTTTCTTCAGAATGGGAACCATCTTATCATACTTGACCTACAGCTTCCTATGCGAAAAGAGCAGCTTTTGGAACTTGGCTATACGTCGATTGTGAGCAACCTAAAATACCAACGAAGTTACATAGTGACTTAAAAAGATCTGAATCAAGCAAAACTTGACTCGGATCTAGGTGGCTGGATATTCAAAGCCAAAACATAAAAAGATCCGAATCAAGCAAAACTTGACTCGGATCTAGGTGGCTGGATATTCAAAGCCAAAACTTAAAAAGATCTGAATCAAGCAAAACTTGACTCGGAACTAGGTGGCTGGATATTCAAAGCCAAAACTTAAAAAGATCCGAATCAAGAGAAACTTGACTCGGATCTAGGTGGCTGGATATTCAAAGCCAAAACATAAAAAGATCCGAGTCAAGCAAAACTTGACTCGGATCTAGGTGGCTGGATATTCAAAGCCAAAACTTAAAAAGATCTGAATCAAGCAAAACTTGACTCGGATCTAGGTGGCTGGATATTCAAAGCCAAAACTTAAAAAGATCGGAATCAAGCAAAACTTGACTCATATCTAGATGGATGGATATTCAAAGCCAAAACTTAAAGAGATCCGAATCAAGCAAAATTTGACTCGGATCTAGGTGGCTAGATATTCAAAGCCAAAACTTAAAAAAATCTAAATCAAGCGAAACTTGACTCAGACCTAGGTAGCTAAATGCGTTTTAAGCTAAGACATGCATGTAAAAAATTATCTATTACGCATACAAATAAACATATTCTAAAGCAATTGAAGCTTCCAAACGAATAACAAGTTATTCGGTTGCAAGATCAGGGACTAGCGTGCATATAAGTATACTATGTGCAAATGATTATGTATGAATTAAAGCACACACCTCGTTCATCTTGTCACTCTCAAGTACAACTTTGGCAGCCAAGTGCAAACGGCTGCTAATGTTGGAGAGCTGGAAGGATTGATTACTGGGGTTGCCCTTGATCTGATCGGCAGCATTCCAATTACGGGCATATTTGATATGTTGGAAACATATCTATAATTTTTGATGCCCCGTGCTTGTTTAGTATCTACTTTGCTTTACTTGTCTACACTTTGAGGTGCTCTTTACATGTTTTCTGGTACTAACCTATTAACAAGTTGCAACAGTGTCAGATGCCTGTTTTCTGTTGTTTTTGGTTTAAGAAAAGTTAGTAAATAAATATTCTCGGAATTGGACGGGACGAATGCCAAAGTCAATTACTTTCCGTGGGGAAGAAGAAGTCCAGAGGAGAGCCGGAGGGGCTGGCCAGGGGGGCCAGACCCACCCCAGGCGCGGGGTCAGGTGGACCCACGCCTGGCTAGGGTTTAGCGACCATGGTCGCCTCCCGGACTCGCCCCTTTGCCTATAAGAAGCCCCCGATATAGAAACTCTCGGAACCCAATCAGAAATCCACGAAACCGTCTGTAGCCGCCGCCACCATCGTCCCTAGATCGGAGGGATCTGAAGTTCTTCCTGGCACCCTACCGGAGTGGAGATCATCCCAGAGGCCTTCTCTCTAGTATGATTCGTGAGTAGTTCCACCTTGGACTATGGGTCCATGTAGTAGCTAGATGGTTATATCTCCTCCTTTGTGCTTTCATGTATAGATCTTGTGATCTCCGTTCATGATCAAGATCTAATCTATTTGTAATCATGCATATTGTGTTTGCGGGGATCCGATGGATATTAAGATTATTATGTTGGTTTGATTAATGGTTCTATCTTTATGATTCTATCATGTCTGTGTTGTTTGTGATCTGGCATGCTCTCCGTTGCTAGTGGTTATCTTGGCCAATTAGTTGCTAGTTACTCCAAGAGGGAGTATTTATGCTCCATAGCGGGTTCATGCCTCTAGTTTCCAGGGGAAGTGATAGAAATCTCTTCGGTTGTAGATGTGTTGTTGCTACTAGGGAGAAAACAACGGTCTCTTGTTCATAGAACATGTGGATTGTTTACCTTGCACACTTTGCTTAAAGCAGTTGTCTGTTGCTTGCAACTTAATACTGGAGGTGGTTCGGATGATAACCTGAAGGTGGACTTCTAGTCATAGATGCAGTTGGATTATGGTCTATGTATATTATTGTATTGCCCAATCAACTTCATAGGATCTTTCTAGCTAGTAATTGCATTGTTATGCCTTGCTCAATTCCTGTCAATTGCCCCGCTGTAATTTGTTTACCCTTCATGCCATGTTGTTTATTTAAGGAGAGCACCTCTAGTGAACTATGGACCCCGGTCCAATCTTTACCATTGATACATCTTCCACCGTTACGTGTTTACTTGCTGCAAACCATTACCTTCCACACCATACGTTTAATCCTTTGTTACAGCAAACCGGTGAGCTTGACAACCTCACTGATTCGTTGGGGCAAAGTCTTGAGTTTGTGTTGTGTAGGTATCCACGTTGCCAGCAACACCTGTGTGACGTTTCCTTCATCCTACTGGTTCGATAACCTCGATTTCTTACTGAGGGAAACTTGCTGCTATGCGGCTTCATACCTTGCTCTTGGGGTTTCCAATGAAGCGTTCCACGAAAAGTATTGGGCGCCATCAATATTATACCAATGACCCGAGGCTTCCTCCATTCTATATGCGCGTTAAAACCTTGCCCCTAGTCTCTCTCGCCTGTTGCGCAGCTATACCGGCCACCGGGATCTTATGAATCACGAGCTATGTGTCGCCGGTGGAGCCAGACCCACGCTTAGCAACAGAAGCCCCCTTGTGAAGCATATCGGCGACACTCGGCTGAGAGGAACCAGGCTTGGTTTTCTGAACTTGTTTAGTTTTGGAAGCACCATACTTTTTTCTCTTGGCGGGAACCTCGGTAGCACGCAATGGTTTAGGAGGATGAAACAAACTCGGAGCAATAACCTCTGCAACAAGAGGGGCGTTTTCCCCAACAAGAGCCGAGGTAATAGCAGCCTCGGCAATAACCGAGCTAACAGGAAATTCGGCAGAGCAAGGTGCGACGGAGACAATTTCGGGGACCTCGGAAGAAATTATCGGATCAATTGGGTGATCCGGCATAACAACATCAGTGCCATTACCAGGAATAACTTCGGCCTCGTCTGGCCCGAGGTAGCTAGTCGGCATGAGGGGGAGAATTATCGCAAGGAGGTCTTGAAACCTATGCATCCCTTTGAGGCAGTGGCGAAGGTGGCCGAGTAACATGCGAGGTCATGTTCGGACCACTAGGCTTAACATAAAGAGGAGCACTGTCCAGATAAAGGGAAAACCAATTCAGAAACAGAAAGAGAGAAACAAGAAATATAAAGCTAAAATAAGCAAGGGAACTTACCTAGAGACTCCGGGCATAGTCTTTCGATTCGGAACGTGCTGAGCGGATCTCTTAACTCTTTGCTTGGGAGCCACGTCCGAAGGATTACTCGGAGCGGCACACTTCTTCGATGGAGCAGGAGCTTCGGAGGCAAGGGGTTCAACCTCGTGCACCTAGCCAGCCGGATTAGCTGGGAAAGAAGGAGCCGGAAATGCATAAGAGATAGGCACCGCGGCAACTACCTCGAGAATTTGGACGTCGTTCGAGTCACCTTCATCGACGCGGGCAGAAGTTTTACCCCGGTTACAAGCTGGAGCAGCCTCAGGTTTGGGGATAAACTCCTATGGCTCTAGTTCCCCATTGTCCGGGGCGCTGCGGTCGTCGCTCCAAGGAAGTGTAAGAACCTCGGCATCTTCCGAAGCTTGTTCATCAAATTTCTGCAGAAGGAGAAGATTAGCCAAATAATCAACAAAAGATAACTCGGATAAGGCAGCTCGAATTTGAGTCACCTGAGGAGGGGGATTGTCGCGTGAGAAGGGTTTCATTCCCCACGTCCAATCCTCAGCCATCTCTGTCTTGAAGATAGCTCGAACATGTTTCTGGATGTGGACATCGTCAAGCTCAACCGTGGAGACTAAGTTGGGATCAAGAGGACCGCTCATATAGCAAAGCTTATGAGAGCGAAGCTGGAAAGGGAAAATCCGGCTACTGATGAATGCGGCCATCAAATCTTCGCCGCGAAGCCCCGCCCGAGTCAATTCCTTCAGTCGGAGCTCGAATGCTTCGGCAATGGCATCTATCATCTTCAGATTATAATTCCAATTCTACTTTGAGGGAGGACCAACTGAGAACGTGGGGAGCCAAATCTTATCATCCTTCCTAGAATTCTTGACATAGAAAAATGACCTATGCCACTTCTTGCATGACTCTAGGCCTATGACTCGGGGGAACAAAGAATTCTTCAGAGGTGTCATAGAAGCGGCCCCGCACTGAGTCAGAGATTTATCGGAGGGATGGAGAGTTTTATCTAGCACAAAGTTGGCTCGGATCAAGAAAAACTTAGACCAAACTACTACTAAAGGCCAGAGGCCGAAGTATCCATCTGAGTCCGAGATAAAAGCCGATAGAGATGCGATGGCGTTAGCCGGAAAGTGGTGAGACTGGAGGCCAAAGAATTCAAGAAAGCCCTTGGAAAAGTCACTAAGAGGGAGGCTGAATCCTCTGAAAAATGCGACATGAAAACTACATATTGACCATCCTCAACTACGGGGGTAGACTCCTTGCCAGGTAAGCGACACTTTACCTCGGCAGGAACTCTACGAGTCTTGCGGATCCACTCGATCTCTTGGCGGGTGACCGTAGATCCTTGCCACGAACCACACTCCGGACCCGCCTTGAGGTCTTATTCTCCCACGATGGTGCCGCTGTGCAAACTCGACATGGGCTCTGATGACCCACAAGTGTAGGGGATCGCAACAGTCTTCGCGGGTAGTATTACCCAATTTATTGATTCGACACAAGGGGAGACAAAGAATACTTGCAAGCCTTAACAACTGAGTTGTCAGTTCACCTACACCTGGAAATAGTTCTTGCTCACAGAAGTTTATCAGTAGTAACAGTTTGTAGTAGCAACAACAGCAGTAACAGCAACAGTGGAACAATATCAATAGTGACAGTAACGATAGCAGTAGGATTCGAGTGAGGTAGGCATAGGGATGGATGGACGGGCGTTGCATGGACGAGTCTAAACATGTAACTTCAAAGAACTAGGGCATGGCAGATAAATAATATCAATCGTCCAAGTACTAAACAATCCTAGGCATGTGCTCCAAATATAGTCATACGTGCTCGCAATGAGAACTTGCACAACATCTTCTGTCCAGCCAGCCCAAGGAACCGGGGCCTCTAGGGAACTACTGGAAATTAAGGTGTTCCTTTTAATAGAGCACCAGAGCAAAGCATTAGAACTCCGTGAACACATGTGATCCTCACACCACATCCATCCCCTCCGGTTGTCCCAATTATTGTCACTTTGGGGCCTTTGGATCCGAACAATGATATGTGTACACAACTTGCAGATAAGATCATAAACAATATTATCATAATTATTCAATAATAATTTCAGATCTGAGATCATGGCACTTGAGCCCTAGTGACAAGCATTAAGCACAACAAGTTGCAACAAAGTAAAATAGCACTAATAGAGATACTAGGCACTATGCCCCTAACAAATCTTATTCGATTACATGATAGAACTCATCCAATCCCTACCACCCCCAAGCCTATAGCGGGGTATTACTCACTCATGGATGAGGGAAACATCAGTGGTTGATGGAGATGCATTGATGATAACGATGGCGATGATCCTCTCCAAATTCCCCATCCCGGCAGGGTGCCAGAACGGAGTTTCTGGATCCGAATCTTGGTTTCTGGTGGCGGCCGAGCGTAACTCTTTCTGGAAATCTATCGAAACCCCCTCTATTTTTAGGCGGAATGCCACCGATAGACTCAGGAGGAGGCCGAGAAGGCACTGGGTGGCAAACCTCCCAGTAGCGGGTTAGTGGGCTCGTGCCTAGGGTGGGTCTAGGCCCCCCAGGCCTCCCCTCTATCTCCCCTTCTGGCTCTGTGGATCTTCTGGTGAAATATAATTTTTGTCATATTTTCCGGGATTTTTCCTGATAGTTCATTTTGTGCACAAAAACAAGACACCAAGGTAATCCTGCTGAAAACAGCGTCATTCCGTGTTAGTTGTACCCAAATCACACAAGTTTAGAGAAGAAACAATAGCAAAGTGTTTGAGAAAGTAGATACGTTTTGGACGTATCAAGTCCCCCCAAGCTTAGCTTATTGCTTGTCCTCAAGCAATTCAGTTGAAAACTGGAAGTGCGATAAAGAACTTTCACGAACACTTTGCTTCATATGATGTAAATATTCTCAGCACAGGAGTAGATGCTTAGACAATTCATAATAAAGAGTATGCATCTAAGTCTACTCAATAGTCATTGCAAGCTATGAAGATAAACCAACTCAAGAATAATAAGTAGCATGAAACATAAACATAAGCAACATTGCAATGCTCATAATAAGGTATGATAGAGTGGTATCTCTCTTGCCTTTGTTTGAAGAGCACGATAGAAACGCTGAGGAACCTCTGAAGTTCACATGAAGACTAGAAGTGAAGATATCAGAGATACAAGCATCAAAGTCATGATATAATTAACCAAGTTTTGGAACAAACACAAGAATGACAACTATGCTCTCAAGAAGGTGCTCATAGAATAAGTGGTGACTCAACAAAATTGTGAAAACGGTTTTGTGAAGGTTTGAAAGGCTTCCTAATGCTGAAAGGAAGGTACTCATTAGCTTTGAGCTCTCATTGCCCCTATCATAGGCATCTTCATTTGGTTAAGGTGAAAGTGAGGTCCACTCTAAATCATATGCTTGACAGACCATAGACTGGAAATCCCAAGTCCCTTGAGTACGAGGGCCGCTCCGCATGCTACTCAACTTTGGTCACCTGAAAGTTTTTGTCATTGTAAATACATGCATATCATCGAGAACCGCCAACAGGGTACCCCTTGCATATGGTACAGCAGCTTTCCCATAACCAAAATGACAAGGCAAGCAGACAATGAGCATCTCAGCAATCTTTTTATTTACCATATGCATAGCTTTTTGTTGAGGACGATTCATAGATGCTCATTATAGTGTTCCTACAAGTTTCCACCATGATTAAGCATGGATTAGGCTAGCGGCCCAAGCATTTCTCTAACACAATGTATAAACTCCATGAACTAACAACTTCCCCTTCTATTTCACATTGTCAACATCTTTCAACAAAAGAGCAAAGTATCAACTGGATGAGATATCCAATAGGAGTTGAAAGCGTTCCCCGTGACAACACAGTTCTGTTGACTCCCAGCATATAATAAGCAAGCATATAACTTTCATGGACTAGTCACAATGGTTCAAGATTATTAAGCGCAAAGAATAAAGTGTGCCATCAAGTTCGTGAGAGCTTTACTAACTAACTTTCTCAAAACAGACTAGCATTTTATTTTGGAAGAAAACACGACATATGGAATATGCACTGAAGTAGCAAATGATGCTAATAGGTAGGTATGGTGGACACAGCTGGCAATATTGGTTTTGGGGAGTTGGAAGCACAGGTAGAGCACATACTCAGTGCAAGTGAAGGCTAGCAATAGAGAAGGGGCGACAAACGAGAGAGCAATAACTATCATAATCATGCTTGCAACAAAACAAGACTAACTATGGCATGAAAGTGATACAAGAACTCTGAGGCAAAATAAATCATCGAGGTGTACTGACTATTGATTAGTCATATGCATGCGTGAGGATGTGTCTAGTCGATTCACATGAACAGTCAGAGGAGGATACCACAATGTCATACCAAAGTATGAATAAAATAATGCAAGCAAACATTCATATGACATGCTACAAACTATTGGCAAGCTGGAGCTAATCATAGACAAGCAAGAACTACTAAGCATCCATAATGACATACACCTTACACAAATAGGCTAAGCATGCTCACTACGAAGAGTATATGTACAAGAATGAAACAAATAGAGTTTGTTACCAACCTCTTACCACACCTCGAGTTGTCTTAATCTTCATTATTGCCCTTCACTTGTGTGACTTGAATTATTAACATGAAACCAAAATCCACTGAGGATGGTTGAACCCTGCAAAGAACTCAGAAAACCAAAGAAGAACAACAATTTTTTTTGGTGTTTTGGATTTTTTTTAGAAGGCAACCAACACAAAACCAAAGGAAGCAAAAGAAAACCAAAAACAAAAACTAAGACGCTCCAAGAACAACACAACTGTGCATGAAACAATAAAAACGAAGTGTCTAAAACGACCTGAGATTTTTATTGATGAAGAAGGGGATGCCTTGGGCACCCCCAACCTTTGACGCTTGTACCTCTTGGATATTTCTTGGGGTGACACGGAGTGGCTCCCCCCAAGCTTGAGCTTTTGTCCATTCTTGATCTCATTACATCATCCTCCCTCTACACCTGAAATTTTTCTTTCATACAAAACTTCACACAATCTTCATTAGCAACATTAGTTTATTCAAAAGATATTAGACCCTTGGAAAAGCTTTGGAACAGCAAGAATTTTCACTAAAAACACAATCTACTGTAGCAAATCCTTCAAAAAGCTCAATTCACCTAAAGAGAACTCAAAAAGGAATCAATAAGAAGCAAATGCAAATAATGGCAGAAATCTGTCAAAACAGACCAGCAGGTAGAAACTGATTTTTTCGAAAATATTTTGTTGCTCAAATCAAAAAGTGTTAAACTAACTAAAGTTAGCTAACATAATGGGTGATTTATTCGTAAATTCTCAGCTCAATACGAGTTACAGAGACTCCTCACGAATTTTTTTGGTGGAGGACAAAAATCTGTTTCGGGACAGGAACTCCCAAAATCTTACTTCCCTCTCATTAGAGGTCATTCTTGGCACAAAAAGCAAACAAAAAGGATAAGGAGAGGTCATTACTGAACTAATAAATTCCAAGACTCAAGGAAAATCTTGGGTTATCTCCTAACAAGTACTTTTCTTTAACGCCTTTAAGTTAGGCATGGCGAAGAGCAAAGATTGGAAAGGACAAAAATAAAAGTGAGCAAGTATAACCACTGTGAAAAAATTGTTTTGTTCATTAAAATCCTTTTGTTAACAAGGTTGATCAAGTCTTGTAACCAAAAAAATATTATATGAAACACAACTTTGCATTCCATAAGTTGATTATGTTACCTCGTACTTGATAGTAATGGTCCCAATCATAATAGTTTCAAAATTTTCTTATGGAATGGGACAATATATTTCTCCAACCTTGATGCTCTCAATATTTTTAATAGAATTCAGGCAATAGCTTCTAACAACCTTCTTGGAGAAATAGACAGTGTGCTCTTTGTCATTAATATTGAATGTTACTTTTCCTTGATTGCAATTGATGACAGTACCTACAGTATTAAGAAAAGGTATCCCAAGAATAATTGACATGTTATCATCTTCAGGCATTTCAAGCACAACAAAATTAGTTAAAACCATGCAATTATGAGCAACTTTAATAGGAACATCCTCACATATAAAAACAGGAATAGTAGTTGACTTATCAGCCATTTGCAAAGATATATCAGTTGGTATTAACTATTCTAGCTAGAGTCTCTTGTAGAGAGAAAAAAGGCATAACACTAACTCCAGCTCCCAAATCACAGAAAGCAGTTCTAACATAATTATTCTTAATAGAGCAAGGAATAGTTTGTATACCTGGATCACCAAGTTTCTTTGGAACCTTACCATTGAAGGAATAATTAGCAAGTAGAGTAGAAATCTCCTCATTAGGAATCTTCCTTTTATTAGAGACAATATCCTTCATATACTTTGATTAAGGAGGCAACTTAATAGCATCAGTTAAAGGAATTTTCAAAAAAAAAAGTTTCATCCACTCACAAAACTTGTTGTAGTGTTCCTCCTCTTTTGACTTGTGTTTCTTACCTGGAAAAGGCATAGGTTTCTGCACCCAAGGTTCTCTCTCTTTACCATGTTTATTAGCAATAAAATCTTCCTTTGTGTACCTAGTGTTCTTAGTGTGTTTCTCAAGTTCTTCCTCAACTTCCTCCTTATCAGGAGGCTCATCAATATTACCACTCTCAGTTTCGGCATCAGAGATAGATATATACTATTAGGATCTACAGCAGGTTCAAGTGGTTCCTCAACTTTCTTATGTTTCTTTTTCTTCCTCTTACGAGGACTACCACTATCTTCACCTTGTTGGGAATCCTGCTCTATTCTTCTAGGGTGTCCTTCAGTATATAAAGGATCTTGAGTAGTTGCACCACTCCTAGTTCTAATTCCATAAGCATGTTTATTTCCTAAAGCATTAACTAGCATATGCTTTTGCACCTTAGCAAGTTGATCAAGTTGGGTTTGAACCATTTGAAAGTGTTTACAAAGCATTTTAATATCATTAGAAGTTCTTTCTACAATATCTTTCATCTCATGAATAGCTCTAGAGTTTTCCAATAAATGATTCTGAACATGTTTATTAAAATGACCTTGTTTAACAATAAAAATGTCAAGTTCCTCTAAGCATTGATCAGGAGGCTTACCATAAGGAATATCACCTTCATCAAAGTGTTGGAGAGAGTGTACCTCAATAGTAGATGAGTGGGGAATTGGCTTACATAATTCTTCTATAGGAGGTAGATTCTTCACATCTTCAGCTCTAATACCTTTCTCCTTTAGACACTTCTTAGCTTCCTTCATCACTTCATCATTTAATGCAATAACTCCCCTCTTCTTTGTTGTTGGTGTTGGAACTAGTTCATGAACAATTGGTTCAGGAGTAATAGGCTCAGGTGTATTCAGCTTAGTTGAAGTCCAATCATCATAATTCTTGCTTATCTTGTTCATTAATTCTTCAGCATCTGTAGGAGTCCTTTTCCTGAAAACACAATCAGCAAAGCTATCTAGGTAGGTCCTAGAATCATCAGTTAGTCCATTATAATAAATGTCAAGCAACTCATTCTTAGGTAATGGACATCCAGGATATGCATGAATCAAGGAACAGAATCTTTTCCATGACTCAGGCAATTTCTCTTCTTCTTCCTGTTTAAAATCAAAAAGTCTCTGCAAAAGCAGCATGTCTAGCACTGGGAGGAAAATATTTATGGAAGAAAGAATCAATCAAGCAATCAGGGCTAACAATGGAACCATGAGGTAATCTATTAAACCAAGCCCTAGATTCTCCTTTTAGTGAAAAAGGGAAGATCTTACCAACAAAGTACTTGCGCATCTTAAAATCATCAGAGAACAAAGCAATCATAGTAGAAAGCTAATTCATATGAGCCACAGCACTCTCATTTTTAGTACCACAAAACTATTCTTTTTTCAACAATATCTAAATAAGTTAAATCAAGAGAGAAATCATAATCTTTATCCTTAATATCTATGGGAGAGGTGGAAAACTTAGGATCATAGGACTTCTTGGGTATAATAGTATGTCGAGCAATGTCGTGGTATTGCCGACGAGTACGCCATGGAGGGGTCCTCACAGTGCGTGTTTAGAGACGTGGGGGGAAGGCGGACGGTTTATGGGTATGAGGTAACACAGCTTACCCAGGTCCAGATCCCACAACGGTGGCGGAATCCTACTCATGCTATAAATCACTATAAGGGCAATACGCCGAGTTATAGAGATAGGTTCGCTGTGCGAGGTTGTCTGAAGTTGTCTATGAACGTCTGAGATTGTGCCCTAAAGGCTCCCATAGGCCCGACTTATATAGTCGCTAGGTCCTAGGGTTACAGGGAAAAGTCCTAGCCAGACAGGTTATAGAGTCCTACACCGTCTATTACTAGTTTTGTGTATCTTGCACTCCAAGGCTCTGGGTACGTCGGTGACTCCAACCGCAGCCTTCCTTTATCTGGCATGGGTCTCCCTTCTGGATTCATCTAACTGGGCCGCCCAGCAGGCCATGGGCCATGCTACCCACTGTGGGCCACCCGGGTTATCCGGATAGGAGACATGCTATAAGGACACCCATATAGCATATCCCCAATAGTAGCCCCCGGAGAACTCCGAGATCTTGCGCCGTCTTGCCTCTTCATGTGGAATGCTCCGTCTAGATGGATGTCGGCAAATCGTCAAGCAATATCTTGAAGTCCTCCCAAAGAACCCTGCAAGGTTTTATCCGTCTTCAACACGTAAGTCGGAGAAATACTGAATCTTCCATCGTACTCTTCCGAAGCCGGACTGGATCCGTCCATGCCAGAATCTTCTGATGTGACGGCTCATCTGCCTATGTCAGCCAGGACGACGTAGCCTTAGGTCAGCGACGCCTCGTAACTCACATATGGAGAGAACGCAATCATGTCCGATTTTCCCGCGCGAGCGATACGAACCGTTGGCAGCGACGGTTGGAAATGTGGCGAAATTTCCGTGCATGTTCGCAAACACGTCATCTACGAGGCAACCGTCCGATCAAGCTGCGTGAATCTTGATGCTAGAGATGATAAATAGTAACCATGGTGGAATTTCTACCTTTTACCTCATTCTCTCCTCGCATCGTCTTCTTCCTCCAGCGCGTTCCTCCTCGAGCTCTCCACGCAAAACTCGCGAAAAACCCTAGCCTCAATCCGCACCAGTCACCTCCAACCTCTCTCCATGGCTAGCAGCAGCACCTCTCCTTCCATGGCGGTGTCGAGGAAGCCGCGGCGAAGCCGGCGAGCTCTATCGTCGTGCCCCCAGAGGGCTTGGTCATCCCCGCCTCGGAGGTGATTGAGTCCATCGGCGGCAACCACAATCTAGCGGTGCTGGAGCCGTTGGAGGAGGAGCTTGACTCGCACAAGGGCGACTGGCGCGGCTCAGATATCACGAACCGTGATATCCAGGAGCTGATTGCCGAGGGCTACCTCCCTGCGACGGAGGGGATCGCCTGGCGGGCGACGCCGGCCGGCGAGGTGACACCTTCTCCCCAAGCTGGAGAAAAAGTGTACCTCAAAGCCCAACTGGTAAGCGGCGTCTCCCTACCCATCTCCAACTTCTTCCTCTCCGTCTTGAACCACTACAGAGTACAGCCCCAGAATCTTTCTCCCAACAGTATCTTAGCGCTTAGCAACTACGCGGCGCTGTGCGAGGGTTACTTAGGGATAAAGTCTAGGCTAGACCTCTTCGTTTACTTCTTCATCGTCAAGCGTGAAGCCGGAGCTAGTAAGGAAGAACTTAGGAATTGCGGCACCATAAGCTTCAAGATCCGACCTGGCCGGCGGTTCCCCGACATCGTCGGCCACGAGTCCTGCAAAAACTAGCAGCGGACGTACTTCTATGGTCCAGATATCCCTCTGGCTGGCTGACAAGTAACGTACCCGGACTTCGTTGATGGAGCCGCCACTGAAGCTTCGTCATGGAGATCACATGCCTCCCTTCCCTCCGACCTCGATGCTTCCCGCGTCATAAGGCAGAAAGAATGGTTCGTAGAGACGGGTTTGACCGGCTTGGCCCTAGCCATGTGCTGGTTCATCAGGCGAATCCAACCTATGCAGCACCGCGCGAAGCTCATGCACGAGTATATGTAACATCCCAAAAATATTGAGCTTGGATCATCAAACACTAATCATCAAATTTAGGGTTAACAAAAAAACTTTTCTAAATAAAATTATGGAAGCATGCATGTGTGTATGCATTCATTTTGAAATTATTTTAAACCATCTTGTTTGTGTGTTCCTTTGCTTGTAAATGGATGCTTAGGTGAAATAAACATCATCTAAACATTTCCCACACTTTTCCCAAAGACAAGTAAATCAAAACAAATAAAATAAGGGAATGGTCATTTTGACCAATTTAACTCCCATGCCTACTTTGGCTGTCTCAAACTTTCAGAACCTAATAGAAACTTTTCTGGATCTTTGCACCCCTTGATTGTACTCATAACAAAGTAGCAAGGCCCACCTTGTGATCATCCAGAAACTTTCAAATGCATAGTTTAAATGACAATGCAAAATTGAATCCATATCATATGGGAAGATCCCACTTTTTGAAAAACCACTCAAACAAGCTCAACTTTCAAAACCCAAGCATCTGCAGACTCACCAGCACCAACCTAGCACACCACCAAAAATCTTTTCAAAATTCAAAACTTGAGTTCTTGCGGCCATTTCATCAAACACCTTGCAGACACAAATCATCCAAAATCTAAACACTAGAGTGAGCAGTGATTGAAGCCTAACTTGTTCCCTCTTTAGCTCACAACCATCTCAGTAGATCATCTAGCAAGCTAAACCAAGCACTAGCACCACTGTAAGCTTGACAATGTCATCAATGGTGAACAGCCGAAGCTCACCATGCCACCCAAGTGGAGACAGCAATCTAGGAGAAGATTTAGCCGTGCCAACCTTGTCTAGGAGGCAGCCCACCGTCCACCGCCACTCCCTGTCCCAGCCGCGAGCGTTGCCAAACCCTGGACCACACGCACGGACCGCGCCTAACTTCGCCAAAGAACCATGCCGAGCATGCGCCCAGCGCCACCCTCGGCCAAGCCCACAGACCGTGCGCCGCCCTCTCCGCGTGCATACTCGATCACCACCGACCCAGGAGACCGCCAGACATCCCCGTTCGCCGCCCCATGCCGCACAGCCACCGCTCGCCGTCGAAGACGCCGCCTCTGCCGCGCAGAGCGTCGCGTGTTCCAGACCAACCCGCACCGCCCCACGTCTCGCCACCGTATCGTTGAGCATCGCCAGGGAACACCGCACCGTCCCCTACCTTCGCCCATGCCAATAGCCGTCTATACCACCGCCCCCGACGAGCTCACCGTGCGCCCCGGCGGTCCCCTCGCTCGACTATAAATAGAGGCCACCCCCGGTCGAATTCTTCACACCATTCTACTCCCCTATCCTCACTGATCGTGCCACACCATTCCCGGAGCAAGGCGAGCACCACCTCGTCGGAATTTCATCGGAGCTCGCCGCCTCTGGAGAAGAAGGGAGCCAGCGATTGGAGCCGCCCCAAGAGGAGCCACCGGTACCAGGAGAATCGCCATCGTCGACTTCGTCGTTCGCCCGCCTAGCCGACCCTCGCCCGCACCCCGGTGAGCCCCCAACGACCCCCACTGGCCGTGCTAGGTTTCTGTCTCGCCGGCGTTGCCCAACGTCGACGATGACTCTCAGCCGTTGGATTAGAATCAGATCGAACGCACCACATCACCCCATACCGCTTCGCACCCCCTGTGTCACTGACGCGTGGGGACAGCCACTTAAACAGCCCACGGAAGCGCTGCGCTTAGCAGGCCGGCCCAGTATCATTTCCCGCGCAGCCCAGTTATTTGAATTAAACCTTTTCCATTTTATTTCAAACACACTTCTGTACCGATTTTCAAAAATCAACCCAGGTCGATTCAGTGCACCAAATTGAATGAAACCAATTTTGTTAGAAAGGTCTGGGAATGCTGAATCCAAGCCCGTTGGATTCAAGTCATTTGGATCTGTAGATCATCCTTGGTAAATATAACAAGGAAGAAGCTTTTCTGCATTCAAACATTTTTCAAAGTTAAACCACAATATCTTTTGAGTTGATTCCAACTCTCAAAAATCAAATTTAACTATACCTTTCAGAATATATAAAAATATATAGGTTTACTTACAGAATTAAGGTTCAAGTAATAAAAGAATGCCACATAGGCATTTCTAGCCACTTTAATTAATTAAAATAAAAGGGTAAAACCTTATTAAATTGTGACACCACTTTAAATCACATTCCCATGGACTAAAATGTGTGGTGATAACATGTGTCAACATGCTCCCATGTTTGGTTTGGAGAATATTAAATCTTAAGTAGTTTTTCAATGAGTAGAAATTACTTTTCTAAAAATAAAAGGGATTTTAAACCAAACCCAAATCTTGTAATGTTAGTGATAATGCTAGATCATCTATAGGACCCTTTTGTGTGATGATTGCAAGTAGTTAAGTATTGTTTGGTGATTGTGTACATCGTATTTATTTATAGACGCTAGTACCGACCAAGGATACGAGGAGGAAGGAGGATTCTACGAAGAAGAAGCCGAGGAGAACTTCAACCACTGCTCTGCACAAGGCAAGCCTAATACTACTAGTGAATGTGCAAGCTAACCCTTGCAAGCTTATACTGATATTGTGCAAGCCCATACTTGCAAACCTTACTAATCAAGTTGACCTATGCAAGCTCATACTTGCAATTGTGCAAGAAAATACTTGCTTGTTACCATGCCAACTATATGCCTTAAGCATATGTGATCATACCCACTTGATACCCCAATCCTAGTATTATTTGCAAGCTTCTACTTTATTTCTTTATCAAAGCTTTAACTTAGAGTTGACTTAAGTGACTTGTAGATTCTAGAAAGATATATTTTGAAGGTTGCATAAAGAGCATAAAATTTGGCCTAAGATAGAAACCTTGATATCATCCTAAGATATAAGGTTGTACTTAGTTGAAACTCCACTAGTTTACCACCCCTCATTAGTGCTACCCCCACTTATAGATGCTAGTGCTAAGCATAAAACTTGATCAACTTTAGATGGGAATACTTGGTGAAAATGGTTATGAAAACCTTAGAATGATGGATCATTCTACTGAGATGTTTTGACATGTGTTTCTGAACAACAGATGATTTTGGTGATGATAATGTTAAGGCATGAGCCTTAGCCCTTTATAAAACTGATGGTTTTCTGGATGAGATACCATTCCAATTTTATCGTACAACCAAAATACCCGAAGATTGGGTAGGGCTTGACTGGAAGCTTATATACCTTAGTATTAGTTCCCTCACGGACAAGGTCTGAGCTGAGGCTACCTTGTGAAGATTGTCCACCTATGCAGTACCCAAGATGACAGTTGGTCATGGTTGGGAGGCCAAACTCACAGGAGAGGTGCTTATACTAGGGCGTGTAATTGAAAGGTTAGGATTGATTATCCGCATACTGAGTATGGTGAATTCAGGATTTGTTCCTGACGTATGTATCGAATGTTGTGGTGAAAGTGTACAATCTCTACAGAGTGTCAAACTATTCGAATAGCCGCGTCCGCGGTTATGGACAGTTGGAGTGGCCATACTGTTCCCCCGTCAGATGTTTTCAAAATGACTTGTGAAATGAGTTGAGAGTTTAACTTGACCACAACAGAGTTGTGACATGAGTTACAAGTTTCCCCTTTAGGAGTTATAAAATTGTGACTAGCTTCTCTCTGAACTTAGTAGAGATAAATCTGGCTTTTGCAAAACAACCCTAGATCCTAGTGTCCTATTATCAAAAAACCCTTTACTTGTTAGTATTAGTTTGCGAGTACTTAAAGAGTACTCATGGCTTTGTCCCTGGATATTCCCGTGGCCAGACTATGAAGAGGAGTACCTGGAGGATGGACCCCAGGAAGGTTACGACAACTAGGATCATCTCCCATCGTCAGCATTGCCTGTGACCCTAAAGATGGAGCTTCGCCTACGCTACCGTTATTATTACGTATTCCGCTGCTTGAAGTTGTATTAAGAACTGGATCATGAGATCCCTATTTGTGTAAGACCTTATATATGGTTTGTAATGGATGATGTAATGTGGTATCCAATTCTGTTATGTCTCGCAAAAATGGTAATCCTGGGATTGCGATGTATGGCATAACAGGCATCTGGGATTAAAAATCCGGGTGTTGACAAGTTGGTATCAGAGCCATCCTGACCATAGGAGACCCTAGTTAGACTGGACGTTTGAACCAAAAACTTAGTTTCAAAACCAAAGAAAGCAAATATTTACAAAAACTTATTCTTCTTCTTATCTCTCTGATTCTTTCATAAAAATTCATGTTCCTCAAAAACTCTTGCAAAATACATAAAATTTTGACACACCTGATCACTCTACTAACTTACTCATCCTATATTCTTATAGATGGACGGAAGTACTGAAAGTTTTATCGTTGGGGAATGGAGGAGACCTTATCTTTGAGAGGATTTGGACCAGCTTTGAACTTGGGCGTCACTTTTGAGTTCTTGAGCTCAGCTCAATGATCAAGGAGGAGAAGATCTGCAGTGGCTAATTGTTGCAAGTCTCCGAGGAAAGATTGAACCTCCCACTGCGGAAGGAACTCAGTTTACCTTGAGAGAGAACAACTGGCTCGATGGACTTTCCAGGGCCATGCAAGAAGCTCTTGCCTGTCTGTGTGGGCAAAGCATCAATCAGATCAAGGGAACCCACTTTGAGTTCTGCCCAAGGCGTGATGAAAATGGACAACCACTGGAAGCCCCATACCACCCCGAGCTGAAGACTCAATTGGACCACCTTAGCTTCATGATGTACGATCGTCAGCAGGAGTTAGACAACTGCCGTGACTACTCCAACCACAAGTCTGCCATCATCAAGACGAAGGACCAAACCATCACCATGCTAGCAAAGGATCGCAAGTCTCGCCGCCGTCAGCTTGACAAGAAGGAGCGCATTATTGCCCGTCTCCACCACCGCATCTCATCTTTGGAAGAGACCATCCACGAGAGATACATGCAGTTGGAGAAAAAGGAGAATGCATGGGAGGATCTTTGTGGAGACCCCTACTCCTATCTCAGCGATGATGATGATTTTCTGGAGGATCAGGCCATGGACTTCTTCACCGATGAGGATGATTTTGCCTTCATCAATGATGAGGATGATGAAGCCACAGATTCCAAGGAGTAGTAGCACTTGAGCACTAGCGTAGTGAGTAGTATTCGGTCCCACTGTATCGTAGTTTACAGAATGGTTCTTAAAACCATCTATTTTTCCTTGTTGTGGTGTGTGTTGTATCGTGTGAATGAATGAATGAAAACCAAGTTGCTAGAAAATCTGTGTCAAACTTTAAAAACTTTTCAAAGTCCCAGAACCTTAGAAATTTCCCTCTTTTCTCATGATCTATCTCAATCTTCAGATGCCACACGGAGGAAGTGGTTCATCCTCGGACCCGATGTTGCAGATCCTGCAAATGTTGACTTCTGACCGTGAAGCTGAAAGAGCGGAACGTCAAGCCAACCTAGCCACTCTGCAACAGATAGCTCAGCTAGCCCACAACAACCAAGGCCACAGAAATCAAGATAACCATGGATCTAAGCTCAAGAATTTCCAGAATACCAACCCACCTGTTTTCACTAAGTCAGAAGAGCCCCTAGATGCCGATGATTGGCTGCAAACCATGGAAAATAACCTAGAAGTCGCTGGAGTGGAAGCCAACGAGAAAGTTCTGTTTGCCACCCACTATCTAGCGGAGATGCAGGCATGGTGGAGCAGTGTTCGTTCGTAATGACCGGAGGAGATGATGACCAGGAGGAATTCAAGGTCAAGTTCAGCAGAACCCATGTGCCACCGGGTTTGATCAAGAGGATGAGAGACGAGTTCAGAGAACTGAAGGAAGGAAGGATGACTGTAGTGGAATACCGTGACAAAATTTTGTCATTAGCTAGGTATGCCCCGGATGAGATCGACACGGAAGCCAAGAAGAAAGAGAGATTCCTGAATGGTCTGCATGATGAGATGCAGACAGTGTTAGTCAATATCCCCTTTGCGGATATTGAAGCCCTTGTCGACTCTGCTATCCAGATGGAAGGAAAGATCAACCAAGCCAATGAGTACATGGCGTCAGATGATGCATTAGCCAGGAACCCATCAGACCCCAAAGTATCGTCCTAACCCATCTTCAGGATTTGCCCCAAGAACCAACAGACCCCCGATGAACCGTCCCACCTATCCCAACCGTGGAAACCCTAGACCCGGAGGAAATCACAACAACCCCGGCAACTCTAGCAATTTCAACCGTGCCCCACCCAAGTTCAACACCAACAATGCTGCCACCAACACCAACACTGCCCCAAGGACTGGAAGCAATGTTGTGTCTGTAGCGGCAAAGGACAAGTCGCAAGTGACCTGTTATGACTGTGGAAATAAGGGTCACTACTCCAACGAGTGCCCCAACAAGAAGAATGCCGCAGCACCCAATGCCAATGCCCCAGCTCAGCAACAGCGTCGTGTTCTGCTCGGAAGAAGGTTTTCCCCAGGGAATTCACTCAACCGCAATGGCCGTATTTTTCTCATGCATGCTGAAGAAGCTCGGAAAGCGCCAGACGTTGTGCTGGGTATGTTTTCTGTTAATTCAGTACTTGCAAGAGTGTTGTTTGATTCTGGTGCATCGCATTCATTTGTCACCGAAGAATTTGCATGCACTAGTAAAATTCAACCAACCAAATTGAAGCATGTAATGATTGTTCAAATTCCCGGATCAACCACCAAGGCTAGGCAAATTTGCAAAGCCGTCCCTATCCGAATCCATGGCATAGATTTTTATGCTAATCTGATAGTACTCGGAACTAAAGGTTTGGAAGTAGTACTAGGAATGGATTGGATGTACAAACATAAAGGATTGATTGACTGTGCCAAGAAAGCCATAACCATGACCAGTACCACCGGAATATCAGTCGAGCATATATCTGAAACCTTACCTCGTCAATTCAAGTGCAACAAGAGTATAGCCCAACCTACCATTGACCAAGTACGGATAGTCTATGAATACCCCGATGTATTTCCAGATGTTTTGCCCGGTATGCCCCCAGATCGGGATATCGAGTTTATCATCGAACTAATCCCCGGAACAGGACCCATAGCCTAGATACCCTATAGTATGAACCCATCGGAGTTAGAAGAACTGAAGAAGCAACCTGATGCCATGCTGGAAATTGGATTGATTCAACCAAGTGCGTCACCATGGAGATCACTTGTGTTGTTTGTGGACAAGAAAGATGGAGGTAACCGTTTGTGTACGGATTATCGGAAGTTGAATGATGTCACCATCAAGAACAAGTACTCCTTGCCCAAGATAAAAGATTTGTTTGATCAGTTGACCGGTGCCAAAGTGTTTTCTAAGATTGATCTTAGAACGGGTTATCATCAACTCAAGATTCGTGCAGAGGATATCCCAAAGACTGTCTTTACCACCAGATATGGATTATACGAGTATACTATCATGTCTTTTGGATTAACCAATGCCCCCGCTTATTTCATGAACCTCATGAATAAGATTTTTATGGACTTCCTGGATAAGTTTGTCGTTGTTTTCATCGATGACGTTCTGATTTACTCCAAATCGGAAGAAGAACATGAGCTACACCTAAGGACCATTCTTGGAACCCTTAGAGAGCATCAGTTGTATGCCAAGTTTAGCAAATGTGAATTCTGGTTACAGGAGGTAGGATTCCTCGGTCACATTGTATCATCCGGAGGAATTGCCGTTGACCCTGCCAAAGTGAAAGATGTAGAAGATTGGCAAGCCCCAACCACTCAAACCCAAGTTCGTGCATTTCTCGGATTGGCGGGATATTACCGCAAATTCGTAGAAGGATTTTCGAGTATCGCCAGGCCCATGACCCAATTGCTGAAGAAGTACAAGAAGTTTGAATGGACGGACAAATGTGAAGCGAGTTTTCAAGAACTCAAGAGGAGATTGATTTCAGCCCCAATCTTGATCATGCCGGATATCTCGAAGCCCTTTGATGTGTATTGTGACGCATCCAAGATCGGTCTCGGATGTGTGCTAATGCAAGAAGTCAAAGTTATATCTTATCTATCTCGACAATTGAAGCAACATGAGAAAAATTACCCAACCCATGACCTCGAACTCGTAGCCGTAGTTCTAGCCCTGAAGACATGGAGACATTACCTGATGGGAAATCGTTGTGAGATTTATACGGATCACAACAGTCTGAAGTATATATTCACTCAGAAGGAGCTGAATATGAGACAGAGAAGATGGATAGAGCTAATCAAGGATTACGACCTGGACATTCACTATCACTGTAACTACCTCGGTGAATTACGCTCCTAGTACAAGCCTGGATGATCAGAAATGGTTGAAATAGTACGGTGGGGCCCAAATGCCACTCACAGGTAGACCTTTCGGCCGTCCCAACCATTTCCAAACATCGGGACAAGAACGGGCGGCGTAATCGGCAGGCGAAGGGATCAACTACATACACAAATGAGTATGTATGCAAGCCACCATACAATAGTACATCAGAGCCATTCCATCTAAAAAGAAAGGAAATATAGCAACGCCATACGGCAAGATCCAAATATCCTAGATAGATATAATAGTGTAGGATATCTCCTCATACATCAATCAACAGAGTATCAAGCGGGCGGAAGACAAAATCCGAGTACGGATAAGAAGCAAATCGGCATCGATGCCCCATAAATAAGCACATCCGCCCACAGATCTCACGGATCCCGTTCGGAATCTCTACACCGAATGATCGTTGCCCACATCGTCCGTATCTTCCACCAGATCCATCTTGCGAGTGTACTGTTCATCGAACCAATAATTTATCGTGTGAGACCCTAGTACTCAGCAAGTCTTTATGCCTCTAAAGGGGACACAACCTGGGTGAAGCAATTGCAGCAGAAGATAAACCCTAACAGTTCTATAGATATTGCTAACCATCCGCTAACCAGAGATAGACGGATGTCGTGAATTAATAACAACAGTTATAACAGTTATAAAGGTAATCTTAACAGATCCATCCTCCTCCTCGCCACCGACGAGGAAGCGGACGAACAACCCCCATCTGCTGGCGTTTAGTATCCATTCCATGAGTGTTGCACTATTTACTAGTCGGTACCTAGTCTAGTCAAATTAAAAGCAGTACTTTAGTTATGCTTGTCTATGATCGAGACAACGTGCTCCAAGTCGTCCATAATCATGACGCTGCTTTCAGAAAGTTTTACCTGCAGGTGCACAAATAGCAACACACACTCGATATGCCTCGGAAAAACCAAATCAAAACCCAACGAGACAGTCACGACAAAGCAATTGCAGGATTCAGAAATATTGCAGGGGGCCACCCCTTTAAGTCCCATAGCGAAGCCCGGCTCAAACGAGCTTAAGGTTGTGGAGGCGGTCAGAACGAGGGAACCGAAAGTGTGGCTGGGCTTGTCGATACAGTCAAATCGGGCCACGATCCTAAAGCAAAGACTCGCACAATTTAAATAAAGCAGTAAAGCATGGCATAAATACAGGATAGTAAATAAAACCTCAAACTAGTTTGTGGCCCCAAGAAATAAGAATGAATCAAGTTCTGGCTCAGGGGGGTCCATAAGGCCTCCCGGATGTGGATAGCGCGAATATTCTTGGAACAGGAATCAAGTACTCGGGGTCTTACGGGACACAAGTGAGCATAAAACCAAATTACAGATATTGCTCACCGGTGCCGCTTTCATTAGTTATCCCATTACTACTCAGATTAAGTTGTTTAGGTACCTCGTTATTCATCAGACACTCACATACCCTACACATGCTGTTCTACGACTCGCATGGCCCAAACAACTCCTGTAGTAATGGCTCATGGGATGGGGGAACAAGCCTCGGTGGGGTTTAAAAGTAAAGGCTATGCAGTACATGGGATTCAGTTTAATGCAATCGCGACTCAATGATGCAAGAATAAGATAGAGGCAATAGGTACTATATGTATGCAAGCATGTGGTAGTGCTTGCCTGGCAGCTCAGTTGAAGCAAAGGATGGATCTGGGTAGTGCTCCTGGTTCTCTTGATATATCCCCTGCTCAGCGTCCATTCGAAGAAGAACCAAACAAACAAGGGCCAACATAAATAAAGTGCACAAGCATATGAATAAATGAGACAAGAAAACAATCATGCCATGATGCATGATGCACAATTTGCATGTCAATAAAGTAGCATGGCAAGGGTGAGGTGTGGAACACAAGAAAAAGCCATTTTATTTAGTTTTGGCCCCATTTTATGCCCATAATAGTTGCTGTACACTTTATATTTATATGATTCATGCTTCAAAACGACCCAAGGAATGCATAAACAGAAAGGTCTCGTCGAGCTAATCATTTTAGACATATCATTTGTTAAATTTGGATTTATAAATCAAAAGTTATTAATTATTTAAGAAAAAGGGCATTTATTGTAATTTAAATAAACTTGGAAATTTAAGTGTTCAAAATATATTTTGGATTGCATATTTGAAATCCTCACATTTTTCTGATTTGAAAACATATATTATTTGTATTATTTGGATTAATATTTTAAAAGTTATTTGAAAACAGACTTATATTTGAATTTGAATTAATTTGAATTTGTTTAGAAATAAAACAGACAGGCTGCTGGACTTTTGGTACCCAGCAGGTCCTACCCACTATCGCTGACGGGTGGGGCCTGGCTGGCTGGCCCATCACGCGCACAGGTCAAAAAGGAAGGGATCGGGTTGATTGCGTGTTTGTCGGGAGCCTTTTGTAAAACAGCGGAGACACAGACAGTGGGGCTTGGGATCGCGGGAAGGGCGGCAAAAGACCAGGGGTTAAGCGCCAAAGTGGCCACGGCCCTTGTTTATCTTCCTCTCTCCGCCCAGCAGAGTGGCGAGGTGGGGATCGAACTTCATGACCATGGCGCCGGCGTGGCCACTTCTGATGGGGTTGGGTAGTTGTAAGGGGGTAGGCGGCTAGATAGGGTTTGCGGCTGAGCGAGACGTCGGCGTTCACGCCCGTGCATCGGCGCTTCGTCGCCGTGACCCTCATCCAGAAAAGCGAACAAGAAAGGGAGGAGTCTGGAGGTAGAGTGGCTCACCGGGTCGTTGGAGGGCCTGGATCGTGCAGGGGAGCAGCAGGTCGACGGTGAGGCAGAGGAACGGCGAGCTAGGGCTTCGTCGGGCGGCGCGGGTGCTCCTCGGCCTGGGCGTCCTCCTCCTTCGTCTGCAGGTACAGGGGCGAAGCAGGGCGGCCTTATCGTCCTCGCTGACGCGCTGCTTCCCGCCTGCGCCTCCTGGAACGACGGAGGAAGAAGGAGACCGACGGTGGCCGGCGAGGCTAGGTAGAGGAGAGGAGAGGAAGGGAGACGGGGGCGTCGCCCTGGGCGGATCTGGGGGAGGCTAGAGGGGCGAGGGGGTGGATAAGAACGAGAGGGGCAGGTGAGGTTGCGTGGGGGAGGGGAAGGTTGGCTCGCCACCTTTGCACCCTCCCTCACGTGCACGAGCCAAGGTGGGAGGTGGTGCTGGGAGAAGGTGAGGCTGCCAGGTGGGGACGGCGAGGCCTGGGAGAGTGGCTCGGCTAGAGGGGCCCCTAGGGCAGGAGAAAGAGAGGAAGAAAGGAGAGGGGGGTAGGCTCGGGTTGGGGTGGTGTAGCTCGGGTTGGAGCTCTAGGGTAGGAGGGATGGGGTGGCTCGGCTAGGGTTTGCTAGAGAGGGGTAGGAGGGTAGAGCATGTGGGGGTCGAGCTAGGGCTAGCTAGAGAGGGGTGGACTTAGGGTTTAGGTTAGAGCTAGGTTAGAGGGGATGGTAAAGAGAGGAGAGGTAGGGTGGTGATAGCTAGGTGATTAGGGTGATGGGGTGGTGGCTTGGGGTTTATAGGAGATTGCATGCTCCAACTAGATCAAGCAACACAAGGGAGGGGTGTGGTGATGATGGTCTTAAGCAAGCTCAAACAAGATCAAGCTAAGAGGAGAGAGAGATGTGGTTTAAATGCACTCAAAATTCAAATAAAATCCAAAGAACAAGCAAAAGGTGGGGCTTGCATGGCCCATGCAAAACATTTATTGCCATGTTGATTATTGTGAGAACAACATCATTACATGGCATTATTCATTTGCACTTCCAAAATTGGAGTAAGGCCCAAGCAAAGGAATTTAGAAAATATTCCAAGTGGAGTATATGGAGATGATCACATTGGATTATATTTGGGGCTTGCTAGTGTGTGTATGCCACTAGGTATTTAATAAGCCCTCAAAAATACCCCAACGTGATGATAACCCCAAAACCACAACTATGGAAGCTAGGAAAAAGGTACCACTCACAAGGCATGCAAAGGTGGCCATGTGGCTCTCATGTATCAATAATGTGAAAACAACATGACACTAAGATGAGAGCATGTGGTAGAAGAATTAGATCCATCCCAACCCACATGAGCTAGAGATAACTCAATAAAGCCAAGCTCATATTTAGTTGGATGGTGGAATTATAAGGTGGTGAAAAGAAAGGTGGTGGAGTTAAACAAGAGATATGCCCCCAACTCAACTTGGGCATTAAACAATATATCAAGAACCAAATACAATATCAAGAGGCAAATACAATTAATAATGCAGATGAGATAAGAACCAAATGGAAAAGGGTTTTATATGATGCTCAAATGCAAGGTGGCATGATGACATGATCATGATATAATGATGATGCAACAATTATATGTTTGAAGTAGCCATTATATTACTAGACCAAGTAGCATTACAATTGTTAGACAAATGGGATGCTACAATCACCCTGGTAAAGCCAACGTGGTAGCCGATGCCCTTAGCAGATTGTCGTGCCGCTTGAAATCCATGATTTTGAAGGAGCAACCAAGCTTGCACAAGGAGATGGAAGATTTTCGAATGGAATTAGTGAGCGAAGGATTTTTGGCTAGTATAGAACTTCAGCCCACTTTGATCAGCCAGATCAAAGAGGCGTAGAAAGGAAATGCTAGTATCGACGGAACCAAGCGTCGTATCGGTACAGGCAAAGTACCCGGATTCACCGAAGACGAAGAAGGAGTTCTGTGGTACAAAGGATTCTGAGTTAAAGGAAGTTATTCTGAAGGAAGATCATGATACTCTTTATTCTATTCACCCCGGAGGAATGAAGATGTATCAAGATTTGAAAGAGCAATTTTGGTGGCATCAGATGAAGCGGGAAATTGGAAGTTATATCGCCAAGTGTGATATATGTCAGTGAGTCAAGGCAGGACATCAAAGACCCGCTGGATTGTTGCAACCTTTGCAGATTCCGGAATGGAAATGGGATTCCGTTGGAATGGACTTTATCACCGGATTGCCTACTTCTAGTAGGGGAAATGACTCTATCTGGTCATAGTGGACCGATTGTCCAAAGTCGCCCATTTCTTGCCCGTCAAGACCACCTATCAAAGTTCGAAGCTAGCGGAGTTGTACATCGCTAGAATAGTTAGTTTGCATGGAGTCCCTAAGAACATTCTATCGGATCGAGGAACGCAGTTTACCTCGAGATTCTGGAAGAAAGTTCAAGAAGGTTTAGGAACCCGCCTAGATTTCAGTACCGCGTATCACCCTCAGATCGATGGACAAACGGAGCGAGTAAATCAAATACTCGAAGATATGCTTAGAGCCTGTGTGTTAGAATATGGATCCAAGTGGGAAGACTGTCTGCCGTTTGCAGAATTTTCATACAACAACAGTTATCAAGACAGTTTGCAAACGGCCCCCTTTGAGTTCATGTACGGAAGAAAGTGCCGCACCCCTTTGAACTGGTAGGAAGTAGGAGAGAGTTAGATTTTTGGACCCGACATCCTACGAGAAGCAGAAGAGAAGGTTCACAAGATTCGTGAGCACCTCAAGACCACCCAATCCCGACAGAAGAGTTACGCCGAAAAGAGACGTCGAGACCTCGCCTTCAACATAGGAGATTTTGTTTATCTGAAAGTGTCGCCATTGAAGGGAATGCAGAGTTTCCAACTCAAAGGAAAGTTAGCCCCCAGATATATCGGACCTTTCAAGATTCTGAACCATCGAGGAGAAGTGTCGTATCAATTGGAACTACTAGAAGAGATGTCAGCTGTGCACAATGTGTTCCATATCTCGTTACTTCGCAAGTGCCTCGAAGTTCCAAAGAAGACCGAAGTGTTCAAGAATATCGATCACCGGACCATAGATATCAACGATGACCTAACCTATCCTGAAGTACCCATCCGTATTTTGGAAGAAGCATTCAGAGCTACCCGAACCCAAAGCATCAAGTTTCTTAAGATTCAGTGGAGCAACCACACATAAGAGGAAGCTACCAGGGAGCGCGAAGATCACATCACGACGGAGTTTCCCAATCTCTTGAAATCCTAGGTAATCTTTTTCGTCCTTTTTCAAATCTCGGGACGAGATTTTGTTTAAGGGGGGAAGGTTTGTAACATCCCAAAACTATTGAGCTTGGATCATCAAATTTAGGGTTAACAAAAAACTTTTCTAAATAAAATTATGGAAGCATGCATGTGTGTATGCATTGATTTTGAAATTCTTTTAAACCACCTTGTTTGTGTGTTCCTTTGCTTGTAAATGGATGCTTAGGTGAAATAAACATCATCTAAACATTTCCCACACTTTTCCCAAAGACAAGTAAATCAAAACAAATAAAATAAGGGAATGGTCATTTTGACCAATTTAACTCCCATGCCTACTTTGGCTGTCTCAAACTTTCAGAACCTAACAGAAACTTTTCTGGATCTTTGCACCCCTTGATTGTACTCATAACAAAGTATCAAGGCCCACCTTGTGATCATCCAGAAACTTTCAAATGCATAGTTTAAATGACAATGCAAAATTGAATCCATATCATATGGGAAGATCCCACTTTTTCAAAAACCACTCAAACAAGCTCAACTTTCAAAACCCAAGCATCTACAGACTCACCAGCACCAACCTAGCACACCAACCAAAAATCTTTTCAAAATTCAAAACTTGAGTTCTTGCGGCCATTTCATCAAACACCTTGTAGACACAAATCATCCAAAATCTAAACACTATAGTAGCAGTGATTGAAGCCTAACTTGTTCCCTATTTAGCTCACAACCATCTCAGTAGATCATCTAGCAAGCTAAACCAAGCACTAGCACCACTGTAAGCTTGACAATGTCATCAATGGTGAACAGCCGAAGCTCACCATGCCACCCCAGTGGAGACAGCAAGCTAGGAGAAGATTTAGCCGTGCCAACCTTGTCTAGGAGGCAGCCCACCGTCCACCGCCACTCCCTGTCCCAGCCGCGAGCGTTTCCAAACCCTGGACCATAAGCACGGACCGCGCCCAACTCGCTAGCAACCATGCCGAGCATGCGCCAGAGCGCCACCCTCGACCAAAGCCCATAGACCGCGCGCTGCCCTCGCCGCGTGCATACTCGATCACCACCGACCCAGGAGACCGCCATACATCCCCGTTCGCCGCCTCGTGCCGCACAACCACCGCTCGCCGTCGAAGACGCTTGCTTCTGTAGCAGGCGTCGCGTTCCGCATCAACCAACCCCACGTCTCGCCACCGTGTCGTCAAGCATCGCCAGGGAACACCGCACCGTCCCCTACCTTCGCCCATGCCAATAGCCGTCTGTACCACCGCCCTCGACGAGCTCACCGTGCGCCCCGGCGGTCCCCTCGCTCGACTATAAATAGAGGCCACCCCCAGTCGAATTCTTCACACCATTCTACTCCCCTATCCTCACTGATCGTGCCACACCATTCCCAGAGCAAGGCGAGCACCACCTTGTCAGAATTTCACCGGAGCCCGCCGCCTCTGGAGAAGAAGGGAGCCAGCGATTGGAGCTGCCCCAAGAGGAGCCACCGGTACCAGGAGATTCGCCGTCGTCGACTTCGTCGTTCACCCGCCTCGCCAACCCTCGCCCGCACCCCGGTGAGCCCCCAATGACCCCCACTGGCTGCGCTAGGTTTCTGTCTCACCGGCGATGCCCAACGTCGACGATGACTCTCAGCCGTTGGATTAGAATCAGATCGAACGCACCACATCACCCCATACCGCTTCGCACCCCCCTGTGTCACTGACGCGTGGGGATAGCCACTTAAACAGCCCGCAGAAGCGTTGTGCTTAGCAGGCCGGCCCAGTATCATTTCCCGCGCAGCCCAGTTATTTGAATTAAACCTTTTCCATTTTATTTCAAACACACTTCTGTACCCATTTTCAAAAATCAACCCAGGTCGAGTCAGTGCACCAAATTGAATGAAACCAATTTTCTTAGAAAGGTCTGGGAATGCTGAATCCAAGCCCGTTGGATTCAAGTCATTTGGATCTGTAGATCATCCTTGGTAAAAATAACAAGGAAGAAGCTTTTCTGCATTCAAACATTTTGCAAAGTTAAACCACAATATCTTTTGAGTTGATTCCAACTCTCAAAAATCACATTTAACTATACCTTTCAGAATATATAAAAATATATAGGTTTACTTACAGAAATAATGTTCAAGTAATAAAAGAATGTCACATAGGCATTTCTAGCCACTTTAATTAATTAAAATAAAAGGGTAAAACCTTATTAAATTGTGACACCACTTTAAATCACATTCCCATGGAATAAAATGTGTGGTGATAACATGTGTCAACATGCTCCCATGTTTGGTTTGGAGAATATTAAATCTTAAGTAGTTTCTCAATGAGTAGAAATTACTTTTCTAAAAATAAAAGGGATTTTAATACCAATCCAAATCTTGTAATGTTAGTGATAATTCTAGATCATCTATAGGACCCTTTTGTGTGATGATTGCAAGTAGTTAAGTATTGTTTGGTGATTGTGTACATCGTATTTATTTATAGACGCTAGTACCGACCAAGGATACGAGGAGGAAGGAGGATTCTACGAAGAAGAAGCCGAGGAGAACTTCAACCACTGATCTGCACAAGGCAAGCCTAATACTACTAGTGAATGTGCAAGCTAACCCTTGCAAGCTTATACTGATATTGTGCAAGCCCATGCTTGCAAGCCTTACTAATCAAGTTGACCTATGCAAGCTCATACTTGCAATTGTGCAAGAGAATACTTGCTTGTTACCATGCCAACTATATGCCTTAAGCATATGTGATCATACCCACTTGATACCCCAATCCTAGTATTATTTGCAAGATTCTACTTTATTTCTTTATCAAAGCTTTAACTTGGAGTTGACTTAAGTGACTTGTAGATTCTAGAAAGATATATTTTGAAGGTTGCATAAAGAGCATAAAATTTGGCCTAAGATAGAAACCTTGATATCATCCTAAGATATAAGGTTGTACTTAGTTGAAACTCCACTAGTTTACCACCCCTCATTAGTGCTACCCCCACTTATAGATGCTAGTGCTAAGCATAAAACTTGATCAACTTTAGATGGGAATACTTGGTGAAAATGGTTATGAAAACCTTAGAATGATGGATCATTCTACTGAGATGTGTTGACATGTGTTTCTGAACAACAGATGATTTTGGTGATGATAATGTTAAGGCATGAGCCTTAGCCCTTTATAAAACTGATGGTTGTCTGGATGCGATACCATTCCAATTTTATCGTACAACCACAATACCCGAAGATTGGGTAGGGCTTGACTGGAAGCTTATATACCTTAGTATTAGTTCCCTCACGGCCAAGGTCTGAGCTGAGGCTACCTTATGAAGATTGTCCACCTGTGTAGTACCCAAGATGACAGTTGGTCATGGTTGGGAGGCCAAACTCACAGGAGAGGTGCTTATACTAGGGCGTGTAATTGAAAGGTTAGGATTGATTATCCGCATACTGAGTATGGTGAATTCAGGATTTGTTCCTGACAGATGTATCGAATGTTGTGGTGAAAGTGTACAATCTCTGCAGAGTGTCAAACTATTCGAATAGCCGCGTCCACGGTTATGGACAGTTGGAGTGGCCATACTGTTCCCCCGTCAGATGTTTTCAAAATGACTTGTGAAATGAGTTGAGAGTTTGACTTGACCACAACAGAGTTGTGACATGAGTTACAAGTTTCCCCTTTAGGAGTTATAAAATTGTGACTATCTTCTCTCTGAACTTAGTAGAGATAAATCTGGCTTTTGCAAAACAACCCTAGAGCCTAGTGTCCTATTATCAAAAAAACCCTTTACTTGTTAGTATTAGTTTGCGAGTACTTAAAGAGTACTCATGGCTTTGTCCCTGGATATTCCCGTGGCCAGACTATGAAGAGGAGTACCTGGAGGATGGACCCCAGGAAGGTTACGACAACTAGGATCATCTCCCATTGTCAGCATTGCCTGTGACCCCGAAGATGGAGCTTCGCCTACGCTACCATTATTATTACGTATTCCGCTTCTTGAAGTTGTATTAAGAACTGGATCATGAGATCCCTATTTGTGTAAGACCTTATATATGGTTTGTAATGGATGATGTACTATGGTATCCAATTCTGTTATGTCTCGCAAAAATGGTAATCCTGGGATTGCGATGTATGGCATAACAGGCATCTGGGATTAAAAATCCGGGTGTTGACAGTATACCAGCGATAGAAGGGATAACCTCCGCATCTCTGTGGACAACTTCTCGAGCGACTCCGTCAAGCTCTGCCTTAAGGACATCGTCAAGGTGAAGGACAGGAAGCGTGGCTTCACCATCACCTATGACATGTTCGTAGACGGCAAGTGCCCAAAGGTAGTTATTTATTTTCCGTGTATGACATATACTCCAGTTATTCCGTCTTGCAAATATCATCTCATCTAACACGGTGACTTCTCACTTAACAACTTAGCGATCTAGAGGAGGACAACATGGCTGCCAAAATCTACGATCCAAAGATGAAGGAAGTCACGGTCATGTCCGACGATGATGCTCCGTTGGCGCGAAAGTGGAACAGCTCCACCTCCGACGCTGCCGACGGAGGCAAGAAGAAAAATATGGAGGGTGGAGCCTCCAAGAAGACTACCGCCGCCCAGGAGGCAAAAAAGAGAAAAGTTACTGGGATCCCCTTTGCCAAAGCACCCCCGTGTAAGCTTCTTTCTTTCTGACATTGTCTATTTATCTGTCTTGCTCCTGTACTTATGCATTTTTGCACGTTTCAGGAAGAAAGCCACGACCAGCCTGAAGAAGACCTCCAAATTGGGGGCTTCTAGAACTATCAAGGACATGCTGCATCGCGACGCATCTCCCGCCATCGCCCTTGCCACTCCCTCTGTCAAGACCTCATCTGCCCCGACAAGCTCACAAGCTAAGGAGGCATCTGGCCCTTCCGCCATGGAAGTAGAGTCAGGTGCCTCTACCGAGGTTAGTGTCGTCGGCGAGCAGGCGACGTAGGAGAGTGCCACCTAACAAATGGCTAAAGCTCTGGCTAAGGATGCCATCGGCGGCTGTAAGGCGGTGGTGGAAGCAGGTACTTCTTTCATTGGCAGCGCGCCTATACCCAAGAAAACCATAACCTATCCAAATATAGTCTATCCGGTACTTATACCGGGTAGCACTGATCTGGTCCCTGGTGCGGTGCCGACCTCTCCGACGTTCGGTCTAGAGGAGCTCCGCCGACAAGCAGAAATCTTGCAAGGAAACAGTGAATCCTTTGGCAAGTTGCTGGCCGAGAGTGCTACAAACCTCAAGATCATTGCACTTGTAAGTTTTATTTGCCTTTTGCATTTCATATGAGTATCCCACTGTAGCCCCCGAGGATGTAGACGGAAAACCATAGGTTTTGTATCTATATGCTCTAAGAGTGACTAAGTTAGAAAATCTCTCACTATAGCCCCCAAGCATGTAGGTGGAATGAATTATTCCGACTAGATGCTTTTAAGAGTAGCATACACAGTGTTTATAAATTTCAATACTGTAGCCCCCAAGCCTCTAGTTGTAACTGAATTAGTTCCGACTAGATGCTTAAAGAAAAGCTAAGCATGTATCCGAGTTAAAAAAACTTTATACTGTAGCCCCCAAGCTTCCAATCAAAAACTGAATTAGTTCCGACTAGATGCTTAAAGAAAAGCTAAGCATAATGCTAAGTAAAAAATTCCCGCTATAGCCCCCGAGCATCTAGGTGGAAAATTTCCGGCTACAAGCTCCAAGCAGACCAAACAACGTTTTAACTTTGACCTTTTTTCCACAGAACGAGAGTGCTTGGAGGGGCATGGCCAATGCCAAGTACTAGAAGATGCGCGCAGACTTGGAAGCTGAAAGGGGCAAAACTGCCTTGTTGAAGGAACAGATCACTAAGAGAAAGCGTCTTTTTCTTTTTCGCATTCCGACTTGGTTGTGTTCCCATATTCTCCGAGTAATCAATGTGGACTTTGCTTTCTCCGACTTGCATAAACCATTTCCAAGGCCAAGAATATTGTCGAGCAATCCAGGCACATTCAAGAGATGGATAGCGAGAACAAGATTCTTAAGAAGGAGAGGAAAGACATGCTGAAAATGCATGAGGAATCAATGAAGGCCCTGCAGGACTCCGCCACCGAGGAAATCAATCGCTTGAAGGAGGAGATCTCTATCTTAAGAGATCAGAAGCAAGCTGCCGATGAGAAGAATCAACCCCATAGTGAGGCGTATAAGCTCCTCCAACAAGAGAAAGAATCCTTGGCGGACACCCTCTGGCAAGCTGAGGCCAGCATCTTCAGTAAGTTTTTTCCGTCTTGGATTTCTGTAGTCTGGGTACTCTGAATTGTTGAACTCATGCGCTCCTTGTCGGAATTTGCAGCTCCTATGGGTTTAACCCGATCGCCTCCTCCAGCCAAGGAATGCATGGTTCTAGCCGGCAACTTCATCAACACCGCCATCACACAAGCTAAGGAGATTGCCAAGCCCCTCCAGATAAACATCAAGCCATCGGACTCCATGGCGAAGTACTCGGAGATTCTGCGCCGAGCCCCTGAGCGTATCACAAGCTGGAAAGCTTCATGTGCACGGGCTGGCGCAAGGATGGCGCTGTCTATGGTGAAGGCACACTATGAAGATGCTGACATCGACAAGGTGACCTCTGGCATTCCTGACGTAGACGACGATGGCAAAGAGATTAACCATGAATCCATCTTGTCGTCGCTCGCGGGCTATGACACCAGAGTTGCCGAGTTGGTAGACGTCAATGTCTTCGTGCCAATGAACACCATCGACAGCGGCAACCAAGGCTCCTCTGAGTTCCTTCACACCGCCGACTTCGAGAGTGGCTCTCCTGCTGGTGATGACGCTGCTTCTAAGTCTCCTGCGCCAAAGGAATGAAGAACAAATTTGTATTATTTGTTTCATCTTTGGTGCATGTGTGGAAAAATCTTATTGATGTAACTTAAGGCGGAAAACAATGGTTGTTATTTCCTGCTACTCAAGAACTAGTTTCCAGCATGTATATATGTTCAGGCAAGTGCTGGCTTATCCATTACTTTGGTTCTTATGCTTGACTTTTCGTGAGTCGGAATACTCGTTGTCGGAACCATGCGCTCAGGTGATGATGCCCAATGGCACCGTCAATAACCTAAGCACAAAATCGCCGACAATAAGTGTCGAAAGTCACTACTCCAGAATCCAAATAAAAACGACAAAGAACATGTAGACCAGAAAACTTAAGCTAACGCCCGTAGGAGGAATTTTCACAAGTGCAATCGCAAATCTTGTGCATAAAGGTTTTACATGATCCAAAAATGAACACGAAAGGAGGTAAAAGACTCAGAAATATGAGTGAACCAGAGAGCTTTATTTCATTGATCATATAAGAGGTACACAATTAGATAAAAATGCTAAGTGTAAAAAGGACGTAGCTGTGCTATGTTCCATGGCCGATCAAGCTCCTGGTAGTCATCATCCCGGTCATGTCGCTTACGCTTATGATCCTCGTTGGGTCTATCCTTCAGTTCACGATTGTCAACGAGGTAGTAAGACCTATTGAGTAGCACCTTTCTTATGATGAACGGTCCTTCCCATGGCGGGGATAATTTGTGTGACTTCTACTGCTTAAGTCGGAGCACTAAATCCCCCTCTTTAAACGAGCGATGCCGAACGCGGCGACTATGGTAGCTGCGTAGCTTCTGCTGGTAGATGGCGGATCTTTGGCATGCCAAAACACGCTCCTCCTCGAGAAGGTCCACATCTAGGCGTCTAGATTCTTCAGCGTCATCTTCATCGTATGTGGCAACCCTTGGTGCATCGTGAAGTATGTAGGAAGGCAGGATGGCTTCTTCTCCATATACCATGAAGTAAGGGGTGTAGCGGGTGGATCTGTTGGGTGTAGTTCGTAAACTCCACAGCACAGATGGCAATTGTTCCCGCCAGGCTCCAGCTACTCTATGCAGCGGTGCCTCAAGACGTGGCTTGATTCCCTGCAGAATTAATCCATTATCTCGCTCAACCTGACCATTGGATTATGGGTGTGGCACAGATGCAAGGTCAAGTCGTATGCCTTTCTCCCAACAATAAGCCTCCACTTCTCCGAGTGACAAATTATTGTCGTTGTCGGTGATAATGCTATGTGGGAGACCAAATCTCACCACTAGATCCCGGACAAACCTGAGGGCAGTTGCCCCATCAAGCTTTCTAATGGGTTTAGCTTCTATCCATTTAGTGAATTTATCAACTGCTACAAGCAGATGTGTAAACCCACAAGGTGTCGTCTGTAACGGTCCCACCATGTCTAGCCCCCAGACTGCAAACGGTCAAGTTATTGGTATTGTTCGCAATTCTTAACAGGAACATGTGGTTGTCAGGCATAATACTGGCATCCCATGCATGTCTCAACCAGCTTGTCGTCGCCTTGTCACCAAGAGAATCCTTGCCGGAAGGCTTTCGCGACCAACGATCGAGGTGCGGCGTGATGCCCGCAATCTCCGAGATGGATTTCGCGTAGGATTTTCATACCTTCTAGATGGAAAACACACTTTAGGTATACACCAGTAGTGCTCCTTTTGTAGAGTTTCGCATTGATTAGGGTATAACCCTTTGCTCGTCGTACTATTTGCCGTCTTTCAACCTCGTCGTCAGGAAAAGTGCCGTGTTCGAGATATTCCATGAACGGTTTTGTCCAAGCCGGAGGGACCTTGGTCACCATGTTGACGAAAGAGTCAGCTCTATCCGGGTTGTCGATGTCGGCTCCCTTCACGGATGGTGTGCGCAGGTGCTCTAGGAAAACTCCTGACAAAATTTGCTTGCGCCCTGATCCTAGCTTAGACAGCAGATCAGCCGCCTCGTTTTGCTCCCTAGGTACATACTTGACTTCGTAGCCCAAGAAGCTCTTGGCTATCTCGTCCACTTCGTCTCGATATGCCGCCATCATAGGGTTCAGATTCCGTGTGCCACCACCTGGGCAACCAAGTCGGAATCTCCACAACAAACTATGCGCTTGATGTCAATATCCTTGGCTACACGTAGTCCGTGAATGAGTGCTTCATACTCCGTCATGTTGTTTGTAGCCTCGAAGTGGATCTGCAGAACATACTGTAGCTTGTCTCCTGTTGGTGACTGTAGCTGTACACCAGCCCCCGAGCCGTTGAGCAGCTTTGATCCGTCAAAGTGCATCACCCAGTACTCTGGCTCCGGCAACGGAGTAGCATATGCCATCTCCGTATAATATGCAACAAAATCTGCCAAGGCTTGTGACTTGATAGCGCCGCGTCTCTTGTAGGTGATCTCGAAGGCAGCAAGTTCAATGCCCCACTTCTCGACCCTTCCTGTAGCATCGATGTTGTTGATTATGTCAGACAGTGGAGTCTTGCTCACCACTGTGATTGGGTGCTCCTGAAAGTAATGCCTTAGCTGGAAGCAAGGAATAATCCATAAGCTATCTTCTGGTAGTGCGGGTAACGCTGCTTGGACTCCGTCAAGACCTCTCTCACATAGTAAACTGGCCGTTGAACTCCGTGCTCATAGCCTGGTTCCTTCCGCTCTACCATGACGACGATGCTGATTACCCGGTTGGTTGCCGCCATGTAGATTAACAGGGGTTCTCCAGGCTCGGGTGCTGCAAGGATAGGCGCTGAGGAAAGAATCTCCTTGAGCTGCTTCAATGTTGCGTCTACCTCGTCTGTCCATGTGAATTTGTCCGCCTTCTTCAGCAACTTGTATAGCGGCAGAGCCTTCTCTCCAAGTCGGCTGACGAACCGACTAACTGCTGCAACACAACATGTTAGTCGTTTAATGTCCTTTAGGCATGTCGGACGGTTTATGTTCAAGATGGCCTTGATTTTCTCCGGGTTGACCTCGATTCCGCGCTGAAAAACGATGAAACCCAACAATTTGCCGGCTGGAACCCCGAAGACGCACTTCTTAGGGTTAAGCATCATGTTGTATTTCCGAAGATTATCAAAGGTTTCTTTTAAGTCGGAGATTAAGTCGTTTGACTTTTTAGACATCGCCGCAATATCGTCCACATATGCATGAACGTTCCGACCAATTTGGTCGTGAAGGCAATGTTGCATTGTCCGCTGGTACGTAGCACCTGCGTTTTTCAGCCCAAAGTGCATCGTAACATAGCAAAAAGAGACGTATGGGGAACTGAACGACGTGGCCAAAAGGTCCGACTTCCTCATCTTGATCTGGTGGTATCCTGAGTATGCATCGAGAAAACACAAAAGTTCCGAGCCAGCCGTCGAGTCAATGACTTGGTCAATGCGAGGCAAAGCAAACGGATCTTTGGGACATGCTTTGTTCAAGCCGGTGTAATCAACGCACATATTTAATTCATTGGTTCCCTTTTTGGGGACAAGTGCAGGATTGGCAAGCCATTGGGTGTGAAGGACTTCTCGAATAAATCTAGCCTTAAGTAACCTAGCTATCTCTTTGCCAATGGAACGTCTCTTCTCATCTCCAAAGCGTCGTAGAGGTTGTTTCACTGGTTTGGATTTTGGATCAATGTTTAAGCTATGCTCAGCAAGTTCCCTAGGTACACCTTTCATGTCGGCAGGATGCCAGGCAAAGATGTCCCTATTCTCACAGAGGAACTCGATGAGCGCGCTTTCCTATTTGAGATCCAGGTTCGTCCCAATGGCGGTGACCTTGGAGGCATCGCCTACCACAAGTTCCACCGGCTTGGTCTGGATGGCGGCCTTGAACGCAGGAGCGGAGTCGCAGATCTGCTTCTTCAACACGGGCATCTCTGAGTCATCGACCTTGCTCTGCATCTCTTTGAATTCTTCGCTGTAGAGGATAGCTTCCGCAATGACTGCTTCATTGATCTCGCAGTCCCATGCCTTGGTAAAGCTTCCGGATACGATGATGACACCGTTTGGTCCGGGTATCTTGAGTTTGTTGTATACGAAGCATGGCTTGGCCATGAACGTGTGGAATATATCGCGGCCAAATATGACGTGGTACACGCTCTTGAAGGGTACCACCTCGAAGGTCATGCGCTCTTGGCAGTAATTATTAACATCGCCAAAGGCAACCTGAAGTGTAATGCACCCATGGGACCGAGCCTCCCGACCAAGAACTACGCCGTGGAAGATGGTGTTGGTCCGCCTTAGGTTTACCTCTGTCAAGTTCATCTTCTGCAGTGTATCTAGGTACATGATGTTGATGCTGCTTCCACTATCCACCATACACTTGGTGAACTCCACGCCATCAATCAAGGGGTTGATGACCATGGCGTACTGGTTCTCGGTGGGGATAAGGTCTGGGTGGTCCATCCTGTCCCAAGTAATTGGAACCTCCGACCAGCGCAGGTACTGGGGAACTGGGGGGAGAGTAGCCATCAGGATCCTCAGGGAGGTCTTCTATTGTCGGACGGTGGGGGTGCCAAGGAAAGTGTGGTAGACTGGCGCCTTCTTCGCGAAGGGGTTCTTGCCCTTGTCGTCGCTCTTGGCGGCATGCTTGGGGTCGACGTCCTCATCCATGTCACTTGAATCCTTGGACTCCTCCTCCTTGTTCTTCCCCTTGCCCTTGCCTCGCGGTCTGTTCTTCCGACTTCGCTTGTAGCCGGACTCCGGGTCTTCCTTGAGGTCATTGACGAACTTGTAGTGTCGATTGGTATGGGTGGCCTTGCCGTTGACGTCGAGGTGTACGAGGCACGGCATATCACGGTACTCGTCGTAGGTTTGGGGAACGCGGAGCGGCACCGAGTTAGTTTCACTTCCTCGTTGCTGCCCATGACCAGCTCCCCTTCCTCGGCCACGTTGTCCGCCATCACCTCGTCCTGCAAAAGTCATAGCGACCATGTCGGTAGATTGCTTTTATTCTGGAGCGGTTTTCCTCTTTGTGCTACTGTTCCTCCGAGCTTGAGTTGGAATGGCCGTTGCCGGCAAAGAACCACGAGCATCATCGTCGGCAGCTGCGAACTCACTGGCGAACTGGATCATCTGATTCAAGTCAAGCTGCTGATTGTCCTGCAAGAGCTTCAGTTTATGTCAGAGCAACGTGCCCCTTTCCAACCCATCGATGAAGGTGTCCATTGAGGTCTGAGCGTACACTCCTGCACAGGAATTCTTCATGTCCAGCCAGCGGGAGAGGTAGGCGCGAGATGTCTCGTCTTTCTCTTGCACGCACCGCTATAGATCACCAATAGTGCAGGGACGCTTGTATGTACCCTCAAAGTTCATGGTGAATGCTTCTTGCATGTCCAACCAATTGTAGATGGATTTCTCCGGCAAGTTGTCGATCCATTGACGGGCCGTGCCCGCCAACATTAACAGGAGGTACTTGACGGCGATGTTGGGGTTACCTCCGGCAATCTCCACCGCGTTACCATAGTCCTGCAACCATGTGGCTGGCTTGGCGGTGCCATCATAGGGCTTGATGGTCTTGTCAATCCGGAAACCTTTGGGGTAAGTTGCTGACCGTATTGCAGGTCCAAAGCAACGTGGTCCCAAATATGGTCCTTCCCGGGCCTCGTGGATCTTATCGATCCGCGAACATGCATCGTACGGCTTCGGGTTCTTCTTCTGCTTGTCAACAGGGGAAGGGCAGTGTGAACGACGAGGGCCTCGTCCGCCATGGTGACTTCTTGGTGGTGAAGGAGGGGGAGGTGGCGCTGGGTTAGCCTTCTTGCTGTTACCCTCCTACAACGCCTCACGCCTGTCACGGTTGCTTGTCAGACGCGGAGGGTCATGGCGTGACCTGCTCCTGTGTCCTTGGTTGCGCTCTCCGTCATGACGGGTCTGCTCCGCGTTGTCGCGGATGATGATGCCGCACTGCTTTGGTAGGGGCATATCCGTACGATGGTGAGCCTTGTGATCTTCGCGATGTCGCGGGGACCGGGGCGGTGGCGATGGGCGACGAGGTCGGGCCTTTTCTCCGTGGTCGAAGGATATGTGGATAGCATCCTTCCTGTTGCACGCATCCCTCTGTCTTCGTTCTGATGAACCCGTCTGGGACCCGACATCAAGAGGAGATATGTCCCTTGGCGGCTTATACTGGATAGATTGGCAAAGAGCTGGGTCGGACTCAATCCTCTGAGAGGTGTCCTTTTCCTGCTGCTTCACTGCCTTGGCCACTAGCTCATAGACCTGTTCTACTGCCTCGGGCGATCTATCCTGCTCCAGAAGGGTCTTGGCGACGACGAGGTTAAGGAGTGGGGTGGGCATCACCTGCTTTCCTTCACTGTCAATGTATGGCTTGGCTTGTCCCGGCTTAGAGGGAGCCCATCCTAGGTTTCGTCGTACACCAGGATCGTTGATGACGCACGCCGGGGATTTCTTGGCCTTCTGCTGCTGCAGCAAAGTCTTGTACTCGGCCTCCATTGCTCTAGATTTCTCTGTTGACTTCTGCATGTTGGCCAGATCTCGATCTATCTTAGCGCCTTGCTCCGCGATGGCCTGCTTCCTCCAGCAGCTGCTGGCGCTTCTCGTCAAGCTGAGTCATGTTCCGGATATGAGCTATGGTTAGTGGTTCAACGAGGAGATTTCCGTACATCACTCTATCAGCTGGAGTAACTTGGGCTGCTGCAGACGTAGATGCCGGAGGCAGCAAGTTTGCGGTGTTGTTGCTCAGGCCGGTGCCGAGTTCCTGCGGCTGCTGCATTGGGTTAGGCGGAGGATGCATGACCTTTGCGCAATCATCATCAGCAGCAATAAGTGGCCCCTTCCCCTTCTCCAACGCTGTAGGCAGAGCTCGTCCGGGTTGATCTTCATCCATCGCCGTCCCAATGGTGACGAACACCCCTCGAGACGTGACGGTGTTGTTGGCTTGCTCATCGCGCGTGTACTCCTCCTCCATCTCCTGCATGGCAGAGTCTAGCTCTTCTGGACTGAAATCTATCTCCTATGAATCTGCATTGAAGTCAGCATAAAGCACGTTAATAACAGATTCGGAGGGTGCCAGGACTTCCTCGATGACGGGCGGTGGAGGTGCAACAGCAGCGATGATGACTGGAGGTGGCGGCGCAGCTGCGACGATGGCGGCCGGAGGCGGTGGTGGCGGCGGCTTAATCGGAGGATCTCCGTCGATGAGCGCAAGCACTGTCTGGGCTGCGGCGTCAGCCTCCGCGTAGTTGTTGACGGTGCTCACCATGCCTTCGAGGGTAAGGCGTCCTGACGCCTGCTATCGTCTTAGAGAATGCCGGAGAAGCGTGCCACGGTCCAGTCCTTCCACGAAGTGATATATAGAATTATCATCGGGGTAGTGGGCCAGATTGGCTCATATGCGGAGCCACCTGGCAAGGTAATCGCGGGGGTTTTCGCCCTCTCTCTGAACACAACACGCCAGATCGAAGATGGTAACCATGCCGACGAACTTGGATCTCTGCTTTCCAGACACACGGGCGAAGCCGGCGGACTTGCAGCGATCTTCCACCTTTATATCCTACAGAGGGGCAGTTTGGGTGGGCCTTGAATTTTTCCGATCTTTGCCGGCAAACTCTGAATAGAGATCCGACATCGATCCTTCCGCGAACGTATCATGCCCATAGGCAGTCCGTGCGGGCCTTGATGCTCCTCCGACTCCCAGGGAACTAGTGCCCGAGTCGGTTTCTCCGATGAAGAGGTGGATGTCTCCGATGGGAACGATCGAACACTGCGTAGGGTTCGTCTTCGCCGGGATCCAGAACTCGTCAGGAGAGACGATCAGAACGTTGCCGGAGAAGAGAACGCGACCGATGGCTATGGTTTCTTCGATTCCCACGAAGATCTTGGTCCTCGCCTGCTGAAGAGCATGAAGCGCCTCTTGCCCCATGGTGGGCGCCAACTGTCGTGGTATTGCCGACGAGTACGCCATGGAGGGGTCCTCACAGTGCGTGTTTAGAGACGTGGGGGGAAGGCGGACGGTTGACGGGTACGAGGTAACACAGCTTACCCAGGTTCAGATCCCACAACAGTGGCGGAATCCTACTCCTTCTATAAATCACTATAAGGGCAATACACCGAGTTACAGAGATAGGTTCGCTATGCGAGGTTGTCTGAAGTTGTCTATGAATGTCTGAGATTGTGCCTAAAGGCTCCCATAGGCCCGACTTATATAGTCGCCAGGTACTAGGGTTACAGGGAAAAGTCCTAGCCGGACAGGTTACAGATTCCTACACCGTATATTACTAGTCTTGTGTATCTTGCACTCCAAGGCTCTAGGTACGTCGGTGAGTCCAACTGTAGCCTTCCTTTATCCAGCATGGGCCTCCCTTCTGGATCCATCTAACTGGGCCGCCCAACAGGCCATGGGCCATGCTACCAACTGTGGGCCACCCGGGTTATCCGGATAGGAGACATGCTATGAGGACACCCATATCCCCAACAAGCAATGAGACTCTTAATAGCACTAGCACCATGTGTATTTCGGCACTCTTCAACAAATTCATCAGTGAGCTCAATGTAACCATCATTAATATCAAAACTCTCACTAGATTCAGGTGAGCTAACAGGTGTAACAGTGTCTTCACTAGGAGTTTCGATATTTCCTAGACTATCCATAGTAGCATCTAGAAAAGGACCTAATGAACCACTCGCATCAAGCACAGTAGTAGTAACATCATGAGCATCAAAAGTAGTTTCAGATTCAGCAGTAGTAGCAGTGTGTGTAGCATGAGTATGTGGTGGTGGTGTGACAATCTTACTTATAACAAACGGTGAATAAAGAGCAACGGAGGTGTTTAGGACTGTACCTCTTCTTGTAGTGGATGGTAAAATAGGGAACTTTCCATCATGAGACTTTCCCATGATGAAAGGAGTAGCAGTGAACAATAATAGATCCAAGTGAACTTACAAATAAGGCTATGCTCCCCGGCAACGGCGCTAGAAAATAGTCTTGATGACCCACAAGTGTAGGGGATCGCAACAGTCTTCGCGGGTAGTATTACCCAATTTATTAATTCGACACAAGGGGAGCCAAAGAATACTTGCAAGCCTTAACAACTGAGTTGTCAGTTCAGCTGCACCTGGAAATAGTTCTTGATCACAGAAGTTTATCAGTAGTAAGAGTTTGTAGTAGCAACTACAAAGCAACAGCAGCAGTAATAACAACAGTGGAATAGTAGCAATAGTAACAAAGAATTGATAGCAGAGGATTCGAAAAGCGGTAGGCATAGGGATGGATGGACGGGCGTTGCATGGACGAGTCTAAACATGTAACTTCAAAGAACTAGGGCATTGCAGATAAATAATAACAAGCATCCAAGTACTAAACAATCCTAGGCATGTGCTCCAAATATAGTCATACGTGCTCGCAATGAGAACTTTCACAACATCTTCTATCCAGCCAGCCCGTGGCAGCGGGGCCTCTAGGGAACTACTGGCAATTAAGGTGCTCCTTTTAATAGAGCACCGGAGCAAAGCATTAAAACTCCGTGAACACATGTGATCCTCACACCACAGCCATCCCCTCCGGTTGTCCCAATTATTGTCACTTTGGGGCCTTTGGATCCGGACAATGATATGGGTACACAACTTGCAGATAATATCATAAACAATACTATCATAATGATTCAATAATAAGTTCCGATCTAAGATCATGGCACTCGGGCCCTAGTGACAAGCATTAAGCACAACAAGTTGCAACAAAGTAAAATAGCACTAATAGAGATACTAGGCACTATGCCCTAACAAATCTTATTCGATTACATGATAGAACTCATCCGATCCCTACCATCCCCAAGCCTATAGCGGGGATTACTCACTCATGGATGAGGGAAACATTGGTGGTTAATGGAGATGCGTTGGTGATGATGATGGTGATGATCCTCTCCAAATTCCCTGTCCCGACAGGGTGCCAGAACGGAGTTTCTGGTGGCGGCGGCGGAGCGGAACTCTTTCTGGAAAACTATCGAACCCCCCTATGTTTTTAGGTCAGAAGGCAACTTATAGACGCGGAGGGAGGCCAAGAAGCTTCCTGGGGTGGCCAAACCTCCCCCAGGCGTGGGGTCAGTGGGCCCGCGCCTGGGGTGGGTCTAGGCCCCCAGGCCTCCCCTCTGTCTCCCCTTCTGGCTCCGTGGATCTTCTGGTGAAATATTATTTTTGGCATATTTTCCGGGATTTTTCCCAATAGTTCATTTCTGCACAAAAACAAGACACCAAGGTAATTCTGCTGAAAACAACATCAGTCTATGTTAGTTGTATCCAAATCACACAAGTTTAGAGAAGAAACAATAGCAAAGTGTTCGAGAAAGTAGATACGTTTTGGATGTATCAGGCTCGTCGGAGGAGCCAATAGAAAAGGAATCGCCAACGGCGGGAACGGCCTCGAAGTCCAAGGCCTCGTCGCAGTGACGGTGGGCATGGTGGCAGTGGAAGGAGAGAGCCTCCGCAGAGGCCTAACGCGGAAGTAAGGCACAGTGAGCAAACGAAAGCGCACCGTGGGAGAAGGAACGCGGCAGCATGGTCGCGGGAACAAGAGCGCAGCGGCGGTGGTGCAAGAAGGAATACTAGGAGGGTGAGAATGGGAAAGTAAGCCAACCCTCTCCCCGCACCCCCTATTGATAACCGCGTGCAGTGAAAGTTAGTGGGATTGTGAGTGTTCCATGGTAACCGCGAGGAGGCGTGTATCGTATATTCTCGATCAGCGATTGGGGCCACAGGAAGGACCGCACGATGCAGGAGGAGATCAGGCCACCATGACCGTTGCAGTGATCGAAGAGTCACTGCACCGATAAGACTGTTGTAGTAATTACTGTAGCAATGTCAGGATACACTATAGCGGTACAAAAAATGAGACAAAAGGAAATGATTGATACACGTAGGATGAAGCTTACCAGAGAAGCTAAGAGGATACCTCGGACAAAGATGAATGGCCCTGAAAATTAATCGCACCTCGGAAAAAGTGGGTGAGCAAAGAGGAAAAAGAACAAGAATGGCACCGACTGAATAATAAGTAGGAGAGAAGAATACAAAAAAATGAGTGTTTGGAAACTACTATGGTCTGGTCGAGTGAAGTCGGCAAGATCGCACCAGCTTCGGGGACTAATGTTGGGGGGATGACCCCGGGTAGGTTCGAGATAAGTAAGGGGAGAGGAATGTACTTGATTAAGGTCGGAGAAAGATATGATCCAGCCGAGTCATGTAGGAGTCGGCCGAATTAGGTAGGACTTACCCCGAGTCAAGTAGTAAAGAGTGGACTCGACCGACATACCAGGTATGTTGGTATAACACTGTCATGTGTCTTAAATGCAGGTTGAGGTCAAGCCGAGTCATGTGAGGCGAGGACGAATCATGGGAAGCTTGTACAAGAAGGAAGAGGTAAACCCCGAAGTCAACACAAGCCACTGTCTCTGTCTGGAATCTGCATAGTGCCAAGCGCTACAAACAAGAAGCAGAGGAGCAGAAGGAGGTCATGATGGTGACAGTCCTCAGGCCAGAGGCTCACATGTGGTGGACTCTGGGTCATTGCCATCGATAGTAGGGGGACACAGAAAGAGGTTCACCGAGTTACCACTTTGGGACAAGCATATTCCACGAATATGCTTGTCCACGTCAGCCCTAGAGGGCATCAGTCCATTCCTTTATAAGGAGGGATGGGGCCTCTGGAGGAGGGGTTCGATTGATTTTCACTGAGCACTAGTAGTTTCTTCTTCCTCTTGTTGATACAGCTCGAGGAGCAAGTGTAGCTCCATTTGTGTTGAATAAAGATTGAGTTCTAGTATTCAGAGTGTAGAAATCGCTACATATTCCCTCCCTGGATCCCACTAGCATCCATTGGCCCCCAACTTAAGCCTACCCATGGAATCTACCGTGCCACCACCATAACACATGTAAAAAAGTAAATATGCTAAAAACTGTAAGATAGATTACAAGGTTCTCACAGATCCCCAATCTTGGAATCAAACCGGGTGGATCATATAATTCCTTGCAACAGAGGGGCGTCCCCTTGAACCCCGAAGGCTTGCTCGAAGCACCTTGTATGATGCTTCCAGGATGAATATTCGGATCCGGTGTTGCTCGCTGACTTTCTCCAATTGCTCCATAAGAGCTTTGTACATCTCTATTTCTTGCTTCTAAGTGTTGTTGGATCAAAGACTAATGTCGAGGTTTGCTTCGAGTTCTTTCATTATCTTTAGGCCCATCTAGTACAGATAACGATGCAATAGTTCAATGTGTTTATAAGATCCTGGAGATTTTACCTCAATCTACTTGATACGGCGGTCAAGGGCATCTACGGAAGCTTGAATCTTATCTCCTTGTTATCTTGACCTCTTCACATAGAACTCTCCATCTCCTCCCAACTCAAGTTGGACTTCTTTGGAGTCTCCTTCTTTACCAATACCGAGACTAAACACTTATGTCCATCTTGTATTGTTTCTATAAGCTTGAATCCATCCTTTACTTCCAACTCCATCTTCCTTGGTTCGGCAGCCATGACTTCCTCCGTGATCCTTGAGGCTGATCCATGGGGATCTTCTCACCCTTGAGAAAAACTCCATGGGAAGTACATTGTTCTAAGGTTCTTGGTGCAGAGGAGATCTGTCTTATTCTAATTCTCTTTGAACAAAGTGGGTTGAAGAAGATCACCTAACCCATTGCAAAGAGAATTTGAGAATTTTCTTTTTGGCAATGTTGTTCCCAAAGGTATGTAGATGGATGACACTTCTTTAGGTGGACTAGTTTCTTGAATATCCATGGGTGCCTCCTCTATCTCCTCCTTTCTTTGTAAAATCCACCAATCAAATTCTTGCAAAAGTAGTGTCCAACGGATAATCCTTGGCTTAACATTGGTCCTTTATAGGATTTCCTTTAGGCCAGAATGATTAGTATGTACTCTTACTTTTGAGTCATTGATATAATATCTAAAATTATCACAGGAGAAAACTATAGCAAAAATACTTTTTCTACCAAGGGGTAATTCTTTGGGGCCCCGTTTAGGGTTCGACAAGCATGATGAATGATATTTAGATCATCACCATAATACTTGCAAAGAATTGCTCCCACAACTTCATGACTAGCTTCATAGAATAATTCAGAGGGTTTATTCCAATTAGGCGGTTTAATATCGAGGGGTTCAATGAGATCTTGTTTTAATGTGTTGAAAGCATTTAGACACCTTTCATCAAAATTAAAAACAATCCCTTTCTGAAGAAGATTGGTTAAAGGTCTAGCAGTTTTTGAGATGTTTTTAATGAACCTTCTATACAATCCAGCATGGCCTAGGAAACTCTTTATACCTTTTACATCCCGAGGGAGAGGAAGCCTTTCTATAGCTTCGATCTTTGCTTTGTTAACCTCTATACCCTTACATGAGATTTTGTGACCAAGTACTATACCTTCTTGAACCATAAAATGGCATCTCTCCCAGTTCAATACTAGGTTAGTGTGTTCGCATCTCTGCATAACTTTATGAAGATTATGGAGACAATGATTAAAGGAAGTTCCATAAACAGAAAAATCTTCCATGAATACTTTCATAATACTTTCAACATAGTCAGCAAATATAGTAGTCATGCACCTTTGAAAAGTAGCAGGGGCATTGCAAAGACCGAAAGGCGGGCAGCAATAAGAATAAAGACCATAAGGACATATGAAGGTGGTTTTAAGTTGATCATCAGGATGAACATCAATTTGAGAAAACCCAGAATAGCCGTCTAAGTAACAAAAATGAGAATGCATAGCTAGCCTCTCTAAAGTTTGATCTATAAACAGAAGTGGATAATGGTCTTTCCTAGTTTCTTTATTAAGTTTTCTGTAGTCAATGCACATCCTATGTCCAACAACGGTCCTTGTAGGCACCATCTCATTATGTTCATTTTCAACAACAAGAATCCACCTTTCTTAGGAACATAATGAACATGACTTACCCATTCACTCTCTTCTACATGAAAGATGATCCTTGCATCTAATAACCGTATTATAAATTTTCTTACCTCTTTTTTGATGTGTGGTTTAAGTTATCACTAGAAAGATGCGACCGGGTGAGATCCTTCCTCCATGAATATCCTATGGGTGGCTACCGAAGGACTGATTCCTTCAAGTCACTCATTGAATACCCAAGAGCATTTCTATGCTTCTGAAGGACTTTCATAAAATTATCCTCCTTTGTTTCTACAAGGTTAGAACTTATAATAATCGGGAATCTATTGGTCTCATCAATAAACCTGTATTTTAACTCCTTTGGTAAAGTTTTAAGGATTGGAGGGGGAATAGCTTTGTCTCCCTTTCTTATAGGTTCTTTATATTCTTGATTAATCTCGGAATCCACCTCAGGTGTGGAGCCAAGATAATCATCTATTTCGTCATAGAGGATATTATCATTATTAACTAACTTCCTTGCTAAATCAACATCTAGGGTCTCCATAACTAATGAGGCTAAATTGACAAAATTACCTTCTTCCTCACCTTCATAGTCATCATCATCTAGTTCTTTAATAGTTGGCTTATGGTCAAATTTGGAGAAATGAGAATCCATTTTCTCTTCCCTAGATTTGAGAGACATGATTTGTCTCTTGCAATATATGTTTGGTCCTATAGTATTTAGAAAGATTCTTCCAAAAATGATGGGACAATAAACATCAATGGGCATATCAACTAGCATAAAAATCAATGGGATATTTGTATGGTCCAACCTAAACTAGAACATGTCTAATTACTCCCATAGGGACTCTAAGTGTTTTATCAGCAAGCATTATAGTCATGTTTGTATCCTCTAGTTTTATAGGTGCTTATTGCTTTCCTTAACCATGAGATTGTTGCAATAGATTTTGTGATTGATGGGATCAACCATAAATGGCTTTACCAAGAGAAAGGAATTATGAAAATTGAAGTCAGAGATATCTTCCGTCTATCTTGTTTGACGATGTCGAGCTCTAGTAGAATGAAGAGTATCAAGGGAAGATTTTTCATTTGTTTCCACCCGATCATTGAAGATTTTCTTCATCTTGAAATAGACTAGATCATCCACAAGAGATTATTGGTTACGTTTTTTAGAGAACACTCCGGTAAAACAAGAACGAAAGTAAAAGTATTAAGAGATAAAGGCCACTTATGACTTCTGTGGAATGAGTGAAATCACATTCATCAACCTATTCATCGTAACAAAGAGAATGATAAGAGTACTGGTATGGTCATGACTCCGTACCTCACTCAAAGCATTACTTCTCACATGAATAAGAAAACTATGCAACCCAACTCCCAAAAACAAACTGAAGATCTTAACACGCAGAATTCATGAAACTCCATAGGAAAACAAAGATGTGAGACAAACACTTCATCAGATCCAAGCAGATAAAGATGATGATGTTGTCATCATGTCAGAAGTACCAAGCCATCATAAAAATATACGAATGAAGATCACGTAGACAGATAAAAGGTTCAACATATAGGTTACAGATAGCAGCCCCAAAATTTGAATAGCATAATTATGAAAAATCTGGAAATTTTCTTAACATCAGGAGGATTGAGGATAGAAGATAAAGTGAGATACTTTAAAAGCTTTCTTGATGAGCGGAAGACCAAAATAATTTCTTGTCCTTCTCGAGAAGATATGAGAGAGATTTAGCCGTCTTGAGTAATTCTTCAACAAAGCAGTCAAACCAAGGATAAAGCTCCGGAGTTGGTTGAAAGAGCTCTAAACACTTTCTAAGCTTAACGCTCTTCTAAGGATCAACATTAAGAGCAAATATTGTGTTGAAAAAGATGCATTCAAAGAGTAGATTATCTGCCCTTCGAATAATAAAAGAGATACTGATGATAACCGGTTGAAAAGAGGAAAAATTTGGATAAGAACCAATGATAAGTCGTACATTTAAGCAAAGCTATCATGAAAGAATCAGATTCTCTCGTATCAAAGATAACCTTGAAGATATTGAGTACAAAAGACGTGAAGCATGATAAACGTATGATAATCCACCATAGTGCCTTAAGAAACCTCCGGATTGCCAAAGATACTTGAATATGATATAGATATGATCATGATATAACTCAAAATCACAAGAGATAACCGCCATCATTTGGAGAATTAGGTTGATAGCATTTACCATATTCCACTCCTGATAAGCGTTATAAAGCTATACCAAGAACCAAATTACAATCACAAGCATCATACCGACACATATTATATATTTAGTCCAAAAGAATTTGAAAATGAAGTAAAACTCTCGATTTAACTAGAAAAAGGACGCGCTCCCGAAAGTACGCACGTAGTTCCTCCCGCGTCCTGCACCTGGAGATCACTCTATGCCCCACGGCTGCCGCTCTTTTGTTCCTGCGTGATACGTGGTGAGTCAGGAGAGTGATTTTCCTGTTTTCCCGCAACCTGAGTAACTACTCCGGTGGAGAGTCCACAAGTTGCCTTTCTCCATTTTATTTGTGCATTCGATTATGAAAAACTAAATATATTTTAAATCGAGTGTTAAAATTATAATCCGTTTTTTAGTCGTGTCGAGATCTACAAAACTAGATCCCATATTGTTAGGTTTTGATAAACTTTTTTTACTGCCTTTGGTTCCTAGGTTGCACTGCCTTGTTTTCTGCAGTGCAGGGGACGGTACACTGGCAATACACTGCCTTATATTATATGTTGCACTGCTTTAGGTTGCAGTGCACTGGATGGTACACTGGCAGTGCACATATCGTGTAGTGCCTTTATGTTTTGCGTTGTAATGCCTTCGGTCGTAACATGTGCACCGCTTTCCTGTGCCATATATAAGGTTTTGAGTCGCAGCACCGCCTCCGCGCTTGCCTTCTTGTTCAGCTTTGCACCGCCGGTCACGAGTGCACTAGATGGCGACTAGCGATAATCGCCTTTATTGTCTGTATTGCACCGCCTTGGATTGCAAAGGCATATGGTGTTGTACTGCCTGCGGCACTATCTTCCTATTTAGCATTACACTACTTAGGTCGCGGTATACTAAACGGTGCACTATGAGTGCACAGGATGTGCACTACCTTCGTGTTCACCCATGCATTGCCTTCAATCATAGTGCACGATGCGGTGTCCTAGTAGTGCAGCGTCATGCATTGTCTATTTTTTGTGTTGTACTGCATGCGGTCGCAGTACATGGAACCTGCACCAATAGTATAACTCTCTATGCACTTTCTTCTGTTTTTCGTTGTACTATATTCGGTCACATTGTATAGACAGCGCAGTGCACTGCGTTTTGGTATGTTTTTTTTGCACATTGTATTTTACACTACATTTTTTAGCTTTGCACCGGTCTGCAGGGTCTACTTCGGTTGAATATCTAAAGGGATAGAGGAAATGTGTGGCCATGGACAACGTCCTGTAACTTCCCTTGATCCTCAACATAACACGCACTAGTGCGCCATGAATCGCCCGCTACAGCCACACGGTTTCGCTGTGTACATGCCTCTCTCAGCCCCGCGCGTGCTCTCCGAACGTCTGCAAAGCGTGCCTTTTGTTAGTTGTCTCTAAAACTCTAGATTGAAGCGCCGGTGGCAAAAGATCGAGTTGGCATTGACAAAAACAAGGTGAATAATGTATCACACGACTAAAAAGAAGTGTGGAAACACAGATGTATCAAATAAAAAATTTCTGCATTTTTCTTCATTATAATACCAATAGATATGAAAAACAACTTAATAGATAGACATTAGCAAATCTACATTCTATGAAAGTACGCAGGAAGGACAAACACCCTTAACAAGATTGCACCGATTTACAAAGAATTAGATAGATCATGTCGGTTTACAAAAAGCATGTCGGTATGGAATGTACCAACAATTGATAACCAAAGGCAGATTACAAAGAAAAGTTGGATGTAACAGATCGACAAGAAAATTTACACACACATCCTATGGTACAACGGAAACCCGAAACACGTGAATCTTAATTTAAATTTTTAGAAGAGGATTGATAAACGTTACACTTCCTTACCAGAAAAGGGTGGGTAACACTAAAAGAAAATCGCCTTTTACAACGGACATTTTTCGTGGTTAAAGGCCCATTTTTCGTGGTTGAAAAGCCTTCTATGATGGATGCCCTTCGTGGTAGAAGCCCAGTTATAAATGAATATACCACGGTTTTTTCGACCATGGCAGATCACACCCTTCAGCCAGTCATAGATCTGTTCACCAGCCGTGTTGACTCCTGACGTCATGCAAACTGCCATGTGGAGAACGCTATTAAAGGCCAGTTATCACCGTTAACTATCAATAAAACCGTACTAGAAGACCGGCTCAGCCAAGGCCTGATAATTATTAAGTGGACCGTCCCATTAAGAAAGCCCAATACTATCACAACCTGTTACTGTTTCATCCTGGACTATTTGAAATGGGCCTACTAGTGCTTCCCGCTACGGCCCATAAACATTCAGGCCCGTTACTGTTTTGACCTGCACTGTTTGAAATGGGCTCATTTGTGCGTCCATAAACTATCGATACCATTATTGTTTCGTCCTGTATTGTTTGAAATGAGCCTATTTGGCCAACCCGCTTTGGCCCGCAATCTTTCAGGCCCGTTACTGTATAGTCCTACACTATTTAAATGGGCCCATTTATGTAACCTGCTGCGGCCCATAACTTTCGGGCCAGTTAGTGTTTAGGCCCATAAATGGCCTACTCATATTCTAGCTTGTTACTATTCTGGCCTGGTAAGTTTATCAGTTTGTTAATGTTCTGTCCTGGTGCAAATTCGGCATGTTACTTTTCTAGACTGGCCTACTACTATTCTTGCCCATCACTATTTTGTCCTTTTAAGAGTTTGGCTCTTTTACTGTTATGGTCCATTACTGTTTTTGGCTTGTTACTGTTTCGGCATGTTACTTCTATGGCATGTTACTGTTACTAAGCATGCCTGTGGGTCGGCCTGTTACTTTTACGGTCTTTTATAGTTTCAGTATTTCTGGAACCCATTTAGATATCATAAAAGGTTTACAACTTGCGAGCATATTTTACTGTTCATCGTCGGCCCAATACAATACATGCCAATAACAAAGCCTGAAATTGTACCCTAATCGACCTAGCTAGCGCAAGTATGGTACCGCCTACCGCTATGTGTGGACGCCGTCAACTAAATGCCTACACGCCCTATGCCATTTATCGAGATATTACATCAAATGCAAACTACTTAAAATTATTACATATTATCAACTCAAGTCCTCAATTTTCTTTCTCCATCTATCAACCTTGAGACATGATCTTGCAGCCCCCTCTTTGGTGGCGATAACAATAATTGCAGTCCGAAACTAAGTTAACAAGTTAATACATCAAACAAGGCAAACTACTCATTTAGTTGATACAACAGGAGCTATGAACTAGAGTTTACTATTGGTCAATGGTTCAAATATATTTACCATCACGTCAAAAAATAGGACAATAAAGCATTAAACAAGTGTGTCTACCGTGAAACGAGAAATATAACAATGTGTGTGGCTTAGACTTTCAACAAATATAAACTAGCCAGGTTATTTCAATAAATATATATAGAAGAATAAACTAGACAATGACATGTAGTTACTGTTGTAGCTAAGAATAAACGAGACAGAAATTATAACGACATCATGCGAGAACTTGTAGAGTAGGAATGCAAACCACAAATGAACTATACAGTAGAGGATAGCTATGTCATTGCTTATGACGAACCAGAACCAGATACGGAATATAATGGTATCATTTGTGAACCTGTAGAAGAGGACAAGCAAGCATTAGACAAGTGTGCCTACAATCAAATGAGCAATCAAACCAGACAATAGCATGTAGTTACTGTCATACCTAAGAATGAACCATATACAAATTATAATGGCATCATACCAGAACTTATAGAGTAGGAACAAAAACCACGAATGAACTCAATAGTAGAGGATAGTTGTGTTGTTGCTTAGGATGAAACAATGACATCGCTAGAACTCAGAGAACAGGACAAGCAAGCATTAGACAAGTGTGCCTACAATCAAATGAGAAATCAATCAAACTGTTTCTTAGAATTTCAGCAAATATAAACTAGCCAGGTTATTTCAACAAATATATATCGAAGCAGTTGTTTATCCTGGAATGCAAGAGATGTTGGCTGACTCAAAATTTGCGGTGAGCTAAACAATGGGCCTTGTTGTTACTATCGTAGCTAGGAATCAACCGAATATAAATTATAATGGCATCATAAGGGAACTTGTAGAGCAGGAATGCAAAACACGAACGAAATATATATAGTAGAGGATAGCTATGTTGCTGATTAGGACGAACCACTAGATATGAAATATAATGGAATTTCTTTTGAACCGGTAGAACATGATAAGCAAGCACTACACAAGTGTGCCTACGAATGAATTTAGTAATCGAATAAAGTGTTTCTTATAATTTAAGCAAATATAAACTAGCCAGGTCATTTCAATAAATATATGGAAGCAGTAGTATATCCTGGATTGCAAGAGACGTTGGGTGACTCAAAATTTGCGGTGAGCTACACAATGGGCATGCAATTACTTTCGTAGCTAGGATTCAACCGGATAGAAATTATAATGGCATCACAAGAGAACTTGTAAAGAAAGAATGCAATTTGTAACATCCCAGTTTTAGCTTATCCTTAATTAGGGTTTGATTGTGCATTGCATGAGCATCATATTTTAAATTGTTCATTAAAGAAAATAAATCAAACACTAAAACCCTAGTTTTTCCCTCTCTTGAAATCAATTCAAAATGTTTTGAATTTGAAAGCTATCAAAATGTGTGGAGCCCAATTTGAATAAAAGGGCCCCACCATAGTTGGTATATTTTATAAAAGCCTCTTGTATTTTAAAAGTACTCATAACAGATTTGGAATTCAAAATATAAAACAGAAATTGAAAACAGAAAAACAAAAGCTTTTGCTAAAAAAATTGAGCAAGAGTCCAAAGAGCTCTCTCTTTCCTCTTCCTTTCCCGCAGCCCAATCCTGGCCCACGCGCGGCCCATCTCCAGCCCGACGCAGCCCGTACCATTTCGCTTATTTCCTATTCTTCTTCCTCACGTTGACGCAAGTAGCTGCCTGGCAGCACCTCCATCGTTGATCTCCTCTGCGCTACGATGCCCGCCGCTGCCCGCTGAGTAAAGGATAAGAACGACGACGCTCCTCTCTCTCCCCGTACCTATCTCACTCTCTATCGTGCTTCCTCGCATTTTTCCCTCTTTGGCCCGAACCCTAGCCTCACGGCCGCCACATCGTCCCGCCATTCCCGGCCTCTTCGTGCCTCGTAGAGGTGCCTAGAAGCTCCGCCATGGTGGACTTGGTCACCTGGCCGAAGGAATCGAGGCCTCGCGCTTCTAATCGCCGCCACTGGTGTCGTCTTCCTCGACCCCGATGAAGCTTGCCGGCATCGATCCGTTCAACCTTGACCCCACGCACCCTCTCCGACCGTCCTCACGCTGCTCGGTGAGCTCGGTGCTCAGCGCCCCAACGTTCGCCTCTCTCGTTCAGTAATCGTAGCCGCAACCACCTGCAAGCTCTGCCGCCGCCGCTCGCCGTAGTTGCGTCTCCGGTGACTAAATAGGAGCGACGCCGCCAGGTTTAGGTTCGCCTCGACGATCTCGTTCTAGCGCGCTAAGTTTCATAGTCCCGCGCGCCCTCCTCCACCGTATGCCACCGCCGTCTGGCCCGTTGGCCGGCGAGCCGACGTGGCTCCTGCGTGGCGTTCACGTGGTGCCTGCGTGGCCTAGGCCCCACCCGTCAGCCTCTCTGGCTAGAGCCAGCCCCGGTGAGAAAATACCCTGACCCTGTGCTGACGTCATAATGACGCAGTAAATCCATTTTAAAATGGTTTAACAATTTTTGAAATTGACATAATCTTATAAATTCAATAACTAATTATCTGTTTATCAGAAAAATAAAAATAATATATCAAAATGTTTAGAAAAATAAGAACTATCTAATAGAGCTATAAGCATGCATTGTTAAGCAACTTAAATGACAAGTTTAATTAGAACAACATAGTAACCCTCTCATATGCCTCCGGAGTTTCCCCGAGTTAGGGTTTTCACCCCTCGGAACCCCGATTAAGTTGTCGAGCGTGCCTTAGGGTTACATTTCAATACAATTTAACTTGTCATGTCATCATCATTGATTGAGAATTGCATCAATGCCATATGTTGATTGTTTCCCTCTCTTTCAGGTGTTTGGTTCTTCCCGGTAGAATATGAGATCGATATCGAGATCGAAGCCAGAGGTCAACACCATCGAAGTTCGAAGATCGACGAACGATACTTGAACAACTATAACCAAGTCAAGTACAATATTCCAGAAGATCTGCTTATCTGTTATCAATTGGCAAAGGCAAGCATAGCCCCACCATGATATACTCCTATGATTTCGAAAGCATTCAATTCCTGCCATGTGGACTATGGTCTTTTATCGATAGATAGAGTATCCTATCTGTTGCATTACTCCCTTTGAGCTTATATTACCTGATCCACCGCTCCAAGCATAACTAAGTTTGGCTTGTGTGCACTACTAGAGCTTTTATATGTGTCCTGCTTAACCATGCATAGATGTTGAGTCTGGTCCATCTAGATGCAGATAATCTAGTATGTCAGGAGATCGTGGTGAGATGATATCAGAGGTGATATGAGTTAAACATGCTAAAGCTTGTATGGGAGGCCACAGTGGGATGTGGTTTTTCTAGTCCCATGCTCGCCACCACTAGGACCTGAGTTCTTCCCTTTGGAACCAAGACGAGCGTACAACCACACGGGGCCTAGAAAACCTCACGAACGACTAACTTGTCTAGTAGATTCCATGATTCACATAGTTCGGGCGTTCCATTCGACATATGCATAGAAAACCTTTTGAAAGATTTGTCGGGTGAAGGTGCATTCATAACCGGTAGGTAAGCGTGGCCGGGGTTGCTTGGGGTCGATGGAGCCCCTAGTAAACCAACATCGCCTCACATATTTAAGTATCGGCTTCGGGATTTTACCCATTACGGCGGAACCATACTTATTGTGTGACTCATGGTATCGGCGAAAGCAAGGTAAAGGTCATGTCTAACCACCCTCTGCCGGCCTTCCAAGGAAGAGGGCTTATCTAGTGGCATTATGTAGAGGTCCCAACCTTTAATAAGGTAGAGATCCCTGTGTTTACAATGCTAGTCCCTGGATCAATAGCTAGCATCCATAGTTAAGATGTAATATCAAGAAATAAAGGTCATAATACAACTTTATAAACCAGGAATAAAATAATTCATTACATCTTACATAGCTCATTTGGCTATCTCATTACAATGCAGCAGAAATAACTATAGCATGGAGTCCTTCATCTTCAAAGTGCCACAGGCAATCATGTTGGTTGTAGACTTGTAATCCTAATCAACACATTTCACTAACATCAAACAAACCTACAACATAATAAGTTACAGCCACAAGGGTCAATACATTTGAATTGTATTGGCAAGTGATACTATGATAGTATTGTGGAGTCTATCATCTATATGCATTTGGCTAAGTGGATCTTAGGATTGCTTTGCTCAAAATAGATTTTCCTTATGATTTGAAAACACTAAGCTTTTGCTTGTCAAAATCACCCAAGGCATCTCCCAATAGAAATTGGTGATCCTTCAACCCTTGTTCAACCACAAAATTTTAACTTAGAAATTGGGATGAGGAGATTCTTGATAGCTTCCATGTCTTGATGCTCAAATTGTCCTTTGCCAGGGACATGGCTAAGTACTTAGATTTTACACTCTGCAGAGGTGGTGCACTTTCCCCACAAGACTTGGTTCCACCAAGACAATATCTTTCAGAAGCCTTCCCTTAGACCAGAATGGACGCGCTCCAACCTATCAATCCCCTACTACCAACTGTCCATCTGGCTAAGTTATTGCAACCTATATGATCCAGACAGGGCCCATAATGCCAAGTGGCTGCACTTGAAGCTTTTGAACATTTGACATCTCAAATTTCTTTGTTCCTGGGTGGCATTCCACAAGTGAGATACACAAGGTAAACCATAGAAATGGGACTTGTATAACCACTCAACACAAACCATTCCTTCCATTCCACCCAGGTGTTTCATTCACTTAGTTGTTTTATTAAACAAAACACAAGTCCTTGACTTAGAAATATTCCATAGCATGAATATAATCCACCCTTGTTTTCTACTAGCTAAGATAAGCATGATAGTAGTAGGAATCTTAACTTAGGAAATTTCTTCTAAGGTTTCATCTACTAGGATTTCACATGGCATAGCACACTTAGTAAAATTCCATGCAAGTCCTACTTTGAAGTATCACTAATGCATAGTGAAAATAATGGGACAAAAGTATGAAGCATCACTTGCCTTTTTGGTAGAGATTATAAGTTCACTCCTTGATCTTGCAATGATCACACTCTTCAAATTCCACTACAATTCAATCAAACAAGCAAAAATTCAATCTACCATTCAAGCAAACATCACATAAAATAATAGAAACAAAGCAATGCATGCAAGCATGCCAAAGATGTTTTATTTGAAAAAGTGGTTTATAATAGGTTATAAACATTCTAAAACACCTATTGGTCATTTTATATAAGTGGCAAAATCATTTGCAAAAGATTTTGCTTATAAATCATTTTTAAACCAAATCAATATTTTATGTAGTTGAAAATGCCTTTAGCAAAGCAATAATATTTATAGGGTTCACCAAATACATTTTTAATTATAAAACTTGGTGTTTGGGGTCAGAGAGTTTAATCCAAATCATTTCCCAAGATTTTTATCCAAAAAGTATTTTTAACATATAAACAACATTTTTATTTGACTAGAAATGTTCTAAATCAAAGATTTAATCTTTTGCTTCACAAAATATGTTTTTGAATCCACAAGTTGGTTTATATGGTCAGTAGGTTCAAAAAAATCCATTTGCCAAAGACTTTATCACAAAACTAATTTTAGAATGAATTTTATATTCAAATTATGCCTACACAAGTTTCTGCAAAAACAACCATTTTCCCAGAAGCAATTCATTAAAAAAAGTGCATGGAGGAATAGTACTTGGTCTTCTGATTCCATTGATATAAAATTTGCAAAATTTGGACATGTGTATCAAAAGTTATGAATTTTACAAACTTGAACATCTAATAGATCATTCTAGTTTTTATTAAAACAGACTAGGCCACGTGGTGTGATTCTATTGGGCGATACCAGTTCGCGCGGATCGACAGATGCTAGCCGTTAGATCTAAAGAGCATCGCACGGTGCAGAACCAAACTTACCTCTTCGTCTAGTGGATCTATCCTAGCCGACAGATCTAAATCCCACGGTCCAAAACGACTAACCCTAAACTGGCGGTGCTAGCAGCGGTGGTTGGCGGCGGCACGGTCAGACGGCGGAGGAGCTAGCGATTTAGGAAGCAAGGGAGGTAGAGGAGGGAATTACCAGGTTCGCCGTGAAGTACTGATTCTCGTCGTTGCCTCGGTTGGCCAAGGGGAGCACGGAGGCATTGACGATTGCTCGTCGGAGACGGCGCCGGCATCGGGCACGCTCAGGCTTCATTGGGGACGTTGCTACAGGGCACGAGAGAGCGAACGGAGGGTGCTGTTAGCTTCGTACGCGAGTCACGGACGGGTGAGCATTAAAAGGAGGGCAAGGGGGGTCTATGATCACCAGGGAGACTCGCCGGAGTCGAGGCACTGGACGGCGACGCTCGACTGTCGTCGTTGCCAAGGTTTTGGGGCGCGCGCGAGTGAGCTGAGGGTGCTAGCAGGTGCGCACGGGAGAGGAGAGCAGGATCGGATGGTCGAGGGGGCAAGGCACGGCCTGGGTTCGCCGGAATCATCGCGGATGCTCGTCGGAGGCCGCGACGGTGTAGGTAGAATTGGGGACGGCCTGGGGGCTCTCTTGCAGCGGTTTCTGAGGGAAAAGGGAGGGGAGAGGGAGGTGGTTAAACGAGCGAGGTCGCGGGTGTGATTAATTGAGCCATTAACTCGCAGCGTATCAATTCTGCAACGGCCGTTAACGGCGAGGAGGGAGCATGGTCACCGTGGCGGGTGGAGACGATGGTCTGCGGTGGGGCTGTGATCGAGAGATAGAGAGAGGGAGGTGGGGCTAAGGTCGGTTGAGGGGAGAATAACTTCTGCGGTGAGAAAGGAACGGTTCGCTGGGGGGAGGGAGTGGGCTGGCTGGGCTTAGTGGTCTAGGTTAGTTGGGCTGGGTTCTATTCCCTTTTTTTATCTGTTTTTTTCTTTTTCCTGATTTCTTTTTCTATTTTGATTTTGATTAAATGGTTTCAAACTTAGTTTGAATTCAAACCCTTTCCAAAAGTTCAGTATATTACCATACTATTTAAACATGTATTTTAAATACTTATTTTAGGAATAGTTTTTTATTTACTTATGTTTTATTCGTTATTAAAATAAGCATATGCATTTATTCAAATAAGATTGAATATATTTTCAAGCCTTTATTTAAAATGCAATTTTTCACAAAACCTTTTCAGTAGTTTATTTATTTAATAGGGTGTCAAATAATTCACTTTGATTTATTTGTAATATTTTTAATATGATTTATTAATCATTTAAATTGGGTATTTGTCTTTATTCCAATGAAATCAAATATGGGTTTAATTCCAATAGAAATAGAATTATGGTTAATGTCATTTTCTTTTTATTTGAAAATTTCTTTATCCATTATTTTATTTGGATTTGGATTATATTTATTCCATTTGCTTATGGATTAGGCCAAGATTTAATTTGGCTCATATCAAATAGTCCTTATTTATTATTTCTTCCTTTATCTTTAAAAACCATATCTTTTTATTTAAAGACCAAAACTTGGTGATTCCAATTTGTAAAATCTTATTTAATATTTGTTTATCCTTTTAAATGTCTTTAGGATTATTTTATCACCATTTGGTATGGATTTCTAGATAGGTGCTTTATTAACTTTGGAAATTCAATTTCCTTACCTTATTAAATTCATAAGATTTTATCTATGGCTCTAAATTAAGTGAAATAACTTTCTATGGTTTTATAATAATTCCATTTGTCATTCTTGATCATTTATAAATGTTTGTTGACAAATTTTTTATATGGATCAAATCCATAGGCTTAGAGATAACTTGGAAATGTTTTTCTTCCATTAGGGTTTTAGGGTTTGGGTTTATTTCCCAAGTGCTTAAATTTCCAGATGCATTTATGAAGAATGCATTCCACTTGATTTGAATTTAGTTGGATTCAAACATTACTCAAGTTTGTTCAAGATGGGATTTTAAGTTTCCACTTAGAAACAAAAGTTTCTTTTCACCTTAAATTTCAACAATTATTTATTTTGTTTATTTATTTTTCACATTACAAAATTTGGAAAATTTTGGGATGTGACAGGCTACCACCCTTAAAATAAATCTCGTCCCGAGATTTGGGAAGTCTAGTGGTTACAAGTTGGCCTCAAGACAAGTAGGGTACTACCACCCTTAAAAATTTCCAACTAGATTACATCTTGGTTTACTTGGGATCTTGATGTATCTTCTCTGGGCACTTTTTTTGCATAATGGCCTAGTTCTTTGCATTTGAAACACATCACTTGGCTGATATCTTCTTTTCCTTTGGTATCATTGCCTCTTGTTTGTTTCCTTCGTTCTTCTTCTTTTCTGGGCATTCATTGGCATAGTGTCCCATCTCTTTGCAAGTGTAACATTGCTCTTGGGTAATATCCTTCTTGCTAGGGTTGGGGCATTTCTTCTTCTTCTTGGGTCTATCCAAAGCTAGGAGTTCTTCTAGTTCATGCTCTTCATATTTCACCACAAAGGTGGGAAATATTTCTCTCTTCTTGGGGCAGTTACTAGAGATATGACCTTCTTCTTCACAAGAGTACCAACACTTTGTGGTCACTTTGGATTTGGCCTAATGATGCATGGTTTTGTCTTTGCCTTCATCCTTCTTGGCAGAAGTTGTTCCTTCATGAGGGTTTACAAACTGTTGATGCACTCCACCTTGTTTCCTTTGTTGAACTATGGAATAGATGGGGCATTGGATAGGGACATGATTATTTCCTTCACATAGGAAACAAGTAGCTTGAGATGTGGGGCATTGATTAGTTGGATGTTTCTCTTCACAATTGGGGCATTGATCTTCATGCTCTTTGGAAGTGTGATCCTTGTCTCCAAAAATATTGCAAGCTTGAGTTCCTTCTAGAATATCATCCTTGACATCCTTGTTGTCACAAACTCCTTGGGAAAGGTTGTCTCCCATGTTGATCATTTGATTTGTCATCCTTTGCAACAATTGGGTTTGGGTTTCCAAAAATGTTTGCATGGTTGGGTCTAACTCATTGTAGTTGGCTAAAATCTGAGTTGTCACTTGGTTCAACTGGGTTTGGGTTGTTATGAGTTCTCTCATGTGCATCTCTTGGTTGTTGTTGTTACCATTCTTGATGTTGGAGTTTCTTGGAGTAGTCATCTGTTTGGGTTGGATTGGGATTAGAATAGATAAAAGATTTTCATGGGAAGAATTTCAATCACACATATCACAATTCAAACAAGCAATGTGCAGGCAATCACAAACAAACATTCCACTCAAACAACAAGTTTCAAGCACATTTTTAGGCAACAAAATATTTTTTTATTACACCACATAAGTTGGTGTGTTTGATTTAATCTAAATATGGTGGTCCAACTATATGGTTCACTTGAGGTCATTCCATTCTTCTTAGGTGTTTCTTCTTGAATGAGATCATTGTTTCCTTGGAAAAATTCTTGTGTCTTGGTCACAAAACTTCAAAGGTGATGATGGTTCCTTCTAAGTTGTGTTTCCTTAGACTTCAAATCTTGAGTAATATTTCTTGTCTCACTTGTAGTCCTTATTGATACCCAAGTTGGAGTCCTTGGTGAAAATAAAGTTGAAGTCTTTGATGATGTTGAAGTTGAAGTCATTTGAGTTGGTGAAGTCCTTTGCTCATGGTTGAAGCTTGCTCATCAAGTTGAATTAGAAGAGATGTAGAATTAAAACCAAAATGGTTGAGGAAAGAGTATACAAGATTGTTTGTAGTTTTGGAACAAATTTAAATCCTATTTTTCTAAGGGGTTTTGACCAATCCTAGGGTTACAATCCTACAGGCAACACAGTGCTCTGATACCATCTGTAGAGATCCCAACCTTTAATAAGGTAGAGATCCCTGTGTTTACAATGCTAGTCCCTGGATCAATAGCTAGCATCCACATTTAAGATGTAATATCAAGATACAAAGGTCATAATACAACTTTATAACCAGGAATAAAATAATTCATTACATCTTACATAGATCATTTGGCTATCTCATTAAAATGCAACAGAAATAACTATAGCATGGAGTCCTTGATCTTTAAAGTGCTACAGGCAATCATGTTGGTTGTAGACTTGTAATCCTAATCAACACATGTCACTAACATCAAACAAACCTGCAACATAATAAGTTATAGCCACAAGGGTCAATACATTTGAATTGTATTGGCAAGTGATACTATTATAGTATTGTGGAGTCTATCATATATATGCATTTGGCTAAGTGGAGCTTAGGCTTGCTTTTCTCAAAATAGATTTTCCTTATCATTTGAAAATACTAAGCTTTTGCTTATCAAAATCACCCAAGGCATCTCCCAATAGAAATTGGTGATCCTTCAACCCTTGTTCAACCACAAAATTTTAACTTAGAAATTGGGATGAGGAGATTCTTGATAGCTTCCATGTCTTGATGCTCAAATTGTCCTTTGCCAGGGACATGGCTAAGTACTTATATTTTACACTCTGTAGAGGTGGTGCACTTTCCCCACAAAACTTGGTTTCACCAAGACAAGATCTTTCAAAAGCCTTCCCTTAGACCAAAATGGACGCGCGCCAACCTATCAATCCCGTACTACCAACTATCCATTTGGCTAAGTTATTGCAACCTATATGATCTAGGCAGAGCTCATAATGCCAAGTGGCTGCACTTGCAGCTTCTCAACATTTGACATCTCAAATCTCTTTGTTCCTGGGTGGCATTCCACAAGTGAGATACACAAGGTAAACCATAGAAATGGGCCTTGTATAACCACTCAACACAAACCATTCCTTCCATTCCACCCAGGTGTTTCATTCACTTAGTTGTTTTATTAAACAAAACACAAGTCCTTGACTTAGAAATATTCCATAGCATGAATATAATCCACCCTTGTTTTCTACTAGCTAAGATAAGCATGATAGTAGTAGGAATCTTAACTTAGGAAATTTCTTCTAAGGTTTCATCTACTAGGATTTCACATGGCATAGCACACTTAGTAAAATTCCATGCAAGTCCTACTTTGAAGTATCACTAATGCATAGTGAAAATAATGGGACAAAAGTATGAAGCATCACTTGCCTTTTTGGTAGAGATAATAAGTTCACTCCTTGATCTTGCAATGATCACACTCTTCAAATTCCACTACAATTCAATCAAACAAGCAAAAATTCAATCTACCATTAAGCAAACATCACATATAATAATAGAAACAAAGCAATGCATGCAAGCATGCCAAAGAATGTTTTATTTGTAAAGTGGTTTCTAATAGGTTATAAACATTCTAAAAACCTATTGGTCATTTTATATAAGTGGCAAAATCATTTGCAAAAGATTTTGCTTATAAATCATTTTTAAACCAAATCAATATTTTATGTAGTTGAAAATGCCTTTAGCAAAACAATAATGTTTATAGGCTTCACCAAATACATTTTTAATTCTAAAACTTGGTGTTTGGGGTCGGAGAGTTTAATCCAAATCATTTCCCAAGATTTTTCTCCAAAAAGTATTTTTAACATATAAACAATATTTTTATTTGACTAGAAATGTTCTAAATCAAAGATTTATTCTTTTGCTTCACAAAATATGTTTTTGAATCCACAAGTTTGTTTATATGGTCAGTAGGTTCAAAACAATCCATTTGCCAAAGATTTTATCACAAAACTAATTTTAGAATGAATTTTATATTCAAATTATGCCTACACAAGTTTCTCCAAAAAAAACCATTTTACCAGAATAAATTCATTAAACAAAGTGCATGGTGGGATAGTACTTGGTCTGCTGATTCCATTGATATAAAATTTGCCAAATTTGGACGTGTGGATCAAAAGTTATGAATTTTACAAACTTGAACATATACTAGATCATTCTAGTTTTTATTAAAACAGACTGGGCCACGTGGCGTGATTCTACTGGGCGATACCGGTTCGCGCGGATCGACAGATGCTAGCCATTAGATCTAAAGCGCATCGCACGGTGCAGAACCAAACTTACCTCTTCGTCTAGTGGATCTATCCTAGCCGACAGATCTAAATACCACGGTCCAAAACGACTAACCCTAAACTGGCGGTGCTAGCGGCGGTGGTTGGCGGCGGCGCGGTCAAACGGCGGCGGAGCTGGCGATTTAGGAAGCAAGGGAGGTAGAGGAGGGCATTACCAGGTTCGCCGTGAAGTACTGATTCTCTTCATTGCCTCGGTTGGCCAAAGAGCTGGCGTTGACGATTGCTCGCCGGAGACGGCGTCGGCGTCGGGCACGCTCAGGCGTCGTTGGGGATGTTGCTACAGGGCACGAGAGAGCGAACGGAGGGTGCTGTTAGCTTCGTACGCGAGTCACGGACAAGTGAGCACCAAAAGGAGGGCAAGGGGGGTCTATGCTCACCAGGGAGACTCGCCGGAGTCGAGGCAATGGACGACGACGCTCAACTGTCGTTGTTGCCAAGGTTCTAGGGCGCGTGCGAGTGAGCTGAGGGTGCTGGCAGGTGCGCACGGGAGAGGAGAGCAGGCTCGGGTGGTCGAGGGGGAAAGGCGCGTCCTGGGTTCACCGGAATCGTCGCGGATGCTCGTCGGAGGCAGCGACGGTGTAGGTGGAATTGGGGATGGCCTCGGGGCTCTCTTGCAACGGTTTCTGAGGGAAAAGGGAGGGGAGAGGGAGGTGGTTACACGAGCGAGGTCGCGGGTGTGATTAATTGAGCCATTAACTTGCAGCGTATCAATTCTGCAATGGCCGATAACGGCGAGGAGGGAGCGTGGTCACCGCGGCGGGTGGAGACGATGGTCTGGCAGGTGGGGCTCAGCAGTCAGCGAGAGAGAGAGCGGGGAGGTGGGGGTCAGCGATAAGTGAGGGGGTGGGTTTGTTCTGCGGTGAGAAAGGAACGGTTCGCTGGGGGAGGGAGTGGGATAGCTGGGCTTAGTGGGCTAGGTTAGTTGGGCTAGGTTCTATTCCCTTTTTTTATCTATTTTTCTTCTTTTTCCTGATTTCTTTTTTTGTTTTGATTTTGATTAAATGATTTCAGACTTAGTTTGAATTCAAACCCTTTCCAAAAGTTCAGTATATTACCATACTATTTAAACATGTATTTTAAATACTTATTTTAGGAATAGTTCTTTTATTTACTTATGTTTTATTCGTTATTAAAATAAGCATATGCATTTATTCAAATAAGATTGAATATATTTTCAAGCCTTTATTTAAATTCCAATTTTTCACAAAACCTTTTCAGTAGGTTATTTATTTAATAGGGTGTCAAATAATTCACTTTGATTTATTTGGAATATTTTTAATATGATTTTTTAATCATTTAAATTGGGTATTTGTCTTTATTCCAATTAAATCAAATATGGGTTTAATTCCAATAGAAATAGAATTATGGTTAATGTCATTTTCTTTTTATTTGAAAATTTCTTTATCCATTATTTTATTTGGATTTGGTTATATTTATTCCATTTGCTTATGAATTAGGCCAAGATTTAATTTGGCTCATATCAAATAGTACTTATTTATTATTTCTTCCTTTGTCTTTTAAAAACCATATCTTTTTATTTAAAGACCAAAACTTGGTGATTCCAATTTGTAATATCTTATTTGATATTTGTTTATCCTTTTAAATGTCTTTAGGATTATTTGCTCACCATTTTGTATGGATTTCTATATAGGTGCTTTATTAACTTTGGAAATTCAATTTCCTTACCTTATTAAATTCATAAGATTTTATCTATGGCTGTAAATCAAGTGAAATAACTTTCTATGGTTTTATAATAATTCCATTTGTCATTCTTGATCATTTATAAATGTTTGTTGACAAATTTTTTATATGGATCAAATCCATAGGCTTAGAGATAACTTGGAAATGTTTTTCTTCCATTAGGGTTTTAGGGTTTGGGTTTATTTCCTAAGTGCTTAAATTTCCAGATGCATTTATGAAGAATGCATTCCACTTGATTTGAATTTACTTGGATTCAAATATTACTCAAGTTTGTTCAAGATGGGATTTTAAGTTTCCACTTAGAAACAAAAGTTTCTTTTCACCCTAAATTTCAACAATTATTTATTTTGTTTATTTATTTTTCACATTACAAAATTTGGAAAATTTTGGGATGTGACACATTAAGAGAAGGTTAGTACGTGTGGGTAAAGTTGTACACCCCTGCAGAGTTAAATCTTTTCGAAAATTCGTGTTCACGGTTATGAACGACTTGGCGACCGGACTCAAGATCATAGAGAACTATAACCTAATCGTAAAACTTGGCAGATCAAAGTGTGCTTAAGGATGCTTCCGCATGGGTACGAGGGGGTGATCCTAGAAAGGGTTCAGATGATGATGATTCGGTGGATATCAAAAGACGATGATCAATACTTTGGAGATGTCGCTCTCTTATCCCCTTTTAAAATACTCTGATTAGACGAGCTTCTTCTCTCTCTCTTATTTTATAAACAAAGATGGATTTATGCAAAACAACTCCACCAGCCATAAGTCTTGCGAAGTACACCCTGTACTCACCCTTGTTGATACTTTTGGCAGAGTAAGTGTTCCCTGAAGATCAGTTTGGTACTACATCGACATCGACGAGTAGCTTGGGGTTCCCAGCCGGCAGCTTGGAATCTATGGGCTGGGACGTCATCGTTATGCTTCAGGCCTCTTAAGCCATTTGTTAAGTTTGCTATACTTAATAGCATAATTTGCCTTCCGTTGTTTGATGTTTGTGGTCAGTGACCTATGCTTGTAATAATTTGGTTATCTGCTCAGTTATGAGCTTGCTGTAATAATTTTTGTATCGTAGGGTCACTGTTGTGTTATCGATTCTTCACTGGATATCCCCGAGCTCAAGGTTAAGTTTATGTCAGAAGGAGCTCTGGGATTTTTTTATCCCTGATCCCGGGGGTGTCACAGGTCTTGGTATCAGAGCAGTACCGACTGTAGGAAAACCTTGCTATTGGTCGATGTTGAGTCTAGTGCTTGTGAAAACTATTTTAAAGATGAAAAGTATTTGCGAAAACTCTAGTATTCTTCTTTTACTTCTTATCCAGTTTCGCTCTAACTCTGGGTCATCTTACCTTGTGTTGACTTTGAAAAAGTTTTGATATCTCTTCTAGTCTTTCAAAGCTTAGGTGCCTTCTTGGCATGTCGTTTCTCAACCAGTTGAACTAGTGTTGAGTTCTCTAGAGTTGTGTGTGTTGTGAATTCCTTGTTTCCCTTTTGCCCTGCCTCATCTAAGAGATTCCTTTCCATCATGATCTCTCTATCTTTTGGAAGCACAATATCAAATTGTTGGTTCCACAGTGTTCTGCTCTAGGCTTCAAGGTTTCCTTTCTCCTCGTGTGCCTCATTTTTGTTTGTTTGGGTACTTCAGAAGGTGTTCCTTCTTTTGGAAGCTACCTCGTGATTACTACCTTGTAGTGTACGTTATGTCACTCAAGTAGTAGTTACTTCTTTTCTCGAGTTTTAACCCTTGTACTTGAATCTAAGATCCCGGATTATGCTAGATTCTAGTGTTGTGAATCTTGTACATGAATCTGATCTTTAACCCAAGATCCATTCCTTTGACCCCTGTCGTTAATGTTCATACATTACCCCAGGATGGCTAGTACTACAATTCCTTTAACCCAAGTTTGTGGTCTTTGTCGCGATTGAATTGTGACAATTAAGGACTTCCCCTACCACATGCTATGGCAGATGTTCTTTAATGGAACCAAATAGATCACGACAAGAGTACTCCTCGAGAGTCTCGCATCTATATTCGTGACTCTGCCACACCTATCACTTCTATGCATCGGTTTCGGAAGATTGATAATTCATGCATCCACATCTCGGGATTCTAACCTGAGCATGTTCCTTCCCCCTTGTTGTGTTCTAACCTTTGTCTAACAGTTGGTAGCCAAGTAGTGAATGTGCATTGGTGTCTTCCGATGCAAGATACTCTTGTGGTCCGTTTAGACAAACCATTTCGGGATGTCAAAAGAAACAAACTCTAGTACCTCGTCATTTCTAGGACCAGGTCAAAGTGTTGTAATCTGCAGATAAAGAGGCATTGATTGTCTTCCATCTGTTCTACCTTAAAGTATCACACTCTTTTATACTAAGAGGTCGTGCTGAGATTCATGACTCTCTTAATGAAGTGATGCGTTTACACATCTTTATCCACCCTTATTCGAGCTTTCGCGCTCGTGAGTGATGCGTGTGCATAATAATGTGGCCATCTGAGATTCTTAGCAATTATTATTGTTTTGAACTCCAAGGACATTTGTGTCATTTTAGCGTGATTGGTTAACCTTATCACTAAGCGAAGAATGGTCGTGCTACCAAGTCCGATATTCTGGTACACTCTCTTTGGTCAAAGAGTTAAGCTTGTTCCGAAGCTCTGAGACTGTGTTTTCTTGCCTTACTAAGCAAGTTTCCTCTCGAACTAAGTGACATATCGGTGGTTCATGATATTCTATATGTCTACTATAAGTATCCCCATGTTGCCACATGACCGTACTGTCAAGTTCTTGAGAAAAGTGAAGAGAGTTTTAAAGAAGCTTGGTCTAGAACCACTGCTTTACAAAGGGAAAATGAGCCTAAGATGAGTCTTAGCATGGTTATTAATAGTTTCTACCACGGTATTGCTCTTCGTTATAGATATGCTTTGGATGATGTGGCTGAGAAAGATATTTTTCAATGTACTGAGGATGAATCTTTTAATGCCATAAATAAGTTGATTACAATTTATAATACGCCTGGCAAGTCTAATTCCTCTTTCATAGATATTTTTGCCAGGTTGAACACTCTTGAGTCCAGTATTGCTGCTATGAATAGTTGCTACCACACGCTTAGGGTGTACCATGATTATGTTCCAATAAATTCTGAGCCTTCAAAGTGGTTTCCCACAATCAAAGTCTTTATAAACATTACACTTTTTGATGCTCGCTGTGATGTCATGTCTAAATTTTGCCTTATGCCTAAAGATATTTATGAGTCTTTGGGGACTTTCTAAAGGAGGAGAGGAAATATCTCTTAATAATAATGCCACTTTATTACCCATTGGAATAGATGAAGGTGTGTTTACAAAAATATCAAGGAAAATGGTGTGTACTGATTATCTTGTTATTGAATGTGTAGGCAAAGGACAGATTACGCTTGGAAGATCCCTACTGAAGCACCTTGGAGCAATAATAGATGTGGGAAAAGTCATTATGCATTTTGATCCTCCAGTGAGCAATCATATATTCCCTAAAGAAAAGAAGAAAGGTAAGAAAGGAAGAAGGAAGAGAAGTAATAACTCCTCATTTGAAAATACTTGATTCTTCTTGCTTCTTGTGCCTAACTTAAAGGCGTTAAAGAAAAGTACTTGTTGGGAGATAACCCAAGAGTTTCCTTGAGTCTTGGAAGTTATTACTTCAGTAATGACCTCTCTTTATCCTTTTTATTTGCTTTTTGTGTCAAGAATGCCTCTAATGAGAGGGAAGTACGATTTGGGGAGTTGCTGTCCCGAAACAGATTTCTCTCCTCCACCATAAAAATTCGTGAGGAGTCTCTGTAACTCGGATTGAGCTGATATTTTACGAATAAATCCCCAGTATGTTAGATAACTTACGTTAGTTCAACACTTTTTGATTTGATCAACACAAGGTTTTCTAACAAATCGGTTTCTACCGTCTGCTTTCCTGATTTACGCCATTATTTGCATTTGCTTCTTATCGATTTCTTTTTCAGTTCTCTTTCTAGGAATTGAGCTTTTTAAAGGAAGTTTCTTCAGTAGCTTGTGTTTTTAGTGAAAAGTTTTGCTGTTCTAAAGCTAAACCCAAGGGTCTATTATCTTCTTAATACACTAATGTTGCTAATGAAGATTGTGTGAAGTTTTGTATGAAGGAAAAATTTCAGGTGTAGAGAGAGAATGATATAATGAGATGAAGAATGGACAGAAGCTCAAGCTTGGGGATGTGTAACATCCCAGCATTGGAGCCTAGAACTAAGCTGAACCCATATGTGTGCATTGCATTCATGCATAGAAAATCCGAAGAATTTTTGCGCTTTTGAACAAAACTTGTTAAAATGATTGAAGCTTCTTCCAACTTGATGGAATTGAGGTAGATCATCAAGTTGATTGTGATAAGTTTCAATATGACTTTGCTAAAATCTTATTTTTGGGTAACCATAAGTTGATCTAAGGGTAGATCAAACACAATAAAAATTAAATCATAATGCATTGCTTAAATGATTAATATCTGATCCTTAAGGGATCATATCATAACTATTCATCACAACAACCCATGAATACCAAGTTAAGAATGTAATAATTTACTCTTGACTTATTTATTTCTTATCCCATTATACCATGAGTAGCATGTAATACCTAACTTAAAATCTTTAGTGAGATTAGGAAGGGAAGAAACTAAATCTAGATCATTCACCATATATCCTTCTTTCCATATCAATCCTTACGGAATCCTATCTCAATATCTGTTGTTCATCAATGTTGAGTAATCAACTATTGATTCACCAACTCTTAATCTATCAACTCTTTACCATAACATAGTTTACATTTGAGTGACTCTAAAGAAACAACTAAGAAGAGGTAAATAGTAATGCTAGTTTTAGATATCATCTATAGGATCAGAGTGATTGAAGAAGAATAAATGAATGTGTTAATTGATGGAGTTAAACTCACTCCTAAAATGATAGAAGAGTTATTGGGATATATAATTTTAAGGTAGGAAAGAAGATTACAAGGATGAATGAAGATAGTTACCAGTAGTAATTCTATTGGATCAAGTGGGCATAGTCCATGAATAACAGCCTTAATCCAATCAAAGATACCAAGAAGATAATTCCAATACAATTGTAAGGTTGTATTGATAAAGCCTTGATTAACCAATTGAAAACCTAAGCAATAAATGATTAAAGGATTATAATAATCATGCATTGCTCACCTGGATGGTATACTTATATCAAGTATAAGTGACATTGGTGGGTAGAACATGATTGAAACCCTAGTATAGGTAAGTTATCCTAGAAGTAGTTATTATAGGTCACATTAATATAATGTGAGGTTGGAGCATGAGTTATTAGAGTAAAGTTAATGTAGGATAGTATGATTGAATTAAAGATGGTATAGCATAGAGTTATGGAAGTAGTGTTATTCATCTTAAAGGATAGTAAGCTTTAGAGAAAGGTAGTTTGATGTATACATCTACTGGGAAAGTATTAGTGATGGATGGTTAAGGAAGAGTATGAGTGGAGTTGAAGGAACTACTTGTTGGATTGAAGATTATCAGTAGAAGAATAGTTGATATAGCCAAGTCTGGATAGGTGAAGATCATGAAATGCTTTAGTGTCAAACTCATTGGATTCAATCATGAGTTTTGAAGAATAATAGGTGGATAAGAATATTTTTATGAAGTAAAGCTCATCATGTTAACCATACAATCCATACCTAGTGGTGAAAGCAGTCTTAGGTATGTCTTGTTCTCTTATCTTTCGCTGAAAGTAGCCTGATCGGAGATCAATCTTTGAGAACACATGGGCTCCTTCTAACTGATCAAACAAGTCATTGATTCTGGGCAAAGGATACTTGTTCTTGATAGTCACCTCATTGAGTGAACGATAATCTATGGACAACCTTTGAATTCTATCCTTCTTTTCAACAAACAAAACTAGTGCTTCCCAAGATGAAGAACTTGGTTGAATAAATCCTTTCTGCAACTGTTCTCCAAGTTGTTTCTTCAGTTCTTTCAACTCATCAACTGACATCTTATAAGGTCTGTTTGCTATTGGTCTAGATCCTGGCAGAAAGTCAATCAGAAATTCTACACCTCTATCTGGTGGCATTCCCGGCAATTCCTCCGGAAACACATCCGGATATTCTCTCACGATTAGCACACTATCTATGCTAACCCCTTTAAGAGAATTTAGCTTACTCCCTTTTGATTCAAAGTTAGACTTGAATCTAATATGTTTCTTATCCGGGGTTGTGAGTGCGACAGTACGATTGGCACAATATAGTACTCCTTCATACTTGTTCATCCAATCCATTCCCAAAATAACATCCAATCCTTGGGAATCTAGGATTATCAAACTAACTGGAAACTTATGCTTTCCAAATTCTATTACTAGATCACGACATCCAAGACTTACTATCATATCTCCACTAGGAGAACTTACCTTTATAGGACACCCAATATTTTCAGTTGAAAATCCATTTCTATCAACAAATGCTCTTGATATGAATGAATGCGATGCACCAGTATCAAAAAGAACAAGTGCTGGAACAGAATTGAGTTTGAACTTACCAGCCATAGCATCAGATTCCTCATATATTTCTTCCACATTGATGTGGTTCACTTGTCCCTTTTGGAAAGGGTTGGGCTTGGTGGTTCCTTCAACCTTCTTTTCTGGGCACTCATTTGCATAGTGTCCCATCTTCTTACACTTGAAACACTCAACCTGACTGATATCTCTCTTTGCAAGCTGACTTCCATTACCACTTCCACCTCCACTGTGGTGGCTCTTGTGTCCACTCTTGTGGTTCTTATACTTGTCATTATCATGACTACGGTAATGCTTGTTGTCATGATGACGGTTGTGACTGTGGTGGTTATTGTACTTTCCATGTTTGTGGGATCCAGAACTCCCACTATCATCATGATGGGAACGCTTGTGAGACGATCCCTATCAAGATTATACCTTTGCCTTGAGAATTCCACTTGAGCTCGATGTAGACGAACTTGACCTTCTCAAGATGGAATGCCTTTCTTGATTCCTCATCATAGATCCATGATCACCGAGGATGGCAAGCATCAAACATGAGATCTTATATAGATGACGCATTTTGAGCTTGCACAACATATCTTTTTCTTCATATTATCGACCTTGGAGCCAACACAAGCTCCAAGCGATGCCAATGGACAAATCCTACAAGTACAACTTAATACACACATTAGTCCATAAAGATTGTCATTAATTACCAAAACCACACATGGGGGCCCACATGTTCTTTCACCCACCCAGTCAGCATAAGTACAAATGCGGATGCCAGTATGTAATGACTTGCGGAAGTACAAACCAGTATGGAGAGTACCTTTGACATACCGCAATATACACTTGACTGCCTCCTAATATACCTCAGTTGGTTGAGAGAGAAACTGACACACTTTGTTCATCACAAAGGAAATATTAGATCGCGTCAGCGTTAGATACTGAAGACCACCCACTACACTGCAATATCGGAAAGATTCATCGGTATTAAGTGTCGTCGCACTACCTCGAGCAAGCTTCTCCGAAGGAACCAATGGTGTGGAAGTGGCTCGAAAATGCTCCATGTTAACATGATGACGAAGATCAAGTGCATACTTGCGCTGTGTTAGGCTCATCCCCCTAGAATTGTAAGACACTTTCAAGCCAAGAAAATAGTCAAGAGGACCAAGATCTTTAATAGGGAAACTAGAAAAAAGGGACCGACCCAGGCGATCTACTAGAGCAGGAGTTGATCCAGCAATCACTATATCATCCACATATACTAGCATATAAATCCAAACCTCTCCTTGAGAAAAGAGAAACAAGGAGGTATCTTCCTACGATTAAGTAAAACCAAGTTGATAGAGACGAGCACTCAATATTACATACTAGGCACGCGGAGACTGCTTAAGTCCATAGATAGCACGTTGTAGATCACATGAGAGGGATATCTGGTATCCTCAAAACCAGGAGGCTGCTGCATGTACACTTCTTTTGTTAGAAAACCATGAAGGAAAGCATTGCCAACATCGATCTGACGAACGTCCCAATCGCGAGACATTCCGAGGGAGAGAACCAAGCAAATAGTGGTAGATTTAACAACTGGGCTAAAAGTGTCGTCATAATCAATCCCATGCTGTTGGGTAAAACCACGATCCACCAGTCGAGCTTTGTGTTTATCAATGGAATCATTGGGTCGATGTTTGGTTTTGAAGATCCACTTACAACTGACCAAGGTCACACCACGAGGACGGAGCACCAGTGTCCAAGTGCCAGTCTTGCGCAATGCTGCAAACTCGTCAGACATAGCATCACGCCAAGCAGGTTCTCGAAGAGCTTCTCGATGGGCCACAAGTGTAGAAAATAAGGCACGTCTGCGAGGATCATATCAGACAGTACCATCCGTGTAGGCCTTGACACAATGAGTATCGTCGCGAAGCCATGTGACCATCGGATGTACGGAAGCGACCGAAGACAATGATGCATTAGAGGTGGGTTCTAACAACAGAGCACATGTAACATCCCAGCATATAGGACCTAACGAAGGGTAGATTTAGGAATATGAATTATTGCATGCATTCATTTGTGAAAATGTGGGTAAATTTTTTCGCCAAATAAAACCTTGAGTGATCTATGTTTCTTTCTTACTTTGAGATTAGGTTTAGTCTTAAAGGAGGAATTGCTATAAACTTTGATATGATCTTAAAGGAATAATGTGTGTTTGAAATGAGTTTGGATTTTAAAATTTGAGTGTTTTATAATTTAAACTTGAGTGTTTGAATAATAATTTAAATGATTTTGATATAAGATTTGAATCTTAAATTAATTAAGAGAAAAGTATTATAACTTAAATCTTATCCAAACACAATATTGAATATGAAATTTATTTCATTAGCACATAAACAAGTTACAAAGAATGTAACTACTGAAGTCATTCCAAACTTCACAATCTACAAAAGAGTAAAGAATAAGAATATTCTTTATTAATAAATATATAATCTTTATTACAAATGAACCAAATAAAGATTACAAGAATTATAAAAGAAAAATTACAAAAGAATAAGAAAATTACATATACTAACTATCATATATCTAAATCTACACTAAATCTTCATCGTAATCTTTGAACCTGCAAAACAAAGATTAAAAAGAAACAAAATAAGATTACTGTTAGTATATTTCTCTCAGATATGTCAGTGAGATGCACTTGACAAACTCATCATTGAGAAATGTTATAAAGGGGCAAGTTTCACAATATGAAAGATTTCATCTTTCATAAATTCATAGCTAGAATGCAAATGACAGCCAAAAGGGATCAATTCACCTGCCAGGTGAAAGTAAGCTAGTAATAGTAAGTTCAAATTTTCTGAACCTATCCACAAGTGTATAGCAGGCACACAAGATGGACACACACCAGCATGCAAAGGATGTGCTGTCGACCTCACAAGCACAACCAAATATCACAAAACCACAGCACAGCCGTGGAGGAGCACATTAGTGCATCTCTCCACTACACAACACACCAGCACAGCCAGGGTAAACAGCAGCTAAACCAAGAACAACAGCCAAATCAAACCACCCAGATCAACCCAAACATCACCAGGATGGTGACATAAGGAGGGGGATGGATCTGGTGGACAGCAAGGTCAAGCACGGGAGCTAGGAGGAGAAGGCAAGCTCAAGAGCAAGCTCAGGTTTTCATAAACATGAGCGTACTCAGCAAGTTCACTAAAAAGGAGTGTTTGATGCACTATCTACAGCCACAGACCAAAGGTCGTAGGCTGTGCAGGTTTTCATAAACATTTCTTTTATTATGGAAAACTATGTCCGTTAGCCTTCACAGGTTGATTCGAATTTTTTGAAGTTTCTTTCCTGGCGCGTCCGTAGCTCCTTCCTAGAATAGGGAGTAACATGTCACGGTTTTGTATACTCTATAGAGGTGCGTTGCTTTACCCATGAGAGACCTTAGCCTTGTTGCACATCTGAGTTACATTATCATCCACACTTTCATGTTGTGGGGCCTAGTATAAGATCCTAGCCGATCACTGCCCTTCTTCATGACCCCGCATACCCACAATTGTTGTACTGTCAGAATCAAGGAAGACTTATCCCTGTAATGGATTTACCCTAGTCTGATACACATGAAAACCATAAACACTAAAAATCTATCTTTTGTACGCCCAGATCCACGGTAGGCTTCTCCCGAATACACAGCTTTACCCACGATCTTCAACTTACAAAATGCCTAGAACAGTGTTTGTGGCATGCGAAAGGAAGAAGATCCAGCTGACTTCACCATCCCATTCTAGATCTCATGGTTAACGCGTATTATACTGCGCAAGAATCAATTGCGACATTGGTTGTTTAAGTCCTAGACATTATGTTCCTTTACCACCAGAACTGTAATTGTGGTTATTACCATTTGGTAAATAACCCATAATCATATAATTATGAAAATAGAGTTTTTTTTACCTTTTTGAAATATAGGTGATGACAATAGTGGATTTGCAAATACCTGATAGAAAATAACCAAAGAACATGAGAAAGTGTGAACTTGCCTTTGTGATTACAAGATTATGCAATCACGGTCTTCGAGACGATATAAGATCCAATATCTAAAAACAACATTATTTGTCGGTTAAGGACTAATGTTTAAAGAAGAAATATGCTATTATGCATAAGTAATGCTATGCATTTTATAAAACTCCCAAGTGAATCCCCAATATTATAAGTGAATTGAACTTAGGTGATTTCTTTAATATTTGGTTTATCTTTAATTTTACTTCACAAGAAATTATATCTATAAGGAACTTAAGTCTTAACATACAAGATATAAAAGTAGAGTACAAATCAATCTAAGATTAAGGTTAATTGCCATTTGGCAACTATGATGAAAATCCATGTGTTGGGTTATTAAGAGTTAAAGGAAACCATTATAGAGTTATTGTTTGAAGTGGCAAAAATAATAACCTTCAAAGAAAATGTTGTTTAGGTTAGGTTCATTAATCTGGAAGGTTGTTAGGATTAAAACTATGGTATTTGATAGAGTACAGTTAATGTTGAGTTATTATATTTTGATGGGTTATAAAATAGACCAAAGTTAACTATAAAATCATGAACAATTTCTTTTAGTGTTGAGTGTTGATAATTAATCATGTTTAATTTATACCTATGGATTGCATTGATGTGAAATAGTGCATACTGGAGTAGGCATGTTGAGAGAAAATGCTACTAAATCGCTAGTAAAACCCATGCGCAATTCATGGTGGAAACTTACAGCATGATGATCCTTGTTGATATGATTCATATGTCTATTTTCTTATTCTTCCGGAGTATAGATACTGCTCCTCCCACCTTGAACATAACCAAGGAATTATATTAACTCTTATGCTAAATGAATAAATAAATAAATACAAAAAGGAGGGCATATAGCTACACAGGGAGCAAGAGGTACTTCAGTGATGCGGTTTCTAAGACCAATATGAGCATACAATGACATGCCTAAGTTGAGTAGCATGAGGAGTGCAAGGTCATGTGTATGGTGCATGAAACAATCAACTTGTAAGATGTTTAGCACATAAACCATATGAAGCTTTGAAATAAAAGATACTTGGAGCTCCATCCTTATTAGTATTGTTGACATGAACTACAAATCTCAAAACTTATTTTACATTCTTTATGGAGAATTAACATATGTATTCAATGCTTACTTTTGGTACGAGATGCAAAACATCTCAAGGTAAGACATAAAACTAAGAAGTGAGTCTTCTAGTCGGGCATGAAACTAAGAAGTAGCCCAAAAAAATAAAGGCATAAAACACCAATGCCAATCATGAAAAGAGTCTCTTATTCTATAGGTTCATCAAAGTGTGCTTGAAGGTTTGTATTTATAGATGTGTAAAAGATACAACTTGATAGTACACTTGCATATTATGTTTCATTGAAAGGAATTGAGCCTATGAACTCTAAGTGATAATGAAGGAAGCAAAGGTAACAAAATCCAAAGTCCATGTTTAGTTTTTATCACCTTAATGCTCGAGGATGAGCATAGGTTAAGCTTGGGGATGTCGATGCATGTAAAATGCATACATGAACTTTGTAGTTTGTTAACATGTTTTCCCACATATTTACATCATATATAATGTTATATCCATGTTTTATTGATTTTTGGGGATTTACCAATAATCCCCTTTATTTTGGCTATAACCCGGTAGGGCAGAAAAACCCTATTTTCAATGTTTTTGATGTTTTAGGATCTATACGAAGTCAAATGGACCTGCACTTTTGGGAATGCCAATATTTATCCACGAGAAGCATCTGGAGCACAAGAATCCCACCAGGAGGGCCATGAGGCACAAAAGAGTCTATGTGGCGCGCCCAGCTGAAAGTCCAATGGACATCGCCCAGAGGGGGTGAATAGGATTTTAAAAATAATATGGTTTAGGCTCAAGTAAATGCAGAATAAAAACAAACATTTAATTTATTGAGCATAAAACCTAACCACTAGGTTCACCTAAGTGCACCAACAACCTATGCTAAGTAATACAAGCAACAAGGTGATAGCAAGGTAAAATACTTCAAGCACGATGGCTACAATGTAAAATACATAAGTAAAGGGATTGGTTGATAGATAACCAATGGACACGGAGGCGATGATTTTTATCCCAAAGTTTACGTCCAAAGAAGCTATGTCTCCGTTGGAGAGGTGCGATGTCACAATGCACTCCAAACTCCACAAATGGCTCACCTCAGGGTGTGGTGGCTGAAAGGATACAGATGTCGCCTAGAAGGGGGGTGAATAGGCAATTGAAACTTTTCCTAGAGTGGCTCAACAAAGGCGGAATAAAACTAACGTTTACTTTGTCAAGCACAACCTAGAACAACTAGGGTTCACCTATGTGCACCAAAAACTTATGCTAAGCAATACAAGCAACAATGTGATAGCAAGATACAGATTACTTTAAAGTGCATAAGTAAGAGCTTGGGTATAGAGATAACCGAGGCACGCGAGGACGACGATATTTTACCGAGTTCCTCCCAACATGGAGTACGTCTCGTTTGGAGAGGGGGTGGTATCTAACCACCTACGCCACAAAAGGCCTCCCTTATTCTCCGGTGAATCTCACCCCAACGGGATCGATCCACACTTCCACTATCGGTGGACTTGTGGGTGGCAACCGGAACCTCTCACAAGGTTGGGGCACTTCTCCACAACTTAATTGGAGGCTCCCAACAAATGCCACAAAGGCTACAAGGTTGGGGAACTTCACAACTTAATTGGAGGCTCCCAACAAACGCCACCAAGGCCACAACCTGCAACACCATCAAACCGTCTAGGGTTCCAAGAACCCAAGAGTAAAAATCTTCTCAACTTTCACTCACCAAATCCTCTAAGGAGAACTCAAACCGATGAACCAAATGCAAGAGGCAAGAACACCACAAAGATGCTTCAATTCCTCACTCTCAAGTTCCAACAAAGCTACTAAAGCTATTGGTGGAACGATAGAGGAAGAACACAAAGAGGGACACAAAATCCCCCAAAATCTAGATCCCCAAAGATACACTCACAAAGAGATGTTTTGGTTTGGTCAAAACGTGGATCTAGATCTCCTCTCTCTTCCACTCAAATATGGGCAAGAATCATTGGAGGGGAAGAGATTAATAAAGCTTTAATATCTAGAGAAAATGGGGACAAAGCTTAGACTAATAGAAGAGGAAGAAGTCACCTAAACGGAAAACGAGCAAATGAATAAATAGTGGCCCCAGAAAATCAAACGGTCTGGTAGTACCGGATTTAACCAGTAGTACCGCCCACTACCAAAAAAAAAAAGTGAAAAAAAAGCAGCGGCGGGCAGACGCAAGATCGGGCCAGCAGGACTAAGCAGCTAGCAGTGAAGGCAGCAGCCAGCCACCAGTAAAGCACTTGGAGTCAACGCTGGCAGCGTGCAAGCGTCAACGCGAGCGGGCGCATGCGCGCGCGAGTAAGCGGGAGTGAGGCGGAGCGGTGGCGCTGTGGGCAAGCTAAGCAGCTGGAGGAAGGCTGGGCTGGCCCGAAAGGCCAATAATGGGCGAAAGCGAGCCGATGATGGGCCGGTAATCTTGGCCCACTGGCGGTACTAGCGGACCGGTCCGATAGAACCGACAGCTAGGGCCGGACAAGACTGAAATGGAGCGGGCCGAAATAGGGGCGTTCGGTACTAGGCCTGGTAGTACCGGACGACCCAGTAAAACTGTTTTTCCTTTTTCCTTTTAGAATCAAATCGGCAAATATTCAAACAGCTATAACTTTTGATTGGTAACTCCGATCGACCCGATTCCAATTGCGTTGGAAAATATTGGTTATCACCAAGTGAGAATGTATCAAGTATAATAATGTGAGATACCTCACTTGGTGAGAAACCGAAAAGCCGCCAAGATCAAAATCGCAACAAGATATAAATGGAAGATCCGATTTTGATGAACAAGAACTTGTTATGGAGATTACCACAAGCTCTATATCCTCACATGAATAAGACCAAATAACAACCAAATACGATGATGCAAGTATGCAAAGGTTTGAGCTCTCTCTGAACGATATGATCGAGTTACTCATTCAAGAGCCCCTCTAGATAGTACGGTTATCTATCCTAAACCCGGTCTCCCACAAACAACATGAGACCGAAAAAGGGAAAACCTATCAAGATTATACCTTTGCCTTGAGAAATCCACTTGAGTTTGATGTAGACGATCTTGCCCTTCTCAAGATGGAACGCCTTTCTTGATTCCTCGTCATCGATCCATGATCACCGAGGATGGCAAGCATCAAACATGAGATCTTCTATAGATGGCGCATTTTGAGCTTGCACAACACATCTTCTTCGCATTTCATCGACCTTGAAGCTAACACATGCTCCAAGCGATGTCAATGGACAATTATTACAAGTACAACTTAATACACACATTAGTCCATAAAGATTTTCATTAATTACCAAAACCACACATGGGGGCCCACATGTTCTTTCAGTGGCTCGATGCTCACCCAACACCACACAAGGCCTCACCCTGAATGCGAAGGCACGCAACTCACCGACGCCATAAAAGTCTCACCCTATTCTACCGAGTGTGCACCACAAAAGGCGGGCACTCGCTCCACTATGAGACACTTGATGGCGGTCACCAAACCCTGTACAAGATTGGGGAAATCTCCACAACTCAATTGGAGGATCCCAACAACAAAGCCACAAAAGGCAACAAGTCCACAAAAGGCTACAAGCTTGAGGCCACTACACAATGGAGACCACAAGAAGGCAACACACCAACCACATAACCGTCTAGGGTTCCAAGAACCCAATAGAAACAAGCTCATAAGCTCGCCGAATCTCCGTGGAGAACTCAAGTCTATGCAACAAATGCAAGGGCAAGTCCTTCACTCCCAAATTCCACCAAAGCTACAAAAGCTATTGGGGAATAAGGGAGGAAGAACACAAGAGGATAACACAAAACTCTCCAAGATCTAGATCCTAAGGATTCTTTCACAAAAAGGTATTTGGTTAGGTGGGGTTGTAGATCTAGATCTCCTTTCTAAAATCCCTCAAAGAGATGCAAGAATCATGGGAGGGAGAAGGAGAGAGGGCAATCTTTTGAAGGTCAACAATGGGGGAGAGAGAGTAGAAGAGCTAGCAAAAATTACCTCAAAAGTTGGGGAAACTTGGGTCGGAATTTGGGCCGAAACACAAGATACAGAAGAAAACAGTACTTCACAAGAACTTGGGTCGGAATTTGGGCCGGAACTTCCGCTCAAGCAAAAATGTTGGACAACATTGCACCAAAAATTCAATAACTTTTCATTCCGGACTCTGTTTTTGATGATCTTGGGCTCGTTTTGAAGAGAACGACAAGCTCTACAATATTATGCAAAGAAACATCATAGTACAACATGGAAGGATAAAACCAAATGGATAAAGTTATGACCTCTCTAGAAGAGATAAATTGGTAAAACCTCCAAAATCCAAAATACAAGAAGTTGAGCTTGGAAACTCCGATTGGGATAAAACCAATTTTATTGGAAAGATAAAACCAAGTAGAATCCAACAAAAGGTGAAATATTGGATACAACCAAGGGAGAAAATATCAAGTATATATATGTGAGATATATCCCAAGGTGTGGATCCAGAAAAACCCGCACGATCAAGAACCGCAATAAGGTATGCAAGGGAAATCCTTATTTGGTGAACTAGACCTTGTTATGATGATGATGACCACAAGCTCTAGATCAACTCATGTACAAGATACAAATAACAATCAAGAATGATGATGCTATGTATGCGAAGGTTGAGCTCTCTCCGAAAGATTTGATCGAGTCACCCGCTTGAGAACCCCTCTTGATAGTACGACTATCTATCCTAAACCCGGTCTTCCAACACTACAAGAGACCGGTAAAATATAAACCCTATCAAGAACATATATTTGCCTTGAGCATTACACTTGATCTTGATGTAGACCATCTTGACCTTCTCAAGATGGAACACCTTTTTTATTTGCTCTTGCTCGCTCTTGCTTGATGAAGACTTGCAAATTGCTCCCCCATACTTCATGGGGAAACCTCTTCTTTGGACTTATATTCATCACTCCATGACCACCGAGGATGGCAAGATCCAAGCATAAGATCTTCTAGAGAATACGCATCTTGAGCTTGCACTTCTTCATTACTTCTTGAGTGTTGATCCATCGAGACAAGCTCCTTCTTTTCTTCATGATTCCAATCGGCACAAATCCCTTGGACATTTCTTCTTATCCTTCTTCATTTATTCAACTTTCAACCTTGAGACCAACACATGGCCCAAGCGATGCCAATGGACAAACCTACAAGTAAAACTCAATTTATACATTAGTCCATAAATATTGTCATCAATTACCAAAACCACACATGAGGGGCATACATGCCCTTCAGCATCCCCCATTTTGGTAATTGATGACAATCCATTTGAGAGGGTTTAAATATGGAATTTAACAAGCAAAGCGGTTTCCCCAACATAAAATACTATAAAAGTATGTGATCTTGGTACAACTACAATATAGAGAGAAAACTCCCCAAAAATCTATGCATGTGTGATGAACTTGAATTTCATTGCATAGATTGTCAACCATTACCGTTGGTTGAGTTTCCTCTATATATTCAACATGAAAAGAAACCACAAAGATGCAAGAGAATGAGAGCCAAATGCTTAAGAACACACTCAAAGCAAATGCCAACTTCCCTTAAACCCTCCAAAACTTCTCCCCCATTGGCATCGATTGCCAAAATGGGTGAAAAGTTCTAGACGACCAATATAGTGAGGATTCCTCCAAAGGTGTGCATGTGCACATGGCAAATGATGAGTACTCGGGAGGAAGTAAAACTATATTGAGGAACCAAATATTGCAAAAAGAAAAGAAAAATAAATAAGCTTCAACAAATGAAGCGGGCAATCATAAGATCCAAAAGAACCAATTGAAAAACCAACAAATGATACAAAATGGAAACAACAAAAATGAGTGTCTAAGTGAAAATCGAGAATCTCCCAAAACTTTGTGCAAAGTTTAGAATACTTGTATTTGAATACAATATGCATAAATATGGAATCCTCGCTCCCCATAAGCATTTAAACCACAAAATATGAGAAAAAAAGGAAATGTGCACTCTTAAATGAATTAGAGAAGCTCCCCAAATATTATGCACCAATTATAGTAATTGCATTTGGAAACAACATGCACAACCATGGAATCCTCACTCCTCCAAATTCATTTAACAATGCACCCAAAGGTCAACAAATTTGGAAGCCACCAAGGAGTAAAAAAAATAAGAGGTGGTCTCCAAGAAATGCAAAAACAAACAAAGAAGAAATATGCACAAACAAAAATAGATACTCAAGAAAGCACGATAAGAGAAAAAAGGAAGTCATAGAATATACCAATAAGATGTTTGCTTGAGAGCATGGCCAAAGGCTCAAATATATATTATTGTACATGAATGAGCTTCAAACACCAACACACTACATACATTACAACTATTTACAAGGGGAAAAAGGGATAGTTGGAATATATGGAGAAAAACAACAAGTATCACAAACAGAAATCAACAAGAAATTCTCACTATTGCACATGAGAGAAATTGAGGAAGAGATATGCAATAAAATTGCTAGATTGACATATTTGGGATTGGTGAATCATGAGCATGATTTTGTATAATCCCCATCATAAGAACTCATCTCAACATACACACATTTGCATTAGAGAGAACTCATAAAATCCAAAGTAAGAACCACAACATTTGTAAATACACAAATTCATGCCAACAAGCAACCTACAGAAGGTTGGGAACAAGATATGTAACATGAGAGAGATACTTGTTACCGAGATATAATAGGTAGGATGAAGTGGATATGAATTCGATGACCATCCTAGCTTGCATCCAATTGACATGTAGACGCCACTTCTTCCTTGTTTAAGATACAAGCACCCAATATATATCTCCAATGTACCTAAAACACAATTAAGTACACTATGGTCCCCCAAAAAATTGGGTCTACAGTAGTTAGTGCAACTACTATACATAGGAGAGACTTCACACAAATATGTGCATATTGATATGAAATTGAATTTCAAGCACATCTTAGCCCATTAGGATTTGGTGGAGTTTCCCTTATATATTGGATCAAAGAAAGCAAGCATGCCATAATATATACATGTAGTAAATATGCATGCATAAGACTTTCAAGAACCATAAGGAGATACATTTTGAACAAAAACACCAAGTAAACCAATAAGACACACACAAAAGTGTGACTCGACAAAAGGTGTCCAAATTGTATCGAAGAGCCAAATCGACACATGAAAGGACACAAGTTCAACAAATGAACTAGCAAGATCCAAAGAGATAAAATATAGACAAAAACACCAATGCTCAAGGATTTATCTCATTCTAAAAGATCAAACAAGTGACAAAGAATGAGATAAAACCAACTCCCAAAGAGAAAGATTTAAACACATAACTCAAACTCTCTACACTTTTCATGATGGCACAAAGTACAAAAAGAAAAGCTCAAACTTCCAAGCACAAACGGGAGTGTTCTAAATAATATAGGAGATCTCCCCCATTAATGGTGCATTATGAATAATTTTGCTTTTCAATGCAAAATGTACACAAATGGGATCATCACTACTACCTACACTAATAAATAAAACACAAGAGGATACCAATAGACTAAAATGAACCACAAGAGGCAAGGAAGACATGGGAGCAAAAGGAAACAATTTGTTGGCCAAAGATATGAAAAAATAAACAAAAGGCCCAAATGAATATGATCAATAAATTCTACCATATATCAAGTACTAATTTTCCAGGGACAAGAAGTATTAGGGATAATCTTCCAAAGGTAGTTTGCAAGGATATCCAAGATCATATTCACACAAAGAAGCATATAACAAAATATAAGAATTAAGCTTGATGCTTCGAAAGAGATTCTTGATAGCTTCAAATAGTCACATAATCACTAGTGATTAGAGTAACTTGAAGCAAATGGTTCCGATGAGGATATATAGATCCAGATATGAGTAAACACATACCAAGACTCACTCTAACACACAAGATCCAAAAGATGAGCAATGAAAACATTCAAGCACATTGGAACTTGTATGAGCAATTGTGCCACATAGGAGCTAGATAATTCTCAATATCAATTCTAAGTGGCACTACCTCAAATGTCCATATTTTCTAGGTTTGTGATATCCACAAAGCATATGACTCCCCCATAATGTGATAAACCAAGAAATCTCAACAAGAGGCAAAAATATGAAAATTGAGGTATTAATGTACATTATGGAATATGAGTTTCTCATGAGAAAGGCATACCACATAGAGACTAGATAAACATGAAATATAACTACCAAGTGGTTTTCCTCATGTACACGCATTTTAGGATTCTGGAATGCCCAACCATAACACTCCCCCAAAATGGAATAGTCCATTAATACCTCATAAGATCCAAATAAGATACCAACTAGAATCAATAAAGGCTCCAAACCAAGAAACACAAATACATGGTGTGCCAACCAACATACACAAATATACTCGACAACTTAAGATGAGTAAGATGTAAGCGCAACATATACAAACACATGCAAGGTAAAAACCAACACATGCATGAGGGAGCAAGTAACTTTCAATGTAAATGAGTTAAGCACAAGTTATCACAAGGAGGAACATTGGATATATGATAGAAGCAAGATAATCCAAATGACTTAACTTTGATAAAATGTAATCTATGAAGATCCCTCAAATCTTCATGAAGTATCCAAGTCTCCAATTCCTTACAAAAACACCTATTGATCAAGTTTTAGCTTGTTGGTCTCCAACCAAGTTGGGTCCTAAGAAGTTAGTCACAATAGATTTGCCACCCAAATGGTTCTTTTCTTGAACCCACTTTGAGAAACAATTTTTTTGGAAAACACATTGCCACCCTCATCCATACAAAGATAATAAGCATCACCAATCAAGATAGGATGGTATGATGAGTTACCCAAGGTGCATGAGGAAGAAACATGCCCCTTCTCACGACATATGTAGCAAGTTATTATCTTGCCAACTTTTTTCTTGGGAGGTGCCGCACCATGATGAAGAGCTTAGACTTCTTGGGAAGTGGCCCATCTTGAGCTTGAGGAGGAGCTTGAGGCCGCTTCCCTTGTTGCTTCTCACTAAGCAGATTATTCTTCAATGGGCAAGCTCTCACATGATGCCATTCTTCCTTGCACATGAAGCACACAATCATGGCCGGATTCTTCACTTGCCCTTGGCCCTTCTTCTTGTTTCCCTTGTGCTTCAACTTATTAGTGGGCTTGTTCTTGATGTCATAGTTGAATACAAGCCCACTCTTGTCACTTGGGGTCTTCACACACTCAAGATATTATTGAGTGTGGTCTTCCCTTCATGACACCTCTTCAAGTCATTCTTCAAATAAGTGACTTGAGCCTTGAGCTCTTTGATTTACTATACATGGTCAGTATCAACAACAATACTAGAGGAAGTAGATGCTTAATTGTAAGAGCAACAAGGCAAGGAATGCAATTCATCACAAGATACATTATAGTTATGAGAGGATGAATCACAAGGACTAGCACATGGCAATATCACATTTGGAGTAGATGTAGTGCTAATGTTGTAGGGGTTCATAGCATGGAAAACAAAAAAATTCTATCGCATGAACACACACAAGCCAAGATCTATCTACTAGATTGTAGCAACGAGTCAATAGAGTACTAACCCTCGAAGATCCAAAGCGGTTAAAGAGATCGGATTGTCGTGGGTGATGTAGTCGTTCACTTTCCGATCTCAAGATCGCGTAGACGATCCTTCCAGCGCCGCGTTCTGGCAGCGCTTCCACAGTCGGTCACACGTTCGGTACTCAATGAAGACCTTACTCTCCCTTGTTCCAGCAGGAAAACAGAGGTTATAGATCTCTCCTCGCGATTCCGGTAGCACGACAGCATGGTGTCAGAGGTAGAGGGGAAATCCCGCAGGGCTTCGCCTAAGCCAGAGCAGGTATGGTGGAGTAGAAGAGGGCCTCGGCGATCTAGGTTTTAGAGGGCCGAGGAGAGGTGGTGGTAAGGCGGCGGTGGCTTAGTGACCTAGGACAGCGTCCAAGGAGGGGCGACGGCCTAGGGTTTGGAGGGGGACGCCGGCTAGGTGCAAGGTGTAGGGAGAGGGGCGCCCTTTCCTTTATTTTATAGGTGGGAGGGGAGGCTAGGGATAGTCGTGTCCTCCCCAACTCCTTTGCTGGCCGGCGGCTTGGAGGAGGGGAAGGGAAACCTTCTCTCCCAAGGTTTCTTTTCCTTCCACCACTAGGTTTTGACTTCTCAATTTAGGATTTGAATTTTTTCAAAGTGGCGTTTGACTTTCAAACTAGAGTTTGATTTATCTCTTCCCATTGCGCAGAAAAGTGGCCTAGGCCATTATGCAACCATTCCACTTTGGTATGACACATCCATGTACCCTTCCCACTCCGGAATTGGACTTTCCTTATATGAATCTTATTCTCCAGACCATTCTGCATCTCCTCGTGATGTCCCGGATCCCATCCGAGACTCCGAACTACATTCGGTCTCTTTAATCACTTTCTATATCTATTAAACAACATCGAATCCTTAAGTGTGTCTCCCTACGGTTCATGAATTATGCAGACATGATCGAGACTCTTCTCCGATCAATAAACAATATAGTAATCTGGAAATTCATATGGCTTCCCACATATTTCTACGATTACTTCGTGATCGAATGAACCATTTACATACGATACCATTTTCCCTTCCTCTCACGATACTTTACTTATCCGAGGTTTGATCGTCGCTATCTCTGCATACCTAGTTCAACCTCGTTACAGATAAGTACTCTTTACTCATTCCTGTGATATGTGATCCCTTGTTAGCCAGTCACAAGCTTGCAAGCCAATTGGATGACATTCCACCTAGAGGGTCCAGAGTATATCTATCCGTCATATGGATGGACAAATCTCACTCTTGATCCATGTGCCTCAACACATACTTTCTAAATACTCAATGCCACCTTTATAACCACCCAGTTACAAAATGGTGTTTTATGTCATCAAAGCATCCATCCGGTGATGGTGATTAACATGATCTCATGGTCGAAGGATTTAGGTTACTACGTATCTGAAAGCTTATAGCAAGTGAACTGTTTTAAATGACTTGATCTTATGCTACGCTTAACTATAGGAGTATGTCCATCACATCATTCTTCTAATGATATGCACACCCGCTCGCTATTGTGCTAAACTCGCTATTAACCTTATGCTTCAATAAATTGGACAATACGGCGAGGACTTGAAAGGTCCTAGTCCTTATGAAATGGGTGGCCCATTCTTGAAGAAGAGGAAGAATAGATTCGAGGAATCATTCAAATCACACATGAAAACTTGGGAGCTTAGTGGATGTACAATCATTACGGATGCATGGATAGATATAAGAGGAAGAGGGGTAATGAATCTTGTAGTTCATAGTGCTTATGGTGTGGGTTTTTTCAATTCTGTGGATTTTTCAACTGTGAATAAAGATGGAAAGTACATATTTGAGCTTGTTGATAGGTGCATAGAAAAGGTGGGTGACAAACATGTAGTTCAAGTGGTGGCCGATAATGCAAGTGTGAATCAAGCGGCATCAACTTTGTTGAAAGCAAAGCGCCCCAACATATTTTGGAATGGATGTGTTGCCCACTCCATTGATATGATGTTAGAGGATATTGAAAAGCTACCATTAGTTGATTGTACTATTACAAAAGCTAGAGGTGTGACCGTTTTCCTTTATGCACACACTAGAGTTTTGGTCCTAATGCGGGATGTCCTTGGGAAAGATCTAGTGAGGTCTGGTATTACTAGGTTTACTACAACGTACTTGAACTTGAAGAGAATACCAGACAGCAAGAAAGAACTCCAGAAGCTATTTAGATCGGATCAGATGGATGAAATGGGTTACCTAAAAAAGGTAAAAGGAAGTGAAGCCAATCGAACTGTGCGCTCTGAATTTTTTGGAGAGTAGTAGATACCGCTGTCAAGTTCTTTTGAGTCGTTGGCTAATTTGCTGTCGTTCATGGATGAGGAAGCCAAGGCCCAGGCAGACGAAGAGGACCACTTGACCATCCTCTCCTGCATGCTGCACCTGGAAGCCGACCACCTGAAAGTCACTGCTCCCAAACGCGACGGCTCCTCCGTAGGGAGAAATAAGATCAAGCCGAGATAGATGATGGAGGGTCATACCATGCTATACACCAATTACTTCGCCGACAACTCAACTTACATGGTGAAGGATTTTCGTCGGCGCTACATGATGAACAGAAGTGTTTCATGCGCCTTCTGTATGGTGTGATGGGCTATGTTACCTATTTCAAGCTCAAGAAGGACCGCACTGGCATGGTAGGGTTTTTCTCAATCCAGAAATGCACGGCTGCCATGAGGTTGCTTGCGTATGGAGCTCTTGGAGATTCGAAGGATGAGTATATGCACATGTATGAGTCCACAACCATAGAATCCATGTACAGGTTCTGCATGGTGGTGGTCGCATTTTTTTGGGATTATTATTTGAGAGGGCAAAATGCAGAAGATACACAACGGATCATGGCACAAAACGAATCCAGAGGATTTCCTGGGGTGCTAGATAAAATTTATTGCATACATTGTTCATGGAAGAACTGTTCGTTTGCAAAGTGGTCTGTATTTGTGAAGACAATCATCGACCCTCTAGGCCTGGCAAAGTCTCACGTTGTTTTGCAACAGGAGGATTGTGGGAAGGATGTCGAGCGGGCATTTGGTTGCTCCAATCCCAATTTTATATAGTCAGGTACCCTGCTATAACCTGGTCTCAAGATCAAATATGGGAGGTGATGAATGTTTGTGTAATCATGCACGACATGATCATCGAGAGTGAGCGAGAATACCCAGCTACACAAGACAATCTTTCATATGAGTGCATGGGTCATCTTGTAGATAATGATCATCAGGTATCGACAGATTGAGTCAACTATGTCACAAAGCATGCAGATATTCATGACCAGGTTACTCATCTCAATCCGCGAAACGATTTGATCGAGCATTTGTGGAGGCTTAAAGGAGGAGGCACTGCCTGCATCAGAAAGAAGAAGAAGAATAAAACATCATTTTATTTGATTTTTCTCAATTTATTGTTTAAAGCTCAATATTTATTTGTTTGAACTATTTTTGTAATAAGGTTGAGATTTGAATTATGTGTTTAACTATTTATATTTGCATTACAAATTGATATAAAAATAGTTGAAAAATCATACAGAGAATTCATATAGGTAGTGCGGCTAGGAACGCCACTCCCTAAAGCCATCTGTTCGCATCGGTGGTCCCTAGCGAATGATCCGACGCTGCTATCGGACGTTGCTTGGGGAGCGTGGCTGGAGATGCTCTTATATCAGCTCTATTGGAGCTCCTATTTTTGCAAAATGTAAACGTAGAATATAAATGACTGAAAACTGAAATCGCAGTTCACAAATCGTTTGTGCAGAATGGAACCTGTAAAAATGAACTAAAAAGATGAAATTCAAACAACACGGATAAATCGAAGGACGAACTCGCGTCTGATACAAGTTGTTTAGACATACATGGTAATTACATATAATACGCAGAAATTCAAAAGCTGCACTATGGCTACATCAACTACTGCGGGGCACCGTCGCGTCCTAGACCAAAATTGAGGCCTCCTCTTCGTCGACAGGGGCTGCAGGGCGCGGCGATGTTGTGGCAGTGAGGTCCTCACTCGGTGAGCTTGATGAGGTCGCCAAGCTCTAGCTTGACGACGAGCCGATGCTGCTTGTAGCGCGTGTTCTCCCTCTCCTTAGCCTCGCGCACCTAGATGAGAAAGATGACCCAACGCTGCTCGGCCCGCTCCATCTCGAGCTTCATGAGCTCGAGACCATCTCCTCCTCATCGTTGTTGTTGGCGTAGTTTGCCTTGCTGACGACGCGCACACGTGGAGGAGACGGGGAGATGAACCCGTCGGTTGAGGGAGGGGAGGGAGGAGAGGGGCCGCACAAGGATCCTTCCCGGCGGTGGCATACCTACGGATCTGCGCCCCACCCTCACCTCCCGCCACCACGCCGGCGCGTTGGCGCGGAGGAATGGCAGTGGTGAATCATCGCGATTCACCCATTTAAGGGCGTCCGTATTCTTCTGTAGGGCTCGTTGCATAGAAAACAAAAAAATTCTATCGCAAGAACGCATAAAACCAAGATCCAATCTATGAAAAATCCAAGATCTAATCTATGAGATCGACGAGATTGTAGTGAACTAACCCTCGTAGATCCAAAGAGTTTAATGAGATCGGATTCTCATGGTTGATGTAGTCGATCACTTGCCGATCTCAACATCATGTAGACGATCCTTTCGGCGCTGTGTTCCGGTAGCGCTTCCGTAGTCGGTCACACGTATGGTAGTCTATAAAGACCTTCCTCTCCCTTGTTCCAGCAGGGCAGTGGAGGTTGTAGATCTCCTCAGAATCCCAACATCACGACAGTGTGGTGGTGGTGGATGAGGAGAGCTTTCTGCAGGGCTTCACCTAAGCCAGAGCAGGACGGTGGACGAGAGAGAAGAGAGGGGGCGGCTAGGGTTAGGCACGAATGGACAAGGGTGTGGGGGGTGCGCCCCCACCCCTCATTATATAGGTTGGGGGCGGCCGACCAAGGGTTCCCAGCCAGGCCATGTCCCCCAATTCGTCCACCAAGGGAAGAGCTTGAAACCTTTTCCACCAAGTCTTCCTTCTTACCAAAAACTAGAGTTTGACTTTTCAAACTAGGATTTGATTATTCAAACTAGGGTTTGACCCTTTTACTAGTCTTGGCCGAATTGGCCCTTTAGGGTTTAGTGTGGCTGGCCCCTAGGGCATGCCACTATCCAAATGACCCCCTCCCGGGGTGGTGGAACCACTGGTGGTCCTCTAGAACATTCTAGAAGTATCCGGTTAAAACACTGAAACTTTTCCCAAACCCTGGAAAACCACTTTCCTTGTATGAATCTTATTCTTCGGACCATTCGGATCTCCTCGTGATGTCCTGGATTTAATCCAAGACTCCGAAAAACATTCGGTCTCCAACTCATACTTCATATCTACTTAACCAACATTGATTTCTTAAGTGTGTCTCCCTACGGTTCACGAACTATGCATACATGATCGAGACACCTCTCTGGTCAATATCCAATTGAGGGATCTGGAAATCCATATGGCTTCCACATATTTCAACGATGACTTCGTGATCAAATGAACCATTTACATATGATACTGATTCCCTTTGTCGCACGATACTTTACTTATCCGAGGTTCGATCATCGGTATCTCTATACCTAGTTTAACCTCGTTACCGATAAGTACTATTTACTCGTTCCATGATATGACATCCTTTGTGACCTAGTCACATGCTTGCAAGCTAATTGGATGACATTCCACCGAGAGGGCCCATATTATATCTATCTGTCATATGGATGGACAAATTCCACTCTTGATCCATGCGCTTCAACACATACTTTCAGAATACCCAATGCCACTTTTATAACCACCCATTTACAAAAGTGGTGTTTGATGTTATTAAAGTACTCATCGGGTGATGGTGATTAACATGATCTCATGGTCGAAGGATTAGGTTACTATGTATCTGAAAGCTTGTAGCAAACAAACTCTAAATGACTTGATCTTATTCTATGCTAACTATAGGAGTGTGTTCATCACATCATTCTCCTAATGATATGATCTTGTTATTAATAACATCTAATGTCCATGATCAGGAAACCATAATCATTTGTTAATCAACAAGCTAGCTTAACAAGAGGCTTACTAGGGATTCTTTTATGTTTACAAAACACACAAGTATTAATTTTTTCGATTAATACAATTATAGCATGGGATGTAAACTTTTATCATAAACACAAAGATATAATAATAACCACTTTATCATTGCCTCTTGGGCATATCTCCAACATCTTCGCCCCCTCGGAGCGCACGAACTTCGCGTGCGTGTCGTCAGTGCGGCGGCATGGAGGACGGTCACCGCCGCCACCGCCACCGCCTTCGCATCTCCATCCCCCGACTCCAAACCTACAACTACGCGAAGACATGCTGCCGATTGCGAAGCGAGGCGGCGTGGATTGCTCGTCGGAGTTCGAGCTTGGTGGCGGCGACGCTAGGGTTGGGAGGGGCGGAAACACGGTTTTGGACCCCTACTTGTCAACATGGACTCTACTTGTACAGGTCGATGATGGCGATTAACCAGCCATTGTAAATTGTTTTACAGGCCGGGCTGATTTACAGGTTTCGCCAGAGCGACCGATTTCGCGTGGGTCTGTAAATCCGCCGAAATTTTATAGTTCCGACGGTTATACGTGCCCGTTAGATCTGCTCTAAGTCTGTTCGTTAGTTTCACTTAGAGATTCTCTAGTCGAGCCCTTAAATGAGCCAGACTGTAAAACAAGAATACAGTCCAAATTCATAGTTTAAAACGACACGACGCAGAATGGAACTCGTAAATACGAACTGGGAATTTGAAATTCAAACCACACGAGTAAATTCGACGAACTAGCGTGTGATCATGGTTTTTCACGGCATATTACACATAATTTACATGAAAGTAGCTGTGGCGCCCCGCAAAAACCAATACTAGAAAATCGCGTTGTTTTTGTGCATTGCATCATCATGACCGCATGCTCATGTCATCCTGCCACATTGCATTTTAGCATGGTCATCATCATGCATGGTTTTGTCTAAAACTATATTTCGAAAAGTCTGGTTTTGTCTTCTAAACGCCCCGTCTTTATTCAAATACCAAAACCCGGGTCTCCGGAATATTTTGTTTTGTCTACCAACGGTTTACAAACGCCTCGTTTTAATAAATAACATATTTAAATTATTTTGGGAGGCAGCCAGCCAGGCCTGAAAGCCTAGCCGGCCACCTCGAGATAAAAACTCTACCTACCCCAGAAACACCCAAAACCTATGCTACCAACTAACCTACCCACCCCTATCCTACCCAGTCCCTACACCTCACTCCCACCAATCGCCACCTGCCACCTTCCCCCCCAGCCGCCACATGCTGGCCCACCTGGCACCACACCACCCGCCTGTCCACACCCGCCACACAACACACACCACACACACATGATCAACCACCTGGCCCCACCACCACACGCGGTACACCCCTGTACACACGCACACCCCACCCTCCCGATCGACCCCGTCCACCAACCGCCCAACCCGCCTGCGTCCCTGGACCCACCCCGTCGCCCTTCTGCTCGATCTTCCCCAACCCCGCTCCTCCCTACAACCCCCGACCCCGCCGCCGCCTGCAGAGCTCCGCCCCACCTCCTCCTTCCTCGCTCGCCCCAGACCCCGCAGGAACCGCCGCCGCCAGCGACCCCTCTCTCCTCCCCGACCCCGGGGCCGTCCTCCTGCGCCTTCCTACAGCATCGCCGCGCCTTACCGCCGCCTTGTCCCGTCCCTGGCTCCTCTGCTCGAGCCAGCTCGGCCTCCACATCATGTGGGTGCCCGACCCTGCTCGTGAACAACCTCACCGCGTGTACCGTCGTTGACGCCTCCCTGTGCTGTGGCGTGTGAACCCACACGGGACACCTCATGTCTGCCTTGCAGCACCTCAGGGTGCCCTGGTGTTCGGCTCCTGCTGCTAGTGTGGTTACGGTGTTGTTGCAAAGCTGGAACCCGATGCAAGCTGCTGCCTTGTCTGTATGGAAGCACCGGGTGATTCTGTCAAGAACACCCAAAACTCAAGATCTTCTCTGCCTATGTGTTTTGTCAAGACCTCGTGATCCTGTGGCCACCAAGTTCAGCTCTGCATGCCAAGTCTGACACCGGCAAACCAAGATGGAACCACAATACCGTCGACACGAATACGATCCGGAGACCCCGGACCACAAGAACGTCCACGGAGTCGAACCCCGAAGACCGATCCCGTCGACCGAACCCAACACGCCAAGTTCTTCCTCTCGGATCCGAGGACACCGAGACCCCGGTGCGACAAGTACTCCTTCCCGGACGCCAAGTTCGCCGAGAACCCGGATGCCAAGGTCACCGACACGGAACGACAAGACCTCCTTCCCGCACCGATGCCGACGACGTCGCACGCCAAGTTCTTCTTCCCGAACGCCAAGACCGACCCGATACGAGGACCCGACAAGATCTTCGTGACGACAAGATCAGCACCGACCAGGGCGGATCCGATGTGCCCCCGACGCCAACCAAGTTCTTCTTCTCGGATGCGACAAGATCGACTTCCGTTGTCCGAGACCGATCTCGTCGAGCCGTTCTCCCGTCGAACCCTGAGACCGACCCCGAACCCCTCGGAGCCCAAGTTCGCCGAACCCTAATGTGATTCCCTATTCGAGACCCCCATTATTTTATAAATATGACATTATCAACTGATGCATATTAAATTGTTCATGCATGCATACTTGTCTGTGGTTTGGGGGCATTATGCCGATTCACCTTATAATTAAATATGGAGTCTATATGCGGGATATCTTTGTCTTATTCCGGACTCCATTTAAATTGGCATAGCGAACCGAAGCCATGTTTTGTCTTGCTAATCAAACATTTAATTTGTGGGGTAGATAAATAACTTGAACCGTTTAATTAAATGTCGGGACCCCGGTTCCGCTTAATATTGCCTAATTGCATCGCATCCTTGCCATGTCATACATCATACATGCATCATGCCCGTTCTTATGTCATAGAATTAAATAGTGCATCCGGTGTTTCTTCTAGTGTTTTGCTTCTTCGCGGATTAGGCCGATGAGTTGATGCGAGTGTCGACCCGATCTTCGGATGAACCTTCGCAATGTTTTCAAAGAGCATCTCCCTTTCTACCTATCTTACTTTTATAGTATTTATTCCTCCGGTTGATCTATTGCTATCTCGTGTTGCGATGCTCTAGTTTTCGTGCGTGATATCCCTTGCAGCCTTATATTGCCTTGGACACATCCTATTACCTGTTGTTTGGTAGATAGTTGGACTTAGCGTCGTAGCTTGCTCAGTGTCGCTGTTGCGTGTAAGTCGATTACCACCTGTTGGAAGGCTGCCATATGCTTTATGTTGGAGATGAACATGGCTTTAATTATTGTTTAATACCTAAAATTGAAAGTAGGTAAATGCAGAGGCACCGGTGGGTAATAGACAATATTTGGTTTTTAACCGCTCACTGGTGTCTCGTAGGACCCCGAGTTCTTGACACCTGTTCCGAGATCGAGCGCGCTAACCACAGGTGGGGTGTGTGGGCACCCCCATCGATTTAGTACCTGATTTCAAAGTACTGTACTGGGGGCCACAAAGTAGTTTGGGGCTTTATTACTATCCTGTACTTATGCCATGCTTTACTGCTTTATTTAAGATTGTGCGTGGAGCACTGTCTTTGTTGAGGATTGCGGAGTGTTTTCGCGGTATCGACAAGCCCAGTCACACTTTCGGGTTCCCAGTCGTTTACAGCCATTGACGCAAACCCTGGGTCCGTTCCGAAGCCGGCCAACTTCGTTTCGGGTAGCTTAGTGGGGTGGCCCCCCATGTACTTGCTTTGGGTCTAGGAAACGTCATGACTTAGGCCCCGCCGACATACTGATGGGTGTATGTTAACTGATCTGGCAAAAAGGGTCGAAGTGCGTGTGGATACTTTGGTGCACCCCTGCAGGGTTAAATCTTTTCGAAAAGCCGTGTCCGCGGTTATGGACGACTTGGAGCACAGTTCTTGATCATAGACAACTATAACTAAAGTTTACTGTTATAATTTGACTTGTATCCGATATGACTAGTAATCAGCTTCACTACAACGGAATGGCTAAATAAAAGTACCAATAACTGCTAGGGTTGGGATATCTCATGCTAATCGTATCTGACTAGTAAGTGTTGCAACTACAACAGAATGGTTAACTAAAACTGCCCACTGCTTATTATATCAGGATGACTCATGCTATCTATATTTGACTAGTAATTGTCGCAACTATAAAGGAACGAATAAAACTGCCAACTGTGTGAGTTCCTCGGTTGACTTCCTCGTTTGGTCTCGAGGGGGAAATACCAGGATGGGTATGTTTGGTGGTAGAATCAGGTTGGTTCCGAATAGGTCTTTCTTATCCCTCTCTGATAGCCGACAGTTATCTCGAGTCTCTATAGGTTGTTTAGTGCATGCTGCGCTGCCGCCACCACCATACCTATGTAGGCGAGGACCGCGAATTCTAGTCTCGCTGCTCTTGGCCTCGATCTTGACCGCTCTCTTTTTCCTTTGCCCTTTGTCGGCACCCCTTTGTCTTTAGCAGGTTTTGAGATCGACGTCGTTAGCAGGGTTACCCTTCCGGCTTGGACTGGGCAGGGATATGGACGCCATTGGTTATTCTTCAGGGCTCTTAGCTCAATTTGCATCTTGTCCGTACTCGGACGCTGTATCGTTTTCCAGGTGATTTGGATCTTTGTATTGTATATTTGCATTCTTGACTCATTGAGCCGCTAATTGTATATATATGTTTTGTGGGTTCCATCGAGGACTATTGTGTAATGATATTACTTCGTTTTCCACCCGCACGCAAGTGCCTGGTGGGCACCTTTGAATCATTTCTATGCGGGTTTGGCGGAAAGCGCTAAAACTTGCATAGGGTCGATTCTGAGGGTGTTACAGAGTGGTATCAGAGCTCAGCAGTTACGATACCCCACAAGTCCAGCCTGTAGGATAACCTAGCTAACGGTCGAAGTAGAGTGTCAAAACTATTTTTGCAAAAATCGGTTGGATAGATCTGATTAGGTCTGATTTTACTCCTTACCCCTCTGCTGCTCTCCTCTTACCTCTGCGTGATTTGAATCTGCTCTCTTATCTTTTCTTCGAGTCTAGGATTTCTCGTGGTTGGGTTTCCGTCGCATCTTCAGGGTTTCGCCTCCTCCTTTGGGTAACGGTGTTTCTACATCCGGTCTTCATGCTATCTGAGTGATCCTTTATCTGTGGTACCATTCTTTATTCCTTGTTTGTGCCTTCCGGTGTTTTCCGACGTGACGACATCCTCTACGCTAGATCCGATGCAGAGCCTGTATCACTCCTTTGTTTCCGACCCTCGTTTGTCGAGATCTTCAGTCTAAATCCGAGAGTTGGTTGCATAATTCTTCTATTCATGTATCTAGTAATGCTTTGAGTGCGGGATGGAGTCGCGACCATACCACTACTCTTATCATTTGCTTGTGTACATTGAATGATGGGTCAATGCAATTCTTACTCCTTCCATGGAAGTTAGAGGTGGACTTACCTTTAACTTCGTCCGTTGTTATCCGGAGTGTTCCCTCGACGAACGAGAACAACGAACCCTTGTTGGTGGTGTCGCCGATTTCAAGATGAAGAAGGAACCCTTGCTAGTGGTGTCGCGAGGGTCTACATGAAGCAACAAGATTCAGACTGCCGGCCTTCTTCCCCGTACTAGGAGGCGGATCTCGAGGGCGAGATCCATTGTTAGTGGTGTCGAATTGTGGTGCCCCGCAAAAACCAATACTAGAAAATCGCGTTGTTTTTGTGCATTGCATCATCATGACCGCATGCTCATGTCATCCTGCCACATTGCATTTTAGCATCGTCATCATCATGCATGGTTTTGTCTAAAACTATATTTCGAAAAGTCTGGTTTTGTCTTCTAAACGCCCCGTCTTTATTCAAATACCAAAACCCGGGTCTCCGGAATATTTTATTTTGTCTACCAACGGTTTACAAACGCCTCGTTTTAATAAATAACATATTTAAATTATTTTGGGAGGCAGCCAGCCAGGCCTGAAAGCCTAGTCGGCCACCTCCAGATAAAAACTCTACCTACCCCAGAAACACCCAAAACCTATGCTACCAACTAACCTACCCACCCCTATCCTACCCAGTCCCTCCACCTCACTCCCACCAATCGCCACCTGCCACCTTCCCCCCCAGCCGCCACCTGCTGGCCCACCTGGCACCACACCACCCGCCTGTCCACACCCGCCACACAACACACAACACACACACATGATCAACCACCTGGCCCCACCACCACACGCGGTACACCCCTGTACACACGCACACCCCACCCTCCCGATCGACCCCGTCCACCAACCGCCCACCCCTCCTGCATCCCTGGACCCACCCCGTCGCCCTTCCGCTCGATCTTCCCCAACCCCGCTCCTCCCTGCAACCCCCGACCCCGCCGCCGCCTGCAGAGCTCCGCCCCACCTCCTCCTTCCTCGCTCGCCCTAGACCCCGTAGGAACCGCCGCCGCCAGCGACCCCTCTCTCCTCCCCGACCCCGGGGCCGTCCTCCTGCGCCTCCCTACAGCCCCGCCGCGCCTTACCGCCGCCTTGTCCCGTCCCTGGCTCCTCTGCTCGAGCCAGCTCGGCCTCCACATCATGTGGGTGCCCGACCCTGCTCGTGAACAACCTCACCGCGTGTACCGTCGTTGACGCCTCCCTGTGCTGTGGCGTGTGAACCCACACGGGACACCTCATGTCTGCCTTGCAGCACCTCAGGGTGCCCTGGTGTTCGGCTCCTGCTGCTAGTGTGGTTACGGTGTTGTTGCAAAGCTGGAACCCGATGCAAGCTGCTGCCTTGTCTGTATCGAAGCACCGGGTGATTCTGTCAAGAACACCCAAAACTCAAGATCTTCTCTGCCTATGTGTTTTGTCAAGACCTCATGATCCTGTGGCCACCAAGTTCAGCTCTGCATGCCAAGTCTGACACCGGCAAACCAAGATGGAACCACAAGACCGTCGACACGAATACGATCCGGAGACCCCGGACCACAAGAACGTCCCCGGAGTCGAACCCCGAAGACCGATCCCGTCGACCGAACCCAACACGCCAAGTTCTTCCTCTCGGATCCGAGGACACCGAGACCCCGGTGCGACAAGTACTCCTTCCCGGACGCCAAGTTCGCCGAGAACCCGGATGCCAAGGTCACCGACACGGAACGACAAGACCTCCTTCCCGCACCGATGCCGACGACGTCGCACGCCAAGTTCTTCTTCCCGAACGCCAAGACCGACCCGATACGAGGACCCGACAAGATCTTCGTGACGACAAGATCGGCACCGAAGCGGATCCGATGTGCCCCGACGCCAACCAAGTTCTTCTTCTCGATCGACAAGATCGACTTCCGTTGTCCGAGACCGATCTCGTCGAGCCGTTCTCCCGTCGAACCGACCCCGAACCCCTCGGAGCCCAAGTTCGCCGAACCCTAATGTGATTCCCTATTCGAGACCCCCATTATTTTATAAATATGACATTATCAACTGATGCATATTAAATTGTTCATGCATGCATACTTGTCTGTGGTTTGGGGGCATTATGCCGATTCACCTTATAATTAAATATGGAGTCTATATGCGGGATATCTTTGTCTTATTCCGGACTCCATTTAAATTGGCATAGCGAATCGAAGCCATGTTTTGTCTTGCTAATCTAACATTTAATTTGCGGGGTAGATAAATAACTTGAACCGTTTAATTAAATATCGGGACCCCGGTTCCGCTTAATATTGCCTAATTGCATCGCATCCTTGCCATGCCATACATCATACATGCATCATGCCCGTTCTTATGTCATAGAATTAAATAGTGCATCCGGTGTTTCTTCTAGTGTTTTGCTTCTTCGCGGATTAGGCCGATGAGTTGATGCGAGTGTCGACCCGATCTTCGGATGAACCTTCGGCAATGTTTTCAGGCGAGCATCTCCCCCTTTCTACCTATCTTACTTTTATAGTATTTATTCCCTCCGGTTGATCTATTGCTATCTGTGTTGCGATGCTCTAGTTTTCGTGCCCGTGATATCCCTTGCAGCCTTATATTGTCTTGGACACATCCTATTACCTGTTGTTTGGTAGATAGTTGGACTTGCGCGTCGTAGTCGCTTGCTCAAGTGTCATTGTTGTCGTCCAAAGACTCTTGAAAGGCTGCCATATGCTTTATGTTGGAGATGAACATGGCTTTAATTATTGTTTAATAACTAAAATTGAAAGTAGGTAAATACAGAGGCACCGGTGGGTAATAGACAATATTTGGTTTTTAACCGCTCACTGGTGTCCCGTAGGACCCCGAGTTCTTGACACCTGTTCCAAGATCGAGCGCGCTAACCACAGGTGGGGTGTGTGGGCACCCCCATCGATTTAGTACCTGATTTCAAAGTACTGTACTGGGAGCCACAAAGTAGTTTGGAGCTTTATTACTATCTTGTACTTATGCCCGCTTCTTCGCCCCCTCGGACCACACGAACTTGGCGTTCGCGTCGTCGGCAAGGCGGCGTGGAGGGCGGTCGCCGCTGTCCCCGCCTCCGCACCTCCCTTCCTAAGGCCGCACCGTCCGCTGCACGAAGACATCGGGCTCGATCTACTAGCGAGGTCCGCGCGATTGCTCGCCAGAGTTGGAGGTGGCGGCGGTGGCGCTAGAGTTGGCTGCGGAGACGAATGAGTGTTTCGACTCGCACCCGTTTGAGCCACCGGTATTTATAGCGACCATGTCATGACTAGAACGGATCACTGTAAAATGTTTTACGGACCGACCGGACATGCTTATGGGCTCGATTAGACCGACGCATCTCGACTTTGGCCCGTATACTCAGCGGGAATTTCACACTTCCAGCCCGTTTAACGGCTCGACTAGAGAGGGTTAAGTTGAAGCTCGATGATGGCCATTTACAAATCTCCATGTCACCCTCCTCTCTTCCCAACTGCCTCGTTCACCACTCCGACCCTCAAATCCCAAACCCCTCGCTTCCCGTTCCTTGCACACCCTGCGCCGCGCCGCACCGCGCAGCGGAGTCGCCGCGCGTGTTCGAGATGCGCCTAGGACGCACCAGGGTCCAGATTCACAGGATGCGGCAGCCTATAAAAACACCCCGCGCTCCCGCCGTCGCTCGGTTTGTTGCGAGCGCCCACCAAAGGAACTGCGAGGAAGCAAGAAGCAGAGGCGGGCGCCTCGCCGCGCGTTCCACCAAATTTCTCTGTAGTGGATTATTAGGACCGGAAACTGGGACAGTTCATTGGGGTCAGTTCAGATTCTTGCCCGTTCTTGCTCTATTGTTCGTTGTCAGGTTCCGCTTCATGATTTGGTATTTCGCCAACAAATCGAGACGGCCTTGTCTCTAGTTTATCAATTCAATTCCTAGAGTCTATGGGTTCTTGCTAATCCATTTCCCACATTCTTTCTTACAGCCCGCGAGTTCTTGCCTTTCCTGACCAATTTAGTCGCTTCTAGTTTTCTGGAACAGACCCGAAGCGAAGCCTGAAGGTACACAGCCCGTTCTATCTCAGTTCAGTTACTCCGATTGTTAGTGCAGAACCTATTTCTACTGTGTATAATGTTCAATTTCCATTGCTGCAGTTGACACCGTGGTTAGCTACTCATCGTCTTTTGCTGGTTATCTAAAGAAGCGGATTAAACTACTTCGAGGTGGGTTCAGAGTTCTTGGTCTTTCGTCAAGATTTTAGTACGATCTTGCCTCTGGTTTGTGGATTCTAGTGGTACTATGGGTTCTCGATTTGTGTTTGCCTGCTTCGATGAGCTTCTTACTGATACATTTATTTTCTTGTTCCAGTTGTCCCCAAGTTCTTGCTTTTCCACGAGAAGCCTCGATGTCTTCAGGTACAAATCTCTTGCCATTGTCTCGCTAGGTACTGCCTACCGTGATTTTTAGAAGAAGTTCCTGTCTTTGCAGTGACCCCTTGTTTGCATGAATGCTTGAAATACAGAAAGAATTAGAGAGAGAGGGGGGGGGGGGGGGGGGGGGGGCCAAGATCCTGTGTCAGTTTCAGTTCATGCTTGTTCGTGATGCAATGATCATGTGTCAGTTTTTGATATGTTCTTTGTGGGGCAAAGATTTCGTCTTGGAAGAAAAGTTTCATGATATTGAATTAGTGTGTCTAACTCCTTAATTCCCTACGATGCATCGCTTCAAATAATATTTATATGCTCTTGTTTCGAAGAATGTATTGCTTAATTCCCTATGATGCATTGATAATTACTATATAATCGCTGTGTTTGAGAAATGGCTAATCCAAAACGCAAGTTTCAGTTCATGCTTGTTCGTGATGCAATGATCCTGTGTCAGTTTTTGATATGTTCTTTGTGGGGCAAAGATTTCGTCTTGGAAGAAAAGTTTCATGATATTGAATTAGTGTGTCTAATTCCCTATGATGCATCGCTTCAAAGAATATTTATATGCTCTTGTTTTGAAGAATGTATTGCTTAATTCCCTATGATGCATTGATAATTACTATATGATCGTTGTGTTTGAGAAATGGCTAATCCAAAACGCAAGTTTCAGTTCATGCTTGTTTGTGATGCAATGATCCTGCGTCAGTTTTTGATATGTTCTTTGTGGGGCAAAGATTTCGTCTTGGAAGAAAAGTTTCATGATATTGAATTAGTGTGTCTAACTCCTTAATTCCCTACGATGCATCGCTTCAAATAATATTTATATGCTCTTGTTTCGAAGAATGTATTGCTTAATTCCCTATGATGCATTGATAATTACTATATGATCGCTGTGTTTGAGAAATGGCTTCGAGTGGGCCTCAATAGTACACCAATTTCTTAAATTTATATGATTATTGTTACAGCTAGTACTGCAAATGGCTTCAAGTGGGCCTCAGTAGTACACAAATTTCTTAAATTCATGTGATTATTGTTATAGCTAGTAGTGCATGAAGTTCTTTAATTTATATGATTTTTGTTATAGCTACTCGTGCATGGAGTTCTTAAATTTATATGAGTTTTGTTATAGCTAGTATTGTTTTCTATAAGCTCTCATTTAGGATATTTCCACATTTTCTACTTACATGGATTTTCTTTCTAAATTTGCCTAAATTCGCTGAATTCCCTGTGGCGTGCCATTACTGTAAGCGTGCTATGTTTCAGCAATGAGCAAGTCCCCCAAGAAGCCCAGGAAAAATGCCGTAGGACAGCAAAAGGTTTCAAGTAGTGCCCGGGATGTCAACGACTTGCTTGATTTTGATATAGTAAAGCGGTCAAGGAGCAGCCGGGATGCAATGAAGGATATGGATGCTGCAGAGACGCTTGTGCTTCTCCAGGAACCACGTGGCAAGGATACATCTTCTGATGACGAACCAGGAGTTGATTATTCAGGTATTGAATCGGCTGCTGATAATCCAGATGAGGCGCTCGCGGCGTGCTCAGACAAGAGAACTTCTACAGCGGAATGCAACTCTCACCCTGTTATTGACAGTTCTGACGTGGTGCAAAAGGATAACCAGAAGCTCGATGAAAGTTTGGAGTTTGGTGATGTGATGGCTGTGATTAATCTCATGAACTTCAAAGCTGAGAGAAACTCAGCTTCTGTTGATCTCTATGGAGGTACTGAGAAATGTGCAAATGAAGCCCTTTTGGTAGAGGAGCCGGAATTAATTCGCAATGATGATGGTAAAGGGCTGGTTAACTGTCCTGAAAATTCTGCTGTGATGGAGCTGAAATGGCCCAAGCTTGATCTCAAGGTTTCAGGCAAGAATGAAAACCCAGCCTCTGATGATACTCGGGGTGACATCAATGATGTGTCAGGGAAGCAGACATCTCTGACAGAGCCAATGGCCAGAGAGGCGGATCAGGAACCAGAACAAAAGTTAAATGCCTTAGAGGAACAAGCTGCCAAGGGTACAACGTCTGTTGATGAACCAGGAACTGGCATTCCAGGTGAGGAATCGGGTGATGACAATTCAGATGAGGTTCTCACTTCCTGCTCGGGCAAGAGTTCGTGTTCTGTAGAATCAGATAGAGGTGGTGAGATTACAAGCGATATGGAGGAGGAGGATGCCCGTGGTATCCTGGAGCTAAGTGGAAACGAAACCCCTGTTGTGGAGGAGGTAGATCAGAGTTGCAAGCACATGCGCCAAGCGCTTGCTGAAAAATCTTCTGCGATTGAACTGAAATATCCCAAGCTTGACTACGAGGTTCTTGACAACTCTGTTGTGATGCAAGAGGAAGAACAGAAGGTTGATCTCAGTGCCCCAGCTCCAAGTGACAGTTCGGAGGAAGAGAGGTCCGACGTGATTGATGGTCAAGAGAATCAGACCGCTTGAGCCACTTCCTTGAAGAAGGGTGGCAATGAGGTTCCTGTTGCAGTGGGTGAAGCCCGAAACTGCAAGCATAATGTCATGTAGAGAGATTTCTTGACTCACCGGTTTGTAGGTTCGACGGTCTGAAACAGAAACACCATTTCGTGTCTACTGGTAGATATTTAAAGGCTTACGATACTGATATACTTTTTGGTGAATGGTGGAAGTCCATTGTATTCATTGCATGCTTGCTTCCATGATGGAGTTTCGTCCAGTTACATGTCATGGATCATTTTTTTTCCTGTTTTGCTTTATATACTACCTGTCTGTTTGTAGGTAAATGTTGATATCCTGGTAACAGAATTGGCGTGTGCGTGTGTAACTTCCGCTGGTTAGAAACATGGGTAACTTGCTTGCAACAACTGTTGTAGTGTATTATTATGAACTGAACAGGGACAGTATCGGTTGTATGATTAAGGAGAGAGTTTTCTATTTTTACAGTTGAATCATTGATAATCTTGGATGTGTGATGGAGGAGATATTCGTTGGGATACAACCTGCAGGAGTTGACAAAACAAGCAAACAATACTCAGTTGTTTTGATGTGTTGTTAAAGTGCACAAATTCCGTTGAGAAAAAATATGTAAAAGTAGCAAAAAAGAAAAAGAATTGTGTTGTCTGTCAGACAACCTCTGGGCCACCCTGCACAGGCGTGAGCCAAGCAGGAACGATCCTCTACAGCCACAGGATGGCTCCCATCAGGAGATCCAGACCGTTAATCACGCTCTGGCCCAGAGGTCAGACTGCATCAACCAGACTTTAGTGCTTGCCTCCTTATTGGTAAAGGATGCAGTAGTACGATCCTATAGAACAGATCCTGTTCAAGTAAGGTCGTGCAATATGAGCTCGCTCTCCGCCTTATAAGCTGGTCTGGTCGTTACTAATCATCTTCCGAGGTGGGACTAAACAATCAGCCATGCAGCGCTGCAACGCGTCCTCGGTCAGAACTTAGGAGTGGAGGACTCGTGGGTCTTGGCCCATTTAGTTGGCAGGATTGAGATGAACGGAGCCCAGCCCATCTGAGAATCATTTGTCTCATCTTAAAGAAAACCCTAAAAATTCAGCAAGTACACTTCCATCTGAAGGGAAAACAGGTGCTAAATGAGAAGAAAACTCAAAAGATGCGCGCTGTACTGAATCCAGAACACTGAACACCCCATCCAAAATCCAACACGTACTTGGTGTAACTTCAGAGCTAATTCAAAGGGAATGAACGCTGAACGCGCGTCTTGTGGACTGGAGGTGGAACTGGAGTACAGAAACATTGTGCCGTTTTTGCTTTGCATGCTTGGGCAGAAGATGATGAGTTCATGGCTGTGGTTGCTCTCAGATCCTGTTCAGTTCTTTTGTCTCAGATCTTACCATTCAGTAATGGCCACTTTGCATCCACTGATCAATTCGTGGTTCTGTGACTCGGCAATTCGCTCTCCTTTCTTCTTCATCTTTCAGTGTCGGTTCCTTTTTTCTTTTCAGTCGACTGAGCCCGTGACCTCCTCACCAAACCCTATGCGTCCCCGGCCGCCGGCGGTGCTCAGAACGCGGTGCGAGGACTCGCCGGCCCGTCCTCGCCGAGGCAACCGCTTCTTCTGGCTCGACGCGACCACCGCGCCGTCGCTTCTTGGGAGCTCTGCAGGGAGAAAGGTGCGTAGAGAACACAGAAATCATTTGCTCCTCCCCAAATTTTGCCCTCCGTCGCCATTGCAAGTACCTGCCGCCACTAAGAGACCACTTTATGTAGCGCCCCCCGCGTGCAACTTCCCGGTTCCCTCCATCCTGCTGTCTCTGTTCTTCGCGCACACATGCTGTTCCTTTGCACGTAAGGTGTTCGATCCATGTCTTCGTCCTGTAGTTCACGCCGTTATTGATTGTCTGGTAAGTGGCGCGTTCCGACAGGGGCTGCGGCATGGCGAACGGGGTCTGCCTCCATTGGTTCCTGTGATGCAAGTCGAAATCTAGCTGATCTTATCATTTACCAATAGTGTTGCGCCCCACGGGACAAACTTTGCAACGGTGTGCTCGCTGTTAAAACAAACTGACAACATCTTCCCGGCTCCTCACGAGAAGTAGTAGACTCATAGCATCCCCACTCGTTGGACGAAACCAAACCAAAATCCGGACCTTTTTTTGGCCAGACGAAATGCGTTTTCGGCCTGGGAACACCGAGCTTCACACTCGCGTTTCCAGGCCAAGTTCCCAGGTTCGGCGAAATTCAGTTAAACTCGGCGAAATTTGGACGAATATAGGCGAATTTCATTAATTAGGGTAAGGACGCACATATTACATCGAATTTAACTAGAAAAAGACCGTCGCCGCCGTGGTCGACATCGGACGCCGCATCTACAGGCCAAGGCGGGGATGGTTGCCGGCCTGGATGTGCTCCATGACGGCGGCGAGAGTTCGCCCTGGAACGCTCCACCGGCGGCGGCGAAAAGCCATATTGTGACGCGGCGGCGGCGAGCCCAGCGGTTCCTCGTGTCGGGCGAGATCCTGGAGGCGCCTATCGGCAAAGAACTGCCTCCAGAAGACCAGGTTGCCAGGATCCTCGGTGAGATCCGGGTCTAGCATTGCGGCGATAGCCGCCTGGATCTCTCCGGCAATGTCCTCGTCGGCCGGCATCGGCGGAATAGGGATCCCGCCGGCGTTGAGTTGCCAGGCGAAGGGGAGACGACAGTCCGGCGGCGTCGTATAGCCCTCCTCGTGGAGCAGCCGGGCTTCCCACTGCTGCAGCGTGCGTCGGCCGGGAAATCTCTCGGCCATGGCTTTTTGGCGGAGTTGAGGAGGTAGAAAGGTGCGAGCGTCCGAAGTTCGCCGGAGTTGGGAGTGGTGCAAGAGACTGTGAAGGGAGACGGCGAGATGTACGCCTTTTATAGGACGAGTTCGGCGGCGAGGGCGGAAAGGGTGTAGCAGCGAGGGCGGGAAAAGGAAAACAATGGGAAGGATGACGACGACTCGGCTTCTGTCGCTGACAGGCTGGTCCACTCGGCCAATTCGCTGCGTCCGGCGTTTCCAGGGCATACCCGGGATCCTGGGTATGGCCTGGGGAGTTCGGACCAAAGTTGGCCCAAATCCAAACGAAAAGAGGTTCCTGTGTACGCGATTGAGCCGATTTTCAGCGTCCGGACCTAAATTCGGCGTCCGGATCGGCATCCTGGGTAGCCGAATGGAGATGCCCTCACTATCTGTTTTTGTTTTGTCTTCGTTTACACCACTTACCTTTTCTATTTTGATGAATAGCTATACATAGTCATTTTGTTTTTGTTTGCTACTTACCGTGTTAAAGTATTTTTCATGCTCCTTGTCATTTTCATGCTCCTTGTTTTTTGTCGTCCTAGAAATATTTTTCATTAAAAAATAAAATAAAAAATTAGTATTTGTCCTACATAGAAAAGTGAATTAAGTATATATAGAATTATGCACGAACATGTCCTGTAAAAGTCATTATGTTCATATTTAATATGAAATCATGAGACTTTATAAAAGGTAATGCATTCGGATATATATTATTGTTAAAATTGGGTCAGCAAGTGCATAAGCGAAGCTCAATTAGATGTTTAATTACATCTTTGGCTCGCTCTTCATAAGCATGCCAGGCGATAAAAAAAACGCAGCATGAGCACCATGCCGCAAGAACCTTTCATGGTGAAACTGGAGCCATCTTGATTTGCATTATTATGTGACTGTTTTTTTGCTGATTACTCCATATGAACATAAAAAGTCCGTAGGATCCAGTTTTTCTCTAACATCTATTCCCCTTGTCCCATAATATAAGATGTTACTACGACCCATTAATTTCTATATTGGTATCCTATACAATGAGAAAGAGTACTTGTTGTAGCGCTGTAGCGCTATTACATTTTTATTGGAATATTTCAATGTTGGAAATCATGTCATATCTCTTTTACTACAACTCGCACAAGACATAACACTAAACGTTGTCAGACTTCTTTTCTGAAAGTGATATTAGCAATCACAATAGTCAATATTAAGGACCACGACCTTATTTAACGACTTGGACATATCTAACTACAGCCAAGCATGTGGCAGAACTAGAGTCATGTGTTTCTAATATTAGGTGATCTTGTTTTGTCGATTTCTCCGTATGAACATAAAAAATCCATAGGCCCTCTTTTCTCGAACATCTAATTTATTGCTGTTGTGCTGTAACATCATTGGAATATTTCAACGTTTGAAATTATGCCATATCTTTAACTACATGTCGCACAAGATATACCACAAATCATTGTCACACTTGTTTTCCAGAAAACGATATTAGCAACCACAAAACTCAAAATTAGGTACCACCTCCACCTTATTTAACGACGTGAATATACACAACGGAAAGGCAATACATCATACAATAATCACCTCCACCTCCTTGCTCAACCATGAACATCAAGAGGACATGGAAGCTCTTGATGCTCCATCTTCTCACTCATATCCTCCTTTTCCTCACATCCAGCTCTCAACCTACCAACAACGAAACTACCAAAAACAGCTCTGTTGGTGCTCCTGTCATTCAAATCCTTCATAACCAGTGACCCAACACATGCACTGTCCTCTTGGACCTCGGACCATGCTGCCAATGGTACCAGCAGAAAGGTGCCCGATTTCTGTAAATGGATGGGCGTAACCTGCAGAAACCGCCGGCACCCCGGCCGTGTCACTGCCATACGCCTGCAGGGTATGGACCTGGTCGGCACCATCTGCCCACAGCTCGGTAACCTGACCCGCCTCCGTGTCCTCAATCTTTCAGCCAACAACCTGGAAGGTGAGATCCCAGGCAGCATCGGCCACTGTGCTGCTCTTCGTGCCCTGGACCTAAGGGTGAACTACCTTTCTGGTTCCTTGCCTGCTTCTCTGGGTCTCCTATCAAAGCTCTCATTTCTCAACATCAACCATAACAATCTTACTGGTGATATTCCTATGTCGTTCTCCAATCTCACATCCCTCACGAACCTTAGCCTGTGGAACAACCACCTCCATGGCCAAATTCCAAGCTGGCTGGGCAACTTGACATCGTTGACACACTTGGAATTAGGCCAGAATGGTTTCACTGGCCATATTCCTCCAAATCTAGGTAAGATGGCTAATCTTTTTAGGTTTGATGTCATGGATAACAAACTGGAAGGCTCTTTTCCTCTATCCATGTTCAATATTTCTTCTATCACAGACTTCAACATTGGCTTCAACCAGCTGTCAGGCACTCTGCCTCTTGATATTGGCTTTAAGCTTCCCAAGCTAAATGTATTCGCCACACATCAGAACCAATTCAAAGGACCAATACCAGCCTCCTTGTCAAATGCATCCAGACTTACATATTTGCTTCTTCGTGGAAATCAGTATCATGGTCTGATTCCACGGGATATTGGCATCCAAGGTCATCTGAGGGTATTTTCGCTAGGATACAATGTGCTTCAAACCAAAGAACCCAGGGATTGGGATTTCCTCACATCCTTGACCAACTGGGGAATACTAGACCTTGAACAAAACAACCTCGAAGGTGTTTTGCCAGTTACTATTGCCAACATATCTAAAGAGCTCAAATGGATTACTATAGGTAGAAACAAAATAGCTGGGACCATACCTGCAGGATTAGCGGTGTTTCAAAAACTTACCAAGCTACTCCTCGCGGATAGCCTTTTCACAGGCACCATACCTCTAGATATTGGCCAGCTTCGTAACCTCCAGTACCTTGACCTATCCCATAATAGATTTGATGGGAAGGTACCACAGTCATTAGGCAATATCACGCAATTGAGCAACCTCTCTCTGTCTAACAACTTTCTGGATGGTAGCATTCCAGCAAGCCTTGGCAATCTGACAAAACTTACATCTCTGGATCTTTCTGGTAACTCCTTGAAGGGGAAAATCCCACAGGAGATACTTAGTATTCCCTCTCTGACGGTACTTCTCAACCTCTCCAACAGCGTTCTAAGTGGCCCTATTCCAACACAGATAGGGAACTTGAATACCCTCGTCACAATCGACCTATCAATGAACAATCTCTCTGGTGAAACCCCAGACGCTCTCAGCAGTTGTGTCCAACTGAATTTTCTATACTTGCAAGGAAATATTTTGCAAGGACACATCCCAAAAGGTTTATCTTATTTGAGAGACCTTGGAATGTTGGATCTTTCTGATAACAACTTAGCAGGACCCATACCTGAGTCCCTCGAGAACCTCAAATTTCTAACGTACCTGAACCTCTCCAACAACAACCTATCTGGTCCTGTGCCTAATACAGGTATCTTTTCCAATGCCACTGTATTATCGCTCACAGGTAATAGCATGCTATGTGGAGGTCCTCCATTCTTGCAGCTCCCTTCATGCCCATCTATAGGTTCACACCAGGCTTCCCAGCATCGACGTCGTGTCATACTCTTTTGCATGGTTGGAACTTTGGTCTTCTTCATGTGCTCCCTAACTGCATGCTACCTCATGAAGACAAGAATCAAACCAAATAGTGTTGATCAAGAAGCCAGATTTTACAATGAGAAGCATGAGAGGATATCCTATGCTGAGATAGATGCAGCAACTGAGTCATTCTCACCAGCAAATTTGATAGGTTCTGGAAGTTTTGGCAATGTGTACACTGGAACTCTAAATCTTGATGAATGTGTATCTATTGTAGCAATCAAAGTTCTCAATCTTGGCAAACGAGGAGCTAACAGAAGCTTCTTGAGAGAGTGTGAAGCCCTAAGGAAGATTCGACACCGGAATCTTGTCAAGGTGATCACTGTTTGTAGCAGTTTGGACCGTAATGGTGATGAGTTCAAGGCACTTGTCCTGGAATTTATCTGCAACGGGAATTTAGAGGAGTGGCTGCATCCAAACACAACAACTAACAGCATGACCTTTAGAAGACTAAGCTTGATGGAAAGGCTATGCATTGCTCTTGATGTTGCGGAGGCATTGGAATATCTTCACCATCAAATTGAGCCATCCATAGTTCACTGTGATATCAAACCATGCAACATCCTTCTAGATGATGACATTGTCGCACATGTTACCGACTTTGGTCTAGCAAAGATAATGAATACTGAAGAATGCAAGCGCAGTGCTGGTGGAACTGAAAGCAGCTCACTTGTGATTAAAGGCACAATTGGATACGTCGCACCAGGTTAACAATGTTTTTAGATTGGAACTATTACTGTTGCATCTCGATAATTTCGTAGCTGGTTCATATTCTTAGATAAACTGATAATGTGGTTAGTGTGTCCTAAGGATCTAAATAAATATGCCATATCAGCATATTATTTATGCTAAATTGAATTCTTTAGTGCAGTTTGCTAAATTTATTTCTTAGACTCTTAGTCATTGTGTAGCCATCATCCAGTAACATCTTTGTTTATATGCTTGCCAGGGTATGGCTCAGGATCTGAAGTCTCCACAGATGGTGACGTATATAGCTACGGTGTCTTGCTGTTGGAAATATTTACTGGAAGAAAGCCAACTGACAGTTTTACAGATGGTGTGACAAGTCTCGTCAGCTATGTCAAGATGGCCTATCCTGAACATCTACTGGAAATACTCGATGATAGTGCAACGTGCAGCGGAAACACGGAGCATATCATAGATATATTCTTATATCCTATGTTTAAGCTGGGTATAGCTTGCTGCGAGGATTCCCCAAGGCGCAGAATGAAGATGAACGATGTGGTGAAGGAACTGAATGCCATAAAGAAGGCCTGCTCCCCTCGTATGCCTGTTCATGGATTTCGAGCAGCCGCCTGATCCGGAAGAGCAATGAAGTGTTAAAGTCATCTCTGCAGCTCTGCTATTGTCACCATGCGTCATCGTGTTTAGGGAAGCCTGCTTGCGGTGATTCTGAAGTCACCATTTTACTTTCCATTTTTTCATCCTTTATGTTCAGCTTTTCTCATATCTAGAATATGCAAGAGTCATGTGTCTTGTATTACGATCCTCATGGAATAAGCCTGGTGACATTTTTTTACGAGACCTGGAACCAATCTTCACTGCATAGAGACTGTGTCGCGTGGCTCCTACTTCTAACAGGATATCTACGTAGATGCTGATTAAAAATGTTTGTAAATTGCTTGTTGCCTGCCTTTGGTTCATGGGTGAGTACTCTGCAGGCATATGCTTGATTTGGAAAATTCCATGGGCCTCTCTTTACCAATTTATATTTTTGCTCATGAAACGCTTCTTAGATCTTAAGATCCTTGTGTAAGTATCTGTTGCTTGATGCAGTTAGTATGCAAACTTTTGTGGATTGACCAATTAAGGACTGTGACTACGAAATCAAGCGAATCAGACCGCTCTTCAAGCTCACAAGTCTGTTAATGAAAACACCATTGCGTGTGCATGAGTAATAGTTGCAGGTTACGTTACTGATTATTTTTCTTAATGGCCAAAATCATTGCGTGCTTGCTTTATTGGTGTTCAGCTTTATTGGTGAAGCAGCTTGTACTTTCGTGGGCTACATCCTGAAGGAGTGGTGAAGTGTACAAATTCAGTGAAAAAAATAAAAAAGATTTTTTGCGGAGTCTGTCAGACAACCTCTGGGCCACCCTGCACAGGCGTGAGCCAGGCAGGAACGATCCTCTACAGCCACAAGGATGGCTCCCATCAGGAGATCCAGGCCATTAATCACGCTCTGGCCCAGAGGTCAGAATGCATCAACCAGACTTTAGTGCTTGCCTCCTTATTGGTAAAGGATGCAGTAGTACGATCCTATAGAACAGATCCTGTTCAAGTAAGGTCGTGCCACAAATGCTTGCTCTCCACCTTATAAGCTGGTCTAACTGTTACTAGAGTTCCGATGTGGGACTAAACCCCGGGCATTCAACGCTGCCGCGCGCGTCCTGGAGAAAGAGCTTTAGGAGGAGTCGTGGGTCTTGGCCCATCCAATCTGTTGGCGGGATTGAGATAAACGGAGCCTGGCCCATCTGAGCATTGTTTGTCTCGTGTTGCGCTTCTGTTTTTGCCGAGTCCACTGAACCCGTCCCCTTCTCCCGGCCGCTGTACGGAACACGGCCCGAAGACTCGCCGGCGGAGCCAGCCCCTCCTCGCCGAGACAACCGCCTCTGCTGGCTGGACGAGGCCGTCGCGCCCTCGCCGCTTGGGAGCTCCACATGGGAGAGCCAGAGGTGCGTAGAGAACAATTAAATCATTTGCTCCTCCCCCAATTTTGCCCCCGCGTCGCCATTGTAAGTACCTGCCACCAAGAGACCACCTTAGCTCTCCTGACCCCCCGGCAACCTCCAGGGTCTCTCCATTCTGCTGCATTTGTTCGTGGCGCAGTTATCCTGTTCGTACGCACGGTAACGTGTTCGACCAATGTCCTGGTCCAGTAGTTCACGCGGTGATTGATTGTCTGGTAACAGGGATTGCCCCGTGGCCGCAAGGGCTCTGCCTTGATTAATTCTTGTAAACCAAGTGGAAATTTGACTGATTATCGCTTGTGTTGCGCCCTCTGAGAAGTGAAGTGTCAGTTTCTGAAAAAAGAATCTTACTTCGTACGCTCAATTCAAAACTCAGAACGCTCGAAATCTACTTTTCCTGCTGGCAGAGAATTGAGGCTGTGTTGGGAGGGTTGGTTTTATTTCCATGCTCCCTTGTGTTTTGGTTCTGTTCCAGCTCTCGAGGAATTGTGCCTCTTCAATCCGGCAACTCCTGATCAAAGTGACTTCAGTTTGAGCGAGGTTCTGCATGGTACTACAAACATACATACTCTGACATTAAACTTCGTAGGAGAAAAGGTAAATTGATATTTATTATTTCATGCACTTCACATATTTCTATGGGTAGATGATGTACTGTGAATGTGCTTCTAACTACTATATGATTCAGAATAAAATCAGCAAGAATTTTGATGTAACACAAGTTGGATATGAACTAGGAATATAATCATGCTAGTTTTACCTGTGACATCTCTTGATCCAGATATTTGCTTTTGTTTACAAATCGCCAGGAATCATCTGATTTGTTAGCAAATGTATTAACCTGGTCAGCACATAATTTCCCTCCATACATGCAAACTGTGTCATTCTGTGCTTGTATATTACCAGATTTGGATACAACCAGAAGGAAAGCAACTCCGCGGTGCATTCAGCAGGCTTAGGAAGCTGTGTATTCATGGCATCTATATTGAATTTGACCTGTTCTGGACAATAAATCTCCTTGAAGCTGCTCCATCTATTGAGACATTTGATGTCGAGGTACTTCTACTCATTCCTTTTCAGTTTCTTACTAAAACAGGTACAAGGCTTTTCCAATATAACTTACAAATTAAGAACACCACCACAATAGGGACCCGGTACTTATAACTTCTTTCAGTTTATAACAGGCTCTCTTTGTCTTGAAAAATAAGTGTGATTGGAACCCTACGATACCCTTTAAGATTAGGTTTTTATGCTTCATACTGTCATACAGGTATACGAGCATCCCTGTGAAGATGTTACAGAGGGACGAATAAGAACTTTCGGTGATCCGAGAGTGAAACCTTCATGGGAGATGCCTCGGTTCACAAGCTCTTGTAAGTGGCAGTTGAAAGAACTCCAATTTGTTGGCTTCAGGCCCGGCCTAGAGCAACATACCTTGTTTATTCATGCTGTCATGGATCGAGCTCCAAACTTGAAGACGGTTCTCATCAAAGACTAGGAAAAGTCATGTGAACGTTGTGAGGCGTTGGTTCCAAGGCCTTCTCCGATAGGAGGCACCTTTCCAAGGAACAAAGCTGAGCAAGAAACGATTGTCAAGCAACTTAGAGACGGGGCCTGTTGGTCCTCCACGCAGATAATTTTTAGAAGCAGTTATTCGATTTGTGGCACTTACTGAAATTTGAGTGTTTTCTTTTTTGTTGTATGTTGACCGTGAGCGCAAGTTCATTTACTGTTGGCGGCTTGTCTTCGCATTCTGCAACCCAAAGCAGGGAATTTAACAACCATACCTGTTTGATGAAGGATGGCTTCAAGCTGTGTCATGGCTGGGACGGTCTGATACGTTTCACAGCAAAATCTGATTACCTGTCAGAGTCGTCGCCGTGCTGATTACAGAGCAGGTGGATGAGAGATGCAAAGCCGTATTTTTGCTGTGTCTATCTTTTTCAGAATTTACTATTAACAGATTCTTCTGTTCTGCTTGTCAAAGTTGGGATTGAATTCTAAGTTCAAAATTTATGACGCGACGACTCTGTTTCAGTGTTTTCAAAAAGAACTAGTACTATGATTATCATGATTGTGTGTGCTACGTTTCTACCACTTGAGCAAGGTTTATATGGTTGCTTTTGGATGCATAATTTAACCAGCGGTTAAATCTATGTTGATAGCTTGTGTAGAACTTTCTAGTGAATATTTGGATTTGTCTAAATTCAAATGTATACGTCTAGATACATTCGAATCTAGTTGAACCTAAGTAGAAGGGAGTACTAAAAAGAAAAGGAAGCCAAAACCAAGTCAGTTATTTCTAAACGGAGGGAGTACTAAGGGCCTGTTCGGTTAATCCATCCTATCGTTGGATTGGACTCGAATGAATGGGATTTGCTTGGATTTTTACTTAGGGGCTCGTTCGGTTTGAAAGTGTTTGGAGTGGATCAACATGGATTGAGGTGGATTAATTCCCTTGTAAGGCAAAATACCTCCAAATCCCACCCAATCCACTTCTGCAGTGGATTAACCGAACAAGGCCTAGATGGGATTTAATCCCTCTCAATCCATGTCAATCCAGCTCAATCCATTGCAAACCGAACAGCCCCTAAAAGGGAAAAGAAGCTGGTGTATACATCGGCAAAGAGAGACAGTACAAACTTCATGGCACCGATCTTGTGTATACATATGTAAAGAGAGACAACTTCTTTTAAGCTTATAATGGGGCATTTCAGTGTTAATAACAAAATCCAAAATTGAAACACCGAAAGCAGAACAAAGAGAAATTGTTTGCAGAAGCATCAAAGAACAAAAGTACAACACTCAAAAACCGTATTCGCAAATTCAGGGCTCACTTATTCATTCATTCCAAAGTTCAACCAAATCTGTGGCATCACAACAGAGCACAAGTTCATAGACACAAACATAAGACTGAACACATCACGGTAAGTAACAAAGACTGGACCAGACAGGACACGCTGACAAACTCTGTTGGAAGATGATACGGGAGGCACCGGACTTGTGAAACCAGACGCAGAAGCAACTCCATGGCCAGGCACTTACTGGCCACCACGGAGACGGAGCACCAGGTGAAGGGTGGACTCCTTCTGGATGTTGTAGTCTGCCAGAGTGCGCCCATCCTCAAGCTGCTTACCAGCAAAGATCAGACGCTGCTGGTCCGGGGGGATGCCCTCCTTGTCCTGGATCTTGGCCTTCACGTTGTCGATGGTGTCAGATGACTCAACCTCCAGGGTGATGGTCTTGCCAGTGAGGGTCTTGACAAAGATCTGCATGCCACCACGAAGGCGGAGCACCAAGTGAAGGGTGGACTCCTTCTGGATGTTGTAGTCTGCCAGAGTACGGCCATCCTCAAGCTGCTTACCAGCGAAGATAAGACGCTGCTGGTCTGGGGGAATGCCCTCCTTGTCCTGGATCTTGGCCTTCACGTTGTCGATGGTGTCGGACGACTCAACCTCCAGGGTGATGGTCTTGCCAGTGAGGGTCTTGACGAAGATCTGCATGCCACCACGGAGCCGGAGCACCAGGTGGAGGGTGGACTCCTTCTGGATGTTGTAGTCGGCAAGGGTGCGGCCATCCTCGAGTTGCTTGCCGGCAAAGATGAGGCGCTGCTGGTCTGGAGGGATGCCTTCCTTGTCCTGGATCTTCGCCTTGACATTGTCGATGGTGTCAGACGACTCGACCTCAAGTGTGATGGTCTTGCCAGTGAGGGTCTTCACAAAGATCTGCATCTGCAAGTACAAAGTAGACAGGGCCAGAATAAGGCACACAGTAAACGAGAAAATCTGCAGAACATGACCAATTCATAAACGAATTCATGAACAAGGAGGCAACGATCCAACAGATATAATCCTAAATACGAATCAACAATTTATATAAATAGGAAATTGAAAAAAAGGGGCATGGCTTCCCATGTTTTAGCAGGTGCAAGTTGGAACAAGCTACAAAATCTAGATGAATCAACAACAATATCGTCAGACCCACATGATTTTCAGCAAAACTACAGATCAAGCAACTAGGTAGTAGGCATATGCGGAAAATAAAGGGTAAACACCCTGAGCGCTATAATGTCAGAAACTTAAGGTTTAGCAGCAATCGAGCGGAGTCAACCAATTACAGCTAGATAAGATGAACAGAGTAGACATCAATCGAATCTCAAATAGGCAGATCTACTCGACAATCCAGGTTAATCGAGAGAGATTTGAATCTAACAACAACAGCTAGATAGATGAACAGAATCGACATCAATCGTGTCTCAAATTGGCAGATCTACTCGACAATCCAGGCTAATCGAAAGGGATTTCACGACATCCAACCGCGGAGCCGAATCAAGAGCAATCCATCAACAATAATATCTATCGCCTCAGCCAGCTGATCGGCAGATGTATTCCAAGGTACTACTCAACTAACAACAATCACGGAACAAGCGGAAAAGGAGAAGCGATCAGAAATTCATAGTACCTTGAGGAGAGGAGGAGGAGAGAGCCTTTCCTTCGATCGCTCAGAAGGTTCGATTGGATGGGGATTGGATGCGTGGAGAGGAGACCGGAGGGGGTGGGGATATATAGTCGGGACGGAGGAAGAGTCCCGTGAGCCTACCGGCCCTAACGCAGTGGTGACGAATAGACGAAGGTTGCGTGATTCGTCTCCACCACGCAATTCCAGGGAAGAAGCCAAGAAGGGGAGAGCGGCCGCTGCGGAGAGACCCAGGTGACGCCGTTCCTGCCGTTTGGGGTTTGACTTTTTTTTTTCCAAAGTCTAAGAGCATCTCCACTCGTGGGTGGGTCTCAGGCTAAAATCCGGACCAAATTTTGGTCGGACGAAACTTGATTTCGGTCTGAAAACACGAGTTTTTCACTCGCATTCTCAGGCCGAGTTCCCGCGTTTGGCTAAAATTCAGATAAGTTTAGCAAATTCAGGCGGATTTCATTAAGATGGGCTAATATCGGCGGATTACATCGAATTTAAACTAGATAAAAAACTAAAACATTTAAAAAGGTTGTCGCCGTAGCCTTCGTCGATGCTGACGTCGTCGCCGCATCTACATGCGGAAGTTGCTGTAAATGTAGCCGGATCGGGATCCTCCCGCCCGTCCCCGTCGTCCAATGCGTGGCGCGGAGCCTCACGCGCCGCACGTCGCGCGCTCGTGGCTGGTATGAAGGGTCGTTCTCGTCGTCGTCGTCGAGGACGAAGAGGGTGGCATACTGGCGAGCAGCATGCACGGACCACGCGCCTCCGCCGCTTTCCCGCCGGCTTCTTTGCTGCGGCGGTGGGCGTGTTCTTGCTTCGTCTCCCGATCGCTGGACCATTTCAGGATGTCCGGCGAGGACGGCTCCACCAACGACGGCTGCGGTGCGGAGTCACGGAGCGACTGCTCCATCGCCATCCTTAAGGCGCTATCCTCGGGCGGCCGTCGGCCACTTCGAGCTTGGGCGGCGGCGGCGACGATTGAGCGACAATGCCGCACGCAGCGTGGCTCGCCAATGACGATGTCGCGCGAGCATCTGCTGTGGCGAGCGGACAGGCGAGACCGCCTCGCGCTTGACTAGGCGCAGCGCCGACGAAGGACCTGTCGGCGTATGGAGCGGCGTGGAGCCCGATGAGTGGGAGGACGAGGCGGAGGAGGAGCTCAGGCTGGCCATCCTCCTCGGCATCCAGTTTGCCGGAGGAGACCTTCCCCTCCCTTGTTTCAGCAGGCAGCGGAGGTCGTAGTTCTCCCCTCGTGATTCCGGCAGCACGACGGCATGGTGTCGGAAGTAGAGGGTAGATCCCGCAGGACTTCGCCTAAGCCGGTACGAGTTATGGTGGATCTAGGGGTTTCCCGGTGATCTAGGGTTTAGAAGTCCGGGAGGAGGAGGTGTCGGCGGACGGCAATGGCGGCGGCAATGGCGGCAAGCGGCGGCGGCATGACGGCATCAAGGCCATCGAGTGGAAAGGGGCTAGGTGTTGTAGAGCCCTCCCCCTCTATTTATGAGAGGGAGGGGCAGCCTTGGAAGGGGTGGGTTTGAATCCAAACCCAAACCCAAGTTGGATTGAGAGAAGGACTTGTTTCTTCTCCCACTAGGAAACCATTGTTCCAGTTTGACTTTTTAAACTTCCCGTTTGACTTTCAATTTAGAGTTTTAATTCTCTCTTGCAAATGCCCACACCAAGTGACCTAGGATATAATCCAATCATTCCACTTACCCATGACACATTCATGGACCATTCTCCTTCCGGATCGGTGAACCTTCTAGAACCTTCTAGAACCTCTCCGATGAAAACATCGGAATCTTTTCCGAACTCCAAAATTGGACTTTCCTTATATGAATCTTATTCTCCGGACCGTTCCGGATCTCCTCGTGATATCCCAGATCCCATCTGAGACTTCAAACAACATTCGGTATCCCTACTAACATTCCATATCTACTAAACAACATCGAATCCTTAAGTGTGTTTCCCTACGGTTCGTGAATTATGCGGACATGACCGAGACACTTCTCCGATCAATAACCAATAGAGGAATCTAGAAATTCATATGGCTCCCACATATTTCTACGATTACTTTGCGATCGAATGAACCACTTATATACGATACCAATTTCTCTTTGTCTCATGATAGTTTACTTATCCGAGGTTTTGATCGTCGGTATCTCTGCATACCTAGTTCAACCTTGTTACCGATAAGTACTCTTTTCTCGTTCCCGTGATATGTGATCCCTTGTGAGCCAGTCACATGCTTGCAAGCTAATTGGATGTCATTCCACCGAGAGGGCCCAGAGTATATCTATCTGTCATATGGATGGACAAATCCCACTCTTGATCCATGTGCCTCAACCCATACTTTCCGAACACTCAATGCCACCTTTATAGCCACCCAGTTATGGTGTGGTGTTTGATGTCATCAAAGCATCCTTCCGGTGATGGTGATTAGCATGATCTCATGGTCGAAGGAATTAGGTTACTATGTATCAGAAAGCTTATAGCAAATGAACTATTAAAATGACTTGATCTTTATGCTATGCTTATCTATAGGAGTATGTCCATCATACCATTCTCCTAATGAATGATCTTGTTATTAATAACATCTCAATGTTCATGATCGAGAAACCACGATCATCTATTAATCAACAAGCTAGTATTATAAAGAGGCTTTACCAGGGACTCTAATTTAGTTTACAAATCACACAAGTATTAATGTTTCCGGTTAATACTATTATAGCATGAATGTAAACATTTATCATAAACACAAAGATATAATAATAACCACTTTTATTATTGCCTCTAGGGCATATCTCCAACAGCCGCCCCGACCTGGCCGCCGGCGTGGATGTGCGTACGAAGCCAAGATGCGGTGTGTTCCCGACGTGGATGTGTGCGGGAAGCCGAGACGCGACGGTGCTGGAGCACATCCACGCTGGGAACACGCCGCGTCTCGGCTTCCCACGCACATCCATGCCGGCGGTCAGGTCAGGGCGGCGTCCTCCGGCGAACTAGATGCCGAGGAGGATGGCTAGCCTGAGATCCTCCTCCTCCGCCTCGGCCTCCCACTCATCGGGCTCCACGCTGCTCCGTACGCTGATGGGTCCTTCACCGGCGCTGCGCCCAGTCAAGCGCGAGGCGGTCTCACATGCCCACTCCCCGCCGCGGACACGCTCGTGCGACATAATCATCGGCGAGCCACACGTCCGGCGTTGTCGGCTCCAACTGGACGCATTCGCCTTCGCCGCCCGAAGCCTAAGACGGATGACGGCTCGGCGCCGCTCGAGGATAGCGCCTTAAGGATGGTGATGGAGCAGTCGCTCCGCAACTCGGCGCCGCAGCTGCGGTTGGTGGATCCGTCCTCGCCGGACATCCTGGAATGGTCTAGGGCAGACTGGAAGGAGAGGGAGCGGCAGCGCGTCCACCACCTGCAGCAGCAGGCCGAGGAGCAGGCGACCCGGAGGCAGGCGTGGTCCGGACACACGCTCACCTACGAGGGCGCCCTGCTCTTTGTCCTCGATGACAACAAGGAGGATGGCCCTTCTTACCAGCCCTGGAGGTGCGGCGACGCTGGTCAGGAGAGCTCCCGGCCGCCACAGCCGCCGAGCGACGACGACAACGACGGCGGCCAGGATGATGGCAGGGCCGATCTCGGCTACACGTCCTTCTACAGCAACTTCCGCATGTAGATGTGGCGACTAGCATACCAAAATTTAAGAAAGAACAACTTGGGTTTTACCCCAAACCATAACTTACATGGTGTCATTTCAACGGATCAAGATGGAGCTCTTTTTAGTGTAAAAGCGGTAGTCTCTAAAGCTTTAATCTCTTAAAACATAATGTCAGTTTTATAAATAACACCTTTGATCCAACCATATCAAACAAGGTTTCATTATAAATCTCAAACACTTCATATTCCTATGGTGTTTCGGAAGATGCAAATCTAGGTGTTTTGCTAAACTTGCAACTCAAATAAATCCCTTTATGATCAAATCATAAATTATTTATTTTCTTGTTACAATGATTTTCCACTTCATCTTGAAAGTCTTTGAATGTTTTCAAATATTTCATACTTCTTTCTCATTAAGTGAATATTCACTCAAATTTCTAGAGAAAATATATGAAGTTGAAATCCATCACTTACGACTACACATAATGGACTACTGAAGGAAATATGCGCTAGAGGCAATCATAGAGATGATTATATTTCATATGTATCCATGAGTTATTGTAATGTTCCTTGAATATCCATATCAAGCAACTTGTATTGATTGGCAATTATGTGAATTGTTTGTGAAACTCTTAACTTGTATGGTTATTTAATAGTTGTCCCTAGTCGGAGTTCATGTGAGGACACATATGAATATTAGACTAGAACATCGATTGGTTGATGACTATGTTTCGCAAGTCATAGACATGGAGATGTCAAACCAATGATGTGGACACATGTTATGAACATGGGGTTGGACTGACCCAACTTGAGACTGGCAATTAGTTGCAGCTCTCTCTCTATACATCGTGTACGTTTTGTCCTTAGACCTGAGATTGTCGCATGTACTTGAGATGTGGATCGACCTACTTTGGGGCTATCAAATGATGCACCGTAACAGGGTAGTTATAAAGGTAGCTTTCGGGTTTGTCCTGAAGCATGCTGCAAGACATGGTCAATCAAGATGGGATTTGCCCCTTTCTACTTGAGAGAGATATCTCTAGGCCCCTCGAGTGATCGGATCTAGAAATGCATGGCCGTGCTACATATGGTTAAGAGTTAACCTAGTAAAGGGATTACGAATCACGGTATCGAGAAAGGGAGGTCAGCTTGGAGCTAGACCAAATATCGTGAGGCAAAAGGAAAGACATGTACTAAACCTTGTGATGGTTCGTCCGATATGATCTTTTGTATGCGTTTAGGAGTTGGCACGTCTTGCTAGAGGCCGCTACCAACTATTGACAGAATAAGTGTATTCGTGTCATGTCTATACACATATGAACCTATAGGGTCACACACTTAAGGGGCTAGAAGCCTAATGAGGATTGGATCCGAATTAGACCAGGCTTAGGCTACTAATGGGCTGCTAATGTAGAAGCCCACTAGGGACTCCTATATAAGAGAGGATGGGGCAAGCTGACCAGGGTTAGACCTCAGACCTAAGATCATTCCACCCAGTCGCCTCGGCGCTTCCACCTCAGACGTTTGGATACCTGAGGCGCATCTGGCGTTTGGCGAGCCAGCCGTGCAAGGGGGATGCTCATGGGACGAGGAAAAGGAGGAGACGTGGAACGTCTGCACTACCACGACGCGCTTCATCAATTCCGCAATTGCGCGTCTAGTGGTAATCCCGTGATCTATGACAACAGTAATCCTGGTATACGCGGTAGAATTTTTTTTGATTTGCACTAGTGTAGCCTACCCGTATCCCTTCAACTACACACATCGATATGTATAAATTACAATAATTTAGTCGATCGTTCTTCTTTGGCCTTTGAACGAAATTTTAATTATCTAAAGGAAAGTCTCACAAGCATCATTTGATCAAATCAAAGACTCCAAAAATCCATTAATATGGAGTTTGTTCATGTTTTTCTTTCAAATATAATTAACGGCGATGTCACTTTGTAAGTGATCTTTCAATCATTTGTCTTGCGACATTTTAGCATTAGTTTTATGGATGTGATTTCTTCAACTAGATTTGTAAATCATCCATCTTTTATGGAATACAATAATTATTTGAATAATCTTTATTCTCATAATACCTGATTTAAATAAAAATTATTAAAACAAATCTTGAAGGCAGGCTTTGATGTCAACGAGAAATACAAACAACAACTTGTTTGTTTTTGATGAACATCATCATATATTCTCTTGCTAGTTACTTAGGCCATTATAGTTCATGAATTGCGCCGTTCTGTATTAAATTTCATACCAACCAATTCGGTATTCAATACCCAAGAACCACATTGTTTAACAAGCAAAGAATACAACCATAACATGTATATCATCTATATACCTAAATTGGATATTTCTAGTCTTTTCTTTTCTGCCAAATATATTTTATAGATTCTCTTTCAGCATTTCCTTTTTCTTTTAAAAGAATCAATTTACATCAACAGTGGCGTCATATACATGACACATAGTCCAAAGCGTGTATATTCAAATACTAATACCTTTGGACTTGCACTTTGAAGTAGATCACCATCATCAAATGATTGGCGTTCTTTCAAAATCCATCCTTTAGTAATCTTTTAGTGTAGTAAACACTTTACATACATCTTCTATTCATCCTTATCATGACAACTTTTATGATCAAGCTAATGTAGCTTATAAAGGCGAATCGTGAGTATAATGTTACTTTCCAATACCTTTTTGAATGATTAGGATGTATAGCATCTCCAACCTTCGCAAATTCTCATCCAATATAAGAACATATATTCTACTCTATCATATTGCAACCAAAAACATTGTTTCGGATATCGTTATATCTGCCACACATGATGGTTTCTGAAATAATTTTCCAGCTCCTATATAACCTTGATATTTAAAAACAATCAAGAATCATGGAGGCAAACATGATACTTTAGATACTAACATTGGAATTGTTACTCTTGATTTAATACTAATTATTAAATTTCATGGAGTAAACAGAGTTTGCTGAAAGTTTGCAATAGGACTTTAAACTTTAGATTGACACTCAACACAATACGATACCAGTTCGTAAAGTAAATATCCAGAATTCTATAGTTCTGTTATCTTAATTACAACTAATCATAAGGTGGTGAACGAATGCCAATGACTACAACAAATTATGCAAATTCACTTTGATTTAATTTATGATAAATTGAGTTCTAATAATCCAAATTATAAATGAACTCCCACTCAAAAACAACATCCCTCGTGTCTTTTTGGTGATTACATGAACCAAATCCACTACACCAAGTCCGATCATCACGTGAGTTGGTGTAGGTTCAAAGGCGAGCATCTATATGGTCATCATATCAAATATATGACTCATGCTTAACCTTTAGGTCCGTGTTTCGAGGCCATGTCTATACATGCTATGGTCACCAAGTAAGAACCTTAGTATTCGCGTGTGTAAAACTGTCTTACACCCGAGATATGATCGTGGATTCAAGTGCACACGATCATCACGTGATGTCTTGAAGCGGCAAAACATAGTCGGTGCATACTTAAGGAAGAACACATTTTTATCTTGATATCTAAATGAGGGATCATCTTATAATGCTAATAAAATCCCAAACAAGAAATATAAGATGCAAACAAACATCATATGCTACAGTGATATGATATGGTTCTTGCACTTGATCTCTATCTTGTGCATCGTGGAATGATCTCTATCATTCCTATATATGTAAGACCAAGGTCTATGGAACTTACACTTTGTCATATTATAATTTCAATAGTATCAATCCATACTACAAATTATAATACTACCATATCATAGTACTTGCCCGGCAAAACCAAAAACTAGACGCCTCTAATTTATCTTTTGCATGTTTTATGTGGCTGAGGGCTTTCGGAGAAAGAACCGTTCTTACCTACGAACATGGAATCACATCGATGATAATCAAATTATTGATAACTCGTTGTAAATCAGATATTAACTACAGTAGGAGAGACAGACACCCGCAAGCCACTTATGCAAAACTAGTTGCATGTCAAGCATGGAACAGGTCTCATGTGCGAGTTCATGTAAAGTTTTTCTGGCCGCTTCATCCCACTATGCTATCAATATCCAAAGTACAAGGAAGAAGCAATAACATGACCATCAGCGCCCACATACTCATATGTGTACTACCCGTGCAAAGCATCTACGCATAGATCCGGCTCTGATACCACTGAAGGTTCGCGTCATAGAAAACAAAAAAATCGTACGATGGGAACAGCTAAGTACCAAGATTTATCTACTAGATACAAGCAAAGGGTGGATATACATCCATAGAATACATACCCTCGAAGATCGAAAAGTGTTAACGAGGTTGTACTTGATACGTTGGAAATGTATCTATAATTTTTGATTCTCCATGCTTGTTTAGTATCTACTTTGCTTTACTTGTCCACACTTTGAGGTGCTTTTTACATGTTTTCTGGTACTAACCTACTAACAAATTGCAACAGTACCAGATGCCTGTTTTCTGCTATATTTGGTTTCAGAAAAGTTAGTAAAGAAATATTCTCGGAATTGGACGGGACAAACGTCAAAGTAAATTACTTTCCGTCGGGAACAAGAAGTCCAGAGGGGAGCCGAAGGGGCCATCCAGGGGGGGCAGACCCACCCCAGGCGCGGGTGGGCCTAGCCCTGCGCCTGGCTAGGGTTTGGGCACCCTGGCCGCCTTGTCGACCTCCCCCTTCGCCTATAAGAAGCCCCCCATGCAGAAACCCTAAGCATCCGATCAAATCTCCACGAAATCGTCTGTAGCCGCCGCCACCATCGTCCCTAGATCGGGGGGATCTTAAGTTCTTCCCGGCACCCTGCCGGAGGGTAGATCATCCCAGAGGCCTTCTCTCCGGTATGATGCGTGAGTAGTTCCACCTTGGACTATGGGTCCATGTAGTAGCTAGATGGTTGCATCTCCTCCTTTGTGCTTTCATGTATAGATCTTGTGAGCTCCGTTCATGATCAAGATCTAATCTATTTGTAATTATGCATGTTGTGTTTGCAGGGATCTGATGGATATTGAGATTATTATGTTGGTTTGATTAATGGTTTTGTCTTTATGATTCTATCATGTCTGTGTTGTTTGTGATCTTGCATGCTCTCCGTTATTAGTAGCTATCTTGGCCAAGTAGTTGCTAGTGACTCCAAGAGGGGGTATTTATGCTCGATAGTGGGTTCATGCCTCTAGTTTCCAAGGGAAGTGATAGAAATCTCTTCGGTTGTAGATGTGTTGTTGCCACTAGGGAGAAAACAACGGTCTCTTGTTCATGGAACATGTGGACTATTTACCTTACACACTTTGCTTAAAGCAGTTGTTTGTTGCTTGCAACTTAATACTTGAGGGGGTTCGTATGATAACCTGAAGGTGGACTTCTAGTCATAGATGCAGTTGGATGGCGGTCTATGTATATTGTTGTATTACCCAATCGAATCTCATAGGATCTTTCTGACTAGTAATTGCATTGTTATGCCTTGCTCAGTTCCTGTGAATTGCCATGCTATAATTTGTTTACCCTTCATGCCATGTTGTTTATATAAGGAGAGCACCTCTAGTGAACTATGGACCCCAGTCCAAATCTTTACCATTGATACATCTTCACTGTTACTTGTTTACTTGCTGCAAACCATTACCTTCCACACCATACGTTTAATACTTTGTTACAGCAAACCGGTGAGCTTGACAACCTCACTGATTCGTTGGGGAAAAGTCTTGAGTTTGTGTTGTGCAGGTCTCCGCATTGCTTGCAACACCTGTGTGACGTTTCCTTCCTCCTATTGGTTCGATAACCTCGGTTTCTTACTGAGGGAAAACTTGCTGCTGTGCTGCTTCACACCTTGCTTTTGGGGTTTCCCGACGAAGCGCTCCCACTTGGACTAGCGCTGCATCAGTACTCGTGGAATATGTAGTCGAACGCTTGCCAATCTCAAGATCGAGAAGAAGTCCATCCGGTCCAGCAGGTCCAACACCATCAAGTCCAGCACCGCAAAGCAGTGGTGCATCAGTGATCGCACACACGTTCGGGTATCCTGACAACCTCCATGCCCTCGCTCCAGCGAAGCAGCGGAAGCAACAAATCCTTCCAGAAAAATCCACCGGGAACATGTATCTGACTGATCCGAGACCATGGGGAAATTCTAAAGGGGGGAGAGAGATCCTTCGCTAGGAGGTGTGTTGTGAGAGGAGGAGAGGGGGACTTTTATAAGGAGAGGGCGCACCCAAGGGGTATGGCGCCACACCCACCTCTTCCACATTCATGTGAGTGGAGCTCCCACTCAAAATGAAAAGCCTCCACTCACATAAACATTCCTCCACTCAAAAATCCACTCACATGCATTAAATTTCGACCAAATTTAATGCAAGCTCTCATTTAAATAAAACTATTTTATTTATTTATTCAGAATTTTGTTATTTACTTTAATTAACAAACATTCACATAAAACCCCTTACAACATTTCAATTTCACATGTAGAACCAGTTTCAGCAATTTCAACCGAAACAATTCTAGTGTCTAATGAAATAAATTCCTGCGCTTTCTTTTTCTTTCTCTAGCATATTATTTGCTCTGAATGGTATCGGTATACCTTAAGTGTGTCACCCTACGATTCGCGAATAATGCAGACATGATCGAGACCCCTCTCTGCTCAATAATCGGCAGCGGGGCCTGGAGATCCGTACTGACTCCCACACATTCAACGATGACTTCTGTGATCGTGTGAACCTTATACATGTAACTCAATCCCTTCGTCTTGCAATATATTACATGTCCGAGATTCGATCATCGATATCTCCATACCTAGTTTGATATCATTACCGACATGTACTCTTTTCTCGTTCTCGTGATATAACATTCTAGTGATCACATCACTTGCTTGCAAGCCAACTAATGTGATATCACCGAGAGGGCCTAGAGTATATCTATCCGTCATCGGGATGGACAAATTCCACTCTTGATCCATGAGCCTCAACATAACACCTTCATAACACTGATCCCATATTTATAGTCACCCTGTTACGGTGTGGCGTTTTATGTTATCAAGATACTCTTCAAGTGTCAGTGATTGACATGATCTCATGGTCTAAGGATTGGGATTACTTTGTATGATGTTATAGCAATATAAACACAATGACTGTGATCGTAATGCTATACTTCAGATGAATGTTCATCACACCATTTCAATAATGTTGTGACCTCATTATTAATAACATCCAATGTCCATGATTAGGAAACCTTTGATCATCTTGTTAATCAACGAGCTAGTTTATAAGAGAGGCATAACTAGAAACTTTCCTTTTGTTTATGTATTAACGTTTCCATATTAATACAATTATAGCATGAAAAATAAACATTTTTCATAAACAAGGAATAAGATAATAAGCACTTTATTATTGCCTCTCGGGCATATTCCCTTTAGTTTCCAACTATCTAGAAAGAACGTTCTCAATTTCTTGAGTGATGACGGGATTATTCTTTTCCGTAAAGAAAGTCCAAAGAATATGGATCTGAATGCCACAAGCCAAGCTTACACGCATATTAAGTGGACCAACATGTTGTATTAATTAAGATTTACATGTTTTATGAGTTTTCAAACTCCCTAGCTAACTCCACCCAATTGAATGAATTTATGCCCATTTAGCAAAATTAGGTCAAATTTGAACTACGAGTAAATTGTAGGTTGCTTTGGAAGTTTTACAAAAAAGCTTTTGCGGGTACCCATCAGGGGGTCAATTAATATATCAAAGATCACTGATACTTTTGACAGGTTCAACTTCTTGCTAAGATTTTGCATCTTGAAATTTTAACGAAATTAGGTCAAACTTGAGCTACAAATAGGCGTGCTACATTTATCTTGAATTAAATGTATTTTTTGAGGTAGATGGGTTCATCTTCTTGTAGTAAACAATATCGTTAGTGTGAGTTTCCAACTATAAGGAAGAACATTGTCAAATTTTGTGAGTGATGACCAGATTGTTATTTTCCGTAAAGAAATTATGAAGAATATGGATCTGAATGCCACAAGCCAAGCTTCCAAATATATATAGTGGACCAACATGTTTTACTCATGATTCTGCATGTTTATGAGTTTGTAAACGTCCTAGCTAACTCTGATCCCCCTGAATGATTTTATGTCTATTTACCAAAATTAGGTTAAAGGTATGAACGACAAGTAAATTGTGGATTTCATTGAAAGTTTACGAAAAATCTTTTGGAGGTAATACCCATCATGGGGTCACAATTAATATATTAGAAACTACCAAGATTTTAGATGGCAGGTCCAACTTAACGCTAAGATTTTGCATCTTGACAATTTAACGAAATTTGGTCAAACTTGACCTACACAAGTAAGCATGATAGATTCTTCGATTAAATGTATTTTCATAGGTAAATGGGTGCATCTTCTCGTAGCAAACAATGTCTTCGGTGTGAGTTTCAAACTATCAAGAAAGAACATTCAATTCTCAATTTTTCCGAGCGATGGTGAGATCGTTCTTTTCGGTAAGAAAAGTGCGAAGAGTATTGGATCTAAATGCCACAAGCCAAGTTTATAGACATATATAGTGGACCAACATTATGTCCATGTTTTATGAGTTTTCAAACTTCCTTCTTGTACTTTGTATCATGTAGAAGTCGACGTTTATTACCTATACCTAATACTTGAATTCTGGTAACATGGTCTAGGGAAACGTCTGAGAAGATTCTAGAATGATGGAAGTGTGTTTTGAGGTTTGTGCATATCGTTTGTTATGCTAAAATACTATCAATAGTATCTTCTAGATGCTAGCTTTGGAAAAGAAGATCCAACGGCTGGCAATATGGGGATTCACGAGTCTGCTTGATCTAATGCTCAATATTCAAAGTTATTCGTACACCATATAGTGAGTAAGATACGATATGACGTATGATATGATACGAATAACTTTGAAATTTTACAGTGGGATCAAGACACGAATCCCAACATTGATAATTAACCATTGGATCTTCTATCCATTCTAGCGTCTAGATAATTCTATTAATTGTTACTCCTTAGCACACCGAACGCTATGCACAAATCTTAAAACACACTTTTCATTAATTCTAGAACCTTGTTAGTCATTTTGCCAGATCACGTATATGGACATCTGGATTATTTAAATTGTAGTGAAGTTCCTCATAAAGCGACGAGGGCATAATATTTATAGTAGAAACCGGTTCACAAATTCCGTATAAGGAAGTCTCTCCATAGTATATAGGAGACATGGGTTTATAAGTTTCTTTACCTTGTATATTACCTGTAATGAAGTCTGAAGTTTCAGAGTCTAGCATACCTACTTCATTTTCCATGATTCTTGCCTCCATAATATCCTTGAATATAACAATATTTGTATTGGTAGCTTCGGGGTTCTTTTCCGATTTCTTTGATCTTCTCCTTATACGTTCTTCCTCCCTGCACTTTTTCTTAATATTTTCTTGAATAGGTTCAAAAAAAAATTATACCAACGATATATTCTCTCTTGATCGCTTCTTTTCTTCAAGGGGTTCATGAGGTTCCCATCTTGCAGGTACCTGTAAATTCCCTGCGTAATTCTCAATAATTTTCTTTACCGAATAAGAATCAATATAGAGGGTTTTAATCATCGACAAGTCCTTTCATCTGCAAGAAAGTTGTTAGCACAAGCATATTAAGAAGAACTATCTTTATTGCTTTTTCTATTTTCATGACTTTTTGTTGTCTCCCTCATATTCATTATTAATTTCCAAGCTTCATCATAGGTATAAGATAGGAAACTACCATTAGAAGCGGTATCTAGATTTGCTCTATTTTTATTGTTAAGCCCTCCATAGAAAGTATGGGTAATTAACCAATCAGGCAAATGGTGATGGGGCAATTGTCTAGATAGCTTTTATACCTTATATAGCCTTCATATAAACTCTCATCAGGATTATTTTTGAAACTAATAATAATACCTCTTATCCTGTGAGCTTTGCTTTCTGAGTAATATTTTGACAAGAATTTGGTTGTCAAATCCATCCACGTCCTTAGTGCTTATGCACAAAAAGATATATACCAGTTGCAAACATTATTAGAGAGAGTTTGTCTAAACAACTAGATTTTAACCTTATCAAGGTCACAATCATCAAATATAAAGGAACCAAAAACATCTTCAAATAATTGTAAGTGTCCATATGGACTCTCTTCATGGGTTCCTGCAAACTTTTTAGAGTTAAGTAACTCAAATAATAAGGGATAGATCTCTATACCATCGGGTTTTATGCTTCTATTTACAGTTATAAAAGCGTCCATGGGCGAACCCATATTCCTTACTGCCTCAAGCTGCATTAAATGCTGAGTGTTGTCCATTGTTATCGTCCTACAACTCAAATCAAAAATTAGTACAACGAAAGTAAATAACTAAAAGTAAATTGACTTATAGCGCTAAGCTCCCCTAGTTCTCGCCGTATAGTTGGCACCGACACCGCCTCCTCAAATAATTTCACCCCATGCAACTGGATCGGAGAGACGACATACAGAACACCCAGAAATCACTGAAACCTCACCTCCGGAAGGCATCTAGAGGGGAAACTCATCCACCAGGGATCCATCTTCACCCTACGCAGATATAGGAGGCTAAGGCATTGATCTTCATCATCAGCCACTGCATCACCACCATCTCCATCCATCCCATCTACATATTGTCTAGATCTTGTTGTAATTTCCATACTCGTTGTGGATTTATACAAGTACTATTCATCTATGATAGATTCCATTACTTTTGCCATGATGTCGATTGCCTCCATGTCTAAGTAGATCATTAGTTCTTGGGGAGATGGAGAAACCCTAGCATGAGATTGAAATAAGATAAAGTTTATTATGATATTCATCGTTGTGACCATGTGTTAGATTGTCTTCATCTTGATGTTGGGAGAAGTCAACCTCTAAATATTTGCCTCTTGTGGGGACTTGATGGAGGGAACTACTTGTTGATAGACGGAGGTGTGTTAGCACTTACAGTGACTATAAAGTTGTTGGCACCCCTTACGTATCAACTTGGGAATCGAGGAAACTCACGAAATACTATCCATGCCATGGGATACGTCCTACAGGATTAAGTCCCTTAATGGCGTAGTAATCAATTGATGTTGGTTGCTTTCTGCTGTGGTTATGAGGATGATGTGAGCAGTGATTGTTGCCTAATTGTCCAAATACGGAGTGTCGTGGGAATGGCCATGGCAGATGCTGCGAGTGGCAGTGAGTAGTAGAACGAGGGGCAAGGGCGGCCAGCCATCTGCGGTGTGAGATAAGGGCAAGGACACATGGTTTTACCCAGGTTCGGGCCCCCGGTAAAGACCTACTCCTGCTAGATTGTATTGCTGAGATATTACAAAGGGCGAGCTCGGCGGCTAGGCGGCGAGTCGATGGGGTGTATGATGGAATGTAAGTGTTATGCGTGCCCTAGGGAGGTTTATATAGATTCATCTTGCTAGGGTTTACAGATCTACAACCGGGTTGGATAAAGACTAGGAGGGTTTTGACCTAATCCGACTGGGCCTAGCTACGCTTTTTGGCCATTAACTTCGAGTCGTCTGGCTTCCTCTTGGGTCGCGGCAGTCGCCATCCTGCAGGCCCACTCGCTGGGAGTATGATCCAGTAGGGAACATCCTGCAGGCCCACTCGCTGGGAGTATGATCCAGTAGGGAACATCCTGCTGGGTATACCCTCCTTGGCATATCCTCATCAGTAGTCACCGAGGCCGTCGTTGATTCATCGTAGGTGTTCTTTGGCAGTTGGAGTATTTGGGTGCAATTTGGACGCCCGGTCGAATCGGCGGTGGACTCCTTCGATGACAGAAAGAATCTTCAGCAGGTGTCTCCGATCGCAATGTCGAAGACTAGTCGAATCGCCAATTTCGCAAGTAGTAAAGTCGCGGCTTTGGCAAATTGGTTGGCGAGTCGAGTAGACGAAGTTGGACCATCATATTGGTCAAACTAGATGATACGTCCATAACGTATCTATAATTTTTGATGTTTTCATGCGTTTATTATGCTTTTGACACTTCTTTTTATATAAATTTTATGAGTTATTTGGACTAACCTACTAATATTTGCAAAAGTACACAATGTTCTTGTTTTACACTTTGATGTGTAGGAATTATCAAGAATACAAGTGGAACCCTTGTTGGAGTCAAATTAGGATTTTCCAAAAATCTGTCTCAGAACTCTTTTTGAAGATGGTTACGTTTCAGGTCGAAGACAGCGTCAAACGGAAAACTCTTCAACTACAAAGTTGTAGGATATTTCGTGATAATTGTTCTGGACATAAAATTTAGCTGATTCCGAGTCCGGACGGGCCTGCTAGGCCTGATTTACTGCAGGACAAGATGGGGTGATGGGAATCCGAGAAGCTATATAAGGGGAGGAAACCTAATTCGTGGGAGACACCTCCACCCACGAATTTGCAGCCACCAAAGCCACCTTTTTGCCTCCCCATGGATCCCATCTCCATGGGGAAGGTCTCCCAAGAAGCCATGAAGGAGGGGGGCTAAGGGGCGGTGCTCCCCACGCCTCCCTCTTCACCATCTTCACCGCCATCGCCATCACCTAATCCTCCTAGTATGCAGTGGTTCATCCTCCTACACACCTATGTACCGTCCTATGTAAACATGGTGTTTGATGTTATAAGTTATAATCCTATGATCTATGTCATGTTTGTGTAGTTTCTTTGTTCTTAGATTGAATGGTTGAACATCTTTGGTTCATTAGAGTTGTATGTTGATATGGTACAGTCCTTTGGTGTCCATTATATTTGTGCGCGCATGAATTAAACATCATAAGATTTGTAGTATGTGTAAGAGGAAGGGGGAAGTTCTACTGGAGTGACAGAAACCTAAGGACGCGAACCGAAACGTTGCACGTACGGGAGTAAGAAGACCATTAACTTAAGGCTATGGTTGGGGAAACCTTAATGCATTTTTATTAGTTACGGATGTTCGCTAACAATCCAATCGTATAGTACATGTAATTCCAAGTAGTGAAGCGTATGTATATTTAGCCTCTCCCACATAGAAAACTGCATCGAAGACAATGAGCCCGATTTATTCGCCAATTAAACTTGGACAAAGCCACCAAAATTACCACCACTATTCCACACTCATAGTTCTGTTAGTTTAGTGTATTTTATTGCTGCAGCAACTAGCTTTACTTTCTTGTTATTTATTATCTTGCAAAGCTTTCTCTAGTACTCGTTTTGTTGCTCTAGTTTTATTCCCTAGATAATGCAAACATTTAGTGTGCGTAGAGTTGTATCAGTAGTTGATAGAAGTTGAGAGAACATTTATCCTACCTTTAGCTCCTCGTTGGGTTCGACACTCTTACTTATCGAAAAGGCTACACACGATTCCCTATACTTGTGGGATATCACTAGCCGTTGGGTAATCCAACAGCAATATCGGCGTAATCACCACACGGTAATGGCTCCTCCGAATTTGGCGGGAGGCAACCGCTATATAAGGAGAGTGACGGGTGAATTGCGAGTACTCTTCTCATTACCTCCGATTTTGCGCGCCCTTCTGTCTCCCATTTCTCCTCGATCCAGAACCTCCAAAGCGATCCAGCGAGCCCCAATTCATGATCCAATGGCGCCTCCAAAGGAGCTATGGGGGTATTCCAAGTGCACCAGGGTGACGCTGAAATCCTTCGAGGATGCAGGGATTCTCTGCTCTGGAAGATGGCGACTCCCCTCGGCCAGAGAGATGGAACCAGATCCGCGCGTCGGCGAGTTCATTTTCTTCACCAGCCATCTCTAAAGGGGGATCGGATTCCCCACCTCGCTCTTCTTTCGTCGATTCTGCGCCTACTACGGCATCCAGCCGTCAGATCTGGGACCTCATAGCATTGAGCAGCTCGCCATTTTCGTGGCATTCTGCGAGTGCTACTTGGGTTGCCGCCCATACTTCCTCCTGTGGCAGGAGGTGTTCCACGGGCGAATTATTCGCGATGGGGCAGGCGACCCGATGCTGGTGGCAGGCGGCCTTACTTTCCATCTGAAGTCCAAGGCCTCCTTCCTCGACCTCATGCTGCCGAACAAGGCGGCAAGCGAGTGGAAGAAGCACTGGTTCTATGTCAGCGAGTCGACGCCGGACGGCGAGGTGCCGCTCCCGGCGTATTCCGCAGAGCGAACCGAACCACGCCGTCTGTAGGTCGCCAAGCTCCCGCAGGACCAGAGGATGGTGGTGGACGAAATGTTGATGACCATTCGTCAGCTCAAGAAAGATGGGCTCGAGACCATCAATTTATACAATTGTTGGCTCCGGCGACAACTAGTGTCGCTGGCCAGCCGCTCCCACTGGATGTATGAGTACACCGGTAAGGATGACGGGACCATGGCCTGCACCGCTGAGTGGAAGGCCGATGTCAATCCGAAGGCCGGGATCGCCCCATACACCGCAAAGGGCAAAGCGCCAACGGTGAGTCTGTTTTACCTTGATTATTCCGTAGTCGCAGAAATGCAGTCGCGGTTTACTAATCATGTGTTGTTATTTCAGCTGTTCCAAGTTGTGGAAGACTGGCTTCCTCACGCTGACGACGAGAGCTCGGAGGATGTCGAGGGTGACATGGGCTCCAGCCCTGTTCAAGACGGGCATCAGCCGCAAGCTAGGCCCAGAATTGGAGAAGTCGGCGCTGATACGTGAAATTTGCACCTGTAGGGTTTCGTAGCATGGAAAACAAAAAATTTCTACCTCATACAAACAAAAAAGCCAAGATCTATCTACTAGATTGTAGCAACGAGTCGATGGAATAACTCACCCTCGAAGATTCCAAAGTGTTTAACGAGAGCGGATTCTCGTGGGTGATGTAGTCGTACTCTTCCCGATCTCAAGATCGTGTAGACGATCCTTCCGGCGCTGCGTTCCGGCAGCGCTCCCGCAGTCGGTCACATGTTCGGTACTCGACGAAGACCTTCCTCTCCCTTGTTCTAGTAGGCAGCGGAGGTTGTAGCACTCTCCTCGCGATTCCGGCAGCACAACGGCGTGGTACCGGAAGTAGAGGGGAGATCTCGCAGGGCTTCGCCTTAAGCCGGAGCGAGTATGGTGGACTATGAGAGAGGTCCTCGATGATCTAGGGTTTAGACACACCAAGGAGGAGGTGCTAGGGCCGATGGCTAGGGCTTGGGACTTGCCCAAGTCGGCGGCTAGGGGAGCCCTAGGCGGCGGCGGCGACAGGAGGTGGCGGCGCCGGGCTAGGGTTTTGGGGTGGAGAACTTGTGTGCTAGGAGGGGCAGCCCTGCCCCTCCCTTTATAGGTGGGGCGCCCGGCCAGGAGAGTCCCTCCCCAACTCGGATCCCTAGTGGGCCGGCGGTGGAGGAGGAACTCCTCCCCAACTCGGTTCCCACTTCCCTCCACTTCCCAAAATAGCCGTTTGACTTTTCAAATTGGCGTTTGACTTTTCAAACTAGGATTTGATTAAACCCTTTATTTTGTTCAGCGATGACACCTAGTACATGATGCAATCATTCCAACTTGATATGACACATTCATGTACCCTTCCCCTCCGGAGTGCCGGACATTCCGGAACCTTCTAGAACATTCCCGATGAAAACACCGGAACCATTCTCCAACTCCGAAATAGGACTTTACTTATATGAATCTTATTCTTCGGACCATTCCAGATCTCCTCGTGATATCCCAGATCCCATCCGAGGCTCCGAACAACATTCGGTCTCTTACTCATCATTCCATAACTACTCAAACAACGTCGAACCCTTAAGTGTGTCTCCCTACGGTTCGTGAATTATGCGGACATGATCGAGACACTTCTCCGAACAATAACCAATAGAGGAATCTGAAAATTCATATGGCTCCCACATATTTCTACGATTACTTTGCGATTGAATGAACCACTTACATACGATACCAATTTCCCTTTGTCTCACGATAGTTTACTTATCCGAGGTTATGATCGTTGGTATCTCTGCATACCTAGTTCAACCTCAATTCTTGATAAGTACTATTTTCTCGTTCGTGATATGTGATCCCTTGTGAGCCAGTCACATGCTTGCAAGCTAATTGGATGACATTTCCGAGAGGGCCCAGAGTATATCTATCTCATATGGATGGACAAATCCCACTCTTGATCCATGTGTCTCAACCAATACTTTACGAACACTCAATGCCACCTTTATAGCCACCCGATTACGGTGTGGTGTTTGATGTCATCAAAGCATCCTTCCGGTAAAGGTGATATGCATGATCTCATGGTCGAAGGAATTAGGTTACTATGTATCAGAAAGCATATAGCAATTGAACTATTAAAATGACTTGATCTTTACGCTACGCTTATCTATAGGAGTATGTCCACCATATCATTCTCCTAACGATATGATCTTGTTGTTAATAACATCTCAATGTTCATGATAGGGAAACCACAATCATTTATTAACCAACAAGCTAGTATTATAAAGAGGCTTTACTAGGGACTCTAATTTAGTTTACAAATCACACAAGTATTAATGTTTCCTTGTTAATACTATTATAGCATGAATGTAAACATTTATCATAAACACAAAGATATAATAATAACTACATTTATTATTGCCTCTAGGGCATATCTCCAACAGTCTCCTACTTGCACTAGAGTCATCTAATCTATATTACATGGTAATATACCGAACACCCATGGCAGTTTGGTGTTGGTCATGTTTTGCCCTCGGGAGAGGTTTAGTCAAAGGATCCGCCACATTCAGATCTGTGTGTACTTTGCAAATCTTTATGTCCCCATCTTGGACATGTTCTCGAATAGCGTGAAAACGTAGCTTGATGTGCTTCAGCTTCTTGTGTGACCTTGGTTCTTGCGCATTGGCTATGGCGCCCATGTTATCACAGTAGATAGACATTGGGTCCAGCGCACTAGGAACCACACCCAGCTCTGTAATGAACTATTTCATCCATATCGCTTCTTGTGAAGCCTTCGAAGCAGCCATGTATTCTGATTCAGTTGAAGATCTCGCCATAATGCTTTGCTTTGCACTCCTCCAGCTAACTGTTGCACCATTCAAAGTAAATACGTATCCAGATTGTGATTTAGAATCATCCGGATCGGTGTTCCAACTAGCATCAGTGTAACCATTAACAACGAGCTGTTCATCACCTCCATAAGAAAGAACCATATCCTTAGTTCTTCTCAAGTACTTAAGGATGTTTTTGACCGCTGTCCAATGATCCACTCCTGGATCACTTTGATATCTGCTAGTTAAACTAATAGCATATGCAATGTCGGGTCTAGTACATAGCATGGCATACATTAGAGATCCTATGGCTGAGGCATAGGGAGTCTTACTCATCCTTTCTCTATCTTCTGCCGTTGTCGGACTTTGAGTTTTACTCAAGGTCGTATTGGGCAACATGGGCAAGAACCCTTTCTTGCTATCTTCCATTCCAAACCTCTTTAGAACTTTGTCCAAATATGTACTTTGTGACAATGATATTAGGCGTCTCGATCTATCTCTATAAATCTTTATGCCTAATATGTAAGCTGCTTCGCCAAGATCCTTCATTGAAAAACTATTATTCAAATATTCCTTGACACTATTAAGAAGGTCTACATAATTCCCAATCAACAATATGTCATCTACATATAGTATTAAGAATGCTACAGAGCTCCCACTCACTTTCTTGTAAATACAAGCTTCTCCATAAGTTTGTATAAAACCAAAACTTTTGATCACCTTATCAAAATGTTGATTCCAACTTCGGGATGGTTGCTTCAATCCATAGATGGACCGTTGAAGTTTGCATACCTTGTTAGCATCTTTAGGATCGACAAAACCTTTGGGTTGCATCATATACAACTCTTCATCAATGTCTCCATTGAGGAATGCTGTTTTGACATCCATCTGCCATATCTCATAATCATAATATGCAGCAATTGCTAACATAATCCTCACAGACTTTAGCTTCGCTACAGGTGAGAAAGTCTCATCGTAGTCAACTCCTTGAATTTGTCGAAACCCTTTTGCGACAAGTCGAGCTTTATAGACAGTAATATTACCATCAGCATCTGTTTTCTTCTTGAAAATCCATTTGTTCTCGACAGCCTTCCTACCATCCGTAAGTCCACCAAAGTCCATACTTGGTTTTCGTACATGGATCCAATCTCGGATTTCATGGCTTCTTGCCATTTATTGGAATCTGGGCTCATCATCGCTTCCTCATATGTCGCAGGGTCATCGGTGTTGTCCACCAACATGACACTCATAACGGGATCATACCAATGCAGGTGGTACGAGTTCTCGTTGACTGCGAGGCTCTGTAGCAACTACAACCGAAGTTTCATGATCATCATCATTAGCTTCCTCTCTTATTGGTGCAGGCACCACAGGAACTTCTTCCGGTGTTGCGCTACTCGCAATTTCGAGAGAAGGTTCTACAACCTCGTCGAGTTCTACTTTCCTTCCAGTCACTTCTTTCGAGAGAAATTCCTTCTCTAGAAAGGATCCATTCTTGGCAACGAAGATTTTGCCTTCGGATCTATGATAGAAGGTATACCCAATAGTTTCCTTCGGGTATCCTATGAAGACGCATTTTTCTGCTTTGGGTTCAAGCTTGTCCGGCTGTAACTTCATTACATAGGCTTCGCAACCCCAAACTTTAAGGAACGACAATTTATGTTTCTTCCCAAACCATAATTCATACGGTGTCGTTTCAACGGATTTAGATGGTGCCCTATTTAAAGTGAATGCGGCTGTTTCTAATGCATAACCCCAAAATGATAGCGGTAAATCTGTAAGTGACATCATAGAATGAACCATATATAAGAGAGTCTGATTACGACGTTCGGACACACCATTATGATGTGGTGTTCCCCGCGGTGTCAATTGTGAAAGTATTCCGAATTTCTTCAAATGCTCGCCAAACTCGTAACTTAGATATTCACCTCCACGATCAGAACGTAGAAATTTAATCTTCTTGTTACGTTGATTCTCTACCTCACTTTGAAATTCCTTAAACTTCTCGAAAGTTTCGGACTTATGTTTCATGAAGTATATATACCCATATCTACTCAAGTCATCCGTGAAGATAAGAACATAACGATAACCACCGCGCGATGCTACACTCATTGGACCACACACATCGGTATGAATGATTTCCAATAAGTCCGTAGCTCGCTCCATCATACCAAAAAATGGAGTCTTAGTCATTTTACCCATCAGACATGCTTCGCATCTTTCAAGTGATTCGAAATCAAGTGATTCAAGAAGTCCATCGGAATGGAGTTTCTTCATACGCTTCACTCCAATGTGACCAAGGCAGCGATTACCACATATAGGTCGAGTTATCGCTCGATTTCAAACGTTTAGCCTCAATGTTATTAATATGTGTATTTCCACTATCAAGATTCAATAAGAATAGACCATCTATCAAAGGTGCATGTGCATAAAACATATTACTCATATAAATCGAACAACCATTATTCTCGGACTTAAACAAGTAACCGTCTCGCAATAAACAAGATCCCGATATAATGTTCATGCTTAACGCAGGCACCAAATAACAATTATTTAAGTATAAAACTAATCCCGATGGTTGATGAAGGGGTAGCGTGCCGACCGCGATCTCATCAACCTTTGATCCGTTTCCCACGCGCATCGTCACCTCGTTCTTCGCTAGCTTCCATTTATTCTGCAGCACCTGTTTCGAGTTACAAATGTGAGCAACCGAACCAGTATCAAATACCCAGGAACTACTACAAGTACTAGTGAGATACACATCAATAACATGTATATCGGATATACCTTTCTTCTTGATGTTGCCGTTCTTCAAATCCGCCAAGTACTTTGGGCAATTCCGCTTCGAGGACCTTCTCCCTTGCAAGTAAAAGCACTCGATGTCGGGCTTAGGTCTAGCCTTGGTCTTCTTCGTCATGGTAACTTTCTTACCACCCTTCTTGAAGTGTCCCTTTTGCTTAGACTTGCCTTTCTTGAATTTGGTGTTCTTATTGACCATCAACACTTGGTGCTCTTTCTTGATCTCCACTTCTGCAGATTTCAACACGGCGAAGAGTTCTGGCAACTGCTTGTTCATGTTTTGCATATTGTAGTTCATCACAAAGTTCTTGTAACTTGGTGGTAGTGATTGGAGGACACGATAAATCCCCAAAGCATTAGGGATCACTATACCCAAGCTTTGAAGTTTGTTTGCGTGCCCAGACATCTTAAGCACATGCTCACTGACGGAGCTGCCCTCTTCCATCTTGCAGTTAAAGAACTTTTCAGAAGCCTCATGGCTCTCAATCGCCGCGTGAGTCTCAAATATCAATTTGAGATCACGGACAATATCATGTGGGTCTGAATTCTCAACCCTTTTACAAGCTCGATTCTAAACCATACAAGATAGCACACTTTGAATCGTGGAGTCTTGAGTCTTCCGGCGAGGTAAACATTCTTTACTTCATCGGTAGCGATGGCTGCAGGTGGGCCACCAATGATGCATCCAGACATAGGTCAATTTACCGGCCGTGAGGACAATCCTCAAATTGCGTAACCAATCCGAAGTTGCTTCCATTGTTTTTCAACTTTTCTTTCTCTAGGAACATTAAAATTGATGGTAGGGGCGCCATTGATCTACAACATATTTGCAATATTTTAGACTAAGTTTATGACAAATTGAGTTCTAATTAATAGTTAAATTAATCTAGGTGAACTCCCACTCAAAACAATATCCCTCACATTGTTTTAGTGATCACACGAACCAAATCCACCACATCAACACCGATCATCACGAGAGTTGATGTAGTTTCAATGGCGAACGATCGACATGTTCATCATATTTACTATACGATTCATGCTTTACCTTTCGGTGATCCGTGTTCCGAGACCATGTCTGTACATGCTAGGCTCGTCAAGATCAAACCTTAGTTTCCGCATGAGCAAATCTGGCTTGCTCACGTTGTATACACTTGCGGAATCTAACACACCCGATCATCACGTGGTGCTTCGAAACAACAAGCTTTAGCAACGGTGCTAACTAAGGGTGAACACTTTATGACTTGAAATTCATGTGCATGAGGGATCATCTTATAATTCTAGCGTTGTTAACTAAGCAATACAAGATGCATAAAGGATTAACATCACATGAAATTCATAATATGTGATATGATATGGCCTTTCTTCTTTGTGCTTCCGATCTCCATCTTCAAGCACGAACATGATCTCCATCATCACCGTCATTGCATCAAGGTCAATGACGCTTCTCCATGGTTGTCATCCACCGGCTTCAACTATTACAACTACTTTGAATAGACACGCAGGTCTTAACAAAATTAAAGTCAACCATCTGGCTCCTGCCGGTTGCCAACTTATAATAAGGAACATTGCATACATCAAATATAATCACAATCATGGCCATATCACATCACTGCACACCCCTGCAAAACAAAGTTAGACGCCTCTACTTTCTTTGCATGTTTTACGTGGTTTGGGGCTTTTCAATAAGTGTCGTTCTAACTTACGAACAAGAACCACAACATTGATACTAGTATTGACAATCACCCGTTGTAAATTGAATCTTAACTATGCTGGGAGAAACAGGCACCCGCAAAGCCACTAATGCAATACAAGTTGCATGTCAAGCGTGGAGCAAGTCTCATGAACGATGTCATGTAAGGTTAGCCCGGGTCGCTTCATCCCAACATCCCGCAAGATGCAAAGTACACAAGAAGCAATCGACAATAAAAGCATCAACGCCCACAATGACCATTGTGTTCTACTCGTGCAACAGATCTACATATAGACACGGCTCTGATACCACTATAGGGTTTCGTAGCATGGAAAACAAAAAATTTCTACCGCATACAAACAAACAAGCCAAGATCTATCTACTAGATTGTAGCAACGAGTCGATGGAATAACTCACCCTCGAAGATTCCAAAGTGTTTAACGAGAGCGGATTCTCGTGGGTGATGTAGTCGTACTCTTCCCGATCTCAAGATCGCGTAGACGATCCTTCCGGCGCTGCGTTCCGGCAGCGCTCCCGCAGTCGGTCACACATTTGGTACTCGACGAAGACCTTCCTCTCCCTTGTTCTAGCAGGCAGCGGAGGTTGTAGCACTCTCCTCGCGATTCCGGCAGCACGACGGCGTGGTACCGGAAGTAGAGGGGAGATCTTGCAGGGCTTCGCCTTAAGCCGGAGCGAGTATGGTGGACTATGAGAGAGCTCCTCGACGATCTAGGGTTTAGACACACCAAGGAGGAGGTGCTAGGGTCGACGGCTAGGGCTTGGGACTTGCCCAAGTCGGCGTCTAGGGGAGCCCTAGGCGGCGGCGAGGAGGAGGTGTTAGGAGGCGGCCTGCCCTCCCTTTATAGGTTGGAGGCGCCGGCCAAGGGGAGGGATTCCCTCCCCAACTCGGATCCCTAGTGGGGCGGCGGTGGAGGAGGAACTCCTCCCCAACTCGGTTTCCCACTTCCCTCCACTTCCCAAAATAGCCGTTTGACTTTTCAAATTGGCGTTTGACTTTTCAAACTAGGATTTGATTAAACCCTTTATTTTGTTCAGCGATGACACCTAGTACATGATGCAATCATTCCAACTTGATATGACACATTGATGTACCCTTCCCCTCCGGAGTGCCGGACATTCCAGAACCTTCTAGAACATTCCCGATGAAAACACCGGAACCATTCTCCAACTCCGAAATAGGACTTTCCTTATATGAATCTTATTCTCCGGACCATTCCAGATCTCCTCGTGATATCACGGATCCCATCCGAGGCTCCGAACAACATTCGGTCTCTTACTCATCATTCCATAACTACTCAAACAACGTCGAATCCTTAAGTGTGTCTCCCTACGGTTTGTGAATTATGCGGACATGATCGAGACACTTCTCCGAACAATAACCAATAGAGGAATCTGTAAATTCAGATGGCTCCCACATATTTCTACGATTACTTTGCGATCGAATGAACCACTTACATACGATACCAATTTCCCTTTGTCTCACGATAGTTTACTTATCCGAGGTTATGATCGTCGGTATCTCTGCATACCTAGTTCAACCTCGTTACTGATAAGTACTCTTTTCTCGTTCCCGTGATATGTGATCCCTTGTGAGCCAGTCACATGCTTGCAAGCTAATTGGATAACATTTCACCGAGAGGGCCCAAAGTATATCTATCCGTCATATGGATGGACAAATCCCACTCTTGATCCATGTGTCTCAACCAATACTTTCCGAACACTCAATGCCACCTTTATAGCCACCCGATTCACGGTGTGGTGTTTGATGTCATCAAAGCATCCTTCCGGTAAAGGTGATATGCATGATCTCATGGTCGAAGGAATTAGGTTACTATGTATCAGAAAGCATATAGCAATTGAACTATTAAAATGACTTGATCTTTATGCTACGCTTATCTATAGGAGTATGTCCACCATATCATTCTCCTAACGATATGATCTTGTTGTTAATAACATCTCAATGTTCATGATAGGGAAACCACAATCATTTATTAACCAACAAGCTAGTATTATAAAGAGGCTTTACTAGGGACTCTATTTTAGTTTACAAATCACACAAGTATTAATGTTTCCTTGTTAATACTATTATAGCATGAATGTAAACATTTATCATAAACACAAAGATATAATAATAACTACATTTATTATTGCCTCTAGGGCATATCTCCAACAGCATCACCATTCTATATCATAATTTGCCTCTATTCATTGATATATTTCATATTAAGAGGTGATACTTATGTCTTTTCATCTGTTTTTGCATGTTGGATGATTCTTGGAGGATGAACCGCCGGAGTCAAGTTTCTGATGGAAAAAGAGGTGTTTTGATGCAACTTCGCGAAGATCAGAAAAATACCAGAAAAATTATGGAAAATCATATTTTCCTAGAAGACGAAGAAAGCCAGAAGGGGAGGCGGAGATGAGCCACATGGGGCCCACATCTCCTAGGCGCGGGACACCCCTTGGTCGCACCTACAGGGGGTGTGGCCCACCTGGACCACCTCTGGCTCCGCCCTCTCGCCTATATCTTCCCCTCGAAACCCTAAAACACAGGGAGCGACCATATAAAGATTCCGCCGCCTCTGCGGGGCGGAAAACACCGAGAGAGAAAGAGCTCTCCGGCAGACAGATTTCTGCTGGGGAAATTCCATTCCGGAGAGGGGAGATCATCGCCATCAACACCATCGTCAAGCTAGACTTCATCGAGATCATCATCATCCACACCATCATCTCCACCAGCACCATCATCACCACTCCATCCCGGTGTAACAATTGTGTTGAATACTTGCATAGTCTTAGGGGAAGCTTTCCCGATGTTGATTACTATTGTTGTTGATGTTTGTGAGTGGAACCATTATGTTCAGATTGTTATCCATCACCATATCATCTTTGATCTTGATCCATATGATGTCTTGTGAGTAGTTCATTTAGTTCTTGAGTACATGGGAGAAGTCATGTTGTTAGTACTGGATTTGTGTTGAGATTCTGGATGGAAATGGGTACCCGTCACCCGTTAACCCGCCGGGTACCCGCATCAAATGGAGGAGGGTTTGGTTGGGAAAAAACCCATGGGTCTCTTAATGGTAAAATCTATGACCCAACGGGTCTGGCGGAGGCGGGTATGGAGGTACGAAACCCATACTCGTTAACCCGTAGACCCACCATAGACATGTAGAGCCACATGTCATGTGCTTGTTAGACCTTTTAATTGTGATAAACTTGATGGACATGTACTTTTTATTGTAATATTTGTACTTATTATTGTTAATTGTGATGGACTTGTTAAATCCAACAAGGTGTTGTCAAAATTTTGTACATAATATACAATTTTCTGTTAAATTTGTATGCTCTAGTTCACCTTGACGGGTACCCATCGGGTCATGGGTACCCGTCACGGGGCGGGTCTGGTGGAGTTTAGGACCCGTCGGCGGATATGGAGGCAGGTGGCGGTGGCGGGGAGAGGTGGCGGAGGCGGGTATGGAGGTCACAAACCTGCCTCCATACCCGGCGGGTGCCACCCGTAGTTGAGATATTATTCAATGGTTTAGTATTTAAGTTGTGGTGCTATTCTTCTAGTGGTGTCATGTGAACGTCGACTACATGATACTTCACCATTTATGGGCCTAGGGAAATACATTGTGTATTTGGCTACTAATTGTGGGGTTGCCGGAGTGACAGAAACCTGAACCCCCCGTTAGGACACCATTGCATAAGGGAGCGTAGGATCTCCGAGTTTAGGGTTGTGGTTAGGTTTATATCTTAATTGCTTTCCTGTAATTGTGAATGCTTGCAGGGGGCTTAATCACAAGTATGTATTATTCCAAGTAAGGTCGGTACATTAGCACAGGTTCACCCATACAACACTTACAACACCAAAGAAGACTAGAATTCTCATGTGTCCCCGAGAACGTTTGGTCCTTATAAGTATTTCCACCGGTTTGTCCTTTGCTAAGAAAGGATTGGGCCACTTGCTGCAATTGTTCGTTGTCTTTATTACTTGCAATTTTTTTCCTTGCTTTATCAGAAAACCCCTAAAAATACGTTTGCTAAGTATTTACAGAGATTTCCTGCTCCATACCACTAGTCAACACCTTCTGCTCCTCATTGGGATCGACACTCCTATTTATTGAAAGTACTAAGATACACCCCCTATACTTGTGGGTCATCAAGACTATTTTCTGGCGCTGTTGCCGGGGAGTGAAGCACTATTGAAGAGTGGAATTGGTAAAGTAAACTTCTACTGTGAGTATTGCTTTTTATTTCTGTTTGTTACTTTGTTTTCAATATGGATAACCCACTTGGTTTTCTGTTTGGGAAAACTACTTCCACTGTTAGGGTAGTAGATGAACCACCACCTGTTGAGATAGATCCCTTTAATATACCTATAAGTATTATTGATCGTGTTATGGATAATTATTATTCAGGGGATGGAACTGTCCACCCTGGTGATCATTTGCTTTTTATCCATGAATTATGTGGGTTGTTTATGTGTGCAGGTATCACAACTGAACAGGTGAAGAAGAAGTTACTCTCTATATCCTTGAAATGGAGAGCTGAAGAATGGTATAAGCTTCTAAAGAATGGGCAATCCATGGAATGGAAGTAAATAGTATCTCTCTTTTATTCTAAATTCTATCCTCCCAGTGAAATTCATAAGGATAGGAATCTGATAACTTTTGGCCTCGTGATGGACAGAGTACAGCTCAAGCTTGGGGGAGATTGAAGTTACTACTGCTTAAATGTCCTATTCATGAACTCCCTAACAATATTATTATAAATAACTTTTATGCTAGGCTTTCTCTTCATGATAAAGATTTACTAGATGCTTCTTGTTGTGGATCATTCACACATATGAAGGAAGAAGCTAAATGGGATCTCCTAGACCGTATTCAAGAGAACATTGAAGCTTGGGAGAATGACAAAGGAAGAAAGTCAGGTATAAACTATGATTATGAATGCATTAAATCCTTTATGGGAACTGATGACTTCCATGATATTAGTACTGAGTATGGTATTGATTCCCAAAGTATTTCCAATTGTTTTAAGGCCTTTGCCTCTTACATAGAAATTCCTAAAAATAAGTGGAATAAGTACCATGCACCTTATAAAGATGTTGTTAGTCATGTTCCTATTAGAAGCACTGAAGTTTGTTTATTGATCATATTTTTCCTGAACCTTATGTTGAGAAAATACCTTTCACAACTAAGGTAAATGAGTATTCTATGATGATTAGTGCGAATAACAAAGGTACAAGGAAAACTGTGGAACCTTATGAGCAAATAAATATTGAACCTGTGGTAGCTATTGTGAAAAATCTTGTCACTAGAAATATAGAGGATGAGCACATTGTCTTTTGTGAAGACGCTTCTAATATTATTTCTCATCGTAGTAAAGCTAGAAAAGCTAGTGTCCCTGTGCTTTCTGATAGAATTAGTGATCATTGCTATTATGGTTTATGTGATATTGGTGCTAGTTCTAGTGCTATTCCTTATGAGCTTTATAGGGAAATTATGAATGAGATTGGTCCTTGTGAGCTTGAGGACATTGATGTAGTTATTTACTTTGGTAACAAGGAAACCATTTGCCCTATTGGTATTGTAAGAGATGTGGAGGTCCTTTGTGGTAAGATTAAGTATCCTGCTGATTTTCTAGTGCTTAATTCAGCAGCTAGCAAAACTTGTCCTATCATTTTTGGTAGACCTTTCTTGAACACTTGTGGAGCTATTATAGATTTTAAAAAGGAAACGGTTTTAACTAAGCTTGATGGAGATTCTTATGAGTTTAATTTTTCCAAATTTACTAAAGCTCCTTGTGAAAATAGCTTGCCTAATAAAGATTTCAGGATGGAACAACTTGCTTCTATTGATCCGGTTTATGACCTTAGACCTCTTTTTGGTGATTGTAAGTATGCTCTTTCTGATGATAAAGTTGTTCCCTGTGACAATTATATTGTCAACTTTATTCAAAGTGCTACTGAAAGTTATTATGAGAGAGGGAAACATGGTTTTATGCATCTCAATAATGTTAAGTTTCCCCGTTTTATGTTGAAAGCTTTGAAGTTGCACTTGTTTTGTCTTCCTATGCTAGTGGCTTTTTGTTTCAACAATTTGTTTTCTCATGATACCCCCATGCATAGGAAGTGGGTTAGACTCAAATGTGTTGGATATTTGCTTCTCGATTCTCTCTTTCACTTCAAATATTTATCTCCTATGTGAGCATCTTTGAAACTATCAAGCCTAACTTAAAGGCATTAAAGAAAAGTACTTCTTGGGAGATAACCCAATAGTTTGGTCGAGTCTTGGAAGTTATTATCTCATTAATAACCGCTCCTTATCCTTTTTGTTTTGGTTTTTGTGTCAAGATCAACTACTTTTGAGAAGTAGAGAAGTTGTAAAAAGTGGATGTCCTGGGACAGATTTTTGTGCTGCATTGTGAAAATTCGTGAAGGAGCTCAGTACTTCAGATGGATCTGTATTTTTCTGTGCTTGTTCTCCAAGTTGTTACCCAACTTTCATTAGTTTTGCACTTTTTGATTTGAGCAACATAAGGTTTTCGAAAAAATCAATCTTTACCTTCTGGTCTGTTTTGACAGATTTCTGCCATCATTTGCATTTACCTCTTATATTGATTTCCTTTCAGATTATTTTGGGTTTTTGGAAAGGAGTTGCTACAATAGCTTTTGTTTTGATGGATTTCAGTTGAAGTGTGTACCTAAAGGTTTATTTTTATTTGCACACACTAATGTTGCCATTGAGGTTTGTGTAATGCCCTGTGAGAAAAGGAATTTCCAGGAGAAGTAGAAAAGGAATATGTAGAGTCCGTCTTTGAATAGGTAAAAGTGGTGAAAATAGAAGGTTCGTGAAAACCCTATATTTTTATATTTTTGATGTTTTTATTACGTATGGAAGGTTACGAGTCGAAACAGAGGAGGAAACGGAGGCCAGGGTGGCCACACCCACCCTAGGCGCGGGCCCCAGCTGGTCGCGCCTGAAGGAGGTGTGAGCCCCCTGACCTCCTTCTCCGCCTCATTTTCACACCAGTACCTTCCTTATGCATTGAAACTTCGTAATATATAACCCTAGATCCCCCGAGGTTCATATATCATGTTCTCGTTGTGTTTTGGTTTCAATCTGTTTCTGTCAGGAAATCTTCTGAAAGTTTAGAGCACCATGGTCTCTGCCAACGACAAAGGCAAGGAGCCTGAGGAAGATGATCCTCAAAACCCCAAGGAGGAGGAGATTTTGGTAGGGGATGAAGAAGACATGGAGGAGGAAGAGCATCCGGACACCTGCACTACCGTCGCAAGCATTGGAGTGGTGGCAAATCCTACCAAGCTTAGGAGGACAGCACGGATGTCTACAGAAGGGAAACCTCCATGTCTTGTCTTTGTTCCACGGTCACCTCCTCCACGAACCAACAACCCTTTCCATACTCTTATACATGAGCAACAATACCAATAGGTGCCCAAAGGGAACTTGCCCTCGGTTTGGGATCTGCCTCGCTCTAACCATGTAGGGAAGGAACACACTAAGAAAGAAGAGTGGGGAAAGAATAGCAAGGACTAGGACTCTCGATCCGATATGATCATGAGCCGCATTGAGCAAAATTCGGAGTTGATTTGTACTCTAACCTTCGAGATTGAGGATTTGAGTAAACTGATTGAGGAGCATATCAAGAGAACACCGCCACCACCGAAGGAGTAATCCATCATCAGGTTTGGCATCCCCTTGGCTTGTTCCAAGCTTGGGGGAGTGTCGCGGTATCACATCATTATCTTTTATCCTTTACCTTTTTAGTAGATTCGTATCTTTGGTAGAGAAGTTATCTTATAGGTTGGTTTGCATTGTGGAAGTATCTCTCCTTTAGTTGATTATCTATGTATCCCTTGGTGTGAGTGCCTTTATGGAATATTAATGAGAACTTTCATCTTTTACTTTTTGCACTTCTTATTTTAGTTTGCAATCTCTATTATATGATTGATCTTGTTGATCAGTATTGGTATCACTTTGGGAGCATCAAGTAGATCTAAATTGGTTTTGGCAAACCGAGCTCTGGTCAGTAGCAACACTTTTTGAGGTTTGAAAGGAAAAGAGAAAAAGCTTACAGGTATTTTGTATCTTTTATTTTCTTTCTTGATTGGCTCATAAGCTTAGTATTCTTTATTTAAGATCTTTTGTGTCTTCAAGGAAGATTGCATGTTTGGCTTTATCACTTGTAGGTTTGCTTGTTTCCTTCAACTCTTTTGCTTGCTTCTAGCCTTGCTAGCCAAAAACCTGTTTTGAGAAGGCATACTTCTCATGCATCCAACCCCTTGAACCAAACTTGTGCCATTTGTGTCCACCATATCTACCTATTAGCATTATTGCTATTCCAAGCAAATTCTCAAGTTTCATCTATCTTTCGAATTAAATATTATTTTGTTATGTGAAAACTAGTTAGTAAAGCTCTCATGACCTTGATGGCACACCTTATTTTTCTTGCCCCTAATAAACTTAAACCATTGTGTCATCGAAGTTGTATATGCTTGCATCTATACGTTGGGATTAGCAGAACCGTGTTGTCACGGGGAACGCTTTCAACACATATGGATACATATCCAGTTGATATCATGCTCTTTTGTTTGCGGATGTCGTCGGTGTGAAATAAAAGGGGAGCTTGTAAGTCCATGGAGTTATGTATGTGTGTTAGAGAAACGCCTGGGCCGCTAGCCTAAGCCATGCCTAATCATGGTGGAAACTTGCAGCATAACCATAGTGAGCAATCTGTGAAGCATCCTCAATAAAAACCTGTGCAAATAGCAAATAAAAAGATCGCCGAGATGCTCACTGTCTGCTTGCCTTGTCATTTTGATTATGGGATAGCTCCTGTATCATGTGCAAGGGGTACCCCGTTGGCGGTTCTTTATGATACACATGTATTTACAATGACAAGAACTTACCGGTAACTAAAATTGAGTAGCATGAGGAGCGTCCCTCGTACTCAAGGGACATGAGATTGCCAACTTATATTTCGTCAAGCATATACTCCATCTTTGTTAACTTTAACCTTAATCACCTCAAGATGCTTATGATAGGGGCAATGAGGGCTCAAAGCTAGTAAGTACCATAATCTTTTGGAAGCTCTTTATGAACTTGAAATCCCTACTTCCCTCTATGAAGGGTCTTTCTTCTATTTCTAAGTTGAGTCAGTAAACCTTTTTCCTCTCTATCTCCAGCAAGCATTTGAGTTGTTGGGTTTCAATCATTCATATGATAATTTATTCAATCATGTTCTTTATCTTCCTTGAGTGCACACGACTCTTATCTATTGAGTATTAGTTTGAAAGCCATCATTGTGAAAAATCTTTTATGTTTGAGCAATTGTGAAAAACTTCTTCAAAAGCTTTTTGTGAAACTGTTTGCCAGCTGTTCTCTGGATAAGAACAAAGTTTGCCAATTCCAATTATGATTTATCTTTATGAATCTCTATTGTGACTCTTGTACTTGTTGCAAGCTAAGTTATATAATGGTGAGTTGCTTTCTTCTATGAGTTGTGCAAGGGTAAGGGTGATGTTTCTTGTCCGTATTCTTTTTATCGACACTTCACTCCATAAATCTGTGGACATGTTTACTGATCTCAGTTTTCGCTTGGGGACAAGCGAAGGTCTAAGCTTGGGGGGAGTTGATACGTCCAATTTGCATCACCATTCTATATCATAATTTGCCTCTATTCATTGATATATTTCATATTAAGAGGTGATACTTATGTCTTTTCATCTGTTTTTGCATGTTGGATGATTCTTGGAGGATGAACTGCCGGAGTCAGGATTGTGATGGAAAAAGAGGTGTTTTGATGCAATTTCGCGAAGATCAGAAAAATACCAGAAAAATTATGGAAAATCATATTTTCCCAAAAGATGAAGAAAGCCAGAAGGGGAGGCGAAGATGGGCCACAGGGGGCCCACACACCCCCAGGCGAGGGCCACCCCTTGGCCGCACCTACAAGGGGTGTGGCCCACCTGGCCCACCTCTGGCTCCGCCCTCTCGCCTATATCTTCCCCTCGAAACCCTAAAACACGGGGAGCAACCACAAAAATATTCCGCCACCTCTGCGGGGCAGAAAACACCGAGAGAGAAAGAGCTCTCTGGCAGGCAGATTTCTGCCAGGAAAATTCCTTCCCGGAGAGGGGCGATCGTCGCCATCAACACCATCGTCAAGCTAGACTTCATCGGGATCATCATCATCCACACCATCATCTCCACCAGCACCACCATCACCACTCCATCCCATTGTACCAATTGTGTTGAATACTTGCATAGTTCTTAGGGGAAACTTTCCCGGTGTTGATTGCTATTATAGTTGATGCTTGTGAGTGGAACCATTGGATTATTGTTTATGTTCAGATTGTTATCCATCACTATATCATCTTTGATCTTCATCCATATGATGTCTTGTGAGTAGTTCGTTTAGTTCTTGAGAACATGGGAGAAGTCATGTTGTTAGTAGTGGATTTGTGTTGAGATATTATTCAATGGTTTATATTTAAGTTGTGGTGTTATTCTTCTAGCGGTGTCATGTGAACGTCGACTACATGATACTTCACCATTTATGGGACTAGGGGAATGCATTGTGTATTTAGCTACTAATTGTGGGGTTGCCGGAGTGGGAAACATGAACCCCCGTTAGGACACCATTGCATAAGGGAGCGTAGGATCTTAGAGTTTAAGGTTGTGGTTAGGTTTATATCTTAATTGCTTTCCTATAGTTGCGGATGCTTGCAGGGGGGTTTAATCACAAGTATGTATTAGTCCAAGTAAGGTCGGTACATTAGCACAGGTTCACCCACACAACACTTACAATACCAAAGAAGACTACTCAGATATTTGAAGCGAAAGCACTTGACAGAATTCCCATGTGTCCTCGAGAACGTTTGGTCCTTATAAGTATTTCCACCGGCTTGTCCTTTGCTAAGAAAGGATTGGGCCACTTGCTGCAATTGTTCTTGTCTTTATTACTTGCACTTTATTTCCTTGCTTTATCAGAAAATCCCTAAAAATCCATTTTCTAAGTATTTACAGAGATTTCCTGCTCCATACAACTAGTCAACACCTTCTGCTCCTCGTTGGGATCGACACTCCTATTTATCAAAAGTACTATGATACACCCCCTATACTTGTGGGTCATCAAGACTATTTTTTGGCGCCATTGCCGGGGAGTGAACCGCTATTGAAGAGTGGAACTGGTAAAGGGAACTTCTACTATGAGTATTGCTTTTTATTTCTGTTTGTTACTTTGTTTCCAATATGCATAACCCACTTGGTTTTCTGTTTGGAAAACTACTACCACTGTTAGGGTAGTAGATGAACCCCCACCTGTTGAGATAGATCCCTTTAAGATACCTACAAGTATTATTGATCGTGTTATGGATAATTATTATTTAGGGGATGGAACTTTGCACCCTGGTGATCATTTTCTTTTTATCCATGAATTATGCGGGTTATTTAAGTGTGCAGGTATCACAACTGAACATGTGAAGAAGAAGTTACTCTCTATATCCTTGAAAGGGGAGGAGGTTGATCCCTCAAAGAAGAGGAAGGGCGACGACGCCGAGGCGCCCGCTGAGGGCGCGAAGAAGAAGAAGAAGGGAGATGATGTCATCATTGTCTTGGATGAGCCGGCCAATGCGCCAAGTGAAGCTCCGATTGGAGTGGACATGGCCGCAAAGGACGACGTGGACGCGGGGTCGCAGCAGGTGGAGCCAGTGGCTCTGGTCGGGGCGTCAGAACCCACGACAAGTGCTTTAGGAGCGGCGGTGGCGACCTTCCCTCGCTTCATGTCAAAGGCCTCCACTATGAGTGTCGCGGCGCAGTCGCCTCATGTATCCGAGATATTGGGCTCGGATGTCGAGCAGCGTCGTGGGCGCAGGACCTTCATGCTGCCATCGGTGGACGTGGTCGAGCTGCACAATATGCTGGGCGCATCTATTCAGGTATGTCTAGTCCCCGAGGATCTGCTCGCCGAATTTCAGCGGGTAGATTCTTATTGCTTTTTATTGTCTAGTCCCCGAGTGGCTAGTCGCTGAACTTCAGCGGCTAGGCACTTAGAAAAAATTTCGATGTCCAGTCCCTGAGTGGGTGGTCACTGAATTTCTTTCGTCTTTGTAGGGCCTCCAGCATGAATCTGCGGAGCGCCTGGCCGCCAAGGAACGTCTGGAGCGCGACCTCCGATCCATGCAGGAGGTGAACCAACAACTGCAGACGACCGTGGGTAGGTGTTCGAACTACCTTCTCCATTCCTTGCTTGTGCTTGATTGGGGTCTCACCCATGATTTGCTGCAGAGGGGCATTCTGCCGCGGTTGCCAAGGCCTGCGAGGGTTTTGTTCCGACCGGCGAGTTGGAGGCTACCCAGTCGTCATTGACCGCCGTAGAGAAGCGGGTTGCCGAGCTGGAAAAGAAGCTCAAGGCCGCCAAGACGGAAGCGAGCTCGGCGGAGGATAGGGCCAAGGTTGTTGTCGCTGCCACGGCCGACGAGCGGAAGGTTTCCGACGCTCTTGTCGCAGGGCTGTAGGATGATTTGTCGGGTCTTCAAGATTTCATCACGGGGAGCTATCGTCCCCTCATTGGTGAGTTCCTGAGACTTGTGGTTGTTGTGTCAGCGAGTCCCCGAGCATGCGGGTCGCTTATGCCGACGAGTCCTCGAGTGGGTGAGCCCGGAGTTGTGCGTCCTTCTGACGCTAAATTGTTGTTGATTGCAGGGAAGATACTCGATGACAAGCCCGAGGCGCAGACGTATGATGCTAGGCAGTGCGTCACCATGCTGGTGGATTCTGCCGCCCTCTCGGCGACTTGCATTCACACGTATCTCCAGGAGATATCACCCACAGAAGTGATTCCGAGCGAGGTCACGGAGGTGTGGCGCTACATGGAGAGGGTGCCGACGATGGTCGAGTACATGTCGCGGTCGGCCTTCCGCCGCGGGTCCGCGACTGTGTTGAGCCTTGCGCTTGCGCACTTCCCCGACGACTTCGACCTTGACGACATCACTAGCGGGTACCCATCGGCGACCGGCTCGGTGGAAATTGCCAAAGTCCTGAAGTTGACCGCGAAGGAAGTTGTGTACTCCGAGCGGGTGCTGGCGATGGGCGACCTCCTGCCATACTAGGAGGCGGTCGTTGCTCCGAACGACGCCGAGCCTACGCACCGCGACTTCAAGATGGAGCAGCCGTTCCGGTCGGTGATGTTGGGTAGCTTGACGACGTACCCGTTGAAACCGTGGGTCCCCTTCATCTGCGTTCGTGGTGGCGGTGGCGTGTCGTCTTTGAAGCCTGCGGAGTAGATAGCTTGTCGATTGGCATCAGTATAAATAAGTGTATCTCTGCCCTTGTAAGTGAACAATATTTTGTTGCCGTAGGGAATGGAAGTATGCTTGAGTCAGTTTTGATTTGGGTTTGTATTGTTTTGTTGTGCGAGTCCCCGAGCGTGTCAGCCCTTTAATGGGGTTTACCTCATGTTTTTCTGTGTATGTTTGTTTGTATACTATTAATTAGTTGAGGTTGACTCGCCGTGGCTTGGGAAGCCAGTCGCTTGGCGACCCCAAGGGGTGCTCTGTACTTAGGCGTTTTCCCGGATGCGAACGGGGTCGGTTGGACGAGTCCCTGAGCGTCGTACTTAGCCGTTCTAGTCGCATGCCCAAGGTAGGTGAGGATAGAGCATGTTTTACTTGGCGCGTCACTCCGCCTGACTCAAGGATCCAGTCACATGGCGAGTCCAGGGCACGCTCTCATACTTGGTGTGTTCCCGAGCCGCGTAGGTTTGGACTGGCGTGAGTCCCCGAGCGTGGTACTTGACCATTCGAGTCGCTGCGCCGAGGATGCGGAGGACCAGGTCGCTGTGATAAGCGAGTGTTGTTGTCTTGGCCCAACGATCCAGTCGAGCGGGGCGACTCTTAAGGGGGCTCCGGGTTGGTGTTTTTCGTGGACGATGCAAGGCCCAAATTTCGTCGATGCCCTTGCATCGCACTACTTGGTCGTGCCGGTCACGCAGCCAAGGGTTGACTTCCGTGATTAGCGTAATGCAGTATTTATGAGTGCGAATGGCACGAGAGTTGGAGAGTAGACGCAATTTGTGCGAGTTGAATAGTTTTATTGCATGGTGGGGGGAATACATGTCAGAGTTCTAGGTGTAGAACTTCCTTAGGAGGTTTACATTCCATGGCCGCTTGACATCGAGTTGTCTGTCGCCTCGGACGTCGATGAGTTAGTAGGCGTCGTTGCCAAGGACTCGCCCTATGACGAGTGGTCCTTCCCATGGGGGAGAGAGCTTGTGCGTGCCCTTCTTGTCCTGGATCAGTCGCGGGACCAGTTCGCCCTCCTAGAAGGTGCGAGTCCGGACTTGGCGGCTGTGGTAACGGCAGAGTCCTTGCTGGTAGATGGCGGTGCGTGAGCGAGCCAGGTCGCGTGCTTCGTTGAGTTGGTCGACCCTGCCTTGGCGTGCGAGCTTGTTGTCGACCTCCGCATAGTTGACGACACGAGGCGAGTCATGCTCGAGGCCAGTCAGCATGACAGCCTTGGCGCCGTACACCATGAAGAAGGGCGTTAACCCAGTCGATCGATTGATGGAGGTGCGGATGCCCCAGATAACGGAGGGGAGCTCTTCGACCCAGCATCTCGGAGTTAGCTCGAGGGGAACTTGCAGTCATGGCTTGCGGCCGTGGAGGATGCTCTGGTTGGCGCATTCCGCCTGGCCGTAGGACTCCGGGTGGACGACTGAAGCGAGGTCGAGCCGTATGTTGTCTCCTCGCAGTATTCTGCCATGGCGCCCTTGGCAAAGTTGGTGCCATTGTTCGTGATGATGTTGTGTAGGAATTCGTAGCGGTAGATGAGCTCGCAGAGGAATTTGGCCGCGGTCTTCCCGTCGCACTTGTCGACCGGCTTGGCCTCCACCCACTTGGTGAATTTGTTGACTGCGACTAGGAGGTGGGTGTAGCCGGAGGGGGCCTTCTTGAAGGGGCCCACCATGTCCATGCCCCATACGGCGAATGGCCAGGTGATGGGGATGGTCTTAAGCGCCGAGCTGGGTACGTGCATCTTGTTGGCGTACTTCTGGCACCCGACACAGCGTTGGACGATGTCGACCGCGTCGGCATGCGCGGTGAGCCAGTAGAAGCCGTGTCGCATGGCCTTGGCAACTAGGGACCTGGCGTCGGCGTGGTGGCCGCAGTTGTTGGCGTAGATGTCTTGGAGGATCTTGCGTCCTTCCCCAGGTTGCATGCAGCGTTGGAACACGCCTGTTATGCTACGCTTGTGGAGCTCGCCGTTGATGATGACGAAGGATTTGCAACGACGCACGATCATGCGTGCCTTAGTCTCGTCTGCTGGCAGGGTTCCGCCCTCTAGGTAGGCGATGTACGGCGCGGTCCAGTCGCTAGGTTTAGCGACCATGGCGACCAGGGCAGGCTCTGGTTGCAGCGGGATCCCGAGGTCGATCTCCTTCAGAGGAGAGACGGAGGGCTTGTGGATGGTGTCGAGGAAGACGCTGGAGGGTGGTGTTAGTCAAGCCGACCCGATGCGAGAGAGGGCGTTAGCCTCCTCGTTCTTGCGCCGGTCGATCCACTCGACGGAGTAGCCGGCAAAGTGGGCCCCCAGCTGGTCCACTGCTTGGTGGTATGCCGCCATGGTAGGAGAGACGACATCGCAGGTGCCAGCGACTTGCGCGGCGACGAGGTCAGAGTCGTCATAGCATCATAGGCGATTGGCGTTCATCTCCTTGGCGGCTCGCATGCCGTGAAGGAGGGCCTCGTACTCGGACATGTTGTTAGTGCAGGGGGTGAAGTCGAGGTACAACATGTAGCGGAGCTTGTCGCCTTTGGGGGAGGTGAGTATGATTCCTGCCCTGGTGCCGTCGTGTTCTTGGACCCGTCAAAGTGGAGCGACCAGTAGTGGAGGTACGACAACTTCGTTGGCTGTTGCGCCTCCTCCCAGTCAGCGAGGAAGTCCGCCAGAGCCTGCGACTTGATCGCCTTGCACGGCTCGTACTTGATGTTGTGGACGCCGATCTCGACGGCCCACTTGGCGACTCGCCCAGTCGCCTCGCGTTTGTGGATGATGTCATGCAACGGCGCGGAGGAGAAGACCGTGATTGGGTGCTCCTGGAAGTAGTGTGGTAGCCGCCGCTGGGCTGGGAAGACCGCGTACACCAGCTTTTGGTATTGCGGGTAGCGTTGTCACGATTTGGTGAGGACCTCACTGATGTAGTAGACTGGGCATTGTATGGAGTGCTCCTTGCCCTCCTCTGGTCGCTCGACTATCATGACGGCGCTGATGACTCGCTCGGATGCCGCGACGAACACGAGCATCGGCTCCTTGTCGATGGGGGCGACGAGTAACGATGCCGCGAGTAGCACTTCTTTGAGTGCATGGAGCGCGTCGTCTGCCTCCTAGTCCCACCAGAACATGGGGTTCTTGTGTATTAGGCGGTAGAGGGTCATTTGTTGGGGATATGCTATATGGGTATCCTCATAGCATGTCTCTTATTCGGATAACCCGGGTGGCCCACAGTTGGTAGCATGGACCATGGCCTTCTGGGCGGCCCAGTTAGATGGATCCAGAAGGGAGGCCCATGCCGGATAAAGGAAGGCTACGGAGGAATCACCGACATACCCGGAGCGTTGGAGTGCAAGACACGCTAGACTAGTTGTAAGCAGTGTAGGACTCTGTAACCTGTCCGGCTAGGAATTTCCCTGTAACCCTAGGACCTAGCGACTATATAAGTCGAGCCTATGGGAGCCTTTAGGGCATGATAACTTAGACTCTATAGTCACCTCGCACAGCGAACCAATCCCTGTAACTCGGCGATTTGCCCTTATAGTGATTTATAGCAGGAGTAGGATTCCGCTACCGTTGTCGGATTTGAATCTCGGTAAGCTGTGTTACCTCGTACCCGTCAACCGTCCGCCTTACCCCACGTCTCTAAACACGCACTGCGAGGACCCCTCCATGGCGTACTCGTCGGCAATACCACGACAATTGGCGCCCACCGTGGGGCAAGAGGCGCTTCAGGCTCTTCAGCGGGCGAGGACCAAGATCTTCGCGGGAATCGGCGAAACCGTAGCCATCAGTTGTGTTCTCTTCTCCGGCAATGTTCCGACCATCCCTCCCAACGAATTCTGGATCCCGAGAAGACAAACCCTACGCGATGCTCGATCGTCCCCATCGGAGATATCCATCTCTTCATCGACGAAACTGACTCGGGCACTAGTTCCCCCGGAGTCGGAGGAGCGTCAAGACCCGCACGGACCGCCTATGGGCAGGATACGTTCGCGGAAGGATCGATGTCGGATCTCTCCTCGGAGTTTGCTGGCAAAGATCGGAAAAATTCAAGGCCCACCCAAACCGCCCCTGTGCAGGATATAATGGTGGAAGATCGCTGCAAGTCCGCCGGCTTTGTCCGTGCGTCTGGACAGCAGAGATCCAAGTTCGTCGGAGTGGTGACCATCTTCGATCTGGCGTGCTGTGTTCAGAGAGAGGGCGAAAACCCCCGCGATTACCTTGCCAGGTCTATGTATACGGGCCGATCTGGCGCATTACACCAATGATGATGCCATGTATCACTTTGTGGAAGGACTGGACCAAGGTACGCTTCTCCGGCATTCTCTAAGGCGGCAGCAGGCTCCAGGATGCCTCACCTTCGAAATCATGGTGAACACCATCAAAAACTACGCGGAGGCTGAGGAGGCAGCTCAGACATCCCTCGCGCTCATTGATAGAGCCCCTCCGCCTCTGCCCCCGCCGCCACCGCCTCCAGCCGCTATCGCCGCAGCTACGCCACTGCCTCCAGTCATCGTCGCTGCTGCTGCACCTCCACCCCCATCATCGAGGAAGCCCCGGCACCCTCTGACTCCGTGATTGACACGCTCTACGCTAACTTCAGCGTAGATTTGGAGGAGATAGACTTCAGCCCGGAGGAGCTAGACTCTACCATGCAGGAGATGGAGGAGGATTACAAGCGTGACGAGTAGGCCAACAACGCCGTCATGTCCCGAGAGGTGTTCGTTACCATTGGGATGACGATGAATGAAGATCAACCCAGACGAGATCCGCCTACAGCGCTGGACAAAGGGAAGGGACCACCTGTTGCTGCCGACAATGATCGTGCAACGGTCATGCGCCCTCCGCCTAACCCAGTGCAGCAGTCATAGGAACTCGGCACCGGTCCGAGCAACAACAACACCGCAAACCCACCGCCTCCGGCATCTATGTCTGTTGCGGCCCAAGTCACTCCAGATGATAGAGTGATGTACGGCAATTTTCTCGTCCAGCCCATGACCGTGGCTCATATTCACAATGTCGTCCAGCTCAACGAGAAGCGCCAGTAGCTGCTGGAGGAAGCGCAGGCCATCGCGGAGCAAGGCGCAAAGCTAGATCTAGATCTGGCCAACGCGCAGAAGTCAATAGAGAAGGCTAGAGCAATGGAGGCCGAGTACAAGACTCTGCTGCAATAGCAGAAGGCTAAGAAAGCTCCGGCTCGCGTCATCAACGATCCTGGTGTATGGCGAAACCTAGGATGGACTCCCTCAAAGCCGGCACAGGCCAAGCCATATATTAACAGTGAAGGCAGGCAGGTGATGCCCACTCCTCTTCTCAACCTCGCTGTCGCCAAGACCCTTCTGGAGCAGGATAGATCACTCAAAGCAGTGAACCAGGTCTATGACCTAGTGGCCAAGGCGGTGAAACAGCAGGAAAGTCCACCTCTCAGAGGCTTGAGTCTGACCCAACATTTTTCTAGTCTAGCCAGCATAATCCGACAAGGGACATATCTCCACTTGATGTCGGGTCTCAGACGGGTTTGTTAGAACAAAGACGGAGGGATGCGTGCAACAGGACGGATGCTATCCCCATATCCTCCAACCATGGGGGCAAGGCCCAACCTCATCGCCCATCGCCACCACCCCATTCCCCCTAACATCGCGAAGATACCAAGGCTCACCATCGCACGGATATGCCTCCGCCAAGGTAGAGCAGCATCGTCATCCGCGACAACACAGAGCAAACCCGTCATGACGGAGAGCGCAACCAAGGACACAAGAGCAGGTCGCGCCACGATCCTCCGCATCCGACAAGCAATCGCAACAAGCGTGAGGCATCGTAGGAGGGTAATAGCAAGCAGGCTAACCCACCGCCACCTCCGCCTCCATCGCCACCAAGCAGCCACCATGGCGGAGGAGGCCCGCGTCGTTCACGCAGCCCATCCCCTGATGGCAAGAACAAGAAAAGAAGCCCGGAGCCATACGATGCACGTTCGAGTCTGAACAAGATCCATAAGGCCCGGGAAGGACCATACCTGGGACCACGTTGCTTTGGACCTGTGATACGGTCCGTAACTTACCCCAAAGGTTTCCGGATTGACAAGACCATCAAGCCCTATGACGGCACCGCCAAGCCAGCTACGTGGTTGCGGGACTACAACAACACGGTGGAGATCGCCGGGGGTAACCCCAACATCGCCGTCAAGTACCTCCCATTGATGTTGCCGGGCACGGCCCGCCAATGGATTGATGACTTGCCGGAAAGATCCATCTGCAATTGGTTGGACATGCAAGAAGTGTTCACCAAGAACTTGGAGGGTACGTACAAACGTCCCTGCACTGTTGGAGATCTACAGCGGTGCGTGCATGAGAAAGACGAGACATCTCGCGCCTACCTCTCTCGCTGGCTGGATATGAAGAATTATTGCGCAGGAGTGCACGCTCAGACCGCCATGGCCGCCTTCATCGATGGGTTGGAAAGGGGCATGTTGCTCCGACATAAGCTGAAGCGCTGGCAGGACAATCACCAGCTAGATCTGAACCAGATGATTCAGTTGGCCAGTGAGTTCGCAGCTGCCGACGATGATGCTCGTGGCTCCCTGCCGGCAATGGCCATTCCAACTCAGGCTCGAAGGAACAGCAGCACAAAGCGGAAGCTGTAGGGGTTCGTAGCATGGAAAACAAAAAATTGTACCGCATGCACACAAACAAGCCAAGATCTATCTACTAGATTGTAGCAACGAGTCGATAGAAGCACTCACCCTTGAAGATTCCAAAGCGGTTAACGAGAGCAGATTCTCGTGGGTGATGTAGTCGTACAACTGCCGATCTCAAGATCGCGTAGACGATCCTTCTGGCGCTGCGTTCCGGCAGCGCTTCCGCAGTCGGTCACACATTCGGTACTCGATCAAGACCTTCCTCTCCCTTGTTCCAGCAGGCGGTGGAGGTTGTAGTTCTCCCTCACGATTCCGGCAGCACGACAGCGTGGTGTCGGAAGTAGAGGGAAGATCCCGCAGGGCTTCGCCTAAGCCGGTGCGAGTTATGGTGGATCTAGGGTTTCCCGGTAATCTATGGTTTACAAGACCGGGAGGAGGAGGAGGTGTCAGCAGCGGCTAGGGCGGCGGCGATGGACCCGGCAATGGCAAGCGGCGAGCGGCAATGGCGAGGCGGCGATGCGGCAAGGAAAGGCGGCGACTTGGTGCAGGGAGGGATATGGCTTGGTTTTTTGGGGCATCCCTCCCCCTCTATTTGTGATAGGGGGGGGCAGCCTTGGGAGGGATGGGTTTGAATCCAAACCCAAACCCAAGTTGGATTGAGAGAAGGACTCGTTCCTTCTTCCACTAGGAAATCATTGTTCCACTTTGACTTTTCAAACTCCCGTTTGACTTTCAATTTAGAGCTTTAATTCTCTCTCACAAATGCTCACACAAAGTGACCTAGGATATGATCCAATCATTCCACTTACCCATGACACATTCATGAACCATTCCCCTTCCGGACCGGTGAACCTTCTAGAACCTTCTAGAATCTCTCCGATGAAAACATCGAAATCATTCCCGAACCCCGGAATCGGACTTTCCTTATATGAATCTTATTCTCCGGACCATTCTGGATCTCCTCGTGATATCCCGGATCCCATCCGAGACTCCGAACAACATTTGGTATCCCTACTAACATTCCATATCTACTAAACAACATCGAATCCTTAAGTGTGTCTCCCTACGGTTCGTGAATTATGCGGACATGACCGAGACACTTCTCCAATCAATAACCAATAGAGGAATCTGGAAATTAATATGGCTCCCACATATTTCTATGATTGCTTTGCGATCAAATGAACCACTTACATACGATACCAATTTCCCTTTATCTCACGATAGTTTACTTATCCGAGGTTTTGATCGTCGGTATCTCTGCATACCTAGTTCAACCTCGTTACCGATAAGTACTCTTTTCTCATTCCCGTGATATGTGATCCCTTGTGATCCAGTCACATGCTTGCAAAGCTAATTGGATGAAATTCCACCGAGAGGGCCCAGACTATATCTATCCGTCATATGGATGGACAAATCCCACTCTTGATCCATGTGTCTCAACCCATACTTTCCAAACACTCAATGCCACATTTATAGCCACCCAGTTATAGTGTGGTGTTTGATTTCATCAAAGCATCCTTCCGGTGATGGTGATTAGCATGATCTCATGGTCGAAGGAATTAGGTTACTATGTATTAGAAAGCTTATAGCAATTGAACTATTAAAATGACTTGATCTTTATGCTACGCTTATCTATAGGAGTATGTCCATCATACCATTCTCCTAAAGATGTGATCTTGTTATTAATAACATCTCAATGTTCATGATCGAGAAACCACGATCATCTATTAATCAACAAGCTAGTATTATAAAGAGGCTTTACCAGGGACTCTAATTTAGTTTACAAATCACACAAGTATTAATGTTTCCGGTTAATACTATTATAGCATGAATGTAAACATTTATCATAAACACAAAGATATAATAATAACCACTTTTATTATTGCCTCTAGGGAATATCTCCAATAGTCTCTCACTTGCACTAGAGTCAACTAATCTAGATTACATGGTAATATACCGAACACCCATGGCGGTTTGGTGTTGGTCATGTTTTGCCCTCAGGAGAGGTTTAGTCAATGGATCCGCCACATTCGGATCTGTGTGTACTTTGCAAATCTTTATGTCACCATCTTGGACATGTTCTCGAATAGCGTGAAAACGTAGCTTGATATGCTTCAGCTTCTTGTGTGACCTTGGTTCTTGCGCATTGGCTATGGCGCCCATGTTATCATAATAGATAGACATTGGGTCCAGCGCACTTGGAACCACACCGAGCTCTGTAATGAATTCTTTCATCCATATTGCCTCTTGTGAAGCCTCCTAAGCAGCTATGTATTCTGATTCAGTTGAAGATCTCGCCACAATGCTTTGCTTTGCACTCCTCTAGCTAACTGCTGCACCATTCAAAGTAATACGCATCCAGATTGAGATTGAGAATCATCCGGATCGGTGTTCCAACTAGCATCGCTGTAACCATTAACAACGAGTTGTTCATCACCTCCATAATAACCATATCCTTAGTTCTTCTCAAGTACTTAAGGATGTTTTTGACCGTTGTCCAATGATCCACTCCTAGATCACTTTGATATCTGCTAGTCAAACTAACAACATATGCAATGTCGGGTCTTGTACATAGCATGGCATACATAAGAGATCCTATGGCTGAGGCATAGGGAGTCCTACTCATCCTTTCTATATCTTGTGCCATTGCAGGACTTTGAGTTTTACTCAAGGTCATATTGGGCAACATGGGCAAGAACCCTTTCTTGCTATATTCCATTTCAAACCTCTTTAGAACTTTGTTCAAATATGTACTCTGTGACAATGATATTAGGTGTCTCGATCTATCTCTATAAATCTTTATGCCTAATATGTAAGCTGCTTCGCCAAGATCTTTCATTGAAAAACTATTATTCAAATAATCCTTGACACTATAAAGAAGGTCTACATCATTCCCAATCAACAATATGTCATCTACATATAGTATTAAGAATGCTACAGAGCTCCCACTCACTTTCTTGTAAATACAAGCTTCTCCATAAGTTTGTATAAAACCAAAGCTTTTGATTATCTTATCAAAATGTTGATTCCAACTTCGGGATGCTTGCTTAAATCCATAAATGGACAGTTGAAGTTTGCATACCTTGTTAGCATCTTTAGGATCGACAAAACCTTTGGGTTGTACCATATACAACTCTTCATCAATGTCTCCATTGAGGAACGCCGTTTTGACATCCATCTGCCATATCTCATAATCATAATATGCAGCGATTGCTAACAAAATCCTCACAGACTTTAGCTTCGCTACCAGTGAGAAAGTCTCATCGTAGTAAATTCCTTGAATTTGTAGAAACCCTTTTGCGACAAGTCGAGCTTTATAGACAGTAATATTACTATCAGCATCTGTTTTCTTCTTGAAAATCCATTTGTTCTCGACAGCCATCTGGCCATCTGGTAAGTCCACCAAAGTCCATACTTGGTTTTCGTACATGGATCCAATCTCGGATTTCATGGCTTCTTGCCATTTATTGGAATCTGGGCTCATCATCGCTTCCTCAAATGTCGCAGGGTCATCAGTGTTGTCCACCAACATGACACTCATAACGTGATCATACCAATCAGGAGTGGTACGAGTTCTCGTTGAACTGCGAGATTCTGTAGTTACTTCAACCGTAGTTTCATGATCAACATCATTAGCTTCCTCTCTTATTGGTGTAGGCGCCACAGGAACTACTTTCGGTGCTGCGCTACTCGCAAGTTCGAGAGAAGGTTCAACAACCTCGTCGAGTTCTACTTTCCTTCCAGTCACTTCTTTCGAGAGAAACTCCTTCTCTAGAAAGGATCCATTCTTGGCAACGAAGATTTTGCCCTCGGATCTATGATAGAAGGTATACCCAATAGTTTCCTTCGGGTATCCTACGAAGACGCATTTTTCCGCTTTGGGTTCAAGATTGTCGGGCTGTAACTTCTTTACATAAGCTTCGCAACCCCAAACTTTAAGGAACAACAATTTAGGTTTCTTACCAAACCATAATTCATACGGTGTCATTTCAACGGATTTAGATGGTGCCCTATTTAATGTGAATGCGGCTGTTTCTAATGCATAACCCCAAAATGATAGCGGTAAATCTATAAGTGACATCATAGAACGAACCATATCTAAGAGAGTTCGATTACGACGTTCAGACACACCATTACGTTGTGGTGTTCCCGGTGGTGTCAGTTGTGAAAGTATTCCGCATTTCTTAAAATGCTCGCCAAACTTGTAACTTATATATTCACCTCCATGATCAGATCATATAAATTTAATCTTCTTGTTACATTGATTCTCTACCTCACTTTGAAATTCCTTAAACTTCTCAAAAGTTTCGGACTTATGTTTCATGAAATAGATATACCCATATCTACTCAAGTCATCCGTGAAGGTAAGAACATAGCAATAACCACCACGCGATTCTACACTCATTGGACCACACACATTGGTATGTATGATTTCCAATAAGTCCGTAGCTCGCTCCATCATACCAGAAAATGGAGTCTTAGTCATTTTACCCATCAGACATGCTTCACATCTTTCAAGTGATTCGAAATCAAGTGATTCAAGAAGTCCATCGGAATGGAGTTTCTTCATATGCTTCACTCCAATATGACCAAGACGATAGTGCCACATATAGGTCGAGTTATCACTCAATTTCAAACGTTTAGCTTCAATGTTATTAATGTGTGTATTTCTACAATCGAGATTCAATAAGAATAGACCATCTATTTAAGGTGCATATGCATAAAACATATTACTCATATAAATCGAACAACCATTATTTTCAGACTTAAACAAGTAACCGTCTCGCAATAAACATGATCCGGATATAATGTTCATGCTCAATGCAAGCACCAAATAACAATTATTTAAGTATAAAACTAATCCCGATGGTAGATGAAGAGGTATCGTGCCGACCGCGATCACATCAACCTTTGATCCATTTCCAACGCGCATCGTCACCTCGTTCTTCGCTAGTTTCCGTCTATTCTGCAGCACCTGTTTCGATTTATAAATATGAGCAACCGAACCAGTATCAAATACCCAGGTACTACTACGAGTACTAGTGAGATACACATCAATAACATGTATATCGGATATACCTTTCTTCTTGATGTTGCCGTTCTTCAAATCCGCCAAGTACTTAGGGAAATTTCGCTTCCAGTGACCCTCCCCCTTGTAGTAAAAGCACTTAGTATCAGGCTTAGGCCCAGCCTTGGTCTTCTTCGCCGGCACGGTAACTTTCTTACCACCCTTCTTAAAGTTTCCCTTTTTCTTGGACCTGCCTTGCTTCTTGAATTTGGTGGTCTTATTGACCAACAACACTTGGTGCTCTTTCTTGATCTCCACTTCTGCAGATTTTAACATGGAGAAGAGTTCGGGCAATGACTTGTCCATGTTTTGCATATTGTAGTTCATCACAAAGTTCTTGTAACTTGGTGGTAGTGATTGGAGGACACGGTGAATCCCCAAAGAATTAGGAATCACTATACCCAAGCTTTGAAGCTTGCTTGCATGCCCAGACATCTTAAGCACGTGCTCACTAATGGAGCTGCCCTCTTCCATCTTGCAGTTAAAGAACTTTTCAGAAGCCTCATAACTCTCAACTACTACGTGAGACTCAAATATCATTTTGAGTTCACGGACAATATCATGTGGGTCATGGTTCTAAAACCTTTTCTGAAGCTCTGATTCCAAACCATACAAGATAGCACACTGAACTATGGAGTACTGATTCTTCTGAGCGAGGAAAACATTCTTTACATCATCGGTAGCATCAGCTGGAGGTGGGTCACCCAGCGGTGCATCCAGCACATAGGTCAAATTACCAGCATTGAGGATAATCCTCAAATTGCGGAACCAATCCGCGAAGTTGCTTCCATTCTTTTTCAACTTTTCTTTCTCTAGGAACGCATTAAAATTGATGGTAGGGGCCGCCATTGATCTACAACATATTTGCAATAGTTTTAGACAAGTTTATGACAAATTGAGTTCTAATTAATAGTTAAATTAATCTAGGTGAACTCCCACTCAAAACAATATCCCTCACATTGTTTTAGTGATCACACGAACCAAATCCACCACATCAAAACCGATCATCACGAGAGTTGATGTAGCTTCAATGGCGAACGATCAACATGTTCATCATATCTACTATATGACTCATGCTTTACCTTTCGGTGATCCGTGTTCCGAGACCATGTCTGTACATTCTAGGCTCGTCAAGATCAAACCTTAGCTTCCGCATGATCAAATCTGGCTTGCTCCCATTGTATACACTCGCAGAATCTAACACACCCGATCATCACGTGGTGCTTCGAAACAACGAGCTTTAGCAACGGTGCTTACTAAGGATGAACACTTTATAACTTGAATTTTTTTGTGCTAGAGGGATCATCTTATAATGCTACCGTCGCGAACTAAGCAATACAACATGCATAAAAGGATTAACATCACATGCAATTCATAATATGTGATATGATATGGCCTTTCTTCTTGTGCTTCCGATCTCCATCTTCAAGCACGAACATGATCTCCATCATCACCGGTATGGCGTCAAGGTCAATGGCGCCGCTTCATAGTTTTCGTCCACCAGCATAAACTATTACAACTACTTTGAATAATAGACACGCAGGTCTTAACGGAATTAAAAGACAACCATATGGCTCCTGACCGTTGCCGACTTACAATAAGGAACATTTGCATACATCATATATAATCACAATCATGGCCATATCACATCACTGCACACCCCTGCAAAACAAAGTTAGACGCCTCTAATTTTCTTTGCATGTTTTACGTGGTTTGGGGCTTTTAATAAGTGTCGTTCTAACTTACGAACAAGAACTACAACGTTGATGCTTGAACTATCAAGTGCCCGTTGTAAATTGAATCTATACTATGATGGGAGAGACAGACACCCGCAAAGCCACTTATGCAATACAAGTTGCATGTTAAGCGTGGAGCAAGTCTCATGAAAGATGTCATGTAAGGTTACACCGGACCGCTTCATCCCATCATACCGCAAGATGCAAAGTACACAAAAAGCAATTGATAATAAAAGCACCACCGCCCACAATAACCATTGTGTTCTACTCGTGCAACAGATCTACATATAGATTCGGCTCTAATACCACTGTAGGGGTTCGTAGCATGGAAAACAAAAAAATTTACCGCATGCACACAAACAAGCCAAGATCTATCTACTAGATTGTAGCAACGAGTCGATAGAAGCACTCACCCTCGAAGATTCCAAAGCGGTTAACAAGAGCAGATTCTCGTGGGTGATGTAGTCGTACACAAGCCAATCTCAAGATCACGTAGACGATCCTTCCGACGCTGCATTTCGGTAGCGCTTCCGCAGTCGGTCACACGTTCGGTACTCGATGAAGACCTTCCTCTCCCTTGTTCCAGCAGGAAGCGGAGGTTGTAGTTCTCCCCTCGCGATTCCGGCAGCACAATAGCATGGTGTCGGAAGTAGAGGGAAGATCCCGCAGGGCTTCGCCTAAGCCGGTGCGAGTTATGGTGGATCTAGGGTTTCCCGGTAATCTAGGGTTTAGAAGAATGGGAGGATGAGAAGGTGTCGGCGGCGGCTAGGGCAGCGGATAGGGCGGCAGCAACGGACGGCAGTGGATGGCCAGCGGGCGGCGGGCGGTGCACAAGCGTGGCCCGGCTGCGGTGGCTTGAGGAGGGCTAGGGCTTGGTTTTTTGGGGCAGCCCTCCCCCTCTGTTTATGAGAGGGGGCAGCCTTGGGAGGGGTGGGTTTGAATCCAAACCCAAACCCAAGTTGGATTGAGAGAAGGACTCGTTCCTTCTTCCACTAGGAAACCATTGTTCCAATTTGACTTTTCAAACTCCCGTTTGACTTTCAATTTAGAGCTTTAATTCTCTCTCACAAATGCTCACACCAAGTGACCTAGGATATGATCCAATCATTCCACTTACCCATGACACATTCATGGACCATTCCCCTTCCGGACCGGTGAACCTTCTAGAACCTTCTAGAATCTCTCCGATGAAAACATCAAAATCATTCCCGAACCCCGGAATCGGACTTTCCTTATATGAATCTTATTCTCCAGACCATTCCGGATCTCCTCGTGATATCCCGGATCCCATCCGAGACTCCGAACAACATTTGGTATCCCTACTAACATTCCATATCTACTAAACAACATCGAATCCTTAAGTGTGTCTCCCTAGGGTTCGTGAATTATGCGGACATGACCGAGACACTTCTCCGATCAATAAACAATAGAGGAATATGGAAATTCATATGGCTCCCACATATTTCTACGATTACTTTGCGATCGAATGAACCACTTACATACGATACCAATTTCCCTTTGTCTCATGATAGTTTACTTATCCGAGGTTTTGATTGTCGGTATCTCTGCATACCTAGTTCAACCTCGTTACCGATAAGTACTCTTTTCCCGTTCCCGTGATATGTGATCCCTTGTGAGACATTCACATGCTTGCAAGCTAATTGGATGACATTCCACCGAGAGGGCCCAGAGTATATCTATCTGTCATATGGATGGACAAATCCCACTCTTGATCCATGTGACTCAACCCATACTTTCCGAACACTCAATGCCACCTTTATAACCACTCAGCTATGGTGTGGTGTTTGATGTCATCAAAGCATCCTTCCGGTGATGGTTATTAGCATGATCTCATGGTCGAAGGAATTAGGTTACTATGTATACGAAAGCTTATAGCAAATGAACTATTGAAATGACTTGATCTTTATGCTACGCTTATCTATAGGAGTATGTCCATCACACCATTCTCCTAACGATATGATCTTGTTATTAATAACATCTCAATGTTCATGATCGAGAAACCATGATCATCTATTAATCAACAAGCTAGTATTATAAAGAGGCTTTCTCAGGGACTCTAATTTAGTTTACAAATCACACAAGTATTAATGTTTCCGGTTAATACTATTATAGCATGAATGTAAACATTTATCATAAACACAAAGATATAATAATAACCACTTTTATTATTGCCTCTAGGGCATATCTCCAATAGAAGACCCCGCCAGAAGAAAAGCAAAACTCCGACATGGTCGCTATGACCTTTGTAGGACGAGGTGATAGCGGACAATGTGGCCGAGGACGGGGAGCTGGTCGTGGGCAGCAGCGAGGCAGTGAAACTACCTCGGCAGCGCTCCGCGTTCCCCAAACCTACAAAGAGTACCGCGATATGTCGTGCCTCGTACACCTCGATGCCAACGGCAAAGCCACCAACACCAATCGCCACTGCAAGTTCGTCAACGACCTCAAGGAGGACCCGGACTCCGGCTACAAACAAAGTCGGAAGAACAAACCGCGAGGCAAGGGCAAGGGGAAGAAGAAGAAGGAGGAGTCCAAGGATTCAAGTGACATGGACGAGGACGTTGACCCCAAGCACACCGCCAAGAGCGATGGCAAGGGCAAAAAAACCTTCAAGAAGAAGGCGGCAATTTTCCACACTTTCCTTGGCACCCCCACCGTCTAACAATAGAAGACATCCATGAGGATACTGATGGCTACTCTACCCCCAGTTCTCCAGTTGCTGCACTGGTCGGATATTCCAATTACTTGGGACAGGAAGGATCACCCAGACCTCATCCCTACGGAGAACCAATATGCCATGGTCATCAACCCCCTGATTGACGGCAATGATTTCACCAAATGTATGGTGGATAGTGGAAGCAGCATCAACATCATGTACCTGGATACACTGCAGAAGATGAACTTGACGGAGGCAAACCTAAAGCGGACCAACACCATCTTCCACGGCGTAGTTCCTGGTCGGGAGGCTCGGTCTCTTGGGTGCATCACACTTCAGGTCGCTTTTGGCGATGTCAATAATTACCGCCAAGAACACATGAACTTTGAGGTGGTCCCCTTCAAGAGCGTGTACCATGTCATATTAGGCCGCGACATATTCCACACCTTCGTGGACAAGCCATGCTTCGTCTACAACAAGCTCAAGATACCCGGACCAAACGGTGTCATCACTGTATCCGGAAGCTTTACCAAAGCAAGGGACAACGAGATTGGAGAAGCAGCCTATGCAGAAGCTGTCCTCTACAGCGAAGAATTCAAGGAGATCCAGAGCAAGGTCGATGCCTCGGAGATGCCCGCGTTGAAGAAACAAACTTCTGACTCCGCCCCAGCATTTAAGGCCGCCATCGAGACCAAGCCGGTGGAACTTGTGGTAGGCGATGCCTCTAAGACCACCGCCATTGGGATGAACCTGGACCCTAAATAGGAAAGCGCACTTGTCGAGTTCCTCCGTGAGACCAGGGACATCTTTGCCTGGCAACCTGCCGACATGAAAGGTGTACCTAGGGAACTTGCCAAGCACAGCTTGAATATTGATCCAAAATTTAAACCAGTGAAACAACCTCTATGATGCTTCGTAGACGAGAAGGGACGCGCCATAGGAAAAGAGATAGCTAGATTACTTAAGGCTAGTTTTATCCGAGAAGTCCTTCACACCCGAAATGGGTGGCCAATACTGTACTTGTCCCCAAAAAGGGAACCAAAGAATTAAGAATGTGCGTTGATTACACCGGCTTGAACAAAGCATGTCCCAAAAATCTGTTTGCTTTGCCTCGCATTGACCAAGTCATTGACTCGACGGTTGGCTCGGAGCTTTTGTGTTTTATCGATGCATACTCAGGATACCACCAGATCAAGATGAGGAAGTCAGACCAATTGGCCACTTTGTTCACTACACCCTACGACACGTTTTGCTATGTCATGATGCCCTTTGGGCTAAAAAACGCAGGTGCTATATACCAGCGGACAATGCAACGTTGCCTGCACGATCAAATTGGTCGGAACGTTCACGCCTATGTGGATGATATAGCGGTGATGTATAAAAAATCAAATGACTTAATCTCCGACTTAAAAGAAACCTTTGATAATCTCCGGAAATACAACATGATGCTTAATCCTAAGAAGTGCGTCTTCGGGGTTCCAGCTGGCAAATTATTGGGCTTTATCGTTTCCCAGCGTCGAATCGAGGTCAACTCGGAGAAAATCAAGGCCATAGATAGAAGTGCTTTCACCCCGCACGATTTCCGAGGCATGAGGCTCCTCTGAGGTGACCGTTGGTTGGCCTCCGGCTTTCGCCGGCGTCTCATCGGCAAAAGCTCTGCATGGATTCCTCCGGGGGTTGTTGGAAGATCACCTACTCTGGTGTGACCACATGTGGTAAGTTTCTCGAGGGTTCTCTTGCTCTTTCGGCTGATTCTTGGCTGGTTCTTCTCAACGCCAAAGGCTCTCCCCTTGAGGGTAGATGTTTGGAAAATGGGGAGAAGATCTCTATTGGATCTGTTTTGAGGTTCCCCTCTCATCTCTCTCGTGTTAATGATTCTTTGGATCCTTCATCTGGATTTCTTGGTAGATCTCCTGCCATCTCTGGAACAGATGAGGACATTGGTTTTAAATGGCATGCCCTTTGCTCCTCTTTGCCGACTGATGATCTTGAGCCTTCTAAAGGATTTTTGATGCTTTTTCCTAGTTCAAAAAGGCTGGTTCTTCTCAACCACAATGAGGTAGTGATTGATGCTAGATACTTGATTCAAGGTGAGGTTGTGGCCTCAGGTATTTCTATTGATCTTCAGATAAAGAGGGTCGTCGTCGGCGCGCAGATTTTGCCTAGCCCTTTGGTTAAGAAGTTCTCCACCAATATTGAGAAGATAGTGCCACGATCACTGGATTTCACCGAGAACCTCCCTTCGATGTGTGCTCCCAAGGATGTTTCATTGAGTCGGCCTGCCCTGGATTTTTCATTAGGGCGGGATTTTGAGAAGATTTTTGATAAATTCAGGCATCAAGTTAATTTCCTTGGTGGTTTCAGAAAAGACCTTTTTATCTGGTTTGTTCTTTTGGAAGAGCAACTTTTAAGTTGGATTTTCATACGGTTGGTCTTGCACTTCAAGCTTGCTTTGGTGGTCAGGCCTCTAAATTCCAGGTGAAGCTTTTACAAGATAGAACTTTTCGTTTCTCGGTTGCTTAAAGGGCGGTGGGTTTTGAAATCTACAATATTTCAAAGTTTTCATGTACATCTTTTGTGATCCATGTCAACCTTTGGGGTAATGGGGGGCCAAATTGGATTCATGAAGAAAGAGAGTTCTATAAAGAATCTGCTGGAGAATGGAAAGTTGTCACGTACAAAAAGGAAAGCTCCAAAAAATCTCCTTCGTTGAAGCCTACCAATAAAGGTGCTTCGGTTTTTCAGCGACTCAAATTTCCTGCACCGGTTGCGGTTTCTTCGCCTGTGTCTGCTGAACATATTAAGTGTGATTTCAAATCAAGCATTCAAGACAGATCCTATGCACAGGTGCTCGCTGATGGCAGTATTAAACCAGTTGTAACGCCGGTCGGGTCTTCAGGAGGCGCCAATCGCGTGGCATAAAACTGCCTGGTCTCCTTCCCTTTCTGAAATTCCCCTCTTTCCCAAATTGTATTTGGCCCGACAATTCTTACAAGGGGTGGTTCAAGGCCCAGGAAATTACCCATTCTCGGCCCATTGTTCACAGCAGTTTTCACGAGTTCGCCACTTCTTTGCAAAAAACAACTGCCATTTCCCCTGTCTCCTCAACTCCCCCGTCCGCTGAAACCCCATTCCCCTCTTGCTCGTCGCCGGCGAAGAGTGTCGTAATGGCGAACATCCCGATTGATCCTGCTCCTTTCTTGCCGAATGGCTTCCAGATTATGCAGGTGGCTGGGCGGAATCGTGTCAAAAGGGTGGTGGTGCCTCGGAGGTCAAGGTCGCATGAATAGTATGCCATTGCTACCATTAATCCCCTCCCCCTGGTCCAGTTCTGTTCTTGAATATTCGTGATGTCCTGGTTGATTTCCTCAACAATGAGGTTCGAGTTCACTTTAGAGATGTCCAGGATTATCCCTTTGGGTCTGCTTATGTGCAGTTTCACCATGTCAATGATCGGGATAGACTCATTGCGGCTAGCCCCATTCTGTTTCAAGATGTGCATGTTTCTTTCGTTAAGCACAATGAGGGAGATAACTGTTGGAGATATGCCCTAGAGGCAATAATAAATATAGTTATTATTATATCTTTGTGTTTATGATAAATGTTTATATTCATGCTATAATAGTATTAACAAGGAAACATTAATACTTGTGTGAATTGTAAACTTAAATTGAAGTCCCTAGTATAGCCTCTATACTTCACTAGCTTGTTGGTTGATTGATGATTGTGGTTTCCCTATCATGAACATTGAGATGTTATCAACAACAAGATCATATCGTTAGGAGAATGATATGGTGGACATACTCCTATAGATAAGCGTAGCATAAAGATCAAGTCATTTCAATAGTTCAATTGCTATATGCTTTCTGATACATAGTAACCTAATTCCTTCGACCATGAGATCATGCATATCACCTTTACTGGATGGATGCTTTGATGTCATCAAACACCACAATCGTAACGGTGGCTATAAAGGTGGCATTGAGTGTTCGGAAAGTATTGGTTGAAACACATGGATCAAGAATGGGATTTATCCATCCACATGACGGATAGATATTCTCTGGGCCCTCTCGGTGAAATGTCATCCAATTAGCTTGCAAGCATGTGACTTGGTCACAAGGGATCACATATCACGGGAACGAGAAAAGAGTACTTATCAAGATGTGAGGTTGAACTAGGTATGAAGAGATACCGACGATCATAACCTCGGATAAGTAACATATCGTGAGACAAAGGGAAATTGGTATCGTATGTAAGTGGTTCATTCGATCGCAAAGTAATCGTAGAAATATGTGGGAGCCATATGAATTTCCAGATTCCTCTATTGGTTATTGTTCGGTGAAGTGTCTCGATCATGTCCGCATAATTCACGAACCGTAGGGAGACACACTTAAGGATTGACGTTGTTTGAGTAGTTATGGTATTATGAGAAAGAGACCGAATGTTGTTCGGTCTCGATGGGATCCGGGATATCACGAGGCGATCCGGAATGGTCCGAGAATAAGATTCATATAAGGAAAGTCCCGTTTGGAGTTGGGGAATGGTTCCGTGTTTTCATCGGGAACATTCTAGAAGGTCCTGAATGTCCGGCACTCGGGAGGGAAGGTACATGAATGTGTCATTACATATTGGAATGATTGCATCATGTACTAGGTGTTCTTGCTGTCCAAAATAAAGGGTTTATTTAAATCCTAAATTGAAAAGTCAAGCGGCTAGTTTGAAAGTCAAACAGCAATTTTGGGAAGTGGGAAGAGGAGGAGGTGGAGACCGACTTGGGGAGGAGTCCCCTTGGCGCCTCCCAAGGCCGACTTGGGAGGACTCCTCCCCTTGGCCGCCCTCCCACCTATAAAGGAGGGCAGGGCCTCCCTCCTAGTACACACAAGTTCCTATCCTCTAATCTAAACCCTAGACCTAAACCCCGGTTTAGAGCTATTTCAGTTTAGAGCCTTCTAATTGGTTTAGAGCCTTCTAATTGGTGTGTCTAATTACTAGACCACTAATAGCCTCTCATAAGCTCCACCATACTACTTGGCTTAAGCGAAGCCTGCGGGATTTCCTCTACTTCCTACCACGCCAGTTGTCCGGAATCCGAGGAGAGTGCTACAACCTCCATTTTCGCTGGAACAAGGGAGAGGAAGGTCTTCGTTGAGTACAAGCGTGTGACCGATCAAGGGCGCTGCGGCAGTAACCTTTGGAAGGATCGTCTACGCGATCTTGAGATCGGAAAGAGTACGACTACATCACCCACGAGAATCTGCTCTCGTTAAACACTTTGGAATCTTCGAGGGTGAGTTATTCCATCGACTCGTTGCTGCAATCTAGTAGATAGATCTTGGCTTGTTTGTTTGTATGCGATAGAAATTTTTTGTTTTCCATGCTACGAACCCCTACAAAGTATCGAGCCGTGTCTATATGTAGATCTGTTGCGAGTAGAACACAATGGTCATTGTGGGCGTTGATGCTTTTATTGTAGATTGCCTTTTGTGTACTTTGCATCTTGCGGTATGTTGGGATGAAGCGGCCCGGGCTAACCTTACATGACATCGTTCATGAGACTTGCTCCACGCTTGACATGCAACTTGTGTTGCATAAGTGGCTTTGCGGGTGCCTGTTTCTCCTAGCATAGTAAAGATCCAATTTACAACGGGTGATCAACAATGCTAGTATCAATGTTGTGGTTCTTGTTCGTAAGTTAGAACGACACTTATTGAAAGCCCCAAACCACGTAAAATATGCAAAGAAAGTAGAGGCGTCTAACTTTGTTTTGCGGGGTGTCAAATGATGTGATATGGCCATGATTGTGATTATATTTGATGTATGCAATGTTCCTTATTGTAAGTTGGCAACCGGCAGGAGCCATATGGTTGTCTTTAAATTTTGTTAAGACCTGCGTGTCTATTCAAAATAGTTGTAATAGTTGAAGCTGGTGGACGACAACCATGAAGAAGCGTCATTGACCTTGATGCTATGCCGGTGATGATGGAGATCATGTTCGTGCTTGAAGATGGAGATCGGAAGCACAAAGAAGAAAGGCCATATCATATCACATATTATGAATTGCATGTGATGTTAATCCTTTATGCATCTTGTATTGCTTAGTAGACAACGGTAGCATTATAAGATGATCCCTCATGCACATAAATTTCAAGTTCTAAAGTGTTCACCCTTAGTATGCACCGTTGCCAAAGCTTGCTGCTTCGAAGCACCACGTGATGATCGGGTGTCTTTGATTCCGGGTGAATACAACGTAAGCAAGCCAGATTTGCTTATGCGGTAGCTAAGGTTTGATCTTGACGAGCCTAGCATGTACAGACATGGCCTCAGAACACGGGCGAAAGGTAAAGCATGAATCATATAGTAGATATGATGAACATGATGATTGTTCGCCATTGAAACTATATCAACTCTCGTGATGATCGGTGTTGATGTAGTGGATTTGGTTCGTGTGATCACTAAAACAATGTGAGGGATGTTGTTTTGAGTGGGAGTTCACCTAGTTTAATTTCATTAATTAATTTGAACTCAATTTGTCATAAACTTAGTCTAAACTATTGCAAATATGTTGTAGATCAATGGCAGCCTACCATCAATTTTAATGCGTTCCTAGAGAAAGAAAAGTTGAAAAACAATGGAAGCAACTTCATGGATTGGTTCCAATTTGAGGATTGTCCTCACAGGTGGTAATTTGACCTATGTCTTTGGATGCACCGCTAGGTGACCCACTGCAGCTGATGCTACCGATGAAGTAAAGAATGTTTACCTCGCTCGGAAGAATCAAGACTCCATAGTTCGAGGTGCTATCTTGTATGGTTTAGAATCGGAGCTTGAGAAAAGGTTTGAAGAGTCGATCCATATGATATTGTCGAGGATCTCAAATTAATCTTTGAGACTCATGCGGCAATTGAAAGTTATGAAGCTTAAAAAGTTCTTTAGCGCAAGATGGAAGAGGGTAGCTCGTCGGTGAGCATGTGCTTAAGATGTGCAGGCATAAATAAACTCCAAAGTTTGGGTATAGTGATTCCTAATACTTTGGGGTTTACCGCATCCTCCAATCACTACCACCAAGTTACAAGAACTTTGTGATGAACTACAACATGCGTAACATGAACAAAGAGTTGCGTAACTATTTGCTATGTTAAAATCTGCGAAGTGGAGATCAAGAAAGAGCACCAAGTGTTGATGGTCAATAAGACCACCAAATTCAAGAAAGGCAAGTCTAAGCAAAAGGGACACTTCAAGAAGGGTGGTAAGAAAGCTGCCACGCCGATGAAGAGGACCAAGGCTGGACCCAAGCCTGAAACTGAGTGCTTTTACTGCAAGGGAGAAGGTCACTGGAAGCGGAATTGCCCAAAGTACTTGGCGGATTTGAAGAATGGCAACATCAAGAAGAAAGGTATATCTGATATACATGTTATTGATGTGTATCTCACTAGTATTCGTAGTAGTGCCTGGGTATTTGATACTGGTTGTTGCTCATATTTGTAACTCGAAGCGAGCTGCGAATAAACGGAAGCTAGTGAAGAACGAGGTGACGATGCGCGTAGGAAGCGGATCAAAGGTTGATGTGATCGCGGTCGGCACGCTACCTCTTCATCTACCATCGGGATTAGTTTTATACTTAAATAATTGTTATTTGGTGCCTGCGTTGAGCATGAACATTATATCGGGATCTTGTTTATTGCGAGACGGTTACTTGTTTAAATCCGAGAATAATGGTTGTTCGATTTATATGAGTAATATGTTTTATGCACATGCACCTTTGATAGATGGTCTATTCATATTGAATCTCGATAGTGGAAATACACATATCAACAACATTGAGGCTAAACGCTTGAAATCAGCGATAATTCGACCTATATGTGGCAATCGTCGTCTTGGTCACATTGGAGTGAAGCGTATGAAGAAACTCCATTCGATGGACTTCTTGAATCACTTGATTTTGAATCACTTGAAAGATGAAGCATGTCGATGGGTAAAATGACTAAGACTCCATTTTACGGTATGATGGAGCGAGCTACGGACTTATTGGAAATCATACATACCGATGTGTGTGGTCCAATGAGTGTAGCATCGCAGTGATGGTTATCGTTATGTTCTTACCTTCACGGATGACTTGAGTAGATATGGGTATATCTATTTCATGAAACATAAGTCCGAAACTTTCGAGAAGTTTAAGGAGTTTCAAAGTGAGGTAGAGAATCAATGTAACAAGAAGATTAAATTTCTACGTTCTGATCGTGGAGGTGAATATCTAAGTTACGAGTTTGGCGAGCATTTGAAGAAATGTGGAATACTTTCAGTTGACACCGGGAACACCACAGCGTAATGGTGTGTCTGAACGTCGTAATCAAACTCTCTTAGATATGGTTCGTTCTATGATGTCACTTACAGATTTACCGCTATCATTTTGGGGTTATGCATTAGAAACAGCCGCATTCACTTTAAATAGGGCACCGTCTAAATCCGTTGAAACGACACCGTATGAATTATGGTTTGGAAAGAAACCTAAATTGTCGTTCCTTAAAGTTTGGGGATGCGAAGCCTATGTAAAGAAGTTACAGCCGGACAAGCTTGAACCCAAAGCGGAAAAATGCGTCTTCATAGGATACCCGAAGGAAACTATTGGGTATACCTTCTATCATAGATCCGAAGGCAAAATCTTCGTTGCCAAGAATGGATCCTTTCTAGAGAAGGAATTTCTCTCGAAAGAAGTGACTGGAAGGAAAGTAGAACTCGACGAGGTTGTCGAACCTTCTCTCGAAATTGCGAGTAGCGCAGCACGGAAGAAGTTCTGTGGTGCGCACCAATAAGAGAGGAAGCTAATGATGGTGATCATGAAACTTGGGTTGAAGTTGCTCTGAGCCTCGGAGGTCAACGAGAACTCGTACCACTCCAGTTGGTATGATTACATTATGAATGTCATGTTGGTGGACAACACCGATGACCCCAAGACATATGAGGAAGCGATGATGAGCCCAGATTCCAATAAATGGCAAGAAGCCATGAAATCGAGATTGGATCCATGTCGAAAACCAAGTATGGACTTTGGTGGACTTACCGGATGGCGGAAGGTCGAGAACAAATGGATTTTAAAGAAGAAAACAGATATTGATGGTAATGTTACTGTCTATAAAGCTCGAATTGTCGCAAAAGGGTTTCGACAAATTCAAGGAGTTGACTACGATGAGACTTTCTCACCGATGGCGAAGCTAAAGTCCGTGAGGATTATGTTAGCAATCGCTGCATATTACGATTATGAGATATGGCGGATGGATGTCAAACAGCATTCCTCAATGGAGACATTGATGAAGAGTTGTATATGATGCAACCCAAAGGTTTTGTCGATCCTAAAGATGCTAACAAGGTATGCAAGCTTCAACGGTCCATCTATGGATTGAAGCAAGCATCCGAAGTTGGAATCAACGCTTTGATAAGGTAATCAAAATTTTGGTTTTATACAAACTTATGGAGAAGCTTGTATTTACAAGAAAGTGAGTGGGAGCTGTAGCATTCTTAATACTGTATGTGGATGACATATTGTTGATTGGGAATGATGTAGACCTTCTTAATAGTGTCAAGGAATATTTGAATAATAGTTTTTCAATGAAGGATCTTGGCGAAGCAACTTACATATTAGGCATAAAGATTTATAGAGATAAGATCGAACGCCAAATATCATTGTCACAAAGTACATATTTGGACAAAGTTCTAAAGAGGTTTGGAATGGAAGATAGCAAAAAGGGTTCTTGCCCATGTTGCCAATACGACCTTGAGTAAAACTCAGAGTCCGACATCGGCAGAAGATAGAGAAAGGATGAGTATGACTCCCTATGCCTCAGCCATAGGATCTCTAATGTATGCCATGCTATGTACTAGACCCGACATCGCATATGCTGTTAGTCTAACTAGCAGATATCAAAGTGATCCAGGAGTGGATCATTGGACAATGATCAAAACATCCTTAAGTACTTGAGAAGAACTAAGGATATGGTTCTTTCTTATGGAGGTGATGAACATCTCGTTGTTAATGGTTACACCGATGCTAGTTGGAACACCGATCTGGATGATTCTAAATCACAATCTGGATACGTATTTATTTTGAATGGTGCAGCGATTAGCTGGAGGTGCAAAGCAAAGCGTTGTGGCGAGATCTTCAACTGAATCGGAATACATGGCTGCTTGGAGGCTTCACAAGAAGCGATATGGATGAAAGAGTTCATTAGAGCTGGGTGTGGTTCCAAGTGCGCTGGACCCAATGTCTATCTACTGTGATAACATGGGCGCCATAGCCAATGCGCAAGAACCAAGGTCACACAAGAAGCTGAAGCATATCAAGCTACGTTTTCACGCTATTCGAGAACATGTCCAGGATGGGGATATAAAGATTTGCAAAGTACACACATCTGAATGTGGCGGATCCGTTGACTAAACCTCTCCGAGGGCAAAACATGACCAACACCAAACTGCCATGGGTGTTCAGTATATTACCATGTAATCTAGATTAGATGACTCTAGTGCAAGTGGGAGACTGTTGGAGATATGCCCTAGAGGCAATAATAAATATAGTTATTATTATATCTTTGTGTTTATGATAAATGTTTATATTCATGCTATAATAGTATTAACAAGGAAACATTAATACTTGTGTGAATTGTAAACTTAAATTGAAGTCCCTAGTATAGCCTCTATACTTCACTAGCTTGTTGGTTGATTGATGATTGTGGTTTCCCTATCATGAACATTGAGATGTTATCAACAACAAGATCATATCGTTAGGAGAATGATATGGTGGACATACTCCTATAGATAAGCGTAGCATAAAGATCAAGTCATTTCAATAGTTCAATTGCTATATGCTTTCTGATACATAGTAACCTAATTCCTTCACCATGAGATCATGCATATCACCTTTCTGGATGGATGCTTTGATGTCATCAAACACCACACCGTAATAGGTGGCTATAAAGGTGGCATTGAGTGTTCGGAAAGTATTGGTTGAAACACATGGATCAAGAATGGGATTTGTCCATCCACATGACGGATAGATATTCTTCGGGCCTCTCGGTGAAATGTCATCCAATTAGCTTGCAAGCATGTGACTTGGTCACAAGGGATCACATATCACGGAACGAGAAAAGAGTACTTATCGATGTGAGGTTGAACTAGGTATGCGGAGATACCAGCGATCATAACCTCGGATAAGTAACATATCGTGAGACAAAGGGAAATTGGTATCGTATGTAAGTGGTTCATTCGATCAAAGTAATCGTAGAAATATGTGGAGCCATATGAATTTCAGATTCCTCTATTGGTTATTGTTAGAGAAGTGTCTCAATCATGTCCATAATTCACGAACCGTAGGGAGACACACTTAAGGATTGACGTTGTTTGAGTAGTTATGGTATTATGAGAAAGAGACCGAATGTTGATCGGAGTCTCGGATGGGATCCGGGATATCACGAGGCGATCCGGAATGGTCCGGAGAATAAGATTCATATAAGGAAAGTCCCGTTTCGGAGTTGGGGAATGGTTCCGGTGTTTTCATCGGGAACATTCTAGAAGGTCCCGGAATGTCCTAAGCACTCCGAGGGGAAGGGTACATGAATGTGTCATTACATATTGGAATGATTGCATCATGTACTAGGTGTTCTTGCTGTCCAAAATAAAGGGTTTATTTAAATCCTAAATTGAAAAGTCAAACGGCTAGTTTGAAAGTCAAACGGCAATTTTGGGAAGTGGGAAAAGAGGAGGAGGTGGAGACCGACTTGGGGAGGAGTCCCCTTGGCTGCGCCTCCCAAGGCCGACTTGGGAGGACTCCTCCCCTGGCCAGCCCTCCCACCTATAAAGGGAGGGGCAGGGCCTCCCCTCCTAGTACACACAAGTTCCTATCCTCTAATCTAAACCCTAGACCTAAACCCCGGTTTAGAGCTATTTCGGTTTAGAGCCTTCTAATTGGTTTAGAGCCTTCTAATTGGTGTGTCTAATTACTAGACCACTAATAGCCTCTCTCATAAGCTCCACCATACTCTTGCACCGGCTTAAGCGAAGCCTGGGATTTCCCTCTACTTCCGTACCACGTTGTCTTTGCGGAACGCATGAGAGAGTGCTATAACCTCCTGCCTCTTTGGAACAAGGAGAGGAAGGTCTTCGTCAGTACCGAGCGTGTGACCAACTGAGCGCCACGAACGTGGCGCTGGAAGGATCGTCTACGCGATCTTGAGATCGGAAAGAGTACGACTACATCACCCACGAGAATCTGCTCTCGTTAAACACTTTGGAATCTTCGAGGGTGAGTTATTCCATCGACTCGTTGCTGCAATCTAGTAGATAGATCTTGGCTTGTTTGTTTGTATGTGATAGAAATTTTTTGTTTTCCATGCTACGAACCCCTACAATAACTGGAGGAGGGCTCAATTCAATAATGAATGTTGGGTGATGCTTGTTGGGCCTCCTTTAGACCACTGGCATACTGAGGATCTGAATGCAGTTTTTGCTGATATTGGGAAGGTTCTTTTATGGGAGAGGGACCCAGACCAAAAAGTTAGGATTCTTGCAAAGATTCGTGTTACTGACCTGGTTGAAATCCCCAAGAGTGTAAGGTTTACCATTGGCGACTTGGTAGAGTCTGAATCATGGACTTTCTCTGTTGAAGTGTTGCAAAGTAACCTGCTTGGGGGGGCCCACCTAATGAGGACCCACTTCCAGATGACAATGAGGACCCACATCCTGCTCATGTTCATGGCCCTGTCTTTGGGCCCCAAATCCCCCTCCCCCCTGCTCCTGGGGTGGTTGGGGTCAGTGGTTGGCCCCTGTGCAGGATCCTGCTCCTAAAGGTGACAATAATGAAGGTTGGGCCCCTTGGGAAGCTGATGCTGCTCCTGTTCAAGGCCCTGTCATTGCTCCTGGTGAAGACATGCCTGTTGACAACCAGCATCTTCCACCTCAGGATGTTAACAGTGGGGTTACAAGTGCTATCATTGTCCAAGACTGGGAGTCTGATGATGATGAGTCTGTCAATGCTGAGCCTGTGGCTGCTGAGGATCAGGGTGTGGCTGATGGGCCCCAAGGAGTTGGTATTGGTGAAGGCCTTCAGAATATTTTACAAAACTATTTGGTTGATGATGATGAGGCAAACTCAGATGCTGAGGAGAGGGTGGGGAGCCCTATGGATTCAAGTACAGTGGCTGCTGAAAATGAGGATTGGATGTTGGAGGATCAGCATCTTCTTTCTCCAAATGAGGCACATCTTCAGGTGGGAATGGTGAGAACTTTTGTTTCCATTCCTGATGTGCACATTGCTAAGCAGGGCTTTTCCCAACAAGGCTTGGATCTCTGGGAGACTTATTTTGCTCCCCATATTCAGAAGGACATTTCTTCAATGGGCTCTCTCAAGTGTGATATCCCTGTAAGTTGGTTTAACTTTATTACACTCATGCTTGCTACCCCTGAGAAGTTTAATTGGGTCAAGATCTTCCTTACTTCTCCTTTATGGGAAATTATTAAAGAGCCTATTGCTGAGGAGAATTCCATTTCTTTCATCATCCCTAATGAGAGCTTTTCCCAGATGGCTCCTTCTTGTCTGGGCATTGAAGCTAATAAATCTTCCTGCTCTCCCTCCACCCCTGCCAGAAAGAGAAAGGGCAAGGAGCCTCTTGTTAACACTGAGGTGAGAAGGAGTCCTAGAATTGTTGAACTGAATGGGGGCTTTAAAAGCCACCTAAATTGTCGAATTGCTGATTGTCTGGTTTGCAATGCTGTTCCTCCATGTTTGAATCCTAAAGTGGTTAAAAATCTTGCTGCTTCCTTCTGCAAGGTTAAGGATGGGGACCTGGAGAAGAGGTTTCTCAAGAAAGGGAAGGACAATGAAGTGGCATTTAAGGCTCCTCAGAAAGGCAGCATCAAAGGAAGTGGTTCATCAGGCTTGAGCATTGGAGGCAAGAAGAAAACTGGGGCTGCTGGTACCTGTGGACAACAAGCCAAGAAGAAGCCCTCTTCTTAAGTTTTTAAATGTATCAAACTAAGTCTTTTGCTGGAGTCTTGTTGACTCCCTGTCCTGTGACCTGTTATTGTGATCTTTTCATGTGTTTGGTACTTGTTGTGGAATCTATCTGTGGTGCTATGATATGGATTGCCTTTTGCCTATGTGATTGTTGTTTCCACACTTGGGTCATTACATTACTTATATCACCTCATCTCTCTACTTACATATGGTTTCTTAATGAATAACAAAAGAATCTGGAAGGTCTTGAATTGGAATATCAGGGGTATTAACTCTGAAAAAAATGGATAGCTCTCAGAAATAAAATTGAGGAGTTTGGCTGTGACATTATTTGTCTTCAAGAAACTAAGAGAGAAGATTTTGACAGCTCTTACATCAAAAAATTCTGCCCCTCCAAATTTACCAATTTTGAATTTCTCCCCTCCAGAGGAGCCTCTGGAGGTTTGATCACCATCTGGAATAGTTCTCTGTTCTCTGGGCATCTTTCCTTTCACAATGAGTTCTCCATCTCCATCACCTTGACTTCTCTCTTGTCCAATGAATCCTGGATCCTCACCAATATTTATGGGCCATGCTTACCTGAAAAAAGGCAGACTTTTTGGACTGGTTTGGAAATATTGATATGCCTGATGATATGGATTGGCTCATTGTGGGTGACTTCAACTTCTGTAGACAGCCTTCTGATAGAAACAAATTGGGTGGGGATGGGAATGGTATGCTTCTCTTCAATGAAGCCATTAATAATTTGGGTCTCATAAAACTACCCCTTAAAGGTAGAAAATTTACTTGGAGTAACATGCAAAAAGAACCCCTTTTGGAAAGGTTGGAGTGGTTTTTTACTTCTGCTTCCTGGACCCTGAGTTTTCCCTCAACCTTTGTTGCTCCTCTTACAAAGCCAACCTCTAATCATTTTCCTTGTGTCATTTCCATTGGCACAATGATTCCCAAAGCCCAGGTGTTCAGATTTGAAAATCATTGGATGCATCATAAGGAATTTAAAGCTATTGTTCAAAATGCCTGGAATATTCCTGTGGGCTTTCAGGATTCTGCAAAAAAAATCAATGCTAAATTCAAAAATGTGAGAAGGGGGCTGAAGCTCTGGGCAAAAAATCTGCCCTGCCTGAAATCACAAATCAGTAATGTTAATGCCACCATTGATCTTCTGGATGTCATGGAGGAAATGAGAACTCTTACTGTCCAAGAATGGAATCTCAGGGATCTCCTAAAAAATCTTATAATTTCTCTGCTACAAGACCAAAATACTTATTGGAAGCAGAGAGGGAAAATTAAATGGGTTAAGCTGGGTGATGAAAACACAAAATTCTTTCATTCCAGAGCTACCATAAGTTTTAGGCATAACTATATTTCCATGCTTAAGGATGTTTCTAATGATGAGATTTATGATCATGATGGAAAAGCAAGTCTCCTATGGAATTCCTTTAAAGATAGATTGGGTACTTCTGATAAGCCTGAAATGCACTTCAATCTTAATGACTTGGCTGGGGAATGCTTAAGGCAAGAGGAAAAGGATGCTTTGGAAAAACCTTTCTCTGATGAGGAGATTGAAGAGGTCATTAAAGATCTGCCAAATGACAAATCCCCTAGCCCTGATGGTTTTAATAATGAATTCATGAAACAATGCTGGCCTATTATTAAGGATGATGTGAAACAACTCCTTGTGGATTTTTATGAGGGGAAAACTTCCTTGGAAAGCATTAATGCCTCTTTTATCACCCTCATTCCAAAAATTGTAGCTCCTCTGACTCCTGCAGATTTTAGGCCTATTTCTTTGCTAAATAGTGTCTTCAAGATTATAACCAAAATTCTGGCTAATAGACTGCATAAGGTCATCCTTAAACTTGTCCACAAGAATCAATATGGTTTTCTCAAACAAAGATCTATCCAAGATTGTTTAGGTTGGGCATTTGAATTCCTTGATCAATGCCACAAGTCCAAAGAAGAAATTTTAATTCTTAAGCTTGACTTTGAAAAGGCTTTTGACAGAATTGAGCACTCTGCAATTATCAATATCCTCAAAGCCAAAGGTTTTGGTGATAAATGGATTTCTTGGATTCAGTTAATCTTTGGTTCAGCTTCCTCCTCTGTTCTATTAAATGGAGTGCCTGGGAAAAAAAAATATTGCAGAAGAGGTGTTAGACAAGGGGATCCTTTATCTCCTCTCCTGTTTGTCTTGGCTGCTGATCTCCTCCAAAGCATCCTCAATAAAGCAATGAATCTTGGTCTTCTTTCCCTGCCCATTGAAGGTGTGTTCTGTCCTGATTTCCCTATGGTGCAGTATGCAGATGACACTTTATTAATCCTTAAAGCTGATTCTGAGCAACTTTTGTGCCTTAAGGCCCTTCTTCATACTTTTGCTCTCTCCACTGTACTCAAAGTTAATTATTCTAAATCTAGTTTGATGCCAATTAACATGGACTCTGTGAGGCTTGGGCACTTTGCCAATACTCTTTCTTGCCTCACTGGCTCATTGCCATTCACCTACCTTGGTCTGCCTTTAAGTATAAATAAGCCTATAGTGGATCATTTCCTACCTATTGTTCAGAGAGTTGAGAAAAGGTTGTGTGGGATTGCTGACTTTCTTAATTATGGGGGGAAATTGCAGCTAGTTAAATCTGTCTTATCTTCCCTTCCCATATACTACATGAGTTGTTTTGATCTTCCTGTCACTATTAAGGAACAGTTAATTAAATATATGAGACAATGTCTGTGGAGAAAGAAAACATTTGATGTTCAAGCTAGAGGTAAAGCTCTTGTAGCATGGAAGAAAGTTTGTAGGCCCAAGGACCATGGGGGATTGGGAGTGCTTGACCTTAATGTTCAAAACTCTGCACTTCTTTTGAAGAATTTGGATAAATTTTATAATCACAAGGATATCCCATGGGTTCACCTTATATGGAACACTTATTACTGTAATGGTAAACTCCCTGGAAGAAGTCTTGAGGGATCCTTTTGGTGGAAAGCTCATCTGAAATTGATTGACATTTTTAAAGGAATTGCAAAGTGCTTGGTGGGAGATGGAAAATCCACCCTTCTCTAGTCTGATATGTGGAATGATGGTTGTCTGCAGCATAAGCTTCCTCATCTCCTTTCCTATGCAAAAAATCCACACATCTCTGTCAATGAGTTCCTGCAGACAGATAATACTCAAGATCTTTTTTACCTCCCTCTGTCACAGTAAGCTTACCAGGAATATCAAAGTCTTGAGCAAATTCTTGATACTGGCAGGCAGGGGGAGCTGACAGCTGGAGTTACATTTGGGGCAGTAATTTTTCAGTCCAAAAGGCTAATTATTCTTTATCTGGTTGCCAACCAGTTCAGCCACATTTCTCCTGGTTGTGGAAGTCCTCTTGTCAACAAAAGCACAAATTCTTCTTCTGGCTCTTGCTTCTTGATAGGCTAAACACAAGAAATCTTCTGAAAAGGAAATGCTTTACTCTGACTTCCTATGAATGTGTGTTTCATGGCTGCATCAGTGAAGAAACCATTCTACATTTATTTTGGGACTGCCCTTTTGCAAGAGCTTGCTGGGCTAAAATCTCACATGTCCAAGTGACTGATCAAAATCTTTTTGAAGCTTTAGCCAGAATTAAAAAAGATCTTAAAGTCCCTTTTGCAATGGAAATTATTATTCTTGGGGCTTGGGGCATTTGGATATGCAGAAATAATGAAATCTTCAACAACAAGCATGCTTCGCTTGAGGAATGGAGGGCTATTGTCGCTCAGGAATTAAGATGGGTCCTGTATAGAATTAAGAAGAAGAATTATCAGGGCCTCAAAGATTGGATCGAGAATAATTTAGGCAGGAGATAGCTGCTTAGAATGTTATCCCTCTTTTGAGGTGGATTGAGCTTGTAAATATTTTTGTAACACTCTATGATTTATAAAAATTGCAGTGGGGTACTTTGCCCTACTGTATTACCCTCAAAAAAAAATAAAGGCCATCTTAAACATAAACCGACCAACATGCCTAAAGGACATACAACGGCTAACAGGTTGTGTTGCAGCAGTTAGTCGGTTCGTCAGCCGACTTGGAGAGAAGGCACCGTACAAGGCTTGTCAAGAAGCGGACAAATTCACATGTACGGACGAGGTAGATGCAGCATTGAAGCAGCTCAAGGAGATACTTTCCTCGGCGCCTATCCTTGCAGCACCCGAGCCTGGGGAACCCATGTTAATTTACATCGTGGCCACCAACCGGGTAATCAGCATCGTTGTCGTGGTAGAGCAGAAAGAACCAGGGCATGAGTATGGAGTTCAACGACCAGTTTACTATGTAAGCGAGGTCTTGACGGAGTCCAAGCAGCGTTACCCGCACTACCAGAAGATAGATTATGTAGTGTTCCTTGCTTCTCGCAATCTAAGGCACTACTTCCAGGAGCACCCTATCACAGTTGTGAGCAAAGCTCCACTGTCCGACATCATCAACAACAGCGACACTACAGGAAGGGTCGCGAAGTGGAGCATTGAACTTTTTGCCTTCGAGATTACCTACAAGAGACGCGATGCTATCAAATCACAAGTCTTGGCGGATTTTATCGCAGATTGGACGGAGATGCCAAATGCTACCCCAATGTCGGAGCCAGAATACTGGGTGATGCACTTTGACGAATCAAAGCTACTGAACGGCTCGGGGGCTGGTGTACTGCTGCAGTCACCAACCGGCGAAAAGCTGCACTACATTTTGCAGATCCACTTCGAGGCTATGAATAACATGGCGGAGTATGAAGCACTCATTCATGTACTACGCGTAGCCAAGGATATTGGCATCAAGCGCATAGTTTGCTGTGGAGATTCTGACTTGGTTGCCCAGCAGGTGGCGGCATATCGAGACATATCGAGACAAAGTGGACGAGATAGCCAAGAGCTTCTTGGGCTACGAGGTCAAGTATGTACCTAGGGAGCAAAACGAGGCGGCTGATCTGCTGTCTAAGCTTGGATCAGGGCACAAACAAATTCCACCTGGAGTTTTCCTGGAGCATCTACGGACACCATCCGTGAAGGGAGCGGACCCGGATAACCCAGACAGATTTGACTCTTTCGTTCACATGGTGACAAAGATCCCTCTGGCTTGGACAAAACCGTTCATGGAATATCTCGTACACGGAACTTTGCCCGACGATGAAGTCAAAAGACGGAAAATAGTATGTCGAGCAAAGGGTTATACCATAACCAATGGAGAGCTCTACAAAATAAGCACTACTGGTGTATACCTTAAGTGTGTTTCCCAGCAAGAAGGTATTGAAATCCTCATTGAAATCCATATCCTAGATTGCGGGCATCACGTTGCTCCTCGATCATTGGTAGCTAAAGGCTTCCGGCAAGGATTCTACTGGCTGACCGCGAAGGCGGACGCTGACAAGCTGGTTGAGACATGCATGGTATGCTAGTATTATGCCCGACAACCGCATGTTTCTGCTGAAGAGCTGCAAACAATACAAATAACTTGGCCGTTTGCAGTCTGGGGGCTGGACATGGTTGGTCCATTACAGACGGCACCATGTGGGTTTACGCATCTGCTAGTAGCAATTGGTAAATTCACCAAATGGATAGAAGCTAAACCCATTAGAAAGCTCGATGGGGCAACTTCCCTTAGGTTTGTCCGGGATCTACTGGTGAGATTTGGTCTCCCACATAGCATTATCACCGACAACGGCAGCAACTTGTCACTCGGAGAAGTGGAAGCTTATTGTTGGGAGAAAGGCATCCGACTTGACCTTGCATCAGTGGCACATCCACAGTCCAATGGTCAGGTTGAGCGAGCCAATGGATTAATTCTACAGGGAATCAAGCCACGTCTTGAGGCACCGCTACATAGAGCAGCTGGAGCCTGGGCGGAAGAATTGCCATATGTGCTGTGGAGTTTATGAACTACACCCAACATATCCACCGGCTACACCCCTTACTTCATGGTATATGGAGCAAAAACCATCCTGCCTTCCGACATCCTTCACGATTCACCAAGAGTTGCCGCCTACGGCGAAGATGACGCTGAAGAATCTCGACGCCTAGATGTGAACCTTCTCGAGGAGGAGCGTGTATTGGCATGCCAAAGATCCGCCATCTAACAGCAGAAGCTACGCATCTACCATAGTCGCCGCGTTCGGCATCGCTCGTTTAAAGAGGGGGACTTGGTTCTCCGACTTAAGCAGAAGAAGTCACACAAATTATCCCCGCCATGGGAAGGACCGTTCATCATAAGCAAGGCACTACTCAATGTGTCTTACTACCTCATTGACAATCATGAACTGAAAGATAGACCCAACGAGGATCATAAGCGTAAGCGACGTGACCCGGATGATGACTACTCGGAGCTTGATCGGCCATAGAACATAGCACAACTACGTCCTTTCTACACTTAGCATTTTTTATCTATTGTGTACCTCTTATATGATCAATGAAATAAAGCTCTCTGGTTCACTCATATTCTTGAGTCTTTTACCTCCTTTACTGTTCATTTTTGGATCATATAAAACCTTTATGCACAAGCTTTGCGATTGCACTTGTGAAAATTCCGCCTACGGGCGTTAGCTTAAGTTTTCTGGTCTACACGTTCTTTGTCGTTTTTATGTGGATTCTGGAGTAGTGACTTTTGACACTTATTGTCGGCGATTTTGTGCTTAGGTTATTGACGGTGCCATTGGGCATCATCGCCTGAGCGCATAGTTCTGACAACGAGTCTTCCGACTCATGAAAAGTCAAGCATAAAAACCAGAGTAATGGATAAGCCAACACTTTTTTTCGCCTTAAGTTAACAACCATTGTTTTTCGCCTTAAGTTAACAAGTAGTTTTTTCCGCATACAAACTCCAGAGGAAACAAATATTACATATTGTTTTTTATTCCTCTAGCGCAGGCGACTTGGACGTAGCATCATCAACAGCAGGAGAGTCATCCTCCTTGAAGTCGGCGGTGTTGAGGGACTCGGAGGAGCGTTGGTTGTTGCCGTCAATGGTTTTCATGGGCACAAAGACGTTAGGGTCGACCAACTCGGTGAATCTGGTATCAAAACCCGTGAGCGACGCTAAGATAGCCTTGTGATCTATCTTTTGGCCATCGTCGTCCATGTCAGGGATACCGGAGGTCACCGTGTCGATGTCGGTGTTTTCGTAGTGCGCCTTGACCATTGACAGCGCCATCCTCGCGCCAGCCCGGGTACATGAAGCTTTCCAGCTCACAATACGCTCGGGGGCTTGGTGCAAGATCTTCGAGAACTTCATCACGGAATCCACCACTTTGATGTTAATCTGGAGGGGCTTGGCTATTTCTTTGGTCTGCTTGATGGTGGTATTGATAAAGTTGTCGGCAAGGACCATGCATTCTTTTGGTGGAGGAGGCATCTGGGTCAACCCAATAGGAGCTGTAAATTTTCGACAAAGGAACGCATGAGTTCAATAACATGAAAAGTTCAGAGTATCTAGCTTACAGAATTACAAGGCAGAGAATCACTTACTGAAGATGTTAATCTCGGCCTGCTGGAGAGTTTCTGCCATAGAATCCCGTTCTTGTCGGAGGATCTTGTATGCTTCAAGATTGTGCTGATTCTGCTCATCAGCAGCTTTCTTCTGCTCTTTTAGCATCGAGATATCCTCCTTCAAGTGGTTCATCTCTTTGTTGGCGGACTCCTATAGGACTTTCATGGAGTCCTCATGCATCTTCAGCATATCCTTTCTCTCCTGCTTAAGGATCTTGTTTTCGCTATCTAGCTGATGAATATGCTTGGATTGCTCAACAATATCTTTAGCCTTGGAAATGGCTTCTGCAAGTCGGAGAAAGAATAGTACACAATGAGTACTCGGAGAATGATGGCACAAGACCAAGTCGGAATACGAAAAAGAAAGGAAAAACAGACGCTTGCTCTTGGTGATTTGTTCCTTCAAGAAGGCAGTTTTACCCTTTTCGGCTTCCAGGTCCGCACGCATCTTCTGGTACTTCTCGTTGGCCATGCCTCTCCGAGCATTCTCATTCTATGGAAAGAAAATTTAACGCTGCTTAGTCTACTTAGAGCATCTAGCCGAATAACTATCCACCTAGAGGCTTGGGGGCTACAGTGAGAGTTTTTTAACTTAGCAATATGCTTGGTCTTTCTTTAAGCATCTAGTCGGAACTGATTCAGTTTTCAACTAGAAGCTTGGGGGCTACAGTATAAAGTTTTAAACTCATTCATGTGCTTAGTCTTTCTTTAAGCATCTATTCGGAACTAATTTAGTTACAACTAGAGGCTTAGGGGCTACAGTATCGAAATTTACAAACACTGCATATGCTACTCTGAAAGCATATAGTCGGAATAATTCATTCAAACTATATGCTTGGGGGCTACAGTGAGAAGTATTCTAGCTTAGTCACTCTTAGAGCATTCAGATGCAAAGACCTATGGTTTTCCGTATAAATCCTCGGGGGCTATAGTGGGATACTCATATGAAATGCAAAGGGCAAAATAAAACTTACAAGTGCAATGATCTTGAGGTTGGTAGCGCTCTCAGCAAGAAACTTGCCAAAAGAAAGGATGTTTCCTTGCAAGATTTCTGCTTGCCGGAGAAGCTCCTCAAGACCGCATGTTGGAGATGTCGGCGCTGCACCAGGAACCAAAGCGGAGCTACTCGGCGTAAGTGCCGGGTAGACTATCTTCGGGAACTCTACAGTTTTCCTGAGTGTGGAGGCGCCGCCTTCGGCAGACGTACCACTCTCCACCATCGCCTTACCGCTACCGATGGCATCCTTATTCGGAGCTTCAGCCATTTGAGTTGTGGTACTTTCTTGCGTTGCCTGTTCGCCGACAACGGCAAGCTCCGCAGAGGCACTTGAGTCCACTTCCATGGCGGAAGGGCCAGATGCATCTTTGGCATGTGAGCTTGTTGGAGCAGACGTAGGCTGGACGCTGGGAGTGACAGGGGCGATGGAGGGAGATGCATGGGCAGACACGTCACGATGCAACATATCCTTGATATTTCTAGAATCCCCCAAAGCTTTGGAGGTCTTCTTCAAACTGGTAGTGGCCTCCTTCCTGAAACATGCAAAAAGTATAAGTACAGGAATAAGACAAGCAATGGACAATGTCGGAGAGAAAAGAGACTTACACAACAGGGGGTGCTTTGGCAAAAGGGATCCCGGTAACCTTTCCTTTCTCTGCCTCCAGGGTGGCGGTAGTCTTCTTGGAGGCTCCACCCTCCGTCTTATTCTTCTTGCCTTTGTCGGCAGCATCAGAGGTGGAGCTCTTCCGCTTTCGCGCCAGCGGCACATCATCGTCGGACACGACTGTGAATTCCTTCATCTTTGGGTCATAGATTTGGACAGCCATGCTATCCTCATCTAGATTGCTGAGCTGTTAAGTGAAATTCCACAAGTGTTAGATGAAGATGGTAATGGTTAGACAGAAGAACTGGAGTATATGTCATATACGGAAAATAAACATCATACCTTTGGGCACGTGCCGTCAACGAACATGTCATAGGTGATGGTGAAGCCTCGCTTCCTATAATTCGCCTTGACGATGTCCTTGAGTTGAAGCTTGACGGAGTCACTCAAGAAATTGTCCTCGGAGATGCGGAGGCTATCCTTCCTATCTTTGGTGTACTCATGCATCATCTTCGAGCGGTGCTGCAGAGGCTGGATCCGCCTGACGAACCAGCACATGGCCAGGTCCAATCCGGCCAGACCCGTATCTATGAACCACTCTATCCGCCTTATAGCGTGGGAAGCTTCAATATAGGAGGGGAGGGAGGCTTGGGATCTCCATATTGAGGCTTCGACGGCAGCTCCATCGACGAAGTCAGGATACGTTGCTTCTCGGCCAGCCAGAGGGATATCTTGGTTGTAGAAGTACGTTTGTTTCCAGTTTTTACATGACTCATGGCCGACTATGTCGGGGAACCACCGACCAGGCCGGATCTTAAAGCTAATTGTCATGCAGTTCCTAAGCTCATCCTTGCCGACTCCGTCTTCACTCTTAACGGTGAAGAATTAAATAAAGATATCTAGCCTAGGCCTAATCCCTAAGTAACCCTCACAAAGAGCCGCGTAGTTGCTGAGCGCGAGGATGCTATTGGGGGAGAGGTTTTGAGGCAGAACTCGGTAATGGTTAAGGACAGCTAGGAAGAAATTGGAGATGGGCAGGCAAACGCCGCGTAACAGTTGGGCTTTGAGGTACACCTTCTCTCTGGCTTGGGGAGAAGGGGTGACCTCGCTGTCCAGCACCGCCCGCCAGGCGAGCCCCTCCATCGCGGGGAGGTTTCCCTCGATGAGTAGCTCCTTGATGTCGTGGTCCGTGATGTCCGAACCATGCTAGTCCCCCTTGTGGGAGTCATTTTCCTCTTCCGGTAGCTCCAGCGCCACTGGATTGTGGTCGCCGCCGGTGGATTCGACCAGCGCGGACTTGGGGATCACCAGGCCTTCTGGAGGCACGAGGACGGTGCTCGTCGGCTTCACCGCGACATCACCTGACGCTGCCATGGAGGGAGCAGAGCTGCTGCTGGCCATTGGAGAGATTGAGGTGGTGATTGGGAGGATTGAGGGGCTAGGGTTTTTCGCAATCGCGCAGAGAGCTCGAGGAGGCACTCGCTGGAGGAAGAAGACGATGCAGGAGGAGAATGAGGTGAAAAATAAAATTACACCGCAGTTACAATTTATAACCCCCGGTGTCAAGATTCGTGCAAGATGATCGACTGGTTGACGCGTGGGCGACGTGTGTGGGCGCGTGCGCGGAAATTTTGCCACATTCCCAACTGTTATCGCTCGCGCGGGAAAAATGGGCATGATTGTGTTCTCTGCATGTGTGAGTTACGAGGCGTTGCTGACCTATGTCTACGATGTCCTAGCTGTCACTAGAAGATGAACCATCACATCGGAAGATTCCGGCATGGACGGATCCAGTTCGGCTATGGAAGAGTACGATAGAAGATTCAGCAATTCTCCAACTTACAAGATGAACACGGAGAAAACCTTGTAGGGTTCTTTGGGAGGACTACAAGATGTTGCTTGATGATTTGCCGACATCCATCTATACGGAGCATTCGACCTGAAGAGGCAAGACAACGCAAGATCTCGGAGTTCTCTGGGGGGTACTGTTGGGGATATGCTATATGGGTATCCTCATAGCATGTATCTTATCCGGATAACCCGGGTGGCCCACAGTTGGTAGCATGGCCCATGGCCTGCTAGGCGGCCCAGTTAGATGGATCCAGAAGGGAGGACCATGCCGGATAAAGGAAGGCTATGGAGGAGTCACTGACGTACCCGGAGCCTTGGAGTGTAAGACACGCTGGACTAGTTGTAAGCAGTGTAGGACTCTGTAACCTGTCCAGCTAGGACTTTTCCCTATAACCCTAGGACCTGGCGACTATATAAGTCGGGCCTATGGGAGCCTTTAGGGCACGATAACTTAGACTCTCTAGTCACCTTGCACAGCGAACCAATCCCTGTAACTCAGCGATTTGCCATTATAGTGATTTATAGAAGGAGTAGGATTCCGCCACCATTGTGGGATCTAAACCTGGGTAAGCTGTGTTACCTCGTACCCGTCAACCGTCTGCCTTCCCCCACATCTCTAAACACGCATTGTGAGGACCCCTCCATGGCGTACTCGTCGGCAATACCACTACAGCATCGCCTTCTCGCCTAGCCGAGGGATGAAGCGGCTGAGAGCCGCAACTCGCCCGGCCAACTTCTAGATGTCGTGGTAACTTATGAAGATTCAAGAAATAAAAGAAGTTATTGAGTAAATGAAGATTCATTCCATAACTTTATTCAATAAATAAGTTACAGAATGTAACTTATGAAAATGATCAAGAATCTTTACAATGGTAAATGAAATAAAAGAAGAACATTTATATATTGAGTAATATTACAATCTTTATTACAAAGGATAAAATAAAGATTACAAAAGAATAAAATAAATATTACAAGGGACTATTTTATAAATAAAAAGAAAACCTAATCTAAATCTTGAATCTTCAAGTCTTGTACCTGCAAAAACAAAACACAAACTAAAAGAAAGAAAATCAAGGTTAAAATATGTTACTCTCAGTATTGACAGTGAGTTGCACTGTTCAAACTTACATCACTGAGTAAACTTTAAGGGGAAAGTTTCACCAATATGAGAGAACTAAATCTTTCATAATTTTAAGCCATAAGTAAAATAACTCCAAACAACAAGAAGGGGCAAGTTTCACCAGACAATTAAGTGTAATCAGATAAAAGGTAACTTTCATTCCCTAAACATATCCACAAGGGGTGCAACAGGCACATAGGCAGCACACACACCTAAATGCATGGTGTGTGCTGTCAACATAGCAACAACAAGCCATACAAACAAAACTGCTCAGCACAGCCGTGGGAAGCAACCCCAACACCATTTCCTTGTTCATACACACCAAGCACAGTAGCCAAACCAAACCAGATCACACCAACCACACCCTTGATCATCTCATCAAGATGGTGACATAAGGAGGGGGAAGATCAGGTGGATAACAAGAACAAGGTCAAGCCAATAGGACCAGGAGGTGGATAGCAAGATCAAGGACAAGTCCAGGAGTTGGAAGTATCAGGAGAAGCACCAGATCAAGCTAGCCACACAACCAGCAAGAGCAAGCCACAAGATCAGCAAGTTGCAAGCCCCAACAACTCCACTATTGTGGTGAGTAGTAAAAGACCATCACATGATTTATCTGTCTAAGCTAGACAAGCATTCATGAGTTGTCTCATACTCAAATTCTCAGAAAAACACCCAAGTGGGGTGAGTCCATCATTGAAGTTTTTCAAACACTAAAAGCAATCAGAAAACTATGTAGATCCAACTAGGATCTCAGAACAACCTCATTGATCCTAGCTATAAAGCCATAATTTTAATTTCAAGAATAAATATAGCTAAGATCTGGACTTCTAGGCACATCTCTTAAACAGGAGTAGCACCTTAGAATTTCTAGACCTTATGGATCTATATAACTTAATAAGCCTACAAATCATTTTCCCAACTTTGACTCAAGAATCAGTAGCTGGTATCACTACCAAAACAGATCATGAGAAACAACAAGATAAGGACCTAGTCCCTAAACCTCAGACCAACGTCATAGGCTTTAGGGTTCAAGGAAAGAAGTTTCCACTTATCTCTGATATCAAGCTAATCTTAAGCTTAAACAAAATCAAGCCAAGTAATATAACCTAGTATTGTGTGCCATACAAGGATGGTGTCACAAGAACAACTTCTAAACCAAGTAGATTAGTCATATAGCTTTCACAGATACACTCACAGACAACTACAAATCATCTTCCTGATACTAATCACAGGAATCATTTTTAGGAATATACATATACATAACATCACTATAAGAGACACGTTAATCTCAAACTGTATATGAATCCATAAGCCAACAACTATAGATACAGTGATTTCATCACTCAAAAATCACTGTCAATAACCAAGTAATGACAATAGTGAGCTCTCAGACCACTAGAATCTCCAAGTAATGATTTTATAGTAACATTATCATCTGAACCATATCCAAATTAACCAATGGAATCAATCTGGTAAGCCACTAGCCTCACCAAAGCCAACTATAAGCAGTAATCCACATCAAACAATCACTCATCATGCATAGGGATCATCAATACATGATCCAAATCATCAGATATTTAATCAATAGAGGGATATGAACCCTCATCAGGACATGACCACTAGCCAGGAGTAGACACTACAAACACATGGCACAGTGTGGCATAGCATAGAGGACACAAGGGGAAGGAAAGGACAACTTACTGACGGTTGTGTTGCGGGCGAGAAGAGGAAGTAGAGGGTGTCGATGAGCATGGCGGCACATGGAGCATCCCAAGGGGATGCTGCGACCCACACCACGCTGAGGCGGCGACTAAAGCCACGCCTGAAGGCGAGGAACACTACCACAGCACCCTGGAGCAGCGGCGGTGATAGCACCAGCACCACCCCAAACCCTAGGGTTCGGGACGGAGCCGGTCTGGCCACAGGGGAGCCCTAGGTCCAAATCGAGTTGGACAGGAAGGAGGAGCAGGGTCAACAACCACCCTATACACCACGACGGCGGTCGAGGAGGCCCACGGCAGCGTGAATCGCCGGTGGTGGCATCGCCGACCACGGGGTCAGGGAAGGAGAAGAAGAGGGATGAGAACGAGAGAGTGACAAAGAAAGTGTGGGCTGGTTGGGCCAGAACCCCTTCAGGGAGTCATTTGGTTCTGCCTAACTGGGCCACAAGGGCCCAATAAACCCAACACAGTTAGCCCAATCACCTAAAGCCAGTTTTTAATATTTAAGAAAAGACCAAAATGCCCCTGAATTTAAATAAATTCTAGAAAATAAAATGAAAATCCAAAAATTATAAATAAAATATTTTTGGATTCACAATAATCCAAATTATCAAAATAAATTAAGAAATAAAGTTTTAGGCATATAATTTTTATTAAGAATTTTGTAATATAAATATTCCTTATGGAATTTTATAAAATTATTGAAAGATGATAAAAATACTTTCATTATATATTAATATTGTAGTATTTTAGAAAAATACTAAACAAATATTTAATATCAATTTTTGCTATTAAAATGATAATTCTTAAAGGAATTATTAAATAAATAAAATTCAAATAAAATAAAATAAAATAAAAGAATACAATATTCAATAAATATTAAAATTAATATTTATAAATTCTTTATTATTAAAAAAATTATAATTTAAATAATGGGGGAGAATACACACAAAGCTAAATAATGCATTACATTACTTTGCATACATTTTGCTTCTTTAAATATTGTCCTTACCGGGCAATAATGATGTTTTATAGACATAAAAGCTCAAGGTCCAGTGCAAGCATCCGACTTCAGTACCTTGCAATCACAAGGCAAGTTCATCACTTGCTCATGTCCTTTGAAGAGTCATTATCAAAGTATTTGCAAATTGTGTGTTATCATATATACTCCAAAGAAACAAAATATTATTTTCACAAATAAAGAAATCTTAGATATCATCCTAAGTGATGATATAATGGAGCAATAGAACTTAGGGTTCTATTTGCAACAATGATGATCAACTAGGGACTTAATAACCCATGACATTAGTGATTCTGGCACCGTATATCACGCGTTAGCCATGAGATTTGGAATGGGACAGAGAAGTCAGCTATATCTTCTTCCTCTCGCATGTAGCTGGATGTGCAGGTCATGGCTATTATCACTCGTAGCATGCATATTAATTGGTAATTCATAGAGGATATGCAGCATATGGGTGGGAGCCCTCAACGTCCCATGATAGTTCTGGCATCTAACGGTCTGTACAAACCATTGCCGTAATTCAATATGTGGGCATGGTGTACACCAAGGAGGCATGTGAGGTCGTGAAGGGGGCAATGATTGACTTGGATCACCTACTGGGACCCACATCATGGAATTGTGGACGGGAAAGTACGCCCAGTTGTGCAACAAGGAGTTGATCTCTCATGGGTAAAGTAATGCACCTATGTAGAGTGTAAGAATTATAACTTGTTACTCCTTGTTCCGGGAAGGATCTACGAACGCAGCAGGAAAGGAACTCCATGAAAGTTCTGATCAACCTGTGAAGGCTTATGGTCATAGATTTTCATAATAAAATCAATCTTTGAAAAAAGATTTACAAAAACTGCATAGTGCCAAGGACTTATAGTTCGCGGTGGTAGTTAGAACATCAAACTACCCACCTTGCATATAATGAACTTGCTGGGTAACGCTGTTACTCATCCTTTTCTTTGATCCCTTGCTTAGACTCTAAGGATCCCGAAGATACGCCAATGTATGCAGCTGAATGCCAAGAAGATGTGTTCTACGAGGAGCCTGACCTGTCAGGAGGTGTCGAAGGAGTGGATTACAAAATCCGCTATGGTGTCGATGACAACGAGTCGAACTAAGTATCCTAGTTAGTGGTAATCGACGGAGCCGAGCAGCTTGAACCATATAGAATAAGATGTTGAGCTCAACCACTAGTTGGAGTTGCTACTTTTTAATTCCACTGAAACACTTTATATTTTGGTTTGTAAGTTGAATCTTTTTGAAGTCTTGAACTTCTTGTATTGTAATAATAATAATGTGTGAATGTTTGTAATATGGACCCGCAATGTTTCTGTTATACCACTCTGAGGGATGTGATATTTACAGAACGGTGTTCTGTGGCTGTCATGTCAACGACTATAGTGTACTACACATGCAGTGGTATGCTGGGTCACCGCAGTTGGTATCAGAGCAAATTTCTTTGACCTTAGGTTGGAAACCTAGTAAAGGGTACTACCTATAGGAGTGTGTAGCAACGATAAAGAATTCTCTAAAAGAAATATAATGGGTATTCAAATGAGAATATTTTGTTATACATTTTAGTGCGATAATTCTTTGTTATGATGCAATATATTATTGGTTACTAATAAAAATATTTTTCTTATATACAGAGTTATGGCACCAAAGTTTCCAAAACAGACTTTGGTAAGGAAAGAGGAGACTCTTGATGATTATCAAGGATCATTCACAGACCAACTTCGCCAACTTTTAAAGATTTTTAGTTGTCCAACTAGAATTCCAGTGAATACCATAACCTATTATGATGGACGGATGTTATCCAAGTATCGTGTGAGTATCCAACTTCCAGAGGAGCTTGGATTGTATCATGATACCTATCGGTGAAGGTAGGAGTCACTTAGCAGCATATCATGTTGTTATTGTGGAGGCGATAGCTAATATCCGGGAGCATAAAGCCAAGGAGTTAGAAGGTAGCACATTTTTTGTAATTCCTCATGATTATATAGACTCGAAGCCTGGACCGGATCATCTTACTTTGGTTAAGAAGCATCCTAAGTTAGCTTCCAAGTTTATGGATAGATATCGAACACTCGTTGCGTCTTTTTCTAAGACACATCAAGTGATTTTTGAAGATAAAAATGACATGTTAGAGGATCTAACTGATCCGGAAAGGAGGAAGCAGTTATCATTCCAGTTGGAGAAGGAAGCGAGTAGTAGTACAAAACCCAACTTTAAGGATATACCTATAGATCCTGAATCTTTTACACCATATCCTTATTCACCAAGGCCTGAACCTATATATGATCCTACTGTGGATATGAGGTATGTAGTACCACAGGGTTCAAAGGAAGGTTCTGATTCAGAACTTCCTATTGAGAATTCTGATGGCTGGAGAATAGGATCATCTGAAGGATTCCAGGAACACCAGATGTCCATAAATGGCTCTGACAGAAATGTTGGACAATCTAGCTGGATGGGTGCAAGAATTAACTCTAGTAACAGTAGTAGGGATACTATATTTATAAATAATCAGGATGAAGAAGAAGATCCTGAGGACACAGTGTTTGTATCACCAACACCTTCTCAAAACCCAGGGAATATACATTATCCGGTGTTTAACTATCTTGCCCAAAGGAGCACCTGGGGACCAGCAGGATCTGCGTATTCTGTTGACAACTCAAGGAATGAAGCTCAGAAGATGCAAGTGGGAGATAATGTTGAATATGTTTCTGAAGACTTTTTAGCTGAGCTGGAGGGAGTCAATGCGCTCAAGTTGAGTAATGACTCAAGTCCTGACACTTCAGATATTGAGTATGTTCCTTCTGGAAGGCCATTTGTTCCACAAACTGTGCGACGAACGTCGCGTCATCATGGTTGGACAACAGGCATGTATGATGAGCATAGTTATTACTAAAAGCCGGCGGCTTAGTATGAAGTATCGGGTACTGAGTATTGTAATCCGAGAAAATAAGGTAGGTAGATAAATGAGGTAGTGTTGTGATTATACCTATATGGTATATGTTGTAATGACTTTGTATTATTATGATATTGTAATGTATAATATGTGAAATGCATATTTGGATTTTATTTGGATTTTCATTGTGTGACTAGTTCTGTGCGTAAAGTCGAGCTCGGAACACATGTGCATGATGTAATTATGAGTATTCGCTTTATGTGCACTCGGGTTTGCTGAGTCGTGCAATTGTGTCGATCTTGGTGGGGTTCGCCTCAATGCCTCGCTTGGAGACTATGTACCCTAGTAGCTATCCAGTGGGTACACCGAAGGTGCACTTGCCTACGTTGAGCTTGATCTTGTACCTCCGCAGATTCACGAAGGTTTCGGCCAGGTCGTCGAGTAGATCGCTCCGGCGATTGGACTTGACCACCACATCTTTGATGTAGACGTGGATGTTGCGGCCAATTTGGCTCACAAGGCACTCCTACATGCACCGCTGGTAGGTCGCTCTGGCTTTCTTGAGGCCGAACGTCATGGAAATGTAGCAGAAGGCGCCGAATAGCATGATAAATGTTGTCTTCTCCTCGTCATCAACCGCCATTTTTATCTGGTTGTAACCAGAGTATGCATGGAGGAAACACAACGATTCCGAGCCCGTGGTTCAGTCGATGATCTGATCGATGCGTGGGAGGACGAACTGCTCTTTTGGGCAGGCGCTATTGAGGTTTGTGTAGTCGATACACATTCTCCAGGTCTTGTTCATATTTTCGACTAGGACTGGGTTTGCCGGTCACTTGGAGTATTTGATGGGCTGGATGAATCATGCAGCGAGTAGACACTACACCTCCTCGGTGATTGCTGCTTGATAGGTCGTTCTTTGGGGTCGGCGTTGAGTTTGTGCTCAGCGAGTTCCCTCGGGACCCCTGGCATGTCGGATGGCTTCCATGCGAAGATGTCGCGATTATCACATAGGAAATTAATGAGCATGCTTTCCAATGCGGGGCTCATGCCTGTCCCGATCGTGACCGTCTAGCTGGAGTCGCCTGGGACCAGCTCGACGGTGCGGGTGTGCATGGTGGCCTTGAGCGCAGTCGAGCCACCATTCTCCGTGTTGGGCTTCTTTAGTATGGCGGGGTCATCTTTGTCGACCCCACTCGCGTATCTGGCGAGCTCCTATGTGTGGTTGGCCTCCGCGGCGATGATGGCGTCCGCGAGCTCTGTGTCTTTCTCCTCGCACTCGATGGCCATGTCGGGGTCGCCATGGACAGTGATGATGCCACACGGCCCTAGGAGCTTCATCGCGTTGTACTCGTAGTGCCGCTCCGCCATGAACTTGGCGAATGCTTGTCGCCCCAGGATGCAGTAGTAGGGGATGTTGAAGTTGACCAGCTTGAAGACGATCCGCTCGGTATGGAAGTTCGCTGGTGTGCCAAAGGTGACTGACAGCGTCACCTTGCCGATCGGGTACGCCTTCCGACCGGGGATGATGCAGTGGAAGGTGGTGAGGTTCATCTCAATCATCGACTATAGGAGCCGCAGCCGCCTGAATGTGTCCAGGTAGAGTATGTTGATGGAACTCCCGCCGTCCATCAATGTCTTGGTGAGCCAGTAGTCGCCCACTTTGGGCTTGACCACCAGGGCGACTCGCCCGGGATATTCGATCCGTGGCGAGTGGTCCTCGCGGCTCCACGTGATGCGTTTATCGGACCAGTTGAGGAAGCGGGGAACATCGACCTAGGACACCGCATTGACGGTGATGGAGCGGGCGAGGACCTTCTTTTCACGCTTGGTGCCGAGCCTGGTGAATGTGTGGAGCGATCCGACGTTGTTGCCGAATGCCCCGCCGTTTGGCGGGTTGTTGTTGGGGTCCTCCCTTGTGCGCTGTGCCTTCTCAATCTCCTTCGGGGAGTGACAGTCGGTGGTCGTGTGCGTGGCGGGCTACCCTTGCCTGCTGTGGAACATACAGGGTTGGTTGAGGAGAGCTGCAGGGTCGAATTTCGGCCTCGCTCGGTAGTTTCCGCCATCGCGGTGTTGGCCTCCGTCATAGCGGAATCTCTTGGGGTAGCGTGGCGTGTATTCAGCATTGGCGATGAAGTTGATTCGCCCGTCACCGCGGCGCTTGCCGGTGAGACGAGTGTTGTTGTAGTGCAGCTCGCGCTGCATGCCGCTGTCGTGGCCGCTTGGGCGGCGATTTCCACCCGACTTGTCGTTGGTTTCTTGGTTCGGATCTTCCTCCACGTACCGCTTGGCAATATCTAGGAGGTTTGGATGTTTTCAAGTGTCTTGTACACCCGCTTGAGCTTGGCGACCAGGGGCTCGTAGCGGCACGAGGTCTTGAAGCAGTAGATTGCCGTCTCTGGGTGGATGTCGGCCGCATTGAACCACAGGTCTTGCCACCATTGGACCCAGTTGCGGGTCGACTCGCAGGGTCCCTGGACGCATCGCTCTATGTCCTCAATGGTGGTGGCGCGGGTGTAGGGGACCTCAAAGTGCCTGACGAAGGCGTCGCGCATGTCCTCCCAGGAATCGATGTTGTCCACGGGGACGGGGTTGATCCATTGCCGAGTTGCTCCCTCCATCATCAGGGGGAGGTAGCAAGCGGCGAGGAGGTCGGTGTGGCCGGCGATTCCCATCGCCATGAGGTATGTGTCTAGCCACATGGCCGGATCGTACGTGGGATCGTATTTTTTGATCTCCTTCGGCGCTTTGAAGTTCACCGGGTATTTCTCGCCTCGGATCATCGGTTCGAAGCACTAGGGGCTGACTCGGCTGAGCGGGCACCTTGGCTCGCCGTTGTGGCGGTTGGTGAGGGTATGCCTCAGGTCGTTGGGCTGGCGTGCGCGCTAGCTCTGGTTGTTGATGATGTGGGTCCGCGCATCGACTGGTTGCCCATTGGTAGCGACCATGTTTTTCAGCGGTCGCAGGTCGTTGGTGGAGAGCACTGGATGCGCGACCCGTGTTTGGAGATGCAGGGGCTCGGTGGCAGGCATTTTTCAGTATTTTCCATTGATGGGCGGCTGCTCGAGGCCGCCCTGCTTCCGGAGGAGCGGGAGTACATGCAGCCCCGTGAGTCGGCTCCAGCGACTTGCTGCTCGACAGCCTTGGCGAGTAGGGCCTTGGCGTACTCAATTTGCAGCGCGCCCTCCCCTGTGACGTTGAGGTTGGCGACTGCTACTTGTCCCGCGATGACATTGTCCATCGAGATGGAGTATAGTGGGAGGTCGTTCGCGTCCCGCTCTTACAGAGAGATGAGGACCCTCGGCTGGTTGGGAGGGGGCAAGCGGCCTGGTGGCGGTGGGGGAGCTCCATTCGCTGGTGCGCCTGGTGGTGGTCAGGCGCTGAAGCCTGGCGGCGCGTTCTCGCAGATCGCGCGATTGGCCACGTGAGCTGGGTCGTTGTCATTGTCGAAGTTCAGGGCGCGGCCCTGAATGGTGGGGTTTAGGCGCGTCCTGATGCGGCGCCGGTGGTAGAGCGATAGCTCCTACGCCGTCGATTGCTCGAGGCAAAAAAATTCGCGCTCGGCTTGCTCCTTGCGCACTGCCTCTTCCAGGAGCAGGCGCATCTCCTCGATCTTCCCCACCGTCGCGGTTGGCGGGATCAGCATGGAGAAGGGGTCCGGCGGGGCTCTCACGCCGCTCTCCATGTAGGTCGCAATGAAACGACCGAATCTGGCGTGGAGGTCGACAGAGTTTTCCGATCCGGAGTCAGAGTTGAAGATCCCAAGGATGGATGGATCCTCAAAATCCTCCACATTGGAGACTTGGGTGACGGAGCCCGCTGGCAACGCGGGGACAATGGATCCGGCGACTGAAGTCGGGGTCGCCGAGTCGGCATCGTCATTGAGGGCCACGTCGTCTGCGGCCATGTTGGTCTTGGCCATGTTGCTGTTGGCCGAGTCATACTTAGAGGCGAGGCGGTGGATGGTGCGAACCTGGCTCTCAGAGAGCCGATCGCATGATGACGACTCGCCGATGAGCACCGAGTCCTCCGGGATGATGACGTCGGTGAAGCTGACGAAGAGGCTGATTCTGTCGACCGGCATAATGACACTGTGGGTGACCGGGCATGACGTCGGGACGTAGCTGCGAGTGGCAGCAAGTAGTAGAATGATGGTGATCATGCGCACGGTGGCGATTGTCCGGTTGATGGGCAAGTAGGGTCTCGCCGCAGAACACGAGCCTGACCGGCCAGGGCCCACAGTGGGCGCCAGTGTTATGGGAATTGCCACGGCAGATGCTGCGAGTGGCAGCTGAAGGGAATATGCCCGAGAGGCAATAATAAAGTGGTTATTATCGTATTCCTTGTTTATGATAAATGTTTATTTTGCATGCTATAATTGTATTAATACGGAAACGTTAATACATGTGTGTTTAATAAACAAACAGAAAGCTCCTAGTTATGCCTCTCTTATAAACTAGCTCGTTGATTAACAAGATGATCAAAGTTCCCTGATCATGGACATTGGATGTTGTTAATAACGAGGTCACAACATTAGTGTAATGATGTGATGAACATTCATCTGAAGTATAGCATTACGATCAAAGTCATTGAGTTTATATTGCTATAACAACTTACGAAGTGATCCTAATCCTTAGACCATGAGATCATGTCAATCACTAACACCGGAAGAGTTTCTTGATAACATCAAACGTCACACCATAACAGGGTGATTATAAAGATGGATTCATAACTAATAAAGTGTTATGTTGAGGCCCATGGATCGAGAGTGGAATTTGTTCATCCTGATGACAGATAGATATACTCTGGGCCCTCTCGGTGATATCACATTGATTAGCTTGCAAGCAAGTGATTTGATCACTAGAATGTTATATCACGGGAACGAGAAAAGAGTGCATGTCGGTAACGAGATCAAACTAGGTATGGAGATACCAATGATCGAATCTCGGACATGTAATATATCGCGAAACAAAGGGATTAAGATACTAGCGTAAAAGGTTCCGACGATCACAAGAAAGTCATCGTTGAATGTGTGGGAGTCAGTATGGGTCTCCAGATCCCGCTTCTGATTATTGATCCGAGAGGGGTCTCGATCATGTCCGCATTATTCGCGAACCGTAGGGTGACACACTTAATAGACACCGACATCCATTTGGAGCAAAAGTTTCATGCCGAAAAGAATAACAAGCGCAGGAATTTATTTCACTAGATACCGAAATGGGTTTTCGGGTGAAATTGCAGAAAGTGTTTCTGCATGTGAAATGAAATACTAGCAAGGGGTTATATGTGAATGTTTGTCATTAAAGTAATTGACAAATTTATGAATAAATAAAAGGAGTTTTATTTAATGAGAGTTTGCATTAAATTTGGTGGAAATTTAATGGGAATTTGAGTGGGTTTTTGAGTGGAGGGAATTGAAAGGCTTTTGTGTGAGTGGAGTGTCCACCCACATGAATGAAAGGAGGGGAGGAGGCAGCCCCATGGCTGGGCGCATGGCCCCTTGGGTGCCCCCCCTCTCCCTATAAAAGGAGCCCCCCTCCCTCTCTCTCACTCGCACCTCCTCGTGAAGGATCTCTCTCCCCCTCTAGAATTTATCCCCCATGGTCTCGTACTAGCGAGATACATGTTCCCGGTGGCTATTCGGCAAGAAAGAGTTGTGCTTCCGCTGCATCGCTGGAGCGAGGAGGCGGAGGTTGCTCGGTGCCTCGAACGTGTGTGCAAGCACGGATGCGCTGCTGTTTTGCGGCGCTGGGACTTTCTCTCGATCTTGAGATCGGCAAGAGATCGTATACATCAACCACGAGTTTGGACTCGTTAAGCTTTGTCGGTCTTCAAGGGTATGTTCTCTATGGATATACATCCGCCCGTTGTTTGTATCTAGTAGATAGATCTTGGTACATAGTTGTTCCCATCGTAGAATTTTTTTTTGTTTTCTATGCTGCGAACCCTACAGTGGTATCAGAGCCGGATCTACGCGTAGATGCTTTACACGGGTAGTACACATATGAGTATGTGGGCGATGATGATCATGTTGTTGCTCCTTTGTTGTAATTTTGGATATTGGTGGCATAGTGGGATGAAGCGTCCCGGATAAACTTTACATGTCCTTGCACATGAGACCTATTCCACGCTTGACATGCAACTAGTTTGCATAAGTGGCTAGCGGGTGTCTGTCTCTCCTACTATAGTCAATATCTATTTTGCAAGTGAGTTGTCAACAATTTGATTATCCTCATTGTGGTTCATGTTCGTAGGTAAGAACGGTTCTATCTCGAAAGCCCTAAGCCATGTAAAACTTGCAATGGATATGACGAGGTTTAATCTCGTCAATGCCCATTGTTATGGACTTGGGTTTTGGAGAAGATGGGGATGCTGGAGATCGTGGCACGGTTAACAGACAAGCAACCAGGGGACACGAGATTTACCCAGGTTCAGGCCCCCGGAGGGAAAACCCTACTCCTGCTTGTCTGCTCTTGATTACGGCGGAACCAAAGGTTATAGGGTGCGCAGATTCGATCTGGCGTGGATGCGTGTGCGAGAGTATGAGTCGAGAGATCTAGGACGTGCCCTCCTGGCCTTTATATAGACTTAGGCAGGTCCCGGGCATAGTCCTAGTCGGTTACAAGTTCTAGGTTTTACCCCTTTGAATTTCCTATCTCCGCTAGTCTTGCTCTCCAAGGATCCGAAGGCGTCATGGGCCTTGGCCACCCGAAAATCTTCATGGGCCAGCGTATATCTACTGTGGGCCTTCCTTGGGCTGGACCAGGTATGCTGAAGTCACGTACCCGTAGGGTATAACCATGTCAGTAGCCCCCGAGTGATCAGTCGAATCGTGGATTCGGCTGAGGACTCTTCCATCCTTCGGGTGCAACTATATTTTAATAGTATATGTGTATAGGGATTGTTGATGCGTGTGCCTGACTCACCCAATGGATCAGGGTCAGTTAACTATCTTAGGACGAAACGACACGATCTTCTTCAGGTTCGAGTCCCTCAACCCGGACCTGGAACATATGCTGGCGTAATTCGACTCAGGCCGCGGAGGACTTACAGGAGTGGAATTCCAGTGATTTTAATTGGTGTACCCAACGCGTCCGTCGGGATTTTTCATCGTACCTGTTGGTACGGATTTATACTAGCGAAGATCGGCGTTGCCGTGCCATGAGATGATATCTGAGGTCTTATCTTTGCGTGTGAGACGCATCAAACATTTATCACCACGGAGGTGCTTCGGGTGGCCTAGGAGATTGTCGCTCACTCGGCCGTTTTGTTGGGGCAAAGTTGCCAAAAAGTTTTTGCGTGCTGATCCAGAAGATCGCAGTCGAAGATTTCATAGGGTGCGCGACCAGCGCTCCCTATGGGAGTAGCCCCCAAGTGTCTGTTCGAGTCGTAGACTCGAACGGTGACTTTAATTCAAGCTTTGTTTTAGTCGTTAAGTCTGTAGGACTCGAAAATTTTCGGATGCTTAAATCCATACTCCCTATGGGAGTAGCCCCCGAGTCCGTAGTGGAGTCGTAGACTCGACGTAGGACTCAGAGAAGTAATTTGTCCTCATTTGTCTGCAGCCGGGTGCGCGCGCTATCGATAGGAGTAAGCCCAGTATTTAGTCGAATCAAGATTCGGTGAGTACTCTTAGCTGTGGAGCCGGGTTGGTGCTAATATAGCTTTTGATGACGTCGATCTTGACGATCGATGACCTCAAGCGTCGCTACGCCGAAGATGACTTGATCGACGAAGCGTGGGTCCCACTTGCGACTTTGAATTGACGGTCACGCGCGGCGTGAGATAATTCTGGCGTCTCCTCGATTTCCGCGCGTAGTGGACGGCGTGGTAACGACGGTTCGTTGTGATGTTGACACGTGTACGGCCAGATCTGCCGTTGGCGTTAGGTCTTCTGGATGGACGGCTGCCATGCATCGTCTTCGCTGTTATAATCATTGGGGGAGACCGTGGTTTGTTTTCACCGCACCAGTTCATCTGTTCACTGCTTCCTTGTTCTTGAGTGATTCTTGCTACGCGCTGAGATTTCCTTCCACATTTCCTTCGTTCTTTCTGCCTTGACATCGCCACCACCACCGTAGCGCAATGGGGAAAACAAAGAAGTCTTCATCTGCGGTTGGGACCAGCGCCGCCGGAGGCAAGAAGGGCGCCGCCGCTTTCGCTCACCGATGGTGGTGGCGGCGATCGAGAGCAGCGGAGAGCGATCTCCGCAAACTGCGCGAGCGGGGCCTGATCCCGCAAGATACGACGGCCGTCAAACTCCCTGGCAATGAGGTAATCCCCCGTCCCCCATCTGGGTACCGGGTTATGTTTCTGGCCTTCGTGGTGCGCGGGTTTTCTTTTCCGGTCCACGACTTCCTCCGTGGACTGCTCTTCTTCTATGGGGTTCAGCTTCATCATCTGTCTCCCAATTCTCTTCTCCACATTGCGTGTTTTATCACATTTTGCGAGTGTTGGCTTGGCATTGAGCCGCACTTTGGCCTCTTCCGGAAGCTTTATTCCGTGAAGAGGCAATCTGGTTCGGATGGTGTGTATCCCATTGGGGGTTTCATCATCTCCCTCACTCCCAATCTGCAATTCTTTTCCTTTTCCATGTCCGAATCTGTCCAGTACTGGCGGAGGCGATGGTTTTACATCCGTGACTCCGTATTGCCCGGGCAAGATTTTGGTCTTATTCCCTTTGACCCCTCCCAATTGATTGAGAAGAAAAGATCCTGGAAAAACCAAATCTTGGACGGTGAAGTGGCGGAGATAGAGGCCCTTTATCGTCGGGTGGAGGATCTCCAATTGGTTCCGGAGAAAGAGGTGAACGGCATGGACATCATCCGGACGTTTCTTGAGCGTCGGGTGCAGCCTCTCCAAGCGAGGGCGCACCCAATGTTTCTTTATTCTAGGCGCCGTGATCCGACGAGGGTTTCGAGTGAGAAAATCTCCGAGGGGGATCTTGACAGGGCCCTTCGCGCGCTGCTAAAGTTCAAGGCCGGAGAAGAAATCCCGGGGAAGTCGCTAACTCCTCCCTTTTCTTCGATGTTGGCCGTACCGCAGGTGTAGATTTGTGCACATAGTGCTTTTGTCGGTTGTGTTTGTATTTCCTTTGTTTGCTTAACAAAGTTCCTTTTGATTTTGTAGAGCTTCAAAGTGCCGGGCATGGTACCGCCGTTGCCCGAAAGGTATACGAATGCCCCGGATAATGAAGTGGTTGAGTCCGTGTCCGAGCTGCCGTCGGCGCGATCTCCGGCGAAGGATGCCGACGAGTCGAGTGAGGACCATACGTGCAAGCGATCACGGAGCTCCAGCGAGTCTTCGGATGCCTCGACTCCTCCGACTCCCAGAAATCCTCTGGGCCTTGAGCGTCATAGTGATGATCATGGAGGTTCTTCCTCTCCCCTTCCTGCCATTCCTGTGCGGGCTGTTGCGCCGCACCCGCCAGCAAAGCGGAAGAAGGAAGAAAAGAAGGAGGAGAAGAAGGAAGAGAATAAAGAGGAGAAGAGGGCCCGAAGGGCTTCTCCTATCTTTGACCTGAGTGCATTGGGCTCGTAAGTTTTCTTGTTGTACTATTGTCCCTGTTCCTTCGTGATTTTTTGCACTTGTGCTGATTGGTTTGTATGCAGGCAATCCTCCCACGACTCTAGTGATGGTGCGCGGGAGATGATGGGGGAGTCGAACATTGCGTCGCCTCCTCCTCAAACGGTGGCGACTTCGGGTGGTGCCGCTCCAGATCCTCCTGTGCGGGAGGTGCTGGTGGTTGCGCCTCAGAATTTCGCAGGCGGGGCTTCGGGGTCGCCATCGGAGCATGTAAGTTTTCTGCCTCATGTCACGGGGGAAGCCCCCGAGTGTCTTCGTGTGCTAATGTTGTTTTTACTCCTTTGTGTTGGGCGTAGCCCCCGAGTCCTTTTCTTACTGCTGTTTCCTTTTCCTGCAGCCTTTTGTACAGGAGGCCAAGCGGCTGGTGGGGGAGCGCCTGGCGCTGGAGGCGAAACTTCGGCAGCTTCAAGGTATCTGTCTGCCTTTTAATACCTCTCTTGTTTATCCTGGTCCTGTTCTTTGACACTTGCTTGTCTTAAATGCAGAGGAGCATAACGACTCTCTCCATGAGGTCGACGCTCTTAAAAAGAGCCTTGTGTCCAATCGGAGAAGTCAGCCGTCGTATGAAAGAGCGCCTTGAGCTAGAGCTGTCAAGGCGGCCAAGCGAAAGGCGTCTGCAGCAGAGGCCGCAGATCGTGAGAGCGGCTGGCCACCGCTATGCTGCTCGTGAAAGAGGGCGGCGAAGCTCATGGCTGCTGCCAAGGCTATTTCGGGTGAGTGCTAGTTTTTGTGCTTGTTTATTTTTCTGCGGGTCTTCTTCTATGCTGCCTTTCTTCATGCTTTTCTTCATTTTTGTCTCAGATGCGGCAGGCATCGAGTTCGATCAGTGCTCGGAGCACGGAGTGCTCTAGATGATGCCACTGGCGGTCGAAGACCGTCGTCTGCCAACTCCTTGCCAAGGCGAAGAGGTCCTTGGTCGCTTCTACCAGAGCTTTTCGAAGGGCACAGCCTTGATGATGTGGACGCCCGCGAGGCTCTGTCACCGGCGCTGCGGCGTACAAGCGCAAGCAGAAGGGCATCGGCGCGTCCGTTGGGCTGGCGATGGCCTTGGCGGCTGGAGCGGAGCTGGACTTGCCCCAGATCACCTCTTGGATGCCGACGGCTGCGGATGGATCCGAGGTAGCCTTCGCTGCCTACTCCGCTCGCTGCAGACGATATGGGCCCAAGCTCATTGACTTGCTGTCTGAGTATGCACTGCGGCAGCAAGGCGAGGCTAAAGCTAGGCAGTCTGGCTCCGAGGCGACTCGGTGTCCTGCATCTTAGGCATAGTAGGCGTAGGGTAGTGTGTAGTCTACTTTTGTTGTAAATATCTTGAGGAGTACCATCCTTTGTGCCACGTAGTGGCCTTATATATATTTAATGAATTCCTCTGAGTTGTGCTCTATCCTTGGCTGAATGTCTGTGTGCCTTCTTTTTTTCTGCTGCTATAGGTTCCTTCGGGTGCTGACCCAGTTGACACTTCATCCGCAAAGCCATTGTGACCATTGTTGGATGATTCCTCGCAGCTTGCTTTCCTTCGAGATCGCGTGCGCCGTTTGGAGAGGGAATTGCTCGGGTTACGTGGTCGCGCCGACGTTTGGAAGTCCAAGGCAGATCGTGGTGCAGCTAGAGAGGAGTACTTGATGGCGGAGCTGGGTCGGCTGTCCGAGCAGCTGCAATGTAAGTTGATCCTTGTTTCGGGTTGTAGCTCAGTTCTTCGGGTGAGCCTGCTGGCCTTATTATTGTTTTGTGTTGTTGTCGCAGGTGTGAATCTTGCTCCGAGGGAAGAAAAAGAGCGTGTCGCTGTTCGGGTCAATTGCTTGACTTAACAGGACATGGAGGCCGGCGGCTTCTTCTGGATGGATCGCGATCGCGCCATGGTTTTGGCGACGGTGCAGGATCGTGTTTATCAAGTTTCGCGGGTGCTCCGCCAGGTGCAGACATCACTTTCCTCGGTGCTGCACGTCATGTTTCCTTTGGATGCCGTGCCGACAACCCTTGCAGGTCTTCTACCGAAGTTTCGGAGTGCCAGCAATGTCAAGGAGCTGGTGCGGCAGCAGCTCGTCGCAGGAGTGAAGGCTGCTTTGTCTCTTGTGAGGGTGCGCCGCCCTGACGTAGATTTGGCTGCTGTGGCAGCTGGGCCACCTCTTCGACCGGATGGTGGCGAGTGGAACATGCGTCCGCATTACGCGGCTGTAAGGCAGTATGCCGAACATATTGTAGATTTGTTTGAGCAGCGTGCTCAGGTTATTCTTCAGAATAGGTAGGACCTGAAAATAAACAGATAGATGTAAAATTTGTATATTTCGGCTGGGCGTTTTTGTGCCCTTTGTTGTAAAGGTTTGCTTGTTTGTGAGCACGCGATTGCTTTGATTAATCGTGTCCTTTTCGTTTTGCGACGTTGTCATTACTCGAATGTACACGTTTGGTCCTCGATCGATGAAATCGTGAGGTGGGGAGCCCCGAGTGCATTTGTAGCATGTAATAAAGTTGCGAAAAATAGTCAACCAAGTTTGGGGGCGACACTTAGCTTTATTTATATCGTAATGGAGGAGGTACATGGTTCGGCTGAGTAGCCTTGGCTGAAAGCCTTATTGAAAGTAAAAGGGGGTAGGTTGCTACGGGTAGAATCATCGCAGGTGCGAGATATTCCATGGGTTGGAGTATGCGATTCCAGACTCCACATGCTTGAGGCGATAGGCGCCACCTGGGATGACTTCGGTGATGACGTAGGGTCCTTCCCACGGTGACTCGAATTTATTCGGTCGCTTTTCTTGAGTCGCAAGACGAGGTCTCCTTCGACGAAGGACCTTGGGCGCAGCCGGCGGCTGTGATAGTTGCGGAGACTTTGCTGGTACACCGCTGATCGAGTTGCTGCTATATCCGTGCTTCGTCGAGTGTGTCGACGGCATCTTCGAGTGCAGCCATGGATTCGGCTTGTGGCGACGACTCGTGGCGACTGGTGGCGCACTTGCAGGCTCCGTGCACCATGAAGAACGGTGTGTAGCCGGTGGAGCTGTTTGGCGTAGCCCGTAAGCTCCACAGGACGGACGGTAGCTCTTTCGTCCAGTTTCCAGCTTTTTGCTCGAGTGAGCTCATGAGGCGCTTCTTGATGCCGGCGCCGATGAGGCTGTTGGCCTTTTCCACTTGCCCGTTTGTTTGCGGGTGTGCCACTGAGGCATACGTGATGTTGATCTCGAGGCCTTCGCAGAAGTCCTGGAATTCTTCGGAGATGAAGTTCGATCCGTTGTCGGTGATGATGCTTTGTCGCGGCGCGAACCTGTAGACAATGGATTCAAGAATTTGACGGTTTTGCCCTTCTGGTTGGTGGTCGCATGGCCTCGATCCACTTGGTGAATTTGTCGACTGCGACCAGGAGGAAGACGTGTCCCCCTTTCGAGGACTTTGGCAGTTTGCCGATCATGTCGAGGCCCCATTGGCAAAAGGCCAAGCTATGGGTATGGGTCGAAGTTTGGACCCAGGTGCGTGCGGTTTGTCGGCGAACCGTTGGCAGCCGTTGCATCTTCGGACGATGTCCTTCGCGTCGCTCATGGCCGTTGGCCAGTAGAATCCTGCTCGTAGAGCTTTGGCGACAAGGGAGCGGTTGCCTGCGTGGTGGCCGCAGATGCCCTCATGGATGTCTTGGAGTATGGCTTTGCCGTCGTCGATGGTGACGCACCGTTGTAGTACACCCGTGATGCTGCGTTTGTACAGTTCGCCGTTGATGATGGTGAAGGCTTTTGACCGACGAGATATGCGCCGGGCATCTGTCGGGCTGTCAGGTAATTCTCCGTTTATCAGGAACTAGAGGTATGGGCGTGTCCAGGTTTCTTCGACTGCCATGACCTACATCAGGTTGATCATGGCAACTTCGGTATCCAACTTTTTGGGTCCTTCATGTCCTTCGGGTAGCGTAGCCCCCGAGTGTTCTGCTTCTTCGGGTGATCCCTTGGGGAATTTCCGCTTGATGGATGGCACGCAGATCTGTTCGAGGAACACACCTGGTGGCACCTTTGCGCAAGTGGAGCCGATGTTGGCGAGTCTGTCGGCTTCCTCGTTGCTTTCTCTACTGACGTGTCGAAGCTCGCAGCCGTCAAATTCTCCTTCGAGTGCGTTGTAGAGCGCGCGGTACGCTATCATGTTTTTGGCGTGTGCATCACACTCATTCATTGTCTGCTGGACGACGAGGTTGGAGTCACCATAGATGACTAGGCGCGTTGCGCCGCATATCTTTGCCATCCTCATGCCATGGATGAGGGCTTCGTATTCGGCCTCGTTATTGGAGGCTCTGAATTTCATCCGGAGAACGTACTTCATCTTATCTCCTTGCGGGGAGGTCAGTATGACCCCTGCTCCTGCCCCAGCTTCTCTCTTGGAGCCGTCGAAGTCCATCATCCATGATTGCGACATGTCCGGGGTATCTGGCAGCTGCAGCTCCATCCAATGTACCAGAAAGTCCGGGAGGACTTGAGATTTAATTGCGTGTCGCTTCTCGTAGACGATGTCCAAGAGAGACAGTTCGATGCCCCACAGGGCCACCCGTCCTGTGGCCTCCGGGTTATTCAGGATGTTGTTTAGGGGTGCCTCGTTGACGACCATCACCTGATGCTCCTGGAAGTAGTGGCTCAACCGTCGAGCCGTCATGAACATGCCGTAGGCTAGCTTTTGGTAGTGTGGGTACCGCTGCTTTGTTGGAGTGAGAACCTCGCTGAGGTAGTAAATTGGGCGTCGGACCCCATGGGTCTTGCCTTCTTCGGGTCGTTCGACCACGAGTACGGTGCTGACCACCTGGTGTGTGGCTGCTATGTACAGCAGCAGGGGCTCGCGCTCCTTTGGCGTGACCAAAATGGGCGAGGTGGAGAGGAGCCGCTTGAGGCTTTCGAATGCGTCGTTGGCTTCTGGTGTCCACTCGAACTTGTCTGCTTTACGTAGCAGCTGGTAGAATGGTAGGGCCTTCTCGCCCATACGGCTGATGAACCTGCTTAGCGCCGCTACTCGTCCTGCGAGCTGCTGGACGCCCTTGAGGTTTTTCGGCTTCTCCATCGTCATGATGGCTTTGATTTTCTTTGGGTTCGCCTCGATCCCTCGTTGAGAGATGAAGTACCCGAAAAGTTGACCCGAGGGGACGCCGAAGGCGCACTTTTCTGGATTGAGTTTGATCTTGTAGCGATCAAGGTTGTCGAACGTCTCGCGGAGATCGTCGATAAGTGTCCTTGCCTCCTTGGTTTTTATTACTATGTCGTCGACATAGACTTGGACGTTGCGACCGATCTGGTCCTTCAGGCAGGCCTGCATGCATCGCTGGTACGTGGCACCCGCGTTCTTAAGCTCGAAGGGCATTGTGTTGTAACAGAATACTCCGAACGGTGTGATAAACGCCGTTTTCTCTTGATCTTTGACCTTGAGTCGAATCTGGTTATAGCCTGAGTAGGCGTCGAGGAAGGAGAGTTTCTCGCAACCTGTAGTCTAATCGATGATCTGATCGATCCGAGGAATAGGGAAGTGGTCCTTTGGGCAATGTTTGTTTAGTGACGTGAAATCCACGCACATCCGCAGGATGTCCGTGTACTTCTTTGGGACCATGACTGTATTTGCCAGCCACTCGCTTTCCTTGATTTCCCGGATGAAGTCTGCTGCAAGTAATCTGTTGATTTCCTTGCCGATAGCTTCGGCTCGTGGGTTCGGCTACCTTGAATGGACTGCTTGACCGGCTTGGTGTCCGGAAAGACGTTGAGTGCGTGCTCGGCGAATTCCTGAACTCGGCATGCCCGCAGGACACCAGTGAAGATTTCAGCGCCACGGAGGAATTGACGAAGCGCCTTCCTATCTTGATCGAGGTCATTGGCGATCAGCGCCGTCTTGGAGGCATCCGTTGGATGGACCTGCACTTTCTTGGTGTTGACGGTGGAGTCGAAGGACATGCCAGGTGCGTTCTGCCTTGTGACTGGGGGTAGCCCATTGTCCGTCACCTCGCGGAGCCTTACAAGCTCGTCTTGCATGCCGAAGACCGAGATTTTGTTGAAATCCTCGTCGCATTGGTCCGATCGGGTGAAGCTCCGTGGACTATGATGACGCCTTGGTCCCGCATCTTGAGTAGTAGGTATGCGAAAAGGGACGGCCAGAACCATGCGAATGCTACACGCCCCGTGATGGCGTGGTATTGCGACGCCACCCACCACTTCAATTCTAGGCGCTCCGCCGAAAGTTGTCCGGCTTTCCGAAGATGACGTCGAGCCCTATTTTGCCCAGGGGGAATATGCCCTTTCCTGGGACAATGCCGTGGAACATTGTGTCTGATTGTTCCAGGCTGCATTGCGGGATCCGCATAGCTGCTAGAGTGCTTGCGAACATTAGGTTGATGCCGCTGCCGCCGTCCATGAACACGCGACTCATCTCGAAGCCTCCGATCTGCGCCTCCGACCAAGGCAAGATGACTGGGCGAGGGATCCGCAAGGTGATCCGCGCGAGTGAATGTGATGCAGACTCCGATCCGCCGAGGTACTCGGGATTGCAAAGTGAGTTGTTACGGCCATGTTGATTTGTCGGGTGATCTTCTTCTGCACCCTATTGGTGGGACGTCCCTTCTGTATCATATTGAGTGCTCCTTTTGGTGGGGGGTATCCGACCCCGGCATTGTTTTGCGCTGGTGCGACTGGTTGATTTGGGCCTCCAATAGGCGGCGGTGGAGGAGCTCCGTGTGCTATTTCACCTGGCGCAGGTGCGTTTCCAAACGCAGGGATTGGGGCTTGTTGCCTCATCTGCACCATGCCTTCGCTGAGTTTCTAGAACTCGCGGCAGTCCTTGAGCATGTGGCTGGCTTTCTTTTTGCCATCCTGTTTATCGATGTAGAAGTGTATGGTGCATGGACCTGAAAGTTTGTCGAATGCTGAGGGTCCGTTGTCGCGGTCGCGGCGTTGCCACGACTGCGTTGGTCGTCCGTTGTCGCAGAAGTTTCCGCCGCGGTATCCTCCGCTGTTGCGGCTGTTGTTGTCGTTCTGGCGAGTCGGCGCCGCGACCATGTCGGGTCCGTCGCGGTCCTCGTGAGACGCGCGATCTCCTCTTGCTGCGGCGTTCACGCCTTGCCGTAGTCGCCCTCTTCATCTCGATTGCGCTGGATGCAATCTTCGCCCGCCTCCTGTTGGCGATTTCCATGAGGTGGTCGAGTGTCTTGGGCTTTACACGCCCAAGTTCCTCCTTGAAGTCTTGGCGCTTGACGCCGTCCCTGAAGGCGTCGATGGCCCTCTCTTCGGAGATGTGTGCTGCGGAGTTCTTGGTTGTAGACCAGCGTAGTATGTACGAGCGAATAGATTCACCCGTTCTCTGAGTGCAGGCTCGCAACTCTTCGATTGAGGCGGGCCTCTTGCTGGTGCCTTTAAAATTTCGGATGAAGCTGTAAGCAAGCTCCTCCCAGCTTCGGATGGATCCTGATGATAGGCTGCTGAGCCAGACTCGCGCCGCGCCTGTCAGCTGCAGCTGAAGGCATTGCATGGCGGTTTCTTTGTTGCCTCCGTGAAGCTTGACGGATGACAGATGGTCACTGAGCCAGGATTTTGGATCTTGCGTGCCGTTGAACTTCGGAGTATCCGAAGGAAGCTTGAAGTTGCGTGGCATCTGTGTTCGCCGAACAGATCTGCTGAAGCATCGGGCCCCGCAGAGTTCTCCTTCGTCTTCATCCATCTCAGATTCAGACGAGCATGCGCGTTTGGCGCGTGCTTTGTCGATCTTGCGCTGTGTAAGCTTGTCTCTGGCGTCGTAGTCGCGTTTATGGCGGTGCGAGCTCTTCTTCCTTCGAGGAAGATCGTGCTCTTCTTCCTCTTCGGATGAGGGGGTGGGGCTCCGGTCGCGCCTGGCCGGAGCTTTCTTCTTCGGCTCCGCAGGAGCGTCTTCGTGGAGCGCAGCTCCGATTAGTCCTAGTCCGGTGAGTGCGGACCTATGCATGGCCCTTTTCGGGTCCCCCTCCGGAGGTGGGTGAGCCGCGAGATACGCAGTGGCTGCCATGATCGCAGCTTGTGGTGTCTTTGGGATGATGTCGCCGTCGGCATCCATATCCATGAACGACGTGTGGAGAGTTCAGGTCACATCACGGTGTTCCTTGGGATCCATGTTCTCCACCCGTGAGCGATGCTTGTTTCCCTGATTTCCATTCGTGCTAGAGCCGGGTGCCATGGCGGAGAGCGCAGCTCGTCGCGCGCTGGACTCGGAGGCTGCTTGCTTGCGTTTATCTAGCGTCTCCTGCATCTTGACTTTTTTCTTGTGCTCCTCGATGAGGAGGTAGTGGTACGCCATCAGCAGATCACGTGAGGCGTCTGCAGGTAAGACGATGTCGCCTGTGATGGCACGGCGTGCCTGGACCCATCCTTCTTTGTTAAGTTGGATGACGTGGCCGTTGTTTTCCCCGTTGGGTGGGGGCCGCTTTCATTTCGCCCGTTCCGCCGTTTCGTTGGGTGGCGGGTTAGGTGTTTCGTCGGTTTGATGATCGCGCGCATAGATAGCGCTCAGATTGGTTGGCTGCTGCCGCAGCTTTCGGATCCGGAACCGTAGGTCCCTTCATCCGAAGGTGGATCGCACAGATCGGAGTTGCAGCTGCTGCTGCTGTAGAACTCATCTGTCGATGGTGACATGCGTAGCACGGGGTGTGGAGCCCACGAGGCGGGCCTGATTGACGGCACGGGCACCCGCTCAGGGAGGCGGAGGGTGCCAGTTTGACCCACCTGGAAGCAAAAACTCCCGAACAAAATTTCGAGTCCGTCGCCTACGGGCTTGAAATCCTTCATGGTGGCCGGCGAGTGGGCGGTGAAGTCGAAAGCGCCGAAGAGGAGGTGATTCTCCGTCGCCACGGAGTTATAGATCGGTCGGGTCAGAACCGTCACGATCGCACAATCAGCAGCCCCTATTCCCATAGACGGCGCCAATTGACGAGGTTTAATCTCGTCAATGCCCATTGTTATGGACTTGGGTTTTGGAGAAGATGGGGATGCTGGAGATCGTGGCACGGTTAACAGACAAGCAACCAGGGGACACGAGATTTACCCAGGTTCAGGCCCCCGGAGGGAAAACCCTACTCCTGCTTGTCTGCTCTTGATTACGGCGGAACCGAAGGTTACAGGGTGCGCAAATTCGATCTGGCGTGGATGCGTGTGCGAGAGTATGAGTCGAGAGATCTAGGACGTGCCCTCCTGGCCTTTATATAGACTTAGGCAGGTCCCGGGCATAGTCCTAGTCGGTTACAAGTTCTAGGTGTTTTACCCCTTTGAATTTCCTATCTCCGCTAGTCTTGCTCTCCAAGGATCCGAAGGCGTCATGGGCCTTGGCCACCCGAAAATCTTCATGGGCCAGCGTATATCTGCTGTGGGCCTTCCTTGGGCTGGACCAGGTATGCTGAAGTCACGTACCCGTAGGGTATAACCATGTCAGGATAAATTAGAGGCGTCTAGTTTAGATTGTTGCTGGGCTAGTGTTATGATATGGTAGTGTTGTAAGTAGAAGTATGAGATGATACTCTTACAACACACATAGCGTGTAAACTCCATAGACCTTGGATTTACACATATAGGTATGATAGTGATCATACCACGATGCACATGATAGAGATCATATGCGGGAACCATAACATTTCACTAATAAACATGTGATGTTTGATAGCATCTTATATTGCTTGTTTGGCGTTTTATTAGCATAATAAGATGATCCCTCATTTAGATATCAAGATAAGAATGTGTTCTTCCTTAAGTATGCACCGACAATGTTTCGTCGCTTCAAGACATCACGTGATGATCGGGTGTACTTGAATCCACGAGCATATCTCGGGTGTAAGACAGTTACACACACGAATACTAAGGTTCTTACTTGGCGAGCCTAGCATGTACAGACATGGCCTCGGAACACGGACCGAAAGGTTAAGCATGAGTCATATGATTTTGATATGATGACCATATGGATGCTCGCCTTTGAAACTACACCGACTCACGTGATGATCGGACTTGGTGTAGTGGATTTGGTTCATGTAATCACCAAAAAGACACGAGGGATGTCGTTTTTGAGTGGGAGTTCATTTCTAATTTGGATTAGTAGAACTCAATTTATCATAAATTAAATCAAAGTGAATTTGCATAATTTGTTGTAGTCATTGGCATTCGTTCACCACCTTATGCATAGTTGTAATTGAGATAATAGAACTATAGAATTCTGGATATATACTTTACGAACTGGTATTGTATTGTGTTGAGTGTCAATTCAAAGTTTAAAGTCCTATTGCAAACTCTCAGCAAACTCTATTTACTCCATGAAATTTAATAGTTGGTATTAAATCGAGAGTAACAATTCCAGTGTTAGTATCTTAAGTATCAAGCTTGCCTCCATGATTCTTGATTGTTTTAATATCAAGTTTATCTAGGAGCTGAAAGAATTGTTTCAGGAACTATCATGTGTGGTAGATATAACGATATCTGAAACAATGTTTTGGTTGCAATATGATAGAGTATAATATATGTTCTCATATTGGATGAGAATTTACGAAGGTTGAAGATGCTAGACATCCTAATCATCCAAAAGGGTTTTGGAAAGTAATATTATACTCACGATTCACCTTTATAAGCTACAGTAGCTTGATCATGAAAGTTGTCATGATAAGGGTGAATAGAAGATGTATGTAAAGTGTTTACTGCACTAAAAGATTACTAAAGAATGGTTTTTGAAAGAATACCCGATCATTTTGATGATGGTGATCTACTTCAATGTGCAAGTCCAAAGGTATTATTATTTGAATATACACGCTTTGGACTATGTGTCATGTATATGGCGCCACTTTTCATGTTGATAGATTCTTTTAAAAAAAGGAAAAGGAAATGCTGAAAGAGAATCTATAAAATATATTTGGCAGAAAAGAAAAGATTGGAAATATCCAATTTAGGTATATATGGATGATATACATGTTATGGTTGTATTCTTTGCTAGTTAAACAATACGGTTTTGGGGTATTGGATACCGAATTGGTTGGTATGAAATTTCATACGGAACAACGCAATTCATGAACCACAATGGCCTAAGTAACTAGCAAGAGAATATGTGATGATGTTCATCGAAAACAAACAAACCGTTGTTTGTATTTCTCGTTGACATCAAAGCTTGACTTTAAGATTTGTTTTAATAATTGTTATTTGAATCAGGTATTATGAGAACAAAGGTTGTTTAAATAATTACCATATTCCATATTAGATGGATGATTTACAAATCTAGTTGGAGAAATCACATCCATAAAACCTAATGCTAAAATGTCGCAAGACAAATGATTGAAAGATCACTTACGAAGTGACATCGCCGTTTAAATTATATTGGAAAGAAAACATGAAGAATCTCCATATTCATGGATTTTTGTAGTCTTTGATTTGATCAAGTGACGCTTGTGAGACTTTCCACGTGATAATTAAAACTTCGTTCAAAGGCCAAAGAAGAACGAACGACTAAATTATTGGAATTTATACATATCGATGTATTATTTCATTATGTGTAGTCGTAAGCGATGGGTTTCAACTTCATATGCTTTCTCCAGAAATTTGAGTGAATATTCACCTAATGAGAAAGAAGTATGAAATATTTGAAAAACGTTTCAAAGACTTTCAAGATGAAGTGGAAAATCATTGTAACAAGAAAATAAATGGTTTATGATTTTATCATAAAGGGATTTATTTGAGTTACAAGTGTAACAAGAAAATAAATGAATTATGATTTTATCATAAAGGGATTTATTTGAGTTGCAAGTTTAGCAAAACACCTAGATTTACATATCCCGAAACACCATAGGAATATGGAGTGTTTGAGATTTGTAATGAAACCTTGTTTGACATGGTTGGATCAAAGGTGTTATTTATAAAACTGCCATTATGTTTTAAAAGATTAAAGCTTTAGAGACTACCGCTTTTACATTGAAAAGAGCTCCATCTTGATCCGTTGAAATGACACCATGGAAGTTATGGTTTGGGGTAAAACCCAAGTTGACATTTCTTAAATTTTGGTATGCTAAACATAAGTAAGATGTTTACAACCGAAGTCGGATGAGCATGTCTTTGTAGGTTATTTCGAATAACAATTGGTTATTCCTTCATAACACCAAGGACAAAAGGGTTTGTCGCTTGAAACGTGAAGTTTCTTGAAGAAAGAATTTTTTGTAAAAGTTAAGTGGGAGGACAATAGAACTTTGATAAGGTTAACGAACCTTAGCTATATGTGCTGAGTTGCGCAGCGCCGGAAATCGTTCTGAAGGCTGCCATAATGCTCATAGCTTATGTGCCTCAAAGGTTGTGGTCACGGAGATCTAATTTCCTATTGAACCAAGTAGGTCGGTTAAACAATCAAATGCTAAGATTTGAGAGTAAATCATTATTGTTTGACAATGATGAACCGAATACATACAAAGAAGCAATGATGGGCCTTGACTCCGTCAAATGGCTCGAAGCCATAAAATCCATGATAGTTCCATACACGAGAAATCAAGTTTTGAACTTGGAAGACCCTCCGGAAAGGTGTAAAAACCTATCGGTCGTATTTGGATCTATAAAGAAACAGACATGGATGTTTCACATCTATGAAATAGTCGACATGTCGTAAAGTATTTTACGACAATGTTCAAGGAGTTGACTATGATAAGATTTGATCTTTCATAGCAATATTTAGTCTGGACGGATTAAAGTAGCAACCATTACATATAATTTGGTATATGGTAGATGAATAAACAAAACAAAATTCTTCTAATAGAATGGTTACCTAGGACGTGTACATGACACGGTCCAAAGGGTTTTGTTAAAATTCAAAGGATGCTAAAAAGGGCATGCAAACTTCAATGGTTGAAGTAAGCATCGCGGAGTTGGAATCTTCACCGTGATGAAAAGGAGTTTTCATCAGGAGACGATGAAGATGCTTGCATTTGCAAGAAATTAAGTGGGAGCGCTGAGACATATTTCTAATACATTATGTGGAGGACATCTTGTTGATTAGAAATGATGTATATTTTATTGACAAAGGTTAAGGATTTCATTTTGATGAAAGACTTAGGCAAAACCCGAATATTTAGCATGAATGTCTATAGTGGATAGACGGTGACGCTAATATGGTTGTGCCAAACGTACATATATGAGATATTGAAGGAGTTCAATATAGAAACGACAAGAAACGGTTCTTGTCGCATGGAAAGGAATTGAATCAAGATTCAAGTGTATCGACACTTGATAAGTGAAACAAGATTCAAGTTCTTTGACACTTGATGAGTGAAATCACGAGAATGTTTTGATCAATCATACCATGATATGTACACATCCAGATATGTCCTATGCTCTAAGTGTTATGAGCATATACCAGAATGAATCATAAAATGATCATTGGACAATAGTGAGGATATTCTTATGATCTTTTTGAAAGAACTAAGAATATATTTGTGTAGAGGTGACAAACAATTGCAAATAGTTCATTTGTAAAGCGTTACATTGATACTAGTTTTTTCACAAAATACAAATTAATTTTATCTCAATTTAAACTATGGGTGGCACAATGAAATGGACAGAAAGTTTCCATGATGGATTTGGATGAATTCCAAAGTTAAGACATTGTGACGGATACTACAACAAAAGGCTAAGTATATGACTGCTATAGTAGCAGCAAAGGAGGGAATTTGTGTCAAGTAGTTTGTTATCAAACTAAGGTGTGGTTCGCAACAGGCTAACACTAAAGATATATTGTATGACAATAGTATCGACGTGTTTTAACCCCAAGGAACTAAAGGTCTCACCGAAAGACCAAATTTATACAATGCCATCTCATTGGAGAATGAGTGATGCGTGAAGACGCAAAGATATGCAAATACACACGGAACTGAAGCGTCAGATCCGTAGATTATGTTAACCACTTGCAATTGCGTATATGGAACACCAGAAATCCATAAATGTTCAATACGCAAAGTTTTCAAACTAGATTATTGTCTCTAGTGCAAGTGGGAGACTGAAGGGAATATGCCCGAGAGGCAATAATAAAGTGGTTATTATCGTATTCCTTGTTTATGATAAATGTTTATTTTGCATGCTATAATTGTATTAATACGGAAAAGTTAATACATGTGTGTTTAATAAACAAACAGAAAGTTCCTAGTTATGCCTTTCTTATAAACTAGCTCGTTGATTAACAAGATGATCAAAGTTTCCTGATCATGGACATTGGATGTTGTTAATAACGAGGTCACAACATTAGTGTAATGATGTGATGAACATTCATCCGAAGTATAGCATTACGATCAAAGTCATTGAGTTTATATTGCTATAACAACTTACGAAGTGATCCTAATCCTTAGACCATGAGATCATGTCAATCACTAACACCGGAAGAGTTTCTTGATAACATCAAATGTCACATCGTAACAGGGTGATTATAAAGATGGATTCAGAACTAATGAAGTGTTATGTTGAGGCCCATGGATCGAGAGTGGAATTTGTTCATCCTGATGACGGATAGATATACTCTGGGCCCTCTCGGTGATATCACATTGATTAGCTTGCAAGCAAGTGATTTGATCACTAGAATGTTATATCACGGGGAACAAGAAAAGAGTGCATGTCGGTAACGAGATCAAACTAGGTATGGAGATACCGATGGTCGAATCTCGGACATGTAATATATCGCGAAACAAAGGGATTAAGATACTAGCGTAAAAGGTTCCGACGATCACAAGAAAGTCATCGTTGAATGTGTGGAGTCGATGGGTCTCCAGATCCCGCTTCTGATTATTGATCTGAGAGGGGTCTCGATCATGTCTGCATTATTCGCGAACCGTAGGGTGACACACTTAAGAGACACCGACATCCATTTGGAGCAAAAGTTTCATGCCGAAAAGAATAACAAGCACAGGAATTTATTTCACTAGATACCGAAATGGGTTTTCGGGTGAAATTGCAGAAAGTGTTTTTGCATGTGAAATGAAATACTAGCATTTATCCCCCATGGTCTCGGACTAGCGAGATACATGTTCCAGGTGGCTATTCGGCAAGAAAGAGTTGTGCTTCCGCTGCATCGCTGGCGCGAGGAGGCGGAGGTTGCTCGGTGCCTTGAACGTGTGTGCGAGCACGGATGCGCTATTGTTTTGCAGCGCTAGGACTTCCTCTCGATCTTGAGATCGGCAAGAGATCGTCTACATCAACCACGAGTTTGGACTCGTTAAGCTTTGTCGGTCTTCAAGGGTATGTTCTCTACGGATATACATCCGCCCGTTGTTTGTATCTAGTAGATAGATCTTGGTACATAGTTGTTCCCATCGTAGGAAATTTTTTTGCTTTCTATGCTGCGAACCCTACAGCAGCAAGTAGTAGAACAAGGGGCAAGGGCTACCAGCCATCTGTGGTGCAAGATGAGGGCAAGGACACAGGGTTTTACCCAGGTTCAGTTCCCCGGAGGGTAAAGACCTACTCTTGCTAGATTGTATTGCTGAGATATTACAAAGGGCAAGCTCGGCGGCTAGGCGGCGAGTCGATGGGGTGTATGATGGAACGTAAGTGCTATGCGTGCCCTAGGGAGGTTTATATAGAGTCACCTCGCTAGGGTTTACAGATCTACAACCGAGTTGGATAAATACTTTGAGGGTTTTGACCTAATCCGACTAGGACTAGCTACGCTTCTAAGCCTTCAGCCTTCCAAATTGGCTTCCTCTTGGGTCAGTCCGCCGCCCGCAGCCCACTCACTTGAGTATGATCCAGTAGGGAACGTCCTGCTAGGTATACCCTCCTCGACATATCCCATCATGGAGTTCCTCCCACATATACATAGTTGAGAATGTTCATGATAATAATTGTTACCTTAGCCCTTTATAATGCTAGTGGTGTATCCGTTAATCCCTGAGAACGCTTTTCCCCACTGAAGTTTCAAATCTCTTTTACATACGCGATAATTACTTTCTCTATTCAGTTTTGTTTACTTCACTCATTGTTCTCCTATATCAAAAACCCCCAAACACCTTTTTACACAACACTCGCATTTTATCTTGTTATTTAGAACTTTATTTCAGCATTTCTATTTTAGTATTTAATTCAAGAATTATTAGACTTCAGACTTCTGCTCCATGTGGGATCGATATCTTTATTTCGAAACTATCTACAAATGATCTATACACTTGCAGTAATCACTACGTTCAAAGCCTAAACGCCCTGGATTGCAAAATACCGGACGAGCTTGTGATTGATAGGGTGTCGCACTCGTTGCCCTCTAGCTACAAAGATTTTGTGATGAACTACAACATTCAAGGGTTAAGACCCTTGCTGAGTTGTTTGCCATGCTCAAGACTACTAAGGTGGAAATCAAGAAGGAGCACACTGTGTTGATGGTCAATAAGACCACCAACTTGAAGAAGTCGGCACACGGTAAGGCCAAGAGGCCTAAGAGGGATGGCAAACAAGTTGCCCGTTCCCCTAAGGCCCCAAAGCCAAAGTCCGGCGTTACGTGTTACTAATTCAAGGGAGATGGGCACTGGAAGCGCAACTGCCCGAAGTACCTTTGATGACAAGAAAGCCGACAAGTTTGCCACAAAAGACAAAGGTATATGTGATATACATGTTATTGATATGTTCCTTACAAGAACTAGGAGAAACACCTGTAGGGGTTCGTAGCATGGAAAACAAAAAAATTCTACTGCATGCACACAAACAAGCCAAGATCTATCTACTAGATTGTAACAACGAGTCGATAGAGGAACTCACCCTCGAAGATGTTGGAATTATGCCCTAGAGGCAATAATAAAGATGTTATTATTATAATTCTTGTTCATGATAATGTTTATATTCCATGCTAGAATTGTATTAAGCGGAAACTTTAATACTTGTGTGGTTTGTGAACAACACCGTGTCCCTAGTACGCCTCTATGGACTAGCTCATTGATTAATGATGGTTAAGGTTTCCTAACCATGGACATGAGTTGTCGATTAATAATGAGATCATATCATTGGGAGAATGATATGATGGATGTAATCCAAACTAAGCGAAGCAATTAGATCGTGTCATCGTGTTCATCTTTGAAGCTTTTCTTATGTCAAATATTGTATTCCTTAGACCATGAGATAATACAACTCCCTGGTATCGGAAGAAAGCTTTGAGGTCATCAAACGTCATCCCATGAGAGGGTGATCATAAAGGTGTCTCTCAGGTGATCGGAAAGTACCATTGGGTTGTATGTATCGAGATGGGATTTGTCCTCCCAAGTTGGAGAGATATACTGGGCCCACTCGGTAATCGATATCAACACCGCTTGCAAGCATGTGGTTAAGGAGTTAATCGAAAGTGATATCGGATTACGGAACGAGTAAAGTACTTTTGTGAACGAGATTGAACTAGGTATGACGGCATCGACGATCAAATCTCGCAAGTAAAATATCGCGAGACGAAGGGAATATAAATATGGGATTGATTGAATCCTGGCATCGTGGTTCATCCGATATGATCATCGATGAATGTGTGGAGTCAATATGGGTTTCGCACTTACCGCTGTTGATTATTGATAGAAGATCATGTCTGCATATTCTCGAACCCGAAGGGTCACACACTTAACGTGTCTCGACGCTAGGATAGATTGGATAATTGGTTTATGAGTTTTTGTTCGGAGTCTCGGATGGGATCCGGGACATCACGAGAGGTTCCGGAATGGTCCGTAGAATAAGATTCATATAAGGCAGTGCAGTTTTTGGAGTTCGGAATTGTTCCGGGTTAATCGGTATTGTACCGGAAGCTTCTAGAACCTTCCGGAGGGGGACCAACGTGGTCCCACCTATCGGGAGGGGGAATGGGCCTATGAGGGAGTGCCCTGGCCGCATTGGGCCAGGGGCACAAGGCCCCATAGGGCCCAGCCGGCCAACCAAGGGATAAACCCTAGTTGGAGCTTCTAGAAGGGGGGTTTCTGCCCCCACTCTCCCTCCTTGGTCACGGCCTAGGGCTTGGGAGGGTTAGGCAGGCGCCCACCCGCTATATATAGAGGGCTGGGGCGCACCACCCCACACACGCCCTCAAGCCTAGTCGCCTGCCGCCTCCTCTCTCCCTCCCGATCGCGTAGGCGAAGCCCTGTCGCAGAAACTCTCCACCACTTGCACCGCGCCGTCGCGTTGTAGATCCAATCCGTCTCTCCACCATACTTGCTGGACCAAGGAAGGAGGAGACGTCGAGGTGCTGCACGTGTGCATCTCCCGGAGGCATCGCCACTTGCGGTGCTAGATCGGATCGGATCGCGAGGAGGAGAAGCGAGTACGACTACATCACCCACGCCCGATTTAACGCTCACAGCGTAATCTTCAAGGGTATGAAGATCTAATCCAATCTCTCTCGTTGTTTTCCTCTCCTAGATTAGATCTTGGCTTCCCTCTATTCGCATCCGTAGAAAATTTTGATTTACTATGCCGCGAAACCCTTCAGTGGTATCAGAGCTAGATCTATGCGTAGATGTGTTTCACGAGTAGAACGCAACATGGTTGTTGCGGGTGTTGATGTTTTATGTTGCAAGCCTCTTGTTTGTGTTCTTCTTATGACGCGGGATAGTGAGATTGAAGCGGTCCAGGCCAACCTTATGCGACGCCGTCATGAGACCGCTCCGCACTTGACGTGTGGCTTGTTCCACACATGCTACGGTGGATGCCGCTTTCTCACTATAGTTGTCATGGGATTTACACCGGAGTTTGGCAACCATAATATCACCGTTGTGGCTTTCCGTAGGTAAGAATCGTTCTTAGCATGCTACTCCCATAAGCCACGTAAAACATGCAACAACAAAGTAGAGGTGTCTAACTTGTTTTTGCAGGGAGTGTTTTCTGTTATATGGTATGGCCCAAGATGTGATGTGTATAATGTATGCGATGATCATGTTTTGTAATGTTTCACGACTTGCATGTCGATGAGTACACAACCGGCAGGAGCCATATGGTTGTCTTTATAATTGTGTATGATCTGTGTGTCAACTTCTTATGCGCCATGTAATAGTTTCACTTTATCGCTAAGTAGTTAGCAATAGTTGTAGTTGCTATTCGTGGTGGAGGCAATCATGGTGGAGTGATGGAGATCATGCCGGCACGCACAAGATGGAGATCATTGCGCGAAGATTGGCTATACCATGTCACATAAAGTTATATGCATGTGATGTTTATCCTTTTATGTATCTTATTATGCTTAGATCGCGACGGTAGTATTGTAAGATGATTCCTCACTTAAAGATCAAGATAAAACTGTGTTCTCCCCATGTATGCACTGCTATGAAAGTTCGTGTCCAAGCATCACGAGATGATCGGGTGCTATAGACTCTACATTCACATACAACGGGTGCAAGCCAGTTTTGCACACACGGAAATACTTGGGTCTAACTTGACGAGCCTAGCATGTACGCACATGGCCTCGAACACATGAACCGAAAGGTTAAGCATGAGTCATATGAATGATATGATCGACACTTCGTTGTCCACCATTGAAACCACATCTCTTCTCGTGAAGATCGGATTAGGTGTGGTGAATTTGGATCGTGTTCACTAAACAACTTGAGGGATGTTGAATTTAGTGGGAGTTCATCTAGTAATTTGATTAAAAGTTGAACTAGTTATCATGAACATAGTCTAATTTGTACTTGCAAATATTGTAGATCAAATGGCTAAGTCCAACTTCAACTTCAACGTTTTTGCTGAGAAGGAAAAGCTTAAAAACAATGGGTCTAACTTCACCAATTGGTTCCGCAATCTGAGAATCATTCTCTCTGGCGGTCAAAAGGACTATGTCCTTGAGTGCGTTAGGTGACGCCCTAACGCTACTGCGGCTGATGAGAAAGCTGTCTAACAACAAGAAAGATGATTATGGTGTGATTAAGAGCACCATGTTGTTTGCTATGGAATCGGACCTTCAAAATCGCTTTTGAAGACTATCTCGCCCTTTGAGATTCTCCAGAGCTGAAACCATGTTTCGCACTCAGCCCGCTCGAGAGATATGAGATCTCCGAGAAGTTCTTTAACCGCAAGATGGAGGAAGGAGTTCCGTTAGTGAGCACGCCATTAAGATGTCGGGCTACACTCAACGCTTTGAGCAACCGGATCGCAAGATTCCATAGGAGCTCAAGATTGATGGTTCTGCAATCACTCCTCCCAGCTACAAAAGTTTTGTAGTGACTCATAATCAGATTGGTTCCATCGATACGATCACCGAAGCTCTTCGCAGTCAAGGTCATGGAGGTGGACATCAAAAGGATAATCATGTGTTGATGGTCAACAAGCCCCCACCTTCAAGAAAGGTAAGGTGCAAAGAAGCCCTTCAAGAAAGGCGCAGCGTTGCCCCTCGCCGAGAAAAAGCTCAAGTCTGGTCCTAAGCCGACACCGAGTGCTTCTATTGCAAGGACAAGGGTCACTAGAAGCGAATCGTCCAAGTACTTAGCGGACAAGAAGGTCGGCACCATCAAAGGTATATTTGATATACATGTTATTGATGTTTTCCTTACTAGCCCTCGTTGTAGTGCCCGGGTATTTGATACCGTTCAGTTGCTAATATTTGTAACTCAAACAGAGCTACGTAATAGACGGCGGTTTGCAGGGATGAGGTGACGATGCGCGTTGGCAACGGATCAAGAGTTGATGTGATGGCCAAGACGCTTCTCCTTAGTTTTACCTTCGATTAGTTTTAAACCTCAATAAATGTTATTATGTGCCTCGCTGAGCATGAACATTATTTCGATCTTGTTTATTGCAAGACGGTTATTCATTTAAATCGGAGAATAATGGTTGTTCTATTTATATGAGTAACATCTTTTATGGTCATGCACCTGTTGTGAATGGTTTATTTCTTCTAAATCTCGAAAGGGATGAAACACACATCCATAACATTGAAGCTAAGAGATCCAAAGTAGATAGTGATAATACTACTTATTTGTGGCACTGTCGTCTAGGTCATATTGGTGTAAAACGCATGAAGAAACTCCATTTTGATGGACTTTTGGAGTCTCTTGATTTTGAATCATTTGACACATGCGAACCATGCCTCATGGGCAAGATGATCAAAACCCCGTTCTCCGGTATGATAGAGCGAGCAACGGACTTATTAGAAATCATACATACCGATGTATGCGGACCGATGAGTGTTTCGACGCGCGGTGGATATCGCTATTTTCTCACTTTTACCGATGACTTAAGTAGATATGGGTATATCTATTTAATGAAACATAAATCTGAAACATTTGAAAAGTTCAAGGAATTTCAGAATGAAGTGGAGAACCATCGTAACAGAAAGATTAAATTTCTGCGATTCGATCGTGGAGGTGAATATTTGAGTTATGATTTTCTCACGCATCTTAAAGCAAGCGGAATCGTTTTGCAACTCACGCCACCCGGAACACCACAACACAATGGTGTGTCTGATCACTTAATCGAACCCTATTAGATATGGTCCGATCAATGATGTCTCTTACTGATTTGCCGTTATCATTTTGGGGTTATGCATTAGAAACCGCTGCATTCACTTTAAATAGGGCACCATCTAAATCCGTTGAGACGACACCGTATGAACTGTGGTTTGGTGCTAAACCTAAGTTGTCGTTTCTTAGAGTTTGGGGATGCGAAGCTTACGTCAAGAAGTTGATGCCGGACAAGCTCGAACCCAAAGCGGAGAAATGCGTCTTCATAGGATACCCTAAGGAAACTATTGGGTATACCTTCTATCACAGAACCTAAGGCAAAGTGTTTGTCACAAAGAACGGTTTCTTGCTTGAGAAGGAGTTTCTCTCGAAAGAAGTGAGTGGGAGGAAAGTAGAGCTAGACGAGGTTATTGAACCTTCTCTTGAATTGGAGAGTAGCGCAGCACCTGAAATTGTTCCAGTGTCGCCTGCACCAACAATAGAGGAAGCCAATGACAAGGATCATGAAGCTTCGGACGATGCTGCTACTGAACGTCACAGGTTGACAAGGTCGCGTGCCCCTCCTGAGTGGTACGGCAACCCTGTCTTGACTGTCTTGTTGGTAGAAGACAGTGAACCTACGAACTATGCGGAAGCGATGATGAGCCCAGACTCTGAGAAATGGCTAGAAGCCATGAAATCTGAATTGGGATCCATGAGCGAAAACCAAGTATAGACTTTGGTGGACCCTCCTAGTGACCGAAAGGCCATTGAGGGCAAATGGATCTTCAAGAAGAAAACGGACGCGGATGGTAATGTTACCGTCTATAAAGCACGGCTTGTCGCAAAAGGTTTTCGACAAGTTCAAGGTGTTGACTACGATGAGACTTTCTCTCCCGTAGCGATGTTTAAGTCCATTCGGATTTTATTAGCAATTGTTGCGTTTCATGATTATGAAATATGGCAGATGGATGTCAAGATGCTCCTCAATGGCAACATTGATGAAGAGTTGTATATGATGCAACCCGAAGGTTTTGTCGATCCTAAGGATGCTGATAAAGTATGCAAACTTCAGCGTTCCATTTATGGACTAAAGCAAGCATCTCAGAGTTGGAACCTTCGTTTTGACAAGTGATCAAGAGCTTTGGATTTGTTCCAAATTGCTATGAAGCTTGCATCTACAAGAAAGTGAGTGGGAGCTCGGTAACATTTCTGGTACTATATGTGGATGACATATTGATTATTGGAAATGAAATTAACATGCTTAACGATGTGAAGAGTTATTTGAACAAGTGTTTTTCAATGAAAGACCAAGGTGAAGCTGCTTATATATTGGGCATCAAAATCTATAGAGATAGACAACACGCTCGATAGCTTTAAGCCGAGTACATACCTAGACAAAGTTCAAAAGGTTCAGAATGGATAAGGCAAAGAAAGGTTCAAGGCCTATGTTGTCGTAAGATATTGAGCAAGGCTCGTTGTCCAGCTACGATAAATGATAGGAAGCTATGAGCAAAGTGCCTTATGCCTCGCCATAGGTTCTATCATGTATGCCATGTCGTACTAGACCGATGTGTCCAATGCTCTTAGTTTGACGAAAGCAGATATCAAAGTGATCCAGAGTGAAACATCGACAGCCGTGAAGAACATCCTAAAGTACCTAAACAGACCAAAGAAATGTTCTTAGTCTATGGGGTGATGAACAGCTCGTCAGAAAGGTTACGCCGACGCTAGTTTTATAATCGACAAGGATGATTCTAAATCTCGCATGTGATACGGTATATTTTGAATGGAGGAGCCGTGAGTCGGAGAAGCCGCAAGCAAAGCGTGATCGCTGGATCTACAAGAGAAGCGGAATACATGGCTGCAGAGAAGGCCAAGTGAAGGAGTTTGGATCAGAACTTCATCATCGAAGCTTGGCGGTTCCAAGTGCATTGGACCCACGGAGATATTATGTGACAACACGCGCCATAGCACTCGCTAAGGAACCAAGATATCATCCAAAGACCAAGCATATCAACAAGTTTCATATAATCCGAGATTATATAGCGATGGAGATCTCAAGATTAGCAAAGTACATACAGATCCGAATGTCGCAGATCCATTGACTAAACCTCTTCCACGTGTAAATATGATTAGCACCTCAGTGCTATGGGTGTGAGATTGTTGCCAAATGTAAACTAGATTATTGACTCTAGTGCAAGTGGGAGACTGTTGGAATTATGCCCTAGAGGCAATAATAAAGATGTTATTATTATAATTCTTGTTCATGATAATGTTTATATTCCATGCTAGAATTGTATTAAGCGGAAACTTTAATACTTGTGTGGTTTGTGAACAACACCGTGTCCCTAGTACGCCTCTATGGACTAGCTCATTGATTAATGATGGTTAAGGTTTCCTAACCATGGACATGAGTTGTCGATTAATAATGATATCATATCATTGGGAGAATGATATGATGGATGCACCAAACTAAGCGAAGCAATTAGATCGTGTCATCGTGTTCATCTTTTCAAGCTTTTCTTATGTCAAATATTGTATTCCTTAGACCATGAGATAATACAACTCCCCGTATCGGAAGAAAGCTTTGAGGTCATCAAACGTCATCCTATGAGAGGGTGATCATAAAGGTGTCTCTCAGTGATCGGAAAGTACCTGGGTTGTATGTATCGAGATGGGATTTGTCCTCCCAAGTCGGAGAGATATACTTGGCCACTCGGTAATCGATATCAACACCGCTTGCAAGCATGTGGTTAAGGAGTTAATCGAAAGTGATATCGGATTACGGAACGAGTAAAGTATTTGTGAACGAGATTGAACTAGGTATGACGGCATCGATGATCAAATCTCGCAAGTAAAATATCGCGAGACGAAGGGAATATAAATATGGGATTGATTGAATCTCGGCATCGTGGTTCATCTGATATGATCATCGATGAATGTGGAGTCAATATGGGTTTCGCACTTGTTGATTATTGATAGAAGATCATGTCTGCATATTCTCGAACCCGAAGGGTCACACACTTAACGTGTCTCGACGCTAGGATAGATTGGATAATTGGTTTATGAGTTTTTGTTTGGAGTCTCGGATGGGATCCGGGACATCACAAGAGGTTCCGTAATGGTCCGGAGAATAAGATTCATATAAGGCAGTGCAGTTTTTGGAGTTCGGAATTGTTCCGGGTTAATCGGTATTGTACCGGAAGCTTCTAGAACCTTCCGGAGGGGGACCAACGTGGTCCCACCTGTCGGGAGGGGGCATGGGCCTATGAGGGAGTGCCCTGGCCGCATTGGTCCAGGGGCATAAGTCCCCATAGGGCCCAGCCGGCCAACCAAGGGATAAACCCTAGTTGGAGCTTCTAGAAGGGGGGGTTTCCTTGCCCCCCACTCCTCCCTCCTTTGGCCGCCGGCCTAGGGCTTGGGGGAGGGGTTAGGGCAGGCGCCCACCCCTCTATATAGAGAGGGCTAGGGCGCACCACCCCCACACACCTTCCCCTTAAGCCTAGTCGCCCTGCTGCCCTCTTCTCTCTCTCCCTCCCGACTGCGTGTAGGCGAAGCCCTGCTGCAGAAACTCTCCACTACTTGCACCGCGCCGTCGCGTGGTAGATCCAATCCGTCTCTCCACCATACTTGCTGGACCAAGGAAGGAGGAGACGTCGAGGTGCTGGACCTGTGCATCTCCCGGAGGCATCGCCACTTGCGGTGCTAGATCGGATCGGATCGCGAGGAGGAGAAGCGAGTACGACTACATCACCCACGCGTCGATTTAACGCTCCATTGTGCGAATCTTCAAGGGTATGAAGATCTAATCCAATCTCTCTCGTTGTTTGCATCTCCTAGATTAGATCTTGGCTTCCCTCTGTTCGCATCCGTAGAAATTTTTGATTTACTATGCCGCGAAACCCTTCAGAAGATTCCAAAGCGGTTAACGAGAGCAGATTCTCGTGGGTGATGTAGTCGTACACTTGCCGATCTCAAGATCGCGTAGACGATCCTTCCGGCCATGCTCCGCAGCGCTCCGCAATGTCACATCGCCTGTACTCGATGCAGACCTTCCTCTCCCTTGTTCTAGCAGGCAACAAAGGTTGTAGCACTCTCCTCGTGATTCCGGCAGCACGACGGCGTGGTATCGGAAGTAGAGGGAAGATCCCGCAGGGCTTCGCCTAAGCCAGAGCGAGTATGGTGGATTAAGAGAGGGCCTTGGAGATCTACGGTTTAGAGGCACCAAGGGGGGGCTTGGCCGGAGCTAGGGTTTGGGGAAACCCTAGTTGGCGACTTGGAGGATCCCTAGGCGGCGGCACCACTTGGGGTGGTGGCGCCTGGAGCTAGGGTTTGGGTGTGAGGGGTAGGGGTGCGCCCTACCCCTCCTTATATAGGTGGGGGGAGGAGGTTTGGGAGGAGGGAGTCCTCCTCCAACTCCTCCTCATGGCCGGCGGGTGGAGGGAGTGGGACTCCTACCCTAGGTAGGTTTCCTACTCTCCCTCCACCAAGCAAACTTCGGATTTGACTTTTCAAATTGGTGTTTGACTTTCAAACTTGGATTTGATTTCTCTCTTCATATTGCCCAGCCAAGTGACCTAGTACATGATGCAACCATTCCACATTGTCATGACACATCCATGTACCCTTCCCCCTCCAGAGTGTCGAACCTTCCAGACCCTTCTAGAACATTCCTGGTAAAAACACCGGAATCATTTCCGAACTCTGAAACAGGACTTTCCTTATATGAATCTTATTCTCCGGACCATTCCAGATCTCCTCGTGATATCCCGGATCCCATCCGAGACTCCGAACAACATTTGGTCTCTTACTCATCATTCCATAACTACATAACAACATCGAATCCTTAAGTGTGTCTCCCTACGGTTCGTGAATTATGCGGACATGACCGAGACACTTCTCCAATCAATAACCAATAGAGGAATCTGGAAATTAATATGGCTCCCACATATTTCTATGATTGCTTTGCGATCAAATGAACCACTTACATACGATACCAATTTCCCTTTATCTCACGATAGTTTACTTATCCGAGGTTTTGATCGCTAGATCTCTGCATACCTAGTTCAACCTCGTTACCGATAAGTACTCTTTTCTCATTCCCGTGATATGTGATCCCTTGTGATCCAGTCACATGCTTGCAAAGCTAATTGGATGAAATTCCACCGAGAGGGCCCAGACTATATCTATCCGTCATATGGATGGACAAATCCCACTCTTGATCCATGTGTCTCAACCCATACTTTCCAAACACTCAATGCCACATTTATAGCCACCCAGTTACGGTGTGGTGTTTGATTTCATCAAAGCATCCTTCCGGTGATGGTGATTAGCATGATCTCATGGTCGAAGGAATTAGGTTACTATGTATTAGAAAGCTTATAGCAATTGAACTATTAAAATGACTTGATCTTTATGCTACGCTTATCTATAGGAGTATGTCCATCATACCATTCTCCTAAAGATGTGATCTCGTTGTTAATAACATCTCAATGTTCATGATCGAGAAACCACGATCATCTATTAACCAACAAGCTAGTATTATTAAAGAGGCTTTAATAGGGACTCTAATTTATTTTACAAATCACACAAGTATTAATGTTTCCGGTTAATACTGTTATAGCATGAATGTAAACATTTATCATAAACACAAAGATATAATAATAACTATATTTATTATTGCCTCTAGGGAATATCTCCAACAGTCTCCCACTTGCACTAGAGTAAACTAATCTAGATTACATGGTAATATACCGAACACCCATGGCGGTTTGGTGTTGGTCATGTTTTGCCCTCAGGAGAGGTTTAGTCAACGGATCCGCCACATTCGGATCTGTGTGTACTTTGCAAATCTTTATGTCACCATCTTGGACATGTTCTCGAATAGCGTGAAAACGTAGCTTGATGTGCTTCAGCTTCTTGTGTGACCTTGGTTCTTGCGCATTGGCTATGGCGCCCATGTTATCATAATAGATAGACATTGGGTCCAGCGCACTTGGAACCACACCGAGCTCTGTAATGAATTCTTTCATCCATATTGCCTCTTGTGAAGCCTCCTAAGCAGCTATGTATTCTGATTCAGTTGAAGATCTCGCCACAATGCTTTGCTTTGCACTCCTCCAGCTAACTGTTGCACCATTCAAAATAAAACGTATCCAGATTGAGATTTAGAATAATCTGGATTGGTGTTCCAACTAGCATCGTTGTAACCATTAACAACGAGTTGTTCATCACCTCCATAAGAAAGAACCATATCCTTAGTTCTTCTCAAGTACTTAAGGATATTTTTGACCGCTGTCCAATGATCCACTCCTGGATCACTTTGATATCTGCTAGTCAAACTAACAACATATGCAATGTCGGGTCTAGTACATAGGATGGCATACATTAGAGATCCTATGGCTGAGGCATAGGGAGTCTTACTCATCCTTTCTTTATCTTCTGCCGTTGCTGGACTTTGAGTTTTACTCAAGGTCGTATTGGGCAACATGGGCAAGAACCCTTTCTTGCTATCTTCCATTCCAAACCTCTTTAGAACTTTATCCAACTATGTACTTTGTGACAATGATATTAGGCGTCTCTATCTATCTCTATAAATCTTTATGCCTAATATGTAAGCTGCTTCGCCAAGATCTTCCATTGAAAAACTATTATTTAAATAATCCTTGACACTATTGAGAAGGTCTACATCATTCCCAATCAACAATATGTCATCTACATAGAGTATTAGGAATGCTACATAGCTCCCACTCACTTTCTTGTAAATACAAGCTTCTCCATAAGTCTGTATAAAACCAAAGCTTTTGATTACCTTATCAAAACATTGATTCCAACTTCGGGATGCTTGCTTCAATCCATATATGGACCGTTGAAGTTTCCTTACCTTATTAGCATCTTTAGGATCGACAAAACCTTTGGGTTGCATCATATACAACTCTTCATCAATGTCTCCATTGAGGAAAGCTGTTTTGACATCCATCTGTCATATCTCATAATCATAATATGCAGCGATTGCTAACATAATCCTCACTGACTTTAGCTTTGCTACCGGTGAGAAAGTCTCATCATAGTCAACTCTTTGAATTTGTCGAAACCCTTTTGCGACAAGTCGAGCTTTATAGACAGTAACATTACCATCATCATCTGTTTTCTTCTTGAAAATCCATTTGTTCTCGACAGCCTTCCGGTCATCCGAAGTCCACCAAAGTCCATACTTGGTTTTCATACATGGATACAATCTCGGATTTCATGGCTTCTTGCCATTTATTGGAATCTGGGCTCATCATCGCTTCCTCATATGTCGTAGGGTCATCGGTGTTGTCCACCAACATGACACTCATAACGGGATCATACCAATCAGCAGTGGTACGGGTTCTTGTTGACCTGCGAGGTTCCGTAGTAACTTCAACCGAAGTTTCATGATCAACATCATTAGCTTCCTCTCTTATTGGTGCAGGCGCCATAGGAACTACTTACGGTGATGCGCTACTCGCAAGTTCGAGAGAAGGTTCAACAACCTCGTCAAGTTCTACTTTCCTTCCAGTCACTTCTTTCGAGAGAAATTCTTTATCTAGAAAGGATCCATTCTTGGCAACAAAGATTTTGCCTTCGGATCTATGATAGAAGGTATACCCAATAGTTTTCTTCGGGTATCCTATGAAGACGCATTTTTCCTCTTTGGGTTCAAGCTTGTCCGCCTGTAACTTCTTTACATAAGCTTCGCAACCCCAAACTTTAAGGAACGATGATTTAGGTTTCTTCCCAAACCATAATTCATACGGTGTCGTTTCAACGGATTTATATGGTGCCCTATTTAAAGTGAATGCGGCTATTTCTAATGCATAACCCCAAAACGATAGCGGTAAATCTGTAAATGACATCATAGAATGAACCATATCTAAGAGAGTTCGATTATGACGTTCGGACACACCATTACGCTGTCGTGTTCCCGGCGGTGTCAATTGTGAAAGTATTCCGCATTTCTTCAAATACTCGCCAAACTCGTAACTCAGATATTCACCTCCACGATCAGATCGTAGAAATTTAATCTTCTTGTTGCGTTGATTCTCTACCTCACTTTGAAATTCCTTAAACTTCTCGAAAGTTTCGGACTTATGTTTCATGAAATAGATATACCCATATCTACTCAAGTCATCCGTGAAGGTAAGAACATAACGATAACCACAGTGCGATGCTATACTCATTGTACCACACACATCGGTATGTATGATTTCCAATAAGTCCGTAGCTCGCTCCATCATAACAGAAAATGGAGTCTTAGTCATTTTACCCATCAGACATGCTTCGCATCTTTCAAGTGATTCGAAATCAAGTGATTCAAGAAGTCCATCGGAATGGAGTTTCTTCATACGCTTCACTCCGATGTGACCAATATGACAGTGCCACATATAGGTCGTTTTATCGCTCAGTCTCAAACATTTAGATTCAATGTTATTAATGTGTGTATTTCTACAATCGAGATTCAATAAAAATAGACCATCTATCAAAGGTGCATGTGCATAAAACATATTATTCATATAAATCGAACAACCATTATTCTCAGACTTAAACAAGTAACTGTCTCGCAATAAACATGATCCAGATGAGCATGCTCAACGCAGGCACCAAATAACAATTATCTAAGTATAAAACTAATCCCGATGGTAGATGAAGAGGTAGCGTGCCGACCGCGATCACATCAACCTTTGATCCATTTCCAACGCGCATCATCACCTCGTTCTTCGCTAGCTTTTGTTTATTCTGCAGTACCTGTTTCGAGTTACAAATATGAGCAACCGAACCAGTATCAAATACCCAGGTACTACTACGAGTACTAGTGAGATACACATCAATAACATGTATATCGGATATACCTTTCTTCTTGATGTTGCCGTTCTTCAAATCCGCCAAGTACTTTGGGCAATTCCGCTTCCAGTGACCTTCTCCCTTGTAGTAAAAGCACTCAGTATCAGGCTTAGGCCCAGCCTTGGTCTTCTTCGCCGGCGTGACAACTTTCTTACCGCCCTTCTTGAAGTTTTCCCTTTTGCTTAGACTTGCCGTGCTTCTTGAATTTGGTGGTGTTATTGACCAACAACACTTGGTGCTCTTTCTTAATCTCCACTTCTGCAGATTTCAACATGGAGAAGAGTTCTGGCAACGTCTTGTCCATGTTTTTCATATCGTAGTTCATCACAAAGTTCTTATAACTTGGTGGCAGTGATTGGAGGACACGGTGAATCCCCAAAGAATTAGGAATCATACTATACCCAAACTTTGGAGTTTATTTGCGTGCCTAGACATCTTAAGCACATGCTCACTAACGGAGCTGCCCTCTTCCATCTTGCATTTAAAGAACTTTTCAGAAGCCTCATAACTCTCAACTGCCGCGTGAGCCTCAAATATCATTTTGAGTTCACGGACAATATCATGTGTGTCATGGTTCTCAAACCTTTTCTGAAGCTCCGATTCCAAACCATACAAGATAGCACACTGAACTGTGGAGTACTGATTCTTCCGAGTGAGGTAAACATTATTTACTTCATCGGTAGCAGTAGCTGCAGGCGGGTCACCCAATGTGCATCCAAAGACATAGGTCAAATTACCAAAGATTGAGGACAATCCTCAAATTGCGGAACCAATCTGCGAAGTTGCTTCCATTGTTTTTCAACTTTTCTTTCTCTAGGAACGCATTAAAATTGATGGTAGGGGCCGCCATTGATCTACAACATATTTGCAATAGTTTAGACTAAGTTTATGACAAATTGAGTTCTAATTAATAGTTAAATTAATCTAGGTGAACTCCCACTCAAAACAATATCCCTCACATTTTCTTAGTGATCACACGAACCAAATCCACCACATCAAAACCGATCATCATGAGAGTTGATGTAGCTTCAATGGCGAACAATCAACATGTTCATCATATCTACTATATGACTCATGCTTTACCTTTCGGTGATCCGTGTTCCGAGACCATGTCTGTACATGCGAGGCTCGTCAAGATCAAACCTTAGCTTTCGCATGAGCAAATCTGGCTTGCTCACGTTGTATACACTCGCAGAATCTAGCACACCCGATCATCACGTGGTGCTTCGAAACAACGAGCTTTAGCAACGGTGCTTACTAAGGATGAACACTTTAAATCTTGAAATTGTGTGCTTGAGGGATCATCTTATAATGATACCGTCGTGAACTAAGCAATACAAGATGCATAAAAGGATTAACATCACATGCAATTCATAATATGTGATATGATATGGCCTTTCTTCTTGTGCTTCCGATCTCCATCTTCAAGCACGAACATGATCTCCATCATCACCGGTATGGCGTCAAGGTCAATGGCGCCATTTCATGGTTGTCGTCCACCAGCTTCAACTATTACAACTACTTTGAATAGACACGCAGGTCTTAATGGAATTAAAAGACAACCATATGGCTCATTCTGGTTGCCAACTTACAATAAGGAACATTGCATACATCATATATAATCACAATCATGGCCATATCACATCACAGCACACCCCTGCAAAACAAAGTTAGACGCCTCTAATTTTCTTTGCATATTTTATGTGGTTTGGGGCTTTCAATAAGTGTCATTCTAACTTACGAACAAGAACCACAACGTTGATGTTTGAACTATCAAGTGCCCGTTGTAAATTGAATCTATACTATGATGGGAGAGACAGACACCCGCAAAGCCACTTATGCAATACAAGTTGCATGTTGAGCGTGGAGCAAGTCTCATGAACGATGTTATGTAAGGTTAGCCTGGGCCGCTTCATCCCATCATACCGCAAGATGCAAAGTACACAAAAAGCAATTGATAATAAAAGTACCACCGCCCATAATGACCATTGTGTTCTACTCGTGCAACAGATCTACATATAGACACGGCTCTGATACCACTGTAGGGGTTCGTAGCATGGAAAACAAAAAATTTCTACCTCATGCACACAAACAGCCAAGATCTATCTACTAGATTGTAGCAATGAGTCGATAGAGGAACTCACCCTCGAAGATTCCAAAGCGTTTAACGAGAGCAGATTCTCGTGGGTGATGTAGTCGTACACTTGTCGATCTCAAGATCGCGTAGATGATCCTTCAGCGCCAAGCGGTTCTGCAATCGGTCACATCGCTCGATTGATGAAGACCTTCCTCTCCCTTGTTCCAGCAGGCAGAGGAGGTTCTAGCACTCTCCTCGTGATTCCGGCAGCACGACGGCGTGGTGTCAGAAGTAGAGGGAAGATCCCGCAGGGCTTCGCCTAAGCCAGAGCGAGTATGGTGGATTAAGAGAGGGCCTTGGTGATCTACGGTTTAGAGTCACCAAGGGGGGGCTTGGCCGGTGGCTAGGGTTTGGGGAAACCCTAGTCGGCGACTTGGAGGAGCCCTAGGCGTCAACGACAGCACTTGGGGTGGTGGCGCCTGGAGCTAGGGTTTGGGTGTGAGGGGTAGGGTGCGCCCTACCCCTCCTTATATAGGCGGGGGAGGAGGTTTGGGAGGAGGGAGTCCTCCTCCAACTCCTCCTCATGGCCGGCGGGTGGAGGGAGTGGGACTCCTACCCTAGGTAGGTTTCCTACTCTCCCTCCACCAAGCAAACTTTGGATTTGACTTTTCAAATTGGTGTTTGACTTTCAAACTTGGATTTGATTTCTCTCTTCATATTGCCCAGCCAAGTGACCTAGTACATGATGCAACCATTCCACATTGTCATGACACATCCATGTACCCTTCCCCCTCCAGAGTGTCGAACCTTCCAGACCCTTATAGAACATTCCTGGTGAAAACACCGGAATCATTTCCGAACTCCGAAACAGGACTTTCCTTATATGAATCGTATTCTCCGGACCATTCCGGATATCCTCGTGATATCCCGGATCCCATCCGAGACTCCGAACAACATTCGGTCTCTTACGCATCATTCCATAACTACACAACAACATCGAATCCTTAAGTGTGTCTCCCTACGGTTCGTGAATTATGCGGACATGATCGAGACACTTCTCCGATCAATAACCAATAGAGGAATATGGAAATTCATATGGATCCCACATATTTCTACGATTACTTTGCGATCGAATGAACCACTTACATACGATACCAATTTCCCTTTGTCTCACGATAGTTTACTTATCCAAGGTTTTGATTACTCCAGATCTCTCTGATACCTAGTTCAACCTCGTTACCGATAAGTACTCTTTTATCGTTCCCGTGATATGTGATCCCTTGTGAGCCAGTCACATGCTTGCAAGCTAATTGGATGACATTCCACCGAGAGGGCCCAGAGTATATCTATCTGTCATATGGATGGACAAATCTCACTCTTGATACATGTGTCTCAATCCATACTTTCCGAACACTCAATGCCACCTTTATAGCCACCCAGTTATGGTGTGGTGTTTGATGTCATCAAAGAATCCTTCCGGTGATGGTGATTAGCATGATCTCATGGTCGAAGGAATTAGGTTACTATGTATCAGAAAGCTTATAGCAATTGAACTATTAAAATGACTTGATCTTTATGCTACGCTTATCTATAGGAGTATGTACATCATACCATTCTCCTAAAGATATGATCTCGTTGTTAATAAGATCTCAATGTTCATGATCGAGAAACCACGATCATCTATTAACCAACAAGCTAGTATTATTAAAGAGGTTTTACTAGGGACTCTAATTTAGTTTACAAATCACACAAGTATTAATGTTTCCGGTTAATACTGTTATAGCATGAATGTAAACATTTATCATAAACACAAAGATATAATAATAACTATATTTATTATTGCCTCTAGGGCATATCTCCAACAACACGTGGGTATTTGATATCGGTTCTGTTGCTCATATTTATAACTCCCAGCAGGAGCTACAGAATAAACAATGTCTAGGGAAGGAAAAAATGGCGATGCGCGTCGACAATGGATCGAAGGTCGATGTCAAGGCCGTCGGCGATCTGTCTCTACGTCTACCTTCGGGATTAATTTTAGTTTTGAATAAGTGCTACTTTGTACCCGCCTTGAGCATAAATATTGTGAGTGGATCTTGCTTATTGCAAGATCGTTATTCGTTTAAATCTAGAACAAGTGGTTGTTCTATTTATATGAATGATGTCTTTTATGTTCATGCGTGTGTATGCAAAGGTTTATTCTTACTAGATCTTGATGGTAGTACACACATCCATAGCATTGATGCCAAGCATTGCAAGCATAATGACGATAATACCATGTACCTATGGCATTGATGTCTTGGTCATATTGGTGTAAATCGCATGAAGAAGCTCCATTCTGATAGACTTCTAGAATCTCTAGATTTTGAATCTCTTGATACATGTGAGACTTGTCTCATGGGCAAGATGACCAAGACACCCTTCTCCGGTACTATGGAGAGGGCTGCGGACCTATTGGGAATCATACATACAAATGTGCGTGGACCAATGAGTGTCTCGACACACAATGGGTATCATTATTTTGTTACCTTTACTGATGATTTGAGTAGATATGGGTATGTCTATTTGATGAAGCATAAGTCTGAAACCTTTGAAAAGTTCAAAGAATTTTAGAAAGAGATAGAGAATCAACTCAATAAGAAGATTAAGTACCTTCGATCAGATGGGGAGGCGAATACTTAAGTCATGAGTTTGGCATGCACTTGAAGGACTGTGGTATTGTACCACATCTTACTCCAGCCGGAACACCACAATGTAATGGTGTGTCAGAACGGTGTAACCGTACTCTATTGGATAGTGTCTGTCCCATGATGTCTTTGACTGATTTGTCTGTGTTGTTTTGGGTCTATGCATTAGAAACCGTCGCTTTTATTCTAAACAGAGCACCATCCAAATATGTGGAGACAATACCATATGAGATATGGCGTGGCAAGAAGACAAAGTTGTCATTCTTGAAATTTTAGGGATGTGAGGATTACATTAAGAAACTACGGCCTGGCAAACTCGAACCTAAAGCGAAAAAGTGTATCTTTGTAAGATACCCAAAGGAAACTATTGGGTATATATTTTACAACAAAGTCGAGGGAAAAACATTTGTCGCTAAGGACGACGTCTTTCTAGAGAAAGAGTTCCTTGTGAAAGGAGTTAGTGGAAGGAAGATAGAGCTTGATGAGGTTGTTGACCCTTCTCTACAAATACCGAGTAGCGCAACGGAAGCTATTCTAGGACCGCCCTCTACAGTGAAATAAGAAACAAATGATAAAGATCACAACATCGAAGCTCCTACGGTTTGGAGATCAGCAAGAGTACGTACCACTCCAGATTGGCATGGTAATCTTTTGATATTTGTCTTGTTAGTTGAACAAGAAAAACCTAGAGACTACAAGGAAGCAATGGAGAGTGATGACTCCAAGAAATGGCTAGAAGCCATGAAATCCAAATAGGATCCATGTACGAAAACCAGGTTTGGAACTTGGTAGATCTCCCTGAAGGTCGAAAGGTTGTGGAGAATAAATGGATCTTTAAGAAGAAGACAATTGTTTATGGCAATGTGATTGTCCATAAGGCAAGACTTGTCGCAAAGGGTTTTCGACTAGTGGAAGGAATTGACTATAGTGAGACTTTCTCCCTATAGCAATGTTGAAATCTGTCCGGATTTTACTAGAAATTGCTGCATATTTCGATTATGAGATATGGCAGATTTATGTGAAGACCTCCTTCCTCAATGGTCACATTGATGAAGAGTTGTATATGATGCAAATAGAGGGGTTTGTCGATCCTAAGGACACTAGAAAGGTATGCAAGCTTGAGCGATCCATTTATAGACTAAAGCAAGCATCTAGGAATTGGAACAAAGAATTTGATCAAGTGATCAAGAGTTTTGGATTTGTCCAAAATAATCATGAAGCTTGTGTTTACAATAAAGTGAGTGGGAGCTCGGTGGCATTCCTGGTAGTATATGTGGATGACATATTACTCATTGGGAATGATGTGGAATTATTAGGAAGCGTAAAGGAATATCTGAGCAGTCAGTTTTCCATGAAGTATCTAGGTAAAGTAGCCTACATATTGGGCATCAAGATCTATAGAGATAGATCAAGACGCCTAATAACATTAAGTCAGAGTACATACATAGGTAAAATTTTGAAGAAGTTCAAAATGGAAGACGCCAAAAGGTGTTTTATGCCTCTGGTGAAAGGTGTGTCATTGAGTAAGACTCAATGTCCAGCAATAGCTGATGATAGAGAGAGGATGGTAAATATCCCCTATGCCTCAGCATAGGTTCTATCATGTATGCTATGCTATGTACTCGACCTGATGTGGCCCTGGCTCTTTGTTGGACATGCCGTTTCCAAAGTGATCTAGGAGTGGAACATTGGACAGTTGTGAAGAATATCCTAAAGTATCTGAAAAGAACTAAGGATATGTTCCTCGTCTTTGGAGCGGGTGATGAAGCTCTGAACGTAAATGGTTACGTGGATGCGAGCTAGAACACGGACTCCGATGACTCGAAGTCTCAGCCATTATTTGTCTTTCTAGTGAATGGTGGCACGGTAACCTTTAGAAGCGTGAAGCAACCAGTGGTGGCACAGTCTTCAATGGAGTCAGAATACATCACAGTTAACTCTATGGCGAATGAAGTTGTGTGGCTATGGAATTTCATCATCGAACTAGGAGTTGTTCCTAATGCGGATGACCCCGTGACCATGTTCTAGGATAACACAGGTGCCATTGCAAATGCAGAACCGAGGACCCATTCCATAGTCAAGCACATCCAACTGAGATTCCACGCCATTAGACAAAATGTTGAGAATGGCAAAGTCAAGATTTGAAAAGTGCATATGGATCTGAATGTTGAAGATCCATTTACCAAAAGTCTACCACAAAACCAAGCATGAACAACACCGGGATAGTTTTAGTGTTAGGTTATTGCCTATTGTAAAGCTAGATTAATTTCTACTCTAGTGCAAGTGGGAGACTGAAGGAGATATGCCCTATAGGCAAATAATAAAGTGTTTTTATTTGATGTATCTCTTGTATGTTCATAATATGTTTCTTACCATGCTATAAATATATTAATACGAAACGTTGATACATGTGTGGTATGTAAACAACCAGGTCTCTAGTTACCTTTAGTAAACTAGCTCATTGGGCAAGTGATGATCTTATGGTTTCGAGATCATGGTGATAGTGCCGATTGACAATGAGGTCACATTATTGGAGAATAATGTGATAGGTAGACACCGAATGTTAATCACAATATGATCTAGTTACTTAACATTCGTCATTGATGATAACATAGAAACATCGTGGCCTATATCCTTCGACTGCGAGATAATGCATAATCATAGTTTTGGAAGGAGACTTTGATGATATCAAGTATCAAGCTGTGAAAGGGTGATCATAAAGGTATTGTTGGGTTTCCTGAAGAGACGGGCTGAGGAGTTTTTATCAAGACCAGGATTTTCCAATCCAGGTAACGGATAGATACACGTGGCCAACTTGGTGACATTGCATTAATGAAGCTTGCAAGCGTATGACTAGGTCATGGAATGCAACGACATGGGAACGAGTAAACAAGCTCATCGGAAACGAGACCGAACACAAGTATGGAGATACTTGAGATCAAATCTCGGATGACCTAGGTATCGTGTGGCAAATGGAATAGATTACATAGTTAAGGTTCAAGCAATGAGATTCATGAATGCACATGTGGTCATTATGGGCATCCAGGTCCCTCTAATGATCATTGACGTAAGAGGGGTCTTGGTCATGTCCGTAGCATATCCGAGTCGAAGGGTGGCACACTTAAGGGTGGGGACGTATTGGGATCAAACCGACACCATAGGAGAATTGAGAGAGAGAGAGAGAGTCCGGAAAGGTTCTAGGTAACATCCGATGTTGATCGAAAGGGGTCCAGAAGGAGTTTCGGAGTATGAAATATGATAATATATGTGTTTTATATTAATTAGTTCAATTAATATTAAAACATATTTTGTTTTTTATATTTATGGGCAGCCTTTTGCTATTGGGCCGCTTCCGGGTAGAAGGGCCCATAGGCTAGGCGCCAAAGAAGGAAAGGGCGAAGGGGGCCAGCCGAAACCATAGGGTTTTCCACCCGTGGGGTGGGGCCTAGGGTTGGCAGTTGCGGCTTGGGGGCTTCCACCCCTAGCCCTAGGATTTAACCCTCCCCCTCCCACCTATAAATAGAGGAGCCCCCTCCCCTCTATTTGCACCACAACAACAAGTTATCTCCTCTCCCTCTAAACCCTAGATCTCTCTCCATTAGATTGGATCTAGCTATTGGGATTAGATCTCCACCCCCGCACTACTATCGTGTGCAGGACGGTTTGGCTTCCATCTTCTTCTGCTGCTATGCCGGATCGGAGTCTAGGAGACGTCCCTACACCATACGTGTGTAGATCTTCGAGGCGCAACACTTGGGGCACTTGTCTTCATCGCTATACCCTTCCTGCGTAAGGCATGCCACGGTCTTCAAGGGTATGAATTCCGTCCTCCCTCTTTGTTACTTATGTCTATATAGAATAGATCTTGGTTGTCGTGTTCTGTAGCCAGATTTTTTTTTGTTTCCTACTACGAACCCCAGCACCATGCACCTCCACTACTTCATCTTCTTCGTCATCATCAGAAATATTGTTCACCAATTTAGATGGGGCTTGGCTACTACAACTTGTAGTACTACATCAAATAAATCACATACATCAGCCCTAAAGATGAACACAATTAAACAATCTATCTATTTGTTCATCCACAAGCAATCATGTATTTCTACATCACCATGTATGATTCATTACTTCATGAACACGCATATCGCAAGTATCAAGGCTACAATTACCTACAAGGTACCTACAAATAGGGATCATGATTCATGTATAATAACAAACAGATCACATGGATCTCGTACTTGCCTACTATCATCCTTCATCCACAAATAATATGTAGCAACATCTCTAATATCTACTACCACAACATATATATCCATCAGATCATAGCATGTATATATATTGAGATCAACCTGCAGATGTATATGCAACTTACATTGGACTTGGGGACGTTTCCTTCTGCGTCTGTAGTTAGTTGGCAGCGTGCTTCCTCTTCTTCTACATATGTATGTTGTCATCGGCATGCTTCCCCTTCTTTTTGCCTCGACCGCCGCTGTGGGGTGCACGGCCCCGATTTTAGCCACTCTTGGTGCCAGCAACTAGCGGTAAACCACCGCGCTGGCCACCTCCTTCTGCTCCCCTAGACCTGGTGCTCGACGGCGAAGGAGTGACACCGAGGAGGAAGCCGAGCCGTGCACCGCTTCCATGCGACAGGATCTGGGCGGTTTGGGCCTCATCTCCCAGCGGTGGTGGTGAGAGCTCATGGTCCTAATCGCTGCCCTCTTCCCCCGACAGTGGTTCATCTTCCATGGAGACGTGACGGCCATGGGAAGGGCACGGGAGAGCCGGCGATGCAGGGTCAGGGAACCAGGGAGGGAGGAGAGCGGCATCTCGGGAGTTGGGACTGGAGGGGCGCGTGTGGGAGCCTGGGAGGGAGCGGACGAGTAGGGAACTGGGAGATGGGGTTTGGGGTCTCTAGGGTTTCCTTGATGTCACTGACATGTGGGCCTCTAAATGTCATATGTGGGTTTGCGGGTCTATGGGTCTGGGTCCGGCATCTCCATACCCGTGTCCGCTAGACCCGATGGGTCCGTTTTCTTACCATTAACCAAACCAGTGGGTTTATTTTTACCAGACCCTAACCATTTAGAGCGGGGCCCCATCGGGTTAGCGGGTATCAGGTACCCATTGCCATCCGGACTCTTAGAGCACTCATGCCAAAAGTCCTAAAGTTTTCCGCCTAAGCGCTCGGGGGCTACAATGGGCTATATCTTAAGTGAAATGTGAAGTATCGAAGACTTACGGTGGCAATGCTTTTTAGGTTGTTCGCCGCTTGGACATACGAGTCGTGGAAGACATTGGCATTATTGCGAATGATATCCACTTGCCGGATTAGATCTTCCAGGATCGGTGTTGGAGGAGTATGGGGTACGACAGGTGCACCGCTTATAGGTACGGATGAAGCTGTAGCCAATCGTTGTTCTGCAATAGCAGTGGATGCCATAGAAGCTCCCGACTTGCTGGTGGTTGATGCTGCAGCTGCTCCCGCCATGAGTTCCTTCCCTTTTAAAGTGAGATCCTTAGCCGGAGCTTCAACCACTTTGAAGGAGGTGCTCTATTGCATCTCCTGTGCGTCGGGAACAATGTCCAACCCGGCAGCACCTGAGACATCGAGAAGTATTGATGTCTATCTCCATAATGGAGGTCTCATGTGTAGTGGTGGATGGTGTTCCAGTGGAGCCTGAAGTAGATTTGGCGGTAGGAGTAGGGGGGCGACGACGGGAGAAGACTTGGAGAGCATATCACAGATATTTTTGGAACCTCCAATATCCTTGGAGGTCCGCTTTAGACTGACATTGGTTCTCTTCCTGAAACATATAAAGTTATCAAGTATAAGTAAACGAATGAGTAAAGAAAATACAAAGTTAGAGAAGAGAATACTTACGCAATGGTAGGTGCCTTGGTCAAGGGGATACCGACAGGCTTTCTCTTCTCTGCCTCCAATGAGGCAGTGGATTTCTTAGAGACTCCACTCTCCGGTTTCTTCTTCTTGCCAGTGGCATCAGCATCAAAGGTGGAGCTCTTCCGTTTTCGTGTTTCCGAGGCAGAATGATCCTTTGAGGTATCATCCTCGGACAGAACATGCACATCTTTCAGATTGGGGTCATACACTTGGGCGGCCAGATCATCCTCGGGCAGGTTCGCCAACTGAAAGAGCAAAAGTATGTTAGCTGATTGACACATTGAAGATAGATAATTTGGAGTATATACAAAGCAATAAGGGAAGCTTGTTACCTCTAGACATTCACTGCATTCGAACATGTCGAAGGTTATGGCAAAGCCACGCTTCTTGTCCTTTGCCTTGACGATGTACTTAAGCAGGAGCTTGATGGAGTCACTAGAGAAGTTGTCCTCGGATATCCGAATTAGGTCCTTTCTCTCTTTAATTTACTTGTGCATCATCTTGGAGCGGTGCTGCAGAGGCTGGATCCGCCTTACAAACCAGCACATGGCCAGGTCCAAGCTAGTCAGACCTCCATTAATGAGCCATTCTATCCGCCTTACGATGTGGGATGCTTCATTGTCAGAGGGGAGAGTGGCTTGAGACCTCCAGGTGGCGGACTTGGCAGCAACACCATCGATGAAGTCGAGATAGGAGGCTTGTCAGCTGGCTAGAGGAATGTCCAGGACATAGAAATAAGTCTTCTGCCAGTTCTTGCAGGACGCATGACCGATAATGTCGAGGAATCGCCATCCAGCACGGATCTTAAAGCTAATCGTCCCACAGTTGCGCAACTCATCCTTGGAGGCACTGGACTCTCTCTTTATCATGAATAAATAGACAAATATATGTCTAACCTAGGACTAATCCCTAGATATCCCTTTCACAAAGCTACATAGTTTCTAAGCGCTAAGATGCTATTGGTAGAGAGGTTGTGAGGGAGAACTCGGAAGTGCTCCAGGACCTGAAGAAATAAGTCGGAGACTAGAAGGGCAACACCACGTACCATCTATGCCTTGAGGTATAACTTTTCCCCGACTTGGGGAGAAAGGATGATCTTGTCTGCCGGCGCCGACCGCCAGACCAGGCCCTCCATCGTCGGTGGATTCCACCATGGCAGAGATCGGAACCTCTAGTCCTTCTGGTGGAACTTGGACCTCATTTGATGGCTTCTTTGGAGCTTCGGGAGTGGACGCCATTGAAAGAGCGCTACTGCTGCTTGCAACTGAGGATTGGAGAGGAGAAGAAAGAGGAGATGGGTTTTCTATTAGGGTTTCTCGCTAGGAGCTTGAAGGGTCACTCGTTGAGAGGAGGAAGAAGACACAGGGAGAATGCGGGTAAAGAATTTACTCACGTCGCAGTAAATATTTATAAGCCTTAGCGTCAAGATTCATGCGCAAGAGGATCTAACGGTTGGAGCGTTAACAACGCGTGTGTGAGCATGCATGGTAATTTTGCCATGTCCTTCGTTTGCCGCTTAACATTTCAGATTTATCGCGCGGGGAAATCTCTATGATTAACCACTACCATATGTGAGTTTCGAGGAAGCGTAGGGTGTAGACTACGTTAGCCTACTGACAAAAGCAGTGAAGCAGTCACATCTGAAGATTCTAGTGTGGACGGATCCTATCTAACTATGGAAAATAAGACTGAAGACTCGATGATTCTCCGGCTTACAAGACAGAGAAGATTGCAACGTTCTTTGGGAGGGCTTCATGATTTTGCTTGACGAATTGCTGGCATCACCTAGATGGAGCATTCAAGACTAAGAGGCAAGACGACAGAAGATCTCAAAGTTCTCCGGGGATACTGTTGGGGATATGCTTAATGGGTATCACTATAGCATGTCTCTAGTCTGGCTAACCCGAGTGGCCCATACTCGGTAGCATGGCCTATGGCTTGCTGGGCAACTCAGTTAGACGGATCCAGAAGGGAGGCTCATGCCAGAAGAAGGAAGGCTACGACACCGCCATAGACATATCCGGAACCTTGGAGTGCAAGACACGAAAGACTAGTTAGTGTTAGTGTAGGACTATGTAACCTATCCGGTGTGTACTTATCCTTGTAACCCTAACTTCTGGCGCCTTTATAAGCCGGACCTACGGGAGCCTTTAGGGCACAACTTATAACCTCGCACAACGAACCAATCCCTGTAACTCAGAGTATTTCCATTATAGTGATTTATAGCAGAAGTAGGATTCCGCCACCTTTGTGGAATCTGAACCTGGGTAAAACGTGTTACCTCGTACCCATCAACTCACCGCCTTCCCCCACCTCTCTAAACACGCTATATGAGGAACCCTCCATGGCATACTCATCGACAATACCACGACAACCGAGTTTTAGCTGCGGCCATATTCTGGACAGGGGTTGGCATGGCTTGTCGGCCTTCCTTGTCATAATATGGCACAACCGTGAGTTCGATTGGTTTGCTTGTAGGCTTATAAGCCGAGGCAATTCCAATAATTTCCGCGTTTCCCTATCATATATTTGTACTCAGTTTCTATTGCCTTTGCCAACTTGATGGATTCCTTTATTCTGGCCATGTCCTTGTAGAGCTTTTCTTTAGCCATCACGACGAACCTAACCTCCTCCAGAACTTCATTGCGCTTCTCATCGAGTTGAGTAACATCTCGGATGCGATCCAACTTATGGGTTCTGCGAGGGTTCGACCAAATATCATGTCGTCGATGGAACTGACAAAAGTACCACCCACCCTTAAGGTTAGTGCCGGAGGTAGGGGAGATCCCTGGCGGTTTGGCTAGTTCCGTTTCCTCCGTCTTGGAGCTCTTGTGGCTAGGGATTCTATGGAGGGATCGCTATCGGAGGCAGCATAACCTTAGTTGCGGCCATAGGGATTGTAACTTCTATACCTGTGGCTGCCGCCTTCGCCACCTGATCTGCTGCTAATGGCTCCGTGGCTCTAGCTTCAGTGATGACTTGGTCATTGGCTATGTTGTCCATGTTGGTCATAAAGACTTGTCGGACGGTGGGGGTTTGGTATACGATATGCTCATGAGCGAGTTAAACCTCATATTCCTTCATCATAGCGTCATACTCCTTCGAGTTGGCCGAATCGCTATCGCAACCCAAGTCACCAATGCCAGAGTCGAGCGCTTCCGTGATGGATTCAGAGTCACCGCCGCCATGGAGTCTAGATTAGTACCTACGTAGCTAATGAAGTGGCACTTTGGCTTTCCGGATAGCTGGGCTGATGTGGCACGATCCTCATCGTCAGCTTTGGCATACCAGCTAGCAAACTCGATCAAGTCTTCAAGCTTATGCTTGTCCATCTTGCCCAACAACGCATGCCTGAGCAGCGACCCCTACGCATGTCTGTTAACAAAGGGTTAGACATTCGTCTCATATGCGATTCCCTGGTAGGAGTGCTTCATCTCAAGCCACCTGGCATGGAAGCTGCCTAGGGTTTCGTCCGATTTTTGGATGCACCAATCCATATCCACCGCATTGATGTAGCGAGCGAAGTTATACCTTTGCTTTTCTAACACCTGGAAAACCCAGGCAGATTTTCATTGGTCTTCCATCATTATATCCTGCCATAGGGAGGTTTGGGCGAGCCTTATTTTTCTATATCTAAAGAAGAAAACTCATCAGAGAGATCATGCTCAGATCGATCTTCCACAATGGTCGGCAGCTCGAAGGCGGTCCCTGTGGGTCTTGGCATGAAGGTGGTTTCCTGGGCAAAAGGTCCCAAGCCGACTTAGCCGATGAAGATGTGAATACCACCAAAGGGGATGATGGTGTGGCGGGTGACGTTCTCCCTTGACGAAGTCCAGAGGTGATCGTTGGGGACAATAGGAACATTGCCGATGTAGAGGATGCAACCGATGGCAACAGCGTCGCCAATGCCTGCGAAAGCGGATCTCTCCCGGATCCACGCTCTAGGCACTTCTTGCCCCATGGTGGGCGTCAACTATCGTGGTATTATCGATGAGTATGCCATAGGGGATCCTATCAGTGAGTTTAGAGTATCTAGGTGTAGGCGGTGAGCATCCAGGAAGGATGACACAAGTTTTACCTAGGTTCAGATCTCAGGAGTATGTTGAGACCCTAGTCATGCTATAAATTACTATAACATCAATAGGCCAAAGGTTACATGGACTATGCTATCTTGTGAATTGTGCCCTTAGTCTCCCACGGTGGTGCGTCTAGCTCCCAGTGGCGGAGCTAGAGAAGTGACGATCGGGGTGCACAGTGGTGCCCCAGCTGCAAAATTACTTGTATTAGGGGTGCACATATGGTGGAAAATAGCTAATTTATAAAGGAATTCAATTTTACCTGGTGTCTTGTGCACCTCCAAGGCTGCACATGGATCCGCCCCTGCTAGCATCGCCCAGGAACTCGTGGAGTCGTGTGTCTGGAAGATCATCCAGTCAATTTTCATGTTCGTTGCTCTGATCTCAGATCAGACTCTTACCATCTTCGTTTGTCATCAATAGCGATGACTACCGCTCTGTTATGCTGGTCGTTTGGGGGTCTAGCACAATAAATTTCTGTCATACTTCCCTCCATCCCAATTTAAGATGCGCATTAATTTTTCTGAAATTTCCTATATTACGTTGCGTATCTTGTAGAGGAGGCAAATCTAGACCATTATACCCTTCCGCAGCTGCCGGAGTAGTAATTGCTTCCCAGGAAACGAAACGTTTTCTTCTCGTCTTCCTCCCAGTCTCGGGTCCCGTCTCTATACTCCCTCCCGTTGCTTTCCCTCATTCACCTCCATTCCATGGACACCAAGTTTGACCCCTTTTCGTGGGAGGAGAGCCAAGAGCCTGATGATGTCCCAGATTACAGGGATGAAGAGCGGCCTCCTCCTCGTTGCCTTGATGATATGAATACGGAAGAAGTGCTCGAATATGTAGCTAGAGAAGAAGAGAAGGGAGAATTCATCGTCGCCGGTGATGAGAAGGAGAAGGAAGATTCCTCGTTGGTCGGTGAGGAGAAGGAAGATGCCTCGTTGCTCGGTGAGGAGAAGGAGGAGCATGCCAAGCTAAGCGCCGAGCATGATGTCGAGCTAGGCGCCGGGCTGCATGTTGTGGCCGGCGACCTGCGTGGACTTGCAGGCGAGCTGAGGGGCTTGGCAACCGAACTGCATGGAGTTGCCGGGGCGCTGCGAGGAGTTGCAGGTGAGCTGCGCGGTGTAGTAGGCGAACTGCGCTGCGTGGCCAGCGAACTGCGTGGCCAGCTGACCGGCGTGGTCGGCGAGATACGTGGCCTGGTCGGAGAGATGCGTGGTGAGAGCGGCGCGCTGGGTGGCCGCGGGCGCGGGCGTGGCGTTTGCACTTTCTTTTTCGCCGGGTCGAGCCGCGGGCGTGGAGACGGTCGTCAGAGCGTCCATCCGATGGAGTACAACGATGACATGGATGAAGTAAGGAACTTGTTTTGGAATATTTATCATCCACCTCCATCCAGCAAGGAGTGCAACGATTTGAAGAAAAGAAAGAAGTGAGGGGACAAACTTGTTCTGTAGTAGTTGATGTGGTTCGCAACTTGTATGGATCATGATCAGTCGTTTGTTTGAACAATGGAGTATTGCTTATGATTTTCTTATGAACTGTGGAGCTTGCTTATGATTTTTACATGGTTTATAGATGATGATTAGTGTTATGCCTAGATGATGAAAAGTACATGAACATAGAGTGTTTTTCGGTACAATAACAAGGAGCTTGGTGCTACATTCATGAGTGTTTTTGGGTACAGCAAGAACAAACTTCAACTTAGTTTCTACTCACCTAAGAACTGCCTAGACTCATCCACTACATCTCGAGTGCACTCCAGTCTCACGGGAAGGATGCCAAGACGTTGTAGTGCTAGCTTCCTCATGTGCGGGATTTTGTAATGGTTACCACCATTTTGCTTCAGAATCTCAATCATACAAGACATAAGAGTAAGAAATATTCTGTTACTTCTCTCTGCCGGGTACTCATGATATGCTTTGTGCACCTTAAGCACAATGTCATCAATCGAACCTGGAAAAAGCTTGTGAAACAAAGATTGTAGGGTTGCAAAGAACCCTAGATCAAGGATATTGAGATCAGGAGAGTTTGGAGGTTGGCACACCAAACGAATGTCCCAACCATCTGCTTGAGCCGCTTGCACAAAAATAGGATCATCGGGTGCAATATGTGTCCTTGCATTATCTTGCTGAATGTATATTGTTCGTCCACGATCAGAAGCAGACCATTTCTCCTTTATAGCAGGAAGAACCTTGTTCACCAACCATTCTCTACTAACATCTCTAGTCACCGACTTCACAAGTTTTGTTACCATTGTCCCTTTCAAACAATAAGGACTGTCCTTTTTAGCCGCCTCCTCAAACGTGAATGGCCATATGCCAATCTTTCTATCAAAGGTCATAGTACCATCTACGACGAACCGAGGCCTTGCGACAGCCGCGATGAACATAACCTTTTCAATATAATTCTTGTTTTGGGTGACTCTTTCAGGCTCGTTCTCACCTATGGCCAAGTAAAAATTCTGACTCTTTCGCGTGCGATAAAACCATTTCTCATCAATATGAATAACATTGAACATTCCATTAAAAGTTGGCTCATCTGGCAAGCTCTCTTCTTGAAACTGAGATAGGCACCACCGAACCCTACGCTCTTTGTTCTCATCAGTGAGAGTTCTCTTGATAGCATTTGTGTGACGTACACGTTTTCCCTCTTTTAGACGCCTATGGAGAGTGCTCTTTGACATGCCCATCTTATTTGCAAGATCTTGGAGTGTTGTTCTATACCTAGGCTCTATATATTTGATTGCCTCTAAATTGAAAGAAATTCTCTTACGACCACAATTCTTCGGTTTCTTGCTCAAAACTCCATGTATCCCTCCTACCCTCTTTCCCTTAGTCCAAAGGGATTGTACAGTTCTCATTGGCATTCCAACAATCCTTGCAACTTCCCTAGTAACTCCATGGCAAAGTTTCCCTAATTTAGTCCTCTCCAACATCATGCCGTACACGTTTATCTTGTTTTGTTCTGACCATTGAACTTTTATTTTTCTATGTGCATCTACATGCATAATCAAGAAGTTAGTCACATGCCGAAAATCAAGTTCATAGTTACATGCATGCATTTGTTCTGTTAACATATGGAAAAGTTGAACTCACTTTGCACATTCCCGTCACTAGTGGCGCCATGAGCTGCATCATCATCCTCTATGGGTTCATCATCGTCAGTAGCCGAGGTGTTCAAGTCTAGTGGTAAACCTCGACCTCGACCACGCCCGGCTTGACCAAGCTGCACTGCCGCACGGCGAAAGCACGTGGTGGCGGATAACTCTGTCCCCATGAGAGCCATGAGACAACACCGGCAAGGCCTAGTCGACCCCTAGTCGACCCTGTCCGCGACCTCCACGAGTTGCGCCGCTATGGCCGACGCCTGGGTCAGCTTCGCCGCGTCCGAAAACTCCATATCCTCAACCGGCAAGGCCAACTCGACCTCGTTCGCGACCTCCGCGAGCTGCATCGCTGTGGCCGGCGCCCGGGTCAGCTTCGCCGTGTCCGGAAACTCCATATCCTCGACCTTGCCCGCGACCTCCACGAGCTGCACCGTTGTGGCCGACGCCCGGGTCAGCTTCGCCGCGTACGGAATCTCTACATCCTCGACTGGAAAGGCCAAGTCGACCTCGTCCGCGACCTCCGCGAGCTGCACCGCTGTGGCCGGCGCCCGTGTCAGCTTCACCACGTCCGGCAACTCCGCCGCTCTGGCCGATGCCCCTGCCAACTCCGCGTCCTAGACCTCGACTACGTCCACCAAAGCCTCACCCAGCTCCACCGTGCCTGGGAAAGCCTTGCCCGGCTGCGCCTACGCCATGGCCAAAGGGCGTAGCGCTACGACCGACGAGACCAAGCCGAGCGTGCTGAGAGCCGGTGAGTCCTCTGCTGCTACCTTCACCCGAATCCATGTCGATGTTGCGGTGCTCGTTGCCCTCGGGCTCGCCATGGTCATGCTCAAATACAACCTCTCCTTGCTCCTCTGCAATGCAAGATGGAATCAGAAACGAACCAAAATCTAAATGAAAACAGATTTATCAAACGAACAAGTTTAGATTGATTCGTACCGTCGTCACTTTCTACGAATACATACGCGTAGTTTAGGTCGATTGCAACTCCATCGTACTCTTCCTCGACTGCATTCCAGTCGATAGGATCATCGGGATTCATGGGAGTGAAGGAGAGGAGGGAATGAGAGGTGCTGTCGTGCTTCTGATAGAACCATTGCAATGGGTCTATATAGGGAGAGTGAGAGGAGTTTGCAAAATTTTCAGCTCAACCTCCAAAGTGAAAATGGCGCCGTCTTGCGTTTCCCTCTAGCAGGTTGTTTCCCTCCAACAGGTTTTACCGAAAATCAAACAAAAATCTAGCGCCATTTAGAAAGAAGTCTTGGCGCCATGGAAAAGAAGAGTGCTAGCATGAAGCGGGAGACGCGTTTTCACTGGTTGCATGCGCGGCAAAGGAGGAGAACGAAGAGACATGCATTGCATGCAATTTAAGGCGAGAGGAGGATGGGCGTTGGCATGGGCAGGATGTGGAGGGGTAACTCGGTCCAGTTTTTAGCGAAACATCTCTCACCTTTTCTCCTTGGTATCCGGGTCAAGAAGCATGCGCATCTTAAAATGGGATGGAGGGAGTACTAAACAAGTTTTACCATGACAAGATTTTTAATAACATTATGTCTTCTCCTCTGCAGGTTATATATCGGGTCATTTGATCATGGACTATTCTATAACGTATGAAGTTTCGTGACTTATTTGTAGAGTGATGTACCCGATTATACAACGAGGGATATTTCTCCCAACATGAATGACCTCGTGATTTGCGGATCGATCTGCCATAGCTAGAGACCGTTTATTTTATTTTCGATTTTTATAATTTTAGTTTACTTTCTTTATTCACTAGTTGTGTGGATTGTGCGGCTGTGTGCATCTTAGTTATGCAGAAGACGAATATAAACATTACTCAAAGTAATAAAGACGTCTATTTCTAAAAAAAAAATTAACATATCAGTTGAATTTTTAGAAAAGGAAAAAATCTCGCTCGCGGTATGGATGTGGCAAAAATCTCTACACTATTGTGTTCCTATTGCGTGATGGCTTGCATAGGCAAATCAAGGCTTATGACTCCAGCACCGTGAAGCACTTTTATTTTTTGAAACGGCTTTGTGAAGCATTTTCCAACAAAAAGAGGACACATACCACAGCCAATTAAATCAAATCCTAGATAATACTAGTACCATTGTTTTTTGCGAAAGAGAGCAATAATACCATGTGGGTGTAGAGGAGTAGTTAGCCAAGTAACCTTCCAAGAAGGAAGAGAACAATCACCAACTAACTACTCATCGTGCATTCGGGTCTGAGCTTGAGCCAACCACACCACGACCCCGATCTGACCGACTCCTCTCCTCTCCTCTTCATCGCGTCGAAATCAAATCCCCTTCCCCTAATCCCCCAATCTCGAGCTCGCTCGCTCGCACACCACCAAGCCCCAGATCGATCAAACCCTCTCCCGCGCTCCCGTCTCGAGTCCGTCCTCGCGCGGGCACTCACTCGCGCGCGCGCACGCGCACAGGAATCGGAGGGAGCCACAATCCGGCTCGGGGCGTTCAGGAAATCGAGAAACCCTCGAGGAGCTGGGATCGATCGCCTGGTGGGACTGTTGTTGGCTTTGCCGCGCGCACCAATGCCGGATCCGGCCGGGCCGGCGGCCGCGTCCTCCTCCACCTCCTGCCTCGGGCTGCCGTCGTCATGGCGTCTCTGAATCCCGCGGGCCGCCGCGGGCCCCGCCGATGCTCTTTGGATTCCCGGCCGAGGAGCGAGCAGGAGCCGCCGCGTCCGGCGGCGAGGGGGAGCGGCGAGGATGCAGATCCGGCTCTCGCCGAGCATGAGGAGCATCACCATCTCCAGTAGCAATGGGCTGCTAGACTTGATGAAGCTCAAGACCGCCGCGCGCCACTTCTCCTACCGCACCGTCTTCCACACCGTCCTCATCCTCGCCTTCCTCCTCCCGTTCGTCTTCATACTCACTGCAGTCATGACCCTCGAGGGATTCAACAAGTGCTCCTCCCTAGGTAACTACACTGCTGGTTCCCCTTCTTCTGCTCCAGATGATGTAGTAGTGGCTTAGTTGCTTTGGAGTGTAGACAACATGAAATGGGTGGTGACTTGCTTAGACAAATACATAGAGGTTAGATGTGCAATGCGACTTTTGCTTCAGTTCAGGGGGTGAATAACTTGTTGGGTTCAACTTAAATTCTATATTACGTACATCTGCATTGCTGATGAATAGCTTGACTTGCCGTTACTAGAGTCTAGGGTCTATTTAGGCCGTTTATGTGGCTGCATGAGTGCTTAGCAGTCTGATTAATAGTTCACTTAGTTTAATTGAGCTGTGGTAGCTGGTCTCTTACGTACTAGTAGGCCACGTTTATGCTGGTCTCTTGCACAGGGATGCTTATGCTTATGTGGAATTTTAAAATTGTTTCATTGTACACACTGAGAATCTGTATGGCGCACATTGTTGATACTATAATGATCTCTTGATTGTTCAGTGAGAAAATAATTGTAGGCTTGTTCGGGTTGCAAGCATTTTATACGGTAAGAGTTTTCTATGTTACAGGAAATATTTCTCTCGTGCTCTGCTGTTTGGATTTGGGAGTTCCTAAAAAGAGCTGTAGTTAGTTAACCAGAACACTCAAATGCTATGCTCAGTTGAACTCTACCGTCACTTCTGACAACTCAGGAGTTAGGTCTGAACTTTACGCCCATAGAAATTGGATTGGTTAAACATGGACTAATTATCTGAGACTACTTACCGTCACCTGATTGGTTAAATATTTGATGAAGGCTCATTAGTAATAAGTGATATTGTTGTTGTGCTGGAGTGCTGAGCTGATGCATATGGACCTTAGCATGGGAAGTTCCTATCTTTCGGGCTTTTACATTCCTGACAACTTTTGCTGTGCAGTATATCCTACTCTTTCATGACTTACAAGGTTTAGAATTTCTGCCATATTTAAAAATTTATATAATATTTGGAGGAAACAAGAAGCTGGGACACTAGCATGTGTGATCTGTTTCCTGGTGCTAACTTTGATTGTTGAACACTTGAGTTTGTGAGCATCCCAATATCTTTATAGCCTCTCCCAGTTCAATCTTCTCTTCCATTCAATATTGTTGAATTCTACTTTATTTTGTACCTACATATTTACTATTAATATTATGCCTCTACGGTTGTAATGCTGTTAATTTTATCCTCATTATTTGGCTGGTTTTTTTAGCATGATTTTTTTTCAATTCTTAAATTTATTCAAGATTAAATTGTATATAATTTATTGGGACAATTATTTCCTACTAATTCATTATTGACTATTATCATGTATCAGATTGTCTGGGAAGACGGTTAGGTCCTCGCCTTCTTGGTAGGGGTGATGATGGCTCCATGGTATTAACATGCGCTTTGCACTTTAGTTTTATCCAAATTTATTTAGTTCTAATCGATCACTGTACTCTTATGTGCAGAGGCTTGTAAGAGATCTGTATCGGATGCTTGATGAAGTAAACTCTGAGGATGTTCCTGTTGATCTAAAAGTGGCAGAATCTTTTGATGATTTCATCTGGGATACGAAGAATAATGATTATGACTTAAAGTCATTTGCTATGAAGCTGAAGGCCACGGTAAGCATTGGCACTAATGTCCTGCCTTTTTTCTCGAAGCACCTGAGTTATTTCTTCAGTTGATTACTTTGGCTATATAATTTGTGCTTGATCTATATTTCTTTTGGATTTCTACCATAGAGCTCATGACTATTCAATACAAAGTTGCTTATGTCGGTACGAAAACTTGGTACTTACATAAATGTGGTATCGGCCTGTTGGATGATGCTGGACAAGTTAGCCAGCTTGTCATGAAATACTATGCTATTTTTTTTGCTATTTGTTCAAGTTTATTGTTCAGTTAATACTTTTTATCTCATTATATTGCTCAGTACACTCAATGAAACTAAGTACCTCAACCCTTTGTTGCTTATGAATGTTGTATAGTGATTACTTAAGCTCCTAAATTTGAAAAACAAAAGACATAAATGGCACAAAGTTTATTGTTCAGTTAATGCTTTTTATCTCATTATATTGCTCAGTACACTCAATGAAACTAAGTACCTCAACGCTTTGTCGCTTATGAATGTTGTATAGGGATTACTTAAGCTCCTAAATTTGTAAAACAAAAGACACAAACGGCACAAAGCTCATGCAATTAGGGACCACTAACCTAAAGTTTTAAGTATCAGCTATCTGTCATCTATACAACTTTTGATCTGATTCTCTTTGTTCAGTAAGTTGGAGATCCTGTACTCATTGTTTACATAACGACATGCAGATGGAGACCATGGATAAGGAGTTGAGATCATCTAGATTATCAGAGCAGCTAAACAAACACTATGCAGCGATTGCTATTCCCAAAGGCCTTTACTGCCTTTCGTTGCGTCTAACTGATGTATACTCCTCAAATGCCCTTGCGAGGAAACAACTACCACCCCCTGAGTTGGTCCCTCGACTTTCCGACAACTCCTATTTCCACTTTGTTTTAGCGTCAGATAACATCCTTGCAGCCTCGGTTGTGGTCAGATCAACAATTACATCAGCATTGAAGCCTGAGAGGATAGTCTTTCACGTCATTACTGACAAAAAGACCTATCCTGCTATGCATTCATGGTTTGCGTTGAATCCTCTTTATCCTGCCATTATTGAGGTGAAGGGTGTTCACCAATTTGAATGGTTAACAAAGGAAAATGGGCCAGTACTTGAGGCTATAGAAACTCAGCACATTGCCAGAAGCCGTTATCATGGAAATCACCTTGCAAGAACCACTGCAGGTGACAGCCCAAGAGTTTTTGCAGCCAAGCTGCAGGCAGGAAGTCCAACATATACTTCCGTGCTCAATCATATTCGTATATACTTGCCTGAGGTATAAGAACTTTCTTCTGACCATCTTATGAACAAGTTAACATGCATAAATGTGATACATGCGGTGGAACATTGAAATCTGTAGATATTTGTTTTCCTTGCTATAAGATTGGCTACTTGTGAACCTTTTTTCTGGTGAGTATTTGTGGGTCAAGAGGTAATTTAGCCAAGTGTATAGCAATTGGAAATGCTCCACAGCTAGTTGGACTTCTCACTCTCATTGGAATTTTGTTTAACTATGGAGAAGATTTCCATGGTAGTGCAAAACTGCATCATACGTGTTCTAACTGTGACATATTTCGTAGCACCTTTTTGTTGAAATATCCAGTGAAATCATAACATTGCAATTTGTCAATACAGTTATTCCCAAGCCTCGACAAGGTTGTATTTCTTGATGATGACGTTGTTGTTCAACATGACCTGTCATCACTTTGGGATATCGATCTAGCTGGGAAGGTAAATGGAGCTGTTGAGACTTGCAGAGGTGGAGATAGCTGGGTGATGTCCAAGAGGTTCAGGAATTACTTTAACTTCTCTCATCCGCTCATTGCCACTAACTTCGATCCTTTGGAGTGTGCGTGGGCTTATGGCATGAATATTTTCGACCTCGCTGGTTGGAGGAAGACAACCATTAAAGATAAATACCACCATTGGGTCAAGGAGGTAAAACATACTCCCTCTGTTTAGAAATAAAAGATGTTTTAGGTTTGTGAAGTAAATGTATCTAGACACGTTTTAGTGTGTAGATTCATTTGAACCTATACACTAAAAGATGTCTAGATACATTAGCTTCACTAACCTAAAACATCTTATATTTTCAAACGGAGGGAGTATATATCACTGTTTTTTCATTTTTATTTGCACACCTTTAGTTATTTATATATACACACACACACACACTTCTTTTCTTTTTGCTATTTCATGGTAACAGGTTAATTTGCAACTATTTGAAATTCAGGGTTCCCCTTATTCGATCATAAATGTGTTGTCTACTTTTCTTGCACGAAGTTTCTATATTACTTCAAGTTAAACTATGCAGAACTCTGTATTTTCAAATATTTGGAGCATTTTGTCTTCGTCACTCGAAAATGCACATATATCTACTTGTAGTAAATGATGCTGAGTTCCACTTCATGAGCATTATAGTTGAAATTCTGCTTGTTCCATATTTAAACAGTTATAAATTCATGCTAGGGATCTCCAGTCTTATATTCATTATATGCATTCTGCCTGCAGAATCTGAAATCAAACTTCACGCTTTGGAGGCTTGGAACTTTGCCACCTGGCCTTATAGCATTTAAGGGCCATGTTCATCCGATCGATTCATCCTGGCATCTTTTGGGTTTGGGGTATCAGGAGAAGACAGATATCTCCAGTGTTCGGAAAGCAGCAGTTATACATTACAATGGACAAAGTAAACCATGGCTGGATATTGGTTTTAAACATCTCCAGCCATTTTGGACGAAACATGTGAATTACTCTAACGAGTTCGTAAGGAATTGTCATATAATGGAACCTCAATTGTAGATTGGGAAGACAAAAGATTCAACAAATAAAGGCGTAAATTAAGTGGAATTAAATTTGTTATTTTGGAGGTGGAGACCGGGGCATCAAAGGGAATCCAGGGAACGATAATTGAGCAGTAACCTGAGAATTGGTTACATGTGCTGATGCGGCGATGCAGCATACTCGATGAACAGAAATGAGTGTTTTGTTCCCATTTACACTAGGATCCCTTTCGTTTTGTTTATTCCATTTGTATCATAGCTCATGAAATTACACTATTGTTTAGGATGGTTCTTTTGTACTTTGGAGTATTATAAATTGCCTGATTTGGCAGAGTTGATGGTAGGCACATCACTATTGTAATTGTTGGAGAGAGTATATAGTTCACCATGTGAAGAGGGTCACATTTTGATTCCGCAAAAGACAAGCCCTGTACATTGTGCACCCACTGTTTCTGATACTATAATATTTTTGGTGATAATCTCAAATGAAACTCTTTTCCTTCCATGTAACCATGGGTCTTGTCTATCTGGAATTTCTTGGGTTATTGCTTCATTTGCATGACTATATATTGTTTAGTGATTACACTAGAAGTGTCTCCCACAGTTCCACGTATGTTAGTTAGTGGGTTGATCAGCAACAGTGTATAATTTGATATTTCATCCTTTTCAAGACAGTTTATGATTTGATTCTTTATGATGCCTGTTATTCAACTTATAACCTGAAGTAGGAAATGGAAGAAAATTACTTAATGCAGCCCTCAGCGCCACACATTGAATCTTAGTAGAAAGTTGAAGAAAAATAATCAACGGTCTATGATTGACAATTAAGGAATTATGATTAACAATAAAGTAACTCTATTATGGAAGAAAGAACAATGATGGCCCAATTGGGGGCAGACATCAACATTGAGAGTTACATTTTTCGTATAGTTAAGAAGAACTATTTGAACCTCACATGGCATCGCATCTAAAAAGTAAGAACTACGGTCAATCATTGTTCGCAAGCGTCGGCCTCAAAATCTGGGAAGACGACGAAGGCAATGGACAGCGGGGCAACATAGATCGGTGAACTGACTGAAACTTGCACCGGGTACAGAGGAGGGATGTCACCATCTGCAGTGAGCTCCAGAGGAACTCCATTCAGCAGCATGGTGCGTGCAAGAGGGTTCCCGTCTTGCGCCGTCAGGTGGTACTCTTCCCTCTTCTCCAGCCCATCGGAGGCTTTGCTCCCGACCCAGGAGACCGTTCTCTTAATGCCATGAAGAAAGGGGCTGTCCCTCGTTATCCCCTGCCCTTGTGAGAGGCCGACATTAAGGTCATTCCTGACCGAGACCATGGATCCCATGTTTCGGCTCAGGTTGATCAAGAGGAGAGCGACGCCGCCCTGAAAAACATTTGGAGAGCACATAGATCAGCTTATATGATAGTGATGTGGTGCCATAGCAGTTAGCCAGTGACTACACAACACTCTGGTACTCTGCTATGTTTAACAAGCCAACGCTAAACTCATGGGCAGACTCGTACCTTTTGCTTTCCGCAGTGTGCATAGGCACGCAAGTATGAAGAACCACTGACATCTATGGAGAGAACCCCATTCCCCATTAGTTGATGCCACAGCAAGGCGCTGAACAGACATCAAAATTTAGTCCCGAGGCATATGCGAGCGGTAAAGCGTGTTTCTAGCAAAAACAAATACAGTACAGATACTTGCCTGTAGTAATCAGGGTTTGGCACAAAAGTGTCGGTGTCGAGAAGGCCATAGTTGCCTCCAATCAAAGTCTGTCTGCAGTAGACCTTGGTGTCATACTTTGCTGATTGACCGAGTTGATCAAGATACCTAGTTGAGACAACAAACTTGAGGATGGGAAGATACCAGAATAATGATGGCTAGGACAGTTATTCGTTCTTCTGGCAAGTAATTACCAGAAGCTATTCAGGAAAGTATTGGAAACTGTACGGCTGCCACTGTTATATGCTCCGCCAGCTTCCCCGACCCACGGAGCCGACCATGGTCCATGTCGTTGTATCGTGAGCTGGAGATCTCTGAATGTGTCAGAAACCTTGCTTAAATACTGCGGGTCCAAGATTCTATTGGCGACGCGTGCATCATTACCTAATCAAGATTGAAGAAATTATCTTTGTGCCATCTTTGATATAGGAGAGAAAACAGGACTGAGAAACACTCACCAGCACCAAGATTGTAAATATGATGAGTCATTCCTTGGAGAATATTGGGCCCAGAGACATCAAGAAGCTGAGCAAACCATTGTCTGTCATAGAATCCTCCTGGGGCTAGCACCAATGGTTTCCTAGAGTTTCCATATAACTGATCGACGATCTTTTGAAGTTCAACCATGTCCTTTCCATATTGTTCAGCTCCTACGCTTGCACCAATTCCACTTCCACTCAATTCATTACCTAGTAAAATAATCATAATTACTTATATAAGTTTAAACAAATGAAAGATGTTCCTTGTTTCGCGAGCAGCAAATATAGTTTTAATTTCAACAATGTATTACCAAATTCCCATGAATCAATAGGATAGTTCATCGAAACAGTGTATTCCATGAACTCCTGAGCATTGCTTGAATTCCAAGCGCCTCCCCAAACACCCTTGCGTATCTGCTTTCTCCCTTGAAGTGCATTAAGACCAAAAGTGATAACTGCACTGAAGGGATTAAACAAAAAACGAATTAGGTAATACACTGCATAAAGTAACATTATACTATTAAGATATTAAAAGAAATGTGATGGGGTATTTTTAGTGCACTAGTACTTTTATCCCATTATAAGCTCAACAATCTGTGATGCAATCAATCACAAGTCCCTTAGAAGGAAATATAGATGGTGATTACTAAAGATAAACAACTGGTGATGGCAATCCTCACCCTGTATTGACGAACAGATCATTCATAGCATCCCATCTTTCCATGGTTATGCATCCTTGAGAAAATCCAAATAAGCCACCTGAAGCTTTTGTAAATGGTCTGCATGGAGCTCCTAAATTTGGTGTGTCATATACCACTTGATCTTGTAAGGAGCCTCCGACTCTGATACGCAGTGGGCTAAAGGCTACAAAAAAAACACAAGGGAAGAAATAATTCATCAGGGTAAGATGATGAGGTGCCACCAAAAAAGTAAACAAAACCGTTTTGAAAAAAGAAGGTACTCCCTCCCGCCCAAATTAATTGTCACAGATTTAGGCAAAATGTTGCCTATAATCTTTACTATATAATTTATCATAAGGTGGTTTTCACTTCGTCCGTTAGTTTGCGCCTTCGTCCGTTCAATTTGCGTCTTCACCGCCGTATGTAGTCCTTACAGCGCGCGTAGCAGAGTCTGAATCAAAATCAAAACAGCCGCCTAGCTAGCTGGCCACGCTGCATTGGGTTTGTGTATGTAGTCCTTGCACTACACGGTCCATTGAGGGGAGTCCAAATCAAAATAGCCTAGCTAGCTGGCCAGCTTGCATGATGCTTGTATATATGCTAGGACCTCCGCGATGACAGTTCTCGATGCTTCGACATTAGATGCAACGGAGAAACAAGAGACACTGATACGACGACGATGGCTGCCTCACCGAAGATCGAACATATAGAACTCGTGGATGCACTGGCGGGCTTCCTCAAACTGAACGTAATGGCCACCACATCTTCGGAACATGCAGCCCAATGAGCGACAACCTTCACGGGGATCCGGTCTTCCAGCATCAAAAGTGCTCCAAATATCGCTTCTGAGTTCCGACCCCGACGACTCGCTCCGGCATTAATTTGTTTAAGGTCTTGATGGTCTTTGATCCATGGTACATCGTCCCTCTAGCGCCCATTCTTCGATCCCGATCGGTAAAGGTATTCATGGTCTTTGATCCGTGGTACATCGTCCCTCTAGCACCTGTTCATCGATCCCGATCGGTAAAAAGTCAGGAAAAACGCTTGTACACGCTTTATATACGAGGTCATGCCGGATCGTGTTCAATTGGAGAAAGGACTCAGCGATGTCCAGGAGGCCCGCGGGCTCCGTCCAGTTCGCTCGGCTCAAAAAGGAAAAGTCGTCCTGGCCGAGCTTGATCCAAAGAGAAATAGGTCGATTCGATCCTAGAATTACGATGCACGCAAAAAAGTCTGGACACAAAGCTGGTAGCTAGCTAGCCGAGTGAATGAATGATGGAAGCTTCCTAGAGGGACTCAAATCGAATAAATAAAGATGATGGAAGATTGGATCGTGAAACGCCCGATACTACAAACAAAATACACCGTATTTTCTGTCAAATCTCAAAACAAGCTTTTGTCCTGCTATATAAATAAAACAATGACACGATAAAAGTGTTCGAATGAACGAAAATGCCAGAGCAGTAGCTTAAACATTCCCAAGAAAAAAATGAAAGTAATGTCGAATCGACGAAACGAGGGTGACCGACCACCGCTGCGCCCTCCGAATTTGTCCCCCCACGCTCCTAGCACACCGAATCGCCCAGTGCCAAATAGCAACTTCAAGAAGGGAAGCGCAGCAGACACGGCGCTGCTGCCCAGACCAATGCACTGGACCTAGGGTTTCACCCGACACTTGGAGTAGAGTGGACTAGGGATATCCGTGACGCCCTCTAGGAGGGAATGACGCCACCCAAAGACGTCACCACGTCAGTGTCGGATGAGCTGACAAGGATCTCTCCCTAACTCCAGCCACAAAAAACCTAGGCAATTCGGACCACCACCGCCAACCACGTCGCCCACTAGCACACACCACCACGTTCTTGCACTCAACGTTGTCATCATATTGTCGTGCACACCGGAGAGCGGCCCACAAGATGGTGGCGGGTAACATTGCTTGAGATAGGGACGACAGGGAGGATCCCACCTCCACCACGAGAGGCAGGAAAACTTTGATAAAAAGATTAGTGACTATGGTCCAAGGTGGAGGGTTCATGGTGTCATATAGGTTCTTTACCAGACCAATTGAGTGCCGCTTATTGCTTATTTATGTCTACTAATTAAGACACAATGGGTATATACAATTTCAAATTATATGAAATTTGTGTGAAATACCATACGCGAAAAAAGTATATAGAGGACCGTGACAATGCATATGTATTTAGCTAGAGGACTATGGCAACGCACGGGCATTCAACTAGTCTGTCTAGGTTCAATGAGCCTGAAGCAACTAATTTGGATCAGAGGTAGTAACTTTTTTTCTTAAGAAACTAGGTACACAAAAGAAGAAAAAAAACTTGGTAAGTGAAGATAGTTTAGGCTCCCAAACACTGGTACTACATTTGAGCGGCAGATCAATTACCATTAGATATTAGGTCTACTACCCATAAAATAATCCACAAGGAATTTTACCCTTCTAAATTTAAGAAAAGAAACGAAGCCCCCACATGGCAGTTTGCAACTGAATAGTAGTAAGTTCTTTGACGGCAACTGTCAGAACACTTACCCTGGATAGCTTTAGCTAGCAAAGGATGAGTTAAGTCCTGGGAAATTCACAAAACGACTGAAATCAGTTGTTTGAGGAAACATCAACAATGACTGTATTCTTGGGACTGAGGAGCTTACCATGTTTAAGATAGAAGCCTTTCCCCATGGGCACTGATCATAGTTGCACTTCTCCGGAGGCCACCAATCGACGGTCGCGCAAATAAACTCATCGCTGGTTGCAGCGATCGTCTCTGAGCCCCGTACGATGACAGTTACATCGGAGTAATCTTCCGAGAGGATCAGTGTAGGCAAGCAAGCAGTAAGAAGAAAGAGAGACCATAGCCTCATCCTCTCAGCGCCTGCAAATGCACCAAATAGACAACTAGAATGGTTCAGACTCACTGTGCTCTCTAAATAATGCAATTAGTTGGTATGGATAGGTCCAAATTCCTACTCTATTAGCATATCTGAAAGTGACAGCCATATCACTCTGTCAGTTTTTTCTTATTTGAAAAATATCTTCATTGCAACACAAGAGAAAAAACATTATTTTCCACTCATACATATTTCTTCAGAAAGAGAAACTTTATTAATTGAGAGTAAAGTGAAACCCTACATATCCCTGGAATGCTCGTATTATGTTGCAAAATAATACCCAAAAAATACAGAGGAAAAGGGACCTTTTTACATAGAAATGATTAACAAAGCTACTTTAGCTGTTCTGCTAAACCACGGGATAATTCAATGGCAAGGGTCATCCCAGAATGAAAACTGAGCATGGTAAGTCCAGCATAACCCAAGGAAGAACCCAGCTGAATCTAAACCTTGGACGGACCAATAACACGGTCTAAAAGGTCCACAGAACGAAAGTACACCAACCCCCTTCCCAAACAGTACCGAATCCTGGAGAGCAAAGCAACCGGAACCGACGGAGGTACATGACAGTCCGGTACAGATTTTTTCTTTCTTTTCGATAATGGTTCGCTACAGATTTGCAAGCTATACAGCACAAAAAAGGAAACACAAAAGCCAAGAGAAATGGAGCCGAGGCCATTAATTACCTTGACGGCTTGAACCTGGAATCTACAGCCAAGCCAAGTGATGCTCGGAGAATCCCAAGGCTCCAAGAACAGGCCTCTCTCTGTTCCCAATGCAGAGCCAGCGAATCAAAAGACAAAGCTGCTGTCCGGAATCAATCACTCGCCGTCGCCGGAGTGGAGTGGAGCGGAGCTTCTCTCTGGTGGGGAGATGGAGAGGGAGAGGGAGAAAGAGAAAGGCAGAGTAGGAGGCGGAAGAGATTCTTGAAAGAAAATCTGGTGGTAGTTGCTGCTCCTACTCCTTCTTGTCCCCCTTCCAAGCCACTCCCTTAAGGAAAGCTGCGTCTCTCCTAATCAAATAGCGGTGGCACTGCCGACGAATTGATTAGCTAACAGCGATGCTTTGGCCTAAATCTGAAGACAACAGACGGTGTCGTCAGAGGTGACTCCAGCTTCTTCCGGCAGTTGAAAAAACATGGACTGATTCTTTTTCATAGAGTGCGTGAAGTCGAGCTGTGCTATTTTCGTATTTATTACTAACGGTAAAAAAGATTGTGAGTAATTAGATGGATCATGTGAGAGTGATGATGGGTTTTTTGAACCCCTCAAACGATCTGCTATAAAGCAAAGATAATCACAGCATAGATTCACGTCTCGGGATATACCCTCCCTTTTCTACTCCCTCGGTCTCAAATTAGTTGTCTCAGATTTATTTAGATATAGGTATTTTATAACTGATATATAGCAAAATTAATTGTCTTGGATTAAATCTAAATACATTTGTTTTATAACTATATATTCTCTCAGATTTATCTAGATACGGATATTTTATAAGGATATGTAGAATGATAGGAAAGACATGACTTTTAGCTCTCCACGTCATTTAAAGAATACACAACATATAACTTTTACAATGCATTATCTCTTATTATTATCTTTAGCAATTAATGAAAATTATCTATTTTTAGTAAAAAATTGGTTGGCTAAGAGAAGTCATATGGTATAATGAAGAAAATAGTCTTCTCTAATTTCTAAGAGATCATCCTTTAGCTAAGGGAAGACAACTTTTTTTTCTTATTTTTTTTTCTTTCAACTAAACAAAAATCCAGCGTGGCGAGCATAAGAAAAAGCTGACATCACTGTATTATACGTGCCCTAACTATATATATATATATATCAAAATTAATTGTCTTAAATTGAACCTAAATACGGTCGTTCTATCACTATATATATATATATCTAAAATTAATTGTCTTAGATTTATCTAAATACAGATGTTTTATGACCAGATGTATCTATATCTAAAAATTGTCTCAGATTTATCTAAATACGAATGTTTTATAACTATATATATCTACATCTAAAATTAATTGCCTTAGATTTATCTAGATATGAATGTTTTATAACTAGATATGGCTATATTTAAATAAATCGAAAACAAAATTAGTTGGATATTGCAGTAGATAAGCACGAGAAAAAAAATCTACCATGAGGCATGACCATGATAAGGGTGTACTTTATGGTGGCCAAGGACATCATCAATGCTAGATAATGTGGGAGCACACGATTGAAGAAAGTGATGGAAGGGAGCTTGTAGTCCACAACTTGAAGAAAGAACAAGGAATGGAGGCTGACATGTCGGTAGGGAGGAAGTCCAAGTCAAAAACCAACCAACCCATATCACGCATTTTCTATGTTGATTAAAAGGCTTCTATCTATACACTTTCCTGTTTGTACAACTTGCAGCTTGCTGTGTGGATATGATTGGAACAAGCACAAACTGCTCACGATCATGGACCCAGAACCTATCCTCTCCAACAACGGGATGCATACGAATGAGCTATCGGAACTTTTCTTGATTTGGTCTGACCAGATTCTTCTGAACGTAGACATGATGATGAGGTGGCTGGGCATGGTCCAAACGGGGAACAAGCTACATAACGCATACGCATCCAATAATTTCAATCCAATACTTATACTCCCTTTCTTGACTTGGATTTGTCTAAATTCGAATGTATCTATATACATCTAAATCTAGATAAATTTAAGTCAACTAATATGGGTCGAGGGAGTACTCTATTTTCCTTTTCCCGTTAATCTGTTCATTCTACTGTTGAAGACGTCTCAAGTCGACAAGCTTTTTGTCCTTCTTCCTCGGGTTTTGGCCTAGCGCTCTCCCGAGCGACTAGGGTTTTGTTTCCTCTACCGCCGGAGTTAACTCCGGTATGGAGTCCTTTTCCCTTGGAGTCTCAGGTTCTCTCCGCCTACTCCGGAGCACCGTGAACCCGTGGTTAGTTTGTCTTAGGAGTCTGTCGCAGATTTCCCTAGGTCTCGCTAGGGTTTTGGTACGGTTTTGCTGACGTCACCCTCTCCATCGAGTTCTATGAATCTGTCGGGTGATTAGGACATAAGAAGAACGAAGTTGCTTCGTCTCAGCATTGATGATAAGGAATTTTATAATCTGGTCTTTGAGGAAGTTGGTGCTCTTCTAGAGGGTATGAAGTGGATGGTGCTTGCTATGGTTTACACGTCAAATTATTTCAGTCCTCAGAACTTTGATAAACACATGTGGGTAACATGGAGCCCTGCAAGAGAGGTAAAGTTTCAGCATCTAGAGGGGAATCTATTTACGGTTCATTGCTTATGTCTTGGTTATTGGTTAAAGGTAGAAAAAGGAGGACCATGACTGTTCGGACAAGCTGCGGTGAGCATTGAACCATATGACGGTTTTACTAATCCATAGAAAATTGACATTAATTTCTTCTCAACCAGGATTTAGATCCATAATGTTCCTAATACAGGAACAAAACTCTAATCACAAATATGATAGAGAAGAAGGCTGACAAGGTTTTGGAAGTCCAGATTGATGTCCAAGGAGCTGGTAATTTTGTTCGAGCCAGAGTGAAGGTGGATGTTAGGAAGGTATTGGCTCGATTTGTGTCAATGTCAAGAGGTGGACAATCAAATCAAATACGAGAAGATTCCTAGGTTTTTTGGTGCATGTGGTTTTATTGGACACACACATCTTGAGTGCGGTTCTAGAGAGCATGTAGAGGAAAGCTGGAAGTGGGGTGATCGGCTTAAGGCCGAGTAGGAAACTTGGCATGGACGGGGTGCTAGAGGTAATCATGGCAGTGTCCGTGGTGGCCGTGAGGGTTGGGGAGGCCATGCCAATGATTTAATGGGCATGGTTGGGGAGGCCATGCCAACTACAGGAATAGGAAGTTACGCCGATGGCCGGTCGCTACGCCGACGATCAAACATCGGGACCGTCGACGTAGCCATCGTCTAGGCCAGCCCCGCCAAGCAGCCGTCAGCGTAGAATTGCCCTCGGCATATCCTATGCTACGCTGACGGCTGCCCTCGGCGTAGCATACGCTGACGGCTGCCCTCGGCGTAGCTATTTTTTATTTTATCTTATTAAACTTTGAAAAATCATAACTAAATCATTCTAATTTGAAAAAATATAAATAATATATCAAAAATTGCAGAAAAATAAAATCTATCTATCTACACTTAAATATTACACATCTGTAAAAAAAATTAAGTGAAACATAAAACATTATATATAGTTTAAAACGGGCATAAAAAATTCAAAAATGATCGAAACAATGCAAAACCTTCGCGTGGTGTTATATTATGTGACATAGTTATAACGAAAAATATCAAACTTGCTTATTGATTATGTCTCAAAAAACCTATCTCATTCGAGGTTTCTTGGTTTTCGGGTCAAATGACCAATGTTATGGCTAGAATCAAGGCATAGTTTGTGATAATGTGCCCATATTGTGTATACATGTGCATCATAGGATGGCGAACAATGTTGCAGGAGGAAGTTTTCCTTTTTTATCGCACCAAAAAGCCATTTTCCATTTTGCGAGCATAAAAACGGACGGTTTTGTGAAGCAACCACCAAATGGCTAATTCAAAATACTACCACCATATTTTACAAAAAATACTAGACCACCTTATATGGACAATGTCCCAACAGGGGAATCTGAAACCTTTTCGTCCACCTCTGGTGAAAAAGAAAAAATCCTGCCGAATCGGCAGAAAGTGGGTCAGATATGAACTACAGTTACATGATCCGATGCTCATGTTTTTTTACAAAAATAATTTTCATATTCACAATATGATATTTTATCAAATATTCAATGCAAGTTTAGAGAGGCTAGACCCTGAGCTAAGAATCTTCATGCCCGTCGTTCGACAAAGTTTGATGATAGTTTAAAATGGGCATAAAAAATTCAAAAAGATCGAAACTATGCGAAACCTTCGCGTGATGTTGTATTATGTGACATAGTTAGAAGGAAAAACATCAAACTTGGTATATTGATTATGTCTCAAAAAAACTTTCACAAAATGACCTGTCTCATTCGAGGTTTCTTGGCTTTCAGGTCAAATGACCAATGTTATGGCTATAATCAAGGCATAGTTTGTGATATTGTGCATATATGTGCATCATGGGATGGCGAACAATGTTGCAGGAGGAAGTTTTCCTTTTTGTCGCACCAAAAAGCTATTTTCCATTTTCTGAGCACAAAAAACGGACAGTTTTGTGAAGCAACCACCAAATGGCTAATTCAAAATACTATCACCATATTTTACAAAATACTAAACCACCTTATATAGACGATATCCCAACAGGGGGATCTGAAACCTTTCCGTCCACCTCTTGTAAAAAAGACAAATTCCTACCGAATCGGTAGGAAGTGGGTCAGATATAAATTACAGGTACATGATCCGGTACTCATGTTTTTTTACAAAAATCATTTTTAGGTTCAAAATATGCTATTTATCAAAGATCCAATGCAAGTTTAGCGAGGCTCGGCCTCGAGCTAACAATCCTCTTGCCCGTTGTTCGATAAAGTTTGACGATTATTTAAAACAGGCATACAAAATTCAAAAAGATCGAAACAATGCGAAACCTTCGCGTGGTGTTATATTATGTGACATAGTTAGAAGGAAAAATATCAAACTTGGTATATTGATTATGTCTAAAAAAAACCTTCACAAAATGACCTATCTCATTCGAGGTTTCTTGGTTTTCGGGTCAAATGACCAATGTTATGACTAGAATTAAGGCATAGTTTGTGATAATGTGCCCATATTGTGTATACACGTGCATCATGGGATGGCGAACAATGTTGCAGGAGGAAGATTTCCTTTTTATCGCACCAAAAAGCTATTTCCCATTTTCCGAGTATAAAAAGGACGGTTTTGTGAAGCAACCACCAAATGGATAATTTAAAATGCTACGACCATATATTACAAAAATACTAGACCAGATGTCCCAACAAGGGGATCCGAAACCTTTCCATCCACCTATGGTAAAAAAGATAAATTCCTGCCGAATCGGTAGGAAGTGTGTCAGATATGAACTATAGGTACATGATCCGATGCTCATGTTTTTTTACAAAAATCATTTTTAGGTTCAGAATATGCTATTTTATCAAAGATCCAATGCAAGTTTAGCAAGGCTCGGCCTCGAGCTAAGAATCTTCATGCCCGCCGTTCGACAAAGTTTGACGATAGTTTAAAACAGGCATAAAAAATTCAAAAACAATCGAAACAATACAAAACCTTCGTGTGGTGTCATATTATGTGACATAGTTATAAGGAAAAATATCAAACTTGGTATATTGGTTATGTCTGAAAAAACCTTCACAAAATGACCTATCTCATTCGAGATTTCTTGGCTTTCGAGTCAAATGACCAATGTTATAGATAGAATCAAGGCATAGTTTGTGATAATGTGCCCATATTATGCATACATCTGTATCATGGGATGACAACCAATTTTGCAGGAGGAAGTTTTCCTTTTCGTCGTACCAAAAAGCCATTTTTCATTTTCCGAGCACAAAAAACGGACGGTTTTGTGAAGCAACCACCGAATGACTAATTCAAAATTCTACCACCATATTTTACAAAACTACTAGACCACCTTATATAGACAATGTCCCGACAGGGGGATCCGAAATCTTTCCATCCACCTCTGATAAAAAAGATAAATTCCTGCCAAATCGGTAGGAAGTGGATCAGATATGAACTACAGGTATATGATCCGATGCTCATGTTTATTTTAAAACCATTTTTAGGTTCAAAATATGATATTTTATCAAAGATCCAATGCAAGTTTTCCTTTTCATCACACCAAAAAGCCATTTTTTATTTTCCGAGCGCAAAAAGGGATTTTCTGAAGCAACCACCAAATAGCTAATTCAAAAATGAAGGGTTTGTGATTAGTTGATATGGATATCATATTTGGATTCCTCTCATTTTTCTGATCAATTTAGACATATTATTTGTCGAATCCCGATTTACGGATTTAAATATATTAATTATTCCATATTAAATAGAAAAATACAAAAAAGTAAAATTATTATATTTTTATTTGAATTCAATAATATTTTTACTTATTCATTAATGTTTACTTAAATATTTGTTTGTAATTTCAAAAAATACAAATATGTAACATAATGATATAAGAGTTAATAGGATTGACATCATAGTATTGATAACAATGTATGAATTACTTTGCGGAAATAGATTCTAAAGGAACGATGAAGTTAAGCGTGCTGGAGCTAGAGTAGTATTAGGATGGGTGCCCGGCTGGAAAGTTTGACAAAGACTGCAATTTAATTAAATATTAAGTGTAATTAGTGTTAAAAATGTTCAAAGTGAGAGATTAACGAGTTAAACAATTCAAAGATTAAAAAATTTGAGAAAAAAATATTTTTTAAAAAATGTTTCTACAACCTGCCGACAGGCTATGAAAGCCGTTGGTGTAGCGTATGCCGACGGCATTTCGATACGCCGACAGCTTATGTGTGCTCCGTCGAAGGAGACCTTTGCCGAGGAGGCTACACCGAGGACAGCCATAAGCGTACCATACGCCGAGGAAATTTTGGCCTACACCGATAGCTTTTTGCCCTCGGTGTAGCGCGCACATCCTGTAGTATATTCTTCTGAACGTAGACATGATGATGAGGTGACTGGGCATGGTCCAAACGGGAACAAGCCACATAACGCATAGGCATCCAATAATTTCAATCCAACGCTCGTATTCCCTCTAATCCATATTAGTTGATTGGATTTGTCTAAATTCGAATGTATGTAGACATGTTTTAGTGCTACATACATCTGAATCTAGACAAATTCAAGTCAACTAATATGGGTCGAGGAAGTACTCTATTTTCTTTTTTGCTTTTCCAGTTAATCTGTTCATTCCACTGCTGAAGTCTTCTCAAGTCGACCCAAGCTTTTTGTCCTTCTCCCTCGGGTTTGGGCCTAGCGCTCTCCCGAGCGACTAGGGTTTTGTTCCCTCTACCGTTGGAGTTAACTTCGGTATGGAGTCCTTCTCCCTTGGAGTCTCAGGTTCTCTCCGCCTACTCGGGAGCGCCGTGAACCCGTGGTTAGTTTGTCTTAGGAGTCTGTCGCAGATTTCCCTAGGTATCGCTAGGGTTTTGGTACGGTTTTGCTGACGTCACCCTCTCCATCGAGTTCTATGAATCTGTCGGGGGATTAGGACATAAGAAGAACGAAGTTTCTTCTTCTCAGCATTGATGATAAGGAATTTTATAATCTGGTCTTTGAGGAAGTTGGTGCTCTGCTGGAGGGTATGAAGTGGATGGCGCTTGCTAGGGTTTACACGTCAAATTATTTCAGCCCTTAGAACTTTGATATACACATGTGGTTAACTTGGAGCCTTGCAAGAGAGGTAAAGTTTCAGCATCTAGAGGGGAATCTATTTACGGTTCATTGCTTATGTCTTGGTTATTGGTTAAAGGTAGAAAAAGGAGGACCATGACTGTTCGGACAAGCTGCGGTGTGCATTGAACCATATGACAGTTTTACTAATCCATAGAAAATTGACATTAATTTCTTCTCAACCAGGATTTAGATCCATAATGTTCCTAATACAGGAACAAAACTCTAATCACACATATGATAGAGAAGAAGGCTGACAAGGTTTTGGAAGTCCAAATTGATGTCCAAGGAGCTGGTAATTTTGTTCGAGCCAGAGTGAAGGTGGATGTTAGGAAGGTATTGGCTCGATTTTTGTCAATGTCAAAAGGTGGACATCGTGAGATATATCAAATAAAATACGATAAGATTCCTAGGTTTTTTGGTGCATGTGGTTTTATTGGACACACACATCTTGAGTGCAGTTCTCGAGAGCATGTAGAGGAAAGCTGGAAGTGGGGTGATCGGCTTAAGGCCGAGTGGGAAACTTGGCATGGACGGGGTGCTAGAGGTAATCATGGCAGTGTCCGTGGTGGCCGCGAGGGTTGGGGAGGCCATGCCAATGATTTTATGGGCAGGGGTCGAGGTTTTGACCTAGCTGACCGAGGTGAGATCGCTGCTAATTGGAGGTACAATGCATCTCCACTCATCAATGTTAATTTGCTAGAAAAGGAATTGAATGATACAACTACGAGCCCCATAAGAAAGGAGATACTAACATAGAGGATCGGGATAGTACGGGGGGTATGGAACCAAAAGGAACTTGATAGGTGAGCTAAACTCAACATATCCAATATTGGAGGAAGTGAATACAATGACTATTGATGTGACTATGGATGGTAGTAGTCCCCTTGATACTTGTATGGTTGATGTTGTGGAAAGCGGAAGTAACAAAAGCCCAAATAATACTAGAGCTAACTCCTCTTCACTAGGATCGTGGTTTCCCATGAGGAGCATGTATGGTCACAATAAAAAACCGCCAAACTGTCAGGGCTTGGGTAGTGGCCCGATAGTTCTTTCGGTTTTGGACACTCAAAGGCGAGTAAACCCCAAGGTGACGTTCTTGTCAAAGACTCATTTGGATAATTATCCGGCAGATTGTTTGAGGAGGAAACTAAAGACGAAATTCAAAATTGTTAATCCAAGTGATGGTAGGAGTGAAGGTGTGATTCTTTTTTTTTGAAAATAGAGGCGGTTATTCAACAAATATTCACTGCTCCTAAATATATTGATGTTGGAGTCATCGAATGACCAAATAAATATTGGCGGTTGACGAGCATTTATGGGGAGACTAGGTGGAGAGATAAATACAAAACCTAGGAAAAATTACGAGAGAGAGCTGAAGAACCAACTTAATATGCCAGCTAGATACATGCAAGAGTTCCGAGATGCTCTAGATGATTGTGAGCTAGAAGATATTGGTTTTTCTGGTGATGCTTTTACATGGAAACATGGAAAGATGAGAGAACAGATGGATAGAGCTGTTGCGTCTAATGCTTGGTCATTGTTGAAGGGGTTCGAGGGCAGCAAAAAAAAATTCTACGAACGAAACCCTAATGTCAGGATCTATCTACTAGTAATGTAGTAACGTGAGGAGATACGGTATTCATACCTTTAAAGATCGAGCACGGTTAACGTACCATGAGGAACATGGTCGAAGAATACGCCCTTGCGTAGACCTCGAGGTCACGAAGTCCTGCGGCTCCGACAACTCCTAGCACCGAAAGCACGGTGCCGCCAGAGGGATTCACATACGTACGGTGCCTGACGACAACTCCCGCTTCTCCCCGATCTAGCCGAGATTGTAGAAGTAGATCTGTAGGCTCCAAATCCCGTAGCGCGATGGTGATCCGCGGTAAAGAACTCCTCGCTCGCACAACCCTAACAAGGGGACCGCGGTCACAAGAGAGAGAGAAGAGATATGCAACACATGTATTTTATGTATTTCCAGGTGGAAATTGGTGTGTTTTAATCCTCCTATGGGCATCACGCTTCCTCCACCTTAGGTGTCCCATGTGGGACTAAAAACAATAAGAAAAAGGGTAGATTTCAGACTCCCTCTGCTGGCTAGGCCCCACACCACTCGGGTCGGCCACCCGAGGCCGGCCCAGGCAGCACGGGGCAGCGGCTCGAGGCGGTGCCGACGCTGGGTCTGGGGTGGGCCGCCTTCCCACCTCGCGGCCCAGCTCCATGGCGGCGGCCTAGCGCCCGGGGAGTCGGTCGCTCTCTCCGCGGCCCAGCACGCGCGGCCCACGCGGCCTGGAGGCTGCGGTAGCTGCCTACGCCGAGTGGGCCGGCCGCCTGATACGTCGTAAACGTATCTATAATTTTTAATGTTCCATGCTTGTTTAGTACTTCCTCCTTCACGGTTTGCAGGGCGCTTTACAAAAATCTCACGGACCTAGGCGTGTACGTATTGGCTAAAATTAGGCCTATTAGTGAACGGTTAAGGCGCATGCACTGGTGGGAGACTGTTGCATGCATAGAAAGTTGGGAGGAAAGGTGTCACATTAATTAACAAATAATACTTATGCGCCTAGGAACGTTGCAGTTTTAGAAAAACTCAAATTTGATTAGGCGCCCTGCAAACCGTGAAGGAGGTAGTATCTACTTTGCTTTGATTTGTCCATACTTTGAGGTGTTTTTATATGTTTTCTAGTACTAACCTATTAACAAGTTGCCACAATGTCAATTGCCTGTTTTCTACTGTTTTTAGTTCCAGAAAAGCTAGTAAGGAAATATTATCTGAATTAGACAGGACAAAAACCAAAGTCAATATTTCATCGAGGAGAACACGGAGTCTAGAGGAGAGTCGGAGGGGCGCCACAGGGCAGCTGCACCCCCCAGGCGCGGCCTAGGGTGGGCCCATGCCTGGACAGGGTGTGGGCCCCCTGGCCGCCTCCCAGCTGACATGGTTATACCCTACGGGTACGTAACTTCAGCATACCTGGCCCAGCCCAAGAAAGGCCCACGGCAAATATACGCCTGCCCATGAAGATTTTTGGGTGGCCCAGGCCCATGACGCCTTCGAGTCCTTGGAGAACAAGACTAGAGTTTGAATACAACTTGTAACCTACTCGTATCGGCACCTGAGACCTAGCCTCCCCATATATAAAGGCTAGGAGGGTCCAACGAGAGGGCAACTACTAGATTACGACATACACACCTCCACGCCAGATCTAATCTGCGCACCCCTGTAACCTTCGGTTCCGCCGTAATCAAAGAGCAGACAAGCAGGAGTAGGGTTTTCCCTCCGGGGGCCTGAACCTGGGTAAATCTCGTGTCCCCTGGTTGCTTGTCTATTAACCGTGCCACGATCTCTAGCATCCCCATCTTCTCCAAAACCCAAGTCCATAACAATGGGCATTGACGAGATTAAACCTCGTCAATTGGCACCGTCTGTGGGAACTGGGGCTGCTGATTGTGCGGTCGTGACAGTCCCGACCCGATCGATCTACAACTCTGCGGCGACGGAGAATCACCTCCTCTTCGGTGCTTTCGACTTCACCGCCCACTCGCCGGATACCCTGAAGGATTTCGAGCCCGTAGGCGACGGACTCGAAATTCTGTTGAGCTTCGCTTCGGTGGGCAACCGGCACCCTCCGCATTCTGGCGGGTGCTGTGCGTCCATGAGGCCCGCCGTGGGCTCGCACCCGTGCTACGCGTCACCATCAACAAATGAGTTCTACAGGCGGCAATCGACTCCGATCGATCATGCGATCCACCTTGGATGAAGGACCTACGGTTCCGGATCCGAAAGCTGCGCAGCAGCCAACCAATTGCGGCGCTTATCATGCGCGCAATCATCAAACCGACGAGGAAGCGCCTAACCCGCCGCCCAACCCCAACCCGCAGGATGAAGCGGCGAAGACGGGAAAACAGGGGCCACCTCATCCAACTTAGCAAGAAGGATGGGTCAAGCACGCCAGCCGTCGCGGTAAATAGTCCTACCTCTGGACTCCCCACGTGATCTGCTGATGGCATACCACTACCTCCTCATCGAGGAGCACAAGAAACAAGTCAAGATGCAGGAGACGCTCGACAAACGCAAGAAAGCAGCCTCTGAGTCCAGTGCGAGACGAGCTGCGCTCTCCGCCATGGGACCCGGCTCTAGCACGAACGGAAACCAGGGAAACAAGCACCGCTCTCGGGTGGAAAACATGGACCCAAAGGAACGGCATGACGTGACCCGAACTCTCCACACATCGTTCATGGATATGGACGCCGACGGCAACATTACCCCGAAGACGCCACAAGCTGCGATCATGGCAGCTACTGCGTATCTTGCGGCTCACCCACCTCCGGAGGGGGACCCGAAAAGGGCCATGCATAGGTCCGCACTCACCGGATTAGGACTAATCGGAGCTGCGCTCCACGAAGACGCTCCCACGGGCGAAGAAAGCTCCGGCCAGGCGCGACCGGAGCCCCACTCCCTCATCCGAAGATGAAGAAGAACACGATCTTCCTCGAAGGAAGAAGAGCTCGCACCGCCATAAACACGACTACGACGCCAGAGACAGGCTTACACAGTGCAAGATCGACAAAGCACACGCAAAACGCGCATGCTCATCCGAATCTGAGATGGATGAAGATGAAGGAGAGCTCTGCGGGGCTCGATGCTTCAGCAGATCCGTCCGACGAACACAGATGCCACGCAACTTCAAGCTTCCTTCGGATACTCCGAAGTTCAACGGCACGCAAGATCCAAAGTCCTGGCTCAGCGACCATCTGTCATCCGTCAAGCTTCACGGAGGCAACAAAGAAACCGCCATGCAATGCCTTCAGCTGCAGCTGACAGGCGCGGCGCGGGTCTGGCTCAGCAGCCTATCATCAGGATCCATCCGAAGCTGGGAGGAGCTCGCTTATAGCTTCATCCGAAACTTCAAAGGCACCAGCAAAAGGCCCGCCTCAATCGAAGAGTTGCGAGCCTGCACTTAGAGAACAGGTGAATCTATTCGCTCGTACATACTACGCTGGTCTATGACCAAGAACTCCGCAGCACACATCTCCGAAGAACGGGCCATCGACGCCTTCAGGGATGGCGTCAAACGCCCAGACTTCAAGGAGAAACTTGGACGTGTAAAGCCCAAGACACTCGACCAGCTCATGGAAATCGCCAACAGCTGGGCAGACGGCGAAGATTGCATCCAACGGGCGCAATCAGATGAAGAGGACGACTACGGCCGAAGACGCGAACGCCGCAACAAGAGGAGACCGCGCGTCTACGAGGACCGCGACGGACCCGATATGGTCGCAGCCGGCTACGCCGACCGCCGTAACGACATCAGCCGCAACAGCGGAGGATACCGCAGCGGAAACTTCCGCGACAACGGACGACCAACGCAGTCGTGGCAACGCCGCGACCGCGACAACGGACCTTCAGCACTCGACAAACTTTCGGGTCCATGCACCATCCACTTCTACATCGACAAACAAGATGGCAAAAGGAAAGCTAGCCACATGCTCAAGGACTGCCGCGAGTTCCAGAAACTCAGCGAAAGCATGGTACATATGAGGCAACAAGCTCCAATTCCTGCGTTCGGAAACGCACTTGCGCCAGGCGAAGTAGCACACGGAGCTCCTCCACCGCCGCCTATTGGAGGCCCACATCAACCAGTCGCACCAGCGCAAAACAACGCCGGGGTCGCATACCCCCCACCAAAAGGAGCACTCAATATGATACAGAAGGGACGTCCCACCAACAGGGTGCAGAAGAAGATCACCCGACAAATCAACATGGCCGTAACAACTCCGCCTGCAATCCCTGAGTACCTCAGCGGATCGGAGTCCTGCATCACATTCACTCGCGCGGATCACCCTTGCCAGATCCCTCGCCCAGGTCATGCTGCCCTGGTGCTGGAGGCACAGATCGGAGGCTTCGAGATGAGTCGCGTGTTCATGGACGGCGGCAGCGGCATCAACCTAATGTTCGCAAGCACTCTAGCAGCTATGCGGATCCCGCAATGCAGCCTAGAACAATCAGACACAACGTTCCACGGCATTGTCCCAGGGAAGGGCATCTTCCCCTGGGCAAAATAGGGCTCAATGTCATCTTCGGGACACCGGATAACTTTCGGCAGGAGCGCCTAGAATTCGAAGTGGTGGACTGGCCGTCGCAATACCACGCCATCCTGGGACGCGTAGCATTCGCAAGGTTCCTGGCTGTCCCACACTATGCATACCTACTACTCAAGATGCTAGGACCAAGGGGCGTCATCACAGTCCACGGGAGCTTCACCCGATCGGACCAATGCGACAGGGATTTCAACAAAATCTCCCAGTCTTTCGGCATGCAAGACGAGCTTGTAAGGCTCCGCGAGGTGACGGACAATGGGCTACCCCCAGTCACCAAGCAGAACGCACCTGACATGTCCTTCGACTCCACCGTCAACACCAAGAAAGTGCAGGTCCATCCAACGGATGCCTCCAAAACGGCGCTAATCGCCAACGACCTCAGCACCGCATAGGAAGGCGCGCTCGTCGAATTCCTCCGTGGCCTGGAAATTACCGGTGTCCTGCGGACATGCCGGAGTTCGAATTCGCCGAACACGCACTCAATGTCTTCCTGGACACCAAACCGGTCAAGCGGTCCATCCGAAGACGCCAGAGCCACGAGCCAAAGCTATCGGCAAGGAGATCAGCAGATTACTGCAGCAGACTTCATCCGGAAATCAAGGAAAGCGAGTGGCGGCAAACACGTAATGGTCCCGAAGGACACGGACATCCGCGGATGTGCGTGGACTTCACGCCATGAACAAACACCGCCTAAGGACCACTTCCTCTCCTCGGATCGACCGGATCATCGATTCGACCGCAGTTGTGAGAAACTCTCCTTCCTCGGCGCCTACTCAAAGCTATAACAGATTCGACTCAAGGTCAAGATCAAGAGAAAAGGTGTTCATCACACCGTTCGGAGTATCTTGCTACAACACAATGCCCTTGGGCTAAAGAACGCAGTGCCATGTACCAGCAATGCATGCAGGCTGTCTCAAGGACCAGATCGGTCGAACGTCCAAGTCTATGTCGACGACATAGTCATCAAAACCAAGGAGGCAAGAACACTTATCGACGATCTCCGCGAGACGTTCGACAACCTCGATCGCTACAGGATCAAGCTCAATCTAGAAAAGTGCGCCTTCGGCGTCCCCTCGGTCACTGCTCGGTACTTCATCTCTCAACGAGGATCAAGCGAACCGAAGAAAATCAAAGCTATCATGACAATGGAGAAGCCAAAAAACCTCAAAGGGCGCGTTCAGCGGGAGGCAGTAGCGGCACTAAGCGAGTTCATCACCGCATGGGCGAAGGCCCTACCATTTTACCAACTACGCAAAGGCGAACAAGTTCGAGTGGACACCGAAGCCAACGACGATTCGAAAACCTTAGCGGCTCCTCTCCACCTCGCCAGTTTTGGTCACGCCAAAAGAGCGCGAGCCTCATTCTTGTACATAGCAGCCACACACCGGTGGTCACGATAAAGACGTGGTCGAACGACCGAAGAAGGCAAGACCCACGGGTACAACGCCCAATTTACTACCTCGGCGAGGTCCTCACTCCAACAAAACAGCGGTACCCGCACTACCGAGCTGGCCCTCGGCGTGTTCATGACGGCTCGGCGACCGAGCCACTACTTCCGGGAACATCGGTGATGGTCGCCAACGAGGCACCCTCAATAGCATCTGAACAACCCGGAGGCCACAGACGCGTGGCCTGTGGGGCATTGAGCTATCACCCTTGGACATCATCTACGAAGCGACACGCAATCAAATCCCAAGTTCTTCCGGACTTTACGGTGCCTTTGGATGGAGCTGCAGCTGCGACACCCAGACATGTCGCAATCTGGACAATGCATTTTGACGGCTCCAAACGCGAAGCGGAGCAGGGCAGGAGTCATCTTGACCTCCGCAAGGTGACAAGATGAAATCGTCCTTGGATGAAATTGAGCCTCCAACAACGAGGTCAATCTGAAGCCCTCATCCATGGCATGAAGATGGCAAAATATGCGGCGAACGCTGGTCATCTGGTGACTCCAACCTTGTCGTCCAGCGAGACGATGAATGAGTGCGACGCACGCCGAAAACATGATCGCATACCGCGCACTATACAACGCACTCGAAGGAGAATTCGACGGCTGCGAACTTCGACACGTTGGAAGAGAGAGCAACGAGGAGGCCGATAGACTCGCCAACATCGGATCCACTTGTGCAAAGGTACCACCAGGTGTGTTCCTCGAACAGATCTGCGTACATCCATCAGCGGAAATTCCCAAGGGATCACCCAAGAAGCAAAACACTCGGGGCTACGCTACCCGAAGGTCATGAAGGACCCAAAAGTTGGACACGAAGTCGCCATGGTCAACCCGACGCGGGTCATGGCAGTTGAAGAAACTTGACACGTCCATACCTCCGCCTCGATAAACGGAGAATTGCCAGACAGCCCGACAGATGCCCAGCGCATATCTCGTCGGTCAAAAGCCTTCACCATCATCAACGGCGAGCTGTACAAACGCAGCATTACAGGCGTCCTACAACGGTGCGTCACCATCAGCGACGGCAAGGCCATACTCCAAGATATCCACGAGGGCATCTGCGGCCACCACGCAGGCAGCCGCTCCCTTGTCGCCAAAGCTCTACGAGCAGGATTCTATTGGCCAACGGCCATGAGCGACGCAAAGGACATCGTCCGAAGATGCAACGGGTGCCAACGGTTCGCCGACAAACCGCACGCACCTGGGTCCGAACTTCGACCCATACCCATAGCTTGGCCTTTTGCTCAATGGGGCCTTGACATGATCGGCAAACTGCCAAAATCCTCGAAGGGAGGACACGTCTTCCTCTTGGTCGTAGTCGACAAATTCACCAAGTGGATCGAGGCCATGCCAGTCACCAACCAGAAGAGCAAAACCGCCGTCAAGTTCTTCGAATCCATTGTCTACTGATTTGGCGTACCGCACAGCATCATCACCGACAACGGATCGAACTTCATCTCCGAAGAATTCCAGGACTTCTGCGAAGGCCTCGGAATCAATATCACGTATGCCTACATAGCGCAACCACAAACAAACGGGCAAGTGGAAAAGGCCAACGGCCTAATCGGCGCCGGCATCAAGAAGCGCCTCATGAGCTCACTCGAGCATAAAGCTGGAAACTGGACGAAAGAACTACCGTCTGTCCTCTAGAGCTTACGAACTACGCCAAACAGCTCCACCGGCTACACACCATTCTTCATGGTACACGGAGCCGAGGCAGTGCTGCCAGCCGAAGTACGCCATCAGGCTCCACGAGTCGTCGCTTATAGCGAAGCCGAATCCACGGCTGCACTCGAAGATGCCGTTGACACACTCGACGAAGCACGGGATATAGCAGCAGCTAGATCCGCGGTGTACCAGCAGAGTCTCCGCAACTATCACAGCCGCCGGCTGCGCCCCAGGTCCTTCGTCGAAGGAGATCTCGTCTTGCGACTCAAGCAAAAGCGACCGAACAAACTCGATTCGCCATGGGAAGGACCTTATGTCATCACCGAAGTCATCCCAGGTGGCGCCTATCGCCTCAAGCACGTGGAGTCTGGAGTCGCATACTCCAACCCGTGGAACGTCTCGCACCTGCGACGATTCTACCCATAACAATGGGCAGTGCACCCCCTTTTTACTCTCAATAAGGCTTACAGCCAAGTCTACTCAGCCGAACCATGTACCTCCTTCATTACGATGCAAGTAAAAGCTAAGTGTCTCGTCCCTAACCTTCGGTTGACCATTTCTCTGCAATTTTACTACATGCTACATATGCATTTGGGGGCTCCCCCCACCTCACGATTTCATCGACTGAGGACAAAACGTGTACACCTGAGTAGCTGATCACGTCAGGCAAACAAAAAGGGCACGTACTAAATCAAAGCACTGCGTGCTCGGGGGCTCCCCCCCCTCACGATTTCATCGACTGAGGACAAAACGTGTACACCTGAGTAGCTGACCACGTCAGGCAAACGAAAAGGGCACGTACTAAATCAAAGCACTGCGTGCTCGCTAACAAGCGAACCTTTACAACAAAGGGCACGTACACGCCCAGCCGCAATATACAAATTTTACATCTATCTGTTTATTTTCAGGTCCTACCTATTCTGAAGAATAGCCTGAGCACGCTGCTCAAACAAATCTACAATCTGTTCGGCATACTGCCTTACATCCGCGTAATGCGGACGCATATTCCACTCACCACCATCTGGTCGAGGAGGTGGCCCAGTCGCCACAACAGCCAAATCTACATCAGGGCGGTGCATCCTCACAAGAGACAAGGCAGCCTTCACCCCTGCGACAAGCTGCTGCCGCACCAGCTCCTTGACATTGCTGGCACTCCGAAACTTCGCCAGAAGACCTGCAAGGGTCGTCGGCACGCCATCCAATGGAAACATGACGTGCAGCACCGAAGACAGCGATGTCTGCACCTGGCGGAGCACCCGCGAAACCTGGTAGACACGATCCTGCACCGTCGCCAGAACAATGGCGCGATCGCGATCCATCCAGAAAAAGCCGCCGGCTTCCATGTCCTGTTGAGTCAAACAATTGACTCGAACAGCAATGCGCTCCTTTTCTTCCCTCGGAGCAAGATTCGCACCTGCGACAACAGCACAGAACAAGGGTAAGGCCAGCAGGCTCACCCAAAGAACCGATCCACAACTCGAAAGAAGGATCAACTTACATTGCAGCTGCTCGGACAGTCGACCCAGCTCCGCCATCAAGTACTCCTCTCTGGCTGCACTACGATCTGCTTTGGACTTCCAAACATCAGCGCGACCGCGCAACCCAAGCAAATCTCTCTCCAAGCTGCGCACGCGATCTCGAAGAAACGCGAGCTGCAAGGAATCATCCAATGATGCTCGCAAGGGCCTTTTGGATGACGTGTCAACCGGGTCAGCACCCGAAGGAACCTAGAGCAGCAGAAAAAAGAAAGCACACAGACATTCAGCCAAGGGAAAAGCTCAACTCGGAGGAATTCATTAAAATAAGGCCACTGCGTGGCACAAGGATAGTGCTACAAAAGATATTTACAGCAAAAGTAAACTACATACTACCCTACATCTCCTATGCCTAAGGCGTAGGACACCGAGTCGCCTCAGAGCCAGACTGCCTAGCTTTGGCCTCGCCCTGCTGCCGCAGCGCGTACTCAGACAACAAGTCAATGAGCTTGGGCTCATATCGTCTACAACGAGCGAAGTAGGCGGCGAAGGCTACCTCTGATCCATCTGCAGCCGTTGGCATCCGAGAAGTGATCTGGGGCAAGTCCAGCTCCGCCCCAGCCGCCATGGCCATCGCCAGCCCGACGGACGCGCCGATGCCCTTCTGCTTGTGCTTGTACGCTGCAGGCGCTTCGGCTGACAGAGCCTCCGCCAGGGCACCCACGTCTTCAAGGGATGCGCCCTTCGAGAAGAGCTCCTGGTAGAAGCGACCAAGGACCTCCTTCGCCTTGGCAAGGGAGTTGGCGAGCGGTTTGCGGTCTTCGACCGCATGCTGGCATCATCGAGCACTCCGTGCTCGAGCACATGGTCGAACTCGATGCCTGCGGCATCTGAGACAAAAAGACGAATATATGAAGAAAGTTAACATAGAAGAAGACCCGCAGAAAAAGGAGCAAGTGCAAAAGCAAACACTCACCCAAAATAGCCTTGGCAGCAGCCATGAGCTTCTCCGCCGCCCCCCTCTCACGACCTGTGGCTTCCTGCTGCAGACGCTCTTTCGCTTCGGCTGCCTTCGTCAGCTCCATCTCAAGGCGCTCTTTCGCCTCAGCGGCAGCTTCGGCCTTCTGCTCCGATTGGCCAAGGCTCTTCTTCAGAGCATCAACCTCATGGAGAGAGTCGTTATGCTCCTCTGCATTCACAACAAGCCAGTGTCAACAAACAGGACAAGGATAAACAAGAAAAGTACTACAAGGCAGACGAATACCATGCAGCGATTTCCTCAGCGTCAGGTGCTCCTCCACCAGCCGCTTGGCCTCTCGGACACAAGGCTGCAGGAAAAGGCAATAGCAGTAAGAGCAGGACTTGGGGGCTACGCCCAAAACAAAGAAGCAAACACAACATCAGCACCCGAAAACGCCCGGGGGCTCCCCCCGTGACATGAAGCAGAAAAACTTACGTGCTCCAAAGGCGACCGCAGGCCCGCCTGTGAAATTATGAGGCGCAACCACCAGCCTCTCCTACATAGGAGGATCTGGAGCAGCGCCACCCGAAGTCGCCACCGTCTGAGGAGGAGACGACGCAATGTTCGACTCCCCCATCATCTCGCGTGCTCCATCACTAGAGCCGTCAGAGGATTGCCTGCATATGAATCAATCAACACAGGCGCAAAAATAACAAGTGAACAAAAGACAACAGTGGCAACAAGAACACTTACGAGCCCAACACGCTCAGGTCGAAGATAGGAGAAGCCCTCCGGGCCCTCTTCTCCTCCCTCTTCTCCTCCTTCTTCTCCTCCTTCTTCTCTTCCTTCTTCCGCTTTGCTGGCGGGTGCGGAGCAACAGCTCGCACAGGAATGGGAGAGGAAGAACCCCCCTGAACATCATCATGACGCTCAAGACCCAGAGGATCCCTGGGAGTCAGAGGAGTTGAATCATCCGAAGACTCGCTCGAGCTCGGTGACCGCTCGCGCGTATGGTCCTCACTCGACTCGTCGGCATCCTCCACCGGAGATCGCGCCGACGGAAGCTCGGACACGGAATCCACCACTTCATTATCCGGGGCATTCGGATACCTTTCGGGCAATGGTGGTGCCATGCCTGGCACTTTGAAGCTCTACAAGATGAGAAGAAACTTTGTTAGCAAACAAAGGACACAAGTACACAACTGACAAGAATAAAAGGGAAGCACTACGTGCGCAAATCTACACCTTCGGCACGACCAACGTCGAAGAAAAGGGAGGAGTCAGCGACTTCCCCAGGATTTTTTCGTCGGCCTTGAACTTCAACAGCACGCGAAGATCCTTGTCAAGGTCCACCTCGGAGATCTTCTCACTCGAAACCCTCGTCGGATCACGGTGCCCAGAGTAAAGGAACATCGGATGCGCTCTCGCCTGGAGAGGCTGCACCCGACGCTCAAGAAACGTCCGGATGATGTCGACACTGTTGACCTCCTTCTCAGGAATCAATTGGAGCTCCTCCACCCGACGATAAAGGGCCTCTATCTATGCCACCTCACCGTCTAAGATCTGATTTTTCCAGGATCTTTTCTTCACAATCAACTGGGAGGGGTCAAAAGGAATGAGACCAAAATCTTGCCCAGCAGACGCAGTTCACGGATGTAAACCATTTCCTCCGCCATGATCTTGGACAGATTCGACATGGAGAAGGAAAGAATTGGACATCGGGACTAAGAGATGATGAAACCCCAATGGGGTACACACCATCCGAACGGCGCCTCCTCACGGAATACAGCTTCCGGAAGAGGCCAAAGTGCGGCTCAATGCCAAGCCAACACTTCAAAGCGTGATAAAACACGCAATGTGGAGAAGGGAGTTGGGAGACAGATGGAGTTGAACCCCATAGAAAAGAGCAGTCCACGAAGGAAGTCATGGATGGATCGCAAACCCACGCAAAACGAAGGCGACAAACATAACCCGATACCCAGATGGGGGACGGGGGATTACCTCGTTGCCGGGGAGCCTCACGGCCGTCGTGTCTTGCGGGATCAGGCTCCGCTCGCGTAGCTTGCGGAGATCACTCTCCCGCGTCTCTGATCGCCGCCAGCCACCATCGGTGACACGAGCAGCGGCGGCGCCCTTCTTGCCTACGGTGGCGCTGGTCCCCACTGCAGACGAAGACTTCTTTGGCTTCCCCATGGCGCTACGGCGGTGGTGGCGTTGCCAACGACAAAGACAAAGGAAATGCGAAAGGAACTCTCAGCACGCAGCAAGAATTGCTCGAGCGCAAGGAGGCAGTAAAACGCAAGAACTGGTGCGGTGAAAACAAACCACGATTTCACCACGGATTATAACAGAAAGGCGGCGCGCTGGCCGTCCATCGAGAAGACCTAACGCCAACGGCAGATCTGGCCGTCTGCGTCGACCAAAACGAACCGTCGTTTCCACGACGTCCACTACGCACGGAAATCGAGGAAACGCCATAATCATCTCCACGTCGCGCGTGACCGGTCAATTCAAAGTCAGGAAGTGGGACCCACACTTCGTCAAGTCAAGTCATCTCTGGCGCAGCAGATGCTTGAGGTCATCGATCGTCAGCACTGACGTCATCAAAAGCTATACTAGCACCAACTTAGGCTACACAGCTAAAAGTACTCACTCGAATCTACGATTCGACTAAATACTTGGGGGCTACTCCTATCAGGAGCGCTGGTCGCGCACCCGATGTACTTCCGGGTCAGCGGTACGCCCACGAGATTTCCTACTACAACTATACGATACCAGACTCGAGTCTCTGCCCGAGTCTACGACTCCGCCAGACACTCGGGGGCTACTCCAAACTAGAGCGATGGTCGTTCACACACAAGATCTTTGAGTCCTACGTCGAGTCCACGACTCCACTACGGACTCGGGGGCTACTCCCATAGGGAGGATGGATTTAAGCATCCAAAAATTTTCGAGTCCTGCGGACTTAGCAACTGAAACAATGCTTGAACTAAAGTCTCCGTTCGAGTCTACGACTCGAACAGACACTTGGGGGCTACTCCCATAGGGAGCGCTGGTCGCGCACCCTATGAATTCTTCGACTACGATCCTTTGGATCAGCATGCAAACTTTTCGGCAACTCTGCCCTAATTAACGCTAAGTGAGCAACGATCTCCTTGGCCACCCGAAACACCTCCGCGGTGACAAACATTCGGATGCTGCGTCTGCGACACAAAGATAAGACCTACAGATACCATCTGATGGCCTGGCAACGCACCTGACTGCGCTCTGCTAGTATAAATCCGTACCAGCAGGTACGATGAAAAATCCCGACGGACGCGTTGGGTACAACAATTAAAATCACTGGAATTCCACTCCTGTAAGTCCTCCGCGGCCTGAGTTGAATTACGCCAGCATATGTTCCGGGTTCGAGTCGAGGGACTCGCACCTTAAGAAGATCGTGTTGTTTTGTCCTAAGACGATTAACTGACCCTGATCTGTCGGGTGAGTCAGGCACACGCATCAACAATCCCTACACATTCTCTTGAAAGACAGAGCTGCGCCCGAAAGAATGAAGAGTCCTCAGCCGAATCTACGATTCGACTGAACACTCGGGGGCTACTGACATGGTTATACCCTACGGGTACGTAACTTCAGCATACCCGACCCAGCCCAAGGAAGGCCCACGGCAAATATACGCCTGCCCATGAAGATTTTCGGGTGGCCCAGGCCCATGACGCCTTCGAGTCCTTGGAGAACAAGACTAGAGTTTGAATACAACTTGTAACCTACTCGTATCGGCACCCGAGACCTAGCCTCCCCATATATAAAGGCTAGGAGGGTCCAACGAGAGGGCAACTACTAGATTACGACATACACACCTCCACGCCAGATCTAATCTGCGCACCCCTGTAACCTTCGGTTCCGCCGTAATCAAAGAGCAGACAAGCAGGAGTAGGGTTTTCCCTCGGGGCTGAACACAGGTAAATCTCGTGTCCCCTGGTTGCTTGTCTGTTAACCGTGCCATGATCTCCAGCATCCCCATCTTCTCCAAAACCCAAGTCCATAACAATGGGCATTGACGAGATTAAACCTCGTCACCAGCCTCGCCTCTTCGCCTGTAATAAGCCCCCGATGCCTAAACCCTAAGTACCCGATCAATATTCCATGAAACTGTCTGTAGCCTCCACCACCATCGTCCCTAGATCGGGGGGGGGGGGGAGGGATCTAAAGCTCTTCCCGGCACCCTGCCGAAGGGGAGATCATCCCAGAGGCCTTATTTTTCATCATGCTAGCCTCTGGTATGAAGCATGAGTAGTTCCACCTTAGACTACGAGTCCATGTAGTAGCTAGATGGTTATATCTCCTCCTTATGCTTTCATGTCTAGATCTTGTGAGATCGGTTCATGATCAAGATCTCATCTATTTGTAATCATGCATGTTGTGTTTGCGGAGATCCGATGGATATTGAGATTACTATGTCAAATTGATTAATGGTTTTGTCTTATTGATTCTATCATGTCTATGTTGTTTGTGATCTTGCATGCTCTCCGTTGTTAGTAGCTATCTTGGCCAAGTAGTTGCTAATGACTCCAAGAGGGGGTATTTATGCTCGATAGTGGGTTCATGCCTCTACTTAATCAAGGGAAGTGACAGAAATATCTACGGTTGTAGATGTGCTATTGCCACTAGGGAGAAAACAACGGTCTCTTGTTCATGGAACAAGTCGATTGTTTACCTTACACACTTTGCTTAAAGCAGTTGTCTGTTGCTTGAAACTTAATACTGGAGGGGGTTCATATGATAACCCAAAGGTGAACTTCTAGTCATAGATGCAGTTGGATGGCGGTCTATGTATATTGTTGTATTGCCCAATCGAATTTTATAGGATCTTTATGTCTAGTATTGCATTGTTATGCCTTGCTCAGCCCTGTCAATTGCCCTTCTGTAATTTGTTTATCTATCATGACATGTTTGTTTATCTAAGGAGAACACTTCTAGTGAACTATGGACCCTGGTCCAATCTTTACCATTGATACATCCTCCACTGTTACTGTTTACTTGCTGCAAACCATTATCACCTTCCACACCATACAGTTAATCCTTTGTTACAACAACCGGTGAGATTGACAATCTCACTGTTAGTTGGGGCAAAGTCTTAAGTTTGTGTTGTGTAGGTTTCCACGTTGCTTGCAACACCTTTGAGACGTTTCATTCCTCCTACTAGTTCGATAACCTCGATTTCTTACTAAGGAAAGACTTGCTGCTGTGCTGCATCACACTTTGCTCTTGGGGTTTCCCGACGAAGCGCTCTCAGGCGCCATCACCGCCCGCCAGTGGCCCAGCGTGCACGCGCACACTTTCTACTATCTTCCGCCGTGGGCGGCGACAACTATCTGTCGCCCACGTGTGCTGTAGATTTCTCTTTTAGCCTCTTTTCGTTGTTTCTTTTTAGGTAAATCCCTCTAGGGTTTTTGCCTAATAATAAATATGCCTTTATAAATCTTTATTCAAATATTTATTTATAATATATTAATTCATAATTAACACATAATAAATATATATTTAAATTATCATTTATTCGAAAACCCTTTTCGGTCCTTTTTTCTCTATCCTTTCTCCGAACACCTTCGGATCTCTCTAGAACTTTTCTGGTTTCTCTGTTCTCATTTCTTCAGTGATTCCAAACAAGCCATTAACGATCCCTAAGCTTTATTAATCCCTTAGCATGATATCCAATAGTTCGACAATACTCCAGACATGGTCAAGACTCCTCTCTGACCAATGATCAACAACGGGACCTGGATGTCCATGATGACTACCTATGCACTCCACGAAATTTGTTGTTGAACCGTAAATACTATGTCTTATTCCTTTTATCTCTGTGATACTGTATTGTCCGAGGTTTGATCAAATGACATCTTCATGTCAGGGTTCAACCTCGTTACCAATAATACCTTCTTTACTCGATCCGAGAAGTGATATCCTTCGTGATCTAGTCACACACTGCGCAATTTATGGATATAACTTATCCGAGTGGACCCAGATTATCTTCTGTCATACGGATGGACAAATCTCTCTCTTAACGCATGCGCCTCAACCTGTTCCTCCAGATACCCAATGACACCCTTGATCACCGTTCCACCAAGTGACGTTAAGTGCCTTCAAAGTAACCTCAGGCGACAGTGATTAAATATGGTCTCACAGTCTAAGGAAAAAAGTCACTATGTTCCCTAATCATTGTAACTTGAACTCTGTGACATGATCACATGGTTTGGAGATTAGTTAATGATCAAAAAAATTCATGTGTCCGAGTTATAAGAGCAAAATATTTTTATAACGGTGATATCCTTGCAGTTGGTCCTAAGTCAGGTTCTTCCTTTACCAGGCAAATTATTTTGGCTGGTTTTGGATACTTTTAAAAGAGGCTATGTTTGGAGAGTAGGTAATGGAAATAAATATTTGGAGGGATCCTTGGATTTCTAACAGCCCAAATAGAATGATCATGTCGCCACGTAGGAGCGCTATCTATACAAAGGTATGTGAGCTGATCGATCCCATTACCGATCCCATTACAGGATAGAGGGATGAAACACTTACCTTCAGTTGTTCTCCACAGTGGATGTTAACTGTATTTTGCAAATACCTTTGAATGATCAAGGTTTTGATGATTTTATTGCCTGGAATTTTACAAAGAATATTAGATACTCACTAAGGTCGGGATAACAGAGGAAACGAAGGATGTTATCAAGGAAGTTCTGCAATATGAAACAGAAAGTTTTGAGAAAAAATACTTAGGACTGCCCGTTCCGGATGGTTGCATGATAAAAGGGAAATTTAAGCCAACGAAAGAAAGGTTCCACAAAAAATTGGATGATTGGACTGAAAAGTATGCATCCAGTGGTGCTAAAGAAACTTTGATCAAATCAGTACTGCAGGCCATACCTATGTATGCAATGGGTATGTTTAAGTTTCCTTTTGGCCTGCTAGATGAACTCACTAAAATGATTCGAGAATTTTGGTGGGGTGATGAACATGAGAGAAGGAGAATGCATTTGATTGCATGGAATAAGGTTGCCATGCCAAAATCTTTTGGAGGAGTGGGGTTTCGCGATTTAAGGGTGTTCAATCAGGCTTTGCTAGCTCGGCAAGCTTGGCGACTGCTTCAGTTTCCAGACAGTCTATGCGCCCGAGTGATGCGTGCAAAGTACTATCCAGCTGGAAACTTGCTTGACACAGCTTTCATTCAGAATACATCGTCGTCATGGCAAGGTGTGGTGCACGGGCTAGAGCTACTAAAAAGGGAGTCATTTGGAGGATCAACAATGGTACACAAGTAAAAATCTGGTGCGATAACTGGGTGCCTAGGGACAGTAACTTGAAGATCATGGTGCGACGAACACGATCGAGAGAAAAGTGGGTTGCACCCAGCCACAAAATCCCGGGACACAACTAAGATTAGAAGGATCTTTACTAAGGCAAACGCATACGCTATTCTTGGGATAAAACTCTCTCCTCGTCTTGGAGAGGACATCATCGCTTGGCACCGGGACAAGTCCGGCTTGTTCTCAGTGCGTAGTGCGTCTTGCCATGCAGGAACCTTTGCGAAATTTGAGTGGAGGACAGTGCAGCTCGAAACCTGACGGAGATCGACCTATTTGGAACCTGATATGGAAATGTCCTATACCGCAGAAAATTAGAGTTTTTGCCCGGCGTTTGGCTACAAACTCTCTGGCTATCACTGATTTGTTACATCGGCGCATTCCAAAGATCAACCTCTGCTGTTCTGTGTGTGGCATGGAGAATGATAATGCTCATCACACTATGATTCGCTGCACGGTGGCATGGGCACTAAGGTCTCCGGTCTATGTGGGTACTGCCAGATGAGCGTTCACTCTGGGCTTGTGATCATGACTGGTTTCTGCAGCTCCTTCACTCATATTTTGAAGACATGTGTCTGAGAATTATTTTTATGTTTTGGAGGACATGGCACCATCGAAACAATCTGGTTTATGGTGATGGAAAAGCCTCAATTGCTGCCTATGTTCCTTATCTTAAGAATTATGTGAAGACTCTACGTGTGCTCCCCTGAATTACCTTGGACGCAAAAGGTAAGACTCCTCTAGTTGAGTCGGCTTCACTTACTCCTTTGCTAGCTGATGATCCAGGTTCAGAGTGGAAACCGTCGGACATTGGATGTGCGAAAATTAATGTGGACGCAGGATGGGATAACAAGAGCGAAGTGGCTGGCCTAGGTGTGGTGGCGAGAGATCATGCAGGAGCGGTGCTGTTCTCAGCCTAGAAACATGTTGTCTCTTGTGCTAGCATAGAGAAAGCAAGGATTTTGGCGACGCTAGAAGGTCTCCGTTTGGCCGGGCTGCACATTGAAACCGGTTGTCTTTGAGACCGACTGTCGGGTTGCGAATATGCTAAGGTCAAAGTTGGAGGATCGATCGGTGTACTGGTGCCTGTACAAGGAGGCGAATGATCGGATGATTGAGCTACCTGACAGTCGTATCAATAAAATCGGCAAATCTAGTAATAAAGTGGCGCATGAGTTAGCGCAGATAGCTAAGCGTGAGTTAAGTGGTGTGTTGCTTGGTTCATCACCTTCCTGCGTATTGGTGTTAATTGAGCGTGATTGTAAGAACATTATTATCTGATATCAATAAAGCTCACATTTCCCTTCAAAAAAAGATATGTGTGAGGCTTTTGGTTTGGCTAATATAGTTGCTGGTCCGTCCGAGAAGATATATCCGGTTCGGTGATCTTGGAAATTTTGCTTCGGCAGAAGGAAAATGCGGTTCAATTGGTTTAGAGCATCTAGAGAAAAAAACTAATTTCTATCACTTGTTGGTACCTATGGTGGAATCGACGTACACATAATGAAACCGTCTCTCCTTTATTTCAATGCAGATGTCCATTCTGTCTATTGCCGCTATTGGAAAGGGTTACCTTCAACATTGTCCAAGGGAGCCGAACCAAGTCGCACACGAGCTTGCTAGATTTTTTTTTTCTGATAAAATTTCATGTAATTGGGATGATGACACCCTCAGATTTTTGATTAATTCCCTCATAAATGATATAATAATTATTTAATATTAATAAAGCTTGCAGTAGGACGGGAATAGGATGGAGTCTAGCAGCTTTCCTTAAAAAATGGAGAAGGATACATCTTTCCCGGGGATCGAACGAAACGATTCCTCTGGTCGAGCGAGCAAGCGCGCTGGGTGGGATCCATCCTTTCCCGTACCATGTCTTCCTTATCCCCAATTCTCTCAACCCCACCGACGTCCATCGAGCAAGCTCCACCCGCAGCGGCCGCCACCCCCGCCTCCCGAGTTCCCGACCTCAGCCATGGCCAGCCCCCTCCTCCCGCTTCGCGCCACCACCTCCTTGTTCAGCCACGGCCGCCGCCCCGCCTTCCTAGATGCCTCCTGCATCTCTCCGGAGTTGAGGGCGATGCTTGGCCATCCACGGCCGCCTCCAACATCGCTGCTTTGGGCGAGCTTTGGCACCCCACCGCGCGCTGCTCCGCTGCACGATGCTGTGGGCGCTGCTCCACCCCACACCGGCGCACGCGCTGGAGATGCATGCCATCGCGTCGTCGCCCCATCATTGGACTTCGCCGCCGCCAGGCCAGCCCCGAGGAGGGACAACGAGGCAGGCTAAGCACGGTCATCCACGCGCCAGCTACTCTGCCTCAACCCCGCACCGACACATGCGTTGTAGATGGAGGCCACCGATGCCATGGCCGCCGCCTAGTTGCTGCTTCGCCTCCACCGACACCAGCGCCCGTCCACCACCGGAGATGGAGGCCACCCGCCATGGGAACCGCCCCAGGGAGCCCCGCTGCTCTGTCTCCACCCAGAGCGTGTCTCCCTGCAAAGCTCCACCCGGTTGTGTTGCCATATGCGACCTCCGGCCAGCGTGTGTCGCTGCTATAGACGACAACAGCCGTATCCTCATGGGTTTGCTACACGCGACCGCCGACGGTGCTACCAAAGAACACATGCGCTGTTACATAGGTCGTCGAGGTTTGCTACGGGCGTGGCCGTCGGCGGTGCTACAAGCGACGTCAGATTTTAGCTACAATGTCATAATTTTTTTGTTACATATGTTCTATACTTTTGCTATAATTGTATAAAATTTTTGCTACGATGTCTCTGATGATGTCTCCGACGATGTCTGTGACAATGTCAGTTTTGCTACATTATGATAAAATTTTGCTTCGAAGTCTTCGGTGAGGTCTTTTTTTTGCTATATTATCATATTCTTTTTCTGATTTTACTATAATAGTGTAAAGTTTTTGCTACGAGGTCTCGGATGATGTTTTTTCCGCGAGAGTCTCCGGCGATGTCTCCGGTGAATTTGGTTTTGCTATATTAGAACATTCTTTCTGGTACAAAGTCTCCGGCGAATTTTCGACGAGGTCGAGATTGTTTATTTTTTTTTAGGCTGAACCGTTTTGTACTATATATATAGTAAAAACGAAATATTGTATAGCAAAAATAGATAGTTTTGTAGAAAAACAAAATTACTATATTTTTGGGACATCGTGGCGGCTGGGACCCAGAGGATCGCGGGGGATCCCGGGGGACGCCGTAGGGCTCCCTAAAAAAACTCCATCGGCTGAACCCAGATTTTGATCCGGAAGCTGAAGTAAATCCAAATGGTCGGTGTAGTCAATATAAATAAATACACAGTGATGCGATACATGATGCACGTATACAGCTGCTTCGTTTTGTGATGTTCCGACAAGATGTGCTGACCACCTAGTTTATCAGGACGACGCGGCTTGGACGTGACTGCTACCACTTTCATGAAAAGAAGCAGCAGCAGCACTGCTAGTGGCCTCGCCGTTCCCGGCGTGGAAACCAGAAGTAATAGATGCGGCCGTGACAACGACTACCTCCTCTTCCCCCTCGTCCTCGGTCTCGGTGATCACTGCCGCAGCGACGGCTGACGCCTCCGTGATATCACCATCCCTCGGTCCCGGACGGCGACCGCCATTCCCTTCCGTGTACAGCTTCAGCAGGTTGGCCAGGTCCGGCGACGAGGAGTACACAGAACCCGGCAAGAAATCCACCAGCGACTGGTAATTGTTCCCGTTGCAGTCTTCCTGCTCGATCAAATCACCGCCCCCGTCCCGGCTCCGCCGGCTGCCCAGCCGGTTGAACGGAGCCGAGTCCGTGTCCACGGCTGCCTCGTGGAGCTGCGCCTTGACCCTGTACGCGTCGAGCTGCCGCTGCAGCCCGTGCTTCTCCGTCTCCGTCTCGTGGACGAGCTGCATGGCGATCCGCACAGCCTCCCGGTCCAACTCGCCCTGCTCCTCCAGCTGCCGCCTGGCGAGCCGCTCGGTTTCGAGCTCCGCGCGCACCGCCCCGAGCTCCCTACGCTGGGCTCGGAGTGCGGCGACGAGGTCTCTCACCGTCAGCTCCGGAGTCTCGTCGAGTCCTGCTTTGGCATAATCCTCCTGATCGTCCTCTGGTTCTGGAAGAGCGACGATGGGGGCAAGCTCGAACATGGATATGTACGGGCCTTCGCCGTTGCCGCTTTCGAGGTTGCTGACGACGTCGGTGGCACGAGGATGCTCATTATTGTCCCCGCCACGATCTTGCTCGCAGATCTCGCTGCCGATCGAGACAACACGGCGGTGAGCCTCCAGACCTGTGCACCGTGGACACCTTGTCAGTTGTCAGCACTAAGAGAGTGAACATCGTTTTCTTTCGCCGGTTTACATTTGTGGGAGAATGTATGTACTCTATAATATGTGCAACCAAAAGATGTGGTGTCGAATTAATCCTACCAAAGGTGAAAGTTCCTTCCTACCAAAAGCATTGTAAAAGGCAGCTCACCTAGTAAGGCTGCTGCACCAGCCAAAATATGAAAAGAATGGGAGGTCCCAATTTAAGTCTACTTTTCTGGCAAACGCCAACAACTCGAACCTATACAAATCCATTGTGCGTGCGATTCGCAGTAATAATTTTGTGATCTATTGTTAATACAGTAACAGTACTACTATTCTCAAGCCATACCACTGGAGACCATTGCTGCCAAGCCATGCGAGGTCAAAGAGAATAAGCAAATTGATTGACCGATTACCTCCAGGTTTACCTGATTCATGTTCCGTCCCTCTGTCGACGTGATGATTACAAGGAGAGCACGTCCGCTTCTCTGGTTCCGGCCGAGCCATGGAGGCAACGTGGGCATCACAGAGGAGGCGGCGAAACGCGTCTTGTTCTTGGCTGCAACCGGCGTCAGAGGAGGAGGATGACGAGAAGAGCAAGCGGTGGACGCGGGCGCAGAGGAGGCAGGGCGGGCCGAGGCGGAGCGTGGAGGCCACGGCGGCGAGGAGGCAGAAGGCGGCGCCGTTGGCGAGGAGCAGCGACGCCAGCGCCCACTGCAGCACCGCGCGCACCAACACGGCCAGCAACTCGCGGACCATCGCAACCCCCCGCAATGAATGTTTCAGCTCAGCAAAAGAAAATTCAGAGAAACAATCATGGAAGATCTGGGGATTAATTGAGAATCAGAGTTGTCAATGGGTTGTGAGTCAGAGAGACGGAGGAAAGGGGCGAGGAGAAATGCGTCAGCTCGATCGGACACCAAGACAAGAGCAGGTGTCAACTTTGCTAAATGGGGCTCCACCAGGAGCCTTTGTATATCTCGCTAGGATCACTAAAGTTTGAAAATATAGCAATTTGGGCTAAAAGCTTTGCTCCAACAACTTTTGTATAAATGGTTCCCACATAAACTTTAGAGCATCTCCATGCTCCTTATCATGTGGGTCTTTAAAACACGGATAAGAGTTGCGGAAATCGTGTTTTTAGGGCTTGTAGGCCTGCGGCCGGACATACATCGTTTATGCGAATCGTAAACCAAATATTTTATTTTACCATTCACATATGCGATGGCTGCCCAACCACAACCCGCGCAAACCCTCAAACTTTAAACACGAAATAGAGACAAGCAAGGAGGTCGCACACAACCAATTAAAATGCCCCGCAACACCATGAAACAAAGACGAGCATCAAGCATCGGCGCCATCCAAGCCACAATCATCAACACCGCCACCACCACTTGAAGGAGCATGAACACCGCCACCATCACTACAAGGAGCATCAAACCTAGGCCGAGCATGGCCTCTTCCCCTCGACGTTTACATTCGTCTCTCCATGATATCCCCCTTGCATCATCATGCCACTCTCATGACGCTTCGTTCCATCGTCATGATCTTGTTTTCCTCGGCAAGGAGCTTGGACGTGGACTTACTTTCATCAGCAATGGCTTTCCTCTCCTCAATGGCCGCCTTGCTCAACCCATCTTCCCGGAGGGCTTGTCACCTTGCTTGCTTCTCTTTAGTTTTCTTCTCGGCCAAGATCATCTTTGCTTAAAAGGTTTTGGCCATCATCAATTCATTTGAGTGCACCATGTGATCAATCTTCTCCCTCAAACTTGAATTATCGACTTGCTTCTTTAACTTTATTTTGCCACCGCCCTCTCGCCTTCCTCTGCGACGCATGCGTCTTCTTCTTCGAGTCGGTCATGGTGGGAGCGACAAAGGCCGTCGAAGGAGTTCCTGTGGCGCTGCACGCAGCCGCAGCTGGCCAGCCGCCTTCATGGACGACAATGTTCCCCAGCCGATTTCGCTTCATCCCTACGAGCCTGTAGCCATAGTGAGCGCGAGCTGATTGATGGCGGTGTTGACCGCTAGTTCTGCCGGACGGGGTTGCCTATGTGGGCACGACTTCGCTAGTGACTAGCGGTGGCTACAAAACATCCATGGAGGCATGACAGGGGCGCGGTGACGAGGGGTAACCTCGGCAATACCCATTGTTATGGACTTGGGTTTCGGATAAAATAAGAGCCGTCTTATCGGAAAAATAAGGAAGGTGAGATTTACCCAGGTGCAGGTCCTCGTAGAGGACACCCTACTCCTGCTTGTCTGATTATTATTGATGGAGAGTATAAAGTCGTCGAGTTACTAGATACGATCTAGCTTATGGCGGATTGCTATGATAGGTAACAGATTTTATTGTGTCCTCTCCTCCTCCTTGGACCCTCCTAGTCTTTATATATGGGAGGCTTGGTCTCAGGTACCAATCCGAGTAGGTTACAAGTTGGTGTTTGTGTAGAGTCTACTCTTGAGCTTTCCTTGTCTTGTGCACCTGGAGTCGGTGTCCTTGTAGGCTTTGTATCTGTTGAATTGTCATGGGCTTCATGTATCTTGGTATATCTTCGAGTGAGCCTTCCATTGGTCCGCACCACATTTTCCAACAATGGGCACCCGAAGGGTTATGCCCATGTCACGTGAGGAGACCGGGAGGAGCAGGGAGAGGGAGATCGACGGCGATGGCGGAAGGGGAAGCGAGACATGGAGCGACGGAAATATCCCTCCCGCCAAAGCCAACGCATCATAAAGGGCACCGTCGGGTTGGCCACAACACCCTGGTATCTTTGGGTTGGGGTGTGCTTTTTCTATCCCCCTCAATTTTTTTAAAGAGCAGCCTTGTAATGCCCTCAAATCGGGACTATGCATATTTAGAGGTTCCAGCAAAACCCGCATATAAACGATTCAAGGACGCCTATCAAGCACTTGCAGGCGGGTGGAAAATGAAGTAATACAATTACACAATAGTTCACGATGGAACCCATAGAAACATATATATACAACAAAAACTTCATCGAGTCAAGAATACAAATGTATACATTACAAAGAACCAAATCACATTGAAAGCGATACCACATCCGAGTATGGATAAGAATACAAATGAGACTAAGAGTCCTGAAGAATAACCAATGGCGTCCATAACCCCGCCCAAGCCAAGCCAGAAGTGTCACATCCCAAAATTTTCCAAATTTTGAAATATGAAAAATAAACAAACAAAATAAACAAATGTTGAAATTTAGGGTGAAAAGAAACTTTTTGCTTCTAAATGGAAACATCAAAACACTACTTGAACAAAATTTGAATGAAAAGGCAACAAACAAATTTTCAAACAAGTCAAATACATCCCTTAAAAGGAATGTATCTTGAATTTAAAGCACTTGGAAAAGTTGAACCAAAACTCTAAACCCTAATGAAAGAAATCATCTCCAAGATCACTCTAAGACTATGGCTTTATTCCATACAAAAATTTAGCAACAAACATTTCTAAATGATCAAAAATGGTAAACAAAAATATTATAAACCATGGGAATTGATTTCACTCTATTTGGAGCTATGGATAAAAACTTATGATTTTAATAAGATAAAAGAAAGTAATTCCCAAGGATAATAAAGCTCCTAACTTAAACCAACATCAAATTGTGAGAAAACTAATCCTAAAAGAATTGAAAAGGATAAAAAAATATTAAATAAAATTATACAAATTAGAATCACCAATTTTGAAACTATAAATAAAAAGATATGACTTTTATAAGATAAAAAAAGAATTAAATAAATAAGAAATATTTAAAAGACAGTTTAAACCTTGGCCAAATCCATAAGCAAATGAAATAAAAGTAATTCAAATAAAATAAAAGAATAAAAGATTATTTAAATAAAATTATATGGGTTTATGAACCATATTCAATTTTATTTAAATAAAGAAAAAATGCCTCACTTATTTTAAATGGATATTAAATCACAAGAAAAATATTTAGATTATTTCAAAGTGGACTAATTAAATCAACACATATTTTGAATAAAATCTACTAAAAAGATTTGGAAAGATTTGAATTCAAATTGTTGTTTAAAACAATTGATTCAAATAAAAATAGAAACAGAAAAAGGAAAAAGAATAAGAAAAAAGGGAAACAAACCCAACCCAGCAAACCTACCCAATCCAGGCCCAACTGCCAGCCCAGCTAAGCCCACCCGACCACCCCTCTCTCCCCGCAGATCCCTTTCTCACCGCGCACTCACCCCACCCTCGCTGACTAACCGACCCCACCTCCAGGTCAGCATCTTCGTCCCCGCGCACAGACCAGTTCTTCTACCTCCCTGGCCGTTTCCTGGCGAAAATTTCTCTGCATAAATTCGCTTGATTGTTGGAGTTAATTCCCCCCGCGACCATGCTCACTTATTCCCCTCTGCCCCCACTCTAATTCCCCTCAAGTCCCATGCCCAGAGAGTCCCCAGGCCGCCCGCATTTGACCTCGCGCCACCGCAGCTCCAACAGACTTCGACGACGATTTCGGCGAAGTCTGGTCGCCCTATTCCTCTCGTTGATGCTCTCATACTCACTTTTCTCTCGTGCATCTAACGCCACCTTTCATTTTCCTTAGGGTGCTCCGTAGCGCCGCCTTCGACGACGTTCGTTCATGCCCGACGACAGCCACAAGTCCGGCGAGAAAATTCCGGTGAGCCTGACCTCCCCCTACCCTCTGACTCACACTAGCTTGCTCTCCATCCTCTCATGCACCTGCTGATGGCCGTCGTTTGCTTGCTCGTGGACCAGGTGCTCATCTTTGTCTCCAACTGCAAGCAACCGACGGCAGGAGCTACTCCGGCGAGCGATTCTGGCCAAGCCCGTGCACCCTAGCCTCGCCCACGACTACCTTGAGCATCGCCACGTCCCCACGACCACGGTAGCATCCTCGCACCTTCCCCTTGCCCCCTATAATCACCGAAGCATGACCACCCGCCGCGTCGCCGCCGCGCACCGTCGCCAGCGCCGCCCATCTGTGGTCAGTGCACCCTGAACCGTTGGATGTAGATCTAGAGGTTGTGATAAGTCACTTAAACGAAGCGGTACGCGTTGATCTGATCTGTGTGATGTTAGTTAGATCCTATGGCTCATTTTGATGATCCGCGTGAAATGGTATCGGCCAGTAAGATTAAGACACGTGGCCAGACCTTTCAGTTCAGAATTTCAGAAAATGTTTTTAGATGTTTAAACTTACAAAAATCATAACTTTTGATCTTTTTGTCAAAAAATTGCAAATTTGGTGTCTATGGATTCAGGAAAATGAGTACTTTGCACTTATGGCCTTAGTTTGGTCATTTGGTTCTGAAAACTTATGTTTATATGCAGAGACATGTTTAAGACTATTTTGGTTATAAAAATTGTTCTAAAAATTATTTTTGTGTAAATTCTTTTGCAAATGGTTTTGTTTTGAACCCTCTAACCATAAACACTAACATTTGAATTTAAAAATATATTTTGTTGACACTAAGAATTATTCCTTTGAATAAAAGCTTTTCTAACAAAACAAAAATAATTTGAATGACTTATTTTCACTAACTTGGTTTCAAATGGAATTTCCACCTTTACAAAATACCAGTAGGTGTTTTGAAATGTTTAGAACCTTGTTAGGAACATATTTTTCAATAAAATAATCTTTTTGCATGCTTGCATGCAATTCTTTATTTATTTCTTTGTGTTGTTATTTGTTTGAGTGCTAGTTTTGAATGTGTGCCTTGCTTGATTGAATTGTAGTGAACTTTGAGGAGTGTGACAATTACAAGATCAAGGAGAGTACCTAGATTATATACTAAAAAGGCAAGTCATACTTTGGTCATCAAAATTCCTATCTTTTCAATATTGCAGTAGTGATATTTTTGTAGTATGCATGATAGGACTATTTTTTATATATTGCTATGCTATAGTAGATCCTATAGAATATATCTTGGTAGGAATCTTCCTAAATCAAGAGACAAGTTATGCTAGTATGCTTAGCCTAGCTATTAGAATACAAGGGTGGAATATTCATACTATGATATTATGCAAAGTCTATGACTATGTTTTTGATTAATAAAACAACTATGTGAATGAATCACCTGGGTGGAATGGGAAGATTGGTTTGTGTTGAGTGGTTACACAAGGCCCATGTCTATGGTGTAACTTGTCTATCACACTTGTGGATGGCCACCCAGGAACAAACAGATTTGAGATGTTTTGTGTTGAGAAGCTTCTAGTGCAGCCACATGGAATATGGGCTCTGCCTTGACCAACTAGGTTGCAAGAACTCGGACGGACAGACAGTTGGCGGTAGTGATGATAGGATGGAACGTGTCTGTGCTAATCTGAGGGATTGTTTATGAAAAGTCTTGTCTCGATGCATGTCGAGTCTTGTGGGAAAATTGCACCACCTCTCGAGAGGGTAAAACCTAAGTACTTAGCCGTGTCCCCGGTAATGAACATTTTGAGCATCAAAGACAATGATCAAGGATCTCCTCATCCCAATTTCTCTAAGTTAAAACTTCTTGGGTGAACAAGGGAAGCACCTGGTGAGACTCCAGTGTGCCTTGTGTGATGAAATGTTTTGAAAAGAGAAAAATATTTTACAAAGGATAGGAAAAACTTATTTTATGCAAAGGCCAGCCAAAACTCCACTTAGCCATATATTTATGTAGATGATAGATTCTCCATATCAATATGATATCACTTGCCAATACAATTCAAATGTATTGACCCTTGTGGCTGTAACTTATTATGTTGCAGGTTTGTTTGATGTTAGTGAAGTTTGTTGAGTAGGGATTACAAGTCTACAACCAACATGATTGCCTGTGGCACATGAAGATGAAGGACTCCATGCTTATAGATTTATCTACTTCTTTGTAATAAGATAGCCATATGATCTATGTAAGTTGTAAAGAATTATTTTATTCCTGGTTACAAGTTGTAATATGAACTTTGTTTCTTGATATTACATATTAAACTGTGGGTGCTAGCTATTCGATCTAGGGACTAGCACTGTAAACACAGGGATCTCTACCTTATCTGGTTGGGAACTCTACAAGAAGGTAACCTTGCTAACGTCGTCAATATCATACCCATAAAATTTAGGCCAGTGGTTGCTGACAAGAGGGGAAAAACTGAGGGTAAGTATTGAGGCAAGTACTTAGTGAGACTTAGAATTCAGTTTCTTTCATCTAAATGGATATGGTGGACTTAAACGGAAGTAAAGCATACATTAAAACAACCTATGGAGACATGAGACCACTATCAGTTTTGTTGAGAGGGATAAAAGAGCCCTATCCAAAACCAACAAGATATTAGCACAAAAAATAACCAAGCGCCAACTACAGCACCGCGCGCACCAACACGGCCAACAACTCGCGGACCATCGCAACCTCCGTAATGAATGTTTCAGCTCAACAAAAGAAAATCTAGAGAAAGAATCATGGAAGATCAGGGGATTAATTGAGAATCAGAGTTGCTTATAGGTTGAAGTCAAAGAGATGGAGATCAAGAGAATATCAGGTGTCAACATTGCAAAAATGGGCTCTACTAGGTGTAGGGTTCGTTGCATGTAAAACAAAAAATTCTACCGCAAGAACACACAAAACCAAGATCTAATCTATGGAAAAGCCAAGATCTAATCTATGAGATCGGTGCAACGAGATTGTAGAGAACTAACCCTCGTAGATCCAAAGCATTTAATGAGATCAAATTCTCGTGGTTGATGTAGTCGATCACTTGCCGATCTCAAGATCGTGTAGACGATCCTTCCGGTGCCGCGTTTCGCCAGCGCTTCTGCAGTCGGTCACACATACAGAGTCGATGAAGACCTTCCTCTCCCTTGTTCCAGCAGGCAGCAGAGGTATTAGATCCCCTCGGAATCCCAACAATAGGACGGTGTGGTGGTGGTGGTGGAGGAGGAGAGATTTCTGTGGGGATTCTCCTAAGCCGGAGCATGACGATGGACGAGAGAGAACAGAGGTGGTGGCTAGGGTTAGGCGCCAAGGGACAAGGGGTGTGTGTGGGGGGGGGGTACGCCCCCACCCCTCATTATATAGGTTGGGGCGGCTGGCCAAGGGTTCCCATCCCAGGTCGTGTCCCTCCCCAACTCGGCCACCAAGGGAAGAGTTGGAACCTTTCCTACCAAGTCTTCCCTCTTACCAAAAACTAGAGTTTAACTTCTCAAACTAGGATTTGACTATTCAAACTAGGGTTTGACCCTTTTACTAGTGTTGGCCGAATTGGCCCTTTAGGGTTTGGTGCAGCTAGCCCCTAGGGTTTATGACCTTGTTATTAATACAATGTCCATGATTAGGAAACCATGACCATCTATTAATCAACAAGCTAGTTTAACAAGAGGCTTACTAGGTACTCATTTATGTTTACAAAACACACAAGTATTAATGTTTCCGGTTAATACAATTATAGCATGTGATGTAAACATTTATCATAAACATGAAGATATGATAATAACCACTTTATTATTGCCTCTTAGGCATATCTCCAACAGTCTCCCACTTGCACTAGAGTCAATAATCTAGTTTTGAAAAACTCTGTGAATTCAACACCTATGGCTTTCTGGTGTTGTATATACACGATTGCCAGTGGTAAACATAATCTTTGGATCCGACACTTTTAGGTCTGTGTGTAATTGCATGTTTTTGCGTCTCTATGCATCACTCATTCTCCAATGAGATGGCATTGTATAAATTTGGTCCTTTGGTGAGACCTTTAGTTCCTTGGAGTTAAACCATGTCGATACAATTGTCGTACAATATATCTTCATAGTACTAGCACGCTGTGAAGCACACCTAGTTTGATAACAAACTACTTGACACAAAGGCCCTCTTTTGCTGCTACAATGGCAGTCATATACTTAGCCTTTTGTTGTAGTATTTGTCACAATGTCTTAACTTTGGAACTCATCCAAATCCGTTATGGAACTTCCTTTCCATTACATTGTGCCAGCCATAGTTTTAAATTTAGATAAACTTAATTTGTATCTTGTGACAAAACTAGTATCAATGTAATACTTTAAAATGAACTATCTATCTATTTGTCACCTCTACATAAATAACATATTCTTAGTTCTTCCAGAGATCATAAGAATATCCTTATTGTCGTCCAATGTTCATCTTATGAGTCATTCTAGTATATGCTCATAACATTTAGAGCATAGGACAAATCTAAATGTGTACATATCATGGTATGATTGATAAAAATACTCTTTGTGATTTCATTCACCAAGTGTTAAAAAACACTTGGATCTCATGTCACTTACCAAATGTTAATACACTTGAATCTTGATTCAATCATTTACATGTGGCAAGAACCTTTCTTGTCATTTCCATATTGAACTCATTCAATATCTCTTCTATGTATGTTTGGCACAACCATATTAGCATCTCAATCTATCTATATAGACATTAATGCCAAATATTCGAGCTTTGCCTAAGTCTTTCATCGAGATGAAATTCTTAACCTGTGTCAATAAAAGATACATCATCTCCAATCAACAATATGTCTTTCACATAATGTATTAGAAATATGTCTTGGTGCTCCCACTTAATTTATTGCAAATGCAAGTATCTTCATCGTCTCCGATAAAATTAAACCTTTTAATGGTTTCATCATGGTGAAGATTCCAACTCCGCGATGCTTACTTCAACCATTGAAGTTTGCATGCCCATTTAACATCCTTTGAATTCACAAAACCCTTTGGATCGTGTTATGTACATGTTCGAGGTAACCATCTATTATAAGAACTTTTTTTGTTTGTTCAACTATCATATACCAAAATTATATGTAGTGGTTGCTATATTAATCCGTCTAGACTAAATATTGCTATGAAAGATCAAATTTTGTCATAGTTAACCTTTTGAACATTGTCGTAAACTCTTTTTCCGACATGTCGACTATTTCATAGATGTGAAACATCCATGTCTATTTCTTTATAGATCCAAACACGACCGAAAGGTTTTACACCTTTCCACAGGGTCTTCCAAGTTCAAAAACTTGATTTCTGGTGTATGGAACTATCACAGATTCTATGGCTTCAAGCCATGTGACAGAGTCAGGGACCATCATCGCTTCTTTGTATGTTGTCGGTTCATCATTGTCAAACAATAATGATTCACCCTTAAATCTTAGTATTTGATTGTTTACCCGACCTAATCGGTTCAATAGGAACTTAGACCTCTGTGACCACAAACTTTGAGGCACGTGAGCCATGAGTATTGTTGCTGCCTCCGGGACACTTTCCGGCGCTATGCAACTCAGCACATATTAGCTAAGGTTCAATAACCTTATCAAAGTTCTATTGTCCTCCCACTTAACTTTTCACGAAAAATACCTTCTAAAGAAACTTGACGTTTTAAGAGACGAACACTTTTGTCTTCAGTGTTATGGAGGAATACCCAACGGTTATTCGAAATAACCTACAAATACATGCTCATCCTACTTTGGTTGTAAACATTTTACTTATGCCTAGCATACCAAAATTTCAAAAGGACAACTTGGGTTTTATCCCAAACCATAACTTATATGGTGTCATTTCAACGGATCATGATGGAGCTCTTTTCAATGTATAAGATGTAGTCACTAATGATTTTAATATTTAAAATACAATGGAAGTTTTATAACTAACACTTTGATCTCACCCTGTCAAACTAGGTTTCATTACATATCTCTAACACTCCATACTCTTATGATGTTTCGGAAAATGCAAATCCATGGAACGATTCCTCAAATCTTAGGTGTTATGGTAAACTTGTAACTCAAATAACATCATTTATGATCTAATCATAAAATCTTTATTTTCTTGTTACAATGATTTTCCACTTCATCTTGAAAGTCTTTGAACATTTTCAAATGTTTCATACTTCTTCCTCATTAAGTAATATACACATATATTCACTCAAATTTTCAGAGAAAGAATATGAAGCTGAAATCCATCGCTTATGACTTACACATAATGGACTACATACATCAATATGTACAAATTCCAATAAGTTAGTTGTCCGTTCCCTTTTGGACTATGAACGAAGTTTCATTTATCTCTAGGAAAGTTTCACAAGTGTCATTTGATTAAAAACAAGAGACTCCAAAATTCCATCAATACAGAGTTTCTTCAGGTTTTATTTCCAATATAATTTAAATGGCGATGCCACTTCTTAAGTGATCTTTCAATCATTTGTCTTGCGACATTTTTAGAATTAGTTTTATGGATGTGATTTCTCCAACTAGACTTGTATATCATCCATCTGTTATGGAATACAGAAATTATTTGAACAACCTTTTTGTTCTCATAATACCTGATAAAAATAACAATTATTGAAACAAATCTTGAAGGTAAGCTTTGATGTCAACGAGAAACACAACACCACTTTATTTGTTTTTTGATGAACATCATCACATATTCTCTTTAGTTACTTAGCCCATTATAGTTCATGAATTGTGTTGTTCCATATGACAATTCACACCAACATATTCGGTATCCAATACCTAAGAACCACATTGTTTAACAAGCAAAGAATACAGCCATAACATGTATATCATATATATACCTATGCTGAACAATTCTAGTCTTTTCTTTTTCTGCCAAATATTTCTTAGATTTCTCTTTCAGCATTTCCTTTTCTTTTTAAAAGAATCTATCAACATCAACAATGGCGCCATACACATGACACATAGTCTAGAGCGTGTATAGTCAAATACTAATATCTTTGGACTTGCACTTTGAAGTAGATCACCATCATCAAATGTTTGTCATTCTTTCGAATTCCATTCTTTAGTACTCTTTTATGTAGTAAACATTTTACCTACATTTTTGTTCATCCTTATCATGACAATTTTCATGATCAACTACTATAGATTATAACGGCGAATCGCGAGTATAATGTTGCTCTCCAAAACCTTTTGGAGGATTAGGACGACTAGCATCTCCAACCTTTGTAAATTCTCATCAAATACGAGAACATAAATTTTGCCATATTATACTCTATCATGTTGCAACCAAAACAGTATTTCACATATCACAATATCTTCCACACATGATGGTTTCTGAAACAATTCTTCTAGCTCCTAGATAACCTTGATATTAAAACAATCTTTTAAATATCAAGAATCATGGAGGCAAACATGACACTTTAGATACTAACACTATAATTGTTACTCTTGATTTAATACCAATTATTAAACTTCACGGAGTAAACGGAGTTTGCCGAAAGTTTGCAATAGGACTTTTAAACTTTAGATTGACACTCAAAACAATGCGATACCAGTTCGTAAAGTAACTATCCAGAATTTTATAGTTCTATTATCTCAATTATAACTAAGTGTGAGGTGGTGAACGGATGCCAATGAATACAACAATTATGAAAATTCACTTTGATTTAATTTATGATAAATTGTGTTCAACTTTAATCATATTATTTTTGAACTCCCACTCAAAACAACATCCCTCGAGTCGTTTTGGTGATTGCACAAACCAAATCCACTACACTAAGTCCGATAATCGCAAGATAAGATGTAGTTTCAAAGGCGAACAATCAACATGTTCATCATATCATCCATATGACTCATGTTTTACCTTTCGGTATTTCGTGTTCTGAGGCCATGTTTGTACATGCTAGGCTCATCAAGGTTAACCTTAGTATCTGCATGTGCAAATCTGGCTTGCACCCATTATATGCACATGTAGAATCTATCACACCCGATTATCACGTGATTCTTTGAAACAATGAGTCTTAGCAATGGTGCATACTAATTACGAACAATTTATTACTTGATATTTAGTGAGAGGGATCATCTTATAATGTTGTCGTCGTGATCTAAGCAATACAAGATGCATAAAAAGGATTAACATCACATGCAATTCAGAATATGTGATATGATATGGCCTTTCTTCTTGTGCCTTTGATCTCCATCTCCAAAGCACGAACATGATCTCCATCATCACCAGCGTGGCGTCAAGATCAATGGCACCGCTTCATGGTTGTCTATCACCAACAACAACTACTTGGAACTAAGCTATTACATGATGAATAGATACGCAGGTCTTAACAAATTTAAAGACAACCATTAGGCTCCTACCGGTTGCCATATTACAATAAGTATCATTGCATACATCAAATATAATCATAGTCACATTATGGCCATATCACATCACATAAGATGCCCTGCAAAAACAAGTTAGACGCCTCTAATTTTCTTTGCATGTTTTACGTGGCTTGGGGCTTTAGAATAAGAATCGTTCTTACCTATGAACATGAACCACAACGCTGATATAAGTGTTGTCAAGTGCCCATTGTAAATTGAATCTCAACTATGTTGGGAAAGACAGACACTCGCAAAGCCACTTGTGCAATGCAAGTTGCACGTTGAGCGTGGAGCAAGTCTCATGTGCGATGGCATGTAAGGTTAGCCCGGGCCGCTTCGTCCCACCATACCACAATATGCAAATTACATGACAAGCAAGCGACAAGAAAAGCATCAACGCCCACAAAACCATTGTGTTCTACTCGTGAAACAGATCTATACATAGATTCGGCTCTGATACCACTATAGGGTTCGCTGCATGTAAAACAAAAATATTCCACCACAAGAACACACAAAACCAAGATCTAATCTATGGACAAGCCAAGATCTAATCTACGAGATCAGTGCAACGAGTTTGTAGAGAACTAACCCTCGTAGATCCAAAGCATTTAACGAGATCGGATTCTCGTGGTTGATGTAGTCGATTACTTGCCGATCTCAAGATCGTGTAGACGATCCTTCCGGTAACACATCGCTCATGGAGTCGATGAAGACCTTCATCTCCCTTGTTCCAGCAGGCAGCGGAGGTAGTAGATCCCCTCGGAATCCCAATAGCACGACAGTGTGGTGGTGGTGGAGGGGAGATATTTCTGTAGGGCTTCGTGTCAACACACGGATTTTTAATCCCAGATGCCTGTTATGCCATACATCACAATCCCAGGATTACCATTTTTGCGAGACATAACAGAATTGGATACCATAGTACATCATCCATTACAAACGGTACATAAGTTCTTACACAAATAGGGATCTCATGATCCAGTTCTTAATACAACATCAAGCAGTGGAATACGTAATAATAATGGTAGCGTAGGCGAAGCTCCATCTTCGGGGTCACAGACAATACTGACTATGGGAGATGATCCTAGTTGTCGTAACCTTCCTGGGGTCCATCCTCCAGGTACTCCTCTTCATAGTCTGGCCATGGGAATAGCCAGGGACAAAGCCATGAGTACTCTTTAAGTACTCGCAAACTAGTACTACAGGTAAAGGGGTTTTTAGATAATAGGACACTAGGCTCTAGGGCTGTTTTGCAAAAGCCAGATTTATCTCTACGAAGTTCCAAAGCTAATCACGATTTTATAACTCCTAAATGGGATCTTGTAACTCATGTCACAACCCTGTTGTGGTCAAGTCAAAGTCTCAATTCATCTAGATTATCTAGCATCACACAAAAGGGTCCTATAGATGATCTAGCATCATCTCTAACATTACAAGGTTAAGGCTTGGTTTAATTCTTTTTAGTTTTAGAAAAGTAATTTCTACTCATTGAAAAACTACTTAAGATTTAATATTCTCCAAACCAAACATGGTATCATGTTGACACATGTCATCACCACATATTTTAGTCCATGGAAATATGATTTAAAGTGGTGTCACAATTCAATAAGGTTTTACCCTTTTATTTTAATTAAATAATGTGTCTAGAAATGCCTATGTAGCATTCTTTTATTACTTGAACATTATTTCTATAAGTAAACCTATATATTTTTATATATTATGAAAGGTATGGTTAAATGTGATTTTTGAGAGTTGGAATCAACTCAAAAGCTATTATGGTTTAAATTTGAAAAATGTTTGAATGCAGAAAAGCTTCTGCCTTGTTATTTTTACCAGGGGTGATCTATAGATCCAAATGACTTGAATCCAATGGGCTTGGATTCAGCATTCCCAGACCTTTCTAACAAATTAGTTTCATTCAATTTGGTGCACTGAATCGATCTGAGTTAATTTTTGAAACTGGGTACAGAAGTGTGTTTGAAATAAAATGTGAAAGGTTTAATTCAAATAACTGGGCTGCGGGGAAAAAGTTAACGGACCGGCCTGCTAAGCGTAGCGCTTCCGCGGGCTGCTTAAGTGGCTGTCCCCACATGTCAGTGAGACAGGGAGGTGCGAAGCGGTATGGGACGATGTGGGTCATTCGATCTGATTCTAATCCAACGGCTGGGAGTCATCGTCGACGTTGAGCAACGCCGGCGAGATAGAAACCTAGCATGGCCAGTGGGGGTTGCTGGGGGATCACCGGGGTCCAGGCGAGGGTCGGCGAGGCGGGCGAACAACGAAGTCGATGACGGCGAACTCAGGGGTGGTCGCGGCAGCTCCTGGGGTGGACGAAATTGATGGCGCCCTTCTTATCCAGAGGCGGCGGGCTCCGGTGAAATTCCGGCGATGCGCTGCTCGCCTTGCTCCGGGACTGAGGTGGGGTGGTTCTGGGTGAGAGAGGAGTGGAATGGTGTGAAGAATTCGAGCGGGGGAGTCCTCTATTTATAGTCTCGACGGTGAGACCGAACGGCATGGGCGGGCGACGGTGGCGACATGGCTACGGGCTGCTAGAGGCATGGCCAGTGGTGGCGATCGCTTGGTGGTCTGCTGGCGATGCTCTACGGCTTTAATGCGCTTGTAGGGGTGGTGCGGTTTGGTCTGGAATACGCGACACTCTGCGTGGCAGAGGCGGCGTCTTCGACGGTGAGCGGTGGCTATGCTCACGGGGCGGCGAACGGGGATGTCTGGCGGTTTCCTGGGTCGGTTGTGATCGTGTATGCACGCGGCAAGGGCGGCGCGCGGTCTGTGGGCTCTGGTCGAGGGTGGCGCTCTGGCGCATGCTCGGCATGGTCGCTGGCCATGCGCACGGTGCGTGTGGTCCAGTAGTTGGCAGGGTTCGAGCGCTGGGCAGGGAGTGGCAGTGGACGGTGGGCTGCCTCCCAGACATGTTGTTTTGGCTTGGTGCTTGCTCTGGCTAGCTAGCCATTGTCGGCTGGCAAGGGGGTGCTCGGGTTGGCATGGCATGGAGCAAAGGGTAGGGGCTAGGGTTGGTCCAAGCACTGGTTGGCACTGGGGGAGACAAGGGTGATCAATGGTGAACATTGCTTAGCCTAATTACTGATCCAAACAGTGAAGTTAGGCCAGTTTGATTTGAATCTGCCAAGTGTTCGATGAAATGGCCGCAAGAATTCAAGTTTTGAATTTTGAAAAGATTTTTGGTGGGTGTGCTGGATTGGTGCTGGTGAGTCTGCAGATGCTTGGGTTTTGAAAGTTGAGCTTGTTTGAGTGGTTTTTTAAAAAGTGCGATCTTCCCATATGATAAAGATTCAATTTTGAATTGTCATTTAAACTATGCATTTGAAAGTTTCTGGATGATCACAAAGTGGGCCTTGATACCTTGTTATGAGTACATTCAAGGGGTGCAAAGATCCAGAGAAGTTTCTGTTAGGTTCTGAAAGTTTGAGACAGCCAAAGTAGGCATGGGAGTTAAATTGGTCAAAATGACCATTCCCTTATTTTACTTGTTTTGATTTACTTGTCTTTAGGAAAGGTTTGGGAAATGTTTAGATGATGTTTATTTCACCTAAGCATCCATTTACAAGCAATGGAACACATAAACAAGGTGGTTCAAAAGGATTCAAAATGAAATGCATACACATATGCATGCTTTCATAATTTTATTTAGAAAAGTTTTTGTCAACCCTAATTTTGATTACTTAGAGTTTGATGATCCAAGTTTAGTATTTTTGGGATGTTACAAACCTTCCCCCCTTAAACAAAATCTCGTCCCGAGATTTGAAAAAGGACGAAAAGATTACCTAGGATTTGAAGAGATCGGGAAACTCCGTCCGGCTGTGATCTTCGCGCTCCCAGGTGGCTTCCTCTTCTGTGTGGTTGCTCCACTGAATCTTGAGAAACTTGATGCTCCGGGTTCGGGTAGTTCGAAAAGCTTCTTCCAAAATACGGATGTGTACTTCGGGATAGGTCAGGTCATCATTGATCTCTATGGTCTGGTGGTCGATATTTTTGAACACTTCGGTCTTCTCGGGGACTTGGAGACACTTGCGAAGTAATGAGATATGGAACACATTGTGCACGGCTGACATCTCTTCGGGTAGTTCCAATTGGTATGATACTTCTCCTCGACGGTTCAGAATCTTGAAAGGTCCGATATATCTGGGGGCTAACTTTCCTTTGAGTTGGAAACGCTGCATTCCCTTCAATGGCGACACTTTCAGATAAACAAAATCTCCTATGTTGAAGGCGAGGTCTCTACGTCTCTTTGTCGTAACTCTTTTGTCCAGATTGGGCGGTCTTGAGGTGCTCACGAATCTTGTGAACCTTCTCTTCGCTTCCCGTGGGATGTCGGGTCCAAAAATCGACTCTCCTACTTCCGACCAGTTTAAAGGGTACGACACTTCGTTCCGTACATGAATTCAAATGGGGCGATTTGCAAACTGGCTTGATAACTGTTGTTGTACAAAATTTGTGCAAACGGCAGACAGTCTTCCCACTTGGATGCATTTTCTAACACACATGCTCTAAGCATATCTTCGAGTATTTGATTTACTCCGCTTGTCCATTGGTCTGAGGGTGATACGCGGTGCTGAAATCTAGGCGGGTTCCTAAACCTTCTTGGACTTTCTTCCAGAATCTCGAGGTAAACTGAGTTCCTCGATCCGATACGATGTTCTTGGGGACTCCATGCAAACTAATGATTCTAGCGATGTACAACTCTGCTAGTTTCGAACTCTGATATGTGGTCTTGACGGGCAAGAAATGGGTGACTTTGGACAATCTGTCCACTATGACCCAGATTGAGTCATTTCCCCTACTAGAAGTAGGCAGTCCAGTGATAAAGTCCATTCCTACAGAATCTCATTTCCATTTCGGAATCTACAAGGGTTGCAACAATCCAGCGGGTCTTTGATGTCCTGCCTTGACTCGCTGACAAATATCACACTTGGCGATATAGCTTCCGATTTCTCTCTTCATCTTATGCCACCAAAATTGCTCTTCCAAATCTTGATACATCTTAGTTCCTCCGGGATGGATAGAATAAAGAGTATCATGAGCCTCCTTCAAGATAACTTCTTTCAACTCAGAATCTGCTGGTACACAAAGGCGTCCTTTGTACCACAAAACTCCTTCGTCATCCTCGGTGAATCCAGGTACTTTGCCGGTACCGATACGACGCTTGATTCCGTCAATACTAGCATTTTCCTTCTGCGCCTCTTTAATCTGACTGATGAAAGTGGGCTGGAGTTCTATGCTAGCCAAAAATCCTTCACTTACTAATTCCATTCGAAAATCTTCCATCTCTTTGTGCAAACTTGGTTGCTCCTTCAAAATCATGGAGTTCAAGCGGCACGGTAATCTGCTAAGGGCATCGGCTACCACGTTATTTTACTGTGGTGATAGTGAATGTCCAGGTCGTAATCCTTGATTAGCTCAATCCATCTTCTTTTCCTCATATTCAGCTCCTTCTGAGTGAATATATATTTTAGGCTCTTGTGATCCGTATAGATCTCACAACGGTTTCCCATCAGGTAATGTCTCCATGTTTTCAGGGCTAGAACTACGGCTACGAGTTCGAGGTCATGGGTTGGGTAGTTTTGCTCATGTTGCTTCAGTTGTCGGGATAGATAAGATATAACTTTGCCTTCTTGCATTAGCACACATCCGAGACCGATCTTGGATGCGTCACAATACATCAAGGGCTTCGTGATATCCGGCATGATCAAGATTGGGGCTGAAATCAATCTCCTCTTGAGTTCTTGAAAACTTGCTTCACATTTGTCGGTCCATTCAAACTTCTTGTCCTTCTTCAGCAATTGGGTCATGGGTCTGGCAATACTAGAGAATCCTTCTACAAATTTGCGGTAATATCCCGCCAATCCGATAAATGCACAAACTTGGGTTTGAGTGGTTGGGGCTTGCCAATCTTCTACATCTTTCACTTTGGCAGGGTCAACGGCAATTCCTCCGGCTGATACAGTGTGACCGAGGAATCCTACCTCCTGTAACCAGAATTCACATTTGCTAAACTTTGCATACAACTGATGCTCTCTAAGGGTTCCAAGAATGGTCCTTAGGTGTAGCTCATGTTCTTCTTCTGATTTGGAATAAATCAGAATGTCATCGATGAAAACAACGACAAACTTATCCAGGAAGTCCATAAAAATCTGATTCATGAGGTTCATGAAATAAGCGGGGGCATTGGTTAGTCCAAAAGACATGACAGTATACTCGTATAATCCATATCTGGTGGTAAAGGCAGTCTTTAGAATATCCTCTGCATGAATCTTGAGTTGATGATAACCAGTTCTAAGATCAATCTTAGAAAACACTTTGGCACCGGTCAACTGATCAAACAAATCTTCTATCTTGGGCAAGGGGTATTTGTTCTTGATGGTGACATCATATAATCCGTACATAAACGGTTACCTCCATCCTTCTTGTCTACAAACAAGACAGGTGATCTCCAAGGTGACGCACTTGGTTGAATTAATCCAATTTCCAACATGGAATCCAGTTGCTTCTTCAATTCTGCTAGCTCTGATGGGTTCATACTATATGGTCTCTGGGCTATGGGTCCTGTTTCGGGAATTAGTTTGATGATAAACTCGATATCCCTATCTGGGGGCATGCCGGGCAAAACATCTAGAAATACATCGGGGTATTCACAGACTATCTAGACTTGGTCAATGGTAGGTTGGGCTATACTCTTGTTGCATTTGAATTGGCGAGGTAAGGTTTCAGATATATGCTCGACTGATATTCCGGCGGTACTGGTCATGGTTATGGCTTTGTTGGCATAGTCAATCAATCCTTTATGTTTGGACATCCAATCCATTCGTAGTACTACTTCCAAACCTTTAGTTTCGAGTACTATCAGATTTGCATAAAAATCTATGCCATGGATTCGGATAGGGACGGCTTTGCAAATTTGCCTAGCCTTAGTGGTTGATCCGGGAATTTGAAAAATCATTACATGCTTCAGTTTGGTTGGTTGAATCTTACTAGTGCATGCAAATTCTTCGGTGACAAATGAATGCGATGCACCAGAGTCAAAAAACACTCTTGCAAGTATTGAATTAACAGAAAACATACCCAGCACGACGTCTGGCGCTTCCTGAGCTTCTTCAGCATGCATGACAAAAAGACGGCCATTGCGGTTGAGTGAATTCCTAGGGCAAATCTTCTTCCGGCCTGAACACGACGCTGCTGCTGAGCTGGGGCATTGGCATTGGGGGCGGTAGCATTCTTCTTGTTTGGGCACTCGTTGGAATAGTGGCCTTTATTTCCACAGTCATAACAAGTCACTTGCGACTTGTCCTTGGCTGCGACAGGCACCGCATTGCTTCCAGTCCTAGGGGCAGTGTTGGTGTTGGCGGTAGCATTGTTGTTGTTGAACTTGGGTGGGGCACGGTTGAAATTGCTAGAGTTGCCGGGGTTGTTGTGATTTCCTCCGGGTCTAGGGTTTCCACGGTTGGGATAGGTCGGACGGTTCATCGGGGGTCTGTTGGTTCTTGGGGCAAATCCTGGAGATGGGTTGGGGCGATACTTTGGGGTCTGATGGGTTCCTGGTTGATGCAGCATGCGACGCTTGCGGTTCTCATTGGCTTGGTTGATCTTTCCTTCCATCTGGATAGCCGAGTCCACAAGGGCTTCAATATCAGCAAAGGGGATATTGACTAACACTGTCTGCATTTCGTCATGCAGACCATTCATGCATCTTTCTTTCTTCTTGGCTTCCGTGTCAATCTCATCCGGGGAATACCTAGCTAATGACAAAAATTTGTCACGGTATTCCACTACAGTCATCCTTCCCTGCTTCAGCTCTCTGAACTCGTCTCTCATTCTCTTGATCAAACCTGGTGGCACATGGGTTCTGCTAAACTTGACCTTGAATTCCTCCCAGGTCATCATCTGGCCTTTGGTCATTGCGCGAACACTGTTCCACCATGCCTTGGCATCTCCGACTAGATAGTGGGTGGCGAACAGAACTTTCTCGTTGGCTTACACTCCGGCGACTTCTAGGTTATTTTCCATGGTTTGCAGCCAATCATCGGCGTATAGGGGCTCTTCGGACTTAGTGAAAACAGGTGGGTTGGTATTCTGGAAATTCTTGAGTTTAGATCCATGGTTGTCCTGATTTCCGTGGCCTTGGTTGTTGTGGGCAAGCTGGGCTATCTGCTGAAGGGTGGCTAGGTTGGCTTGACGTTCCGCTCTTTCAGCTTCACGGTCAGAAGTCAACATTTGCAGAATCTGCAACATCGGGTCCAGGGATGAACCACTTCCTCCACGTGGCATCTGAAGATTGAGATAGATCATGAGAAAAGAGGGAAATTTCTAAAGTTTTGGGTCTTTGAAATTTTTATAAAGTTTGACTCAGATTTTCTAGCAACTTGCTTTTTCATTCATTCATTCATAGCACTCAGTACAACACACACCACAACAAATAAAAATAGATGGTTTTAAGAACCATGCTGAAAACTACGATACATTGGGACCGAATACTACTCACTACGCTAGTGCTCAAGTGCTACTACTCGTCGGAATCTATGGCCTCATCATCCTCATCGTCATCGATGAAGGCGAAATCGTCCTCATCGGTGAAGAAGTCCATAGCTTGATCCTCCAGAAAATCATCGTCATCGCTGAGATAGGAGTAGGGGTCTCCACGAAGATCCTCTCCGACATTCTCCGTTTCCTCCAACTGCATGTCTCTCTCGTGGATGGTATCCTCCAAAGATGAGATGCGGTGGCGAAGACGGGCAATGATGCGCTCCTTCTTGTTGAGCTGACGGCGGCGAGACTTGCGATCCTTTGCTAGCATGGCGATGGTTTGGTCCTTCGTCTTGATGATGGAAGACTTGTGGTTGGAGTAGTCACGGTAGTTATCCAACTCTTGCTGACGATCGTACATCATGAAGCTAAGGTGGTCCAATTGAGTCTTTAGTTCGGGGTGGTATGGGGCTTCCAGGGGTTGTCCATTTGCATCACGCCTTGGGCAAAACTCAAAGCGAGTTCCCTTGATCTGATTGATGCTCTGCCCACACAGACGGGAAAGAGCTTCCTGCATTGCCCTGGCAAGTCCATCGATCCATTTGTTCTCTCTTAAGGTAAATTGAATTCCCTCGGCAGTGGGAGGTTCAATCTTTCCTCTGATACTTGCAACAATTAGCCACTGCAGATCTTCTCCTCCTTGATCATTGAGCTGAGCTCCGAAGAAATCGGGGTGCGGATGCTCCAGAAGTTCCGAAAGCTGGTCCAAATCCCTCTCAAAGATAAGGTCTCCTCCATTCCCCAACTAATAAAACGTGCTGTACTTCACGTCCATCTATAAGAATAGAGGATGAGTAGGTTAGCAGAGTGATCAAGTGTGTCAAAATTTTAGGTATTTTGCAAGGGTTTTTGAGGAACATGAATTTTTATGAAAGAATCAAAGGGATAAGAATGAGAATAAGCTTTTGTAAATATTTGTTTTCTTTGGTTTTGAAACTAAGTTTTTGATTCAAACGTCCAGTCTAACTAGGGTCTCCTATGGTCAGGATGGCTCTGATACCAACTTGTCAACATCCGGATTTTTAATCCCAGATGCCTGTTATGCCATACATCGCAATCCCAGGATTACCATTTTTGCGAGACATAACAGAATTGGATACCATAGTACATCATCCATTACAAATGGTATATAAGTTCTTACACAAATAGGGATCTCATGATCCAATTCTTAATACAACATCAAGCAGCGGAATACGTAATAATAACGATAGCGTAGGCGAAGCTCCATCTTCAGGGTCACATGCAATGCTGACGATGGGAGATGATCCTAGTTGTCATAACCTTCCTGGGGTCCATCCTCCAGGTACTCCTCTTCATAGTCTGGCCATGGGAATAGACAGGGACAAATCCATGAGTACTCTTTAAGTACTCGCAAACTAGTACTACAGGTAAAGGGGTTTTTGGATAATAGGACACTAGGCTCTAGGGCTGTTTTGCAAAAGCCAGATTTATCTCTACGAAGTTCCAAAGCTAATCACGATTTTATAACTCCTAAGTGGGATCTTGTAACTCATGTCACAACCCTGTTGTGGTCAAGTCAAAGTCTCAATTCATTTCACAAGTCATTTTGAAAAGTCTGACGGGGGAACAGTATGGCCACTCCAACTGTCCATAACCGCGGACGCGGCTATTCCAATAGTTTGACACTCTGTAGAGATTGTACACTTTCACCACAACTTTCGATACATCTGTCAGGAACTAATCCTGAATTCACCATACTCAGTATGCAGATAATCAATCCTAACCTTTCAATTACACGCCCTAGTATAAGCACCTCTCCTGTGAGTTTGGCCTCCCAACCATGACCAACTGTCATCTTGGTACCGCATTGTGGACAATCTTCACAAGGTAGCCTCAGCTCAGACCTTGGCCGTGAGGGAACTAATACTAAGGTATATACGTTTCCAGTCAAGCCCTACCCAATCTTCGGGTATTGTGGTTGTACGATAAAATTGGAATGGTATCGCATCCAGACAACCATCATTTTTATAAAGGGCTAAGGCTCATGCCTCAACATTTTCATCACCAAAACCATCATTTTGTTCGGAAACACATGTCCAAAACATTTCAATAGAATGATCCATCATTCCAAGGTTTTCATAACCAGTTTTCCACCAAGTATTCCCATCTAAAAGTTGATCAAGTTTTATTCTTAGCACTAGCATCTATGAGTGGGGGTAAGTACTAATGAGGGGTGGTGGACTAGTGGAGTTTCAACTATGTACAACCTTATGTCTTAGGCTGATATCAAGATTTCTAACTTAGGCCAAATTTTATGCTCTTTATGCAACCTTCACAAATCTTTCTAGTATCTACTAATTTCTTAAGTAAACTCTAAGTAAGAGCTTTGATAAAGAAATAAAGTAAGAAGCTTGCAAGTAAAACTAGGATTGGTTTATCAAGTGGATATGATCACATATGCTTAAGGCATATACTGGGCATAGTAACAAATAGTGGTTTGTGGCATCAGTAGGGTATCTTGCAAGGGTTAGCTTGCATTGGTCCACTTAGATAATAAAGCTTGCAAGTATTGGCTTGCATAGTTATAGTATCAGCTTGCCTTGTGCAGAGCAGTGGTTGAAGTTCTCCTCGCCTTCTTCTTCGTAGAATCCTCCTTCCTCCTCGTATCCTTGGTCGGTACTAGCGTCTATGAATCAATACGAGGTACACAATCACCAAACAATACTTAAATACTTGCAATCATCACACAAAAGGGTCCTATAGATGATCTAGCATCATCTCTAACATTACAAGGTTAAGGCTTGGTTTAATTCTTTTTATTTTTAGAAAAGTAATTTCTACTCATTGAAAAACTACTTAAGATTTAATATTCTCCAAACTAAACATGGGATCATGTTGACACATGTCATAACCACATATTTTAGTCCATGGGAATATGATTTAAAGTGGTGTCACAATTTAATAAGGTTTTACCCTTTTATTTTAATTAAATAATGTGTCTAGAAATGCCTATGTAGCATTCTTTTATTACTTGAACATTATTTCTGTAAGTAAACCTATATATTTTTATATATTCTGAAAGGTATGGTTAAATATAATTTTTGAGAGTTGGAATCAACTCAAAAGCTATTATTGTTTAAATTTGAAAAATGTTTGAATGCAGAAAAGCTTCTGCCTTGTTATTTTTACCAGGGGTGATCTATAGATCCAAATGACTTGAATCCAACGGGCTTGGATTCAGCATTCCCGGACCTTTCTAAGAAAATTAGTTTCATTCAATTTGGTGCAATGAATCGATTTGGGTTGATTTTTGAAACTGGGTACAGAAGTGTGTTTGAAATAAAATGGAAAAAGTTTAATTCAAATAACTGGGCTGCGCGGGAAAAGTTAACGGGCCAGCCTGCTAAGCGTAGCGCTTCCGCGGGCTGCTTAAGTGGCTGTCCCAACACGTCAGTGAGACAGGGGGGTGCGAAGTGGTATGGGACGATGTGGGTTGTTCGATCTGATTCTAATCCAACGGCTGGGAGTCATCATCGATGTTGAGCAACGCCGACGAGATAGAAACCTAGCGCGGCCAGTGGGGGTTGCTGGGGGCTCACCGGGGTGCAGACAAGGGTCGGCGAGGCGGGCGAATGATGAAGTCGACAATGGCGAACTCAGGGGTGGTCGCGGCAGCTCCTGGGGTGGACGAAATCGATGGTGCCCTTCTTCTCCAGAGGCGGCGGGCTCTAGTGAAATTCCGGCGATGCGCTGCTCGCCTTGCTCCGGGACTGAGGTGGGGTGGTTCTGGGTGAGAGAGGATTGGAATGGTGTGAATAATTCGAGCGTGGGAGTCCTCTATTTATAGTCTCGACGGTGAGACCGAACGGCATGGGCGGGCGACGGTGGCGACATGGCTACGGGATGCTAGAGGCATGGCTGGCGGTGGCGATCGCTTGGTGATCTGCTGGCGATTCTCTACGACTTTAATGCGCTTGTAGGGGCGATGTGGTTTGGTCTGGAACACGCGATGCTCTGCGTGGCAGAGGCGGCGTCTTCGACGGTGAGCGGTGGCTGTGCGTCACAGGGCGACGAACGGGGATGTCTGGCGGTTTCCTGGGTCGGTTGTGATCGTGTATGCACGCGGCGAGGGCGGCGCGCGGTCTGTGGGCTCTGGTCGAGGGTGGCGCTCTGGCGCATGCTCGGCATGGTCGCTGGCGGTCTGGGCGCGGTCCGTGCGTGTGGTCCAGTGGCTGGCAGGGTTCGAGCGCTGGACAGGGAGTGGCGGTGGACGGTGGGCTGCCTCCCAGACATGTTGTTTTGGCTTGGTGCTTGCTCTGGCTAGCTAGCCATTGTCGGCTGGCAAGGGGGTGCTCGGGTTGGCATGGCATGGAGCAAAGGGTAGGGGCTAGGGTTGGTCCAAGCACTGGTTGGCACTGGGGGAGACAAGGGTGATCAATGGTGAACATTGCTTAGCCCAATTACTGCTCCAAACAGTGAAGTTAGGCCAGTTTGATTTGAATCTGCCAAGTGTTTGATGAAATGGCCGCAAGAATTCAAGTTTTGAATTTTGAAAAAAATTTGGTGGGTGTGCTAGATTGATGCTGGTGAGTCTGCAGATGCTTGGGTTTTGAAAGTTGAGCTTGTTTGAGTGGTTTTTGAAAAAGTGTGATCTTGCCATATGATAAAGATTCAATTTTGAATTGTCATTTAAACTATGCATTTGAAAGTTTATGGATGATCACAAAGTGGTCCTTGATACCTTGTTATGAGTACATTCAAGGGGTGCAAAGATCCAGATAAGTTTCTATTAGGTTCTGAAAGTTTGAGACAGCCAAAGTAGGCATGGGAGTTAAATTGGTCAAAATGACCATTCCCTTATTTTACTTGTTTTGATTTACTTGTCTTTAGGAAAGGTTTGGGAAATGTTTAGATGATGTTTATTTCACCTAAGCATCCATTTACAAGCAATGGAACACATAAACAAGGTGGTTCAAAAGAATTCAAAATGAAATGCATACACATATGCATCCTTTCATAATTTTATTTAGAAAAGTTTTTGTTAACCCTAATTTTGATTACTTAGAGTTTGATGATCCAAGTTTAGTATTTTTGGGATGTTACACTTCGCCTAAGCCGGAGCAGGACGATGGACGAGAGAGAAGAGAGGCGGCGACTAGGGTTAGGAGCTAAGGGACAAGGGGTGTGGGGGGTGCACCCCCACCCCTCATTATATAGGTGGGATGCGGCCGGCTAAGGGTTCCCATCCCAGGTCGTGTCCCTCCCTAACTCGGCCACCAAGGGGATAGTTGTAACCTTTCCCACCAAGTCTTCCCTCTTACCAAAAACTAGAGTTTGACTTCTCAAACTAGGATTTGACTATTCAAACTAGGGTTTGACCCTTTTACTAGTGTTGGCTGAATTGGCCCTTTAGGGTTTGGTGTGGCTAGCCCCTAGGGCATGCCACTGTCCAAGTGACCCCCTCACGGGGTGGTGGAACCACTGGTGGTCTCTCTAGAACATTCTAGAAGTATCTAGTCAAAAACTGAAACTTTTCCCGAAACACGGAAAACCACTTTCCTTATATGAATCTTATTCTCCGGACCATTCCGGATCTCCTCGTGATGTCCTGGATCCAATCCAAGACTTTAAAAAACATTCGGTCTCCAACTTGTACTGTGATGTGACATCCCTTGTGACCTTGTCACATGCTTGCAAGCCAATTGGATGACACTCCACCGAGAGGGCCCAGAGTATATCTATCCATCATATGGATGGACAAATCCCACTCTTGATCCATGCGCTTTAATCCATACTTTCAGGATACCTAATGCCACCTTTATAACCACCCAGTTATGAATTGATGTTTGATGTCATCAAAGCATTCATCCGGTGATGGTGATTAACATGATCTCATGGTCAAAGGATTATGTTACTATGTATTTAAAAGATTTGTAGCAAATGAACTTTAATGACTCGATTTTATGCTATGATTACTATGGGTGTGTGTCCATCACATCATTCTTCTAATGATAGAACCTTGTTATTAATAACATCCAATGTCCATGATCAGGAAACCATGATCATCTATTAATCATCAAACTAGTTTAACAAGAGGCTTACTAGGAATTCTTTTATGTTTACAAAACACATAAGTATTAATGTTTTCGGTTAATACAATTATAGCATGGGATGTAAACATTTATCATAAACATGAATCTATGATAATAACCACTTTATTATTGCCTCTTGGGCATATATCTAACACTAGGAGCCTTGAATATTTTTTGTATATTTGGCTAGGATCACTAAAATTGAAAACAAAGCAATTTGGGGTAATTTTTTTTGCTCCAACAACCTTTATATAAGTGGTTTCCTAGAAAATTTAGAGGATCTCTAGAAGACTCCTTATCCCGTGATCCTTTAAAACACGAATAAGGGTTGTAGCATGGAGTTTGCCAGGCCCGGGGACACATCGGGGACGAAGGCACGTGCCGGTTGAAAGGGAATGTATGCCTCCATGTGTGGTTTTGGTAATTAATGACAATCTGTATGGACTAATGTGTGATTTTATTTTCACTTGTAGATTTTATCCATTGGCATCTCTTGGGCCATGTGTTGGCTTCAAGGTTGAAAGCTGAAGAATTGAAGAAGAAGCAATGTCCAAGGGCTTTGGGCCTATAGGAATCTTATTGATGAAAGAATAAGATTGGAGGTTGTATCAAGATAGATCAACACTCAAGAAGGAATGAAGAAGTGTAATCTTGAGATGCACCATCTCTAGAAGATCTCATGCTTGAAGCTCGCCATCCTCGGTGATCATAGATTGATGAAGACAAGTTCAAGGAAGAGGTATCCCTTGATGTATGGGGGAGAAATCCGTAAGACTTCATCAAGAAATGGTGGAATGCTTAAGGCAAAGGTATGATCTTGATAGGTTTTCTGTTTTTCCGGTCTCATGTTGTTAGTTGGGAGATCGTGTTTAGGATAGATAGCCATACTATCAAGAGGAGCTCTCGAGTGAGTCACTCGATCACGTCTTTCGGTGAGAAGTAAAACTTTGCATTCCTGCATCATATTTCTTGGTTGTTGTTTGAAAATTTCCATTTGAGGATCTATGGCTTGTGGGTATATTCATAACAAGCTCTAGTTCATCAAAAACAAATTTCCCTTGTATACCCTTTTGCATTTTTGATCTTACGGGTTTTCCGACTACACACCTTGGGAGGTATTTCACATATTCATACTTGATATTTTCTCCCTTGGTGGCATCCAATATTTACACCTTTTTCTTGGATTATCTTTCCAACAAAATAGGTGTCATCCCAATCAGAGTTTCCAAGATCAACTTCTTATGTTTTGGGTTTTGGAGATTTTACCAGTTCATTGCTTCTAGAGAGGTCATACCTTATCAATTTGGTTTTATCCTCCAATGTTTTACTATGATGTTTCTTTGTATAACTCTTTTATAGCTTATTGTTCTCGTCAAAACGAGCCCAAGGTCATAAAAACAGAGTCCAAAATCAAAACTTATTGAAGTTTTCGTGCAATGTTTTCCAGCGTTTTTGCTTGAGCGGAAGTTCTGGCCCAACTTCCGACCTACTTCCATTGAAGGCTGGTTTGTGTTCAATAACTTGTGTTTCTATTTACCGAAAGTTCCACTGATTCATCGGAAGTTCTGGTGGCGCGTGAAACTGACCCAAACAAGCAGATTTCTCTTGCCCAATTTAAGGGCCCCCTCTTCCCTAATGTTTCCCCAACTTTTGAGCCCATTTTTGCTAGCTCTTCCACTCTCTCTCCTCCATTGTTGACCTTCAAAAGCTTTCCCTCTTCCTCCCATGATTCTTCCATATCTTTGAGGGATTTCTGAGAGGAGATATAGATCTACAACCCGATCAAACCAAATCCCTTATTTGTGAAGGAATCCTTGGGATCTATATCTTGGAGAGTTTTGTGTTCTCCTCTTGTGTTCTTCCCCCTTATTCCTCCAATAGCTTTTGTAGCTTTGATAGAATTTGGGAGTAAAGGACTTGCCCTTGCATTTGGTGCATATGTTTGAGTTCTTCTTGAAGATTCAGCGGGTTCAAGCTTGTGGGCTTGGTTTCTTGGACCCTAGAGGGTTGGGTGGTTGTGGTGTGATACTCTTAGGGCCTCCAATTGAGTTGTGGAGATTCCTCAAGCTATAGTCCTTTGTGGTGATTGTTGGGAGCCTCAAATTGAGTTGTGGAGATAGCCACAACCTTGTACGGGTTCGGAGACCGCCCTCAAGTTCCCTTAGTGGATCGTGAGTAGGACTTTGTAGTGAGCTCACAAGAGAATAGGGTGAGCCTGTTGTGGCGCCTGTGAGTTGCGTGTCTTCGTATCTTGGGGTGAGGCCTTGTGTGGCGTTGGGTGAGCATAGAGCCATACCACCTCAAGGTGAGCCATTTGTGGCATTCATAGAGCATTGTGCCATCGCACCTATGTAACACCCTGGTCTCTCTGGACCAGCAACTGTCACTCCTGGCAGCCATAGTTTTAAAAAACCGGACCGGTTCACTGGTTAAATTGAAAAACCAGAACCCGAGGCCTCAAGGGTTTTTAAGTGCACTACACCAGCCAACTAACAAACTAGCAAAAACTAGACAAAAAGCGACCGAACCAGTAGTTTAGTGGAAAACCGGTCGGTGGTCCGACCAATAGAAAACCGCCCATAGAAGAAAATATCGCGCAACACTAGTCTTTTCTGTGCACTTTGTCCTCACTCATGCGCATCCAGTACCCACTTCCCGGTCGGTCACCCATCCTCAAATGTCTCTAGGCCAAGCACGCTTACCTCAGAGTACTTTCCAGATGAGCTTCTGTAAAATAAGTTGCAACTTGTTGGTATGGGTATACTATCGATCCTATTAAGCCATGCGCTAGCGTATCACATATAACCACTCTTAGAATATCGACGCCCTCGTCGATCAACCACAAGCCAGCAATGTACCCTCTTGGCACACGTCTCTACGTCCAGTACCGGCACATGTGCCATGTCGTGTCCACTCTAGGACACACGAGCCATGCTCCATATGTCCGCCACTGACCTGCACACACTCGTTGATGACCCACAAGTATAGGGGATCGCAACAGTCTTCGAGGGTAGTATTACCCAATTTATTGATTCGACACAAGGGGAGACAAAGAATACTTATAAGCCTTAACAACTGAGTTGTCAATTCAGCTGCACCCGGAAATAGTTCTTGCTCACAGAAGTTTATCAGTAGCAACAGTTTGTAGTAGCAAACAACAAAGCAACAACAGCAGTAAAATAGGAGCAATAGTCACAGTAGTGGCAAACAGTAGGATATGAGCGTGGTAGGAATAGGGATGGATGGACGGGCGTTGCATGGATGAGTCTAAACATGTAACTTCAAGATATAGGGCAATTGCAGATAAATAAGAAAAAGCATACAAGTACTAAACAATCATAGGCATGTGCTCCATATATAGTCATGCGTGCTCGCAATGAGAACTTGCACAACATCTTTTGTCCTGCCAGCTCGTTGCAGCGGAGCCTCAAGGGAACTACTGGCAATTAAGGTTCTCCTTTTAATAGAGCACCAACGCAAAGCATTAACACTCCATGAACACATGTGATCCTCACATCACAGCCATCCCCTTAGGTTCTCCCAATTTCTGTCACTTCGAGGCCTTTGGATCCGAACAATGATATGTGTACACAACTTGCAGATAAGATCACAAACAATACTATCATAATGATTCAATAATAAGTTCAGATCTAAGATCATGGCACTCAGACCCTAGTGACAAGCATTAAGCACAAAAAGTTGCAATAAAGTCAAATAGCACTAATAGAGATACTAGGCACCATGCCCTAACAATCTTATTCGATTACATGATAGAACTCATCCAATCCCTACCATCCCCATAGCCTACAGCGGGGGATTACTCACTCATGGATGAGGGAAACATGGATGGTTGATGGAGAGGCATTGGTGATGACGATGGCGATGATCCTCTCCAAATTCCCCGTCCTGGCAGGTGCCGTAACGAGTTCCGGTTCAATCGCGGTTTCGGTGGTGGCGGCGAATGTAACTCTTTTTCGAAAACATCGACCCCCCTTAGTTTTTAGGTCAAGAGGCATCTTATAGGCGAAGAGGGAGGCCGAGGGGGTGCCTGAGGTGGCCGCACCCCCTAGGTGTGGGCTGGGCCCACCCGCGCGGTAGGGGGTGTGGCCCCCCAAGGCTCCACTCCGTCTTGTATTCTGGCTCCGTGGATCTTCTGGTGAAATAGGATTTTTGGCATATTTTCCGGGATTTTTCCTGATAGTTGATTTTCTGCACAAAAACTAGACACCAAGGTAATTCTGGTGAAAACAGCGTCAATCTGTGTTAGTTGTATCCAAATCACACAAGTTTAGAGGAGAAACAATAGCAAAAGTGTCCGGGAAAGTAGATACATTTTGGACGTATCAACTCCCCCAAGCTTAGCTTATTTCTTGTCCTCAAGCAATTCAGTTGAAAACTGAGTGCGATAAAAGAACTTTCACGAACACATTTGCTTCATATGATGTATATATTCTCAGCACATGAGTAGATACTTAAACCATTCATAATAAAGAGTATGCAACTAAGTATATCAATAGTCATTGCAAGCTATGAAGAGAAACCAACTCAATAATAATAAGTAGCATAAAACATAAACATAAGCAACATTGTAATGCTCATAATAAGGTATGATAGAGTGGTATCTCGCTTTCCTTTGTTTGTAGAGCAAAAGATAAATGCCAATGCACCTCTGAAGTTCAAGTGAAGACTATAAGTAAAGATATCAGGGATACAAGCATCAAAGTCATGACATAATTAACCAAGTTTTGAGACAAACACAAAAATGACAATTATGCTCTCAAGAAGGTGTTCATAGAATAAGTGGTGACTCAACAAGGAAGTGAAAAGGTTTTCAAAAGTTTGAAGGGCTTCCAAATGCTGAAAGTAAGGTACTCATTAGCTTTGAGCTCTTATTGCCCCTATCATAGGCATCTTTATATGATTAAGGTGAAAGTGAGGTCCAATCTGAGTTATATGCTTGAAAGACCATAAACTGGAAATCCCAAGTCCCTTGAGTACGAGGGCTGCTCCTCATGCTACTCAACTTTAGTTACCTGTAAGTTCTTGCCATTGTAAATACATGCATATCATAGAGAACCGCCAACGGGGCACCCCTTGCACATGACACAGGAGCTATCCCATAATCAAAATGACAAGGCAAGCAGACAATGAGCATCTCAGCGAACTTTTTTTTTTTTGCTATTTGCATAGGTTTTTATTGAGGATGCTTCACCGATTGCTCATTATGGTTATGCTGCAAGTTTCCACCATGATTAGGCATGCCTTAGGCTAGCGGCTCAGGCGTTTCTCTAACACATATATATATAACTCCATGAACTCACAAGCTCTCCTTTTATTTCACACCGATGATATCCGCAAACAAAAGAGCATGGTATCAACTGGATATGTATCCATAAGTGTTGAAAGCGTTCCTCATGACAAGACGGTTCTTTTAACTCCTAGCCTATAATTTGCAAGCATATAACTTTCATGGACAGTCACGATGGTTCAGGTTTATTAAGTATAAGGAATAAAGTGTGCCATCAAGTTTGTGAGAGCTTTACTAACTGACTTTCTCAAAACAGTAAAACATTTTATCTAGAAGAAAACAAGTCATAATGAATATGCACGGAATTAGCAAATGATGCTAGTAGGTAGGTATGGTGGACACTGTTGGCAATATTGGTTTTCGGGAGTTGGATGCACAATTAGAGCTCATACTCAGTGCAAGTTGTCATGGGAATGACCACGGCAAATGCTGCAATCGGCAGCGAGTAGTAGAACATGGGGCAAGGGCGGCCAGCCATCTGCGATGCGAGATGAGGGCGGAGACACAAGGATTTACCCAGGTTCGCCCCCCGAAGGGTAAAGACCTACTCCTGGTATATTGTATTATGGTGGAAGTACAATGGGCGATCTCGGCGGCTAGGCGGCGAGTCGCTTGGGTGGATGATGGAACGTATCCTCTACTCGCCCTTTAGGGAGGTTTATATAGACTCACCCCCTTTAGGGTTTACAGATCTCAATCGAATCAGTTAAGGTTTTAGCAATCGTTTAACCTAATCCGACTGGGCCTATCTACGCTTTCGGGCCTTCAGCTTCTAGTCGCTTGAGCCCACGCCAGGTCATGATCCAGTCGCCGTTACTACAGGCCCACTCGCAGGTGCCTAGGCCAGTCGGAATCGTCCTCCTGGGTATACCCCGGTAAGCATATCCCCATCAGTAGTCCCCGAGGCCGCCGTTGATTGGTCGCAGGTGGTCACTGGCAGTCGGCGTATACGGCTCCAATGCGGGCGCCCAGTCGAATCGGCGGCGGACTCCTGAGTAAAGGAAAAACCAGTTATACTAGTCGCACTAACGGCGACTGATTTAGTCGCTGCTCGGAGAACGGGTCGGCGAATATTCAGTCACTGTTGTAGTGATCGGGTCGGCGAATTAGCAAGTCACGCAGAGCGACGAGTCGAGTGGATGAAGTTGGACTGTCAAGTGGGGTCAAAACTAGCCGTTGGGGTAATCCAACGGTAACTTTTGGCGTAATCACCGCGGAGTAACGGCTCCCAAAATTGGCGGGTAACAACCGCAATATAAGGGGAATGACGGGCGAGCGGGGAAACATTCCTTCATCTTTCCTCCGACCTCGCCCATCTCCATTTCTGCTCCGCATCGCGATCCAACCGATCCAGAGAGCCCCGACCTCCGCAAATCTTCCAACCAATGGCCCCCTCCACCGAACCATGGGGCCGATCCAAGTGCACCAGGGCGCTATTGGCGCTGCTCAAGAGGCGGATCCTGCCGGCCGCAGGTGGCGCATCCCAGCGGCCCGAGAGGTGACTCGGACCAGCGAGGAGAATTGTTGCTTCCCCAGCCACCTGGAGCGGGGGCTGGGGTTTCCCACTTCTCTATTCTTCTGGCGGTTCTGCACCTTCTACGGGATCCAGCCGTCGGACCTGGGCCCGCACAGCATTGAGCAGCTTGCCATTTTCATGGTGTTCTGCGAGTGCTATCTGGGCTGCAGGCCCTACTTCCCCCTGTGGCAAGATCTATTCCATGGGAGGATTAGTCGCGAAGAATCAGTCGGCCCAATGCTGACAGCGGGTGGCCTGACGTTTCAACTGAAGTCGAAGGCGTCCTTCTTCGACCTGATGTTGCCGGCCAAGGCGGCAAGTGATTGGAAGAAATCCTGGTTCTATGTCACCGAGGCGAATCCAGATGGCGAGGTGGCGCTTCCAAGGTACTCCGCCAACATGCCTGAACCACGTCGGCTCCAAGCCGGCAAGCTCCCGCTGAACCAGCGGATGGTTGTCGACGAAATGTTGCAAACCATCCGCGGCCTGAAGAAGAAGGGCCTTCAAACCATCAATCTTTACAACTGCTGGCTCGGGTGGCGGCTCGTGCCTTTGGCCCGCCGCGACCATTATATGTACGAGTACGCGGGTAGGGACGACCCGACAAAATCCTGCCTCGTCGAATGGAAGCTCGAGGACTATATCCTGGCTCTGAAGAAGATCACCCAGGCGGCGTACCTGGACGCGAAGGCTGGGGTCTCCCCCTATACCGCAAGGCGCCCAGCTCCGACGGTAAGTCGCTATTTTTGTCGTCATTCGCAATCGCAGATGATGCAGTCGCGGTTATGCTGACGTTGTTTCATCTTTATTGTAGTTGTTCCAAGTGGTGGAAGGATGGCTCCCACCCGCGGATGACAAAAACTCGAGCTCGTCCGTTCGGGATGGGAGCGAGTCGCCACCCGCCAGAGACGACGCCGGGAGCGACGCGGGTGATGACGACGATGATGACAAAGACGAGCCCGTGGAAGACGCCGCTTCGATGGTTCGCAAAACTCGCGGACAGCATCAGCGCGAGCTCGAGGCGAGTAAGAGCCTCGAACGTCATGACGACGATGACGATGAGCTCCCCGAGCACACCTCGCGTCGTGAAGCTAGGCTGTCGAAGAAGAATAAGGAAGTGAAGGCTCCGCCAAGGAGGAAGACGAAGCCGGCAAAGCAGGCGTCTCCGCCTCGCTCTGCGACTAGTTCTGACGCCAGCAGCTCAGCTAAGGGTGAAGCGGCATAGCCGACGGCAACACCGGAATTCGCTGCCCTCCTTGATGAGGTACCTCTGGCCTCGCTTCCACCCCCGTTCGCCCCGGTTTCTAGGTTGGGGGCTTTTCCAGCCGCAGCGGCTTCGCCTCCCAGGAGAGTTCCCGCAGACGTCGTCACAGAAGCTCCTGCCGCGGCCTCGTCTTCGAAGAGGCCCTCCATGTCTTGGGCACACGACGTGCTCGAGATGGGCCTCAGTCGGAAGCTGGGTCCCGAGCTGGAGAAGCCGGACAGCATCCGCACGGGACTGCGGTTCATACCAGTCGCCAAGTAAGTTTCGTTCATCTGCCTGCCTTCTGTTGTACTCGGACAAGTTTGCTCATATCGTTGTTTCACAGGACTGGAGTTAAGAAGATCAGCCACCCTTCCGTGGCCAAGGTGCCGCCAGTCGTTGCCGAGGAGGACCCCTCACGGAAGAGGAAGGCTGATGAGGTCGCTGCCCCCATAGACAGTGCTAAGAAGGCCAAGGGCGACGATGTCGTCATGGTCTCTGACGACACGACGGTTGCTCCGAGTGATCCTCCGACTGCCACGAAGGTGGCCTTGAAGACCAAGGAGGATGTTTCCTCGCCTGGAATGGCCGAGCTGGCTCCTATTGGTGCTGGAGCATCCGCCGCGACCTTCCCCCGCTTTATGGCCAAAGCGGCTACAGCGAGTGGTACAGCGCCATCGAGCCGCACGCCTGGGGTCGCCGAAATGGCGGTCGAGCAGCGTCGCGGGCACACTCCAGCTCTTCTCGCATCTGTGGACGCGCTGCAGCTCCACGGCATGCTGGGCGCAACCATCCAGGTATGTCCAGTCCCTGATGATCGGGCCACTGAATTTCAGTGGTCAGATTCTTTTAGTGTTTGTTTTTATTTGTAGCACCTAGTCCCTGAGTGCCTAGTCGCTGAATTTCAGCGGGTGGGCACTTAGGTTTTTTTGATCTCCAGTCCCCGAGTGCCTAGTCGCTGAATTTCAGCGGTTGGGCACTTAGGATTTTTTTTATCTCCAGTCCCCGAGTGCCTAGTCGCTGAATTTCAGCGGTTGGGCACTTAGGATTTCATTGTTGTTAACTGTTTGATTTGTGCGCAGGGCTTGCAGCGTGAGTCAGCCGATCGGCTTGCTTTGAAGTGTCGCGCGGAGAAGGAACTTGTTGCCGTCTAAGAAACGAACGAGGGACTCCGAGCGATCGCTGCCAAGGCAGAGGAGGTCTGCCAGGGCCTTGTCCCGGCGAGTGAGATGACGGCGGCTCAGTCTGCGTTGAGTACGGCTGAGAAACAGATCGCTAATCTGGAGCGCGAGCTCAAGGAAGCAAAAGGGGAGGCAAGCTCGACGGATGGGCGAGCAAAAGCTGCTGTTACGGCTGCCGCTGAAGAGCGAAAGGTCTCTGACGCCCTTGTTATTGGGCTACAGAACGACTTATCCTCGCTTCAAAGCTTCATCACGGGCCTCTCCGTCCTTTAATTGGTAAACTTTCTGCCTTTGCCTGTAGTATCTGTATTATGTAATCTTTGTTGTACTCACTGCCGCCCTCTGTCCACAGGTCGGATTATCGACAGCTCGTAGGAGGCGCAGTCGTACGACGCGTGGCAGTGTGTGACCACTCTGGTCGACTCGGCCACGTTGTCCGCGGCTTGCATTCGGGCGTATCTTCAGGAGATATCGCCTACAAAAGTGATTCCCAACGATCTCGTCGAAGTATGGCGGTATCTAGAGAAGGCGCCGTCAGTCGTCGAGTTCATGACGCGGTCGGCGTTCCGGTGCGGGGCGGCGATGGCTCTCAGCCTTGGGCTTGCCCACTTCCCGGAGGACTTCGATCTTGACGACGTGATGAGTGGCTACCCCTCGTCGACGGGCTCGGTGGAGATCGCCGAGGTGCTGAAGCTGACGGACCGGGCCGCGGTGTACTCCGATCATGTCTGGGCGATGGGCAACCTCCTCCCCTATCAGGAGACGACTGTCGCCCCAACGATCCTGAGCCGCCGCATCAGGACTTCAAGGTCGAGCAGCCCTTCCGTGCGGCGATGGCGGGTGAGTTGACGACGTATCCGTCAAACCCGTACACGCCCTTCATTCGCAACCGCAGGGGTGGCAGCGAGTCGCCGTCGAAACCTGCGGAGTAGAAACACTGTGCCCTGGGGCGTTAGTAGCGATTGGCCATTGGACTCAACTTGTATTTTGGAACGACGCTGTTCTGCTGCAATGAAACTTAGTATTATTTTGTGAAATGTTTCGTAATTTTGATTGCTTATTAGACGAGTCCCCGAGCGCGTCCGCCCTTTTTATGGGGTTTACCTCGTTTGTTATGTGTTTGTGGTTTTGAATGTGTTGTCAGTTGTTTTGTTATTGAGGCCGACTCGCCCGAGATCGGAGAGCCAGTCGCAGGGCGACTCCCGTGAGTGCTCTTTACTTGACCGTTTTCCCTTACGCGAACGAGGTCGGGTGACCGAGTCCCCGAGCGTGGTACTTGGTGGTTCTAGTCGCAGCTCCAGGGTGGGTGAGGGCTGAGCGCGTTAGAGGAAGTGTGTCACTCCTGCCTGACCCGTAGGGTCAGTCGCATGGTGAGTCCTGGGCGCTGTCATACTTAGCGTTTTTCCCTAGTTGCTCGTACTCGACTGGTCGTCAGTCCCCGAGCGTGGTACTTGCCCGTTCGAGTCGCGGTGCCGAGGATGCGGAGGACCTTGGTCGTTGTGAGGAACGAGGGCAGTTGTCTTGGCTCGTTGAGCCAGTCGAGCTAGGCGACTCCAATGGTGCTCCGGGTTGGCGTTTTTCGTTGACGTTACGAGTCCTGGGGTAACCCAGTGCACTCGGAACGCACTACTTGGCCGTGCCGGTCGCTGTACCAGAGGTTGACTTCTGCGGTTAGCTTGACGGTGTTATTACGAGTGCGAGTGGCACAAGGCATGGAGAGTAGACGCAATTTGCGGTAACCAATTTATTTTATTTCATAGTAAGTGGGGAGTACATGTATGGAATTCTAGGAGTAGAATTTCCGTAGTAGGTTTACATTCCACGGTCGCTTGACATCGAGTTTCCCGTCTCCTCGGACGTCAATGAGGTAGTAGGCGTCGTTGCCGAGGACTCGCCCGATGGCGAATGGTCCCTCCCATGGGGGGGGATAGCTTGTGCATGCCCTTCTTGTCCTGGATGAGGCGTAGCACCAGATCGCCTTCCTGGAACGTGCGAGTCCTTACTCGCCGGCTATGGTAGCGGCGGAGCCCTTGTTGGTAGATAGCGGTACGAGAGCGGGCGAGGTCGCGTGCCTCGTCGAGTTGGTCGACTCCATCCTGGCGTGCTAGTTCGTTTGCGGCCTCCGTGTAGTGGACAACCCTGGGCGAGTCGTGTTCTAGGTCGGTGGGCATGACTGCCTCAGCCCCATACACCATGAAGAAGGGGGTGAAGCCTGTCGACCTGTTGACGGAGGTGCGGATGCCCTAGATGACGGAGGGTAGCTCCTCGACCCAGCAGCCGGTGGTGCGCTCGAGTGGTACTTGGAGCCGTGGCTTCAGGCCGTGGAGGATGCTCTATTTGGCTTGCTCCGCCTGGCCGTTGGACTCCGGGTGAGCGACTAAGGCGAGGTCGAGTCGGATGTGATGTTCCTCGCAGAACTCAGCCATGGCTCCTTTGGCGAAGTTGGTGTCGTTGTCCGTGATGATGCTGTTTGGGAACCCGTAGCGATAGATGAGCTCGCGTAGGAACTTGGTGGCGGTCTTCCCGTCGCATTTCCGGACTAGCTTGGCCTCTACCCATTTTGTGAATTTTCTACTGCGACCAGGAGGTGGGTGAAGTCGGAGGGGGCCTTTTTGAAAGGGCCTACCATGTCCATACCCCACACGGCGAACAGCCATGTGATGGGGATTGTCTTGAGCGCTGAGATCGGTACGTGGGTCTGGTTGGCGTACTTCTGGCACCCGGCGCACCGCTGGACAATGTCGACAGCGTCTGCGTGTGCGGTTGGCCAGTAGAAATCGTGTCTCATGGCCTTTGCGACCAAAGAGCGGGCGCCAGCGTGGTGGCCGCAGTCGCCGGAGTGGATGTCGTGGAGGATTTTGCGTCCTTCAGCGGGTTGGACGCAGCGTTGGAACACGCCGGTCACGCTGCGCTTGTGGAGCTCGCCATCGATGATGACGAAGGATTTGCAGCGTCGTGCTATCATCTGGGCGTCTGTTTCGTCTGCTGGCAAGGTGCCTCCCTCCAGGTAGGCGATGTACGGCATAGTCCAGTCCTCTGGCTCAGCGATGAGTGCGACCAGGGCTACCTCTGGTTGCAGAGGGACTCCAATGTCGATCTCCCTTGGGGGAGAGACGGAAGGCTTGGTGATGGTGTCGAGGAAGACGTAGGCGGGTGGTGCGAGTCGAGCCGAGCCGATACGAGAGAGTGCGTCGGCCTCCTCGTTCTTCCGCCTGTCGATCCACTCGACGGAATAGCCTGCGAAGTGTCCGCCCAGCTTGTCCACTGCTTGGCGGTATGCCGCCATGGTGGGGGAAAAGGCGTCGCAGGTGCCAGCGACTTGCCCAACGACAAGGTCGGAGTCTCCATAGCAGCGTAGGCGGTTGACATTCATCTCCTTGGCGGCTCGCATGCCGTGGAGTAGTGCCTCGTACTCGGCCATGTTGTTGGTGCAGGGGGTGAAGTCAAGGCAGAGGATGTAGCATAGCTTGTCGCCCTTCGGAGAGGTTAGCACGATCCCTGCTCCTGCACCGTCCGCATTCTTGGAGCCGTCGAAGTGTAAACTCCAGTAGTGGAGGTATGGCAGCTTTTCTGGCTGCTGGGCCTCCTCCCAGTCGGCGATGAAGTCCGCGAGAGCCTGCGACTTGATCGCTTTGCGCGGCTCGTACTTGATGTTGTGGACGCCGATTTCGACGGCCCACCTGGCGACTCGCCCGGTCGCCTCACGGTTGCGGATGATGTCCTGCAACGATGCTGAGGAGACGACCGTTACCGGGTGCTCCTAGAAGTAGTGCGGCAGTCGCCGCTGCGCTCTGAAGACCGCGTATACCAGTTTTTGGTATTGCGGGTATCGCTGGCGCGATTCGGTGAGGACCTCGCTGATATAGTACATGTGTCGTTCCTTTCCTTCCTCCGGTCGCCGACGACCATGACGCTATGAAAGCCGCGATGTAGACCAGCATGGGTTCCTTGTCGACTGTGGCGGCGAGTAGTGGTGCTGCGAGTAGCACCTTCTTGAGGTTGCGGAGCGCGTCGTCCGCCTCCTTGTCCCACTGGAAGGTGGGGTTCTTGCGCATCAGGCGGTATAGGGGCATCGCCTTTTCGCCCAATCAGGGGATGAAGCGGACCGAGCCGCGACCGCCCGCCGCTCGACGCCGCGTCAGCACTTTCGGGTTTTGAGTCGAGCGATCGATGTCGATCTTGGTGGGATTCGCCTCGATCCCGCACTTGGAGACGACGTATCCCGATGGTCGCCTGGTACACCGAAGGTGCATTTGCCTGGGTTGAGCTTTATCTTGTATTTCCGCAGGTTGGCGAATGTTTCCACCAGGTCGGCGAGTAGGTCGCCCTGGCGGGTGGACTTCACTACCACGTCGTCGATGTAGACGTGGATATTGCGGCCAATTTGGCTTGCAAGGCACTCCTGCGTACATCGCTGGTAGGTCGCCCCGGCGTTCTTGAGGCCGAAGGTCATGGCGGTGTAGCAGAAGGCTCCGAATGGCGTGATGAACGCCGTCTTCTCTTCGTCCTCAACGGCCATTTTGATCTGGTTGTACCCAGAGTAGGCGTCGAGGAAGCATAGCGACTCCGAGCCCGCGGTGGAATCGATTATTTGGTCGATCCGCGGGAGGATGAATTGCTCCTTCGGGCAGGCGCTGTTTAAGTTTGTGTAATCGATACACATCCTCCAGGTCCCATTTTTCTTCTCGACCAGGACTGGGTTTGCCAACCACTTGGGGTAGGCCGTTCGCATCTCGCTCCCGTGAGGAGAACAGTGGTAGGCCGTTCGCATCTCGCTCCCGTGAGGAGACCACGATCCGTGGCTGGTCCCTGGGGGGTGCGCGGTTGGGTGGAGGTGGGGCGCCATTCGCCGTCGACCCTGGTGGGGGCCGGGCGCTTCCTCCTAGTGGCACGTTCTCGCAGATCACGCGTTCGGCCAAGCAAGCCGGGTCGCTCGTCGTCGGTTCGTAGCGTACCGACGGTGGGGTTCAGCGCCGACCTGATTCGTTCGGTGGTAGCGCTGACAGTTCTGCCGCCACCCGCCGAGGCGAAATTTTTGGCGCCGCTTGCTCGCGCCTGCTGCCAGCTAACCGAGCGGAGTTCGACCTCCGCTGCCGTTGCGTTGGGAGGATCGGTGGAGAATGGATCCTCCGGTGGGTCGGCGCTAGTCGCCATGTAGGTCGTGGCGTGGCGACCGGTCCCGTCGCGGAGATCGGCGGAGTTCTCCGACCCGGAGTCGAAGTCGAAGATCCCAAGGATGGAGGGATCCTCGAAGTCTCCGACGTTGGAGAACTGGGTGATGCAGCCCGCGGGCGACGCGGCAACGATGGATCCGGCGAGTGACGCCGGGGTCGCCGAGTCGGCGTCGTCGTGGAGGTCCGCGTCTTCCGTGGCCGCGGTGGTTTCAAATGCGTCGCCGTGGCCGAAGTCGTACTCGGAGGTGGCGGTGGATCGTGCGACTGACTCTCGAGAGCGGTCGGCGTGCGGCGACTTCGCGGATCGAGCCGAGTCCTCCGAGACGATGATGTCGGTGAGGTCGACGAAGAGGCCGATCGTACAACCGGTGGGATCATCTTTGTCGCGTGGCGGATTCGCCCGCCGGACGTCGCCGACAAGATTTGGAGCATCTCGCCGATTGCTATCATGCGGCCGGTGGCGACCGAATCGTTGATGGGCAGATCCTGATCTCGCCGCAGAACACCGGCCAGATCGGCCAGGCCCCACGTGGCGCCATCGCGTGGGAATGACCACGGTGATGCCGCATCGGCAATGGTAGTAGAACATGGGGCAGGCGACCAGCCATCTGCGGTCGACGAGAGGCGTGAACAAGGATTTACCCAGGTTCGGCCCCCCGGAGGGTAAAGACCTACTCCTGCTAGATTGTATTATGGTGGAAGTACAATGGGCGATCTCGGCGGCTAGGCGGCGAGTCGCTTGGGTGGATGATGGAACATATCCTCTACTCGCCCTTTAGGGAGGTTTATATAGACTCACCCCCTTTAGGGTTTACAGAATCAGTTAAGGTTTCAGCAATTGTAAAATAGGGGTCTCAGATACGGATCACACATAGGGGCGAAGGTCTTGGGGTTCCGAGGTTCGACAGGGTTCGGGCTTTGGACGTCGGGATCGGTCTTCGGGTCATTGGATCTAGGAACGGGTCTACGGATCCATGATCGGTCTTCGGGATTTCTGGCTCCGGGAAGACAATCTTGTCGAACCAGCGTCATCGCCACCGGGTGGTAGATCTTATCGGTGTCGTGATGAAGTTCTTGTGAGTCAAAGACGATGATCGGTAGCCAACTTGATTCCGTGCTAGTTCGGTCTTGTCAACGAGAAGATCTTGACGAGGTTCGGACCAAGGCTTGGCCGACAACATTGGCAAAGGCGAGCTTGGGGTCTAACAAGCGCGCAGGGTACCTGAGATGTGCGGCTGGGGTGTACTAGGAGAACAACAACATGTCGCCCGCTAGTACCGCCACGGCGCACACACACAAAGAAAGGAGCATCATTTGCATCCACTGCTGGAACAGAGACGCTCGCGGTCACGCGCGCGTGTAGAAGGCAGAGAGGACAGCGACGGAAAAACAGGAACCGAGGACGCCTCGACTCCGGGCTGGGGACGAGCGAGGCGTCGGCGCAGTTGCAGGAGGACGGCCGTCGGCGAACTCGGGGCAGACGGACGGCGCAGGGCTCGCCAGGCAGAGGCGGCGCGAGGGCCGGCGAGCTCGGGGCGGTCGTGGTTGGGGGGGAAGGAGCGGCGCTAAGACGGGGCAGATGGAGCGCGGCGCCGCGGCGGCGGCCGGACGCGACCGGGGAGGAGGACACGGAGGAGGCGCGAAGCTTCGGGAGGCCGACACGGCGCAGGCGGCCAGCGAGGGTCTCGCAGGGGCGGCGGGGTCACGACGGAGAGGCACGACCGGCGAGGTTCGCTGGCGGCATGGGGGAGATGAGGGGAGCCAGGGCGGCTGGAGGTGGTACCAGAGGGAGGAGAGGCTGCCTCAGCAGTGAGGATGAGTGTAGCGGCGGCGGGGTGGTTCCAGAGAAGCGGGCCAGAGGGAAGGAGGAGGGTGCGGCTGGCGGGAGAGGGCGGCGGTGACGGGCTCTACGATCAGAGGCGAGGCAGGAAGAGCGGTGTGGAGAGGAGCGTCGGGGGGTGGGGATTCGGTGCAGGGAGGGAGATGAGTGGTGCGTCCAGGCGGAGCGTGCGGGGCTGGGGAGTGGGTCCAAGGCAGGGTCAGGGGTGGGTGTGGCCGCTGCGCACTGGCGTGCGTGTGTGATATTTGTGTGTGGCCGACGGCGGTGGGTGGGAATAGGTAGGAAGTAGTCTGGGAATTAGGGTTTGGCAAGAGGGATCTAGGGTTTGATTTTGGGTAGCAGGTGGTCTGGTCAGTTGGGCCTTTGGGTCTGACCGGATGGACTGCCTCCCCTAACAAAATATATATTTTATTTATTTTCTTTTATTTAAAACAAAATATTTGTAAAAGAGTTTTAGACAAATAAAAGATCCGGACAGATCGGGGGTTTGGATTTGAACATCGAGGGTAATATCTAAAAAACAAAATAGGCGTTTAGAAAATAGTTTTAGGCAAACAGATGCATTTTGATGTCATGATGATGCACAAAGTATTATTTAATCACGATTTTCTAGTAGTGGTTTTACCCGGGGTGCTACACGCATCCCCCTGGTAGTGTCCGTGGAAACCAAGAATGCGTAGCTGCTCATCCATCTCCTCCTTGGAGCGTGACCAAGGTCCTTGGGAAATACTTAACAAAGTGGTTTGGGGCAAAGGAATTTTCCTCTCTTCCCCGTCAGTAAACATCATCCTATAAACCAAATTATCAAGGGTAGAGCTAGTAGTGACAAAGTGATGCGCTTTCATGGCAGCTAAATCAAGCCTCTGAGGAGCCAAAACTGTATCATTTGGATCATCAGAAAGTTCTAGGGCAACAATAATACCCCCATAAATGGGTCCCTTAGCAGGTAAGCGACGAGCAATAAGAGAACCAAGATTGTACCTGGTTTCATTGTTGAGAGTAGCAGCTAGGAAGGCCAAATGATAGTTGGAAATATTGCTAGTGTTCTCCCTACCAAGAACACCAGTAGCAAGGTAATAAGCAAAATACCTAATAGCTAGGAGTTGAATATTTCTTATCTTTCCCCGCTGGGTTCTGCGGTCATCATCATTAGTTATCCCGCGGTAGAGCTCCAACAAATTAGTGGGTTGAGCTGGAATCTTCTTCATCATCCCAGCTATACCAATACCCAGGATCTCACAAAATTTCTTCAAAGTCATGGAGTAAGGCCTGTTATAGATTTTGAAAGACACATCTGGCTTGAAAACGCTGTTAGAAAAAGAGAAACTCTCCACAAAGGTTTTAGTGAGCATAGCATACTGCACACTCTCATCCTGCATATAACTCGTTATTCCAACCCTCCGAACCAAGGTTAGGAAATCATTGAGAATCCCAGCAGCCCGCAAAAAGGTTGGACAAGGAAAGGTAGAAGGGTGCGCATCCCCCTCATCTCCCTCGTTGCCAAATCATGGTGTAATGAGATCCTCATTGTATGCGGGCCTATCTCGGGAGGATGATCTTGAAGGCCTTGTCCTTCTAGGTGCATCACTCTCAAATATTTCACCATAGGTGTGGTTGTCCATGACCTCTTTTTTCTAAAAAAAATTAGACAAACATCAAACCAAGTGATTTCCAAGTTGATAATTGATGAGAAACTACTATAGGAACTTGCTAGAGGGCTACACATGCATCAAAATGAAATCTCTAAGCATAGAACAAGCATGCAAGTTCACTCAACCTGACACCTATAGCAGCAAAATACTCAAGATACAATCTACCAATCACAAATCTAATTGGACAAGCGGAGGAGGCACATACCAAGGAACAATCCCTCCAAAAATCAGCAGCAAAGATGGGCTGAGCAAGGAGATCGAAAATCGGGAGCAAGAACAGCAAGAACTCGAGCTTGAGAAACTTTCCGGTGTTTTTCGGGAGAGAGAAAGAAAATGGTTGGGAGGAGGCACTTTGGAGGGCCACAGTGGGCTGCACCCATGCCAGCGCGCCACAGGGTGGCCGCGCCACCGAGGTGTCTTGGCACCTGGGGCCCCTGGCCACCTCAGTGTCCTCCGCTTTTTCGAGGAAAAATTTAATATGAATTTTCTAGGATTTCTCGGGAAACTTTATTTTTGGCCAATTTTCAAGGTGTGAAAATTGATTTTCTCGCAGAAAATATTTTTAAGAAGCAAAACCAAACCAAAACCAAAACCAAAACTACAGAAGTTCTAAGACACTCTAACAAGCAAAAAACTAGCAAAACTGAAGCTAACAAGAGAAAGAGCAAAAACTAGGAAGGAGAAAATAAAAGTGAGCAAGAATAATTATAGTGAAAGCATTTTTTTGTTCATTAAAATCCTTTTGTTAACAAGGTTGATAAAGTCCTGTTAGCAACCTTCTTGGGGAAATAAATAGTATGCTCTTTGTCATTAATATTAAAAGTTACTTTTCCTTGAGTACAATTGATGACAGCACCTGCAGGATTAAGAAAGGGTCTCCCAAGAATAATAGACATATTATAATCTTCAGGCATTTCAAGCACAACAAAATCAGTCAAAACTAAGCAATTATGAGCCACTTGAACAAGAACATCCTCACATATACCAACAAGAATAGTAGTTGACTTATCAGCCATTTGCAAAGATATATCAGTTGGTATCAAATTTTCTACCTGGAGTCTCTTGTAGAGAGAAAAAGGCATAACACTAACTCCAGCTCCCAAATCACATAAAGCAGTTCTAACATAATTGTTCCTAATAGAGCAAGGAATAGTTGTTATACCTAGATCACCAAGTTCCTTTGGAACCTTACCATTGAAGGAATAATTACCAAGCAAGGTAGAAATCTCCTCATTAGGAATCTTCCTTTTATTAGAGACAGTATCCTTCATATACTTTGAATAAGGAGGCAGCTTAATAGCATCAGTCAAAGGAATATGCAAAAATAAAGGTTCCATCCACTCACAAAACTTGTTGTAGTGTTCTTCCTCCTTAGACTTGTGTTTCTTATTGGGAAAAGTCATAGGTTTCTACACCCAAGGTTCTCTCTTTACCATGTTTATTAGCAATAAAATCTTCCTTAGTGTACCTAGTATTCTTAGTGTGCTTCTCAGATTCTTCCTCAACTTCCTCCTTATCAGGAGCATCATTTTTATCATTACCACTCTCAGTTTCAGCATCAGAGACATATATACTATTAGGATCTACAACAGGTTCAAGTGGTTCCTCAACTATTTTATGTTTATTTTTCTTTCTCTTACGAGTACTACCACTACTTTCACCTTGTTCAGAATCCTGCTCAATTATTTTTGGGTGTCCTTTAGGATATAAAGGATGAGTAGCTATACCACTTCTAGTTCTAATTCCATAAGCATGTTTATGTCCTGAGGCATTAACTAGCATATCTTTTTGTACCTTAGCAAGTTGATGAATTTGGGTTTGAACCATTTGAAAGTGTTTACAAAGCATTTTAATATCATTAGCAGTTCTTTCCACAATATCTTTCAACTCATTAATAGCTCTAGAGTTTTCCAATAAATGATTCTGAACTTGTTTATTAAAATTACCTTGTTTAACAATAAATGTGTCAAGTTCCTCTAAGCATTGATCATGAGGCTTACCATAAGGAATATCACCTTCATCAAAGTGGAGAGAGTGTACCTCAATAGTGGATGAGTGGGGAATTGGCTTACATAATTCTTCTATAGGAGGTAGATTCTTCACATCTTCAGCTCTAATACATTTCTCCTTTAGACATTTCTTAGCTTCTTTCATCACTTCATCATTTAATGCAATCACTTCCCTCTTCTTTGGTGTTGGTGTTGGAACTGGTTCAGGCACAATTGGTTCAGGAGTAATAGGCTCAGGTGTATTTAGCTCAGTTGAAATCCAATCATCATAATGCTTGCTTATTTTAGCCATTAATTCTTCAGCATCTATAGGAGTTCTTTTCCTAAAAACACAATCAGCAAATTTATGTAGGTATGTCCTAGAATCATCAGTTAGTACATTATAATAAATATCAAGAAGCTCATTTTTAGGTAATGGACATCCAGGATGTGCATGAATCAAGGAACAAAACCTTGTCCATGACTCAGGCAATTTCTCTTCTTCTCCCTGTTTAAAATCAAAAAGTCTCTTCAAAGCGACATGTCTAGCACTGGGAGGAAAATATTTCTAGAAGAAAGAAGCAATCAAACAATCAGGGTTATCAATGGAACCAGGAGGTAATCTATTAAACCAAGCCTTAGCTTCTCTTTTTAATGAAAAAGGGAAGATCTTAGTAACAAAGTACTTGCGCATCTTAAAATCATCAGAGAATAAAGCACTCATAGTGAAAAGCTCATTCATATGAGCTACAACACTCTCATTTTTAGTCCCACAAAAAGGTTCTTTCTCAATAATGTCCAAATAGGATAAATCAAGAGAGAAATCATAATCTTATCTTTAATATCTATGGGAGAGGTGGCAAACTTAGGATCAGAGGACAGTTTAGGAATAATGGTACGTCTCTCAAGGAAACTCTTAATAGCACTAGCACCATGCGTGTTTCGACACTCCTCAATAAATTCATCAGTAAACTCAATGTAACCATCATTAATATCATATCTCTCTCTAGACTCAGGTGAGCTAACAGGTGTAACAGTGTCTTCACTAGGAGTTTTAGTGTTCCCTAGACTAGCCATAGTAGCATCTAGGAAAGGACCTAATGAACCACTCGCATCAAGCACAGTAGAAGTAACATCATGAGTATTAAAAGCTGTTTCAGATTTAGAAGTAGTAGCAGTGTGTGTAGCATGAGTATGTGGTGGTGGTGTAACAAGCTTACTTATAATAGACGGTGAATCAAGAGCAACAAAGGTGTTTAGGATTGTACCTCTTCTTGTAGTGGATGGTAAAATAGGAAACTTTCCATCACGAGACTTCCCCATGATGAAAGGAATAGCAGTGAACAATAGTATATCCAAGTGAACTTAAAAATAAAGCTATGCTCCCCGGAAACGGTGCCAGAAAATAGTCTTGATGACCCACAAGTATAGGGGATCGCAACAGTATTCGAGGGTAGTATTACCCAATTTATTGACTCGACACAAGGGGAGACAAAGAATACTTATAAGCCTTAACAACTCAGTTGTCAATTCAGCTGCACCTGGAAATAGTTCTTGCTCACAGAAGTTTATCAGTAGCAACAGTTTGTAATAGCAAACAGCAAATTAACAATGGCAGTAAAACATGAGCAATAGTAACAGTAGTGGAAAACAGTAGGATATGAGTGCGGTAGGCATAGGTATGGATGGACGGGCGTTGCATGGATGAGTCTAAACATGTAACTACAAGATCTAGGGCAATTGTAGATAAATAAGAATAAGCATCCAAGTACTAAACAATCATAGGCATGTGCTCCATATATAGTCATGCGTGCTCGCAATGAGAATTTGCACAACATCTTTTGTCCTGCCTGCCCATTGCAGCGGGGCCTCAAGGGAACTACTGGCAATTAAGGTGCTCCTTTTAATAGAGCACCGGGGGTTTGGATCCGGACAATGATATGTGTACACAACTTGCAGATAAGATCACAAACAATACTATCATAATGATTCAATAATAAGTTCAGATATGAGATCATGGCACTCGGGCCCTAGTGACAAGAATTAAGCACAACAAGTTGCAACAAAGTCAAATAGCACTAATAGAGATACTAGGCACCATGCCCTAACAATATTATTCGATTACATGATAGAGATGCTCCAATCCCTACCATCCCCATAGCCTACAGCGGGGGATTACTCACTCATGGATGAGGGAAACATGGATGGTTGATGGAGAGGCGTTGGTGATGACGATGTGTAACATCCGAAAAATATGAAACAATGATCATCAAACTCTAATCACTAAAATTAGGGTTAACAAAAACTTTGATTAAATAAAAACCAAATGAATGCATGTGTGTATGTGATGATTTGATAAATGCATGAATGGACTTGTGTGATTAACCTAAATAGAAAGGAATGGTTCAAAGATGAATATAACATCATCTAAAACATTTCCAAGCAGAAACAAATCAAGAGAAAACCAAAAACAAAACAAATAAAGCAAATGGTCATGTTTGCCAATCTTGCTCACTAGGCCACTTTGAGTGTTTCTAGTCCAAGATTTCAAACAGAAACTTTTCCAACTCTTTTCACCCCTTGCAAGACCAAGTAAAAGTGAATCAAAGCCCACCTTTCAAACTTGCGGAAACATTTAGCAACCCCATTAAAATGACAGTTCAAAATTGGATCTTTAACATATGTGAAGATCACACCTTTTCAAAACCCAACCAAACCAGTACACCTTGACCAATCCAACTAACCCGATACTCCCTAGTATGTGCCTAGCAAACCCACCAAGTTTGAATACAAAATTCAAATTTGAATTTCTTTCGGCCATTTCATCAAACACCTCCTGGGCACAAATCAAATTAAACAACAAACACTATAGTGAGCAGTGTTGTGCCAACCTTGTCCCCTCTCTATCTCTCACTACACTCTCAGTAGATCATCTAACTAGTTTAACCAGCTCTAGCTCACTGTAAACTCGACAATGCCATCAATGGTGACCATGGCCGAGCCCAATTGCCAACCCCAATGTCGACAGCAAGCTACAAGCCTAACTAGCCTCGCCAACCTTGTCTAGCAGGCACTCCACCGTCCACCGTCACCCCTGTCCAACGCTTGAACCCTGCTAGCCACTGGACCACCCAGAACACGCGCGACCATTCTCTCTGCAACCATGCCGAGCGTGCACAGCGCCGACACGCCACACACAAACCGCGCCTTTCTCCTCACAGACGTGATCACCACCGCACCAGGAACCGTCCAGACATGCTCGTTCACCGCCGCGCGACCAGGAGCGCCTATGCGCCATTAAGACTTCCGTCGGAGCCGCCCAAAGCGTCGACGTGTTCCGACCGATTCGCACCGCCCCACGCCTCGCCATGAAGCCGTTGAGCTTCACCAGGAGGCAATGCACTGTCCCCTACCTTCGGCCATGCTGTTAGCTCGCTGTGCAGCCGACCTCGACGAGCTCAGCCCGCACCCTTCGGTCCCCTTTAGCCACTATAAAAGGAGGCCTCCCCCGCTCGTTTTCTTCACACCAGTTCACTCCCCACCTCTCACTGATCACACCCACTCACTCCCGGAGCAAGGCGAGCACCAGGTGGCCGGAATTTCACCGAAGTTTGCCGCTGCAGAGGAGGAGAGGCGTCATCGATTGAAGCCGCCCTAGGAGAAGCTGTCGGTACCAGGAGAATTGCCGTTGTCGACTTCGTCGTTCGCCTCCGTCGCCGACCATCGCCTGAGCCCCGGTGAGCCTCCCACAACCTCCACCGTCCGTGCTAGGGTTCTGTCTCGCCGACACTGCCCGACGTGGACGATGAACCAGAGCCGTTCGATTAGAGTTAGATCGTGCGGCCTAGATCACCTAGTACCGCTTCGCCACTCGTTGTCTCACTGACGAGTGGGGTTGCTCACTTAACCAGCTCAGACGCATGCAGGCGTAGGGCGCCCGATTAAACATCCCGCGCAACCCACTAATTCAAATTTAGATTTATTCATTTAATTTCAAACCTAGTTTTGTACCTAGATTAAAAAATCAACCCAGCTCGATTCACTAAACCAAAATGCATGAAACCAATTTTGTTAGAAAGGTACTAGAATGCTAAATCCAAGCCCGCTGGATTCAAACCATTTAGATTCGTAGATCACCCATGGTAAAAATAACAAGGCAGAAGCTTTTCTGCATTCAAATATTTTTAAAAATTCAACCATAAGAGCTTTTGAGTTGATTCCAACGCTCAAAAATCACATTTAACCATACCTTTCAGAATATATAAAAATATATAGGTTTACTTACAGAAATAATGATCAAGTAATAAAATAATGCCACATAGGCATTTCTAGTCACTTCAATTAATTAAAATAAAAAGGTTAAACCTTATTAAATTATGACACCACTTTAAATCAGATTCCCATGTACTGAAATATGTGGCGATGACATGTGTCAACATGATCCCATGTTTGAGTTGGAGAATATTAAATCTTAAGTAGTTTTTCAATGAGTCGAAATTACTTTTCTCAAATAAAATAAATAAGACAAGTGCTTTAATCTTTGTGATAATAGTGATGATGCTAGATCATCTAGTGTGAACCTTTGTGTGATGATTAAAAATAGTTAAGTATTATTTGGTTATTGTGTACCTCGTATTTATTTATAGACGCTAGTACCGACCAAGGATACGGGGAGGAAGGAGGATACTACGAGGAAGAAGCCGAGGATAACTTCAACCACTGCTCTCTGCACAAGGCAAGCCTAATACTACTAGTTGACTTGGCAAGCTAAAACTTGCTTGTTACTATGCCAACTATATGCATTAAGCATATGTGATTATACCCACTTGACACACCATCCCAGTTTTACTTGCAAGCTTAGTATTTTATTTCTTTATTAAAAGCTTTATATCAAAAGTTTACTTAGTAAATTGTAGATAATAGAAGGATATTTGAAGGTAGCATAAAGAGCATAAAATTTGGCCTAAGTTAGATAATCTTGATGTCATCCTAAGGCATGAGATTGAACTTAGCTAATCCCCACTTATTTATTACCCATCATTAGTATTTACCCCCACTTGTAGATGCTAGTGCTAAACATAAAACTTGATCAACTTTAGATGGGAATACTTGGTGAAAATGGTTATGAAAACCTTAGAATGATGATTCATTCTACTAAAATGTTTTGACATGTGTTTCCAAACACCAGATGATTTTGATGATAAAAATGTTAAGGCATGAGTCTTAGCCCTTTATAAAACTGATGGTTGTCTGGAAGCGATACCATTCCAATTTTTCCGTACAACCACAATACCCGAAATTTGGGTAGGGCTTGACTGAAAATTTATATACCTTAGTATGGGTTCCCTTGCGGCCCAGGTCTAAGCTGAGGCTACCTTGTGAAGATTGCCCACCTGTGCAGTATCCAAGATGACAGTTAGTCATGGTTGGGAGTCCAAACTCACAAGAGAGGTGCCTATACTAGGGCATGTAACTGAAAGGTTAGGATTTATTATCCGCATACTGAGTATGGTGAATTCAGGATTGTTCCTGACGGATGTATCGAATGTTGTGGTGAAAGTGTACAATCTCTGCAGAGTGTCAAACTATTCAAATAGCCGCGTCCGCGGTTATGGACAGTTGGAGTGGCCATACTGTTCTATCGTCAGATGTTTTCAAAAGAACTTGTGAAATGATTTGTGACTTTGACTTGACCACAACAGTGTGGTGGCGTGAAATTCAAGTTCCCACTTAGGTGTTATAAAACTTTCAACTAGCTTTCTTTGTTTCTGAACTTAGTAAAGGTAAATCTGGACTTTTGCAAAACAACCCTAGAGCTTAGTATATCCTATTCAATACCGCTTCACTTGTTAGTATTAGTTTACGAGTACTTAAAGAGTACTCATGGCTTTGTCCCTGGCTATTCCCGTGGCAAGACTATGAAGAGGAGTATCAGGAAGACGGACAACAGGAAGGTTACGACAACTAGGATCATCTCCCATCGTCAGCATTGCCTGTGACCATGAATATGGAGCCTCGCCTACGCTATCGTTATTATTACGTTATTCCGCTGCTTGAATTGTATTAATACTGGATCATGAGATCCTTATTTGTGTAAGACCTTATGTATGGTTTGTAATAGATGATGTACTGTGATATCCAATCTGTTATGTCTCGCAAAAATGGTAATCCTGGGATTGCGATATATGGCATAACAGGCATCTGTGATTAAAAATCCGGGTGTTAACACGATGACGATGATCCTCTCCAAATTCCTCGTCCAGCAGGGTGCTAGAACAGAGTTTCTGGTTCTGAATCGTGGTTTCTGGTGGTGGCGGCGCAGCGGAACTCTTTCTGGAAAAACGTCGAACCCCCCTTAGTTTTTAGGTCAAGAGGCATCTTATAGGCGAAGAGGGAGGCCGAGGGGGTGCCTGAGGCAGCCGCACCCCCAAGGTGCGGGCTGGGCCCACCCGCGCGGCAGGGGGTGTGGGCCTCCCAGGGCTCCACTCCGTCTTGTATTCTGGCTCCGTGGATCTTCTGGTGAAATAGGATTTTTGGCATATTTTCCAGAATTTTTCCTGATATTTGATTTTCTGCACAAAAACTAGACATCAAGGTAATTCTGCTAAAAATAGCGTCAGTCCGTGTTAGTTGTATCCAAATCACACAAGTTTATAGGAGAAACAATAACAAAAGTGTACGGGAAAGTAGATACGTTTTGGACGTATCACTCATGTAACCGTGAGGGTCCTCTCTGATACCATTTGTAACACCCTGGTCTCTCTGGACCAGCAGCTGTCACTCCTGACAGCTCAATAGGATCTCTAGACTAACCCCACAGACCAATACTAGTTTTTTCTGCGCACTCATCCTCACTTGTGCGCACCCGGTACCCACTTCCCGGTCGGTCACCCATCCTCAAATTTCTCCAGGCCAAGCACACTTAACATCGGAGTTCTTTTTAGATGAGCTTCCGTAAAAGAAGTTGCAACATGTTGGTATGGGTATACTATCGATCCTATTAAGACATGCGCTAGGGTCTCACAACCTCTCCAACAGAGATGTAGCTTCTTTGGTAGTGAAGTTAGGGATAAAAATCATCGTTTCCGCGTCCATGTGTTATCTCTCAACCGAGCCCTTTACTTATACAATTTACATTGTGATAGCCATCGTGCTTGAAGTATTATATCTTGCTATCACCTTGTTGCTTATCTTGATTAGCATAGGTTGTTGGTGCACTTTGTTAAACCTAGTGGTTTTAGGTTTTGTGCTCAATAAATTAAACATTAGTTTTATTCCGCATTTGTTAGAGCTTAAACCATAATTATTTTAAACCCCTATTCACCCCTCTAGGCGACGTCATTTGTTCTTTCAATGGTTTTGCCAGTACTAGGCGTGCGAAGTAAGGGACCATCAAGAACTTTGCGCCATGTCAGAGAGACTAGTAGAGGAGACCTCCAAACGATTACGAGGAGTAGAGCAGCAAAGAGGGAGAGGTGCCGATGTAGTCCAAGGTTGTCGGAGTAGACTAGCATGTGTAGTCAGGGACGATACAATGAAGCTAACAATGAAATCATGGTGTACAAAGACATATATGGCGGCGAGACAATAGGCGGCCTAGAGTGGTCATGATGGAAGCCTGGACTGGCGTGAGGGTAGTCTACAGGACCCGCGATGAGTTGAAGTGGCCATACAAGGTACCTAGTGTAGCGCGGAGGCCATACTCGAAGTACGCAAGTAAGAGACCCGGTGGTGTCATGAATACCATGTGTGGACATGGGAAACCAACACCGTGGGAGGCAGCGTGGTGATAGACTAGGACGTTAGTGCGCGGGCATGGCGGAGGTGACCGCACGCAGTGATGCTATAGCCACGAGGGAGTCATAACTATAGGGCGCGAGTAGCGGCAGAAGCTACTGTAGCGTAAACACTTGGGAGACGTGTTGGCAGCCAATAGGCAAGGACCAAGGTGGTGGCGCTGTGGCCTAAAGGGGCGACACATCGATAGCTTGTAGCTCGATCGGTGGTTGATGTGCATACTCGGCGACGTTCTTGGCGTAGACATGTGTGCGATTGGTTGATCATACCGACGATGACACTAGTTGTTCCATGGAATGGACGATGACGTGCTTATCAAGATTGATGGTGGTGTCGTTGGTGGAGTCCCGGTCAATGACGCGAAAACGATCCAAACGGAACAGCCGCGACAGCTTGTCGAGGCAGGTGCAACAACCGGCCAAGGGTTCGCCGCCCAACCGTAGAGGCCACGAAACCTATTGAGATAGACATGACAACGGAGGAGACATGTGTGCGGGGGTGTGGAGATCATCGGTGCCGATGTTGGAGTAGAGATGCGCGAGAACGACCGGAGGTGGGCAACGCAATTTGATCTATGATCTGTGAACCAAAAAAATCACCGGTCGAGCGGAAATAAAAATCAATCTAGAGATAAAAACACTCACCAGGACAGCCAATCACAGACTGACGGACATACCCTGCTATGGAATGTGCAGCCCCCGATGGAGATCAACCTCCCCCCGGGCGGGACGGTGGAAGTGCGTTGACTGCTAGGGTTTGTATCGAGGTTAAGCCGATACCACGAAAGAATATGAGAAATGATGAAATATGATGGATGATTGTATTAAGCCTCTCGGGCAAGTTAGGGCATGTACAATGTTAGAGAAAACTAATCTTTTTTTGGCCCTTCATATCATTTAGAAAAAAGCAATACATATAAGTCGTACAAAGCATTGTCTCTTGCTAACCTCCCTATCAATTAATAATAATAAATTAATTTTTAGTAGTAAATTATATAGCTAAGAAAAGGCATGTGCTACAATGGTAAAAATAACATTCTCTTATTTTTTAAGAGATCTAACTAATAAAAAATCTGGTGTGGCATGCTCAAGGGATTGATGTCATCCATTATACATATACACTTATATAGGAGTACAGAATTAGAAATAATTCCAATCTAATCCCCGCGCAATCTATAACTACCAAATATATTTCTAACACTGACTTTTTTTTATGCTTTTGTAGTCGACATGTCGGGTGGAATCTCTGAAAGTTTGTTAAAAGTGACAACAAGAATCTTGTTGAAAGTGACATATAAAATTTGCTAAGAATGGGAATTCCGAATTTTATCGGAAGCTCGTACATATCTGAATTGTGACAACGGGCCTATCTTGTACAGTGTACTTGCTGTCCATACGAACACGTATTTTCTGCAAAAGAATCATAGGCCGTTTTGCTTGCTCCCGCTACACACCACACACATGCCGCTCCTCCACCTCTCGCTTCCGCCGCACCACCTTCTCGCCGGGCGGTGCAGGCAGCTTATCCCGCCGACGGCGATGCATCCTCCCTCCCGCCTCTCTGTAAGGTACGTCGTCCCCTCGCAGGCCTCTGGATCGACGATCCTCATCCTGAGTTCCACGCACGTATGCTACTTCTGACAGCAAGCGGCCGCCTCGTTGGCTTGCCCCTTATTCTTCTACCTCAGGGCGGCGGCGGCGGTCCACGAGGCGTGCGCGCTACCCTTTCCGCCGGTACGCGCCTCCCACCACCGCGAGCTCGCCGCGGCCGTTGCCTCCGTCGAGCGCGCCTGCCGCCTCTGCGTGGACGTGAGTTCATCAACTCCTCCCCTCTCCTCTCTGGATTTGGCCGACCGTCTGAAGAACAAATCGATTGCCTTGACAGGTGAAGGCGTCGCTGCTGTCAGATGACAGGGACAGGAGGAGGGTTGTCGAAAAGGACGACCAAACCCATGTTACCATTGCGGATTTCGGAGTTCAGGCCCTCATTAGCTTTGGTATAATTCACACACTTCGCTTCCTCAGTTCAGCTAATCTGTATGATATGCTCATATGCACTTTGCACCTCTGTCTGATCTGGTGCCACCTTAATTTTACCATGGTGCTACTGGAAGAGCTGCAGCAACAGTTTCCGTCGATACCTCTGGTGGCCGAAGAGGACTCGGCGTTTCTGCGGTCGCCTGATGCCGATGCTGCAATTGTTGACTCGATCTCAAGCTTTGTCACGAGAAATGGTCCACCTTTGACTCATGATGATGTGTTGAGAGCCATTGACAGAGGTGGTAGGGAAGCTGTCTCCTTTGATTCAAACCCTGCTACTTACTGGGTAAGCTATAAAAGTTTGATTTACCATACATCCAGATCTGCGAAAGCTGGTTCCGGACTTGATGATGTGTGGTTTCCTGTAGATACTTGACCCAATTGATGGCACTAAGGGTTTCTTGAGAGGAAACGTTACACTGTATGTGGTATGTCACTTTATATCCATTGTATGCACATTTCTGCAAGCACAAAAAGGAAGTTAATCTCATTGAACAGGCATGTCTGAATGCCAAGTCTGGTTCCTCTCTTGGTCATTCTGTTTTCTTTCTCACTTGCTTTGCTTCCAGTATGAAGCTTTTTTTGGCTTGGTCACCTTAGGTGGGTTTGGCTCTTGTGGTGGATGGAAAGTTAGCAGTAGGAGTGATGGGATGTCCAAATTGGACCAACGCTGCCACCGAGGGCAACAAGGAAGACGAAAGCACCGCGGCCTGTTCTGGTGATGGCATCCTTATGGTGTCCCATATAGGCTGCGGTACCTGGTCTAGGCCCCTGTCTCCTGGGACTGGCCAGTTCCCAACACCAATGGATGCTTGGAAGAGATGCTTTGTTGATCCCTGTTCAGTTGTGCACATGGCACGCTTCTGCATCGTCGATAGCCACACTTGGGATATGATGCCATTATCTGCCCACTTCAGCTCGACGATGGATGAATCTGAACCGAGAGATGAGAATACGATTCTTCTCCAAAATTCTTGTGGTGGCAGGTTCGTTGTGTTTTCCGCTAACAATTCGTCAGTTGTACACAAGGCTTTTCACAGACGGACAGATATTATATTTTAGCCCCCATCGTAACCCTTATTATTGCTGTTTTTTTAGCTTGTCCAAGTATCTCATGGTAGCTTGTGGGAGAATGTCAGTTTTCATCCTCCTAGCACGTGCGGCAAAACTACTCAAGGTGACCTCTTGCTTGAATTACCCGTTGTACTGCATTTCTGACAAGTGAAACATCTTGTTAACTAAGCTTGCAATGGTACTAATCGTTTCAATTCCGGATGTTCATGTAGACTTGGGATCATGCTGTTGGGGTAATTTGTGTTGAGGAAGCTGGAGGTCAGGTATGCTTCGTTTTCTAATCCAAAGGATACAAGAAATGTCCATTTGTTCTTTAACATTATAACCATGCTGAGTCTGTAACTTGATTAAACTGACAGACCTGTGACTGGAGTGGGAAGCCGTTGGATTTTGCAGCCGACAGAACCGGGCGTAGAATCATCTATCCCACAGGTGGTGTTCTGTCGACAAATGGCGCTCTTCATGACAAGCTTGTGGAAATGGTCTCGGCAAATTACGAATAGGAATGTCGCATAGCTTCAGACACCAACACTGTTTTAGCCTCTTCTTTTTTTCGATCTTGGCAAAATTTTGCCCAGATGATCTGGCCAAGCAAACTTGGTCTGGTTACTCTCAGTGCCATTACCAAGCACACACACATGAAGAAAGCAGATGTTCTCTCTGAATTACCAGTCCCTACACTGCTTCAGCAACTTCATTTAGAACCTTTTTCCTACAGAATGTCTGAATTTGTTGGATAATCCTGAAGGCTGCATGCATGGTCGTAAAACGTCCACACGAACCTGAAGGTAGCTTTGCGACAGGGATAAATCTTGAACCGAATCTGACACAGCAGTGCAAGATGTTTGTCCACCAATTCGAACCGACCACCAGAAGGTTGCAGATTACCTTGCTCCATCACCGGATAACGACCTCTCTCTGGGTCTTCATGCAAAATCGGCATCTTCCTATCTATCATCACCCCAGCATAACCCATCAATGCAATACCCGATGAATATATTATAAAATCTCATTTCATGATAGATTTGGTGATATTCATTCGAGGTACTGCAGATCTATCTATCGATACTATTAAATTGCAGTTCACAAAAAAAAGATACTATTAAATTGCAATCTGCATGGTGATCAGTCCTGATACGGCATCCGCTCTAGCCAGCGGCGAATCCAGCCCATTTTGTTAGGGTGGGGCAGGCCTAACTTGGGCCAGGATTCTTATTTTCTATATATGCAGTATGGGCTCGGCCAAATCTTAGGGTGGGGGCCCCACCCTTCCACCCAGCTGGCTCCGCCACTGGCTCTAGCGCACACAGAACAATCCTTTTCCTTTATCCTACTATGTTTCAACCTAGGAGTACGAAGGATCGCCCTCGTCTCGCCGCCCCACCCTTCACTTCCTCGCGTCCTTAGATATGAGACACTCAAAAGGGCTCCAAAAGGCAGGCTAAATCGCTCTAATTGTTTTTGAAGGCAAAAAAAAGTACCAAATACGATTGGATCGTTAAATATATTTGGAGGAATTCTTAAAAAGTTCCTTCTAATGTTAGTTTTGCAGTAATGTTTTCTAATGTCTCTATTCTATTTTTAGGCATATCCAATAGTACCTTCTAAGGTTTATCTTGGATGCACTTTTGATAATGCCTATATTTTCCTTGTAAGTCAAATCTAATAGTGCGTTGTAATGTTAGTTTTGAAGGCACTCTGATCTTGCCTATCTATTTTTAAAGTCAAATCCAATAATGCCTTCTAATATGTGTTTTGGAGGCACTATTGGCTTTGTCTCTATTTATCTTCTAAGGTAAATCCAATAGTGCCTTGGAATGGCTTATACACATTTCATGGCCACTCCTGACTTTTTGGCTGTCAAGCATAGGTTCTCACAGCAGGGGCTTGAAATTTGGGACAGATTCTTTGCACCTCATATCTAGAGTCAGCCTTCTTCACAGAATCTAGCAAAATTTGAGATTCCTGTAAGTTGGTTTAATTTCATTACTCTTATGCTTGTCACTCCAGAGAAATTTAATTGGGCAAAGAATTTTCTTTCTTCACCTCTTTGGTAAATTATTAAAGAGCCTATTGCAAATGAATCCACAATTTCCTTTCTGGTTCCTGATGAATGTGTCTCTCAGATTCCTCCAATGTGTATTCATGATTCACTTGACCTTGGTTCTTGGAGACAACTCCCACTGCCCCTTCAAAGAAAAGGAGAGGAGTAGGACCCATTGTAGAAACTGAGGTGAGAAGAAGTTCCAGAATTGTTGAACTTAATGGAGGTTTTAAAAGTCATAACAAATGTTTTGACGTTAATTGCCTATCCTGTAATGTTGATCCTCCAAGTGTGAACACTAAGGTGGTTAAAAATATGGCTGTTAATTTTTGTAAGGTGGCTAAGGAAAATCTTGACTCAAAGTTGCAGAAGAAGGGCAAGATTGCAGACAAAGCAATAAGGCCACCAGGTGCAATCAAGAGGAATGCTGGGGATGCTTCAAGTTCTAGTCAGGGAGAAAGAAAGAAGAAGGAGGCTGCTGGGCCCTATGGGCAGCAGGCCAAAAAGAAGATGAATAAATGAGTTCTCAATGTTAGCAAAACTTAGTTATTGGGTTGATTCCCTTGGAACTGTTGTCCAATGAAATGTTTTTATTTATTATCAGAACATGTGGTGCTGGAATGCTAGGTGGTGGAATTTCTATCCTTTTGATTGCCCATGTTATCTGTTGCATGAGTTGGTCTCACTGTTATTCCTCATGATAGATGTTGTATCATGCTTTGATATACATCAAAAACTCTATATGATCTCTAGTTTCCATGGATAGAAAAAGAATTTGGAAAATCTTAAACTGGAACTTGAGAGGCATCAATTCAGAGAAAAACGGGTGGCTCTCTCTCAAAAAAATGTGCAATCTAAATGTGAGATCATTTGCCTTCAGGAAACAAAAAGGGAAAGCTTTGATGTGGAGTACATTAGAAAGTTTTGCCCAAAGAAGCTGGACAAGTTTTCCTTCCTACCTTTAGTAGGTGCATCTGGGGGTGCAATTATTATTTGGAATGGGAGTCTTTTTGAAGGAGAAATGGATTTTCAAAATGAATTTTCCATTTCTGTTAAATTTACCTCTAGGCTGTCCAATGATTCATGGATTTTAACTAATATCTATGGCCCTTGCCAACTTGAAAAAAAGGCTATGTTCATTGACTGGTTCTCCAATATTGATATGCCTGATGACTTAGACTGGTTGGTCATTGGTGATTTTAACTTTATCAGGAAACCTTCTGATAGAAATAAAGTGGGTGGAGATGTTAATAACATGCTTCTCTTCAATGATCCATCAGTAATCTTGGACTTGTGGAACTACTTTTAAAAGGAAGAAAATACTCCTGGAGTAACATGCAAAATGATCCATTTCTGGAGAGATTGGATTGGTTTTTCTCCTCACCCTCCTGGACAATCTCTTACCCACCATCCATTGTCTATCCACTCTCAAAGCCCACTTCTTACCATACACCTTTTGTCATCTATACTAGAATCTATAAATCTCGGGTGTTTAGATTTGAAAACTATTGGCTCCAGCATAGTGATTTTAAGAAGATTGCGCAAAATGCTAGGGATATCTATGTGGGACCCTCAGACAGTGCAAAAAAGATAAATGCCAAGCTCAAGAATGTTAGAAGAGGTCTCAAACTTTGGGAAAAATCTCTTCCATGTCTTAGACACTTGATCACAAAGGTCAATGAAACCATTGATTTGCCTGGTATAATGGAAGAATTCAGGACCCTAAGTATCTTTGAATGGAACCTAAGAGACATTCTTAAGAATCATCTGATCCAATTACTTCAGAACCAGAGGGCATATTGTAAGCAAAGAGGTAAAATCAAGTGGGTAAAACTTGGTGATGAAAACACAATTTTTTTTCATGCCAAAGCAACAACTAGCTACAGAAATAACTATATTTCCATGCTGAAAAATGAGAACTCCTCTGACATTCATGACCATGATGGAAAGGCTCAAATCCTTTGGAATGATTTTAAAAGTAGAATGGGCTCTTCAGATAAGCCAACAATGAACTTTAAGTTATCATAGCTTTATAGTAATTGCATGGACTCTGATACTTATGCAACCTTGGAAATCCCTTTCACAGAAAAGGAAATTGAAGATGTTATTAAGGAGCTGCCAAATGAGAAATCCCCAGGTCCAGATGGCTTTAACAATGAATTTATCAAATCTTGTTGGTCCATTATTGGGAAAGATATTATTCAGTTGATCCACGACTTTTATCATGAGAAAATTTCCCTTGAGAGCATCAATTCTTCTTTCATTACTCTTATTCCCAAGGTGGAGTCTCATGTCCTCACTATAGATTTCAGGCCAATTTCTTTATTAAACAGTGTGCTTAAAATCATTACAAAGCTCCTAGCTAACAGACTTCATAGCATCATCCTCAAGCTTGTGCATAAAAATCAGTATGGCTTCCCCAAGAATACGATCCATTCAAGATTGTCTAGGCTGGGCATTTGAATATCTTTTCCAGTGTCATCAATCAAAAAATAGATTGTGATTCTCAAACTTGACTTTGAAAAGGCATTTGATAGAATTGAGCACTCCACTATTATAAGCATTCTGTAGGCAAGAGGGTTTGGATCCAAATGGATTAACTGGATAAATATGATCTTCCATTCTGGGAATTCCTCTATTATTCTAAATGGAGGGGTTAGACAGGGTTATACAGGGTGATCCATTATCAGGATTCCCTAGGAAAAAAATTACTGTAGAAGAGGGGTTAGACAAGGTGATCCATTATCACCTCTTCTGTTTGTGCTGGCAGCTAATTTTCTGCAGACTCTTCTCAACTCTGCCATGAATAAGGATCTGCTGGGCTTACCCATTTCTTGCCATGCTTGTCTTGATTTTCCTGTGATTCAGTATGCTGATGATACCTTAATAGTCATGAAGGCAGACTCAAAACAACCGATTTGTCTAAAATCAGTCCTGAATAGCTTTGCCACCTCAACTGGTCTTAGGGTTAATTATAACAAGTCTAGTATGATGCCTATCAACATAGACCATGAAAGATTGATGCATTTTTTTAGCACCTTTGGCTGTAAGATGGGTAGCCTTCATTCACATATCTTGGATTACCACTCAGTCTCACCAAACCTTCTCTGGAGTTCTATCTTCCAATGGTTCAGAGGGTTCAATTCAGGCTTGGGGGAATTGCAGATTTTTTGAATTATGGGGGAAAACTTCAAGTGGTTAAGTCTGGTTTATCCTCATTACCACTCTTATTCATGAGCTGTCTTGATGTACCAATTACAATCAAAGATCAAGTGGTTAACTACATGAGGCATTGTCTTTCGAGGAAAAAACTGTTGATGTACAAGCTAAAGGCTCTTCACTGGTAGCATGTACAAAAGTTTGCAGGCCAAAAAATCAAGGTGGCTTGGGGGTACTTAATCTAAATATCCAAAATACTGCTCCGCTGCTCAAAAATCTAGGTAAATTTTATAATCACCATGATATTCCTTAGGTACATCTTATATGGGAATCTTATTATGCTCAAGGTAAGCTCCCTGGGTTTCAAATGGAAGGATCCTTCTGGTGGAAGGCTCACTTGAAGCTCATAGATGCATATAAAGCCATGGCTAAGTGTCAGCCAGGGGATGGAAAATCTGTTTTCTTTTGGTCTGACCTGTGGGATAATGAGTGTCTGCAGTTTAAAATACATCATCTCCTTTCCTATGCAAAGAATACCAAAATAACGCTATAGGAAGTTGTTCATACTGAATATCTTGAAGATCTCTTTAATCTGCCTCTGTCACAATAGGTTTATTCTGAGTTTGAACATCTGGAAATTATGTGCCAGCAGTTTTTATCTAATCAGCAGGGACATCCTGATAAATGGACTTACATTTGGGGCAGTCATGAATTTTTTGTTAAGAAGGCTTATGTGATTATGGATGGCTATCAACCTGCTCCACCTTACTTCACCTGGATATGGGATTCCTCTTGCCAAGCTAAGCACAAGTTTTTCTCCTGGCTTCTTCTTCTAGACAGATTAAATACAGGGAACCTCCTCAGAAGGAAAAATTGCACATTACCTGATTACAACTGTGCAATCAAGAACTGCCACTCAGAAGAAACATTGGTACACCTTTTTTAGACCTGCCCATTTGCTGCTGAATGCTGGGATTACATTTGCCCCCAAAAAGATCAAGGTCTCTTTGTTTTTGAAGCCTTCCAAGATATAAAAAGCAAGCTAAATCTTCCATTTGCCATGGAGATAATGATTTTAATGCCTGGGGGATATGGATCTGCGGAAATAATATTTTTTTTGAAAATGTTACACCAGAGTTCTCTAATTGGAAAGCACTTTTTGTGCAAGAAATGAGGTGGATCAAATTCAGAATAAAAAAGTAGCATGGTCTCCAGTTTAGTAGCTTATTCTAGAATCAAGTTCATTAGTGGGTTACTACTTGTAAACCCAAAGTTTTTGTAATAGTTTCGTCTTGTAACTCCTAGTCATAGAGGTTTCTGTCTACTGTAACCCAAATATTATAATAATGAAAAAAACTATAGTGGGGTTTCTTTCCCCTACTGTTTCCCCTTAAAAAAGTGCATTTGTGCCACAGGTGTGGTTTTGGTAATTAATGACAATTTCTATAGACTAATGTTTGCTTTGAGTTACACTTGTAGGAATTGTTCATTGTCATTGCTTGGACAATGTGTCGGCTTCTGATGGCCCAGATATATAGAGCTCGTTGGGAACCCCAAGAGGAAGGTATGATGAGCACAACAACAAGTTTCCCCTGGTTATGAAACCAAGGTTATCAAACCAGTAGGAGTAAGGAAACAACTCCAAGGTGTTGCTAGCAACTTGGAATCTGCACAACACAACCATAGTACTTTGCCCCAACTTACAATGAGGTTATAAATCTCCAGCGTCGGCCTTGGGCTAGTGTAGCAGTGCGGTGGCACAGGGCCCCCGATTGCTAGGGGCCTACGATGACCCAGCATACAACTGCATGATGTAGTATACTATAGTCGTGGACATAACACAAATGAAACACCATTCACTAGTATTACATCCCTCAGAATGGCACAACAGAAACACAGCGGGTCCAAGACATGACTATAGGTTACAACTCAACTGTTTACACAAGATCTAGAGAACACTCTAGGTTAAAGAGAGAGAAATAAACTTCTTACAAAGAAGAATCAGAAATAAACAACTCCAAATTATAATACTATTAAGACTAATATCTTAACTAATGGTCTGGCTGTAGAGGTCCCAACCTTTAATAAGGTAGAGATCCTTGTGTTTACAATGCTAATCCCTGGATCAATAGCTAGCATCCACAGTTAAGATGTAATATCAAGAAACAAAGGTCATAATACAACTTTATAACCAGGAATAAAATAATTCATTACATCTTACATAGCTCATTTGGCTATCTCATTACAATGCAGAGGAATAACTATAGCATGGAGTCCATCTTCAAAGTGCCATAGGCAATCATGTTGGTTGTAGACTTGTAATCCGAATCAACACACTTCACTAACATCAAACAAACCTGCAACATAATAAGTTACAGCCACAAGGGTCAATACATTTGAATTGTATTGGCAAGTGATACTATGGTAGTATAGTGGAGTCTATCATCTATATGCATTTGGTTAGGTGGAGCTTAGGCTTGCTTTGATCCAAATAGATTTTTCCTTATCATTTGAAAACACTAAGTTTTTGCTTGTCAAAAACACCCAAGGAACCACCAATAGAAATTGGTGAACCTTCACCCTTGTTTAACCACAAGTTTTTAACTTAGAAATTTGGATGAGGAGATTCTTGATAGCTTCCATGTCTTGATGCTCAAAATTGTCCTTTACCAGGGACATGGCTAAGTACTTAGATTTTACACTCTACAGAGGTGGTGCACTTTCCCCACAAGACTTGGTTTCACCAAGACAAGATCTCTCAGAAGCCTTCCCTTAGACTAGAATGGACGCGCTCCAACCTATCAATCCCCTACCACCAACTGTCCATTTGGCTAAGTTATTGCAACCTATATGATCCAGGCAGAGCCCATAATGCCAAGTGGCTACACTTGAAGCTTCTCAACATTTGACATCTCAAATATCTTTGTTCCTGGGTGGCATTCCACAAGTGAGATACACAAGGTAAACCATAGAAATGGGCCTTGGTAACCACTCAACACAAACCTTTCTTTCCATTCCACCCAGGTGATTCATTCACTTAGTTGTTTTATTAAACAAAACACAAGTCCTTGACTTAGAAATATTCCATAGCATGAATATAATCCACCCTTGTTTTCTACTAGCTAAGCTAAGCATTATAGTAGTAGGAATCTTAACTTAGAATAATTCTACTAAGGTTTCATCTACTAGGATTTCCCATGGCATAGTTTATACTTAGCAAAAATTCCATGCAAGTCCTACTTAGAAATATCACTAATGCATAGTGAAAATAATGGGACAAAAGTATGAAGCATCACTTGCCTTTTTGCTAGAGAATTATAAGTTCACTCCTTGATCTTGCAATATTCACACTCTTCAATTTCCACTACAATTCAATCAAGCAAGCAATATTCAATCTACCATTCAAGCAAACATCACATAAAATAATAGAAACAAAGCAATGCATGCAAGCATGCTAAAGATTGTTTTATTTTGAAAAGTGGTTTCTAATAGGTTATGGACATCATAAAATATCTATTGGTAATTTATAAAAGTGGCAAGGTCATTTGTAAATGTGGCAAAAACATTTGATATCAAGTTAGTGAAAAATGGCCATTTTAAGTCATTTTTATTTTGCTAGAAATGGTTCAAACCAAAGTAATATTTTCTAGTGTTTGACAAATACATTTTTTAAACACAAATGTTGGTGTTTTATGGTCAAGTGTTTAATATTAAAACCATTTGCAAAAGGTTTCACCTATAAACCATTTTTACACTAAATCAATATTTTATGTTATTGAAAATGCCTTTAGCAAAGCAATAACCTTTATAGGGTTCACCAAATATATTTTAATTCTAAAACTTGGTGTTTGGGGTCACAGAGTTTAAATCAAAATAATTCCTAGAGGTTTTTCTCTAAAAAGCATTTTTAACATATGAACAATATTTTTTTATTTGACTAGAAATGCTTTAATTCAAAGATTTATTCTATTGATTCACAAAATATGTTTTTGAATCCACAAGTTGGTTTCTATGGTCAGTAGATTCAAAACTAAACATTTTTCAAAGATTTTATCCTAAAAACATTTCTAGAATAAATTTTATACACAAAATATGCCTATACAAGTTTCTGCAAAAAAAAAACTAAGTTTACAGAAGCAATTCATTAAACAAAGTGCATGGTTGGATAGGGTTTGTTTTGCTGATTCCATTGATATAAAATTTGCAAAATTTGGACGTGTGGATCACAAGTTATAAATTTTGCAAACTTGAACATATAATAGATCAATTCTTGTTTTTATAAAGCAGACTGGGCCACGTGTCTTGTTCTGATAGGCTGGTACCGCTTGGGTTGGATCGGCCTCTCCGGTGCGTTGGATTAAAGTGAAATCGCGTGGCTCAGGTTGATACATACCCCTTTGGGTTATGATCAAACGTAACCAATGGATCAATATCCAACGGCCTAAAACAGCTAACCCTAAACTGGCGGTGCTAGCGGTGGTGGTTGGTGACGACGCGGTCAGACTGCGGCGGAGACGGTGATTTAGGAAGCAAGGGAGATAGAGGAGGGCATTACCATGTTCGCCGTGATGTGCTGAAGTGCGAGGTGGTCACAGTGGGCGAAGGGGCGCACGAGGATGACCTGAATCGCTCACCGGAGTTCCTGCTGCCGTCGAGTGCGCACGGTCGTTGACGGAGATGAGGCTTGGAGGCACGCTAAGGAAAGAGGGATGCACCGTTAGATTCGCATGAGAGTTGCGAGCATGTGAGCATCACAGAGAGGGGTAAGGAAGGTCTGGGCTCACCAGTAGATGCCGCCGGAATTGGAGCAGGAGGTAGTGGCGTGTTGATGTTGTCGGAGGCGATGTCCTGGGGCGCGCGCGAGCGAGTTACCGCTACTGGGAGCTACTCCTGGTGCTGGCGAGCATGCTCAGGTGCTCCAGGGACAGTGGGGGTGACTGGCTTCGCCGGAATTCAAATAGGACCTCGTCGGAGCCTGAGTGGTTGTAGCGAGTAATTAGGCTAGCCCTAGGGCGAAGAGGAGCTAGGAACAAAGGGAATGGTAGAGGAGAGAGGGGCGACTAAGTACATGCGGTCACGACGAGGTTTAAGCGAGCCATTTACGCGAATTAAACCACAACATCAATGGCAGGAAACGGCCGGCGCGGTCGTCGCGGGGTCAGGAAGAAGCCTGACTGGTGGGGTCTGCTTGACAGCAAGAGAGAGAGAGAGAGGCAAAGGGGTCCGTGGCGTAGGGGCGGGTCTGCTCAAGGTGAGAAAACGCCGGGGAGAGGAGAGAGGTGGGGCTGCTTTGGGCTGGTCGGGCTGATTTGTTTTCCTTTTTTTGTTCTGTTTCTTTTTCTTTTCCATTTTCATTTCTGTTTTGTATTTTATTCAAACAATTCAAACACTATTTCATTTCAAAACTTTTCAAAATATTCAGTAAGTTTATATTCTGTTTAAATATGTATTTTAAAGATAACTTTTTGGAATAATTCTTTTATTCCCACATGGTTTAATTATTTAATTAAAATGGACCTTTGTCTTTATTTAAATAGAGTTTTAAATATGACTCCAATTCATATTATTTATTCAAATGATTTAATTTTCTGTTTTAAATTCAAAAGTTTATCAAACCCCTTTTTGTAAGTTTTATTTATTCAACAGGGTGTTAAATATTTCACTTTGAATTATTTTAATATGTTTTTATTAATCATTTAAATTGGTTATTTCCCTTTATTCAAGTAATAGAAAATATAGTTTTGATCACATAAAATTTACTTCAAGTAATTCTTTGGCTCTATTTAAGTTATTAAATAACTTTTATTCCACTTGGGTAAATTCCAATTATTTTCCCATGATTTAATTAATCATTTCTATTAGGGATTTTTATCTTTAATCAAATAGAAATAGAATTTGGTCAAGGCCATTTTATTTTATTTGAAAATTCTTTATCCATTTACTTTATTTGGATTATATTCATTCCATTTGCTTATGGATTTGGCCAAGATTTAATTTGGCCTTTTAAATAGTCCTTATTTATTTATTTCTTCCTTTCTTGGTCTTATAAAATTCATATCTTTTTATTTATAGATCCAAAATTGTTGATTCCAATTTGTAAAATCTTATTTAATATTTGTTTATCCTTTTAGGTCTCTTTGGGATTAACTTGATCACAAATTGGTATGGATTTTAGGTAGGTGTTTTATTAGCTTTGGGAATTCAATTTCCTTATCTTATTAACTTCATAAGATTTTATCCTTGGCTCCAAATTAAGTGAAACCAATTTCTATGGTTTTATAATATTTTTATTTATCATTTTGATCATTCATAAATGCTTGTTGCTAAATTTTCATATGGATCAAATCCATAGTTTTAGAGAGATCTTGGTAATGACTTTCTTCCATTAGGGTTTTAGAGTTTTGGTTTGTTTTCCAAGTGTTTAATTTCAAGATGCATTTCACTTGATTTGAAATTAGTTGGATTCAAACTTTATTCAAAGTTTGTTCAAGAAGGGTTTTGATGTTTCCATTTAGAATCAAAAAGTCTCTTTTCACCCTAAATTTCAACAATTATTTATTTTGTTTATTTATTTTTTCACATTACAAAATTTGGAAAATTTTGGGATGTGACACAGGCGTTGCTTCTATTGTAATACACTACAGAAATAGGTTCTATGGTTAGACATTCTATTCTTATCTAATCAACCACTTCGTCTTCACTTGAGCTAATGCATATATTGACTTTCTTGAATTCATTGAAGAGCTTTAGCCTTTGATGATGATTCCTAGAGCATGTCTTGATGTAGTCATCGTCTGTACTGGCTTTAGAACCTAGCAAGGGTTAAGAAGATACATTGAGTACGAGCGTACTCAGCAAGTTCACTAGAAAAGGAGTGTTTGATGCACTATAACTACAGCCACAGACCGTAGGTCGTAGGCAATGCAAGTTTTCGTAAACATTTATTCAAAGGTTTCTTTTATTTTGAAAAGCTATGTTCGTCATCCTTCATGGGTTTACCAGAACTTTCATGGAGTTCCTTTCCCGCCGCATTCGCAGCTCCTTCCCGGAACAGGGAGTAACAAGTTACAGTTCTTACACTCTGCAGAGGTGCGTCACTTTACCCATGAGAGATCTTAGCTTTGTTGCACATCCGGGCCGTGAACCCGTTCACACTTCCTTGGTGTGAGGCCCAGACTAAGACCCAAGCCAATCACTGCATTCTCCGCGACCCCGCATGTCTCTTTGGTGTACGCCGACCCACCTATTGAATTACGGCAATGGCAGTACAGACTGTTCAGATGCCAGAACTATCGTGGGACGTTGAGGGCTCCCACCCATATGCTGCATATCCTCTATGAATTACCATAAGTAATATGCATGCTATGAGTGATAACAGCCACGACCCGCACATCCAGCTCCATGCGAGAGGGAAAAGATACATGTGACTTCTTCGTCCCATTCCAAATCTCATGGTCAACGCGTAATATACGGCACAAGAATCACTGGCGACATTGGTTATTAAGTCCTAGATAATATGTTCCTTTACCACCGGAACTCTTATAGTAGGTTATTACCTCATGGTAAATAACCTATAATCACATTATTATGAAAATAGTGTTTTCTGTCCTTTTTCAAATGAAGGTGATGACAACACTGGATTTTTAAAATACTTTACAGAAAATAATCAAAGGACATGAGAAAGTGTGAACTTGCCTTTTGTGATTACAAGATTATGCACTCACGGTCTTCAAGACAATATAAGATCCAATAGCGGAAATCTGCATCATTGGTCCGGTAAGGACTAATGTGTAAAGAAGCAAGATGATTTTATGCATAAGTAATGTAATGCAAGTTGATAAACGCGAATCCTGAGAATAACGTTGTTCTAGGGTTTGAAAACTGGAAATGGTTCATGTTAGAATGTGTTTTCCTTTTAGATTAAGTTTCACACATGTGCTTTTTATTAAGGCTTGTGAGTGTGTGTGAAACAATATGTACACATAATGGCATACAACAATAAGATATACTAATGAGATGTGCTACTCAAGGACTGCTTATAAGCGAATTATCTTATCTTCAAGTTTTACCTTGCAAGTGATGTCATTTATTAGGAACTGAAGTGTTAACAATTCTAGGTATATAAGTAAAGCTTAATGTAATGTGATTATTATTAATTGTCACTTGATGTTTGAAGTGGCAAAGAGAATAACATTTGAAGAAAATCTTACTCAACTAAGCAAAAGCATTTAAGCTTTTAAGTTAACCTTATGAGGTGTTCTTTTTAGTTATAGTCTTTAAGTCAGAAAGAATTGCCTTTATTGGAATAATGAAATTAGTAGTATTTGAGACTTATCTATCTTGGTTTTTAACTTGGTTTGTTTGGTAATAAGATACTTTTATAAATTAATTATAACAGACTGAAGTTAACTATAATGCATATAATAAAGTCTTTAGCATTATACTTAAAGCTTGGTAACTATAAGTAATTTCAAGAATGTAGATAGACTTAGGGTGTATTACTTATGATACTTGTATCTTGTTTACTTTATATTGTTTCCTTAGAGTTACTTGAGAATGGTATTACTTTTATTTGGTAGTGGTTTCTTTACATTATAAATATATTAAGGGATTTATTTCCCAATAAGGGTGTGGTTAAGGTTTGTGAATAAGTAAACAATATTATTTACTACTTAAGAACTCACTTATAGTGTTTTGATTTGTTTATAAACTTGTGGTTAAAGTAAAGGAATAGGTTTTATTTCTTTACAAATTATTCTTAGAGATTTTATATTAAATAAGAATTCTTTTATAAAATAATTTATACTTATGTTTGAAAGATAATTTAATAAAATTGTATTTAAAGTGTGTTAAATCATTTTGGCTTCAAACAATAATATTTAATACTAATACTTTTTATTATACTCAATTCATTAATTTAAGAAATATTAACAAATTTTATTTGACATTATATGAATTATTAACTGAAGAAATAGGTTTGAATTCAAGTTATGAAGATGTTTAACTTTTTATTTAACTAAAAAATGGAATATCACATTTTTAATATGTAGGTATTATTTTTGTGATCATTTTGGTATATTACATTTATTTTTGTGATTTATAAATAATAAGATATGATTTTAATAAGGTTTATTAGTTTATAAATACTTAATAATTAACAAATATTTAATTAAGTGAAATAATAATGTATAATTATAGTTTTAAAGTATAATTATTATTTTCTAAGATTTTTAGTATTTTATTTATAATTTTAACATTTATCATTATTAAAATATGAATTATCAAAGTTTTATTACTTATAGAACTTTTATTAAACAATATTTATATAAGTAATCATCATAATACTATTTTTAAGTTGTAGATTTTATTTTTCTAAACATTTTCATATATTATATGTATTTTTCTGATATATAAAACAAAAGATATTAAATTTACAAGATTTAATCATTTTATTTTATTTTTGGAATATTGAAATTTGAATTCATATTGTTTTAATTCTTTTCTAAACAGACATGAAACTTTTTACACTCAGATGGGATCTACCCATGGTCACAGACATGTGGGGCTTAGGCCACGTCATAAGCCACATCAGCAAAGACTAGTTAACAGGGTGGACCAGGTCAAGGGTGACCTCACCCTGCTGTCACGATGACATCAGCAATGGTATTACTCTCAGATGATGCTCAAATTCGCGAGTCGGCTGCATGCGCGGGGCTGTGCCTGGGCTTAACGGAAAGAGGACATCGTCGTGAACCTTATAGTGGCGTCGCCGCTCTGTTTTGGTCATCGGAGGTTGGTCGGCGACGAGCGTTTCCGGCGGTACATTCGGCATCCCCGTGGGTTGATAGCTACGACACGCGAGCAACGAATCGGACAGGATCATGAAGTTTAGAGGCTCACCAGGAGCATGATGAAGGGCTCGGCGAGGCCGGAGGTGGTCGGGAGCGATCTAATCATCGGCGATGAACTTTGTCGAAGTTAGAGAATATTGTCACGATTCGGTCGATCCTGTACATCCTGGCTCGATTCCTTCCTCCAGGATGACGAGGGCGATGACACGGAGCTCATAGCATCCTCGGACGGCTCCGGGGTGGTCTCTGGATGGCGGCGCGCATCGGTAGTTAAAGCTAGGGTTTGGCATCTGAGAGGAAACAAAGAGGAAGAAGGGATTTAGGGTTCTCCGGCGGCGACGCTGGGTTTAAATAGATGACGTAGAGCGGTGGCGCGGATCTTGACGCGGCCAGCGATGGGGTGGCCGCCAGCAAGCTGCTTCGCTGGATCGTGAGGTCGTCGGTGGCGCGAGGAAGAGGACACAGTTAGAAGGTCGAAGAGGTACGGGCTTCTGGCAGGCTGATGTTGGGCCAGGTGGGCTGCAGTGTGGCGCGTGTGAGCGATGAGTAAGCAAGAGAGGAGATGGGCCATGGGACAGATTGGGGGTTCCTCTGTTTTTTTCTTAGTTTTATTCCTTTTTCATTTTCTGTTTGTTTTCAGGTTTGTATTTTTAGATTTGGTTTGAACTTTTCTTTTTTGGAATTTTATTTGCTAAATACTTGCAGCAACAATAAAGTTATTAAAAATCCATTTGCAAACTTTTATTATGTATTTAATCACATAGTATAAGGTAGGATGATTTATAATATTGGATCCCCACTTATTCCATGCTCATATGGGATGAGTGGTTAGAGAAATGAATTAAAGACTTTGTCTAATGATTATAGATAGAATATTTATGAGATGTTGATGAGAAAACTTATTAATAAATTTAGAGTTCTGAATTGTAATTACTCACCCTAGGGTTTAAGGTACTTACTATACTTCTTTTCTTTTGTTGATGTGAACAAAGATTAATGGCTAAATATATTTTCTTTATGTTTGTGATCAGAATGATTTTCTTTAAGGTACTCCTGAGCACATATGGTTAAGATAATTAGAAATGATAAAGATGTGCTTAAGTGTTTTGATATAATAAATATTTTTATGAAGCTTTGTGTAAGTAAGATAAGAGATCAATCAGATGAAATGGATAATATGTTTGGTAAAGATTTAGGGTCCAATGTTTACCAAGAATTCCTATCTTCCATAAATCACAATCCTGGACTTCTAATTAAGGAATTCATTTCCTAGATATATTACTTATCTATATCCATCATCATGTGCTAACATGATGAGCTTTACCTCACCAGATATTCTTATCCACCTTTTATTCTTATAAACCCATTGATAAATCCAATGAGCCTTATACTAAAGCTTTTCATAATCTTCACTTATCCAGACTTGGTTATATCAACTACTCTACTGCTGACAATGTCCCCATCCAACAAGTGGTTGCTTCTAACTCCAATTATACTCTTCCTTAATCATCCTTCACTAATATCACTTCAATAGATGTATACTTCACCTCAAGGGCTTAGTATTTCCAAAGAGGAAAATACTACTATAATCCAATGTTATTTTAGCATCATCTTATTCATACTCTCTTGTCTCTTCTTAACTCCAATATCTAACACTTCAACCTCACATTATATTAATGTGACTTGTAATGACTAATCTAGGATAATAAATCTATACTATGGTTCATTCATGTTTTATCCACCATTGTCACTTATTCATGGTATAAGCATTCAATATTGGTGAATAAGGCATGATCATTATAATCCTTTGATCATTTATGATTCAGGTTTCCAGTTGACTAAACAAGGCTTCTTCAATACAACACTATAGTTGTATTCTAATTATCTTCTGTTTAGCTCTATTGGATTAAGAGATATAATTCATTGACTATACCTACTTGATCCAATAGGACTACTCCTGGTAACTATCTTCAGACTTCATCCCTGTAATCTTATTTGTTACCATATTGATTTGATTTCCTCCAACCACTCCCATCCTATAGATGACATCTAAAACTAGCATCACTATTTACCTCTTCTGACTTCTTTCTTTATAAGCCTTAAGTGAATGCTATAATAAGTACAAGAGTTGATAGGTCAAGAATTGATTGGTTAAGAATTGGTGAGTCAATAGTTGATTACTCAACATTGATGAACAACAGATATTAAGATAGGATTCCATAAGGATTGATATGGAAAGAAAGATATATGGTGAATGATCTTAACTTTGGATTCTTTCCTACTCAATCTCACTAGAGAGTTAAAGTTAGGTATTTCCATGATACTCATGTATAAGTAGATGAGATTAAGATATAGTTGTTACATTCTTATTATTTGTGTTATATTTATAATTTGGTATTCATGAGTGATTATAATGAATACTATGATATGATCACCTAAGGATCAAATATAATTCATTAAGTAATGTATTAGGGTTTAATTTAATTACATTTGATCTACCCTTAGATCAAATCATGTTTACCCAAAATAAGGTTTTAGCAAAGGTCATATTGAAACTTATCGCAGTCAACTTGATGATCTACTACAATCCCATCAGGTTAAGAGAAGCTTCAATCACTTTGACAAGTTTTTATTTAAAAGCGCGAAAATTATTCAGATTTTCTATGCATGAATGCAATGCACACATCTGTCTTCAGCTTATTTCTAAGCTCTAATGCTGGGATGTTACAGACTCTCCCCCTTAAAATAAACTTCGGCCTCAAAGTTCGCATACTCTCACGTTTTGGAGTAAGGAATTGACTTGTGTTGCTTACAACATTTCTCATCTCCATGGTAACCTTAATGGGAATAATTGTAATATCCCATATCCAGATCTTTTCCTTGAATCCTCATCATACTTGGCAATCTTAATCCTGTTGTCTCCAATACTCCAAAATTCCTTTTACTTTACTCCCTTAGGAATCTTTCCTTATTATTAAATCCTCAATCTGGGGTCTCCTCTTTAGTTCCTTAACCTAATTAGGTATCCTATTCCAACTCCTTTACTGGATCGTCGAACTTCCTTGCTAAACTATATAAGGTCTGGGAAGTCTCACTAGAACAGGGTTTTGCAACTTCCATTAACTAATAGTTGTGGTCAAAAGACTATATTTGATTTGTATGAGTTGTACTGGTAATCCTTCTGAATATTGGTTTTGAACACATTTAGTCCAAACCCATTGGAATTTCTTGTTCCCCTACACATGTCAAATTGGATATGTTTTATTGCCTTTTTAAAGGGACACTTAAGAGTTGTTTCTTTTAGAATTAGTCTGTTAGGATTAATCTTTTATCACCTTCAAGCTTTTATCTTATTAAGCTTTAGATAATGTTTTCATTATTACCTTAAGTATTTCTTCTTCAACCTTTACTTGGAATTCGGATAACAATACTTTTGTTTACTGCTTACTCTCCGCCTTAGGGTTTACTAATGGTCTTCAAACTATCTATTTAGTATTTATTGGTTTAATAATTAGAATATTGGTCTCTATCCATCTTATACTCTACCTAGTTAGGGTCTTATGAAAGATTATACGGTGTATCCACACAATTGTGGATCTCCGAAGTGAATCTTTCAGCATTATTTGTCTTACTTACTATTTAGACATGTTTGCTTTGATATGTCTGACTTTGCGAAGCGTCTTAGAAAACTGTCGCTTAATATTTTATACTCCTTTGGGTCTTACTTAGCTTAGGCCAAGTTTTATGCTCTTTATGCAACTTTTAAGATGATATGGTTAACTTTGTCAACCAACACCGGCTACGGACAAGATACCAACTGTGGATCAGATACCAGCTGCAGATCATCCTAAGTTGTATGATTTACCCTATGGTTTCCGACATACTACTGGCATTCTCTCTGAATTGTCAGAGCTTGAATACCATTTTGGTTCCAAAACTTCTTATTTGCACTTGTTCATGATACTTCCATGAACTTGGTATAACTACTTTATTAACTTCTTAACCACATTACCTACCTAGAATGAACTTTAAGTTTATTACTTCTTGTTGTTCCATACATCTTATACACTAATCTTCCTTCTTATTGCTGATTAGTGATGATCTGAGCTTGATCCATCCTTCAAATAGCATTGATACTCCTTATATTTATCTTTACCCTTCAAATAAGTCTTCATATTGATCTTCGGAACTCGTCACTCCCTTACACGAATTCCCATTCCTATCTAGATCTATAACATCAAGTAGTAACTGGATGTTGCAACATTTGCACACCAAGTCAAACTTCATGTACAGATCTAGTCAATCAAGAAGATCCAAGAAAAACGGATAAATCCAAATGTGGTACATATAACACACAATATTCTAAGCTCGGAATATAGTAGTTGAGTATAATATCTCTATAATTCTGGCTTAGTTGTGTAGTATATGACACCTCCTCGTATAGGTTTACATTGTGATACTTAGAACTTAAGGTCAAACTATTCTTTGTCTCAATATTTACCCAAATTGCTCAAGTGCAACAGGATAATATTAAGCAAAGTGGTCTCGGTTTGGTTTTGACTAACCTTTGGTCTCACCTTTGGAATGATTAATATAGCCTACTTTTCTTCATTGGTTAACTAACCTCACATGATTACTCCAAAAGACTAATCGGATTCTATTTGCTACTTAAACCAGATATTATTAGAAATTTCTAGCACCTACGACTTCTATCATAGTTCTACCAAGTTATCTACTTACTCTACCTCAAGACAATTCACTAAGTACTTGTCATATTTACACTTACATCATGGTTTCTTATCTAATCTCACCATGATCTTATTATGGTTTGCCTCATTATCATGATTTAAGAGCTAATCAAACCATGATAGCTTTACTTCTCACTTCACTGTTATTAAGTCATAACATGATTTTACTTCATCACGTAAAAATTCTCAAGTGAATCCCACATGATTACTACTCATTATATCAACATTTATCCTGATGATATTCATCATGTTGTCTTTGGTTATTAACTAACCATAAGATCTCACTGCTCTTACTTAAATTCTAGGGTTGGGCTACCCCATTAAGACTACTTCAACTAATGTCTTACACTTTCCTACAGTATCTTGGTGGTTTATGTCTCCCTCGGAAGACACTAAAGAGCACTATACTTGAGAAAAGATAAATAATTACTCCTATGAAAGAATGACTTAGACATCTGACTTAGATGTGACAAAGTTATCCTCAAGTGGATACTCATCATAAGTCATAAGAATATTTGGTTTAGATAAGATGGCTCCTATAGTCACTATCCAACCTACAGATCTTCCAAAAAGGGTTTTAATCCTAAGGTAAAAGCATATGCTCTGATACCAACTACGGTGACCCAGCATACCACTGCATGATGTAGTATACTATAGTCGTGGACATAACACCAATGAAACACCGTTCACTAGTATTACATCCCTCAGAATGGCACAACAGAACCACAGCGGGTCCAAGACATAACTATAGGTTACAACTCAACTCTTTACACATGATCCAGAGAACACTCTAGGTTAAAGAGAGAGAAAGAAACTTCTTACAAAGTGATGGGGATATGCCTACCGGGGTATACCCAGCAGGGCGTTTCCGACCGGCCCAGGAACTGGCGTGGGCCTGCAGGACGGCGACTGGATCAAGACCTGGTGTAGATTCAAGCGACTGGAAGCTGAAGCCCCAGGAGAGTAGATAGGCCCAGTCGGATTAGGTTAAATGATTGCCGAAACCTTAACTGATTCGGTTGAGATCTGTAAACCCTAGGGGGGGTGAGTCTATATAAACCTCCCTAGAGGGCGTGGAGAAGATACGTTCCATCATCCACCCAAGCGACTCATTTGCCGAGCTCGCCCCATTGTACTCTCATCATAATACAATCTAGCAGGAGTAGGTCTTTACCCTCCGGGGGGCCGAACCTGGGTAAAACCCTGTGTCTCCGCCCTCATCTCGCACCACAGATGGCTGGCCGCCCTTGCCCCATGTTCTACTACTCGTTGCCGATTGCAGCATCTACCGTGGTCATTCCCACGACAGTGGCGCCCACCGTGGGGCTTGGCCGGTCAGGCCGGTGTTCTGCGGCGAGATCCAACCTACCCATCAACGAGTCGATCGCCACCGACCGCATGATAGCGATCAGCGAGATGCTCCAGATCTTGCCGAGCAGCTACGTCCCGGCGGCGCGACCCGTCACGCATAGCATGATCTTGCCGGTCGGCATGATCAACCTCTTCGTCGGCCTCACCGACGTCATCGTCTTGGAGGATTCGGCTCGCATCCGTGAGTCGCCGCCACGCGACCGGCTGTCCGAGAGCTAGGTCCGCACGATCCACCGCCTCGCCTCCGAGTACAACTCGGCCCACAGCGACGTGGCCGAAATCACCGCAGCCGCGGAAGACGCGGCCCTCAACGACGACGCCGACCCGACGACCCCGGCGTCACTCGCCGGATCCATCATCGCGGCTTCGCCCGCGGGCTCTATCACCTAGGTCTCCAACGTTGGAGACTTCGAGGATCCCTCCATCCTTGGGATCTTCGACTCCGAATCTGGATCGGAGAACTCCACCAACCTCTGTGACGGTACCAGCCTCCACGCCGCGACCTACATGGCGACTGGCACCGACCCGCCGGAGGATCCATTCTCCACCCCGATCCCTCCCAACGTGACGGTGACGGAGGTCGAGGAACTCCGCGTGAAGCTGGCGGAAGCAGTCTGCAAGGAACAAGCCGAGCGCGATTTTTTTGCCTCGAGCAGGCGACGGCGCGGGAGCTATCGCACTATCACCAGCTCCGAATCAGGTCGCGCCTGAACCCCACCGTCCAGGGGCGCGCCCTAAACTTCGACGACGAAAGCGACCCGGCCCGTGCGGCCGAGCGTGCGGTCTGCGAGAACGCGCCTCCAGGAGGGAGCGCTCGGCCCCCACCAGGATCAACGGCCAATGGCGCGCCGCCACCACCCAACCGCACACCCCCAGGGACCAACCACGGATCGTGGTATCCTCACGGGAGCGAGACGCGAATGGCCTACCGCTGTTCTCCACTCCAATGGACAACCTCGTCGCGGGCCGCGCGGCAATCGACAACATCGCAACCACTGGTGAAGGCACCTTGTCGATCCAGTATGCCAGGGCCCTGCTTGCAAAGGCGGTCGAGCAACAAAACTGTGGCGCCCCGCAAAAACCACTACTAGAAAATCGCGTTGTTTTTGTGCATTGCATCATCATGACCGCATGCTCATGCCATCATGCCACATTGCATTTGAGCATCGTCATTATCATGCATTTGTTTGTCTGAAACTATTTTCGAAAAACATTTTTCGTTTTCTAAGTACCCAGCCTTTATTTCAAATCCAAAACCCGGGTCTCCGGAATATTTTTGCCTTGTCTACCAACGGTTTTCAAAAGCCCCGTTTAAAATATAAAAATATTTATTTTATTTTTAGGGGCAGCCGTACCGGGCCGATCTGACCCAGTCGGCCACCCCAGTACAAACCAGAGCTACCCCAAACCCTTTTTATACCCAATCCTAGTCTACCCAAACCCCCTCCACCTCACCCTGGCCAACCCCCTCCCTCCACCTCACACCTCCACACCACTCCAGCCTATCTCTGCACGCCACCTCACCCCCCAGCCGGACCCACCCCACTCCCTCACCCACCACACACACGCGAGGCACACCCCACCTGCCCACATCCCCACGCTCAGCGCCGCGAGCGGGCCCACCTCCTACCCCTTTTTCCCGCCCACCCCGCGTGGCCCACGCCGACCGGCCGCCCCCTGGGCACGCGCCCCGCGCCCATCGCCTGGCCCCACCACTCCACACCTCCTGTCCCCTCCCGCTCCTCACCAACCGCCCCCGCTCGGCCTCGGTGCCCTGCCCGGCGCCTCGGCCTCCTCCTCGGCCTCTCCTCCTCCGGGCGCCTCCTCCTTCCTCTCTTCCCCGGCCCCAGCCACCTCGCCTGTCAGCGCCTCTCTCGGCCTTCCTCCTCCCTCTCCCTGCGTGCGCAGCCCCGGCTTGGAGCTCCTGCCGCGGCCCCCGAGCTCCCTCCTCTTCCGGCCGTCGCGCCTCCAGCTTATTGCCGTCAAGCCCTCCGCCTGCCGTTCGACTCGGCCGGACGCCTGCCATCAGCGGCGCCGGTCCCTCTCCTTCGCCAAGGCCGCCCACCGTCAGCCAGATCTCCTCTCTCGCCGTCCTCCCCTGCCTTGGACCAGCGGCTCCTCCTCCCCCTCCCTCTCCGCATGCCATGTCCTCGAGTTCCACCGTCATCCGCAGGGCTCGTGGCGGCCGTGTCCTCCGCTGCCCGGTGCTCCCCTGCATCGCTCCTCGTCGTCCTCATGGCGCCTGTCCTCTTTTCGGTTAGCAGGCGTATACCTCTGTTATGCCTCTGTCTGCTAGAGTTTGGAGAGTATCTGGTGGTAGTGGCCATGTGGTGATGCTGGAGTGGTGGCTATACTTTTGTACCACCACGAACGTCTACCGTCGCAAAACCGATAAACCATGTCCTCGGCTGCAACCTGTGGGCAAGTTATTCGAAGACTCTGGGCACACAAAAATGACAAGTTCGTCGATTGCAAGATCTACTTGGAGCCGAATATTAGTCACACCGACCAGATCTCCTGAAAATCGTCTACATGGACTTCAAGATCTTCTTCCCGCAGTTGATGACCCGATGACGCCAAGATCTACATCACGGATCCGCCGGGCGAGACCTCGAAGGCTGTCGACGTGTGAAGATGTACCCTCGGAATTCCGAGGAGGTCGGCAAGAACGCCTACACAGACGCCAAGACCCGGATCCGAAGACCGCTAAGATCGCCACGGAACGGCAAGCTCTCCATCCCGGCTACGTCAAGTACTTCATCGCGGACGCCAAGACCGACCCGATACAAGGACCCGACAAGATCTTCGTGATGACAAGATCGGCACCGACCAGGGCAGATCCGATGTGCCCCCGACGCCAACCAAGTTCTTCTTCTCGGATGCGACAAGATCGACTTCCGTTGTCCGAGACCGATCTCGTCGAGCCGTTCTCCCGTCGAACCCTGAGACCGACCCAGAACCCCTCGGAGCCCAAGCTCGCCGAACCCTAACGTGTGACCCCTTTATCCGAGACCCTATTTTTTATAATATTACATTATCACCTTGTTGCATATTAAATTGTTCATGCATGCATACTTGTCTGTGGTTTGGGGGCATTATGCCAATTCATCTCATAATTAAACATAGAGTCTATATGCGGGATATCTTTGTCTTATTCCGGACTCCATTTAAATTGGTGTAGCGAACCGATGCCATGTTTCGCCCTGTTAATCCAACACTTAATTTGCGGGGTAGATAAATAACTCGAACCTATTAATTAAATGTCGGGACCCCGGTTCCGCTTAATTTGGCCTAATCGCATCGCATCTTGCCATGTCATACATCATACATGCATCATGCCCGATCTTCTGTCATAGTATTAAATAGTGCATCCGGTGTTTGTGCTAGTGTTTTGCTTCTTCACGGACTAGGCCGATGAGTTGATGCGAGTGTCGATCCGATCTTCGGATGAACCTTCGGCAATGTTTTCAGGCGAGCACCTCCCCCTTTATACCTATCTTACTTTTATAGTATTTATTCCCTCCTGTTGATCTATTGCTATCCGTGTTGCGATGCTCTAGTTTTCGTACCCGGGACATCCCTTGCAGCCTTATATTGCCTTGGACACATCCTATTACCTGCTGATTGGTAGATAGTTGGACTTGCGCGTCATAGTCGCTTGCTCAAGTGCTGTTGCGTGTCTTCAAGTACCACAGTTGTTGGAGTACTGCCGCGTGTTTAATGTTGGAGATGATCATGGCTATAATTACTGTTTAATAACTAAAATTGAAGTAGGTAATGCAGAGGCACCGGTGGGTGATAGACAATATTTGGTTTCCGACCGCTCACTGGTGTCCCGTAGGACCCCGAGTTCTTGACACCTGTTCCGAGATCGAGCGCGCTAACCACAGGTGGGGTGTGTGGGCACCCCCATCGATTAGTACCTGATTTCAAAGTATTGTACTGGGGGCCACAACTAGTTTGAGGTTTTATTTACTATTCTGTACTTATGCCATGCTTTACTGCTTTATTTAAATTGTGCGATGTACTGCACCTGTACTTTTTAGGATCGGGACACGTTTTCGCTGTATCGACAAGCCCAGTCATCTTTTCGGGTTCCTGCCGTTTCTGACCGTCCACCCAAACCCCGAGTCCGTCTCGAGACCGGCCGACTTCGTTGTAGGTAGACTTAGTGGGTGGCCCCATGTACTTGCTTTGGGTCCAGGAAACGTCATGACTTAGGCCCCGACATACCGATGGGTGTATGTTAATTGATCCGCACAAAGGGTCAAGTGCGTGTGGATACTTTGGTGCACCCTCAGGTTAAATCTTTTCGAAAAGCCGTGTCCGCGGTTATGGACGACTTGGAGCACAGTTCTCGATCATAGACAACTATAACTAAAGTTTACTGTTATAAATTGACTTGTTTCTGATATGACTAGTAATCAGCTCCACTACAACGGATTGGCTAAATAAAAGTACCAACAACTGCTGGGTTTGGGATCTCTCATGCTTATTGTATCTGACTAGTAAGTGTTGCAACTACAACGGAATGGTTAACTAATCTTGACCACGCTTATTATATCGGGATGACTATCTATATTTGACTAGTAATTGCCGCAACTATAACGGAATGAATAAAACTGCCATCGTGTGAGTTCCTCGGTTGACTTCCTCGTTTGGTCTCGAGGGGAAATACCAGATGGGTATGTTTGGTGGTAGCATCAGTTGGTTCGAATAGGTCTTTCTTATCCCTCTCGATGGCGCTATATCGAGTCTCTATAGGTTGTTTAGTGCATGCTTTACCGCCGCTTCATCCACCATACCTATGTAGGCGAGGACCGCCAATTCTAGCCTCGCCAGTCTTGGCCTCGATCGACGCTCCTCTTTTTCCTTTGCCCTTTGTCGGCACCCCTTTTGTTTAGCAGGTTTCGACGTCGTTAGCAGGGTTACCCTTCCGGCTTGGCCTGGGCAGGGTTATGGACGCCATTGGTTAATATTCAGGGCTCTTAGCTCAATTTGCCTTTTGTCCGTACTCGGACGCCGTATTGTTTTCAAGGTGCTTTGGATCTTTGTGTGTTATATCTGTATTCTTGACTCATTGGGTCGCCGTTGTATAGATATCTGTTCTGTGGGTCCCATCGAGGACTGTTGTGTAATGTTACTACTTCGTTTTCCACCCGCACGAAAGTGCCTGGTGGGCGTCCTTGAATCGTTTCTATGCGGGTTTGGCGGAAGCGCTAAAACTTGCATAGGGCCGATTCGAGGGTGTTACAAAAACGCAGGCGTCGACTCACAGGGTCGGATGTACTCGCGTTCATCGGGAAGCAGAGCAGCCTCGAGCGGCCGCCCCATGGCGGCAAACACCCTCAACTGCCCGCCACCCGAACCACTACAGCTCCAACACCAACCCGCGAACGTGGCACTCTCCACCAACGACCCTAGGCCGGCGACCAACTTCGTCGCCGCCAATGGTCAGCCCGTCGACGCCCGCACCCACATCATCAACAATCAGAGCTGGCGCGCACGCCAGCCCGACGACTTGCGGCACACCCTAACCAACCGCCGCGACGGCAAGCCGAGGAGGTCGCTAAGCCGACTCAGGCCTCGATGCTTCAGACCGATGATATGAGGCGAAAAATACCCGGCAAACTTCAAAGCGTCGAAGGAAATAGAGAAGTACGACCCTTTGTACGACCCCTCCGTGTGGCTGGATACCTACCTCATGGCGATTGGGATCGCCGGCCACACCGATCTGCTGGCCGCCCGCTACCTCCCCCTGATGATGGAGGGAGCGTGCAGGCAGTGGATCAACACTCTCCCCCCGGATAGCATCGACTCCTGGGAAGAGATGCGCGATGCCTTCGTCAGGCACTTCGAGGGCTCATACACCCGCGCCACCACCATCGAGGACCTGGAACGATGCGTCCATGGACCTCGCGAGTCGACCCGCAGCTGGGTCCAACGGTGGCAAGAACTATGGTACAACGCGGTCGGCATCCACATGGACACCGCGATCCACTGCTTCAAGACCTCGTGCCGCTACGAGCCCCTGGTCTCCAAGCTCAAACGAGCATACCGCACACTCGACAACATACCGGACCTCCTCGAAATCGCCAAAACATACGCGGAGGAAGACCCAAACCAAGAAACCGACAACGAGTCGGGAGGACAACACCGCATGATCGGCAGCGACAACGGACGATGATCCGATCTACGCTACAGCAACACTCGCCTCACCGGCAAGCGCCGCAGTGACGGGCGAGTCGACTTCGTCGCCAACGCTGGATACGCGCAGCGCGAGCCCAAGAGCTCCCGCCGCCAAGGTTCGACCCCGCGGCCCTTCTTAACCAACCTTGTGTATTACACAGCAGGGAAGGAAAACCCGCCACGCACACGACCGCCGACTGCCACTCTCTCAAGGAGATCGAGAAGGCAAGGCGAGCGCAGGGAGACCGTGGCGACAACCCGCCAAACGGCAGAAAATTCGGCAGCGTGGCCGGCTCGCTCCACACCTTCACAGGCTTCAACACAAAGCGCGATAAGAAGGTCATCGCCCGCGCCGTCGCCGTCAACGCGCTGGCTCAATTGGATGTCCCTCAGTTCCTTAACTGGTCTGAGCAACCAATCACGTGGAGCCACCAGGACCACTCGGCACGCATCGAGTACCCAGGCCGAGTCGCCCTGGTGGTCAAGCCCAAGGTGGGAGACTACTGGCTCCCCAAGACATTGATGGACGGCGGCAGCTCCATCAACATCCTGTACCTAGACACCTTCAGGAGACTGCGGCTCCCACAGTCGATGGTCGAGACGACCTACACCATGTTCCACGGCATCGTCCCTGGTCAGAAGGCGTATCCGATCGGCAAGGTCACGCTTCCGGTCACCTTTGGCACACCGGCAAACTTCCGCACCGAGCGGATCGTCTTCGAGCTGGTACCCTTCGACAGCCCCTACCACTGCGTCTTGGGGCGCCAGGCGTTCGCTAAGTTCATGGCGGCGCCCCACTACGCGTACAACACGATGAAGCTCCCCGGACCGCGCGGCGTCATCACCATCCACGGCGACCCCGACATGGCCGCCGAGTGCGAGGCCAAAGGAGCCGAACTCGCCGATGCCGTCATCATGGCAGAGGCCAACCACGCCGACGAGCTTGCCAAGTACGCGAGCGGGATCAACAACGACGACCCCACCATACTCAAGAATCCCAACTCGGAGGGCGGCAACACCTCAGCCTTCGAGGCAACGACGCATACCCGCACCGTCGAGCTGGTCCCAGGCGACTCCCGCCAGACGGTGACGATCGGGACGGGCATGAGCCCAGCATAGGAAGGCGCGCTCATCGGGTTCCTCCGTGAGAACAGGGACATCTTCGCATGGAAGCCCTCCGACATGCCTGGTGTCCCTAGGGAACTCGCTGAGCACAAACTCAACACCGACCCCAAAGTGCGACCTGTCAAGCAGTCTCTGTGGCCCTTCAATGAAGAGCGCTGCCGAGCCATCGCCGAGGAGGTGCAGCGTCTAATCGCTGCAAGCTTCATCCGGCCAATCAAATACTCCAAGTGGTTAGCAAACCCAGTCCTGGTCGAGAAGAAAATGGGACCTGGAGGATGTGTATCGATTACACAAACTTAAACAGCGCCTGCCCAAAGGAGCAATTCGTCCTCCCGCAGATCGACCAAATAATCGATTCCACCGCGGGCTCGGAGTCGCTGTGTTTCCTCGACGCCTACTCTGGGTACAACCAGATCAAAATGGCTGTTGAGGACGAAGAAAAGACGGCGTTCATGATGCCATTCGGAGCCTTCTGCTATACCGCCATGACCTTCGGCCTCAAGAACACCGGGGCAACCTACCAGCGGTGTATGCAGGAGTGCCTTGTGAGCCAAATTGGCCGCAATATCCACGTCTACATCGACGACGTGGTAGTGAAGTCCGCTCACCAGAGCGACCTACTCGTTGACCTGGCGGAAACATTCGCCAACCTGCCGAAATACAAGATAAAGCTAAACCCAGGCAAATGCACCTTCGGTGTACCAGCAGGGTAGCTACTGGGATACGTCGTCTCTAAGCGCGGGATCGAGGCGAACCCCACCAAGATCGACACGATCGCTCGACTCGGCAAACCCGAGTGCCTGTGCGACGTCCAGAAGCTGGCCGGGCGAGTCGCTTCATCCCCCGATTGGGCGAAAAGGCGATGCCCATATACCGCCTGATGCGCAAGAACCCCACCTTCCAGTGGGACAAGGAGGCGGACGACGCGCTCCGTGACCTCAAGAAGGTGCTACTCGCAGCACCGTTACTCGCCGCCCCCGTCGACAAGGAACCCATGCTGGTCTACGTCGCTGCTTCCGAGCGCATCGTCAGCGCCGTCATGGTCGTCGAGCGACCAGAGGAAGGAAAGGAGCACCCAGTACAGCGACCAGTGTACTATATCAGCGAGGTCCTCACCGAGTCGCGCCAGCGATACCCGCAATACCAGAAACTGGTATACGTGGTCTTCAGAGCACAGCGACGACTGCCGCACTACTTCCAGGAGCACCCGATAATGGTCGTCTCCTCAGCACCGTTGCAGGACATAATCCGCAACCGTGAGGTGACCGGGCGAGTCGCCAAGTGGGCCGTCGAAATCGGCGTCCACAACATCAAGTATGAGCCACGCAAAGCGATCAAGTCGCAGGCTCTCGCGGACTTCATCGCCGACTGGGAAGAGGCCCAGCAGCCAGAAAAACTGCTATACCTCCACTATTGGAGTCTGCACTTCGACGGCTCCAAGAACACAGACGGTGTAGGAGCAGGGATCGTGCTGACCTCCCCGAAGGGCGACAAGATCCGCTACGTCCTCTGCCTCGACTTCACCCCCTGCACCAACAACATGGCCGAGTACGAGGCACTACTCCATGGCATGCGAGCTGCCAAGGAGATGAACATCAACCGCTTACGCTGCTACGGAGACTCTGACCTCGTCATTGGCAAGTCATTGCGACATCGTTCCCCCACCATGATGGCATACCGCCAAGAAGTGGACAAGCTGGGTGGACACTTCGCGGGCTACTCCGTCGAATGGATCGATAGGCAGAAGAACGAGGAGGCCGGCGTACTCTCTAGTATCGGCTCGGCTCGACTCGCACCACCCGCCTGCGTCTTCCTCGACACCATCACCAAGCCTTCCGTCTCTCCCCAAGGAAGATCGACATCGGAGTCCCGCTGCAACCAGAGGCATCCCTGGTCGCACTCATCGCCGAGCCAGAGGACTGGACTACGCCGTACATTGCCTACCTGGAGGGAGGCACCTTGCCAACAGACGAAACAGACGCCCAGATGATAGCACGACGCTGTAAATCCTTTGTCATCATCGACGGCGAGCTCCACAAGCGCAGCGTGACCGGCGTGTTCCAACACTGCGTCCAACCCGCTGAAGGACGCAAAATCCTCCACGACATCCACTCCGGCGACTGCGGCCACCATGCCGACACCCGCTCTCTGGTTGCAAAGGCCATGCGACACGGTTTCTACTGGCCAACCGCACACGCAGATGCTGTCGACATTGTCTAGTGGTGCGCCGGGTGCCAGAAGTACGCCAACCAGACCCACGTTCCGAGCTCGGCGCTCAAGACAATCCCCATCACCTGGCCGTTCGCCGTATGGGGTATGGACATGGTAGGCCCTTTCAAAAAGGCCCCCTCCGGCTTCACTCACCTCCTGGTCGTGGTCGACAAATTCACAAAGTGGGTGGAGGCCAAGCCAGTCCGGAAATGCGACGGGAAGACCGCCACCAAGTTCCTACGCGAGCTCATCTATCGCTACGGGTTCCCAAACAGCATCATCACGGACAACGGCACCAACTTCGCCAAAGGAGCCATGGCCGAGTTCTACGAAGAACATCACATCCGACTCGACCTCGCCTCGGTCGCTCACCCGGAGTCCAATGGCCAGGCGGAACGGGCCAACCAAAGCATCCTCCATGGCCTGAAGCTATGGCTCGAAGTACCACTCGAGCGCACCGCCGGGTGCTGGGTCGAGGAGCTACCCTCTGTCATCTGGGGCATCCGCACCTCTCTCAACAGGTCAACAGGATTCACACCCTTCTTCATGGTGTATGGCGCCGAGGCAGTCATGCCCACCGACCTAGAGCACGACTCGCCAAGGGTTGTCCACTACACGGAGGCTGCAAACGAACTCGCACGCCAGGATGGAGTCGATTAACTCGAGGAGGCATGCGACCTAGCTCGCTCCCACACTGCCATCTACCAGCAAGGACTCCGCCGCTACCATAGCCGGCGAGTGAGGACTCGCACTTTCCAGGAAGGCGACCTGGTGCTACGCCTCATCCAGGACAAGAAGGACATGCACAAGCTCTCCCCCCCGTGGGAGGGACCATTCGCCATCGGGCGAGTACTCAGCAACGACGCCTACTACCTCACCGACGTCCACGGAGACGGGAAACTCGACGTCAAGCGACCGTGGAATGTAAACCTCCTACGGAAGTTCTACTCCTAGAACTCCATACATGTACCCTCCACCCGCTATGAAATAAAACATATTGGTCACCGCAAATCGCGTCTACTCTCCGTGTCTTGTGCCACTCGCACTCGTAATAACAGCGTCAAGCTAACTGCAGAAGTCAACCTCTGGTACAGCGACCGACACGGCCAAGTAGTGCGTTACGAGGGCACTGGGTTACCCCAGGACTCGTAACGTCCATGAAAAACGCCTACCCGGAGCCCCATTGGAGTCGCCTAGCTCGACTGGCTTAACGAAGACAAGACGCCGCTCCTCACAGCGACCATGATCCTCCGCATCCTCGACACAGCGACTCGAACGGCCAAGTACCACGCTCGGGGACTGACCACCAGTTAAGCACGAGCGACTAGGGAAAAACGCCAAGTATGAGAGCATGCCCAGGACTCGCCATGCGACTGACCCTACGGGTCAGGCAGGAGTGATGCTCTAACTCTAACGCGTTCAGTCCTCTCCCACCCTAGAGCCGCAACTAGAACCACCAAGTACCACGCTCGGGGACTCGGCCACCCGACCTTGTTCGCGCAAGGGAAAACGGTCAAGTAAAGAGCACTCATGGGAGTCGCCCTGCGACTGGATTTCCAAGCTCGGGCGAGTTGACCTCAATAACAAAACAACTGACAAAACGTTCAAAATCACAAACACATAACAAAACGAGGTAAACCCCATAAAAAGGGCGGACACGCTCGGGGACTCGTCCAATCAACAATCAAAATCGCAAGACAATTCACAAAATAACACGAGATTCCATTATATCAGAACAAAGTCGTTCCAAAATACAAGTCGAGCCCAATGGCCAATTGCTACTAACGCCCCAGGGCATAATGTTTCTATTCCGCAGGCTTCGACGTCGACTCGCCGCCATCCCTGCGGTTGCGAATGAAGGGCGTGTACGGGTTCAACGGGTACATCGTCAACTCACCCACCATTGCCGCACGGAACGGCTGCTCGACCTTGAAGTCCCGATGCGGCGGCTCGGGATCGTTGGGTGCGACAGTCGTCTCCTGATAAGGGAGGAGGTCGCCCATCGCCCAGACGCGATCGGAGTATACCGCGGCCCGGTCCATCAGCTTCAGCACCTCGGCGATCTCCACCGAGCCCGTCAACGAGGGGTAACCACTCGTCACGTTGTCAAGGTCGAAGTCCTCCGGGAAGTGGGCAAGCCCAAGGCTAAGCGCCGTCACCGCCCCGCGCCAGAATGCCGACCGCGTCATGAACTCGACGACTGACGGCGCCTTCTCCAGATACTGCCATACTTCGACAAGGTCGCTGGGAATCACTTCCGTGGGCGACATCTCTTGAAGATACGCTCGAATGCAAGTCGCAGACAACGTGGCCGAGTCGACCAGAGTGGTCACACACTGCTGCGCGTCGTACGACTGCGCCTCCTCCGAGTTGTCGATAATCCGACCTGCGGACAAGGGTCGGCAGTAAGCACAACGACGATTTCATAATGCGGCTATTACAGGCAGAGGCAGGAAAATTTACCAATTAAAGGACGGCAGAGGCCCGTGATGAAGCTTTGAAGTGAGGAGAAGTCGTTCTGCAGCCCAGCAACGAGGGCGTCAGAGACCTTCCGTTCTTCAGCGGCAGCCGTAACAGCAGCTCTGGCTCGCCCATCCTCTGAGCTCGCCTCCGCCTTTGCTTCCTTGAGCTCGCGCTCAAGATCAGCGATCCGCTTCTCAGCTGTATTCAAATCAGACTGAGCCGCCGTCAGTTCACCCGCTGGAACAAGGCCCTGGCGGACCTCCTCTGCCTTGGCAGCGAGTGGCTGGAGTCCCTTGTTCATTTCTTGGACAGCCACAAGTTCCTTCTCCACGCGACACTTCGCAGCAAGCCGATCGGCTGATTCACGCTGCAAGCCCTGCAAACAAATCAAACTATCAACCACAATAAAATCCTAAGTGCCCACCCGCTGAAATTCAGTGACCAGGCACTCGGGGACTGGATGCTACAAAAAACATTAACAGAATCCGACCACTGAAAATCAGTGGCCCGATCCTCGGGGACTGGACATACTTAGATGGCTGCGCCCAGCATGCCGTGAAGCTGTAGTGCGTCCACAGCAAGCAGAGCTGGAGTGTGTCCGTGACGCTGCTCAACCTCCGTCTCGACGACCCCAGGCACCTGGGTCGTCGGCATCGCGCCACTCGCTGTGGCTGCTTTGGCCATGAAACGGGGGAAGGTAGCAGCAAATGCCCCAGCGCCACTAGGAGTCGGCTCGATCACCCCAGGCGAGGAAACAACCTCCTTGCTCTTCGAAGCTACCTCCGCCACGGTCGGAGGACTCAGAGCAATGGCCGTGTCGTTAGAGACCGTGACGACTTCATCGCCCTTCGCCCTCTTAGCGCTGTCTGCGGGAGCGGCGGCTTCATCAGCTTTTCTCTTCCGTGAGGGGTCCTCCACGGCGACGACAGGCGGAACCTTGGCCACGGAAGGGTGGCCGATCTTTTTAACTCCAGTCCTATGAATTGACTATATGAGCAAAGTGGTCCGATTACAATGAAAGGCAAGCAGATGAACGAAACTTACTTGGCGACTGGTATGAACCGTAGTCCCGTGTGGATGTTGGCCGGCCTCTCCAGTTCGGGGCCCAGTTTCCGACTGAGGCCCTTCTCCAAAACATCATGTGCCCAAGACACGGAAGGCCTCTTCGACGACGAGGCCGCGACAGGAGCCTCCGAGACGACGTCGGCAGGAGCTCTCCTGGGAGGTGAAGCTGCTGCGGCTGGAGCAGCCCCCAACCTAGAGACCGGGGCGAATAGGAGTGGAAGCGAGGCCAGAGGTACCTCATCCAGGGCGGCAGCGGCATCCGGTGCTGCTGTTGTCTGCGGCGCTTCATCCTTGGCCAAGCTGGTGGCGTCAGAACTACTCGCCGAACAAGGCGGAGATGCCTGTTTTGCCGGCTTCGTCTTTCTCTTTGGTGGAGCCTTCACTTCCTTCTTCTTCTTCTTTTTTGACGGTGTGGCCTCACGACGCGAGGTGTGATCGGGAAGCTCGTCGTCGTCATGACGTTCGAGGCTTCTACTCGCCTCGAGCTCGCGCTGATGTTGCCCGCGAGTTTTGCGAACCGTCGGGGCGGCGTCTTCCCTGGGCTCGTCATCATTGTCGACATCATCACTCGCGTCGCTCCCGACGCTGCCCTTGGCAGGAGGCGATTCGCCCCCGTCCTGGACAGACGAGCTCGAGTTCTCGTCGTCCGCGGGTGGGAGCCACCCTTCCACCACTTGGAATAACTGCAGCAGGCACGAGACAATATCAATATAACCGCGAAAGCATCAACTGCGACTGCGAATGGTAGTGAAAACAGCGACTTACCGTCGGAGCTGGATGCTTCGCGGTGTAGGGGGCGACCCTAGCCTTCGCGTCCAGATATGTTGTCTGGGTGATCTTCTTCAGCGCCAGGACGTAGTCTTCGAGTTTCCACTCGGCGAGGCAGGATTTCGTCGAGTCTTTCCTGCCCGTGTACTCGTACATGTAATGGTCGCGGCGGGCCAGGGGAACGAGTCGCCGCCCGAGCCAGCAGTTGTACAAGTTGATGGTTTGGAGGCCCTTCTTCTTTAGGCCACGGATGGTTTGAAGCATCTCGTCCACGACCATCCGCTGGTCTAGTGGGAGCTTGCCGACCTAGAGTCGACGCGGTTCGGGCCGGTCGGCGGAGTACCTTGGGATCGCTACCTCGCCGTCTGGAGTCGCCTCGGTGACGTAGAACTAGGACTTCTTCCACTCGCTTGCCGCCTTGGCAGGCAGCATCAGGTCAAAGAAGGAGGCCTTCGACTTCAACTGAAACATCAGGCCACCCGCAGCCAGCATTGGGCCGCCTGATTCTTCGCGACTGATCCTCCCGTGGAACAGATCTTGCCACAGGGGGAAGTAGGGCCTGCAGCCTAGGTAGCACTCGCAGAACGCCACGAAAATGGTGAGCTGCTCGATGCTGTGCGGGCCCAGGTCCGACGGCTGGATTCGGTAGAAGGCGCAGAAGCGCCGGAAGAAGAGAGACGTGGGAAACCCCAGCCCCCGCTCCAGGTGGCTGGTGAAGCAAATAAATTCTCCCTCGCGCGGGTCCGGAGTCACCTCTCCGGCCGTGGGGATGCGCCACCTACCGGCACGCAGGATCCCGGCCTCCTCGAAGGATGCCAGTAGCGCCCTGGTGTACTTGGACCTGCCCCATGGTTCGGTGGAGGGGGCCATTGGCTGAAAGGTTCATGGAGGTCGAGGCTTTCTGGATCGATTGGATCGCGATGCGGGTGAAAACGGAGATGGGCGAAATCGAAGGAAAGACGAAGGAGTGTTTTCCCGATCGCCTGCCATTTCCCTTATATAGCGGTTGGTACCCGCAAATTTCGGGAGCCGTTACTACGCGGTGATTACGCCAAAGTTACCGTTGGATTACCCCAACGGCTAGTTTTGACCTGATCTGACGGTCCAACTTCATCCATTCGACTCGCCGACCCGATCACTACAACAGTGACTGAACATTCGCCGACCCGTTCGCCGAGCTGCGACCCAACGGACCGCTATCATTGCGATTAGAATAACTAGTTTTTCCTTTATTCAGGAGTCCGCCGCCGATTCGACTGGGCGTCCGCATTGGACCCGTATACTCCGACTGCCAACGAACACCTGCGACCAATCAAAGACGGCCTCGGGGACTACTAATGGGGATATACCTACCGGGGTATACCTAGCAAGGCGTTTCCGACCGGCCCAGGAATTGGCGAGTGGGCCTGCAGGACAGCGACTGGATCAAGACCTGGTGTAGATTCAGGCGACTAGAAGCTGAAGGCCCAGGAGAGTAGATAGGCCTAGTCGGATTAGGTTAAACGATTGCCGAAACCTTAACTGATTCGGTTGAGATCTGTAAACCCTAGGGGGGTGAGTCTATATAAACCTCCCTAGAGGGCGTGTAGAAGATACGTTCCATCATCCACCCAAGCGACTCACTGCCTAGCTGCCGAGCTTGCCCCATTGTACTCTCATCATAATACAATCTAGCAGGAGTAGGTCTTTACCCTCCGGGGGGCCGAACCTGGGTAAAACCCTGTGTCTCTGCCCTCATCTCGCACTGTAGATGGCTGGACGCCCTTGCCCCATGTTCTACTACTCGTTGCCGATTGCAGCATCTGCCGTGGTCATTCCCACGACACAAAGAAGAATCAGAAATAAACAACTCCAAATTATAATACTATTAAGACTAATATCTTAACTAATGGTCTGGCATTGCTGCTATTGCAATACACTACAGAAATAGGTTCTATGGTTAGAGATTCTATTCTTATCTAAGCAACCACTTCGTCTTCACTTGCGCTAATGCATATATTGACTTTCTTGACTTCATTGAAGAGCTTTAGCCTTTGATGATGATTCCTGGAGCATGGCTTGATGTAGTCATCGTCTGTACTGGCTTTAGAACCTAGCAAGGGTTAAGAAGATACTTTGAGTACGAGCATACTCAGCAATTTCACTAGAAAAGGAGTGTTTGATGCACTATAACTACAGCCACAGACCGTAGGTCGTAGGCAATGCAAGTTTTCGTAAACATTTCTTCAAAGGTTGCTTTTATTCTGAAAAGCTATGTCCGTCAGCCTTCACGGGTTTACCAGAACTTTCATGGAGTTCCTTTCCCGCCGCGTTCGCAGCTCCTTCCCGGAACAGGGAGTAACAAGTTACAGTTCTTACACTCTGCAGAGGTGCGTCACTTTACCCATGAGAGATCTTAGCTTTGTTGCACATCCGGGCCGCGAACCCGTTCACACTTCCTTGGTGTGAGGCCCAGACTAAGACCCAAGCCAATCACTGCCTTCTCCGCGACCCCGCATGTCTCTTTGGTGTACGCCAGTCCACCTATTGAATTACGGCAATGGCAGTACAGACCGTTCAGATGCCGGAACTATCGTGGGACGTTGAGGGCTCCCACACATATGCTGCATATCCTCTACGAATTACCATAAGTAATATGCATGCTACGAGTGATAACAGCCACGACCCGCACATCTAGCTCCATGCGAGAGGGAAAAGATACAGCTGACTTCTTCGTCCCATTCCAAATCTCATGGTCAACGCATAATATACGACGCAAGAATCACTGGCGACATTGGTTATTAAGTCCTAGATAATATGTTCCTTTACCACCGGAACTCTTATAGTAGGTTATTACCTCATGGTAAATAACCTATAATCACATTATTATGAAAATAGTGTTTTCTATCCTTTTTCAAATGAAGGTGATGACAACACTGGATTTTTAAAATACTTTACAGAAAATAATCAAAGGACATGAGAAAGTGTGAACTTGCCTTTTGTGATTACAAGATTATGCACTCACGGTCTTCAAGACAATATAAGATCCAATAGCGGAAATCTGCATCATTGGTCCGGTAAGGACTAATGTTTAAAGAAGCAAGATGCTTTCGTGCATAAGTAATGTAATGCAAGTTGATAAACGCGAATCCTGAGAATAACGTTGTTCTAGGGTTTGAAAACTGGAAATGGTTCATGTTAGAATGTGTTGTCCTTTTAGATTAAGTTTCACACATGTGCTTTTTATTAAGGCTTGTGAGTGTGTGTGAAAAAATATGTAGACATAATGGCATACAACAATAAGATATACTAATGAGATGTGCTACTCAAGGACTGCTTATAACGAATTATCTTATCTTCAAGTTTTACCTTGCAAGTGATGTCATTTATTAGGAACTAAAGTGTTAACAATTCTAGGTATATAAGTAAAGATTATTGTAATGTGATTATTATTAATTGTCACTTGATGTTTGAAGTGGCAAAGAGAATAACATTTGAAGAAAATCTTACTCAACTAAGCAAAAGCATTTAATCTTTTAAGTTAACCTTATGAGGTGTTCTTTCTAGTTATAGTCTTTAAGTCAGAAAGAATTGCCTTTATTGGAATAATGAAATTAGTAGTATTTGAGACTTATCTATCTTGGTTTTTAACTTGGTTTGTTTGGTAATAAGATACTTTTATAAATTAATTATAACAGACTGAAGTTAACTATAATGCATATAATAAAGTCTTTAGCATTATACTTAAAGCTTGGTAACTATAAGTAATTTCAAGAATGTAGATAGACTTAGGGTGTATTACTTATGATACTTGTATCTTGTTTACTTTATATTGTTTCCTTAGAGTTACTTGAGAATGGTATTATTTTTATTTGGTAGTGGTTTCTTTACATTATAAATGTATTAAGGGATTTATCTCCCAATAAGGGTGTGGTTAAGGTTTGTGAATAAGTAAACAATATTATTTACTACTTAAGAACTCACTTATAGTGTTTTGATTTGTTTATAAACTTGTGGTTAAAGTAAAGGAATAGGTTTTATTTCTTTACAAATTATTCTTAGAGATTTTATATTAAATAAGAATTCTTTTATAAAATAATTTATACTTATGTTTGAAAGATAATTTAATAAAATTGTATTTAAAGTGTGCTAAATCATTTTGGATTCACACAACAATATTTAATACTAATACTTTTTATTAGACTCAATTCATTAATTTAAGAAATATTAACAAATTTTATTTGACATTATATGAATTATTAACTGAAGAAATAGGTTTGAATTCAAGTTATGAAGATGTTTAACTTTTTATTTAACTAAAAAATGGAATATCACATTTTTAATATGTAGGTATTATTTTTGTGATCATTTTGGTATATTACATTTATTTTTGTGATTTATAAATAATAAGATATGATTTTAATAAGGTTTATTACTTTATAAATACTTAATAATTAACAAATATTTAATTAAGTGAAATAATAATGTATAATTATAATTTTAAAGTATAATTCTTATTTTTCTAATATTTGTATTATTTATTTATATTTTTAACATTTATCATTATTAAAATATGAATTATCAAAGTTTTATTACTTATAAAACTTTTATTAAACAATATTTATTTAAATAATCATCATAATAATATTTAATAATAGTTTTAAGTTGTATATTTTATTTTTCTAAACATTTTCATATATTATATGTATTTTTCTGATTTATAAAACAAAATATATTAAATTTACAAGATTTAATCATTTTATTTTATTTTTGGAATATTGAAATTTGAATTCATATTGTTTTAATCCTTTTCTAAACAGACATGAAACTTTTTACACTCAGATGGGATCTACCCATGGTCACAGACATGTGGGGCTTAGGCCACATCATAAGCCACATCAGCAAAGACTAGTCAACAGGGCGGACCAGGTCAAGGTTGACCTCACCCTGATGTCACGATGACATCAGCAATGGCATTGCTCTCAGATGATGCTCGAATTCGCGAATCAGTTGTGTGTGCGGGGCTGTTCCTGGGCTTAACGGCAAGAGGACGTCGCCATGAACCTTATAGTGGTGGCGCCGCTCTGTTTTGGTCACCGGAGGTTGGTCGGCGACGAGCGTTTGCGGCAGTACATTCGGCATCCCCGTGGGTTGATAGCTACGGCACGCGAGCAACGAATCGGACAGGATCACGAAGTTCAGAGGCTCACCAGGAGCATGACGAAGGGATCGACGAGGCTAGAGGTGGTCGGGAGCAATCTAATCGTCGACGATGAACTTCGTCGGAGTCGGAGAAGATTGTCACGATTCGGTCGATCCTGTACATCCTGGCTCGATTCCTTCCTCCAGGATGATGAGGGCGACGACACGGAGCTCATAACATCCTCGGACGGCTCCGGGGTGGTCTCTAGACGGCGGTGCACATCGGTATTTAAAGCTAGGGTTTGGCCTGTGAGAGGAAACAAAGAGGAATAAGGGATTTAGGGTTCTCCGGCGGCGACGCTGGGTTTAAATAGACGACATAGGGCGGTGGCGCAGATCTTGACGCGTCTGGCGATGGGGTGGCCGCCAGCGAGCTGCTTCGCCGGATCGTGAGGTCGCCGGTGGCGCGAGGAAGACGACGCAGTTAGAAGGTCGAAGAGGTACGGGCTTCTGGCAGGCTGATGCTGGGCCAGGTGGGCTGCAGTGTGGCGCGTGTGAGCGACGAGTAAGCAAGAGAGGAGATGGTCCATGGGCCAGATTGGGGGTTCCTCTGTTTTTTTCTTAGTTTTATTCCTTTTTCATTTTCTGTTTGTTTTCAGGTTTGTATTTTTAGATTTGGTTTGAACTTTTCTTTTTTGGAATTTTATTTGCTAAATACTTGCAGCAACAATAAAGTTATTAAAAATCCATTTGTGAACTTTTATTATGTATTTAATCACATAGTGTAAGGTAGGATGATTTATAATATTGGATCCCCACTTATTCCATGCTCATATGGGATGAGTGGTTAGAGAAATGAATTAAAGACTTTGTCTAATGATTATAGATAGAATATTTATGAGATGTTGATGAGAAAACTTATTAATAAGTTTAGAGTTCTGAATTGTAATTACTCACCCTAGGGTTTAAGGTACTTACTATACTTCTTTTCTTTTGTTGATGTGAATAAAGATTAATGGCTAAATATATTGTCTTTATGTTTGAGATCAGAATGATTTTATCTGGAATGTCTCATGAAAAGAGATTTGATAAAGATAACTCCTGAGCACATAGGGTTACGATAATTAGAAATGATAAATATGTGCTTAAGTGTTTTGATATAATAAATATTTTTATGAAGCTTTGTGTAAGTAAGATAAGAGATCAATCAGATGAAATGGATAATATGTTTGGTAAAGATTTAGGGTCCAATGTTTACCAAGAATTCCTATCTTCCATAAATCACAATCCTGGACTTCTAATTAAGGAATTCATTTCCTAGATATATTACTTCTCTATATCCATCATCATGTGCTAAGATGATGAGCTTTACCTCACCAGATATTCTTATCCACCTTTTATTCTTATAACCCATTGATAAATCCAATGAGCCTTATACTAAAGCTTTTCATAATGTTCACTTATCCAGACTTGGTTATATCAACTACTCTACTACTGATAATGTCCACATCCAACAAGTGGTTGCTTCTAACTCCAATTATACTCTTCCTTAATCATCCTTCACTAATATCACTTCAATAGATGTATACATCAAATCCTACTTCACCTCAAGGGCTTAGTATTTCCAAAGAGGAAAATACTACTTCTATAATCCAATGTTATTTTAGCATCATCTTATTCATACTCTCTTATCTCTTCTTAACTCCAATATCTAACACTTCAACCTCACATTATATTAATGTGACTTGTAATGACTAATCTAGGATAATAAATTTATACTATGGTTCATTCATGTTTTATCCACCATTGTCACTTATTCATGGTATAAGCATTCAATATTGGTGAATAAGGCATGATCATTATAATCCTTTGATCATTTATGATTCAGGTTTCTAGTTGACTAAACAAGGCTTCTTCAATACAACACTATAGTTGTATTCTAATTATCTTCTGTTTAGCTCTATTGGATTAAGAGATATAATTCATTAACTATACCTACTTAATCCAATAGGACTACTCCTGGTAACTATCTTCAGACTTCATCCTTGTAATCTTCTTTGTTACCATATTGATTTGATTTCCTCCAATCAGACCCATCCTATAGATGACATCTAAAACTAGCATCACTATTTACCTCTTCTGACTTCTTTCTTTATAAGCGTTAAGTGAATGCTATAATAAGTACAAGAGTTGATAGGTCAAGAATTGATTGGTTAAGAATTGGTGAATCAATAGTTGATTACTCAACATTGATGAACAACAGATATTAAGATAGGATTCCATAAGGATTGATATGGAAAGAAAGATATATGGTGAATGATCTTAACTTCGGTTTCTTTCCTACTCAATCTCACTAGAGAGTTAAAGTTAGGTATTTCCATGATACTCATGGTATAAGTAGATGAGATTAAGATATAGTTGTTACATTCTTATTATTTGTGTTATATTTATAATTTGGTATTCATGAGTGATTATAATGAATACTATGATATGATCACCTAAGGATCAAATATAATTCATTAAGTAATGTATTAGGGTTTAATTTTATTACATTTGATCTACCCTTAGATCAAATCATGTTTACCCAAAATAAGGTTTTAGCAAAGGTCATATTGAAACTTATCGCAGTCAACTTGATGATCTACTTCAATTCCATCTGGTTAAGAGAAGCTTCAATCACTTTGACAAGTTTTTATTTAAAAGCGTGAAAATTATTCAGATTTTCTATGCATGAATGCAATGCACACATCTGTGTTCAGCTTATTTCTAAGCTCTAATGCTGGGATGTTACAGGGCCCCACCCAGTAACGCACATGCGCATGTAAATTGATCAACCTATCGCTTTAATTGCAACCTTGCTAGCAGCTCACACATTCAGGCATGAATGTATCGCAAACGAAGAAGAGTGCTATGTCTTGTTTGTGTCCCTTGTCAAATCGATTTTTCCTATCCGTATCCTATTTTGGTTTCCACCACCGATGTTGAGGGCTCTCTCCCCTTGAGTAATGGAGTTGATTTTCCTACTCTTTTCATCTAGAAATAACAGATTTAATTTTATCTAGGTTCGCATGCATCTAAACGCATTTTAGTATTTTCTTCGACCCATATTAGTTGACTTGTATTTGTCTATATTCGGATATATATATATGTAGACATTTTTTAGTGCTAGATACATTCGAATCTAGACAAATTTGAGTCAACTAATATGGATCGAAGGGAGTATATAGATATATGTGAATTTAGACAAATGAAAGTCAATTATTTTTGGCTCGAGAGTATAAATATAACAAATAGTGAACAAACAAATACCCGTTTTAAGGTGATTAATGGAGGAGTTGATTTTCCTATAAATTCTGCCTCACTCTGCAGTGGTTAGTAGAATTCTCGGCTTCTCCATGTGCCTTTAAAAAAACAATTTGAGTATTTTTGTTTAATATAAATATTTGTATATGACTTTGTTCAATACACAAAGTCGAATAAGCAAACACCTCTATAATTGCTTATGTATAGGGCCCAAAAAAATCTTGCACCGGGCCCCTGGCATGTCAGGGTCGGCCTTGTCAATCTCACTAGTTTGCTGAAAACAAAGGATTAAACGTATAGCGTGGAAGATAGTGATTTCTTGTAGAAAATAAACATTAAATGGTAAACGGTAGATGGTATATCAATGGTAAGGAATGGATCAAGGTCCACAGTTTACTAGAGATGTTCTCCATAAGATAAATAACATGCTGGGTGAACAAATTACAGCGGGACAATTGACAGATTGAAAATGCATAACAATGCATATACTAGACATCTTGATCTCTACGAGATTTATTTGGGAAATACAACATGATACATAGATCGTAATCCAACTGCATCTATGACTAATAATCCACCTCCAGGTTATCATCCGAACCCCTTCCAGTATTAAGTTACAAGCAACAAATAATTGCATTAAACAAAGTGTGTAAAGTAAACAATACAATTTCCCTAGGACAAAGGATTGTTGTTTTCTCCCTAGTAGCAACAACACATCTACAACCTTAGAGATTTTTGTCACTTCCCTAGATTACTAGAGGCATGAACCTACTATCGAGCATAAATACTCCCTATTGGAGTTACAAGCATCTACTTGGCCAAAGTAGCTACTAACGACGGAGAGCATGCAAGATCACAAATAACATAGACATGATAGAATCAATAATCAATCTGGCATAGTACTCAATATCCATCGGATCCCCGCAAACACAACATGTAGCATTACAAGTAGATGATCTTGATCATGAACGAAGCTCATAAGATCTAAACATGATAGCACAAAAGAGGAGAAACAACCATCTAGCTACTGTACGGACCCATAGTCCAAGGGTGAACTACTCAGACATCACTCCGGAGGCTGGCATGGTGATGAAGAAGGCCTCCAGGATGATCTCTCCCCTCCGGCAGGGTGCCGGGAAGAGCTTCAGACACCCCCCCGATCTAGGGACGATGGTGTCTGCGACTATGGACTCTTTCGTGGATTTCTGATCGGGTGCTTAGCGTTTTTGCATCGGGGTGTTTATATAGGCGAAGGGGAGAGGTCGATGGATGCCCGAGGGGCCCACACCATGGGGTGGCGCGCCCCAGGTGGGCCGCGCCAGCCCTAGGTGTGGCCGCCTCGTGGATCCTCTTTGTCTCCCCTTTTGTCTCCCTGTCGTGTCTGGTAAAATATTGACTTTGGCTTTTGTTCCATCCAATTCCGAGAATATTTCCTTACTAGCTTTTCTAAAACCAAAAACAGCAGAAAACAGGCAACTGGCATTGCAGCATCTTGTTAAAAGGTTAGTTCTAGAAAATGTATAAAAATGCCTCAAAGTGTAGACAAAACATAAGAAAGTTGATACAAAACAAGCATGGAGCATAAAAATTATGGATACATTTATGACGTATCAAGCAGCCCCAAGCTTAACTCCTGCTCATCATCGAGTAGGTAAGTGATAAAAAGAATAATTTTTGAGGTGACATGCACCATCACAATCTTGATCAAAATATTGTAAAACATTGATAGCTGGGATCATAGTACTCTAAATATGAGCATGAAAGATGTAGTTCTAACAATAAGACAAAGCAACTAAGTTGTAACATGAAAAGGTACAAACAAAAGATCATGAATAACAATGCATTGAAAGACATTTGTTTGTTTCACATATACAAAACATAGCATGAGTGGTATTCAGCTTGTCCCTCATGGAATAGAAAAACATAAATGCATAGGACACCTTCAAAGTTCATAAGGGTGACTAGACAAAAATAATTTAAGAACAAGCAATACCATGATTATGAATCAATAAATAAGTTTTGGGACAATGCACATTGAACTAAGAATGACAACTATGCTCTCTTAATTGGTGCATAAAGATAGAAGGTGGAGACTCAACATAAAAGTAAAAAAGAAAGGCCCTTCAGAAAGGGAAGCAGGGATTTCAAGTTTCATAAAGAGCTTCAAAAAATTATGGTACTTATTAGCTTTCATCTCTCATTGACCCTATCATTGGTATCTTGAAGTGATTAAGGTTAAAGTCACACAAATATGAAGTATATGCTTGATAGATCATAAGTTGAAAATCTCATGTCCCTTGAGTACGAGGGCCATTCCTCATGCTACTCAACTTTAGTCACAAGAAAGTTCTTGTCATTGTAAGTATATGTGTATCATAGAGAATCGCCAACGGGGTACCCCTTGCCCCATGACACAGGAGCTATCCCATATCAAAATGACAAGGCAACAGATGTTGCGAATCTCAACGATCTTTTTATTTACCATTAGCATGGTGCTTTTTTTTCTCTTTTTTCTATATTTTTTCTGAAGATGCTTCATAGATTGCTCACTATAGTTATGATGCACGTTTCCACCATGATTAGGCATAGCTTAGGCTAGCCACCCAGGCATTTCTCTAACACATATATAATAGTCCATGGACTTACAAGCTCCCCTTTTATTTCACACTGCCGACATCCATAAACAAAAGATCATGATATCAACTGGATAAATATGTATAGGTGTTAAAAGCGTTCCCCATGACAACATGGTTCTACTAACTCCCAACTTATAATTTGCAAGCAATATAGATGGGCATAATGGTTCAATTTTATTAAGTGCAAGAAATTAAAGTGTGCCATGAAGTTTGTGAGAGCTTTAATCACTCATTTTCACATAACAAGTTTAATTTGGAAGCTAAATAAACACATGAATATACTTGGAATGGTGTAACACACCATGCATAGGAATTTATAGTGGAATCTTTGGAATAACTTGGTTTCTTAGGAGTTGGATGCACGAGTAGAGATCATACTCAGTACAAGTGGAGGCTAGCTAAAGACTGGGATCGACCAACTAAGAGAGCAATAATGTCCATAATCATGCAAAGTGACAAAACATTATTAATTAAAGCATAAAGTGGTATCACAAGTCAAAAACTAAATGATCATATAGGCTAAGGTGACTGGTTCATAGTCTTAACATGGTGTAAGCATGTGCCAAATCAACCCAAATAAAGCATCAAAGGAGAATACCACAATATTATGTTTTTGTATGCTAAAATAACGCATGATTCTTTCAAGGCACATTAAGCAATCTCAATTCTTTGGAACAATTAATTCTATAGCAATAATCACTAAGCATATGGTCAAAGAAACATCTAACATGACATGATAAAGTCTAGGCCATAGTCAAAACGAGCTTCCTTTTGTACCACTATAAGCATGAAACTTTCTACTCTTTTCTAGCACCAATCAACTTATTTGAAATAACATAAGAATGCAGGGGTCCAACTAATTTATTGCAGCAAACCAAACAAAATAAAACTAAAAACAAAAACACTCCAAGAACAACACAATAGTGTATGAAGCAATAAAAATAGTGTCTAGAAAGAAAACCTGAGATTTTTATTGATGAAGAAAGGGATGCCTTATCCTCAAAAAAGAAAGTGATGCCTTGGGCATCCCCAAGCTTTTACGCTTGTACCTCTTGAATATTTTTTAGGGTGACACGGGTGGCATCCCCAAGCTTGAGCTTCTGTCCATTCTTCATCTCATCACATCATTCTTCCCCTACACTTGAAAATTTCTTTCATACAAAACTTCACACAATTCTTTATTAGCAACATTAGTGTATTCAAGATAATAAGCCCTTGGGTTTAGTTTCAACACAAGTAGAACTTCCATTAAAACACAAGCTACTGTAGCAATTTCTTTTAAAAGCTCACATGATCAAAGAGAACTCAAAAGAAACCGATTAAGAGGCAAATGCAAATAATGGCAGAAATCTGTCAAAAGAGACCAGCAGGTAAAGACCGATTTTTTTGAAGACCTTATGTTGAACAAATCAAAAAGTGATAAACTAAAGAAAGATAGATGATAACTTGGGGCATATGCACAGAAAACTAAAGCTCAATCCGACGTACTGGGATTTTTCATGATTTTTTTACAGTGAAGCACAAAAATCTGTTTCTGGACAGCAAATTCCCCAAATCTTACTTCTCTCTCATTAGAGGTTATTCTTGGCACAAAAACCACACAAAAAGGATAAGGAGAGGTTATTACAGAGGCAATAACTTCCAAGACTCAATAGAAGAAAAATTTACTAAAAATTGTAGAGGGAGTGTCCCAACCTTTATTAACATAAGGTGGTGTCCCCTGTGTTTACAATGCTAGTCCCTGGATCAATAGCTAGCATCCACAGTTTAGATGTAATATCAAGAAACAAAGGTCATAATGTAACTTTATAACCAGGAATAACATAGTTTTATTACATCTTTTCATAGCTCATTTGGCTATTACAATACATTGCAGCGGAATAACTATAAGCATGGGTCCTTCATCTTCAAAGTGCCACAGGCAGATGTTGGTTGTAGACTTTGTAATCCTAATCAATCAATCAATCTTCTCTAAAACAATCAAACCTGCAACATTACAAGTTACAGCCACAAGGGTCAATACATTTGAATTGTATTGGCAAGTTTCACTTCTTAGTTGAATACAAGTGGATCCTATCACTACATGCATATTTGGCTAAGTAGAGTTTAGGCTTATTTGCATAAAGCAATATTTTATCCTGACTTTTCAAAATGGTTTTGGTTCTTTGTCAAATCTTTGAAAACTTCTTGGTAAAGTCCAAGGGTTTTAAGTTGTTAACAAAATCTCCTTGCACACCTTAGTAACCCCAAGTGTATCAAGTTTTTCAACAAAATCTCTTGAGATCCTTGGTAACCCCAAGTGCATCAAGCTTTAAGCAAAATCTCTTGAACACCTTGGTAACCCCAAGTGTATCAAGCTTTTACAAAATCCCTTTGAATTCCTTGCTACCCCCAAGTGCATCAAGTTTTTATTTTAGAAATTGGAATGTCGAGATCTCCCATAGTTCAAACTTTAGTTGCTCAGTATTGTCCATAACCGGGGACACGGCTAAGTACTTAGATTTTATTATCTTCTGCAGAAGGAGTACACTTTACCCACATGTCACAATCCCATCCTTTTTCCACCAGTGGCCACTGGATTAGTGCTCACCAAGATGGAGTACTGGCAGATTGAGAATGTGACGAAGTCTTTCCAAAGGGTCCTCCCATACACCATTGCTAGCTTGCCTTCAGCACCCATGTAGGATTCCAGGTCCCCATGTCCAGTTAACTGAAGATAGTGTATGGGTCTTCCCAATGTAGTTGACTAAGCCAGAGCCATAATAGCATGTGGTTGCACACGAAAGCCACAATTGGAGAAACATGTTCAATCTCTAAGTTTCCTGGGTGGTTTCCTTTGGAGCACAACACAAAGAGATTGCCATAGACATGGTTCCTTTTGTTGCCAACTTCTCCGAAACTCAAAGTATCCTTGGCCACAAAGGTTGTTCATTGAGTACTTGTTTTGTTATATAAAATCACAAGTCCTTTTCTCAATTCCATAAAATCTCAACATGTATCTCTTTTCAAAATATAGCATGGCTAAGCATGTACAATTATATTGTTTTCTCTAAGGAATGTATAGGGTATCCTATTAGGATTTAGCATAGCATAAGTATAAAATTATTTTCATGCATGTTTCAAAATCCACTAAGTATAATGAAAATAGTAGGACTTTAGATGATAGTGTAACTTGCCTTTTGGTAGGGAATGGTGGTTCACTCCTTGATCTTGCTAGTCTCACACTTTTCTATCTTTACTACAATCAATCAAGCAAACACAATATCAACTAGCATTCCAAACCAAAGTCAAATCAAACAATTTCACACACATAAAACAATGGGTCTAAGTCATGCATGTAAGCATGCAAGGGATGGTTCTATTTGCAAAGATGGTCTCCACTAGGCTTCTAAACTTTGTATGGTCCAAAGTGGTCATTTACCAAAATGGCAAAGTCATTTGCAAAAGGGTTTTATCCAAAAACTATTTTAAAATCCATTCATCATTTTATGTGGTGAAAAACATTTTTATCAATGCCACAACCTTAAGTGGTTTCACAAAATAAGTTGTTATTTCCCAAAACTTGGTGTTTATGGTCAGTAGGTTTGGTCCAAAACATTTTCTCCAAAGTTTTTACTCAAAACCATTTTCATAACAAAACCATTATTTTTAAATGGCTAGAAATGACTAAATTAAGTTTTTATTCCTGAACTTTCACAAAAACCATTTTAAAATCCATGGGTTGGTTCCTAGGGTCAGTATGTTTACAACAACCCATTTTGCAAAGGTTTTAACACTAAAAACATTTTTGAATCATTTTTCTACTCTAAACAAGCACACAAAAGTATCTGCAAAAACAAGCAAACTAACAGATACTATTTACTAAACCAAAGTCATGGTTGGCTAGGGCTTGCTCCACTGATTCCAATGATATCAAATTTGCAATTTTTGGACATGTGGATCAAAAGTTACAAAGGTTTGAAATTCACATTCTATTCTGATTTCAATTCTGTTTTTAAACAGAACTGGTGACACGCGGCACTGTCTAATTGGACGGTACCGGTTCGGCCGGATCAGCTCTGTGGCGCGTTGGATCTAATTAGATCGCACGGTCCTAATCGCGTACCCCTTCGGTGCTAAGTGATCTAATCGTGTCTCTCCGATCTAAATCGAACGGCTGCTAATGCACGGCCAAGAACCGGCGGTAGCGGCGGCAATGCAGCGGGCTAACGGCTGTTCTAGGAAGCAAGGAAGACAGAGGGGGTGCTTACCGTGTTCGTGAGGACGAAGTGATGCTGGACGTGTGGTCGGCGTGGCAAGGGGCGCACGGGGTCGGCTGCAATTCCTCGCCGGAGTTTGCAACGGCGTCTGGCGGCTCTGGTTGTGGTCGGAGGCGGTGCTGTGGTTCACCCCAAGACAAAACGGAGACGCGGTTAGATGCGCAGGATCCAGGCAAAGCTGTGTGCGCGAACAAGAGGGAGCGAGGCGGTCTGAACTTACTGGAGGAGCTCGACGGAGACGAGACAGACGGCGGCGAAGTCAGAGCTCGTCGAAGGTGATGCTCTGGAGCGCCCGCGGGTGAACAGAGGGTACTGGGAGAATCGTCTGGGAGTGGTGAGTGTGCCCGTGTGCTCAAGGAGGCAGGAGGTGGCGAGGCTCGGTCGGAATTGGAGGTGGAAGCTCGTCGGAGCAGCGGCGGTTTGGAGTTGATTCCGAGCAGCCCGGTGGCGAGGAGGGGTTGGCGTTTGAGGGGAAGACAGAGGGAGGAGAGGTGCTTAAGTATGCATGGTCAGGGGCGAGATTAACGCGGCCATTACTCGTGAATTAACGCGCGGAGTCACTGGCAGAAACGGCCGGCGTGGTCGTCGCGAGGAAGAAGAGGGGTGAGTTGGCATGTGTGGGTCCCTGCTGTCAGCGAGGAAAGGGAGTGAGGGGAGGGTCCACCAGTCATTCGCTGTATGGGTCAGAGAGTTGGTGCGAATCGTTTTCTTTCGGGGAGGGGAGCTGGGCTGGTTTGTTGGGCTTCCTGGGCTTGGCTTGGCCAGCTTGAGTCCAGATCCTTATTTTTTTCTTCCAAATTGTTTTTCCTTTTTTGTTCTCATTTTCTGTTTTGAAAACCAAACAACAATTCAAACAAACAAAACCAATCAAACAATCATCAAACTCTGCAACTATGAATTTGGTTCTGTTTAGTAGCATAAACCAAATTTCCAAAATAAAATAATAATTTTAATAATAGGGTCCATTATTAAATAAATAAATGGACCTTTGTTATTAAATCAAATAGATTTTGTTTTATTTCAAAAACTCCTTTTGAAATCTAATTATTTTCAAAAACCAAACAGTAGGTTTTATTTGGGAATATAAAATACTTGGAAAACTTATTTTAAACAAATAAATAAGCTTTGATGTTTTGGAATTAGTAAACCTTTATTAATGAAACTTGGATATTAATCCTTTTTATTTTATTTAAATAAACTTTTACTATTTTTTATCAAAACAAAACATTTCATTTCATAAGCTTTGGCCAAGGTGTAATTTTGGCTTCATAAAATAATCTTTATTAATAAAACTTCTATTTCATTTGAAAATCCAATCCTTTTATTTAAAGATCAAAAATAGTAATTTTTAAATATTTTCCTTTAATAAATGTTTTAACTTTTTAAATCCATTTAGGATTTTATTTGATTCAACTTGGTTTGAAGTTCCAATTGAATTCAAAAAGTTTCTTCTAGCCCTAAAAATCAAACAAAGTTTTATTTTATTCATTTGTTTTTCACATTACAAGATCTGGAAAATCTTGGGATGTGACAGGCTACCACCCTTAAAATAAATCTCGTCCCGAGATTTGGGAAGGCTAGGGTTACAAGTAGGCTCAAAATGACTAGGGTACTACCACCCTTAAAATATTCAAACAAAAATTACATAGTGTCCTTGGGATCCTGGAAAAACTTCTCTAAGCAACATTTGCATTGTGTCCTTGGTTTCCATACTTGACTCATGGGCCAAGGTTGAGTTTCTCCATAGGCTTGTTCAACTTGTTCTTCATCTTTTCTGGACAGTTGCTTGCATAATGCCCTGGGTTCTTGCAATTGAAACAGTGGATATCCTTGAGTTCTTTACGTGGCTCTTGTGGACAAGTTGCTACATAGTGGCCTAGCTCTTTGCAGTTGTTGCACATTACTTGGCCAATCTCCTTATTCTTCGGGTTCTCTGGGCATTCACCGGAATAGTGTCCCATTTCTTTGCATTTATGACATTGCACATGGCTTTTGTCCTTCTTTTGCTTCTTGGGTTTCTTTTGTCCTTTGAACTGGGTTGTCTTGTTTGGAGGTATAAGTGGTCCTTTTCCTTTCTTGGTAGGCTTGGATCCTTCTTGTTTCCTTTGTTCCACAATGGAGTAGATGGGGCATTGGATAGGGACATGGTTGTTTCCTTCACAAAGATAACAAGTATCTTGAGAGGTGGGACATTGTCCAACAGGATGTTTCTCTTCACAGTTGGGGCATTGATCTCCATGCTCCCTGGAAGTATGATCCTTGTCTCCACAAATAATGCAAGCTGGGGCTCCATCCAGAATAATATTTCTGTCATCCTTGTTGTCACAAACTTTCTTGGGATAGTTTTCTTCCATTTTGATCATTTGATCAGTCACCTTAAGCATCAATTGGCCTTGAGTTTCCAAAAATCCTTGCAGGGCTGGATCTGCTCCACTAGTGTTAGCTATGAATTGAGCTGTCACTTGGTTCAACTGATGTTGGGTTGTTATGAGCTCTTTCATGCTGTCCTCTTGGTTGGTGTTGGTGTCATCAACCTTAATGTTGGAGTCTCTTGGAGTAGTCATCTGTTTGGGTTGAATGAGGATTAGAATAGGCAAGATATTTCTAAGGAATCAATTCCAATCACACAAGCAATGTGTATGCAATCACAAACAACTTTTCACTCAAACAACAAAGTTCAATCACATACTTAGGCAACAAAATATTTTTGTTACACCACATAAGTTGGTGGGTTTGACTTAATTAAACTATGGTGGTCCATCTATAGGGTTTACTTGTGATCTTTCCATCCTTCTTTTGTTGATTCTTCTTTTCATGAGATCATGGTTTCCTTGGGAAAAACTCTTGGTTACCTTGACTTCTAGTGAAGTGAACTCCTTCTAACTTTTGCATTCCCTTAGTCTCTAAATCTTGAGCAAGATTTCCTTGTCTCACATGTAGTCCTTAGGGTTATCCAAGTTGGAAGTCCTTGATGAATATGCTGAAGATGTTGAAGTCATTAGAGTTGAAGAAGTTGAAGTCATTAGAGTTGAAAATGTTGAAGAGGTCCTTTGCACATGGTGAAGTCTTTCGCCATGGGTAGGTTTTTCCTTCAAGTTGAAAATAGAAGAGATGTAGAGTTGAAACCAAAATGGTTGAGGAAAGAGTTTACAAGTTTGTTTGTAAATAAGTTTTGGTACAAACACAACTCCTATTTTCTAAGGGTTTTTGTCCAATCCTAGGTTTACAAATCCTACAGGCAACAGAATGCTCTGATACCATCTGTAGAGGGACTGTCCCAACCTTTATTAACATAAGGTGGTGTCCCCTGTGTTTACAATGCTAGTCCCTGGATCAATAGCTAGCATCCACAGTTTAGATGTAATATCAAGAAACAAAGGTCATAATGTAACTTTATAACCAGGAATAACATAGTTTTATTACATCTTTTCATAGCTCATTTGGCTATTACAATACATTGCAGCGGAATAACTATAAGCATGGGTCCTTCATCTTCAAAGTGCCACAGGCAGATGTTGGTTGTAGACTTTGTAATCCTAATCAATCAATCAATCTTCTCTAAAACAATCAAACCTGCAACATTACAAGTTACAGCCACAAGGGTCAATACATTTGAATTGTATTGGCAAGTTTCACTTCTTAGTTTAATACAAGTGGATCCTATCACTACATGCATATTTGGCTAAGTAGAGTTTAGGCTTATTTGCATAAAGCAATATTTTATCCTGACTTTTCAAAATGGTTTTGGTTCTTTGTCAAATCTTTGAAAACTTCTTGGTAAAGTCCAAGGGTTTTAAGTTGTTAACAAAATCTCCTTGCACACCTTAGTAACCCCAAGTGTATCAAGTTTTTCAACAAAATCTCTTGAGATCCTTGGTAACCCCAAGTGCATCAAGCTTTAAGCAAAATCTCTTGAACACCTTGGTAACCCCAAGTGTATCAAGCTTTTACAAAATCCCTTTGAATTCCTTAGTACCCCCAAGTGCATCAAGTTTTTATTTTAGAAATTGGAATGTCGAGATCTCCCATAGTTCAAACTTTAGTTGCTCAGTATTGTCCATAACCGGGGACACGGCTAAGTACTTTGATTTTATTATCTTCTGCAGAAGGAGTACACTTTACCCACATGTCACAATCCCATCCTTTTGCCACCAGTGGCCACTGGATTAGTGCTCACCAAGATGGAGTACTGGCAGATTGAGAATGTGACGAAGTCTTTCCAAAGGGTCCTCCCATACACCATTGCTAGCTTGCCTTCAGCACCCATGTAGGATTCCAGGTCCCCATGTCCAGTTAACTGAAGATAGTGTATGGGTCTTCCGAATGTAGTTGACTAAGCCAGAGCCATAATAGCATGTGGTTGCACACGAAAGCCACAATTGGAGAAACATGTTCAATCTCTAAGTTTCCTGGGTGGTTTCCTTTGGAGCACAACACAAAGAGATTGCCATAGACATGGTTCCTTTTGTTGCCAACTTCTCCAAAACTCAAAGTATCCTTGGCCACCCAGGTGGTTCATTGAGTCCTTGTTTTGTTATATAAAATCACAAGTCCTTTTCTCAATTCCATAAAATCTCAACATGTATCTCTTTTCAAAATATAGCATGGCTAAGCATGTACAATTATATTGTTTTCTCTAAGGAATGTATAGGGTATCCTATTAGGATTTAGCATAGCATAAGTATAAAATTATTTTCATGCATGTTTCAAAATCCACTAAGTTAATGAAAATAGTAGGACTTTAGATGATAGTGTAACTTGCCTTTTGGTAGGGAATGGTGGTTCACTCCTTGATCTTGCTAGTCTCACACTTTTCTATCTTTACTACAATCAATCAAGCAAACACAATATCAACTAGCATTCCAAACCAAAGTCAAATCAAACAATTTCACACACATAAAACAATGGGATCTAAGTCATGCATGTAAGCATGCAAGGGATGGTTCTATTTGCAAAGATGGTCTCCACTAGGCTTCTAAACTTTGTATGGTCCAAAGTGGTCATTTACCAAAATGGCAAAGTCATTTGCAAAAGGGTTTTATCCAAAAACTATTTTAAAATCCATTCATCATTTTATGTGGTGAAAAACATTTTTATCAATGCCACAACCTTAAGTGGTTTCACAAAATAAGTTGTTGTTTCCCAAAACTTGGTGTTTATGGTCAGTAGGTTTGGTCCAAAACATTTTCTCCAAAGTTTTTACTCAAAACCATTTTCATAACAAAACCATTATTTTTAAATGGCTAGAAATGACTAAATCAAGTTTTTATTCCTGAACTTTCACAAAAACCATTTTAAAATCCATGGGTTGGTTCCTAGGGTCAGTATGTTTACAACAACCCATTTTGCAAAGGTTTTAACACTAAAAACATTTTTGAATCATTTTTCTACTCTAAACAAGCACACAAAAGTATCTGCAAAAACAAGCAAACTAACAGATACTATTTACTAAACCAAAGTCATGGTTGGCTAGGGCTTGCTCCACTGATTCCAATGATATCAAATTTGCAATTTTTGGACATGTGGATCAAAAGTTACAAAGGTTTGAAATTCACATTCTATTCTGATTTCAATTACATGTTTAATTGGACGGTACCGGTTCGGCCGGATCAGCTCTGTGGCGCGTTGGATCTAATTAGATCGCACGGTCCTAATCGCGTACCCCTTCGGTGCTAAGTGATCTAATCGTGTCTCTCCGATCTAAATCGAACGGCTGCTAATGCCTGGCCAAGAACTGGCGGCGCGACGGCGGCGACGGTCTGGCAGCGGGCTAACGGCTGTTCTAGGAAGCAAGGAAGACAGAGGGGGTGCTTACCGTGTTCGTGAGGACGAAGTGATGCTGGACGTGTGGTCGGCGTGGCAAGGGGCGCACGGGGTCGGCTGCAATTCCTCGCCGGAGTTTGCAACGGCGTCTGGCGGCTCTGGTTGTGGTCGGAGGCGGTGCTGTGGTTCACCCCAAGACAAAACGGAGACGCGGTTAGATGCGCAGGATCCAGGCAAAGCTGTGTGCGCGAACAAGAGGGAGCGAGGCGGTCTGAACTTACTGGAGGAGCTCGACGGAGACGAGACAGACGGCGGCGAAGTCAGAGCTCGTCGAAGGTGATGCTCTGGAGCGCCCGCGGGTGAACAGAGGGTACTGGGAGAATCGTCTGGGAGTGGTGAGTGTGCCCGTGTGCTCAAGGAGGCAGGAGGTGGCGAGGCTCGGTCGGAATTGGAGGTGGAAGCTCGTCGGAGCAGCGGCGGTTTGGAGTTGATTCCGAGCAGCCCGGTGGCGAGGAGGGGTTGGCGTTTGAGGGGAAGACAGAGGGAGGAGAGGTGCTTAAGTATGCATGGTCAGGGGCGAGATTAACGCGGCCATTACTCGTGAATTAACGCGCGGAGTCACTGGCAGAAACGGCCGGCGTGGTCGTCGCGAGGAAGAAGAGGGGTGAGTTGGCATGTGTGGGTCCCTGCTGTCAGCGAGGAAAGGGAGTGAGGGGAGGGTCCACCAGTCATTCGCTGTATGGGTCAGAGAGTTGGTGCGAATCGTTTTCTTTCGGGGAGGGGAGCTGGGCTGGTTTGTTGGGCTTCCTAGGCTTGGCCAGTTGGGCTGAGTCCAGATCCTTATTTTTTTCTTCCAAATTGTTTTTCCTTTTCTGTTCTCATTTTTTGTTTTGAAAACCAAACAACAATTCAAACAAACAAAACCAATCAAACAATCATCAAACTCTGCAACTATGAATTTGGTTCTGTTTAGTAGCATAAACCAAATTTCCAAAATAAAATAATAATTTTAATAATAGGGTCCATTATTAAATAAATAAATGGACCTTTGTTATTAAATCAAATAGATTTTGTTTTATTTCAAAAACTCCTTTTGAAATCTAATTATTTTCAAAAACCAAACAGTAGGTTTTATTTGGGAATATAAAATACTTGGAAAACTTATTTTAAACAAATAAATAAGCTTTGATGTTTTGGAATTAGTAAACCTTTATTAATGAAACTTGGATATTAATCCTTTTTATTTTATTTAAATAAACTTTTACTATTTTTTATCAAAACAAAACATTTCATTTCATAAGCTTTGGCCAAGGTGTAATTTTGGCTTCATAAAATAATCTTTATTAATAAAACTTCTATTTCATTTGAAAATCCAATCCTTTTATTTAAAGATCAAAAATAGTAATTTTTAAATATCTTTATTTTCCTTTAATAAATGTTTTAACTTTTTAAATCCATTTAGGATTTTATTTGATTCAACTTGGTTTGAAGTTCCAATTGAATTCAAAAAGTTTCTTTTGGCCCTAAAAATCAAACAAAGTTTTATTTTATTCATTTATTTTTCACATTACAAGATCTGGAAAATCTTGGGATGTGACAAAAATAAAAATAATTTGGGTTATCTCCCAATAGTACTTTTCTTTGACGCCTTTAAGCTAGGCATAAAAAGCAAGAATCAAGTATTTTCGAATGAAGAAGCATCAAAATCAAGTTTCTTGCCCCAACCTTTCTTACCCTTACTCTTATCTTTAGGAAATGTATGATATCTTGGTGGAGAAGCGAAAAGCATGATGCCTTTTTCCACATCTATTATTGCTCCAAGGAGTTTTAGCAGGGATCTTTCAAGTGTAATTTGTCCTTTTACTACTCATTCAAGAACAAGATAATCAGCAGACACCACTTTCCCTAGGATCTTAGTAAACACTCCTTCAGCTATTCCAATGGGTAATATAGTGGCATTATTGGTAAGAGATATTTCTTCTCCACCCTTAGAAAGTCCCCAAAGATTCAAAGATTCATAAATATCCTTGGGCATAAGACAAAATTCAAACATAATATCACAACGAGCATAAAAAGTTCCACCATTTATAACAACTTTTACTATAGGAAGCCATTTTGAAGATTCAGAATTTATTGGAACATATTCATGATACTCTCTAAGCATATTATAGCATTCTTTTAAACTAGATGTATTGGTCTCAAGAGTATTTAATCTAGCATAAATGTTTGTAAATGATGAATCATATTTGCTAGGCAAGTTATATGTTGCAATCAACTTTTTTATGGCATTAGAGGCTTCATCCTCACCACATTGGAGGAGATCTCCTCCTACTATAGCATCCAAAGCATATCTATAGCAAAGAGCAAGACCAAAGTAGAAACTGCTAAGGAACAAGCCTAGAGTCATCTTAGGTTCAGTTTTTTCATGTAAATCAGAAATTCTAGACTAAGCTTCTTTGAAAGTCACTTCACTTCCTTGTTTGAAAGTGAAGATCATTTCCTCAGGTGACATAGTGATTGGAGCAACACTAGACATAAAACAACTTGAAGTAGGAACTGATTTTTTTATGTTTTTGATGAAAAGAAACAAAGTAGCACAACTAATTTTTTGTGTATTTTTGATAAAAAGAAACAAGCAAAACAAAATAAACTAAGCAAAAAAAAAGTAAACAGATTGGTTGTGAGAGACCCCCCTTGCAAGAATCTTCTTTCTCCTAGAAAAGTGATTGACGAGGAGGAAAAGATTGAAGTTGTCCTTAACTCCCCGGCAACGGCGCCATAAAAGTGCTTGATGACTCAGATATGTAGAGCTTGTTGGGAACCCCAAGAGGAAGGTATGATGAGCACAGCAGCAAGTTTCCCTCAGTTATGAAACCAAGGTTATCAAACGAGTAGGAGTAAGGAAACAACTCAAAAGTGTTGCTAGCAACTTGGAACCTGCACAACACAACCACAATACTTTGCCCCAACTTACAGTGAGGTTATCAATCTCACTGGTTTGCTGAAAACAAAGGATTAAATGTATAGTGTGGAAGGTAGTGATTGCTTGTAGAAAGTAAACAGTAAATGGTAAACAGTAGATGGTATATCAATGGTAAGGAATGGACCGGGTTCCACAGTTCACTAGAGGTGTTCTCCATAAGATAAATAACATGCTGGGTGAAAAAATTACAACGGGGAAATTGACAGATTGAAAATGCATAACAATCCATATACTAGACATCTTGATCTCTACGAGATTTGTTTGAGCATTACAACTATAGGGGTTCGTAGCATGGAAAACAAAAAAATTCTACCACATACACACAAACAAGCCAAGATCTATCTACTAGATTGTAGCAACGAGTCGATAGAAGCACTCACCCTCGAAGATTCTAAAACGGTTAACGAGAGTGGATTCTGGTGGGTGATGTAGTCGTACACTTGCCGATCTCAAGATCGCGTAGACGATCCTTTTGGCGCCATGCTCCGCAGCGCTTACGAGGGTCACACGTTAGATTTTCGATGAAGACCTTCCTCTCCCTTGTTCTAGCAGGCAGCGGAGGTTGTAGCACTCTCCTCGTGATTCCGGCAGCACGACGGCGTGGTGTCGGAAGTAGAGGGGAGATCTCGCAGGGCTTCGCCTTAAGCCGGAGCGAGTATGGTGGAGTATGAGAGAGGCCTTGGTGATATAGGGTTTAGAGGTCACCAAGGGGAGGGTGTGGCCGGCGTCTAGGGCTTGGGGAAGCCCCAAGTCGCCGAGTTGGAGGGGAAACCCTAGGCGGCGGCTGCACTTGGAGGTGGAGGCGCGCAGGAGCTAGGGTTTGAGGTGTGAGGGGTAGGGGGCGCCCTACCCCTCCTTATATAGGTGGAGGGTGGCCGGTTGGGAGGAGGGAGTCCTCCCCCAACTCGGCCTCCTTGGCCAGCGGGTGGAGGGAGGGGACTTCCTCCCAAAGTAGGTTTCCTACTCTCCCTCCACCAAGAAAACTTGAGATTTGACTTTTTTTTTCAATTGGCGTTTGACTTTCAAACTAGGATTTGATTTCTCTCTTTATTTTGACCAGCAAAGTGACCTAGTACATGATGAAACCATTCCACATTGTCATGACACATTCATGTACCCTTCCCCCTCCGGAGTGCCGGACCTTCCAGACCCTTCTAGAACATTCCTGGTGAAAACACCGGAATCATTCCCGAACTCCGAAACATGACTTTCCTTATATGAATCTTATTCTCCGGACCATTCCGGATCTCCTCGTGATATCCTGGATCCCATCCGAGACTCCGAAAAACATTCGGTCTCTTTCTCATCATTCCATAACTACACAACAACATCGAATCCTTAAGTGTGTCTCCCTACGGTTCGTGAATTATGCGGACATGACCGATACACTTCTCCGATCAATAACCAATAGAGGAATCTGGAAATTCATATGGCTCCCACATATTTCTACGATTACTTTGCGATCGAATGAACCACTTACATACGATACCAATTTCCCTTTGTCTCACGATAGTTTACTTATCCAAGGTTTTAATCGTCGGTATCTCTGCATACCTAGTTCAACCTCGTTACTGATAAGTACTCTTTTCTCGTTCCCGTGATATGTGATCCCTTGTGAGCCAATCACATGCTTGAAAGCTAATTGGATGACATTCCACCGAGAGGGCCCAGAGTATATCTATCCGTCATATGGATGGACAAATCCCACTCTTGATCCATGTGCCTCAACCCATACTTTCTGAACACTCAATGCCACCTTTATAGCCACCTGCCATCGTGTGGTGTTTGATGTCATCAAAGCATCCTTCCGGTGATGGTGATTAGCATGATCTCATGGTCGAAGGAATTAGGTTACTATGTATCAGAAAGCATATAGCAAATGAACTATATTAAATGGCTTGATCTTTATGCTACGCTTATCTATAGAAGTATGTCCATCATAGCATTCATGTATTGATATGACCCTGTTGTTAATAACATCTCTATGTTCATGATCAGGAAACCATGATCATATATTAACCAACAGGCTAGTTTAACAAGAGGCTTTACTAGGGACTCTTTTATGTTTACAAATCACACAAGTATTAATGTTTCCGGTTAATACAATTATAGCATGGTATGTAAACATTTATCATAAGCATGAAGATATGAGAATAACCACTTTATTATTGCCTCTTGGGCATATCTCCAATAGTCTCCCACTTGCACTAGAGTCAATAATTTAGTTTCAAACCTTTGTGTATTCAACACCTATGGCTTTCTGGTGTTGTATGTACACGATTTCTAGTGGTCAACTGATCTCCGGATCTGACACTTCTAGCTCCGTGTGTAATTGCATGTCTTTGCTTCTCTACGCATCACTCAATCTCTAATGAGATGGCTTTGTATAAATTTGGTCCTTTGGTGAGACCTTTAGTTCTTTGGGGTTAAAACATGTTGATAATATTGTCGTACAATATATCTTCATAGTATTATCCCTGCTGTGAACTACACCTAGTTTGATAAAAAACTACTTGACACAAATGCCCTCTTTTGCTCCTATAATAGCAGTCATATACTTAGCCTTTTGTCGTAGTATCTGTCACAATGTCTTAACTTTGGAACTCATCCAAATTCATTATGGAACTTACTTTCCATCATATTGTGTCACCCTTAGTTTAGATTGAGATAAACTTAATTTTTACTTTGTGACAAAACTAGTATCAATGTAGTACTTTTACAATGAACTTAACCCTATTTTTCACTTCTACAAAATAATATATTCTTAGTTCTTCCAAAAGATCATAAGAATATCCTTACTATCGTACAATGATCATCTTATGAATCATTCTGGTATATGCTCATAACATTTAGAGCATAGGACATATCTAGATTTGTACATATCACAGTATGATTGATATAAATACTCTTTGTGATTTCATACATCAAGTATCAATTTATACTTGAATCTTTGTTTCACTTACCAAGTGTCAACACACTTGAATATATCATCAATATTGAACTCATTCAATCCTTTCTATGTGATAAGAACCTTTCTTGTAGTTTCTATATTGAACTCATTCAATACATCATCTATGTACTTTCGGCACTACCATATTAGCGTCTATTGATGCCAAATATTTGGGTTTTGCCTAAATCTTTCATCAGGATGAAATTCTTAATATGTGTTAATAAAAGATACATCATTTCCAATCAACAATATGTCTTCCATATAATGTATTAGAAACATGTCTTAGCGCTCCCACTTAATTTCTTGCAAATGCAAGCATCTTCATCATATCTGATGAATTTAAACTATTTTAACAATTTCATCATGGTGAAGATTCCAACTCCGCTATGCTCACTTCAACCATTAAAGTTTGCATATGCTTTTAGCATCCTTTGAATTAACAAAACCTTTTGGACCGTGTTATGCACACGTCCTAGGTAACAATTCTATTAGAAGAACTTGTTTTGTTTATATAACTACCACATAACAAAATTATATGTAGTAGTTGCTACATTAATCCGTCATTATGAAAGATCAAATCTTGTCATAGTCAACCTTTGAACATTGTTGTGAACTCTTTCCCAACATGTCGACTATTTCATAGATGTGAAACATCCATGTCTATTTCTTTATTTATATCCAAACACAACTGTAAGGTCTTACACCTTTATTGAGGGTCCTTCAAGTTCAAATCTTGATTTCTCGTGTATGGAACTATCACGGATTTTATGGCTTGAAGCCATTTTACGAAGTCAGGGCCCATCATCGCTTCTTTGCATGTAGTCTGTTCATTATTCTCAAATAATGATTCAACCCTCAAATCTTGGTATTTGATTGTTTACCCGACCTACTTGGTTCAATAGAAACTTTGACCTCTGTAACCACAACCTTTGAGTCACGTGAGCCATGAGCATTGTTGCTTCCTCCGGAACACTTTTCGGTGCTGCGCAACTTTGCACATACAGCTAAGGTTCTTTTAACCTTATCAAAGTTCTATTGTCCTCCCACTTATCTTTTCACGAAAAATTCCTTCTCAAAGAAACTTGACGTTCTAAGCAACAAACACTTTTTTCTCCGATGTTATGGAGGAATACTTAACAGTTATTCGAAATAACATACAAAGACAGGTTCATCCGACTTTGGTTGCAAACATCTTTTTTATGCATAGCATACCAATGTTTAAGAAAGGACAACTTGGGTTTTATCCCAAACCATAACTTTATATGGTGTCATTTCAACGGATTTATGATGGAGCTCTTTTCAGTGGAAAAAGGTAGTCTCTAAAGCTTTTAATATTTAAAATATAATGACAGTTTTATGAATTACATCTTTGATCTTACCATGTCAAACAAGGTTTAATTACATATCTCGAACGCTCCATACTCTTATGGTGTTTCGGGAAATGCAAATCCACGGAACGATTCCTAAAATCTTAGGTATTATGCTAAACTTGTAACTAAAATATCTTCCTTTATGATCTTATCATAAACTATTTATATTCTTGTTACAATGATTTTGCACTTCATATTAAAAGTCTTTGAACTTTTCAAATGTTTCATACTTCATCCTTATTAAGTAAATATTCATATATTCACTCAAATTTTCGGAGAAAGCATATGAAGTTGAAATCCATCGCTCTTGACTACACATAATGGACTTCATACAACAATATGTACAAGTTCCAATAAGCTAGGCATTCGTTCCCTTTTGGCCTATGAACGAAGTTTTAATTATCTCTAGGAAAGTTTCACAAGCGTCATTTGATCAAAAATCAAAAGACTCCAAAATTCCATCCACATGGAGTTTATTCATGTTTTCTTTCCAATATAATTTAAATGGCGATGTCACTTCCTAAGTGATCTTTCAATCAATTTGTCTTTCGACATTTTTAGCACTAGTTTTATGGATGTGATTTCTCCAACAAGATTTGTAAACCATCCATCTTTTATGGATTACGGCAATTATTTGAACAACCCTTTTGTTCTCATAATACCTGATAAAACAAATCTTGAAGGCAAGCTTTGATGTTTAACGAGCAACACAACAACCCTTTATTTGTTCTCGATGAACATCATCACATATTCTTTTGCTGGTTACTTAGGCCATTGTAGTTCATGAATTGTGTTGTTTCGTATGACGATTCATACCAACAAATTCAGTATCCAATACTCAAGAACTACATTGTTTAACAAGCAAAGAATACAACCATAACATGTATATCCTCTATATACCTAAGCTGAAAATTCTAGTCTTTTCTTTTCTGCCATATATTTATGAGATTCTCTTTCAGTATTTCCTTTTTCTGTTTGAAAGAATCTATCAACATCAATAGTGGAGTCATACACATGACACATAGTCTAAAGCGTATATAGTTAAATACTAATGTCTTTGGACTTGCACTTTGAAGTAGATCACCATCATTAAGTGTTTGGTGTTCTTTCAAATTCCATTCTTTAGTGATCAAATATTCACCCTTATCATGGAATTATTCATGATCAAGCTACTTTAACTTATAACGGTGAATTGCGAGTATAATGTTGCTCTCCAAAACCTTTTGGAGGATTAGGACAACTAGTGTCTCCAACCTTTTTGTAAATTCCCATCAAATATGAGAACATAAACTTTGCTATATTATACTCTATCATGTTGTAACCAAAACATCATTTCTGATATCGCAATATCTTCCATACATGATGGTTTCTGAAACAACTCTTTCAACTCCTAGATTACCTTGATATTGAAACTATCTTTCGAATATCAAGAATCATGGAGATAAACATGATACTTATATACTAGCACTGGAATTGTTACTCTTGATTTAATACCAACTATTAAACTTCACGGAGTAATCGAAACTTACTAAAAGTTTGCAATGGGACTTTTAAACTTTAGATTAACACTTCAAAACAATACAATACCAGTTCGTAAAGTAACTAACCAGAATTCTATAGTTCTATCATCTCAATTATAACTAAGCACAAGGTGGTAAACAGATGCCAATGACTACAACAACTATGCAAATTCACTTTGACTTAATTTATGATAAATAGTGTTCAACTTTTAATCATATTGTTGTTGAACTCCCACTCAAAACAATATCCCTCACATTGTTTTAGTGATCACACGAACCAAATCCACCACATCAAAACTGATCATCACGAGAGTTGATGTATCTTCAATGGCGAACAGTCAACATGTTCATCATATCTACTATATGACTCATGCTTTACCTTTTGGTGATCCGTGTTCCGAGACCATGTTTGTACATGCTAGGATCGTTAAGATCAAACCTTAGCTTCCGCATGAGCAAATCTGGCTTGCTCACATTGTATACACTCGCAGAATCTAACACACCCGATCATCACGTGATGCTTCGAAACAACGAGCTTTAGCAACGGTGCTTACTAAGGATGAACACTTTAAAACTTGAAATTTGTGTGCTTGAGGGATCATCTTATAATGCTACCGTCGCAAACTAAGCAATACAAGATGCATAAAGGATTAACATCACATGCAATTCATAATATGTGATCTGATATGTCCTTTCTTCTTGTGCTTCCGATCTCCATCTTTAAGCACGAACATGATCTCCATCATCACCGGCATGGCGTCAAGGTCAATGGCGCCGCTTCATGGTTGTCGTCCACCAGCTTCAACTATTACAACTACTTTGAATAGACAAACGGGTCTTAACGGAATTTAAAGACAACCATATGGCTCCTGCCGGTTGTGAACTTACAATAAGGAACATTGCATACATCATATATAATCACAATCATGGCCATATCACATCATAGCACACCCCTGCAAAACAAAGTTAGATGCCTCTAATTTTCTTTGCATATTTTACGTGGTTTGGGGATTTCAATAAGTGTCGTTCTAACTTACGAACAAGAACCACAATGTTGATGTTTGAACTATCAAGTGCCCGTTGTAAATTGGATCTATACTATAATGGGAGAGACAGACACCCGCAAAGCCACTTATGCAATACAAGTTGCATGTTGAGCGTGGAGCAAGTCTCATGAACGATGTCATGTAAGGTTAGCCCGGGCCGCTTCATCCCATCATACCGCAAGATGCAAAGTACACAAAAAGCAATTGATAATAAAAGCACCACCGCCCACAATGACCATTGTGTTCTACTCGTGCAACAGATCTACATATAGACACGGCTCTGATACCACTGTAGGGGTTCGTAGCATGGAAAACAAATAAATTCTACTGCATGCACACAAACAATCCAAGATCTATCTACTAGATTGTAGCAACGAGTCGATAGAAGTACTCACCCTCAAAGATTCCAAAACGGTTAACGAGAGAAGATTCTCGTGGGTGATATAGTCATACACTTGCCGATCTCAAGATCGCGTAGACGATCCTTCTGACGCTGCGTTCCGGCAGCGCTTCCGCAGTCGGTCACATGTTCGGTACTCGACGAAGACCTTCCTCTCCCTTGTTCCAGCAGGCAGCGGAGGTTGTAGCATTCTCCTCGTGATTCCGGCAGCACGACGACGTGGTGTCGGAAGTAGAGGGGAGATCTCGTAGGGCTTCGCCTTAAGCCGGAGCGAGTATGGTCGAGTATGAGAGGCCTTGGTGATCTAGGGTTTAGAGGGCACCAAGGGGAGGGTGTGGCCGGCGGCTAGGGCTTGGGGAAGCCCCAAGTCACTGAGTTGGAGGGGAAACCCTAGGCGGCGGCTGCACTTGGAAGTGGAGGCGCGCAGGAGCTAGGGTTTGAGGTGTGAGGGGTAGGGGGAGCCCTACCCCTCCTTATATAGGTGGAGGGTGGCCGGTTGGGAGGAGGGAGTCCTCCCCCAACTCGGCCTCCTTGGCCGGCAGGTGGAGGGAGGGGACTTCCTCCCAAAGTAGGTTTCCTACTCTCCCTCCACCAAGCAAACTTGAGATTTGACTTTTTTTTCAAATTGGCGTTTGACTTTCAAACTAGGATTTGATTTATCTCTTTATCTTGCCCATCAAAGTGACCTAGTACATGATGCAACCATTCCTCATTGTCATGACACATTCATGTACCCTTCCACCTCCGGAGTGCCGGACTTTCTAGACCCTTCTAGAACATTCCTGGTGAAAACACCGGAATCATTCCTGAACTCCGAAACAGGACTTTCCTTATATGAATCTTATTCTCCAGACCATTCCGGATCTCCTCGTGATATCCCGGGTCCCATCCGATACTCCGAACAACATTCGGTCTCTTTCTCATCATTCCATAACTACACAACAACATCGAATCCTTAAGTGTGTCTCCCTACGGTTCGTGAATTATGCGGACATGACCGAGACACTTCTCCGATCAATAACCAATAGAGGAATCTGGAAATTCATATGGCTCCCACATATTTCTACGATTAATTTGCGATTGAATGAACCACTTATATATGATACCAATTTCCCTTTGTCTCACGATAGTTTACTTATCCGAGGTTTTAATCGTCGGTTTCTCTGCATACCTAGTTCAACCTCGTTACTGATAAGTACTCTTTTCTTGTTCCCGTGATATGTGATCCCTTGTGAGCTAGTCACATGCTTGCAAGCTAATTGGATGACATTCCACCGAGAGGTCCCAGAGTATATCTATCCGTCATATGGATGGACAAATCCCACTCTTGATCCATGTGCCTCAACCCATACTTTCCGAACACTCAATGCCATCTTTATAGCCACCCAGTTACGGTGTGGTGTTTGATGTCATCAAAGCATCCTTCCAGTGATGGTGATTAGCATGATCTCATGGTCGAAGTAATTAGGTTACTATGTATCAGAAAGCATATAGCAAATGAACTATATTTAATGACTTGATCTTTATGCTACGCTTATCTATAGGAGTATGTCCATCATATCATTCATATATTGATATGACCCTGTTGTTAATAACATCTCTATGTTCATGATCAGGAAACCATGATCATATATTAACCAACAGGCTAGTTTAACAAGAGGCTTTACTAGGGACTCTTTTATGTTTACAAATCACACAAGTATTAATGTTTCCGGTTAATACAATTATAGCATGGTATGTAAACATTTATCATAAGCATGAAGATATGATAATAACCACTTTATTATTGCCTCTTGGGCATATCTCCAACAACAACATGATACATACACCATAATCCTCGATGATCATGGATCGATGAAGACAAGTTCAAACAAGAGGTTTCCCCATGGTGTATAGGGGATCAATTCACAAGTCTTCATCAAGCGAGCACCAGCAAGAGCAATTGAGAAAGTTGTTCCATTTTGAGTAGGACAAGATCGTCTACATCGAGCTCAAGTGGAATGCTCAAGGAAAATGTATGATCTTGATAGGTTTTTTCTTTTGCCAGTCTCATGTTGCTAGTTGGGAGACCGTATTTAGAATAGAAAACCGTACTATCAAGAGGGGCTCTCGAGTGAGTAACTCGATCGTATATTTTGGAGAGATCTCAAACCTTTTCATACTGAGCATCATATTTCTTTGTAGTTACTTGGATATTATCCATGTGAGGTTCTAGATGCATCCATGGATTTTCCTTTTATATCTTATTGCGCTTTTGATTTTGAAGGTTTTTTGGCTCCACGCCTTAGGAGGTATCTCACAATTCATACTTGATATTTTCTTCCTTGTTAGATTCTTCTCGTCGTTATCTTTACAACAAAATTAGTTTCACCCCATTCAGTGTTCGGATGCTCAAGTTTTTGCAGTTTTGGTTTCTACACGTTGCCTCGAACGGTAGCACCGCCACTCCACCAAAAGTATCGCTAGGAAATATTTGGAACCGGTAGTTCTGATGAAGTTCCGGGTCTATACTGCTGGCTAGTGCCAACTCTTAGTAACCAAGCTTTGTTTTCGTAGTTTTCAAGGGTGATAGTACTGGCACCGCACCGGTAGTACCACTAGGGCATGTTTTCCGCTGGTAATACCGGTGGAAGTTCGAGGTCACTTCTTCTCAGCCTGTTCCACCCTGCAGTAACTTCTCTGGAAGGTCATGATTTATTTCTGGAACTTTACCGGAGTGAGGCGGTAGTACCGATCTCGCCTCGGTGAAAGTATCACTGAATTTATAGTAGTATGGGTCGTCTACTTCTCTCTCACTATCGTGTTGCGTCTTGACTGTTGGAAGGGAGGCGACAGTAGTACCGCTGAGCCATCGGTACTAATGGACGTGCACTAATATGAACATAATGGTCAAATATGGAGAGACCTATTTAAAGCCTCCAACTTCCCCTTTGTGGGGTTAGCTCTTCCATTGGTTCTTATACTTTCTCCTCCATTCTCTCTCTCTCCTCCATTGTTGACCTTCAAGAGCTTGTCCTCTCCTCTTCCCCCTCCTACGTCTGTTGCATATTTTTGAGACATTTTAGAGAGGAGATCTAGATCTACAACCCCACAAAACCAAATCCCTTCTTTGCGAAGGAATCCTTGAAATCTAGATCTTGGAGAATTTGGTGTTCTCTTCTTGTGTTCTTTCTCTCTTATTCCCTCGATTTATTTTGTATCTTTGGTAGAATTTGAGAGTGAGGGACTTTTCATTGCATTAGGTGCATCGGTTTGAGTTCTCTATAGAGAATCCGACGAGTAAAAGCTTGTGGGATTGTTACTCATGGGTTCTTGTAACCCTAGATGGTTGTGTGTTAGTGGTGGTGATTCTCTTGGGGCCTCCAATTGTGTTGTGGAGATTCCTCAAGTTAGAGGCCTTTGTGGTAATTTTTGGGAGCCTCCAATTGAGTTGTGGAGATTTTCCCAAGCTTGCACGGGTTTGCTGACTGCCCTCAAGTGTTCTATGGTGGATTGAGGTCTGTTCCTTTGGTGGGAGGGCTCGAGGAGAATAGGGTAAGCCATTGTGGCATTTGGGGAGTCTTGTTACTTCACGCCGCTCTAACGGAGATGTAGATTATTTGGAAGTGAACTTTGGGATAAAACCATCATCTCTGCATCCATTGGTTATGTCTATACCCGATCCTTTTCCTTATGCACTTTACAGTGTGATAGTCATAGTGCTTGAAGTAATCTATATTGCTATCACCTTGTTGCTTGTCTTGCTTAGTATAGGTTGTTGGTGCATTTAGTTGAACCTAGTGAATTTAGGTTTTGTGCTTGATAAATTACAATTAGTTTTATTTCACATTTATTAGAACATAAACGGTAATTATTTTAAAACGCCTATTGAAAGAGCATGTGGGCCCCCATGTGCGGTTTTGGTAATTAATGACAATATTTATGGACTAATATGTATATTAAGTTGCACTTGTAGGAATTGTCCATTGGCATCGCTTGGATCATGTGTTGGCTTCAAGGTCGATGGAATGAGAAGAAGATATGGTGTGCGAGCTCAAATGCGCCATCTATAGAAGATCTCTTATTTGATGCCTGCCATCCTCGATGATCATGGATCGATGATGAGGAATCAAGAAAGGTGTCCATCTTGAGAAGTACAAGATCGTCTACATTGATCTCAAGTGGATTTCTCAAGGCAAAGGTATAATCTTGATAGTTCTTCCCTTCTTCCGGTCTCATGTTGTTGTTGGGAGACCGGGTTTAGGATATCTAGCCGTACTATCAAGAGGGTCTCTCATATGAGTAACTCGGTCATATAGTTCGGAGAGAACTCAAACCTTTGCATTCTTGCATCATTGTATTTGGTTGTTATTTGGTCTTATCCATGTGAGGATTTAAAGATTGTGGTAATTTCCATAACAAGATCTTGGTCATCAAAATCGAATCTCCCATTTATACCATGTTGAGATTTTGATCTTGGCGATTTTCTGGTTTCCCACAAAGTGAGGTATATCACATTATAATACTTGATACATTCTCACTTGGTGATAACCAATATTTTATTGGGTTTCTCTTGTCGTCCTCTTTCCAACGCAATTGGAATCAGGTCAATCGGAGTTACCAATCAAAAGTGATCGTAGTTTGTATTTGCCTCTTATTTGATTTATAAAAGAAAAAAGAAAAAAACCCTTTTGTTTGGGCCATACGGTACTACCGGGATCGGTACGGGCCCAGTCGCCCAAGCGGTGCGCAGCCACTGACACGCCCGACTGTGGGTTCCGGTTCTACCGGACCGGCCCGGTAGTACCGCCCGGGTGGGCTGGTACTACCGGCCGGCCCATCTTCTCCTGGCGCCCATCTCCCCGCCTGACCTGTCTAGAGCCCATCTCCATGGCGTTGCTCATCTGCTGCCGCCGCCAGACCGCTATCTCCGCGCGCGCAGCTGCCGCCAGATCCCGCGTGCTTTGCCGGGCTCACCGCTTCGGCCAGGCGTGCCTCGTGATCGCGCCGCCTCGCCTGCTGACTTCCAGACGCCGCACGCACGTTGCTCGCCTGCCGCCACTGGGCGCCACGCTTGCTGGCCCCACTCGCAAGACTGCCTTGCCCCAATCCCACGCACCCGCTCCGCGTCCTCGATCGCTGCCACTGCTTGCTGGCTGGGCCTCGCGCAAGCGCTCGCTGGCTGCTGATTTGCTTTCTCCCTGGCGTTGGCTTGGTCGGGTCCTGTAGTACCGGCCCAATCCGGTACTACCGGTCCGTTTCCCTAATGGGAAGATGTCGTTGGTCCCTTTAAATAGCAGCTCTCTCCCTTTTTATTAGGAGCTTCTTCTTCCCTCTTTCTTCAAGCTTTTCCCCATTGCTTTGACTCATCTCTAGCTTGATTTGTTCCTCCCCATCCAATGATTCTTGCACACATTTGCGAGGAAGATTGAGGGGATCTAGATCTACAATTTGACCAAGCCATATCATCTCTTTGTGAGTGTATCTTTGGGATCTAGATCTTGGGGGATTTTGTGTTCCCCTTTGATTCCTCCTCTCTTGTTTACCCAATAGCTTTATTAGCTTTGTTGGAAATTGAGAGTGAGGGATTGGAGCATCTTTGTGGTGTTCTTGCCTTTTTCATTAGGTGCATCGGTTTGAGATCTCCTCGGAGGATTTGGTTCGTGATATTCATTGAAGCTTGTCCCTCTTGGGTTCTTAGAACCCTAGAAAATTTCGTGGCCTTGGTGGCGTTTGTTGGGAGCCTCCAATTAAGTTATGGAGAAGTGCCCCAACCTTGTGAGAGGTTCCGGATTGCCACCGACAAGTGCACCGATAGTGGAAGTGTGGATCGATCCCGTTGGGGTGAGATTCACTGGAGAAAAAGGGAGGCCTCTTGTGGTGTTGGTGGTTTGATACCACCCCCTGTCCAAATGAGACGTACTCCATGTTAGGAGGAACCCGGTAAAATATCATCGTCTCACGTGCCTCGGTTATCTCTATACCCGAGCTCTTTACTTATGCACTTTACATTGTGATAGCCTTAGAGATTGAAGTATTCTATCTTGCTATTACATTGTTGCTTGTTTTGCTTAGCATAAGTTATTGGCGCACATAGGTGAATCTTAGTATATATAGGCTTTATGCTTAACAAAAGAAAAAGATAGTTTTATTCCGCCATTGTTAAGCCCATCTCATAAAAGTTGGAAACCGCATATTCACCCCCCCTCTAGGCGGCATTTGTATCCTTTCACCTATTCACCCCTCCCCCTCTAGGCAACATCCTCGTCCTTTCACCTTGTAAGTTAGTTTTTGAGGCACTATTGATATTGCCTCTATCTATATTTTACGGAAAATGCAATATTGCCTTATAATGTGACTTTTTGAGGCACCATTGGCTTTGCCTCTATTTATCTTCTAAATAAAATCCAATAGTGCAGTGTAAAATGAGTTTTTGAGACACTATTGACATTGCCTCTATTTACCTTTTACGAAAAATGCAATCCTGCCTTCTAATGTGACCTTTAGAGGCACTATTGGTATTGCCTCTATTTTTCTTTTAAGGCAAATCTAATGGTGCCTATATTTTTTTATCTCGAGGCACATTTACATTTCAGTTATTAATAGTAACAATTCATTATTAAATTTGAAGTTTAAATTGCATTACAGGCCGCATTCAGTTTTCAACATTATGTGCAACAACAACATTCCTGTGATTCAATTAACAGCAAATGCAACAACAAATATAGGCAATATTCAGTAATGCAACATCGAATGCTCGACTTAGAGCAACATTACTATGCTTCAACTTACAGCAGATGCAACAACAACATTCAGTTTTCAGCATTCCTGTGATTCAATGAATTTGGAAGTCCTTCTTCTCTTCCTTGTACTTGTTCTAAGATCAAAAACTCCTTAAAAAGCATGCTATTCCGGTACTTGTGGAACTTGTGAAGCATTTCTACTCTTCTTTGTACTTGTTCTAAGTTCAGAACCTGAGGTTGCTCGTCCTCGTCCGATCTGATCTGTGGACAATTGGTGGGGAGGACGAATGGAGGGGGGTCATACTAGTGGGTGATCGGGAAGGTACGTTGAAGAGGAGTCTGGTTGAATGGAAAGAATAAAAATTAATACTCTGTGTGACAACAAAGGTATGATGTCTTAATTGTTTCCTTCTCTTTCAATGCATCTAATATTCTTTAAAATATATGTTATATTTTATACTATTATGGTATGATTGATGGTGTCCATGATGGTTGGTACGTCGTGCACCTAGAGGTTTGGTACGACAAACAAAACACACAAAAATGATACCAAATGTAGGAGTCTTACTCTCTGATCATGGTTGTTCTCATAGATAGTTGTCTGATGCAGTCTCCGGAGCTACATCTTGAAAGAATCTACAATCGCAAAGGACCGTGGTATTGTATCATGTGAAGGTTTCCATCTCTATTAGAGGACCCAGGATCGTGCGAATTTTCCATTGAAAAAACATGTGTGGCAAATAAAAAATTCAGACCTTGCCAACAAACAATTATAAATATATCAAACAAACCTTCGACATCTAATTCGGATGGGAAGAGTAGTAAAGATTATACCCTACCAAGGAGAAAAAGGTTCGAATTAAGGATCTTCATTGGGTTGGCTCCGCCATCGCCTGCAATTCGTCTTGTCTCTTTTTTACACTCTCAATCAAGCGCTCAGTCGGCAACATGGCCACCTTGGCCGCGTCAAGGGCGCAGAACCTGTCCCTCCAGGCGGTCAGCTATACCTAGACATGAGCCGGACCGAGCCAGCTCGCCGGCGAGCCTGAGCCAGCTCGAAGCTACCGGGGAGCCTCAAAGTGGAGCTCGGCCCGAACTTTCCAAAACTCGATACGGCTTGCGGGCCTGCCATGGATGAGTCATTGACGGGAGGGGCCGTTTTCCGTGGATGCGTCAGCGGTTCACGGTGGCGCCTGCTAGGCAGCGACAATGCGGGGTTGCATGGGCGTAGGGAGCTAGGGCGGCGGAGAGGAGCGGTCAGCGATGGTGTGTGGAACTGGGAGATTTGCATATTTGCCATATTTTATATTATAACTTGCATATTTTTATTTGGTGTGTCACTGACAGGTGGTAGTCACATGGCAAATATATAAATTTCAAAAAAGAAGTATGACAAAGTATGCAAAAATCTAAACTAGGGCGAAATCTGGCTAGGCGACAGCGCTGGACGTATAGGGGGGGGGGGGGGGGGGGGACGGCGACAACAACTAGCGTCAATTGGAGTGGATTATCTATCGATTGAACAATCCAAGATACAGCCTAAAATGCGGCCAGCTAGCTCTCCTAATCTCGATTTGGCCTTATTATTTCTAGAACGAGCCAGGCCATGCCGAGCCCGAGCTTGCTGCGGTCCACCTTGGCTGACTTGGCTCAGTTTACCCCTGCCAACGTGGAGAGCCCAGCTCGTAAGCCTGAGTTGAGCGTCCAGGTATATGGTCAGCAGGGGTGTCCTGACCAGGTCGACGATCTCGAGCCCGGTCGTCGTCTTAGACGCATTTATTGCCGGCACGAACCCACTGAGAGCGATGTCCACATAGCCAACACGGTCACCGCCAAACCAGTCCTTCCCTTAAAAAATCATAGACAAATATGTGTGTCCTAGATGAATTTCAAATATATTTATGTTTTTTCTTGTCTATTTTAACTTTTTTAAATATCATGGCAGAGAGTTCTAAAAATAACAGAGATTTCTAGAGTACATGGTTGTCTATTTTTGGTGTAAGATAATAGAAGGTATAATTATGAATGCACTACATAGAATGATTTAGAATATAAAATATCCATGAGATATTTTTCCTCTTATCCTTGCAATTCTAGTTTATCGGTTTTATCATAGTCAAGTATATATTCCATGTTCATGGGTACAACAATTGACCGGGTTGCATTGCATATCCACAATTTTTATGCACTTTGTTCTAGGTAGCATGAGTCGTCTCAACTAACACCAAACATATATCTACGTATCAAAAGGCCTATAACAAAGTTGAATTTTCTTTCTTTACCATTTTTCCAAAACATTCCTTGCTTCAAACCCTGATGTTGGAAAAGGCAAGGGTTGTTCACATGCGACCTTAATTCAAACTATGGGATGGTTCGCCGTGAACTTCTATGCACTATAATACTCCCTCCGTTTTAAAATAGGTTTCTTAGGTTTTTTAAAATTTGGATGAATCTATATACTAAATAGCGTCTAGATTTATCCAAATTTTGACAAATTTAAAACATCTATTTTGGGACGGAGGGAGTAAAACAATCTTGCTCAGCCTCATAGAAATAAGATATTGCTCCTTTATAGTTAGTCACCTAGTGTCCTTCCATCCTGCATCATCACAGAGTAATGCTCTTGGTGTCAATAACCCTCCTTATCGGCCGCCTAGTGGTTTCTCTCATGGTGTCTTTGATTCCAATCTTCCACAATCGAATCAGGTTCATTCTGATAACCCTAGGTCATCTTTGAATAGGGGTCGTGAGGAGTTTAGGCGTGATCCTTTGTATCACGCTCCTTCTGATAATCCTGGTGATCTAAGGAGGAGTCTTGAAGATAATCGATCTTGCAGCCGTTATGCTCCTCATGTTGATTCCGTCCCTCTCGTGACGGGAACAATACTAGACTTTGTGTGGTTGCTGCTCAGGATCGTGGATTTCAGCGTGAATTCAGTAATCCTGGTGGTAGAGACAGATGGGCGCATAGGCCTAAGATGAGGGAGGAGGGTTCTGATAACTCCTCCAATGACAAGCGGGGAAATTATTCTGCTTACAGGGAGGATAATCTCAGTGGCTCCTCAGTAGCTGTTTCTAACGCTGGTCGTTTTGGAAGTGGGGTGAACATTGCTGCTTTGCAGCAGAAGTTTCTAGTGTAGCAGACTCATGTTGTTCCGTCTCAGGATTACATACAGGGGAATCAGAATGAGCAGACAAGGTCTGTCCTTATTAGGGAAAATCTGAATCAGTCTTTGGAGCCAGGTGATTTGTGCTTAATGTGTGGGGAGGTGCATGTGGATAAGTTCATCTTCAATGAACAGAATATATGGGAGATTGCAACTCCCTTTGTGGATGCAGCTCTGCCTGGGAATGGATTTTTGTTGTCCCTGATATCAGAAATGTTGCTCCTGCTAAAGAGATTTTCCAAGTTGTGGTTCAGGTAGTGGATGGAAATGTTTCTTCTAGACAAATTGAAGAAGAGTTTAGTCAGTGGGCTGGTCCTAAGTGTATCTGGAGGTTGTATGCTAAGCCTATGACTGCTACAAGTTTCTTGATGAGGTTTCCAAGTCCAAGAGATATAGATGCTTAGAAGCACTTTGGAAAGACCCACTTTGGAAAGACCCAATTGAGAACAGTGAGGAATGTTACCATTCAAGTGAACAACTGGTTTCCTAGTTATGGAGCTACCGGTGAATTGGATACTGCTTGGTTTCAAGTTAAAGGTATCCCATTGAGCAATAGGAACTGCTCCACGGCTACCTTTGTTGGCAGTATGGTTGGTAGAACTCCAGCCATTTATAAGCATAGTTTGAATAATGTTGACTATGTCAGAATATAGATTGGCAACATGGATGTGTCCTTAGTACCTCCTGTTGTATCATATGTCAACATTGGTTCTTGCTTCTATGATATTGAATTTACCAGATAAATCCCGAGAGGAAAGAATTCTATTGATAAGGTGCATGTGTCTACTGATGTTAGAGATGGTGCTAGGCCTTCCCAGAATCCCCAACATACTCCCAAACGACCCAGGAATGATTCTGCGACTGGTGGAAATTCTGGAGGTTTTATGGGTGATGCTTGATACGTCCAAAACTTATTCACTTTCCCGAACACTTTGTTATTGTTTCTTCTCTAAACTTGTGTGACTTGGATACAACTAACACGGACTGACGTTGTTTTCAGCAGAATTACCTTGGTGTCTTGTTTTTGTGTAGAAAATGAACTATCAGGAAAAATCCTGGAAAATATGCCAAAAATTATATTTCACCAGAAAATCCACGTAACTAGTAGAAGAGATGGAGAGGAGGCCTGGGGGCCCCACACCCACCCCAGGCGCGGGCCCACCACTAGCCGTGCCTGGAGGGGGTGCAGCCACACCAGGCACCCCCTCGGCCTCCCTTTGCGCCTATAAGTTGCCTTTTGACCTAAAAACCGAGGGGGGTTCGATAGTTTTCCAGAAAGAGTTCCGCTCCGCTGCCGCCACCAGAAACCAAGATTCAGATCCAGAAACTCTGTTCTGGCACCCTGCTGGGATAGGGAATTTGGAGAGGATTATCGCCATCATCATCACCAACGCATCTCCATCAACCACCGATGTTTCCCTCATCCATGAGTGAGTAATCCCCCGCTGTAGGCTTGGGGATGGTAGGGATTGGATGAGTTCTATCATGTAATCGAATAAGATTGTTAGGGCATAGTGCCTAGTATCTCTATTAGTGCTATTTGACTTTGTTGCAACTTGTTGTGCTTAATGCTTGTCACTAGGGCCCGAGTGCCATGATCTCAGAACTGAACTTATTATTGAATCATTATGATAGTATTGTTTGTGATCTTATCTACAAGTTGTGTACACATATCATTATCCAGATCCAAAGGCCCCAAAGTGACAATAATTGGGACAACCGGAGGGGATGGCTGTGGTGTGTGGATCACATGTGTTCACGGAGTGTTAATGCTTTTCTCCGGTACTCTATTAAAAGGAGCACATTAATTGCCAGTAGTTCCCTAGAGGGCCCACTGCGACGGGCTGGCTGGACAGAAGATGTTTAGTTCTCATTGCGAGCACGTATGACTATATTTGGAGCACACGCCTAGGATTGTTTAGTACTTAGATGCTTGTTATTATTTATCTGCAATGCCCTAGATCTTGAAGTTACATGTTTAGACTCGTCCATGCAACGCCTGTCCATCCATCCCTATGCCTACCGAACTTGAATCCTACTGTTACCGTTACTGTTACTATTGTTGTTGTTTCATTGTTGCTGTTGCTACTACCAAACTGTTGCTACCGATAACTTCCGTGAGCAAGAACTATTTCCAAGTGCATCTGAATTGACAACTCAGTTGTTAAGGCTTGCAAGTATTCTTTGGCTCCCCTTGTATCGAATCAATAAATTGGGTAATACTACCCGCGAAGACTGTTGCGATCCCCTATACTTGTGGGTCATCAAGACTATTTTCTGGCGCCGTTGCCGGGGAGCATAGATTTATTTGTAAGTTCACTTGGATCTATTATTGTTCACTGCTACTCCTTTCATCATGGGGAAGTCTCGTGATGGAAAGTTCCCTATTTTACCATCCACTACAAGAAGATGTACAGTCCTAAAGACCTCTGCTGCTCTAGATTCACCGTCTGTTATAAGTAAGCTTGTCACACCACCAGCACATACACATGCTACACACACTGCTACTACTGCTGAGTCTGAAACTGCTTTTGATACTCATGATGTTACTTCTACTATGCTTGATGCGAGTGGTTCATTAGGTCCTTTTCTAAATGCTACTATGGCTAGTCTAGGAAATACCGAAACTCCTAGTGAAGAAATTGTTACACCTGTTAGCTCACCTAAGCCTAGTGAGAGTTATGATATTAATGATGGTTACATTGAGTTCACTGATGATTTTGTTGAAGAGTGCCGAAACACACATGGTACTAGTGATATTAAGAGTCTCCTTGCTAGACGTACTATCATGCCTAAGTTGTCCTCTGATCCTAAGTTTGCCACTTCTCCCATAGATATTAAAGATGAAGATTATGATTTCTCTCTTGATTTATCTTATTTAGATATTGTTGATAAAGAACCTTTTTGTGGGACTGAAATTGAGAATGTTGTGGCTCATATGAATGATCTTTCTACTATGAGTGCTTTATTCTCTGATGATTTTAAGATGCGCAAGTACTTTGTTACTAATATCTTTCCTTTTTTACTAAAAGGAGAAGTTAGGGCTTGGTTTAATAGATTACCTCCTGGTTCCATTGATAGCCCTGATTGTTTGATTGCTTCTTTCTTCCAGAAATATTTTCCTCCCAGTGCTTGACATGCTGCTTTGCAGAGACTTTTTGATTTTAAATAGGGAGAAGAAGAGAAATTGCCTGAGTCATGGACAAGGTTCTGTGCCTTGATTCATGCACATCCTGGATGTCCATTGCCTAAGAATGAGCTTCTTGATATTTAATATAATGGACTAACTGATGATTCTAGGACCTACCTAGATATCTTTGTTGATTGTGTTTTTAGGAAAAGGACTCCTACAGATGCTGAAGAATTAATGATTAAGATAAGCAAGAATTATGATGATTGGACTTCAACTGAGCTGAATACACCTGAGCCTATTACTCCTGAACCAGTTGTCCCTGAACCAATTCCAACACCCACACCAAAGAAGAGGGGAGTTATTGCATTAAATGATGAAGTGATGAAGGAAGCTAAGAAATGTCTAAAGGAGAAAGGTATTAGAGCTGAAGATGTGAAGAATCTACCTCCTATAGAAGAATTATGTAAGACAATTCCCCACTCATCTACTATTGAGGTACACTCTCTCCAACACTTTGATGAAGGTGATATTCCTTATGGTAAGCCTCCTGGTCAATGTTTAGAGGAACTTGACATTTTTTATTGTTAAACAAGGTCATTTTAATAAAAAAGTTTAGAATCCTTTATTGGAAAACTCTAGAGCTATCCATGAGTTGAAAGATATTGTGGAAATAACTTCTAATGACATTAAAATGCTTTGTAAACACTTTCAAATGGTTCAAACTCAACTTGATCAACTTGCTAAGGTGCAAAAGGATATGCTAGTTAATGCTTCAGGAGATAAACATGCTTATGGAATTAGAACTAGGAGTGGTATAGCTACTCAAGATCCTTTATATCTTGAAGGACACCCTAAAATAATAGAGCAGGATTCCCAACAAGGTGAGTATAGTGGTAGTCCTCGTAAGAGAAAGAAAAAGAAACATAAGATAGTTGAGGAACCACTTGAACCTGTTGTAGATCCTAATAGTATATCTGTCTCTGATGCTGAAATAGAGAGTGGTAATGATAAAAATGATGCTCCTGATAAGGAGGAAGGGGATGAAGAACCTGAGAAGCACACTAAGAACACTAGGTACACAAAGGAAGATTTTATTGCTAATAAACATGATAAAGAGAGAGAACCTTAGGTGCAGAAACCTATGCCTTTTCTAGGTAAGAAACACAAGTCAAAGGAGGAAGAACACTAGAACAAGTTTTGTGAGTGGATGAAGCCTTTATTCTTGCAAATTCCTTTGACTGAAGCTATTAAGTTGCCTCCTTATTCAAAGTATATGAAGGATATTGTCTCTAATAAAAGGAAGATTCCTAATGAGGAGATTTATACTTTGCTTGCTAATTACTCCTTCAATGGTAAGGTTCCAAAGAAACTTGGTGATCCAGGTATACCAACTATTCCTTGCTCCATTAAGAATAATTATGTTAAACTGCTTTATGTGGCTTGAGAGCTAGAGTTAGTGTTATGCCTTTTTCTCTCTACAAGAGACTCCATCTAGAAAAGTTGATACCAACTAATATATCTTTGCAAATGGCTGATAAGTCAACTACTATTCCTGTTGGTATATGTGAGGATGTTCATGTTCAAGTAGCTCATAATTGCATGGTTCTAACTGATTTTGTTGTGCTTCAAATGCATGAAGATGATAATATGTCTATTATTCTTGGGAGACCTTTTCTTAATACTGCAGGTGCTGTCATCAATTGCAATCAAGGAAAAGTAACATTCAATATTAATGACAAAGAGCACACTGTCTATTTCCCCAAGAAGGTTGTTAAGAGCTATTGCCTGAATTCCATTGAAAATATTGAGAGCATCAAGGTTGGAGAAATATATTGTCCCATTCCACAAGAAAATTTTGAAACTATTATGATTGGGACCATTGCTATCAAGTATGAGGTAACATAATCACCTTGTGGAATGCAAAGTTTTGTTTCATATAAGATTGTTTTAGTCACAAGACTTGATCAACCTTGTTAACAAAAGGATTTTAATGAACAAAATAATGCTTTCACTGCGGTTATTCTTGCTTTCTTTTACTTTTCTCCTTCCTAGTATTTGCTTTAGCTTTAGTTTTGCTAGTTGTTTGTTTGTTTGAGTTCCTTAGAGCTCCTGTAGTTTGGCTTTTGGTTTGCTTTTGCTTCTTCTGAAAAAATTGTTTCTGCGAGAAAAATCAATTTTCATACCCTGAAAATTGGCCAAAAATAAAGTTTCCTGAAAAATCCCAGAAAATTCAGAATAAATTTTTACTTGAAAAAGGGGTAGAGTGGCACCTGAGGTGACCCAGGGGGCCACCCAAGGCCACCACACCCCTGGTAGGCGCGGCCTACCAGGTGGCGGTGCCTAGGGGGTCTGGCCCACCTGGGCCCCTCTAGGCTGCCTCCTCAAAGTCACCTTCTTTCTCTCTCTCTCCCAAAAACACCGGAAAACTTGCTCAAGCTTGAGTTCTTGCTGTTCTTGCTCGCGATTTTCGATCTCCTTGTTCATCCCATCTCAAGTGCTGAATTTTGGAGGGATTGCTCCTTGGTATGTGCCTCCTCCACTTGTCTAATTAGATTTGTGATTGGTAGATTGTATCTTGAGTATTTTGCTGTTATAGGTTCTAGGTTGTTTGAGATTGTTTGCTTGTTCTTTGCTTAGAAACTTTGTTTTGATGCATGTGTAGTCCTCTAGCAAGTTCCTATAGTAGTTTCTCATCATTTATCAAGTTAGAAATCACTTGGTTTGATGGTTGTCTAAAAATTTCAGCAAGGAAGATGAGTACTTATCCACTGAACCAATATGACTTGATGGTGCATGAGCCAATGAAGGTTCATCGTGAGGAGGCAGTTTTTCCTTCCATATATCCATGCCATGAATTTATGAGAGTTGCGGGGATCCTCCAAGATTTCCAAACTATGGTCACAAATGCAGGGTTGGAACACTTTGTTGAAGGTGAATCATCCCAATATGTTAAGCTAACCATGGCTTTTGTGCAGGACTTCCGGTTCACTTGGTCTACTTCTAATCCCATGGTCCATTACAAAATATATAATATATCTGTCGACCTGCCTTTTGCTGATTTCTATGCAGCAATTAGAGTACCTCAGTGGGGATCTTGTGAGAAGATCAAGGAAAGGCCCAAGTCACTTATTGATTTGTATGCTGAGATTTGCCAAGGTTTCGACTTCTCAAAGGAAAGTGGTAAAATTCGGAACATTCAGCTCCCAGCTATTAGATACTTTGCCTATTTCATTACCAAGTGTGTTCTTGCTAGAAAGATTGCTAGGAAGTTGTCGCCTTTTGATCTAGCTTTTATCGCAGCTGCTTTGAATAGGGATAGAACTTATAGCTTGGGTGCACTGATAGCTCACTGTCTCACCACCAACCGTGAGAAGGGTGGAATTTTTGGAGGTCTCATTGCTTCTAGGTTGCTAGCTTTCCATGGTTTAGGGCCTCACTATTCAGATTTTCTAGTTCCCCATAGAGAGGCTTGATATTGAATCCATGATTCATAATGGTTTTGTTTCCTTGGGGGCTAATGTGAGAAGTTTACCATACGAATTATCGTTTGCCTAGCAAGGTAGGAGAAATGGTAGGATTGAGAAAATAGTTTATTTGCCTGCACCTGCTTTGTTTAACTTTGATAACAGGCAAGGATGGTCGCTTACAGAGGAGGAGGTTGACACTTATGTGTGGGAACTCTCCCAGCAAGAGGAGAATGTTGAAGAGGATGCCGAATACAATTCGGTTCAGCCCTCCAACTTGGGAGAGTCTTCATACCAGCAGCCCTCATTTGATTGGGGCGCGTCTTCTTCTTCGTCGCAAGCGCCTGACTATGATCATTCCTATGATGACCCACCAGCATGGAGTTACTATCCGCGCTATTGAGCCCCACTTAGGCCAAAAGTCTAAGCTTAGGGGGAGGTATACCGACATCACACTCATATATATATCATGTTCGGTCGGTTCTTTGTACATCCATTGTTTTCGCTTTCTTTTTGATTTTTGTTGCTTCTTTCTAAAAACCCAAAAATATTTTCGTTGTTTCTCTTGGTTTGTTTCTTTGCTTTGGTTTTCCTTAAAAGAAAAATCCAAAAAGATTTTGGTTTGTTTGGTTTGCTCTGTTTTTGTTTGGTTTTTCTTTGTTCGCTTGTTTCTAAAAAATCGAAAACACCAAAAATATTTGTTGTTCTTCTTGGGTTTTGTGAGTTCTTTGCAGGGTTCAGCCGTCCTCAGTGGATTTGGTTTCATGTTAATTACTCAAGTCACACAAGTGAAGGGCAATAATGAAGATTAAGATAACTCGAGGTGTGGTAAGAGGCTGGTAACAAACTCTATTTGTTTCATTTTTTTACATATACTCATCATTGTGAGCATGCTTAGCATGTTTGTGTAAGGTGTATGTCATTATGGATGCTTAGTAGTTCTTGCTTGTCTGTGATTAGATCCAGCTTGCTAATAGTTTGTAGTGTAATATGAATGTTTGCTTGCATTGTTCTATTCATACTTTGGTATGATATTGTGGTATCCTCCTCTGACTGTTCATGTGAATCGACTTGGCACATGATCATGCATGCAATGACTAATCAATAGTCAGTAAGCCTCGATGATTTATTTTGCCTCAGAGATCTTGTATCAGTTTCATGCCATAGTTAGTCATGTTTTGTTGCAAGCATGATTATGACAGCTATTGCTCTCTCGGTTGTCGCTCCGTCTCTATTGCTAGACTTCACTTGCACTGAGTAGGTGCTCTACCTGTGTTTCTAACTCCCTAAAACCAATATTGCTAGCTGTGTCCACCATACCTACCTATTAGCATAATTTGCTATTTCAGTGCATATTCCATATGCCGTGTTTTCTTCCAAAATAAAATGTTTGTCTGTTTTGAGAAAGTTAGTTAGTAAAGTTCTCACGAACTTGATGGAACACTTTATTCCTCGCGCTTAATAATTCTGAACCATTTTGACTAGTCCATGAAAGTTATATGCTTGCTAATTATATGCTGGGAGTCAGCAGAACCATGATGTCACGGGGAACGCTTTCAACACTTTTTCGATATCTCATCCAGTTGATTCCTTGCTCTTTTGTTTACGGATGTCAACGATGTGAAATAAAAGGGGAGGTTGCGAGTTCATGGAATTTACATTGTGTTAGAGAAATGCCTGGGCCGCTAGCCTAAGCCATGCCTAATAATGGTGGAAACTTGCAGCAACTCCATAATGAGCATCTATGAAGCATCCTCAATAAAAATCTATGCACATGGTAAATAAAAAGATTGCTGAGATGCTCATTGTCTGCTTGCCTTGTCATTTTGGTTATGAGAAAGCTCCTATACCATGTGCAAGGGGTACCCCGTTGGTTGTTCTCGATGATATGCATGTATTTACAATGACAAGAACTTTCAGGTGACCAAAGTTGAGTAGCATGCGGAGCGACCCTCGTACTCAAGGGACTTGGGATTTCTAGTTTATGGTCTGTCAAGCATATGATTCAGAGTGGACCTCACTTTCACCTTAACCACATGAAGATGCCTATGATAGGGGCAATGAGAGCTCAAAACTAATGAGTACCTTCCTTTCAGCATTGGGAAGCCTTTCAAACCTTCACAAAACCGTTTTCACAACTTTGTTGAGTCACCACTTATTCTATGAGCACCTTCTTGAGAGCATAGTTGTCATTCTTGTGTTTGTTCCAAAACTTGGTTAATTATGTCATGGCTTTGATGCTTGTACCTCTAATATCTTTATCTCTAGTCTTCATGTGAACTTCAGTGGTGCCTCAACATTTATATTGTGCTCTTCAAACAAAGGCAAGCGAGATACCACTCTATCATACCTTATTATGAGCATTGCAATGTTGCTTATGTTTATGTTCCATGCTAATTATTATTATTGAGTTGGTTTCTCTTCATAGCTTGCAATGACTATTGAGTAGACTTAGTTGCATACTCCTTATTATGAATTATCTAAGCATATACACCTATGCTGAGAATATTTACATCATATGAAGCAATGTGTTCGTGAAAGTTCTTTTATCGCACTCAGTTTTCAACTGAATTACTTGAGGACAATCAATAAGATAAGCTTGGGGGGAGTTGATACGTCCAAAACGTATCTACTTTCTCGAACACTTTGATATTGTTTCTTCTGTAAACTTGTGTGATTTGGATACAACTAACACAGACTGATGCTGTTTTCAGCAGAATTACCTTGATGTCTTGTTTTTGTGCAGAAAATCAACTATCAGGAAAAATCCTGAAAAATATGCCAAAAATTATATTTCACCAGAAGATCCACGGAGCCAGAAGAAGAGACGGAGTGGAGGCCTAGGGGGCCCACACCCACCCTAGGGGCGGGCCCACCACTGGCCGCGCCTGGAGGGGGTGCATCCACCCCAGGTACCCCCTCGGCCTCCCTCTGCGCCTATAAGTTGCCTTTCGACCTAAAACCCGAGGGGGGTTCGATAGTTTTCCAGAAAGAGTTCCGCACCACCGCCGCCACCAGAAACCAAGATTTGGATCCAGAAACTCTGTTCTGGCACCCTGCCGGGACGAGGAATTTGGAGAGGATCACCACCAACGCATCTCCATCAACCACCGATGTTTCCCTCATCCATGAGTGAGTAATCCCCCGCTGTAGGCTTGGGGATGGTAGGGATTGGATGAGTTCTATCATGTAATCGAATAAGATTGTTAGGGCATAGTGCCTAGTATCTCTATTAGTGCTATTTGACTTAGTTGCAACTTGTTGTGCTTAATGCTTGTCACTAGGGACCGAGTGCCATGATCTTAGATCTGAACTTATTATTGAATCATTATGATAGTATTGTTTGCGATCTTATCTACAAGTTGTGTACACATATCATTGTTCGGATCTAAAGGCCCCAAAGTGACAATAATTGGGACAACCAGAGGGGATGGCTGTGGTGTGAGAATCACATGTGTTCATGGAGTGTTAATGCTTTGCTTCGGTGCTCTATTAAAAGGAGCACCTTAATTGCCAGTAGTTCCCTAAAGGCCCCACTGCCACGGGCTGGCCGGACAAAAGATGTTGTGCAAGTTCTCATTGCGAGCACCTATGACTATATTTGGAGCACATGCCTAGGATTGTTAAGTACTTAGATGCTTGTTATTATTTATCTGCAATGCCCTAGATCTTGAAGTTACATTTTTAGACTCGTCCATGCAACGCCCGTCCATCCATCCCTATGCCTACCGCACTCGAATCCTACTGTTACCGTTACTATTACTATTGATGTTGTTTCACTGTTGTTGTTGTTGTTGCTGTTGCTACTACCAAACTATTATACTGATAAACTTCTGTGAGAAAGAACTATTTCCAGGTGCAGCTGAATTGACAACTCAGTTGTTAAGGCTTGCAAGTATTCTTTGGCTCCCCTTGTGTCGAATCAATAAATTGGGTAATACTACTCGCGAAGACTGTTGCAATCCCCTATACTTGTGGGTCATCAATGCTCGGAGATCATACAATGTTGGGCCTGGTTTTAGGTCAGTTCCTGATGTTGCTGAGAAAGTTGTGGACGAGAGAGATAAGTTAGGTAACAGAAAGGCAATTGCTGATACCGTGGATGAGGTGGACAATGACAGTGATGATGCACCTAACCCTAGAACATGTGCCGAGAGAGAAAGGTTTACTTCCTGATGACTGTGTTATTGGTAATGAAACTTCATCTAGTGCCACTGTGAAATCTACTATGGCAATTGATTACTATGATCAGTATATGGATTTCATCAAGAGGCCTAGGCTCATGGCTCCTGGGGTGGTTGTAAATCCTTAAGAACCCTTGAAGAATGAACTTACATATGAGGAATCCTTGAGGCAATTGATGGAAACTAGCAGTGACAAGAAATATGAATGGAATCATCACTTGTCAAGATTACCTGGTGTAAATTTGGAGCCGGCGGTGGAATCTCCTTAAGGAAGTGGAATGGAATCTAGTGCAAGCTTGTCTGCTGACAGTGATGGGATTTCTATGGAAAGGTCATCACCTCATATCATCAGAACTTCAGTGATTAGTATCACTGATCTGCCTTCTGACTTTGCTGAAAATGTGCCTACTTCCTCTATAGTTCGGCCCTTAGTGCCTACCATTCCAACTCCTAAACAGCTTGTTCCTACTAGGGCTAGTGTGAGAATTCAGACCTCTGGCTCTGCTAATTTACCTATCCTAACTAGAGCAATGGAGCATATCAATGCAAGGGATAATGTAGGTAACAAACTTATTTCTTCTGCTAATTCCTTTTTAGTTTTGAGTGATAATGATATTGTGGATAAAGCTCTGGAAATTGGTATTGATTTAAAAACTATGCCTCTGTCTACTGTTCACTTGTTAAAATATTTAGAAAGTTCTAGGTCTAATTTGGAATAAAAAAAGTTGGTTTAATGGCTTGTGATGGGGTGGTTGTGGACCAGGGAAAATGCTTGCTAGTTATTGAGGAGAATAGGGAAGAGGAGAATAGGAAAAAAGTTGAATCTGGTTGTGATGGTTTGGTTGATGATGAGGATTTACTCTTGTTTTATCTAGAAAAAAACAAATGAGGAAAAAGAACAACAGTTTTGCTAAGAAACCTGGGGGGTACCCCTTGGTGGTACCAGGAAGAGTGTCTGGGAAGAAAAAAATCACCCTTTGTGTGATATTCTGTCTGGGCCAAGGTTAAGGAATAAAAAAAATATCTATGATACGTTTGATTATGAATTGTAGGGGTGTGGGAAAGAAAGGTTTTGCTTTTTGTCTCAGAGATTTAATTGCTGGGTCTAATTTTGATTTTATTGGGCTCCAGGAAACCATGAAGAAGAAGTTTGATTATTCAGTTTGTAGGAAGTTTAATCCTAATAATGACTATTATTAGTTGTTCCTTACTGAGTTTGTTGGGATTTGTAATGATCTTGATGTCCCTTTTTTAATTGGTGGTGATTTCAACATTATTCATTTTGCTTGTGAAAAGAACAAACCTAGGTTTTGTTCTAAATTCACGGATATCTTTAACTCCATCATTAAGACTTATGCTTTGAGGGAGATTAATTTCTCTAGGAGTCAATTTACATGGTCTAATAACCAGCAAATACCTACTCTAGAGAAATTGGATATGGTGTTAGTTAATGATGATTGGGAGGAGATGTTTCCTTTGTCACAAGTTAAGAAGATTCCTAGGGTTATGTCTGACCATAATCCCTTAGTGATTGATACTAGTGAATGTGTGGAAGTTAAAACTAGAGAGTTTAGATTTGAGAAAACTTGGATTTCTCACCCTGAATTCCAAGATAGAGTTAGTAGGGCTTGGAATTCCTATGTGAGGATGTCTGGTAGCATCAGTGTTGTGCAGCATAAAACCAAATTAGTGAAAAATAGTTTGAAAGGTTAGGGGATTAATGTTAGGGGAAATTTTATTAAAGAGAAAACAATCTTCTTGCTAAATTAGAAATTTTAGAAAAAGAGGAGGAGGATTGTCTTTTATCAGGAGAACAATTCCAGAGGAAAAGTTCCATTCAGTTCGGATTAATGCAGATGTATGAAGAGGAAGATCAATTCTGGTTTAGCAGATCTAGTGTTAAGTGGCTTTTGCAGGGATATAATAACACTACTTATTTTCATCGTATTGCTAATGGGAGGAGAAGGAAAAAACTTAATGTACTCCTTAAAAAGTAATGATGTGCTGATTCAGGGGACCTCTGATCTCCTGTCTCATGCTACAGAGTATTGTAAAATGTTGTTTGGGAAGGGGGAAGGGAACTTGATGAGTTTAGATGCCGATGTTTGGTCTGATCATTAAAAACTCAATGATAAGGACAATGTTATTTTGGATAGACCTTTTGGTGAGGATGAGGTTAAATTTTCTTTGGATATCATGGTTAAAAATAAAGCTCCCGGGCTTGATGGGATGCCTGTGGAATTTTATCAATCTTGTTGGCCTATTATTAAAATTGATATTATGTCCCTATTTTAATGACTTGCATTCTAGTAATTATGACTTGTTTAGAATAAACTTTGGCATGAAAATCCTTCTTCAAAAAATCCCTAATGATGATGTTATTTCCATGTATAGACCTATTTGCTTACTTCAGGTTCTGTATAAGTTGATTACTAAAGTCATTACTGTTAGAGTTGAGACATTTATGCATAAGCTAATTTCTGGGTGCCAAACTGCTTTTATTAAAGGAAGGAACATTATGGATGGGGTAATGTCACTTCATGAAATCCTGCATGAAACTCGGAGGAGTAAAAGCCAGGGAGTGGTTTTGAAATTGTATTTTGAAAAGGCCTATGATAAAGTTGACTGGAATTATTTGCTAAAATGTGTCTCTTAGAAAGGGTTTAGTGAGATTTGGTTGAAGATGATTGGTACAATATTGAAAGATGGAACTTTGTGTGTTAAGATCAATGACAAGAGAGGTTGTGACTTTGGTAGCCATAGAGGGGTGAGACAGGGTGATCCCTTCTCACCCTTCCTTTTCAACTTGGCTGCGGAAAGTTTGGCTAAAATGATCAATCAAGCACAAAATTTTGGGTTAGTGACAAGTTTGGTTCCCCATCTTGTAAACCATGGTGTAGCTATTATGTAGTACGCAGATGACACTATTTTGCCGATTCAGGATGATATGAATCATTTGATTCCTATGAAACTGATCCTTTACATGTTTAAGGTGATGTCGGGTTTAAAAAACAACTTTGCCAAGAGTGATATTATGATGGTTTTGGAGGACAGTGTTAAAGGAGTGTTATATGTTGACATGTTTGGGTGTCAACTTGGTCACTGTCCCATTAAGTATCTAGGTGTCCCTGTTTGTGGCACTAGACTTCATGTGGCAGATCTTCGGCCTTTAGCTGATAAGCTTAGGAAAAAGCTTGATGGTTTGGTTGGCAACTCTTCATCAATTGGGGGTAGACTTACTCTTATCCAGTCTTCTCTTAGCAGTCTACTTATCTACCATATGTCCATGTATCTTATAGCAGATACTAATCTGGAAGAATACCCTAAGATCATTAGAAAGTTTTTTTGGGAGGGTTCAAGTGATAAAAAGAAGTAACATATGGTGAGATGGTCCTTGGTGTGTAGACCAAAAAGAAAGGGGGTTTGGGAGTTAAAAATCTGAAGTTGTTTAATATTTGTTTAATGTGTAAGTGGTGGTGAAAATTGGAAGTGGAAGATGGTTTATGGCAAAAAAAATGTTAAGGCAAAATATGTAATCTCACATGGTATTTGGAGAATAAAAGTTAAACAAAATGATTCTGCTGCTTGGAAGGATCTGATGAAAATTAGGCAGATTTATCTGTCTGGTAGGAAAATGGAAGTGTGTGGGGGAATGCAAACTGACTTTTGGCATGATCAATGGCTTGGTGATTTATCCCTCTGTGAGAAATTCTCTAAGTTATTTGATGTGTGCAATCAACAGATTGGCACAGTTAGAGAGATGAGTGACCTGGGATGGTTTTTCACTTTTAGGAGATGGTTATCCCCTAGATTGACTAATCAATGGCAAGAATTAAGAAGTTTGTTGGTTGGTCTCAGACTTAATGATGAGATTGACAAGCCTAAGTGGAGATATTGCAAATCAGGGATGTTCTTTGTGAAATCCATGTATAATAAGTTGTCTGATGTGGGTCCTGATAGATCCTTTCGACATCTCTGGAAAGCTAAACTTCCCTTGAAAATTAAAATTTGGCTGTGGTTATCTAGAATAATTCTATTGCGACCAAAGATAATATGAAGAAAAGGAAATGGGTGGGTAGTTATGTTTGTCGTTTTTTCCCTCTTGACGAAATGATCAACCATCTATTTTTTACTTGCCCTGCTGCTGTTTATATGTGGAGTTCGATTTCTTGGGTTCTGGGTGCACAAACTAGGCCTCCTTGCTTTACTCAATATTTTTGGTGGATTGTGAAGTTTCTTCCCTTTGGATTAATTTTCACATCATTTGTATTACTGCCTTATGTTGGGCATTATGGAAGAGTAGGAATAGTACATGTTTTGAAGGGAAGCTGCCATCTTCCCCTTTGGGACTAATTTGCTACATGTGTGCCTTCCTATGATATTGGGCAGGCCTGCAGAATGAAGAAGATCGTGCTACTCTAGAGGAAGGAGCCAATCGCCTGTAGAATTTGGCTACCCAGGTACACGATATGGCGAGTAGAGCATCCATGAGGAGGATAAAGACCACTGATGTTGAAGTGTAAGCTGTTGCACCTAATGGCGTGGGTGAGGGAAAATATGCTTAGATCGTCTGGAAGAATGTTAGGATACCTGGGGTTGTGACAGGTCGTGCTTTTGCTGTTACCAAATTGCTGCTCTAGTGTTGTTGTTGGGCTCTAAACCTTGCTAAGTTAGGTGATCTTAGCTATGAGTTGTGGTTGTCCATTTGCTTTCTTAGTCCTGGAGTTTTCTATTAATCACTAGCTCTGGAGTATTTTTCGTTAGTTTGCTTTGTATTTGGATACTTAAGACTCGATGTTCTATTATCTGCTGGTAATGGAATCTGGCTCGTGTGAGTCGTATGGAAAAAATCATCTCAGATTAATCGGGTTTGATGATGTCAATCGCTGGATTAAGTCCTCCCTTTTATCCCATCCTTCCTCCTAAACTGATTTTGCAAAGTTTCCTCTCTTTGACCTGCTTATACAAACGCTTATGTATCACCAGGCACTATGAAACACCAACTACTCCCTTCGTTTCAAAATATAAGATCTTTTAGGTTTGTGAAGAAAATGTATCTAGACTTGTTTTAGTGTGTAGATTCACTCCAAACCTGACGCGAACCTACATACTAAAAGTAGTCTAGATACATTTGTTTCACAAAGCTAAAACATCTTATATTTTAAAACAGAGAGAGTAGAATATATGCATATCGATTAATAATATATTTTCAATGGAGTTCACATGGTTGTGTAGAGAAAAAAGTTGCTTTGAAAGTGAAGTTATTCCTTCCGGATAACATTTTTTCATATTGGCAAGGAGGAGATGTAAGATAATTTTTATTCAACGAGGGACATATCATTCTGCATACAAAAACATAATTTTTGTTCAACGAGGGACATATCATTCTGCATAGAAAAACATGTTAGGGGAAGATACACAACCCCTGCTGCTTGTGATGAACCCCGAGGATAGTTTTAATAAACAGATATGCAGCGGAAATAAAACAACGAGCACATACACATGTGACATATTACTCTTCTATACATGTCATAGTTGGTATAGAAATAGGGCTCCTCGTGTCGCACCCTAGGGAGGCACTGGGGGCGATCTACTCGCCGCCAAAGCCCCCCCCCCCCCCACCGTTGGATCATCTCCGCCGCTGCGGCGGCGAGCCTAGCTGCTGAAGGTGGCTAGGAAGGTGGTGCGATGGAGGCGATTGCCGAAGTTGCTGGGGCGGCAGCGGAGGAGGCCAATGCGCTGCGACCTGGGCAGCGTCCCTACATCAAGGTGGATGTGGTGGTTCCCCGTGGCGGCGATCTGGTGGATGAGGCGCTGGAATTGGGGATTCCTTTGGAAGACCTAGATCTGCCCTCTAACCCTGATTAACGGCGAGATCCAGGCGAGGCCATGGTCCTTCTGGCCGTGGTGGGCGCGAGCCGGAGCCGCAAAGTGAGGTTGCAGGACACGATGAGAGATGGGTTCAATCTGGTCCTCTATGTTCGATCTGGTACTTGTCTCTGATGCTGCCTTGCCTTCTCCTTCGTTGTTCTGATCAGCGACGTGGGGTCCTGCTCGTGTGCTTGAATAATGGAGGCGGTCCTACGGTTCATCCCGCATGAAGAAGAAGATCTGCTTGATGTTGGCCCTTGTGGATCTGACTGGAGTGTCAAGTTCCGGAAGGCTCCGCTGGTGAATTCCCATGGGCACATCAGGCTTGGAGATTGCTGGATCGGAAGGTATTCGGTCGTGCGTACCTTGTTTTTCTGGCCATTTGGTTTCAGCGGGAGCATGGCGAGGCTCTGCTGTTTGTTCCCACCAAGTGCAATTCATCGAGCCATGGTGAAGTCAGATGTGGACAATGTCAGGACAGCGGAAACATGAGGGAAGCGATGGTGATTTGAGTCTTTGTGTCGACGACGAACTTGCTACATGATCTATGACTCGTAGTAGCGACTGTTTGTGGGGGGAGACAACACATGAGAAGTTCCCAGTCTTACCTTGCAGGGTGAAAATCCAAGGTCTGTCCTTAACTGGTTCTGCCTGGCAATGGCCTTGTTAAAGGCATTGTTTTGCGAGCGAGGACTTTCTCCAAGGTGAAAACCTATGATCTTTGATCGAGAAACGATGGTGCTTGTGCATTGTTTCCTTCTTGATGGCGTTGCTATTGGAGTGAAGGACTACTGATGTTGTTCTGGTGGTGTCAGTGTCGTTGCTGTGAGGAATGGTTCTCTGTAGCAGGACTTTTCTTTTTTGTAATTCTTTTTTCTTTTTTATGGGATGTGTGCATCCGTAAGGCCGCTAGGGCATGCGTTGCAAAAGCTGGGTGTAATAGGTATCCATGTGATATTAGTATATACTCTTTTCCAAAAAAATGCATATGTGACACACGGATTTACGTGGAAAAACCTTCTTAAGGTGAGAAGGAAAAAACCACGGGTGTGGACAGACCGGTCCACGCGACTTTCACTATAAATAACCTGGGTACAGAGTCTTCTCTAGAACATCTAACAAGCAAGTCCTTCATCTTTCTCTTCCAAGATTGATAATCTGTACCATTCACTACAAATAACCTGGGTAATCCTTCACATATAACAAGTCCTTCATCTTACTCTTCCAAGATTGATAATCTATACCATTCAAAGAAATCATACTGTTGGTATTCACTTCCATCCTTCACCACAAGCAAATGCACTCAGTCCAAAACAAACCTTGCTCTGAAACTGAATACAAACTAAACCTCAGCTCTGATACCACTTTGTTGGATAATATACACAACCCCCACTGCTTGCGGTGAACCTAGAGGATAGTTTCAATCAACAGATATGTGGTGGAAATAAAACAACGAGCACATTCACAGGTGAAACAAGGATTTACGTGGAAAAACCTTCTCAAGGTGAAAAGTAAAAAACCATGAGTGTGGACCAACCGGTGCAAGCGAGCTTCACTATGAGAAACCTGGATACAGAGTCTTCTCTAGAAAATCTAGAGATATACAACACACTCAGCATGTTGCCAACCGGTAACAACAACAACCACTTGAGAGAAAGATTACAGCAAAGCAGAGTATCTCAGTTTTTTCTTCTTTGGTAATCAACAAACTGCTCATAAACCATATATCCAATCAGCACCAAACTTAGTAGACAAGCTGACATACGAGTATCCAACATACATGCTGATACGTCAGAAATGTATCTATAATTTTTGATGTTCCATACTTGTTTAGTATCTACTTTGCTTTGCTTTGTCTTTCTTTGAGGTGTTTTTATATCTTTTTCTGGAACTAACCTAGTAACAAGTTGCCACAGTGCCAGTTGCCTATTTTCTTCTGTTTTTTATTCCAGAAAGGCAGAAAATCAATATTCTCGGAATTGGACGGGACAAAATCCAAAGTCAATAACTTTCCGTGGGGAACACGAAGTCCAGAGGGGAGACTGAGAGGCAAGCCAGGGCGGCCACACCCCCCTAGGCGCGGCCAGGGGTGGGCCCACGCCTAGGCAGGGTGTGGGCCCCCTGGTCGCCTCCCGGCCTTGCCTCTTCGCCTATAAGAAGCCCCCGGTGCAGAAACACTAGGCACCCGATAAAATCTCCACGAAACCGTCTGTAGCCGCCGCCACCATCGTCCCTAGATCAGGGGGATCTGAAGTTCTTCCCAGCACCCTGGCGGAGGGGAGATCATCCCGGAGGCCTTCTTCTCCGGTATGATGCGTGAGTAGTTCCACCTTGGACTATGGGTCCATGTAGTAGCTAGATGGTTCTATCTCCTCCTTTGTGCTTTCATGTGTAGATCTTGTGAGCTCCGTTCATTATCAAGATCTAATCTATTTGTAATCATGCATGTTGTGTTCGTGGGGATCTAATGGATATTGAGATTATTATGTTGATTTGATTAATGGTTTTGTCTTTATGATTCTATCATGTCTGTGTTGTTTGTGATCTTGCATGCTCTCCGTTGTTAGTAGCTATCTTGGCCAAGTAGTTGCTAGTGACTCTAAGAGGGGTATTTATGCTCGATAGTGGGTTCATGCCTCTAGTTTCCAAGGGAAGTGACAGAAATCTCTTCCGTTATAGATGTGTTGTTGCTACTAGGGAGAAAACAACGGTCTCTTGTTCATGGAACATGTGGACTGTTTACCTTACACACTTTGCTTAAAGAAGTTGTTTGTTGCTTGCAACTTAATACTGGAGGGGGTTCAGATGATAACCTGAAGGTGGACTTATAGTCATAGATGCAGTTGGATGGCGGTCTATGTATCTTGTTGTATTTCCCAATCGAATCTCATAGGATCTTTCTGACTAGTATTGCATTGTTATGTCTGCTGTAATTTGTTTACCCTTCATGCTATGTTGTTTATCTAAGGAGAGCACCTCTAGTGAACTATGGACCCCGGTCCAATCTTTACCCTTAATACATCTTCCACTATTACATGTTTACTTGTTGCAAACCTCCATTACCTTCCACACCGTACATTTAATCCTTTATTACCGCAAACCGGTGAGCTCGACAACCTCATTGTCTAGTTGGGGAAAAGTCTTGAGTTTGTGTCGTGCAGGTCTCCACGTTGCTTGCAACACCTGTGTGATGTTTCCTTCCTCCTACTGGTTCGATAACCTTGGTTTCTTACTAAGGGAAAACTGCTGCTGTGCTGTTTCACACCTTTCTCTTGGGGTTCCCATCGAAGTGCTAACCAGCACCATCAAGCTATTTTCTGGCGCTGTTGCCGGGGAGGGTAAGGACGTCTTCACAAGGGGAGTCCTTCACTTCCTTTCTCCTTACTTTGTTTTTCGTTTGCTTAGTTTCTTTTGCTTGGTTTTGTTTGCCTCTTTTCAAAAAACCCAAAAAAATTAGTCTAGTTTGGTTTGCTTTCTTTTTTCAAAAAACACAAAAAAATTAGTTCCTACTCCAGTTGTTGGTTTGTTATTGCCTTGCTTGGTCATGCTTTCTATCAATGGATGGTTTCTTTGAAACTAGTTCTTATTGGCAAGGTGGGTTCACGGAAGAACAAAAGTATTATTATAAGGAACACCGTTTGTCACAAAAAGGGAAACACTTATGGGAACAAATTGATAAGGTGAATACTATTGCTAGAGACGTGTGCTCTACTTATAATGTTACTTATTGATTTGATAAATCTTATTGCTGTAGGAGGTATAAACACCTTCCTTTTCTGTGTGAGTATAATGATAATGTTACGATATCTTCTTATGTTAATGGAAATTATGACTTTGATGATGTGGAACAAATTGAAGAATTTATTGCTTTCAAGGGTGCATTTGAACTTGCCAGTTTTCTTGAAAATACTGATGATGCACCTTATGAACATGGGGTTTATGAGATACTTAATTTTCCTTTGATAATTACAAGGGAGAAAATGGCTACATTCTTGAATTTTTAATAGATGCTTTCCACAAATGGAAGAGTCTAATGCCTTGCAGGAGCCTATGGAAGAAGAGATTCTTGAAACTAGAAGCTCGTTAGATGAAAAAGAGGAGGAGAGTGATGAACAAAAGGAGGAAGAATGGAACCCATGCCTACCTTCTAATGAGAGTAACTCTTTATCCCTTACATTATTTGATTGTCCCCCATGCTTACCAAAGGAGGATGAATGTTATGTTCCTATGGATCCTTTTGAAATATCTACTTTGGGTAAAACCTGTGAAGGTTTTAATTCCATTATTTTTGAGCTTGATAGAAATTATGTGTTTGTAGATCATGAAAGCATGCTTTATGTGATAGCTATATTGTTGAGTTTATTCATGAGGCTACTGAAAATTATTATGAGAGAGGGAAACATGGTCTTATATATCTCAACAATATTAAGTTTCCCCTCTTTTTGTTGAAAGTTTTGAAGTTGCACTTGTTTTGCTTTCCTATGCTTGTGTCTTTGTGCTTCTTTGATTTATTTTATTACAAGATTCCTATGCATAGGAAGTGGGTTAGACTTAAATGTGTTTTGAATTTTCTTCTTGATCCTCTCTTTTACTTCAATTCATATTTCTTATGAGAGCATCTTCTCAAACTATCATGCCTAACTTAAAGGCGTTAAAGAAAAGTACTTGTAGGGAGATAACCCAAGAGTTTTCTTGAGTCTTGTAAGTTATTACTTCAGTAATGACCTTTTCTTATCCTTTGTGTTTGATTTTTGTGCCAAGAATAACCTCTAATGAGAGGGAAGTAAGATTTGGGGAGTTGCTGTCCCGAAATAGATTTATGTCCTCCACCATAAAAAATTGTGAGGAGTCTCTGTAACTAGGTTTGATCTGATAATTTACGAATAAATCCCCAAGTATGTTAGATAACTTTCTATAGTTCAACACTTTTTGATTTGAGCAATAGAAGATTTTCCAAAAAATCGGTTTCTGCCTGCTAGTCTGTTTTGACAGATTTCTGCCATTATTTGCATTTGCTTCTTATTGATTCCTTTTTGAGTTCTCTTTTGGGGAATTGAGCTTTTTGAAGGAGTTGCTATAGTAGATTGTGTTTTTAGCAAAAAGTTTTGTTGTTCCAAAGCTTTGCCGGAGGTCTAATATCTTTTGAATACACTAATGTTGCTAATGAAGATTGTGTGAAGTTTTGTATGAAGGAAAAACTTTTAAGTGTAGAGAGAGAATGATGTAATGAGATGAAGAATGGACAAAAGCTCAAGCTTGGGGATGCCACCATGGTGTCACCCCAAGAAATATCCAAGAGGTACAAGCGTCAAAGCTTGGGGATGCCCAAGGCATCCCCTTCTTCTCAATAAAAAGCTCAGGTCTGTCTAAACACTTCGTTTTTATTGTTTCATGCACTACTATGTTGTTCTTGGAGCGTCTTAGTTTTTGTTTGCTTTGCTTAGGTTGTTTAGTTTGCTTGAATAAAGTAGTTTGGACCCCTGCTTTCCCTGTGTTTTGTTGCAAATAAGTTGCTTGGTGTTGGACAGGAGTAGGAAGTTCCTGCTTGAAAGTGTAAGAGGAGCTTGCATTGACTGTGACTTAGACTTTATCATGCCATGCTAGGTGTTGTTTTGACTTTATGATTTGTAATTATTCCTTTAGCATGGCTTTCTCCAAGTCACTAGGATTGCTTAGTGTGCCTTGAAGAAATTATGCGTTTTTTTAGCATGCAAAAGCATAGTATTGTGGTATTATCCTTTGAGGTTTGTTTGGGTTGACTTGGCACATGCTCACACCATTTTTTGACTATAAACAAGTCACCATAGCCTCTATGATCATTTAGTCCTTGACTTGTAGTACCACTCTATGCTTTGATTACTAATGCTTTGTTGCTCTGCATGATTATGGCCATTATGCTCTCTTAGTTGGTTGCTCCCAGTCTTTTGCTAGCCTCCACTTGTATGAGTAAGCTCAACTCATGTTTCCAACTCCCAAGAAACCAAGTTATTCCAAAGTGTCCACTATAAACTCATATGCATGGTGTGTTACACCATTCCAAGTATATTCGTGTTTTCAGCTATCTTCCAATTAAAAACTATTTTGTTATGTGAAAACTTAGTGATTAAAGCCATCACAAACTTGATGTCACACTTTATATTCTTTTCCCCTAATAAACTTGAACCATTGTGTCGTCTATGTTGTATATGCTTGCACTTATACGTTGGAATTAGCAGAACCATGCTGTCATGGGAAACATTTTCAACATTGCAGTTGTACTTTGTACTCAGATGATATCATATTCTTTTGTCTATGGATTTCACTGGTGTGAAATAAAGAGGGAACTTGTAAGTCCATGGAGTAAGTATTTTGTATTAGAGAAACGCCTGGGCCGCTAGCCTAAGCCATGCCTAATCATGGTGGAAACTTGCAGCATCACCATAGTGAGCTATCTATGAAGCATCCTCAATATAAAAGCTATGCATATAGTAAATAAAAATATCGATGAGATGCTCATTGTCTGCTTGCCTTGTCATTTTGGTTATGGGAAAGCTCCCGTACCATGTGCAAGGGGTACCCCGTTGGCGGTTCTCTATGATATGCAAATACTTACAATGACAAGAACTTACAGGTGACTGAAGTTGAGTAGCATGAGGTGTGGCCCTCGTATTCAAGGTACTTGAGATTGCCAACTTATACTTTGCCAAGCATATACTCCATAGTTTGTTCACTTTAACCTTAATCACTTTAAGATTCTTATGATAGGGGCAATGAGGGCTGAAAGCTAACAAGTACCATAATTTTTGGAAGCTCTTTTTGAAACTTGAAATCCTTGTGTCCCTTTACAAAGGGCCTTTCTTCCACTATTGGAGTCTCCACCTTCTACCTTTAGGCACCATTAAGAGAACATAGTTTCCATTCTATGTGCAGTGTCCCAAAACTTATTGATTGATGCATATTGTGATATTACTTGTTCTTGTGCTATTTGTTTCTAGTCACCCTTGTGAACTTTGAAGGTGTCCTATGCATCTATTTGCTAATCTATGAGGGACAAGCTGATTGCCACTATGCTATGTTTTCTGTATGTGAAACAAACTAATGTTTTTCAATGCGTGTTATTCATGATCTTTGTTTGTATCTTGTCATGTTGCAACAATAATTGCTTTGTCTTACTGTTAGAACTCCATCTTTCATGATCATGTTTAGAGTTTTTTATCCCAGCTTTCAATGCTTGCAAATGGTTAGATCTTCATTGTGAAGGTGCATGTCACCTCAAAAATTATTATTTTTATCACTTACCTACTCGGGGAAAAGCAAGAGTTAAGCTTGGGGATGCTTGATACGTCGGAAACGTATCTATAATTTTGATGTTCCATGCTTGTTTAGTATCTACTTTGCTTTGCTTTGTCTTTCTTTGAGGTGTTTCACCTTTGGAATATTTACCCAAATTGCTTAAGTGCAACAGGGTAGTATTAAGCAAAGTGGTCTCAACTTGGTTTTTACTAACCTTTGGTTTCACCTTTGGAATAATTAACTATGTTCAACCTTTCTTTATTAGCCAACTATCCTCACATGATCTCTACAAATGACTAATCAGATTCTATTTGTTAACTAAAACCAAAGATTATTAGAAAGTTTTAGCACCCATGACTTCTATCATAACTCTACTATGTAATTTTCATACCTCTACTCCAAGATAAATCACTAAGTACTTGTCATACTTACTCCTACATCATGGTTTCGAAGCTAACCTCACCATGATCTGGTTATGTCTACCTATACATCATGATTTAGGGGTTGATCTAACCATGATGACTTTGTTTCTCATTACACTATCATTAAGTCTTATCATAATTTTACTTCATCACGTAGAATTCTCAAGTGAATCCCACATGATTACTACTTATTACATCAACATTTATCCTAGTGAGATTCATCTCATTGTATTTGGTTAACAACTAACACTAAAATTCCATTATGCTACTTGAATTCTAGAGTTAGGCTACACCATTAAGACTACTGCCATATGATGTCTTACACTTTCTTACAGTATCTTGGTGGTTTATGTCTCCTTCGGAAGACACTAAATAGCACTAGACTGAGAAAGGATAAAATATTTACTCCTAAGAAAGAATGACTTAATCTGACTTAGGTATGACAAGGTTATCCTCAAGTGGATACTCATCACAAGTCATAAGAATATTTGGTTTAGATAAGATGGCTCCTATAGTCAATCCAACCTACAGATCTTCCTAAAATGGTTTTAATCCTAAGGTCAAAGCATATGCTCTGATACCAACTGCGGTGACCCAGCATACCACTGCATGATGTAGTACACTATAGTCGTTTATATAACACCAATGAAACACCGTTCACTAGTATTACATCCCTCAGAGTGGTACAACACAAACACAGCAGGTCCAAGACATGACTATAGGTTACAACTCAACTCTTTACACAAGATCCAGAGAACATTCTAGGTTAAAGAGAGAGAAAGAAACTTCTTACAAAGAAGAATCAGAAATAAACAACTCTAAAATTATTATACTATTAAGACTAATATCTTAACTAATGGTCTGGCATTGCTGCTATTGCAATACACTACAGAAATAGGTTCTATGGCTAGAGATTTTGTTCTTATCTAATTAGCAACTTCGTCTTCACTTGGGCTGATGTATATGTTGACTTTCTTGACTTCATTGAAGAGCTTTAGCTTTTGATGATGATTCCTGGAGCATGGCTTAATGCAGTCATCGTCTGTACTGGCTTTAGAACCTAGCAAGGGTTAAGAAGATACTTTGAGTACGAGCGTACTCAGCAAGTCCACTAGAAAAGGAGTGTTTGATGCACTATATCTATAGCCATAGACCATAGGTCGTAGGCAATGCAGGTTTTAGTAAACATTTCTTCAAAGGTTGCTTTTATTCTGAAAAGCTATGTCCGTCAGCCTTCACGGGTTTACCAGAACTTTCATGGAGTTCCTTTCCTGCCGCGTTCGCAGCTCCTTCTCGGAACAGGGAGTAACAAGTTACGGTTCTTACACTCTGCAGAGGCGCGTTACTTTACCCATGAGAGACCTTAGCCTTGTTGCACAATCAAGTCATGAACTTGTCCATACTTCCTTGGTATGGGGCCCAGTCTAAGATCCAAGCCAATCACTGCCCCCTTCGCGACCCCGCATGCCTCCTTGGTGTACACCATGCCCACATATTGAATTACGGCAATGGTTTGTACAAACAGTTAGATGCCATAACTATCGTGGGACGTTGAGGGTTCCCACCCATATGCTGCACATATCCTCTACGAATTACCAATTCATATGCACGCTACGAGTGATAACAGCCATGACCTGCACATCCGGCTTCATGCGAGAGGAAGAAGATACAGCTGACTTCTCTGTCCCATTCCAAATCTCATGGTTAACGCGTGATATACGACGCAAGAATCACTAGCAACATTGGTTGTTAAGTCCTAGATAATATGTTCCTTTACCACCAGAACTCTTATAGTAGATTATTACCTCATGGTAAATAACCTATAATCACATTATTATGAAAATAGTGTTTTCTGTCCTTTTTCAAATGCAGGTGATGACAACACTGGATTTGCAAAATACTTTATAGAAAATAATCAAAGGACATGAGCAAGTGTGAACTTGCCTTTTGTGATTGCAAGATTATGCACTCACGGTCTTCGAGACGACTTAAGATCCAATATTTGAAATCTGCATCATTGGTCCGGTAAGGACTAATGTTTAAAGAAGCAATATGTTGTTGTGCATAAGTAATGCTATGCATTTTGTAAAACCCCCAAAGTGAAACTCCAATACTGTAAGTGAAGTGAACTTAGGTGATTCTTTTAACAGTTGGTTTATCTTCAAGTTTTTACTTCACATGAAGTGCATCTATAGGGATTTTAAGTTTTGATTTACAAGATATAAAAGTAGAGTGCAATAGTAATTTAAGATTTAGATTAGTTGCTATTTGGTGATTAGGATGGAAGTCTATGTATTGGATTATTAAGGTTTGAAAGAACTATCCTAGAGTTGTTGCTTGAAGTGGCAAAAAGAATAACATTTGAAGAAAAGATTTCCTTTCTAAGGTTTAAACAACCATCATTGTTAATAGAACATGATCAATGTCTTTTGGTGTTTGATGTACTAGTTTGGACTTGAGATGATTTAGGTCTTAATTTAATTAGACCAAAGTTAACTATAAAAACATAAGTAGTTTATTAGACATAATGTTTATAAACTTTGAGACTAAAGTTATCTTTAAAAGGGTAAGTAAACTTAAGATGTAATATATTTTAATTATTCCCAATTCTTAGATTAATGATAGGTATAACTAAGGTGTGGAATTATTCACTTTATATTTAAGTGAATGATTAGATTAAATTTGGTTTGCTTATTAAGAGAATAATATGTAGTTATTTAATGAAATCATAATTAGATGGTCTTCGTAATTTGTCAGAATTTAAAGTTATGTTAATAGTGGTTAAGATATAATGATTATTCACTATATTATATAAATGGGTGATACCCAATTTTTATTTAAAAGGATTTTTAATAAGATTTTTAAAGGATTATTTTAAAGTTAAAAGTTATAGTTAAGTTTGATTATGAATTTAAGTTATGGGTTTGGAATTAGTACTAAGACACTAATTGCTCAAGGTTTTATAAGAATTGTGATTATTTCTTACTTAAGAATTGTTTTTAAAGAATTCACAAAATAGGTATTAGGTAAGTATTTATTATTTAAAATATTAAAGACTTTGCTAATAATATATTTAATATTTTTCTAGTGTAATATATTTATGCAAGACCTTAAAAATGAATTTTGTTTATTTTTAATTATAATCTTTATTTTTATAAAATTCATCAAAGAATTAAGTGTCTTTAAATATTTGTTTTATGTTTTATTTGTAAAACTCTAAGTGAGTATTTTTTATAAAATAATAGAGTTCTTTTGATACACAAAAATGATTTTTTATTTATTTTTAGGGTTTTTCCTTATTTTATGAAATTTCACTTAGGATTTAATGGTGTTAATATTTATTTTCTTTATATAAACCTTAAACAAATAAAGTTATATTTTTATTAAGTAGATCTTATGCTTGTGATGTTTTAAAATATATATACATTTTTCTTTAAGATTTTCTATATTTTAGTAGAGCTTAAAACAAGCTTAGGGTATTTTGGTAATTATATATATTTTTCTTTTTTCTAGACTTATTCTTTTTATTCCCTTATTGGGCCTGACCCTCGAGTCACTCTGGCCCATAGGCTGATTTGGCCCAATTCGGCCCAGTAGATCCTTATCTTCTCCTTCGTTCTCACATCGCACCCACGCGTTCCCCTCCTGGATGTTGGCGACGCCGCGCCGTCGCTTGCCCAATCCCGGTAGTGACTCCGCCGTCGTGGCCATGCCATGGAGCAAGACTATTGATTTGATGCCGCCGCATGATCTTGTTCAAGCCGATTCCCCTCTGGGGTCTCCTCCCGGCCGCGCTGACCCTCGCCCGAGGCTAGGGTTAGGGTCCAGCCGCCTTGGTGCTTCGTCGACGCCGTGCTGGTTTGCTCATGATCCTCACCCCTTCTCCACAGGCTGCTCCTGATGAGCTGCAGGTGCGGGTTGCAGCGCCCCTTCGGGGATGCTCCCCGTGCTGGCGCCTCTTCATCGCCGCCGGCCACTCCTCTGCTTCCTCTTCTAACTTCTTGCGAGGACCTCGGGTAAGTGTGCTTCCCCTATCGTGTTTCTCTCTATGCCCTATCTACCTTTCCATGTCAAACATGCTTGCGGTGATTACCCCCTGTCTGTTACATCTCTGTAACTAGGGTTCATACCCTTTATAGTGATGTTTAGTTACTATGAGATTGCTGGCAGATGTTCTCCTAAACTTGTACTTTTGATGCTGGCTATACCTGGTTAAATAACAAGCTCTGCCATTTGATTTTGTATACTACAAGTAATGTGGATATGAATTCAGTTCTCTGAATTTTGGATAATGGCCTCCTGTGGTATGTCCATGTATTAGCAATTTGAGATTGCTAGATGGTTCTTTATACTGAAGCCATTTACTAAAGTAATTAGGTTATCTAGATGTGATGTTGTCACTAAATGGTACTGTCTGTTTGACATATCATTGATCTTACTTGATGATTCCTAGATTGGTGGCTAGGATTTAATCTTATAAGAGATATATTTGATGCCCTGAATCTGATTCATTGATGATCTTGATCCTCTCTTGAATATAGTTGCATCATTTTTAAATGATTCCTAGCAAAAGATAGCTAGGAAAATGATTTAGATTCTTGTTTGGTTACTTGCAGATGGTTTTGAATGAGTTGATGTGGATCAGATCATGCACATGCATGATCTTGGGTCAGACAAGAATTGGAATATGCAAAGTAGATCCTCTTTGGCTACTTAATGGCTTGATATCTAGACAAATGATTCCTAGAAAAGATAATTTTGGGGAAATGATTTTAAATAATACCCCATGGATGTAACTCATTCTTTTAACATGGGTATTTGATGTTAATCTTAGCTGGTGATTTCAGTGGCTTCTAATATTGGAATCTTCCTACTGTGGTGCCTCCATCTGGAGTGTGCACAGTGGTGTTTCTCATATTAAGATCTATTGTTGAATTAGTTAGCTATTGATTGCTTGGCTAATAGAGCACCTTGTGGCTTCTGTTAATATGGTCATGTTATTGTGCTGCCTTCCTGGAGGTACACAGCCATATGATTATTTTTTTCTTAAAGACACCTGCTGTCATTGGAAATGACTGTTGGATGAAACATCATGTTGGAGTAACTTTGTTGTGGATTGAGATGCAGCCTATGATGCAAAGGCCGAGGCCCCAATATAAGATGAGAATAGATACTACTGTTTCCTATTAGCTCTATGATGTGACTAGCATAGCATCTATGCTAATCTGAGAGCACTCTTACTTCTACTCCTTTTTGGAATTTGGTGCAACTATTGCTTGAATTGAAACAGATGAGAGGCATTGGTATGATCTTAGTATATAAACCTATTGCTTGTAGAGTTGTGGTTGCTGTTGGGCTAGTGCTGATCTTGATCACCTTGCTTGTGCTCCTTGTTGATCTTCTAGCCGGTTCCTTCTGAGCTACTGCCTTCCCTGTGGAACTCCTCCCCTCCTAGCTCTTGGATGGCTTTCCTAGCAACCAGATGCTAGTGATGTGGTGGTGTGGTTTTCTTGGCCATGGAGTGAAATGGATATCTCTGGTGCTAGTGTTGTATTGTGGCTGGTGCTCTATCTCTTGTGTGCTTTGATGGATTAGGTGCAGTTCTTGAGTCCTTGCTTGGGTGGATAAGCAAATAGTACTCTAGCAGCTGTGCTACGGCTGCACCCTCCCTTATCTACTTCCCAAACTCTCCTTGCTGTGTTGACACCACAGCTGCTGCATGCAGTGACTGTGCTGTGTGCCTGATTGTGTCATATGTGGATCAGATTGAGTGAAAAACTTGATATTTGCTGTTGATTTACCTTTTTACCATTTTATCTGGCTTTGGTGAAACTTGCCCCTTACTAGCCAATGATGCATTAGTCTGAGGCAAAATCAACTGATAAGAACAGATCTCATATTTTTGGCCCATTCCGATCTACTCAGTGATGATCTAGCAGTGCACCTCACTGCAATTCTGAGAGTATAATACTAACCCACTAACCCCTCTTTTACCTTTGATTTGTTCTTTTTACGTTACATTACATTTATAAAACTAATGATAGAAGATCAATGAAGAATAGATTAGGAAATAGATAGATTATAGTTTAGGATTTAATCTTAAATGTAATCTTTTATTTATTCTCTTGTAAAGACTCCTTGTAAGAACCTTCTTTTCTTTAATAAAGTTTATTTTTCTACTGTAATTATTCTTGTAAGGTAATATTTTACTAATTCCATTCCAGTTGATTTGTTGTTACTGAATAAGGAAAAGAATAAGAAATATTCGTTTGTTTATCATATAAAGGGCAATAAATATTCATATTTATTTTAAATATAAGAATTTCTGGTATGGTATTTTTTTGCAATGCCTTCATTATAAATAATGTTGTAACAGGTATTTATTATAATAAGAAATACTTTTATTCCCTGTTTGCAATTTCTTATTCCACTTAATTATAAATGTTTATCTATTATATGATTGAATATATTTTGTACCACAATGTTTTTACTTTATTGGTTATATACTATTTACTTAACTTCGAAATATTCCCAAATATTCAAATTTGAATTTCAATTCTGAATTTCAAACATGAATTGAATTATTTTCCCAAGACACAAGAATATATTAGAAATCATGTCGAAATCCATACACTTGCGCTGACGTTATCATCAGAACAAGAGAGATCCCGATCCCTCTACAGCTCTTTGCGTTTTGCGCGAAAATTCCTCGGATTTTCTTATGCATGAATGCGATGCACACACATGCGTCCTCTATAATTCTAGGTGCTAATCCTGGGATGTTACATACATCTTCCACTGTTACATGTTTACTTATTGCAAACCACCATTACCTCCACACTATACGTTTAATCCTTTGTTACAGCAAACCGGTGAGCTTGACAACCTCACTGTCTAGTAGGGGCAAAGTCTTGAGTTTGTGTTGTGCAGGTCTCCGCGCTGCTTGCAACACCTGTTTGATGTTTCCTTCCTCCTACTGGTTTGATAACCTTGGTTTCTTATTGAGGTAAAACTGCTGCTATGCTGCTTCACACCTTTCTCTTGGGGTTCCCAACGAAGTGCTAACCAACACCATCACATGCCAAATTTCAGGCCAATCGGACACCGTTTGGCTGCCCAAACTGTTCGTCTACCAAAACTGCTCTTTGCTGAAACTGCAGCGGTCCAAACTAACTAAACCGCTTCCAAATCTGATGCTACACTGATTGAAATGTCAAACTAGCTAACCATACCGAAGTAATCAAAGAAGGGAACAAGCTCACCAAGTTTATAGTAAATCCAAGCATGTTTGTGTCTCCAAACACCAGCTTGAAGACAGACCGGTCAGATCTCAGAAATCTGGTAAGAAATCACCTCTTCTTCTTCTTGTTCCTCTCTTCTCACTAGGTTGTGATGTTCGTGTGTGTTCTCTCACCCTCTCTCGGCAGCCACCACGTTAGCTGGTTTCTCTCACTTTCTCACTCTCTGATTGAGACACACATCCACCAAGGGTGGCTAGGGTTATCTTTTCTACTCCTCTCCCAAGGAGACCTCAGCCGTTGGATACGAACCTCGATCAACGGTTGAAACGTGTTGGAATTTCACGGGCTGATGTTGGGCTGCCAACACACCTCCATGTGGAGGGATATGGCCCAACAAACTTCCCCTCCTGACATCATGGAGGGTATCACTGCCAACCAGCAGTCATGTCGGCGAGCCGACGGCATACCTCGAGCTTTCCTCTTGTCACCACCTTGGTCAACATATCATCCCCATTGTCATTTGTGTGCACCTTCTGAATTTGCATTTGCTTGGAATTCAGCACATCTCGAATCCAATTATAGTGAACATCAATATGCTTCTACCTTGAATTAAAACTTGCATTCTTACTCAGGTGAATGGCACTTTGGTTATCACAAAACAGCAAATACGTGTCTTGCTCAAAATCAAGCTCACAAGCCAATCGTTTAAACCAAAATAGCTCCTTCCTTGCTGAGTTACTATGATGAACTCGGCCTTAGTTGTGTTCAACGCCACACACTTTTGTAAGCTGCTTTGACATGCCACTACTCCCCGTGAATGGGTAATCAAATAACCCGAAGTAGACTTCCCTCCATCAACATCTCCAGTCAAGTCTGAATCTGAATATGCAATCAGCTTGGGATCACTACCACCAAAGCAAAGCTTCATATTAGTGATGCCCCGGAGATACCTGAAAATCCATTTCAGGGCTTCCCAATGTGGCCTTCCTGGATTGGACATAAATCTTCTCACGGTACTAACCGCTTGAGCAATGTCAGGCCCTCTGCACACCATAGCATACATCAAACTCCCAACAGCTAAAGCATAAGGAACTTTTTGCATTTCCTTTTCCATCCCTTTAGTGGAGGGACCTTGCTTTTTACTCAACTTGAAATGCGCTGCGAGTTGACAGCTCACTTCCCTTGCCTTGTCCATCTTGAACTTATGAAGTACCTTCTCAATATATTTCTCTTGATACAAGTACAACTTGTTGGATTTTCTGTCTCTCCCAATTCTCATGCCGAGAATACACTTTGGTGAACCCAAGTCTTTCATGGCAAAACTTTTGCTCAACTCTTTCTTTAGTCTAGCAATCCTAGAGACATTCTTGCTAACAATCAAGATATCATCAACATAGTGCAACAACATGATAAAATCATCACCTGAAAACCTCTGAATAAATACACAATGGTATGATCTACACCTCTTGTATCCTTGCTCCCCCATGACAGATTCAAACTTCATGTACCATTGTCTCGGTGCTTGTTTCAGACCATAGAGAATTTTCTTCAATTTGCCCAAATAATCTTCTTTGCCTTTATCAATAAACCCCTCAAGCTACTCCATGTAGATTTCTTCCTCCAACTCTCCATGAAGGAAAGCTATCTTCACATCCATTTTCTCAACCTCCAAGTTGAGACTTGCTTCCATGCCAAGGATCATTCAGATTGATGTCATCTTCACCACCGGATAAAATATTTCACCAAAGTCAATACCTTTTATTTGGCTGAATCCATTTACAACTAGCCTGGCCTTATACCTTGGATGTGACGTGTGCTCTTCTTTTTTGATTCTGTAGACCCACTTGTTCTTTATAACTTTCTTGCCCTTGGGCAACTTCACCAGCTCATAAGTATGATTCGTATGCAAGGAATCCATCTCTTATTGCATAGGATTATGTAGGGGTTCGTAGCATGGAAAACAAAATTTTCTACAGCATACAAACAAACAAGACAAGATATATCTACTAGATTGTAGCAACGATTCGATAGAATAACTCACCCTCAAAGATTCCAAAGTGTTTAATGAGAACGGATTCTCCTGGGTGATGTAGTCGTACTCTTCCCGATCTCAAGATCGTGTAGACGATCCTTCCGGCGCTGCGTTAAGCAGAACTTCCATGATCGGTCACATCGTTCACTTCGGAAGACCTTCCTCTCCCTTGTTCCAGTGACGTGAGGTTGTAGTACTCTCCTCGCGATTCTGGCAGCACGACGGCATGGTACCGGAAGTAGAGGGGAGATCTCGCAGGGCTTCGCCTTAAGCCGGAGCGAGTATGGTGGACTATGAGAGAGCCCACGGTGATCTAGGGTTTAGACACACCAAGGAGGAGGCAAGGTCGGCGGCTAGGGTTTGCCCTAGGCGGCGGCAGCAGGAGGTGGCGGCGCCGGCGGCTAGGAGCTAGGGTTTGCGGGGTGTGTGTTGTGTCTTTGGAGGGGCAGCCCTGCCCCTCCTTATATAGGTGGAGGGGGCGTGCCAAGGGGAGGGGAGTCCCTCCCCAACTCGGTATCCAAGTGGGCCGGCGGTGGAGGGAGAGGAACTCCTCCCCAAGTAGGTTTCCTACTCTCCCTCCACCAAACAAAATAGTCGTTTGACTTTTCAAATTGGCGTTTGACTTTTCAAACTAGGATTTGATTTATCCCTTTATTTTGTTCAGCGATGACACCTAGTACATGATGCAACCATTACAACTTGTTATGACACATTCATGTACCCTTCCCCACCGGAGTGCCGGACATTCCGTAACCTTCTAGAACATTCCCGATGAAAACACCGGAATCATTCTCCAACCCCGAAACAGGACTTTCCTTATATGAATATTATTCTCCGAACCATTCTGGATCTCCTCGTGATATCCCGGATCCCATCCGAGACTCCGAACAACATTCGGTCTCTTACTCATCATTCCATAACTACTCAACAACGTCGAATCCTTAAGTGTGTCTCCCTACGGTTCGTGAATTATGCGGACATGATCGAGACACTTCTCCGAACAATAACCAATAGAGGAATCTGGAAATTCATATGGCTCCCACATATTTCTACGATTACTTTGCGATCGAATGAACCACTTACATATGATACCTATTTCCCTTTGTCTCACGATAGTTTACTTATCCGAGGTTTTGATCGTCGGTATCTCTGCATACCTAGTTCAACCTCGTTACTGACAAGTACTCTTTTCTTGTTCCCGTGATATGTGATCCCTTGTGAGCCAGTCACATGCTTGCAAACCAATTGGATGACATTCCACCGAGAGGGCCCAGAGTATATCTATCCGTCATATGGATGGACAAATCCCACTCTTGATCCATGTGTCTCTGAAGGGAATATGCCCGAGAGGCAATAATAAAGTGGTTATTATCGTATTCCTTGTTTATGATAAATGTTTATTTTGCATGCTATAATTGTATTAATACGGAAACGTTAATACATGTGTGTTTAATAAACAAAAAGGAAGTTCCTAGTTATGCCTCTCTCATAAACTAGCTCGTTGATTAACAAGATGATCAAGGTTTCCTGACCATGGACATTGGATGTTGTTAATAACGAGGTCACAACATTAGTGTAATGATGTGATGAACATTCATCCGAAGTATAGCATTACGATCAAGGTCATTGAGTTTATATTGATATAACAACTTACGAAGTGATCCTAATCCTTAGACCATGAGATCATGTCAATCACTAACACCGGAAGAGTTTCTTGATAACATCAAACGTCACACCATAACAGGGTGATTATAAAGATGGATTCAGAACTAATAAAGTGTTATGTTGAGGCCCATGGATAGAGAGTGGAATTTGTTCATCCCGATGACGGATAGATATACTCTGGGCCCTCTCGGTGATATCACATTGATTAGCTTGCAAGCAAGTGATTTGATCACTAGAATGTTATATCACGGGAACGAGAAAAGTGCATGTCGATTGAGATCAAACTAGGTATGGAGATAACGATGATCGAATCTCGGACATGTAATATATCGTGAAACAAAGGAATTAAGATACTAGCGTAAAAGGTTCCGATGATCACAAGAAAGTCATCGTTGAATGTGTGGGAGTCAGTATGGGTCTCCAGATCCCGCTTCTGATTATTGACCTGAGAGGAGTCTCGATCATGTCCGCATTATTCGCGAACTGTAGGGTGACACAATCCATTTGGAGAAAAAGTTTCATGCTGAAAAGAAAAGGAAAGCGCAGGAATTTATTTCACTAGACACCGAAACTGTTTCGGTTGAAATTGCTGAAACTGGTTCTGCATGTGAAATGGAATACTAGCAAGGGGTTTTATGTGAATGTTTGTTAATTAAAGTAATTAACAAAATTCTGAATAAATAAATAAAAGAGTTTTATTTAAATGAGAGCTTGCATTAAATTTGGTGGAAATTTAATGCATGTGAGTGGATTTTTGAGTGGAGGCTTTTTAATGGGAGTGGAGGCTTTTCATTTTGAGTGGGAGCTCCACCCACATGAATGTGGAAGAGGTGGGGGCAGCCCCCATGGCTGGGCGCCATGCCCCTTGGGTGCCCCCCTCTCCCCTATAAAACGCCCCCCTCTCCTCCTCTCAAAGCACACCTCCTCGTGAAGGATCTCTCTCCCCCTCTAGTATTTATCCCCCATGGTCTTGGACTAGCGAGATACATGTTCCCGGTGGCTATTCGGCAAGAAAGAGTTTTGCTTCCGCTGCATCGCTGGAGCGAGGAGGCGGAGGTTGCTCGGTGCCTCGAACATGTGTGCGAGCACGGATGCGCTGCTGTTTTGCGGTGCTCGAACTTCCTCTCGATCTTGAGATCGGCAAGAGATCGTCTACATCAACCACGAGTTTGGACTCGTTAAGCTTTGTCGGTCTTCAAGGGTATGTTCTCTACGGATATACATCCTCCCGTTGTTTGTATCTAGTAGATAGATCTTGGTACATAGTTGTTCCCATCGTAGGAAATTTTTTGTTTTCTATGCTGCGAACCCTACAGTCTCAACCAATACTTTCCAAACACTCAATGCCACCTTTATAGCCACCCAGTTACGGTGTGGTGTTTGATGTCATCAAAGCATCCTTCCGGTGATGGTGATATGCATGATCTCATGGTCGAAGGAATTAGGTTACTATGTATCATAAAGCATATAGCAATTGAACTATTAAAATGACTTGATCTTTATGCTATGCTTATCTATAGGAGTATGTCCATCATATCATTCTCCTAACGATATGATCTTGTTGTTAATAACATCTCAATGTTCATGATAGGGAAACCACAATCATTTATTAACCAACAAGCTAGTATTATGAAGAGGCTTTACTAGGGACTTCAATTTAAGTTTACAAATCACACAAGTATTAATGTTTCCTTGTTAATATTGTTATAGCATGAATGTAAACATTTATCATAAACACAAAGATATAATAATAACTACATTTATTATTGCCTCTAGGGCATATCTCCAACAGTATCCCACTTGCACTAGAGTCAACTAATCTAGATTACATGGTAATATACCGAACACCCATGGCAGTTTGGTGTTGGTCATGTTTTGCCCTCGGGAGAGGTTTAGTCAACGGATCCGCCACATTCAGATCTGTGTGTACTTTGCAAATCTTTATGTCACCATCTTGGACATGTTCTCGAATAGCGTGAAAACGTAGCTTGATATGCTTCAGCTTCTTGTGTGACCTTGGTTCTTGCGCATTGGCTATGGCGCCCATGTTATCACAATAGATAGACATTGGGTCCAGCGCACTAGGAACCACACCGAGCTCTGTAATGAACTCTTTCATCCATATCGCTACTTGTGAAGCCTCCGAAGCAGCCATGTATTCCGATTCAGTTGAAGATCTCGCCACAACGCTATGCTTTGCACTCCTCCAGCTAACTGCTGCACCATTCAAAGTAAATACGTATCTAGATTGTGATTTAGAATCATCCGGATAGGTGTTCCAACTAGCATCGGTGTAACCATTAACAACGAGTTGTTCATCACCTCCATAAGAAAGAACCATATCCTTCTCAAGTACTTAAGGATGTTTTTGACTGCTGTCCAATGATCCACTCCTAGATCACTTTGATATCTGCTAGTCAAACTAACAGCATATGCAATGTCGGGTCTAGTACATAGCATGGCATACATTAGAGATCCTATGGCTGAGGCAGAGGGAGTTTTACTCATCCTTTCTCTATCTTCTGCCGTTACTGGACTTTGAGTTTTACTCAAGGTCGTATTGGGCAACATGGGAAAGAACCCTTTCTTGCTATCTTCCATTCCAAATCTCTTTAGAACCTTGTCCAAATATGTACTTTGTGACAATGAAATTAGGCGTCTCGATCTATCTCTATAAATCTTTATGCCTAATATGTAAGCTGCTTCGCCAAGATCTTTCATTGAAAAACTATTATTCAAATATTCTTTGACACTATTAAGAAGGTCTACATCATTCCCAATCAACAATATGTCATCTACATATAGTATTAAGAATTCTACAGAGCTCCCACTCACTTTCTTGTAAATACAAGCTTCTCCATAAGTTTGTATAAAACCAAAACTTTTGATCACCTTATCAAAACGTTGATTCCAACTTCGGGATGCTTGCTTCAATCCATAAATGGACCGTTGAAGTTTGCATACCTTGTTAGCATCTTTAGGATCGACAAAACCTTTGGGTTGCATCATATACAACTCTTCATCAATGTCTCCATTGAGGAACGCTATTTTGACATCCATCTGCCATATCTCATAATCATAATATGCAGCGATTGCTAACATAATCCTCGCAGATTTTAGCTTCGCTACTGGTGAGAAAGTCTCATCGTAGTCAACTCCTTGAATTTGTCGAAACCCTTTTGCGACAAGTCGAGCTTTATAGACAGTAACATTACCATCAGCATCTGTTTTCTTCTTGAAAATCCATTTGTTCTCGACAGCCTTCCGGCCATCCGGTAAGTCCACCAAAGTCCATACTTGGTTTTCGTACATGGATCCAATCTCGGATTTCATGTCTTCTTGCCATTTATTGGAATCTGGGCTCATCATCGCTTCCTCATATATCGCAGGGTCATCGGTGTTATCCACCAACATGAGACTCATAACAGGATCATACCAATCAGGAGTGGTACGAGTTCTCGTTGACCTGCGAGGCTCTATAGCAACTACAACCGAAGTTTCATGATCATCATCATTAGCTTCCTCTCTTATTGGTGCAGGCACCATAGGAACTTCTTCCGGTGCTGCGCTACTCGCAAGTTCGAGAGAAGGTTCGACAACCTCGTCGAGTTCCACTTTCCTTCCAGTCAGTTCTTTCGAGAGAAATTCCTTCTCTAGAAAGGATCCATTCTTGGCAACGAAGATTTTGCCTTCGGATCTATGATAGAAGGTATATCCAATAGTTTCCTTTGGATATCCTATGAAGACGCATTTTTCCGCTTTGGGTTCAAGCTTGTCCGGTTGTAACTTCTTTACATAGGCTTCGCAACCCCAAACTTTAAGGAACGACAATTTAGGTTTCTTCCAAAACCATAATTCATACGGTGTCATTTCAACGGATTTAGATGGGCCCTATTTAAAGTGAATGCGGCTGTTTCTAATGCATAACCCCAAAATGATAGCGGTAAATCTGTAAGTGACATCATAGAACGAATCATATCTAAGAGAGTTCGATTACAATGTTCGGACACACCATTACGCTGTGGTGTTCCCGGCGGTGTCAATTGTGAAAGTATTCCGCATTTCTTCAAATGCTCGCCAAACTCGTAACTTAGATATTCACCTCCAAGATCAGAACGTAGAAATTTAATCTTCTTGTTACGTTGATTCTCAACCTCACTTTGAAATTCCTTAAACTTCTCAAAAGTTTCGGACTTATGTTTCATGAAATAGATATACCCATATCTAATCAAGTCATCCGTGAAGGTAAGAACATAACGATAACCACCGCGCGGTGCTACACTCATTGGACCACATACATCGGTATGTATGATTTCCAATAAGTCCGTAGCTCGCTCCATCATACCAGAAAATGGAGTCTTAGTCATTTTACCCATCAGACATGCGTCGCATCTTTCAAGTGATTCGAAATCAAGTGATTCAAGAAGTCCATCGGAATGGAGTTTCTTCATACGCTTCACTCCAATGTGACCAAGACGACAGTGCCACATATAGGTTGAGTTATCGCTCAATTTCAAACGTTTAGCCTCAATGTTATTAATATGTGTATTTCCACTATCGAGATTCAATAAGAATAGACCATCTATCAAAGGTGCATGTGCATAAAACATATTACTCATATAAATCGAACAACCATTATTCTCGGACTTAAACAAGTAACCGTCTCGCAATAAACAAGATCCCGATATAATGTTCATGCTTATCGCAGGCACCAAATAACAATTATTTAAGTATAAAACTAATCTCGATGGTAGATGAAGAGGTAGCGTGCCGACCGCGATCACATCAACCTTTGATCCGTTTCCCACGCGCATCGTCACCTCGTTCTTCGCTAGCTTCCGTTTATTCTGCAGCACCTGTTCCGAGTTACAAATATGAGCAACCGAACCAGTATCAAATACCCAGGCACTACTACGAGTACTAGTGAGATACACATCAATAACATGTATATCGGATATACCTTTCTTCTTGATGTTGATGTTCTTCAAATCCGCCAAGTACTTTGGGAAATTCTGCTTCCAGTGACCTTCTCCCTTGCAGTAAAAGCACTCTGTATCAGGCTTAGGTCCAGCCTTGGTCTTCTTCGTCGGTGCGGTAACTTTCTTACCACCCTTCTTGAAGTGTCCCTTTTGCTTAGACTTGCCTTTCTTGAATTTGGTGGTCTTATTGACCATCAACACTTGGTGCTCTTTCTTGATCTCCACTTCTGCAAATTTTAACATGGAGAAGAGTTCTAGCAACTGCTTGTTCATGCTTTGCATATTGTAGTTCATCACAAAGTTCTTGTAACTTGGTGGTAGTGATTGGAGGACACGGTAAATCCCCAAAGCATTAGGAATCACTATACCCAAGCTTTGAAGTTTGTTTGCGTGCCCAGACATCTTAAGCACATGCTCACTGACGGAGCTGCCCTCTTCCATCTTGCAGTTAAAGAACTTTTCAGAAGCCTCATAGCTCTCAACTGCCGCGTGAGTCTCAAAGATCAATTTGAGTTCACGGACAATATCATGTGGGTCTGAATTCTCAAACCTTTTCTGAAGCTCCGATTATAAACCATACAAGATAGCACACTGAACTATGGAGTACTGATTCTTCCGAGCAAGGCAAACGTTCTTTACTTCATCGGTAGCATCATCTGCAGGCGGGTCACCCAGCGGTGCATCCAACACATAGGTCAAATTACCAGCATTGAGGACAATCCTCAAATTGCGGAACCAATCCGCGAAGTTGCTTCCATTGTTTTTCAACTTTTCTTTCTCTAGGAACGCATTAAAATTGATGGTAGGGGCCGCCATTGATCTACAACATATTTGCAATAATTTAGACTAAGTTTATGACAAATTGAGTTCTAATTCATAGTTAAATTAATCTAGGTGAACTCCCACTCAAAACAATATCCCTCACATTGTTTTGGTGATCACACGAACCAAATCCACCACATCAACACCGATCATCACGAGAGTTGATGTAGCTTCAATGGCGAACAATCGACATGTTCATCATATCTACTATATGATTCATGCTTTACCTTTCGGTGATCTGTGTTCCGAGACCATGTCTGTACATGCTAGGCTTGTCAAGATCAAACCTTAGCTTCCGCATGAGCAAATCTGGCTTGCTCACGTTGTATACACTTGTGGAATCTAACACACCCGATCATCATGTGGTACTTCGAAACAACAAGCTTTCGCAACGGTGCTTACTAAGGGTGAACACTTTAGAACTTGAAATTCATGTGCATGAGGGATCATCTTATAATGCTACCATCGTTAACTAAGCAATACAAGATGCATAAAGGATTAACATCACATGCAATTCATAATATGTGATATGATATGGCCTTTCTTCTTTGTGCTTCCGATCTCCATCTTCAAGCACGAACATGATCTCCATCATCACCGGCATTGCATCAAGGTCAATGATGCTGCTCCATGGTTGTCGTCCACCGGCTTCAACTATTACAACTACTTTGAATAGACACACGGGTCTTAACATAAATTAAAGACAACCATATGGCTCCTGCCGGTTGCCAACTTACAATAAGGAACATTGCATACATCAAATATAATCACAATCATGGCCATATCACATCACAGCACACCCCTGCAAAACAAAGTTAGACGCCTCTAATTTATTTGCATGTTTTACGTGGTTTGGGGCTTTCAATAAGTGTCGATCTAACTTACGAACAAGAACCACAACGTTGATGTTTGAACTATCAAGTGCCCGTTGTAAATTGGATCTATACTATAATGGGAGAACAGACACCCGCAAAGCCACTTATGCAATACAAGTTGCATGTTGAGCGTGAGCAAGTATCATGAACACTGTCATGTAAGGTTAGCCCGGGCCGCTTCATCCCATCATACCGCAAGATGCAAAGTACACAAGAATCAATTGATAATAAAAGCACCACCGCCCACAATGACCATTGTGTTCTACTCGTGCAACAGATCTACATATAGACACGGCTCTGATACCACTGTAGGGGTTCGTAGCATGGAAAACAAAATTTTCTACCGCATACAAACAAACAAGCCAAGATCTATCTACTAGAATGTAGCAACGAGTCGATGGAATAACTCACCCTCGAAGATTCCAAAGTGTTTAACGAGAGCAGATTCTCGTGGGTGATGTAGTCGTACTCTTCCCGATCTCAAGATCGTGTAGACGATCCTTCCTGGTTGCGTTCCACACGGCTCCGATTACGACGAAGACCTTCCTCTCCCTTGTTCTAGCAGGCAGCGGAGGTTGTAGTACTCTCCTCGTGATTCCGGCACCTGACGGCGTGGTACCGAAGTAGAGGGAGATCTCATGAGCCGCCTTAAGCCGGAGCGAGTATGGTGGACTATGAGAGAGCCCTCGGTGATCTAGGGTTTAGACACACCAAGGAGGAGGCAAGGCCGGCGGCTAGGGTTTGCCCTAGGCGGCGGCGTGAGGGTGACTAGGAGCTAGGGGTTTGCGGGTGTGTGTTGTGTCTTTGGAGGCACTGCCCCTCCTTATATAGGTGGAGGCGCGCCATGGGAGAGTCCCTCCCCAACTCGGTCTCAAGTGGGCGGCGGTGGAGGAACTCCTCCCAAGTAGGTTTCTACTCTCCCTCCACCAAACAAAATAGCCGTTTGACTTTTCAAATTGGCGTTTGACTTTTCAAACTAGGATTTGATTTATCCCTTTATTTTGTTCAGCGATGACACCTAGTACATGATGCAACCATTCCAACTTGTTATGACACATTCATGTACCCTTCCTCCTCCAGTGCCGGACATTCCGAACCTTCTAGAACATTCCGATGAAAACACTAATCATTCTCCAACCCGACAGGACTTTCCTTATATGAATCTTATTCTCCGCACCATTCCGGATCTCCTCGTGATATCCGGATCCCATCCGAGACTCCAAACAACATTCGGTCTCTTACTCATCATTCCATAACTACTCAACAACGTCAATCCTTAAGTGTGTCTCCCTACGGTTCGTGAATTATGCGGACATGATCGAGACACTTCTCTAACAATAACCAATAGAGGAATCTGGAAATTCATATGGCTCCCACATATTTCTACGATTACTTTGCGATCGAATGAACCACTTACATACGATACCAATTTCCCTTTGTCTCACGATAGTTTACTTATCCGAGGTTTTGATCGTCGGTATCTCTGCATACCTAGTTGAACCTCGTTACTCATAAGTACTCTTTTCTCGTTCCCGTGATATGTGATCCCTTGTGAGCCAGTCACATGCTTGCAAGCCCATTGGATGACATTCCACCGAGAGGGCCCAGAGTATATCTATCCGTCATATGGATGGACAAATCCCACTCTTGATCCATGTGTCTCAACCAATACTTTCCAAACACTCAATGCCACCTTTATAGCCACCCAGTTACGGTGTGGTGTTTGATGTCATCAAAGCATCCTTCCGATGATGGTGATATGCATGATCTCATGGTCGAAGGAATTAGGTTACTATGTATCATAAAGCATATAGCAATTGAACTATTAAAATGACTTGATCTTTATGCTACGCTTATCTATAGGAGTATTCCATCATATCATTCTCCTAACGATATGATCTTGTTGTTAATAACATCTCAATGTTCATGATAGGGAAACCACAATCATTTATTAACCAACAAGCTAGTATTATGAAGAGGCTTTACTAGGGACTTCAATTTAAGTTTACAAATCACACAAGTATTAATGTTTCCTTGTTAATACTGTTATAGCATGAATGTAAACATTTATCATAAACACAAAGATATAATAATAACTACATTTATTATTGCCTCTAGGGCATATCTCCAACAGATTATTCCACTCCTTCTTGTTCCCATATTTCATTGCATATTGAAAGCACTTAGTTCTGAACCATCAAACAATAACACCACATATTTGTCTGAGTTATACCTAGTGGAAGGAACACGGCCTTGGCTGGACCGTCTAAGTGGAGTAGCTAGTGGACTATCTGGTTCAGGTGCTTGCTGATCATGATCATCTTCTTCAGCTTCATACTCTTGCTGCCGGGGAGCATCCTCACTTGTACCACTATGTGCATCATCTTGCACATATTCTGCATCATCATCTTCAGCCTCTTGTTGAGCTGAATCTGCAGGAATTTGGTCAGAATCAGATCTGTCTTGTTACTGATTTCGAGGAGAAACATGTACCGGAACTTGCTCTGGAACCTGCATCTTTGTCTTCACAATATCCTCAATTCTTTGGTCTTCAACAAACACAACATCACGACTTTTCACAACCTTTCTTGCTATTGGATCATACAACTTACAGCCAAACTGATCACCTCCATAGCCAAGAAATATGCATTGTTGTGTCTTTGAATCAAGCTTTGAATTTTCATCTTGGGGGATATGAATAAAGGCCTTGCACCAAAAAACCTTCAGGTGCTCATACAATATGTCCTTGTCATAAAAGACCTTGTTTGGAACATCTCCCTACAATGGATAACTTGGTGAGAGATTAATAAGATAAACTGCAGTCGATAGAGCCTCACCCCAATAATGTTTAGGCAGCTTGCACTCGATAGCAAGCATCCAACTCTCTCAACAGTTGTCCTGTTCATCCTCTCAACAAGACCATTCAACTGTGGTGCCTTTGGAGGAGTAAATTGGTGCCTAATTCCCTACTCCTTGCAATAGGCATCAAATAGGACAATATACTCTCCTTCATTATCAGTGTGAATGAACTTGATCTTCTTCTCAGTTTCCCTCTCAACTGAGACTTGGAATTGCTTGGATACACTTAGTACTTGATGTTTGTTCTTCAAAACATAGTTCCAAACCTTCCTAGAAAAGTCATCAATAAATGTGACAAAGTAATTTGCTCCATCCATTGACCTCACCGACATTTTGCAAACATCGGAATGTATCAAGTCCAGCACCTCGAGCTTCTTGTGAGGAGGTTGACTCTTGAACGTAACTCTGTGTTGCTTCTCCGCTAGACAATCTAAACATTTCTTTATGTGAACACCTTTCGACCAATTTTTCTTCATTGGAACCATCATACCCTTCTCACTCATGTGCCCAAGTCTCTTGTGCCATAAGGCACACGCATCCTCTTTCTGCAATGCATTTATACAAGCAGCAGAAAGCTTAGCATGAACATGATACAAAACTGAAACAATGTTACCTTTTGCAACAATCAGGTTCCCTTTGGTGAGATTGTACTGTGTATTTCCAAATTTTCTCAGGTACCCATCTCCATCAAGAAATCCAACCGAGATAATGTTGAGCTGAAGGGCCTCAACATGCCTCACCGACTTGAGGACTAGTGTCGTACCATTTTCAGTCTCTAAGTGCACATTTCATCTTCCAATGATTTTTGCTCTATCATTATTTCCCATCTTCCCAACAACAAAATCACCTGGTGTGTAGTTGGTGAAGAGCTCTCTACGAGATGTAGCATGTATGGTAGCACCGCTGTCCGGAATCCAAGTCATCTCATCACCATCTGCAAGGCTGATGGTATCATTAGAAACTACAATGATCCTCTCCTCAATGGTGGAAACACTGCTGCCATCATGTTCTTCATGCATGAGAAACATGATCTCCTCTATCGCAGCAATATGGCCTCCCTCACTGTCACTATCACTGTCGTTTTTTTAACTTTCTTATTTTTCTTTTTGTCTTTCTTCCATTGTTCATAATGCCACTTGATGTGGCCCTTCTCATAGTAGTGATGGCACATAATACCAGCATACTTTTCTTTCCCTCTTGATTTTCTTCTACTTCTTTCTCCTCCCTTACTTGGACCTTTGCTCTTGCTTCTCCCCCGTGACTCCGTCACTAACATTTCAGAATGTGAGGAAGAATCGTCCTTATCAACAAATTTTTTGGACTCTTCATTTAGTACCTTGGTCTTCACAAGGTTCGAAGTGACTACTCCATTAGGTGCTGAATTGCACATGGTGATCTTAAAGGTTTCCCAAGTGTCTGGTAATGATCAACAAGGCTCTCACTTCATCTTCAAATGTGATTCCCATGGAAGATAGATGATTTATAATGCCTTGAAATTCATTCACATGATCTGCAATTGGAGTGCCCTCCTTGTAACTCAAACGGATCAATTTCTTGATCAAGAACATCTTATTGTACCTTCTTTGCGGGCATACAACTCCTACAATTTCTGTCATAAGGTACATGCATGTGACTCATCAATGATATGGTTCAAAACATTATCATCCACCCATTATCGAATGGACCAACAAGCTTGGAGATGAAGTACCTCCCAATAATCTTCTTGCTTATCACTGGGCATTTCAGTGGAGAACATCGGCTTCCAGTAATCCTTCACATATAACAGGTCCTTCATCTTTCTCTTCCAAGATTGATATTCTGTACCATTCAAATAAATCATTCTGTTGGTATTCACTTACATCCTTTACCACAAGCAAATGCACTCAGTCCAAAACAAACCTTGCTCTAAAACTGAATACAAACTGAACTTCGGCTCTGATACCACTTTGTTGGGGAAGATACACAACCCCCACCGCTTGCGGTGGACCCCGAGGATAGTTTCAATCAACAGATATGCGGCGAAAATGAAACAACGAGCACATGCACGGGTGAAACAAGGATTTACGTGGAAAAACCTTCTCAAGGTGAGAAGGAAAAAACCATGGGTGTGGACCAACCGGTACACGCGAGCTTCACTATGAGAAACCTGGATACAAAGTCTTCTCTAGAACATCTAGAGATATACACCACACTCAGCATGTTGCCAACCGGCAACAACAACAACCACTTGAGAGAAAGATTACAGCAAAGCAGAGTATCTTAGTTTTTGTCCTCTTCAGTAATCAGAAAACTTCTTTTAAACCATAGATCCAATAAGCACCAAACTTAGTAGACAAGCTAACATACGAGTACCCAACATACGTGCCAAATTTCAAGCCAATCGGACACCGTTTGCCTATCCAAACTATTCATCTACCAAAACTGCTCTATGCTGAAACTGCAGCAGTCCGAACTGACTAAACTGCTTCAAATCTGATGCTACACTGATCCAAATCTCAAACCAGCTAACCCGATCAAAGTACTCAAAGCAGGGAACAAGCTCACCAAGTTTGGAGCCAATCCAATCATGTTTGAGCCTCCAAACACCAGCTTGAAGACAGACAGGTCAGATTCAGAAATCTGGACAGAAATCACCTCTCCTTCTTCTCCCTCTCTTCTCACTAGGTTGTGCTGTTCTTGTGTGTTCTCTCACCCTCTCTCAGCAGCCACCACGTTGGCTTGCTTCTTTCACTTTCTTACTTTCTGATTGAGACACATAACCACCAAGGGTGGCTAGGGTTTTCTTTTCTACTCCTCTCCCAAGGAGCACCTCAGCTGTTGCATACGAACCCCGATCAACGGTTTAAACATATTAAACTTTCACAGGCTGATGTTGGGCTGTCAACACACCTCCATGTGGAGGGACATAGCCCAACAAAACATGCTTTGCCTAGAGTGTAACCTACTTCTTGTATATGTCTTAAGCTAAGCACCAAACGAGGTCGGCGAGTACTTTCCTACCAACGATAACGTGTGATCATATTGAAATGCTAAGAATTGTGGTGCCAAGGCTCACTGCCTGCTGGATGGTCAGGGTAAGGCAACAATGTGAATATAGCACACAAACACTTACGTTCACGCTCAAATCCGAAAACCATGATCTCTACTTTATTTTGATATGATATCAATATTATTTCCAACATTACTCAGTCCATAACTCAAACAATCTTTGTCAAGACTAAGTGCAAAGCTCTGTAAGACTGACCCCTCTTAAGATTGTATCGCTATGATAAATCTGGATCCAGTATTTTAAGTTGTCTGATCTCTTAAGATTCCTACGACCTTCTTTCTATTCATCTCCATTGTTTTTTATTCCAATCAAATTAACTATGATCTAAACAATTGTCAGCTTCCAACCTACACACACACGATCAGACACACACGAGACCAAGAGTAATTTCAAAGTGTAGACTATGAACACAGAGAGTTTTGGTGCAGCGTACGACTTGCCGCTTTTCATTTGTTCATTCCCTTTTATTCTTGTTGAATACAAAACGTGTCATGAGAAACTCCACGATCCCTACTAAGGCGTGCCATTCCCACGTCTTGAATCATGCCCACGGTGATCCTACAAACCAGGACAACTATGACTCCGTCCTGCTACAAACTTGCTAACTGAAAACGGCTAACATTGACGAAACTGAAACCTGACACTAAACACTGACGGACACATCATAGCTACTGAATTTATTCAACAACAATTGTACTCGATATGGTGACCTGCCGCCACAGCTCTGGCTGCATTCTTTCGGAGATTTGCGCCAAAACCTTAGCGATCTGTGACTCATCTTGCTGATGCTGCTTGATTTTAATGGACTTCAACTTCCCGGTCCAGAAATCATAAGGTGTTGTGCTACGCCTTTTTGAAGGTTGTTGGCTTCTATTCTTACTCTTCTTGGCCGGAGGACCTAAAAACTGTGTTTCATGCACAAAGCTCAGTGTATGTCAGACTGGTTAATTAAGAGAAAAACCAAAAATAAATTCCCTGAAAGTGACATGAGTGTTAATCACGTAAATATAGTACCGTGCAGTGGTGCAACCCAAGATTCTCCAAGTCAGGTGTGTTCGGGAGTATGCCTGTCAGCGCCTGGGACTCCACTCTGATATCACATCTTTCCAAGATCAAGATCATCAAGCAATGGAGAACTGGGAATTCTTCCTCTATCAATGCCTAAAACATGCGGACATAATGCATTGATAATTTCATATAAAATGGCGAGATATAAAAACAAGTAAATTCCTCTTTTTACCCTCTAGTTTGATATTTTTGACAAAATTTACCCCATTTAACAAAAAATCTCACCGTTTACCCCATTTAGTAAAACTTGTGCCACTTCTTATACCCTACTAAACATAATACCTGTTTTTTTAAGTGAAATGTGGTCGTCAATGTACCTAACCACATTTTACGTATTATTCTGGATTTAGTTTTCTGATAGATCATCCTGCGGCCCTTCCTATTACTCAACGCTGCTACGCCACCGCCGAGTGCACCGCGCTTCTCCCAGCGGTTGCCTGGCACGTGTACATGCCTCTAATGCTCTCGTCTTTGAGCATTCTGTAGTTGCTCCTACATTTGCTTTGATCTGCCTTCAGCCTGTTTCCGTAGTTCTGGTGGTAGTGTCCTGTTTCGGAAGGCTTCATCGACGAACTCCCATGTGCGATTCATGCCTGGAGATTGCTGGAACGAATAGAATTTGCTCATGCGCAACCATTATTTTTCTGACCATTTGGTTTCAGAGAGAGCGGGGCGAAGCTCTGTAGTCTGTTGCCATCGTGGAACATGTCTTTAGTTTTATGGTGAAGTCAGTGTGCGGAGAATGTCATGGAAGCCAAGATTTATGGACTAGCTATGGTGGCTTGAGTGCTGGTGGTGATGAGGAATTGGCTTGGTGATTCGTAAATGGTAGCAGTGGCATCGGAAAGTAGGGGCCACAACACATGAGAAGTTCACAGTCTTACCTTGCAGGGTAAGAATCCAAGGTCTGGCCTTAATTGGTTGTGACTGGCAATGACCTTGTTGAAGACATTGTTTTGTGAGCGAGAACTTTCTCCAGGGTGAAAACCTATGATCTTTGATTGGACGATGACGGTGTTTGTGCTCTGTTTCCTTCTTGAAGGCATTGCTATTGGAAATGTTGGACTTCTGATATTGTTCTGGTAGGGTTAGTGTCGCTGCTATTAAGGATCTGATTGCTGTAGCGAAACTTTTCTTTTTTATATTTTTTCTTCTTTTTCGGTTATGTATATACATATTGCCAATAGGATGTGCGTTGTTGCAGAGACTGGGTGTAATTGGTATCCGTGTGATACTAGTATATGCTCATTTAAAAAAAAACATTCACTTTGATCGATCGTGAGACATGCGAAGGAGCTAGCGCATGGTGCTATCCGTGCTAGTTCTAGAAGAGAATGAAAATTGTCTTGATGTGGACTACAACAATGTAGCATGATTATATCTATCTAGCTAACAAGTCGCGAGAAGATGGCATTCCAGCGGCTGTCAACATAATCGATGGTGGCGACGAGCTCATGGCACACAGTAGGACGACCTTGTGTATTTTGTTGATAGATGTACAGGAGCACCTTCTTAGTGTGATGGTGGGGCTACCATTGGCGGACGCGGGGCGGGCCGGGTGGGCCACGGCCCACCCAGAATTTAGGAAAAATTGGTGTATCCCTAATAATTGGCGTTTTCCCTTTATTGTCGACGAGAACACTCAAAGCCAGGGCCGAGGAGCGACCAGAGCTTTCCCTTCCGCGATGACTCGCTTGGACAAAAAAAAGTGAAAGAGGAACACGACGGCTGCTCCCTCAGGCCTCAGCTACCGTCCCCCACCCGCCCAGATCCCCTCTCTAATTTGCCATCTCGTGCCTACCTGAACCCCCTGTCGGCTGGCCCGGCTGCAAGTTCCCGCTCGGCCCCTTGCCACTCCCCCAATTCTCACTGGCCTAGGCGTAGAGCCGCAGAGGCAGGGAGATCGGTCAACGTTGTCGGATCACGAGGCCAGTCCGGCCAAAATTGTTTAAAATATTTATAGAATATAGGAGAAAATATGATAGGTTCTAATGCATAAATAATCTTTGGTGAGCTCTCTAGTATGCTTGTTGAAAAAAAAGTATGGTGATTTAATCTACTTGCTTCTCAAAGTGATATTGCTCTTGTGGCGATGACTAGCGTTGAAAGAGTAATTTCTATAAATAATCACTGTGTAAGACTCGGTTGATGTTTTGAAATATGTGTACACATTTAAAACATATGTATTGAACTAGTTGTGTGCAATGTTGTGATTCAATGGCTATTTATATTATTTATTTAACATCTTTTATCGCACAAAGCTACTGCAACTTTTTTGAAGTGTGTGCACCCTCCAGTTTTTCCTGCGTCCGCCACTAGGGCTACCGACGAAGAGGATACCAATAAGAGATGCCATCACAATGCCAGCCGTGGCGAAGACTAGTGCATTCGAGAGGCATATGCGATAAGCATGGTAAAAATGTTAAATAGGGTAAAAAGTGGCACGATTTTTGTTAAATTGGATAAACAAGAAGAATTTATATATGTTAAATGAGGTAATTCTTGTCAAGAATTTCAAACTATGGGATAAAAAGTGGAATTTACTCTAAAAACAATTATGGAGACAGCGTGCATATGTGGTTACCATTGTCGTGAATCCCGCAAGTTGTAGGTTTATGACGTCCGGGAGGAGCGCCACCAAGCCGCGCATGGACTTGAGGAACTCGAGCTTCCGCTTCTTCCGCGCTCGCTGTCGCTGGTTCGCCTGCCCGTCGAAGCTGGTATCTGTGAGCTGGATCGAGGCGTCCGTGATCAACGGCAGCTGCACCTGCGGCGGCACATCCCCCCCACTGGCCAACGCTTCAGCGACACAGTGGCATTCATATCCGTCGTAGGCGAGCTCGAGGCGCAGGCGGGCGAGGAGGGGAGCGACGATCCTGAGGTGGGCGCAGGTGAGGGGGCGCCGGGGCTCGACGATGGCGAGACTCCTGAGCGTGGGCGAGGCGACGGTGGTGAGGTCCAGCATTCGGCACCGCTCGACGTGTAGGTCCTCGAGCACCGGGCAGTACCTGCCGAGGTCCTCCAAGAAGGCCGTGGCCCACATGTCCACTCCGAGGAGGCGCAGCGTGGTCAGACGGCCAGTGAAGCCGGCCGCGGACAAGCCACAGGCCGACAGGTCGGGCTGCGGCGAAGGGGCGGAGAAGTAGGACCAGTACGGCCTCCAGCAGATGGTGTCTTCGTGGGCAGTGCGGATGTCAACGGCGGCCGGGCAGTGTCGGAGACCGCGGCGGATCCACCTGTCAGAGGTCTCGAAGGTGGGGTTGTTCTTGGAGCTGCCCCTCGGGCGCCTCACCAGGTTCAGATGGAAGAAGTCGAGCTTCTTCTCCGGTGGGATCGACAACAGCGCCTGGTCGGCGAAGTCCTCGAAGCGCTCCCACTGGACGCCGGCGAACTCCCTCTCGTCGATTATGACGTTTGCGCGGAGCACTTCGCGCCACAGGTGCCTCCATCGACGCGATAGGACGCTCGTCTGCACTGCCTGATGGGGCCCGATGCGGGAGAGTAGGTCGTGGAGGATGCCGTCCGGCAGTTCGAACAGCCTGTCGGCGGCATCGTCGTCGTCCTCTCTGCGGCGGCGCTTGCTGGTGTCCATACCGAGATTGGATCGCGTGTCAGCGTCGTCGCATCATATATTGGCATCACGGGCGGGTACATATATGGAAAGGGTGATATCATATGCTTCTTGACACGGATCTGTCAACGTGAATTAATGAGACCGTGATTTCTTAATTTGGACGACAGGCTCAGGGCCTCGGGCAGAATGTACGGGGCAGAATTTAAAAGTCCAAAAAGCATACTCAAACAAATTATTACTGGTGACCATTTAGGGTTTCGTCTCTCTCGCTGGACGTCGTTAGTCCACTTCAGCTCCGGTGGTTTTGGAGGTGAAATAACACTACGGGAAAAAATATCGTTGTCGTCGCCTCTCTCCTTTGCCGTGTGCCAAAAGGCCCGGAACACGGCAAAGAGTATCTTTGCCGTCTGTAAACCAAGAAGAACATGGCAAAGGACAGGTGCACGGCAAACAGCAGACAAAGAACACGGCAAAGAAAGAAACACGGCAATGGACCTACGAGAACACACGGCAAAGAAAAGAATCACGGCAAAGTCCAAAAAACATGCTCAAACCAATTATTACTGGTGACCATTTAAGGTTCAGTCTCTCTCTCGCTGGCGACGTTGTTAGTTTACTTCAGGTGTGGTGGACTTTGGCCTCTCGCTAGTAGAAGGTTCATATTTTTTGGTTGGATTGCTTTTGGTGTCTTTTTTGGAATGCTAAGGCAACAACTATGTCTTAAATCAGAATAAAGTCCTCTCCGTCCTATGCTCGCTACAGTGGTGCATCTAGGGTCGTCGAAGGGTGTGTGGAGTCGTGTGTCCGGTAGATCTCTTGGAATCCAGTCGTTTTTATTTATTGCTTTGGTTTGATGTCAGTCTCTTCTAATATCATCTTCACAATGGTTGCTCCTTTGGTGTCCTGGTTTTTTAGGGTCTTAGCACGATATCTTATTGTCTGTCTACTATAATAAGTTTTAGGACGACAAGTTTTGCCTGGCTCCGGTGTTGGATGGGATGGGACGATGGTGCGCCTTGGTTTGTACTAGTGTTTGTAGTCGTCATTAGATTGTTTAATGATCTGTCTGTAATTTTTATTACCTTTTGGACTCTTTGTACTACTATTGATATTATTAATAGATCGGCGGAGTTTCGCAAAAAGAAGATTACACCGTACTATGGAAAAAAGTTTGAACGTGATATATATATACCAACTTATTTGTCGACCAGACCAAACAGAGTTGCAAGAACTGAAGATCTTCAATCCTTCGGTTCTGCCCCCGCCAGCAATTTGACCTGTCTCTTCTTTCCACTCATATTTGACACAATAAATAAAATTGTCTAACTTTCAATTACTCATAGCAACCATACGAGCACATTTCACTAGTACCAATTTATTTGTCCACCAAACAGAGTTGCAAGAACTTTGAAGATCTTTATTCGTTCTGCTCTGGCTCAGCCACCTGCAATTCGGCCTGTCTCTTCTTGCCAATCTCAATCAAGCGCTCGGTGGGCGGCATGGCCGCCTTGGCTGCGTCGAACGCGCAGAACCTGTCCTTCCAGGCGGTCAGCAGGGGCGTCCTGACCGGGTCGACGATCTTGAGCCCGGTCGTCGGCTCAGACGCGTTCATTGCCGGCACGAACCCACCGAGCGCGATGTCCACATAGCCAACGTTGTCGCCGCCAAACCAGTCCTTCCCACCGGAGCATTCCCGGAACGCCCCCTCGAGTTCGTCCACCGCCTCGAGCGTTCGCTCCACCGCCTCCGCCTTTTCATCCCCCGTCGTGGTCGCGAAGATCCCCATCCACGAGCTCAGAAGCTGCACGTACGACGATCCAATAAGCATACATGCCTCACACGAGATGCCATGCGGTTCCTTCCTGCTAGATCGGGGTTTCACTAGAACTGGTGAAGCAGAACGCCCATACCTTATCATCAACATAGGCGGCCCAAAAGCGGGCGACGGCTCGGTCGTGGGGATCGGCGGGGAGGAAGGCTGGGCCGCAGCGGGGGAAGGCGTCGTCGAGGTACTGCACGATGAGCATGGACTCGCAGACAGGCTTGCCGCCGTGAAGGAGCACGGGGACCTTCTTGTGGACGGGGTTGGAGGCCAGGAGCAGGTCGCTCTTCTCCTTGAGGTCCACTTCAACGTACTCATACTCCAGCGCCTTGAGGTGCAGCGCGAGACGCACCCGGACCAAGAACGGGCTCGCCCAAGCGCCCAGCACCGTCAGCTCGTCGTCGGCTCCTCCACCGGCTCCGGCCGCTGCCATTGATCGATTCCCTTTCCGGTCGCCCCGTCAGATCTACGATCGATCAAAGTAATTTTAGCTATGGCTGCTTTATTTCCCGAGACTAGCGAGTGGTGTTGCTGGGCAATCGTCAGATCAGACCACAAGGTAGTATATGGATCCTGGAACCTGGAAGTGTTTGGATTTGGATTTGCTTTGCTCCATGATAAGCACGCTGATGATGTGTTGAATAGTCTGCGTGTGTCTTGTCATCCTAGCGACAAGTCAAGTTCACATCAGATCGTGACAACTTTGAATTTGATAACGAAGAAGGCCACTGCCATCATTAACCACAAGTTTGGAGATGCCTCCCTATCTACCTCTTTATTAAGTGATCTCAGGTTTTCTTATCTCAAAGTCATGTTCTAGTGTTTATATATTTTCTACAGCTTGGTCAAATGTAAACGTGTTTTTAAAACAAAACTATCAATATTGCCTCATTTTATTTTAAAAAGTAGAAAACAATTGATTTGTTAATTAACATGAAACCGGCCTAAAACTGATGTAGACACCCTCACCGACCGTCATAGAACACGACCGCCTCGAGGACACACACGGTCAACATGGCTACCAACACAAACAACACACAGACACACACCACTGAAGCGAGGACCATCGTCAAGGTTGCCCACCGGTGTCATCGTCATCATTCCTCCTCGAGCCAGTGACTTCAACTCCACTGAAGAATGACCACCTAAGAAGCTATCGTTGCAACAGCCTCGTGAAGCCCACATCGGCCTATGCCAAATAGTCGACCCTTCACATATACGACCGGCAGCTCCGACTCTGATGATGAGCTCCAAAAAGGAGATGGGTGAGACTCTCGCCGATGAAGACCTTCATGACCGAACCACCCATTCAGGACATCATGCAGGGCCTCGCTTCCACTCGCACGACGCGATAGCAACTCTGACTTCACAACAAGGGCAACCTTACACGAAAACCCATCGAACACGTCAGAACAAGAGCCGACTACCGAAGTCTTGTTGTGACCAAATCTTCACTCATCCACATCATCGTTGCCATCCTAGCCTCCTGCAAGATTCTGGCACATGGATTAATAGGATACCCATACCAACAAGTTGCAACTTCTTTTTCGAGGCTCATCTTCAAAGGAACTCTAGGTTAAACGTGCTTAGCCTGAAGCAATTTGAGGATGGGTGAACGACTGGGAAATTGTTCCCGAGTGCGCACGAGTAAGGATAAAGTTTGCAGAAAAGACTATAGGGCCAACCTAGAGAGCTTCCAGGGATGACAACCGCCCCAGAGTGGCCAAGGTGTTACAAGTGGTATCAGAGCCGATCCTCGCGATTACATGAGCGTGTGTGGGTCAGGGTACGAACATGTGGAGCATGTCGTGTGTAGGTCCGGAGTGGCACACGGCCTGGCACATATGCCGACACTGGACGCATAGACGTGTGCCAAGATTGAACGTTCCTAGATTGGGGTTAATCGACAAGGACATCGATGTTCTAAGGGTGGGTGTATGTAAGTTTCTGGTGCATGGCTTAATATGATTGATAGGATATTTATACCAACAAGTTGTAACTTCTTTTCCGGTGCTCATCTTTAAAGAAACTTTTAGGTTAAGTGTGCTTGGCCTGAAGAAATTTGAGGTTGGGTGACCGACCGGAAAGTGGTTCACGGGTGCGCACGAGTAAGGACAAAATGCGCAGAAAAACTAGTATTGGTTTGTGGGACTTGTCTAGAGATCCTAGAGAGCTGCCAGAAATAATAGCCACAAGGCCCTAGGTGGTCGGGGTGTTACACCTGCACGCGAAACTCCTGCACCGTCGACCAAGCTCCTACCAGCCAAGATGCAACACCGCCTAGGGGCCAACCTCCGCCTTCTTCCATGGGTCACTCTAGCAAGATCCAGCTCCAAAACATTGTCCCCAAGAGTGAACACGACGCAAGACATGTGGCCAATGTTTGACCCGGAGAGCCTAGATCTTGGGTTTCCCCAAGAGCAAATCGGGTAGGTACATGAACATCACCATCAATGCCTCCAGCAAGGTTGTGGCACCCACGGGTGCCGACGTCAACGTCTTCGACCTTAGTCGGATCCTAACTTTCTCCGACAGCCACGGACCCATCCTAGGATCGACTAGACCACCTGAATCAAGACACAACAACACCCGTCGCAACTAGCCGCAACTTGTAGAGATCACCTGGCGGCCAACTCCGGCTCGACACGCCAGATCCACAACAGTCGATCAGACGCATGAGCCGCCAAGTCCCATCGAGCACCATGTCGGCAAAGAACAGAGGAGCGCAGCCCGATGCCAGGAACCACCATGGTTCCGAGCCATGTTCAAACATCAGGCGCAGGACGCGCACCACACACGCCATCTTGCTCCCCAGGGCCAGAACGGATGCACTAAAAGCACATAGCCGCTCTCCGCACACCATCCTCCTTCAACCCGACCTTTCCTATCGTCGCCACCACCACAGATCTTCCTCCCGCGCCTCCTTGGCCAGCAGCACATGTCGCCCCCTGGGCCTAGATCGTCCCGCCCGTGCCCGCGCCGCCAAGCGTGAGTGGTCTTGAGACAAGAGTGAGTGGTCTTTTATACATAGGCCCAGTTCTTTTGGCGGCTTCTCCGAGAAGCCGCCCTACCCCAGCTTTCTGGGGAAGCCGATTCCAAAATTTTGTGAGGCTTCCAAGTTAGTTTAGACTTAACCACTTTGGAAGCCTTGTAAATTTTTTGAACCGGCTTCCCCAGAAAGCTGGGGTAGGGAGGCTTCTTGGAGAAGCCGTCAAAAGAACTGGGCCATAGACAGAGGGAGTAATATCTTTGTTTGAAATTAAGCAAATCGAGACAAAGTTTAGCTTGGTATATCACCACATCAACTTATTATTATTTGGTAAAAAGTTAAAACCTGTAACAAAAAGCAGAGTATTGTGCACAACAGCTATGGAAACCTCTAACATGAGTACTTCAGAGACTCCCCCACATGCTCGCACGAATTTCATACGTTCGTTACTGATGGCACGCTTCAGGTCAGGAAACGATCACGGAGCTGGACCTACCTCGCTTTTCCTGAAGCGAGATCACGGTCTCGAACGCACCTACGAGGGCCTTCACCTTGCTCTTCCGTGCCTGGATGAGCCTGCTCGCCGTCTCCTTGATAACATTGTTGAAGGATCGCTGCTTGCTCTTCTTCTCTTTGGCGTCCTGATGCCTCAGGACAACGACTTCAGCTCGTGAAGCGCCTGAATCTCTGGATGCATCAGAAGTTCCAGTGCGGCTCTTCCTGACAATCCTGCCTCTGACGGGATCTTTGGTTATGTTGATGTCATCTGTAGCCTTTGCAGGCCTGAACCGGACTCGTCTAGAACTGTTGCTGTCAGAGTTGCTGGAAAGGTTCGTTAGCACCTTGCCTCGGCGAAATGTTACCTTGCGAGGCGTTACGGTGCTTGAGGATGTGTATACTGACTTTGGCCTTCCTGCACTTTCAGTTCTTGCAGTAACAACCTGATCTGTAAAAATGGGAATGAAGACTTGTGTCATCACGCCGATAATAGGGAGTAGCAGCTCTTTGTTTTGCTTCACGGCGGACCAGGCTGCTCCAAGCCTTGTAAACATCTTGTAATTGAACTCTTCTTCCCATTTTAATGAAAAGACTGCAGTGATTTGCTTGTTCTTGAAAAAAAAAACATTACCCTTTTTTGGTTAGAATCATTTTCATGGTAACTTGCCTGTACATTACCCTTTTTTTTATCAATTAAGGCAGTGCTATAACTCAATCATGTTGTACGATTTGCATTATGGACTGTTAATTATCATTAATACTTATCATGTGAAATTCATAGTGTTATGAGAAAGTTTGTCACATGAGGTACAGTACAATCATATCCATGTGAAAGGTACAGATAGAAATGTACCTTTGTGAGATTGCCTCTCTTTGTTGTTAACATCTGGTTTTCGTATTTTTGGCGAAGCGGTCTTCACTATTTTGCCCTTGCTATCATAAGACCTCACTATCCCATAAACCTTCGTACTCTTCATTGGAGAAGCAGAATTTTCTTTGGCTGCTCTTGTCTTTGTGCTTGAAAGAGACTTGGCTGACATATTTATAGAACGAGACAGCTTCAGTGGACTCAATAGTGGCTTCTCTCCCTTGTTTTGCCGAAGTTGAGTATTCTTGGCAACATTCTCATGTGTCATTTTTCTATCAGCCTGTTTTCCTGAAGAGGCTGATGGAGCTGGAGCAGTTTTCGTTGTTGAAAACTTCGTTTTCGACAACCTAGTTGATTTGGCAGACAGATTTGTCGCACTTGCGGGTGATGGTACTTTGATCTCCTTCAGTTTCAACAAAGTTGGTGCCACAACCAAGTGTAATCTCTTCTCCTCGATGAACTTGCTAGTAGCACTAACATCTGCCTTTTTCGTCGTTGTCCTTGTTCCATCAGAGCTTTCAGCTGATGTACCTGTAGCCTTCCGTTGTGAGTTTATACTGGTTTTGCGGCTCGAAGCTGTGTTTCTGGTTATTGTCAATGTTGCTTCCGTCTTTGGTTTCACAGGTTCCAGAGAGGAACTCAATGATTTAGTCCCATGTTTATTTTTCTTGTCCTTCTCTGGTGCCATCACAGTCTGATCACTCCTCTTCTCTGAACTTACACATTCCCTTGCTGAGTGACCGGACACATGATCCACAAGTGACTGTTCCGCAGTTTCGCGTACATCCTCGGAGGGCAGAATGACATCCATAAGATGATCTTCAGGCTCGTCGTGGTCCTGGATAGCCAATGGCATCTCCAGATCAATGCTTACAGCTCCCTCTGACAATTCCCTGTCTCCACAGTTTGACCGATCATCAAATGACTTGGTTAGGATGTTGGGTTCAGATACTTCATCCGGAAACTCCACGTATGGAGAGGTTTCAGAATTATCAGGTACTAGTTTCAGTGGTGGCTTTTGCTTGGTAAATTCTGGCTTAACATGTGAAGAAATCTTCAGTCTCTGGTCCTTGTTTCCTGCTTTGCCTCCTCGTGGTATGACTTGAGCCTGGTCTTGTTTTCCGTGCCTCGCATTCGCACGGTCCTGACGCCAGCCACGAACAGGCAAGCAGTCCTTAGATTCAGGAGAATGATGGGTACCAAATTTGCAGCTGTCATGGCAAGAGCCGGTGGATGCTCTGCGGTAATGTGGAACTGGCTTCTCCTTCCTCCTAAGATAGGGTGGAAGACTGTGGCCATCTATGGTGATCTTATCAGTGGTGTTTACCGGGAAAATATCTCTCTTGGTCTTGGACTCAGCTGATGCAGAGGTTGAATTGTTAACCTCTTTGATCAACTCCTCGGCCATTTAGAAGCACTGGTGCTGCAACTGAAAGCGGGCACATATGTGAGCAATTAAGCAGTGCAATGCTTGTGGATGTCAAAAGTAAAGATCTTGAAGTACTCAGACAGTTTTTGCGTCAAAATCCTTTGCATGCCATGACTCTTTTTGTACATAAACACTAGGTGAAGATCTTGATCACGTGGTAGGAAGAACGTGTTCCGGAAATTATGCAATGGAGTATCCATTATTTTCCTTGTAGATTAACTAACTAATGTTGTGCATTTATCGTAACAATCCCCAAACTCCACTTAGCACTTTTGACAGGCAATTGATATTTCCAGTTAGTGTAATCGCATTAACAAATACTATTACTAATCTATCAGTGAGATGGGTGTGCTGGTTCTGAGCTTAGCGTAGTTGACTTGACAACACACATGTATACTATTAGCTCGATGCGTAATCAGCATTAATTAGTACTAGTACAGGTCAAAGATCAGACAAAATCATCCACATGATCAACTAAATCAGACGCGATTAAACAGGATCGACATCCGAACACTACCATACATATCAAATCGATCCTTACCAGCAATGAGATGCAAGAAAAAGTGTAACGCCACCGCCAAGGCGGGCAGGCCTTTTCAAGAAGAAACTACAGTACTAGATTGGATCGTCGAGACGGTGACACCACGAGAGAGAAACAAGAAGCTCCACCAGGAGAGCGCGCAACGAACAATGGACAGACCAGATAAATCTCCAAAGCAAAACCTTAATTACCTGGTGACCTTCTCCCGGCTCTTGATTTGACGAATCCCAGAGATGCTCGATCGATCGGAGACCAATGCGAGTTTGCTCTTGTAGTACTGCCTCGTATCCCGCCGCCAAAGGGACGAACAGAGCAGCGGCGTCTGGTCTGGTTGGTATGGCTGTGCTGAATCTGTGGAAGTGAGGATGAGGAATGATCCGCCAAAGGAGGACTAGGAGGTTGCCGCTGACGCGTTGGGAAGGAGGTAAGCGTGTGCGCGCGTGGCGTCGGAGGTGGGAGACACTAGGTGCACCGGGTCCATAGTCCGTGGCAGTATATAGCTCATAGTGCCGAATAAGATGAGCGCGGCGTGGGGCTCCCGGCCGGGCTCCGGAGCCCTTTTTTCAAACTCAATTTTTTTTAGATATGAATGTATCAAATACTAAATTTGATTAGATACATTCGTATATCAACTAATATGGATCAGACGAATTAGTTGAATTTAAACTTTTTGAAATATTCTACGCCCTTCGGTCTATATTATGGCATCAACTTTATCTAAATTCGTATATATTTAGTTAAATATTTAGACTAGATCCACTCATCAAAGTTGAGGTGACTAATATAGACAGAAAGAAGTATATGAAATACCTAGATATAGACAACCATAAAATCTACAAGTGTGTAAAAGTTTAGATCAACATACTTTGTATTTTTTTTAGGCTCAGCAAAAATGATAAAATTATTTTTTAATCGGTGAATATCAAGTTGACAGTCTACAGACTAGTGTATTTCACGGTTGGCTACACGAAGGTATTTTTTCAAAAAAAAATTTGGAAACTTTGAATTTTATTTTTCAGTGTTTGCAAAGAGAAAACACCAATTGGACGGCGTGTTTGCAAAGAAAAAACGACAATTTTAACTAGGGGCATTTTTGTGATCAAAATTCAATCTCTCACGCCACTTGGACGGCGCCTACAGAAAGACCTTAGGTTTCTGAAAAGTTTATTTGAATTTATGAATTTTTTGCATGGGTTTATGAATTGTTTGAACAACCTATTATAATTTGCGTATATTTAGGAAGGGTTACTTAGAAATAAGAAAAGGTTGCTTAGATCTATACATGATTTATTTCGTATTATTTAAATAATAGTATGTCTATATATATCACTGAGACTCTCAAAATTTAAAAAATCTACATGTGCACTAGAGTAATTCCAGTGTATCGATGATTGATGCCCTTTGATCATCATGTTTCTCAGAAAGAAAATACATATTACCTGTCAATTGAGAACATCTAAAGTGCCAACAGTGTTAAATAATAACAAAACAAATAATCTCCCTTTGATTTGTATTTATTAATAAAAGTTGTGTGCATCATTTTGATATAGAGACCAGGGATTCAACTTCCTTTTCAAAATAAACACTCTCTCTGATCCATATTAATTACCGTTGAATCGGATGTACCTTGCACTAAAATATGTGTAGATACATCCACTCTAGCGAAAATTAATATAAATCGGAGGAAGTAATATTTATTTTTAAACCCAACAAATAAATTTTAGTATGTTCCATCGTAAAATGCGTAAAATGCATAAGCCATATATTATCTAAAACCAACCCTTAAAAGAATATCCTTACAAAAAACATAAGTTCTTAAAAAGTTCAGCACCATCTTTCTTCTGCATCCCTCAACTGTGCGCCGTGAGCAAAGCTCGATGTCGCCTCTGGGCTTCTTGCGTAGCAAAGCTCGTGTCGGAAAAATCTTGAAAAAACCCAGGCACTTGTATAAGCAGCGGCCGGAAAGTCGTCGACGTAGACCAGAAGATATCGACGACCACGATCTCGAGAGACCGTCGTCCCGGAGAAATGAGTACCGAGAAGGGTCGGGAGATAATTCTAGCTCCGGTCAGGCGGAGAAGGGATACAATAGACTCACAAGGTCCCTGACAAAGCCTTACCTGTCCGAGCTTCATCTGGCGGAGGCGGAACTTGAGGACACCAATACGCTGCGACATCATCCTCTCCACTGAACATTGACTCCGTAGACAAACCTTTAACATGTCAGGCCTAATGCCCGACGATCGACTCCAAACTCCACTTTGTCGACACTGCTTTAGGAAAGAACACCGATTTAGGGTAGGCTGAAGGACCTTTATTCTTGCCGCCGACAATGCCCTTACACCGAAGTCGAAGAACTCGAAGACCCTACGAGGACCGGTCATCCCATCCAAGGTCCCCCTCCCTCTAGTCGCCGTAGCGGTCGGTGGAGGGCAAGGGAACCAAAGGTGGCGGTGCCGACAACCGAGGGCTGCATAGATCGGATCGCCTTGGTCGAGAGCCTACATGAAAAAGGTTCACTTATCTGTGGGAGATTGATCTGAATTCTGGACACACTTTAACAATTGTTTAATTTGTGACTATTATTTGATATTCTGCTATTGACACTTCATTGTTGGTTCACAGTGATGATAAATACTTTGTAGCAAAAATAGATTCCCTACATTTTAAAATGTACATCATATTTTAAGTGTCTAATCTAACCACAATTAATCTGATGATATGTGGGTTCTGCTGTAGAAAATCAATACCATCTATTCATTTGAATTTTATAATGTTTTGTTTTATAACTAATTACACAATGTTGCATAAAAAATCGTGTTCCAACTTGAGATTTATAGAGCTAAATATGCCCCATATTTTAGGTGGTTTTAGACTTTGCAGTGTGTCATGGTGCATGAGCCAAGCCTGTGCAAAAGAGGAAACGACACATGCATCTCACGTGTAGCCGGGAAAATTGTGTTAACAAAAGAACCTGATGGCATCTGCTCGGCTGAACCACCGACCCTCAACCGAAATCCACTCTTCTCTCTATTACATATTGCCCTCACATTTGACAAATCATTTTTAACGAAAAGGATGACAACATAGTTTTTTATTAATGAAGATTAAGGCGGAGGGAAACCGAACCAAGGAAGGAACGACACACAAACAACAATACACAGCGTGTTTGGTTGCTCGTGGTTTTTGGTCGCATTTAAAGATCATGGTTTCACGCACACGGCAATGCAACCTCTCGTGTTAAAAATGCCATTCGTTTGGTTTCATGTTTTCTTATTTTTCTAGGGTTTGAAAAGTCAAAGACCCGTTTCACGTATTCTAGATTTTCAGCAAATTGATATTATTGTCTCTGCTAGCCTTACCCCCTGGATGATAAGGTGGGCTTACCCAACATCAGCAAGACAGAAAACAAAGTTCAGAAAAGTGCAATTTAGAGAACTACTACTTATATTAACACTGATTCGACATAATCAGTCATGACATGTGTGCTGCAGCACGAGTTCACGAGCAACTGCCCGTGATGCAGCACTAATTTATCACATACGAAGGGATTATAATTGAATACCACCTCCTAAAATATACAAACCAAAGTTTAGGGGTCACCACAACCATAGTTTATCAGCCTAGCTACTCCAAAATACACATCACATCCATCATCATCAACACCGCTACTAGCACCTCCTCGAACAGCTCAGAGGTAGTGCTTGTTTAGGAAGGCCGTGAACCATCTCAACATGCGCTCAGGGGTCATAGCAAGATACATGGTCACTTGTCCATTGTGCTCCATCAGGTGGGTAAGAGCACGGTGTATCACCGTCACAAATACGGGCACAAAGGAAATGCAAGGACCGTAGATGATCTTCATGTGAGCATAGTTGTGAATGGGCTTGTTGATCAACTCGGTGTCCGATAACTGAGCCTCCATGAGAATCACAGTTAGTTCATGACATGTAGTTCATTTGTGAGCATTACAAAAACTAATGCAAGTGCAAATATATTATACCTTGATGTGCACATAGTAATCTTCATCATCCATCATGATAGCAGAGGTCTCCTCAACCCAGCGCACATTCTCAAGCGTCTTGATCCTCGGCACCCGAATCCAGCGCACTCTCTAGTGCCTCATGTGGTTGTACACCTGGTTCGGAGTGACTGTTCGGCCACAGAACTTGAAGACATCCTCTGCAATCAAGCGCATGTCCGCCTGTCTGAATCCCCGAACTACTGAACCCCCTTTCTCGATCAACTGGACGACCCGATTCAAGACGGAGGTGGACAGAGATGTTGGCCATGACATGGCCAACTTCTTCCTGGCCACCGCATCAGGCATCGACACATAACGCAAGGGCAGCACAGAGGTTGTAGACAGATCAGGGGACGCAACCTTCTCCTACGGCACCAGAGATAATGTGTTCAGTTCTAGGGGAAGAATTATACTTATAACACTAATCCTACCTACAGCACATGGCAATCCACACAGGACAGCATGAATCCTAACTACCAAAATGCTCAGGTCCAGATCTAGAACACCAACTCACACCTTAGAACTATGAGCTAGAACATGGAAACATATCTAAGCCGAGAGAGCTAGGGTTAGGTGTTTCTTACCAAGATCTCAATATCGCTTGACAAGGACGACATCTCGGACATACCCGAGGAGGAATACTTGCCGAAGATGAGCTAGACCCACCGGAGTAGGAGGCGCTGCTTACCTGCTCGTCTGTGAGAAAGAGGATTTGGAGGGAGAGCTAGAAATTGGGGGAAATGGTGGCAGAAATTTTGGAGCTGATGGAGGGCAGTGTAAATAGCCGTTGCGAATCGGCGAGCAGTAACCCCAATTTCCCGCGCCAGATTTTGCAAGCTCCCACTAGCCCTCTCTTGCACGAGCACGTGCCCCTTCTTCCCCGTGAGCGCGAGAAGAACTTGGCTCCATGGAAACGCCCGATTTGGGCGTTCCTCCTGGGCGAGGCTGAGGGGCTCTTTAAAACTCGTACGATGCAAAGATTCCTTTCACCGCACGGAATCAAACATCCTTATTTCTTTCCGCCCCATGCTGGAAATGGGGAAACGAGCAACCAAACACGCCCACTGGGTACGCGTTATAAGGGTCGCGATCCTAATGCGTCCCGCCTAGTGCCACGCGCAACGTTAGCAAGGAATTTGAACTAATGTAGCAATTATTTTGTAAGATTGGTTTTCCTAGTGTCATAAAAAGTTTTAAATTAGTCTAAGTGCACTAATTTGTTTAATTTCACCGTAATACATATTTTAAATGCACAAAAACCTAATAAAGTGAATTCATTACTTTATAAAGTGACACTTTACATTCACACATCATTTTGCATGTTTTATGTATTTCTTGTATGTTAACTGTGGAAAAACAAGGCACCTAAGGAGTGTCGCCGTCGGCGGCTCCCACTCGCGTCGGTTGGATCCTCATCGGTGAGTGGAGGTTCGTGTTTCCCTTGTCTAGAGGAGGACAGGGAGGCTGCTCTATCCGAGGAGGAGCATGTCGAAGTTCATGTCGCCGAGGCGGCGATAGCCGATGACGACAATTGGATGTCGGTGGTTCGCTGCAAGAACAAGACGGACAAGGAGATTCTAGACGGGTTTGGGTCTAGCGTGAGATCCCCTCGCCATCGTCGAAGTACTGGGAGAGGTCGTTGGCGAGCCCGGCGTCGAGGGGTAAGCTGTCATCTTCAGTGTGCGGGTTGTCGAAAGAACATGATCACCTTGGATCAAAGACAAGGGCTTCTTCTCTTTCACCGACAAGATCTGTGGGGGTAGTTCCACAGAATAGGCGGTGGAGGTGTCCACGCTACGGCTATCCTGACCATCGTGCATGGTAGGCTGGAAGTGATGTGGGGTGATCACGTCAATGCCCATACTTAATGGGACATGGGTTTTAGGGAAGAGCGGTGCGCAGGAGACTTCGTCGGCTAACAAGCAAACACATGGGGACACGAAGTTTACCTAGGTTCAGGCCTCCGGAGGGAAAATCCTACTCCTGCTTGTCTGTTCTTGATTGACTGATGAATCAAAGGTTTATAAGGTCGCCGAGATGGCAATGGTGCGCAGATTGGATCTGGTGGGTGTATGTGCAAGATATTGATTACCCTCCTCGTCGCTTCCTCTTGGCCTTTATATGGGTAGGTCAGGTCTCGGGAGATGTCCAAGTCGGTTACAAGTTTGAGGGTGAAACCCTAAAGTTTCCTCTCTAGTATTGTTGTTTAAAAGGATACAGATGCCGCCTAGAGGGGGGTGAATAGGCGGTTTAAAACTTTTACGAGATGGGCTTAACAAAGGCGGAATAAAACTAGCGTTTACTTTGTCAAGCACAAAACCTATATAAACTATGCTTCACCTATGTGCACCAACAACTTATGCTAAGTAAAACAAGCAACTATGTGATAGCTAGATATAATAATTCAAGCACGAAGGCTATCACAAAGTAAAGTGCATAAGTAAATAGCTCGGGTATAGAGATAACCGAGGCACATGGAGACGATGATTTATTACCGAGTTCCTCCCATAAAGAGAGTACGTCTCGTTGGAAAGGGGGTGGTATCAAACCACCTACGCCACAAAAGGCCTCCCTTATTCTCCGGTGAATCTCACCCCAACGGGATCGATCCACACTTCCACTATCGGTGCACTTGTCGGTGGCAACCGGAACCTCTCACAAGGTTGGGGCACTTCTCTACAACTTAATCGGAGGCTGCCAACAAACGCCACCAAGGCCACAACCTGCAACACCAACAAACCGTCTAGGGTTCCAAGAACCCAAGAGTAAAAATCTTCTCAACTTTCACTCACCAAATCCTCCGAGGAGAACTCAAACTGATGCACCAAATGCAATGGCAAGAACACAGAAAGTGCTCAAGTCCTTCTCTCCCAAATTCCACAAAATCTACAAAAGCGAGTGGGAGAATAAGAGAGGAAGAACACACGAGGAAATCCACAAAAGAAACCCCAAGATCTAGATCCCAATATGTTCCCCTCACATAGAGGAGAGATGGATTGGTGGAGTTGTAGATCTAGATCTCCCCTTTCAAATCACCCCAAAAGATTCAAGAAATATGGGAGGGATTGAGAGTATTTGCAAGCTCTTGAAGGTCAAAACAATGGAGGAGAGAGAGAATGCAAGCCACATGCCTAAGGAGGAATAGGGGGTCTAATTATACCCCTCCCCAATGAAATATGACCGTTTGGGACCTTCCAGGCCGGATAATCCGCCCCTCCCCCGGATATTTCGGGTTCCCCGCACCAAAAAAATGTCTAAGGACTTCGCGGCGAGACCCTCAGTATAGGGGCGGATTTTTGGGGCGGATAATCCGCCCCCCTGAAAACTGGCAGGAACAACAAAACTGAAACCATCATAACTTTTTCATTCGGACTCTGATTTTGATGATCTTGGGCTCGTTTCAAAGATAGTAACGATCTCTACAAGATCATGCAGGGAACCATCATAGTCCAGCAATGGAGGATATAACCAAATGATGAAAGGTTTAACCTATCTATAAAAGACAAACCGGTAAAACCTCCAATATCGAAAACACAATAGAGAATGCATAAGAAATCCATTTTCGATGGACTAGAGCTTGTCATAGAGATTGACACAATATCTAAATCCTCTCATGGATAAGAACCAAACAAGAACCAAGAAATATGATGCCAAGTATGAAAAGGTTTGAGCTCTCACCGAGGGATATGATCAAGTTACTCACTTGAGAGCCCCTCTTGATAGTACGGTTATCTATCCTATAAACCGGACTCTCCAACTAACACCACGAGACCAGTTAGAAAGAAACCCTATCAAAATCAAACCTTTGCCTTGTATATTCCACACCTTAGGATGGAGCACCTTTCTTGATTGCACTAGCTTGGTGAAGATGCTCCCCATACTCCACTATGGAAGAGCCTCTCTTTTAGGCATATCTTCACATATCCATGATCACCAAAAGGATGGCACGATACACTTGAGATCATCTTAAGAAACCTTGATCAACACTTGATCTTCTTCACTTTATTCTTATTCCAACCTTGAAGCCACCATATGGTTCAAGCATTGTCTATGGACAAATCCTACAAGTAAAAATCAATGCAAACATAAGTCCATAAAACATTGTCATTAATTACCAAAACCACACATGGGGGCACACATGTTCTTTCAATCTCCCCATTTTGGTAATTGATGACAATCCTTTGAGAGGGTTTATATAATCAACTTAACGAAAAAATGGTTGCGCCAACATCAAATACTACACAAGTATGTGATGTTGATGCATATAATATAGAGCAAGCTCCCCCACAATATATGCGTGTGTGATGAACCATTACCGTTGGTGGAGTTTCCTCTATATATTCAACACGCAAAGCAACAACAAAGATGCAAGAGCATGAGAGGCAAATGCTTAAGAACAAACTTCCCTTAAACCCTCCAAAACATCTCCCCCATTGGCATCGATTGCCAAAATGGGTGAATAGTTCTAGACGACCAATATAGTAATAATTCCTCCAAAGGTGTGTCTTCGCACATATACAATGATGAATACTTGGGAGGGAGTAGAACTATATCGAGGACCCGAAGATTGCCAAAGGAATAAAATAAAAGACGCAAGCAATCACGAGATCCGACAAACCAATTTGAAAACAACAAATGAGTCCAAATGGAAACTACAAGATATTATGATATGAGCAAAAGAGTGTTTTAAATAACAAATAGAGAAGCTCCCCAATATTTGTGCACAATTTTAAAATAAATGCATTGGAATACATAATGCACAAATATGGAATCCTTGTTCCCCCATAATAATGTAAAACACAACACATGAAAGATCAAATAAATGCTTAAATAAAATAGAGAAGCTCCCCAAGATTTGTGCATACTTTAAAATCGGCGTGTTTAAATACAAAAATGCACAAATATGGAATCCTCACTCCCCCATAAACATTTAAGGCACAATAAATGAGACAGAAGATAAATGAGCATTATTAAATGAATTAGATGAGCTCCCCAAAGATAATGCACCAATTATGATAATTGCATTTGGGAACAAGGTGCATAATCGTGGAATCCTCACTCATCCAAGTTCATTGAACAATACAAGGCATGAAATAAGAAATATGAGTGCCCAAAGATGCAAACAATAGGAACAAGCACCCATAGGCAATTAAATTTGGAAGCCACCAAAGAATCAAAAGGAATAGAAAGGTGGTCTCCAAGGATTAAAAACCAACTAACATTATCTTCACATATGTGTGTATGTTTCTAAATGGATAACATCACAAAGACATATGCCCATAACGAAACAAGCACACACAAGGAAGATATACAATAAATCACATAAAAGGACAAAACCAACTCCCAAAAAGAGTAAGGTTCCAACAAGTAAACCAAACTCTCCAAACTTTTCATGATGGCACAAAATACCAAAACGAATAGATCAAACTTCCAAGCACATAAAACCCGATATGGATCAAACAAGGAAGCATAAAAAGATTGTTCTAGATAATATAGGAGAGCTCACCCATAAGTAGTACATTATATAGAATTTTCTTTTGAATGCAAAATGCACACAAATGGGATCATCACTACTACCTACAATAAGTAAAACACAAGAGGACATCAATAAAATAAGAAGATCCAAAAGAAGCAAGGAAGGCTTGGGAGACAACACAAAACATTTTCTTAGCCAAAGATAGGATAAAATTAAACAAAGTCCAAAGTGAATGTGATTAATAAATTCTACCATAAATTGAGTCCTCATTGTCCAAGGACAAGAAATATTGGGAATAATTTTCCCAAGGTAGCTTGCATGGATATCCAAGATCATAGTCACAACAAGAAGCATATAACAAAATATAAGAATTAAGCATGATACTTCGAACAAGATTCTTGGTAGCTTCCAATAGTCACACAATCACTAGTGATTAGATTAAATTGAAGCAAATGGTTTCCATGATGATATAGAGATCTAAATATGAGGAAACACATACCAAGAAACACTCTCATATACAAGATCCAAAATATGATCAATAAATGCATTCAAGCAAATTGGAACTTGTAAGAGCAAATGCATCACATAGGCGCTAGATAATTATCCATATCAATTCTAAGTGACACAACCTCGAATATTCACATTTTTTAGGATTGTAATATGCACTAAGCATATGACTCCCCCATAATGTGATACTACCATAAAACCAACACGAGGCAACGGATCCAAATAGATATAATTAATGGACATTATAGAACTTAAATTTCTCATGTACACACATTTTTAGGATGGTGGAATGCCCGAGCATAACACTCCCCCAAAATGGGATAGTCCATTAATCTCTCACAAGAGCCAAATAAGATACCAAATATAACCAAGAAAGGCTCAACCATAAGAAACACACATACATGGTGTGCCACCTAATCATACACAAAAATATGCTTGATTCCTCAAGATAATTAAGTGGAAATCACAACATGTACAAGAGCATGGAAGATACAGAACCAACACATGCACAAGGGGGCGAGTAACTTTCAATGTAATGAGTTAAGCATATGTTACTGCAAGGAGGAACATTGGATATATAGTAGAGGCAATATAATCCACATGACTTGACTTGACAATTACACTAGATGAAGATCCCTCAATTCTTCATAATGTAACCAAGTCTCCAATGCCCTCCAACCAACACCTATTGATCAAGTTTTAGCTAGATGGTCCCCAACCAAGTTGGGTCCTAAGAAGTTAGTAACAATAGGCTTGGCCATCCAAATGGTTCTTTTCTTGACACCACATTGGGCACCAACAAATTTGGCAAACACATTGCCAACCTCATCCTTACAAAGAGAATAAGCATCATCAATAATAATAGGATTGGATGAGGAGATACCAATAGTGCATGAGGAAGAAATGTGCCCCTTCTCATGGCATATGTAGCAAGTTCTTATCTTGCCATCTTTCTTATTAGGTGAAGCCACAACTCGAGGAAGATCTCGAGTAGTCCTCTTAGGAAGAGGCCCGTCAATGACTTGAGGTGGGGTTTGAGGCCGCTTCCCTTGTTGCTTCACACTAAGAGGCTTTTTCTTCAATGGGAAAGATCTAACATGGTGCCCTTCTTACTTGCACTTGAAGCAAACAACGTTGGCCGGATTCTTGACTTGAACTTGGCCATTTTTCTTGTTTCCCTTATGCTTCAACTTGATAGTGGACTTGTTCTTGACATTGGAGTTGAATCCAAGCCCACTCTTGTCATTGGGGGATTTTTGCACACTCAAGATTTTGTCGAGTGCGGCCTTCCCTTGATGACCCTTTTTCAAGTCATTCTTCAAAGAAGTGACTTGATCCTTGAGCTCTTTGATTTCCTCTACATGGTTAGTTTCAAAAAAAGTACTAGAGGAAGTAGATGCTACATTGTTAGAGCAACAAGGCACAGAATGTAATTCATCACGAGATATGGCATGGTTGTGAGAGGATGAATTACAAGGACTAGCACATGGCAATATAACATTTGGAGTAGATATAGTGCTAATGTCCACATGAGGTCCACTAGATGTTACCTTTGACACGATGGCCTCATGATCTAACTTTAGCCTACCATGGGAGACTAGAAGATCCTCATGTGAGCTCGAGAGCTTAACATGACTTTCTTCTAATTTCCCATAGTTTCTAGTTAGCAACGCAAGTTGATCCTTTAGCTCAACATTCTCTTTCAAAATAGATGCTTCACAAGAAATAGAGTTAGTAGCACAAGCATCATCACTATTAGCAAGAGGTGAGGGAAACTTGGCAAGCTCTTTTGAGTATGAAGCTTTAAGTTGCTCATGAGACTCGGTGAGTTTGATGAGCTCCCTCTTAACGACCCGAGCGCCATTTTCGAGGTGCTTAAAATCCTCAAAATTTTTAGCATAAGCAATGTCAAGTTCATCATTTTTAATCTTGAAGGAGTTTGCCACCGCAAGTTCTCTATCATGGTATTCCTTTACTCTAGATAATTATAGAGTAAAAGTCTCCTCAAGAGATTCTTTGGTGGTTTGTTCTTCTTCAAGGAGTCCTTTAGTTGAGCAATTTCATTAGCATACTCACGCTCAAGCGCAAACTTTTCATCAATTATGTTTTCTTGCTCCTCAATTTGTGCTTCTAACTTATCAATATGTTCCTTGCTCTTAATAGCAAAGTCCAAGATTTTAACAAAGTTAGAGCATGCAATATTGTTCTTAACAACGGCACGATAAACAATCTCACCCTTTTCATATAAATCATCAATATCAAGCTCTTCTTCCACATTATCCACATCCTCCTCATCACAAGAGGTAATGGGTTCCAAAGTAGGAGTTACCTTTGAATCCCTAGCCATAAGGCATAGGTGGGTACCGGAAGAAGGTGAAGACGAGATTGCATCTGTGGCTTCATTCAAAACCTTGTCTTGGCCCATAGAATCTTGTGAAAAATCACATGTTGGTGAAGTGGTAGAAGATGAGAACTCATCTTGACCGGAAGTGGAAGCAACACAATCATCCTCAACAATATTGGACACAACATATTTATCTTGAAGTTTTGTCCATAACTCATGAGCGCTCCAAAAAGGAATGATTGAAGAGGTAATGTAACATCCCAAAAATCATGTTTCAAAAACTCATTCATATCATTCTTGCATCATTCATTCATATAGGGTTTTTCTCAAAATTATTTAGAGACAGAAGTTTGAGCTATGATTTTATGTGGGCAATTTATCTCAATTGGCCAACACCCTTTGGGAATTGGTTGTCTATGATCTTGTTTGCTTGCCTCCATGGTTGGAAAGGCTAGGAGTAGCATTTTAACCCAAGATTCAAAATTTAGAAATAGTTTCAAAACCCTATTTCAAATATTTGCAACTAGAGCAAATCTCTGTTTACTTTGAAACCCAAGCTTGACCAAGCCCTTGCTAGTAACCACATGGTCATCTGACTCGTTTTTAAACCCACAGAACCCTGCAAAAATCCCCAAAGCAGTTTGAATTCAAAAGGATTTGAATTCATATCAAATTCTATTCAGAAAATGGAATTATAAAAAGAAAAGGAATTCTCAAAAGAAAAGGGCCGAGCGGCCAGAATCTGGCCCAGCAGCGGATCAAGCCCAGCAAGCCCACCCGGGGATCTCCTTTTCCTTCTCACATGGCCTGCGCGTTAAGTCGGCGATGACCCACCTGCACTCCAAGCACTCGCCGACAAGCGGGCCTTCTCCACGTCATCGTCGTCTCCACCCGCACGACCGTTCATCCCCAAATCAACGCCGCTTCATGTTTAATTCGCGACGTCAATTCGATTTATTGGCCGAGTAATTCTCGCTCGTGACCAGGCTATAATAACCCCCTCTGCCCCCTCTCTCTTCTCCCTCAAACCCCGAACCCAGAGTGCCACCAGGCTGCGAGCATTACCCTCTGAAACCCCGCCGTCTCCGACAACTGCGCCGGCGAATTCCGGTGAGTCCAGAGCTCTCCGCCTCGATCTTGCAAACTGATTCAGTGAGCCTCTGCGCTTCTTTTAACACGTTTCGTTTGCTCTTGCATGGACCGTAGCTCCGGCAACATCGTCGACTAGTCGCCACCGACGTCTGCACGAACTCCGGCGAACTCTAGTGGTAAGACCGGACCGCCCCGCGCTTTCTAGTTCACGCACACGGCTCTGTCTCGACTCTGTGAATCTAACCGTGTCCTCGCTTTGCCTTGGGGTGATCCACGACGGCGTCACGACCACCCGACGCACCCGACGCCGCCACGAACTCCGGTGAGCAATCGCAGCCGTGCGGCGCCCTTGACCAACCGCGAGTACGACGAGCTTCGCCGTGACCTCCTGAGCCCGGTGAGCTAATCCTCCTTCTCCCTCGCCGTCTGCATCATCGGCAACGTCATCGACCGACAGTTCCGCCGCCGGTAGCCGCCGCTCCGCCGCCAGTTCTTGGCCAGAGAAATAGCAATAGATCTCAGATCGTGGCGCTAGGATAGATCCACTTAACCTCAAGCGATGCGCGATCTGAGCCGCCAGATTTCATTTAGATCCAGCGGTCTGTATCGCTCGATCCAGTGCGAAACGGTACGGGCGAATAAGAACATGACGCGTGGCTAGGTTAGATCTGAAAATAGAATTTAAAAACAGATTTTGATCCAGATTTCAAATGCCAATATCTTTTGAATGCCACGTTGGAATTTTGCAAACTTTATACCGTTGGATTCAGAAAAACAAGACCTTTCTGCCTATCCTTTTTGTTTAGCAAATAGTAACCATTAGTTTGGCTTAAATTGCAGAAACTTGTTTGAGGCCTTTTTGAGAATAGTTTTAGTTTAATAACTTGTTTTAGGGTTAATTAAGTTTGTTTTGGTTACTTTGTGACTTGTTTAGTTTCTGTAAACTTGCACTTGATTGGTAGAATTTTCGAAAATCACCACTTAGTATTTTCATGCATGCATGCATTCATAATATTTTTGTTTGTATATATTTGTGTGTAATTGTGTGCTATAACTTTGTGTGTAGATTTTGCTAGTGATTGTGATTGTGACGAGTGCTACTCTCCACACTACCAAGGCAAGTGATATCTTCATGAATATTCCATACCTATATTTTATACTTGCATTAGATATATTTTGTTAGGACTTGCATGCTACTTTTGTCAATTGATGATGGGAAATCCTATTTAGAATAGAATGCTAGAATTGCTAGGAAAATTCCCTAAGGATAAGTTGCCATGCCATGCTTAGCCTAGCTACTAGAAAACAAGGGTGGTTTATATATTCACACTATGGAAAAATATTCTAAGTCTAAGGACTTGTTTTTATTTAACAAAACAACTAAGTTAATGAATCACCAGTGTGGAATGGAAAGAATGGGATATGTTGAGTGGTTACACAAGGCCAGGTAGTCTGTGAACCTTGTGTATCTCACTTGTGGATGGCCACCCAGGAACAAAGAGATTTGAGTTGTCAAATGTTGAGAAGCTTCAAGTGCAACCACTTGGTAATATGGGCTCTGCCATGATCTTAGGATGCTGGAACTTAGTCTCTTGGACAGTGGGTGGTAGATGGGTTGATAGGTTGGAGCGCGTCCATTTGACTAAGGAAAGGCTACTGAAGGATCATGTCTTGGGAAACCAAGGCTTGTGGGGAAAGTGCACCACCTCTGCAGAGTGTAAAACCTAAGTACTTAGCCATGTCCCTGGTAAAGGACAATTTGAGCATCAAAACATGGAAACTTCAAGAATCTCATCACTCCAATTTCTAAATAAAACTTGTGGGTGAACAAGGGTTAAAAGGATCTTCAGTCATTGATTGGTAGATGCCCTGAGTGGATCTGGAGTCTTTGATTGATAGATGCCTTGGGTGTTTTTGCCAAACAAAACTTAGTATTTTCAAAAGTTAGGGAAAAATCTATTTTGAGCAATGCTAGCCTAAGCTCCACCAGCCAAATGCATATAGTATTATAGTCCACTTAAAATATACTAAGGTATCACTTGCCAATACTATTCCAAAGTATTGACCCTCTGTGGCTGTAACTTATGATGTTGCAGGTTACTCTGATGATGAATAGGAGTCATGAGTCTACACTCAACATGCTTGCCTATGGCACATGAAGATGAAGACTTATGTTTATTTACATATTCCATAAACTCTTGTATTAGGCCTTTGGCCATGAGTTGTAAAAGACTATGTTTTATCTCTGGAATGACTGTAATAAACAACCTTTGTATCTCGTACTTCATCTTAAACTGTGGATGCTAGCATTGATCCAGGGACTAGCATTGCAATCACAGGGATCTTTTCCTTTAATAAGGAGGGATCTTACAGATGGTATCAGAGCACTGTGTTGCCTGTAGGATTATGACCCTAGGATTGGAAACCACTAAGGAAAATTTTAACTTCTTCTACACTTGTCTATTCTTCTCGTAAACTTTTCTAATCTTCTCATTCTCATCTCTATTTGTAGATGAACTCCGTCAACAAAGCCGTGAAGAAAGGACCACTCATGACCATGACCTTGGAGTGTGAGACTGAGTTTCCCAAGATTCTCAAGGACCTCATGGAAACCATGGGAGTACATGGTGCAGCAGTGTACAAGGGCTTTCCAGTGATGGAGGATGGAGTGGAGTATTGGTGGGTGCAACTTCACTTGTACAAGAATAAGGAAGACAACCACAAAGAAAAAGGCTTCTGCATGTACACCAACACTTTTATGCACACCACATTCTTTGAGTCAGCAAAAGAAGCAGCTTGGAAGACTATCAAGGAACTAAGTGCTAGAGTCAAGTGCAAGATGCTCAACCTCCAAAAAGACTTAGAGAAAGAGAAGGAGCATACCCAAGAGTTGGAAATCACCAACCAATCCTTAAGAGGAGATATTATAGACTTAGTGATAGAAGCATGTGAACAAGATAGGGTGATTGCCACTAGGAACATTGTGTTAGCCACCAGATCCAATGAGATAGGATTGTAAGCGCGCCGTTAGTTGGACCACCACCTATCACCTTATTTTCCAAAATGATACCTTAAATAAGTTTGAACCTTGGATGATGTAATGGATTCTTGTATGCATGACTTGTATGATTTTTGTGTGTCCCAAGAATGTGTTTGAATGTTTGTCTTGTTTATCTTAAATTGTGTTGTTCTAACTTTTTCAATCTTATAAATAGATGCCTATTGCCATCAGCACTGTTGAGGAGTTCCAGTTACCTGCTTTTGGTCCTCGTATCGTAGAGCTTACTACTTTACTCGATCTCCCTCTTCCTATCATTACGGCACCCACTCACCAAGTTTGAGAGGAAGGACCTTTGGGGCTTCAAGGTGAACCAGCCAGACGCCAGACCGAGCCTACTACGGAGGCCATCGTCTTCAAGCTTATGCACGATGATGGGAGAGAGGCATGGAGGTTGTCATGCAGGATCCGATAGACGATCATAGGACGTCACTCCCGACAGGTTAGAGGCACTCACTTCCACGCCTTCGGAAGGCATGATGATGACGGAGAATCCATTGACTTTGAGGACGACTCGAGGGTCACAGCAGAGCCGATACGCCTGTACCTCCAGGACTTAGAGACTCTTATTAGGCACGTGGATACCGATAGGACCAACGTCATGCTTAGTAATGACGAGCTCGGTGCAACAGCGAGAAGGACAAGCTCTTCAAGCAGGACGAGATAGTCTAGGAGATGGAGGCGAAGTTCGAGACCCAAGACCGTAAGTTCAAGAGTCAAGAGAAGCGTGTCCAGGATAGGAACAAGAGGATTCGTGATATGACCGAGGAACTGCAGTCCAAGGACTTCGAGTTAGAGCAGCAGCAGACAGTGATTGAGAGGCTTCGTTCCCAGAAGAGGGCTCTCAAGGCCAAGATCGACTCTTTGACCACTACCATCGAGGAGAACAAGACCGCAATGGAGAACGCAGGTCTTACCTTTGTCGAGGAGGAGATTGATGCCGACGAGTAGATTTGACTACTCAGTTATCTTTATTTACCGCACTTGTTATTTGTGAACTTATTGTTGGACCATCCGACATGTGGATGGCTTGCCACTTGTGTGTTTGTACTTTGAGACTTTTTGTTATCTTGTTGTTTAGCTTTATCCTTGTGTTGCATGCTATATGTCTGCTTGTGTGATGTATTGTGCATAAATCATGTAAGGGTATCTCATTCTTATCTCTATATGAATAAACCACAGATGCCTCCCCGTCGCGCAAACACCAACCCCAACCCCAACATTACCTCGGAAATGCAACAAATGATGAATGCGCAAACACAGCTTATGCAAATGATGACGACGTTCATCCGTAACCGCAACAACAACCCCAATAACAATAACAATAATAACAACAATAACCCGCCAGGTTTTGATATGCTCACCAGATTTCTGCGTCTGAGGCCAGCTAAGTTTTCGGGAACGACTGATCCCATGGTGGCCAATGATTGGCTATGTTCTGTGAACAAAGACTTAGTGACCGTGGGATGCACAGATGCTGAAAAGGTCAGGTTCGCAGCACATCTGTTGGAAGGACCAGCCAGATGGTGGGACAACTTCCAGTTACCACGCCTATTGATGAGGTGACTTGGGCTATCTTTGAAGATGGATTTCAGACTACTCATATCTCACCGTATGATGAGCCTGAAAAGAAGGAATTTCACAACTCAAGCGACCACCACAAATATGGGCTGAATATATTGAAGAGTTCAACAATGCGCTTATGCACCGGATGAGGTGACATCGATGCCAAAAGGAAGGAAAAGTTTCGAAGGCTTGAATGACGAACTGAATCTGCATTGTCTGTGGCATATGTTCCAACTTATCGACATTTGTGTGACAAGGCTTTTATTTTGGATAATAAAATGAAGCAAGTCGATAGTAGAAAGAGTAAACACTCAGACAAGCATAGCTCGATCAGATCATAAAAGATCTCACTATGATGAAATTGTCACCTAAGGATCCAACAAGCAAGCGAAGTTAAACAAGCACCACAACCACAACCCTCATGACAACAACCATCATCGCAGTCATGACAATGATAAGTACAAGAACCACAAGAGTGGATATAAGAGCCACCATAGTGGAAGTGGAAGTGGAAGTGGAAGTCAACCTAAGAAGGACAACAGTCAAGTTGAATGCTTCAAATGCAAGAAGTGGGACATTATGCTAATGAGTGTCCCGAGAAGAAAGTTGAAGGACCTATCAAGCCCAATCCTTTTCGAGAAGGACAGGTTAACCACATTAATGTGGAGGAGGTCTATGAAGAACCCGATGCGTTGCTGGTAAGTTCAGACTCAATTCCATCTCAAAGCATTTGTACTCTTTGACACTGGTGCATCTCATTCATTCATATCAAAAGCATTTGTTGATATAAATGGGTTTGCATCAAAACATTGGGTGTCCGATAAAAGTTAGCTCTCCCGGGAGGGGATATGATAGTGAGTCTTGGATGCAGGATCTAGTCATAGAGATCGAAAACATAAGTTTCGAGAAACCTAATAATCCTAAATTCCCAAGGATTGGATGTAATTTTGGGAATGGATTGGATGGCTAAGTATGAGGGAGTACTAGATTGTGCAAATCGCACAATTTCACTCACAACCCTCAAGGTAAGAGGATAACATTTAAGTCCAATTTTAAATCTAAAGGAAGCAAGCTAAATTCTCTTAAGGGGTTAGCATGGACAAGCAGTTAATTGTGTGTGAATATCCGGATGTGTTTCCGGAAGAATTACCAGAATGCCACCAGATAGAGATGTGGAGTTTATAATAGATTTGTTACCAGTTCGGACCAAGAGCAAAGAGGCCTTATAAAATGTCATTGACGAACTTAAGGAACTCAAGAAACAACTTGGAGAACAATTGCGAGAAAGGATTCATCCAGCCAAGTTCTTCATCTTGGGAGCTCCAGCTTTGTTCAGAGAAAAGAGAGACAGAACTCAAAGGTTATGCATAGATTACCGTTCTCTCAACGAGGTAACCATCAATAACAAGTATCCTTTGCCAAGAATAAATGACTTGTTTGATCAGCTAGAAGGAGCATGTGTTCTCAAAGATTGATCTTGGTCGCTATTTTCAACTCAAGATAAGAGAGCAAGACATACCTAAAACAGCATTCACCACAAGGTATGGATTGTATGAGTACACCGTGATGCCTTTTGGTTTAACCAACGCCCAAGATACTTCATGAATATGATGAACAAAGTGTTCATGGAATTTCTCGACAAGTTCGTTGTCGCTTTCATCGATGACATCTTAGTCTACTCCAAGAGCAAGGAAGAGCATGAAAGACATCTACGCTTGATACTTGAGAAACTAAGGAACATAAGCTTTATGCCAAATTCAGCAAGTGTGAGTTTTGGTTAGAGGAAGTTGGATTTCTTGGTCATGTTATGACAAAGGATGGTGTAGCGATTGATCCTGCTAAAGTTTCTTTGTGACGAATGGGAATCTCCTAAGAATGTAAAAGAGGTTCGTAGTTTCCTTGGTTTAGCAGGTTACTACTGAAGATTCATTGAAAATTTTTCTAAGGTTGCTAAACCAATGACAGAATTGTTAAAGAAAGATAAGAAATTTGCTTGGTCAAGGATGTGAACTCAGCTTTCAAGAATTAAAGAAGAGACTTGTGTCAAGACCAAGATCTTTACCAGATTTGGAAAAGAATTTCCAAGTGTATTGTGATGCTTCAGATCGTGGATTAGGAGCCGTACTTATGCAAGGCGAAAAGTTGTGGCTTATGCCTCGAGACAACTCAAAACTCATGAAGTGAATTATCCTACTCATGATTTAGAGTTAGTCATTGTTGTCCATGCACTCAAAACATGGAGACACTACCTTTTGGGAAAACGTTGTGAAGTGTTCACCACCATAAGAGCTTGAAGTATATCTTCACCCGTAGGAGATCAATATGAGACAAAGGAGATGGTTAGAACTTATCAAGGATTACGACTTGAGTTTGCAATACCACCCGGTAAAGCAAATGTAGTAGCAGATGCTCTAAGTCGTAAGCGTTTGTAAATGGCCTTACCAAAGGTGAATTGCCGATGACTTGTGTAAGCAATTCAAGGAACTCAAAGTTGGAGATTGTGCCGAAGGACATCTCATGTCTTTGGATGTTCAACCCACTGTTGGATAAGATTAAAGAAGCCCAAAAGACGGATAAAGAGATCAAGAGATCAAGGAAAGGATTAGCCAAGGAAAGCTAAAAGTTTCCATATGGACGAACAAGGCACTTTATGGCACGAGAAACGATTTGTGTTCCACAAGATCCGAAATGCGAAACTGATTACAAGAAGCCCATAACTCTCCGTATTCTATTCACCCGGAAACACCAAAATGTACATGGATATGAAAGAAAGATTTTGGTGGAACAATCTTAAAAGGACATCGCCAACACATTGCCTTGTGTGACGTGTAGTAGAGTGAAAGCGAGCATCGTAAACCAGGTTTGCTTCAACCAATGCCTATTCCTGAATGGAAGTGGGAAAATATTGGTATGGATTTCATTACCGGATTACCAAGGACCAGGTCAGGTATGATTCCATATGGTAGTAGATCGCCTAACTAAAGTGGCTCATTTTATACCCAGTAAAGACAACTTATACCAGTGCCAAGTTAGCCAAAATCTACATGAGCAGAATTGTATGCCTTCACGGAGTACCTAAGAGTATTGTGTCCGATAGAGGAACTCAGTTCACTTCTCACTTTTGGAGACAAATTTCATGAATCTTTAGGAACGAGATTGGAATTCAGATCGCTTTTCATCCTCAAACCGATGGACAAACAGAAAGGACTAATCAAATTCTTGAAGACATGTTGAGGGCATGTGCCCTAGACTATGGAGCAAGTTGGGATGAAAGTCCGCTTATGCGAGTTCTCTTACAACAACAATCACCAATCTAGTATTGGGATGGCACCATTCGAGTTTCTACTAAGGAAGTGTACCACCCCATTGCTATGGAATGGTGGGAGAAAGAAGTTTGTTTGGACCAGATCTTATCAAAGACGCCAAGAAAAGGTCAAATTGGTTAGAGACAGATTGAAGATAGCAGTCTCGATGAAAAAGCTACGCAGATGCTAAGCGAGAGAAGTCACTTACGAAGTTGGGGATAGAGCTTATCTTAGAGTATCACTTCGTGGAGTAAAAAGATTTGGAGTCAAAGGAAAGTTAGCACCAAGATATGTGGGACCATTCAACATTCTAAGTCGCAAGGAGAAGTCAGATATGAAATCGAATCAAAGATCTTTATTAGCAATCCATAATGTTTTTCATGTGAGCCAGCTCAAGAAATGTCACCGAAATGGAAGAAACATCTTTGAAGGATACCATATCTTTGGAAGAAGTTCAACTAGAAAGTGATCTCACCTATGAAGAAAAGCCTCAAGATTCTTGAGACCACGTAAAGAGTCACAAGGACAAAACCATCAAGTTTTGCAAAGTACAATGGAACCATCATTCAAGAAGAAGCAACATGGGAAAGAGAAGACGATCTTCGGAAAGACCACCCTCACCTATTTGCTAGCCAATCCGAATCTCGAGGGCAAGATTCATTTTAAGGGGGTTAGATTTGTAACATCCCAAAAATCATGTTTCAAAAACTCATTCATATCATTCTTGCATCATTCATTCATATAGGGTTTTTCTCAAAATCATTTAGAGACAGAAGTTTGAGCTATGATTTTATGTGGGCAATTTATCTCAATTGGCCAACACCCTTTGGGAATTGGTTGTCTATGATCTTGTTTGCTTGCCTCCATGGTTGGAAAGGCTAGGAGTAGCATTTTAACCCAAGATTCAAAATTTAGAAATAGTTTCAAAACCCTATTTCAAATATTTGCAACTAGAGCAAATCTCTGTTTACTTTGAAACCCAAGCTTGACCAAGCCTTTGCTAGTAACCACATGGTCATCTGACTCGTTTTTAAACCCACAGAACCCTGCAAAAATCCCCAAAGCAGTTTGAATTCAAAAGGATTTGAATTCATATCAAATTCTATTCAGAAAATGGAATTAGAAAAAGAAAAGGAATTCTCAAAAGAAAAGGGCCGGAGCCGAAGCCGAATGATCAAGCCCAGCAAGCCCACCCGGGATCTCCTTTTCCTTCTCACACGCTTGAAAACGTTAAGTCACGATGACAGACCCACCTGCACTCCAAGACTCGCTGACAAGCGGGCCTTCTCCACGTCACCGTCGTCTCCACCCGCACGACCCGTTCATCCCCAAATCAACGCGGGCGTTTCTGTGTTTAATTCGCGACGTCAATTCGATTTATTGGCCGAGTAATTCTCGCTCGTGACCAGGCTATAAGAACCCCCTCTTCCCCCTCTCTCTTCTCCCTCAAACCCCGAACCCAGAGCGCCACCAGGCTGCGAGCATTACCCTCTGAAACCCCGCCGTCTCCGACAACTGCGCCGACGAATTCCGGTGAGTCCAGAGCTCCCCTCTGCCTCTCGATCTTGCAAACTGATTCAGTGAGCCTCTGTGCTTCTTTTAACACGTTTCGTTTGCACTTGCATGGACCGTAGCTCCGGCAACATCGTCGACTAGTCGCCACCGACGCCCGCATTTAACTCCGCGAACTCTAGTGGTAAGACCAGACCGCCCGCTTAGTTCACGACACGGCTCTGTCTCGACTCGTGAATCTAACCGTGTCCTCGCTTTGCCTTGGGGTGATCCACACGACGCCCACGACGACCACCCGACGCACCCGACGCCGCCATTTAACTCCGGTGAGCAATCGCAGCTGCGTTCGAGCGCCTGACCAACCGCAAGTACGACGAGCTTCGCCGTGACCTCCTGAGCCCGGTGAGCTACTCCTCTTTCTCCCTCTCCGTATGCATCATCGGCAACGTCATCGACCGACAGTTCCGCCGCCGGTAGCCGCCGCTCCGCCGCCAGTTCTTGGCCAGAGAAATAGCAGCCGTTAGATCTGTATCGTAGCGCTAGGATAGATCCACTTAACCCCGAAGCGGTACGCGATCTGAGCCGCCAGATTTCATTTAGATCCAGCGGTTCCAGACGCTCGATCCGCATTTAACCGATGCACGCGAATAAGAACATGACGCTGGCTAGGTTAGATCTGAAAATAGAATTTAAAAACAGATTTTGATCCAGATTTCAAATGCCAATATCTTTTGAATGCCACGTTGGAATTTTGCAAACTTTATACCGTTGGATTCAGAAAAACAAGACCTTTCTGCCTATCCTTTTTGTTTAGCAAATAGTAACCATTAGTTTGGCTTAAATTGCAGAAACTTGTTTGAGGCCTTTTTGAGAATAGTTTTAGTTTAATAACTTGTTTTAGGGTTAATTAAGTTTGTTTTGGTTACTTTGTGACTTGTTTAGTTTCTGTAAACTTGCACTTGATTGGTAGAATTTTCAAAAATCACCACTTAGTATTTTCATGCATGCATGCATTCATAATATTTTTGTTTGTATATATTTGTGTGTAATTGTGTGCTATAACTTTGTGTGTAGATTTTGCTAGTGATTGTGATTGTGACGAGTGCTACTCTCCACACTACCAAGGCAAGTGATATCTTCATGAATATTCCATACCTATATTTTATACTTGCATTAGATATATTTTGTTAGGACTTGCATGCTACTTTTGTCAATTGATGATGGGAAATCCTATTTAGAATAGAATGCTAGAATTGCTAGGAAAATTCCCTAAGGATAAGTTGCCATGCCATGCTTAGCCTAGCTACTAGAAAACAAGGGTGGTTTATATATTCACACTATGGAAAAATATTCTAAGTCTAAGGACTTGTTTTTATTTAACAAAACAACTAAGTTAATGAATCACCTGGGTGGAATGGAAAGAATGGGATATGTTGAGTGGTTACACAAGGCCAGGGGTACTGGTGAACCTTGTGTATCTCACTTGTGGATGGCCACCCAGGAACAAAGAGATTTGAGTTGTCAAATGTTGAGAAGCTTCAAGTGCAACCACTTGGTAATATGGGCTCTGCCATGATCTTAGGATGCTGGAACTTAGTCTCTTGGACAAGGTGGTAGATGGGTTGATAGGTTGGAGCGTCCATTTGACTAAGGAAAGGCTACTGAAGGATCATGTCTTGGGAAACCAAGGCTTGTGGGGAAAGTGCACCACCTGCAGAGTGTAAAACCTAAGTACTTAGCCATGTCCCCTGGTAAAGGACAATTTGAGCATCAAAACATGGAAACTTCAAGAATCTCATCACTCCAATTTCTAAATAAAACTTGTGGGTGAACAAGGGTTAAAAGGATCTTCAGTCATTGATTGGTAGATGCCCTGAGTGGATCTGGAGTCTTTGATTGATAGATGCCTTGGGTGTTTTTGCCAAACAAAACTTAGTATTTTCAAAAGTTAGGGAAAAATCTATTTTGAGCAATGCTAGCCTAAGCTCCACCAGCCAAATGCATATAGTATTATAGTCCACTTAAAATATACTAAGGTATCACTTGCCAATACTATTCCAAAGTATTGACCTCCATGGCTGTAACTTATGATGTTGCAGGTTACTCTGATGATGAATAGGAGTCATGAGTCTACACTCAACATGCTTGCCTATGGCACATGAAGATGAAGACTTATGTTTATTTACATATTCCATAAACTCTTGTATTAGGCCTTTGGCCATGAGTTGTAAAAGACTATGTTTTATCTCTGGAATGACTGTAATAAACGACCTTTGTATCTGTGTACTTCATCTTAAACTGTGGATGCTAGCATTGATCCAGGGACTAGCATTGCAATCACAGGGATCTTTTCCTTTAATAAGGAGGGATCTTACAGGTAACTACATAGCTCAAAGCATTAACAAGAACATTAGAAGCTTGAGCATCGAGATATAAGTTTTTCTCATCCTCACAAGATAGATTTTTGAAATCCATAGGAGGAGAAAAACCTATATCTACAATACGCTCCAAATTTGGGTCCATGTCCCGAAAATGAATAAGCATACGAGTTTTCCATATATCATAATTTGTGCCATCGAATAAGAACATGTCATTGTGCACTAATTCCCTAGCCGACATCTTTACTCTCAAGGCGGTGAAGCCTAAAATGAGAGACCGGGCTCTGATACCAATTGAAAAGGATACAGATGCCGCCTAGAGGGGGGGGGGGGGTGAATAGGCGGTTTAAAACTTTTACGAGATGGGCTTAACAAAGGCGGAATAAAACTAGCGTTTACTTTGTCAAGCACAAAACCTATATAAACTATGGTTCACCTATGTGCACCAACAACTTATGCTAAGCAAAACAAGCAACTATGTGATAGCTAGATATAATAATTCAAGCACGAAGGCTATCACAAAGTAAAGTGCATAAGTAAATAGCTCGGGTATAGAGATAACCGAGGCACACGGAGACGATGATTTATTACCGAGTTCCTCCCATAAAGAGAGTACGTCTTGTTGGAGAGGGGGTGGTATCAAACCACCTACGCCACAAAAGGCCTCCCTTATTCTCCGGTGAATCTCACCCCAACGGGATCGATCCACACTTCCACTATCGGTGCACTTGTCGGTGGCAACCGGAACCTCTCACAAGGTTGGGGCACTTCTCCACAACTTAATCGGAGGCTCACAACAAACGCCACCAAGGCCACAACCTGCAACACCAACAAACCGTCTAGGGTTCCAAGAACCCAAGAGTAAAAAGCTTCTCAACTTTCACTCACCAAATCCTCCGAGGAGAACTCAAACCGATGCACCAAACGCAATGGCAAGAACACAGAAAGTGCTCAAGTCCTTCTCTCCCAAATTCCACAAAAGCTACAAAAGCTAGTGGGAGAATAAGAGAGGAAGAACACATGAGGAAATCCACAAAAGAAACCCCAAGATCTAGATCCCAATATGTTCCCCTCACATAGATGAGAGATGGATTGGTGGAGTTGTAGATCTAGATCTCCCCTTTCAAATCCCCCCAAAAGATTCAAGAAATATGGGAGGGATTGAGAGTATTTTCAAGCTCTTGAAGGTCAAAACAATGGAGGAGAGAGAATGCAAGCCACAGGCCTAAGGAGGAAGAGGGGGTCTAATTATACCCCTCCCCAACGAAATATGACCGTTTGGGACCTTCCAGGCCGGATAATCCGCCCCTCCCTCGGATATTCCGGGTTCCCCGCACCAAAAAAATGGCTAAGGACTTCGCGGCGCGACCCTCAGTATAGGGGCGGATTTTTGGGGCGGATAATCCGCCCCTGAAATCGCGGGAACAAAAGAAACTGAAACCATCATAACTTTTTCATTCGGACTCCGATTTTGATGATCTTGGGCTTGTTTCGAAGATAGTAGCGATCTCTACAAGATCATGCAGGGAACCATCATAGTCCAGCAATGGAGGATAGAACCAAATGATCAAAGGTTTAACCTATCTATAAAAGACAAACCGGTAAAACCTCCAATATCGAAAACACAATAGAGAATGCATAAGAAATCCGTTTTCGATGGACTTAAGCTTGTCATAGAGATTGACACAATATCTAAATACTCTCATGGATAAGAACAAAACAAGAATCAAGAAATATGATGCCAAGTATGCAAAGGTTTGAGCTCTCACCGAGGGATATGATCAAGTTACTCACTTGAGAGCCCCTCTTGATAGTACGGTTATCTATCCTATAAACCGGACTCTCCAACTAACACCACGAGACCAGTTAGAAAGAAACCCTATCAAAATCAAACCTTTGCCTTGTATATTCCACACCTTAGGATGGAGCACCTTTCTTGATTGCACTAGCTTGGTGAAGATGCTCCCCATACTCCACTATGGAAGAGCCTCTCTTTTAGTCATATATTCACATATCCATGATCACCATAAGGATGGCACGATACACTTGAGATCATCTTAAGAAACCTTGATCAACACTTGATCTTCTTCACTTTATTCTTATTCCAACCTTGAAGCCACCATATGGTTCAAGCATTGTCTATGGACAAATCCTACAAGTAAAACTCAATGCAAACATAAGTCCATAAAACATTGTCATTAATTACCAAAACCACACGTGGGGGCACACATGTTCTTTCAGTTGTATCCGTCGAGGAGTCGAGTCTTTCATGGACTTGGCCTCACCCGAATTGTCATGGTCTTCACCATTAGCAGCGGATTGTTACGTGGGCCTCCCGCTATGCCGGACCAGATAGGCCAATAGTATGTGCTTGTAAGGCATACCTATGTCAGTAGCCCCTGAATGTCCATTCTAATCGTAGATTCGGACAGAGACTTAAAAATCTTTTTTCCACCAGAGGTGCGTAATTATGACCAGAATGTTTATTGGGTTGATTTGATTGATTCCTAGGGATTGCAATGTATGTGCCTAGTTCATACGATGTATTGGGACCAGCTAATTGCTCTCGGGCAAAAACAATGCCACCTACTTAAAATCAAGTCCTCGGACTCGAATTCATAAATTGCTGGCGTAATTCGACTCATATCGCGAAGGCCTGATTGAGTCAAACTCCAGTTTCATTTTTCTAGACGTAGTCGACACAGTGGACCAAGAAGTAACTTTTCATTTTTTTCATAGAATGTGTGACCAGCGCTCCCTATGAAAGTAGCCCCTGAGTGTCTGTTCGAGTCGTAGACTTGAGCAGGGACTTATAGTCGTCGATTTCTTGAAGTCAACAATCCAAAATTGCTCCGAATGAACCTTGCGAATGTCGTTGGAGCCCACACTTTATCGAATGCGCGACTAGTGCTTCCTATGTGAGTAGCCCCCGAGTCCTTAGTCGAACCATTGATTCGAGTGAAGATTTGGATCATACCACTAAAAAATAATTGATATGCGTGTCTAGCACTCCAATTTGGAGTAGCCCTTGAGTGTCTGGCCGAATTATAAATTCGGGAAGAAACTCGAGTCTTGTACCTGATTCTTGCAGTTGATGATCTTGTAAGCTGGCATTGGACTTAGAAGTACATCGGTTGCACGACTAGTGCTCCTGTTAGGAGGAGCCCCCGAGTGTTTGATCGAATCGTAGACTCGAGCAAAGACTCAGTTCTTGTATCTCGCTCGATGGCATGCATCCAAGGAAGTGACCAACTTAGATTATTGCTTGTAATGCCAATCGAGCGTTTCACCCAATCATTTGATGGATGCGAAGAGTATGAATTGGTAGTGACATTAGGGGTGACATACAACGAGCTCAACCGTTAGCCTGAGCCACTAATGGGACGTGGCGGTGTGGGCCCCGGTATAAGGCTGACCGAATTTAACCACACAGCGCATAGAAAATGGGGTTTTAACTGTGCCTCCTTGATTTGCGCGCATGGTAGAGAAAGTACGGCCACAGTTTGATTCTCTCCTGCCATGTGCCTTGCTGGATGTACACCACGTGCTTCTAAGTATAATCTTGCGGCTAGGATTGATCTGCTAGGAGTATAAGTAAAAGGGGAAACATAGCAAATTCCCCTTGTTCGTCCTTGCAATCTCCATATTTGCTGAGGAAGTCTGGAGTGGTGGGCTCCAGCATCGTTGCCGTCCCAAGAAGAAAGTTGTTGTAGTGAGGGTCACCAACAATGGTTGGCGGCACTCAATGATGAAGTCTTTAGAGTTGCACCAACTGCGCTTGTCCGGCCTAGTTCCTTCCGCAGAAGAAGAATGTGTGCTTCCAGGAGGTGAGGCAATCCCTAACCCTCCCTCTAGGTTTCGAGTTATGTTCATTACATTTGTTCTTCGTGGGTTGTCTCTCCTAGCCCATGACTTTCTATGCGGCTTGCTTTTACTCTGTGGTGTTCAGTTACATCAGATGACACCGAATTCAATCCTCCACCATGCCTGCTTTATTACACTCTGCGAGTGTTGGCTTGGAATCGAGCTGCACTTTGGCCTTTTTAAGAAATTGTAAGGGATGAAGAGGCAGTTAGGGTCCAGACGGGTAGTGTATGAGGTTGGCGGATGTGGCATCCCCGTTCTCCTGAAACAACAATACTTATCCTTCAAGATCGTCGAATCTGCACAAGGATGGAGGGACTAGTGGTTCTACATCCAAGACCAGAAGGCAACAGGACATAAATATGGCATGGACCCTTTTGACAGGACTGATGAGAGGAAGAAAAACCGATCCTGGAGGAACAAGGTGTCGACGGGTGAAGAAGCTGAGGTCAAAGCCTTATATGCTCGAGTGATGCAGTTACAAGTTGTTCCTAACTGAGCGATTGATGGCATAGACATCATCCGGACCTTCTTGAAGCATCGGATTCAACCACTACAATCCAGGGCACATCTGATGTTTATGTATTATGTCCCCTCGCATCCAACATGCACTTTGGAAGAAAATTTGTCATCCATAGAGTTGGAAAAGAAGATAAAATCTTTGACCAGCCTCACTGGTGATGATAACCTTCTGAAGGATACGTCGATTGTTCCCTACAGCTCGACAAAGCAGGTGCCTAAGGTAACATCTTAACATGTTTAGTTGCATTCTGTTTGCAGCCATGTGATAGCTTGTTTCTGACTTTGTCTTGATTGTAGAATCAAAAGTTGAAGGGTATGGTGTCGCCCCTTCTTGAGATATATGAAGTGGTTGAAGGTGCTGAGATCAATCAATTGGAATCTACCGTGCCAGTCGCCTACTCAGAAGAAGTCGTCGAATCAAGCGATGGTACCACTCGAAAGAGGATCCACTAAGTGAAGATTTTGATGGATCAACTCCCGAGGTGCCCAAGGGACCTAGTCCTGCTCCGGCTGACTCGGACCCCTTTCTTGTGTTGCCTCTTCGGACTACTTCCCTAGCGCCCCTCACCAAGAAGCAGAAGAAACAGTTACTCCCTCCGGTCCGAAATACCTGTTGCGGCGACATTTTTCTAAAAAAACCCACCAGTTTTTCCCGACATAACTCAGGCTCCCACTGGTCTCTCCCAGAGCTCACTGTCATCTTCAACTCTCCGTCCCCTTTCCCCGCACTCTGCCGCTTGCTCCGTCGCTCCCTCTTCGGCCACCTCGCCACGCTGCGCAGTTCGTCCGCGCCACGCCTCCTCCCGGCCAACCTCGCGTGGAGCTCACCCGGTCCGCTCCCTCGCGCCTCCTTCAGCGCCTCGTAAAAATCGATTCTTGCTCCCGTTCCATCGTTGTGGCTCCTCCACTACGGCTTCGCTTTGGAGCAGCGACGCTCGATATGGAGGTCATGGGGACGAGGGGAGCAACGAGCTGGTGCTGCGGTGCTGGCGCTGCAGGATCGGCCGCACATTCGATCTGGGTGAAGGGTTTCGCGTCATAGTAAATCAAAATTTTCTACGGATGCGAACAGAGGAAAGCCAAGATCTAATCTAGGAGATGCAAAACAACGAGAGGGATTAGATGAGATCTTCATACCCTTCAAGATCTGCACAGCGGAACGTTCGTCGGAACGTGGGTGATGTAGTCGTACTCGCTTCTCCTCCTCGCGATCCGATCTGATCTAGCACCGCAAGTGGCGATGCCTCCGTGAGATGCACACGTGCAGCACCTCTACGTCTCCTACTTCCTTGGTCCAGCAAGTATGGTGGAGATATGGATTGGATCTACAACGCGATGACGCGGTGCAAGTGGTGGAGAGTTTCTGCAGCAGGGCTTCGCCTACACGCAGTCGGGAGGGAGAGAGAGAGGAGGGCAGCAGGGCGACTAGGCTTGAGGGGAAGGTGTGTGGGGGGGTGGTGAGCCCCCAGCCCTCTTTATATAGAGGGGTGGGCGCCAACCCTAGACCCTCCCCCAAGCCTAGGCCGGCGGCCAAGGAGGGAAGAGTGGGGGGCAAGTTTCCCCCCTCCTTCTAGAAGCTCCAATTAGGGTTTCCCCTTGTTTGGCCGGCTGGGCCCTATGGGGCCTTGTGCCCCTGGACCAATGCGGCCAGGGCACTCCCTCATAGGCCCATGCCCCCTCCCGGCAGGTGGGGCCACGTTGGTCCCCTTCCGGAAGGTTCTAGAAGCTTCCGGTACAATACCGATTAACCCGAAACAATTCCGAACTCCAAAAACTGCATTGCCTTATATGAATCTTATTCTCTGGACCATTCCGGAACCTCTCGTGATGTCCCGGATCCCATCCGAGACTACGAACAAAAACTCATAAAACAATCATCCAATCTATCCTAGCGTCGAGACACGTTAAGTGTGTGACCCTTCGGGTTCGAGAACATGCAGACATGATCTTCTATCAATAATCAATAGCGGGGTCTGGAAACCCATATTGACTCCCACACATTCATCGATGATCATATCGGATGAACCACGATGCCAAGATTCAATTAATCCCATATATATTCCCTTCGTCTCGCGATATTTTACTTGCCCGAGATTTGATCGCTTGCACGTCATACCTAGTTCAATCTCGCTCACAACAAGTACTTTACTCGTTCAGAATCCGATATCACTTTGTGATTAACTCCTTAACCACATGCTTGCAAGCGGTGTTGATATCGATTAAAGTGGGCCCAAGTATATCTCCGACTTGAGGGACAAATCCCATCTCGATACATACAACCCAATGTACTTTCCGATCACCGAGAGACACCTTTATGATCACCCTCTCATAGGATGACGCTTGATGACCTCAAAGCTTTCTTCCGATACTGTGGAGTTGTATTATCTCATGGTCTAAGGAATACAATATTTGACATAAGAAAAGCTTCGCAAAGATGAACACGATGACACGATCTAATTGCTTCGCTTAGTTTGGGTCTGTCCATCATATCATTCCCCTAATGATATGATCTCATTATCAATCGACAACTCATGTCTATGGTTAGGAAACCTTTAACCATCATTGATCAATGAGCTAGTCCATAGAGGCGTACTAGGGACACGGTGTTGTTCACAAACCACACAAGTATTAAAGTTTCCGCTTAATACAATTCTAGCATGGAATATAAACTTTATCATGAACAAGAATTATAATAATAACATCTTTATTATTGCCTCTAGGGCATAATTCCAATAGTCTCCCACTTGCACTAGAGTCAATAATCTAGTTTACATTTGGCAACAATCTCACACCCATGGCACTAAGGTGCTGATCATGTTTTACACGTGGAAGAGGTTTAGTCAATGGATCTGCGACATTCAGATCTGTATGTACTTTGCTGATCTTCAGATCTCCATCTGCTATATAATCTCAGATTATATGAAACTTGCGGTTGATATGCTTGGTCTTTGGATGATATCTTGGTTCCTTAGCGAGTGCTATGGCGCCCGGTTGTCACAATATCTCCAGGGTCCAATGCACTTGGAACCACGCCAAGCTCAAATGATGAAGTTCTGATCCAAACTCCTTCACTTGACGCTCGCAAAGCCATGTATTCCGCTTCTCAGATCCCGATCACGCTTTGCTTGCAGCTTCTCCACTCACTCCTCCATTCAAAATATAAACGTATCCTGCGAGATTTAGAATCATCCTTGTCAAAACTAGCATCGACGTAACCCTTTACACGAACTGTTCATCACCTCCATAGACTAAGAACATTTCTTTAGTCCTATTTAGATACTTTAGGATGTTCTTCACGGCTGTCCAAAGGTTCCACTCTGGATCACTTTGATATCTCGTCACAAACTAAGAGCATTGGACACATCCGGTCTAGTACACAGCATGGCATACATGATAGAACCTATGGCCGAGGCATAAGGCACTTTGCTCATAGTTTCTCTATCATTTACCGTAGCTGGACACTGAGCCTTGCTCAATATCTTACCTGACAACATAGGCACTGAACCTTTCTTTGCCTTATCCATTCTGAACCTTTTCAGAACTTTGTCTAGGTATGTACTCTGGCTTAAAGCTATCAGGCGTCTTTGTCTATCTCTATAGATTTTGATGCCCAATATATAAGCAGCTTCACCTAGGTCTTTCATTGAAAAACACTTGTTCAAATAACTCTTCACATCGTTAAGCATGTTAATGTCATTTCCAATAATCAATATGTCATCCACATATAGTACCAGAAATGTCACCGAGCTCCCACTCACTTTCTTGTAGATGCAAGATTCATAGCAATTTGGAACAAATCCAAAGCTCTTGATCACTTGATCAAAATGAAGGTTCCAACTCCGAGATGCTTGCTTCAGTCCATAAATGGAATGCTGAAGTTTGCATACTTTATCAGCATCCTTAGGATCGACAAAACCTTCGAGTTGCATCATATACAACTCTTCATCAATGTTGCCATTGAGGAATGCAGTCTTGACATCCATCTGCCATATTTCATAATCATGAAACGCAACAATTGCTAATAAAATCCGAATGGACTTAAACATCGCTACGGGAGAGAAAGTCTCATCGTAGTCAACACCTTGAACTTGTCGAAAACCTTTAGCGACAAGCCGTGCTTTATAGACGGTAACATTACCATCCGCGTCCGTTTTCTTCTTGAAGATCCATTTGCACTCAACGGCCTTTCGGTCGCTAGGAGGGTCCACCAAAGTCCATACTTGGTTTTCGCTCATGGATCCCAATTCGGATTTCATGGCTTCTAGCCATTTCTCGTAGTCCGGCTCATCATCGCTTCCTCATAGTTCGAGGTTCACCGTCTTCTACCAACAAGACAACAAGACAGGTTGCTGCATACCACTCAGGAGGGGCACGCGACCTTGTCGACCTGCGACGTTCAGTAGCAGCATCGTCCGAAGCTTCATGATCCTTGTCATTAGCTTCCTCTATCGTTGGTGCATGCGGCACTGGAACAATTTCAGGTGCTACGCTACTCTCCAATTCAAGAGAAGGTTCAACAACCTCGTCTAGCTCTACTTTCCTCCCACTCACTTCTTTCGAGAGAAACTCCTTCTCAAGAAAGGAACCGTTCTTGCATAAACACTTTGCCTTCGGTTCTGTGATAGAAGGTATACCCAATAGTTTCCTTAGGGTATCCTATGAAGACACATTTCTCCGCTTTGGGTTCGAGCTTGTCCGGCATCAATTTCTTGACGTAAGCTTCGCATCCCCAAACTTTAAGAAACGACAACTTAGGTTTAGCACCAAACCATAGTTCATACGGTGTCGTCTCAACGGATTTAGATGGTGCCCTATTTAAAGTGAATGCAGCGGTTTCTAACGCATAACCCCAAAATGATAACGGCAAATCAGTAAGAGACATCATTGATCGGACCATATCTAATAGGGTTTGATTCCGGCGTTCAGACACACCATTGCGCTGTGGTGTTCCGGGTGGCGTGAGTTGCGAAACGATTCCGCTTGCTTTAAGATGCGTGAGAAAATCATAACTCAAATATTCACCTCCACGATCGGATCGTAGAAACTTAATATTTCTGTTACGATGGTTCTCCACTTCATTCTGAAATTCTTTGAACTTTTCAAATGTTTCAGATTTATGTTTCATTAAATAGATATACCCATATCTACTTAAGTCATCGGTAAAAGTGAGAAAATAGCGATATCCACCGCACGTCGAAACACTCATCGGTCCGCATACATCGGTATGTATGATTTCCAAGTCCGCTGTTGCTCGCTCCATCATTCCGGAGAACGGGGTTTTGATCATCTTGCCCATGAGGCATGGTTCGCATGTGTCAAATGATTCAAAATCAAGAGACTCCAAAAGTCCATCAGAATGGAGTTTCTTCATGCGCTTTACACCAATATGACCTAGACAAAGCCACAAATAAGTAGTATTATCACTATCTACTTTGCATCTCTTAGCTTCAATGTTATGGATGTGTGTTTCATCCCTTTCGAGATTTAGAAGAAATAAACCATTCACAACAGGTGCATGACCATAAAAGATGTTACTCATATAAATAGAACAACCATTATTCTGCGATTTAAATGAATAACCGTCTTGCAATAAACAAGATCCAGAAATAATGTTCATGCTCAACGCAGGCACATAATAACATTTATTGAGGTTTAAAACTAATCCCGAAGGTAAAACTAAGGAGAGCGTGCCGACGGCCATCACATCAACTCTTGATCCGTTGCCAACGCCAAGATCGTCACCTCATCCCTTGCAAGTCATTGCTCATTCCGTAGCTCCTATTTCGAGTTACAAATATTAGCAATCGAACCAAGATCAAATACCTGTGCACTACAACGAGGGCTAGTAAGGAAAACATCAATAACATGTATATCAAATATACCTTTGATGGTGCCAGCCTTCTTGTCCGCTAAGTACAGACAGTTGTGCTTCCAGTGACCCTTGTCCTTGCAATAGAAGCACTTAGTGTCCGGCTTAGGACCAGACCTGAGCTTCTTCTCAGCAGGGGCAACGCGCTTGCCGCCGCCTTTCTTGAAGGGCTTCTTTGTACCCTTACCTTTCTTGAAGGTGGGGGGCTTGTTGACCATCAACACATGATTATCCTTTTTGATGTCCACCTCCGCAGCCTTCAGATTTGCGAAGAGCTCGGTGATCGTATCAGTGGAACCAATCTGATTGTGAGTCACTACAAAACTTTTGTAGCTGGGAGGGAGTGATTGCAGAACCCCTCAATCTTGAGCTCCTCTGGAATCTTGCAGTCCAGTTGCTCAAGGCGTTGAGTGTAGCCCGACATCTTAATGGCGTGCTCACTAACGGAACTCCCTTCCTCCATCTTGCAGTTAAAGAATTTCTCAGAGATCTCATATCTCTCAGAACGGGCCTGAGTCGGAAACATAGTTTTCAGCTCCTCAAGAATCTCAAAGGGCCCGGGATAGTCTTCAAAACGATTTTGAAGGTCCGATTCTATAGCAAACAACATGGTGCTCTTAATCACACCATAATCATCTTTGCGCGACTGATAGACAACTTTCTCATCAGCAGGCGCAGTAGCAGCAGGGGCGTCACCTAGCGCATTCTCAAGGACATAGTCCTTTTGACCGCCAGAGAGAATGATTCTCAGATTGCGGAACCAGTTGGTGAAGTTAGACCCATTGTTTTTAAGCTTTTCCTTCTCAGCAAAAACGTTGAAGTTGAAGTTGGACTTAGCCATTTGATCTACAATGTTTGCAAGTACAAATTAGACTATGTTCATGATAACTAGTTCAACTTTTAATCAAATTACTAGATGAACTCCCACTAAATTCAACATTCCTCAAGTTGTTTAGTGAACATGATCCAAATTCACCACACCTAATCCGATCTTCACGAGAAGAAATGTGGTTTCAATGGTGGACAACGAAGTGTCGATCATATCATTCATATGACTCATGCTTAACCTTTCGGTTCATGTGCCATGTCTGTACATGCTAGGCTCGTCAAGTTAGACCCAAGTATTTCCGCGTGTGCAAAACTGGCTTGCACCCGTTGTATGTGAACGTAGAGTCTATAGCACCCGATCATCACGTGATGCTTGGACACGACGAACTTTTGCAACAGTGCATCCATGGGGAGAACACAGTTTTATCTTGATCTTTAAGTGAGGAATCATCTTATAATGCTACCGTCGCGATCTAAGCATAATAAAATACATAAAAGGATAAACATCACATGCATATAACTTTATGTGACATGGTATAGCCAATCTTCGCGCAATGATCTCCATCTTGTGCGTGCCGGCATGATCTCCATCACTCCACCATGATTGCCTCCACCACGAATAGCAACTACAACTATTGCTAACTACTTAGCGATAAAGTGAAACTATTACATGGCGTATAAGAAGTTGACACACAGGTCATACACAATTATAAAGACAACCATATGGCTCCTGCCGGTTGTGTACTCATCGACATGCAAGTCGTGAAACATTACAAAACATGCTCATCGCATACAATACACATATCACATCTTGGGCCATACCATATCACAGAAAACACTCCCTGCAAAAACAAGTTAGACGCCTCTACTTTGTTGTTGCATGTTTTACGTGGATTATGGGAGTAGCAAGCTAAGAACGATTCTTACCTACGGAAAGCCACAACGGTGATATTATGGTTGCCAAACTCCGGTGTAAATCCCATGACAACTATAGTGAGAGAAACTGGCATCCACCAGCCGCATGTGTGGAACAAGCCACACGTCAAGTGCAGAGCCGGTCTCGCGAACGACGTCCCGTAAGGTTGGCCTAGACCGCTTCAATCTCACTATCCCGCGTCATAAGAAGAACACAAACAAGAGGCTTGCAATAGAAAACATCAACGCCCGCAACAACCATGTTGCGTTCTACTCGTGAAACACATCTACGCATAGATCTAGCTCTGATACCACTAAAGGGTTTCGTGTCATAGTAAATCAAAATTTTCTACGAATGCGAACAGAAGAAAGCCAATATCTAATCTAGGAGATGCAAAACAACGAGAGGGATTAGATGATATCTTCATACCCTTGAAGATTCGCACTGCGGAACGTTCGTCGGAACGTGGGTGATGTAGTCGTACTCGCTTCTCCTCCTCGCGATCCGATCCGATCTAGCACTGCAAGTGGCGATGCCTCCGTGAGATGCACACGTGCAGCACCTCGACGTCTCCTCCTTCCTTGGTCCAGCAAGTATGGTGGAGAGATGGATTGGATCTACAACGCGACGACGCGGTGCAAGTGGTGGAGAGTTTCTGCAGCAGGGCTTCGCCTACACGCAGTCGGGAGGGAGAGAGAGGAGGGCAGCAGGGCGACTAGGCTTGAGGGGAAGGTGTGGGGGGGTGGTGCGCCCCCAGCCCTCTTTATATAGAGGGGTGGGCGCCAACCCTAGCCCCTCCCCCAAGCCTAGGCCGGCGGCCAAGGAGGGAAGAGTGGGGGGCAAGTTTCCCCCCTCCTTCTAGAAGCTCCAATTAGGGTTTCCCCTTGTTTGGCCGGCTAGGCCCTATGGGGCCTTGTGCCCCTGGCCCAATGCGGCCAGGGCACTCCCTCATAGGCCCATGCCCCCTCCCGGCAGGTGGGGCCACGTTGGTCCCCTTCCGGAAGGTTCTAGAAGCTTCCGGTACAATACCGATTAACCCGAAACAATTCTGAACTCCAAAAACTGCATTGCCTTATATGAATCTTATTCTCCGGACCATTCCGGAACCTCTCGTGATGTCACGGATCCCATTCGAGACTCCTAACAAAAACTCATAAACCAATCATCCAATCTATCCTAGCGTCGAGACACGTTAAGTGTGTGACCCTTCGGGTTCGAGAACATGCATACATGATCTTCTATCAATAATCAATAGCGGGGTCTGGAAACCCATATTGACTCCCACACATTCATTGATGATCATATCGGATGAACCACGATGCCAAGATTCAATTAATCCCATATATATATTCCCTTCGTCTCGCGATATTTTACTTGCCCGAGATTTGATCGTCGGTACCGTCATACCTAGTTCAATCTCGTTCACAACAAGTACTTTACTCGTTCCGTAATCCGATATCACTTTGTGATTAACTCCTTAACCACATGCTTGCAAGCGGTGTTGATATCGATTACCGAGTGGGCCCGAAGTATATCTCTCTGACTTGGGAGGGACAAATCCCATCTCGATACATACAACCCAACAGGTACTTTCCGATCATCCGAGAGACACCTTTATGATCACCCTCTCATAGGATGACGTTTGATGACCTCAAAGCTTTCTTCCGATACCAGGGAGTTGTATTATCTCATGGTCTAAGGAATACAATATTTGACATAAGAAAAGCTTCGCAAAGATGAACACGATGATCTAATTGCTTCGCTTAGTTTGGGTCTGTCCATCATATCATTCCCCTAATGATATGATCTCATTATCAATCGACAACTCATGTCTATGGTTAGGAAACCTTTAACCATCATTGATCAATGAGCTAGTCCATAGAGGCGTACTAGGGACACGGTGTTGTTCACAAACCACACAAGTATTAAAGTTTCCGCTTAATATAATTCTAGCATGGAATATAAACTTTATTATAAACAAGAATTATAATAATAACATCTTTATTATTGCCTCTAGGGCATAATTTCCAACACTGGGGCGGAGAAATCCTAGGTGTTGAGTCGTTCTATGCATCTACTCAATTCGTTCGGCATGCTGCAGGTATTCTCATATTCTTGAGCACAAGATCGTTGTTTTTCTATGTTTGAGAACCCTCTGGTTGATTCTCTCCATGACGTATACCATGAACCTAAGGCATGATGGGGTTTGCTAGTCCATTCTGTAGAAAAGCTCAGCTATTTGTATTCCTATTTATTTGACTGTACATGGGATTCTTCTTGCAGGCTGAAATAGTGTCATCTGTTGATCAGATCTTAGGAATAACTGAGATACATGTGATGTGCTTAGAATCCTTTTAATGTTCCCTCACTTCAAAACTAAGAAAATCCCCTTCATCCCAATGCTCTTAGTTCTGAACAGAATTTTCTTAATTTCTCCATGTGACAAGTTGCTATTTGATTACATTTGGCATTTGTATTTATAGAGATAGTTTTATAAACATGACTGAATCTTTTGAAGAAGAGAAATTTTTAGCGGTTGAGAATATTAAAGTCTGTTATTTCTCTTCGTCATGTCAAACCACTTTTCATCTATATGAACAATGTTTTGCATGTTCTTGAAGGACGGTGTTTCATTTGCTAATGTTGTTTCATCAAGCATTGAAATGCAGAATTTCAGTCTTGAAATCTTGTTTTCTTGCTTGAGTGCTGGCTTGATACTGCTAGTGTGACGCCTTAGCTCGCCCCATTTCAACCTTCTTTGCAATGTAGCATACGGGACATCAAGAGCCCTTGCCAGTGCCCTTAAGGTCTGCCTTTTGTTGAGAGCAATCAAGCATGTCCTTGAGAGTTCCAAATTTTTCCTCTTTCGACCACATCTTCCCTTTCTTTTATTGGAAAAATTTATCTCTTCATTTCTTTTCTCTTGTTGTTTCGCGTGTCTCCATATCCTTTCCACACTGCTAGGGCTTAGCCAGGTCGGGACTACGTGGCATGGATATGAGGGTTAGTTCAAACGAGACTTCTTTCTTTTGTTTGCGCCGGCCGTCGTACCTTTAAAATTGGATTGGATGGCTTCGCACACGATTCTACCTTTTTCCCAAAGGTAGATGACCCTAATGTAGATTTTCAATACAATCAACAAGTGGGTGAGTTAATTTGCACTTTTCTCAGTTTTTCTACTATGAACCATTAAAGGAGGATAAAAATGAAGCAAAAATGAACAGGTTAGCTTATTTTTCGCACATGTTTATTCCAATTAATTGCACATATTTGAAGACAACATTAAACATAATTTCATCGAAGGAACTAAATTTAAGTTTTTTTACATATAATAAATAAATAGGGTCTTATGCCCCAACTATTTACCACAATAAGCCGTAGTGAACAATGTAATGCTCAATCAATAGTCTAGCGGCTCAACTTTGTCGTCCGTCGTCTCTACCTAGACGTACGGGTGACGAAGCCTAGAAGGGTTTTAGGGTACTGAGACTTCATCGCTCGTCGACGCTAACGCATTGATGGCAATATAGTCTCAGTACCCTAACAACTAGGCTACCATGTTCCAATTAAACCTGCTCAATACTTATGCAAGAATGCTTTTATCCAACACGTTTATATGGTGGATAACTTATGTGTTATTAGGTGGATAACTTACATATTATGATATGGATAACACGTTTATTAGGTGGATAACTTACATATTATGATAATATTTTGGTCTGAATTTTTTTTATCAAAACATATCAACATGGGATATAGTTTTGAAGATCTCGTTGCGACTAGTCCAATGGTAAAAACGTATTTTAAATCAGACAAACGGTTTGATCTATAAGACATTTAAATTTTCTATATGATTCTAAACTGGATAACAGCACACGTTCACACATCTTGTCAGGTTTTACAACTTAGCACCCCCGGTGGTCTGAGAGTAGAATTTCCGATATTCTAAGCCAGCTAACTATATCCTACTGTACTTGCTCTAAGAATACACATGTATTGATAACACATGTATTAGTACTACTAGCTTGCATAAATGGTTCCACTCAACCATCAATTCCTGTGTAGAAGAGCAAATAACTTGTTACTTGGAAAATGATGCAGCCGCAGCCGATCGAGCATATTGTTGACCACGAGTTGTTGTCTCGCATGTAGCTGCAGGACCCAGATGTGGTGAAACTGATGGCCGGATGAGCGAGACACTCCAGGATGCGCACGAGCTTCATCGTTACCAGTCAGAAGTAGAGCACACATAGCTTAAAAAAAGTGGAGCACACGGAGCAACTTCTATGCATGATCGACTCTTACTCATCCTGGCGCTAGCCGCCAAGATCCCGCCAACACCACCACGGAGATCTGGGCTTCAAAATACGGTTCCACCCACTTCATTGCGGCAGTTTTCTTGCCAGGAGCCATCATAATTCCTCCTCGCACCTCCATAGCTGCATCATCGGTTATCACAAAAGCTTTCCCTTGTGCAGGCCTAGTTCACTGTGGCCATGGCCACAGCTGCCACAAACAAGATGTTGCGAGAGAGCACCAAGGGCGCGAACAAGGAGGATAGAGCAGATAAAGGTGATGGCTTGGGTACTAACCGGAAAACTCGGCGTCGGCTGGAGGAAGCGGGTGAGGCGGAGCCGGCCGAGGAAACAGGGTCAGCGTCAGCGGGAGAAACCAGGGGCTGTGTCAGAGGGATGAATCAGGGGCGCCACCGGCGGCGAGGACCGTCGAGAGAAACCAGGGGTGTCGTCTGCGTGAGGAACCAGGGGCACCATGGCGCCACCGCCAACACGTTTGCTTGGGCACTAGTGGTAGCGATTAGGGCGGCGGATTGGGGATGATTCAAGCGAAGAAGATTGCGGCAGTTCCCTCGCTATCGGAGCCACACGATCGATACCGTCCCAATCGAAAGGCAAACGTTATCCCGCCGGGTTTGACAATTTGACGACCGGTCTAAACGTAGATTTGGCGTAAATCTATGCTCTTGGTTTCCTCTTGCGCTTCTGGTGATGTCTTCGTCTTGTTTGTTGCTATGGAGTGCTTATATTAGGTTTCCCTTACTTGTGTAGGGCGCTACCGGTGGTGCGCCAAGCACTACTAGGGAAAACCTTATAAGAGATAGGCTTATAGGAGGCACATCCCACCCATATGGGCCTCCACTATATACATGGCGCACGGCTCAAGGGTGCGTCTTGTATATTTGAATAGTGGATGCGCATCTATGAGGGATGCATCTACTATATTTCATATATGGACAAGATCTGGATGCCCCACCTTATTCTAGGTGCACCTATTGCATATGCGCCTTGAGTAATTGAGGTGTGCCTCGAATAAGGTGGATGGGCCCGGTGGTGGTAGGGTGCCCCAATAATGGAGGCGCACCTTGTCATATGCTCCTTGGGTATTTTTGAATATTGGAGGCACACCTTGAGAGATGCGCCTTGAGTAACTGAGGTGGGTCCGAAGGTGGTAGGGTTCCCCAATACTGGAGGCGCACCTTGTTATATGCGCCTTAGCAATTTTTGGATATTGGAGACGAACCTTGAGAGATGTGCCTCGAGTAACTGAGGTGGGCCCGGGGTGGGGCAGGCGCCAGATACTGGAGGTGCACTCTTACTTGATGCACCTTGTACTCTTAAAATATACAAGGTGCATATTATAAGGGCTACCACCTTGAGTATTCCGGTACCACTTTTTCAGTTTTTGGCACATGATAGCTACCACCACTCGATCACTCCTCTATATTAGAACAATATTTGAATATTTTAAATACTTACACTATATTTTAAAGTTCTTATTATGTTTGGACAATGTTTTTACATTAATAATGGCCTTTTAAAAAAGTTACACTATATTTTATAGTTCTTATTATGTTTGGACAATGTTTTTACATTCATAATGGCCTTTGAAAAAAGTTGCACTATATTTTATATTTCTTATTATGCTTGGACAATGTTTTTACATTAATAATAGCCTTTGAAAAAAGTTACACTATATTTTATAGTTCTTATTATGTTTAGAAACTTTTCCTTTAATAATGGCCTTTGAAAAAAGTTACACTATATTTTATAGTTCTTATTATGTTTGGACAATGTTTTACGTTAATAATGGCCTTTGAAAAAGTTTTAAAAAAATGTGGCCACTAGGATTCGAACCTATGTAGCAAAGGGACTGGGTGTCTAGTCACTGAGTTGGCAATCATTTTGTAATAAACATAGCCTATGTATTATATTTGAATAGGGACTCGATTATAGGAGGCACATCACGGTCGAAATATGCCTCGCATAAGTTAGGATAGGGTATACCGACTCGACCTTGATCGATAGTTTGACACACACGGGCGAGTACTGCGAAGGGCTTCGACTAGGGTTCCACATAGGGCACGCCTTCCGCTGCCGCTATGAGAGCATCGTCGAGGTGAGCGTCGCTCCCCCTTCCCGTCCTCCTTCCTCCTTCCTGATACGTCAAAAATGTATCTATAATTTTTGATGCTCCATGCTTGTTTAGTATCTACTTTTCTTTGCTTTGTCTACACTTTGAGGTGCTTTTTACATGTTTTCTGGTACTAACCTATTAACAAGTTGCCACAGTGCCAGTTGCCTGTTTTCTGCTGTTTTTGGTTTCAGAAAAGCTAGTAAGGAAATATTCTCGGAATTGGACAGGACAAACGTCAAAGTCAATAACTTTCCATGGGGAACAAGAAGTCCAGAGGGGAGACGGAGAGGCGTGCCAGGGCAGCCAGACCCCCCTAGGCGCGGCCAGGGGTGGGCCCGCGCCTAGGAGGGGGCTGGCCCCTCTGGACGCCTCCTCGGCCTCCCCCTTCGCCTATAAGAAGCCCCCGATGCATAAACCCTAAGCACCCGATCAAGTCTCCACAAAACCATCTGTAGCCGCCGCCACCATCGTCCCTAGATCGGGGGGATCTGAAGTTCTTCCCGGCACCCTGCCAGAGGGGAGATCATCCCGGAGGCCTTCTCTCCGGTAAGATGCGTGAGTAGTTCCACCTTGGACTATGGGTCCATGTAGTAGCTAGATGGTTGTATCTCCTCCTTTGTGCTTTCATATATAGATCTTGTGAGCTCCGTTCATGATCAAGATCTAATCTATTTGTAATCATGCACGTTGTGTTTGCGGGGATCCCATGGATATTGAGATTATTATGTTGGTTTGATTAATGGTTTTGTCTTTATGATTCTATCATGTCTGTGTTGTTTGTGATCTTGGATGCTCTCCGTTGTTAGTAGCTATCTTGGTCGAGTAGTTGCTAGTGACTCCAAGAGGGGGTATTTATGCTCGATAGTGGGTTCATGCCTCTAGTTTCCAAGGGAAGTGATAGAAATCTCTTCGGTTGTAGATGTTTTGTTGCCACTAGGGAGAAAACAACGATCTCTTGTTCGGGGAACATGTGGACTGTTTACCTTACACACTTTGCTTAAAGCAATTGTCTGTTGCTTGCAACTTAATACTGGAGGGGGTTCGGATGATAACTTGAAGGTGGACTTCTAGTCATAGATGCAGTTGGATGGCGGTCTATGTATCTTGTTGTATTTCCCAATAGAATCTCATAGGATCTTTCTGACTAGTAATTTGTTTACCCTTCATGCTTTGTTGTTTATCTAAGGAGAGCACCTCTAGTGAACTATGGACTCTGGTCCAATCTTTACCATTGATACATCTTCCATTGTTACTTGTTTACTTGTTGCAAACCATTACCTTCCACACCATACGTTTAATCCATTGTTACAGCAAACCGGTGAGCTTGAGAACCTCACTGATTCTTTGGGACAAAGTCTTGAGTTTGTATTGTGCAGGTCTCCATGTTGTTTGCAACACCTGTGTGATGTTTCCTTCCTCCTTCTAGTTCGATAACCTCGGTCTCAACTGTGGGAAGACTTGCTGTTGTGCTCATCACACCTTGCTCTTGGGGTTTCCAACGAAGTCCTCTCTGTCAGGCAACAAGTTTTCTGGCGCCGTTTCCGGGGAGGCTAAGGACGTCTTCACAAGGGGAGTCGTCCACTTCCTTTCTCTTTACTTTGTTTTTAGTTTGCTTTGTTTCTTTTGCTTGGTTTTGTTTGCCTCTTTTAAAAAAACCCAAAAAAATTAGTCTAGTTTGGTTTGCTTGCTTTATTCAAAAATACAAAAAAAATTAGTTCCTGCTCTAGCTGTTGTTGTTGTTGTTGTTGTTTTTGGCTTGCCCACCTTTGCCAAAATGAACTCTGCTGAGAACACCAAGTTGTGTGACTTCACTAGCACCAACAACAATGATTTTCTTAGCACTCCTATTGCTCCACCTGGTCCTGATGCTACCTTTTATGAAATTAAGCCTGTTTTATTGAATCATGTGATGAGAGAGCAATTTTATAGTGCTAGTTCTGATGATCCTGCTGCCCATCTCAATAGCTTTGTTGAACTTTGTGACATGCAAAAAGATAAGGATGTATATGGAGATATTATTAAGCTCAAGCTTTTTTCCTTTCTCCTTGAGAGGAAAAGCTAAAGAATGGTTGCTTTCCTTGCCTAAAAATAGTATTGATTCTTGGACTAAGTGCAAAGATGCTTTTATTGGAAAGTAATATCCTCCTGCTAAGATTATATCTATGAGAAGTGACATTATGAAATTTAAACAACTTGATAGTGAACATGTTGCTCCAGCTTGGGAAAGAATGAAGTCTTTGGTTAAGAATTGCCCCACTCATGGACTCACTGCTTGGATGATTATCCAGACTTTTTATGCAGGTTTGAACTTCTCCTCAAGAAATCTGTTGGATTCAGCTGCTGGAGGTACCTTCATGGGCCTCACTTTGGGTGTTGCAACAAGGCTCCTTGATAATATGATGGTTAACTACTCTAAATGGCATGTTGAGAGAGCTCCACATGGTAAGAAGGTAAATTCTATTGAGGAAGCTTCCTCTTTGAGTGATAAGATTGATGTCATTATGGCTATGCTTGTTAATGGGAAAGCTCCTTTAGATCCTAATAGTGTTCCCTTAGCCTCTTTGGTTGCTCAAGAAGAGCAAGTTGATGTGAACTTCATTAGAAAAAACAATTTCAACAACAATGCCTATAGGAATAATTTTGGTAGCAACAACAATTATATGCCTTATCCTCCTAATAATGGCGATTCCTATGCAAGCTCTTACAATAATGCTAGAAGTGCCCCCTATGAATTTGAAGTCATGCTCAAGGACTTTATTAGTAAACAAACCACTTTCAGTAAGACTATAGAGGAAAAGCTTTTAACTGTTGAGAAAAATATACCCTCTTTGTATGAAGCTCAGTCTTCCTTGGTTAATAAAATGGATGCTAGACCTGAAACTACGGAAAATACCTTTGCTACTGCTCATGCCATACAAGTTACTATTGATGAAAATGTTAGGCTGTTAGCTCAACTTCATGCTAGGTGGGAAAGGGAAGCTGAAATTGATAGAAACAATAGTGTGTGCACCATCACCACTAAACCACAAGTAGTCCATAATCCTCCTCCTACTATGCCTAAGCCTATTGATCCTACTACTAGTGATGCTAAGATTGACTTTGATATTGATGGTTGCAATATTTCTGAAGTGATTATGTTCCTACAAAAGCTTGCTAGAAGTCCTGATGCTAGTGATATGCATGTTGCTTTCACTAAACACATTAAAGATGCTCTTGTTAAGATTAAGGAAGAGAAGCTAAAACACAAAGCTTCTATTCCTAGGAAAGTACAAGATAGTTGGGAACCCATTATTAAAATGCAAGTGAATGACTTTGATCTCAAAGCTTCATGTGATCTTGGTTCTAGTGTCTCTATTATGCCTAGGAAGATTTATGAAATTCTTGCCACCGTTGGAAGATTGTTATTTAGATGTCCCACTCAATGATAATGCTAAGAAGAAACTCATGGAGAGTATTAATGATGTTCTCATTATGGTTAACAATGCTTATGTCCCTGTTGATTTCTATGTTTTGGATGTTAAATACAATGCTTCTTCTCCTATTACTTTGGGAAGACCTTTTCTTAGAACAGTTGGTGCCATCATTGATATGAAAGAAGGCACCATGAAATATTATTTTCCATTCAAGAAAGGTATTGAACACTTCCCTATGAGGATAGATAAGTTGCTTTTTGCTCCTCCTTTGAAAGCAAAGGTTTGATGTTAATGCTTCCTCATTTGAAAATACTTGATACTTCTTGCTTCTTGTGCCTAACTTAAAGGCGTTAAAGAAAAGTATTTGTTGGGAGATAACCCAAGAGTTTCCTTGAGTCTTGGAAGTATTAATTCAGTAATGACCTCTCCTTATCCTTTTTGTTTGCCTTTTGTGCCAAGAATGACCTCTAATGAGAGGGAAGTAAGATTTGGGGAGTTGTTGTCCCGAAACAGATTTCTGTCCTCCACCATAAAAATTCGTGAGGAGTCTATGTAACTTGGATTGAGGTAAAAATTCACGAATAAATCCCCCAGTATGTTAGGTAACTTTCGTTAGTTCAACACTTCTTTATTTGAGCAACATAAGATGTTCGAAAAAATAGGTTTCTACCTGCTGGTCTGTTTTGACAGATTTCTGCCATTATTTGCATTTGCTTCTTATTGATTCCTTTTTGAGTTCTCTTTTGGGGAATTGAGCTTTTTGAAGGAGTTACTACAGTAGCTTGTGTTTTTAGTGAAAAGCCTTGCTGTTTCAAAGCTTTGCTGGAGGTCTAATATCTTTTGAATAAACTAATGTTGCTAATGAAGACTGTGTGAAGTTTTGTATGAAGGAAAAATTTCAGGTGTAGAGAGAGAATGATGCAATGAGATGAAGAATGGACAAAAGCTTAAGCTTTGGGATTACACCATGGTTTCACCCCAAGAAATATCCAAGAGTTACAAGCGTCAAAGCTTGGGGATGCCCAAGGCATCCCCTTCTTCATCAATAAAAAGCCCGGGTCTGTCTACACACTTCGTTTTTATTGTTTCATGCATAGTTGTTCTATTCTTGGAGCATCTTAGTTTTCGTTTGCTTTGATTAGGTTGTTTAGTTTTCTTGAATAAAGTAGTTTGGATCCCCATTCTCGTTGTGTTGTTTTGCAAATAAGTTGCTTGTTGTTGGAAAGGAGTAGTAAGTTCTTGCTTGAAGTGCAAGAGGAGCTTGCATTGACTGTGACTTAGACTTTAGCATGACATGCTAGGTGTTTTTTGACCTTATTATTAGTGATTATTGTTGTAGCATGTCTTGTTACAAACAATTGGGATTTCTTAGTGTGCCTTGAAGAAATTATGCGTTGTTTTAGCATGCAAAAGCATAGTATTGTGGTATTCTCCTTTAATGCTTTGTTTGGGTTGACTTGGAACATGCTGACACCATGTTATGACTATGACAAGTCACCATTAGCCTCTATGATCATTTAGTCCTTGACTTGTAGTACCACTCTATGCTTTGATTAGTAATTCTTTGTTGCTCTGCATGATTATGGCCATTATGCTCTCTTAGTTGGTTGCTCCTAGTCTTTTGCTAGCCTCCACTTGTATGAGTAAGCTATACTCATGCTTCCAACTCCCAAGAAACCAAGTTATTCCAAAATGTCCACTATAAACTCCTATGCATGGTGTGTTACACCATTCCAAGTATATTCTTGTTTTCAACTATCATCCAATTAAAAACTATTTTGTTTTGTGAAAACTTAGTGATTAAAGGCCTCACAAACTTGATGGCACACTTTATATTCCTTGCCCATAATAAGCTTGAACCATTGTGTCATCTTTGTTGTATATGCTTGCACTTATACATTGGAATTAGCAGAACTGTGCTGTTACGGGGAATGTTTTCAACATTGCACTTGTACTTTGTATTCAGTTGATATCATGCTCTTTTGTCTATGGATGTCACCAGTGTGAAATAAAGATGAAACTTGTAAGTCCATGGAGTAAGTATTCTGTGTTAGAGAAACGCCTGGGCCGCTAGCCTAAGCCATGCCTAATCATGGTGGAAACTTGCAGCATCACCATAGTGAGCTATCTATGAAGCATCCTCAATAAAAAGCTATGCATATAGTAAATAAAAAGGTCGCTGACATGCTCATTGTTTGCTTGCCTTGTCATTTTGGTTATGAGAAAGATCCTGTACCATGTGCAAGGGGTACCCCGTTGGCGGTTCTCTATGATATGAAAATACTTACAATGACAAGAACTTACCTGTGACTGAAGTTGAGTATCATGAGGTGTGGCCCTCGTATTCAAGGGACTTGAGATTGCCAACTTATACTTCGTCAAGCATATACTCCATCTTTGTTCACTTTAACCTTAATCACTTCAAGATGCTTATGATAGGGGCAATGAGGGATGAAAGCTAACAAGTACCATAATTTTTGGAAGTTCTTTTTGAAACTTGAAATCCCTGCTTCCTTTACAAAAAGGCTTTTCTTCCACCATTACTTGAGTCTCCACCTTCTACCTTTAGGCACCATTAAGAGAGCATAGTTGTCATTCTGTGTGCACTGTTCCAAAGATTATTGATTGATGCATATTGTGATATTACTTGTTCTTGTGCTATTTGTTTCTAGTCACCCTTGTGAACTTTGAAGGTGTCCTATGCATCTATATTGCTACTCTATGAGGGACAAGCTGATTGCCACTATGCTATGTTTTCTGCATGTGAAACAAACAAATGTTTTTCAATGCATGTTATTCATGATCTTTGTTTGTAGCTTGCCATCTTGCGTGCATAGTTACTATGTCCTATTGTTAGAACTCCATCTTTCATGCACATGTTTAGAGTTTTTTGATCCCAGCTTTCAATGCTTGCAAATGGTTGAATCTTTATTGTGAGGGTGCATGTCACCTCAAAAATTATTCTTTTATCACTTACCTACTCGAGGACGAGCAGGAGTTAAGCTTGGGGATGTTGATATGTTGGAAACGTATCTATAATTTTTTATGCTCCATGCTTGTTTAGTATCTACTTTGCTTTACTTGTCTACACTTTGAGGTGCTTTTTACATGTTTTCTGGTACTAACCTATTAACAAGTTGCCACAGTGCCAGATGCTTGTTTTCTGCTGTTTTTGGTTTTAGAAAAGTTAGAAAATCAATATTCTCGGAATTGGACGAGACAAAAGCCAAAGTTAATAACTTTCCGTGAGGGACACGAATCCAGAAGGAGGGACAAAGAGGCACCAGAGGGTGGACAGACCCCCCTGGGCGCGATCAAGCCTGGCCCGCGCCTGGGGAGGGTGTGGGCCCTCTGGCCACCTCCTCGGCCCCCCTTCGCCTATAAGAAGCCCCCCGGGAGAAAACCCTAGGGCATCCAGAAGAAATCCACGAAAACCTCTATAGCGCCGCCACCGCCGAAGGAGAGATTCGGGGGATAGAAAGTCTCTGTTCCGGCACTCTACCGGGATGGGGAAGTGCCCCCGGAGCCATCTCCATTGATCTCCATCACCATCTTAATCACCGTTGCTGATTCCCATGATGAGGAGGGAGTAGTTCTTCCTCGAGGCTAAGGGCACCATATTCCCATGGTAAATAAGAAGATTGCTGAGATGCTCATTGTCTGCTTGCCTTGTCATTTTGGTTATGGCAAAGCTCCTATACCATGTGCAAGGGGTACCCGTTGGCGGTTCTCAATGATATGCAAATACTTACAGTGACAAGAACTTGCCTGGGCCCTAAGTTGAGTATCCATGAGGTGTAGCCCTCATATTCAAGGGACTTGAGATTGCCAACTTATACTTTGTCAAGCATATACTCCAGCATTGCAACTTTAATCTTAACCACTTCAAGATGCTTATGATAGGGGCAATGAGGGCTGAAAGCTAACAAGTAACATAATTTTTGGAAGCTCTTTTTGAAACTTGTAATCCTTGCTTCCTTTACAAAAAAGGCCTTTCTTCCACCATTATCGAGTCTCCACCTTCTACCTTTAGGCACCATTAAGAGAGCATAGTTGTCATTCTGTGTGTAGTGTTCCAAAGCTTATTAATTGATGCATATTGTGATATTACTTGTTCTTGTGCTATTTGTTTCTAGTCACCCTTGTGAACTTTGAAGGTGTCCTATGCATCTATATTGCTACTCTATGAGGGACAAGCTGATTGCCACTATGCTATGTTTTCTGTATGTGAAACAAACAAACGTTTTTCAATTCATGTTATTCATGATATTTGTTTGTAACCTTTAATGCTGCATGCATAGTTACTATTTCCTATTGTTAGAACTCCATCTTTCATGCACATGTTTAGAGTTCTTTGATCCCAGCTTTCAATGCTTACAAATGGTTGGATCTTTATTGTGAGGGTGCATGTCACCTCAAAAATTATTCTTTTATCACTTACCTACTCGAGGACAAGCAGGAGTTAAGGTTGGGGATGCTTGATACGTCGGAAACGTATCTATAATTTTTGATGCTCCATGCTTGTTTAGTATCTACTTTGCTTTGTCTACACTTTGAGGTGCTTTTTACATGTTTTCTGGTACTAACCTATTAACAAGTTGCCACAGTGTCAGTTGCCTGTTTTCTGCTGTTTTTGGTTTCAGAAAAGCTAGTAAGGAAATATTCTCGGAATTGGACGGGACAAATGTCAAAGTCAATAACTTTACGTGGGGAACAAGAAGTCTAGAGGGGAGACAGAGAGGCGTGCCAGGGCAGCCAGACCCCCCTAGGCATGGTCAGGGGTGGGCCCGCGCCTGGGAGGGGTGTGGCCCCTCTGGCCGCCTCCTCGGTCTCCCCCTTCGCCTATAAGAAGCCCCCGATGCAGAAACCCTAAGCACCCGATCAAATCTCCACGAAACTGTCTGTAGCTACCGCCACCATCGTCCCTAGATCAGGGGGATCTGAAGTTCTTCACGGCACCCTGCCAGAGGGGAGATCATCCCGGAGGCCTTCTCTCCGGTATGATGCGTGAGTAGTTCCACCTTGGACTATGGGTCCATGTAGTAGCTAGATGGTTGTATCTCCTCCTTTGTGCTTTCATGTATAGATCTTGTGAGCTCCGTTCATGATCAAGATCTAATCTATTTTTAATCATGCATGTTGTGTTTGCGGGGATCCGATGGATATTGAGATTATTATGTTGTTTTGATTAATGGTTTTGTCTTTATGATTCTATCATGTCTGTGTTGTTTGTGATCTTGCATGCTCTCCGTTGTTAGTAGCTATCTTGGCCAAGTAGTTGCTAGTGACTCCAAGAGGGGGTATTTATGCTCGATAGTGTGTTCATGCCTCTAGTTTCCAAGGGAAGTGATAGAAATCTCTTCGGTTGTAGATGTGCTGTTTACACTAGGGAGAAAACAACGGTCTCTTGTTCATGGAACATGTGGACTATTTACCTTACACACTTTGCTTAATGCAGTTTTTTGTTGCTTGCAACTTAATACCGGAGGGGGTTCAGATGATAACCTGAAGGTGGACTTATAGTCATAGAATCAGTTGGATGGCGGTCTATGTATCTTGTTGTATTGCCCAATCGAATCTCATAGGATCTTTCTGACTAGTAATTGCATTGTTATGCCTTGCTCAGTTCCTGTCAATTGCCCTGCTGTAATTTGTTTACCCTTCATGCCTTGTTGTTTATCTAAGGAGAGCACCTCTAGTGAACTATGGACCCCGGTCCAATCTTTACCATTGATACATCTTCCACTGTTACTTGTTTACTTGCTGCAAACCATTACCTTCCAGACCATATGTTTAATCCTTTGTTACAGCAAACTGGTGAGCTTGACAACCTCACTGATTCGTTAGGACAAAGTCTTGAGTTTGTGTTGTGCAGTTCTCCACGTTGTTTGCAACACCTATGTGATGTTTCCTTCCTCCTTCTGGTTCGATAACCTCGGTCTCAACTGAGGGAAGACTTGCTGCTGTGCTCATCACACCTTGCTCTTGGGGTTTCCAATGAAGTCCTCTCTGTCAGGCAACACTTCCCCATCCCCTTCCCTGCTCCCAAATCTCACGAGCCGCCGCTTATCGTTGTCCTGTAGTGAAGGAGGAGTCGCCCGTGGAGGAGGAGGAGCTGTCTGCCTCCGTGAAAGCACCATTGAGGTGAGCGCCACTCCTCCTCCCCGTCTTACTTCCTCCTTCCCCTTCCCCTCACCCTTCCCTGCTCCCAAATCTCATGAGCCTCCGCTCGTCATCGTTCTATAGTGAAGGAGGAGCCGCCCATGGAGGAGGAGCCTCCCGTGAAAGAGGAGGAGCCGCCCGTCCTCGACCTCCCGTGGAGGAGCTGCCCGTCAGCCGCGGCCTGTGCCTCCTAGACCGTGTGCATGACCACCTCCTCTCTTCCCTCGCTCGTCGAGGTGAGCCTCTCCCCCCTCTCCTCTCTGCCTTCTCCCCCTAAATTTAATTTAGCGGGTGCTTCCCCTGGTGATACATGTCATTTCAGTAGCTAATCTGCAAGAAACTGTAGCTATTGTACTTGTATGCAATCTGCAGCTATTGTACTATTTTGTATGCAATCTGCAAATTAGTAGGTTCTGTTTAGTAGGTGTTGTTTAGTATGTGCTATTTAGTAGGATTTATTTTTTATTGTTAATTTTTATCAAGTGGTTCTCCTGTTGTAAGTATAGTAGTGTAAGAACTGAGAACTAAACTGTAGATTATCATAAGGGATGCCAAACAGTTATCATACAGCCCAAAAATAACCAGTTAAAATGCCTAAGTGGGAAGTTTATGCTAACTACATTCTATCACCACCTTTTTGTGATCCTTGTTCTATAGGGTATCATAGAGGATGCCAAACAACATAACTTGAATAAGATGTGGGTTTCTAGAGGAGAGGGATAAAAAAGGCTCTCATGAGCCATGAGATAACTAAAGGGGGCTGGCAGACACTCACTTCTTTTTAGTTTAATTATGAGACATATGGCATCATGTTTATTTTTTAGGCCATTGGGCCTCTCCCGAATCCTGATTCAATACGACTTCATGCTCTAATATGATATAACTCCCTAATTTTGTATGTTCTGTCTATATTTATTTGCACTTATATGTTCTGTCTATATTCCTTTGCACTTCTCTAAATCATTTATTTAGTACGAACGTAGATTTGTAAGGCTGAAAATAAGACATACAGTACCTCCCTTATTGTATTAAAATGTAGGTGTTTTAGGAATAACAATGCACACAATCTAGGTGTATCATTGCACTATTCCCATTACTACAGAACAAATCAAGACCCTTCACTGTTCTTGCAAAGTGTTCTTTGCTCTAGTCAAAACTCCACATATAGGCAGGCATATAGGCAATAAGGAGAAAATACATCAAATCTGGAGGGTCACATATTTGAGTAGATTGTTGATAATAGAAAAGGGATCCCTGATTATGAACCATTTATATATATCCTAAAACATGTACTAAATGAGTATCACCTTACATGTACTTAATGAGCATTATCTTACATGTAGTGAATCTACACTACACCCTAAGCATTTGGAGAACTTTGAAAAGTGATAGCATGTTGTGTAAGGATATTCCTTGTTATTATTGAATTTTGATGTGGAGTGGAGGCTCATAGATTTTTTTATATTCCCTGTCATAGATTTTTTTGATATTCCCTGTTATTACTTAAAAGTGACAGCATGTGTATGGAGTGAGGCTCATAGAAAAGGTTGCATTTGCATTTGTGTTGCAGCAAGCTAATAACATTCCTGCTATAACTGTTATTCCCTGTTATTACTGAAATCTGGTTGTATTTTACAATAGTAGTGTGGTTGTGAATATATGATGGTGTTATTGAAATATGGCTCTGTTTGTGACTATGTAGGCCATTTTTTGTGCAGGTTTTTTTCTTTTTGAGATGCCAATGTTTCGCCGGAATGTTAATTCATTTCTATTCTGGCGAATTTGTGGAACTTCTAGGTCTAGAAAATTAGCAAAGGTCATGCCCAATTGTTTTGTGAATTTTGGTGCTTATTAGTTCCATTTATTTTTGTGTTTAGATATGTCCAAGCTAGGCACTTCCAGAAAGAAGGCCTATTGGGAGCAGTTGAAGGAGATGGAATCACAAGAGGACACGGAATTCGTGCTGCGGGAAGAGGATATGGAGGATGAGGATACCTCGTCCGATGAGGAGATGGGGGATGCTGATGGCGAGGATGACGCCACTACCATTAATGGCGGAGGCGGTGGTGAAGCCACAGATGGTAGCCAACCGAAGAAGGCCTGGAAGGACCGGACGCCGATCATGATCAGCCTTAAAAGGTCCATCTTCACAAGCGTGAGCGCTAAAGGGGCGCCTTTAGAGCCGGTGGAATTTGTCGCGGGGTACTCACTGCAGTTCTCTGCAATCCTTCAGAACATCGTCATGATAAACACCGGGAACCTAAATGCCGATGAGAACAACGCCATTAGATCTTTAGGAAGCTGCACGTAAGATATGCATACCTAGGTGATGAGGAGAACAAATACAACAATGATGATCTCAAAGGGAATCTGGTAAAAAAGTATGCCCTCAAGAATATGACCAAGGTCTTGTCGAATTGGAAGACGCGAGTGAAGAAGCTGATTTACAAGGAAGGGCTTAGTTACTAGCAGATCTTCAAGAAGGAGCCTCTGATCATGGAAGAAGCCTTCAAGGTGTTCAAGTCCAGATGTTACTCCACCACGAGCAAGGCCAAGAGTACGTACTTCAAGGAGTTAAACAAGATGAACATTGGTACCCACCATCTCAGCTCTGGCGGTTATAGAGCTGTGATTCCCAAATGGTAGAAGGAGGATGCCACAGCTCTTGAAAAGGGGGGAGACACCTCCCTTTTACAATATCGTCGAAGAGAAGGCAAAGAAATTTGTTAGGGCTCGGTTTTGTAAGCCAAAACGGAGTTTTAGATATTCCTTAGAACCCTTCAGCCCCTTCGGCCTGAAGGTGAAGGACTTCATAAATATATATGTAAGTAATTTTCATGCAATTTGATTAATTGCATTCAGAATTAATCAATGAAGTCTAATTTCGCAAATGCTTCATGTTCCTTATGTGCAGGACGAGGAATATAAGAGCTCCTCATCCCAGGGGTCGGCACAAGTCGCCAAGTGGGACACCACTTTTAACAGGGCGCTAAACCGGGTCAAGAATGTTGAGCCCCAGGTGCCACCATCGTCGGCTGGCTGTGTGCCCGACTTTGGCAGTATTCCATCGTCCAAATACTATGGCACCTCGCCACAGAAGGGCAAGAAGGCCGTAAGCTCCGAGGTAAAACACCAAAGTTCATTTGGCATCCATGTATTCATTTCATTTAGTAGAAATGAAATGAATACATGGATTAATTTCATGTATATTATGATTCCAAAAACACCTACATGTTTGGCTGCCACCGGAATTTGGAAATGACAGGTCTGAGATAGGAACCAGGTTTACCCATGGGGATATTTCAATGATTTTGCCAAATGAAATGACGGCCCAATTCCATTCCAACCAAACAACATAGGAATGGAATTGCAAAAAGAATTCTAGGATTCCAGGCCCAAATGATGGATACCAAACGACAGGGAACAAGTGGAGAAGTTTCCATAGTTGCTCCAAGATATAGTGAAGGAGGCTGTGATGGCAGTCCAGAAAAAATTCCAATCACAAGTCCAAACACAAGTGTCCGAGAAGCTCAACACTATCCTTCCTGCCTACTTCTAATGGTGCGCCAAGTGGAAGAAGAGTGGTAAATGGGGGACTGATGACCCACAAGTATAGGGGATCGCAATAGTCTTCGCGGGTAGTATTACCCAATTTATTGATTCGACACAAGGGGAGCCAAAGAATACTTGCAAGCCTTAGCAACTGAGTTGTCAGTTCAGCTGCACCTAGAAATAGTTCTTTCTCACAGAAGTTTATCAAGAGCAAGGTTTAGTAGCAACAAAGAAAGCAACAACAACAAAGCAACAATAAACAGAGCAATTGTAATAAAGAACGGTAACAGTAGGATTCAAGTGCGGTAGGCATAGGGATGGATGGACGGGTGTTGCATGGACGAGTCTAAACATGTAACTTCAAGATCTAGGGCATTGTAGATAAATAATAACAAGCATCCAAGTACTAAACAATCCTAGGCATATGCTCCAAATATAGTCGTACGTGCTCGCAATGAGAACTTGCACAACATCTTCTGTCCAGCCAGCCCGTGGCAGCGGGGCCTCTAGGGAACAACTGGAAATTAAGGTGCTCCTTTTAATAGAGCACCGGAGCAAAGCATTAACACTCCATGAACACATGTGATCCTCTCACCAGAACCATCCCCTCTGGTTGTCCCAATTATTGTCACTTTGGAGCCTTTGGATCCAGACAATGATATGTGTACACAACTTGCAGATAAGATCACAAACAATACTATCATAATGATTCAATAATAAGTTAAGATCTGAGATCATGGCACTCGGGTCCTAGTGACAAGCATTAAGCACAACAAGTTGCAACGAAGTCAAATAGCACTAATAGAGATACTAGGCACTATGCCCTAACAATCTTATTCGATTACATGATAGAACTCATCCAATCCCTACCATCCTCAAGCCAACAGCGGGGGATTACTCACTCATGGATGAGGGAAACATCGGTGGTTGATGGAGATGCGTTGGTGATGACGATGGTGATGATCCTCTACAAATTCCCCGTCCCGGCAAGGTGCTAGAACGGAGTTTCTGGATCCGAATCTTGGTTTCTGGTGGCGGCGGCGGAGCGGAACTCTTTTGGAAAACTATCGAACCCCCCTTGGTTTTTAGGTCGAAAGGCAACTTATAGGCGTAGAGGGAGGCCGAGGAGCCTGGGTGGCCTCACCCTCCAAAGCGCGGGTCGTGGGTCCGCCCCTAGGCCTCCTCTCTGTCTCCCCTTCTGGCTCCGTGGATCTTCTGGTGAAAAATAGTTTTTGGCATATTTTCCAGGATTTTTCCTGATAGTTGATTTTCTGCACAAAAAAAAGACACCAAGGTAATTCTACTGAAAACAGCGTCAGTCTGTGTTAGTTGTATCCAAATCACATAAGTTTAGAGGAGAAACAATAGCAAAGTGTTCGATAAAGTAGATACGTTTTGGACGTATCTACTCCCCCCAAGCTTAGCTTATTGCTTGTCCTCAAGCAATTCAGTTGAAAACTGAGTGCGATAAAAGAACTTTCACGAACACTTTGCTTCATATGATGTAAATATTCTCAGCACAGGAGTAGATGCTTAGACAATTCATAATAAGGAGTATGCAACTAAGTCTACTCAATAGTCATTGCAAGCTATGAAGAGGAACCAACTCAATAATAATAAGTAGAATGAAACATAAACATAAGCAACATTGCAATGCTCATAATAAGGTATGATAGAGTGGTATCTCTCTTGCCTCTGTTTGAAGAGAACAATATAAATGCTGAGGCACCTCTGAAGTTCACATGAAGACTAGAGATAAAGATATCAAAGATACAAGCATCAAAGTCATGACATAATTAACCAAGTTTTGGAACAAACACAAAAATGACAACTATGCTCTCAAGAAGGTGCTCATAGAATAAGTGGTGACTCAACAAGGTTGTGAAAACAGTTTTGTGAAGGTTTGAAAGGCTTCCCAATGCTGAAAGGAAGGTACTCGTTAGCTTTGAGCTCTCATTGCCCCTATCATAGGCATCTTCATGTGGTTAAGGTGAAAGTGAGGTCCACTCTGAATCATATGCTTGACAGACCATAGACTGGAAATCCCAAGTCCCTTGAGTACGAGGGTCGCTCCGCATGCTACTCAACTTTGGTCACCTGAAAGTTCTTGTCATTGTAAATACATGCATATCATCGAGAACCGCCAACGGGGTACCCCTTGCACATGGTATAGGAGCTTTCCCATAACCACAATGACAAGGCAAGCAGACAATGATCATCTCAGCAATCTTTTTATTTACCATATGCATAGCTTTTTATTGAGGACTCTTCATAGATGATCATTATAGTGATGCTGCAAGTTTCCACAATGATTAGGCATGGGTTAAGCTAGCGGCCCAGGAGTTTCCCTGACACAATGTATAAACTCCATGAACTCACAACCTCCCATTTTATTTCACATCGTCGACATCCATAAACAAAAGAGCAAGGAATCAACTGGATAAGATATCCAAAAAGTGTTGAAAGCGTTCCTCATGATAGCATGGTTCTGCTGACTCCTAGTATATAATTAGCAATCATATAACTTTCATGGACTAGTCACAATGGTTCATAATTATTAAGCGCAAGGAATAAAGTGTGCCATCAAGTTTGTGAGAGATTTACTAACTAACTTTCTCAAAACAGAGAAAACACGGCATATAGAATATGCACTGAAGTAGCAAATGATGCTAATAGGTAGGTATAGTGGACATAGCTGGCAATATTGGTTTTGGGGAGTTGGAAGCACATGTAGAGCACATACTCATTGCAAGTTAAGGCTAGCAATAGAGAGGGAGCGACAAGCGAGAGAGCAATAATTGTCATAATCATGCTTGCAACAAAACATGACTGATTATGGCATGAAAGTGATACAAGAACTCCAAGACAAAATAAATCATCGAGGCTTACTGACTATTGATTAGTCATATGCATGCGTGAGCATGTGACAAGTCGATTCACATGAACAGTCATAGGAGGATACCACAATATCATACCAAAGTATGAATAAAATAATGCAAGCAAACATTCATATGACATGCTACAAACTATTAGCAAGTTGGAGCTAATCATAGACAAGCAAGAACTACTAAGCATCCATAATGACATACACCTTACACAAACAGGCTAAGAATGCTCACAATGATGAGTATATGTACAAAAATGAAACAAATAGAGCTCGTTACCAGCTTCTTACCACACCTCGAGTTGTCTTAATCTTTATTATTGCCCTTCACTTGTGTGACTTGAATAATTAACATGGAACTAAAACCCACTGAGGACGACTGAACCCTGCAAAGAACTCACAAAACCAAAGAAGAACAACAAATATTTTTGGTGTTTTCGATTTTTTAGAAACAAGCAAACAAAGAAAAACCAAAGAAAAACAAAGCAAACCAAACAAAGCAAAACTAAGACGCTCCAAGAACAACACAACTGTGCATGAAAAAACGAAGTGTCTAGAAAGACTTGAGATTTTTATTGATGAAGAAGGGGATGCCTTGGGCACCCCCAAGCTTTGACGCTTGTACCTCCTAAATATTTATTGGGGTGACACGGGGGGGGGGGGGTCCCAAGCTTGAGCTTTTGTCCATTCTTCATCTCATTACATCATTCTCTCTCTACACCTAAAAATTTTCCTTCATACAAAACTTCACACAATCTTCATTAGCAACATTAGCTTATTCAAAAGATATTAGACCTATGGAAAAGCTTTGGAACAGCAAGGCTTTTCACAAAAAACACAATCTACTGTAGCAACTCCTTCAAAAAGCTCAATTCACCTAAAGATAACTCAAAAAGGAATCAATAAGAAGCAAATGCAAATAATGGCAGAAATCTGTCAAAATAGACCAGCAGGTAGAAACCGATTTTTTCGAACATCTTCTGTTGCTCAAATCAAAAAGTGCTGAATTAACGAAAGTTATCTAACATACTAGGAGATTTATTCGTAAATTTTTAGCTCAATACATGTTACATAGACTCCTCACGAATTTTTTTGGTGGAGGACAGAAATCTGTTTCGGGACAACAACTCCCCAAATCTTACTTCCCTCTCATTAGAGGTCATTCTTGGCACAAAAAGCAAACAAAAAGGATAAGGAGAGGTCATTACTGAAGTAATAACTTCCAAGACTCAAGGAAACTCTTGGGTTATCTCCCAACAAGTACTTTTCTTTTACGCCTTTAAGTTAGGCACGACGAAGAGCAAAGATCGGAAAGGAGAAAAATAAAAGTGAGCAAGTATAACCACAGTGAAAGCATTATTTTGTTCATTAAAATCCTTTTGTTAACAAGGTTGATCAAGTCTTGTTACCAAAACAATCTTATATGAAATAAAACCTTGCATTCCACAAGGTGATTATGTTACCTCGTACTTGATAGCAATGGTTCCAATCATAATAGTTTCAAAATTTTCTTGTGGAATGGGACAATATATTTCTCCAACCTTGATGCTCTCAACATTTTCAATGGAATTCTGGCAATAGCTTTTAGCAACCTTCTTGGGTAAAAAACAATATGCTCTTTGTCATCAATATTGAATGTCACTTTTCCTTGATTACAATTGATGACAGCACCTGCACTATTAAGAAAAGGTCTCCCAAGAATAATAGACATATTATCATCTTCAGGCATTTCAAGCACAACAAAATCAGTTAGAACCATGCAATTATGAGCAACTTGAAGGAACATCCTGTCAACACCTGGATTTTTAATCCTAGATGCCTTTTATGCCATACATCACAATCCCAGGATTACCATTTTTGCGAGACATAACAGATTTGGATACCACAATACATGATCCATTACAAACCATACATAAGGTCTTACATAAATAAGGATCTCATGATCCAGTTCTTAATACAACTCAAGCAGCGGAAATACATAATAATAAAGGTAGCGTAGGCGAAACTCCATCTTCGGGGTCACAGGCAATACTGACGATGGGAGATGATCCTAGTTGTCGTAACATTCCTGGGGTCCTTCGTCCTGGTACTCCTCTTCATAGTCTGGCCACGGGAATAGCCAGGGACAAAGCCATGAGTACTCTTTAAGTACTCGCAAACTAATACTAACAAGTGAAGGGGTTTTTTTGTAATATGACACTAAGCTCTAGGGTTGTTTTGCAAAAAGCCAGATTTACCTCTACTAAGTTCCGAAGCAAAGAATGCTAGTTGAAGTTTTATAACACCTAAGTGGGAACTTGTATTTTATATCACAACTCTGTGGTGGTCAAGTCAAATTCTCAACCCATTTCACAAGTCATTTTGAAAACATCTGATGGGGGAACAGTATGGCCACTCCAACTGTCCATAATCACGGACGCGGCTATTCGAATAGTTTGACACTCTGCAGAGATTGTACACTTTCACCACAACATTCGATACATCCGTCAGGAACAAATCCTGAATTCACCATACTCAGTATGCAGATAATCAATCCTAACCTTTCAATTACACGCCCTAGTATAGGCACCTCTCCTGTGAGTTTGGCCTCCCAACCATGACCAACTGTCATCTTGGGTACTGCATAGGTGGACAATCTTCACAAGGTAGCCTCAGCTCAGACCTTGGCCGTGAGGGAACACATACTAAGGTATATAAGTTTTTAGTCAAGCCCTACCCAATCTTCGGGTATTGTGGTTGTACGGTAAAATTGGAATGGTATCGCATCCAGACAACCATCAGTTTTATAAAGGGCTAAGGCTCATGCCTTAACATTTTCATCATCCAAATCATCTGGTGTTCGAAAACACATGTCAAAACATCTCAATAGAATGATCCATCATTCCAAGATTTTCATAACCATTCTCCACCAAGTATTCCCATCTAAAGTTGATCAAGTTTTTATGCTTAGCACTAGCATCTATAGGTGAGGGTGAGTACTAATGAGGGGTGGTAAACTAGTGGAGGTTAGCTAAGTTCAATATCATGCCTTAGGATGACATCACGATTATCTAGCTTAGGCCAAATTTAATGCTCTTTATGCAACCTTCAATTATCTTTCTAGTATCTACAATTTACTTAAGTAGACTCTAAGTAATAGCTTTGATAAAGAAATAAAGTAGAAGCTTGTAGGTAAAACTAGGAGGGGGTATCAAGTGGGTAGGATCACATATGCTTAAGGCATCTAGTGGTCATGGTAACAAGCAAGTATTATCTTGCATCAGTATCAGTATAGGATTGCATAAGTAGAGTATCTTGCAAGTGTTAGCTTGCTCAATCAACTAGTAGTATTAGGCTTGGCTTGTGCAGAGCAGTGGTTGAAGTTCTCCTCGGCTTCTTCTTCGTAGTATCCTCCTTCCTCCTCGTATCCTTGGTTGGTACTAGCGTCTATGAATAAATACGAGGTACACAATCACCAAACAATACTTAACTACTTTCAATCATCACACAAAAGGGTCCTATAGATGATCTAGCATCATCACTAATATTACAAGATTAAAGCATTCATATTTTTTATTTATTTTTAGAAAAGTAATTTCTACTCATTGAAAAACTACTTAAGATTTAATATTCTCCAACTCAAACATGGGATCATGTTGACATATGTCATCACCACATATTTCAGTACATGGGAATGTGATTTAAAGTGGTGTCACAATTTAATAAGGTTTAACCTTTTTATTTTAAATCATTATAGTGGCTAGAAATGCCTATGTAGCATTCTTTTATTACTTGAATATTATTTCTATAAGTAAACCCATATATTTTTATATATTCTGAAAGGTATGATCAAATGTGATTTTTGAAAGTTGGAATCAACTCAAAAGCTATTATGGTTGAAATTTGAAAAATGTTTGAATGCAGAAAAGCTTCTGACTTGTTATTTTTACCAAGATTGATCTATAGATCCAAATGATTTGAATCCAACAGGCTTGGATTAAGCATTTCAAGATCTTTCTAACAAAATTGGTTTCATTCAATTTGGTTTACTGAATCGAGCTGGGTTGATTTTTGAAACTAGGTACACAACTAAGTTTGAATATAAATAGAAAAGGCTAAATTCAAACGAGTGCGCTGCGCGGGATGGGTTATTGGGCCGGCCCAGTGTCACTCCAAGAATCGCGGGGGGTCTCTTTGGTCAGGCTCTTTAACGCCAAGCAATGCAGGCGATGTGGTGCGTTGGATTAGAATGAAGATCGACGGCTGAGGGTCGTCATCGATGATGAACAAGTCACCGGCTAGCTCGAACCCTAGCGGCTCAGTGGGGGTGCATAGGAGGCATACCGGGGCTCCAGTGTCGACGGCGAGGCGGGCAAACGACAAAGTCAACGACGACGAACTCAAGGGTGGTCGCGGCTGCTCCTGGGGTGGACGAAATCAACGGCTCCTCTTCTCCTCTGCAGCGGCGAGCTCCGGCCAAATTCCGGTGATGCGCTGCTCGCCTTGCTCCGGCTAAGGGGTGGAACGATCAGTGAGGTGAGGGGAGTGAGATGGTGTGAAGAAATCAAGCTGGGAGCGTCTCCTTTTATAGGCTCGACGGCGAGACCGAGAGGGATGGGCAGACAACGGTGGCGACACGGCTACGGGAGGCTAGAGGCATGGCTGCGGTTGGCGATCGACGGGCGGTCTCCTGGCGATGCTCTAAGGTTTAAATGCACGTGTAGGGGTGGTGGCAAACGGTCGGGAACGCGCGATGCTCTGCGAGGCAGAGGAGGCAAAATCTGCGGCGAGCGGTGGCTACGGGGTACGGGCGGTGAAACGATCATGTCTGGTGGTCTCCTGGGACGGTGGGGTGCATGCTGGCGGGCGGCGAGGGCTCGAGGTGGTCGGGTTGCGTGCGTGGGCAACGTGCTCGCGCTCTGCGGTCGGCATGGTCGGCATGGCGGCCGCGCAGCGCTCTGGCGATTTATCATCTGCGAGCTAGGGCTGGTCGAGAGGGGGCCGTGAGGCATGGGCTACCTCCCAGACAAGGTTGGCACGGCTAGTTCCTCTCCTAGCTTGCTGTCCACACTGGGGTGACATGGGTGCTCTCGGACCGTTCACCATTGATGACATTGGCGAGTTTACAGTGGTGCTAGCGCTTAGTTAAGTTTGCTAGATGATCTAGTGAGGCTAGTGTAACCAGAGAGGGAACAAGGTTGGCTCAAAACACTGCTCAAAATAGTGTTTGTGATTTTGTTGATTTGAATCTGCAACCTGTTTGATGAAATGGCCGCATGAACTTAAGTTTTGAATTTTTAAAATATTTTTGGTGGGTGTGCTAGGCATGTGCTGGTGATATTGTGGATGCTTGGGTTTTGAAAATTGAGCTTGCTTGAGTGGTTTTTGAAATAGTGGGATCTTCCCATATGAGATAGATTCAATTTTAAACTGTCATTTAAACTAAGCATTTAAATGTTTTTGGATGATCACAAAGTGGGCCTTGGTACCTTATTATGAGTACTATCAAGGGGTGCAAAGATCCATACATGTTTCTGTTAAGTTCTGAAAGTTAGAGATAGCCAAAGTAGGCATGGGAGTTAAATTGGCCAAAGTGATCATTCACTTAATTTGTTTGTCTTTGGGAAAAGTTTGGGGATTGTTTAGATGATGTTTATTTAACCTAAGAATAATTTTACGAGCAAAGAAACACAGAAATCATGGCAATTCAAAAGAATCCAAATTTTAATGCACACACATATGAATGCTTTCATATTTTAATTGGACAAGTTTTTGTTAACCCTAAATTTGGTGATTAGAGTTTGATGATTCTAGTTTGATATTTTTGGGATGTTACAAACCTTCCCCCCTTAAACAAAATCTCGTCCCGAGATTTGAAAGAGGACGAAAATATTACCTAGGATTTGAAGAGATCGGGAAACTCTGTCCTGATGTGATCTTCGCGCTCCCAGGTAGCTTCTTCTTATGAGTGGTTGCTCCACTGAATCTTGAGAAACTTGATGCTTCGTGTTCTGGTAGTTCTGAAAGCTTCTTACAAAATACGGATGGGTACTTCGGGATAGGTGAGGTCATCGTTGATTTCTATGGTCCGGTGATCAATATTCTTGAACACTTCGGTCTTGTCTGGAACTTCGAGACACTTGCGAAGTAATGAGATATGGAACACATTGTGCACGGCTGACATCTCTTCGGGCAGTTCCAACTGATACGACACTTCTCCTCGATGGTTCAAAATCTTGAAGGGGCCGATATATCTGGGGGCTAACTTTCCTTTCAGCTGGAAACGCTGCATTCCTTTCAATGGCGACACTTTTAGATACACAAAATCTCCTATGTTGAAGGCGAGGTCTCGACGTCTCTTGTCGGCGTAACTCTTCTGTCTTGAATGGGCTGTCTTGACTGGGCTGTCTTGAGGTGCTCACGAATTTTGTGAATTTTCTCTTCTGCTTCTCGTAGGATACCGGGTCCGAAAATCTGACTCTCTCCTACTTCCGACCAGTTCAAAGGGGTGCGACACTTTCTTCCATACATGAATTCAAATGGGGCCATTTGCAAACTAGCTTGATAACTAATGTTGTACGAAAATTCTGCAAATGGCAAACAGTCTTCCCACTTAGATCCATATTCTAACACACATGCTCTCAGCATATCTTCGAGTATTTGATTTACTCTCTCCGTTTGTCCATCGGTCTGAGGGTGATACGCGGTGCTCAAATCTAGTCAGGTTCCTAAACCTTCTTGGACTTTCTTCCAGAATCTCGAGGTAAACTGAGTTCCTCGATCCGATACGATGTTCTTGGGGACTCCGTGCAAACTGACGATACTAGCGATGTACAACTCCGCTAGCTTCGAACTCTGATATGTGGTCTTGATGGGTAAGAAATGGGCGACTTTGGACAATCTGTCCACTATGACCCAGATAGAGTCATTTCCCCTACTAGAAGTAGGCAATCCGGTGATAAAATCCATTCCGACGGAATCCCATTTCCATTCCGGAATTTGCAATGGTTGCAACAATCCAACGGGTCTTTGATGTCCTGCCTTGACTCGCTGACATATATCACACTTGGCGATATAGCTTACGATTTCTCTCTTCATCTTATGCCACCAAAATTGTTCTTTCAAATCCTGATACATCTTCGTTCCTCCGGGATGGATAGAATAAAGAGTATCATGAGCTTCCTTCAGAATAACTTCCTTCAACTCAGAATCTGCTGGTACACAAAGGCGTCCTTTATACCACAGAACTCCTTCTTCGTCTTCGGTGAATCCGGGTACTTTGCATGTATCGATACGACGCTTGATTCCATCGATACTAGCATTTATTTTCTGCGCCTCTTTGATATGGCTGATCAAAGTGGGTTGAAGTTCTATGCTAGCCAAAAATCCTTCACTCACTAATTCCATTCAAAAATCTTCCATCTCTTTGTGCAAGCTTGGTTGCTCCTTCAAAATCATGGAGTTCAAGCGACACGGCAATCTGCTAAGGGCATCTGCTACCACGTTGGCTTTACCGGGGTGATAGTGAATGTCCAGGTCATAATCCTTGATTAGCTCAATCCATCTTCTCTGTCTCATATTCAGCTCCTTCTGAGTGAATATATACTTCAGGCTCTTGTGATCCGAATAAATCTCGTAACGGTTTCCCATCAGGTAATGCCTCCATGTCTTCAGGGCTAGAACTACGGCTACGAGTTCGAGGTCATGGGTTGGGTAATTTTGCTCATGTTGTTTCAGTTGTCAATATAGATAAGATATAACTTTGCCTTCTTGCATTCTCACACATTCGAGACCGATCTTGGATGCGTCTCAATACACGTCAAAGGGCTTCGTGATATTCGGCATGATTAAGATTAGGGCTAAAATCAATATCCTTTTGAGTTCCTGAAAACTTGCTTCACATTTGTCCGTCCATTCAAACTTCTTGTCCTTCTTCAGCAATTGGGTCATGGGTCTGGCGATACTCGAGAATCCTTCTACGAACTTGCGGTAATATCCCGCCAATCCGAGAAATGCACAAACTTGGGTTTGAGTGGTTGGGGCTTGCCAATCTTTGACATCTTTTACTTTTGTAGGGTCAACGGCAATTCCTCCGGCTGATACAATGTGGCCGAGGAATCCTACCTCCTGTAACCAGAATTCACATTTGCTAAACTTGGCATACAACTGATGCTCTCTAAGGGTTCCAAGAATGGTCCTTATGTGTAGCTCATGTTCTTCTTCCGATTTGGAATAAATTAGAATGTCATCAATGAAAACAATGACAAAATTATCCAGGAAGTCCATAAAAATCTTATTCATGAGATTCATGAAATAAGCGGGGGCATTGGTTAATCCAAAAGACATGACAATATACTCGTATAATCCATATCTGGTGGTAAAGGCAGTCTTTGGAATATCCTCTGCACGAATCTTGAGTTGATGATAGCATGTTCTAAGATCAATCTTAGAAAATACTTTGGCACCGGTCAACTGATCAAACAAATCTTCTATCTTGGGCAATGGGTACTTGTTCTTGATGGTGACATCATTCAACTTCCGATAATCCGTACACAAACGGTTACCTCCATCCTTCTTGTCCACAAATAAGACAGGTGATCTCCATGGTGACGCACTTGGTTGAATTAATCCAATTTCCAACATGGAATCCAGTTGCTTCTTCAATTCTGCTAGTTCAGACGGGTTCATACTATATGGTCTCTAGGCTATGGGTCCTGTTCTGGGGATTAGTTCAATGATAAACTTGATATCCCGATATGGGGGCATACCGGGCAAAACATCTGGAAATACATTGGGCTATTCACAGACTATTCGGACTTGGTCAATGGTAGGTTGGGCTATACTCTTGTTGCACTTGAATTGACGAGGTAAGGTTTCAGATATATGCTCGACTGATATTCCGGCTGTACTGGTCATGGTTATGGCTTTCTTGGCACAGTCAATTAATCCTTTATGTTTGGACATCCAATCCATTCCTAGTACTACTTCCAAACCTTTAGTTCCAAGTACTATCATATTAGCATAAAAATATATGCCATGGATTCGGATAGGGACGAGCTTGCAAATTTTCCTAGCTTTGGTGGTTGAACCGGGAATTTGAACAATCATAACATGCTTCAGTTTGGTTGGTTGAATATTAGTAGTGCATGCAAATTCTTCGGTGACAAATGAGTGCGATGCACCAGAATCAAACAACACTCGAGCAAGTACTGAATTAACAGAAAACATACCCAGCACGACGTCTGGCGCTTCCTGGGATTCTTCAGCATGCATGAGAAAAAGACGGCCGTTGCGGTTGAGCGAATTCCCTGGGGCAAACCTTCTTCCAGGCTGAACACGACGCTGCTGCTGAGCTGGGGCATTTGCATTGGAGGTTGCGACATTCTTTTTGGGGCACTCATTGGAGTAGTGACCCTTATTTCCACAGTCATAACAAGTCACTTGCGACTTGTCCTTTGCTGCAACAGGCACAACATTGCTTCCAGTCCTCGGGACAGTGTTGGTGTTGGTGGTAGCATTGTTGTTGTTAAACTTGGGTGGGGCACGGTTGAAATTGTTAGGGTTGCCGGGGTTGTTGTGATTTCCTCCGGGCCTCAGGTTTCCATGGTTGGGATAGGTCGGACGGTTCATCGGGGGTCTGTTGGTTCTCGGGGCAAATCCTGGAGATGGGTTAGGGCTATACCTTGGGGTTTGATGGGTTCCTGGCTGATGCATCATGCGACTCTTGCGGTTCTCATTGGCTTGGTTGATCTTTCCTTCCATCTGGATGGCAGAGTCGACAAGGGCTTCAATATCGGCAAAGGGGATATTGACGAACACTGTCTGCATCTCATCGTGCAGACCATTCAAGAATCTCTCTTTCTTCTTGGCTTCGGTGTCGATCTCATCCGGGGCATACCTACCTAATGACAAGAATTTGTCACGGTATTCCACTATGGTCATCCGTCCTTGCTTCAGTTCTCTGAACTCGTCTCTCATTCTCTTGATCAAACCCGGTGGCACATGGGTTCTACTGAACTTGACCTTGAATTCCTCCCAGGTCATCATATGTCCTCCGTTCATTGCACAAACACTGTTCCACAATGCTCTTGCGTCTCTGGCTAGATAATGGGTGGCGAACATAACTTTCTCGTTAGCTTCCACTCCGGCGACTTCTAGGTTATTTTCCATGGTTTGCAGCCAATCATCGGCGTCTAAGGGCTCTTCCGACTTAGTGAAAACAGGTGGGTTGGTGTTCTGGAAATTCTTGAGCTTAGATCCATGGTTGTCCTGATTTCCTTGGCCTTGGTTATTGTGGGCTAGCTGATCTATCTGCTGAAGGGTGGCTAGGATGGCTTGACGTTCGGCTCTTTCAGCTTCGTGGTCAGAAACCAACATTTGCAGGATCTGCAACATCAGGTCCGGGGATGAACCACTTCCCCCGCGATGCATCTGAAGATTGAGATAGATCATGAGAAAAGAGGGAAATTTCTAAGGTTCTGGGACTTTGAAAAGTTTTTAAAGTTTGACTCACATTTTTTAGCAACTTGCTTTTCATTCATTCCTTCATAGCACACGATACAAACACACACCACAAAACCAGAAAAACTGATGGTTTTAAGAACCATTCTGGAAACTACGATACAGTGGGACCGAATACAACTCACTACGCTAGTGCTCAAGTGCTACTACTCCTTGGAGTCGGTGTAATCATCATCCTCAGCATCATCGTCATCATTGATGAAGGCGAAATCATCCTCATCGGTGAAGAAGTCCATAGCCTGATCCTCCAGAAAATCATCATCATCGCTGAGATAGGAATAGGGGTCTCCACGAAGATCCTCTCTGGCATTCTCCCTTTCCTCCAACTGCATGTCTCTCTCGTGGATGGTCTCCTCCAAATCCGAGATACGGTGGCGAAGACGGGCAATGATGCACTCCTTTTTGTTGAGCTAACGGCGGCTAGACTTGCGATCCTTTGCTAGCATGGCGATGGTCTGATCCTTTGTCTTGATGATGGCGGACTTGTGGTTGGAGTAGTCACGCCAATTGTCCAACTCCTGCTGACGGTCATACATCATGAAGCTAAGGTGGTCCAACTGAGTCTTCAGCTCGTGGTGGTATGGGGCTTCCAGTGGCTGTCCCATAGCATCACGCCTTGGACAAAACTCAAAGTGGGTACCCTTGATCTGGTTGATACTCTGCCCACACAGACGGGCAAGAGCTTCCTGCATGGCCCTGGCAAGTCCATCGAGCCAGTTGTTTTCTCGCAAGGTGAACTGAATTCCCTCGGCAGTGGGAGGTTCAATCTTTCCTCAGAGACTTGCAACAACTAGCCACTACACATCTTCTCCTCCTTGATCATTGAGCTAAGCTCCGAAGAACTCAAAAGTGATGCTCGAAGTTCCGAAAGCTGGTCCAAATCCCGCTCAAAGATAAGGTCTCCTCCATTCCCCAACTGATAAAACTTGTTGTACTTCACATCCATCTATAAGAATATAGGATGAGTAAGTTAGTAGAGTGATCAACTGTGTCAAATTTTAGGTATTTTGGAAGATTTTTTGAGGAACATGAATTTTTATGAAAGAATCAAGGTGATAAGAAGGGGAATAAGTTTTTGTAAATATTTGCTTCCTTTGGTTTTGAAACTAAGTTTTCGATTCAAACGTCCAGTCTAACTAGGGTCTCCTATGGTCAGGATGGCTCTGATACCAACTTGTCAACACCCGGATTTTTAATCCCAGATGCCTGTTATGCCATACATCGCAATCCAGGATTACCATTTTTGCGAGACATAACAGATTTGGAAACCACAGTACATCATCCATTACAAACCATACATAAGGTCTTACACAAATAAGGATCTCATGATCCAGTTCTTAATACAACTCAAGCAGCGGAAATATGTAATAATAAAGGTAGCGTAGGCGAAGCTCCATCTTGAGGTCACGGTAATCTTGTGATGGGAGATGATCCTAGTTGTCGTAACCTTCCCGGGGTCCTTCGTCCTAGTACTCCTCTTCATAGTGTGGCCACGGGAATAGCCAGGGACAAAGCCATGAGTACTCTTTAAGTACTCGCAAACTAATACTAACAAGTGAAGGGGGTTTTGTAATAGGACACTAAGCTCTAGGGTTGTTTTGCAAAAAGCCAGATTTACCTCTACTAAGTTCCAAAGCAAAGAATGCTAGTTGAAGTTTTATAACATCTAAGTGGGAACTTGTATTTCATATCACAACTCTGTGGTGGTCAAGTCAAATTCTCAATCCATTTCACAAGTCATTTTGAAAACATCTGACGGGGGAACAGTATGGCCACTCCAACTGTCCATAACCGCGGACGCGGCTATTCGAATAGTTTGACACTCTGCAGAGATTGTACACTTTCACCACAACATTCGATACATCCATCAGGAACAAATCCTGAATTCACCATACTTAGTATGCGGATAATCAATCCTAACCTTTCAATTACATGCCCTAGTATAGGAACCTCTCCTGTGAGTTTGGCCTCCCAACCATGACCAACTGTCATCTTGGGTACTGCACAGGTGGACAATCTTCACAAGGTAGCCTCAGCTCAGACCTTGGCCGTGAGGGAACACATACTAAGGTATATAAGTTTCCAGTCAAGCCCTACCCAATCTTCGGGTATTGTGGTTGTATGGTAAAATTGGAATGGTATCGCATCCAGACAACCATCAGTTTTATAAAGGGCTAAGGCTCATGCCTTAACATTTTCATCATCCAAATCATCTGGTGTTCGGAAACACATGTCAAAACATCTCAATAGAATGATCCATCATTCCAAGATTAGAACCATTTTCCACCAAGTATTCCCATCTAAAGTTGATCAAGTTTTTATGCTTAGCACTAGCATCTACAGGTGGGGGTGAGTACTAATGGGGGGTGGTAAACTAGTGGAGTTTAGCTAAGTTCAATATCATGCCTTAGGATGACATCAAGATTATCTAGCTTAGGCCAAATTTAATGCTCTTTATGCAACCTTCAATTATCTTTCTAGTATCTACAATTTACTTAAGTAGACTCTAAGTAATAGCTTTGATAAAGAAATAAAGTAGAAGCTTGTAGGTAAAACTAGGAGGGTGTATCAAGTGGGTATGATCACATATGTTTAAGGCATCTAGTGGTCATGGTAACAAGCAAGTATTAGCTTGCATCAGTATCAGTATAGGATTGCATAAGTAGAGTATCTTGCAAGTGTTAGCTTGCTCAATCAACTAGTAGTATTAGGCTTGCCTTGTGCAGAGCAGTGGTTGAAGTTCTCCTCGGCTTCTCCTTCATAGTATCCTCCTTCCTCCTCGTATCCTTGGTCGGTACTAGCGTCTATGAATAAATACGAGGTACATAATCACCAAACAATACTTAACTACTTTCAATCATCACACAAAAGGGTTCTATAGATGATCTAGCATCATCACTAATATTACAAGATTAAAGCATTCATCTTTTTTATTTATTTTTAGAAAAGTAATTTCTACTCATTAAAAAACTACTTAATATTTAATATTCTCCAACTCAAACATGGGATCATGTTGACACATGTCATCACCACATATTTCAGTACATGGGAATGTGATTTAAAGTGGTGTCACAATTTAATAAGGTTTAACCTTTTTATTTTAAATCATTAAAGTGGCTAGAAATGCCTATGTGGCATTCTTTTATTACTTGAATATTATTTCTGTAAGTAAACCCATATATTTTTATATATTCTGAAAGGTTTGATCAAATGTGATTTTTGAGAGTTGGAATCAACTCAAAAGCTATTATGGTTGAAGTTTGAAAAATGTTTGAATGCAGAAAAGCTTCTGACTTGTTATTTTTACCAAGGTTGATCTATAGATCCAAATGATCTGAATCCAATAGGCTTGGATTAAGCATTTCAAGATCTTTATAACAAAATTGGTTTCATTCAATTTGGTTTACTGAATCGAGCTGGGTTGATTTTTGAAACTAGGTACAGAACTAAGTTTGAATATAAATAGAAAAAGCTAAATTCAAACGAGTGGGCTGCACGGGAAGGGTTATTGGGTCGGCCCAGTGTCACTCACTTGGTCGCTGGGTCTTTAAGCGTGAAGCGATGCAGGCGATGTGGTGCGTTGGATTAGAATGAAGATCGACGGCTGAGGGTCGTCGTCGATGATGAACAAGTCATCGGCGAGCTCGAACCCTAGCGGCTCAGTGGGGGTGCATAGGGGGCATACCGGGGCTCCAGTGATGACGGCGAGGCGGGCAAACGACAAAGTCAACGACGGCGAACTCAGGGGTGGCCGCGACAGCTCCTGGGGTGGACGAAATCAACGGCTCCTCTTCTCCTCTGCAGCAGCGAGCTCCGGCCAAATTCTGGCGATGCGCTGCTCGCCTTGCTCCGGCTAAGGGGTGGAATGATCAGTGAGGTGAGGGGAGTGAGATGGTGTGAAGAAATCAAGCTGGGAGCATCTCCTTTTATAGGCTCGATGGCGAGACCGAGAGGGATTGGCAGACGACGGTGGCGACACGGCTACGGGCGGCTAGAGGCATGGCTGCGGTTGGCAATCGACGGGCGGTCTCCTGGCGATGCTCTAAGGTTTAAATGAACGTGTAAGGGCGGTGGCAAACGGTCGGGAACGCGCGATGCTCTGCGAGGCAGAGGCGGCGAACTCTACGGCGAGCGGTGGCTACGGGGTACGGGCGGTGAAACGATCATGTCTGGTGGTCTTCTGGGATGGTGGGGTGCATGCTGGCGGGCGGCGAGGGCTTGAGGTGGTCAGGTTGCGTGGGAACGGCGCGTGCTCTGCGGTGCGCGTCGGCATGGTCGACAGCAGCACGAGCGCGGCGTTCCTGGCGGTTCTGGTTGTTGTCTGCGAGCTAGGGCTGGTCGAGAGGGGGCGGTGAGGCATGGGCTACCTCCCAGACAAGGTTGGCACGGCTAGTTCCTCTCCTAGCTTGCTGTCCACACTGGGGTGACATGGGTGCTCTCGGCCTGTTCACCATTGATGACATTGGCGAGTTTACAGTGGTGCTAGCGCTTAGTTAAGTTTGCTAGATGATCTACTGAGGCTAGTGTAACCAGAGAGGGAACAAGGTTGGCTCAAAACACTACTCAAAATAGTGTTTGTGATTTTGTTGATTTGAATCTGCAACCTGTTTGATGAAATGGCTGCATGAACTTATGTTTTGAATTTTGAAAAGATTTTTGGTGGGTGTGCTAGGCATGTGTTGGTGATACTGTGGATGCTTGGGTTTTGAAAATTGAGCTTGTTTGAGTGGTTTTTTGAAATAGTGGGATCTTCCCATATGAGATAGATTCAATTTTAAACTGTCATTTAAACTAAGCATTTAAATGTTTTTGGATGATCACAAAGTGGGCCTTGGTACCTTATTATGAGTACTATCAAGGGGTGCAAAGATCCATACATGTTTCTGTTAAGTTCTGAAAGTTAGAGATAGCCAAAGTAGGCATGGGAGTTAAATTGGCCAAAGTGACCATTCACTTAATTTGTTTGTTTTGATTTGTTTGTCTTTGGGAAAAGTTTGGGGATTGTTTAGATGATGTTTATTTAACCTAAGAATAATTTTACAAGCAAAGAAACACAGAATCATGGCAATTCAAAAGAATCCAAATTTTAATGCACACACATATGAATGCTTTCATATTTTAATTGGACAAGTTTTTGTTAACCCAAAATTTGGCGATTAGAGTTTGATGATTCTAGTTTAATATTTTTGGGATGTTACACATCCTCACATATACCAACAGGAATAGTAGTTGACTTACCAGCCATTTGCAAAGATATATCAGTTGGTATCAACTTTTCTAGCTAGAGTCTCTTGTAGAGAGAAAAAGGCATAACACTAACTCCAGCTCCCAAATCACATACAGGAGTTCTAACATAATTATTCTTAATGGAGCAAGGAATAGTTGGTATACCTGGATCACCAAGTTTCTTTGGAACCTTACCATTGAAGAAATAATTAGCAAGTAGAGTAGAAATCTCCTCATTAGGAATCTTCCTTTTATTAGAGGCAATATCCTTCATATACTTTGAATAAGGAGGCAAGTTAATAGCATCAGTCAAAGGAATTTGCAAGAATAAAGGTTTCATCCACTCACAAAACTTGTTGTAGTGTTGTTCTTCCTTTGACTTGTGTTTCTTACCTGGAAAAGGCATAGGTTTCTGCACCCAAGGTTCTCTCTCTTTACCATGTTTATTAGCAATAAAATCTCCCTTTGTGTACCTAGTGTTCTTAGTGTGCCTCTCAGGTTCTTCCTCATCTTCCTCCTTATCGGGAGACTCATTTTTATCATTACCACTCTCAGTTTCAGCATCAGAGACAGATATACTATTAGGATCTACAGCAGGTTCAAGTGGTTCCTCAACTATCTTATGTTTCTTTTTCTTTCTCTTATGAGGACTACCACTATCTTCACCTTGCTGGGAATCCTCCTCTATTATTTTAGGGTGTCCTTCAGGATATAAAGGATCTTGAGTAGCTATACCACTCCTAGTTCTAATTCCATAAGCATGTTTATCTCCTGAAGCATTAACTAGCATAGCAAGTGAATCAAGTTGGGTTTGAACCATGTGAAACTGTTTACAAAGCATTTTAATATCATTAGAAGTTCTTTCCACAATATCTCTCAACTCATGGATAGCTCTAGAGTTTTCCAATAAATGATTCTGAACTTTTTTATTAAAATACCCTTGCTTAACAATAAAAGTGTCAAGTTCCTCTAAACATTGATCAGGAGGCTTACCATAAGGAATATCACCTTCATCAAAGTGTTGGAGAGAGTGTACCTCAATAGTAGATGAGTGGGGAATTGGCTTACATAATTCTTCTATAGGAGGTAGATTCTTTACATCTTCAGCTCTAATACCTTTCTCCTTTAGACACTTTTTAGCTTCATTCATCACTTCATCATTTAATGCAATAACTCCCCTATTCTTTGTTGTTGGTGTTGGAACTGGTTCAGGAACAACTGGTTCAGGAGTAATAGGCTTAGGTGCATTCAGCTCAGTTGAAGTCCAATGATCATAATTCTTGCTTATCTTGGTCATTAATTCTTCAGCATCTATAGGAGTCCTTTTCCTGAAAACACAATCAGCAAAGCTATCTAGGTAGGTCCTAGAGTCATCAGTTAGTCCATTATAATAAATATCAAGAAGCTCATTCTTAGGTAATGGACATCCAGGATGTGTATGAATCAAGGCACAGAACCTTGTCCATGACTCAGGCAATTTCTCTTCTTCTCCCTGTTTAAAATCAAAAAGTCTCTGCAAAGCAGCATGTCTAGCACTGGGAGGAAAATATTTCTGGAAGAAAGAAGCAATCAAGCAATCAGGGCTATCAATGGAACCAGGACGTAATCTATTAAACCAAGCCCTAGCTTCTCCTTTTAGTGAAAAAGGGAAGATCTTAGCAACAAAGTACTTGCGCATCATAAAATCATCAGAGAACAAAGCACTCATAGTAGAAAGCTCATTCATATGAGCCACAACACTCTCATTTTTAGTACCACAAAAGGGTTGTTTCTCAACAATATCTAAATAAGATAAATCAAGAGAGAAATCATAATCTTCATCTTTAATATATATGGGAGAAGTGGCAAACTTATGATCATAGGACATCATAGGAATAAAAGTACGTCTAGCAAGGAGACTCTTAATAGCACTAGTACCATGTGTGTTTCGGCACTCCTCAACAAAATCATTAGTGAACTCAATGTAACCATCATTAATATCATAACTCTCACTAGCCTCAGGTGAGCTAACAGGTGTAATAGTGTCTTAACTAGGAGTTTTGGTATTTCCTAGACTAGCCATAGTAGCATCTAGAAAAGGACCTAATGAACCACTCGCATCAAGCACAGTAGAAGTAACATCATGAGCATCAAAAGCAGTTTCAGACTCAGTAGTAGTAGTTGTAGTGTGTGTAGAATGAGTATGTGGTGGTGGTGGTGTGACAAGCTTACTTATAACAGATGGTGAATCAAGATCAACAAAGGTGTTTAGGACAGTACCTCTTCTTGTAGTGGATGGTAAAATAGGAAACTTTCCATCACGAGACTTCCCCATGATGAAAGCAGTAGCAGTGAATAATAATAGATCCAAGTGAACTTAAAAATAAAGCTATGCTCCCCGGCAATGGCGCTAGAAAATAGTCTTGATGACCCACAAGTATAGGGGATCGCAACAGTCTTCGTGGGTAGTATTACCCAATTTATTGATTCGACACAAGGGGAGCCAAAGAATACTTGCAAGCCTTAACAACTGAGTTGTCGGTCAAGCACTGAAATAGTTCTTGCTCATAGAAGTTTATCAAGAGTAACAGCAGTTTGTAGTATACAAGAATGAAATAAGAGCAAGAGTAACAATATGATAAGATGAGGATTTGAGTGCGGTAGGCATAGGGATGGATGGACGGGCGTTGCATGGACGAGTCTAAACATGTAACTTCAAGATCTAGGGCATTGCAGATAAATAATAACAAGCATCCAAGTACTAAACAATCCTAGGCATATGCTCCAAATACAGTCATACGTGCTCGCAATGAGAACTTGCACAACATCTTCTGTCCAACCAGCCCGTGGCAGCGGGGCCTCTAGGGAACTACTGGCAATTAAGGTGCTCCTTTTAATAGAGCACTGGAGCAAAGCATTAACACTCCATGAACACATGTGATCCTCACACAACATCCATCCCCTCCGGTTGTCCCAATTATTGTCACTTTGGGGCCTTTGGATCCGGACAATGATATATGTACACAACTTGCAGATAAGATCACAAACAATACTATCATAATGATTCAATAATAAGTTTAGATCTGAGATCATGGCACTCGGGCCCTAGTGACAAGCATTAAGAACAACAAGTTGCAACAAAGTCAAATATCACTAATAGAGATACTAGGCACTATGCCCTAACAATCTTATTCGATTACATGATAGAACTCATCCAATCCCTACCATCCCCAAGCCTACAGCGGGGGATTACTCACTCATGGATGAGGGAAACATCGGTGGTTGATAGAGATGCATTGGTGATGACAATGGCGATGATCCTCTCCAAATTCCCCGTCCCGGCAGGGTACCACAATGGAGTTTCTGGATCCGAATCTTGGTTTCTGGTGGCGGCGGTGGAGCAGAACTCTTTTGGAAAACTATCGAACCCCCCTTGGTTTTTAGGTCGAAAGGAAACTTATAGGCGTAGAGGGAGGCCGAGGAGCTGCCTGGGGTGGCCTCACCCCCTCCAGGCGCGGGGTTAGGTGGGCACGCGCCTGGGGTGGGTCTCCCCCCCCCAGGCCTCCTCTCTGTCTCCCCTTGTGGCTCCGTGGATCTTCTGGTGAAAAATAGTTTTTGGCATATTTTCTGGGATTTTTCCTGATAGTTGATTTTCTGCACAAAAACAAGACACTAAGGTAATTCTGCTGAAAACAGCGTCAATCTGTGTTATTTGTATCCAAATCACATAAGTTTAGAGGAGAAACAATAGAAAAGTGTTCGAGAAAGTAGATATGTTTTGGACGTATCAGGGACGCGCCTAGTTCCCAACATCTCCAGTGCCCAATTGGACAACACGGCACCGGAGGTGTTGGTGACTCCTCCGACGGGGTCCGAAGCAGGTCCATAGCTTACCTTGTCTAGTGCGGCGAAGGCGCCGGCCTGCACCATGCCAGCAATTAGCCACTCCGCCACTTGCACGCTTGACATGGGCGATGGTTCTTAGACATTATCTAATCTCAACACCGTCAAGGTCACTAATTAAAGCTAGAGTTAGGAGGCTCAATCGATGACTTCATCTCCCTTCTCCCTATTTTACTGATGACCGGCATACATGCCTTTCGCGGGAAGACACTCCTTGCACTCTACTTCACTGGGTGAACGTCGAGTTGAAGGATGTTGCCATGGGCTCTATCATTCAACCGGCGAATCATAAATTCCACAGTAAACCAATGGCACCCGACATGCTTAGCGTCAAATACAATATGGTGCATTTGGGCTATGAGGTCTTCGAACCTCCCTCTCAACCTCATGGATGGGATAGTTATGAGACATTAGTCCTTAGTACCGTCTTCTGCTGCATGTTCCTATGGCCGAAGAGCCAGGTCTATTTGGGTACGGAGGGCCAGGGCACCACCCTAGAGGCATCATAGCCAGCACATCCATCACATGAAGACATCGAGATGGCACAGAATCCCGCTGATGATGATGATGATGAAGTTGATGAACACTTTGGCGACTAGTTCTTAAACACAAGGTTTGGGGATGACTATGAGCAACATGGAGACTAGTTCATCATGCAGAAAGTTGTCGAGCCCCAACCAGCACCTAGACCCTCGGAAAAACCCACTTGTCAAGTGTGTCTCTTCGCATCTAGTTAGGAGACGCCCCACCCGATGCCTTCATTGAGCCTCAGAGACCAGCTCCTATGATTAGCCCCAGCACCCTCCATAAGGCGACCAGTGAGTAGATAGCGGAGGCCAATGCCGCTGTAAAGGGAAAAAGGGTCACAAAAGGAAGCCTAAGGGTGCGAGCCAGGACCCAAAGCCTAGGCTTTTCCGGTCTCAGGACGGACCTGAAAAAATTCCCAGGAAGCGGCTGCACGAGGCAGGTACACCGATGCTTACTAACTCGATGCTCGCGATCGCAGGCTCGCACATACGTAGTATTACACATGGCTGCTTGTATGTTGAGGAGCACTGCATTCGAGAGGGCGGTCAGTGATACCTGGTTTACAAGGCTAACGTGCCAAATGTGTCAGGCTTCGTCGTAGTACCCCCCCTAGGATATTTTCTACATGTGGCATATCGACATCTTTGACATGTTGCAAGGATTCCGGCTGCACGATACCCTGGTCCAGCTGTTCTCGCTCAATATGGACATGCATATCATTGGAGACAAGACCCTGGCATCGTGATAGTGGATCCCTACTTCATGTGTGACACCTTCTTCAAAAGACTGAAGGGAATATGCCCTGAGAGGCAATAATAAAGTGTTTATTATGTGTATTCCAAGTATATGATAGATGCTTATTTTGCATGCTATAATTGTATTAATACAGAAACGTTAATACGTGTGTGTTTAATAAACAAACAGAAAGTTCCTTGTTATGCCTCTCTCATAAACTAGCTCGTTGATTAACAAGATGATCAAGGTTTCCTGATCATAGACATTGGATGTTGTTAATAACGAGGTCACAACATTAGTGTCATGGTGTGATGAACATTCATCCAAAGTATAGAATTACGATCAAAGTCATTGAGTTTATATTGCTATAACAACTTACGAAGTGATCCTAATCCTTAGACCATGAGATCATGTCAATCACTAACACCGGAAGAGTTTCTTGATAACATCAAATGTCGCACCATAACTAGGTGATTATAAAGATGGGTTCAGAACTACTAAAGTGTTATATTGAGGCCCATGGATCTAGATTGGAATTTGTTCATCCCAATGACGGATAGATATGCTCTGGGCCCTCTCGGTGATATCACATTGGTTAGCTTGCAAGCAAGTGATTTGATCACTAGAATGTTATATCACGGGAACAAAGAAAGAGTGCATGTCAATAACGAGATCAAAATAGGTATGGAGATACTGATGATCGAACCTCGGACATGTAATATATCGCGAAACAAAAGGATTAAGATACTAGCGTAAAAGGTTCCGACGATCACACGAAAGTCATCGTTGAATGTGTGGGAGTCAGTATGGGTCTCCAGATCACGCTTCTGATTATTGATCGGAGAAGGGTCTCGATCATGTCTTCATTATTCGCGAACCGTAGGGTGGCACACTTAAGAGACACCGACATCCATTTGGAGCAAAAGTTTCATGCCGGAAAGAATAACAAGCGCGGGAATTTATTTCACTAGATACCGAAACAGGTTTTCGGGTGAAATTGCAGAAAGTGTTTTTGCATGTGAAATGAAATACTAGCAAGGGGTTATATGTGAATGTTTTGTCATTAAAGTAATTGACAAAATTCTGAATAAATAAAAGGAGTTTTATTTAATGAGAGTTTGCATTAAATTTGGTGGAAATTTAATGGGAATTTGAGTGGGATTTTGAGTGGAGGGAATTGAAAGGCATTTGAGTGAGTGGAGTGTCCATCCACATGCATGAAGGAGGGGAGGGGCAGCCCCCATGGCCGGCGACCACCCCCTTGGATGCCCCCCTCCTCCTATAAAAGGAGCCACCTCTCCTCTCTCTCACTCACACCTCCTCGTGAAGGATCTCTCTCCCCCTCTAGTATTTATCCCCCATGGTCTCGGACTAGCGAGATACATGTTCCGAGTGGATATTCGGCAAGAAAGAATTGTGCTTCCTCTGCATCGCTGGAGTGAGGAGGCGGAGGTTGCTCGGTTCCTCGAACGTGTGTGCGAGCACGGATGCACTGCTAAGTTGCGGTGCTAAGGACTTCCTCTCGATCTTGAGATCGGCAAGAGATCGTCTACATCAACCACGAGTTTGACTCGTTAAGCTTTGTCGGTCTTCAAGGGTATGTTCTCTACGTATATACATCCGCCCGTTTTTTGTATCTAGTATATAGATCTTGGTACATAGTTGTTCCCATCGCAGGAAATTTTTTGTTTTCTATGCTGTGAACCCTACAGTGGTATCAGAGCCAAATCTATGCGTAGATGCTTTACACGGGTAGTACACATATGAGTATGTGGGCGATGATGATCATGTTATTGCTTCTTGGTTGTACTTTGGATATTGGTGGCATAGTGGGATGAAGCGGCCCGGACAAACTTTACATGTCCTCGCACATGAGACCTGTTCCACGCTTGACATGCAACTAGTTTGCATAAGTGGCTAGCGGGTGTCTGTCTCTCCTACTATAGTCAATATCTAATTTGCAGTGAGTTGTCAACAATTTGTTTATCCTCGTTGTGGTTCATGTTCGTAGGTAAGAACGGTTCTATCTTCGAAAGCCCTAAGCCATGTAAAACTTACAATGGATAAATTAGAGGCATCTAGTTTAGATTGTTGTTGGGCTAGTGTTATGATATGGTGATGTTGTAAGTAGAAGTATGAGATGGTACTCTTACAACACACATGACGTGTAAGTTCCATAGACCTTGGCCTTACACATAGAGGTATGATAGTGATCATACCACGGTGCACATGATGGAGATCATATGCGGGAACCATATCATTTCACTTATAAACATGTGATGTTTGATTGCATCTTATATTGCTTGTTTGGTGTTTTATTAGCATAATAAGATGATCCCTCATTTATATATCAAGATAAGAATGTGTTCTTCCTTAAGTATGCACCGATTATGTTTCGTCGATATCACGTGATGATCGGGTGTTCTTGGACCACGACCATATTTCGGGTGTAAGACAGTTACACACGCGAATACTAAGGTTCTTACTTGGCGAGCCTAGCATGTACAGACATGGCCTCGGAACACGGACCAAAAGCTTAAGCATGAGTCATATGGTAGATATGATGCCCATTTGATGCTCGCCTTTGAAGCTACACCGACTCACGTGATGATCGGACTTGGTGTAGTGGATTTGGTTCATGTAATCACCAAAAAGGCATGAGGGATGTCGTTTTTGAGTGGGAGTTCATTCGTAATGTGGATTAGTTGAACTCAATCTATCATAAACACAGTCTAAACTTTATAAATTCTATTGTAGATGGCACCGCCTGCTTTTAATTTCAATGTGTTCATGGAGAAAGTGAAACTTGCAACGAACGGTAGCAACTTTACCGAATGGGCCATGAATTTGAGGATTCTCCTCTTTGCTGCACAAAAGCAATATGTGCTAGAAGCGCCTCTAGGACCCCCACCGTTCGATGATGCCCCTGACGAGGAGAAGAATGTCTATCAGACTCGTCAGGAGGACCACAACTTAGTTCATTGTGGCATATTGTATGGGCTAGAGCCAGAACTTTGAAAGCATTTCGAAAACGGCAATGCATTTGATACAATGGGTGAGTTGAAAATGATTTTCGACACACATGTTGTTGTAGAGAGCTACAATGCTTCAGAAAAGTTCTTTAGCTGCATGATGGAAGAGCACAGCTCCGTAAGTGAGCATGTACTCAAGATGTCGGGTTACGCCGATAAGCTTGTGTCCTTGGGAATATCGATTCCCATTGACTTAGGCATCCATTGTGTTCTGCAGTCTCTACCACCTAGCTATAAGAGCTTCATGATGAACTATAATATGCAAGGCATGAAGAAGTCTCTCCCCGAGATTCTGTCAATGCTTAAAACTGTAGAAGTGGAGATCAAGAAAGAACATCAAGTGTTGATGATCAATAAGAACACTGGTTTCAAGAAAGACAAGAAGGGAAAATGGAAGGGAAGTAAGGGCGGAAAACCGGTTGCCTTGCCTAAAAAGATACCCCGAGTTGGCCCTAAGTCTGATACCGAGTGCTATTATTGTAAGGGGACTAGCCACTGGAAGCGCAACTGCCCCAAGTATTTGGCAGACAATAAGGCCGGAAAGGAAAACAAAGGTATATATGATATACATCTTATTGATGTGTACTTGACTAGTACTCGCATTAGCACCTAGGTATTTGATACTGGTTCAGTTGCTAATATTTGTAACTCGAATAAGGGGCTACGGAACAAGCGACCGCTAGCAAGGGGTGAGGTCAAGATGCGTGTCGGCAATGGATCAAGTGTTGATGTGATCGCCCGTTGTTTCTATCTAGTAGATAGATCTTGGTACATAGTTGTTCCCATCGTATGAATTTTTTTGTTTTCTATGTTGCGAACCCTACAAAGACATGAGGACGTCCAAATGGCGAGCGAGTACCTCTCATGCTTCCTGGAAACAAACTCGGGCAAGTATGTGATTCTCATTCCCTACCATCCTGAGTCGGAGAGTGGTCACCAAGGCTATGTGCTCATATACTTGAATGTGCAAGGCTCATCAGCCTTGTATCTTGACTTGGATAGTGCGACGACGAGGAAAAACTACTCCAGTATCAAGAGAGTTCTTGATGAAGCTCTCAACATCTACGTCTCAGCGGGAGGCGCTGCCCCTAGTAGGCTAGTTAAGATTTACGTCATGCACATGTTCAGCCACACAATGCAGTTCCCCTGCGTCAAGCAGCAGTCTGGCAGCGGGAAGGATGCCTTCTACGCCCTAAACCTCATGAAGTTATTCGTACGGGACCAGTAGTACACCATGCTGCCATTTGACCTTAAAAGATGGGCTGAAGATCTTGCAACTATACAGGATCGCAACCTCAAGATGTGTTTCTTTGATATCCAGGAGGATCTCTCGTCAATCTTGTGCCAACAAGTCATGAAAACTGGGGACCTCTTCTACGGTGGCAATCCACCATCCAACAAGGAGATCGATGAACTCTTAGCGAAGAATGGTGACGACATGACATTCATGACGTTAGCAAAAGGAGCTAAACGGGGCTTCATCAATATCCCGGAGCTAACTCATCAGCCAAAGAAGTCTTGATGTTTGCCTAGCTAGTTGTGTTAGTTCCAAACTTGTGTTGTAAGCTTTATCCATATGTTTTTTAAACCATTGAACTTGATTGTGAGCGACGCTAGTTATTTGTGTTATGAACTATTTTAGTGCTTGGTCATATATGTTTTTTTCATTCGTTATTGTCGCCCTACTTCTTGTTTTTCTTTCTGACTTTCTTCGAAATGCCGATGATTAAAATGTGTTGTGGCACTATGTGTGTAATTATACCGCTGTTGGATCTGGTGTGCCAAGTAGACTTGTAATTTATGCATCCTCAACTTTCCACACCAGATCCATCAGCGACATTGTTATTTCCGTGCCTAACCTAAGTATGAGGCATGCTTTTCTGAGTGTGTTGGAACTATTTTACATATTTCTGCACCCATATATATGCATGATTTTATCTTTTGTACAAGAGATGGTGAAGAAGTGTTACATCGTGTACGTCGATAAGGTTCTAGGTGTGTACGAGGAGTGGGAAGACCGCCAGAAGCAAGTGAACAACTTCTCAGGCAACAACTACAAAGGCTACAAGAGTAGAGAGGTGGCGGAAGAGAAGTAGAGGAAGCACATGAGGAAGAAGTGGAGCAACTTCGTCGTGATCACCACCTTGCTCTTCATGATAGGTTGTGTTCTCTACTTCACCTAGAGATCTGTGTCGAAGTTGTAATGTGATTGTGAACTTGTACTTGGTCTAGCCCCGAGAGATGTGAACTTGGCACACACACTTGGTGTTGTGTTATGTACTAGTTGATTTTAGTTGATGTGTGAACTCGTATGTCGCGGATTAATTCAAGTTGATGTGTGATGTACTTGTATTCGTGTTGGTTCTACTATGTTTTAGCCAATTGCAACTTTCTAGAAATTCTGTGATGTATATATTGTATTCTGGACTATATAATACCCGTGAACTGTGTATTCTGGACTGTACTGTGGTTTTGTAAAATTTGAAATTTTAAAATGATATTCGAGACGCATCTGTAAAGATATTAGAGGCACATATTTCAGACATACTCAAGGCGCATCTTTCAGATGCGCCTCAAGTAAGAAATACTAGCGGCACATGCCTCGAGGCGCATCCCATATGCACCTAGAATAGCCTTTCTGGTGCGGCTCGAGTAGGGTTTTCCCTAGTAGTGAAGTGCTCTGTCTTCCGCCATCCCTCCGGCTTCGGTGCAACCACCAAGGGCTCCTGAGCTATCCCAGTTGCCAATTTTGCGAGACCATGTGAAGGATCTGGAGAAGACCCTTGTGATCGCCAAAGGCAATGTGGATGTGTGAAAGTCCAAGGCTAAGAAGACATTCGAGTGGTAAAAGTATCTCCTTGGTGAAGTGACACGGATCAATAAGAAGCTACAATGTAAGAGTCCATAGATCTCTCGATTGATGGTTGGTTATCCTGTTGTTTTTGCCCGTTGTAATGTTTTTTGTTTTGTTCAGTTGTGAACCACATTCCCCAAGAAGAAGAGCATTGTTTCAGCATTCGACTGAACTTTCTAACCCATGTAGAGCTGGAAGCAGGCGGGGTCTTCTAGATGGATCAGAATCGAGCCGTTGTGCTGGCCACATTGCAGGATCACATCTCCTATGTGTACGATTATCTAAACAGCACGCGGTCAGCACTCACGACTATCTAAAATGTTATGTTTCCTCTTGACACTGCTCCCTCTAGTGTCTTGGCACTGCTGCAAAAGTTTCGGGATGTGAACATCGTGCGGCAGTGCATTCGGCAGCAGCTTGTTGCTAGAGCCAAGGATGCTCTCGCCCTCGTCTGCATGCATCACCTGAACTTAATTTGGAGGCCATTGTAGAGGGGCCCCCGCCGCCTCCGGATGGGTTTTCTTGGAACATGAGGCCGCACTATCGGGTTGTTGCTCGTCCTTCGAAAGACATTATTCATATCTTTGAGGATCTCATCAATGTAATCCTTCAGCCATACCAACGAGAGGTTGTAATCTGCATAGAACATGTATAGTATGTAAAATTTGTGCAACTTGTACAGAATTTTGGCAGGCTGGCCTATTTTAATTTGTTGTATTAGATGTATATCTTGACACAAAACACCATAAGCTAGGACTTATTGTTATCCTGATGCCTTTTTGTCTCGGTTCCTTGCCAACCTGTCAGTTGGGCGGAATTCAATGTAGGTGATCAAGTATTATGTTCAAGTCTCGTTTCAAGTTTTCTGTAGGGAAGTTAGTGAAGGATATATTCCCTAGAGGAAAATAATAGAGGAGTTTATTATCATATCTCATTAGTTCGTAATAGTTTTATATCATGCTATAACTATATCAAGAGGAAACACTAATATAGGTGTGGTATATAAACAAACCAGAAGTTCCTAGTAGCCTCTATTCAAATAGTTCATTGGGCACCTGAGGATCAAGGTTTCCTGATCATGGTATATTTATGCCAACTGACAATAAAGTCATATCATCTAGAATGGTGTGATGGACATTAGCACCGATGATTGTTGCAATGCGATCATGTCACATAGTTCATAGTTGCAATTGTCTAAAACAGAGTGTCTTAGTCCTTACACCCCGAGAACATATTAATCATTGTCACCCGAGGCTGCCTTAAATACATCAACCACCATGTTTGTAAATGGGTGACCATAAACGTGTGCGTTCGGTATTCTAGAGTGGCATGTTGAGACCTATGTATCGAGATCAGGATTTGTTCGCCTATGTGAATGGAAGATATACTAGGACCATTCAGTGAATTACATCCTTAAGCTGCGCAGCGTATGACTAGGTCATGGGGATGGAATAACACGTGAACGAGTAAAAAAATACTTTTTGGAAACGAGATTCAACAAGGTATCATGATATCGATTATCAGATCTCGGATAAGTAGATATCAAAGTAACAAGGGAAAGAGATATGAAGTTTATGGTTCAATACGACGCGGTCTCGTGGAATGCATGGGGTTCATTATGGGCATCCCAGTCTCGCTATTGATCATTGATTGAGATCATCTCAATCATGTTAGTGATGTTCCCAAATTGTAGGGGTAACACACTTAAGGGCATTACGACGACTGTAGATCTTCCTGTAAGATGGAATCACAAATGAGAGAACCAGAATCGTTCTAGAGAGTTGTTCGGATGAATGAAAAGAAGGAAAAGGACCGAAAGGTGTTTCAGATAAATAGCAATTTATAATATGCATTTATTATATATTAATTATGAATTAATATATATTACATAAATATTTAAATTAATATTTATAGGGATACTTCATCAAAGGGATAAAACCCCGAAGGGAATCAGCCCAGGAGGAAGCCACCCGAAAAGGGAAATCAAAGCAGCACTGCATGTGGGCCAGGCGGCCCACACTGCGAAGTGAGCAGGCGGGGCTGGGTACCGTGCAGGCAAAACATAGCTGGCCGCCGCTGGCGGGATGCAGCAAGTCGGCCCACTTGGGAAAGCGCGAGCACTGCGAGGCACCAGGCGCTGCTGGGCCGTGTGAGGGCCCACCCGGGTTCCGATCTCCCCGCTACCTCTCCCCTCAAGCCGTCGAGCGCGTGCTAGACCACGGGCAGGATCTGGCCTACCCGAGCGTAGCTGCCACTTCTACCACTGGCCGCCATGCTGGGTCATGAGGTGGGTGGCATCCGACCACCGCCTCACGCCCCACATTTGGCGCAAGCTGGCCTAGTGTAATATCCCAGTATTAGAGCTCAGAAATAAGCTGAACCCAGATGTGTGCATTGCATTCATGCATAGAAAATCCGAATAATTTTCGCAATTTTAAACAACACTTGTCAAAGTGATTGGAGCTTCTATCAACTTGATGGAATTGAAGTAGATCATCAAGTTGACTGTGATAAGTTTCAATATGACCTTTGCTAAAACCTTATTTGGGTAAACATGATTTGACCTAAGGGTAGATCAAATATAATAAAATGTTACTCATAATACATTACTTAAATGATTAATATCTGATCCTTAAGGGATCCTATCATAATATTCAGCACAACAACTCATGAATTCCAAGTTAAGATTAGAACTTAAGTAATAAGAATGTAATGACTAATCCTGACCTAGTTTATTCTTATCTATTCTTACTATGAATATCATGGTAATACTTAACCTTAACTCTTTAGTAAGTTTGAGTAGAAAAGAAACCAAGTCAAGATCATTCACCATATCTCTTTCTTTTCATATCAATCCATATCAATCTTTATGGAACCTATCTTAATATCTATTGTTCATCAATGTTGAGTAATCAACCATTGATTCACAAATTCTTTAACTATCAATACTTATCTACTTTTTTTTTGATTTTATCATAGCATTTACTTAAATCTTTTAAAAAGGGAGGTAAGGAAAGGTATATGTTAATGCTAGATTCAAATATCATCTATAGGATGGGAGTGTTGGAAGTAAATTAGATCAACAGGACTAAAGGTGGAGTTAAATCACTCCTGAATGAATAGAAGAGTAATTTATAACCTATAATTATATGGTAGTAAAGAAGATTACTAGGATGAACCCTGAAGATAGTTACCAGTAGTAATTCTATTGGATCAAGGGGGCATAGTCCATGAATAACAACCTTAATTTAATTAAAGGTACTAAGAAGATAATTCCAATACAATTGTAAGGTTGTATTAATAAAGCCAAGCTTAGCCAAATTGGAAATTTAAGCTATAAATGATTAAAGGATTATAATGATCATGCCTTGCTCACCGGGATTGTCTACCCATATCTAGTATAAATGATATTGGTGGGTAGAACATGATTGAAACCCTAGTAGAGATAAGTTATCCTAGAGTAGTCATTACAGGCCACATTAATATAATGTGAGGTTGGAGTGTGAGTTATTAGAGTAAAGTAAATGTAAGACAGTATGATTCAATTAAAGCTAGTATAGCATGGAGTTATGGAAGTAGTGTTATTCATCTTAAAAGGATAGTAAGCTTCAGAGAAAGGTAGTTGGATGCATATATCTATTAGAGAAATATTAGTGATGGATGATTAAGGAAGACTATGAGTGGAGTTTTAAGGAACTACTTGTTGGATGGAAGGTTATCAACAGTAGAGTAGTAGATATAACCAAGTATGGATATGAGAAAACTATAAAAGCTTCAGTGTCAAGCTCATTCGATTTATCATTGGGTTTAGAAGAATAATAGGTGAACAAGAATATTTTTGTGAAATAAAGCTCATCATGTTAATCATGATGATAGATAGGAAGAAATAGTATATCTAGGAAAGGAATTACTTAATTAGAAGTCTAGAATTCTGAAATATGGAAGATAGGAATTCTTGGTAAACAATCAACTTTAAATCTTAAACCAAGTATAATATCCATTTCATGTTATGAATTCCTCATCTTATATATATATCACTTAATAGGCATATTTTCCTATAGCAAATTACATAAGCACATCTCTGGCAATTCCAATTATCATAATTATATGTGCTTAGGAGTATCTTTATCAATTCTTTTCTATAAAACATTTTAGATATAACTTTCTATTTTAAAAGGTGATGTCATCAAATATCACAAATAGAAGACAATATTCTTAGTTATTAAATCTTTAATCACATCAACACAAGAATAGAAGTAAAATTAGAACCCTAAATCCTAGGGTAAGTATTTGCAATTCAAACCCTAACTTCTATGTTAGTTATAATAAAATATATCCATTTTTATTTCCTAAATTCATGGGAATAATATTAATCATATTAATTCCCTAGAAACTCTGTTTATCAAATAAAAATAAAGGATTATCATATAAAAATCTCCTAAATATTATGAGTTAATGAGAATCAAATCTCATGAGTTAATAATAATGCATCCTATAATAAGTTTATGGGTATTAGCTCAATTAAATGCATATTAAAAGCCTTACAAATAATAATAGGAAAAGTATATACATAAAGAAAATAAAGAAACAAAACATTATACAGTAAAAGTTCACAAATGATACTAACTATATTTTAGTATTACTACAATTATCCAGCAAATTAATTCTACAAATAAAAGTTCAAATTAAAGATTAAATACAAATCTAAAAAGTAAAACAGAAAATAGAAAAAGGTAAAGCAAATAAAAAATATTTCCTGGTCGTGGCCCATTTCTTTCTCTTCTTACCTGTCGCCCATGTGCAACCCACAAAAGCCCAGCAGCCAGCCCAACTCGTTCTCTTCTGTGACTGACGAGTGGGACCAAAGGAGGATTGCGGGTTGAGAGAAAAGAAGTGCCAGGGGGTTTTCTGCAAAACCGACTTCGTCGTCCACCTCGCCTAATAGAAGCAGCTCGCTAGCCAGGATCTCCGCCATTGATGAACCGCCGCGTTGTGATGTGTGCTACCGCTCCTGGATGGAAGGGATAAGAACGCCACGATGCCGTCTGCTCGTCCTTATCCCATTTCCCCCTCTACATCTCTCTCTCTCTCTCAATTTGTTCTTCTGAACCGAGAACCCTAGCTCGGAGGTGAGCCGGTGTCGGCGATTCCATACTCACCTAGGCCAAACAATACCACAGTGGAGACCGCCGTGCTCCTCTCATTCGTTTGCCCCAACTCGCACTGGCGGAGGAGACGTGAATCAACCCAATCGCACCCTCGGTTCCCAGCGATGTTTGCTAACCTCACCGTCGTCTCCGACCTCGCCTCGCCCTATCGACCACACCATCGTGTTCCTGGTGAGTCACTAAATCTCCTCGTATGCGTAGATGCTTCATTTGCTTCCTAAATCCACGCCACCATGATCACCCGCAAGCACCGCCGCATGAGCTCGTCGCCGATTGTCCTCCGGTGACCAAAATAGGGCGGCGCCACCACCAATAGGTTCCTCGGGATACCCTCTTTCCAACGAGCCTAACCATAGCCCCGCGCACGCACCAAATCATCTGATCCATCATCGATCTGATAGGATCAAGTTTAGATGACGTCATGCCCACGTCACCCTCAGCCTAGTCAGCCAGCTTGACCAGTCTTTGTCTCGCGTGGCAGATGACATGGCCTTGGGCCCATATGTCATTGTCTAGGAGTAGAAATAGGGTCGGTAACAAAGACATTTAATAACCTGAAAGATGAGGTGGCCTCTGGACCACTAGTCAGTGACTAGGGCTAGGTGTGGGTGCGATGTAAAAAGTTATTTCCTATTTAAGAAAGAATAAAAGATATAAATCCAAATATACATATTCCAGAAATTAAATAAAATGATTAAAACTTGTTTAATTAATAACTTTTGTTGTATAATTCAGCAAAATATATATAATATATGAAAAATGTAGAAAAATAAAATATATAACTTAAAACTATGATCAAACATTATTATGTTAACAATTTAAATAATTATTGTATAATAAAGAATTTAAAAAGTAATAATACTTTGATAATCCATATTCTAATAATGGTAAATGTTAAAAATATGAATAAAATACCAAAAATCTTAGAAAAATAAGAACTATAGTTTAAAACTATAATCATGCATTATTATTTCACTTAAACAAGTATTTATTATTTATTAAGTATTTATAAAGTAATAAATATTGTCAAAATCATATCTTATTATTTATAAATCACAAAAATAAAAGTAATATATCAAAATGACCACAAAAATAATGTCTACTTATTAAAAATATAATATTCCAATTTTAAAGTAAATAAAAACTTAATACTCTAGTAATTTAAATTTAAATCTATTTCCTGAATTGTTAATTCATATAAGGGTAAATAAAATTTTGTTAACATTTCTAAAATTATCCAATGGAGTCTAAAAAATAGTATTAGTCCTAAATATTGATAATATTAAGTCAAAATGGTTCAACACATTTTAAATAAAATTCTATTTGATTTATCATTCAACATTAAGTGATTATTATTATTCAAATGGAGTTATCAAATATTAAATTCTCAAGATTATTATTTTGACCTAATAAAATCTATTACCAATGTTTCAACCTCAAGTTATAAACATACCAAAACACCATACTAAGTCCATAAGTACTTAAGTAATAATACTTCTTTGTTTATAAACTATAACCACTCATTTATAAAAAAGTAAATGATACTATTCCATTATAAAATCAAGAAACCACTACACCAAGTAACAACAAGACCATTCTTAAGTAATCTTAAGGAAACATCACCAGGTATACAAGGTACAAATATCGGATGCACTACATTTCCAAATCATTTATGTTTTTAAAGTTAACTTTAGTCTCAAAGCTTATAAACATTATGTCTAATAAACTACATATGTTTTTATAGTTAACTTTGGTTTATTCCAATTAAGACATAAGGCATCTCAAGTCCAAACTAATCAATCACATACCAAAAGACATTGAACACATCCTACTAACAATGAAGATTGTTTAAACCTTAGAAAAGAAATCTTTTCTTCAAATGTTATTCTTTTTGCCACTTCAAACCACAACTCTTATATAAACAATCTTGAGTAGCACTTCACATTTATGTGTGTCTCATTGTTTTATGATATTGTAATTACATGTTGTTTCACACACACTCACAAGCCCTAATAAGAAGCATAAGTATGAAACTTATCTAAAAGGGACAACAAACTCTAAAATAACCATTTCCGATATCCAAACTCTAGAACAATGTTATTTCCGGGATTCGCGTTTATAAAAGTGCATCACATTACTTATGCATAAGAGCATATTGTTTCTTTAAACATTAGTCCTTACCGGACCAATGATGCTGATTTTAGATTTTGGATCTTATATTATCTTGAAGACCGTGAGTGCATAATCTTGCAATCACGAAAGGCAAGTTCACACTTGCTCATGTCCTTTAGTTATTTTATGTAAAGTATTTTACAAATACAATGTGGACATCACTTGCATTTGAAAAAGGTCCGAAAACACTATTTTCATAATAATGTGATTATAGGTTATTACCATGAGGTAATAACTTACTATAAAAGTTCCGGTGGTAAAGGAACATATTATCTAGGACTTAACAACCAATGTCGCTAGTGATTCTAGTGTCGTATATTACGCGTTAACCATGAGATTTGGAATGGGGCGGAGAAGTCAGTTGTATCCTTTTCCTCTTGTATGGAGGCAAGATGACCTTAACGTGATGTTGTGATTCCTTGTGCGGATCCAACATATGGCTGGGCACCCTTATGTAGGGTTCGCAACATAGAAAACAAAAATTTTCCTACGATGGGAACTATGTACCAAGATCTATCTACTAGATACAAACAACGGGCGGATGTATATCTGTCGAGAACATAACCTTGAAGACCGACAAAGCTTAACGAGTTCAACTCGTGGTTGATGTAGACGATCTCTTGCCGATCTCAAGATCGAGAGGAAGTCCTAGCGCCGCAAATCAGCAGCGCATCCGTGCTCGCACACACGTTCGAGGCACCGAGTAACCTCCGCCTCCTCGTTCCAGCGATGCAGCGGAAGCACAACTCTTTCTTGCCAAATAGCTACCGGGAACATGTATCTCGCTAGTCCGAGACCATGGGGGATAAATTCTAGAGGGGGAGAGAGATCCTTCACGAGGAGGTGTGAGAGACAAGTGAGAGGAGGGGCTCCTTTTATAGGAGGAGGGGGAACCCCAAGGGGGTTGCTGGCACATGGGGGCTGCCCCCTTGCCCTCCCCTCTTCATGTGGGTGGACACTCCACTCACAAATCTCCTTTAAATTCCCTCCACTCAAAAGTCCACTCAAATTCCCATTAAATTTCCACCAAATTTAATGCAAACTCTCATTAAATAAAACTCTTTTGTTTCACGATATATTACATGTCCGAGATTCGATCATCGGTATCTCCATACCTAGTTTGATCTCGTTACCGACATGCACTCTTTTCTCGTTCCGTGATATAACATTCTAGTGATCAAATCACTTGCTTGCAAGCTAATCAATATGATATCACCGAGAGGGCCTAGAGTATATCTATCCGTCATCGGGATGAACAAATTCCACTCTCGATCCATGAGCCTCAACATAACACTTTATTAGTTCTGAATCCATCTTTATAATCACCCTGTTACGGTGTGACGTTTGATGTTATCAAGAAAGTCTTCCGGTGTTAGTGATTGACATGATCTCATGGTCTAAGGATTAGGATCACTTCGTAAGTTGTTATAGAAATATAAACTCAATGACTTTGATCGTAATGCTATACTTCGGATGAATGTTCATCACACCATTACACTAATGTTGTGATCCCGTTATTAACAACATCCAATGTCCATGATCAGGAAACCTTGATCATCTTGTTAATCAACGAGCTAGTTTATGAGAGAGGCATAACTAGGAACTTTCTGTTTGTTTATTAAACACACATGTATTAATGTTTCCGTATTAATACAATTATAGCATGTAAAATAAACATCTATCATATACTTGGAATACACATAATAAACACTTTATTATTGCCTCTCAGGGCATATTCCCTTCACCTTACGCCCCACACTTTTGGTGTCTAGATTATCTATGGATGGTGTTTAGTGGATGGACCATTTAATATGGCACTTGCCAGGGCAACACCAGGTCATAGAGTCTTCGGGAACTCATTAGGGTTTTAGCCTGCCCAAAAGGGGGCTTAACGAAGGTGAGCCAGCCTGAAGGATCGTGCAAACATATGAGGTCGCAGAGAGGGCAGTGGTTGGCTTGGACCAACTACTAGGCCCCACAACATGGAATTGTGGACGGGTAAGCTTCCCAGTTGTGCAACAAGGAGTTGATCTCTCATGGGAAAAGTAACGCACCTCTGCAGAGTGTAAGAACTGTAACTTGTTACTCCCTGTTCCGGGAAGGAGCTGCGAACGCGGCGGGAAAGGAACTCCATGAAAGTTCTGGTAAACCTGTGAAGGCTGATGGACATAATCTTTTAGAATAAAAGAAACCTTTGAAGAAATGTTTTATGAAAACTTGCATTGCCTACGACCTACGGTCTATGGCTGTAGTTATAGTGCATCAAACACTCCTTTTCTAGTGAAACTTGCTGAGTACGCTCGTACTCAACGTATCTTCTTAACCCTTGCTAGATTCTGAAGCCGGTACAGACAACATCTACATCAAGTTATGCTCCAGGACTCATCATCCAAACTAAAGCTCTTCAATGAAGTCAAGGAAGTCAACATATACATCAACTCAAGTGAAGACGAAGTTACTAATTAGATAGGAATATAATCTCTAGCCAAAGAACCTAATTCTATAGTGTATTGCAATAGCAGCAATGCCAACCCCTTAGTTAAAATACTAGTCTTAATAGTATAATAGTTCTTGCGTTGTTTATCTTTGATTCTTCTACATAAGAAGTTATTTCTCTCTCTTTAACCTAGAGTATTCTCTGGATCTTGTGTAAAGAGTGAGTTGTAACCTTTAGCCATGTATTGGACCCTCTGTGTTTCTGTTGTGCCATTCTGAGGGATGTAATACTAGTGAACGGTGTTTCATTGGTGTTATGTCAACGACTATAGTATACTACATCATGCAGTGGTATGCTTGGTCACCGCACCCAGTCGGCTTCCCCTTCTCCCTTTATTTCATTTGCCAATTTAATTCCCACATGGGACACCCTTTGGGGAGAGTACACCTCCCTCCACATATATAAAGGGGTGCCCATGGGTGGGATTAAAACACACCAACACAATAATTTCTCTAAGGAAATTTTCCGAGAAAATCTCTCTCTAGTTGCCTTTGCAGTGGCACGGTCCCAAGAAAGGACTATACACGCAAAGACAACAACTCTGTGGCATGCCATTATGCTGAAGTGATTCCGGCCAGGAGATCTACTTCCACAACCTCGGTGGGGATCAGAGACCAGGAGTCATCGTCTTGCAACATATGTGTGCAAACCTCAGTGGTGCTACCATTAGTGGTGTTGGAGCATCGTACGAGGACCTGGACAAGGGGTGAACTGCGAGGAGCATCGTACGTCACCCTCGTTCTTGTTTGAGCGTTATACGCTTACGGTCTACAAGGGTATGTTACCGATGTATCCCTCCATTACTACATTACTTCTAGATAGATCCTTGGGCAGTTTGGGTGTTCGAACGTAGTAGTATTTTTTGTTTCCTGCTACAGAACCCCTTCATCAGTAGTATTAGAGCCTGATCTATGCGTAGTATGCTAGTATGGATAAACACATGATGAATGTGGGCATTGATCCTCTAGTTGTTACCTTCCCACGTGTATTTGTTTATATTACAACATTATGAGATGAAGTGGCCCGGACTGACCTTACGCGTAATCTTACGCGAGACTGGTTCAACGCTCGACATGCGGATTGTACCATATAAGTGGATAGATGGTGTATGTCTCTGATGCAGCGCTAGTCCAAGTGGGAGCGCTTCGTTGGGAAACCCCAAAAGCAAGGTGTGAAGAAGCATAGCAGCAAGTTTTCCCTCAGTAAAAAACCGAGGTTATCGAACCAGTAGGAGGAAGGAAACATCACACAGGTGTTGCAAGCAACGCGGAGACCTTCACAACACAAACTCAAGACTTTGCCCCAACGAATCAGTGAGGTTGTCAAGCTCACAGGTTTGCTGTCACAAAGGATTAAACGTATGGTGTGGAAGGTAATGGTTTGCAGCAAGTAAACAAGTAACAGTGGAAGATGTATCAATGGTAAAGGTTGGACCAGGGTCCATAGTTCACTAGAGCTGCTCTCCTTAGATAAAAAATATGGCATGAAGGGTAAACAAATTACAGCAGGGCAATTGACAGGAACTGAGCTAGGCATAACAATGCAATTACTAGTCAGAAAGATCCTATGAGATTCGATTGGGCAATACAACAAGATACATAGACCGCCATCCAACTGCATCTATGACTAGAAGTCCACCTTTAGGTTATCATCCGAACCCCCTCCAGTATTAAGTTGCAAGCAACAGACAACTGCTTTAAGCAAAGTGTGTAAGGTAAAAAGTCCACATGTTCCATGAACAAGAGACCATTATTTTCTCCCTAGTGGCAACATCACATCTACAACCGAAGAGATTTCTGTCACTTCCCTTGGAAACTAGAGGCATATATCCACTATCGAGCATAAATACCCCCTCTTGGAGTCACTAGCAACTACTTGGCCAAGATAGCTACTAACAACGGAGAGCATGCAAGATCACAAACAACATAGACATGACAGAATCATAAAGACAAAACCATTAATAAAACCAACATAATAATCTCAATATCCATCGGATCCCCACAAACACAACATGCATGATTACAAATAGATTAGATCTTGATCATGAACGGAGCTCACAAGATCTATACATGAAAGCACAAAGGAGGAGATACAACCATCTAGCTACTACAAGGACCCATAGTCCAAGGTGGAACTACTCAAGCATCATACTGGAGAGAAGGCCTCCGGTATGATCTCCCCTCCGGCAGGGTGCCGGGAAGAACTTCAGATCCCCCCCGATCTAGGGACTATGGTGGCGGCGGATACAGATGGTTTCATGGATATTTGATCGGGTACTTAGGGTTTCTGCATTGGGGCTTCTTATAGGCGTAGGGGAGATCGAGGCGGTGGCCAGGCACGGGGTGGGGCCAACCCACGCCTGGGGTGGGTCTGGCCCCTCTGGCCGGCCCCTCCGACTCTCCTCTGGACTTCTTGTTCCCCATGGAAAGTTATTGACTTTGACGTTTGTCCCGTCCAATTTCGAGAATATTTCTTTACTAACTTTTCTGAAACCAAAAACAGCAGAAACAGCATCCGCATCAATTGCAACTTGTTAATAGGTTAGTACCAGAAAACATGTAAAAAGCACCTCAAAGTGTGGACAAGTAAATCAAAGTAGATACTAAACAAGCATGGAGCATAAAAAATTGTAGATATGTTTCCAACGTATCAGCATCCCCAAGCTTAACTCATGCTCGTCCGTGAGTAGGTAAGTGATAAAAAGAATAATTTTTAAGGTGACATGCACCCTCACAATAAAGATCCAACCATTTGCAAGCATTGAAAGTTGGGATCAAAGAACTGTAAACATGTGCATGAAAGATGGAGTTCTAACAATAGGACATAGTAACTATGCATGCAACATGAAAGGATACAAACAAAGATCATGAATAACATGCATTGAAAAACTTTTTTTGTTTCACATACAGAAAACATAGCATAGTGGCAATCAGCTTGTCCCTCATAGAGTAGCAATATAGATGCATAGGACACCTGCAAAGTTCACAAGGGTGACTAGAAACAAATAGCACAAGAACAAGTAATATCACAACTTGCATCAATCAATAAGCTTTGGAATACTGCACACAGAATGACAACTATGCTCTCTTTAATGGTGCCTAAAGGTAGAAGGTGGAGACTCAATAGTGGTGGAAGAAAGGCCTTTTTGTAAAGGAAGCAGGGATTATAAGTTTCAAAAAGAGCTTCCAAAAATTATGGTACTTGTTAGCTTTCAGCCCTCATTGCCCCTATCATAAGCATCTTGAAGTGGTTAAGGTTAAAGTGGCAAAGATGGAGTATATGCTTGACGAAGTATAAGTTGGCAATCTCAAGTCCCTTGAATACGAGGGCCACACCTCATGCATAGTCAACTTTGGGTCTAGGTAAATTCTTGTCATTGTAAGTATTTGCATATCATTGAGAACCGCCAACGAGGTACCCCTTGCACATGGTATAGGAGATTTCCCATAACCAAAATGACAAGGCAAGCAGACAATGAGAATCTCAACAATCTTTTTATTTACCATATGCATAGCTTTTTATTGAGGATGCTTCATAGATAGCTCACTATGGTGATGCTGCAAGTTTCCACCATGATTAGGCATGGATTAGGCTAGCGGCCCAGGCGTTTCTCTAACACAGGACACAAACTCCATGGACTTACAAGTTCCCTCTTTATTTCACACCGGTGACATCCGTAGACAAATGAACATGATATCAACTGAGTACAAAGTACAAGTGCAATGTTGAAAATGTTCCCCGTGACAGCATGGTTCTGCTAATTCCAACTTATAAGTGTAAGCATATACAACAAAGTTGTCACAATGGTTCAAGTTTATTAGGGGCAAAGAATAAAGTGTGCCATCACGTTCATGAGGGCTTTAATCACTAAGTTTTCACATAACAAAATAGTTTTTAATTGGAAGATAGCTGAAAAAAGAATATACTTGGAATGGTGTAACACACAATGCATAGGAGTTTATAGTGGACACTTTGGAATAACTTGGTTTCTTGGGAGTTGGAGGCATGAGTAGAACTTACTCACACAAGTGGAGGCTAGCAAAAGACTGAGAGCAACCAACTAAGAGAGCAATAATGGCCAAAATCATGCAGTGCAACAAAGCATACTAATCAAAGCAAAGATTGGTACTACAAGTCAAGGACTAAATGATCATAGAGGCTAATGGTGACTTGTGAGAGTCATAACATGGTGTGAGCATGTGCCAAGTCAACCCAAGCAAAGCATCAAAGGAGAATACCACAATACTAATCTTTTGCATGCTAAAACAACGCATAAATTCTTCAAGGCACACTAAGAAATCCCAATTGTTTGGAACAAGACATGCTACAGCAATAATCACTAAGCATAATGCCAAAACAACACCTAGCATGTAATGCTAAAGTCTAAGTCACAGTCAATGCAAGCTCCTCTTGCACTTACAAGCAAGAACTTACTACTCCTTTCCATCACCAAGCAAACCTATTTGCAAAACAACACAGAGAGAACGGGGGTCCAAACTACTTTATTCAAGGAAACTAAACAACCTAAGCAAATCAAACAAAAACTAAGACGCTCCAAGAACAACACAACTATGGATGAAACAATAAAAACGAAGTGTCTAGACAGACCTGCACTTTTTATTGATGAAGAAGGGGATGCCTTGGGCATCCCCAAGCTTTGACGCTTGTACCTCTTGGATATTTCTTGGGGTGACACCATGGTGGCATCCCCAAGTTTGATCTTTTGTCCATTCTTCATCTCATTGCATCATTATCTCTCCACACCTGAAATTTTTCCTTCATACAAAACTTCACACAATCTTCATTAGCAACATTAGTGTATTCAAAAGATATTAGACCTCTGGCAAAGCTTTGAAACAGCAAGGCTTTTCACTAAAATCACAAGGTACTGTAGTAACTCCTTCAAAAAGCTCAATTCAACTAAAGAGAACTCAAAAAGGAATCAATAAGAAGAAAATGCAAATAATGGCAGAAATCTGACAAAACATACCAGCAGGTAGAAACCGATTTTTTGAACATCTTATGTTGCTCAAATCAAAAATTGTTGAACTAATGAAAGTTAGCTAGCATACTGGGGGATTTATTCGTAATTTTTGAGCTCAATCCGAGTTACAGAGCCTCCTCACGATTTTTTTTATGGAGGACAGGAATCTGTTTCAGGACAGCAACTCCCCAAATCTTACTTCCCTCTCATTAGAGGTCATTCTTGGCACAAAAAGCAAACAAAAAGGATAAGGAGAGGTCATTACTGAAGTAATAACTTCCAAGACTCAAGGAAACTCTTGGGTTATCTCCCAGCAAGTACTTTTCTTTAACGCCTTTAAGTTAGGCACAAGAAGCAAGAAGAATCAAGTATTTCCAAATGAAGAATTGCCCCTCTTGTTCCTTCCTTTCTTACCTTTCTTTTTCTCTTTAGGGAAGATATGATTGCTTACAAGAGGAGAAAAGTGCATAATGTCTTTTCCCACATCTATTACCGCTCCAAGGTGCTTCAGTAGGGATCTTCCAAGTGTGATTTGTCCTTTGCCTACACATTCAATAACAAGATAGTCAGTAGACACCATTTTTCCTGAGATTTTTGTAAACACACCTTCAGCTATTCCAATGGGCAATATAGTGGCATTGTTGGTAAGAGAGATTTCCTCTCCTCCTTCAGTAAGCCCCCAAAGACTCAAGGAATCATAAATATCTTTAGGCATGATGCAAAATTCAGACATGATATCACAGCGAGCATCAAAAAGTGTAGTATTTATAGAGACTTTGATTGTGGGAAACCACTTTGAAGGCTCAGAATTTATGGGAACATAATCATGGTAAGACCTAAGCGTGTGATAGCAACTATTCATAGCAGCAATACTAGTCTCAAGAGTGTTCAACCTGGCAAAAATATTTATGAAAGAGGAATCAGACTTGCCAGGTGTACCATAGATCATGATTAATTTCCTTATGGCATCTAAATCTTCATCCTCGGTACATAGCAAAAAATCTTTCTCTGCCATAGCATCCAAAGCATATCTATAACGAAGATCAATACCACGGTAGAAACTACCAATAACCAAGCTAAGGCTTACCTTGGGCTCAGTTTCCTTCTGGAAAGCAGAGATTCTAGACCAAGCTTCTTTAAAACTTTCTTCACTTTTTTGCTTAAAAGTGGAGATTTCTACCATAGGGGAAATAAAGGTTGGTCCAAAACCCGACATGGCAACAACTAGAGCAAGAACTAATTTTTTTGTGTTTTTGAATAAAGCAAGCAAACCAAACTAGACTAATATTTTGGGGTTTTTTTTTGAAAAGAGGCAAACAAAACCAAATAAAAAACAAAGCAAACTAAAAACAAAGTAAAGAGAAAGGAAGTGAAGGACTCCCCTAGTGAAGACGTCCTTGGCCTCCCAGGCAACGGCGCCAGAAAATCATGATGCAGCGCTAGTCCAAGTGGGAGCGCTTTGTCGGGAAACCCCAAGAGCAAGGTGTGAAGCAGCACAGCAGCAAGTTTTCTCTCAGTAAGAAACCGAGGTTATCAAACCAGTAGGAGGAAGGAAACGTCACACAGGTGTTGCAAGCAACGCGGAGACATGCACAACACAAACTCAAGACTTTGCCCCAACGAATCAGTGAGGTTGTCAAGCTCACCGGTTTGCTGTAACAAAGGATTAAACGTATGGTGTGGAAGGTAATGGTTTGCAGCAAGTAAACAAGTAACAGTGGAAGATGTATCAATGGTAAAGATTGGACCGGGGTCCATAGTTCACTAGAGGTGGTCTCCTTATATAAACAACATGGCATGAAGGGTAAACAAATTACAGCGGGGCAATTGACAGGAACTGAGCAAGTCATAACAATGCAATTACTAGTGATAAAGATCCTATGAGATTCGATTGGGCAATACAACAAGATACATAGACCGTCATCCAACTGCATCTATGACTAGAAGTCCACCTTCAGGTTATCATCTGAACCCCCTCCAGTATTAAGTTGCAAGCAACAGACAACTGCTTTAAGCAAAGTGTGTAAGGTAAACAATCCACATGTTCCATGAACAAGATACCATCGTTTTCTCCCTAGTGGCAATATCACATATACATCCGAAGAGATTTCTGTCACTTCCCTTGGAAACTAGAGGCATGAACCCACTATCTATCATAAATACCCCCCTCTTGGAGTCACTAGCAACTACTTGGCCAACATAGCTACTAACAACGGAGAGCATGCAAGATCACAAACAACACAGACATGATAGAATCATAAAGACAAAACCATTAATCAAACCAACATAATAATCTCAATATCCATCGGATCCCATAAACACAACATGCATGATTACAAATAGATTAGATCTTGATCATGAACGGAGCTCACAAGATCTATACATGAAAGCACAAAGGAGGAGATACAACCATCTAGCTACTACATTGACCCATAGTTCAAGGTGGAACTACTCACGCATCATACCGGAGAGAAGGCCTCCGGGATGATCTCCCCTCTGGCAGGGTGCCGAGAAGAACTTCAGACCCCCCCCCCCCCCCGATCTAGGGACGATGGTGGCGGCGGCTACAGACGGTTTCGTGGAGATTTGATCGGGTACTTAGGGTTTCTGCATCGGGGGCTTCTTATAGGCGAAGGGGGACATCGAGGTGGTGCGAGGGGTGCCAAACGCTAGCCAAGCGCGGGGTGGGGCCCACCCATGCCTAGGGTGGGTCTGGCCCCTCTGGTCGGCCCCTCTGGCTCTCCTCTGGACTTCTTGTTCCCCATGGAAAGTAATTGACTTTGAAGTTTGTCTCGTCCAATTCCGAGAATATTTCTTTACTAACTTTTCTGAAACCAAAAACAGCAGAAAACAGGCATCTGGCACTGTTGCAACTTGTTAATAGGTTAGTACCAGAAAACATGTAAAAAGCACCTCAAAGTGTGGACAAGTAAAGCAAAGTAGATACTAAACAAGCATGTAGCATAAAAAATTATAGATACATTTCCAACGTATCAGTCTCTCTCACAGTAGTTGTGTATAGCATCTACAACGGAAGGCCCCAAAATTGGTGTAGTATAAGCAACTAGTGTATCTATGTTGTGGTTGGAAGTTCGTAGGTAGTAATGTTCTATTACGAAAGCCTAACAGCCACATAAAATTTGCAATAGATAAAGTAGAGACGTCTAACTTTGTATTGCAGGTAAGGCTTTATGATGTGATATGGTTACAATCATGAATAATATAAGGTAGTTTACTTTTCCTATTACTAAGTCATATAGTAGTATTCATTGCGATGATGAACAACAAGACCGGTGGCGTCGTGGACTTGACGTCAAACTGGTGGCCTGATAAAGATCATGCTATCAAGGAGTGCAAAGACAACCATGTCATGTCACATATAGATTACATGTGATGTTTAATCTTTGTGTGCATCTTGTTTGTTTGCTAGTATTAGATACACAATGGTAGCATTGAAATAAGATGATCCCTAATTAATACCAATGTAGTATTCTCCCATTAGTGTGCACCACCAAGAAAGTTTGCAGTTATGAAGCAGGCCATGACGATCGGGTGCAAGACATCTCTGTTTTTGCATAAGGGTGCAAGCCATGTATGCACTGCGAATACACTAAGTTGGGTTGGCGAGCCTAGCATGTACAGACATGGCCTAGGAACACCGAGATCAAAAGATCAAGCATGAGTCACATGGATGATGTGATCGCCGGATATAGTCCACCCTGGTAGCCGCATCAAAGGCCGTGATGATCGGGGATGATGTGCTGTAAAGGGATCGTGTAATCACTAAACTGTCTTTAGAGATGATAGTTTAAGTGGGATCTTGTTTGTTAATATGATTGAAAATTTGAACTCCTATTATGAACTTAGTCTAAGTCCTTTTGCAATTGTCTTGTAGATTATGGCCATTCCTAGAGTTTAGGACACCTTTGGTCCATTTATGAACGGGGAGAAACATAAGCTAGATGGGTCAAATTTCATCGACTGGTACCAACACCTCAGGGAGATCCTCATAGAAAACCATCTTCTCTATGTCCTACATGAACTCCTAGAAGATTTCCCCATAGACTCCGATTAAAATGAATATGTGACTCTTCGTGACTTTCGCGACACGTTTATGGTCGTCAAGTACGCCATTATCCATGCTATGGAATATGGCTTGAGAGTGCCCTTCCATAAAATCGACACATTGGATATGCTCGATGGATTGAAGAGCATGTTTCTAGCTGAGGTCAGACACATGCGACATGACTACATGAAGAAAATTTCTTCTATCAAGATGGAAGAAAACTCCTGTTTGGAAAGCCACCTGGACGCCATGGAAGAGCTCCATGAACGTCTTAAGGACCATGGGCAACTGGCTGACCTATGCCTTTCCGATAGATGGGGTGTTGTGTTCGCTTCCTCCCAGCTACAAAGACATCGTCAATAACTATGTCTTGAGAGGGATAACATATACCTTTTTGTGATTTCATAGCCAAGATGAGGACTACCAAGGTCAAACCCAAAGCTGGGATCATCGTCAATGGAAAAGGAATATGTTGATATACAAGTAATAAATGTTTCCATGAAATACATGCAGTTTTCAAGTAGTGGATACTTACTCTTGTTTTATCGAAAATAGGACCCTCTGGATAATAGTTGTTGGATGGAACGAGGTGTTGATGGCATGATGATGGCAAGCAATCTGTTGAAGGCCGAAGACACTACTTCCCTCGAACTTTATCATTAGGATTAGAGGATTTGAATAAAAGCTTTGTAATCGATTTTGTGAACCACACCAGTGTGTCTTGCTTATGTGAGACGGTTATTCATATTAATGAGAAACAAACTTTTTTCCTTTTATATAATTAATTTCTGTTATGATTCGCATTATAATTATAAATAAGTTATTCTAGTCTTATCTGTTTGGTAATAAAGAATTTATGAAAACATGTAAATCACCAAAACATCTAAACCTTCAAGGTAAAGGAGGATATTGGAATTAAGAAGAATATCAAAGTATTTGCGGTTTGATACATTTGACTTTGAATTCAAGTTAATAACAAATTTTACATAAGGACTTGTGAAAACAGTTTTGCAAATTATGGTGATTGGACAAATCAAATAGTATTGATATGTCTAAAACATCATAGACATAGTGTATCAGATACATATGGTCTGAAATAAGTTCCACTAGGATTAAATGTTAGATATTAGAGTTATATATTGAAATAGTAAACTCTTTTAAATTATAAAGGAACATCTAAAAGATTCATGGAAACAACACCATATGAGATATGGCAAGTTTGAGTTTCTAGAGATTTTGATAAATCGAGATCGTTACTAATAAGTAAATATTTGTAGGGTATTCTCAAGGAACTTTGAATACAATTCCATAGGAGACAAAGTTTGTCTCAGTCTAGTGTTTTCTCGAAAGAACGTTCTCTTAAGAAAACATAAGTGGAAAAAAGTTAAAGCTCAAAACAAGGTTATTGACCTTGCCTTAGATTGTCAAGTAGCACAACGGAATATGTTCTGGAACCAAAATTCTAGAAAAAAGGAGAAACTATTGATATATGATAATAAAAGTTTTAGAAGAGTACTTTTACTAAAGAAAGTAGGATTTAAGAATTTGTTCTGCCATCTACAGAATTACATTCTTGATTCACTTGTCTTATTATTTGAATAAGACATACCTACGAACTACAAAGAAAGATCGATGGGACTAAGTACAAGAAATGACTAAGAGTCATGAAATCCAAATTAAGTTACATTTGAGATTGGAAAGTAAAAGTTACTTGATCTCATTAAGTAATAATATTTACTTAATCCTTCCTAGTAAACTGCAAAGTTGAAAGGAAAGAAATGAAACTTAGTAGAATACATAAAAGGTATAGCGATACTTAATGTCTATTGGATTTGAATCAGCAATTTAATCCAAGTTGGAAATTGGTGAAGGACTGATCAAAACTGCAAAGTTTTCAAGATTTTGAAAAAAAGTTGTAACTAGTACAACAGGCAGGTTTTGGCCAATCATGAGATTTCTGATGTAATGTAACAGAAAATTCTCGATTTGATGAAAGATCATTTTTTTGGAATTACCAAATTTATTGAGAAGTCCTGTAATTGAGTGGGAGCTTAGAAGTTTTCCAATTCAAATATGTGAATGGCATATTTGAGTGGGAGCTAAGTGATATCCTGGTTTGTCAAATATTATGATATATTTGAGTGGGAGTGTTACATTGTTCTTTCATATGTAATTGACATAATAAGAATAATGTGTTTGGTATTAGAAATGATTAGATCATTAGAAGGATGAATTAGACATATATTAAACATAGGGATCTATGTGGATAAATTAGGATGTTTAATAAATATTGAAATGTCAAATCGCTTAAAAGGATCCTGAAAGTAGTTCGGAAGGAGCTTGTTGGGATTCTTAAAGGATTCAGAATAGAAACAAGCAAATAATGAAAGATTCTTACTTGTGGAATTAGGAGAATGTAACATCCCAAAAATACTAAACTTGGATCATCAAACTCTAATCATCAAAATTTAGGGTTAACAAAAACTTTGCTAAATAAAATTATGGAAGCATGCATATGTGTATGCATTTCATTTTGAATTCTTTTGAATCACCTTGTTTATGTGTTCCATTGCTTGTAAATGGATGCTTAGGTGAAATAAACATCATCTAAACATTTCCCAAACTTTTCCTAAAGACAAGTAAATCAAAACAAAAAAAATAAGGGAATGGTCATTTTGACCAATTTAACTCCCATGCCTACTTTAGCTGTCTCAAACTTTCAGAACCTAACAGAAACTTTTCTGGATCTTTGCACCCCTTGAATGTACTCATAACAAAGTATCAATGCCCACTTTGTGATCATCCAGAAACTTTCAAATGCATAGTTTAAATGACAATTCAAAATTTAATCTTTATCATATGGGAAGATCCCACTTTTTCAAAAACCACTCAAACAAGCTCAACTTTCAAAACCCAAGCATCTATAGAATCACCAACACCAATCTAGCACACCCACCAAAAATCTTTTCAAAATTCAAAACTTGAATTCTTGCGGCCATTTCATCAAACACTTGGCAGACACAAATCAAACAAAATCCAAACACTATTGTGAGCAGTGATTGAAGCCTAACTTGTTCCCTCTTTGGCTCACAACCATCTCAGTAGATCATCTAGCAAGTTAAACCAAGCACTAGCCTCACTATAAGCTTGGCATTGCCATCAATGGTGAACAGCCGAGCACACCCTTGTCACCCCCATGTCGACAGCAAGCTAGGAGGAGAAACAAGCCTAGCCAGCATGTCTAGGAGCAAGCCCATCGTCCACCGCCACCCCCTGTCCAGCGCTTGAACCCTGCCAGCCACTGGACCACACGCACGGACCGTGCCCAGCTCGCTAGCGACCATGCCAAGCATGCGCCAGAGCGCCACCCTCGACCGAAGCCCACAGACCGCGCGCCGCCCTTGCCGCGTGCATACACGATCACCACCGACCCAGGAGACCGCCAGACATCCCCGTTCGCCGCCCCGTGACACACAGCCACCGCTCGCCGTCAAAGACGCCGCCTCTGCCGCGCAGAGCGTCGCGTGTTCCAGACCAAACCGCACCGCCCCTACAAGCGCATTAAAGCCATAGAGCATCACCAGGAGACCACCAAGCGATCGCCACCACCGGCCATGCCTGTAGCAGCCAGTAGCCATGTCGCCACCGTCGCCCGCCCATGTCGTTCGGTCTCACCATCGAGACTATAAATAGAGGACTCCCCCGCTCGAATTCTTCACACCATTCCACTCTTCTCTCACCCAGAACCACCCCACCTTAATCCCGGAGCAAGGCGAGCAGCGCATCGCCGGAATTTCACCGGAGCCCGCCGCCTCTGGAGAAGAAGGGCACCATCGATTTTGTCCACCCTAGGAGCTGTCGCGACCACCGCTGAGTTCGCCGTCGTCGACTTCGTCGTTCGCCCGCCTCGCCGACCCTCGCCAGCACCCCGGTGAGCCCCCAGCAGCCACCACTGGTCGCGCTAGGTTTCTGTCTCGCCGGCGTTGCTCAACGTCGACGATACCTCCCAGCCGTTGGATTAGAACCAGATCGAACTACCCACATCGCCCCATACCGCTTCGCACCCCCTGTCTCACTGACGAGTGGGGACAGCCACTTAAACAGCCCGCGGAAGCGCTATGTTTAGCAGGCCGGCCCGTTAACTTTTCCCGCGCAGCCCAGTTATTCAAATTAAACCTTTTTCATTTTATTTCAAACACACTTCTGTACCCAGTTTCAAAAATCAACCCAGATTGATTCGGTGTACCAAATTGAATGAAACTAATTTTGTTAGAAAGGTCTGGGAATGCTGAATCCAAGCCCGTTGGATTCAAGTCATTTGGATCTATAGATCACCCATGGTAAAAATAACAAGGCAGGATCTTTTCTGCATTCAAACATTTTTCAAATTTAAACCATAATAGCTTTTGAGTTGAATCCAACTCTCAAAAATCACATTTAACCATACCTTTCAGAATATATAAAAATATATAGGTTTACTTATAGAAATAATGTTCAAGTAATAAAAGAATGCTACATAGGCATTTCAAGACACATTATTTAATTAAAATAAAAGGGTAAAACTTTATTAAATTGTGACACCACTTTAAATCATATTACCATGGACTAAAATATGTGGTGATGATATGTGTCAACATGATCCCATGTTTGGTTTGGAGAATATTAAATCTTAAGTAGTTTTTCAATGAGTAGAAATTACCTTTCTAAAAATAAAAGGAATTAAACCAAGCCTTAATCTTGTAATATTAGAGATGATGTTAGATCATCTATAGGACCCTTGTGTGTGATGATTGCAAGTAGTTAAGTATTATTTGGTGATTGTGTACCTCATATTTATTTATAGACGCTAGTACCGACCAAGGATACGAGGAGGAAGGAGGATTCTACGAAGAAGAAGCCGAGGAGAACTTCAACCACTGCTCTGCACAAGGCAAGCTTTACTAACCAAGTGGACCAATGCAAGCTGATACTATACCTATGCAAGCCAGTAACCTCGCAAGCTAGCACTTGCAATTATGAAAGTTAGATAACCTATGCAATGCACTAAGCATGCTTGGTTAGACATATTGGATGATACCCAATCCTAGTTTTATTTACAAGCTTTCTATTTTATTTCTTTATCAAAGCTATTACTTGGAGTTTACTTAAGTGACTTGTAGATTCTAGAAAGATGTGTGAAGGTTGCATAAAGAGCATAAAATTTGGCCTAAGTTAGAAACCTTGATATCAGCCTAAGACATAAGGTTGTACTTAGTTGAAACTCCACTAGTCCACCACCCCTCATTAGTACTTACCCCCACCTGTAGATGCTAGTGCTAAGCATAAAACTTGATCAACTTTAGATGGGAATACTTGGTGGAACACTGGTTATGAAAACCTTGGAATGATGGATCATTCTACTGAGATGTTTTGGACATGTGTTTCACATCTGATGATTTTGGTGATAAAAATGTTGAAGCAGTAGCCTTAGCCCTTTATAAAACTGATGGTTGCTAGATGCGATACCATTCTAATTTTTATCTTACAACCACAATACCCGAAGATTGGGTAGGGCTTGACTGGAAACTTATATACCTTAGTATTAGTTCACTCACGGCCAAGGTCTGAGCTGAGGCTACCTTGTGAAGATTGTCCACCTGTGCAGTACCCAAGATGACAGTTGGTCATGGTTGGGAGGCCAAACTCACAGGAGAGGTACTTATACTAGGGCGTGTAATTGAAAGGTTAGGATTGGTTATCCGCATACTAAGTATGGTGAGTTCAGGATTTGTTCCTGACGGATGTATCGAATGTTGTGGTGAAAGTGTACAATCCCTGCAGAGTGTCAAACTATTCGAATAGCCGCGTCATGATTATGGACGATTAGTTGGCCATCTTGTTCCCCCGTCAGACTTTTCAAAATGACTTGTGAAATGAATTGAGACTTTGACTTGACCACAACAGAGTTGTGACATGAGTTACAAGATCCCACTTAGGAGTTATAAAATTATGACTAGCTTTGGAACTTAGTAGAGATAAATCTGGCTTTTGCAAAACAACCCTAGAGCCTAGTGTCCTATTATCCAAAAAAAAACCTTTACCTGTTAGTACTAGTTTGCGAGTACTTAAAGAGTACTCATGGCTTTGTCCCTGGCTATTCCCATGGCTAGACTATGAAGAGGAGTACCTGGAGGATGGACCCCAGGAAGGTTTACGACAACTAGGATCATCTCCCATCGTCAGCATTGCCTGTGACCCCGAAGATGGAGCTTCGCCTATGCTACCGTTATTATTACGTATTCCGCTGCTTGAAGTTGTATTAAGAACTGGATCATGAGATCCCTATTTGTGTAAGAACTTATGTACCGTTTGTAAGGGATGATGTACTATGGTATCCAATTCTGTTATGTCTCGCAAAAATGGTAATCCTGGGATTGTGATGTATGGCATAACAGGCATCTGGGATTAAAAATCCGGGTGTTGACAAGTTGGTATCAGAGCCATCCTGACCATAGGAGACCCTAGTTAGACTGGACGTTTGGATCAAAAACTTAGTTTCAAAACCAAAGAAAACAAATATTTACAAAAACTTATTCTCATTCTTCTCCCTTTGATTCTTTCATAAAAATTCATGTTCCTCAAAAACCCTTGCAAAATACCTAAAATTTTGACACAATTGATCACTCTTCTAACCTACTCATCCTCTATTCTTATAGATGGACGTGAAGTACAGCAAGTTTTATCAGTTGGGGAATGGAGGAGACCTTATCTTTGAGAGGCATTTGGACCAGCTTTGAACTTCGAGGCGTCCGCACTTTTGAGTTCTTGAAGCTCAGCTCAATGATCAAGGAGGAGAAGACCTGCGATGGCTAATTGTTGCACGTCTCAGAGGAAAGATTGAACCTCCCACTACGGAAGGAATTCAGTTTACTTTAAGAGAGAACAACTGGCTCGATGGAATTGCCAGGGCCATGCAGGAAGCTCTTTCCCGTCTTTTTGGGCAGAGCATCAATCAGATCAAGGGTACTCGCTTTGAGTTTTGCCCAAGGCGTGATGCAAATGGACAACCCCTGGAAGCCCCATACCACCCTGAACTAAAGACTCAATTGGACCACCTTAGCTTCATGATGTACGATCATCAGCAAGAGTTGGACAACTACCGTGACTACTGCAACCACAAGTCTGCCATCATCAAGACGAAGGATCAAACCATCACCATGCTAGCAAAGGATCGCAAGTCTACTTGGTCACCGACAAGAAGGAGCGCATCATTGCCCGTCTTCGCCACCGCATCTCATATTTGGAGGAGACCATCCACGAGAGAGACATGCAGTTGGAGGAAAGGGAGAATGCCGGAGAGGATCTTCGTGGAGACCCTTACTCCTATCTCAGTGATGATGATCATTTTCTAGAGGATCAGGCTATGGATTTCTTCACCGATGAGGATAATTTCGCCTTCATCGATGATGATGAGGATGTTGAGGCCACAGATTCCAAGGAGTAGTAGCACTTGAGCACTAGCGTAGTGAGTAGTATTCGGTCCCACTGTATCGTAGTTCTCAGAATGGTTCTTAAAACCATCTGTTTTTCTTTGTTGTGGTGTGTGTTGTACTGTGTGCTATGAATGAATGAATGAAAAAGCAAGTTGCTAGAAAATCTGAGTCAAACTTTAAAAAAATTCAAAGACCCAAAACTTTAGAAATTTCCCTCTTTTCTCATGATCTATCTCAATCTTCAGATGCCACGTGGAGGAAGTGGTTCAGCCCCGGACCCGATGTTGCAGATTCTGCAAATGTTGACTTCGGACCGTGAAGCTGAAAGAGCGGAACGTCAAGCCAACCTAGTCACCCTTCAGCGGATAGCCCAGCTAGCCCACAACAACCAAGGCCATGGAAATCAGGACAACCATGGATCTAAGCTCAAGAATTTCCAGAATACCAACCCACCTGTTTTCACTAAGTCCGAAGAGCCCCTAGACACCGATGATTGGCTGCAAACCATGGAGAATAACCTAGAAGTCGCCGGAGTGGAAGCCAACGAGAAAGTTCTGTTTGCCACCCACTATCTAGCCGGAGATGCCAGGGCATGGTGGAACAGTGTTCGCGCAATGACCGGAGGCTAGATGATGACCTGGGAGGAATTCAAGGTCAAGTTTAGCAGAACCCATGTGCCACCAGGTTTGATCAAGAGAATGAGAGATGAGTTCAGAGAGCTGAAGAAAGGAAGGATGACTGTAGTGGAATACCGTGACAAATTTTTGTCATTAGCTAGGTATGCCCCGGATGAGATCGACACCGAAGCCAAGAAGAAAGAAAGATTCCTGAATGGTCTGCATGATGAAATGCAGACAATGTTAGTCAATATCCCCTTTGCTGATATTGAAGCCCTTGTGGACTCAGCTATCTAGATGGAAGGAAAGATCAACCAAGCCAATGAGAACCGCAAGCGTCGCATGATGCATCAACCAGGAACCCATCCGACCCCAAAGTATCGCCCCAACCCATCTCCAGGATTTGCCCCAAGAACCAACAGACCCCCGATGAACCGTCCGACCTATCCCAACCGTGGAAACCCTAGACCCGAAGGAAATCACAACAACCCCGGCAACACTAGCAATTTCAATCGTGCCCCACCCAAGTTGAACAACAACAATGCTACCGCCAACACCAACACTGCCCCTAGAACTGGAAGCAATGATGTTCCTGTAGCAGCAAAGGACAAGTCGCAAGTGACTTGTTATGACTGTGGAAATAAAGGCCACTATTCCAACGAGTGCCCCAACAAGAAGAATGCTACAGCCCCCAATGCCAATGTCCCAGCTCAGCAGCAGCGTCGTGTTCAGCCAGGAAGAAGATTTGCCCCAGGGAATTCACTCAATCGCAATGGTCGTCTTTTTCTCATGCATGCTGAAGAAGCTCAGGAAGCGCCAAACGTCGTGCTGGGTATGTTTTCTATTAATTCACTTACAAGAGTGTTGTTTGATTATGGTGTTGACATGGTTATACCCTACGGGTACATGACTTCAGCATACCTGGTCCGGCCCAAGGAAGGCCCACAGCAGATATACGCTGGCCCATGAAGATTTTCGGGTGGCCAAGGCCCATGACGCCTTCGGATCCTTGGAGAACAAGTCTAGCGGAGATAGGAAATTCAAAGGGGTAAAACCCTAGAACTTGTAACCGACTAGGACTATTCCCGGGACCTGCCTGAGTCATATAAAGGCCAGGAGGGCACGTCCTAGATCTCTCGACTCATAATTTCGCACACGCATCCACGCCAGATCGAATCTACGCACCCTGTAATCTTCGGTTCCGCCGTAATCAAGAGCAGACAAGCAGGAGTAGGGTTTTCCCTCCGGGGGCCTGAACCTGGGTAAATCTCGTGTCCCCTGGTTGCTTGTCTGTTAACCGTGCCACGATCTCCAGCATCCCCATCTTCTCCAAAACCCAAGTCCATAACAATGGGCATTGACGAGATTAAACCTCGTCAATTGGCGCCGTCTGTGGGAATTGGGGCTGCTGATTGTGCGGTCGTGGCCAGTTCCGACCCGATCGATCTACAACTCTGCGGCGGAGAATCACCTCCTCTTGGCGCTTTCGACTTCACCGCCCACTCGCGGCCACCATGAAGGATTTCGAGCCCGTGGGCGGACTCGAAATTTTGTTCGGGAGCTTCTGCTTCCAGGTGGGTCAAACTGGCACCCTCCGCCTCCCCGAGCGGGTGCCCGTGCCATCAATCAGGCCATGTTCGTGGGCTCCACACCCCGTGCTACGCACGTCACCATCGACAGATGAGTTCTACAGCAGCAGCTGCTGCAACTCCGATCTGTGCGATCCACCTTCAGATGAAGGGACCTACGGTTCTGGATCCGAAAGCTGCGGCAGCAGTCAACCAATCTGCAGGCGCTACCTATGCGCCACAGTCATCCAAACCGACGAGGAAGCGCCTAACCGCCGCAGAAAGCGGTGAAAGCAGCGAAAAGCGAAGTCCCCCCACCCAACAGGGAAAGCAACGGCCACGTCATCCAACTTAGCAAAGAAGGATGGGTGCAGGCGCGCCGTGCTGTCGCAGGCGACGCCGTCCTACCTGTAGACGCCTCACACGACCTACTGATGGCATACCACTACCTCCTCATCGAGGAGCACAAGAAACAAGTCAAGATGCAGGAGACCTTTGGACAAGCATAAGCAAGCGACCTCCAAGTCCAGGTAGCGGCAGCTGCGCTCTCCGCCGCTGCACCCGGCTCTAGCACAAACGGAAACCAGGGAAACAAGCACCACTCTCGGGTGGAGAACATGGATCCCAAGGAGCGGCGTGATGTGACCCGAACTCTCCACACATCGTTCATGGATATGGATGCCGACGGCAACATCATCCCAAAGACGCCACAAGCCGCGATCATGGCATCCACTGCGTATCTCGCGGCTCACCCACCTCCGGAGGGGGACCCAAAAAGGGCCATGCATAGGTCCGCACTCACCGGACTAGGCCTAATCGGAGCTGCGCTCCACGAAGACGCTCCTGTGGAGCCGAAGAAGAAAGCTCCGGCCAGGCGCGATCGGAGCCCCACCCCCTCATCCGAAGAGGAAGAGGAGAACGACCTTCCTCGAAGGAAGAAGAGCTCGCACCGCCATAAACGCGACTACGACGCCAGAGACAAGCTTACGCAAAACAAGATCGACAAAGCACGTGCCAAACGCGCATGCTCGTCTGAATCTGAGATGGATGAAGACGAAGGAGAACTCTGCGGAGCTCGATGCTTCAGCAGATCCGTTCGGCGAACACAGATGCCACGCAACTTCAAGCTTCCTTCGGATACTCCGAAGTTCAACGGCACGCAAGATCCAAAGTCCTGGCTCAGCGACCATCTGTCATCCGTCAAGCTTCACGGAGGCAACAAAGAAACCGCCATGCAATGCCTTCAGCTGCAGCTGACAGGCGTGGCGCGGGTCTGGCTCAGCAGCCTATCATCAGGATCCATCCGAAGCTGGGAGGAGCTCGCTTACAGCTTCATCCAAAATTTCAAAGGCACCAGCAAGAGGCCCGCCTCCATCAAAGAGTTGCGAGCCTGCACTCAGAGAACGGGTGAATCTATTCGCTCGTACATACTACGCTGGTCTACGACCAAGAACTCCGCAGCACACATCTCCGAAGAAAGGGCCATCGACGCCTTCAGGGACGGCGTCAAGCGCCCAGACTTCAAGGAGGAACTTGGGCGCGTAAAGCCCAAGACACTTGACCACCTCATGGAAATCGCCAACAGTTGGGCAGGCTGCGAAGACTGCATCCAACGAGCGCAATCAGACGAAGAGGACGACTATGGCCGAAGACGTGAACGCCGCAGCAAGAGGAGATCGCGCGTCTACGAGGACCGCGACGGACCCGACATGGTCGCGGCCGGCTACGCCGACCGCCGTAACGACAACAGCCGCAACAGCGGAGGATACCGCAGCGGAAACTTCCATGACGGCGACGATAACGCATCGTAACAGCGCCGCGACCGCCACAACAGACCCTCAGCATTCGACAACTTTCGGGTCCATGCACCATCCACTTCTACATCGACAAGCAGGATGGCAAAAAGAAAGCCAGCCACATGCTCAAGGACTACCGCGAGTTCCAGAAACTCAGCGAAGGCATGGTGCAGATGAGGCAACAAGCCCCAATCCCTGCGTTCGGAAACGCACCCGCGCCAGGTGAAATAGCGCACGGAGCTCCTCCACCGCCGCCTATTGGAGGCCCAAATCAGCCAGTCGCACCAGCGCAAAACAACGTCGATGCCCTTCTGCTTGCGCTTGTAAGATTCAACCAACAAAACTGAAGCATGTAATGATTGTTCAAATTCCTGGATCAACCACTAAGGCTAGGCAAATTTGCAAAGCCGTCCCTATCCGAATCCATGGCATAGATTTTTATGCAAATCTGATAGTACTCGGAACTAAAGGTTTGGAAGTAGTACTAGGAATGGATTGGATGTCCAAACATATTGATTGATTGTGCCAAAAAAGCCATAACCATGACTAGTACTGCCGGAATATCAGTAGAGCATATATCTGAAACCTTACCTCGCCAATTCAAATGCAACAAGAGTATATCCCAACCTACCATTGACCAAGTCCGGATAGTCTGTGAATACCCCGATGTATTTCCAGATGTTTTGCCCGGTATGCCCCCAGATCGGGATATCGAGTTTATCATCGAACTAATCCCCAGAACTGGACCCATAGCCCAGAGACCATATAGTATGAACCCGTCAGAGCTAGCAGAACTGAAGAAGCAACTGGATTCCATGTTGGAAATTGGATTGATTCAACCAAGTGCGTCACCTTGGAGATCACCTGTCTTGTTTGTGGACAAGAAGGATGGAGGTAGCCGTTTGTGTACGGATTATCGGAAGTTGAATGATGTCACCATCAAGAACAAGTACCCCTTGCCCAAGATAGAAGATTTGTTTGATCAGTTGACCAGTGCCAAAGTGTTTTCTAAGATTGATCTTAGAACTGGCTATCATCAACTCAAGATTCGTGCAGAGGATATTCCAAAGACTTCCTTTACCACCAGATATGGATTGTACGAGTATACAGTCATGTCTTTTGGACTAACCAATGCCCCCGCTTATTTCATGAATCTCATGAATAAGATTTTTATGGACTTCCTGGATAAGTTTGTCGTTGTTTTCATTGATGACATTCTTATTTATTCCAAATCAGAAGAAGAACATGAGCTACACCTAAGGACCATTCTTGGAACCCTTAGAGAGCATCAGTTGAATGCCAAGTTTAGCAAATGTGAATTCTGGTTACAGGAGGTAGGATTCCTCGGTCACATTGTATCAGCCGGAGGAATTGCCGTTGACCCTGCCAAAGTGAAAGATGTAGAAGATTGGCAAGCCCCAACCACTCAAACCCAAGTTCGTGCATTTCTCGGATTGGTGGGATATTACCGCAAATTCGTAGAAGGATTCTCTAGTATCGCCAGACCCATGACCCAATTGCTGAAGAAGGACAAGAAGTTTGAATGGACCGACAAATGTGAAGCGAGTTTTCAAGAACTCAAGAGGAGATTGATTTCAGCCCCAATCTTGATCATGCCAGATATCACGAAGCCTTTCGATGTGTATTGTAACGCATCCAAGATCGGTCTCGGATGTGTGCTAATGCAAGAAGGCAAAGTTATATCTTATCTATCTCGACAACTAAAGCAACATGAGCAAAATTACCCAACCCATGACCTCGAACTCGCAGCTGTAGTTCTAGCCCTGAAAACATGGAGACATTGCCTGATGGGAAACCATTGTGAGATCTATACGGATCACAAGAGCCTAAAGTATATATTCACTCAGAAGGAGCTGAATATGAGGCAGAGAAGATGGATTGAGCTAATCAAGGATTATGACCTGGACATTCACTATCACCCTGGTAAAGCCAACGTGGTATCCGATGTCCTTAGCAGATTGCCGTGCCGCTTGAACTCCATGATTTTGAAGAAGCAACCAAGTTTGCACAAAGAGATGGAAGATTTTCGAATGGAATTAGTAAGTGAAGGATTTTTGGCTAGTATAGAACTTTAGCCCACTTTGATCAGTCAGATTAAAGAGGCGCAGAAGGAAAATGCTAGTATTGAAGGAATTAAGCATCGTATCGGTACATGAAAAGTACCTGGATTCACCGAGGACGAAGAAGGAGTTTTGTGGTACAAAGGACGCCTTTGTGTACCAGCAGATTCTGAGTTGAAAGAAGTTATCTTGAAGGAGGCTCATGATACTCTTTATTCTATCCATCCCGGAGGAACTATGATTTATCAAGATTTGAAAGAGCAATTTTGGTGGCATAAGATGAAGAGAGAAATCGGAAGCTATATCGCCAAGTGTGATATTTGTCAGCGAGTCAAGGCAGGACATCAAAGACCCGCTGGATTGTTGCAACCCTTGCAGATTCCGGAATCGAAATGGGATTCCGTTGGAATGGACTTTATCACTTGACTGCCTACTTCTAGTAGGGGAAATGACTCTATCTGGGTCATAGTGGACAGATTGTCCAAAGTCGCCCATTTCTTGCCCGTCAAGACCACATATCAGAGTTCGAAGCTAGCAGAGTTGTACATCGCTAGAATAGTTAGTTTGCATGGAGACCCCAAGAACATTGTATCGGATCGAGGAACTCGGTTTACCTCGAGATTCTGGAAGAAAGTCCAAGAAGGTTTAGGAACCCTCTTAGATTTCACCCTCAGACCGATGGACAAACAGAGCGAGTAAATCAAATACTCGAAGATATGCTGAGAGCATGCGTGTTAGAATATGGATCCAAGTGGGAAGACTGTCTGCTGTTTGCAGAATTTTCATACAACAACAGTTATCAAGCCAGTTTGCAAATGGCCCCATTTGAATTCAGGTACGGAAGAAAGTGTCGCACCCCTTTGAACTGGTCAGAAGTAGGAGAGAGTTAGATTTTTGGACCCGACATCCTGCGAGAAGCAGAAGAGAAGGTTCACAAGATTCGTGAGCACCTCAAGACCGACCAATCCCGACAAAAGAGTTACGCCGACAAGAGACGTAGAGACCTCGCCTTTAACATAAGAGATTTTGTTTATCTGAAAGTGTCGCCATTGAAGGGAATGCAGCGTTTCCAACTCAAAGGAAAGTTAGCCCCTAGATATATCGGACCTTTCAAGATTCTGAACCGTCGAGGAGAAGTATCGTATCAATTGGAACTACCCGAAGAGATATCCGCAGTGCACAATGTGTTCCATATCTCGTTAATTCGCAAGTGTCTCGAAGTCCCCGAGAAGACCGAAGTGTTCAAGAATATCGACCACCGGACCATAGAGATCAACGATGACCTGACCTATCCTGAAGTACCCATCCGTATTTTGGAAGAAGCTTTTCGAACTACCCGAATCCAAAGCATCAAGTTTCTCAAGATTCAGTGGAGCAACCACACAGACGAGGAAGCTACCTGGGAACGCGAAGACCACATCAGGACGGAGTTTCCCGATCTCTTCAAATCCTAGGTAATCTTTTCGTCCTTTTTCAAATCTCGGGACGAGATTTTGTTTAAGGGGGAAGGTTTGTAACATCCCAAAAATACTAAACTTGGATCATCAAACTCTAATCATCAAAATTTAGGGTTAACAAAAACTTTGCTAAATAAAATTATGGAAGCATGCATATGTGTATGCATTTCATTTTGAATTCTTTTGAATCACCTTGTTTATGTGTTCCATTGCTTGTAAATGGATGCTTAGGTGAAATAAACATCATCTAAACATTTCCCAAACTTTTCCTAAAGACAAGTAAATCAAAACAAAAAAATAAGGGAATGGTCATTTTGACCAATTTAACTCCCATGCCTACTTTAGCTGTCTCAAACTTTCAGAACCTAACAGAAACTTTTCTGGATCTTTGCACCCCTTGAATGTACTCATAACAAAGTATCAAGGCCCACTTTGTGATCATCCAGAAACTTTCAAATGCATAGTTTAAATGACAATTCAAAATTTAATCTTTATCATATGGGAAGATCCCACTTTTTCAAAAACCACTCAAACAAGCTCAACTTTCAAAACCCAAGAATCTACAGACTCACCGGCACCAATCTAGCACACCCACCAAAAATCTTTTCAAAATTCAAAACTTGAATTCTTGCGGCCATTTCATCAAACACTTGGCAGACACAAATCAAACAAAATCCAAACACTATTGTGAGCAGTGATTGAAGCCTAACTTCAGAATGGAGACAACCATATTCAGAATGGAGACACCACTTCAGAATGGAGACAACCATATTCATATACTGGAACCAAGGCAGTATCCATCCTGCACCTACACAGCAGAAAGAGGACGCACAATTGGGAGCCGTGTCGATCCTGGAGACGGTGCAAACTGGAAGGTGACGCTGGTTTAGGGATGCCATGGCGCGCCAGGCAAAAGCGTGCTTTGTCAGGCGAGGAAGAGGCGGGAGGGCGAGCGAGCTCGACATGGAGGAGGGCCTGGCGTCGGAGCTGCGACCAGAGGAGGCGTGGTGGCCGGAGATGACGGGAAGCGTGGCGGCAACGGCAACGACGGCTGGAGCTTCGTCTGAGGTGGTCGCGGACAGAGCGGGCTGGGACAGAGCCGAGTGAGGCAACCCGGCGGCGGAGGCGCTCGAGGCGAGGCGCTGGCGAACGGGGACCATGCGGCGGCGCTCGGGAAGGCTTCGATGGCGGAAACGAGGCGACACCGGAGGTCAACGGGGCACTGGGCGAGCATCTACCGGGGCAGGGAGACGACGAGGCCACCGGCGGCGGCTTGAGCTAGGAGGGGAAGAGCTTGACGACGGGAGGACCGACCGGCAGCAGGTGGCGGGCTCTGGCGGAGGCGCCTGAGAGGGAGGCGAGGATGGAGGGGCGCTGGTGCGAGAGGAGGAAGGCGTCGGGCGTGGGAGGAAGGGGCCGTGGGGAGAGGGCGCCGAGGAGGAGCTCCCTGGCGGTGCGTGGGCCCAGGGGATCGAGGAGGACGGCGCGCGATGGTGGACCTGGCTACCTGGGGGTCCTGGCGATGGGACGGAGGGATCGGGATCCGGCGGTGGCAGTGGCTCGGGGTCAAGATCGAGGAGAGAGGCAACGCGGGGTTGGTGGCGATGGGAGCCGCGTCGCGTACGTGGTCTGTTTCGCGTGTGCGTGTCTGGGTCGTGGCGTGCGTGAGTTGTGTGTGTGGTGTGCAGTCGTGTGTGTTTGTGTCGCCTGGGTGCGTGCGTGAGTGCAGGTGTGTGTTTGCGTTGCGTGTATGGGTGGACTGGGTCATGTGTGGTGTGTGGCCGGCGGCGCTCGGGTGTGCGTGTGCGGGGATAGGGTAGGATTAGGGTTAGTTCAGACTGGGGTCGTAGGTGGCTAGCTGGGCCGTTTGGCCCGGCCGGCTGCCTCCCCCTAAAATTATTTTTATTTATTTATTTTAGTTTTAAATAGGCTTTTATAAGTAGTTTTTAGACAAATAAAAGATCCAGAAAAGACCAGGGTTTTGATTTGAAATTAAAGGAGGGACTCATTAGAAAACAAAATAGGCTTTTGATAAAAATATTTTAGGGCAAAAGTATGCATGATGTCATGATGATGCAAAATAGAAAATAACACATAATTTTATTTTGGAATATTTTCCGGGGCATTACAACTCGACACCACTAACAAGGGATCTCGTCCCGAGATCTAAGCAAAGACACCGGGGGGAAGAGGGTTGATGATTGGATCTTCTTGCATCAGGTTGATGGCCGCGACACCACTAACAAGAACTCTTGCTCCATCTTGAATTCGTCGACACCACCAACAAGGGGTTGTTGCTCACGTTCTTCGGGAGAACACTCCGTAGAGACAAATGCGAAGAAAGGGATCACAAGATCATCTCTAACTTCCAAGGAAGGAGTATTAGTCACATTAATGCACCTGTTCAATGCCCAAGAGCTAATGATAAGAGTAGTGGTATGGTAGCTACTCCATCCCGCACTCAAAGCATTACTCTGTATATGAATTAGGAAATCGTGCAACCAAACTCTGGGAATTCAGATTAAAGATCTTGACAAACGGTATTTGGAAAGCTTAAGAGAAAGATCTAGATAGGGTTAAATCGTCATGTTAGAATATACAACACCGGAAACTTATGAAGAAAGCTCAGGTAGAGCGGAAACCAGATGTAGCGCCACCGTAGCAAAAGGAAGGAAGTGGAACCCTAAAGGTATGACAGAAAACCCATCCACGAGAATCCTAGACTTGAAGAAGGTAAGATACCAGATAAAAAAACGCAAAGATAAGAGGGGAAAGAATATAGGTAAGGAGTAAAAACAGAGCTAATTAGATCTATCCAACGCATTTGTAGTAAAATAATTTTGACACTAGACATCGTCCGTTGGCAAGGTTATCCTACAGGCTGGACCAGTGGGGTATCGTAAACCTTTTCTCTGATACCACTTGTAACGCCCCCGAATCGGGTCTATGCAGATCTCAGCATTTCCCTTAAAACCATAGAAGCGATTCAAAGACGCCCACCAGACACTTTCGTGTGGGTGGGATTTGAATACAAGTAGTTACATCACAATAGTTTACAACAGAGTCCACAAGAACTTATATATACAACAATGACTCAACGAGTCAAGAATACAGATGATACAAATCATAAATAAGGCCAAATAGTATCCGAGTACGGCCAAGATTCAAATGTGACTAAGAGTCCTGAAGAATAATCAAGCGGTGTCCATAACCCTGCCCAGGCCAAGACGGAAGGGTAACCTTGTTAACGTCGTTAATCACATACCTTTCAAGCCAAAAGGGTGCCAACGAAGGGCAAAGGAAAACAAAGAGAGAGCGGTCAGTACTGAGGCCAGTACACGGCGAGACTAGAATTCGGCGGTCCTCGCCTACATAGGTATGGTGGGCTCAGCGGCAGCAAAGCTTGCAATATCTAACTTATAGAGACACGCTACAACTTTGGCTATTAGAGCGAGATGAGAGCGCTAAACGATAACTATATTATAACACCAAACATAACCCATCCGAAGATTTCCCCCTCGAAGACCAGTCGAGGAAGTCCCCTTGCGGAACACACACGGTGGCAATTTTAGTTAAGCAGGTGTTCAGTTGATATGGCTAATTACTAGTCATTTTATTAGAGGCAAAACATTAATGGCGTTGTCTATGATCATGACACTGTACTCCTGAGGCGTCCATAACCGTGGACACACGGCTTCTCGAAAAGATTTACCCTGCAGGGGTGCACTCATGCCAAGCATGCTCAACCCTTCAGGCAACATATCACGCGTGCCATCTGAATCTCACAACAAGAACTGTCCCTTAACTACGCGCATATCCAGAGGCATCACCTACTGTGTTTTACCCACACAAGAGATACAGCTGATTCTCCAGGTGGCACAGCGTTTGAGTCTACGGTCGGGCGATGATCGGAAGATAATTTGTAGAGCTCCATCCCACCTCCGGCACGATATCCCGATTTTATGCAATGCAAGCCATGGCAGTCCACCAAAATATCAAGTCCGAAGACATATCAACTCACCCATGTCCGAGGACATATTATGCGTATGCACCAAATGGAAAACCAATTTTGTAACCCTCTGGATATCTGATGCGCCGGTAGTTGAGGGGATCGAAGGCCCCCACGTTTGGTTAAGCGATCAACTCGAACTGGTATCGTAGAACGAACGGGTCCTAGGTCGGCTCAAGCAGTTCCCAAAGGTGGTCCCTACCGGGGCCTTATCATTAGGTGAAACCATAACCAACAACATCAGATTAATTATCTTATCATCAACCATATCCAAGTATCATGTTTCACCTGTATGAGAGCAATACTAAGCATGCCTACAACTCGCAAGGACAAAGCTAGCTAATCAAACAAGGCAATAGGTTAACCAAGGCAATATAGTGGAACAGGTAATTAAAGGAACGGTACTATAGCATCGACAATAAGGATAGCAATAGATCAATTGGAAGAAGTAAATACTATAAACGCAAAATAGGTAGAAGGGGGAGAATGCTCGCCTGAGGAACAAAGTCGGATAGCCGGAGGCTTGTCGTTTCTCACATCGGCTCATCGTCCTATCCGATGAAGAAGCAAAGCACTAGAAAGAACACCCGGTGCAATATTTAATACTAGTGCGGAAGATCCAGCATGCTTATGATATGATGCATGGCATGCCAATATGCGGCCTAACTTAGCAATGTTAAGCAGAATCGGGATTCCAACATTTATTATTAGGTTCGAGTTATTTAACTACCCCGCAATTTTAAATATTGGTTAACAAGATAAATCATGGCATCGGTTCGCTACACAATATTAAATGGAACTGGGACAAGACAAGTAGCACTCTCATATATTCCATATTTATTTAGTAGATGGATCGTCATATATCTCCGAACAATAATATATGTATGCAAGTATAAATGAATTAATATGCAACAAGTTATTTTATATATATTATAACAAAATAGGGGTCTCAGATAGAGGTCGCACATCGGGGTTCGGAGGGTTTGATTTCGGGTCTTCGGATCCGTGTAGCAGCTCTTCGGGTCTGTGAAGGAGGTCTTGTGTTCACCTCGTCGGAGGTGTGCAGATCTCTGGAGAGGTCGGCACGATCGAACTAGACAACAAAAGGTGACCACGACGTTCAATAGTGTGCACATAGACAGAGTTTGGCGTCGGGACCTGGCAACACATAGGCACATGAATATACACGTGTGGCCATGGATGAAGATTATAGGCACCACTTCAGAATGGAGACAACCATATTCATATACTGGAACCAAGGCAGTATCCAACCCGCACCTACACAGCAGAAAGAGGACGCACAACTGAGAGCCGTGTCGATCCTGGAGACGGTGCGAACTGGAAGGTGACGCTGGTTTAGGGATGCCATGGCGCGCCAGGGCAAAACACGGCACATCGGAAGCAGCAGAGGACGGGAGGGGGCCGGCGAGCTTGACATGGAGGAGGGCCTGGCGTCGGAGCTGCGACCAGAGGAGGCGTGGTGGCCGGCGATGACGGGGAAGCGCGTGGCGACGGCCAAACGACGGCAGGGCGCGCTGGAGAGCTCGTACAGGGGTGGTCGCGGACAGAGCGGGCTGGGACAGAGCCGAGTGAGGCAACCCGACGGCGGAGGTGCTCGAGGCGAGGCGCTGGCGAACGGGGACCATGCGGCGGCGCTCGGGAAGGCTTCGATGGCGGAAACGAGGCGATGCCGGAGGTCGACGGGGCGCTGGGCGAGCATCTACCGGGGCAGGGAGACGACGAGGCCACCGGCGACGGCTTGAGCTGGGCGGGGAAGAGCTTGACGACGGGAGGCGAGCGCCTGAGAGGGAGGCGAGGATGGAGGGGCACTGGTGCGAGAGGAGGAAGGCGTCGGGCGCGGGAGGAAGGGTCCGCGGGGAGAGGGCGCCGAGGAGGAGCTCCCTGGCGGTGCGTGGGCCCAGGGGACCGAGGATGTAACACCCTCAAATCGGCCCTATGCAAGTTTTAGCCCTTTCTGCCAAACCCGCATAGAAACGATTCAAGGACGCCCACCAGGCACTTTCGTGCGGGTGGAGAACGAAGTAATAACATTACACAACAGTCCTTGATGGGACCCACAGAACAGATATATATACAACACGACTCCATGAGTCAAGAATACAAATATACAGTACAAAGATCCAATCACCTTGAAAACGATAGAGCGTCCGACTACGGACAAGATGCAAATGGGGCTAAGAGCCCTGAAGAATAACCAATGGCATCCATAACCCTGCCCAGGCCAAGCTGGAAGGGTAACTCTGCTAACGACGGCGATCTCAAACCTGCTAAAACAAAAGGGGTGCCGACAAAGGGCAAAGGAAAAAGAGGAGCGTCAGTACTGAGGCCAGTACATGGCGAGGCTAGAATTCGGCGGCTCTCGCCTACATAGGTATGGTGGGATGAAGCGGCAGCGCAGCGGCACTAAACAACCTATAGGGACTCGATACAACTGTCGTTTATCAGAGAGGGATAAGATAGACCTATACGGATCCAACCTGAAACTAACACCAAACAAACCCATCCTGGTATTTCCCCCTCGAGACCAATCGAGGAAGTCGGACCAAGGAACTCACACAGTTGGCAATTTTACTCATTCCATTGTAGTTGCGGCAATTACTAATCAGATATAGAGCTTCCATCATCCTGAGAGCATAAGTAGTGGGCAGTTTTAGTTAACATTCCGTTGTTGTTCGAACAGTTACTAGTCAGATATAATTGTCCTGAGGAATCCCAAAACCTAGCAGTTGTTGGCACTTTTATCACATTCCATTGGAGTTGCAATACTTACTAGGCATATATAACAAACAATCCAGATCCACCTGTTGTTGGCATTTTTAATATCCATTCTGTTATAGTTGAATCTGATTACTAGTCATATATTAAGTCAAGTTTATAGCACTACTTTAGTTATGCTTGTCTATGATCGAGATACTGTGCTCCAAGTCGTCCATAACCGCGGACACGGCTTTCAGAAAGTTTTACCCTGCAGGGGTGCACAAATAGCAACACACACTCGATCAACCTTGGAAAAACCAACTCAAAACCCAACGAGGCATTCACGACAAAGCGATCATAGGATTCATAAATATTTCAGGGGGCCACCCCACTAAGCTACCATAGCGAAGTTGGCGGCTCGAACGGACCAGGGGGTTTGTGGACTATGTAAACGACTGGGAACCCGAAAGTGTGACTGGGCTTGTCGATACAGCGAAAACGTGTCACGATCCTAAACAGTACATGTGCTCCACGCACAATCATAAATAAAGCAGTAAAGCATGGCATAAGTATAGGATAGTAATAAAGCCCCAAACTACTTTGTGGCCCCAAGAAATAAGAATGAATCAAGCTCTTGCTTAGGGGGGTCCATAAGGCCTCCCGGATATGGATAGTGCGAAAAATCAAGGAACAGGTATCAAGTACTCGGGGTCCTACGGGACACAAGTGAGCGTGGAAGAACCAAATAACATCTATTGCCCACCGATGCCTCTGCATTAGTTATATCTAGCATTTTTAATAGTTGTATTTAAAGTCATGATCATATCCACCATAAACATCTCCACCAAAAGCACCTGCCAACCTGCCAACAACTGTGGTACTTGACAACACGAGATCACACCTGAGCAAGCAACTACGACTCGCAAGGCCAGCTATCTACCAAACACAGGTAATAGGAGGTGTCCAAGGCAATATAGAGGTTGCACAGGATATACTGGGATACGGAAACTAAAGCATCGCGACACGGATAGCAATAGATCAACAGGAGGAAATAAAGACTATAAATGCAAAATAGGTAGAAGGGGAAGAGATGCTCGCCTGGAAAACATTGCCGAAGGTTCATCCGAAGAACGGGCGACACTCGCATCAACTCATCGGCCTAATCCGTGAAGAAGCAAAGCACTAGCAGATACACCGGATGCACTATTTAATACTACGGCAAAAGATCGGGCATGATGCATGTATGATGTATGACATGGCAAGGATGCAATGCGATTAGGCCAAATTAAGCGGAACCGGGGTCCCGACAATTAATTAAACGGTTCATGTTGTTTAGATACCCCACAATTTAAATGTTACATTAACAAGGCAAAAGATAGCACCGGTTCGCTACACAAATTTAAATGGGGCCAATATTAGGCTAGATTTTCCCGCATATGGTCTCCATGTTTAATTTAGGTGAATCGGCATAAGGCCCCCAAACCACACATGATGCATGCAATATGATTAATTTAATATGTAACAGTTGATAATGTCATATTATAAAAATAATGGGGTCTCGGATAGGGAATCACATTAGGGTTCGGCGAACTTGGGCTCCGAGGGGTTCAGGGTCGGTTCTCAGGGTCCGGATCTGGGGTTCGGTCTCGGCGGGATCGTTCTCGGATATTGGAGGTAGATCTTGTCGCATCATCGGGTCGAGGATATTGGTATCCCTAAAGAAGCTCCGGTCGACCCCCAGGGTACGGTCTTGGGGCTTCGACCATCGGGTCCGTGGATCGGGGTCTTGGCGATTCGTGAAGAACTCGGTCTTGAGTTGTCATGCCGGCGATCTTGACTTGTCGGGTCGATGTCGTGGCAGCTCTTGGCGTCGGCGGGATCGGTCTTCGGTAGATCTTGGCACGGTGATAGTTCTCATCGGTGGTCCTCCGGTAGTGGCGCTTCGGCGACATCACAGACGATGTTGGAGGTCTTGGCACTGGACGATCTTGTTCATCGGGAGGGTCTCGAGCATCTTCCGAACGGATCAGGGAAACAAGGCCAACAAAGGCAGACACGCGCGGCTGCAGGTGTCCTTCAAGCTTGACATGCACACACGCATGCACATCTGCGAGAGGCAAGACCTGCAGCGACGCGGGCGGCGATGGGGGACAGGGCTCGGGGTTCGAGGACGCTGGAGGGCGAGGCAGTGTCGGCCGAGCCAGATGCGGCGGCCGGGGCGACGCCGTGGTGGAGCGGCCAGGGCGCGGGCTCGGACGGCCGGTGGCGGTGTTGACCGGAGGGGTCCTGGCGCTGGAACGCAGGCGCCAAGGCGGGACGGAGGAGCGGCGCTGCGCGGAAGGGAGGTTCTGGGGAGACGCGAGGGGGGGTGGAGGACGAGATCGTCGCGGCCAGGCCTGCGTGGTTGAGCGGGCCGACGGGAGCAGAGGCGATGGCGGAGGGGACTTGGCCAGGGGTTGTGCGGCCGTGGCTGGCGGTGGGGACGACGGCGGGAGAAGTGAGGAGGCGGCTGGGTCGAGTCGACGAGGAGACACGGCCAGCGAGGGAGCGTGGGGCGAGGAGGAGGATCATGAGGCAGAGCGGGCAGCCGGGCCGGGCCGTGCTCAGGCAAGGGCTGGGCGGCCTCGGGAACAACGGCGGGGAGGCCGGAGCTCGAGGCGGGGAGGAGAACGACGGGGAAGGAGGGAGAGAGGAGCGGGGCAAGCGCGTGGGGAGGTGGGGTCGCGGTAAGGAGGTGGTGGGGCCAGGCGCGGGGCGTGGGGATCGAGGGCGGGAGGTGGAGGCGGGAAAAGCGGCGGCGGCCTGGTCTGGCGCGGGAGGTGGGCCAGGCGGCATGGGGATGCGGGCAGGTGCTGCGGGAGGCGCGCCTGTCCATCCCGGGGTGGGGCCCGCGCGGAAAAAGGAGGCAGGTGGAGTGGGTGGCGGGACAGGGCCAGGGGTGAGGTGGCGCGGGGTGGTTGGCTGCAGGATTGGGCCAGGGTGAGGTGGCGACATGGGATTGGAGGGGTGAGGTGGAGGCGGCTGGGTAGGAAAATAGGGTAGGGTTTTTTTGGTGGGAAAAGTTTGGGTGTCTTCTGGGTAGATAGGAGTTTAACTGGAGGTGGCCGGCTAGGCTTTCGGGCCTAGCGGGCTGCCTCCTAAAAATAATTAAATATTTTATTTATAAAAAACGAGGCCTTTGCAAACCGTTGACAGACAAAACAAAATATTCTGGAGACCTGGGTTTTGGGTTGAAATAATAACGAGGCATTTAGAAAACAAAACAGACTTTTAAAAATAGTTTTATGCAAATAAATGCAAGAAGACATGACGATGCTCAAATGCAAGGTGGCATGATGACATGAGCATGCGGTCATAATGATGCAATGCACAAAAACAACGCGATTTCTAGTAGTGGTTTTTGCGGGGCGCCACAGAGGAGGACGGCGCGCGACGGCGGACCTGGCTACCTGGGGGTCCTGGCGATGGGACGGAGGGCTCGGGATCCGGCGGCGGCAGTGGCTCGGGGTCAAGATCGAGGAGAGAGGCGACGCGGGGTTGGTGGCGATGGGAGCCGCGTCGCGTACGTGGTCTGTTTCGCGTGTGCGTGTCTGGGTCGTGGCGTGCGTGAGTTGTGTGCGTGGTGTGCAGTCGTGTGTGTTTGTGTCGCATGGGTGCGTGCGCGAGTGCAGGTGTGTGTTTGCGTTGCGTGTATGGGTGGACTGGGTCATGTGTGGTGTGTGGCCGGCGGCGCTCGGATGTGCGTGTGCGGGGATAGGGTAGGATTAGGGTTAGTTCAGACTGGGGTAGTAGGTGGCTAGCTGGGCCGTTTGGCCCGGACGGCTGCCTCCCCCTAAAATTATTTTTATTTATTTATTCTAGTTTTAAATAGGCTTTTATAAGTAGTTTTTAGACAAATAAAAGATTCGGAAAAGACCAGGGTTTTGATTTGAAATTAAAGGAGGGACTCATTAGAAAACAAAATAGGTTTTTGATGAAAATATTTTAGGGCAAAAGTATGCATAATGTCATGATGATGCAAAATAGAAAATAACACACAATTTTATTTTGGAATATTTTCCGGGGCATTACACATTGCCATCAATGGTGAACAGCCGAGCACACCCTTGTCACCCCCATGTCGACAGCAAGCTAGGAGGAGAAATGTTTAGCCAAGCCTGGCCAAAGCCCACCGTCCGCCACCTGTCGGCCCGAACCCTTCCAGCCACTGGACCACATGCACGGACCGCGCCCAGCTCGCCAACGACCATGCCGAGCATGCGCCAGAGCGCCACCCTCGACCGAAGCCCACAGACCGCGCACCGCCCTCGCCGCGTGCATACACGATCACCACTGACCCAGGAGACCGCCAGACATCCCCGTTCGCCGCCCCGTGACACACAGCCACCGCTCGCCGTCAAAGATGCCGCCTCTGCCGCGCAGAGCATCGCTTGTTCCAGACCAAACCGCACCGCCCCTACAAGCGCATTAAAGCCGTAGAGCATCGCCAGGAGACCACCAAGCGATCCCCACCGCCGGCCATGCCTCTAGCAACCAGTAGCCATGTCGCCACCGTCGCCCGCCCATGCCGTTTTGTCTCACCATCGAGACTATAAATAGAGGACTCCCCCGCTCGAATTCTTCACACCATTCCACTCTTATCTCACCCAGAACCACCCCACCTCAGTCCCGGAGCAAGGCGAGCAGCGCATCGCCGGAATTTCACCAGAGCCCGCCGCCTCTGGAGAAGAAGGGCACCATCGATTTCGTCCACCCCAGGAGCTGCCGCGACCACCCCTGAGTTCGCCGCCGTCGACTTCGTCGTTCGCCCGCCTCGCCGAGCCTCGCAGCACCCCGGTGAGCCCCCAGCAACCCCCACTGGCCGCGCTAGGTTTCTGTCTCGCCGGCGTTGCTCAACGTCGACGATGACTCCCAGCCGTTGGATTAGAACCAGATCGAACGACCCACATCGCCCCATACCGCTTCGCACCCCCCTGTCTCACTGACGAGTGGGGACAGCCACTTAAGCAGCCCGCGGAAGCGCTATGCTTAGCAGGCCGACCCGTTAACTTTTCCCGCGCAGCCCAGTTATTCAAATTAAACCTTTTTCATTTTATTTCAAACACACTTTTGTACCTAGTTTCAAAAATCAACCCAGATCGATTCATTGCACCAAATTGAATGAAACTAATTTTGTTAGAAAGGTTTGGGAATGCTGAATCCAAGCCCGTTGGATTCAAGTCATTTGGATCTATAGATCACCCATGGTAAAAATAACAAGGCAGGAGCTTTTCTGCATTCAAACATTTTTCAAATTTAAACCATAATAGCTTTTGAGTTGAATCTAACTCTCAAAAATCACATTTCACCATACCTTTCAGAATATATAAAAATATATAGGTTTACTTACAGAAATAATGTTCAAGTAATAAAAGAATGCTACATAGGCATTTCTAGACACATTATTCAATTAAAATAAAAGGGTAAAACTTTATTAAATTGTGACACCACTTTAAATCATATTCCCATGGACTAAAATATGTGGTGATGACATGTGTCAACATGATCCCATGTTTGGTTTGGAGAATATTAAATCTTAAGTAGTTTTTCAATGAGTAGAAATTACCTTTCTAAAAATAAAAGGAATTAAACCAAGCCTTAATCTTGTAATATTAGAGATGATGTTAGATCATCTATAGGACCCTTGTGTGTGATGATTGCAAGTAGTTAAGTATTGTTTGGTGATTGTGTACCTCGTATTTATTTATAGACGCTAGTACCGACCAAGGATACGAGGAGGAAGGAGGATTCTACGAAGAAGAAGCCGAGGAGAACTTCAACCACTGCTCTGCACAAGGCAAGCTTTACTAACCAAGTGGACCAATGCAAGATGATACTATACCTATGCAAGCCAGTAACCTCGCAAGCTAACACTTGCAATTATGAAAGTTAGATAACCTATGCAATGCATTAAGCATGCTTGGTTAGACATATTGGATGATACCCAATCCTAGTTTTATTTACAAGCTTTCTATTTTATTTCTTTATCAAATCTATTACTTGGAGTTTACTTAAGTGACTTTGTCACATCCCAAGATTTTCCAAATCTTGTAATGTGAAAAATAAAATAAACAAAATAAATTTTTGTTGAAATTCAGGGTGAAAAGAAACTTTTGTTTCTAAAAGCAAACTTAAAATCCCATCTTGAACAAACTTCGGTAAAAGTTTGAATCCAACAAAATCCAAATCAATGGAAATGCATTCCTCAATGAAAGTATCTGGAAATTTAAACACTTGCAAAATAAATCCAAATTCCAAAAGCCCTAATGGAATAAAAATCATTTCCAAAGTTATCTCCAAGTCTATGGATTTAATCCATATAAAAATTGATCAACAAACATTCACAAATGATCAAGAAAGACAAATAGAAATATTATAAGACCATATAAATTGGTTTCACTCAATTTGGAACCATAAATAAAATCCTATGAATTTAATAAGATAAGAAATTGAATTCCCAAAACTATTAAAGAACCTATCTAGAAACCCATACCAAATGTTGAGCAAATAATTCTAAAGATCTTTAAAAGGATAAAGAAATATCAAATAAGATTTCACAAATTGGAATCACCAAGTTTGGATCTCTAAATAAAAAGATATGGATTTTATAAGATAAAGAAAGAAATTATTGAATAAGGAATATTTAAAAGACCAAACCAAATCTTGTCCAAATCTATAAGCATGTGGAGTGAATATAATCCCAATCCAAATAAAATAAAAGGATAAAGAATATTCCAAATAAAATAAAATGGCAATAACCATTCTATCCCTATCTTAATAAAGACAAATCTCTAAATAAGAATACATGAGAAAATGATATTTGGAATTTACCCAAGTGGAATAAAAGTTGTTAAATCACTTAAATAAAATAAAAACCTCCAAATAAAAATTTGGGAATTAAAACTATATTAAATTCCATTGAAATTAAAACAAATACCCAATCTTAAATGATTAATAAATCATATTAAATACTTTCCAAATAGTTCGAGATGAATTATTTGAACCAACTAAACAAAGAAAAACTTACTGAAAGGTTTTGGAAGAAATTAGAAATCAAATGGAAATTAGAAAAACATTATTAAATCCTATCTAACTAAAAACTAGAGCCTATTTTGAATAAATAAAAGGCCGAAAAATGAATAAGGTTTTATCCTAAAAATGACTCCAGTATGTTTTACTAACCAGTATTTAAACCCACACAAAATCTGGCAAAGTTTTGAATTCAAATGGGTGCTTGAATTGAGTAAATAAAATCAAACCAGAATAAAAGGAAAGAGAAAAAGAAAAAGAATCAGATCAAAAAAAAGGGAATAGAAAGCAGCCCAGCCAGCAAAACCCATATGGCCTAGCAAGAGCCCACCCCGGAAACCCTCTCGAGAAAACGTTTCACACCAGAAGCTTGACCCACGCAGATGCTGACTAGCAGGCCCCACCTTTCCCCTCTCTCTCTCTCGCTGATTGCTGAGCCCCACCTGCCAACTCAGCTCATCGTCTCCACGCGACCCATTCCCCTCTCTCCCTCGCTGCTGTTTCTGCCGCTGATCTCTCGCGATTAAATTCGGGTTAATGGCCGCATAATTCTTTCCCTGACCACGCCCCCTTAAACGCCTCCCTCTTCTCCCCATTTCCCCTCTGTTTCCAGCTCCTCTCCGCCCCAGGGCTACTCTAATTGGTCGCTGCAACCTCACCAACTCCGACGAGGTTCTGCTCGAATTCGCGGCTTGAACAACCTGACCTGGAGCACGAAGCGTTTCGCCCGACCAGGCATACCTCCCAGTGGCGGTAGCTCGCTCGCGCACGCCCCAGGACGTCACCCCCGACGACACCAGCACGCCACCACCTCCTTCTCCAACTCCGGCGGCATCTACCGGTGAGACCAGACCTCCTTTTCACCTCTCTGTGATGCACACATACTCGCCTCCATCTTGCGAACCTAACGGTGCATTCTACTTGTCTTAGCGCGTCCTCTATCTTCACCTTCTATGACATCTGAGCGTACCCGACGTCGACGCCGTCTCCGGTGAGCAATCGTCAACGCCTCTGTGCTCCCCTTGGCCAACCAAAGCATCAACGAGAATCAGTGCTTCACGGTGATTCTGGTAAGCATATTCACTCTTCCCCGCGTGTCCTAGTTCACCGGCAGCGTCACCGTCAGAGCCGCGCTGCCGCATGCCACCATTAAGCGCCGCCAGTTTCTGGTCGAGGCACTGGGAGCCGTCAGATCCAGATCGGAGCGATAGGATAGTTTCACTTAACGAAGGGGTATGCGATGATCAGAGCTGCACAGATCTATTTTAATCCAACGGCCTGTATCTGTTGATCCACGCGAACCGTTTTTGCCCAATAGAATCACGCCACGTGGCCTAGGTTTAGATTAAAAAACCAGAAACTATTCTATTAGATGATCAAACTTGTAAATTGCATAATTTTTGATCCACACGTCCAAATTTTGCAAATTTTATATCAATGGATTCAGAAAAACAAGCCCTAGCCAACCATGCACTTTGTTTAGTAAAAAGATTCTATTAAATTGTTTGTTTTTTCAGAAACTTGTGTATGCTTGTTTAGGATATAAAAATTGTTCTAAAATGATTTTGGGGATAAAATCTTTGGCAAATGGTTTGTTTTGAACCTACTAACCCTAGGAAACAAATTGTGGTTTCAAAAATGTATTTGGTGATACAAAAGAATGAATCTTTGATTTAAACCATTTCTAGTCAAATAAAAATATGGTTTAATTGTTAAAAATGATTTTGGAGGAAAACCTTTGGAAAATGTTTTGGAAATAAACTCTCTGACCCTAATCACAAAGTTTTATGGTTTGAAAATATATTTTGTTAAACCTATAGAACTTTGCCTTATTAAAAGCATTTCTTCACCACATAAAATAATGACTTGGTTTAAAAATGGTTTATGGAGTGAAACCTTTTGCAAATGACTTTGCCACTTTATAGAATGACCATTAGGTGCTTTAAAATCTTCATGAACCATTAGAAACCACTTTTGCAAATAAAACAATCTCTTGCATGCTTGCATGCATTATTTTTGTTTTATTATTTTATGTGATGTTTGCTTGATTGGTAGATTGAAATTGTGCCTTGTTTGATTGAATTGTAGTGACTTGAAGAGTGTGATTGTTGCAAGGACAAGGAGTGAACTTATACTCTCTACCAAAAAGGCAAGTGATGCTTCATACTTTTGTCCCATTATTTTCACTATGCATTAGTGATATTTCTAAGTAAGACTTGCATGGAATTTTTGCTAAGTATAAACCATGCTATGGGAAAACCTAGTAGATGAAACCTTAGTAAAAATTTCCTAAGTTAAGATTCCTATTACTATCATGCTTAGATTAGCTAGTAGAAAACAAGGGTGGAATATATATTCATGCTATGGAAAAATTTCTAAGTCTGAGGACTTGTGTTTTGTTTAATAAAACAACTAAGTGAATGAATCACCTGGGTGGAATGGAAGGAATGGTTTGTGTTGAGTGGTTACACAAGGCCAGGGGACTGGTGAACCTTGTGTATCTCACTTATGGATGGCCACCCAGGAACAAAGAGATTTGAGATGTCAAATGTTGAGAAGCTTCAAGTGCAACCACTTGGCATTATGGGCTCTGCCTGGATCATATAGGTTGCAATAACTTAGCCAAATGGACAGTTGGTGGTAGGGGTTTGATAGGTTGGAACGCGTCCATTTTGGTCTAAGGGAAGGCTTCTGAAAGATCTTGTCTTGGGAAACCAAGTCTTGTGGGGAAAGTGCACCACCTCTGCAGAGTCAAGACATGGAAGCTATCAAGAATCTCATCATCCAAATTTCTAAGTTAAAAGCTTGTGGTTGAACAAGGGTTAAAGGATCTTCAATCTTTGATTGGTAGATTCCTTGGGTGATTTTTGTCAAGCAAAAACTTAGTGTTTTCAAATGATAAGGAAAAATCTATTTTTGAGCAATGCAAGCCTAAACTCCACTTTGCCAAATGCATATAGATGATAGACTCCACTATACTACCATAGTATCACTTGCCAATACAATTCAAATGTATTGACCCTTGTGGCTGTAACTTGTTATGTTGCAGGTTTGTTTGATATTAGTGAAGTTTAATGATTAGGATTACAAGTCTACAACCAACATGTCTGCCTGTGGCACTTTGAAGATGAAGGACCCCATGCTATTGTTATATTCTGCTGCATTGTAATGAGATAGCCAAATGAGCTATGTAAGATGTAATAAATTATTTTATTCCTGGTTATAAAGTTGTATTATGACCTTTGTTTCTTGATATTACATCTTAACTGTGGATGCTAGCTATTGATCCAGGGACTAGCATTGTAAACACAGGGATCTCTACCTTATTAAAGGTTGGGAACCTTACAGACTTGTAGATTCTAGAAAGATATGTGAAGGTTGCATAAAGAGCATAAAATTTGGCCTAAGTTAGAAACCTTGATATCAGCCTAAGACATAAGGTTGTACTTAGTTGAAACTCCACTAGTCCACCACCCCTCATTAGTACTTATCCCCACCTGTAGATGCTAGTGCTAAGCATAAAACTTGATCAACTTTAGATGGGAATACTTGGTGGAAAACTGGTTATGAAAACCTTGGAATGATGGATCATTCTACTGAGATGTTTTGGAAATGTGTTTCCGAACACCTGATGATTTTGGTGATAAAAATGTTGAGGCAGTAGCCTTAGCCCTTTATAAAACTGATGGTTGTCTGGATGCGATACCATTCCAATTTTTCTCGTACAACCACAATACCCGAAGATTGGGTAGGGCTTGACTGGAAACTTATATACCTTAGTATTAGTTCCCTCACGGCCAATGTCTGAGCTGAGGCTACCTTGTGAAGATTGTCCACCTGTGTAGTACCCAAGATGACAGTTGGTCATGGTTGGGAGGCCAAACTCACAGGAGAGGTACTTATACTAGGGCGTGTAATTGAAAGGTTAGGATTGATTATCCTCATACTGAGTATGGTGAGTTCAGGATTTGTTCCTAACGGATGTATCGAATGTTGTGGTGAAAGTATACAATCTCTGCAGAGTGTCAAACTATTCGAATAGCCGCGTCATGATTATGGACAGATTAGAGGGCCATACTGTTCCCCCGTCAGACTTTTCAAAATGACTTGTGAAATGAATTGAGACTTTGACTTGACCACAACAGAGTTGTGACATGAGTTACAAGATCCCACTTAGGAGTTATAAAATTATGACTAGCTTTAGAACTTAGTAGAGATAAATCTGGATTTTGCAAAACAACCCTAGAGCCTAGTGTCATATTATCCAAAAAAAACCTTTACCTGTTAGTACTAGTTTGCGAGTACTTAAAGAGTACTCATGGCTTTGTCCCTGGCTATTCCCATGGCCAGACTATGAAGAGGAGTACCTGGAGGATGGACCCCAGGAAGGTTACGACAACTAGGATCATCTGCCATCGTCGACATTGCACATGACCCGAAGATGGAGCTTCACCTACGCTACCGTTATTATTACGTATTTCGCTGCTTGAAGTTGTATTAAGAACTGGATCATGAGATCCCTATTTGTGTAAGAACTTATGTACCATTTGTAAGGGATGATGTACTATGGTATCCAATTCTGTTATGTCTCGCAAAAATGGTAATCCTGGGATTGCGATGTATGGCATAACAGGCATCTGGGATTAAAAATCCGGGTGTTGACAGAGAAGCATTGAGTAAAGACTCGGTATTTACGACAATGGTTAAAATAAGTAAGGAGACGCATTGCATCAACTATGCCTTTGACATAGTTTTTCCAAGTAAAACCATGTTGTATACTTGACATAGTGTGACCCATGTTCTTAGTGGTAAAGAACAAGATCCAAAAGTAATTTCTGAATCAATTACTAGATCAAATTTAAGCTTAAAACCACAGCCAAAGCGTGGGTGGATGTCAAAGTTGCAAGTATTGCACTTTGATTAAATTTACATAGATGTAGAAGTATTAGAATACTTCAGTGTTATCAAGTCTAATTTTTTAAAAATAAAGTTCGACTTTCAACTAAGTGTGTTTGTAGTTATACATGACATCTTGAAAGTTCAATTGACTGATAGACCGTCATTGTATATACTATAAAACAAAAGTCTCACTTTGTCACCAAAATGCTACAACACATTATATAATAACGGTGTGGAATGTTAAATAGGTGACATTAATAATTTGCAAATAGGACCTAATGAATATGGTAAAACAGATTTAGGACAGGAAGTCCTCCATGAGAAAGCATGATCAATAAACACATATGTGATATGGTTTATTATTAGTAGCAATGCAACTAGATTATTTGTACTCTAGTGCATGTGGGAGACTGAAGGAGAGATTCCCTAGAGGCAAATAATAAATAGTTTTATTATCATATCTCATTAGTTCATAATAGTTTGATATCATGCTATAACTGTATCAAGAGGAAACACTAATACAGGTGTGGTATATAAACAAACCAAAAGTTCCTAGTAGCCTCTATTCAACTGGTTCATTGGGCAGCTGATGATCAAGGTTTCCTAATCATGATGCATTTATGTCAACTAACAATGAAGTCATATCATCTAGAATGGTGTGATGGACATTACCCACCGATGATTGTTCCAACGTGATCATGTCACATAGTTCATACTTGCAATTGTCTAAAACAAAGTGTCTTACTCCTTAGACCGCGAGAACATATTAATCACCATCACCCGAGTCTACCTTAACTACATCAACCGTCATGTCCGTAAATGGGTGACCATAAAGGTGTGCGTTAGGTATTCCAGAGGTGGCATATTGAGTCTTATGTTTTGAGATCAGGATTTGTTCTCCTGTGTGACGGGAAGATACGTTGGGCCCACTCGGTGAATTACATCCATAAGATGCACAATGTATGACTAGGTCATGGGGATGGAATATCATGTGAACCAGTAAAATAATACTTGTTGGAAACAAGATTGAACAAGGTATCTAATGGCTATGAAATATAGCCATCCACGTCCACATTTAAACTAGATATTATTCATACTTTTGATGAAATGTCTCTTTAAATCCTGCCACTAATGCCTAATGATTAAAGGGGTATGCAATCATGTCTTTCTATTTTACCCTGCGCAAATAATAACGTTGGATGATGGGAATCACAATATTAAAGTCAAAGATATGAGATTTCCAACAACCAAAAGAAATCAGGAGTCATGAAGAGGAGGCAGAAGCTTTAACGACCAACTATATGGCGGGAAAAAAATTCTGTCTGTATAGTTTCCATCGACACCGCTAGATCAAACAGAACAACTTTCATGAAGGGGCCCCTATATAGAGAGGCCTCGGGCGACGATAAATCCCCCTGTGCCCCACAGAACACAACACCGAAGATCTGTCGGAGGAATAGATCTAGATCTAATCTCCAAACCCTTCTCCTCCACCATAGCCATATTCCACCACTTGCAATAGTAGATATCATCTCCAATTGGCGACATTGCAAGACTATTACTATCAATCTCATGATTTCCATTACAATGTTTATGATTGTTGATTTTATCTCTATGTGTGAGTAATTCTCCTTGGGCTAAGGGCTTCGGCCTAGCCATGTAGCTTTATGCATGCTATTTATCATATATGGGATCATGTATTAGTTTGTACGACATGATGATTATTATACCCTCTCTTGCCTCAATCTAAGGACTTGTCAGGTACCCAAGACCCCAAGGACTGATCCAGGTATAGGGAGTGTGAGTAATGACTAATCTGCAGGATGGAAATCCCAGTGACAGAAAGGGTAGTACGGCTGTATGTCAGGGATATACTTGGGATTAACGGGGCGTCACTATGCATATCATTAGTTCTCTTTCTTTTATGGATGAGATTAGTAAGTTATTGCTACAAGCGATTGCGGAGGCAATGGCAATTATGGATGCACTGCCCACATATAATTATCTTGCTCTAGCAATTACATGCATAGTTTATTATTATCTTTTATTCCCATCAGATGTTTTGCATAGATACATTTGAAACCGAAAGCCCTAGGCCCTCTCTCTCCGTCATCGACAACAACAAAAGACAGCAAAACTCTTGGTTCGGTAAAACACAAAAAGAATTCTAAAACTCCCGAAGGTCCGTTAAAGTAACTTTACTACTCTTTCTGCTTCACAAGGATTCGATAACCTAGGTCTACTAGGGAAAAAGAGTTATACTACATCCGTAATCTGGATCGAATTTATCAGTATCATGTGTTGGAGATATGCCCAAGAGGAAATAATAAAGTGGTTATTATATCTTTGTGTTTATGATAAATGTTTACATCCGATGCTATAATTGCATTAATCGGAAACATTAATACTTGTGTGTTTTGTAAACATAAAAGAGTCCCTAGTAAGACTCTTGTTGAATCTAGCTTGTTGATTAATAGATGATCATGGACATTGGATGTTATTAATAATAAGATCATATCATTAGGAGAATGATGTGATGGACACACACCCATAGTAAGCATAGCATAAGATCAAGTCATTAAGTTTGTTTTGCTACAAGCTTTCAGATACATAGTAACCTAATCCGTCGACCATGAGATTATGTTAATCACCATCACCAGATGAGTAATTTGATGACATCAAACAACACTTCCATAACTGGGTGGTTATAAAAGTAGCATTGGGTATTCTGAAAGTATGTGTTGAAACACATGGATCAAGAGTGGGATTTGTCCATCCATATGACAGATAGATATACTCTGGGCCCTCTCGATGGAATGTCATCCAATTGTCTTGCAAGCATGTGACTAGGTCACAAGGGATGTCATATCATGGAACAAGTAAAGATTACTTATCGGTAACGGGGTTGAACTAGGTATGGAGATACCAACTATCGAACTTCGGATAAGTAAAGTATCACGCGACAAAGAGAATCGGTATCGTATGTGAATGGTTCATTCGATCATGAAGTTATCATTGAATATGTATGAGCCATTATGGATCTCTACATCCAGCTATTGGTTATTGACCGGAGAGGTGTCTCGATCATGTCTGCATAGTTTGTGAACTGTAGTGTGACACACTTAAGGTTCGATGTTGTTTAAGTAGATATGGAATATGAGTTGGAGACAGAATGTTGTTCGGAGTCTCGGATTGGATCCAGGACATTACGAGGAAATCCGGAATGGTTTGGAGAATATGATTCATATAAGGAAAGTCAATTTTCGGGGTTCGGAAATGTTTTTGGTGTTTTGACCAGAAACTTCTAGAATGTTCTAAAGGGACCACCAGTGGGTCCACCACCCCGGGGGGAGTTGGGCTGTGGCATGCCACGGGGGACCTAGGGGCCAGCCGCACCAAGCCCAAAGGGGCCAACCGGCCAGCACTAGAAAAAAGGAAAAACCCTAATTTGGTAAAGGGGGAAACTTAGGGGGAAAGTTCCCACCTCTCCCCCTTGGCCGCCGAGTTGGGGAAGGACTCAGCTAGGGGTGGGAACCCTGGCCGTATCCCCCATCTATATAAGCAGGGGTGGGAACCCTTGCCCCTCACCCTCAACCCTAGCCGTCGGCTTCCTCCCTCCTCCTCCATACTGCCCTGCCTTAGGCGAAGCCCTGTAGAATTCGTCTCCTCCTCCACCACCACACGTCGTGCTGCTGGATTCTGAGGAGATTTACTACCTCTGCTGCCCACTAGAACAGGGATAGGAACACTACAAGAAATGTTTCCTTCTGCAATGACTAGGCCCGTCGGTCGTCGTAGAAGGCGCCTCTTCGGCGATGAAAATCTTGGCTCGACCATGGCTGATGCAAAACTTTTTTTCCTGTTTTGCGCCCCTCTACTATGACGAAATCGCTAAAAAACATGGACGAAGCTCGATGGGCGCGTGGAAGAAGTAAGATTTCCGCTTCCTCACGAGATGTTGACTCACCGAAGTATCTTTTTGTGTGTGGGTCCCAGACGTCAGTGACTCTAGAGGACCAAACTTTTTGGTCGCACCTCCCTGATTTGAACTCGAAAATGTTGTTCGATGCCTCTTCCGTTTAGTCAGGCTGCTGGGTCCCGCATGTCTGCCTCACATTAGAAGAATCGTGTGTATGATGGAATTTTTTCCTTCCATGTTCCAAACTTGATTGCGTCGCTCGATGCATCTGCCGTTTAATCAGGCTACTGGGTCCCACGTGTCATCCTCACACTAGAAGAAATGTGTGCATGATGGATTTTTTCCTTGGCTCATGCCTCCCTGATATGAACTTGATAACGTTGCTCGATCTATCTGCCGTTAATCACGATGTTGGGTCCCACATGACAGCCTCTCATTACAAGAATCATGTGTATGATGGGATTTTTTCCTTTGCTCCCGCTACCCTGTTACGAACTTGATTGCGCCACCGTTTAATCACGGATTTGGGTCCACATGTCATCCTCTCATTAGAAGAAACGTCTGTATGATAGATTTTTTTCCCACGACCGCGCTACCCTGTTCCAAACTTGATAGTGCTGCCAGATGCATAATCACACAGCTGGGCCCCACGTGTCATACTCTCATTAGAAGAAACATGTGTATGATGGAGTTTTTGCCCTTGGTCGCGCCTCCGTGTTTCGAACTTGGCAACGTTGCTCACTGCATCAGCCGTTTATTCAAGCTAATGGGTCCCATATGTCAGCATCTCATTAGAAGAATCATGTGTATATAATTGAATTTTTTTTCTTCTCTAGCGCTACCCTGTTCCAAACTAGATAGCATTGCTCAACGAATATGCCGTTTGGTCACGTAGTTGGGTCCCACATGTCGGCATCTCATTAGAAGAACGTCTGCATGTTGGAATTTTTTTCTCGTCCGCGTCTCCTTGTTTTGAACTTGGCAACGTTGCTCAATGCATCAGCTGTTTATACAGGTTTTGGGTCCCATATGTCAGCCTCTCATTAGAAGAAACATGTGTATGCTAGACTTTTTTCTCGCTCGCCCTCCCTGTTTCAAACTTGGCAACGTTGCTCGATGCATCAGCCGTTTATATAGGCTAGTGGGTCCCCCATGTTAGTCTCCCATTATAAGAAACATGTGCACGTTGGACTTTTTTCTCGCTAGCTCATCCGTGTTTTGAACTTGGCAACGTTGATCGATGTAGCAACACATGTATAAGATCTCACTGGTGAGTCCCACATGTCAATGTCTTTTTTTAAATGACATGTTAATATCTTTGTAAATGAAACGTGTGTATGATGGACTTTTTTTTGGCGGCGTGTGCTGCTTTGACCTTGGCAACGTAGCTAGATATGGCAGTCTTGTATGGTCTTGCTGCTGGAGCCCACATGTCAGCCTCTCTGGTATGTCCTGATTAGTGAGTCCCTCATTGCTAGCCTCTCTGCACAAGTACTTAACTTCTTTTTTTCAAACTCGCGCATTAAGAGGGACGTTGCAGGCTGGTGGGTCCGCCATGTCAACCTCTCTATAAATAAATACTTGCTAGAAGAAAATTAACAGGGACGCTGCAAGCTGGTGGATCCGCCATGTCACCCTCTCCGTAAAGAAATATTGCTAGAAGAAAATTAAGAGGGGCGCTGTAGGCTAGTGGGTCCGCCATATCAGCCTCTCCGTAAAGAAATATTGCTAGAAGAAAATTAAGAGGGACATTGTAGGTTGGTGTGTCTGCCATGTCAGCTTGTCCGTAAAGCAATATTGCTAGAAGAAAATAAGAGGGACGCTGCAGACTAGTGGGTCCGCCATGTCAGCCTCTCCACAAAGAAATATTCCTAGAAGAAAATTAAGGGGAACGTTGCAGGCTGGTGGGTCTGCCATGTCAGCCTCTCCATAAAGTGATATTGCTAGAAGAAAATTAAGAGCGACACTATCTTGGTTAGATAAGTTACCAAGCATAGCATCATGGTTCTCTGTTATTTTAACTAGGATATTGTTTAGCTCATTTTGTGAGTCCATAAAAGATTTAAGAGTTTCTTGGAGACTACCATTACTTGATGACATATTATTATTAGAGTTACCTGTAGGACTAGAATAATGTTTCTAAAAATTTGGATTATAATTCTTCTTCCAAGAAGGGTTATAATCATTATGAGCTATGAAGTCTATTTCTTCAATATTTGGTTCAGGAGTAGCTCTTACTAGGGTTTCCTTACCTTTGATGGATAATATGAGATCATCCAACTTAGCATTGAGTTCTTCATTTTCTTGAGGTGTGATAGAGTTCACCTTCTTCATGTTTGATCTTTCCACCTGCCATAGGGCATGGTTGTCTTACATATTGTCTAGCAGCTACTTTGCTTCGGTAATTTGTTTACCCATAAATATTCCTCTAGCTGCAGTATCAAGCATAGACTTAGACACAGGGTTAAGAGCATTATAAAATAAATGGAGAATTAAGCAATCTTCCATCCCATGGCTGGGACAGTTTCTCATGCATTCTTTCATTCTCTCCCATGCAAGCGCTAGTGGCTCACGCTCTTCCTGTCTAAAACCAGTAATATTAGATCTTAGTTGCATAGTCTTTGCAAGTGGAAATAATTTAGTCATAAATAAAGAAGTACATTCCACCCATGATGCAATAGTATTTCTAGGCAAAGATAGCAACCATTATTTTGCTCTTCCTCTAAGAGAGAAAGGAAATAAGCGCAACTTGACTGCATCGGGTTCAACATCTTTAATGCGCATCATATCACATATTTCAGTGAAATTATTTAAGTGCATACCTGCATATTCAACAACAGAGCCTCCAAATTGATTATGTTGAACCAAACTTAAATAGTGGGGCTTAATTTCATAGTCATCGGCAATAATTGTTGGCTGAGTAATAGGAGTACCCAAATAATCATTGTTGGGAGTTGCAAACTCCCCAAGCTTCTTTTCAGCCATATTTCCTATGTTTTTGGATTTTCTTAAACAAATACTAATGATGGTAAAAACAAGAATTAAAAGACTAACTAATTCTTTTGTTTTTTCAAATAAAGACTAAAAGCAAACTAACAAAATTAAAAATAAAAACTAAAACTAGCAAGGTTCCTACTAACCTCACCAGGGTAGCTATTGCTTCCCCGGCAACAGCGCCATAAAAAGGGTTGATACCTTCGATCCGGATTATGGATGTAGTATACTTATTTTTCCCTAGTAGACCTAGGTTTATCGAATCCTCGGGAAGCAGAAACTAAAGTGAAGTTACTTAAACGGACCTTCGGGAGTTTTAAAATTCCTTTTGTGTTTTCACCGAACCAAGAGTTTGTGATATTTTTGTTGTTGTTGACGATGGAGAGAGAGGGCCTGGGGCTTTCGGTTTCACTAGTAGCTATGCAAAACATATGATGGCAATAAAAGATAATAATAAAGTATGCATGTAATTGTTAGAGCAATATAATTATATGTGGGCAGTGCATCCATAATTGCTATTGGCTTCGCAACCACTTATAGCAATAACCTACTAGTCTAATCCATAGAAGGAGGACTAATCATATGCATAGTGATGTCACCTTTAATCCTAAGTAAATCACTCACATACAACTGTACTATCCCTTCTATCACTAGGGTTCCCAACTTGCAGATTGGTCATCACTCACACTCCCTATACCTGGATCAATCCTCGGGGTCTTGGGTACCTGACAAGTCCTTATGTTGAGGCACGAGAGGGTACAATAATCATCATGACATACAAACTAATACATGATCCCATTTATGATAAATAACATGCACAAAAAGCTACAGGGCTAGGTCGAAGCCCTTAGTCCAAGGAGAATTACTCACACATAGAGATGAAATCAACAATCATAAACATTATAATAGATATCATAAGATTGATAGCAAATAGTCTTAAAATGTCGCCAATTGGAGAAGAGATCTACTATTACAAGTGGTGGAATATGGCTATGGTGGTGGAGAAGGGTTTGGAGATTAGATCTAGATATATTCCTCCGGCGTGGTGGCTTCTAGTGGCAGGGAGAGTTGAGGTAAAAAAAGAGAGATCGGGAGAGTTTTCTCATCGCCCGAAGACTCTTTATATAGGGGTACCTTCGCGAAAGTTGTTGTCACATCCCAAGATTTTCCAAATCTTGTAATGTGAAAAATAAATGAATAAAATAAAACTTTGTTGAATTTCAGGGTGAGAAGAAACTTTTTGATTCCAATTGGAAACCTTCAAACCTATTTTGATCAAATAAATCCTAAAGGGATTTAAAAACATAAACAATTAATAAAGAAAATTTAAATATTTGGAATTACTATTTTTGGATCTTTTAATAAAAAGATTTGGTTTTCAAATAAAAAGGTAGAAATATAAATAAGGATTATTTTATAGAGCCAAATTAAACCTTGGCCAAGCTTTTGAAAGAAAACATTTTGTTTTGACAAAAAGAATAAAGGTTTATTTAAAGAAAATAATGGGGATTTATTAATACCCAATTTTATTAAAGTAAAGTCTTTTCCTATTTTAATTAAACACCAAAACTTGTTAAATTATTTTAAACAAGATTTCCAAGTATTTTATATTCTCAAATAAAACCTACTGAAGAGTTTTGGTTTATTTTTAGATTTCAAATGGTTTTTAAATAAAACAAATCTTATTTGAATAAATAACTTAGGACTATTTGTTTAATTATTAAATAGATCCTAAAAAGAATAAAAATATTATTTTATTTTTGGGACTTAGTTTTGTGTTGTTAAATAGAACCAGACTCAGTGCAAAGTTTGGAGGATTTTTGAATTGATTTGTTGATTGATTTGTTTGATTGAATTTCAAAACAGAAAATAGAAATGAAAAAAGATAAAGCTTTCAGAAAGAAAAAAATAGAAACAGACTGGACCCAACCCACCTGGCCCAAGAAGCCCGATCAGCCAGCTTCCCTCCCCCTCTCTGCGAATCGTTTTCCACTTAAACCCACACCCGCACAGACACCGACGAGTGGACCCTCTCTCTCTCTCCCTTTCTCGCTGACAAGCATGTCCCACACTGCCTTGTCATCATCTTCCTCGCGCAGACCCCGCCCTGCCGTTGCTGCCATTTACGCCGGCGATGAATACGCGTTGAATGGGCCCTTGATTCCTCCCAGTAACCGCGCCCATTTAACCGCCTGCGTATTTCCTCTCTTTCCCCTCAGATCCCACTCGACGAGAGCCACCAGGCTGCCCCCAATTTCCATTACCTTGCCACTGCTCTGACGACGTCCCCGACAAATTCCGGCGCCGTCTAGCCTCGCCTTGCCTTCCCAAGCACATGAGATCGCTCCTCACCTCCTGGCGCTTCTCCCTGTGCCTTCCATTCGCTCGCGCTCACCCCAGGGCCTCGGCTTCGACAACATATGAATGCCGCCGCGTCTGCTTCTTACTCCGGCGAAGTTTCCTGGTAAGCACCAACCGCCCCGAGCCCTCTGGATCATGCTCACGTGAATCCCACACTCACCCGCATCTAACACTGCCCCTATCTTGTCTTAGGGTGGACTGCAACGTCGCCCCCGACCATGAACAAAGTAAATGCAGCCCGCGTCTCGACGACGACGCCTCCCGGCCTCGCCCGGGACCAGCACCACCTCGAGCTTCACCGCGACCCTGCGAGCACGGTGAGACCCTCCTCTGCCTTCCTTGCTTCCTGTAACCGCCGCTAGCACACCGTCTGACCTCGCGCCGCCGCTCACCGCCGCGCAGCGCCGCTAGTTCTTGGCAAGTTGATAGGAGTCGTTCGATCCAGATTGTAGCGATGCGATTAGATCACTTAACGCCGAAGGGGTACGCAATCTGAGCCGCGCGATCTATTTAAATCCAACGCCCCGCAGAGGCCGATCCACCCGAATCAGTATCAGCCAGTAACGTCCCGCCGCGTGGCACTAGTTTGTTTTAAAACAGAATTTGAAATCAGATTGATATGCAAATTTGTAAGCCTTGTAACTTTTGATCCACACGTCCAAAATTTTCAAACTTTATATCAATGGAATCAGTGGAACAAGCCCTAGCCAACCATGCAATTTGTTTAGTAAAAAAGTTTCTGTTAAATTGTTTGTTTTGCAGAATCATTTGTATGCTTGTTTAGGTTATAAAAATTGTTCCAAAATGATTTTGAGGTTGAAATCTTTGCAAATTTGTTTATTGTGAACCTACTGACCTTAGGAACCAACTTATGGATTTAAAAATGTGTTTTGTGAAGATTAGGATTGAATAATTGAAATTAGCTCATTTCTAGTCAAATAAAAATATTGATTTTGTTATGAAAATGATTTTGGAGTAAAAACTTTGGGAAAATGATTTGAATCAAACCTACTGACCCTAAACACCAAGTTTTGAGAATTAACAACTTATTTGGTGAACAACATAAAATTGTTGCTTTGATAAAAACATTTTCCACCACATAAAATAATGATTGGATTTAAAAATGGTTTATAGATAAAACCCTTTTACAAATGACTTTTCCACTTTAGAAAAATAATCACTTTGAGCCTTACAATGTTTAGAGCCTAGTAGAAACCACCTTTGCAAATAAAACTATCTTTTGCATGCTTGCATGCATGACTTAGTTCCTATGATTTTATGTGTGATGATTTGTTTGATTGATTATTGGTTGGAATGCTAGTTGATATTGTGTTTGCTTGATTGATTTGTAGTGAAGTTAGAAGAGTGTGATATTAGCAAGATCAAGGAGTGAACCAACATTCCCTACCAAAAGAAAGGCAAGTGACAATATCATCCAAAGTCCTACTATTTTCATTATACTTAGTGGATTTTGAAAACATGCATGAAAAGAATTTCTATACTATATGCTATGCTAAATCCTAATAGGATACCCTTATATATTCCTTAGTGAAAACAATGTAGTTGTAAAATGCTTAGCCATGCTATATATTTTGAGAAGAGATACATGTTGAGATTTTATAAAGATGAGAAAAGACTTGTGTTTTATATAATAAAACAAGTACTCAATGAACCACCTGGGCGGACAAGGATATTCAAGTTGTGGAAAAGGTGGCAACAAAAGGAACCATGTTTATATGGCAATCTCTCTTTTTGTTGTGCACCAGATGAAAACCACCCAGGGACTTAGAGATTGAACATGTTTCTCCAACAGTGGCTTCCGTGTACAGCCACATGCTATATGGCTCTGGCTTAGTCAACTACATTGGGAAGACCCATGCATTGGTCTTCAGGTTAACTGGAAATGAGGGAACTAGGAACCCTACATTGGTGTCTGAAGACAAGCTAGCAATGGTGTATGGGAGGACCCTATGGAAAGACTTTGTCACATTCTCAATCTGCCAGTACTCCATCTTGGTGAGTACTTATCCAGCGGCCACTGGTGGCAACAAGATGAGATTGTGTCATGTGGGTAAAGTGTACAACTTCTACATAAGATAAAAATTCTAAGTACTTAGCCGTGTCCCCGGTTATGGACAATACTGAGCAACTAAAGCTTGAAGCTATGGGAAATCTCGACATTCCAATTTCTAAAAGCAAAACTTTAAAGTGACAACAAAGGACTTGAAGCACTTGGGGATTTACCAAGGAGCTCAAGAGATTTTGACAAAGACTTGAAACACTTGGGGATTTACCAAGGAGCTCAAGAGATTTTGACAAAGACTTGAAACACTTGGGGATTTACCAAGGAGCTCAAGAGATTTTGATAAAAACTTGAAGCACTTGGGGATTTACCAAGGAGCTCAAGAGATTTTGACAAAGACTTGAAACACTTGGGGATTTACCAAGGAGTTCAAAAAGATTTGACAAAAGATCAAAACTATTTTGAAAAGATAGGATAAATTATTGCTTTCTGCAAATGAGCCTAAAACCCTACTTAGCCAAATATGCATGTAATGATAGGATCCACTTATATTCAACTTAATAGTGAAACTTGCCAATACAATTCAAATGTATTGACCCTTGTGGCTATAACTTGTTATGTTGCAGGTTTGTTTGATATTAGTGAAGTTGATTGATTAGGATTACAAAGTCTACAACCAACATGTTTGCCTGTGGCACTTTGAAGATGAAGGACCCCATGCTTATAGTTATTCTGCTGCAATGTAATGTAATAGCCAAAAGAGCTATGTAAGATGTAATAAAATTATGTTATTCCTAGTTATAAAGTTATATTATGACCTTTGTTTCTTGATATTACATCTTAACTGTGGATGCTAGCTATTGATCCAGGGACTAGCATTGTAAACATAGGGATCTCTACCTTATTAAAGGTTGGGAACTCTACAGATGGTATCAGAGCATTGTGTTGCCTGTAGGATTTGTAAACCTAGGATTGGACAAAAACCTTTAGAAAAATAGGAGTTGTATTTGTTCCAAAACTTATTTACAAACAATCTTGTAAACTCTTTCCTCAAACCATTTTGGTTTTGATTCTACATCTCTTCTATTTCAAACTTGATGGACAAAACCTACCCCATGGCCAAAGACTTCACCATGTGCAAGGACTTCTTCAACTCTAATGACTTCAACATCTTCAACTCTAATGACTTCAACATCTTTAGCATATTCACCAAGGACTTCAATATTGGATGTCACTATGGACAAGTGAGACAAGAAATCTTGCCCAAGATTTGGAGACTAAGGAAGCACAACTTAGAAGGAGCCATCATCACCTTTGAAGTTTTGTGACCAAGAGTTTTTCCCAGGGAAACCATGATCTCATGCCAGAAGAATTAACCAAGAAGGATGGAAAGATCACAAGTGAACCATATAGATGGACCACCATATATAGTTAAGTCAAACACACCAACTTATGTGGTGTCACAAAAATATTTTGTTTCCTAAAAATGTGCTTAAACTTCATTGTTTGAGTGAAAAGTTTGTTTGTGATTGCTTGCACATTGCTTGTGTGAATTATGATGTGTGTGATTAGAATTATTTCCTTAGAAATCTTTTGCCTATTCTAATCTCCATTCAACCCAAACCGATGACTACTCCAAGAGACTCCAACATCAAGGTTGATGACAACAACAACAACAACAACCAAGAGGACAACATGAGAGAACTCATATCAACCCAAAACCAGTTGAACCAAATGACAGCTCAATTCATAGCCAACACCAGTGGGGAAGATCCAACCCTACAAGGATTTTTGGAAAACCAAGCCCAAATGTTGCATAAGGTGACAGATCAAATGCTCAACATGGAAAGCAACTTTTCCAAAGGAGCTTGTGACAACAAAGATGTTATTCTAAAGGGAACCAAAGCTTGCAATATTTGTGGAGACAAGGATCACACTTCCAAGGAGCATGGAGATCAATGCCCCAACTGTGAAGAGAAACATCATGTTGGCCAATGTCCCACCTCTCAAGCTACTTGCTACTTATGTGAAGGAAATAATCATTTCCCTATCCAATGCCCCATCTATTCCATAGTTGAACAAAGGAAACAAGGTGGAGTGCAACAAATGATTGCAAACTATCAAGAAGGATCCAAGTCCACCAAGAAGAATGAGGACAAAGGAAAAGCTCCACTTATACCTCCATGCAATACAACCCAATTCAAAGGACCAAAGAAGAGGCATATGAATTATCCAAGGAGCAATAGAAGGTCCAAGAAACAAGTAGACAGTCCTACCTATAAGATAACATATGAACAACATGAACTGGATGCACTCCTAGCTTTGGAGAAACCCAAGAAAAAGAAGGACAAAAGCCATGTGCAATGTCATCATTGTAAAGAAATGGGACACTATTCCAGTGAATGTCCAGAGAAACAGAAGTATAAGGAGATTGGTCAAGTATGGTGCAACAACTGCAAAGAACTAGGCCATTATGCAGCAACTTGTCCACAAGAGACACGTGAAGAACTCAAACTTATCACATGTTTCAATTGCAAAGAACCGGGACATTATGCAAGCAATTGTCCAGTAAAGATGAAGCACAAGATAAACAAGCCTATGAAGGATCTCAGCCTTGTCACATGTTCCAAGTGTGGAAACAAAGGGCACTATGCAGATGTTTGCCCAGAGAAGCTTCCCCAAGATCCCAAGCAAACCAAGATGTAATTTAGTTGGAAATTTTTTTAAGGGTGGTAGTACCCTAGATGCTTTGAGCCTACTTGTAACCCTAGCCTTTCCAAATCTCGGGACGAGATTTATTTTAAGGGTGGTAGCCTGTCACATCCCAAGATTTTCCAAACCTTGTAATGTGAAAAATAAATGAATAAAATAAAACTTTGTTGAATTTCAAGGTGAGAAGAAACTTTTTGATTCCAATTGGAAACCTTCAAACCTATTTTGATCAAATAAATCCTAAAGGGATTTAAAAAGATAAACAATTAATAAAGAAAAATTTAAATATTTCGAATTACTATTTTTGGATCTTTTAATAAAAGATTTGGTTTTCAAATAAAAAGGTAGAAATATAAATAAGGATTATTTTATAGAGCCAAATTAAACCTTGGCCAAGCTTTTGAAATAAAACATTTTGTTTTGACAAAAAGAATAAAGGTTTATTTAAAGAAAATAATGGGGATTTATTAATACCCAATTTTATTAAAGTAAAGTCTTTTCCTATTTTAATTAAACACCAAAACTTGTTAAATTATTTTAAACAAGATTTCCAAGTATTTTATATTCTCAAATAAAACCTACTGAAGAGTTTTGGTTTATTTTTAGATTTCAAATGGAGTTTTTAAATAAAACAAATCTTATTTGAATAAATAACTTAGGACTATTTGTTTAATTATTAAATAGATCCTAAAAAGAATAAAAATATTATTTTATTTTTGGGACTTGGTTTTGTGTTGTTAAACAGAACCAGACTCAGTGCAAAGTTTGGAGGATTTTTGAATTGATTTGTTTGATTGAATTTCAAAACAGAAAATAGAAATGAAAAAAGATAAAGCTTTCAGAAAGAAAAAAATAGAAACAGACTGGACCCAACCCACCTGGCCCAAGAAGCCCAGTCGCAGCCCAGTTTCCCTCCCCCTCTCTGCGAATCGTTTTCCACTTAAACCCACACCCGCACAGACACCGACGAGTGGACCCTCTCTCTCTCTCCCTTTCTCGCTGACAAGCATGTCCCACACTGCCTTGTCATCGTCTTCCTCGCGCAGACCCTGCCCTGCCGTTGCTGCCATTTACGCCGGTGATGAATACGTGTTGAATGCGCCTTGATTCCTCCCAGTAACCGCGCCCATTTAACCGCATGCGTATTTCCTCTCTTTCCCCTCAGATCCCACTCGACGAGAGCCACTAGGCTGCCCCCAATTTCCATTACCTTGCCACTGCTCCGATGACGTCCCCGACAAATTCCGGCGCCATCTAGCCTCGCCTCGCCTTCCCAAGCACATGAGATCGCTCCTCACCTCCTGGCGCTTCTCCCTGTGCCTTCCATCCGCTCGCGCTCACCCCAGGGCCTCGGCTTCGACAACATCTGAACGCCGATGCGTCTGCTTCTTACTCCGGTGAAGTTTCCTGGTAAGCACCAACCGCCCCGAGCCCTCTCGATCATGCTCATGTGAATCCCACACTCACCCGCATCTAACCCTGCCCCTATCTTGTCTTAGGGTGGACTGCAACGTCGCCCCCGACCACGAACAGAACCGTCTGACACCGACGACGTCTCCGGCGAGCGATTACTCCCGCTCCAGTGCGCCCCTCGCCAGACCAGCACCACCTCGAGCTTCACCGCGACCCTACAAGCACGGTGAGACCCTCCTCTGCCTTCCTTGCTTCCTGTAACCGCCGCTAGCACACCGTCTGACCTCGCGCCGCCGCTCACCACCGCGCAGCGCCGCCAGTTCTTGGCAAGTTGATAGGAGCCGTTCGATCCAGATCGTAGTGATGCGATTAGATCACTTAACGCCGAAGGGGTACGCAGTCTGAGCCGCGCGATCTATTTAAATCTAGCGCCCCGCAGAGGCCGATCCACCCGAATCGATATCAGCCAGTAACGTCCCCCCGCGTGGTACTAGTTTGTTTTAAAACAGAATTTGAAATCAGATTGATATGCAAATTTGTAAGCCTTGTAACTTTTGATCCACACGTCCAAAATAAATGATCATAGATGCTAAGGTGACTAGTTCATAGTCATAACATGGTGTGAGCATGTGCCAAGTCAACCCAAATAAAGCATCAAAGGAGAATACCATAATATTATGATTTTGTATGCTAAAACAATGCATAATTCTTTCAAGGCACACTAAGCAATCTCAATTGTTTGGAACAAGTCATGCTACAGCAATAATCACTAAGCATAAGGTCAAAACAACATCTAGCATGACATCATAAAGTCTAAGCCATAGTCAAAACAAGCTCCCTTTTGTATCACTATAAGCATGAAACTTTCTACTGTTTTCCAACACAGTCAACTTATTTGAAACAACAAAACGAAAGCGGGGGTCTAACTACTTTATTCAAGCAAACAAAAACCAAAAACGAAAACTAAGACGCTCCAAGAACAACACAGTAGTGCATGAAACAATAAAAACGAAGTGTCTAGAAAGAGACCTGGGATTTTTATTGATGAAGAAGGGGATTCCTTGGGCATCAACAAGCTTTGACGCTTGTTGCTCTTGAATATTTGTTGGGGTGACACGGGGTGGCATCCCCAAGCTTGATATTTTATCCATTCTTCATCTCATTACATCATTCTTCCCCTACACTTGAAAATTTCCTTCATACAAAACTTCACACAATCTTCATTAACAACATTAGTGCATTCAAAATTAATAAACCTTGGGGTTTAGTTTCAAAACATAAAAACTTTCATTAAAAACACAATCTGCAGTAGCAATTCCTTCAAAAAGCTCAATTCACCAAAAGAACTCAAAAAGTAATCGATAAGAGGCAAATGCAAATAATGACAGAAATCTGTCAAAACAGACCATCAGGGAAAAACTGATTTTTTTAAGACCTTCTGTTGCTCAGATCAAAAAGTGTTGAACTAATGAAGGTTATATAACAACCTGGGGGATTTACTCAGAAAATTATAGCTCAATCCGACATACAGAAATGTTTCAAGAATTTTTATAGTGAAGCACAAAAATCTGTTTCGGGACAACAACTTCCCCAAATCTTACTTCTCTCTCATTAGAGGTTATTTTGGGCACAAAAATCAAACAAAAAGGATAAGGAGAGATTATTACATAAGTAATAACTTCCAAGACTCAAGAAAACTATTGGGTTATCTCCCAAGAAGTACTTTTCTTTAACGTCTTTAAGTTAGGCTTGATAGTTTGAAAAGATGCTCACATAGGAAATTTGAATTGAAGTAAAAGAGAGCATCAAGAAGCAAATTCAAAACACATTTAAGTCTAACTCACTTCCTATGCATAGGAATCTTGTACACAAATAAATTCACAAAGAACAAAGTGACAGGCATAGGAAGATAAAACAAGAGTAACTTCAAAACTTTCAGCACATAGAGAGGTGTTTCAGTACCATGAAAACTTCTACAACCATATTTTTCTCTCTCATAATAATTTTCAGTAGCCTCATGAATAAACTCAACAATATAAATATCACATAAAGTATGCTTTTCATGATCTACAAACAAATAATTTTTATCAAGCTCAAAAATAGTGGGATTAAAACCTTTAAACCCACTTTTAACAATTTTATAACAAGATGACTGATCATTCTCAAGTGGTATGGGGTTCCAAAATAAATTCAAGACCCCTCCAATCTCATTTTCAATAGTAGTACAATTAATATTATCGACCAATATAGGACCATCATCTAGAGCTTTATCATAAACATTTTCTAAGAAAAACTCTTTAGTACCATGCATTTCGAAATTAGGCGCAAATAAAGGATTATCATAGATAACAGGAGCACAATTATTATCACAGATTTTACCCATAGTAGAAATTTCAAAAGAATCCACAGGAACATAACATTCATCCTCCTTTAATAGGCATGGGGAGTAATCAAATAATGAAAGGGATAAAGAGTAACTCTCATTAGAAGGTAGGCAATAGGTAGCTAATCCATTCTTCCTCCTTTTATTCATCACTCTCCTTCTCTTTTTCATCTAATGAGCTTCCAATTTCAGCAATTTCTTCTTCCATAGGCTCCTGCAAGGCATTATAGGGGTTCGTAGCATGGAAAACAAAATTTTCTACCACATGAACACACAATCAAGATCTAATCTATGATCAAGCCAAGATCTATCTACTAGATCGGTGCAACAAGTTGATAGAGTACTAACCCTCGGAGATCCAAAGCGGTTAACGAGAGCAGATTCTCGTGGGTGATGTAGTCGTTCACTTGCCGATCTCAAGATCGCGTAGTCGATCCTTCCAGCGCCGTGTTCCAGCAGCGCTCCCGCAGTCGGTCACATGAATGGTACTCGATGAAGACCTTCCTCTCCCTTGTTCCAGCAGGCAGCGGAGGTTGTAGCTCTCTCCTCGCGATTCTGGCAGCACGACGACGTGGTGTCGGAAGTAGAGGGTACATCCCGCAGGGCTTCACCTAAGCCGGAGCGAGTATGGTGGAGTAGATGGAGCCCCGACGATCTAGGGTTTAGAGGGCCGAGGTTTAGAGGTAGCTATCAACTAGAGTTTAGCTAGTCGGTAGCGGTTTAGAGGAGATTTAGATTGGTCGCAACTAGAGAGGGGGGCGGAGGCCAACCTAGGGTTTCTTGGGCGCCTAGGGCAAGGGGGATACCTTGGGGTGCGCCCATACCCCTCCTTATATAGGTGGGAGGGCGTCCAAGGGTGTTCCCAACCCAGGTGGAAACCCTCCCTAACTCAGAAACCCTCCCCAACTCGGAAACCATGTTGGGATTTGACTTTTTCAAACTGCCTTTTTGACTTTCAAATTAGAGTTTGATTTCTCTCTCCCAAGTGTCCAACCAAGTGACCTAGGACATGATGCAACCATTACACTTTGTCATGACACATCCATGTACCCTTCCCCTTCCGGATCGGTGAACCTTCTAGACCCTTCTAGAACATTGCGGTGAAAACACCGGAATCATTCCCGAACTCCGAAATTGGACTTTCCTTATATGAATATTATTCTCCGGACCATTCCGTATCTCCTCGTGATATCCCAGATCCCATCCGAGACTCCTAACAACATTCGGTCTCTTTACTCACATTCCATATCTACTAAACCACATCGAATCCTTAAGTGTGTCTCCCTACGGTTCATGAATTATGCAGACATGATCGAGACTCTTCTCCGATCAATAACCAATAGAGGAATCTGAAAATTCATATGGCTCCCACATATTTCTACGATTACTTCGTGATCGAATGAACCATTTACATATGATACCAATTTCCCTTTGTCTCATGATAATTTACTTATCCGAGGTTTGATCATTGGTATCTCTGCTTACCTAGTTCAACCTCGTTACCAATAAGTACCCTTTTATCGTTCCCGTGATATGTGATCCCTTGTGAGCCAGTCACATGCTTGCAAGCTAATTGGATGACATTCCACCGAGAGGGCCCAAAGTATATCTATCCGTCATATGGATGGACAAATCCCAATCTTGATCCATGTGCCTCAACACATACTTTCCGAACACTCAATGCCACCTTTATAGCCACCCAGTTACGGTGTGGTGTTTGATGTCATCAAAGAATCCTTCCGGTGATGGTGATTATCATGATCTCATGGTCAAAGGAATTAGGTTACTATGTATTAGAAAGCTTATAGCAAGTGAACTATATTAAATGACTTGATCTTTATGCTACACTTAACTATAGGAGTATGTCCATCACATCATTCTCCTAATGATATGACCCTGTTATTAATAACATATCTATGTTCATGATCAGGAAACCATGATCATATATTAACCAACAAGCTAGTTTAACAAGAGGCTTTACTAGGGTCACTTTTATGTTTACAAATCACACAAGCATTAATGTTTCCAGATAATACAATTATAGCATGGTATGTAAACATTTATCATAAACATGAAGATATGATAATAACCACTTTATTATTGCCTCTTGGGCATATCTCCAACAGTCTCCCACTTGCACTAGAGTCAATAATCTAGTTTCGAACCTTTGTGCATTCAACACCTATGGCTTTCCGGTGTTGTATTTACACGATTACTAGTGGTCAACTAATCTCTGGATCCGACACTTTCAGGTCCGTGTGTAATTGCATGTCTTTGCGTCTCTACGCATCACTCATTCTCTAATGAGATGGCTTTGTATAAATTTGGTCCTTTGGTGAGACCTTTAGTTACTTGGGGTTAAAACACGTTGACAATATTGTCGTACAATATATATTCATAGTACTATCCCGCTGTGAACCACACCTAGTTTGATAACAAATTACTTGACACAAATGCCCTCTTTGGCTGCTATTATAGTAGTCATATACTTAGCCTTTTGTTGTAGTATCTGTCACAATGTCTTCACTTTGGAACTCATCCAAATCCATTATGGAACTTACTTTCCATCATATTGTTCCACCCTTAGTTTAGATAGAGATAAACTTAATTTGTACTTTGTGACAAAACTAGTATCAATGTAATACTTTTACAATGAACTAACCATCTATTTGTCACTTCTACAAAATAATATATTCTTAGTTCTTCTAAAAGATCATAAGAATATCTTTACTATCGTCCAATAATCATCTTATGAATCATTCTGGTATACGCTCATAACATTTAGAGCATAGGACATATCTGGATTTGTACACATCACAACATGATTGATAAAGTACTCTTTGTGATTTTATATATCAAGTATCAAAAATACTTGAATCTTTATTCAATCCTTCCTGTGCAACAAGAACCTTTTGTTGTAGTTTCTATATTGAACTCATTCAATATCTCATCTATGTACTTCTGGCACAACCATATTAGCGTCTCAATTTATCCATATAGACATTGATGTCAAATATTCGGGTTCTGCCTAAGCCTTTCATCGAGATGAAATTCTTAACCTGTGTTAATAAAAAGATACATCATTTCCAATCAACAATATGTCTTCCACATAATGTATTAGAAACATGTCTTAGCGCTCCCACTTAATTTCTTGAAAATGCAAGCATCTTCATCGTCTCCGATGAAATTAAACTCTTTTAACAGTTTCATCATAGTGAAGATTCCAACTCCGCGATGCTTACTTCAACCATTGAAGTTTGCATATGCTTTTAGCATCCTTTGAATTAACAAAACCCTTTGGACCGTGTCATGCACATGTCCTAGGTAACCATTCTATTAGAAGAACTTGTTTTGTTTATTCAACTACCACATAACAAAATTATATGTAGTGGTTGCTACATTAATCCATCTAGACTAAATATCGCTTAATGAAAGATCAGATCTTGTCATAGTCAACTCTTTGAACATTGTCATGAACTCTTTCCCGACATGTCGATAATTTCATAGATGTGAAACATCCATGTCTATTTCTTTATAGATCCAAATACGACTGTAAGGTCTTGCACCTTTTCAGAGGGTCTTTCAAGTTTAAAGCTTGATCTCTCGTATATGAAACTATCACAAATTTTGTGGCTTCAAACCATTTGACGGAGTCAGGGCCCATCATCGCTTCTTTCCATGTAGTCGGATCATTATTGTCAAATAATGATTTAACTCTCTAATCTTGGTATTTGATTTGTTACCCGACCTACTTGTTTCAATAGGAACTTAGACCTCCGTGACCACAACCTTTGAGGCACGTGAGCCATGAGCATTGTTGCTGCCTCCGGAACACTTTTTAGCGTTGCGCAACTTTGAACATATAGCTAAGGTTCTTTTAACCTTATCAAAGTTCTATTGTCCTCCCACTTAACTTTTCACGGAAAATTCCTTTCTCAAAGAAACTTGACGTTCTAAGCGACAAACATTTTTGTATTTGGTGTTATGGAGGAATACTCAACGATTATTCAAAATAACATACAAAGATATGTTCATCCGATTTTGGTTGCAAACATCTTTCTTATGCATAGCATACAAATGTTTAAGAAAGGACAACTTGGGTTTTATCCCAAACCATAACTTTATATGGTGTCATTTCAACGGATTATGATGGAGCTCTTTTCAGTGGAAAAACGGCAGTCTCTAAAGCTTTAATATAATGGCAGTTTTATCAATTACACCTTTGATCTTACCATGTCAAACAAGGTTTCATTGCATATCTCGATTATTCCATACTCATATGGTGTTTCGGGAAACGCAAATCCATGGAACGATTCCTCAAATCTTAGGTGTTATGCTAAACTTTATAACTCAAATATCTTCCTTTATGATCCTATCATAAATTCTTTATTTTCTTGTTACATTGATTTTGCACTTCATCTTGAAAGTCTTTAAACTTTTCAAATGTTTCACACTTCATCCTTATTAAGTAAATATTGATATATTCACTCAAATTTTTGGAGAAAGCATATGAAGTTGAAATCTATCGCTCTTGACTACACATAATGGACTTCATACAACAATATGTACAAGTTCCAATAAGCTAGACATCTGTTCCCTTTGTCCTATGAGCGGAGTTTTAATTATCTCTAGGAAAATTTCACAAGCGTCATTTGGTCAAAAATCAAAAGACTCCAAAATTCCATCCACATGGAGTTTCTTCATGTTTTCTTTCCAATATAATTTAAACGGCGATGTCACTTCCTAAGTGATCTTTCTTATCAATTGTCTTTCGACATTTTTAGCAATATTTTTATGGATGTGATTTATCCAACGAGATTTGTAAATCATCCATCTATTATGGATTACGGAAATTATTTGAACAACCCTTTTGTTCTCATAATACCTGATAAAACAAATCTTGAAGGAAAGCTTTGATGTTAACGAGCAACACAACAACCCTTTATTTGTTCTCGATGAACATCATCACATATTCTTTTGCTAGTTACTTAGGCCATTGTAGTTCATGAATTGTGTTGTTTTGCATGACGATTCACACCAACAAATTCAGCATCCAATACTTAAGAACCACATTGTTTAATAAGCAAAGAATATAGCCATAACATATATATCCTCTATATACCTAAGCTGAACAATTCTAGTCTTTTATTTTCTGCCATATATTTCAGAGATTCTCTTTTAGTATTTCCTTTTCTGTTCGAAAGAATCTATCAACATCAATAGTGGAGCCATACACATGACATATAGTCCAAAGCATGTATATTTAAATACCAATGTCTTTGGACTTGCACTTTGAAGTAGATCACCATCATCAAATACTTGGTGTTCTTTCAAATTCCATTCTTTAGTAATCTTTTAGTGTAGTAAACATTTTATCAAATATTCACCCTTATCATGGAACTATTCATGATCAAGCTACTTTTAGCTTATAATGGTGAATCGCGAGTATAATGTTGCTCTCCAAAACCTTTTGAAGGATTAGGACGACAAGCGACTCCAACCTTTTTCAAATTCTCATCAAATATGAGAACATAAACTTTGCCATATTATACTCTCTCATGTTGCAACCAAAATATCATTTCAGATATCGCAATATCTTCCACACATCATGGTTTCTGAAACAACTCTTTCAGATCCTAGATAACCTTGATATTAAAACAATCTTTTGAATATCAAGAATCATGGAGACAAACATGATACTTATATACTAACACTGGAATTGTCACTCTTGATTTAATACCAATTATTAAACTTCACAGAGTAATGGGAACTTACTGAAAGTTTGCAATAGGACTTTTAAATTTTAGATTAACACTTCATGAACAATACGATACCAGTTTGTAAAGTAACTAACCAGAATTCTACAGTTCTATTATCTCAATTATAACTAAGCACAAGGTGGTAAACGGATGCCAATGACTACAACAACTATGCAAATTTACTTTGATTTAATTTATAATAAATAGTGTTCAACTTTTAATCATATTGCTATTGAACTCCCACTCAAAACAATATCCCTCACATTGTTTTAGTGATCACACGAACCAAATTCACTACACCAAGTCCGATCATCACGTGACATGATATAGTTTCAAAGGCGAACAATCATCATGTTCATCATATCATCTATATGACTCATGCTTTACCTTTCGGTATTCCATGTCCCGAGACCATGTTTGTACATGCTAGGCTCGTCAAGATCAAACCTTAGCTTCCGCATGAGAAAATCTGACTTGCTCCCATTATATACACTCGCAGAATCTAACACACCCGATCATCACGTGGTGCTTCAAAACAACGAGCTTTGGCAACGGTGCCTACTAAGGATGAACACTCTATAACTTGATTTATTTTGAGAGGGATCATCTTATAATGCTACCGTCGCGAACTAAGCAATACAAGATGCATAAAAGGATTAACATCACATGCAATTCAAAATATTGTAGTGTTCGCAGCATAGAAAACAAAAAATTTCCTACGATGGGAACTATGTACCAAGATCTATCTACTAGATACAAAAAATGGGCGGATGTATATCCGTAGAGAACATACCCTTGAAGACCGACAAAGCTTAACGAGTTCAACTCGTGGTTGATGTAGACGATCTCTTGCCGATCTCAAGATCGAGAGGAAGTCCTAGCGCCGCAAATCAGCAGCGCATCCGTGCTCGCACACACGTTCGAGGCACCGAGCAACCTCCGCCTCCTCGCTCCAGCGATGCAGCGGAAGCACAACTCTTTCTTGCCGAATAGCCACCGGGAACATGTATCTCGCTAGTCCGAGACCATGGGCGATAAATTCTAGAGGGGGAGAGAGATCCTTCACGAGGAGGTGTGAGAGACAAGAGAGGAGGGGGGCTCCTTTTATAGGAGGGGGGAACCCCAAGGGGGTGGCCGGCGCATGGGGCTGCCCCCTTTCCCTCCCCTCTTCATGTGGGTGGACACTCCACTCACAAATCTCCTTTAAATTCCCTCCACTCAAAAGTCCACTCAAATTCCCATTAAATTTCCACCAAATTTAATGCAAACTCTCATTAAATAAAACTCTTTTATTTTATTCAGAATTTTGTCAATTACTTTAATGACAAACATTCACAAATAACCCCTTGCTAGAATTCCATTTCTCATGCATAACCACTTTATGCAATTTCACCCGAAAACCTGTTTCGGTATCTAGTGAAATAAATTCCTGCGCTTGTTTATTCTTTCAGCATGAAACTTTTGCTCCAATTGGATGTCGGTGTCTCTTAAGTGTGTCACCCTACGGTTCGTGAATAATGCGGACATGATCGAGACCCTCTCGGATCAATAATCAGAAGCGGGATATGGAGACCCATACTGACTCCCACACATTCAACGATGACTTTCTTGTGATCGTCGGAACCTTTTATGCTAGTATCTTAATCCCTTTGTTTCACGATATATTACATGTCCGAGATTTGATCATCGGTATCTCCATACCTAGTTTGATCTCGTTACCGACATGCACTCTTTTCTTGTTCCCGTGATATAACATTCTAGTGATCAAATCACTTGCTTGCAAGCTAATCAATGTGATATCACCGAGAGGGCCCAGAGAGTATCTATCCGTCATCGGGATGAACAAATTCCACTCTCGATCCATGAGCCTCAACATAACACTTTATTAGTTTTGAATCCATCTTTATAATCACCCTGTTACGGTGTGACGTTTGATGTTATCAAGAAACTCTTCCGGTGTTAGTGATTGACATGATCTCATGGTCTAAGGATTAGGATCACTTCGTAAGTTGTTATAGCAATATAAACTCAATGACTTTGATCATAATTCTATACTTTGGATGAATGTTCATCACACCATTACACTAATTTTGTGATCCCGTTATTAACAACATCCAATGTCCATGATCAGGAAACCTTGATCATCTTGTTAATCAACGAGCTAGTTTATGAGAGAGGCATAACTAGGAACTTTCTGTTTGTTTATTAAACACACATGTATTAATGTTTCCGTATTAATACAATTATAGCATGCAAAATAAACATCTATCATATACTTAGAATACACATAATAAACACTTTATTATTGCCTCTCAGGGCATATTCCCTTCAGTCTCCCACTTGCACTAGAGACAATAATCTAGTTACATAGTGATAAATCTAACACCCATTGAGTTCTGGTGTTGATCATGTTTTGCTCTAGGGAGAGTTTTAGTCAACGGATCTGCTACATTGAGATCCGTATGTACTTTACAAATCTTTATATCTCCATCCTTGACATGTTCGCGGATGGAGTGAAACCGGCGCTTAATATGCTTGGAATGCTTGTGAGACCTTGGTTCTTTGGCATTGGCAATGGCACCATTGTTGTCACAATAGATCACCATTGGGTCCAACACGTTTGCAACCACTCCTAGTTCGGATATGAACTCCTTCATCCAAACTGCTTCCTGAGCCGCTTTTGAAGCAGCAACATATTCGGCCTCCGTTGTTGATCCCGCTACCACAGGTTGTTTGGAGCTCCTCCAACTAACCGCTCCGCCATTCATGAGAAATACGTATCCGGATTGAGACTTAGAGTCATCCGGATCGGTGTCAAAGCTAGCTTCAACATAACACTTAGCGACGAGCTCTTCTTCACCTCCGTATACAAGAAACATATCCTTAGTTCTTCGTAAGTACTTAAGGATATTCTTGACCGCTATCCAGTGTTCCGAACCTGGATCCGATTGGTACCTACTAGTCAAACTAATAGCATGTGCCACATCCGGTCTTGTACATAGCATGGCGTACATTATAGAGCCTATGACTGAAGCATAGGGGACTTTGTCCATTATCTCTCTTTCTTCCGTCGAAGCCGGACTTTGAGTCTTACTCAATGTGTTGCCTTGCAACATAGGTAAGAACCCCTTCTTACTTCCGTCCATTTTAAACTTCTTTAAAATCTTATCAAGGTATGTACTTTGCGATAGCCCTATTAGGCGCCTAGATCTATCTCTATAGATCTTTATGCCTAATATGTATGGCGCTTCACCTAGGTCCTTCATTGAAAATTTCTTTGTTTAGATAACTTTTAACACTGTTTAAAGATCTATATCATTTCCGATCAATAATATGTCATCCACATATAATATCAGAAATGCCACATTGCTCCCACTCACTTTCTTGTAAATACAAGCTTCTCCATAAGTTTGGACAAATCCAAACTCTTTGATCACCTCATCAAAGCGGAGATTCCAACTTCGTGATGCTTGCTTCAATCCATAGATGGATCGCTGAAGCTTGCACACCTTGTTAGCATCCTTAGGATCGACAAAACCCTTTGGTTGTATCATATACAACTCTTCTTCAATATTACCATTGAGAAACGCGGTTTTGACATCCATCTGCCATATCTCATAATCGAAATATGCAGCAATTGCTAACATAATCCTAGCTGACTTTAGCATCGCTACGGGAGAGAATGTCTCATCGTAGTCAACTCCTTGAATTTGTCGAAACCCCTTTGCGACAAGTCGAGCTTTATAGACGGTCACATTACCATCAAGATCAGTTTTCCTTTTGAAAATCCATTTGTGCTCCGGCCTTTCGGTCGTGGTAGGTCCACAAAGTTCCAAACTTGATTTTCATACATGGATTCCATCTCGGTTCATGGCTTCTAACCATTTGTTGGAATCCGGGCTCATCATCGCTTCTTCATACGCGGGGTCATCATTTTCATCAACCATGAAATTCATGACAGATTTCCATACAGCTTCGGGGCTGCACGCGTCCTGCTTGACCTGCGAGGTTCGGTAGTACTCTCTTTCGGAGTTTCATGATCATTATCATTAGTTCCCTCTTCAACAGGTGGAGCCAACTCCGGAACAACTTCCGACGCTGCGCTACTCGCCATACTTTGAAGAGAAGGTTCAATAACCTCTTCGAGTTCTATTTTCCGACTACTCACACCTTTCGCGAGAAACTCTTTCTCTAGAAAGGATCCATTCTTGGCAATAAAAACCTTGCCCTCGGATCTGTGATAGAAAGAATACCCAATAGTTTCCTTAGGGTATCCTATGAAGACGCATTTTTCCGCTTTGGGTTCGAGTTTATCTGGTTGAAGTTTCTTCACATAAACATCGCATCCCCAAACTTTAAGAAATGACAGCTTAGGTTTGTTTCCAAACCACAATTCATACGGTGTCTTTTCAACGGATTTAGATGGTGCCCGATTTAAAGTGAATGCAGCAGTTTCTAGTGCATAACCCCAAAATGACAACGGCAAGTCCGTCAGAGACATCATAGATCGAATCATATCTAATAAAGTATGATTACGACGTTCCAACACACCATTTCGCTATGGTGTTCCGGCAGGCGTGAGTTGTGAAACAATTCCACACTCTTTCATGTGAGTGCTAAACTCGTAACTTAGATACTCACCTCCACGGTCGGACCGTAGAAATTTGAGCTTTCTATTACGATGATTTTCCACTTCATTCTGAAATTCCTTGAACTTTTCAAAGGTTTCAGACTTGTGTTTCATCAAGTAGATATAACCGTATCTACTCAAATCATTCGTGAAAGTAACAAAATAACGATATCCACCTCGCGCCGACACACTCATTGGACCACATACATCAGAATGTATGATTTCCAATAAATCTGTCGCCCGTTCCATTGAACCGGAAAACGGCGTTCTAGTCATCTTGCCCATAAGGCATGTCTCACATGTATCAAATGATTCAAAATCAAGTGATTCCAAAAGTCCATCTGAATGGAGCTTCTTCATGCGTTTAACGCCAATATGACCTAGACGGCGTACATATATATGGATATATCATCATTAAGTTTAATCCTTTTAGCATCAACATTATGAATATGTGTAACATTATCATCGAGATCTAATAGAAATAAACCATTCATCATTGGTGCATGACCATAAAAGATTTCATTCATATAAATGGAACAACCATTGTTCTCGGATTTAAATGAATAACCACTTCGTATCAAACACGATCCAGATACAATGTTCATGCTTAGTGCAGGCACCAGATAACAATTATTCAAGTTTATAACTAATCCCGGCAGAGTGGAGGCAGCGTTCGACGGCGATCACATCAACGCTTGATCCATTGTCGACACGCATCTTGACCTCACCCCTTGCTAGCGGTCGCTTGTTCGCAGCCCCGATTCGAGTTACAAATATTAGCAACTGAACCGTATCAAATACCTGTGCTACTGCGAGCACTAGTCAAGTACACATCAATAACATGTATATCATATATACCTTTGTTTGCCTTGCCGGCCTTCTTGTCTGCCAGATACTTGGGGCAGTTGCGCTTCTAGTGGCCAGTCCCCTTACAATCGTAGCACTCGGTATCAGACTTAGGTCCAACTCGGGGTTTCTTTTCAGGCACGGCAACAGGCTTGCCGCCCTTACTTCCCTTCCGTTTTCCCTTCTTGTCTTTCTTGAAACCAGTGTTCCTATTGATCATCAACACTTGATGTTCCTTTTTGATCTCCACTTCTGCAGTTTTAAGCATTGACAGAAGCTCGGGGAGAGACTTCTTCATGCCTTGCATATTATAGTTCATCACGAAGCTCTTATAGCTAGGTGGCAGAGACTGCAGAACACGATTGATACCTAAGTCAATGGGAATCGATATTCCCAAGGACACAAGCTTATCAACGTAACCCGACATCTTGAGTACATGCTCACTAACGGAGTTGTGCTCTTCCATCATGCAGCTAAAGAACTTTTCTGAAGCGTTGTAGCTCTCTATAGCAGCATGTGTGTTGAAAATCATTTTCATCTCACTCATTGTATCAAATGCATTGCCATTTTCGAAACGCTTTCGAAGTTCCGTCTCTAGCCCATAAAATATGCCGCAATGAACTAAGTTGTGGTCCTCCTGACGAGTCTGATAGACATTCTTCTCCTCGTCAGGGGCATCATCTAAAGGTGGGGGGGCCTAACGGTGCTTCTAGCACATATTGCTTTTGTGCAGCAGAGAGGAGAATCCTCAAATTCATGGCCCATTCGGTAAAGTTGCTACCGTTCGTTGCTAGTTTCTCTTTCTCCATGAACACATTGAAATTAAAAGCAGGTGGTGCCATCTACAACAGAATTTGTAAAGTTTAGACTAAGTGTATGATAGATTGAGTTCAACTAATCCATATTACGAATGAACTCCCACTCAAAAACGACATCCCTCGTGCCTTTTTTGGTGATTACATGAACCAAATCCACTATACCAAGTCCGATCATCACATGAGTCGGTATAGCTTCAAAGGCGAGCATCAAATGGGCATCATATCAACTGTATGACTCATGCTTAACCTTTCGGTCCGTGTTCTGAGGCCATGTCTGTACATGCTAGGCTCGCCAAGTTAGAACCTTAGTATTCGCGTGTGTAACTGTTTTACACCCGAAATATGGTCGTGGATCCAAGAACACCCGATCATCACGTGATGTCTTGGAGCGACAAAACATAATCGGTGCATACTAAAGGAAGAACACATTCTTATCATGATATTTAAATGAGGGATCATCTTATTATGCTAACAAAGTGCTAAACAAGCAATATAAGATGCTATTAAACATCACATGTTTATTAGTGAAATGTTATGGTTCCCGCATATGATCTCTATAATGTGCATCGTGGTATGATCACTATCATACCTATATGTGTAAATCCAAGGTCTTTGGAGTTTACACGCTATGTGTGTTGTAAGAGTATCATCTCATACTTCTACTTACAACACTACCATATCATAACACTAGCCCAGCAACAATCTAAACTAGACGCCTCTAATTTATCCATTGCAAGTTTTACGTGGCTTAGGGCTTTCGAGATAGAACCGTTCTTACCTACGAACATGAACCACAACGAGGATAATCAAATTGTTGACAACTCGCTTGCAAAATAGATATTGACTATAGTAGGAGAGACAGACACCCGCTAGCTACTTATGCAAACTAGTTGCATGTCAAGCGTGGAACAGGTCTCATGTGCGAGGACATGTAAAGTTTGTCCGGGCCGCTTCATACCACTATGCCACCAATATCCAAAATTACAAAAAATGAGCAACAACATGATCATCATCGCCCACATACTCATATGTGTACTACCCGTGTAAAGCATCTACGCATAGATCCGACTCTGATACCACTGTAGGGTTCACAGCATAGAAAACAAAAAATTTCCTACGATGAGAACTATGTACCAAGATCTATCTACTAGATACAAACAACGGGTGGATGTATATCCGTCGAGAACATACCCTTAAAGACCGATAAAGCTTAACGAGTTCAACTCGTGGTTGATGTAGACGATCTCTTGCCGATCTCAAGATCGAGAGGAAGTCCTAGAGCCGCAAGTTTTACGTGGCTTAGGGCTTTCGAGATAGAACCGTTCTTACCTACGAACATGAACCACAACGAGGATAATCAAATTGTTGACAACTCGCTTGCAAAATAGATATTGACTATAGTAGGAGAGACAGACACCCGCTAGCTACTTATGCAAACTAGTTGCATGTCAAGCGTGGAACAGGTCTCATGTGCGAGGACATGTAAAGTTTGTCCGGGCCGCTTCATACCACTATGCCACCAATATCCAAAATTACAAAAAATGAGCAACAACATGATCATCATCGCCCACATACTCATATGTGTACTACCCGTGTAAAGCATCTACGCATAGATCCGACTCTGATACCACTGTAGAGTTCACAGCATAGAAAACAAAAAATTTCCTACGATGAGAACTATGTACCAAGATCTATCTACTAGATACAAACAACGGGTGGATGTATATCCGTCGAGAACATACCCTTAAAGACCGATAAAGCTTAACGAGTTCAACTCGTGGTTGATGTAGACGATCTCTTGCCGATCTCAAGATCGAGAGGAAGTCCTAGAGCCGCAAATCAGCAGCGCATCCGTGCTCGCACACACATTCGAGGCACCGAGCAACCTCCGCCTCCTCGCTCCAGCGATGCAGCGGAAGCACAAATCTTTCTTGCCGAATAGCCACCGGGAACATGTATCTCGCTAGTCCGAGACCATGGGGGATAAATTCTAGAGGGGGAGAGAGATCCTTCACGAGGAGGTGTGAGAGACAAGTGAGGAGGGGCTCCTTTTATAGGAGGAGGGGGGAACCCCAAGGGGGTGTCCAGCGCATGGGGCTGCCCCCTTGCCCTCCCCTCTTCATGTGGGTGGACAATCCACTCACATATCTCCTTTAAATTCCCTCCACTCAAAAGTCCACTCAAATTCCCATTAAATTTCCACCAAATTTAATGCAAACTCTCATTAAATAAAACTCTTTTATTTTATTCAGAATTTTGTCAATTACTTTAATGACAAACATTCACAAATAACCCCTTGCTAGAATTCCATTTCTCATGCATAACCACTTTATGCAATTTCACCCGAAAACCTGTTTCGGTATCTAGTGAAATAAATTCCTGCGCTTGTTTATTCTTTCGGCATGAAACTTTTGCTCCAATTGGATGTCGGTGTCTCTTAAGTGTGTCACCCTACGGTTCATGAATAATGCGGACTTGATCGAGACCCCTCTCGGATCAATAATCAGAAGCGGGATCTGGAGACCCATACTGAATCCCACACATTCAACGATGACTTTCTTGTGATCGTCGGAATCTTTTATGCTAGAATCTTAATCCCTTTGTTTCACGATATATTACATGTCCGAGATTCGATCATCGGTATCTCCATACCTAGTTTGATCTCGTTACCGACATGCACTCTTTTCTCGTTCCCGTGATATAACATTCTAGTGATCAAATCACCTGCTTGCAATCTAATCAATGTGATATCACCGAGAGGGCCCAGAGTATATCTATCCGTCATCGGGATGAACAAATTCCACTCTCGATCCATGAGCCTCAACATAACACTTTATTAGTTTTGAATCCATCTTTATAATCACCCTGTTACGGTGTGACGTTTGATGTTATCAAGAAACTCTTCTAGTGTTAGTGATTGACATGATCTCATGGTCTAAGGATTAGGATCACTTCGTAAGTTGTTATAGCAATATAAACTCAATGACTTTGATCGTAATGCTATACTTCGGATGAATGTTCATCACACCATTGCACTAATGTTGTGATCCCGTTATTAACAACATCCAATGTCCATGATCAGGAAACCTTGATCATCTTGTTAATCAACGAGCTAGTTTATGAGAGAGGCATAACTAGGAACTTTCTGTTTGTTTATTAAACACACATGTATTAATGTTTCCGTATTAATACAATTATAGCATGCAAAATAAACATCTATCATATACTTGGAATACACATAATAAACACTTTATTATTGCCTCTCAGGGCATATTCCCTTCAAATATATGTTATGATATGGCCTTTCTTCTTGTGCTTCCGATTTTGTAACATCCCAATTTTTAGAATAAGGTGTTATTAGTGGCATGCATAATCCTTGCATCTTTGCATCCTACAAATGAATCTACATCTCAAACCCCACCAAAAACCCTAAAAGGATTTACCTATGTGAGCAATTTTGTTATAGTCTTCTAAAAACTATGTAAAAACATTTAAACTATGGTCCTATTGGCCACCTTATTTTTTTACAAAAATTTGGAAACAAGTTTCATCACTTTTGGACTTGATATGCAAAAGTTATTGGTGTTTTACTAAAAACAGAAATTGAAAAATTATTAAGGAAAAAAAGGGCAACTAACCTAATCGGGTTGCTATAGCCCACAGCGCTGCTAGCCCTAGTTATAGCGCCAGCCACCGTAGCCTGCCACCAGCCCACCAGCGTAGCCACCACCTGCCCGCACCCGCTGACCGCCCGGACCCACTCGTCAGCGCCTTCGTCGACTCCAGGATGAACACGGCGACCGCCGTGCAACTGACCGAGAATATCGGCCGAATTCGGATTGAATCCGTGCCCCCACCGCCAAGTCAAGAGGCCTATAAGATCCCCCGTTCCTCGCCAGCCAGAACCCCAATTTTATTCCAGAAATCGTGGCAGGGCTGTCGATCGGTTGACCTTGCCGGAGTGCCGCCGCTGAAGCTTCGGACGGTGAGCGCGCCGCCCAAAACTGAGGAGCCCCACCCTCCCATCTCTGCCCCTTGCCTTCCCCCTTTAACATCCGCGCCGCCTGCGCCTTTTTCCCCTTGTTCAGGAGCCCGTGCCGCCCACGATTCGTCGTCGAGTCTCGGCCAGAGGCAGACGTCACCGCCATCCGGCGCTTGAGGACGAGATAGGCGACGCCGAGGATGCGAGCGTGACCGCGAAGGCCAGCTGCACCCCGTCAACCACTCCGCCACCTCGGGGAGCCACCAGAGCGCCGCCACCCGTCACCACCGACGCCGCCGCCGCTCATCGCTGTCGCCACTGCGCTGTAAGTCGCCGCCACCTCTCCTGTCCGTCGGATCAAGATTGAACAGGTTAGATTAGAAGTTAGACCGAAGGGGTATCGGCGAGTCACGGTGTGCCACGTGGGTGCACGCATCAGCGCGCCGGTCAGCGTGCCGCGTCAGCGCTGCGTCGTCTAGCTGGAGCCAATCAGGCCCTGCCACTTGGCAAGTTTTTAAGTTAGGGCTAGATCTGTTTTGCAGATTGGGTTAAATATTGCGAAAATCATATAAAATTAAATGTTTGGCCAAATTTAGCTTATAATATACCGTTGGATTCATAATTTTATGTAGAACCCAGATATGCAATAAAATTCCAAGTTTACAGTAGGGTTTTCGGTGTAGATTTTAATCATTAGATTGGAGTATTTAATTCGTAGAAAAATAATTAGAACTCCGTTTTAGTCGATTCTTGTTGCGTTGACTTTGTTTCCGCAATACCTACTGGAAAAAATTATAAAACTTTGCTTAAGATTATTAGATCTAATTTGGGGATAATTAGATGGTTGGATCTCCTATTAATCCTATGAATGATATTAGTGACCCAAATAGATTTAAACCTATGGGAAATCAATCCTAGTAACACCCTTAACACTATTGCAATCCAATTATGCTACCTTGGTCAATTTAGAAAACCAATCTTGCATAAAATACCATGTTGCATGCATGCATGATTATCTCTGTGACATGTTTTGAGCAAGTTGTGATCAGATCTATGTTTGTGATTCGCTAGATTGTTCGGAGTGCGCTAAGGAGTGCTATTGTGTAGAGTGCTGCTCGGATCAAGGCAAGTTACACCACTTGTTCATAATTTTGTCCCAGTTTTGATTCTATGCATGTGATCTTCAAAATTATGTAGTATGCATGTGTAGGATGTTCTAGTAGAATTTTTCCTTAGTATTATTTTGCAAGTGCGGTGATTTTGTAGTATGCCATGAGTAGCTCTATACTTAGGATTTTTCCTCCTAATAGGTTACCCCTGTTTTTGCTAAGTATTGCTTGCTATGCTATATATACAAAGTACCGTTGGGAGGTTCTAAAGACAAAGAATTTTTCTAAGTATAAAGGCTCTCTAGAGCAAAATTTTCTTCGCAAATCCACTTCAAAATAAAACTAAGTTTTCTTCTGGGCGGAATGGTTATCGGGTCAACGAGTGAGATATTGGTGGAGGACGGCCGCCTAGGAATCAAATAAGTCTGCCATGTTTCAGAATTCAGAAGCTTCCAGTGCAACCAAAATACATTATGGGCTCTGTCTTGGCCTAGTACTTAGTGGGAAACCTCACCTGTGTACCAACATTTGGAGGTTCTTGACACGGTTGGATCCGGAAGGTAGAGGTGTAGGGGTTCGTAGCATGGAAAAACAAAAATTTTCTATCGCATACAAACAAACAAGCCAAGATCTATCTATTAGATTGCGGCAACGAGTCGATGGAATAACTCACCCTCGAAGATTCCAAAGTGTTTAACGAGAGCAGATTCTCGTGGGTGATGTAGTCGTACTCTTTCCGATCTCAAGATCGCGTAGACGATCCTTCCGGCGCCACGTTCCGCAGCGCTCCGTAGTCGGTCACACGTTTGGTACTTTCGAAGACCTTCCTCTCCTTGTTCCAGCAGCATGGAGGTTGTAGCACTCTCCTCGCGATTCCTAAAGACAACGGCGTGGTACCTAAGTAGAGGGAAATCATGAGGCTTCGCTTTAAGCCAAGTAGTATGGTGGAGCTTATGAGAGAGGCTATTAGTGGTCTAGTAATTAGACACACCAATTAGAAGGCTCTAAACCAATTAGAAGGCTCTAAACCGCTGGCTAAAGCAATTAGAAGCTCTAAACCAAAACGGCTCTAAACCGGAGATTAGAGGTGGAAACTTGTGTGTGCTAGGAGGGGCAGCCCTGCCCCTCCCTTTATAGGTGGGAGGGCCGGCGGCCAAGGGGAGGAGTCCCTCCCCAAGTCGGCCTTGGAGGCGCACGCCAAGGGGACTCCTCCCCCAAGTCGGTTTCCTCTTCTCCTCCTCTTTCCACTTTCCAAAACTTGCCGTTTGACTTTCAAACTAGCCGTTTGACTTTTCAATTTAGGATTTAAATAAACCCTTTATTTTGGACAGCAAAGACACCTAGTACATGATGCAATCATTCCAATGTGTAATGACACATTCATGTACCCTTCCCCCCTCCGGAGTGCCGGACATTCCGGGACCTTCTAGAATGTTCCCGATGAAAACACCGGAACCATTCCCCAACTCCAAAACGGGACTTTCCTTATATGAATCTTATTCTCCGGACCATTCCGGATCACCTCGTGATATCCCGGATCCCATCCGAGACTCAACAACATTCGGTCTCTTTCTCATAATACCATAACTACTCAAACAACGTCAATCCTTATGTGTCTCCCACGGTTCGTGAATTATGCGGACATGATCGAGACACTTCTCCTAACAATAACCAATAGAGGAATCTGAAATTCATATGGCTCTACATATTTCTACGATTACATTGCGATCGAATGAACCACTTACATACGATACCAATTTCCCTTTGTCTCACGATATGTTACTTATCCGAGGTTATGATCGCTCGGTATCTCGCATACCTAGTTCATCCTCACATCGATAAGTACTCTTTCCCGTTCCCGTGATATGTGATCCCTTGTGAGCCAGTCACATGCTTGCAAACTAATTGGATGACATTTCACCGAGAGGGCCCAGAGTATATCTATCCGTCATATGGATGGACAAATCCCACTCTTGATCCATGTGTTTCAACCAATACTTTCCGAACACTCAATACCACCTTTATAGCCACCTGTTACGGTGTGGTGTTTGATGACATCAAAGCATCCATCCAAGAAAGGTGATATGCATGATCTCATGGTCGAAGGAATTAGGTTACTATGTATCGTAAAGCATATAGCAATTGAACTATTGAAATGACTTGATCTTTATGCTACGCTTGTCTATAGGAGTATGTCCACCATATCATTCTCCTAACGATATGATCTTGTTGTTGATAACATCTCAATGTTCATGATAGGGAAACCACAATCATCAATCAACCAACAAGCTAGTGAAGTATAGAGGCTATACTAGGGACTTCAAATTAAGTTTACAAATCACACAAGTATTAATGTTTCCTTGTTAATACTATTATAGCATGAATGTAAACATTTATCATAAACACAAAGATATATAATAATAACTACATTTATTATTGCCTCTAGGGCATATCTCCAACAGTCTCCCACTTGCACTAGAGTCATCTAATCTAGATTACATGGTAATATACCAACACCCATGGCAGTTTGGTGTTGGTCATGTTTTGCCCTCGGAGAGGTTTAGTCAACGGATCCGCCACATTCAGATCTGTGTGTACTTTGCAAATCTTTATATCCCCATCCCGGATATGTTCTCGAATAGCGTGGAAACGCAGCTTGATATGCTTCACTTCTTGTGTGACCTTGGTTCTTGCGCATTGGCTATGGCGCCCATGTTATCACAAGAGATAGACATTGGGTCCAGACTAGAACCACACCCAGCTCTGTAATGAACTCTTTCATCCATATCGCTTCTTGTGAAGCCTCCAAGCAGCCATGTATTCCGATTCAGTTGAAGATCTCGCCACAACGCTTTGTTTTGCACTCCTCCAGCTAATCGCTGCACCATTCAAAATAAATACGTATCCAGATTGTGATTTAGAATCATCCGGATCGGTGTTCCAACTAGCATCGGTGTAACCATTAACAACGAGCTGTTCATCACCTCCATAAGAAAGAACCATATCCTTAGTTCTTCTCAAGTACTTAAGGATGTTTTTGATCATTGTCCAATGATCCACTCGATCACTTTGATATCTGCTAGTTAAACTAACGAGATATGCAATGTCGGGTCTAGTACATAGCATGGCATACATTAGAGATCCTATGGCTGATGCATAGAGTCTTACTCATCCTTTCTCTATCTTCCGCCGATGTCGGACTTTGAGTTTTACTCAAGGTCGATTGAGCAACATGGGCAAGAACCCTTTCTTGCTATCTTCCATTCCAAACCTCTTTAGAACTTTGTCCAAATATGTACTTTGTGACAATGATATTTGGCGTTCGATCTATCTCTATAAATCTTTATGCCTAATATGTAAGTCGCTTCGCCAAGATCCTTCATTGAAAAACTATTATTCAAATATTCCTTGACACTATTAAGAAGGTCTACATCATTCCCAATCAACAATATGTCATCCACATACAGTATTAAGAATGCTACAGAGCTCCCACTCACTTTCTTGTAAATACAAGCTTCTCCATAAGTTTGTATAAAACCAAAACTTTGATTACCTTATCAAACGTTGATTCCAACTTCGGATGCTTGCTTCAATCCATAGATGGACCGTTGAAGCTTGCATACCTTGTTAGCATCTTTAGGATCGACAAAACCTTTGGGTTGCATCATATACAACTCTTCATCAATGTCTCCATTGAGGAATGCTTTGACATCCATCGCCATATCTCATAATCATAATATGCAGCGATTGCTAACATAATCCTCACAGATTTTAGCTTCGCATCGGGTGAGAAAGTCTCATCGTAGTCAACTCCTTGAATTTGTCGAAACCCTTTTGGCGACAAGTCGAGCTTTATAGATGAACATTACCATCAAAGATCTGCTTTCTTCTTGAAAATCCATTTGTTCTCGACAGCCTTCGGCCATCCGTAAGTCCACCAAAGTCCATACTTGGTTTTCACATGGATCCAATCTCGGATTTCATGGCTTCTTGCCATTTATTGGAATCGGGCTCATCATCGCCTCATATGTCTCGGGGTCATCGGTGTTGTCCACCACCATGACATTCATAACGGAATCATACCAATGGAGTGGTACGAGTTCTCGTTGACCTCCGAGGCTCTGTAGTAACCTCAACCGAAGTTTCATGATCACCATCATTAGCTTCCTCTCTTATTGGTGCAGGCACCACAGGAACTTCTTCCGGTGCTGCGCTACTCGCAATTTCGAGAGAAGGTTCGACAACCTCCGAGTTCTACTTTCCTTCCACCACTTCTTTCGAGAGAAATTCTTCTAGAAAGGATCCATTCTTGGCAACGAAGATTTTGCCTTCGGATCTATGATAGAAGGTATACCCAATAGTTTCCTTCGGGTATCCTATGAAGACGATTTTTCCGCTTTGGGTTCAAGCTTGTCCGTTGTAACTTCTTTACATAGGCTTCAGATCCCCAAACTTTAAGGAACGACAATTTAGGTTTCTTCCCAAACCATAATTCATATGGTGTCGTTTCAACGGATTTAGACGGTGCCCTATTTAAAGTGAATGCTGTTTCTAATGCATAACCCCAAAATGATAGCGGTAAATCAGAAGTGACATCATAGAACAAACCATATCTAAGAGAGTTCGATTCGACGTCGCACACACCATTACGCTGTGGTGTTCTTGTGTCAATGCGAAAGTATTCCACATTTCTTCAAATGCTCGCCAAACTCGTAACTTAGATATTCACCTCCACGATCGTAACGTAGAAATTTAATCTTCTTGTTACGTTGATTCTCTACCTCACTTTGAAACTCCTTAAACTTCTCGAAAGTTTCGACTTATGTTTCATGAAATAGATATACCCATATCTACTCAAGTCATCCGTGAAGGTAAGAACATAACGATAACCATCACATGATGCTACTCTCATTGGCCCACACTCAGCGGTATGTATGATTTCCAATAAGTCAGTAGCTCGCTCCATTAGACCATAAAACGGAGTCTTAGTCATTTTACCCATCAGACATGACTCGCATCTTTCAAGTGATTCAAAATCAAGTGATTCAAGAAGTCCATCGAATGGAGTTTATTCATACGCTTCACTCCAATGTGACCAAGACGACGGCCACATATAGGTCGAGTTATCACTTGATTTCAATCGTTTAGCTTCAATGTTATTAATATGTGTATTTCTACTATCGAGATTCAACAAGAATAGACAATCTATCAAAGGTGCATGTGCATAAAACATAATACTAATATAAATCTAACAACCATTATTCTCGGATTTAAACAAGTAACCGCCTCGCAATAAACAAGATCCCGATATAATGTTCATGCTTAACGCAGCACCAAATAACAATTATTTAAGTATAAAACTAATCCCGATGGTAGATGAAGAGGTAGCGTGCCAATCGATCACATCAACCTTTGATCCGCTTCCACGCGCATCGTCACCTCGTTCTTCACTAGCTTCCGCTTATTCTGCAGCTCCTGCTTTGAGTTACAAATATGAGCAACAACCAAAGATCAAATACCTGTGCACTACTACGAATACTAGTGAGATACACATCAATAACATGTATATCAGATATACCTTTCTTCTTGATGTTGCCGTTCTTCAAATCCGCCAAGTACTTTGGGCAATTCCGCTTCAAAGGACCTTCTCCCTTGCGGTAAAAGCACTCGGTTTCAGCTTAGGTCCAGCCTTGGTCTTCTTCGTCGCGTGGTAACTTTCTTACCACCCTTCTTGAAGTGTCCCTTCGCTTAGACTTGCCTTTCTTGAATTTGGTGGTCTTATTGACCATCAACACTTGGTGCTCTTTCTTGATCTCCACTTCTGCAGATTTTAACATAGCAAACAGTTACGCAACTCTTTGTTCATGTTCTGCATGTTGTAGTTCATCACAAAGTTCTTGTAACTTGGTGGTAGTGATTGGAGGATGCGATAAACCCCCAAAGTATTAGGAATCACTATACCCAAGCTTTGAAGTTTATTTGCGTGCCCAGACATCTTAAGCACATGCTCACTGACGGAGCTGCCCTCTTCCATCTTGCGATTAAAGAACTTTCGAGCTTCATAACTTTCAATTGCCGCATGAGTCTCAAAAATTAATTTGAGATCCTCGACAATATCATATGGGTCCGACTCTTCAAACCTTTTCTCAAGTCCGATTCTAAACCATACAAGATAGCACTGAACTATGGAGTACGATTCTTCCAGCGAGGTAAACATTCTTTACTTCATCGGGAGCATCACCAAGTGGGTCACCCAATGGTGCATCCAAAGACATAGGTCAAATTACCACCGTGAGGACAATCCTAATATTGCGGAGCCAATCCGCGAAGTTGCTTCCATTGTTTTTCAACTTTTCTTTCTCTAGTAACGCATTAAAATTGATGGTAGGGGCTGCCATTGATCTACAACATATTTGCAATAGTTTAGACTAAGTTTATGACAAATTGAGTTCAAATTAATTAATGAAATTAAACTAGGTGAACTCCCACTCAAAACAACATTCCTCACATTGTTTTAGTGATCACACGAACCAAATCCACTACATCAACACCGATCATCACGAGTTGATATAGTTTCAATGGCGAACAATCATCATGTTCATCATATCTACTATATGATTCACGCTTTACCTTCGGCGATCCGTGTTCCCGAGGCCATGTCCATACATGCTAGGCTCGTCAAGATCAAACCTTAGCTACCGCATAAGCAAATCTGGCTTACTTGTATTCACCATGAATCAAAGACACCCGATCATCACGTGGTGCTTGAAGCAAGCTTTGGCAACGGTGCATACTAAGGGTGAACACTTTAGAACTTGAAATTTATGTGAGGGATCATATTATAATGCTACCGTCGCCTACTAAGCAATACAAGATGCATAAAGGATTAACATCACATGCAATTCATAATATGTGATATGATATGGCCTTTCTTCTTTGTGCTTCCGATCTCCATCTTCAAGCACGAACATGATCTCCATCATCACCGCATAGCATCAAGGTCAATGACGCTTCTTCATGGTTGTCGCCACCAGCTTCAACTATTACAACTATTTTGAATAGACACGCAGGTCTTAACAGAAATTAAAGACAACCATATGGCTCCCCGCCGCCAACTTACAATAAGGAACATTGCATACATCAAATATAATCACAATCATGGCCATATCACATCATCAAGACACCCCGCAAAACAAAGTTAGACGCTTCTACTTTCTTTTGCATATTTTACGTGGTTTGGGGCTTTCCATAAGTGTCGTTCTAACCTACGAACAAGAACCACAACATTGATACTAGCATTGTTGATTACCCGTTGTAAATTGGATCTTTACTATGCTAGGAGAAACAGGCACCGCAAAGCCACTTATGCAATACGAGTTGCATGTCAAGCGTGGAGCAAGTCTCATGAACGATGTCATGTAAGGTTAGCCCGGCCGCTTCATCCCAACATACCGCAAGATGCAAAGTACACAAAAAGCAATCTACAATAAAAGCATCAACGCCCACAATGACCATTGTGTTCTACTCGCAACAGATCTACATATAGACACGGCTCGATACCCTTGTAGGGGTTCGTAGCATGGAAAACAAAAATTTCTATCGCATACAAACAAACAAGCCAAGATCTATCTATTAGATTGCAACGAGTCGATGGAATAACTCACCCTCGAAGATTCCAAAGTGTTTAACGAGAGCAGATTCTCGTGGGTGATGTAGTCGTACTCTTCGATCTCAAGATCGCAGAGACGATCCTTCCGGCTCACGTTAGCAGCGCCCCGTAATCGGTCACACGTTCGGTACTCGACGAAGACCTTCCTCTCCTTGTTCCAGCAGAACGGAGGTTGTAGCACTCTCCTCGCGATTCCGCAGACAACGGCGTGGTACCTAAGTAGAGGAAATCCCGCAGGGCTTCGCCTTAAGCCGGTGCGAGTATGGTGGAGCTTATGAGAGAGGCTATTAGTGGTCTAGTAATTAGACACACCAATTAGAAGGCTCTAAACCAATTAGAAGGCTCTAAACCGCTGGCTAAAGCAATTAGAAGCTCTAAACCAAACCGGCTCTAAACCGGAGATTAGAGGTGGAAACTTGTGTGTACTAGGAGGGCAGCCCTGCCTCCCTTTATAGGTGGGAGGGCGCCAAGGGGAGGAGTCCTCCCAAGTCGGCCTTGGGAGGCGCTGCCAAGGGGACTCCTCCCAAGTCGGTTTCCTCTTCTCCTCCTCTTTCCACTTTCCAAAACTTGCTTGACTTTCAAACTAGCCGTTTGACTTTTCAATTTAGGATTTAAATAAACCCTTTATTTTGGACAGCAAAGACACCTAGTACATGATGCAATCATTCCAATGTGTAATGACACATTCATGTACCCTTCCCCCCTCCGGAGTGCCGGACATTCCGGGACCTTCTAGAATGTTCCCGATGAAAACACCGGAACCATTCCCCAACTCCAAACGGGACTTTCCTTATATGAATCTTATTCTCCGGACCATTCCGGATCACCTCGTGATATCCCGGATCCCATCCGAGACTCCGAACAACATTCGGTCTCTTTCTCATAATACCATAACTACTCAAACAACGTCGAATCCTTAAGTGTGTCTCCCTACGGTTCGTGAATTATGCGGACATGATCGAGACACTTCTCCGAACAATAACCAATAGAGGAATCTGGAAATTCATATGGCTCCCACATATTTCTACGATTACATTGCGATCGAATGAACCACTTACATACGATACCAATTTCCCTTTGTCTCACGATATGTTACTTATCCGAGGTTATGATCGTCGGTATCTCTGCATACCTAGTTCATCCTCACATTGATAAGTACTCTTTTCTCGTTCCTGATATGTGATCCCTTGTGAGCCAGTCACATGCTTGCAAGCTAATTGGATGACATTTCACCGAGAGGGCCCAGAGTATATCTATCCGTCATATGGATGGACAAATCCCACTCTTGATCCATGTGTTTCAACCAATACTTTCCGAACACTCAATACCACCTTTATAGCCACCCTGTTACGGTGTGGTGTTTGATGACATCAAAGCATCCATCCAGTAAAGGTGATATGCATGATCTCATGGTCGAAGGAATTAGGTTACTATGTATCAGAAAGCATATAGCAATTGAACTATTGAAATGACTTGATCTTTATGCTACGCTTGTCTATAGGAGTATGTCCACCATATCATTCTCCTAACGATATGATCTTGTTGTTGATAACATCTCAATGTTCATGATAGGGAAACCACAATCATCAATCAACCAACAAGCTAGTGAAGTATAGAGGCTATACTAGGGACTTCAAATTAAGTTTACAAATCACACAAGTATTAATGTTTCCTTGTTAATACTATTATAGCATGAATGTAAACATTTATCATAAACACAAAGATATATAATAATAACTACATTTATTATTGCCTCTAGGGCATATCTCCAACAAGAGGGGCTACTAAGGGAAATCCTCGCCATGGTCTTGTCTGTAAAAAGGACTCGATCGTGGATTGTGGGTAAAGTGCACAAGCTCTCGAGAGTATTGCAATCTAATCGATCAACCGTGTTCACGGAAACAGAACAACATTGAGCATCTGAATGATGGAGCCTCTGAAGGATCTTCCTCTCTCTTCTCTAAAACAAAGTTTTGAAACCCCATGGCGTGCGTAATATCGCCAATGGGTGGGATTTTGGGAACTTGGTGTGTAATATCCATGTGTCACTTGGTGCGTAATATCCAAGTGTTTGGTTGTTTGGACACTTGGTGAGTAATATCCTCGTGTGCCATTCGACCTTATTTTATCTAAGCAATGTTTACAAAGTAGGGAAAATCTTCTCTTCTTCTCTCTACTTAAGAAAACTAGCTTTGAGCAAATGAACTCTATAGCCTAAACTAGCCTTGCATGTAGAGATAGCCCTTTCTTTCCTTGGTGTAATTTGCCAATACATTCAAAGTATTGACCCAACTTGTTGGCTGCACGTCTTATGTGCAGAATCCGAAGATTGAAAGGTGCGTAGGGATCGCGAGTCTACACTCGACAAGCCTAGGGCGTTGATGGACTCAAGCTGCTTTTATGTTTCCACTGTTATTTGAGCTAGCCTTATGCTAAGCAAATTTGTAATAAATTTATACTCTGGATTCTCCGTGTAATAAAGACTTTGTGTTTTACATGATATTTCATCGACTGTGAGTGCTAGCTATTGATACAGGGACTAGCATGTTAATCACAGGGACTTAGGATCCTTACCGATCCGAGGTCACTACAGATTTCCACCTTCAAGCACGAACATGATCTCCATCATCACCGGCGTGGCGTCAAGGTCAATGGCGCCGCTCCATAGTTGTCGTCCACTAGCATAGACTATTAAAACTACTTTGAATAATAGACACGCAGGTCTAGACGAAATTAAAAGACAACCATATGGCTCCTTCCGGTTGCCGACTTACAATAAGGAACATTGCATACATCATATATAATCACAATCATGGCCATATCACATCACAGCACACCCCTGCAAAACAAAGTTAGACCCCTCTAATTTTATTTGCATGTTTTACATGGTTTGGGGCTTTCAGTAAGTGTCGTTCTAACTTACGAACAAGATGTAGGGGTTCGTAGCATGGAAAAACAAAATTTGCTACCGCATGCAAACAAACAAGCCAAGATCTATCTACTAGATTGTAGCAACGAGTCGATAGAGGAATTCACCCTCGAAGATTCCAAAGCGGTTAACGAGAGCAGATTCTCGTGGGTGATGTAGTCGTAGTCTTGCCGATCTCAAGATCGCGTAGATGATCCTTCCGGCGCTGCGTTCTGGCAGCGCTTCCGCAGTCGGTCACACGTTTGGTACTCGATGAAGACCTTCCTCTCCCTTGTTCCAGCAGGCAGTGGAGGTTGTAGCACTCTCCTCGCGATTCCGGCAGCACGACGGCGTGGCACCGGAAGTAGAGGGGAGATCTCGCAGGGCTTCGCCTTAAGCCGGAGCGAGTATGGTGGACTATGAGAGAGGCCTTGGAGATCTAGGGTTTAGAGGGAACCAAGGGGCAGAGCTTGGCCGGCGGCTAGGGCTTGGGGAAGCCCTAAGTCAGCAGCTAGGAGAAACCCTAGGGGCGGCGGCGACTTGCAGGAGGCCGTCGGCTAGGGTTAGGGTTTGGGTGGTGTTGGCTGTAGGGAAGAGGGGCACCCCTGCCCCTTATTTTATAGGTGGGAGGGCACCGGTTGGGAGGAGGGAGTCCTCCCCCAACTCGGCCTCCTTGGCCGGTGGGTGGAGGGAGGAGGACTTTCTCCCCAAGTAGGTTTCCTACTCCCCCTCCACCAAGCAAACTTGCCATTTGACTTTTCAAATTGGCGTTTGACTTTTCAAACTAGGATTTTATTTCTCCCTTTATTTTGCCCAGCCATGATACCTAGTACATGATGCAACCATTCCACATTGTCATGACACATTCATGTACCCTTCCCCTCCGGAGTGCCGGACCTTCCGGAACTTTCTAGAACATTCCCGATGAAAACACCGGAATCATTCCCCAACTCCGAAACATGACTTTACTTATATGAATCTTATTCTCCGGACCATTTCGGATCTCCTCGTGATATCCCGGATCCCATCCGAGACTCCGAACAACATTCAGTCTCTTACTCATCATTCCATAACTACTCAACAACATTGAATCCTTAAGTGTGTCTCCCTACGGTTCGTGAATTATGCGGACATGATCGAGACACTTATCCGATCAATAACCAATAGAGGAATCTAGAAATTCATATGGCTCCCACATATTTCTATGATTACTTTGCGATCGAATGAACCACTTACATACGATACCAATTTCCCTTTGTCTCACGATAGTTTACTTATCCGAGGTTTTGATGCTTGTATCTCTGCATACCTAGTTCAACCTCGTTACCGATAAGTACTCTTTTCTCGTTCCCGTGATATGTGATCCCTTGTGAGCCAGTCACATGCTTGCAAGATAATTGGATGACATTCCACCGAGAGGGCCCAGAGTATATCTATCCGTCATATGGATGGACAAATCCCACTCTTGATCCATGTGTCTCAACCCATACTTTCCGAACACTCAATGCCACCTTTATAGCCACCCAGTTACGGTGTGGTGTTTGATGTCATCAAAGCATCCTTCCGGTGATGGTGATAAGCATGATCTCATGGTCGAAGGAATTAGGTTACTATGTATCAGAAAGCTTATAGCAATTGAACTATTAAAATGACTTGATCTTTATGCTACGCTTATCTATAGGAGTATGTCCATCATACCATTCTCCTAATGATATGATCTTGTTGTTAATAACATCTCAATTTTCATGATAGGGAAACCACAATCATCTATTAACCAACAAGCTAGTATTAGGAATAGGCTTTACTAGGGACTCTAATTTAGTTGACAAATCACACAAGTATTAATGTTTCCTGGTCAATACTATTATAGCATGAATGCAAACATTTATCATAAACACAAAGATATAATAATAACTATATTTATTATTGCCTCTAGGGCATATATCCAACACAAGAACCACAATGTTGATGCTTGAACTATCAAGTGTCCGTTATAAATTGAATCTTTACTATGATGGGAGAGACAGACACCCGCAAAGCCACTTATGCAATACAAGTTGCATGTCGAGCGTGGAGCAAGTCTCATGAACGATGTCATGTAAGGTTAGCCCGGGCCGCTTCATCCCACCATACCACAAGATGCAAAGTACACAAGAAGCAATTGATAATAAAAGCACCACCGCCCATAATGACCATTGTGTTCTACTCGTGCAACATATCTACATATAGACACGGCTCTAATACCACTGTAGGGGTTCGTAGCATGGAAAACAAAATTTTCTACCGCATGAACACACAATCAAGATCTAATCTATGATCAAGCCAAGATCTAATCTATGATCAAGCCAAGATCTATCTACTAGATCGGTGCAACAAGTTGATAGAGTACTAACCCTCGAAGATCCAAAGCGGTTAACGAGAGCAGATTCTCGTGGGTGATGTAGTCGTTCACTTGCCGATCTCAAGATCGCGTAGACGATCCTTCCGGCGCCGTGTTCCGGCAGCGCTCCCGCAGTCGGTCACACGTACGGTACTCGATGAAGATCTTCCTCTCCCTTGTTCCAGCAGGCAGCGGAGGTTGTAGCTCTCTCCTCGCGATTCCGGCAGCACGACGGCGGTGGTGTCGGAAGTAGGGTACATCCCGCAGGGCTTCGCCTAAGCCGGAGCGAGTATGGTGGAGTAGAGGGAGCCCCGACGATCTAGGTTTTAGAGGGCCGAGGTTTAGAGGTAGCTATCAACTAGAGTTTAGCTAGTCGGTAGCGGTTTAGAGGAGATTTAGATTGGTCGCAACTAGAGAGCGGGGCAGCGGCCAACCTAGGGTTTCTTGGGCGCCTAGGGCAAGGGGGATACCTTGGGGTGCGCCCATACCCCTCCTTATATAGGTGGGAGGGCGTCCAAGGGTGTTCCCAACCTAGATTGAAACCCTCCCCAACTCGGAAACCATGTTGGGATTTGACTTTTTCAAACTGCCATTTGACTTTCAAATTAGAGTTTGAATTCTCTCTTCCAAGTGTCCAGCCAAGTGACCTAGGACATGATGCAATCATTACACTTTGTCATGACACATCCATGTACCCTTCCCCTTCCGGATCGGTGAACCTTCTAGACCCTTGTAGAACATTCCGGTGAAAACACCGAAATCATTCCCGAACTCCGAAATTGGACTTTCCTTATATGAATATTATTCTCCGGACCATTCCGGATCTCCTCGTGATATCCCGGATCCCATACGAGACTTCGAACAACATTCGTTCTCTTTACTCACATTCTATATCTACTAAACAACATCGAATCCTTAAGTGTGTCTCCCTACGGTTCGTGAATTATGCAGACATGATCGAGACTCTTCTCCGATCAATAACCAATAGAGGAATCTGAAAATTCATATGGCTCCCACATATTTCTACGATTACTTCGTGATCGAATGAAACATTTACATACGATACCAATTTCCCTTTGTCTCATGATACTTTACTTATCCGAGGTTTGATCGTCGGCATCTCTGCATACCTAGTTCAACCTCGTTACCAATGAGTACTCTTTTCTCGTTCCCGTGATATGTGATCCCTTGTGAGACAGTCACATGCGTGTGACCTAATTGGATGACATTCCACCGAGAGGTCCCAAAGTATATCTATCCGTTATATGGATGGACAAATCCCAATCTTGATCCATGTGCCTCAACACATACTTTCTGAACACTCAATGCCACCTTTATAGCCACCCAGTTACGGTGTGGTGTTTGATGTCATCAAAGCATCCTTCCGGTGATGGTGATTAGCATGGTCTCATGGTCAAAGGAATTAGGTTACTATGTATCAGAAATCTTATAGCAAGTGAACTATATTAAATGACTTGATCTTTATGTTACGCTATAGGAGTATGTCCATCACATCATTCTCCTAATGATATGACCCTGTTGTTAATAACATATCTATGTTCATGATCAGGAAACCATGATCATATATTAACCAACAAGCTAGTTTAACAAGAGGCTTTACTAGGGACTCTTTTATGTTTACAAATCACACAAGTATTAATGTTTCCGGTTAATACAATTATAGCATGGTATGTAAACATTTATCATAAACATGAAGATATGATAATAACCACTTTATTATTGCCTCTTGGGCATATCTCCAACAGGCATTAGTCTCTTCCGTTTGTGGAAAGCATCTATTAATATATTCAAGAATATAGCCATTTTCTTCCTTATAATTATCAAAGCAAAATTTAAGTATATCATAAACCTCATATTTATAAGGTGAATCATCAGTATTTTCAAGCAAACTAGCAAGTTCAAATGCACCCTTCCAAGCAATAAATTCTTAAATTTGTTCCACATCATAAAAGTCATAATTTCCCTTAACATAAGAAGATATGGTAACATTATCATTATACTCACATTGAAAAGGGAGGTGTTTATACCTCCTATAGCAACAAGATTTATCAAAGCAATAAGTAACATTATAAGTAGAGCACACGTTTCTAGCAATGGTATTCAATTTATTAATTTGTTCCCATAAGTGTTTCCTTTTTTGTGACAAGCGGTGTTCCTTATAATAATATTTTTGTTCTTCCATGAACCCACCTTGCCAATAAGAACTAGTTTCAAAGAAACCAACCATTGATAGAAAGCATGACAAAGCAAGGCAATAATAGACCAACAAATATAGTAGGAACTAATTTTTTTTGTGTTTTTTATAATAAAAACAAACCAAACAAAACTAATTTTTTTGTATTTTTGAAAAAAAAGAAACAAGCAAAACAAAGCAAAAGAAACTAAGCAAAACAAAAATAAAGTAAAGATAATGGTTGTGAGAGATTCCCCTTGAGAGAATCTTCTTTCCCCCTGAAAGGTGACTGGTGAGGAGGAAGAGATTGAAGCTGTCCTTAACTCCCCGGCAATGGCGCCAAAAAAGTCTTGATGAGCTCAGATCACTATAGAGCTTCGTTGGGAACCCCAAGAGGAAGGTGTGATGAGCACATCATTAAGTTTTCCCTCAGTTATGAAACCAATGTTATCGAACCAGTAGGAGGAAGGAAACAACCCCAAGGTGTTGCTAGCAACTTGGAATCCTGCACAACACAAACTCAAGACTTTGCCCCAACTTACATTGAGGTTGTCAATCTCACTGGTTTGCTGAAAACAAAGGATTAAACGTATAGTGTGGAAGGTAATGGTTGCTTGTAGAGAGTAAACGGTAACGGTAGATGATGTATCAATGGTAAAGATTGGACCAGGGTCCACAATTCACTAGAGGTGTTCTCCTTAAGATAAATAACATAACATGCTGGGTAAACAAATTACAGCGGGGCAATTGACAAGACTGAGCAAGGCATAACAATGCAAATACTAGACGTCATGATCCCTATAAGATTCGATTGGGCATTACAACAATATACATAGACCGCCATCCAACTACATCTATGACTAGTAATCCACTTTCAGGTTATCATCCGAACCCCCTCCAGTATTAAGTTGCAAGCAACGGATAACTGCATTAAGAAATGTGTGTAAAGTAAACAACACAATTGTTCCATGAACAAAAGATTGTTGTTTTATCCCTAGTGGCAACATCACATCTACAACCTTAGAGATTTCTGTCACTTCCCCATATTCAATAGAGGCATGAACCCACTATCGAGCATAAATACTCCCTCTTGGAGTCACTAGCATCTACTTGGCCAAGATAGCTACTAGCCACGGAGAGCATGCAAGATCACAAACAACACATACATGATAGAATCAATAATCAATAAGACATGATAGAATCAATAATCAATCTGACATAGCAATCTCAATATCCATCGGATCCCCGCAAACACAACATGTATGATTACAAATAGATGATCTTGATCATGAACAGAGCTCACAAGATCTAAACATGATAGCACAAAGGAGTAGAAACAACCATCTAGCTACTTTATGGACCCATAGTCCAAGATTGAACTACTCACACATCATACCGGAGGCTGGCATAGTGATGAAGAAGGCCTCCGGGATGATCTCTCCCCTTCTGCAGGGTTTCGAGAAGAGCTTCAGATCCCCCCGATCTAGGGACGATAGTGGCGGCGGCTACAGACTGTTTCGTGGAGATATGATTGGGTGCTTAGGGTTTTGGCATCGGGAGGCTTATATAGGCGAAGAGGCGATGCAGGAGGGTGGCCAGGGGTCCCATACTCTGCCCAGGCGTGACCTAGGATGGGCCTGCTCCTGGGGGTGCGGCGGCCCTATGGCGCCCCTCCGCGTCTCCTCTGGACTCCGTGTTCTCCTCGGTGAAATATTAACTTTGGCTTTTGTCCCGTCCAATTCCGAGAATATTTCCTTACTAGCTTTTCTGAAACCAAAAACAGCAGAAAATAGGAAACTGGCACTGCGGCATATTGTTAATAGGTTAGTCCCAGAAAATGTATAAAAATACCTCAAAGTGTAGACAAAGCATAGCAAAGTGGATACTAAACAATCATGGAACATCAAAAATTATAGATACGTTTACGATGTATCATACCACCATCTTCCTAAGAGGAAGGAGGTATAATCAAGCCCTGAGTGGAAGCCTAGCAAGGAGAAAATTGAAGAGAAGCTTTGGGGAGATCTAGCAAAATCCATCGATCAATTCTAGCAAGCCTATGACCTCATGATGAGTGTGCTCAAGGATCTTCAGATCGATCATGATACAAAAGGGCAAGAGAAGTAGAAGAAAAAATAAGATATGCATTAACACTCAAACTTGGGGGAGTTTTACCTAGTCTTTTATTCTTATTTTAGTCTATCATATTGCTTATAGTTGTGATCTTTAGGTTCTTTTTGGTTTTATCTATTCGGTATCGATTTTCTCGTCGTTTGAAAAGCTCTTAGAGCATTATCTTGTATCCTTGGTTGAATGGTTTTTAATGAAATATAAAGTATGGTGTGATCCATGATTCTCTTGTTTGGAGATTTATGGGTAACACTCATGCATATGTGCGCCTCATATCTAGAAGTTTTAGTTACATCTTGCCTTAAATTAGATTAACTTGAGTATGTTGGACAAGCATATAACTTCTCAAACAAGAAAAAACTTGCAACAAAGGAAAGATCCAAGCAAGTGAAAAATATATAAAAGAAAAATACCTTGAATTTGGAGTAGAGATATGGTTTGTAGAACAAATAGTTAGGAAGAGATGATGAAAAGGGGACATGAGATAATCTTGTTCTATTTAGTAATCAATGAGTAAACTGAGGGTCATGGATATTTCAATACATATGCTCTATGAAAAAGTGTATGAAAAGGCAGAAACTCGAGGATTCGGTTAGCCATGGAAAGTGAAAGGAAAAGATTGGATAGAGCATATGACATGATTGAAAGATCCATGAATAAGGTTAATACTGGTTACTAGGAGGAAATACCGTTAACGGATGCCATTTAAAAAGTGGTCAGAGTGTTTTACAAAGTCAAACTTCATGTCTATCTTGTTGTTTAAAAACTCTCTTCTTTTAACTAGTTGCTCTATTAGAGTTTATCTTCATTGCAAAGGCAAGAGTGATGTCAAATAAAGAAAGGGAAATACGCTGCAAACAAATATGATCAAAAGAGAAAAAACATGAGACTCGTTCAATTGTCCAACATACAATGGTTAGTTTTGTTCCAAAGCAAGGGGTAGTTGCTAGAATTCCTATCTATGTAGCCCACATTTGTATGATTGTTAGTCTATAGATCTTTTAAGAGAAGTGAATATTCATAAGTTGATGATGCCATGCTCGTATTTTATTTATCAACCATAAGCTCATTGATGCATGGTATGCTTGGGGGCTTTGATACACGCATTTTACATCATCAATATAGCAATACATATGATCTGTTTAGAATGTTATTTGCCATGTTCTATCATTATTTATGCATTTTTAGTTGATTTATGGGACTTTCCTACAAAGTACCTTTCATTGGTATTTAATTTCTAGGAGGCAGAAAACCTCCTTTTCATATTTTGCTGTTTCAAGGACCTTCTAGACGCCTAAAATTCAAAGGAAAAAAATACCTGATCAATTTTTCACCTGGAGAAGGACGTGGGCCAAAGAAACACGAGAGGGGAGCCACGAGGGCCAAAGGAGAGCAGGTGGCGCACCCCCTTCAACTAGGTGTGCCACTAGGACCTTTTCGGCCTTGAGCATCGCCTCAGATCCTCCTTTTTACATATGCCTTTGTCTCGCCAAAAAACCTATGCCACATTTTTCCCACGATTTACAAAGGAAGCGGCGAAGGAGAAAGTCCTCTCCTACTCCGGGAGAGGACAGATCCTGCTGTGCACCGGAGCCTCCGGTGAGGGGGAAATCGACACCATCGTCATCACCACTCCTCCTTGGCATAGGGGAAGGCCTCTTCATTAACATCTCCATCAGCACCGACATCACGCCATCTCCATCTCCAAGAACCACCTCGTTCCCCTCATAGTTTTTGATTGATTAAACACCGGATATTGTTTAAGTGCTATTTGCATGTTTATGATTGGCAACTTGTCTTTATTTGGTGGATATATTATATTTTTATATTGTGTTATAATCCATATGCCACTGATCCATATCATGTTTGTCACTTGTGAGTAGACCCCCATGTTCCTGAGGGCATAGGATGAATTGGCTATGATTTCCATATAATATGCAATGAGTATTTGATCAAGATTTTATCTTTTATGTGTTTCTATAATGGTTTTATGCGAACGCCGACTGCGTATTACTTTACCTATATGGGCTCATAGGGCTACGTTTAAATGCAATGATAAGGGTTGGAAGGGACATAATGACAGAAACCGTTTTCCAATACTTTAAGTTGCATTAGATGGATATCTGTCAGGGACCAATGAACTAGCTGTTATGGTGGAACATTTATGGCTTAATGATTCCTATACTTGCTCATGAAAATGGCTCTAAGACCCATCATAAGGGGTGTACTTGCTCATATCTATGGCTGCACCTAATTTAGGCGCTGCCCTAAAGAAATGAAACTTGACAACATATTCACCATGTTATGTAGACATATATATGCTAAGTAAATTCATAACGCCCCCGAGAACGCTTGTCACATATAAGTTCACACACACTTAAGATTGTCCTCTTATTTCATAGAGGATTGGGATTTCTCTCATTGAGAGCCTTTACTTATTTCTATTTACGTTCAGTATCTTATATTGCTGCAAACTACAAACCCAAAACACCAAAAGCATTGCACCTTTTATTGCTTTACTTGTCAAACTTGCTAACCAATACCTTCAGATCCTCGTGGGTTTGACAACCTTTCTTATTTAAAAAAATACTACAATTGATCTACTGCACTTGGGAGCCATCAAGGATATAATAGAGATGTACTGGTGTAACCATATTAAGTTAGAGGCACACTAGGGAAGTACTAGTGTAGCCATTTTATAAATCATTACAACTTACAAATAATTTATAAAATTGCCACCACGTGGGTTTTTCTTGGGATGACTTTCTCATTTGGTTTCGAAGGAGAAATCAGGAAATAGGTTATGTTTGGTATTTCTACGAAACTCTCAGGCTCTCACAACAAAACTCTCAAGTCTTTGCACCCCGATGTGGCATGTAGGCGTGATTAATAACCCTCCAAAACTATTATCTTTATCCAAAATTAACTGACTTATATTGCCTAAATTCGCATGTATCTAGACGTACTTTAGTATTTAGTATGTAGATATCTAGATAAATATGAGTCAGTCTTTACACCCTGGTGTGCACTTAGGCATGATCAATAACCGTCCAAAACATGGTTTATATATTATCTACTCCCTCGTCCAAGAATAGATGTCTTAGATTTTTTAAATTTTGGATGAAATCTATATACTAGATAGTGTCTAGATTCATCTAAATTTTGACAAATTCGAGACATCTATTTTAGGACTGGGGGAGTACTCTCTATCCGAAATTAACCGATTTATATTTGTCTAAATTAACGGTGTAGAGATTTAGATAGAGACCAAGAGAGTACGGGCCTGTGGACTAGTCCATACCCTTTTGCAACTTAGTGTATGCACGAGACAACTTAGTGTAGCTCAGATGCAATTGCCGACGAAGGAATATTCTCGTGTGGTACAATTTTAATATTTCATATTTTTTCTACCCTTAGTTCAGAAATAAATGACTTAGTTTTATTTTAGTATGTTGATATATACTCTGTATAAATCTAGACAGATCGAAGTCATTTGTTTTGGACAGAGGGAGTAGTATATCATATTGCTGTGGCGTGTATTGTTGAGTGTTAGGCCGAACCAAAATACTGTACTACTTGGGTGAATTTGCTATTTTTCCTGAGCATGATCATCCCTCTCTCTCTCCAACCTCTCCTCTGCTTTTCTATTCAGTCGGTTCCCCTCTCTCCCAAGCCAAGACACCAATCTCTTTCTTCCCCATCTCTCTCTTTCTCCCTCTCACGGCGCTTGCTCCCCTACCCAATCCACCACCTGCAGCCCACCTCCCGTCCCACCGCAGGCGAGCTCCCCACGTTTCCGCACCGATTCGGGGCTTCCTCGCGCGAATCAGCGTGGATCCGAGGTCAGGGCCCTTCCGATCGCCAATCCCCGCTCTCTGCTCCGCCTCTTTGTCCCCGACACGCGGGTGTGGGTCTGGGAGAGGGGGGTTCCTGCCACGGCGCGTGTAGGAACGACGATGAACTCTCCCGAGAACGGATTTTCAGATAACCGGTCTTGCTTTAGTTTCTGCTTATCAGACGTGGTTTGGTTAGATCGCAAGGGGCACGCGGTTGGGCATGACTCTGTGATTTAAGGCTCTTCTCTTGCGACAGCTTATAGGCAACAGTAATTGCGTGGCGTAGATTGCATAACTGGATCCTAGTTAACTGCGTTCGATTAGTCTTAGTGGAATTGTGTTATCACTTATCAGGGAGTCAGGGTTAAGTACCAGTGAAATATTGCCAACAAGGGCAGGGTTCCAAATGTGGAGATACCCCCTCCCTCCTACTTTAGCAGCTGTCTACCGTTTCATATGCTAGTTCATGGCGATACAGAATCACTTATCACCAGTGTCTCACTGTCGATTTATATATCTTGTAATCTGCTATTTACCCAATGCTTCAAAAAATTGCGATGCTACCATGAGTACCTCATCTGGTTTAGAACTTGTCTTTGGACTCTGTTCCAACTTGATTTTGTTCTGTTTGTTATTTGGTGGCAGGTAAGACATCAGATAGTGCAAGCTTGAATTGGAACTACTGTCCTATTAGCTTATTCATTTGGGATAATAAACATAGGCTTCTGAGTCAGAACTAAAAAATCCATGATAATAACGCAGTCAAGTGTGATAAGGTAGCACATTTAAAATAATATAATTGAGAGCACTTCAACATGTGGCTTGCGTCTCTGAGATTTACTTCTGTGAACTTTGATTCACATATGCTCATAGGTGCGTTACATGGGCAGGGTAGCTTGTGTTTGATTAAGTTGAGTGGTACTTTGTGTATCCCTGCAGTGTCTTCCATACTTTATGTGCATCATTGTTTCTTGCTGTTATGCTAATTTGCCTGGTGGGTTTGTATTGTTAACAGTAATCATTGTGATAAGATCATTGGTTATTGGATAATTGCTTGGCCTAGATTGCATAATTGGATCCTAGTTAACTGCATTCGATTAGACTTAGTGAAGTTGTGTTATCAGGGTATCAGGGTTAAGTACTAGTAAAATCTTGCCAAACAAGGGTAGGGTTCCAATGTGGAGAGGCCCTTTCTCATTTTTTAGCAACTGTCTACCATGTCATATGCTAGTTCATGGCGATAAAGAATTGCTGTCACCAGTGTCTCGCTGTCGAGTAATATATCTCGTGGTTTACTAGTTACCCGAAGCTCCAAAAAAATTGTGATGCTACATGAGTACTCATGAGCCACATTATGTAGTTATTTTTGAATTTATGACTTGTCGCCATAATTACCATGCCATATGCTAGTTCATGGCGATAAAGAATTGCTGTTACTAGTGTTTTGCTGTTGAGTAATATCTCGTGGTTTACTATTTGCCCTGATGCTCCGAAAATTGTGATGCTATCATGAGTACTCATGAGCCACATTATGTAGTTGTTTTTGAATTTATGTTTTTTTTATGACTTGTGTTTGGATATGCTGGTCGAACTTGGTTTTGTTCTTCTTTATATGGTGGCAGGTAAGACATCAGATATTATAAGTATAGGCTTCCCAGCTATAACTCAAAAATCTTTGTTTTTTTCTTCCGGATGCAATGCGATGGTTAATAATCACAGTCAAGTGTGATGGGGTAACACATTTGAAATAATAATAACTGGGAGTATGTCAACCTGTGGCTTGCGTCTCTGAGATTTACTGCTGTGAACTGTGATTCACATTTGCTCATATGTGTGTTACATGGGCAGAGTAGCTCCTGTTTGATTAAATTGAGTGGCACATTGTGTATCCCTGCAGTGTCTTCATTGCATTATGCACATCATTTCTATTTCTTTTGCTGTTATCCAAATTTTCCTGGTGGGTTTGTATTGTTAATCCTAAAATGATTGAGATAACATAATTGGTTATTGATTGCATTTGATAATTCATAGCTGACTATTTAATGCTATTTATTTGCAGTAGCCTACAGAATTCGTCGAAGGCCTTTTCTGGAGCTTGCGCAATATTATCTCTGTAATAGTAAAAAATATATGGGCTGATTTTGGCATTTCATGGGAGGTTTTGAAGACGATGAACCACCCTCAAAACGCGCAAGAGCAGCCTCAGTAGAGTCTGCAAGTTTGTCAGACGGTTTCTGTTACTCGAAATCCGTTAACCCTTTGGGAGGTACAATGGCTAGACCTTTGACTTCCCAGGGGAAAGAAGTTATGGTTGGTTCTAAAGGTGTCATCAAGAAGGACGAATTTGTGAGGATAATCACAAAAGCTCTGTATACTCTTGGATATGAAAAAAGTGGAGCTGTTCTCGAGGAAGAATCAGGTATAACATTGCATTCCCCATTGGTGAATCTGTTCAGAAAGCAGGTGCTTGATGGAAACTGGGACAGTGCAGTAACTACCTTGAATAAACTTGGCCTTCTGGATGAAGACGTTGTGAAGTCTGCAGCATTTTTGTTGTTGGAGCAGAAATTCTTTGAACTTCTGAGAAATGACAACCTAATGGGTGCCATAAAGACGCTGCAGAGTGAAATATCCCCCCTTGGTGTTAACAGGAAACGAGTTCATGAAATGTCAAGTTGCCTAATTTCTTGTCCACAAAACGTCTTGCTTGTGTTTGCTAAGCTTGGAACTGAATCTTCTAACTCACGTCTTAAGCTCCTAGAGGAATTGCAAAAGGTGCTGCCCCCTACTGTTATGGTACCAGAGAGGAGGTTAGAGAATATTGTTGAACAGGCACTTACTGTACAACGTGAAGCTTGTTATCTCCATAATTCTATTGATGGCTTGTCTCTTTATGTTGATCATCACTGTGGGAAGGATCAGATACCGTCTCGAACACTGCAGGTAAGAACTCATGCTGAATTCAGCGCTTGCATTTATGGCATGTTTGAATATTTGAGTACAATGTTTCAAATCAAGTTTGCATACTTGCCACTTGCCCGTATTGCTTAAGAATCCACATAAGCAGTAGTGGCAGGTTCACTGGTCTGCTCTTTGTTTAACTACTTCTGTAGTGTCTTGATTCATCACTTGGAGATTGTTCAAAACATGTCTCAGTGTAGTTTCTGTTATTTTCTCTCTTTCTTTGTGTGTAGTATAATGCGTGATTCAGCTGTCATAGCATATGAATTTAAGCATCCTCCACCCCACTGCTCCCATTCCTTCGTCTCATTCCCCCTCCCTCTTGCCGTCTTGAATATTTTGCTATATACTCCCTCCGTTTCAAAATATAAGATGTTTTAGCTTTGTGAATGAAATGTATCTAGACTTCTTTTAGTGTACAGGTTCACTCAAGTTTAGAACGAACCTACTACTAAAAAAAGTCTAGATACATTTTATTCACAAATCTAAAACATCTTATATTTTGAAATAGAGGGAGTAATATTTAGGTTGGAGAGGGAACACATCAGATTCTGATTAGTATAGAGGAAGTACTTTTGTATGAGAAAAATAAAGATGCTACTAGATTGCTATTGATCTGTTCATGAAAACATCCTAGTATTCTGCAGCTGAGGTCAGGCTGTCCTTGACAGGAGGCCAATGTGCCTCTCATTCCTAGTGCAAAATATCAAATGCCTAAATTAATAACTGGTGCAAAATATGAAATGCCTAAATGTAATAACTGAAAATAAGCACACTGCTATCTATATATCTTATCACTCATACTAAGTACTAATCCACAAGCCAATGTTTTTTGCAGGTTTTGCGTGCGCACCACGACGAAGTATGGTTTCTTCAATTTTCGAACAATGGGAAATACTTAGCCTCAGCATCAAATGATAAATCTGCAATCATATGGAAGGTAACTATGCTTCTAACTTTCGACCTTTTTCATGAAGGTGTTGAGCAGTGCAGTGATTGGCCCCTTACTTTCCATTTAGCGCCTCATGTGGAGTCTTGAAACTGCAGAACCTCATTCAATCTTTTTTTTGTTCACCTGACTTTGAAAATTTGAGATCTAGAATATATTTTTTGTTCAAATGCAAATTGAAGATAAAGGAATGCCATTTTACATTATTAGTTTTGTCGGAGCCTATCTGATCTTTTACCATGTTGGCTTAGAAGCAAATTTTGCTGATATGTTTATCAGGTTTTCTCCATGATCTTGTGGCCTGACACTTTACTCTTAGTTTGTCACCATTGAACATGAAACTGTATTCATCTCTGCTGGTCACAGTTCAGTGAACAACCCCACAACCATATAACTTGTCATTTATGCATTGCGAGCTTATATGGACAGTGTGGTTCCTTGTGTGAATCTCTCAAAACTTATTCAACAAAACAAATTCCAGCACATCGTTCTCAACACTTTGATTCCATCGAGATTCCAATGCACACGAACCCGATTTTCAGTTTTCTTCTTCAATTGTTCCAGGAATAGCTATCTAATGTGTACTTGAGACTGCACATGCACGTGTGTGTACTGATAATCATGGTGAAGTTTACATTTTTACTATCATCCTGATAGTTGATGCAACACAAATCGATCTTCTTGCTTGCAGTAATGTGAGTATTCGTTTCCTAGGTCGATGAAGATGGAGAACTATTGTTGAAGCACATATTGACTGGTCATGAGAAACCAGTGATGATGGTTGCATGGAGCCCTGATGATCGCCAGCTTCTCACATGTGGAATAGAAGAAGCCATCCGGCGTTGGGATGTTGAATCTGGCGAATGTATTCATGTTTATGAAAAGCCTGGCCTTGGTCTGGTGTCATGTAATTGGTTTCCAGATGGAAAGCAAATATTGTCTGGTCTAACTGATGAAAGCATTTGCTTGTGGGATCTAGATGGTAAAGAAGCAGATTGCTGGAAAGGGCAGAGATCATCAAAAACATCTGATTTCGCCGTAGCAAAAGATGGTAAACTTATAATAAGTATGAGTAGAGATTCCACGATTCTTTTATTCAATAGGGATACGGAACAGGAGAGGCTGATTGAAGAGGATAATACAATCACTTCATTTTCTCTTTCTGAAGATGGCGATTTCTTGCTTGTAAATCTTATAACTGAGGAGATTCATTTGTGGAGCATAAGGAATGACCCCAGTAGAGTTAGACAGTATACTGGCCATAAGCGCAGTCGTTTTGTGATAAGATCGTGCTTTGGTGGATCAGAGCAGGCTTTCATTGCCAGTGGAAGTGAAGATTCAAAGGTATGATGTATTCACTAATTTGTTATCTAGATCCACCGGCTTTTGTTTAGGATATTTGGTATGCGGCATATTAATTACTCCTTTTAATACATGTCTAGTGATGTGCATTGCATGGTGGATAGAGTTAAAATTTAATGGAGTATGCATTACTGTTTTGGGAATCTTGGGATCATTTGTTTCTTGTGAACCAGATGTTTGTACGGATGAATTGGTATTTATATGGATGTCATGAAGTCACTAGTAATGGCAGTCATATGATGATCCATATACCTGGTAGGCAGCAGTAAAATGGGGTGGTAGACTTTACCTTATGTGTATAGTTAAGGGCTGAATTCTGTAAGCAAGTGTAGTAGACCACCAATGCTCTTAAATGCACAGGTACCGGTCCGCTACATAATGTTTTGGTGAAAATTTGTTACTCCCTCCGTTTCAAAATATAAGACGTTTTAGATTTGTGAAGAAAATGAATCTAGACTTGTTTTAGTATATAGGTTCATTCAACTTTGGGATGAATCTACATACTAAAAGAAGTCTAGATTCATTTTCTTTACAAACCTAAAACATCTTATATTTTGAAACGGAGGGAGTAGGTCATTAAAGTGTCGTGGAAAACAACTAGACTTGTTTTAGTATATAGGTTCATTCAACTTTGGGATGAATCTACATACTAAAAGAAGTCTAGATTCATTTTCTTTACAAACCTAAAACATCTTATATTTTGAAACGGAGGGAGTAGGTCATTAAAGTGTCGTGGAAAACAACTATCCAGTGGTTGGTTCGATTCGACAACTCAATGTCATGACATTTTCTGTCAGGTATATATATGGCACAGAGCTACGGGAGATGTCATCGAGACTCTGTCTGGTCACTCCGGCGCGGTTAACTGTGTAAGCTGGAATCCTACAAATCCACACATGCTCGCATCTGCGAGCGACGATCACACTATACGTATATGGGGACTGAAGAAGGCCAACACAAAGCGAAAGGATGGCGGCAGCAGTAGCAGCAGCAATGGGGCTCACATGAATGGCAGCGCCAACGGCAATGGTTTTGTTCACCAGTGCAACGGCAGCCGCAGCAAATGATCCTTGGTAGCCCCCATGCAAACGTATGATCGGCTTCATTTGTAAATCCTCCTCTCCTTATGCTTTGCTTCCCTTCGTCAAGGAAGAACACTGTAGTTGAAAACGAAGCTGCAGCACAGGTGTGGGGGGGGGTGGGAAACCTGCTTGGTTTCTTTGCACCATCTCCCATGTTCCACCACCACAAGCCTGTCACATTTATTTCTTAATTCAAGCTGAATACAAAATTTCACATTTAAAGCAGCTTTCTATGCTCTACTTATATGATGAGATTACTGTGTTTATACATTGGTACTCCCTTTATCCAAAAAAGGACGGTGTAGATTTATCTAAATTCGCATGTGTCTATACATTAAAATGCCTGTAAATAAATTTGCATGTGTCCATACATTAAAATGCCTCTAGATACATCTGAATTTAGACAAATCTACGACATCTGTTTTTTTAGCTAAAACAGTAGTAATGGCGGCCAAAAATGGGATTCATATTTTTGCATTATTTTTACTTAATGTCTAACCGGATCGAAGATAAATGTAGAACTACTAGCTTTAGAACTACTAGCTGAATGCTTGTGTTGTTGCTATGGCTTCTTATTTTTGTTATATCTCACACGTCTCATGTGTATAATTATAAAACGTACAAAAATAGTCATGTACTAATCCTATCCTATTGCTCGGTAGTCGTACTATTTCATCCACATAATCATGGTCACATGTTACTCAATTTCACAGAAATATTCATGTATATTAATCTTATCCTATTGCTTGACCTTCAAACAATTTCGCCCCTAACATATTTGCCATTGGTTGCCTTTGCTATGCCATCGCCGTAGCCGAACTTCTCAATATTGTTCATTCAGATCTTTGTAAAGAGAATTTGCCGGCTGCCTCGGGAACTTCAAACAAGAGAAATCAACGCGGTCGAAGACACCACCGGGTTTTTTCAATCTAAACGTGTCGCAGCGTTGGTCTTTAGTTTGTTGGAAACAAATTATTTTATTTTATATAGAAAGGGCTTCCGAGTGTCGATCATAATTCAATAAATATCTAACATGCTAGTATTTTATTTTGTATAACCGCCCCATGAGAAAATAACCAAATATGATCCGAACAAACACATGACTCAATACATAAATTTTAAAATACAAGGAGAATGTTTAGCTACTTGAGAACAGAACGATGTGTAAATTAGGAACTCGTTTGACAGCGCCAATGACCACCTTGGGAATAAGATGGAAGCACCACGACAAAGACTATGTAGGCCGGTGCCAGCAGGTCCATTGCGCACGGCAGTTGGGAACAGCTCACGCATCTGCCGCCCCAGGTCTGTGCAGGCCCAATGCCGATTTTACAGCCTCCAGATCCCGCCGTCGTCTAGGTGGATTCTCCACAGCCCCGATCCTCAACTTCTCGATCAGATTCTCTAGATGAGCAGTAATGTCTCGGAAGAGACATAGAAATCCCGCAAAACTCATGACCACTATGGCAGACGGCAGCCTCCCTATCACAGCGAACGGCCTGAAGGGCACTCCCTCCTTGAAGAATAAAAATATGTGCCTTTGGGATGGTGCCCGAGCCCGATATTGGTGATGTCAAAGGACAGGGTGTGTGTCCATAAGTGACGTATGATACGTCCCTGCCGTTTACCAGACAAGCAATACACAGGTGCACATCTAGTTTAGCGGGTCCGAAGCTATGTTTGGCTCCACCTGGAATCCGTCCGTCCAGGTTTCGATGGTGCGAGCTGGTGGAAGGGTTTTACGGAAAAGTTTAGAGCACACTGTGGTTGTTTTTCATAGCTCAGTACTAGGCCATTTGGACTACTCATAACAAGTTCAAGATCGAATCCAAATTTCCATGCCAACCTGCTGACATTGTTTTTAAAACTATTCTGATTTTGCAGCAATGGCGGCTTCGAAGGCTCTTCACTGAGACGCACGCCCTCTCCCCCGCCACGCCTGACGTCTAGGAAGAGCGCCTTGTCACCCTTTCTTGGCTTCCTGCAGCGTCTCCTCGCCTGTGGCCTGGTTTATGTTATTTTTGTTGTTGGGGTCTAGTGTTCCGGTCTGCTAGTGTAGCGGTTATTGGACTTTAAGTGTTAAGGTCTATTGTCTCCGGGCGCGGTTTGTAAGCTATGTTTACAGCACCCTAAACTCCTATACTCGTTCCGCCTATGTTGGGGCTTTATTAAGTTAAAGCCGGCCAATGTGGTGCCTTCAGTCTAATGGAAAGCTAGGCCGACGTACTTCTTCCACCACAAGGACACTCCTCCTTGGCAAGACGATTGCAAAGGAAAGATCCTGAGCTAGCTATGTCGACGAGGTTCTTGTCGACCGTGTACGATCCTTCGATATTTTCCGCTTAATATACATGTAATCCATCGAGTTTGACCGAGGAAAGGGGAACCACGACAAAATGAAGAAACAAAATTCGGGCAGAGTCATAAACGACATACAAAGACGTTTCGCGGGATCGATAGTTTTTTTTTGAACCGGTAATTTTACTTAGGGGTGACATATGAACCTACAAGACCATCAAGAGCGTAAGAAAATTAATAGTATAGATAGATAGATAAGACATGATTCTAAACCTGTAATACTTTTTTCGTCCAGAAATAACTGATTTGAGTTTGTCTAGATTCGAATGTATCTATACATTAAAATACATCTATATACATTTGAATCTAGACAAACTCAAGTCAATTATTTCTGAACGAAGGAAGTAATAAGTATGAAGTATAGATGTCGTACTGGAATTGGTACCTAGTGAAATGGAAAGATACAATGCAGATAATGAGCTTTAGCATGTAGAATTGTAAAACAAATATTTAGTTTCTGTAAATAAAAAGTCAACAAATTTGGTTGGATAATATGGTTTAACATAGTAAATTTTTTTGTAAATTAAGACACCTTAAAATCGATGTGAATTGCCTGCCCTACCGTATGGATCCTTTTGGTGTTGCTTGAGGCCACCACAACTGGCTCACCTCTCTCTAAAACAGATAATCGAGTCAGTAATACACATGTACAGTGCCGATGTTTTGTTGACTAAAAGATAGGGATCATGCCGTTAGATCTCTACGATCATCTATGTGTAAATCTAGTAGAGTAGTTTTTTCTATGGATCATATTTGCGTTGATAAACATGAGTGACAGAGAGATGGGAGAGGAAATGATACCTTCTCCTTGGCTCGATGAGCCCAACGAGTTGGTCATGGTGGGCGACGGCGAGAGCGAGTGGTGGGCTAGACGGCGGCGATGCTTCCCATTACTCCTACGCTCCCCTAGATCGGTAGGGTTTGTCGGTGGGGTGTACGGCTTCACAGCGAACCTTGTATCATGGGCCGCTGGCCCCACCTATTTATATAGCGTAGTGTAACAGGGGCCTGCTAACCATGTAGGGTTGGTGCCCCCGATCGGCGCGAGTCAAAGGACCCGATGGGCCATTGGACCCACTTGGGAGGTGTGGTGACTGTCAACACCCGGATTTTTTAATCCTAGATGCCTGTTATGCCATACATCGCAATCCCAGGATTACCATTTTTGCGAGACATAACAGAATTGGATACCATAGTACTTCATCCATTACAAACGATACATAAGTTCTTACACAAATAGAGATCTCATGATCCAGTTCTTAATACAACTTCAAGCAGCGGAATACGTAATAATAACGGTAGCGTAGGCGAAGCTCCATCTTCGGGGTCACAGGAAATGCTGACGATGGGAGATGATCCTAACTGTCGTAACCTTCCTGGGGTCCATCCTCCAGATACTCCTCTTCGTAGTCCGGCCATGGGAATAGCCAGGGACAAAGCCATGAGTACTCTTTAAGTACTCGCAAACTAATACTAACATGCAAGGGGTTTTTGGATAATAGGACACTAGGCTCTAGGGTTGTTTTGCAAAAAGCCAGGTTTATCTCTACTCAGTTCCAAAGCTAGTCACAATTTTATAACTCCTAAGTAGGAACTTGTAATTCAGGTCACAACTCTGTTGTGGTCAAGTCAAAGTCTCAATTCATTTCACAAGTCATTTTAAAAAGTCTGACGGGGGAACAGTATGGCCACTCCAACTGTCCATAACCGCGGACGCGGCGATACATCCGTCAGGAACAAATCCTGAATTCACCATACTCAGTATGCGGATAATCAATCCTAACCTTTCAATTACATGCCCTAGTATAAGCACCTCTCCTGTGAGTTTGGCCTCCCAACCATGACTCACTGTCATCTTGGGTACTGCACAGGTGGACAATCTTCACAAGGTAGCCTCAGCTCAGACCTTGGCCGTGAGGGAACTAATACTAAGGTATATAAGTTTCCAGTCAAGCCCTACCCAATATTCGGGTATTGTGGTTGTACGATAAAATTGGAATGGTATCGCATCCAGACAACCATCAGTTTTATAAAGGGCTAAGGCTCATGCCTCAACATTTTCATCACCAAAATCATCAAGTGTTTGGAAACACATGTCCAAAACATTTCAATAGAATGATCCATCATTCCAAGGTTTTCATAACCATTTTTCCACCAAGTATTCCCATCTAAAGTTGATCAAGTTTTATGCTTAGCACTAGCATCTATAGGTGGGGGTAGTACTAATGAGGGGTGGTAACTAATGGAGTTTTACTAAGTCCAACCTTATATCTTAGGCTGATATCAAGGTTTCTGTCCTAGGCCAAATTTTATGCTCTTTATGCAACCTCCAGCACTTTCCAAAATCTACCAGTCACTTAAGTAAACTCTAAGTAAGCTTTGATAAAGAAATAAAGTAAGAAGCTTGCACATAAAACTAGGGTTGGTTTATCAAATGGGTAATCTTGCAAGGGGTAGCTTGCATAGGTAGGGTATCAGCTTGCACAATCACTAGTAGTATTTGGCTTGCTAAAGTAGAGTGTCTTGCAAGTTTTAGCTTGCCTTGTGCAGAGCAGTGGTTGAAGTTCTCCTCGGCTTCCTCTTCATAGTATCCTCCTTTCTCCGCGTATCCTTGGTCGGTACTAGCGTCTATGAATAAATACGAGGTACACAATCACCAAACAATACTTAAATACTTGCAATCATCACACACAAGGGTCTTATAGATGATCTAACATCATCTCTAACCTTACAAGGTTAAGGCTTGGTTTAAATCTTTTTATTTTTAGAAAAGTAATTTCTACTCATTGAAAAACTACTTAAGATTTAATATTCTCCAAACTAAACATGGGATCATGCTGACACATGTCATCACCACATATTGTAGTCCATGGGAATGTGATTTAAAGTGGTGTCACAATTTAATAAGGTTTTACCCTTTTATTTTAATTAATTAAAGTGACTAGAAATGCTTATGTAGCATTCTTTTATTACTTGAACAATATTTCTGCAAGTAAACCTCTATATTTTTATATATTCTGAAAGGTATGGTTAAATGTGATTTTTGAGAGTTGGAATCAACTCAAAAGCTATTATGGTTTAAATTTGAAAAATGTTTGAATGCAGAAAATCTTCTGCCTTGTTATTTTTACTATGGGTGATCTACAGATCCAAATGACTTGAATCCAACGGGCTTGGATTCAGCATTCACAGACATTTCCAACAAAATTGGTTTCATCGAATTTGGTGCACTGAATCGATCTGGGTTGATTTTTGAAGTTGGGTACAGAAGTGTGTTTGAATTGAAATAGAAAAAGGTTTAATTTGAATAACTAGGCTGCGCGGGAAAATCTAACGGGCCGGCCTGCTAAGCGCAGTGCTCCCGCGGGCTGCTTAAGTGGGTGTCCCCACTCGTCAGTGACACGGGGCTGGGCGAAGCGGTATGGGGCAACGTGGATCGTTCGATCTAGTTCTAATCCAACGGCTGGGGGTCATCGTCGATGCGAGACAGCTCCGGCGAGAACGAAACCTAGCGCGGCCAGTGAGGGTCGCTGGGGGCTCACCGTGGTACTGGCGAGGGTCGGCGAGGCGGGCGAACGACGAAGTCGACGACGGCGAACTCCGGGGTGGTCGCGGCAGCTCCTGGGGCGGCTCCAATCGCTGGCTCCTTTCTTCTCCGGCAGCGGCAGGCTCCAATAAAATTCCGGCGAGGTGGTGCTCTCCTTGCTCTAGGAATGGTGTGGCACGATCAGTAAGGAGAGGAGAGTGAGATGGTGTGATGAATTCGTGCGGGGGTGGCCTCTATTTATAGTCGAGCGAGGGGACCGTCAGGCGCCTGATGAGCTCGTCGGGGGCGACGTTACAGGCGGCTAAAGGCATGGGCACGGGTAGGGGACGGTGTTGTGTCTCCTGGCGATGCTCAACGACATGGTCGCGAGGCATGGGGCGGTGCGGCTTGGTCTGGAACGGGCGGTGCTCTGCCGCGTCTTCGACGGCGGGCGGTGGCTGTATGGCACGGGGCGGCAAACGGGGATGTCTGGCGGTCTCCTGGGTCGGTGGCGATCGTGTATGCACGCGGCGAGGGCGGCGCGCGGTCTGTGGACGTTGGTCGAGGGTGGCGCTCTGGCGCATGCTCGGCATGGTCTGGGCGCGGCTTGTGCGCGTGGTCCATGGCTTGGCAACGCTTGCGGCTGGGACAGTGAGTGGCGGTGGACGGTGGGCTGCCTCCCAGACATGCTGGCTAGGCTTCTTTGCTCCTAGCTTGTCCACAATGGGGTGACATGGGTGTGCTCGGTTCACCATTAATGGCAATGGCAAGCTCATAGGGGTGCTAGTGTTGGGCTAATCTTTCTAGATGATCTCGAGCTGTGTGAGCTAACTAGGGAACAAGTTAGGCCAAATTTACTGCACACTATAGTGTTTGAGGTTTTGTTTGATTTGTGTCTGCAACCTGTTTGATGAAATGGCCGCATGAAATCAAGTTTTGAATTTTGAAATGATTTTTGGTGGGTTTGCTAGATTGGTGCTGGTGAGTCTGCAGATGCTTGGGTTTTGAAAGTTGAGCTTGTTTGAGTGGGTTTTGAAAAAGTGGGATCTTCCTATATGAAGAAGATTCAATTTTGAAATGTCATTTAAACTATGCATTTGAAAGTTTCTATATGCTCACAAAGTGGGCCTTGATACTCTGTTATGAGTACATTCAAGGGGTGCAAAGATCCAGAAAAGTTTCTGTTAGGTTCTGAAAGTTTGAGACAGCCAAAGTAGGCATGAGAGTTAAATTGGCCAAAATGACCATTCCCTTAATATATTTGTTTTGATTTACTTGTCTTTAGGAAAAGTGTGGGAAATGTTTTAGATAATGTTTATTTCATCTAAGAAACATTTTACAAGCAATGGATCATACAAACAAAGTGGTTTTAAAGAAATTCAAAAACTATGCATACACATATGCATGCATTCATGGGTTTAGTTGGAAAAGTTTTTTGTTAACCCTAATCTTGATGATTAGTGTTTGATAATCTAAGTTTGGTATTTTTGGGATGTTACAGTGACCCAGCATACTACTGCATGATGTAGTGCACTATAGTCGTTGATATAACACTCACGTAACACCATTTCACAAATATTAAATTCCTCAAAGTGGTACAATAGAAACAAAGCGGGTCCACAAACATATGTTATTATTACAATTACATGACGACTTTAAGATCCTCCTAGATCCATAGAGGAATCCCGATGACTCAAACCTAAACTATAATAACTTGAGAACAAGATAAATAAACAAACTAAACTTTACTATAGTACCAGATTACTAGTTAGAGGATAGAGATCTATACTACTAGACTTATTTAACTATATCACACATAACTACGCTTCAGACTCTTCAACATCCATTCCATAAACGCTCCCATAGTTGTTTCCTTCGATGCTTCTGGATAACTCTGGATCCTCGTAGCGGAATTTTGTTTGGTCTTCAGCTGAATATAGTGTTTCATCTTATTGGTCGTCAATGTCTTCAAAATTTAGCAAGGTCTAAGAAGGTATGGTTGAGTACAAGCGTACTTAGCAAGTTCACTAAAAAGGAGTATTTGATGCACTAGCTATAACCATAGACCAAATGTTGTAGGTTATGCAAGTTTTCGTAAACATTTTTTTTGAAGGTTATTTTTATTCTAAAAAACTATGTTCGTCAGTCTTCACATGTTGATTAGAACTTCGTGGAGTTCCTTTCCTGCAGCGTTCGCAGCTCCTTCCCGGAATAGGAAGTAATATGTCACATTTTTATACACTCTGCAAAGGTGCGTTGCTTTACCCATGAGAGACCTTACTTGGTTGCACATATAAGTTGCAATCTCGTCCGCACTTTCTTGATGTGGGGCCTAGTCTAAGATCCAAGCCGATCACTGCCCTTCTCCGTGATCCCGTATGTCCACCCTTTTGCAAGCTCGGGACAACGACAACGCCCGTTTACATTCCTGAAGAGAGCAATCCATCATAAACATCTAATATCGGAGAATTGTTGGTTCCCACCTAAGAATGGCAATGGGCAGGGCAGAGATACCATACCCGTACCCATGTAGTCAATGGATACAAAAATTTACCCATACCCGTATCCACGGATATAAATCTTTACCCATGCCCATACCCGACGGATACCTGTACCCGTTAGGTACCCTACGGGTAGATCCAATAGTACACAAGTTATTCACACAATTTTATATTAAGTAATATCATATTAGACAAAAAAATAAGTATCTCTACTCAATAATAGGTAAACGAGTACATGAAAATTAGCAAAGTTTAGAAATCGTAATCTTATACTTGCCCCTAGGCTACTCGGCTGCATAGGTTCAAACTCTATAGGTAAGTTTTACAAATCAGTCTAAATGGGCAGGGTATGGGTATACCCACGGGTATAACCCTATACCTATGCCCGTACCCATGACTTAACGGGCAGGGTATGTGTTGGACCACGCATAGATAAAACAAAATTTTTTCCTCTAACGTGGTGGTCCCAAGATCTAGTTGAGGTAGAAGGCCACGAGGATTACCACTAGACACACAGTTGCGGATTACTAATGAAGAGTGTCAGTTGATGCAGTGCAGTCCTTACGACTAACTCTTAGTCGATCACCTCGGTTAACACTTAACCGAGTCGTGTATGGCCATGCTTTCTAAATTATATCATCCGAGAGGGCCCAGAGAATATCTCTCCAAGTGGAGGGGCAAAATCCCATCTTGGTTATTCACATCACGCAGCTTGATTCTCAGTCGACCCAAACTCTGCCTTTATAACTGCCTAGTTACGGATCAACGTTTAATAGAACCTAAGTCGGTGATCCTCAACTCGGACTGTGCAACAACCTCAGGTCTAAGGATTACATTGATTGAGATATACAAATGACAACTTGTTCATTGTACCTCAATATGGGTCAATCCGACTGGCTAAAATCTTTAGCCGAATCTGTGTAAGTCGTAATAGCATCACCATGCCCATGACAAGTGGAACCGAATCATCAGCCGACTTTCACACTGGTCTAGTTGTGTGTCCAGCACAACCTCAATGACCAAGGATAATTAGTACAAACAACATGAATGTATAGTTCCACAATTGAATCACATATTCAATGATAAACATCAGATATTTATACAAGGACAGCTAAATATCTTTGTGAATACAATGGGAAATATCATCATACATGATTGCGTCTAGGGCATATTGCCAACAGTCTCCCACTTGCACTAGAGTCAATCTTCCGACATCACATGTCTAAACATCTAATGCCCATAGATCTTAGGTGCGCCTCATGCTTCGGATGTGGTAACGGCTTTGTCAACGGATCCAAAATATTTGCATCCGTGTGTACCTTGCATAACTTGATATCATCCTGATCCACGAACTGGCGAATCAGGTGGTACCGCATGAGTATGTGCTTGTTCTTCTAGTGTTGTCTAGGTTTCTTGGCTTGTGCAATAGGACCATTGTTGTCACAATACACGTCTAACGGATTAGACGAGCCCTGAACCACACCAAGATCCATGAGGAAATTCCTCATCGAAACAGCTTCCTTTGCTGCCTCCGAGGCGGCAATATAATCAGCCTCTGTTGTAGATGTAGACACAGTCTCTTGCTTGGAACTCTTCCAGCTCACAGCCCCTTCGTTTATCATAAAATAATACCCGTATTGTGAAAGAGAATCATCAGAGTCGGAAAGATAACTCGCATCTGTGTAACCCTTTACACTGAGTTCATCTTTACCTCCATAAACCAAAAACATATCCTTAGTCCTTCTCAAGTACTTTAGGATACTTTTAGCTGCTGATACGCCCAATTTGCATCACCATTCTATATCATAATTTAACTCTATTCATTGATATTTGTATTATTATGAGGTATTAATTATGGCTTTTTATTTGTTTATGCATGTTGGATGATTCCTGGAGGATGGACTGTCGAAGTCTGGATTCTGATGGAAAAGAAGGCGTTTCGGTGCAATTTTGCAAAGATCAGAAAAATACCAGAAAAATATGGAAACATATTATTTTACCAGAAGACAAAGGAAGCCAGAAGGAGGGATGAAGAGGGGCCTCAGGGGGCCCACACCCCTCCTAGGCGCGGGCCTACCTGACCCTGCGCCTAGGGCAGGTGTGGCCCACCTGCCCGGCCTCCGACTCTCCCCCTTCGCCTATATCTTCCATTCAAAACCCTAAGGCTCGGGGAGCAACCACAGATAGATTTGCGCCGCCTCTGGGGGCGGAAAACACCAAGAGAGAAAGATCTCTCCAGCAGATAGATCTCTGCCGAGGGAATTCCTTCCCGGAGAGGGGAGACCATCGCCATCAACACCATCATCAAGCTAGGATTCATAGGGATCATCATCATCATCCACACCATCATCTCCACCAACACCATCACCACCACTCCGTCCCGCTGTAACAATTGTGTCAGATATTGCTTTAGTTCTTAGGGGAAATTTCCCGGTGTTGATTACTATTGTAGTTGATTCTTGTGAGTGGAACCATTGGATTATTGTTTATGTTCAGATTGTTATCCATTATCATATCATATTTTATCTTGATCCATATGATGTCTTGTGAGTAGTTCGTTTAGTTCTTGAGGACATGGGAGAAGTCATGTTGTTAGTAGTGAATCTATGATGAGTTATTATTCGATGGTTTAGTATTTATGTTTTGGTGCTATTCTTCTAGTGGTGTCATGTGAACGTCGACTACATGATACTTCACCATTTATGGGCCTAGGGTAATGCATTGTGTATTTGGATACTAATTGTGGGGTTGCTGGAGTGACAGAAACCTGACCCCCGTTAGGACACCTTTGCACAAGGGAGTGTAGGACCTCAGAGTTTAAGGTTGTGGTTAGATTTATATCTTAATTACTTTCCTATTATCACGGATGTTTGCAAGGGGTTTAATCACAAGTATGTATTAGTCCTAGGAAGGGCGGTATGTTATCACAGGTTCACCCACACAACACTTACCACACCAGAGAAGAGTACTCAACTATTTGAAGCGAAAGCACTTGATAGAATTCCCATGTGTCCTCGAGAACGTTTAGTCCTTATAAGTATTTCCACCGGCTTGTCCTTTGCTAAGAAAGGATTAGGGCACTTGCTCCGTTTGTTCGTTACTTCTGTTACTTGATCTTTGTTTTGTTGCCTTGTCAGAAAACCACTAAAAATCCGTTTGCTAAGTATTCATAGGGATTTCCTGCTCCATACCACTGTTCAGCACCTTCTGCTCCTCGTTGGGATCGACACACCTATTTATCGAAAGTACTATGATACACCCCCTATACTTGTGGGTCATCAAGACTATTTTCTGGCACCGTTGCCAGGGAGTGAAGCGCTATTGAAGAGTGGAACTGGTAAGGGAAACTTTCACTGTGAGTATTGCTCTTGTTACTGCTTGTTACTTTGTTTCCAATATGGATAACCCACTTGGTTTTATATTTGGTAAAACTACTACCACTTCTAGGGTAGTAGATGAACCACCACATGTTGAGATAGATCCTTTTAAGATACCTAGTATTGTTAATCGTGTTATGGATAATTATTATTTTGGGGATGGAACTGTCCATCCCGGTGATCACTTGCTTTTTATCCATGAATTATGCGGGTTGTTTAAGTATGCAGGTATCACAACTGAACAGGTGAAGAAGAAGTTACTCTCCATATCCTTGAAAGGGAGAGCTGAAGAATGGTATAAGCTGCTGAAGAATGGACAATCCATGGAATGGGAGGATATGGCATATCTCTTTTACTCTAAATTTTATCCTCCTAGTGAGATTCATAAGGATAGAAATCTTATATATAACTTTTGGCCTCTTGATGGAGAGAGTACAACTCAATCTTGGGGGAGATTGAAGTTACTAATGCTTAAATGTCCTATTCATGAACTCCCTAACAATATTATTCTCAATAACTTTTATGCTAGCTTTCTCTTCATGATAAAGATTTACTAGATGCTTCTTGTGCTGGATCCTTCACACGTATGAAGGAAGAAGCTAAATGGGATCTTCTAGACCGTATTCAAGATAACAATGAAGCTTGGGAGAATGACAAAGGAAGAAAGTCAGGTATAAACTATGATTATGAATGCATTAAATCTTTTATGGGAACTGATAGCTTTCGTGATATAAGAAATGAGTTTGGTCTTGATCCTCAGGTTCTTGTAAAATGTTTTAATGCTTTTGCCTCTTATATTGAGATTCCCAAGAAAGAGTGGGACAAGTACCATGCTCCATATAAAGACATTGTTACCCATGTTCCTGCCAGTGTAGAGGTTTGTACTGTTGATCCTATTTTGCCTGAACCTTATGTTGAGAAGATCCCTTTTCCCTCCAAGGTAAGGGAACATTCTATTATGGCTAATGTGGTTAGCAAAAGCGCAAAGAAAACTGTAGGGTCCGATGAGCTTATTTATACTGAGCCTGTGGTAGCTATTGTGGAAGACCCTGTCACTAGAAATATAGAGGATGAGCATATTGTCTTCTATGAAGACGCTACTAATATTGTTTCTCATCCTAAGAAAGTTAGAAAAGCTAGTGTCCCTGTGCTTTCTGTTAAAATTGGTAGTCATAGCTATTATGGTTTATGTGATATTGGTGCTAGTTCCAGTGCTATTCCTTATGAGCTTTACAGGGAAATTATGCATGAGATTGGTCCTTGTGAGCTTGAGGACATTGATGTGGTTATTCACGTTGCTAATAGAGATCAAGTTTTCCCCATTGGCATGGTAAGAGATGTGGAGGTCCTTTGTGGTAAGATTAAATATCCTGCTGATTTTCTAGTACTTGGTAAAGAAGCTAGTAAAACCTATCCTATTATCTTTGGTAGACCCTTTCTGAATACTTGTGGGGCTATCATAGATTGTAGGAAGGAAAAAGTTTTGACTAAGTTTGCTGGAGTGTCTTATGAGTTTAATTTTTCCAAATTTTCCAAAACTCCTTATGAAAATGAACTGCCTGATGAGGATTTCAGGGTTGAACAACTTTCTGCTATTTCTCTTGGTCCTAACAATGCCTTGCAGTAGTTCATGGAAGATCATGAAAGTGATGCCTTCATGAAGGAAAGAAATGAGATTGACGAGGTTTTCCTTCATCAGCCTGAGTTACTTAAGCATAATCTACCTGTGGAAGATTTGGGTACCACACTACCACCTAAAGGGGACCCTGTTTTCGAATTAAAACCTTTACCTAATGATCTTAAATATGCTTATCTTGATGATAAGAAAGTATATCATATTATTATTAGTTCTAAACTTTTAGGAAAGGAAGAAGGGAGGTTATTGGAGATATTGAAGAAACACCACAGAGCTATGGGATATACTCTTGATGATTTAAAGGGAATTTCTCCTACTATATGTCAGCATGCTATTAATATAGATCCTGATGCAAAACCAGTTGTTGAGCACCAACGTCATCTAAATCCTAAGATGAAGGATGTGGTAAGAAATGAGGTATTAAAACTCCTTGATGCTGGTATTATTTATCCTATTGCTGATAGTAAATGGGTTAGCCCTGTTCATTGTGTTCCCAAGAAAGGGGGAATAATTGTTGTGCCTAATGAGGATAATGAGATTATACCCCAAAGAGTATTAGTTGGGTATAGAATGTGCATTGATTTTAGAAAGATTAATAAAAGAAAGATCATTATCCTTTGCCCTTTATTGATCAAATGCTTGAGAGGTTGTCCAAAAAGACTCACTTTTGCTGTCTTGATGGTTATTCTGGGTTTTCTCAAATTGCTGTGAAAGCACAGGACCAAGAGAAAACTACTTTCACTTGTCCTTATGGTACTTATGATTATAGGCGTATGCCTTTTGGTTTATGTAATGCTCCTGCTACCTTTCAGAGATGTATGTCTGCTATCTTTCATGGTTTTTGTGAAGAAATTGTGGAGGTTTTCATGGACGATTTTTCCGTCTATGGAACTTCTTTTGATAACTGTTTGCACAACGTTGATAAATTTTTGCAGAGATGTGAAGAAACCAACCTTGTTCTTAACTGGGATAAATGCCATTTCATGGTTAATGAAGGGATTGTTCTTGGACACAAGATCTCTGAAAGAGGCATTGAAGTTGATAGAGCCAAAATTGAAGCAATTGAGAAGATGCCTTGTCCTACATATATCAAAGGTATTTGTAATATCCTTGGTCATGCTAGTTTCTATAGGAGGTTTATTAAAGACTTCTCCAAAATTTCAAAGCCCCTTACTAATCTTTTTCAAAAAGATGTACCTTTTGTTTTTGATGATGATTGTAAGGAAGCTTTTGAAACTTTGAAGAAAGCTTTGACAACTGCTCCTATAGTCCAAGCACCTGATTGGGGTTTACCTTTTGAAATTATGTGTGATGCTAGTGATTTTGCTGTGGGTGATGTCCTTGGAAAACATGTTGACAAGAAGTTAAATGTCATTTATTATGCTAGCAAGACTCTGGATGCTGCTCAAAAGAATTATGCTACTACTGAAAAGGAGTTCTTAGCTGTAATCTTTGCTTGTGATAAGTTTAGACCTTATATTGTTGATTCCAAGGTTACTATTCATACTGATCATGCAACTATTAAATACCTTATGACAAAGGACGCTAAGCTTAGGCTTATAAGGTGGGTGTTGCTTTTGCAAGAGTTTGATCTGCATATTGCGGATAGGAAAGGTGCTGATAATCCTGTTGCTGATAATTTATCTCGTTTGGAAAACATTTCTTTTGACCCTTTGCCTGTTAATGATAGTTTTCCATATGAGTAGTTAGCTACAATAAGGGTGAAGTCCACATGAGAGTCCTTGGTATGCTGATTATGCTAACTTTATTGTTTCCAAGTATTTGCCTCCAACCTTTACAACCCAGCAAAGAAGGAAATTCTTTTATGATCTAAGGCATTACTTTTGGGATGACCCACACTTATATAAAGAAGGAGTAGATGGAATTATGCGAAGATGTGTTCCATAATTTGAACAACAAGAGATATTGAGAAAATGTCATGGCAGTGCTTATGGAGGACATCATGCTGGGGATAGGACTGCACAAACGGTTTTACAATCTGGATTTTATTGGCCTGCCCTTTTTAAAGATGCAAGGAAGTTTGTCTTATCATGTGATGAATGCCAACGAGTAGGTAACATCTCTAGACGCAATGAAATGCCTATGAATTATTCTCTTGTTATTGAACCTTTTGATTGTTGGGGATTTGACTTTATGGGGCCTTTTCCTCCTTGAAAAGGGTATACACATATTCTTGTTGCTGTTGACTATGTTACAAAGTGGGTAGAAGCCATACCTACAAACAGTGCTGATGGTAAGACCTCTTTGAAAATGCTTAAATATGTCATTTTTCCTAGGTTCGGTGTGCCTAGATATCTCATGACTGATGGAGGCTCTCATTTTATTCATGGGGGTTTTAGAAAAACTCTTGCTAAGTATGATGTAGACCACAGAATAGCTTCAATTTATCACCCCCAAAGTAGTGGGCAAGTAGAACTTTCCAATAGGGAAATAAAATCTATCTTGTAGAAGACTGTTAATAGGTCTAGGAAAAATTGGGCTAAAAAGTTGAATGACGCTTTGTGGGCTTATAGAACTGCTTATAAAAATCCTACGGGGATGCCTCCTTACAAAATGGTCTATGGGAAAGCTTGTCACTTGCCTTTAGAATTAGAAAACAAAGCTTATTGGGCAGTGAAAGAGTTGAATAGAGACTTTAGACTTGATGGTGAGAAAAGACTGCTCGACTTAAGTAATCTAGATGAGTGGAGAGGTGAAGCCTATGAAAATGCTAGGCTCTTTAAGGAAAAAGTGAAAATATGGCATGATAGGAGAATTCTCAAAAGGGAGTTCCATGTTGGTGAGAAAGTTCTTTTGTATAGGTCTCGTCTCAGATTTTTTGCAGGGAAACTACTCTCCAAATGGGAAGGACCTTTTGTTATCAAGGAAGTGTACCATTCAGGTGCCATCAAAATTTCTTCTCTGAAGGATGACACAACACAAGTGGTTAATGGTCAAATACTAAAACATTATATTTCTGGAGATTCTTATAATGAAGATGTGGATGTTATTCAAATGGTGACTCCAGAAGAATTTATCAGAAGCCAAACACCAGAAACTGCAGAGTTCGTCCTTGAATAGGTAAAAGTGGCGAAAACAGAAGGTTTGTGAAACTCCAATCTTTTTATATATTTTTATGTTTTTAATACATAAGGGAAGTTACGAGACAAAACTGAAGAGGAAATGGAGCCCGGGGTGGACAAACCCACCCGGTAGCGGCCCACTGGCGCTGAGGGTGTTCCACCCCGAGCTCCGACTACACTCGTTTCCGTGTCAAAACCTTCCTTATGCATTGAAACTTCGTAATATATAACCCCCTAGGTTCCCCGAGGTTCTTGCATCATGTTCTCGTCGTGTTTTCGTTTCGATCTGTTTCTGTCAGGAAAATTCTCAGATTTGGCGCCTCAATGTCTTCCTCTGGATCACCTACGGAGGATTCCTCCGCGGACATCCTAAACCCATACATTTATGAGTTGATGATTCATCCCAAAGAGTTTATCCTCAAAGAGGGGAAGGTATAGATGAAAGAAGTTCAAGGCCCTAAAGGAGAGGGCAGTCTGGAAGACCGGATGGAAGCGTTGGAACAAGAAGTTTTCAGGTACAAGAAGATGGCAGAACGCGAAGTGGATGTTATTCACAAGATAAGTTCAGAAATCATCACCAAGCACGAGGGAGAAGTTGCTTAGCTCCGAGAAGAGATCTTCTCGCTCCGTCAGACCACCAATCAATTGCAAGCACAACTCTATGACATACAAAATCAAAACTGTGAGTATCAGGCTAGATTTGATCGCATAAGCTCTGCTGCTAGTTTCAGGATTGCAGAGACAAGGACATCCTTTTTGTATGGGGAACCATTACCTTGGAAGTTTTATGATGATAAGAGAACACCACCACCACCACCGAAGGAGTAATTCATCATCAGGTTTGGCATCCCCTTGGCTTGTTCCAAGCTTGGGGGAATGTCGCGGTATCACCACCATTATCTTTTATCTTTTACCTTTTTAGTGGATTCATATCTGTGGTAGAGAGGTTATCTTATAGTTTGGTTTGCATGTGGAAGTATCTCTCCTTTATTTGATTATCTATGTATCCCTTGGTGTGAGTGCCTTTATTGAATATTAATGAGAAGTCTCATCTTCTAATTTTTGCACTTCTTATTTTAGTTTGCAATCTCTATTATATGATGGATCTTGTTGATCAGTATTGGCACCACTTTGGGATCATCAAGTGGATCTAAATTAGTTTTGGCAAACCGAGTTCTGGTCAGTGGCATTAGTTTGAAAGAAAAAGAAAGAAAGAAAGAAAAAGCTTACAGGTATTTGGTATCATTTGTTTTCTTTCTTGTTGGCTCATAAGCTTAGTATTCTTTATTTAAGATTCTTTTGTGTCTTCAAGGAAGATTGCATGTTTGGCTTTATTAACCTTGTATGTTTGCTTGTTTCTTTCAATTCTCTTTCTTGCTATCCAGCCTTGCTAGCCAAAAACCTGTTTTGAGAAGGCATACTTCTCATGTTTCCAAAATCCTTTGAACCCAAAACTTTTGCCACTTGTGTCCACCATATCTACCTAGTAGCTTTTGCTATTTCAAGAAAATCCTGAAGCTTCATCTACCTTTCGAATTAAAAAGTATTTTGTTATGTGAAAACTAGTTAGTAAAGCTCTCACGAACTTGATGGCACACCTTATTTCCTTGCCCCTAATAGACTTGAACCATTGTGAACACGAAGTTGTATATGCTTTCATCTATACGTTGGAATTAGCAGAACCGTTCTGTCACGGGGAACGTTTTCAACATTGCACTTGTACTCTGTACACAGTTGATATCGTGCTCTTTTGTCTATGGATGTCAACAGTGTGAAATAAAGAGGGAACTTGTAAGTCCATCGAGTTTGTATCCTGTGTTAGAAAAATGCCTGGGCCGCTAGCCTAAGCCATGCTTAATCATGGTGGAAACTTGCAGCATCACCATAGTGATTCATCTATGAAGCATCCTCAATAAAAAGCTATAGACATAGTAAATAAAAAGACCGCTGAGATGCTCATTTCTACTTGCCTTGTCATTTTGGTTATGGGAAAGCTCCTGTACCATGTGCAAGGGGTACCCTGTTGGCGGTTCTCAATTATATGCAAATACTTACAATGACAAGAACTTACCTAGGCCCAAAGTTGAGTATGCACGAGGAGTGGCCCTCGTATTCAAGGGATATGAGATTTCCAACTTATATTTCGTTAAGCATATACTCCATCTTTGTTCACTTTAACCTTAATCATCTCAAGATTCTTATGATAGGGGCAATGAGGGCTCAAAGCTAGTAAGTACCATAATATTTTGGAAGCTCTTTATGACTTGTAATCCCTGCTACCCTCTAAGAAGGGACCTTTCTCGTAGTTACCAGTTGAGTCAGTAAACCTGCTTCTTCTCTTTCTCCAGCAAGCTTTTGAGTTGTTGTGTTTCAAGCATTCATATGGTGATTTATTCAATCAATTTCTTTATCTTCCTTGTTTGCACAAAACTCTTATCTATTGAGTATTACTTTGAAATCCTTCACTTGTGAAAAACCTTTTTTGAGCAAAGAGTGTTCCTGTTATGAAACTTCTACAAAAAGCTTTTGTGAAACTGTTTACCAGGTGTTCTCTAACCAAGAACAACTTTGCCAATTCCTATTATGATTTATCTTTATGCATCTCTATTGTGACTGATGTACTTGGTTGCAAGCTAAGTTATATAATTGTGAGTTGCTTTCTTATATGAGTTGTGCAATGGTAAGTGTGATGCTTCTTGTTCGTATTCTTTTTATCGATACTTCACTCCATAAACTTGTGGACATGTTTACTGAGCTCACTATTCGCTTGGGGACAAGCGAAGTCTAAGCTTGGGGGAGTTGATACGCCCAATTTTCATCACCATTCTATATCATAATTTACCTCTATTCATTGACATTTGTCTTATTATGAGGTATTACTTATGGATTTTCATCTGTTTATGCATGTTGGATGATTCCTGGAGGATGGGATGCCAGAGTCTGGATTCTGATGGAAAATAAGGCGTTTCGGTGCAATTTCGCAAAGATCAGAAAAATACCAGAAAAATATGGAAACTTATTATTTTACCAGAAGACGAAGGAAGCCAGAAGGAGGGACGAAGAGGGGCCTCAGGGGGCCCACACCCCTCCTAGGAGCGGGCCCACCTGACCCCGTGCCTAGGGCAGGTGTGGCCCACCTGCCCGGCCTCCGACTCCGCCCCTTCGCCTATATCTTCCCTTCAAAACCCTAAGGCTCGGGGAGCGACCACAAATAGATTTCCGCCGCCTCTGGGGGGCGGAAAACACCGAGAGAGAAAGATCTCTCCGACAGATAGATCTCTGCGGGGGGAATTCCTTCCCGGAGAGGGGAGACCGTCGCCATCAACACAATCATCAATCTAGGATTCATCGGGATCATCATCATCATCATCATCCACACCATCATCTCCACTAGCACCATCACCACCACTCCGTCCTGCTGTAACAATTGTGTCGGATATTGCTTTAGTTCTTAGGGGAAACTTTCCCAGTGTTGATTACTATTGTAGTTGATGCTTGTGAGTGGAACCATTGGATTATTGTTTATGTTCAGATTGTTATCCATTATCATATCATCTTTGATCTTGATCCATATGATGTCTTGTGAGTAGTTCGTTTAGTTCTTGAGGACATGGGAGAAGTCATGTTGTTAGTAGTGAATCTATGATGAGTTATTGTTGAATGGTTTAGTATTTAAGTTTTGGTGCTATTCTTCTAGTGGTGTCATGTGAACGTCGACTACATGATACTTAAACATTTATGGGCCTATGGGAATGCATTGTGTATTTGGCCACTAATTGTGCGGTTGCCGGAGTGACAGAAACCTGAACCCCCGTTAGGACACCTTTGCACAAGGGAATGTAGGACCTCAGAGTTTAAGGCTGTGGTTAGATTTATATCTTAATTACTTTCCTTTAGTTACGGATGTTTGCAAGGGGTTTAATCACAAGTATGTATTAGTCCTAGGAAGGGCGGTATGTTATCACAGGTTCACCCACACAACACTTACCACACCAGAGAAGAGTACTCAGCTATTTGAAGCGAAAGCACTTGACAGAATTCTCATGTGTCCTCGAGAACGTTTGGTCCTTATAAGTATTTCCACCAGCTTGTCCTTTGCTAAGAAAGGATTGGGCCACTTGCTCCGTTTGTTCGTTACTTCTGTTACTTGCTCTTTGTTTTGTTGCCTTGTCAGAAAACCACTAAAAATCTGTTTGCTAAGTATTCACAGGGATTTCCTGCTGCAGCCACTATTCAGTACCTTCTGCTCCTCGTTGGGATCGACACTCCTTTTTATCAAAAGTACTACGATACACCCCCTATACTTGTGGGTCATCAGCCGCTGTCTAGTGGGTTTTCCAGGATCATCCTGGTATCTGCTCACAACACTTAGAGCATAGGAAACATACAGCCTAGTACAAATCATGGCATACATGATGGATCTGACTGCAGAAGATTACATAATCGCACTTATCCGACTTTGCTCATCAGTTGTCAAAGGACATTGAGTCTTGATAGTTTTACACCATGGGACATAGGTAAGAACCCCTTCTTATACAATTCCATGTTGAACCTTTTCAACACTTTGTCCAGATAAGTACTCTGACTCAATCCAATGAGCCGTCTTGATCTACCTCTATAGATCTAGTTTCCGAGAATATATGTTGCCTCACCCAAGTATTTTATTGAGAAACTCATTTCCAATGATTCCTTGGTTTCTTGCAACATCTGGACATCATTTCAATCAATAATATGTCATCCACATATAATATTAGAAAGTTTACTTTGCTCCCACTAAACTTCTTGTATAAACAAGAATCATGATCACTCTTGATGAAGCCAAACGATTTGACTACCTCATCAAAGCGAATATTCCAACTCTAATATGCTTGCTTCAACCCATAAATGGATTTCTAAAGTTTTCACACCTTGTCAGCATTAGTTAGGCGACAAAACCCTCGGGCTGTATCATATACACGTACTCGGTTAAAATTTCTATTAAGGAAAGCCATTTTGACATCCATCTGTCATATCTCATAGTCGAAATAGGCAGCTATAGCTAACATGATCCGAACTGATTTAAGCATTGCTATGGGAGAGAAAGTCTCATCATAATCAACTCCTTGAACTTGTCGGAACCCCTTCGCGACAAGACGTGCTTTATAGATGGAAAAATTTCCATCCATATCAGTTTTCTTCTTAAAGACCCATTTGCACTCGACGGATCTTGCACCGTCTGGCAGATCAACCAAGTCCCAAACTTTATTTTCATCCATGGATGTTAACTCGATCTCATGGATCCAAGCCATGACTCAGAATCAGATCCCACCATCACTTTCGAATAATTTTCCGGCTCATCACTGTCTAACAGTAATACATCACGAACACTTTGTAATCTTGCCGATCTTCGTAGTACAGGTGCTGCTGCCAGATCAGCTACCACGACCATCTCAACCTCCAAGGTTTTTTCCGACTCGTTACTAGCCGGTTCCTCTCGAGTATCTTCGAGCTCCACTGTGCTCCCACTGACTCCCCGACTGAGAAACTCTTTCTCAAGGAAGATACCGTCCGGAGCAACAAACACTTTGCCCTCTTCTCGGTTGTAGAAGTAGTAACCCAATGTTTCCCTTGAATATCCCACGAAAATACACTTATCCGACTTGGCCGTAAGCTTGTCCGACTGAAGTCACTTGACAAATGCTTCATAACCCCAAATCTTAAGAAAAGACAAACTCGGCTTTTTGCCTGTCCACATCTCATGCGGTGTCTTCTCTACCGACTTTGATGGTACTCTGTTTAGTGTGAACGCTGCAGTTTCTAGACAATAACCCCAAAATTATAAAGGCAGATCTATCCAACTCATCATTGATCGTACCATGTCCAACAAGGTCCAATTCCGCCTTTCCGACACACCGTTCCTCTGCGGCGTTCCCGACGGAGTAAGTTGTGGAACTATTCCACAACCTTTCAGATGGTCATCAAACTCATGGCTCATGTACTCGTCTCTTCGGTCCGATATAAGAAACTTTATTTTCTTGACGAGTTGATTCTATACTTCATTCTGGAATTCTTTGAACTTTTCAAAGGCTTCCCACTTATGTTTCATCAAGTAGATATATCCATACCTACTCAAATCATCAGTGAAGTTAATGAAGTACTCATAACCACCCTTGGCTGTCGTGCTCATTGGTCCACATACATCACTATGTATTAGTCCGAACAAGTCGAACGCCCTTTCACAACTCTTTGTAAAAGGTGTCTTGGTCATTTTGCCGAGTAGGCAAGATTCACATGTCTCGAACGAATCCAGGTCGAACGAAGTTAGGAGTCCATCATCATGGAGCTTCTTTATGCATTTCCAACTTATACGACCAAGCCGACAGTACCAAAAGTAAGTCATATTCAAATCATTTGGTTTCAACCTTTTAACATTTATGTTATAAACCGACTCACCATCAAGATTCAAAATAAATAACCCATACTGGACGGGTGAAAATCCATGAAACATATCATTCAAATATAAAGAACAACCATTATTCTTAATATTTGACTCATAGCCTTGCCTCATCAAACATGAAGCAGAAATAATGTTTCAACCGAGCACTGGAACATAATAACAATTATTCAGTTCCATAATGAATCCGGAAGGTAAATGAAGTTGCATCATGACGACTTCCAACGCAGCGACTCTCGCTTTGTTGACGACTCTGATATCAACCTCGCGTCTTGCTACGCTCCTAGTTCTTACCAGTCCCTGCAACAAGTTGCAGATGTGAATAACTGATCCGGTATCATATACCCAAGAACTATAAGGTGCATCAGCAAGATAGATGTCTATAACATTACAAACAAGTGTACCTGAGTCGGAAGTCATACCTCCACTCTTGGCTTTGTCGGCCAAATACTTGCTGCTGTTCCTCTTCCAGTGGCCATCCGCCTTGCAGTAGAAGCAAGTGGATCCGGCTGAAGGATATGGCTTAGTCCCTGAGGAAGCACTTGGGACCGGGTCCTGAGCCTGCTTTCCTCCCGACTTAGCCTTCTTCTTAGTCCAAGAACTCTTCTTTAACTTCTTATTCTACACCATCAACACTTGACTGGTGCCCTTCTTGAGATCCGCCTCTGCCTGCTTGAGCATCCCATGCAATTCAGCGAGCTTCTTATCCATACTATGCATGTGGTAGTTCGATATGAACTGACCATACGCAATAGGAAGAGAGTTCAGAATTATGTCTATAGCAACTCTTCGCTAATGGGGTAACCAAGCCTCTCCAGAGACTGCACATAACAAAACCATTTTGATCACATGCGGACTCAGTGGATCACCATCCTTAAGCTTGCAACTCAGCAAAGCCTGAGAGACTTGATACCTCTCAATCTTAGCCTTAGCCTTAGCCTTAAACATACTTTTGAGGCTTTCGATCATATCATAGGCCTCACCGTTCTTAAACTATTTCTGCAAGTCCGGTTCCATGTGAGCAAGCATAAGACAGCTAATATCCGTGGACTCATCCTTAGTCCTATGGTAGGCATTGGTAGCAGCGACACTCGCATTCTCATCTGGATCATCTGGGAGTGGGTTGTCTAGGACATGGTCCTTCTTTTCTTGTTTGAGAACAATTCTCAGACTTCGATACTAGTTGGTAAATTAGTGTCGTTTAGTTTATCTTTCTCAAAAATGGTTCTTAAAGCAAAACCGGATATCTGAGGGTGACTGTTACTTGTGCCATGATCTACAACAGAAAATATGCAAACCACTTAAGACATGTATTCATAAAAGAGCAAGCATATTAAACATTTTAATATTTATGCTCCCACTAGAACCAACACCCCTCCGAAGGTTGCTTAGTGATTCAGGATCCTAAATAAGCAAGTAGGATAGTGATCTTTAGCATCACCGCTAGACGCCAATTGATTTAGGTAGACAACTCCTTGTCAATCACACCTCATACGACTCCTGTTGGTCGGGTGGCATCACATGCCCCGACTCCTGTACGACTTTTCCCCGAGTCCCACAACTGTTGTGATAGACCTATTTAGCTTACCGAGTGTTTCTACTGTAAGAGTCCGACTCGAACCCACCTAGTTGGAAATAATTGGTAGTACCTCAATTTTATGAGCCCACTACCAAAAATGTCCGACTTGTGATGGTGCAAACACTGGCAGAAAAACCTACTAGACCTTCTTTGAGGGATTAGATTTTACCGACTATCTAATAGAGGTAAAATAGAGACATATCAATAACACAAAATAAAGCAATTATAATTTGAAATGGTATGGCTCTCTTCATGGTGATCTCCATCTCCACCAAGCCTGTAATCCGACTCGTGGAAAATCTTGTCACTTGCCATCTTACTCCATGTCGCCGACATGTACATCGACTTGCATGCCATACGGGTTCTCCAAACAACTACACTAGCTTAGTAAAGTAAATTATATAGAGGATCCGACACGCAGGTCGTTGTACAATAAAATGACAGCTCCTAGGCTCTAGCCGGCTGAAAAAACCGTGATTCGCAGATCACGTATGGGTTACACACATACATCACATGCACATGAACCATACCATTCACAACTTTCTGCAAAAACAAGTTATGCATAGATACAATATCTACCGGTGTTGTGAAACTCGCAACAACATCTAAGGCGCTACGACAGGGAAAAGTCGGCGGTCCGCTTCTGGATTTTTTTGAAAACATAGATCTCATCTACATTCCGAACATGGATTCCGACCATTGTTCCGACTTGATCAAACTCTTTTGATCTTCGATCACTACTTCTGGATTTACGTGTCATAGTCTACCCCGATGGTGGAAACCGACCAGTAGGGGTGTGTTGTTCCATGACCTCAGCAGTATGATCACAGAAATCAGATCTACCATTCCCCGAGTACAGTTGATCAAATCAACCTTGTACAAAACCGATCTATCTCATAGATCAACCATCAAAACAACACATAGATCCAATCTACAGCCAACCGCATATCACATATGCGAGATCTTGAGCCTAAAACTAGGAGCTATTGCTCTGATACCACTGTTGGGCCATGCCGAGATAAAACAAAACCTTTTCCTCTAACATGGTGATCCCAAGATCTAGCTGAGGTAGAAGGCCACGAGGATTACCACTAGACGCGTGGTTATGGATTACTGATGAAGCGCGTCAGTTGATATAGTGCAGTCCTCGTGATCTCGATCCAATCAACGATCGTCGTGGTGCTGATCATACATCACCTCTGCTGGTATCCACACGTACAAGGAGGAGCGCCGGTGGTGAACTACTAGGTTCGTTACGGCAGCTGGACTGATGTGCAGCTAGGGTTTCCAACACACGGAATGACCTAACTGTTACCCCTCTTGGGTTTCTACGCCCCACTATATATAGGGAGTGAAAGTGTACTCCACTCACTTGTGTCCCATTCACTAAAGCCCATATTAGTCACCGTGAGTCCGACTCACTGACTCAGTCCAAAATCTGGCTTGGGTCCAACCCAACCAGATTTCCGGTTCAGATCCAATCCGAACTTGCTCCTGCTCTAAAGTGTGTGACCCCGCAGGCTCATGGTAACTTGGACACGATTGGAGTTCGAATCTCAATCGATCAGTCGGTAGCGGCTCCTAGCAGAACGTGTCGACTCCCAAGTACCAAAGAGTCATGACGACTTTCCTTTCCAATGTGACTTACGTCTGAGTCCCTTTTGCCTCACGATATACCTTGTCAGACTATAGGCAAATATTTGTCATCCCTTAAATAGTCCGATTCTCTTCTCGATCTGAGATAAGTGATTCATCCGACTAACTCTTATTCGATCGCCTCGGTTAGCACTTAACCGAGTCGTGCATGGCCATGCTTTCTAAATCATATCATCCGAGAGGGCCCAGAGAATATCTCTCCAAGTGGAGGAGCACAATCCCATCTTGGTTATTCACATCACGCATCTTGATTCTTAGTCGACCCAAACTCTGCCTTTATAATTGCCCAGTTGCGGATCAGCGTTTGATAGAACCTAAATCGATGATCCTCAACTCGGCTTGTGCAACAACCTCAGGTCTAAGGATTACATTGATTGAGATATACAAATGACAACTTGTTCATTGTACCTCAATGTGGGTCAATCCGACTCGCTAAACTCTTTAGCCGAATCTGTGTAAGTCAGAATAGCATCACCATGCGCATGACAAGTGGAACCGAGTCATCAGCCGACTTTCACATTGGTCTAGTTGTGTGTCCAGCACAACCTCAATGACCAAGGATATTTAGTACAAACAACATGAATGTATAGTTCCACAACTGAATCACATATTCAATGATACACATCAGATGTTTATACAAGGACAACTTAATATCTTTGTGAATACAATGGGAAATATCATCATACATGATTACCTCTAGGGCATATTCCCAATAGTATGGGTATTACCCATGGGTATAAAAGTATGCCCATACCCTATCCATGTGGGTACGGTACCCACGGGTAACCGTACTCGTGGGTAAAATTGCCATCCTTATTCCCACCCTTGCACGTGCCTGAATGTAGGATCATGGCTCCGATAAAGTTGTCCATCAGCATACGAAAGGGAGAAGATCCAGCTGACTTCCCTAGAGCCCATATAGATCTTATGGTTAACGCGTATTATACGGCGCAAGAATCACTGATGACATTTGTTATTAATTCCTAGGTGATACTTTCCCATGCAAATGGAACCTCCACCAATCCACAAACCATACCATGGTTCCATTTGCCCGCCAAATTAGGTTAACACCACTCGCGTCGATAACCATTAAGTCATATTATAAGAAAATAGTATTTTCTTCCATCCTTTTTGAAATGCAGGCGATGAAAACAAAAAAATGCAAATACTTGATAGAAAATAACCAAAGGACATGATCAAGTGTGAACTTGCCTTGGTATAGCGATGTATTGTAGTCGAATGTCTCGACTTGACCCTAGACCTCGGGTCCTACATAATACCATCATTGCCCGGTAAGGACAATGTTTAAATAAGTAATATGTTGTCATGCATAAGTAACGAGATGCATGTTTTGAAACCCCAAAGTAACCCCTAACATTACAAGTGAGTTGGATTTAAGTGATTTGTTTAAGATTTGGTTTATCTTCAAGTTTACTTCATAAAAGAGTATAGTTACAAAGGCTTTAAGTTTAACATTCAAGACATAAATGGTGAAGTACAATCATAATACAGATTAAGGTTGAGTGGTATATTGTAATTATTACAAGGCTTATGTTTAGGGTTGTTATGACTTAAAATAAATAGCATAGTGTTTCTTTTGAAGTGGCAAAAATAATAATATTTGAAGAATATATTATTTACATTAATTTAATCAACTTTGAAGATTAATAGGACTAAAGCTATGGTTTCTGATAAGGTTTAAATGATTTTGAGTCACTATATTCCTAGCTTATGGTATATCAGGCCAAAGTTAATTATAAAAATATAATTGGACTAAAGACATAATATTTATGGAATTACCAACTATTAGGGTTTTTTCCTAAGAATAACTAAAGATGAAAGCTTATAAATACGAAGCTTAACCTTAAGGTCTTAGATTTAGCATGTTAAATATTCATAGATTATATTATAAGATTTGTCTATGTGAAATAGATGAATTTATTATATAGTTTATTTAGTTAATACCAAGTTTAAGAGTTATACAAAATATGGTTATATATATAAATTGAGATCACTCACTTATAATATAACTTAAGGATTTCCAAAATGGATTTGTAAATCTTTGACTTATAGTTAGTTAAAGATTATAAAAGAATACTATATAGTTAACAATTGACTTTTAAATTTTATTAGAATATATATTTATGGTTTTAAGTGTGATATTTAAACTTAGTATGTATTTGGTATTCTACCTAATTTATTAAGTAATAAACCATTTTGAGAAAAGAATAATCTTTTTCCAAAGTAATAAATTCTAAATGACTTAAGGGATTTATGTTTGTTTTGTAGAAATACATTTTAAGAATTTTTTTATAAAGCTGAACACACACTTATTTCCTACAAATCCTAAGATAACATGCAAATCCATAATTAGAATTTTTATAAGATATTACATTTCTCTCAAGTACTTTATATGAAGCATGATTTGTTTTGTGCCTATTAATTTGTATGATTTGCTTGTGTATATTTATGTTCAATATTAAGGAGCAAGGTGATAAAATAAATGTTGGCATTATGAACTAGATGGCACACTCTTTAGATCTCTTTTTCTAAGCCTTCTCTACACAAGCTAAGACTTGTTACAAGCCCCATGAACTAGACTAGGCATATCCACCTATTTGTAGCAAAAGCTACTTTCAAGTATAGTATGTATGTTAATCCTACAAACATTCTTAAAAACACATTTTCATGTATTTTAAATCTCATAATAAAGTAAGATTTGTGGTGATACCACTATCAAAAAAATTGTGCTTTACATCTTATTAGTTGTTGGCTAAACCATGCTGGCACGGCATAAGCTTTCAAAGTTCAATGTTGATAATTAATCATCTTTAAGTTCTGCCTATGGATTGCATCGATTTGAAATAAAGTGTGCACACTAAAGTAGGCATGTTGAGAGAAAACACTCCTGAACCGCTAGTCAAACCCATGCAACTCATGGCGGAAACTTACAACATGATGATCCTTGTTGATATCATTCATATGTCTGTTTTTATTGTTCTTCTGGAGTAGAGATACTGCCCCTCCCACCTTGAACATAACCAAGGAATTATATTAACTCTTATGCTAAATAAATAAATAAATACAAAAGGGGGGCATATATCTACACAGATAGCAAGAGGTACTTCAGTGATGCGGTTTCTAAGACCAACATGAGCATACAATGACAGGCCTAAGTTAAGTAGCATGGGGAGTGCAAGGTATGTGATACGTCGTAAACGTCTCTATAATTTTTTATGTTCCATGCTTGTTTAGTATCCACTTTGCTTTGTTTTGTCTACACTTTGAGGTATTTTTATACGTTTTCTGGGACTAACCTATTAACAAGATGCCACAGTGCCAGTTGCCTGTTTTTTGTTGTTTTTGGTTCCAAAAAAGCCAGAAAATGAATATTCTCGAATTTGGACGGGACAAAAGCCAAAGTCAATATTTCGCCGAGGAGAACATAGAGCCAGAAGACGAGACGGAGGAGGGACACGAGGGCCCCACATGCCCTGGCCGCGCGGCCAGGCCTAGCCCGCGCCTAGGGGGGGGTGCGGCCGCCTCGGGCACCCCTCGGTCTCCCCCTTCGCCTATATGAAGCCCCCGATACCTAAACCCTAAGTACCCGATCAGATCTCCACGAAACAGTCCGTAGCCGCCGCCACCATCGTCCCTAGATTGGGGAGGGGGGGTCTAAAGCTCTTCCCGGCACCCTGCCGGAGGGAAGAGATCATCCCGGAGGCCTTCTTCATCACCATGCCAGCCTCCAGTATGATGCGTGAGTAGTTCCACCTTGGACTATGGGTCCATACAGTAGCTAGATGGTTGTTTCTCCTCCTTTGTGTTACCATGTTTAGATCTTGTGAGCTCCTTTCATGATCAAGATCCTCTATTTGTAATCATGCATGTTGTGTTTGCAGGGATCCGATGGATATTGAGATTACTATGTCAGATTGATTAATGATTATATCTTATTGATTCTATCATGCCTGTGTTGTTTGAGATCTTGCATGCTCTCTGTTTCTAGTAGCTATCTTGGCCAAGTAGATGCCAATGACTCCAAGAGGGAGTATTTATGCTCGATAGTGGGTTCATGCCTCTATTGAATCTGGGTAAGTGACAAAAATCTCTAAGGTTGTAGATGTGCTATTGCTACTAGGGAGAAAACAACAATCTTTTGTTCATGGAACAATTGTATTGTTTACTTTATACACTTTGCTTAAAGCAATTATCCGTTGCTTACAACTTAATACTGGAGGGGGTTCGGATGATAACCTGAAGGTGGATTACTAGTCATAGATGCAGTTGGATGGCGGTCTATGTATATTGTTGTAATGCCCAATCGAATCTCATAGGATCATGAATGTCTAGTATTGCATTGTTATGCCTTGCTCTGTCCTGTCAATTGCCATGTTGTAATTTGTTTACCCAGCATGCCATGCTTGTTTATCTTAAGGAGAACACCTCTAGTGAACTGTGGACCCCGGTCCAATCTTTACCATTGATACACCTTTCACTATTACTTGTTTACTTTATGCGAGCCACCATTACCTTTCACACCATACATTTAATCCTTTGTTTCCAGCAAACTAGTGAGATTGACAACCTCACTGTTTGTTGGGGCAAAGTCTTGAGTTTGTGTGGTGCAGGTTTCCAAGTTTCCAGCAACACCTTTGAGTCGTTTCCTTCCTCCTACTGGTTCGATAACCTTGGTTTCTTACTGAGGGAAGAACTTATTGTTGTACTCATCATATCTTCCTCTTGGGGTTTCCCAACGAAGCTCTACAGTGATCTGAGCACCACCAACAGTGTGATGCATGAAACAATCAACTTGTAAGATGTTCTGCACATAAACCATATGAAGCTTAGAAATAAAAGATACTTGAAACCCCATCCTTATTAGTATTCTTGACATGAACTACATATCTTAAAACTTTATTTTACATTCTTTATGGAGGATTAACATATGTATTCAATGCTTACTTTCAGTACGAGATGCAAAACATCTCAAGGGAAGACATAAAACTAAGAAGTGAGTCTTCTAGTCGGGCATGAAACTAAGTAGCCCAAAAATAAAGGCATAAAACACCAATGCCAATCATGAAAAGAGTCTCTTATTCTATAGGTTCATCAAAGTGTACTTGAAGGTTTGTTTTGTTCATCATTTGTTTTATCACACCAGTACTTATTGTTTAACATGTTTATAGATGTGTAAAAGATACAATTTGATCGTACACTTGCATATTATGTTTTATTGAAAGTAATTGAGCCTATGAACATTACATGATAATGAAGGAATCAAAAGCAAAAAACTCCAAAGTACATGTTATTTTTATCACCTTTATGCTCGAGGACGAGCATAGGTTAAGCTTGGGGGGTGCTTGATGCATGTAAAATGCATCCATGAACTTTGTCGTTTATTTCTTTAAAATGTTTACTATTTTGCAACTTTATTATATTTATTGAGACTAACCTATTAATAGTTTCAAAAGTGCACAAGTTCTTGTTTTATACTTTGTTGTGTAGGAAAAAGATGAATACGGAAAAAAATTGCTCAGTATGGCAATATTTGGAGTTTCCTGAAATCTGTCCTGCTGAACACTTTTCAAAGATTAACTCAAATAGCTTGAAGATGATGTCAATGAAAAAGTGATAAACATGAAAATTGTGGGGAATTTCAAGCCATACGATTCAGACATAAAAAATTCGCCCCAATCGGAGTCCGGATGCATTTTATATGGCCCGATTACTGAAGGATACATAAGTAGTTTCGGGATTCTGAAATTTGGTGCCATGTTTGACTCAAACTCTTGCCATATGAGATCAATTTGGTGAATCCACGAATTTGGAAACTTGTGGGCCTTTCTAGGAGTCACCATGAAGGTTCTATAGGTTTTCAAGAGCCCTAGAATCCAAGGGTTTTGATCTGATGGCTCCGATGAAGCCTCCACCACTATATATTGAGGGAAAATCCTATTTTTGAAGGCATCCACACATAGCCACGAAATTCTCCCTCCTTGGAATCTCCCAAGGAGGGATAGAATCCCCTCCATTTCTTCACCATCTCCAAGGAAGAAGAAGGGCCAAGGGGCCTCCGCCCTCTAGGGCAACCGTCGGCTGCCGCCTCCTTGGCCGCGGACACCGGCCCCGCCTCCTTGGCCGCGGACGCCGGTGCCTCCTCTCCTCCTTGGGGAGGCACATCTTCATCACCATCTAAAGTGATGTCCCCTCCACATATCTACTGAATCTCTTGGAAAACATGATTTATGAGGCAATATTTTACTTCCCCATGATCTATTGTATCTCTATGTTGATGTTTGAGTAGTGATTGTTCATGGCAATTGTGATCTAGTTTGTTTTGGTTACATACAAGTTTATGTTATCTTATATGATGATCTTGATGTACTAGTATATGAGTCCACACATATGTTGGGTGATACATAAGGTTTTGACCATTGTATGATGGCAGGAGGAGGGATAGCCGGAATTTGACAGAAACTGAATCCCAATTCTTAGATATGCATGTTATATTAATTCATGGTTAATCAATGGGGGTATTATCAGGGGTACCTTAGATCTAAATGCGGTGGTTGGACTTTATGTCTTAATAATTCCCTTGTTTGTACTTAATTGGCCTTGGGATCAATCACTAGTAGTATGTTTGCTTAAATCTATGGCTACACCTAGTTATGGCTCCTCCTATAAGAAACTATAAAAAGACTATCTATGTGCTTTCACTAATTGTGACAACCAAATGAATGAAAAACAATTTTCCTAAACATTTACTCCCTTGAGAAAACTTGCCATCACTCCACTTCACTAGATCTATTTTACTTGCACTAGTTTATTTATAGTAATTACTTCCAACAATTTATTGTTTTCTAGTTAATAGTAAAAAAGCCACACACACAAACTCTCTAGATCCTAGCTTTGCATAGAAAGCCATATAAGTGGGTTACATGGATATAGAGAATAGATAGTTTACCTTCAGCTCATCGTGGGTTCGACACTCAAATACTTATCGAATTGTACTATGCTGATCCCCCGCACTTGGGGGTTATCACATGCTAGCATGACACAAGATTTTAATGTTGAATGTTGATAATTAATCATGTTTAAGTTCTGCATATGGATTGCATCAATGTGAAATAAAGTGTGCACACTTAATTAGGCATGTTGAGAGAAAATGCTCCTAGACCGCTAGCTAAACCCATGCATGACATGGTGGAAACTTACATCATGATGATCCTTGTTGATATGATTTATATGTTTGTTTTTCTTGTTCTTCTGGAGTATAGATACTGCCCCCTCCCACCTTGAACATAACCAAGGAATTATATTATCTCTTATGCTAAATGAATAAATGAATGAATAAACAAATAAATACAAAAAGATGTACTTCAGTGATGCGGTTTCTAAGACCAACATGAGCATACACTGACAGGCCTAAGTTGAGTAGCATGAGGAGTGCAAGGTCATAGGTTAGGTGCATGAAATAAACAACTTGTAAGATGTTTAGCACATAATACATATGAAGCTTTGAAATAAAAGATACTTGGAACCCCATCCTTATTAGTATTGTTGACATGAACTACACATCTCAAAATCTTATTTTATATTATTTATGGAGGATTAACATATGTATTCAATGCTTACTTTCGGTATGGGATGCAAAACATCTCAAGGGAAGACATAAAACTAAGAAGTGAGTCTTCCAGTCAAGGGCATGAAACTAAGAAGTAACCCAAAAATAATGGCATAAAATACCAATGCCAATCATGAAAAGAGTCTCTTATTCTATAGGTTCATCAAAGTGTGCTTGAAGGTTTATTTTGTTCATCATTTGTTTTATCACACCATCATTTATTGTTCAACATAATTATAGATGTGTAAAAGATACAACTTGATAGTACACTTGCATATTATGTTTCATTGAAAGGAATTGAGCCTATGAACTCTACATGACAATGAAGGAAGCAAAGGTAACAAACTCCAAAGTCCATGTTTAGTTTTATCACCGACATGCTCGAGGACGAGCATAGGTTAAGTTTGGGGATGTTGATGCATGTAAAATGCATATATGAACTTTGTAGTTTGTTAACATGTTTTCCCACATAATCACATCATATATAATGTTATATACATGTTTTATATTGATTTTTGGGGATTTACCAATGATCCCCTTTATTTTGGCCATAACCTGCCAGGGCAGAAAAACCATGTTTTCAATGTTTCAGGACCTATACGAAGTCAAATGGGCATGTAATTTTGGGATGCCAATATTTATCCACGAGAAGCATCTGCAGCACAAGAATCCCACTTGGAGGGCAAGGAGGCCCAAATGAGCCTATGTGGCGTGCCTAGCCCAGGTGGGCGTGCCACCCATGCTTGTTTGCTCCTCGGTCGTCTGATCGGCTCGATTATTTTTCCCACGGAGTTCTCTTTACCGAAAAATCCCTATATAAGGACCCCCGAGGAGTCCTCAAGACAGAGCACACCAAAGACGAAAACACCACCAAACAGAGTCAGATCCAGCAAAGATTGGAGGGGGAAACTCCATTGGAGCCACCTCCGGGGAGATCTCCACCCTCTCCAACATCTCCAGCATCATCACCATGATGAATAGGGTGTAGTCCACCTCTAGGCTATGGGTTTGTGGCAGTAGCTTGATCTATTTCTCTCTTGTTCTTCATAGATCTAGTACCATATGAGTTGCCCTACATGGTCATATTCGTAATTCCTATGTGGTATATCTTTGTTCTATGATTTGATATTTGAGATTGGAATCTATTTTGTGGAAGATGTTTTGATAGATGCATATCATGCACCCCATTCTTAATTGCTTGTTTTGATCCAACTTATATGCAAGAACTTGTATGGGGAGAAGTGTGTATCAGATGGAGTAGCATGGTGGTAGAGATTGAATTGTGACAAATAATATCCAAGATCTACTTTGGTTTTTACCTTTATTTTGCTTCCTTGATAGGGATAAAGTGAAGGGATTTATATTTTCGTGCCCTTGGTTCATTAGTTGTACTCACTTTTCCCCAGCCGCTTAACTTTTACTCAGTTTTCCCCTCGCCATGTTAAGAAACCCTCGCGGGCGCTCACGGGCGCTCGGACGGAGGGATGCCTTCAGGTCAAGGGCTTGAGCATTACATGCTGATTGGTGGGACCACGTTGGGGCGTGTCGGGCGTTGAGCTTTACATTACCAGGTGCAACACCCTCGGATCGGCCCTATGCAAGTTTTAGCGATTTCCGCCAAACCCGCATAGAAACGATTCAAAGGTTCCCACCAGGCACTTGCGTGCGGGTGGAAAATGAAGTAATATCAGTACACAATAGTTCACGATGGAACCCACAGAACAGATATATACAACAACAACTCCATGAGTAAATAATATCCATATATATAGTACAAAGTTCCAATTCACCTTGAAAATGATACATCATCCGAGTACGGACAAGATGCAAATTGGGCTAAGAGCCCTGAAGAATAACCAATGGCGTCCATAACCCTTCCCAGGCCAAGCCGGAAGGGTAACCCTACTAACAACATCGATCTCAAAAACCTGCTACAACAAAAGGGGTGCTGGCAAAGGGCAGAGGAAAAACAGAGCAGTCAGTACTGAGGCCAGTACACGGCCAGTCTTAGAATTCGACGGTCCTCGCCTACATAGGTATGGTGGACTGAAGCGGCAGCGAAGCATGCACTAAATAACCTATAGAGACTTGATACAACCGTCGGCTATCAGAGAGGGATAAGAAGGACCTATTCAAAAACAAGCTGATACTACCATCAAACATACCCATCCTAGTATTTACCCCTCGAGACCAAACGAGGAAGTCATGCCGAGGAAACTCACACAGTTGGCAATTTTATGCATTCTTTCTGTGGTGATTATCCAACTTACTAGTCATATCAGATACAAGTCAAATTATAACAATGAACTTTAGTTATAGTTGTCTATGATCTAGAACTGTACTCCAAGTCGTCCATAACCGCGGACACGACTTCTCGAAAATATTTAACCCTGCAGGGGTGCACCAAAGTTTCCACACGCACCTAGACCCTTGTTGTCAGATCAGGTAGGTACAAGATCACAAAACATACACCCAACAGTATGTCGACGGGTTTTCGGACAAGATGTTTCCCAGTCCCAAAGCAAGCACATGGAGTCCGCCCCACTAAGCTACCCGCAACAAATTCGGCTGGTCTCCGAGATAGACCTAGGGTTTGTGTCAATGGCTGTAAATGACTCGGAACCTGAAAGTATGACTGGGCTTATTGGTACTGCGAAAACATTCCACATTTGTTCCTAAACAATACATGCGCTCCACGCGCAATCGTAAATAAAGCAATAAAACATGGCATAAGTACATGATAGTAATAAATCCCCAAACTAGTTTGTGGCTGCCGGTATAGTACTTTGAAATCAAGTACTAAATCGATGGGAGTGCCCACACACCCCACCTGTGGTTAGCGCGCTCGATCTCGGAACTGGTGTCAAGAACTCGGGGTCCTATGGGACACCAGTGAGCGGTTAAAAACCAAATATTGTCTATTACCCACCGGTGCCTCTGCATTATTTACCTACTTTCAGTTTTAGTTATTAAATGGTAATTAAATCCATGATCATCCCCACCATTAAGCATGTGCCAACCACCCAACAACGATGAAACATCGACGACGCGAAGCAGCACCCGAGCAAGCAACTACGACTCACGAGGCCGATTGTCTACCAAACAACAGGTAATAGGAGGTGTCCAAGGCAATATACAGGCTGCAAGGGATATCACGGGTACGAAAACTAGAGCATACACAGAAAGCAATAGATCAATAGGAGGAAATAAAGACTATAAAAGTAAGATAGGTAGAAAGGGTGAGAATGCTCGCCTGAAAACATTGCTGAAGGTTCATCTGAAGATCGGATCGACACTCGCATCAACTCATCGGTCTAATCCGTGATGAAGCAAAGCACTAAAAAAACACCGGATGCACTATTTAATACTACGACAGAAGATCAGACATTATGCATGTATGATGTATGACATGGCAAAGATGCGATGCAATTAGGCAATATTAAGTGGAAACGGGGTCTCGAAAATTATTTAGATGATTCAAGTTGTTTAGATGCCCACAATTTAAATGTTGTCTTAACAAGGCAAAATATGTCACCGGTTCGCTATCCAAATTTAAATGGAGGCCAATATAAGACTAGAAAAGCCCACATATGGTCTCCATATTTAATTATTAGGTGAGCCGATAAAATATCCCAAATCACCAAATATGTATGTAGGTATATACAAATATATGAAACAAGTAAATATCATATATTATAAAAATATGGGGCTCGGAAAAGCGTCACACATTGGGACGAAGATCTTTGGGTTCCGAGGGGGTTTGACGGGATCGATCTTCGGAGGTACGTGACGGCGTTCTCCGTGCCCCGCGGTCTTCAGTTACATGAAGGAGGTCTTGATGTTACATCTTGGTCATCGAAGGAGAACTTGGTCACGGATTCAGGTCTCAAGACCGGGGTCATCGGCCTCGCGCGACGATCTTGTCATTCGTGGTGGAGAACTTGGAACTCCGATCTCGGCGATGATGTGGACTTCAGACGACTACACGTCTTCTTGAAGATCTTGGCACTCAAGTATTCGTACTTAGCATGGTACTCGTGGATGTTTTATAGACGACACCACACCACTACATCCACCACTTCACCTCAACTTCTCAACAACGGAAGCACGGTCGGCGACATCAATACGCGCATGGGTCCAACAAGGATGCATGTTTGGGTTCTTGGAAGGCAGGCGAAGAGAAGGTGTCTAGTAGAGAGACGGTCGCGCGTGCTGGGACGACCAGCGGTGCAAAAGGCATCGAGAAGGACGTGGTTCGTGCTTGGAACCGGGCCAGCGAAGGCTGCAGGAGAGGAAGGGTGGCGGTTCCAGGCGGCGGCATGCGCGGGAAGAGGAGGACATGGGCGCGGTGGTGGGGCACTGTAGGGGTAGCCGGCAACGTGGAAGCCGACAAAGGCGAGCAGGGGCGAGGAAAGGCGACCGAAGGCAGTGCTGTGGGGCCAACATAGGGAGTCAGAGCCGGAGGTAGCTCGGGGCAGAGGCGAGGGGGCCGCCAGCTCGGGATCGACGAGAGACGCGAGGCACGGATCCTGGCGACAGGGAGCAGCGGCCATTACAGGGCTCGCGAGGAGGCCGATGAGGGGGAGCTTGGGGGGCGCAACGTGGGGCGGAGCTGCTAGGTCAGATGGTTGCGGTGGCCAGAGGGAGAGGAGGCGAGGAGGGCGCGTCGAGGCCGGGGGATCGAGGACGGGGGAGCGGGGTTCGTGGCGGTCGCGTGGGGTAGTTGGTGGGGCCGGATCCAACGCGGGGCTAGGGTCGCGTGCCGGCCTGGGTGGTTGTGTGCTGCGGTGCTAGCATCCGTGTACGTGGGTGTGTGTGGCGTGTGTGCGTGTGTGGTGTGCTTGGGCCCGGGTACGGTGTGCCGCTATGGCGTGGTGTGTCTGTGCTGCGCTGAAGAGTGCGTGCGTGTGTGGCGGTGGCAAGGGTGGAGGGAGTTTTTTTTAAAGGAGCATATATTAACATCACATGATACTAATTACACCTAGTTTTTACAACAACGTATTGCCCTAACGATCACATGGATGCACACAGCCAAAAGTAGAAAGAAGAATTAAAAAAGAAAAATCCCGTTGTCTCATTCATTGAAATAGCAGTACTACCACCACCAAGACAACACCAGAAGTCCAGCTTATCCAAAAATGACGTCTCCAAAAAGGAAACAGTGCACAAACACCGTCATCGTCCGATCAAAGATCTAGGTTTTCATCCTGAAGAAAGTCCGCGCTCTCAAACCAATACCTTCAACAAGACCATTGCCAGGCACAACCAATTAAAGCCAGACCCTGGGTTTTCACCCTGAGAGGTAGGACCATGAACCTCTCCTGTGCAGTTTCCCCCACTTGCATGCCACTGCTCCAATTCACAAGTCACCTAGCCAATTCCTCATCACCACCCAGACTTGAACCACCAGTGTCTGTCCTTAGATCTCGGTCTCCATGACTTTCTCCGTCAACACCATGGAACGAGAACATGCCCCATGATAATAACAGCCAACAAAGCTTCGAAGCACACCCTCTGAAACCAAACGGTCAGGGTAAAACATGGGTGCATACGACCGAATTCAATCCTTCCAGCAAACTCACGGCATGATAGCACTTATGGAGTTCGGCGGCAGAGCCTTCCGGAACACGACATAGAAACCAGATCAATGGAGACCAACATCCGACAAATCATCGTCTTGGCTTGAGAGGGATCCTGGACCACCTCCTTTATTGAAACCGAGCCAACAACCCTCATGCCACTCGTTGAAAACTAGCAGGATCCTCCGCAAGATGGCAAGACCACCCGGTCGACCATTCCGACGGAGAAGGGGGCCACCACCACCATGCCGAGGGCATATTCCCCAAGCGTCCTAATGTCACGGACAAGTCCCGGGTTGCCTGGGCGCCGGCATCGAGGCCAACGTACGGGACATATCGCGGCTAGGACCAGATCCCCACCGCCGCCTACCGCCATCTGGGCCGAGGATCACCGGCCGCCGCTCGCCGCAAGACCACTGCCAAACCAGTTGGTATGGACGCCGCCTTCCCGCTAGATCACGATCAGGGACGCTGCCGCCATCGCCACGCCCCCAGGTCTTTGCCTGGCGACGATCTAGGCGGTGGCGGGGGGAAGGAGAGACCATGGGAGGGAGGGCTCGGCGAGGAGGGGAAGCCGCCCGGCGCGGCGCAGCACCGCCGCGCGGGTGCGGGATGAGGAGGGGCAAAGATATATATGCAAGGGAGTGAGCCTAGCTCAACTGATTGGAGGAGTGGATGTACAAACCCAACACCTGAGTTCAAATCCTCACCAAAGAGAATTGAGGTTCCTATTTATACTTGAGGACCAGGCTTTCCTGATACTCATGCAATTCATCTTGAGGACCAGGCTTGGTGCTTAACCAAGTTTAAAAATCCTGGTACTCATGCTTAATGAGTGTGTGCATCCCTAGTTGGTGCAGAGGCCGGGGAAGTGAAATCCTCCTTCCATTTTAAAGGGTGGAGGGAGTAGAATTGGTTTAGGGTTAGGTCTAGGGTTTGCTAGGATTAGGGTTTGTGGGGTTGTAGGTGGACTCCCGTTTGGGCCTGGCCGGTTGTCTGCCTCCCCCAGTAGCTATTTTATTCAAAATATTTGTTTTCTTTTAGTTTAATAAAATATTTTATAAATATTTATAGACAAATAGAGATATTTGGAAATGCCGGAGTTTTAATTTGAATAAAGAGAGAGGGTATTAATTTAGAAAACAAACTAGGGCTTTTAGCAAAATAGTTTTAGGCAAACAATATGCATTTAGTCATGATAATGCACAAAACAAAAACACAACGATTTTTTAGTAGTGGTTTTATCCGGGGTGCTACACGAGGCCTCGACCGTTACATGCCTGACCGGTGGGGCCGCGTTGGGATGGGTCCTGGATGCGTGGTGAAGGGGGGGGGCTGTGTTGGGACGGGTCTTGCATACATGGTGAAGAGTGGAGCCACATGGAGACACGTCGGACCGACCATTCTCGCTGACCAAAGCAGTCGCTTCCCGCCGAGCCTGGAACAGCTCTCACACCGCCCGTCCGCTACCCCGTCGTCATGCCCTCCTACCTTATGTTGTCCTTGGCCCCAGAGCTGCCCCCTACCCCTAGCCATGGAGCCTACTCCACCTCTGGCTCTGCTCCCGCCCCTGCTATATCTACCCATTTCGTGAAACAGTATGCAACGCCAACTGGTGCACCGTCCATCCGCATTGAGCACGGAGAAGATTGGATGGAATCGCAGGGATCTAACGCATGGATTCCATCTGGGTAAGCATCGTTTCTCTTTTGTGGGTTGATTATTGGTAGTATTTGAACGTGAATCGCTGGTGCTCAACTAACTGCCTTGCTTTTCGAATAGGATTGATCCAGTGCTGGCGTAATTCGTGGTTGTGAACAATATCTCTCTGGATTTTACTTCCCAGCGGTGGTTGCAACCTCTGTAACTCTAAGAGATAGATACAATCTATTGTAAATTCCCTGGAGCAGTGGCGATTTAGTTGGTTTGCAAGAGTGTTTATAATTATGAAACTCTCACGCAGTCTGAAACTATAATTGACACAACTCTCGCACGGCTAGCGATTCACTTTCAAATAAAAAAAATTATACAAATCTTAATGTACAAGAGTGTTTATAATTGACACAACTCTTTAACACTTTCAAACTCAAAAAAATTATACAACTCTTAATGTAAAAGAGTATTTATAATTGACACAACTCTTGAACACTTTCAAATTAAAAAAATTATACAACTCTTAATGTAAAAGAGTGTTTATAATTGACACAACTCTTGAACACTTTCAAATTTAAAAAATTATACAACTCTTAATGTAAAAAAGTGTTTATAATTGACACAAATCTTGCACACTTTCAAATTAAAAACAATTATACAACTCTTAATGTACAAGAGTGTTTATAATTGACACAACTCTTGAACACTTTCAAATTAAAAAAAATTATACAACTCTTAATGTAAAAGAATGTTTATAATTGACACAACTCTTGAACACTTTCAAATTTTAAAATATTATACAACTCTTAATGTAAAAGAGTGTTTATAATTGACACTACTCTTGAACACTTTCAATTTAAAAAAATCATACAAATCTTAATGTAAAAGAGTGTTTATAATTGACACAACTCTTGAACACTTTCAAATTGAAAAAATTAAACAAATTTTAATGTAAAAGAATGTTTATAATTGACACTACTCTTGAACACTTTCAAACTAAAAAATATACAACTCTTAATGTAAAAGAGTGTTTATAATTAACACTACTCTTGAACACTTTAAAATTGAAAAATTATACAACTCTTAATGTAAAAGGGTGTTTACCATTTGTATAGAGTGAAAAGTGATCCCTAAACTTGCGTATACGAAAATTATAAACCTTTGAACACTGCGAAATCACACTTAATACTTGATAATGATGTGCTAAGAAAATCTTGAGAGATTATCATTTTCATAGAATGTAATGCATAAACTTGCATATGGCAAAAATTATACACCTCTGAACTCTTTGAAATCGCACTTAGGACATGGAGTGAAATATAATGCAAAAATTATACACCTTTGGACACTTTCCCTTCAAATTATATTCAAAATCATTTGTTTATGGAGTTAAAGCATCCGTGGCAAACTTGTTATTTTGCATGGATAGAGGGTGCCCCCCGACAGATACAGGGGTTATCCTGTCCGCTAGATCACAGAGGATCAATCAGAGGATCAACAATTGCTGGGTACGATCTGCGTGACAACTGTCTTGACCAATAAGAGCGTAGCAGCAAAGATGAGCACATGTGTGAGAGTTTGTCACTAAGAGGGAGGGGAAAACTGAGTAGAACTTAAAAACTAAGGGCAAAGCAAGTATAACTTTAAAACCAAGGGCAAAACTGACAAGGGGGTTCAAAAATAAAACAAAAAGAGATTTAAAAAATGGAAAATGATTCTTTTATACAATAAAATACATATTGGCATACATCAAACTATTTGAAATTCAAATACATATTATTTTGACAATTATTTCCTCATTCAGACAAATTATGTTTTGGGGAGGGATGTTTTGGGGAGAGGCTTGAGTAGAAAGCCATGAACCTTGATAAATAGTAGGTGATTTGAGAAGTGGTGATTTAGGTTAAAACTTGATTTATATAGATTTCTTATGGTGGTAGGTCACATAATAAGACTCCCTAGGTAGATTTCACTATGTTTTGATCTTTTTGAATTTGGTGTGCATAAAATGACTCAATTAGCTAGATAAAACCCATTCGTTGACTCTCTGTTGACCAACCACCGAAGGGTAAAAGTGAGTATATTGCGCACGGCAGTGTTAGTACTGGAGGGCAAAACTGAGTACAACCAAACTGCCAGTGCTACACTCGAGGGTATAACTGAGCACAACTAAGTGGCCAAGGTTAGACACGAGGGGGAAACGTGATGCACGGTACACGTGTCGTGGTGCACGGGGCGGTAGCCGACGCGTGTGGTCGTGCACGGTGCAGTAGCGCACACGGTTATGCGGTACACGGTGGTGCAACGAAACATCTCCTCCCTTCACCCCTTCACCTTTATAGAGGCCTCCTTAATCTCACTCATCACTCACTCGCTCGCTCACTCACGCAACCATCTCCACTGTCCCATCACCTTATGCGAACCCCCAAGAAAACCCCAACCACGCCGGCAATGGAGAAGAACGGCGCGGTGGCCATCATCGCCTCCAAGGCGGCCGACGAGGAGGCCCCCGTCGAGGCATTGAAGGAAGTCGCCATCCCCGCTCGCACTTCGCCCTGATTCCGCAGCCACCGGGCGTAGGGAGGCCTCCCTCAGATAGGCCTCGCCGTTCTCCTGCAGATCCCGCACGACTGGGACCCCTACGAGGACAACGATTACATCAGGCCGGAGAATCCCTTCGACACTAGCTTAGCCGACCCATATTTGGAGGCAAATAGGGTTTTCTCCCCTTCCTTTGTTCTTCCCCCATTCCCATCGTTGGATGCTAGATCGTGTGTTATTAGGGCTCAGATGTTCGTATATTCAATCGTTGGATGCTAGGTATTCTTACAGTAGCTAATCCTCTTGTGTTAGATCTCGTATTTCGATGAATGCCCCTAGTTTGGATCAGTACTAGCACCGATCTGTAGTTGGGATCAGTACTAGCACCGATATGTAGTTGGGATCAGTACTAGCATCGATCTGTAGTTGGGATCAGTATTCGATTTGGTTTGAGATTTGGGGATTGAGGAATAATCAGGGGATCTCAATCGGTTAATTTATGCAAGTAATCAATCCCGATAATCACAGTATATCAATCATGTCCTTATTGCACGCTACTGTTTTTTGTAATAGGTGGATAGCAGCGACGTCTGCAGCAACGATGAGTCCATGGACACCAAGACTCTTCAGGTGCTAAGGAAGCTAAAGTCCGGCCAGTTCAACGGCTTCTTCGCCTGCGACATCTACAGGTGCCCCTTCTGCACCAGGAGCCTCGCCACCGACTTCAACTCCCTCGTGATGCATGCCGAGGACGTGAAGACCCGCGGCCCATCAAAGAACGCCAACGCCTTTAGAGCTCGACACAAGGCGCTCGGTTTTCACCTCCGCAACCTCCAAAAGGTGGCCATCGAGGAGGGTCGCATGCCCCCGATCAAGCCCAAGGCCCCCAAGGTCAAGGGACTAGGCAGCAGGAAGTGGATGAAGCACCATAGGAGGAGACGAAGGCCCTCCTAGCGGAGGCCAGGAGGGGCCACTGATCTTGTGCTGCGGCTGCTATAAAGCAGCTTCTTTTGTTTTGTTGTCTGTGTTGAACTTGTAAGTTGCTACTGCTGAGCAGCCTAATTGTCGAACCTGGTTTAAGTACCGTACTATATAATCCTTTATCAGCTGCTTTATCTACATCTGCTCCGTTTATCTACATATTTATGGTATTGGTTAGATTTGCTGCCAGATTGGGAAAATACGAGGGCCAAAAGGAACCGTGAATGAAGAGAGAAGCTGCTCTAGATTCGTTGCCTTTTGGGGCAAAAATAACAACTGTTAGCGACATAAAGGGGAAAAGGCCCTCTTAAAAAGGCCAATCATAAAAATGACAAAAAAGAAATCTTCCAATTTAGGCAACATGGCGCACGTAACTACCATACACGCCCCACATGGTCCCACACCACATCCCCCAAAACGCGTTCCCAACAAGCCGGCCCCACGCAGTCCAACATGGGGGTCCTATGATACATCGTAAACGTATCTATAATTTTTTATGCTCATTGCTTGTTTAGTATCGACTTTGCTTTGCTTTGTCTACACTTTGAGGTGTTTTTATATCTTTTCTAGAACTAACCTATTAACAAGTTGCCATAGTGCCAGTTGCCTGTTTTCTTCTGTTTTTGGTTCCAGAAAGGTAGAAAATCAATATTCTCGGAATTGGACGGGACAAAAGCCAAAGTCAATATTTTGCCATGGGGGACACGAATCCAGAAGACGAGACGGAGACGCGAACCAGGGCGGCCAAACCCCCCTAGGCACGGCCAGGGGTGGGCCCACGCCTGTGTAGGGTGTGGCCCCCCTGGTCGCCTCTCGGCCTCGCCTCTTCGCCTATAAGAAGCCCCCGATGCAGAAACCCTAGGGACCCGTCAAAACTCCATGAAACCGTCTGTAGCCGCCACCACCATCACCCCTAGATCGGGGTGATCTGAAGTTCTTACCGGCACCCTGCTCGAGGGGAGATCATCCCGGAGGCCTTCTCTCCGGTATGATGCGTGAGTAGTTCCACCTTGGACTATGGGTCCATGTAGTAGCTAGATGGTTGTATCTCCTCCTTATGCTTTCATGTATAGATCTTGTGAGCTCCGTTCATGATCAAGATCTAATCTATTTGTAATCATGCATGTTGTGTTTGCGGGGATCCGATGGATATTGAGATTATTATGTCAGTTTGGTTAATGGTTTTCTCTTTATGATTCTATCATGTCTGTGTTGTTTGTGATCTTGCATACTCTCCGTTGTTAGTAGCTATCTTAGCCGAGTAGTTTCTAGTGACTCCATGATGATGCTCGACGTGGCACTTCGTTGGTAACCCCAAGCGCAGGGTGTGTGAAGAGGAAGCAACAAGTTTTCCCTTAGTTGAGACCGAGGTTATCGAACCAGAAGGAGGAAGGAAACGTCACACATGTGTTGCAAATAACATGGAGACCTGCATAACACAAACTCAAGACTTTGCCCCAACGAATCAGTGAGGTTGTTAAGCTCACCGGTTTGCTGTAAGAAAGGATTAAACATATGGTGTGGAAAGTAATGATTTGCAGCAAGTAAACAAGTAATAGTGGAAGATTTATCAATGGTAAAGATTGGACCGGGGTCCATAGTTCACTAGAGGTGCTCTCCTTAGATAAACAACATGGCATGAAGGGTAAACAAATTACAGCGGGGCAATTGACAGGAACTGAGCAAGGCATAACAATGCAATTACTAGCCAGAAAGATTCTATGAGGTTGCTTGGGAAATACAACAATATACATAGACCGTCATCCAACTGCATCTATTGACTATAAGTCCACCTTCAGGTTATCATCTGAACCCCCTCCAGTATTAAGTTGCATGCAACAGACAACTGCTTTAAGCAAAGTGTGTAAGGTAAACAGTCCACATGTTCCATGAACAAGAGACCGTTGTTTTCTCCCTAGTAGCAATAGCACATCTACAACCGAAGAGATTTCTGTCACTTCCCTTGGAAACTAGAGACATGAACCCACTATCGAGCATAAATACTCCCTCTTGGAGTCACTAGAAACTACTTGGACAAGATAACCACTAGCAACAGAGAGCATGCAAGATCACAAACAACACAGACATGATAGAATCATAAAGATAAAACCATTAATCAAACCAACATAATAATCTCAATATCCATCGGATCCCCGCAAACACAACATTCATGATTACAAATAGATTAGATCTTGATCATGAACGGAGCTCACAAGGTCTATACATGAAAGCACAAAAGAGGAGATACAACCATCTAGCTACTACATGGACCCATAGTCCAAGGTGGAACTACTCACAAATCATACCGAAGAGAAGGCCTCCGGGATGATCTCCCCTACGGTAGGGTGCCGGGAAGAGCTTCAGATCCCCCGATCTAGGGACGATGGTGGCGGCGGCTACAAATGGTTTCGTGGATTTCTGATCGGGTACTCAGGGTTTCTGTATCGGGGGCTTCTTATAGGCGAAGGGGCGAGATCGGGAGGCGGCCATGGTGCCCAAACCCTAGCCAGGAGCGGGGCTGGGCCCACCTGCGCCTAGGGTGGGTCTAGCCCCCCTAGCTGGCCTTCCGGGCTCCCCTCTGGACTCCTTGCTCCCCACAGAAATTTATTGACTTTGTCCTTCGTCCCGTCCAATTCTAAAAATATTCTTTACTAACTTTTCTGAAACCAAAAATAGCAGAAAACTGGCATCTGGCACTGTTGCAACTTGTTAATAGGTTAGTACCAGAAAACATGTAAAAAGCACCTCAAAGTGTGGACAAGTAAAGCAAAGTAGATACTAAACAAGCATGGAGCATCAAAAATTATAGATACGTTTCCAACGTATCAGCATCCCCAAGCTTAACTCCTGCTCGTCCTCGAGTAGGTAAGTGATAAAAGAATAATTTTTGAGGTGACATGCACCCTCACAATAAAGATACAACCATTTGCAAGCATTGACAGCTGGGATCAAAGAACTCTAAACATGTGCATGAAAGATGGAGTTCTAACAATAGGACATAGTAATTATGCATGCAACATGGCAAGCTACAAACAAAGATCATGAATAATATGTATGGAAAATGTTTGTTTGTTTCACATGCAGAAAACATAGCATAGTGGCAATCAGCTTGTCCCTCATAGAGTAGCAATATATTGCATAGGACACCTGCAAATTTTACAAGGGTGACTAGAAACAGATAGCACATGAATAAGTAATAACACAATATGCATTAATTAATAAGCTTTGGAACACTGCACACAAAATGACAACTATGCTCTCTTAATGGTGCCTACAGGTAGAAAGTGGAGACTCAAATAATGGTGGAAGAAAGTCCTTTTTGTAAAGGAAGCAGGGATTACAAGTTTCAAAAAGAGCTTCCAAAAATTATGGTACTTGTTAGCTTTCAGCCCTCATTGCCCCTATCATAAGCATCTTGAAGTGGTTAAGGTTAAAGTGGCAAAGCTGGAGTATATGCTTGACGGAGTATAAGTTGGCAATCTCATGCCCCTTGAATACGAGGGCCACACCTCATGCATACTCAACTTTGGGTCCAAGTAAGTTCTTGTCACTATAAGTATTTACATATCATTGAGAATCGCCAACAGGGTACCCCTTGCACATGGCACATGAGCTTTCCCATAACCAAAATGACAAGGCAAGCAGACAATGAGCATCTCAGCAATTCTTCTTATGTACCATGGAAATATGGTGTTTTTTTCTCTCTTTCCTATTTTCTCAATGTGTCTCTTTTTTTATAAGAAGAATGCTTCATAGATGTCACTATGGTGATGCTGCAAGTTTCCACCATGATCAGGCATGGCTTAGGCTAGTGGCCCAGGCGTTCCTAACACTGAATACAAACTCCATGGACTTACAAGTTTCCTCTTTATTTCACACCGGTAACATCTATAGACAAAAGAACATGATATCAACTGAGTACAACAAGGTACAAGTGCAATGTTGAAAACGTTCCCCATGATAGCACGATTCTGCTAATTCCAACTTATAAGTGCAAACATATACAACAAAGTTGTCACAATGGTTCAAGTTTATTAGGGGCAACGAATAAAGTGTGCTATCAAGTTCGTGAGGGCTTTAATCACTAAGTTTTCACATAACAAAATAGTTTTTAATTGGAAGATAGTTGAAAACAAGAATATACTTTGGAGTGGTGTAACACACCATGCATAGGAATTTATAGTGGACACTTTGGAGTAACTTGGTTTCTTGGGAGTTGGAGGCATGAGTAGAACTTACTCATACAAGTGGAGGCTAGCAAAAGACTGGGAGCAACAAACTAAGAGAGCAATAATGGCCAAAATTATGCAATGCAACAAAGAAAACTAATCAAAGCAAAGAGTGGTACTACAAGTCAAGGACTAAATTATCATAGAGGCTAATGGTGACTTGCCATAGTCATAACATGGTGTGAGCATGTGCCAAGTCAACCCAAGCAAAACATCGAAGGAGAATACCACAATACTATGATTTTGCATGCTAAAACAACACATAATTTATTCAAGGCACACTAAGCATTCCCAATTGTTTGGAACAAGACATGCTACAATAATAATAACTAAGCATAATGCTAAAACAACACCTAGCATGTCATGCTAAAGTCTAAGTCACAGTCAATGCAAGCTCCTCTTGCACTTCAAGCAAGAACTTACTACTCCTTTCCAAACACCAAGCAAACTTATTTTCAAAACAACACAGCGAGAAAGGGGGTCCAAACTACTAAAGAAAACTAAGCAAAGCAAATGAAAACTAAGACGCTTTGTCACATCCCAAGATTTTCCAAATCTTGTAATGTGAAAAATAAGTGAATAAAATAAAACTTTGTTGATTTTCAGGGCCAGAAGAAACTTTTTGAATCCAATTGGAACTTCAAACCTATTTTGGATCAAATAAATCCTAAAAGAATTTAAAAAGGATAAACATTTAATAAAGGAAAATAAAAATATTTAAAATTACTATTTTGGATCTTTTAAATAAAAGGATTTGGTTTTCAAATGAAATAGAAATTTTATAAATATTATTTTATAAAGCCAAATTAAACCTTGGCCAAGCTTATGAAATAAAATGCTTTGTTTAGATAAAAATAGTAAGGGTTTATTAAATAAAATAATAAGGATTTAATATCCAAGTTTTATTAATAAAGGTTTTACTATTTCCAAAACATCAAAACTTATTTAAAATAAGTTTTCCAAGTATTTTATACTCCCAAATAAAACCTACTGATTTGGTTTTGAAAATAATTAGATTTCAAAAGGAGTATTTAAATAAAACAAATCCTATTTAATAACAATGGTCTATTTATTTAATTAATAATGGACCCTAAAATAAAATTATTATTTAGGTTTTGGAATTTTGGTTTATGTTACTGAACAGAACCAAATTCAAAGTTTGGTGATTGTGGGATTTGATTTGAATGTTGATTTGGTTTGATTGAATTCAAAACAGAAATTAGAATCAGAAAAGGAAAAACAATTTGAAAGAAAAAAATAAGGTTTTGGTCGACCCAACCCAGCAGCCCAACAAGGCCCAGAACCAGCCCAACTCCCCCTCCCCGAAGAAAACGTTTTGCACTCAGTTTCTAACCCGAATAGACGCTGACTGGTGGCCCTCTTCTCCCTCTCATTCCTTGCTGACAGCAGGGACCCACGCAGCCAGCTCACTCCTCCTTCTTCCTCGCACAGACGACGCCTGCCGTTGCTGCCATTTACGCCGGCGTTGAATACATGCTAATACTGCGACCGTTACTCGCCGTGACTGCACGCTATTAAACGCCTGCGCCTTCACCTCCTTTCCCCTCAAACACCGCAGCACAAGAGCCCCCAGGCCGACGAAATTTCGAGCTGCAATGCTACTGCTCCGACCATCGTTCCTCCTCGATTCCGGCCAAGTCTCTCCACCCCGTGCCTCCCCGAGCACACGAGCACACTCTCCAGTCCCAGGCGCACCTGCCCGTATACTCCACTCGCCCGCGCACGTTCCCTAGCATCGACAAGCACGACACAGAGTGTTGCCGCCGTCTGTCTCATCTCCGTCAAGCTCCTCCAGTAAGCCTCGACCGTCCCTAGCCTTCCTATTGATGCTCACATCATCTCCAGTTCAGTCCGCGTCTAACCGTACCGTCCATTTGCCTTGGGGTGAACTACGCGCCCATCAGTAGCCGCCAGACGCATTGCAAACTCCGGCGAGCAATCGCTGCCGTTCTGGCGCCTCGCCAAGCCAACGCCACCTCGAGCTTCACCTCGACCCTCGACATCAGTAAGCCATTTCCCTCTCCTTGCTTCCTAAGTCGGAAACCTCCTGCCCGAAGGCAGCCGCCACCCGCCGCCGCCAGCGCCGCCGATCTTTGGCAAGCATGCTAGTGACCGTAGGATCTTGATCTGACGGATGCGATAGAACGTGAGCGAAAGGGTAAGTAGTGTCTCTGCACCACACGATCTCACTTAGATCCAACGATCCAGAGAGATCAATCCGAGCGAACCGGTACCGATGAATTAGAACGCGCCACGTGTCTCTGCTGGTTTGATTTAAAACAGAATTGATCTAATTGATGTTCAATTTTGTAAAACCTATAACTTTTGATCCACACGTCCAAAAATTACAAACTTTATATCGTTGGAATCAGTGGAACAAGCCCTAGCCAACCATGGAATTTATTTAGTAAATAGTATCTGTTAGATGGTTTGTTTTTGCAGAAATATTTGCATGCTTGTTTAGATTAGAAAAATTGTTCAAAAATGTTTTAAAGTTTGAAATCTTGGCAAATTGGTTTGTGGTGAACCTACTGACCCTAGGAACCAACCCATGGATTTAAAAATGGGTTTTGTGAAAGTTTAGGAATAAAAACTTGGTTTATCCCATTTCTAGCCAAATAAATAATGGTTTTTTGTTATGAAAATGATTTTGAAGTAAAAACTTTGAGAAAATGTTTTGGACCAAACCTACTAACCATAAACACCAAGTTTTGAGAAACAACAACTTATTTAGTGAACAACATAAGAGTTGTTGCTTTGATAAAAATATTTTTCACCACATAAAATAATGTTTGGATTTAAAAATGGTTTTTGGACAAAACCCTTTTGCAAATGACTTTGCCACTTTGGAAAATGACCACCTTGAACCTTACAAAGTTTAGAAGCCTAGTGGAAACCATCTTGGCAAATAAAAAAAAACTATCTCTTGCATGCATGACTTAGATCCCATTGTTTTGTGTGTGTGAAATTGTTTGATTGATTATTGGTTTGGAATGCTAGTTGATATTGTGTTTGCTTGATTGATTGTAGTGAAGTGAGAGACTAGCAAGATCAAGGAGTGAACCAACATTCCCCACCAAAAAGGCAAGTGACACTATCATCTAAAGACCTACTATTTTCATTATACTTAGTGGATTTTGAAACATGCATGAAAATAATTTTATACTTATGCTATGCTAAATCCTAATAGGATACCCTATACATTCCTTAGTGAAAACAATGTAGTTGTTACATGCTTAGCCATGCTATATTTTGAAAAGAGATACATGTTGAGATTTTTATGGAATTGAGAAAAGGACTTGTGTTTTTATATAATAAAACAAGGACTAAATGAACCACCTGGGTGGCCAAGGATACTTTGAGTTTTGGAGAAGGTGGCAACAAAAGGAACCATGTCTATGGCAATCTCTTTGTGTTGTGCTCCAAAGGAAACCACCCAGGAAACTTAGAGATGGAACATGTTTCTCCAATTGTGGCTTTCGTGTGCAACCACATGCTATTTATGGCTCTGGCTTAGTCAACTACATTGGGAAGACCCATGCACTGTCTTCAGTTTACTGGACATGGGGACCTGGAATTCTACATGGGTGCTGAAGACAAGCTAGCAATGGTGTATGGGAGGACCCTTTGGAAAGACTTCGTCACATTCTCAATCTGCCGGTACTCCATCTTGGTGAGCACTAATCCAGTGGCCACTGGTGGCAACAAGATGGGATTGTGACATGTGGGTAAAGTGTGCAACTTCTGCAGAAGATAATAAAATCTAAGTACTTAGCCGTGCCCCCGGTTATGGACAATACTGAGCAACTAAAGTTTGAAGCTATGGGAAATCTCGACATTCTAATTTCTAAAAGCAAACTTTTAAGACTTGATGCACTTGGGGGTACCAAGGAGCTCAAGAGATTTTGATAAAACTTGATGCACTTGGGGGTACCAAGGAGCTCAAGAGATTTTGATAAAACTTGATGCACTTGGGGTTACCAAGGAGCTCAAGGGAATTTTTTGACAAGGACTTGAACACTTGGGAATTTACCAAGGAGTTCAAAGGATTTTGAAAAGGAGATTCGACAAAGGATCAAAACCATTTTGATAAGATAGGATAAATTTTGCTTCTGCAAATGAGCCTCAAACCCTACTTAGCCAAATTGCATGTAATGATAGGATCCACTCATATTCTACATAGTAGTGAAACTTGCCAATACAATTCAAATGTATTGACCCTTGTGGCTGTAACTTGTAATGTTGCAGGTTTGATTGATTTTAGTGAAGATTGATTGATTAGGATTACAAAGTCTACAACCAACATGTCTGCCTGTGGCACTTTGAAGATGAAGGACCCCATGCTTATAGTTATTCCGCTGCAATGTAATGTAATAGCCAAGTGAGCTATGTAAAGATGTAATAAAATTATGTTATTCCTGGTTATAAAGTTATATTATGACCTTTGTTTCTTGATATTACATCTAAACTGTGGATGCTAGCTATTGATCCAGGGACTAGCATTGTAAACACAGGGGACACCACCTTATGTTAAAAATGGTTGGGACACTCCCTCTACAGATGGTATCAGAGCATTGTGTTGCCTGTAGTATTTGTAAACCTAGGATTGGACAAAAACCCTTAGAAAATAGGATTTGTATTTGTTCCTGAATTTTTTTCCTTCATACAAAACTTCACACAATCTTCATTAGCAACATTAGCTTATTCAAAAGATATTAGACCACTGGCAAAGCTTTGGAACAGCAAGGCTTTTCACTAAAAACACAAGCTATTGTAGTAACTCCTTCAAAGAAACTCAATTTACCTAAAGAGAGCTCAAAAAGGAACCAATAAGAAGCAAATGCAAATAATGGCAGAAATCTGTTAGAACAGACAAGCAGTTAGAAACAAAAAATTTCAAACATCTTTTGTTGCTCAAATCAAAAAGTGTTGAACTAACTAAAGTTATCCAACATACTGGGGATTTATTCGTAAATTTTGAGCTCAATCCGAGTTACAGAGCTTCCTCACGAATTTTTTTTGGTGGAGGATAGAAATCTGTTTCGGGTGAGCAACTCCCCTAATCTTACTTCCCTCTCATTAGAGGTCATTCTTGGCACAAAAAGCAAACAAAAAGGATAAGGAGAGGTCATTATAGAAGTAATAACTTCCAAGACTCAAGGAAACTCTTGGGTTATCTCCCAACAAGTACTTTTATTTAACGCCTTTAAGTTAGGCACAAGAAGCAAGAAGAATCAAGTATTTTCAAATAAAGAATTGCCCCTCTTGTTCCTTCTTTTCTTACCTTTATTTTTCTTCTTAGGGAAGATATGATTGCTTACCGGGGGAGTAAAGTGCATGATGTCTTCTCCCACGTCTATTACTGCCTCAAGGTGTTTTAGTAGAGATCTTCCAAGTGTGATCTGTCATTTGCCTATACATTCAATAACAAGATAATCAGTAGACACCATTTTCCCTGAGATTTTTGTAAACACACCTTCAGCTATTCCAATGGGTAATATAGTGTATTGTTGGTACGAGAGATTTCCTCTCCTCCTTCAATAAGCCCCAAATATTCAAGGAATCAAAAATATCTTTAGGCATGAGACAAAATTCAGACATGATATCACAGTGAGCATCAAAATGTGCAGTGTTTATTGAGACTTTAATTGTGGGAAACCAATTTGAAGGCTCGGAATTTATGGGAACATAATCATGGTAGGCCCTAAGAGTGTGATAACAACTATTCATGGCAGCAATACTGGTCTCAAGATGGTTCAACCTAGCAAAAATACTTGTGAAAGAGGAATCAGACTTGCCGAGTTTACCATAGATCATGATTAATTTTCTTATAGCATCATAAGCTTCATCCTCAGTACAAAGCAAAAAATCTTTTTCAGCCACAGCATCCAAAACATATCTATAACGAAGAGCAATACCGCGGTAGAAACTATTAATAACCAAGCTGAGGCTTACCTCAGGCTTAGTTTCCCTCTGGAAAGCAGAGATTCTAGACCAAGCTTCCTCAAAACTTTCTTCACTTTTTTGCTTAAAAGTGGAGACTTCTACCATAGGGGAAATAAAGGCAGGCCTAGACATGGCAGCAACTAGATCAAGAACTAATTTTTTTGTGTTTTTGAATAAGGCAAGCAAACCAAGCTAGACTAATTTTTTGGGGTTTTTTCAAAAGAGGCAAACAAAACAAAGCAAACTAAAAACAAAGTAAAGAGAAAGGAAGTAAAGGACTCCCCTAGTGAAGACGTCCTTAGCCTCCCCGGCAATGGCGCCAGAAAGTCTTGATGATGCTCGACGTGGCACTTCGTTGGTAACCCCAAGCGCAGGGTGTGTGAAGAGCAAGCATCAAGTTTTCCCTTAGTTGAAACCGAGGTTATCGAACCATAAGGAGGAAGGAAACGCCACACAGGTGTTGCAAACAACGTGGAGACCTGCACAACATAAACTCAAGACTTTGCCCCAACGAATTAGTGAGTTGTTGTGGAAGGTAAAGATTTGCATAAGGCAAGCAAACCAAGCTAGACTAATTTTTTTGGGTTTTTTCACCGGTTTGTTGTGACAAAGGATTAAACGTATGTTGTGGAAGGTAAAGATTTGCAGCAAGTAAACAAGTAAAAGTGGAAGATGTATCAATGGTAAAGATTGGACCGGGGTCCATAGTTCACTAGAGGTGCCCTCCTTAGATAAACAACATGGCATGAAGGGTAAACAAATTACAACGGGGCAATTGACAGGAACTGAGCAAGGCATAACAATGCAATTACTAGCCAGAAAGATCCTATGAGGTTGATTGAGCAATATAACAATATACATAGACCATCATCCAACTGCATCTATGACTAGAAGTCCACCTTCACCTTCCCTGGACGACCTTCCGGTCTCCCCTCTGGACTTCTTGTTCCCCACGGAAAGTTATTGACTTTGTCCTTCATCCCGTCCAATTCCGAGAATATTTCTTTACTAAATTTTCTGAAACCAAAAACAGCAGAAAACATGCATCTGGCACTATTGCAACTTGTTAATAGGTTAGTACTAGAAAACATGTAAAAAGCACCTCAAAGTGTGGACAAGTAATGCAAAGTAGATACTAAACAAGCATGGAGCATCAAAAATTATAGATACATTTCCAACGTATCACTCCAAGAGGGGGTATTTATGATCGATAGTGGGTTCATGCCTCTGGTTCCCATGGGAAGTGACAGAAATCTCTTCGGTTGTAGATGTGTTGTTGCCACTAGGGAGAAAACAACGGTCTCTTTTTCATGGAACAAGTGGATTGTTTACCTTACACACTTTTCTTAAAGCAGTTGTTTGTTGCTTGCAACTTAATACTAAAGGGGGTTCAGATGATAACCTGAAGGTGGACTTCTAGTCATAGATGCAGTTGGATGGCGGTCTATGTATATTTTTGTATTGCCCAATCGAATGCAATAGGATCTTTCTGACTAGTATTGCATTGTTATGCCTTGCTCACAATTCGCCAATTGCCTGTAATTTGTTTACCCTTCATGCCATGTTGTTTATCTAAGGAGAGCACTTCTAGTGAACTATGGACCCCGGTCCAATCTTTACCATTGATACAACTTCCATTGTTACTCTTTACTTGCTGCAAACCGGTGAGCTTGACAACCTCACTGATTCGTTGGGAAAAAGTCTTGAGTTTGTGTTGTGCAGGTATCCATGTTGTTTGCAACACCTTCGTGATGTTTCCTTCCTCCTTCTGGTTCGATAACCACGGTGTCTACTGAGGGAAACTTGCTGCTGTGCTCATCACACCTTGATCTTGGATTTCCAATGAAGTGTCCCACGTCAACATTGGGTGCACGCATCATCCTACTACGGGACCCGACTAAATGTGGCCCCACCTGTCATTATGTAACGGGGGGGGGGGGGGGCTCCTACTTGTCAGCATGTAACGGCGAGGATCCACTATGGGACCCACCTGAATGCTGCCCTACTTGTCAACACGTAACATGTAAGATCCCTCCTTTGTAAAGGAAAGAATTCCTATGATTGCAATGCTAGTCCCTGGATCAATGCTAGCATCCACAGTTTAAGATGAAGTACACAGATACAAAGGTCGTTTATTACAGTCATTCCAGAGATAAACATAGTCTTTTACAACTCAGGGCCAAAGGCCTAATACAAGAGTTTATGGAATAAGTAAATAAACATAAGTCTTCATCTTCATGTGCCACAGGCAAGCATGTTGAGTGTAGACTCATGACTCCTATTCATCATCGGAGTAACCTGCAACATTACAAGTTACAGCCACAGAGGGTCAATACTTTGGAATAGTATTGGCAAGTGATACCTTAGTATATATTAAGTGGACTATAATACTATATGCATTTGGCTAAGTGGAGCTTAGGCTTGCATTGCTCAAAATAGATTTTTCCTTATCATTTGAAAACACTAAGTTTTTGTTTGGCACAAATCACCCAAGGCATCTACCAATCAAAGACTGAAGATCCACTCAGGGCATCTACCAATCAAAGACTGAAGATCCTTTTAACCCTTGTTCACCCACAAGTTTTATTTAGAAATTGGAGTGATGAGAATCTTGAAGCTTCCATGTCTTGATGCTCAAATTGTCCTTTACCAGGGACATGGCTAAGTACTTAGGTTTTACACTGCAGAGGTGGTGCACTTTCCCACAAGACTTGGTTTCCCAAGACAAGATCCTTCAGAAGCCTTTCCTTAGTCAAATGGACGCGCTCCAACCTATCATTCCCACTACCACCAACTGTCCAAGAGACTAAGTTCTAGCAACCTAAGATCATGGCAGAGCCCATATTGCCAAGTGGTTGCACTTGAAGCTTCTCAACATTTGACATCTCAAATCACTTTGTTCCTGGGTGGCCATCCACAAGTGAGATACACAAGCCATGTCCATGGCCTTGTGAACCACTCAACACAAACCATTACTTCCATTCAACCCAGGTGATTCATTAACTTAGTTGTTTTGTTAAATAAAACACAAGTCCTCAGACTTAGAATATTTTCCATAGTGTGAATATATAAACCACCCTTGTTTTCTAATAGCTAGGCTAAGCATGGCATGGCAACTTATCCTTAGGGAATTTTCCTAGCAACTCTACCATTCTAATCTACATAGGATTTCCCATCATATCATTTGACAAAAGTAGCATGCAAGTCTTAGCAAAATATATCTAATGCAAGTATAAAATATAGGAATGGAATATTCATGAAAATATCACTTGCCTTGGTAATGTGGAGAGTAGCACTCGTCACAATCACAATCACTAGCAAAATCTGCACACCAAGTTGTAGCACACAATTACACACAAATATATACAAACAAAAAAATATGAATGCATGCATGCATGCATTTACTAAGTGGTGATTTTTGAAAACTCTACCAAGCCAGTGCTTGATTACAGAAACTTAACAAGTCACAAGTTTGCCAACTAAACTTACTTAACCCTAAAACAAAATACTAAACTAAATCTATACTCAAAATAGCCTTAAACAAGTTTCTACAAATAAAGTCATTCTAATGGTTACTATTTGCTAAACACATTGGATAATCAGAAAGGTCTTGCTTCACTGATTCCAACAGTATAAAGTTTGCAGAAATCTAACGTGGCATTCAAAAGTTATAGCAGTTTGAAGTTTGGATCTAAATCTGGTTTTAAATTCTATTTTTGAATTCATCCTAGCCACGCGTCGCAACCTTATTGGTGCGCATCGTTCAAGACCGGATCGAGCTCCACAGCCGTAGGATTTTAATGAGATCTGGCGGCTCAGACGCGCGCATACCCCTTCTTTTTAAAAATTCTATCCTAGCCTCACGATACAGATCCAACGGTCTAAATCACCGTGCCAAAATCTGGCGGCGCTTTTCGGCTGCGCGCGGCGCCGACGGTCGGACGATGGTGGCGCCGGCGATACATATCGCTAGGAGGATAGGGAAGATACTCACCGAGACCACAAGGACGTGGGGGTGCTCAACGTGTGGTCAGCTCGGCAAGGGGCGCTCAGGTTTGCGGTAGATTTCTCGCCGGAGTTGGATCTGACAACGGTGGTTCGGTTCGAGGTCGGAGGCGATGTTGTAGATCACTAGGATGCAAACGGGAGGTGTGGTTAGATGCAGAAGATTACGGAGAACATTCGTGCGTGAAAGACAAGGTTCGGGGCGGTCTGGACTTACCACTAGAGCTCGCCGGAGTTCGTGCAGAAGACGATGGCGGCCAGTCGTCGATGTTGCCGGAGCTACGGTTCATGCGAGGATAAACGGAGTGTGTTAGAAGAAGCACAGAGTCTCACTGAATCAGATAGCAAGAACGAGAGGCAGAGGAGAGCTCAGAACTCACCGGAATTTTCCGGCGCAGTCGTCGGAGACGGTGGGGCTACAGAGAGCAATACACGCAGCCTGGTGGCGCTCTAGGTTCGGGGTTTGAGGGAGAAGGGAGAGGGGGCAGAGGGGGTTTATATAGCCTGGTCACGAGCGAGAATCACTCGGGCATTGATACGAATTGAAGCCGCGAATTAAACACAGAAAACTGCCGCGTTGATTTGGGGATGAACTGGTCGTGCGGGTGGAGACGACGATGCTCAGGTGGGCCGCGGTTGTCAGCGATAGAGAGAAATGTGAGTGGGTCCCTTCTGTCAGTGAGCTGGTGGGTGCGCTCACGCGTGAGAGAAGAAAAGGAAAATCCCCGGGTGGGCTTGATGGGCCTGTTTCACTGCTGGGCCAGATTTCAGCCGCGCGGCCTTTTTCCTTTGTTAGCTTCTTTTCTTTTTCTAATTCTATTTTCTGGAATGATTTTGATATGAATTCAAATCCTTTTTGAATTCAAACAATTCTGGGGTTTTTTGTAGGGTACTGTGGTTTCAAAATCAGTCAATTAACCAAGTGGTTACCTTGCTAGGGCTTGGTCAAGCTTGAGCTTCAAATAAACAGAGACTTTGCTTCTATTTTGCAAATGTTTGAAATATGGGTTTTGAAATTATTCCCAAGTTGAAAACTTTGGTTAAACCTTTACACCTAAACTTTCCAACAATGGAGGCAAGCAACCAAGTTCCTAAACACTCAAAACTCAAAGGGTGATGGCCAAATGAGATAAATTTGCTCACATGAAATCATAGCTCAAACTTCTGTTTCTAAATGATTTTGAGAAAAACCCTAAATGAATGAAGGATGCAAGGATGATATGAATGAGTTTTGAAATATGATTTTAGGGATGTTACAAATCTAACCCCCTTAAGATGAATCTCGCCCTCGAGATTCGGATTGGCTAGCAAATAGGTGAGGGTGGTCTTTCCGAAGATCATCTTCTCTTTCCCATGTTGCTTCCTCTTCGGAATGATGATTCCATTGTACTTTGCAAAATTTGGTAGTTTTTGTCCTTGTGACTCTTTCTGTGGTCTCAAGAATCTTGACAGGCTTTTCTTCATAGGTGAGATCACTTTCTAGTTGAACTTCTTCCAAAGATATGGTATCCTTCAAAGAAGATTCTTCCATTTCTGGGTGACATTTCTTGAGCTGACTCACATGAAAAACATTATGGACTGCTGATAAAGATGCTGGCAGTTCGATTTCATATGCAGCTTCTCCCTTGCGACTTAGAATGTTGAATGGTCCAACATATCTTGGCGCCAACTTTCCTTTGACTCCAAATCTTTTCACTCCACGAAGTGGTGATACTCTAAGATAAGCTCTATCCCCAACTTCGTAGGTGACTTCTCTACGCTTAGAATCTGCGTAGCTTTTCTGTCGAGACTGTGCTATCTTCAACCTGTCCCTAACCAATTTGACCTTTTCTTCGGCATCTTTGATAAGATCTGGTCCAAACAAACTTCTTTCTCCCACACCATTCCATAGTAATGGGGTGGTACACTTTCTTCCGTAGAGAAACTCAAATGGTGCCATCCCAATGCTAGATTGGTGACTGTTGTTGTAAGAAAACTCTGCGTAAGGCAGACTTTCATCCCAACTTGCTCCATAGTCTAGGGCACATGCCCTCAACATGTCTTCAAGAATTTGATTAGTCCTTTCTGTTTGTCCATCAGTTTGAGGATGAAAAGCAGTGCTGAATTCCAACCTCGTTCCTAAAGATTCATGAAGCTGTCTCCAAAAGTGAGAAGTGAACTGAGTTCCTCTATCAGACACAATACTCTTAGGCACGCCGTGAAGGCATACAATTCTGCTCATGTAAATTCTGGCTAACTTTGCACTGGTATAAGTTGTCTTTACGGGTATAAAATGAGCCACTTTAGTTAGGCGATCCACTACTACCCATATGGAATCATACCCTGACCTGGTCCTTGGTAATCCGGTAATGAAATCCATACCAATATTTTCCCACTTCCATTCAGGAATAGGCATTGGTTGAAGCAATCCTGCTGGTTTCTGATGCTCCGCTTTCACTCTACTACACACATCACACAAAGCAATGTGTTCGGCGATGTCCCTTTTGAGGTTATTCCACCAAAATCTTTCTTTCATATCCATGTACATTTTGGTGTTTCCCGGGTGAATAGAATACAGAGAGTTATGGGCTTCTTGTAGAATTAGTTTCCGCAATTCCGGATCTTGTGGAACACAAATACGTTTCCCGTGCCATAAGGTACTTTGTTCGTCTATGTGGAAACTTTTAGCTTTCCCTAGGCTAATCCTTTCCTTAATCTCTGCAATTTCTTTATCCGTCTTTTGGGCTTCTTTAATCTTATCCAACAGAGTGGGTTGAACATCCAAAGACATGAGATGTCCTTCTGGCACAATCTCCAACCTGAGTTCCTTGAATTGCTTACACAAGTCATCTGGCAATTCACTTTTGGTAAGGCCATTTACAAACGCCTTACGACTTAGAGCATCTGCTACTACATTTGCTTTATCGGGGTGGTATTGCAAACTCAAGTCGTAATCCTTGATAAGTTCTAGCCATCTCCTTTGTCTCATATTGATTTCCTTCTGGGTGAAGATATACTTCAAACTCTTATGATCGGTGAATACTTCACAACATTTTCCCAAAAGGTAGTGTCTCCATGTTTTGAGTGCATGGACAACAACGGCTAACTCTAAATCATGAGTAGGATAGTTTACTTCATGAGTTTTGAGTTGTCTCGAGGCATAAGCCACAACTTTTCTGCCTTGCATAAGTACGGCACCTAATCCTTGATGAGAAGCATCACAATATACTTGGAAATCTTTTTCCAAATCTGGTAGGCACAGAACTGGTGCTGACACAAGTCTCTTCTTTAATTCTTGAAAGCTGAGTTCACAACCTTCAGACCAAGCAAATTTCTTATCTTTCTTTAACAATTCTGTCATTGGTTTAGCAACCTTTGAAAAAATTTCAATGAACCTTCTGTAGTAACCTGCTAAACCAAGGAAACTACGAACCTCTTTTACATTCTTAGGAGATTCCCATTCTATCACAGCTGAAACTTTAGCAGGATCAACTGCTACACCATCCTTTGTCATAACGTGACCAAGAAATCCAACTTCCTCTAACCAAAACTCACACTTGCTGAATTTGGCATAAAGCTTATGTTCCCTTAGTTTCTCAAGTATCAAGCGTAGATGTCTTTCATTCTCTTCCTTGCTCTTGGAGTAGACTAAGATGTCATCGATGAAAACGACAACGAACTTGTCGAGAAATTCCATGAACACTTTGTTCATCATATTCATGAAGTATGCTGGAGCGTTGGTTAAACCAAAAGGCATCACGGTGTACTCATACAATCCATACCTGGTGGTGAATGCTGTTTTAGGTATGTCTTGCTCTCTTATCTTGAGTTTAAAATAGCCTGACCGAAGATCAATCTTCGAGAACACACAAGCTCCTTCTAGTTGATCAAACAAGTCGTTGATTCTTGGCAAAGGATATTTGTTCTTGATGGTTACCTCGTTGAGCGAACGGTAATCTATGCATAATCTTTGAGTTCTATCTCTCTTTTCTACGAACAAAACTGGAGCTCCCCAAGATGAAGAACTTGGCTTGATGAATCCTTTCTGCAATTGTTCTCCAAGTTGTTTCTTGAGCTCCTTTAGTTCGTCAACTTACATTTTATAAGGCCTCTTTTCTCTTGGTCCAGAACCTGGTACCAAATCTATTATAAACTCTACATCTCTGTCTGGTGGCATTCCCGGTAACTCTTCCGGAAACACATCCGGATACTCACATACAATTGGCACAGTGTCCATGCTAACCCCCTTAAGAGAATTCAGCTTACTTCCTTTAGATTTAAAATCGGACTTGAATTTTATCCTCTTACCTTCAGGGGTTGTGAGTGAAACTGTACGATTGGCACAAACTAGTACTCCCTCATACTTAGCCATCCAATCCATTCCCAAAATCACATCCAATCCTTGGGAATTCAGGATTATTAGGTTTACTGGAAACTTATGTTTTCCGATCTCTATGACTAGATCCCGGCATCCAAGACTCACTATCATATCTCCTCCCGGAGAGCTAACTTTTATCGGACACCCAATGTTTTCAGATGCAAACCCGTTTCTATCAACAAATGCTTTTGATATGAATGAATGAGATGCACCAGTATCAAAGAGTACAAATGCTGAGATGGAATTGAGTCTGAACTTACCAGCAACAGCATCAGGCTCTTCATAGACCTCCTCCACATTGATGTGGTTGACCTGTCCTTTCTGAAAAGGATTGGGCTTGTTAGGTCCTTCAACCTTCTTTTCAGGGCACTCATTAGCATAATGCCCCAGCTTCTTGCATTTGAAGCATTCAACCTGACTGATGTCCGTTTTAGGCTGGTTTCTACTTCCACTTCCACTATGGTGGCTCTTATATCCAGTCTTGTGATTCTTGTACTTATCATTGTCATGACTGCGATGATGCTTGTTGTCATGACGGTTGTGGTTGTGGTGCTTGTTAAATTTCCCATGCTTGTGGGATCCTGAGCTGACACTATCATCATAGTGAGATCGTTTATGAGACGACCCCGAGCTATGCTTGTCAGAGTGTTTCCTCTTTCTACTCTCGACTTGCTTCATTTTATTCTCCACAATAACAGCCTTGTCACAATGATCGATAAGTTGGAACATATGCCACAGACAGCTGCAGATTCAGCTCATCATTCAAGCCTTCCAGAAACTTTTCCTTTCTTTTGGCATCTGTGTCAACCTCATCCGGTGCATAGCGCGCCAGATTGTTGAACTCTTCAATATATTCAGCCACGCTGTGGTGGCGCTGCTTCAGGTTGTGAAACTCCTTCTTTTTCAGACTCATCATTCCTGGTGAGATATGAGTAGTGCGAAAGCCATCTTCAAAGATAGTCCAAGTCACCTCATCAATAGGAGTGGTGATCTGGAAGTTGTCCCACCATGCGGCGGCTGGTCCTTCCAACAGATGTGCTGCGAACCTGACCTTTTCAGCATCTGTGCATCCCACGGTCACTAAGTCTTTGTTCACAGAACGTAGCCAATCATTGGCCACCATGGGATCAGTCGTTCCTGAAAACTTAGCTGGCCTCAGACGCAGAAATCTGGTAAGCATATCAAAACCCGGAGGGTTGTTGTTGTTGTTGTTATTGGGATTGTTGTTGTTATTGGGGTTGTTGTTGTTGTTCTGGTTCTGGATGAATGTCGTCATCATTTGCATAAGCTGTGTCTGCGCATTCATCATCTGTTGCATTTCCGGGGTAATGTTGTTGGGGTTGGGGTTTGCGCGACGGGGAGGCATATGTGGTTTATTCATATAGAGATAAGAATGAGATACCCTTACATGATTCATGCACAATACATTACACAAGCAAACACATAGCAAGTAACACAAGGATAAAAGCTCAACAACAAGATAACAAAAGTCTCAAAGTAAAAACACACAAGTGGCAAGCCATCCACATGTCGGATGGTCCAATAATAAGTTCACAAATAACAAGTACGGTAAATAAAGATAACTGAGTAGTCAAGTCTACTCGTCAGCATCAATCTCCTCCTCGACAAAGGTAAGACCTGCGTTCTCCATTGCGGTCTTGTTCTCCTCGATGGTAGTGGTCAAGGAGTCGATCTTGGCCTTGAGAGCCCTCTTCTGGGAACGAAGCCTCTCAATCACTGTCTGCTGCTGCTCTAACTCGAAGTCCTTGGACTGCAGTTCCTCGGTCATATCCCGGATCCTCTTGTTCCTATCCTGGACACGCTTCTCTTGACTCTTGAACTTACGGTCTTGGGTCTCGAACTTCACCTCCATCTCCTTGACTATCTCGTCCTGCTGCGCGAAGAGCTTGTCCTTCTCGCGAAGCTGCACCTGGAGCTCGTCATTGCTAAGCATGACGTTGGTCCTGTCAGTATCCACGTGCCTAATAAGAGTCTCTAAGTCCTGGAGGTACAGGCGTATCGGCTCTGCTGTGACCCTCGAGTCGTCCTCAAAGTCGATGGACTCTCCGTCATCATCACGCCTTCCGAAGGCGTGGAAGTGAGTGCCTCTAACCTGTCGAGAGTGACGGCCTAACAGTCGTCCTATCAGGTCCTGCATGACAACCTCCATGCCTCTCTCCCTGTCATCGTGCATAAGCTTGAAGACGATGGCCTCCGTAGTAGGCTCTGTCTGGCGTCCTGGCTGGTTCACCTTGAAGCCCCAGAGGTCCTTCCTCTCAAACTTGGTGAGTGGGTGCACCGTAATGATGGGAAGAGGGAGATCAAGCAAGGTAGTAAGCTCTACGATACGAGGACCAAAACGGGTAACCTGGAACTCCTCAACAGTGCTGATGGTAATAGGCATCTATTTAAAAGATTGAAAAAGTTAGAACAACACAATTTAAAATAAACAAGACAAACATTCATACATATCCATGGAACACAAAAAATCACACAAGCCATGCATACATGAATCCATTACATCCACCAAGGTTCAAACTTATTTAAGGTATCATTTTGGAAAATAAGGTGATAGGTGGTGGTCCAACTAACGAAGTGCACTTACAAACCTATCTCACTGGATCTGGTGGCTAACACAATGTTCCTAGAGGCAATCAGCCTATCTTGTTCACATGCTTCTATCACTAAGTCTATAATATCTCCCCTTAAGGTTTGGTTGGTGACTTCCAACTCTTGAGTATGTTCCTTCTCTTTCTCTAAGTCTTTTTGAAGGTTGAGCATCTTGCACTTGACTCTAGCACTTAGTTCTTTGATAGTCTTCCAAGCTGCTTCTTTTGCTGACTCAAAGAATGTGGTGTGCATAAAAGTGTTGGTGTACATGCAGAAGCCTCTTTCTTTGTGGTTGTCTTCCTTGTTTTTGTACAAGTGAAGTTGAACCCACCAATACTCCACTCCTTCCTCCATCACTGGAAAGCCCTTGTACATAGCTGCACCATGCGCTTCCATTGTCTCCATGAGGTCCTTGAGAATCTTGGGAAACTCAGTCTCACACTCCAAAGTCATGGTCATGAGTGGTCCTCTCTTCACGGCTTTGTTGATGGAGTTCATCTACAAATAGAGATGAGAATGAGAAGATTAGAAAAGTTTACGAGAAGAATAGACAAGTGTAGAAGTAGTTAAAAAATTTCCTTAGTGGTTTCCAATCCTAGGGTCATAATCCTACAGGCAACACAGTGCTCTGATACCATCTGTAAGATCCCTCCTTTGTAAAGGAAAGGATCCCTGTGATTGCAATGCTAGTCCCTGGATCAATGCTAGCATCCACAGTTTAAGATGAAGTACACAGATACAAAGGTCGTTTATTACAGTCATTCCAGAGATAAACATAGTCTTTTACAACTCAGGGCCAAAGGCCTAATACAAGAGTTTATGGAATAAGTAAATAAACATAAGTCTTCATCTTCATGTGCCACAGGCAAGCATGTTGAGTGTAGACTCATGACTCCTATTCATCATCGGAGTAACCTGCAACATTACAAGTTACAGCCACAGAGGGTCAATACTTTGGAATAGTATTGGCAAGTGATACCTTAGTATATATTAAGTGGACTATAATACTATATGCATTTGGCTAAGTGGAGCTTAGGCTTGCATTGCTCAAAATAGATTTTTCCTTATCATTTGAAAACACTAAGTTTTTGTTTGGCACAAATCACCCAAGGCATCTACCAATCAAAGACTGAAGATCCACTCAGGGCATCTACCAATCAAAGACTGAAGATCCTTTTAACCCTTGTTCACCCACAAGTTTTATTTAGAAATTGGAGTGATGAGAATCTTGAAGCTTCCATGTCTTGATGCTCAAATTGTCCTTTACCAGGGACATGGCTAAGTACTTAGGTTTTACACTCTGCAGAGGTGGTGCACTTTCCCCACAAGACTTGGTTTCCCAAGACAAGATCCTTCAGAAGCCTTTCCTTAGTCAAATGGACGCGCTCCAACCTATCATTCCCACTACCACCAACTGTCCAAGAGACTAAGTTCTAGCAACCTAAGATCATGGCAGAGCCCATATTGCCAAGTGGTTGCACTTGAAGCTTCTCAACATTTGACATCTCAAATCACTTTGTTCCTGGGTGGCCATCCACAAGTGAGATACACAAGCCATGTCCATGGCCTTGTGAACCACTCAACACAAACCATTACTTCCATTCAACCCAGGTGATTCATTAACTTAGTTGTTTTGTTAAATAAAACACAAGTCCTCAGACTTAGAATATTTTCCATAGTGTGAATATATAAACCACCCTTGTTTTCTAATAGCTAGGCTAAGCATGGCATGGCAACTTATCCTTAGGGAATTTTCCTAGCAACTCTACCATTCTAATCTACATAGGATTTCCCATCATATCATTTGACAAAAGTAGCATGCAAGTCTTAGCAAAATATATCTAATGCAAGTATAAAATATAGGAATGGAATATTCATGAAAATATCACTTGCCTTGGTAATGTGTAGAGTAGCACTCATCACAATCACAATCACTAGCAAAATCTACACACCAAGTTGTAGCACACAATTACACACAAATATATACAAACAAAAATAATATGAATGCATGCATGCATGAATTTACTAAGTGGTGATTTTTGAAAACTCTACCAAGCCAGTGCTTGATTACAGAAACTTAACAAGTCACAAGTTTGCCAACTAAACTTACTTAACCCTAAAACAAAATACTAAACTAAATCTATACTCAAAATAGCCTTAAACAAGTTTCTACAAATAAAGTCATTCTAATGGTTACTATTTGCTAAACACATTGGATAATCAGAAAGGTCTTGCTTTACTGATTCCAACGGTATAAAGTTTGCAGAAATCTAACGTGGCATTCAAAAGTTATAGCAGTTTGAAGTTTGGATCTAAATCTGGTTTTAAATTCTGTTTTTGAATTCATCCTAGCCACGCGTCGCAACCTTATTGGTGCGTACCGGTTCGCACTGGATCGATCTCCACAGCCGTAGGATTTTAATGAGATCTGGCGGCTCAGACGCGCGCATACCCCTTCTTTTAAAAAATTCTATCCTAGCCTCACGATACAGATCCAACGGTCTAAATCACCGTGCCAAAATCTGGCGGCGCTTTTCGGCTGCGCGCGGCGGCGACGGTCGGACGATGGTGGCGCCGGCGATACAGATCGCTAGGAGGATAGGGAAGATACTCACCGAGACCGCAAGGACGTGGGGGTGCTCAACGTGTGGTCAGCTCGGCAAGGGGCGCTCAGGTTTGCGGTAGATTTCTCGCCGGAGTTGGATCTGACAACGGTGGTTCGGTTCGAGGTCGGAGGCGACGTTGTAGATCACTAGGATGCAAACGGGAGGTGTGGTTAGATGCAGAATATTACGGAGAACATTCGTGCGTGAAAGACAAGGTTCGGGGCGGTCTGGACTTACCACTAGAGCTCGCCGGAGTTCGTGCAGAAGACGATGGCGGCCAGTCGTCGATGTTGCCGGAGCTACGGTTCATGCGAGGATAAACGGAGTGTGTTAGAAGAAGCGCAGAGTCTCACTGAATCAGATAGCAAGAATGAGAGGCAGAGGAGAGCTCGGAACTCACCGGAATTTGCCGGCGCAGTCGTCGGAGACGGTGGGGCTACAGAGAGCAATACACGCAGCCTGGTGGCGCTCTAGGTTCGGGGTTTGAGGGAGAAGGGAGAGGGGGCAGAGGGGGTTTATATAGCCTGGTCACGAGCGAGAATCACTCGGGCATTGATACGAATTGAAGCCGCGAATTAAACACAGAAAACTGCCGCGTTGATTTGGGGATGAACTGGTCGTGCGGGTGGAGACGACGATGCTCAGGTGGGCTGCGGTTGTCAGCGATAGAGAGAAATGTGAGTGGGTCCCTTCTGTCAGTGAGCTGGTGGGTGCGCTCACGCGTGAGAGAAGAAAAGGATGATATGAATGAGTTTTGAAATATGATTTTAGGGATGTTACATAACAGCAAGGGTCCACTAACAGGACCTGACGGAGAGCGAGTTTCATACCGATGTGAAAGTTTCGAACAAGGAGCTGGACAATAGTGAGGAAAAGTTAAGCAGCTGGAGAAAAGTGAGTACAACTAACGAACGAGGGGCACGAAAATAGAAATCCAAATTGTCACATCCCAAAATTTTGCAAATTTTGAAATGTGAAAAATAAATAAACAAAAGAAACAAATGTTGAAATTTAGGGAAAAAACTTTTTCTTCTAAATAGAAACATCAGAACCTTATTTGATAAAAATTTGAATGAAAAAGCAATAAACAAATTTTCAAACAAATCAAATGCATTCATGCATGGAATGTATCTTGATTCTAAGCACTTGGAAAAGTGAAACCAAAAACCTAAACCCTAATAAGAGAAATCATCATCAAGATCACTCTAAGACTATGGCTTTGTTCCATATAAAAATTTAGCAACAAACATTCCTAAATGACCAATAATGGTAAACCAAAAATTACAAAACCATGGGAATTGATTTCACTCAATTTTGAGCCATGGATAAAAACTTATGACTTTTATAAGATAAAAGAAACTATTCCAAGGATAATAAAGCTCATAGCTAAAATCAATGATTATTGTGAACAAAGCAATCCTAAAACTATTTATAAAGATAAATAATTATTAAAAAGAATTATACAAATTGGAATCACTATTTTTGGAGCTATAAAAAAGATATGAATTTTATAAGACAAAGAAAGAAATAAATATATAAGAATTTTTGCAAAGACAATTTAAACCTTGGCTAATACATAGGTAAATGGAATAAAAGTTTATTAAATAATATAAAAGGATAAAAGTTTATTTAAATAAAATTTTATGGGATTATGAACCATATTTAAAATTTATTTAAATAAATACCAATATGCATCACTTATTTTTTTTTAAATGAATGATAATTGTTAAGAATATTTGAATTAGACTAAATTAATACACTAATAATTGGTATAAAACCTACTGATATTTTGGTGTAGTTTTGAAATCAAAAAGAGGTTTAAATCATTTGTTTGATTAAAAAACAGAAAATAGAAATAGAAAAAGAAAAGAACTAAAGAAAAACCCTGCCAGCACCCCAGCCCAGCCCAGTACCTAGCCCACTAAGACCACCCGAGCCACTCCCCTCTCTCCCCGCGAGACTATTTTCTGACCCGCGCACCCACCCGCACCCCCACTGACCTCCGGGCCCACGGCCACATCGTCATCGTCATCAACCCTGCGCCGAGCCCGTGTTCCCCTCTATCTGACCAGTTCTGGCGATTTTAATCCAAGTAAATGCGCTTGATTCACGCAGTAATCTCCTCCCCCGACCATGATTTCTTATTCCCCTCTCCCTCCTCTCTGTTTCCCCTCACTTCCCCGCATCAGAGAGCCCCCAGGCTGCCCTGAATTGAACTCACATCGCTGCTGTCATTGACACACTCCGGCGACCAATTCGGTGAGTCCCAACCACCCCCTCACATCTGGTTTGACCTGTCGTGACCTTCGAACTCGTGCGCACCTCCCTTATGCTTTTCCTTGCTTTCTTGCGCTCCAGGAGCTCGCCTCTGTCATCATCTGCAAGCGCCCAACGACGGACGAATTCCGGTGAGCCATAGCGGCCAAACCCGTGTGCCCCTTGCCCTCTCGTTCAAACAACTGTGCTCGCCATAGTATTGTACTTCCTCTGATGCTCGCCATACACTTTCTCGTGACCTGCAGGCTCGCCTACGATGACATCTGCAAGCTCCCGATGGTGCGCGCAACTCTGGCGAGAAATTCTCGATGACCCTGTGCGCCCCTTCCTTGACCACGACCACCACTGAGCTCGCCTCGACCACAGAAACCTCTGGTAACATCCCACAATCCCTTACCCCTTTGGAATCGCCAAAGCACAACCCATACGACGTGCCTCCGCCGCGCGCAGAGAGCTGCGCCGCCAGTTCTTGGCCACGCGCTCTGGTCTGCTAGATCTGGATCGTAGGGCAAGAATTAGGTCACTTAACCAAGCGGTATGGTTTGATCTGGCCCAGTCGTTTTCACTTAAATCCAACAACATGTGTAGATGATCCACGCGAAGTGTTACCAAATAATTAGAACATACCACGTGGCTAGAATTTTGATTTAAAAACCAGAAAATGTTTATTAGATGATTAAACTTGCAAAATTCATAATTTTTGATCTGTAATTCAGAAAAAATACAAATTAGGTGACTATGGATTCATAAAAATGTGAACTTTGCATCTATGGCCTTACTTTGGTCATTTGCTTCTGATAAATTATAGTTTTATGCAGAGACTTATTTAGCGCTATTTTGAGTATAAAAATTGTTCTCAAAATTATTTTTGAGTACATCCTTTTGCAAATGGTTTTGTTTTGAACCCTGTCACCATAAACATTAACATTTGAAATTAAAAATATATTTTGTTGACACTAGAAATTATCCCTTTGAATAAAAGCTTTTCTAACAAAAGAAAAATGATTAAATGACTTATTCTCACTAACATGGTTCCAAATGAAATTCCAGTTCTATAAAATACCAGTAGGTGTTTTGAAATGTTTAGAACCTTGTTAGAAACAACTTTTTCAATAAAATAACCTTTTGCATGCTTGCAAGCATTTCTTTGTTTACTTGTTTTGTTTTGTTATTTTGTGTGGTAGTTTTAAATGTGTGCTTTGCTTGATTGTGATGTAGTGAACTTTGGGGAGTGTGACATTTGCAAGATCAAGGAGAGTATCTAGATTTTCTACTAAAAAGGCAAGTGATACTTTGGTCATCAAAATTCCTATATTTTCAATATTGCATTAGTGATATTTTTGTAGTATGCATGATAGGACTATTTTGTATATTTCTATTCTATGCTAAGCCTATAGTATCTACCATGGTAGTATTTACTAAAGATATGAGACATGGTAAGTTTAGAATGCTTAGTCTCACTATATAGGATAACAGGTGGAAATCATGATATGATGTCTTATGAAAATAAAAATATTGTTTTGGACTAATGAAAACAACTGATGTTAATGTAACACCTGGGTGGAAATGGGACTTGTATGGATGGATTTTTGTTGAGTGGTTACCCAGGGCCCATTTCTATGGTTTACCCCGGTGTATCTCACTTGTGGATGGCCACCCAGGAACAAAGAGATTGGAGACATTCTTGTCGCGAAAGCTTCTAGTGCAGCCACTGGCATATGGGCTCTGCCTTGACCAAGTAAGTTGCAAGAACTCAGCCAGATGGACAGAAGGTGGTAGTAATGATAGGATGGAACGCGTCCATAGTGGTCTGAGGGATTTCTTCTGAAAAGTATCGTCTCGATGCATGTCGAGTCTTGTGGGGAAAGTGCACCACCTCTCAAGAGGGTAAAACTAAGTACTTAGCTGTGTCCCCGGTTATGGACAATTTTGAGCAATCAAGACAATGAAGCATTTCAAGAATCTCATCATTCTAATTTCTCTAAGTTAAAACTTGTTGGGTGAACAAGGGTAGAACCTGGTGTGTATCCAGTGTACCATGTTTGATGAAGTGTTTTTTAAAAAGAGAAAAACTATTTTTCAAAGGATAGGGAATAATTATTTTATGCAAAGGCCAGCCAAAACTCCACTTAGCCATATATTCATATAGATGTTAGATTCTCCATATCAATGTGATATCACTTTCCAATACAATTCAAATGTATTGACCCTTGTGGCTGTAACTTATCATGTTGCAGGTTTGTTTGATGTTAGTGAAGTGTGTTGAGTAGGGATTACAAGTCTACAACCAACATGTTTGCCTGTGGCATATGAAGATGAAGGACTCCATGCTTTATAGATATATCTGCTGCTCTGTAATAAGATAGCCATATGAGCTATGTAAGTTGTAATGAACTATTTTATTCCTGGTTATGAGTTCTAATATGACCTTTGTTTCTTGATATTACATCTTAAACTGTGGGTGCTAACTATTCGATCCATGGACTAGCACCGTAAACACATGGACTTGTACCTTATTGGGTTTAGGCCTCTACAGAAATCATGTGCTATAGTTATCATGTGACAGTGTGATAATATTGTTAGATCAAGGTAGCATAGTTGTATTTCAAGCATCATATAATATTTCTTAAAGCTATACTTTGATTTGTTCTTAAATCAAGATTTCATGGAGATTTCCCTTTCTTTAGGAGTATAAGAGAGATGTATTCCATCTCTATGTTATAATGTGATGCCCATATTAATTCCTTTATCAAGCACATATAGAATTTCCATGAATCTTTATCATTGATGAATTGTTCTGTGATCACTATGACTTAAAAAGAGAGTAGATAAGTGAACCCATGAACCCCGGTCCAATTTTTATCATAAGAAACACATTTCCATTGCATCTACTATCCTTTATAATTTCTGCAATTTATTATTTCTTCAGTGTGCTATCTTGTATGGTTTGAAATCGGAGCTTAAAAAAAGGTTTGAGAACCATTACCCACATGATATTGTCCGTGAACTCAAAATGATATTTGAGGCTCACGCGATAGTTGAGAGTTATGAGGCTTCTGAAAATTTCTTTAACTGCAAGATGGAAGAGGGCAGCTCCGTCAGTGAGCACGTGCTTAAGATGACTGGGCACGCTAGCAAGCTTCAAAGCTTAGGTATAGTGATTCCTAATGCTTTGGGGATTCACCGTGTCCTCCAATCACTACCACCAAGTTACAAGAACTTTGTGATGAACTACAATATGCAAAACATGGACAAGTCGTTGCCCGAACTCTTCTCCATGTTAAAGTCTGCAGAAGTGGAGATCAAGAAAGAGCACCAAGTGTTGTTTGTCAATAAGACCACCAAATTCAAGAAGCAAGGCAAGTCTAAGAAAAAGGGAAACTTCAAGAAGGGCGTTAAGAAAGTTACCGCGCCGGCGAAGAAGACCAAGGATGGGCCTAAGCCTGATACTGAGTGCTTTTACTGCAAGGGATAAGGTCACTGGAAGCGGAATTGCCCTAAGTACTTGGCGGATTTTAAGAACAACAACTTCAAGAAGAAAGGTATATCCTATATACATGTTATTGATGTGTATCTCACTAGTACTTATAGTAGTGCCTGGGTATTTGATACTGGTTCGGTTGCTCATATTTGTAACTCGAAATAGGTGCTGCAGAATAAACGGAAGCTAGCGAAGAACGAGGTGACAATGTGCATTGGAAATGGATCAAAGGTTGATGTGATCGCGGTCGGCACGCTGCCTCTTCATCTACCATCGAGATTAGTTTTATACTTAAATAATTGTTATTTGGTGCCTGCGTTGAGCATGAACATTATATCCGGATCATATTTATTGCGAGACGGTTACTTGTTTAAGTCCGATAATAATGGTTATTCGATTTATATGAGTAATATGTTTTATGCACATGCACCTTTGATAGATGGTCTATTCTTACTGAATCTCGATTGTAGTAATACACACATTAATAACATTAAAGCTAAACATTTGAAATTGAGTGATAACTCGACCTATATGTGGCACTGTCGTCTTGGTCATATTGGAGTGAAGCGTATGAAGAAACTCCATTCCGATGGACTTCTTGAATCACTTGAAAGATGCGAAGCATGTCTGATGGGTAAAATGACTAAGACTCCATTTTCTGGTATGATGGAGCGAGCTACGGACTTATTAGAAATCATACATACCAATGTGTGTGGTCCAATGAGTGTAGCATCGTGCGGTGGTTATCGCTATGTTCTTACCTTCACGGATGACTTGAATAGATATGGGTATATCTATTTCATGAAACATAAGTCCGAAACTTTCGAGAAGTTTAAGGAATTTCAAAGTGAGGTAGAGAATCAATGTAACAAGAAGATTAAATTTTTACGATCTGATCGTGGAGGTGAATATCTAAGTTACGAGTTTGGCGAGCATTTGAAGAAATGCGGAATACTTTCACAGTTGACACCGCCGGGAACACCACAACGTAATGGTGTGTCCGAACGTCGTAATCGAACTCTCTTAGATATGGTTTGATCTATGATGTCACTTACAGATTTACCGCTATTGTTTTGGGGTTATGCATTATAAACAACCGCATTCACTTTAAATAGGGCACCATCTAAATCCGTTGAAATTGACACCGTATGAATTGTGGTTTGGGAAGAAACCTAAATTGTCGTTCCTTAAAGTTTGGGGTTGCGAAGCTTAGTAAAGAAATTACAACCCGACAAGCTTGAACCCAAAGCGGAAAAATTCGTCTTCATAGGATACCCGAAGGAAACTATTGGGTATACCTTCTATCATATATCTGAGGGTGAAATCTTCGTTGCCAAGAATGGATCCTTTCTAGAGAAGGAGTTTCTATCGAAAGAAGTGACTGGAAGGAAAGTAGAACTCGATGCGGCTGTTGAACCTTCTCTCGAACTTGCGAGTAGCGCATCACCGGAAGTACTTCCTGTGGCACCTACACCAATAAGAGATGAATCTAATGATGTTTATCATGATACTTCGGTTGAAGTTACTACGGAACCTCGCAGGTCAACGATAACTCGTACCACTCCTGATTGGTATGATCCCATTATGAGTGTCATGTTGGTGGACAACACCGATGACCCTGCGACATATGAGGAAGCGATGATGAGCCCAGATTCCAATAAATGGCAAGAAGCCATGAAATCCGAAATTGGATCCATGTACGAAAACCAAGTATGGACTTTGGTGGACTTACCGGATGGCCGGAAGGCTGTCGAGAACAAATGGATTTTCAAGAAGAAAACAGATGCTGATGGTAATGTTACTGTTTATAAATCTCGACTTGTCACAAAAGGGTTTCGACAAATTCAAGGAGTTTACTATGATGAGACTTTCTCACCAGTAGCGAAGCTAAAGTCTGTGACGATTATGTTAGCAATCGCTGCATATTATGATTATGAGATATGGCAGATGGATGTGAAAACATCGTTCCTCAATGGAGACATTGATGAAGAATTGTATATGATGCAACCCAAAGGCTTTGTCGATCCTAAAGATGCTAACAAGGTATGCAAACTTCAACGGTCCATATATGGATTGAAGCAAGCATCCCGAAGTTGGAATCAACGTTTTGATAGGGTAATCAAAAGCTTTGGTTTTATACAAACTTATGGAGAAGCTTGTATTTACAAGAAAGTGAGTGGGAGCTCTGTAGCATTGTTAATACTATATGTAGATGACATATTGTTGATTGGGAATGATGTAGACCTTCTTAATAGTGTCAAGGATTATTTGAATAATAGTTTTTCAATGAAAGATCTTGGCGAAGCAGCTTACATATTAGGCATAAAGATTTATAGAGATAGATCGAGACGCCTAATATCATTGTCACGGAGTACATATTTATACAAAGTTCTTGTCACATCCCAAGATTTTCCAAATCTTGTTATGTGAAAAATAAATAAATAAAATAAAACCTTGTTGATTTTCAGGGTGAGAAGAAACTTTTTGAATCCAATTGAAAACTTTCAAAACCTATTTGGATCAAATAAAATTCTAAAGGGATTTAAAAAGATAAATAAACAATAAAGTTAAAAATATTTGGAATTACTATTTTTGGATCTTTTAATAAAAAGATTTGGTTTTCAAATGAAAAGGTAGAAATATAAATAAGGATTATTTTATAGAGCCAAATTAAACCTTGGCCAAGCTTTTGAAATAAAATGTTTTGCTTTGATTAAAAGAGTAAAGGTTTATTTAAATAAAATAATGAGAGTTTATTAATAAACCAATTTTATTGAAGTAAAAGTTTTCCCATTTTAAATAAACACTAAAACTTGTTATTTTATTTTAAATAAGTTTTCCAAGTATTTTATATTTTCAAATAAAACCTACTGAAATGATTTTGGTACTATTTTAGTTTTCAAATAGAGTTTTAAATAAATCAAATCCTATTTGATTTAATAACTAAGGACTATTTTAATTAATTAATAAATGGATCCTAAAAAGAATAAAAATATTATGTTGTTTTGGACTTTGGATTTGTGTTGGTTAATAGAACTAAAATCAATACAAAGCTTAGCAAAAGTTTGAATCCATTTGTTTGAATTGTTTGATTGAAATTCAAAACAGGAAATCAATTAGAAAAAGAAAAAGACATTCAGAACAAAAAAAAGGGATCAGACCAAGCCCAACCCATCTAGCCCAACATCCCAGTCGCAGCCCAGTTTCCCCCCTCTCTGCGAATCGTTTTCCACCAAAAACCAACCCACAGAGTCACTAAACGCTCGGCCCCACTCCCTCTTCCTCTCTCTCGCAGACAGCGCGGCCCCACGCCACCTCAACGTCGTCTTCACCGCGGCAATTCCTCCCGGCCGTTTTCTGCCATTGATGCCGCGATTGAATTCGCTTCAATGCCTCGCCTTAATCTCGCCGCGACCATGCCACCTTAAACGCCTCCCTCTTCTCCCCATTTCCCCTCTGTTTCTAGCTCCTCTCCGCCCCAGGGCTACTCTAATTGGTCGCTGCAACCACACCAACTCCGACAAGGTTCTACTCGAATTCCGGCGAAGCCAGACAACTCCACTGCCCCTGGAGCACACAAGCGTGCTCGCCAGCACCAGGCGTACCTCCCAGTGGCGGTAGCTCGCTCACGCACGCCCAGGACGTCGCCCCCGACGACACCTGCATGCCACCACCTCCTTCTCCAACTCCGGCAGCATCTACTGGTGAGACCAGACTTCCTTTTCACATCTCTGTGATGCACACATACTCTCCTCCCTCTTGCGAACCTAACAGTGCATTCTACTTGTCTTAGTGCGTCCTCTATCTTCACCCTCGATTTATCGACCGCACCGGCGCAGCATTCCTCCGGCGAGCAATTGTCCTCACCCCCGTGCGCCCCTGACCTTGTGGAGACCACGTCGAGAATCAGCGCAGCCCTGCGAACCCGGTGAGCATATCCGTCCTCTCCCTCGCTTCGTGTAGTCGCCGTAGCACCGCCAGCAGCGCGTTGTCGCTGCCAACCACCGTTAAGCGCCGCCACTAGTTGGCAAGCGTGCTATGCGTCGTTGGATTTTGATCAGATGGTCACGATAGAACCTTAGCCGAAGGGGTAAGATCAATCCTGTGCCGCACGATACGCTTTAAATCCTGCGGTCCATGTTGCTGATCCGAGCGAAACGGTACAGACAAATAGAAACACGCCGCGTGGCACTAGTTTAGTTTAAAAACAGAAATAGAATCTGATTGAGTTGCAAATTTGAAAAATTCATAACTGTAGTTCTACACGTCCAAATTTTGCAAACTTTATATCAATGGATTCAGAAAAGCAAGACCTAGCCAACCATGCCATTTGTTTAGTAAAAAGTTTCTGTTAAATTGTTTGTTTTTGCAGAAACTTGTGTATGCTTGTTTAGGATATAAAATTTATTCCAAAATGATTTTGGGGATGAAATCTTTGCAAAATGGTTTGTTGTGAACCTACTGACCCTAGGAACCAACTTATGGATTTAAAAATGTATTTTGTGAAGTTTAGGATTGAATAATTGAATTAGCTCATTTCTAGTCAAATAAAAATATTGTTTTTGACATGGAATTGATTATTGAGTAAAACCTTTGGGGAATTGACTTGATTCAAACCTTCTGACCCTAAACACCAAGTTTTGAGAATTGAAATGTATTTGATGAACCCTTTAAAAGAATATTGCTTTGCTAAAAGCATTTTCCACCACATGAAATAATGATTTGATTTAAGAAATGGTTTATAGATAAAACCCTTTTGCAAATGACTTTGCCACTTTGGAAAATGACCTATTTGAACTTTACAATGTTTAGAGCCTAGTGGAAACCACCTTTGCAAATAAAACTATCTTTTGCATGCTTGCATGCATGACTTTGTTTCTATTATTTTATGTGTGCTAAATTGATTGAATATTGGTTGGAATGCTAGTTGAATCTGTGTTTGCTTGATTGATTTGTAGTGAAGTTAGAGGAGTGTGAGATTAGCAAGATCAAGAAGTGAACCAATATTCCCTACCAAAAAGGCAAGTGACACTATCAACCAAGTCCTATTATTTTCATTACACTTAGTGAATTTTTGAAACATGCATGATAAGGACTACTATATATGCTATGCTAAATCCTAATAGGATACCTTTATACATTCCTTAGTGAAAACAATGTAGTTGTAATAAGCTTAGCCCTGCTATATATATTAAGATGAGATACATGTTGAGATTATATGAAGTTGGGAAAAGACTTATGTTTTATATATTAAAACAAGTACTCAATGAACCACCTGGGTGGACAAGGATACTCAAGTTTTGGACAAGGTGGCAACAAGAGGAACCATGTTTATATGGCAATCTCTTTTTGTTGTGCACCAAAAGAAAACCACCCAGGGACTTAGAGATTGAACATGTTTCTCGTACAGTGGCTTCCGTGTACAGCCACATGCTAAATGGGCACTGGCTTAGTCAACTACATAGTGGAAGACTCATGCATTGGCCTCTTCAGGTTACTGTAATGAGGGAACTTGGAACCCTACATTGGTGCCTGAAGACAAGCTAGCATTGTGTATTGGGAGGACCCTATGGAAAGACTTCGTCACATTCTCAATCTGCCAGTACTCCATCTTGGTGAGTACTTATCCAGCGGCCACTGGTGGCAACAAGATGAGAGTGTGTCATGTGGGTAAAGTGTACAACATCTGTAGAAGATAAAAATCTAAGTACTTAGCCGTGTCCCCGGTTATGGACAATACTGAGCAACTAAGGCCTGAAGCTATGGGAAATCTCGACATTCCAATTTCTAAAAGAAAAACTTGAAAGTGACAACAAGAGACTTGAAGCACTTGGTGGATTCCAAGGAGTTCAGAAAGATTTTTCAAAAGATCAAAACTATTTTGAAAAGATAGGATAAAACTATATTGCTTTCTGCAAATGAGCCTAAAACCCTACTTAGCCAAATATGCATGTAATGTTAGGATCCACTTATTTCTACATAGTAGTGAAACTTGCCAATACAATTCAAATGTATTGACCCTTGTGGCTGTAACTTATTATGTTGCAGGTTTGTTTGGTATTAGTGAAGTTTATTGATTAGGATTACAAGTCTACAACCAACATGTTTGCCTGTGGCACTTTGAAGATGAAGGACCCCATGCTTATAGATATTCTGCTGCAATGTAATGTGATAGCCAAATGAGCTATGTAAGATGTAATGAATTATTTTATTCCTGGTTATAAAGTTGTATTATGACCTTTGTTACTTGATATTACATCTTAACTGTGGATGCTAGCTATTGATCCAGGGACTAGCATTGTAAACACAGGGATCTCTACCTTATTAAAGGTTGGGACCTCTACAGATGGTATCAGAGCATTGTGTTTCCTGTAGGATTTGTAAAACCTAGGATTGGACAAAACCCCTTAGAAAAATAGGAGTTGTATTTGTTCCAAAACTTATTTACAAACAATCTTGTAAACTCTTTCCTCAAACCACTTTGGTTTTGATTCCACATCTCTTCTATTTGAAACTTGATGGACAAACCTACCCCATGGCCAAAGACTTCACCATGTGCAAAGGACTTCATCAACTCTAATGACTTCAACATCTTCAGCATTCACACCAAGGACTTCAACCTTGGATATCACTAAGGACAAGTGAAGCAAGAAATCTTGCTCAAGATTTGGAGACTAAAGAAACACAACTTAGAAGGAGCCATCATCACCTTTGAAGATTTGTGACCAAGAGTTTTCCCAAGGAAACCATGACATCATGCAAGAAGGAATCAACCAAGGAGAATGGAAAGATCTCAAGTGAACCATATAGATGGACCACCATATTTAGTTAAGTCAAACCCACCAACCTATGTGGTGTAACAAAAATATTTTTGGTTGCCTAAAGAATATGCTTGGAAACTTGTTGTTTGAAAGGAGTGTTTGGTTGTGATTGCTTGCACATTGTTTGTGTGAATTGTGAAGTGTGTGACTAGAATTATTTCCTTAGAGATATTCTGCCTATTCTAATCTCAGTTCAACCCAAACAGATGACTACTCCAAGAGACTCCAACATCAAGGTTGATGACAACAACAACAACAACCAAGAGGACAACATGAGAGAACTTATAGCAACCCAAAACCAGTTGAACCAAATGATAGCTCAATTCATAGCTAACACCAGTGGGGAAGATCCAACCCTGCAAAAGTTTTTGGAAGCCCAAGCCCAATTGTTGCATAAGGTGACAGATCAAATGATCAACATGGAAGGCAACTCTTCCAAAGGAGTTTGTGACAACAAGGATGACAAAGATGTTATTCTAGAGAGAACCCCAGCTTGCAATATTTGTGGAGACAAGGATCACACCTCCAAGGAGCATGGAGATCAATGCCCCAATTGTGAAGAAAAACATCCAGTTGGCCAATGTCCCACCTCTCAAGCTACTTGCTTCCTATGTGAAGGAAATAATCATGTCCCTATCCAATGCCCCATCTATTCCATAGTTGAAGAAAGGAAACAAGGTGGAGTGTAACAACTGAATGCAGACTGTCCTACCAAGAAGGATAAGGACAAAGGAAAATCTCCACTTGTACCTCCATGCAATACAACCCAATTTAAAGGACCAAAGAAGAGACATATGAATTATCCAAGGAGCAATAGAAGGTCAAAGAAACCAGTAGACATTCCTACCTATGAGATAACATATGAAGAACATGAACTAGAGGCACTCCTAGCTTTGGATAAACCCAAGAAAAAGAAGGACAAAAGCCATGTGCAATGTAATCATTGTAAAGAAATGGGGCACTATGCCAGTGAATGTCCAGAGAAACAGAAGTATAAGGAGATTGAACATGTTTCTCGTACAGTGGCTTTCGTGTACAGCCACATGCTAAATGGGCACTGGCTTAGTCAACTTCATAGTGGAAGACCCATGCATTGGCCTCTTCAGGTTACTGGAATGAGGGAACTTGGAACCCTACATTGGTGCCTGAAGACAAGCTAGCATTGTGTATTGGGAGGACCCTATGGAAAGACTTCGTCACATTCTCAATCTGCCAGTACTCCATCTTGGTGAGTACTTATCCAGCGGCCACTGGTGGCAACAAGATGAGAGTGTGTCATGTGGGTAAAGTGTACAACTTCTGCAGAAGATAAAAATCTAAGTACTTAGCCGTGTCCCCGGTTATGGACAATACTGAGCAACTAAGGCCTGAAGCTATGGGAAATCTCGACATTCCAATTTCTAAAAGAAAAACTTGAAAGTGACAACAAGAGACTTGAAGCACTTGGTGGATTCCTAGGAGTTCAGAAAGATTTTTCAAAAGATCAAAACTATTTTGAAAAGATAGGATAAAACTATATTGCTTTCTGCAAATGAGCCTAAAACCCTACTTAGCCAAATATGCATGTAATGTTAGGATCCACTTATTTCTACATAGTAGTGAAACTTGCCAATACAATTCAAATGTATTGACCCTTGTGGCTGTAACTTATTATGTTGCAGGTTAGTTTGGTATTAGTGAAGTTTATTGATTAGGATTACAAGTCTACAACCAACATGTTTGCATGTGGAACTTTGAAGATGAAGGACCCCATGCTTATAGATATTCTGCTGCAATGTAATGTGATAGCCAAATGAGCTATGTAAAATGTAATGAATTATTTTATTCCTGGTTATAAAGTTGTATTATGACCTTTGTTACTTGATATTACATCTTAACTGTGGATGCTAGCTATTGATCCAGGGACTAGCATTGTAAACACAGGGATCTCTACCTTATTAAAGGTTGGGACCTCTACAGTTCTAAAGAGGTTTGGAATGGAAGATAGCAAGAAAGGGTTCTTGCCCATGTTGCCCAATACGACCTTGAGTAAAACTCAAAGTCCTGCAACGGCAAAAGATAGAGAAAGGATGAGTAAGACTCCATATGCCTGAGCCATAGGATCTCTCATGTATGACATGCTATGTACTAGACCCGACATTGCATATGCTATTAGTTTGACTAGCAGATATCAAAGTGATCCAGGAGTGGATCATTATACAACGGTCAAAAACATCCTTAAGTACTTGAGAAGAACCAAGGATATGGTTCTTTCTTATGGAGGTGATGAACAGCTCGTTGTTAATGGTTACACCAATGCTAGTTGGCCGATCCAGATGATTCTAAATCTCAATCTGGATACATATTTACTTTGAATGGTGCAGCAGTTAGCTGGAGGAGTGCAAAGCAAAGTGTTGTGGCGAGATCTTCAACTGAATCGGAATACATAGCTTCTTCGGAGGCTTCACAAGAGGCGATATGGATGAAGGAGTTCATTACAGAGCTTGGTGTGGTTCCAAGTGCGCTGGACCCAATGTCTATCTATTGTGATAACATGGGCGCCATAGCCAATGCGCAAGAACAAAGGTCACACAAGAAGCTGAAGCATATCAAGCTACGTTTTCACGCTAAGCATGTCCAAGATGGTGACATAAAGATTTGCAAAGTAAACACAGATCTGAATGTGGCGGATCCGTTGACTAAACCTCTCCCGAGGGCAAAACATGACCAGCACCAAACCGCCATGGGTGTTTTGTATATTACCATGTAATCTAGATTAGTTGACTCTAGTGCAAGTGGGAGACTGTTGGAGATATGCCCTAGAGGCAATAATAAAGGTGGTTATTATTATATCTTTGTGTTTATGATAAATGTTTACATTCATGCTATAATAGTATTAACCGGAAACATTAATACTTGTGTGATTTGTAAACTAAATTAGAGTCCCTGCTAAAGCCTCTTTATCATACTAGCTTGTTGGTTGATAGATGATCGTGGTTTCTCGATCATGAACATTGAGATGTTATTAACAACAAGATCATATCATTAGGAGAATGGTATGATGGACATACTCCTATAGATAAGCGTAGCATAAAGATCAAGTCATTTCAATAGTTTGTTTGCTATAAGCTTTCTGATACGTAGTAACCTAATTACTTCGACCATGAGATCATGCTAATCACCATCACCGAAAGGATGCTTTGATGACATCAAACACCACACTGTAACTGGGTGGCTGTAAAGGTGGCATTGAGTGTTCAGAAAGTATGTGTTGAGGCACATGGATCAAGAGTGGGATTTGTCCATCCATATGATGGATAGATATACTCTGGGCCCTCTCGATGGAATGTCATCCAATTAGCTTGCAAGCATGTGACTGGATCACAAGGGATCACATATCACAGGAACGAGAAAAGAGTACTTATCAGTAACGAGGTTGAACTAGGTATGCAGAGATACCGACGATCAAAACCTCGGAGAAGTAAACTATCGTGAGACAAAGGGAAAATGGTATCGTATGTAAGTGGTTCATTCGATTGCAAAGTAATCGTAGAAATATGTGGGAGCCATATGAATTTCCAGATTCCTCTATTGGTTATTGATCGGAGAAGTGTCTCGTTCATGTCCGCATAGTTCACGAACCGTAGGGAGACACACTTAAGGATTCGATGTTGTTTACTAGATATGGAATGTTAGCAGGGATACCGAATGTTGTTCGGAGTCTCGGATGGGATCCGGTATATCACGAGGAGATCCGAAATGGTCCGGAGAATAAGATTCATATAAGGAAAGTCCGATTCCGGAGTTCGGGAAAGATTCTGATGTTTTCATCGGAGAGGTTCTAGAAGGGTCTAGAAGGTTCACCAGACCGGAAGGGGAATGGTCCATGAATGTGTCATGGATAAGTGGAATGATTGGATCATATCCTAGGTCACTTGGTGTGGGCATTTGCAAGAGAGAATTAAAGCTCTAAATTGAAAGTCAAACGGGAAGTTTGAAAAGTCAAACTGGAACATTGGTTTCCTAGTGGAAGAAGAAACAAGTCCTTCTCTCAATCCAACATGGGTTTGGGTTTGGATTCAAACCCACCCCCCAAGGCTGCCCCCCTCTCATAAATAGAGGGAGAGGGATGCCCCAAAACACCAAGCCCTAGCCCTCCCACACTTGCTGCTGCCACACGCCGCCGCTGTTGCCGCCATCTTGCATCGTCGCCAGCCCGTCGCCATCACCCTAGCCACCGCTGACACCTCCTCCTCCTCCCGGTCTTCTAAACCCTAGATCACAGGGAAACCCTAGATCCACCATAACTCGCACCGGCTTAGGCGAAGCCCTGCAGGATCTTCCCTCTACATCCGACACCACGCCGTCGTGCTACCGGAATCGCGAGGGGAGAACTACAACCTCCGCTGCCTGCTGGAACAAGGGAGAGTAAGGTCTTCATCCAGTACCAAACGTGTGACCGACTGCGGAAGCGCTGCCAGAACGCAGCGCAGGAAGGATCGTCTACGCGATCTTGAGATCGGCATGTGTACGACTATATCACCCACGAGAATCTGCTCTCGTTAACCGCTTTGGAATCTTTGAGGGTGGTTACTCTAATCGACCCGTTGCTACAATCTAGTAGATAGATCTTGGCTTGTTTGTGTGCATGCGGTAGAAATTTTTTGTTTTCCATGCTACGAACCCCTAAAAGTTGATACGTCTAATTTGCATCACCTTTCTATATCGTAATTTGCCTCTATTCATTGATATTTGTCTTATTATGAGGTATTACTTATGGATTTTCATCTGTTTATGCATGTTGGATGATTCTTAGAGGATGGACTGCCGGAGTCTGGATTTTGATGGAAAAGAAGTCTTTTTGAAGCAATTTTGCGAAGATCAAAAAAATACCAGAAAAACATGGGAAAATTATATTTTTGCAGAAGACTGAGGAAGCCAGAAGGAGGGACGAAGAAGGACCGCAGGGGGCCCACACCCCCTAGGCGCGGGCCCACCCTGGGTCGTGCCTAGGGAAGGTGTGGTCCACCTGCCCGGCTCCCGGCTCTGCTCCTTCGCCTATATCTTCCCTACGGAACCCTAAGGCTAGGGGAGCGACCACAGATAGATTTTTGCCGCCTCTACGGGGCGGAAAATACCAAGAGAGAAATATCTCTCTATAGAGGTCCCAACCTGATAAGGTAGAGATCCCTGTGTTTACAATGCTAGTCCCTGGATTGAATAGCTAGCATCCACAGTTTAAGATGTAATATCAAGAAACAAAGGTCATAATACAACTTTTTAACCAGGAATAAAATAATTCATTACATCTTACATAGCTCATTTGGATATCTCATTATAATGCAGCAGATATAACTATATAGCATGGAGTCCTTCATCTTCAAAGTGCCACAGGCAATCATGTTGGTTGTAGACTTGTAATCCTATTCAGCACACTTCACTAACATCAAACAAACCTTCAACATAATAAGTTACAGCCACAAGGGTCAATACATTTGAATTGTATTGTCAAGTGATACTATGGTAGAATAGTGGTATCTATCATCTATATGCATTTCGCTAAGTGGAGCTTAGGCTTTCTTTGCTCAAAATAAGGTTTTACTTATAAGTTGAAAGCACTAAGTTTTTGTTTGACAAATCTCCCAAGGAACAACCAATAGGAATTGGTTAACCTTTACCCTTTTTCAACCACAAGCTTTTAACTTAAAAATTGGGATGAGGAGATCGTTGATAGCTTCAATGTCTTGATGCTCCAATTGTCCATTGCAGGGACACAGCTAAGTACTTAGATTTTACTCTCTCGAGAGGTGGTGCACTTTCCCCACAAGACAAGATATTTCAAAAGCCTTCCCTTAGACCAAATGGACGCGTTCCAACCTATCACCCCTACCACCTTTTGTCCATCTGGCTAAGTTATTGCAACCTATATGATCCAGGCAGAGCTCATATTGCCATGTGGCTGCACTAGAAGCTTCTCAACACTTGACATCTCAAATCTCTTTGTTCCTGGGTGGCTTTCCTCAAGTGTGATACACAAGGTTCACCAGTTCCTGGCCTTGTGTAACCACTCAACATATCCCATTCATACCAATCCACCCAGGTGATTCATTCACTTAGTAGTTTTATTAAGCAAAAACACAAGTCATAGACTTTGTATAATATCATGGCATGAATAATCCACCCTTGTTTTCTACTAGCTAGGCTAAGCATACTAGTATCAAGAATCTTAACTTAGGGAAAATTCTAATAAGGCATCATCTACTAGGATTTCCCAAGGCAGAGTCAACACATAGAAAAATTCCATGCAAGTCCTACTACTTAAAAATATCACTAATGCATAGTCAAAATAATAGAAAAAAATATATGAAGGACTACTTGCCTTTTTGGTAGAGAGACTAGATTCACTCCTTGATCTTTCAAATGTCATGTTCTTCAAAGTTCACTACAATTCAATCAAGGCACAAATTCAAACTAGCATTCAAACAATTCACCACATAAAATAATAAAAACAAAGCAATGCATGCCAGCATTGAAAAGGTGGTTTTTGTTTGAAAAGTGTTTTCTAATAAGGCTATAAACATTTTAAAACACCTACTGGTCATTTATAAATGTGGCAAAATCATTTGGAAACAAGTTAGTGAAAATATGCCATTTTAAATCATTTTTGTTTTGCTAGAAATGCTTTTATTCAAAGGAATAATTTTCTAGTGTTAGACAAATATGTTTTTAAACAAAAATGTTAGTGTTTATGGTCAAAGTGTTTAAAACAAATCCATTTGCAAAAGGTTTCACCCAAAAATCATTTTTAAATCATAGCAACATTTTGTTTTACTAGAAATGCTTTTATTCAAAGGAATAATTTTCTATTGTTAATCAAATATATTTTTAAATCCAAAAGTTAGTGTTTAGGGTCAGAGAGTTCAAACTCAAACCATTTGCAAAAGGTTTTACTCAAAAGGCATTTTAAGAATAATTTTTATAACCAAAATAGTCCTAATAATGTTTCTGCAAAAACACATACTTTTTCAGAAGCAAAATACTAAACTAAGGCAACATTTGGAAAGTTCACATTTTCCTGATTCCATTGATATAAAATTTGTAAATTTTGGACATGTAGATCAAAAGTTATAGGTTTTACAAAATCAATTCACTAATAGATTCATTTCTGATTTTTAAAACAGGAGCTAGGCTACGTGTCACGTTTCTATTGGCTGATAACGGTTCGTGAGGATTGATCGATACAGACCGTAAGATTAAGTGAGATCGCATGGTACAGATCGAGCATACCCCTTTGTTTAAGTCAATCTATCATATCCACTAGATCATCATCTGACGGCTCAGATCGCAACAACCACTAACTGGTGGCGCTTGGCGACGGCCGCCGCCGGCGGCGCTTGGGCTGCGGCGTTCCAGCAACTATAGGAAGCGAGGGAGAGAACAGAGGGAGTTACCAGATTCGCAGGGTCGCGCTGATGCTCAACATGGTCGTAGGAGGGCAGGAGGCGTACAGGTTCGACGTAGATTGCTCGCCAGAGTCGTTCCTAGCGGCGGGCACATTCTGTCGTTGTCGGAGACGAAGCTACAAGCCACGGGAAGACCAAAGGAAGGAAGATTTAGACATGCAAGAGAGAGGTGAAGGCGCGAGCGTCAACCAGAGAGGAGGAGGCGGGCTAGGGTTACCAGGAGAGGTTGCCGGTGTCGAGGCAGACATCGGCGGCGCTCAGACGAATACGAAGCCGAGCTTCTGGGGCACGCACGTGTGAATTGATGGTGCTGGTAGATGCGTACGGGGTTGCTGGTCAAGCTCATGTGAGCTAGGAGGCAGGGTGCGGTCGGGCGTCGCCGGAATTTTGAGCTAGAGCTCGTGGGAGCAGTAGCGGTGCAAGGTTAAATTGAGGCAGCCCTGGGGCAGAGAGGAGGTGGTGAGTGAGTGGAAATGGGAAGGAGAGGGAGGCGCTTTAACATGCATGATCACTATGCAGAATTAGCGCAGCATTTAGGCAAATTGAACACGAGTAATCGACGCTGGAAACGTCCGGAGTAAGGGAAAAGAATTAATCGCGGGGACGACAATAAAGCGGCAGGTGGGACCTGGTTGTTAGCGAGGTGAGGGAGGGTACGGTGGGTTCTCGCGGTCAGTGGATGAGGGGGTACATGCGCGAGTGAGAAAGATCTGGGGAGAGAGGGTGAGTAGGTTTCCCAGGTGGGCCTGCTGGGCTAGCAAGTTGGGTCAGGTCTGTTGGGCAGGTTCTGTTTTCATTTTTTCTTCTCCTATTTTCTTTTTCCTTTTCTATTTTATGTTTTGATTTGATTCAAATGCTTCAAACACTCATTTGTTTTCAAATCTTTCCCAAATTTCTAGTATGTTTTTATACTGTTTAACAATGTGTTTTAAATTCCATTTTAGAATATTCAAATATTCTTTTATGGTTTAATATTTATTTAAATGAGGTTTGTGTCTTTATTCAAACCATTGATTCAAGCTTCCATTTGAATTCAAATTTCACCAAACCTTTTCACTGGGCTTAAACTATTGATTAGTGTGTTTAAATAATTCACTTTGAATTATTTCAAGTATTTTATTATGATTTAATATTTATTTAAATGAGGCTTTTGTCTTTATTTAAATGAATTTGAATATGGTTCCAAACCATATAATTCTATTAAATTAATCCTTTATTCTTTTTAAGTTAATTGGATAACTTCTAATCCACTTTGGCAATTTCAATTATTATTTTCTCATGATTTAATTAATCATTTATATTAGGGATTTTGTCTTCTTTCAAATAGAATATGGTTCAAGTCCATATAAGTTTTTATTCAAATAATATTTATTCCTTTATTTTATTTGGATTATCTTTATTCCATTTGCTTATGGATTTAATTCAAGTATCAAATTGTCTTCTAAATAATTTTCTTGTGATTTATTATTTATTTAGTTTAGGCAATTTGTCTTTATTTAAATAAAATTGAATATGGTTTAAACCCATATTATTTTATTCAAATAATTCTTTTATTCCTTTTTATTATTTAGTAAACTTTCATTTGTTTATGGATTTGGTCAAGATTTAATTTTTCTTTTAAATAATCCTTATTTATTTATTTCTTTGTCTTATAAAATCCATATCTTTTTATTTATAGTTCCAAATTTGGTGATTCCAATTTGTATAATTTTATTTAATATTTGTTTATATATTTAAATCACTTTTAGGATTACTTTGCTCACAATTTGGTATTGAGTTTTGTTAGGAGCATATATTATACTTGGAAATTATTTCTTTTTATCTTATTAAATTCATAAGGTTTTATCCATGGATCCAAATTAAATGAAACCAATTTCCATGGTTTTATAATATATTTCTTTCTATCTTATTAAATTCATAAGTTTTTGATCATTTATAAATGTTTGTTGCTAAATTTTTATATGGAACAAATCCATAGTCTTAGAGAGATCTTGGAAATGATTTTCTTCCATTAAGATTTGGGATTTTGGTTTAACTTTTCCAAGTGTTTAAATTTCAAGATACATCCATTGATGAATGCATTTCACTTGATTGAAATTTTGTTGGATGCCCTTTTCATTCAAATTTTGTTCTAGAAGGGTTTTTATGTTTCCATTTAGAAGCAAAAAGTTTCTTTTCACCCTAAATTTCAACAATTGTTTCTTTTGTTTATTTATTTTTCACATTTCGAAATTTGGAAAATTTTGGGATGTGACACTCTCCGGCAGACAGATATCTGCCGGGGGAATTCCTTCCCGTAGAGGGGAGATCGTCTCCATCAACACAGTCATCAAGCTAGGCTTCATCGGGATCATCATCATCCACACCATCATCTCCACAAGCACCATCATCACCACTCCGTTCTGCTGTAACAATTGTGTTGGATATTGCTTTAGTTCTTAGGGGAAACTTTCCCAGTATTAATTACTATTGTAGTTGATGCTTGTGAGTGGAACCATTGGATTATTGTTTATGTTCAGATTGTTATCCATTATCATATCATCTTTGATCTTGATCCATATGATGTCTTGTGAGTAGTTTGTTTAGTTCTTGAGGACATGGGAGAAGTCATGTTGTTATTAGTGGATTTGTGTTGAGTTATTATTCAATGGTTTAGTATTTAAGTCGTGGTGCTATTATTCTAGTAGTGTCATGTGAACGTCGACTACATGATACTTCACCATTTATGGGCCTAGGGGAATGCATTGTGTATTTGGCTACTAATTGTGGGGTTGGCAGAGTGACAGAACCTGAACCCCCGTTAGAACACCTTTGCACAAGGGAGCATAGTATCTCGGAGTTTAAGGATGTGGATAGATTATATATTAATTACTTTCCTTTAGTTACGGATGTTTGCAGGGGATTTAATCACAAGTATGTATTAGTCCAAGTAAGGTCGGTACATTAGCAAGGTTCACCCACACAACACTTACAACACCAAAGAAGAGTACTCAGCTATTTGAAGCGGAAGCACTTGACAGAATTCCCATGTGTCCTCGAGAACGTTTGGTCCTTATAAGTATGTCCACCGACTTGTCCTTTGCTAAAAAAGGATTGAGCCACTTGCTGCGTTTGTTCTTTATTACTTGCACTTTGTTTTGTTGCCTTATCAGAAAACCACTAAAAATCTGTTTGCTAAGTATTCACAGGGATTTCCTGCTCCATACCACTGTTCAGCACCTTGTGCTCCTCGTTGGGATCGACACTCCTATTTATGAAAAGTACTGCGATACACCTCCTATACTTGTGGGTCATCATTGAGAACTCCTTATCCTCTATGAATTACCAATAAATGCACGTTACAAGGATAACATCCACGACCTGCGGATCCAGTTACATGCAAGAGGAAGAAGATACAACTGAATTCTCCGTCCCATTCCAAATCTCATGGTTAACGCGTATTATACGGCACTAGAATCACTAATGTCATGGGTTATTAATTCCTATGGTGGATCTCATGCAATTGGTAACCTAAGTTCCATTGCCAATCTTATATTTACCATCACTTAGGATGATAATAGCATTTTCATTTATTTGTTAAAATAGTATTTTCTTCCTTTTCTTCCGAATATAGATGATAACACACAATTTGCAATTATTTTGATAAGACTCATCTAAAGGACATGAGAAAGTGATGAACTTGCCTTATGAATGCAAGGTAGTGAAGTCGGATGCTTGCACTCGACCTTGAGCTTCTATTTCTACAAAAAATCATTATGGACCGATAAGGACAATATTTAAAGAAGCAATAATGATTATGCATAGTAATGCAATGCATCATTTATTAGTTATTTTCTTTGTGTGTTTTACCCACCTTATTAATTCTCATATTCCTTTATTTAATAAAAAGAAATTGTTAATGGTTACTTCCTAAAATTTTATAAATATTATATCTAATATATATATGATATAAGATAATAATATAAGAGCTTAAAATTTACTTTTATTTAATTTTAACTCTTATTATTATTTCCTTAATAATAATCATTTATATTTTTAAGATTTTATTTTTACTAATCTAAATAGAAATTTAGTATTTTTATAAAATACTATACTAATTTAGAATGATTAAAATAATTTTTATTTATTTTTATAAAATTCCCTTAAGGAATATATTATAAAAATATTTAACCTAAATTTATTCTATTAAAAATAAAGTTCTTAATTTTATTTGGTAGCTTATATTTTTGTGAACTCGTAGATATTTTACTTGTATTTTTAGGATTTTTATTTTATTTCTTAGGACTTATTAAGTCCTAGGGTATTTTGGTCTTTTACTAAATTATTTGCATTTTCCTTTTAAATTTCTGGGCCAAGCCCATTAGGCTGACCCAGCCCAACCCGACCCACTTGGGCTGGTCAAACCCACTCCACCGAGGGGTACTGGACCGTACCGGCCAAGTACTCGTCCCGCTCACCCCTCTCGCTCGCGTCTCTCCTCTCTCTCGTCTCCCTGTGGTGTCGTGCTGCCGCCACCATTGTCACGCGATTCTGGCCTCCACGGTCCTCATCGGCCGCCGCCGTGGTGCGTGACGAGGTTGTCGAGGCCGCTCCATCGACTGGTCCTATTTTATTTGACTCTCGGTCTCTCTCCTTGCCAGACTGTCTCCACCCCAAATCGTAGGGTTTGGTGGTTGGCGGCGATATGGCGCTTCGCCGCTCCTGCTGGTGCTATGTCATGTCCCTGGTGTTGGAATTATGCCCTAGAGGCAATAATAAATATGTTATTATTATAATTCTTGTTCATGCTAAAGTTTATATTCCATGCTAGAATTGTATTAAGCGGAAACTTTGATACTTGTGTGGTTTATGAACAACACTGTGTCCCTAGTACGCCTCTATGGACTAGCTCATTGATTAATGATGGTTAAGGTTTCCTAACCATAGACATGAGTTGTCGATTAATAATGAGATCATGTCATTAGGAGAATGATATGATGGACAAACCCAAATTAAGCAGAGCAATTAGATCGTGTCATCGTGTTCATCTTTGCGACGCTTTTTCCTATGTCAAGTATTGTACTCCTTAGACCATGAGATAATACAACTTCCTGGTATCGGAAGAAAGCTTTGAGGTCATCAAACGTCATCCTATGTGAGGGTGATCATAAAGGTGTCCCTCAGGTGATCGGAAAGTACTTGTTGGGTTGTATGTATCAAGATGGAATTTATCCCTCCCGAGTCGGAGAGATATACTTTGGGCCCACTCGGTAATCGATATCAACACCGCTTGCAAGCATGTGATTAAGGAGTTAATCACAAAGTGATATCGGATTACAGAACGAGTAAAGTACTTGTTGTGAACGAGATTGAACTAGGTATGCCGATACCAACGATCGAATCTCGGGCAAGTAAAATATCGCATGACGAAGGGAATACATATATGGAATTAATTGAATCCTGGCATCGTGGTACATCCGATATGATCATCGATGAATGTGTGGGAATCAATATGGGTTTTCAGATCCCGCTGTTGATTATTGATAGAAGATCATGTCTGCATATTCTCAAACCCGTCGGGTCACACACTTAACGTGCATCGATGCTAGGATAGAATGGAAGATTGGTTTATGAGTTTTGTTCGGAGTCTCGGATGAGATCCAGGACATCACGAGAGGTTCTAGAATGGTCCGGAGAATAAGATTCATATAAAGGAAAGCAGTTTTTGGATTTCGGAATCATTTTGGAGTTTATCGGTATTGTACCGGAAGGTTCTAGAAGCTTCCAGAGTGGGACCAACGTGGGACCACTTGTCGGAGGCCTGCGTGGGCCTAAGGGGGAGTGCCCTGGCCGCTTTGGGCCAGGGGCACAAGGCCTCATAGGCGCAGCCGGCCAGCCCTAGGGGAAACCCTAGGGGAGCCTTCTAGAAGGAAGGGGGAAACTTGCCCCCCCCACTCCACCCTTGGGGCTGCCGCCCTAGGGCTTGGAGGAGGGGCCAAGTGGGGGCCGGCCAGCCCCCTATATAAGGTGGGAAGGGGCGCACCCTCCCCCTCCTACTCCTCCAACCCTAGCCGCCGTCCTGCTGCCCCTCCACCTCTCTCTCTCCCGACTGCGCGTAGGCGAAGCCCTGCTGCAGAAATTCTCCACCATAAGCACCACGCCGTCGTGCTGCAGATCCAATCTATGTCTCCACCATACTTTCTAGACCAAGGAAGTAGGAGACGCCGCTGCATCGTACGTGTGCATCTCTCAGAGGCGCCGCCACTTGCGGCATAGGATCGGATTGGATCGCGAGGAGGAGACGGCGAGTACGACTACATCAACCACGTTCTGTCGAACGTTTCTGCTGTGCGATTTATTCAAGGTTATGAAGATCTCATCCATCTCTCTTGTTGATTGCATCCCCTATATTATATCTTGGCTTTCTCGTTCGCATCCGTAGAATTTTTTTGATTTACTATGTTACGAATCCCTTCAGTGGTATCAGAGCTAGATCTATGCGTAGATGTGTTTCACGAGTAGAACGAAACATGATTGTTACGGGCGTTGATGTTTTCTATTGCAAACCTCTTGTTGTGTATTTCTTATGGCACGACATAGTGAGATCAAAGCGGTCCACGCAAACTTTACGCGACCTCGTTCGCGAGACCGGCTCCGCACTTGACGTGTGGCTTGTTCCACACATGCGGCTGGTGGATGCTAGTTTCTGTCACTATAGTAGTCATGGGATTTACACCGGATGTTAGCAACCATAATATCACCGTTCTGGCTTTTCGTAGGTAAGAATCGTTCTTAGCTTGTTACTCCCATAAGCCACGTAAAACATGCAACAACAAAGTAGAGGCGTCTAACTTGTTTTTGCAGGGAGTGTTATGTGATATGGTATGGCCCAAGACATGATATGTATGATGTATGCAATGATCATGTTTTGTAATATTTCATGACTTGCATGTCGATGAGTTCACAACCGGCAGGAGCCATATGGTTGTATTTATAATTATGTATGACCTGTGTGTCAACTTCTTATACGCCATGTAATAGCTTTGCTTTATCGCTAAGTAGTTAGCAATAGTTTTAGTTGCTATTCGTGGTGGAGGAAATCATGGTGGAGTGATGGAGATCATGCTGGCGCGCACAAGATGGAGATCATTGCGCGGAGATTGGCTATACCATGTCACATAAAATTATATGCATGTGATGTTTATCCTTTTATGTATCTTATTATGCTTAGATCATGACGGTAGCATCATAAGATGATTCCTCACTTAAAGATCAAGATAAAATTGTGTTCTCCCCATGTATGCACCGTTGCAAAAGTTCGTCGTGTTCAAGCACCTCGTGATGATCGGGTGCTATAAACTCTACGTTCACATACAACGGGTGCAAGCCAGTTTTGCACACGCGGAAATACTTGGGTTTGACTTGACGAGCCTAGCATGTACAGACATGGCCTTGGAACACACGAACCGAAAGGTTAAACATGAGTCATATGAATGATATGATCGACACTTTATTGTCTACCATTGAAACCACATCTCTTCTCGTGAAGATCAGATTAGGTGTGGTGAATTTGGATCGTGTTCACTAAAACCACTTGAGGGATGTTGAATTTAGTGGGAGTTCATCTAGTAATTTGATTAAGTTGAACTAGTTATCATGAACATAGTATAAACTGTATTTGCAAAATTTTGTAGATCAAATGGCTAAGTCCAACTTCAACTTTAACGTTTTTGCTGAGAAAGAAAAGCTTAAAAACAATGGGTCTAACTTCACCAACCGGTTCCACAATCTGAGAATCATTCTCGTTGGCGGACAAAAGGACTATGTACTAGAGAAAGCGCTAGGTGACGCCCCTGCTGCTGATGCGCTGGCTGATGAAAAAGCTGTTTATCAGTCACACAAAGATGATTATGGAGTGATTAAGAGTACCATGTTGTTTGCTATGGAACTGGACCTTCAAAATCGTTTTGAGGAGTTCGTTGGGCCCTTTGAGATACTTGAGGAACTGAAAACCATGTTTCAGACTCAGGCCCATTCTGAGAGAGATATGAGATCTCTGAGAAGTTCTTTAACTGCAAGATGGAGGAAGGGAGTTCCGTTAGTGAGCACGCCATTAAGATGTCGGGCTACACTCAACGTCTTGAGCAACCGGACTGCAAGATTCCAGAAGAGCTCAAGATTGACAGAGTTCTGCAATCACTCCCTCCTAGCTACAAAGGTTTTGTAGTTACTCACAATCAAATTGGTTCCACTGATACAATCACTGAGCTCTTCGCTAAGCTGAAAGCTGCGGAGGTGGATATCAAGAAAGATAATCATGTGTTGATGGTCAACAAGACCCCTAGCTTTAAGAAAGGTAAGGGTGCAAAGAAATCCTTTAAGAAAGGCAGCGTAAGCGTTGCTGTTCTCGCTGAGAAGAAGCTCAAGTCCGGACCTAAGCCGGACACCGAGTGCTTCTATTGCAAGGATAAGGGTCATCGAAGCGCTTGTCCAAGTACTTAGCGGACAAGAAGGCTGACACCATTAAAGGTATATTTGATATACATGTTATTGATGTTTACCTTACTGGCGCTCGTTGTAGTGCCTGGGTATATGATACTGGTTCAGTTGCTAATATTTGTAACTTGAAACAGGAGCTACGGAATAGACGGCGGCTAGCAACGGATGAGGTGACGATGCACGTTGGCAATGGATCAAAAGTTGATGTGATGGTCATCGGCATGCTCTCCTTAGTTTTACCTTCGGGATTAGTTTTAAACCTTAATAAATGTTATTATGTGCCTGCGTTGATCATGAACATTATATCTGGATCGTGTTTATTGCAAGACGGTTATTCATTTAAATCGGAGAATAATGGTTGTTCTATTTATATGAATAACATCTTTTATGGTCATGCACCTGTTGTGAATGGTTTATTTCTTCTGAATCTCGAAAGCAATGAAACGCACATCCATAACATTGAGGCTAAGAGATGCAAAGTAGATAGTGATAATCCAACTTATTTGTGGCACTGCCGTCTAGGTCATATTGGTGTAAAACGCATTAAGAAACTCCATTCTGATGGACTTTTGGAGTCTCTTGATTTTGAATCATTTGACACGTGCGAGCCATGCCTCATGGGCAAGAAGATCAAAACCCCGTTCTCCGGTATAATGGAGCGAGCAATGGACTTATTGGAAATCATACATACCGATGTATGCGGACCAATGAGTGTTTCGACGCGCGGTGGATATCGCTATTTTCTCACTTTTACTGATGACTTAAGTAGATATGGGTATATCTATTTAATGAAACATAAATCTGAAACATTTGAAAAGTTCAAAGAGTTTCAGAACGAAGTGGAAAACCATCGTAACAAGAAAATTAAATTTCTACGATCCGATCATGGAGGTGAATATTTGAGTTATGATTTTCTCACGCATCTTAAAGCAAGCGGATTTGTTTTGCAACTCACGCCACCCGGAACACCACAGCGCAATGGTGTGTCTGAACACCGGAATAGAACTCTATTAGATATGGTGCGATCAATGATGTCTCTTACAGATTTGCCGTTATCATTTTGGGGTTATGCATTAGAAACGCTGCATTCACTTTAAATAGGGCACCATCTAAATCCGTTGAGATGTCACCGTATGAACTATGGTTTGGTGCTAAACCTAAGTTGTCTTTTCTTAAAGTTTGGGGATGCGAAGCTTACGTCAAGAAGTTGATGCCGGACAAGCTCGAACCCAAAGTGGAGAAATGCGTCTTCATAGGATACCCTAAGGAAACGATTGGGTATACCTTCTACCACAGATCTGAAGGCAAAGTGTTTGTTGCAAAGAACGGATCCTTTCTTGAGAAGGAGTTTCTCTCGAAAGAAGTGAGTGGGTGGAAGGTAGAGATAGGCGAGGTTATTGAACCTTCTCTCGAGTTGGAGAGTAGCGCAGCACCTGAAATTGTTCCAGTGCCGTCTACACCAACAAGAGAGGAAGCTAATGACGAGGATCATGAAACTTCGAACGATGCTACTACTGAACTTCGCAGGTCGACAAGGTCACGTGCCACTCCTGAATGGTACAGCAACCCTGTCTTAACCGTCTTGTTGGTAGACAAAAGTGAACCTGCGAACTATGAGGAAGCGATGATGAGCCCAGACTCTGAGAAATGGCTAGAGGCCATGAAATCCGAATTGGGATCCATGAGCGAAAACCAAGTATGGACTTTGGTGGACCCTCCTAGTGACCGTAAGGCCGTTGAGTGCAAATGGATTTTCAAGAAGAAAATGGATGCGTATGGTAATGTTACTGTCTATAAAGCTCGGCTTGTCGCAAAAGGGTTTCAGCAAGTTCAAGGTGTTGACTACGATGAGACTTTCTCTCCCGTAGCGATGTTTAAGTCCATTCGGATTTTATTATCAATTGCTACATTTCATGATTATGAAATATGGCAGATGGATGTCAAGACTGCGTTCCTCAATGGCAACATTGATGAAGAGTTGTATATGATGTAGCCCGAAGGTTTTGTCGATCCTAAGGATGCTAATAAGGTGTGCAAACTTCAGCGTTCCATTTTTGGACTGAAGCAAGCATCTCGGAGTTGGAACCTTCATTTTGATCAAGAGCTTTGGATTTGTTCCAAATTTCTACGAAGCTTGTATCTACAAGAAAGTGAGTGGGAGCTCGGTGACATTTTTAGTACTATATGTGGATGACATATTGATTATTGGAAATGACATTGGTATGCTTAACGATGTGAAGAGTTATTTGAATAAATGTTTTTCAATGAAAGACCTAGGAGAAGCTGCTTATATATAAGGCATCAAAATCTATAGAGATAGACAAAGACGCCTAATAGCTTTAAGCCAAAGTACATATCTAGACAAAGTTCTGAAAAGGTTCAGAATGGATAAAGCAAAGAAAGGTTCATTGCCCATGTTGTCAGGTAAGATATTGATCAAGGCTCAGTGTCCAGCTATGGTAAACGTTAGAGATACTATGAGCAAAGTGCCATATGCCTCGGCCATAGGTTCTATCATGTATGCCATGCTATGTACTAGACCGGATGTGTCCAATGCTGTTAGTTTGACGAGCAGATATCAAAGTGATCCAGGAGTGGAACACTGGACAACCGTAAAGAACATCCTAAAGTATTTAAATAGGACTAAAGAAATGTTCTTGGTCTATGGAGGTGATGAGCAGCTCGTCGTAAAAGGTTACGTCGACGCTAGTTTCGACACCGACCCGGATGATTCTAAATCTCAGACAGGATACGTTTATATTTTGAATGGTGGAGCTGTGAGCTGGAGAAGCTGCAAGCAAAGCGTGATCGCGGGATCTACAATAGAAGCGGAATACATGGCTGCTTCAGAAGCGTCAAGTGAAGGAGTTTGGATCAAGAACTTCATCACTGAGCTTGGTGTGGTTCCAAGTGCCTTGGACCCACTAGAGATATTGTGCGACAACACTGGCGCCGTAGCACTGGCTAAGGAACCGAGATATCATCCAAATACCAAGCACATCAACTGTTGTTTTCATATAATTTGAGATTATATAGCAGATGGAGATCTAAAGATTAGCAAAGTACATACGGATCTGAATGTCGCAGATCCGTTGACTAAACCTCTTCCACGAGCAAAACATGATCAGCACCTTAATGCCATGGGTGCTAGATTGTTGCCAGATGTAAACTAGATTATTGACTCTAGTGCAAGTGGGAGACTGTTGGAATTATGCCCTAGAGGCAATAATAAATATGTTATTATTATAATTCTTGTTCATGATAAAGTTTATATTCCATGCTAGAATTGTATTAAGCGGAAACTTTGATACTTGTGTGGTTTATGAACAACACCGTGTCCCTAGTACGCCTCTATGGACTAGCTCATTGATTAATGATGGTTAAGGTTTCCTAACCATAGACATGAGTTGTCGATTAATAATGAGATCATGTCATTAGGAGAATGATATGATGGACAGACCCAAATTAAGCAGAGCAATTAGATCGTGTCATCGTGTTCATCTTTGCGAAGCTTTTTCCTATGTCAAGTATTGTACTCCTTAGACCATGAGATAATACAACTCCCTAGTATCGGAAGAAATCTTTGAGGTCATCAAACATCATCCTATGTGAGGGTGATCATAAAGGTGTATCTCAGGTGATCGGAAAGTACTTGGGTTGTATGTATCGAGATGGAATTTGTCCCTCCCGAGTCGGAGAGATATACTTCGGGCCCACTCGATAATCGATATCAACACCGCTTACAAGCACGTGGTTAAGGAGTTAATCACAAAGTGATATCGGATTACGAAATGAGTAAAGTACTTGCTGTGAACGATATTGAACTAGGTATGCCAATACCAACGATCGAATCTCGGGCAAGTAAAATATCGCGTGACGAATGGAATACATATATGGGATTAATTGAACTGGCATCGTGGTTCATCCGATATGATCATCGATGAATGTGTGGGAGTCAATATGGGTTTCCAGATCCCGCTGTTGATTATTGATAGAAGATCATGTCTGCATATTCTCGAACCCGTAGGGTCACACACTTAACGTGCATAGACGCTAGGATAGAATGGATGATTGGTTTATGAGTTTTTGTTTGGAGTCTCGGATGAGATCCAGGACATCACGAGAGGTTCCAGAATGGTCCGGAGAATAAGATTCATATAAAGGAAAGCAGTTTTTGGATTTCAGAATCGTTTCAGAGTTTATCGGTATTATACTGGAAGGTTCTAGAAGCTTCCGGAGTGGGACCAACATGGGCCCACTTGTCGGAGTCCTGCGTGGTCCTAAGGGGGAGTGACCTGGCCGCTTTGGGCCAGGGGCAGAAGGCCCCATAGGCCCAGACGGCCAGCCCTAGGGGAAACCCTAGGGGAGCCTTCTAGAAGGAAGGGGGAAACTTGCCCCCCACTCCACCCTTGGGGCCACCGCCCTAGTTCTTGGAGGAGGGGCCAAGTGGGGGCCGGCCATCCCCCTATATAAGGTGGGCAGGGGCGCACCCTCCCCCTCCTACTCCTCCAACCCTAGCCACCGTCCTGCTGCCCCTCCACCTCTCTCTCTCCCGACTGCGCGTAGGCGAAGCCCTGCTGCAGAAATTCTCCACCATAAGCACCACGCTATCGTGCTGCAGATACAATCTATCTCTCCACCATACTTGCTGGACCAAGTAAGGAGGAGACGTCACTGCACTGTACGTGTGCATCTCTCGAAGGCGCCGCCACTTGCGGCGTAGGATCGGATCGGATCGCGAGGAGGAGACGGCGAGTACGACTACATCAACCATGTTCTGTTGAACGTTTCTGCTGTGCGATTTCTTTAAGGGTATGAAGATCTCATCCATCTCTCTCGTTGATTGCATATCCTAGATTAGATCTTGGCTTTCTCATTCACATCCGTAGATTTTTTTGATTTACTATGTTGTGAAACCCTTCACCTGGTGGCCCTATGGTGCTGCTAGGTTTGCTCGTGCTGTTATGGACGCCTCGTCCATGGCTAAGCATGGGTTGAAGTGTCTTCGGGTGCTCCCTGTGCCGCCGTGGACCTCACCGTTGGCTACTCTCCTTCCTCTTCTATAACCTAGCAAGGACCTTGGTATGTTCTTCTGTTTCCCCTTCTTATTCCCCCTCTGCCTCTCTTGCTAGCCTTTGTGTGTTACAGTGAGGAATCCCTAATTAGGGTTCATCTGTTCTGTTAGGGTTCTACCCCTTTGTGTTGATTATTGAAGATAATGAACGATTTATGAGTATTTGTGGTGGTTATACTGTGCTGAATCATTGTCTACTGATGGACTTGGAATTGATAGTGGCTCTGTTAGTTAAATTTTTATCTGATATTGGTTTACTATCATTGTACAAATTGTGATGTTGTGGCTCTGATCTAGATAAATATCTAGTTATTGGTGATGGTTAACTTGTTCCAGTACTGGAACATGTATTTGGCTTCATGTGCATAATCTATTGATGCCTCCATTGATAGTTCCTTTATGCAAAACAAAATGATTCCTAATTACCAGATTAGGAAGATGATTGAATAAATTCTTCAAAGAGTTTGATTATGGAATCTTTTTGTACAATTTGCTTGGTTACAATAAATCTTTGTGACACCTTCCTTGGAATGGTACACAAGAGTTTATTCTACCTGTGTTCTAGAGTGGCTTGGTGTTAATAAGAGTTGAAAAATTATGCTGGATATATTAGCCTATGATTCCTATTAATTTCATTTGGCTTGTGATGCTGGTCTGAGGCAAAGCTTGGTAAAAACAATTGTTTTTATCTCCTGCCTCCCTTCTTAAGTAATCTTTGATGGATAATCTCCAAGTATGATTACTACAGTACTTGGGAAATTACTTTGATAGTCCCTTTGTAAGGAAAATATGATAAATCCTTACTATTTAAGATGCATTCTTAATATGTAATGATTTCTTGAGGTGATACTATTCAAAATATGTGCCTAGATTATTCATTTATGGCTGCTTCTATATCTGGTTATAGAAATAGGGATTATTATCCAAGATCAGTGATGCATAGGCTGAGATCTTGGTGTCATTTGCAAAGATTGATTGTTAGATTGGTTTATTTTCTTCTGTGATGGATACACCTCACTTGGGTGTTTTTCTGAAAAGATTTCATATGAAACAACACATGATTTGATAAATTAGATAAGATTTATCATGCGATAGTTTTGTATGGACTCACCACACAGCTTAGTTGTTGGTGGTGTTGCTATGCTGGCTGGTCTAGCTAGCTTGATCTTGGTGACTTGTTCACTCCCTGGACCTTGTTCTGCACCTCTTGGTACTAGTCCTGCTCCTCCTTGCTCCTGTGAGCTTGTACTTGTCCTTGCTATCCTCCTGCACCACCCCCTCCTTATGTCACCATATTGTGGATTATTTGGTGGTGGATTGTGTGTCTTGGTTGGTGGATTGGTGTAACATCCCAAAAATATTGAGCAATGATTATCAAATTCCAATCACCAAAATTAGGGTTAACAAAAACTTTTGTTAATTAAAATCATTATGAATGCATGTGTGTATGTGTTGATTGTTTGAATGCATGAATGGACTTGTGTGAATTATGTGATTATCAAGGAATGGTTTAAAGATTAAAAACAACATCATCTAAATAAAATCCAAGCAGAAACAAATCAAGAGAATTTCAAAAAAAAAAACACACGCAAATTGTCATTTTTGCCAATCTTGCTCACTAGGCCACTTTGAGTGTTTCTAGTCCAAGATTTCAAACAGAAACAATCACAAATCTTTTCACCCCTTGCTAGACCAAGTAAAAGTTAACCCAAGCCCACCTTTCAAACTTACAGAAACATTTGGCAACTTGATTCAAATGACAATTCAAAATTGAATCTTTAACATATGTGAAGATCACCATTTCTCAAAACCCAACCAAACCAGTGTACCTTGACCTTTCCAAGCAACCAGAGACTACTTAGTATGTGACTAGTACACCCACCAATTTTGAACCAAAAATTCAAATTCAAATCTCTTTCTGCCATTTCATCAAACACCTTGCAAACACAAATCAAAGCAACATCAAACACTATAGTGAGCAGTGTTTTTGGCCTAACTTGTTCCCTCTCTAGCTCACAACATGCTCTTAGTAGATCATCTAGCTCAGTAGACAAGCTTTAGCTCACTGTGAGCTTGCCATTGTCATCAATGGTGAGCATGCCGAGCCTCACCTTTCCACCCCAGTGTCGACAGCCATCTAGGAGAAGCTCTAGCCTCGCCAACCTTGTCTAGGACATTGACCACCGTCCACCGCCACCCCTGTCCAACGCATGCCGAGCGCCAGCCAGAGCCGCGCACCCGACACGCTTGCTTGCATCAAGACGCCGCCCTTGCCGCTTGTGTGCGTGATCACCACCGTCCCAAGAACCACCAGGACATGCCCATTCGTCGCCGCGTGACCAGGACAGCCCGTGCGCCATTAAAATGTCCGTCGGACCCGACCAGAGCACCGCGGCATTCCGACCATATCGTACCGCCCCACACCTCGCAACCATGCCATTGAGCTTCACCAGGGAGCACAGCACCGCCCCTACCGCCTCCCATGCCATTAGCCCACTGTGATGACGACCACGACGAGCTCCACCTGCGCCCTTTGGTCCTCTCTTGGCACTATAAATAGAAGATACCCCATTCGATTTCTTCACACCAACACACTCCCCTCTCTCTCAGAACAACCCACCTCATCCCTGGAGCAAGGAGAGCAGCAGGTCGCCGAAATTTTGCCGGAGTCTGCCGTGGAGGAGGAAAAGAGGAGCCATCGATTGGAGCCGCCCTAGGAGAAGCTGCCGGTACGAGGAGGTTTGCCGTTGTCGACTTCGTTGTTCGCCCCCATCGCCGACCCTTGCCTAAGCCCCGTTGAGCCTCACAGGACCCCCACTGGTCGCGCTAGGGTTCTGTCTCGTCGGAGTTGCCCGACGGAGACGATAAGTCACAACAGTTTGATTAGAAGTTGATCGTGTGCTTTAGATTGTCCCATACCGTTTCGCACCCCCTGTCTTGTTGACTGGTGGGGACATCCACTTAAACTCACCCGCGCGTGCGCTGTGCGCCGTGGGCTGGCCCAGTTAGCCTCCCGCGCAACCCATTAGTTTGAATTTAGGTTTTTCCATTTAGTTCAAACTTAGTTCTGTACCTACATTCAAAAATCAACCCAGGTCGATTCACTAAACCAAATTGAATGAAACCAATTTTTTTAGAAAGGTACTGGAATTCTTAATCTAAGCCCGTTGGATTCAAACCATTTAGATTTGTAGATCACCCATAGTAAAAATAACAAGGCAGAAGTTTTTCTGCATTCAATTTTTTCAAAATTCAACCACGAAAGCTTTTGAGTTGATTCCAACTCTCAAAAATCACATTTAAAAAGACCTTTCTGAATATATAAAAATATCTAGGTTTACTTGGAGAAATAATGTACAAGAAATAAAAGAATGTCTCATAGGCAATTGTAGTCACTTTAATTAATTAAAATAAAAAGGTTAAACCTTATTAAATTGTGACACCACTTTAAATTACATTCCCATGTACTGAAATATGTGGTGATGACATGTGTCAACATGATCCCATGTTTTACTTGGAGAATATTAAATCTTAAGTGGTTTTTCAATGAGTAGAAAATATTTTTCCAAAATAAAATAAATAAGACAAGTGCTTTGATGATTGTAATGTTTGCGATGATGCTAGATCATCTAGTGAAAACCTTGGTGTGATAAATAAAAGTAGTTAATTATTGTTTGGTGATTGTGTACCTCGTATTTATTTATAGATGCTAGTACCGACCAAGGATACGAGGAGGAAGGAGAATACTACGAGGAAGAAGCCGAGGAGAACTTCAACCAATGCTCTGCACAAGGCAAGCCTAACACTACAAGTTGACTATGCAATCTTATACTAATATCTAAGCAAGCTAGAACTTTGCAAGTTAACCCTTGCATTATATCCATGCCCACCAGATGCATGAAACATGCATTAGTTCCACCACTTGATACCCAATCCTAGTTTTATTTGCAAGCTTAGTTATTTTATTTCTTTATCAAAGATTTATAATGGAGTTTACTTAGTGACTTGTAGACTTTGGAAAGATATTTAAAGGTAGCATAAAGAGCATAAAACTTGGCCTAACTTAGATAATCTTGATGTCATCCTGAGGCATGAGATTGAAGTTAGATAATCCCCATTTGTTTACCACCCCTCATTAGTGTTCACCCCCCACTTGTAGATGCTAGTGCTAAGCATAAAACTTGATCACATTAGATGGGAATACTTGGTGAAAATGGTTATGAAAACCTTAGAACGATGAGTCATTCTACTGAAATGTTTTGACATGTGTTCTTGAACACCAAATGATTTTGATGATGAAAATGTTGAGGCATGAGCCTTAGCCCTTTTTAAAACTGATGGTTTTCTGGATGCGATACCATTCCAATTTTACCATACAACCACAATACCCGAAATTTGGGTAGGGCTTGACTGAAAATTTATATACCTTAGTATGGGTTCCCTTGCGGCCAAGGTTTGAGCTGAGGCTACCTTGTGAAGATTGTCCACCTGTGCAGTTCCCAAGATGACAGTTGGTCATGGTTGGGAGGCCAAACTCATAGGAGAGGTGCCTATACTAGGGCGTGTAATTGAACGGTTAGGATTGATTATCCGTGTACTGAGTATGGTGAATTCAGTATTGTTCCTTACGGGTGTATCGAATGTTGTGGTGAAAGTGTACCACCTCTGCAGAGTGTCAAACTATTCAAATAGACGCGTCCGCGGTTATGGACAATTGGAGTGGCCATACTGTTCTGTCGTCAGATGTCTTCAAAATAACTTGTGAAATGATTTATGACTTTGACTTGACCACAACAAGGTTGTGATATGAAATTCAAGTTCCCACTTAGGTGTTACAAAACTTTCAACTAGCTTTCTTTGCTTCTGAACTCAGTTAGAGATAAATCTGGCTTTTTGCAAAACAACCTAGAGCCTAGTACTTCCTACTCAAAACCACTTCACTTGTTAGTATTAGTTTGCGAGTACTTAAAGAGCACTCATGGCTTTGTCCCTGGCTATTCCCGTGGCCAGACTATGAAGAGGACTATCAGGAGGATGGACCGCAGGATGGTTACGACAACTAGGATCATCTCCCATCGTCAGCATTGCCTATGACCATGAAGATGGAGCTTCGCCCATGCTACCGTTATGATTACATTATTCCGCTGCTATGATTGTATTAAGACTGGATCATGTGATCCTTTATTTGTTGTAAGACCTTATGTATGGTTTGTAATGGATGATGTACTATGATATCCACTATAAAATGTCTCGCAAAAATGGTAATCCTGGGATTGCGATGTATGGCATAACAGGCATCTGGGATTAAAAATCTGGGTGTTGACAAGTTGGTATCAGAGCCATCCTGACCATAGGAGACCCTAGTTAGAATGGACGTTGGAATCAAAAACTTAGTTTCAAAACCAAGGAAGTGAGTATTTATGAAAACCTATTCTCATTCTTATCACTTAGACTCTTTCATGAAAATTCATGTTCCTCAAAAATTCTTGCAAACTTACATAAAATTTGACACACTTGAGCACTCTACTAACTTACTCATCCTAAATTCTTATAGATGGACGTGAAGTATAGCAAGTTCTATCAGTTGGGGTAATGAAGGAGACCTCATCTTTGAGTGTGACTTGGACCAGCTTTCGGAACTTCTGGAACGTGCGCACCCCGAGTTCTTCGGAGCTTAGCTCAACGACCAGGAAGGAGAGGAATTGCAATGGCTGATTGTTGCAAGTCTCCGAGGAAAGATTGAAGCCCCCACCTCAGAGGGAATTCCGTTCACCATCAGAGAGAACAACTGGCTCGATGGACTTGCCAGGGCCATGCAGGAAGCTCTGCCCGTCTATGTGGGCAGAGTATCAATCAGATCAAGGGTCGGAAGTATTACGTGGACCACCTCAGCTTCATGATGTATGACCGGCAGAAGGAGCTAGACAATGCCCTCTCCTACGCCAACCACAACTATGCCATCGCTGCTGTCAACACCCGGAATTTTAATCCCAGATGCCTTTTATGCCATACATCACAATTCCAGGATTACCATTTTTGCGAGACATAACAGAATTGGATACCACAGTACATCATCCATTACAAACCATACATAAGGTCTTACACCAATAAGGATCTCATGATCTAGTTCTTAATACAAGTCAAGCAGCAGAATAACATAATAGTAACGATAGCGTAGGAGAAGCTCCATCTTCAGGGTCACAGGCAATGCTGACGATGGGAGATGATCCTAGTTGTCGTAACCTTCCCGCGGTCCATCATCCTGGTACTCCTCTTCATAGTCTGGCCACGAGAATAGCCAGGGACAAAGCCATGAGTACTCTTTAAGTACTCGCAAACTAATACTAACAGTTAAGAGGGTTTTTGTAGTAGGATACTAAGCTCTAAGGTTGTTTTGCAAAAAGCCTGATTTACCTCTATTAAGTTCAGAAGCAAAGAAAACTAGTTGAAAGTTTTGTAACACCTAAGTGGGAATTTGAACTTCATATCACAACCCTGTTGTGGTCAAGTCAAAGTCATAATTCATTTCACAAGTCATTTTGAAAACATCTGACGGGGAAACAGTATGGCCACTCCAACTGTCCATAACCGCGGACGCGGCTATTCGAATAGTTTGACACTCTGTAGATATTGTACACTTTCACCACAACATTCGATACATCCGTCAGGAACAAATCCTGAATGCACCATACTCAGTATGCGGATAATCAATCCTAACCATTCAATTACACGCCCTAGTATAGGCACCTCTCCTGTGAGTTTGGCCTCCCAACCATGACCAACTGTCATTTTGGGTACTGCACAGGTGGACAATCTTCACAAGGTAGCCTCAGCTCAGACCTTGGCCGTGAGGGAACCCATACTAAGGTATATAACTTTCTAGTCAAGCCCTACCCAATTTTTGGGTATTGTGGTTGTACGGTAAAATTGGAATGGTACCGCATCCAGACAACCATCAGTTTTATCAAGGGCTAAGGCTCATGCCTCAACATTTTCATCATCAAAATCATCTGGTGTTCGAGAACACATGTCAAAACATTTCAGTAGAATGACTCGTCATTCTAAGGTTTTCATAACCATTTTCACCAAGTATTCCCATCTAAAGTTGATCAAGTTTTATGCTTAGCACTAGCATCTACAAGTGGTGGTAACTACTAATGAGGGGTGGTAAACAAGTGGAGATTTGCTAAGTTCAATCTCATGCCTTAGGATGACATCAAGATTATCTATCTTAGGCCAAATTTAATGCTCTTTATGCTACCTTCCAATATCTTTCTAGTATTTACAATTCACTATGTAAACTCTAAGAGAAAGCTTTGATAAATAAATAAAGTATAAAGCTTGTAAGTAAAACTAGGATTGGGTATTATCAAATGTGTCTAACCAAGCATGCTTAATGCATTGCATAGGTCATCTAACTTTCATAGTTGCAAGTGTTAACTTGCAAGGTTTCAAGTATTGGCTTGCATAGGTAATGTAACTTGCAAGTGTTAGCTTGCCTTTTGCAGAGCAGTGGTTGAAGTTCTCCTCGGCTTCTTCCTCGTAGTATCCTCCTTCCTCCTCGTATCCTTGGTCGGTACTAGCATCTATAAATAAATACGAGGTACATAATCACCAAAAAATACTTAACTATTTTCAATCATCACACAAAGGTGCACTATAGATGATCTAGCATCATCACTAACATTACAAGATTAAAACATTTGTCTTATTTATTTTAATTTGAGAAAAGTAATTTCTACTCATAGAAAAACTACTTAAGATTTAATATTCTCCAACTCAAACATGGGATCATGTTGACACATGTCATCACCACATATTTCAGTACATGGGAATGTGATTTAAAGTGGTGTCACAATTTAATAGGGTTTTAGATTTTTATTTTAAATAAATAAAGTGGCTAGAAATGCCTATGTGGCATTATTTTATTACTTGAACATTATTTCTGTAAGTAAACCCATATGTTTTTATATATTCTTAAAGGTATGATCAAATGTGATTTTTGAGAGTTGGAATCAACTCAAAAGCTCTTATGGTTGAATTTTGGAAAATGTGTTAATGTAGAAAATCTTCTGCCTTGTTATTTTTACCAAGGTTGATCTACATATCCAAATGATTTGAATCCAATGGGCTTGGATTAAGAATTTCAGTGCCTTTCTAACAAAATTGGTTTCATGCATTTTGGTTTGTTGAATCGAGCTGGGTTGATTTTTGAATCTATGTACAGAACTGTGTTTGAAATTAAATGGAAAAGTCTAAATTTAAACTGCTGGGTCGCGCGGGAGACGCTAATGGGCCAGCCCAGTGTCACTCCGCAGCGTGGAGCTCAGCTAACAGGGGGATCCACCAGTAAGTGGCTCATAACGCGTGAAGCGGTACGGGGTGATCAACGGTTGGGGTTCGTCGTCGACGACGGACCTGTCGCCGGTGAGATCTAACCCTAGCGCCTCGGTGGGGGTGCATAGGGGGCATACCAGGGCTCCAGCGACGACGGCGAGCTGCTGCTCCCCATGCTCCGGCTAGAGGTGTGGGACGATCAGTGAGGTGAGGGGAGTGAGGTGCTGTAACATCCCTAAAATCATGATTTCAAAGATTGCATATCATTCATGCATGCATATAGTTTTGAGATCAATTTCAAACTCATTTCAAGAAAAACAGAAGCATATAGTGCTACATTTTATGTGAGCAAACTTAAATCAAATGGCCATCCCCATTTGAGAGCTTGAATGTTTTAAACCAAGTTTGTTTGCTTCCCTTGTATATTGGTTTGAGTGTGGAATTTGAACAAAATTTTACAAAATAGAAATGGCTTCAAAAACCATTTTCAAACATTTGCAAACCAAGTGCAATGTCACTGTTATTTTGTCTTTCCAAAATGACCAAGCCAACTCAAAGTGACCACATGGTTTTATGCCAAGATTTGTGACTATTGCACACTGCAAAAGTCCAGAAAAGATTTGAATTCAAATAGAGTTTGAATTCATTTGAAAACCAATCCAGAAAATCAATTCAGAAATAGAAAAGGAATAAAGAAAAAGAAAAGGGCCGGCGCCAGACTTTGGGCCCAACAGTGAAACCAGCCCAGCTAGCCCACCCGGGCCACCTCTCTCTCTCTACGCCGCAGACGCACCATCGCAGTCCGACGCCGGACCCTACTCCCTCTCTGATTATTTCGCTGACAAGCGGGCCCTCTCCACGTCACTCCTTCTTCCCCAAATCTCGCGTGCAGACGCCGTCGCTGCTGGCCGTTGCTGCGTTGATTTCTCGGTGTAATTGCCATTGATTCGCTGAGCATTTCTTGTCGAGCCTCCGCCTACTTAAGCACCTCCCCACTCCGCTCCATTCCCCTCACTCAATTTCATCTCCACGCCACCAGGCTGCTCGCAACTTGCTCGACGCTGTCGTTGTTCCGACGATCTCGCCGACAAATTCCGGTGAGCACCGTGTCCCCCTCTGTCCATGACTCATGCTATCAATCTCAGCAACTCCTTGCGCATCTACTGACACACCCCGTTTGTTCTCGCATGGTCTATAGCTTCGGCAACGACTTCGACCGAGCGCCACCGCTCTCTGCACGAACTCCGGTGACCTCTCCCCGTAAGTACCAGCCGCCCCTTGCCCTCTGTCTGATACGCCTAGGATCCCCATCGTCTTGCGCATCTAACGGTGCCCTCCTTTTGACTTAGCGCGACGCAGAACCTCGCCAACGTCGACCAGCAGCCGTACCCGACGCGTCCACGAACTCCGGCGAGGAATCCCCGACGACTCCGAGCGCCCCTTGCCAAGCCACCTCCATGTTGAGCTTCGCCTCGACCCTGCGGTTCTGGTAAGCACACTCTCCCCTCCCCGGGTGACCTAGAACGCCGGCACCGTCGCTGGCAGAGCCACCGCCGCTCGCTGTCGCCGCGCGCCGCCAAAACTTGGTCGTTTGATCCAGAGTCGTTGGATCTAGATCCAACGCGCGTAATAGAATCACTTAAGCGAAGCGGTATGTTAGATCTGAGCCGTGCACGTTCACTTAGACCCAACGATCCGCGTCGATCGATCCGCCCGAACCGGTACGGGCCAATAGGAAGCAGACGCGTGGCTAGGGTTTGTTTAAAAACAGAATTTGAAAACAGATTTGTATCACAATTTGATTTAGTTATAACTTTTGATTTCCACGTTAGATTTTGGCAAATTTTATACCGTTGGAATCAGGAAGACAAGCCCTTTCTGTTTATGCAATGTGTTTAGTGTTTAGTTTCTGTTAAAATGACTTTATTTTCAGAAACTTGTTTAGGACTATTTTGAGTATAGGAATTGTTTAGGAAATTGTTTTAGTGTCAAATAAACTTGGTTTAGCAAGTTTTCAACTTGGTTATGATTCAGTACTATGCACTTGCTTGGTTGAGTTTTAAAAATCATCACTTAGCATTTTTGCATGCATGCATATGTATTTTTGTTTGTTTGTATATGTTGTGTGTAATTTGTTGCTACCATTCTTTGTGTAGACTTTGGTGCTAGTGATTGTGATTGTGAAGAGTGCTACTCTCCCAACTACCAAGGCAAGTGGTACTTCATGAATATTACTATCCCTATATTTTCATACAAGCATTAGAAATATTTTGCTAAGTCTTGCATGTTACTATTTTGCCAAATGCCATGTTGGGAAATCCTAAGTAGTTGTAGAATTGCTAGGGAATTTCTAAGTTAAGTTACTATCTATGCCATGCTTAGCCTAGCTAGTAGCAAACAAGGGTTGGTAAAATATATACATGCTATGATGAAAATATTTCTAAGTCTATGGACTTATGCTTTTCTTAATAAAACAACTAAGTCAATGAATCACCTGGGCGGAATGGGACTTGATTGGTGGTTTTTGGTTGAGTGGTTACACAAGGCCCATGGCTATGGTTTACCTTGTGTATCTCACTTGTGGAAAGCCACCCAGGAACAAAGGGATTTTAGAGGCCAAGTGTTGAGAAGCTTCTAGTGCAGCCACTTGGCAATATGGGCTCTGCCTGGATCACATAGGTTGCTAGAACTTAGTCATTTGGACAGATGGTGGTAGTGGGATGATAGGTTGGAACGCGTCCATTTGGCTAAGGGAAGGCTTCTGAAAGGTCCTGTCTTGGTGAAACCAAGTCTGGTGGGGAAAGTGCACAACCTCTGCAGATGGAAAAATCTAAGTACTTAGCCAAGTCCATGGCAATGGACAACTTGAGCATCAAGACATGGAAGCTATCAAGAATCTCATCATTCCAACTTCTAAGTAAAAACTTGTGGGTGAACAAGGGTGAAGGACCTCAATGTCTATTGGTGGTTCCTTGGGAAAAGTTTTCACAAAGAAAAACTTAGTGTTTTCAACTAATAGGAAAAACCTATTTTGAGCAAAGCAAGCCAAGCTACACTTAGCCAAAATGCATATAGTAATGTAGTCCACCTAAATTTTACTAAGGTATCACTTGCCAATACTATTCCAAAGTATTGACCCACTGTGGCTGTAACTTGTGATGTTGCAGGTTACTCTGATGAGGATTAGGTGTCATGAGTCTACACTCAACATGTTTGCCTGTGGCACATGAAGATGAAGACTTATATTTATTTACTTATTCAAACTCTTGTATTAGGCCTGTGGCCTTGAGTTGTAAAGACTATGTTATCTCTAGAATGGATGTAATAAATGACCTTTGTATCTGTGTACTTCATCTTAAATTGTGGATGCTAGCAATGATCCAGGGACTAGCATTGCAATCACAGGGATCCTTTTCCTTTACAAAGGAGGGATCTTACAGGTGCTGTGCTGCAAACGGCTGGGGGTGCCCTCCTTTTATAGGCTCGATGGTGAGACCGAGAGGGATGGGCAGGCAGCGGTGGCAACATGGCTACGGGCTGCTAGCGGCATGGCTGGGGGTGGCGATCGACGTGCGGTCTCCTGGCGGTGCTCTAGGATGTTAATGCGGGCTTAGGGGTGGTGGTAATCAGTTGGGAGGAGCTGGCGCTCTGAGCGGCAGAGGCGGCGTCTTCGACAGCGAGCGGTGGCTATGAGGCATTGGACGGCGAATGGGGTGGTCTGGCGTGCTCCCTGGGTCGTGGCGACGCGGTGGGCACGGGCTGCCATCGAGTGGCGGCGTGTGCACGTGTGCCGGGTGCGGTGCTCTGGCGCGTGCTCGGCATGGAGCTGTGGCACTGGGCGCGGAGTTTTCTTGGTGGTCCGTGGCTGGGCCTGGCTTGGGGAGGGGACAGTGGGCGGCGGTGAGGTGCTGGCTAGCTCCTGGACATGGCGAGAGAGGGGGAGGTGGTCTGCTGCAGCGGCGACCAAGTTGGCTGGCGAGGTGGGCTCGGCTTGACATGACCATGCTGCTAGGAGGTAGGGGATGGGGTAGTTAGGCCCTGGTTCGATCCAGAGGGGACAAAGTGATCAAATGGGGTTTAAATGGGAGACAAGTTTGGCCAGAATACTATTCAAAATAGTGAAATTGATTTGGTTTAAATTCTGCATGCCAAGTGTTTGATGAAATGGCCGCAAGAAACTTCCTTTTGAATTATGAAAAGATTTTTTGTGGGTGTGTTAGGCATAAGCTTGAGACTCTGTGACATGGTTATACCCCGCGGGTACACGATCTCAGCATACCTGGTCCAGCCCAAGGAAGGCCCACGGCAAATATACGCCGGCCCATGAAGACTTTCGGGTGGCCAAGGCCCATGACGCCTTCGGATCCTTGGAGAGCAAGACTAGAGTAGATAGGAAATTCAAAGGGGTAAACCCTAGAACCTGTAATCGACTAGATCTGTGCCTGGGACCTGCCTAAGTCTATATAAAGGCTAGGAGGGCACGACCTAGATCTCTCTCTCATACTTTCGCATACGCACCTCCACGCCAGATTGCATCTGTGCACCCCTGTAATCACCGGTTTCGCCGTAATCAAGAGCAGACAGGCAGGAGTAGGGTTTTCCCTCCGGGGGCCTGAACCTGGGTAAACCTCGTGTCCCGTATTGCTTGTTTGCTAACCGTTCCGCGATCTCCAGCATCCCCATCTTCTCCAAAACCCAAGTCCATAACAATGGGCATTGACGAGATCAAACCTCGTTAATTAGCGCCGTCTGTGGGAACTGGGGATGCTGATTGTGCGATCGTGACGGTCCTAACCCGAGCGATCTACAACTCTGCGGCGACGGAGAGTCACCTCCTCTTCGGCGCTTTCGACTTCACCGCCCACTCACCGGCCACCATGAAGGACTTCGAGCCCGTAGGCGACAGACTCGAGATCCTGTTCGGGAGCTTCTTCTTCCAGGTGGGGCAAACCGGCACCCTCCGCCTCCCAGAGCGGGTTCCCCTACCATCAATCCGGACCGCTTCATGGGCCCCACACCTTGTGCTACGCACATCATCATCAACAGATGAGTCATACGACAGCAGCAGCTGCAACTCCGATCTGTGCGATCCGCCATCGGATGAAGGGACCTAAGGTTCCGGATCCGACAGCTGGAGCAGCAACGGACAAATCTACGAGCGCTACCAATTCACCGTAGTCATCCAGGGCGACGTGGATCAGCAAACACCCAACCCGCCGCCCAACCCGCCACCTAACCCGCAGGACCGAAACAGAACGGAAGAAGCGATCCCCCACCGAAGGATAACACCGCCATGTCATCCGCCTTAGCAAAGAAGGATGGGCCCGAACGCCGCCGCCGTGGTGGCAAAGACGATCCTGCAGACGCCTCACGGGACCTGCTGATGGAATACCATTTGCTCCTGATCGAGGAGCACAAGAAGCAGGTCAAGATGCAAGAGGTGCTTGATAAACGCAAGCAAGCAGCCTCAGAGTCCAGCACGCGACGAGCTGCGCTCTCCGCCATGGTCATCGGCTCCAGCTCGAATGGCAACCACGGCAACAAGCACCGCTCCCGGACGGAGAACATGGACCCCAAGGAGCTCATCGAAACCAGGGAGGCGATAACACTCATCAACGATCTCCGCGAGACGTTCGATAATCTCGACCGCTACAGGATCAAGCTCAACCCCGAAAAGTGCGCCTTCGGCATCCCATCGGGTCAGCTACTCGGCTACTTCATCTCCCAGCGGGGGATCGAGGCGAACCCGAAGAAAATATGGGCCATAATGGCCATGGAGAAACCGAAGAATCTCAAGGGTGTCCAGCAGCTCGCAGGACGAATAGTGGCATTGAGCAGGTTCATCAGCCGCATGGGCGAGAAAGCCCTGCCATTCTACCAGCTACTACACAAGGCAGACAAATTCAAATGGACACCCGAAGCGGACGATGCATTCGAAGATCTAAAGCGGCTGCTCTCCACCTCGCTCGTCTTGGTTACACAAAAAGAGCGCGAGCCCTACTGCTGTACATAGCAGCCACACATCAGGTGGTAAGCACCGTGCTGGTGGTCGAGCGACCCGAAGAAGGTAAGACCCACGGGGTCCAACGCCCAATCTACTACCTCAGCGAGGTATTGACGCCAACAAAGCAGAGGTACCCTCACTACCAGAAAATCGCCTACAGTGTGTTCATGACGGCTCGTCGGTTGAGCCATTACTTCCAGGAACACCAGGTGATGGTCGTCAACGAAGCACCCCTGAACAGCATCCTAAACAACCCGGAGGCCACGGGACGCGTGGCCCTGTGGGGCATCGAGCTGTCACCCCTAGACATCGTCTACGAGAAGCGACTCGCAATCAAGTCTCAGGTCCTCCCGGACTTCCTTGTACACTGGATGGAGTTGCAGCTGCCAGACACCCTAGACATGTCGCAGTCATGGACGGTGCATTTCGACGGCTCCAAGCGCGAAGCTGGAGCAGGATCCGGGGTCATACTGACCTCCCCGCAGGGCGACAAGATGAAGTACGTCCTTCTGATGAAATTCCGAGCTTCCAACAACGAGGCCGAATACGAAGCCCTCATCCACGGCATGAGGATGGCAAAGATCTATGGTGCAACGCGCTTGGTCATCTACGGTGACTCCAACCTCGTCGTCCAACAGACGATGAATGAGTGCGACGCACACGTCGAAAACATGATCGCGTACCACGCACTCTACAACTCACTCAAAGGAGAATTCGACGGCTGCGAGCTTCGGCACGTTGGAAGAGAAAGCAACGAGGAGGTCGACAGACTCGCCAACATCGGCTGCACTTGCGCAAGGGTGCCACCAGGTGTGTTCCTCGAACAGATCTGCGTGCCATCCATCAAGCAGAAATTCCCCAAGGGATCACCCGAAGAAGCAGAACACTCGGGGGCTACGCTACCCGACGGTCATGAAGGACCCAAAAAACTGGACACAGAGGTCGCCACGGTCAACCTGATGCAGGTCATGGCAGTCGAAGAAACTTGGACACGATCGTACCTCCAGTACTTGATAGACGGAGAACTACCTGATAGCCTGACAGATGCCCGGCGCATATCTCGCCGGTGAAAAGCCTTCACCATCATCAATGGCGAGCTGTACAAGCGCGGCATTTAGAGTGTACTACAAAGGTGCGTCACCATCGGTGACGGGAAAACCATACTTCAAGACATCCACGAGGGCATCTGCGGCCATCACGCAGGCAGTCGCTCCCTTGTCGCCAAAGCTCTACGAAGTTGATTCTCTTGGCTAACGGCCATGAACGCATTTAAGGACATCGTCCGAAGATGCAAAGGGTGCCAAAGGTTCGCCGACAAACCACACGCACCCGGGTCAGAGCTCAGGCCCATACCCTTGGCCTGGCCCTTCGCCCAATGGGGCCTCGACATGATCGGCAAACTGCCAAGGTCCTCGAAAGGAGGGCACGTCTACCTCCTGGTCGCAGTCGACAAATTCACCAAGTGGATCGAAGCCATGCTGGTCACTAACCAAAAGGGCAAGACTGCCGCCAAGTTCTTTGAATCCATTGTCTACAGGTTCGGCGTACCTCATAGCATCATCACCGACAATGGATCGAACTTCATCTCCAAAGAATTCCAAGACTTCTGCGAAGGCCTCGGAATCAACATCACATACGCCTCTGTGGTGCACCCGCAAATGAACGGGCAGGTGGAAAAGGCCAACGACCTAATCGGCGCTGGCATCAAGAAGTGCCTCATGAGCCCACTCGAGCGACTCGCCGTAGCCTGGACGAAAGAGCTACCCTCCGTTCTATGGAGCCTGCGTACCACGCCAAACAGCTCCACCGGCTACACGCCATTCTTCATGGTGCACGGAGTCGAAGCCGTGCTACCAGCCGAAGTACGCCACCAGGACCCCCGGGTCGTCGCTTATAGCGAAGCCGAGTCCACGACTGCACTCGAAGACGCCGTCGACACACTCGACGAAGCACGAGACATAGCAGCAGCTCGATCAACGGTGTACCAGCAGAGTCTCCGCAACTACCACAGCCGACGGTTGCGCCCAAGGTCCTTCGTCGAAGGAGACCTCGTCTTGCGACTCAAGCAAGAGCGATCGAAGAAATTCGAGTCACCATGGGAAGGACCCTACATCATCACCGAAGTCATCCCAGGTGGCGCCTATCGCCTCAAGCAGTGGAGTCTGGAGTCGCATACTCCAACCCATGGAACGTCACACAGCTGCGACGATTCTACCCCTAGCTACCTACCCCTTTACTTTCAATAAGGCTATTCAGCCAAGGCTACTCAGCCGAACAATGTACCTCCTTCATTATGATATAAATAAAGCTAAGTGTCTCGCCCCAAAATTTTGTTTTCTATTCGCACTTTTACTCCATGCCACAAACACACTCGGGGGCTCCCCCCACCTCACGATTTCATCGACTGAGGATAACACGTGTACACCTGAGTAGCTGACCACGTCAGGCTAACGAAAAGGACACGTATGCGAACAAAGCACTACGTGCTCAAACAACAACCAAACCTTTATAACAAAGGGCAAAACACGCCCAGTCAAATATATACAAATTTTACATCTATCTCTTTTACAGGTACTACCTACTCTGAAGAATAACCTGAGCACGCTGCTCAAACAGATCTACGATCTCTTCGGCATACTGCCTTACAGCAGCATAATGCGGACGCATATCCCACACACCACCATCCGGCCGCAGTGGCGGCCCAGCCGCCACAGCGGAGAGATCCACATCAGGATGATGCAGCCTAACAAGGGACAGCGCAGCCTTCACCCCTGCGACGAGTTGCTGCCGCACCAATTCCTTGACATGATGCACGTTCCGAAACTTTGACAGAAGACCAGAGAGAGTTGAAGGTGCAGCATCCAGCGGAAACATCACATGCAGAACCGACGTGAGTGAAGTCTGCACCTGACGAAGCACCCGCGATACTTGGTGAACGCGATCCTGCAACGTCGCAAGGACCATGGCACGGTCACGATCCATCCAGAAGAACCCGCCGGCTTCCATGTCCTGTTGGGTCAAGCAATTGACCCAAACAGCAAAACACTCCTTCTCCTCCCTTGGAGCAAGGTTAGCACCTGCAATAATTGCACAAAAGTAAGATGCAATGCCAGCAGGCGCATCCGAAGAAAAGGGCAGCAGCTCGAAAAACTTACACTAAAGCTGCTCGGATAATCGAAGCAATTCCGCCATCAAGTACTCCTCTCTGGCAGCACTGTGATCCGCCTTGGACTTCCAAACGTCGGCATGGCCACGCACCCCAAGCAACTCTTTCTCGAGACTACGAACACGGTCTCGAAGAAACGCAAGCTACAACGAATCATCCAAGGATGGCCGCAGCCGCGCTGCAGGCGAGGTGTCAACGGGATCAGCACCCGAAGAACCCTAGATCAACAGAAAGGCGAAGACATGAACACGTAGACGAAGGAGCACATAACTCAACAAATTCATTAAGTGCATCAAAAGCCACTATGTGGCACAAGTATTTGTTCATGAAAATAATTACAACAAAAGAGACTACAACTATCCTACAGCTACAGCGCCTAAGACGCGGCACCCTGAGTAGCCTCGGAGCCGGATTCCCTCGCCTTGGCTTCCCCCTGCTGCCGTAGCGCGTACTTGGCCAACAAATCAATCAGCTTCGGCCCATAACGCTTACAGCGAGCAGAATAGGTAGCGAAGGCTACCTCGGATCCATCAGCAGTCGTCGGCATCCGGGAAGTGACCTGGGGAAGGTCCAGCTCCGCTCCAGCCGCCAAGGCCATTGCCAGCCCGACGGATGCACCGATGCCCTTCTGCTTGTGCTTATACGCCGCAGGTGCTTCGGCTGACAGCGCCTCCGCCAGAGCATCAACATCATCAAGGGCCGCGCCCTTGGGGACAAGCTCCTTGTAGAAGCGCCCAAGGACCTCCTTGGCCTTGGCAAGCGAGTTGACGACGGTGCCGCAATGATCTTCAACCGCCGCAGCAGCATCATCCAGAGCACTCCCGTGCTCCAGAGCACCGCGATCAAACTCGATGTCTGCGGCATCTAAAACAACAAGGAAGAAGAATGAACGACAGCACCGCAAAAGAAAGACAAGGAAATCAAAAAGGACGGCGAAGATACTCACCCGAAACAGCCTTGGCAGCCGCCATAAGCTTGTCGGCCACCTCTCTCTTGCGCGAAGCCGTGGCGGTGGCAAGATGCTCCTCGCGGTCCGTGGCCTCTCGCTGCAGGCCCTCCTTAGCCTCGGCCGCAGTGGCCAACTCTAGCTCGAGGCACTCCTTCGCACCAACGGCGACCTCAGCCTTCTTCTCTGCTTGACCGAGGCTCTTTTTTAGAGCATCAATCTCACGAAGGGAGGTGTTGTGCTCCTCTGCATTCAAATAATACAAACGTCGGATAACAGGACAAGAATACAAGAAGAAGCAAACATCAAGGCATAAAAGTACCTTGAAGCTGTTTGAGGCTGGCCTCCAGCGCCAGGTGCTGCTGCACTAGTCGTTTGGCATCCTGCACAAAAAGCTGCAGGAAAAAGACCAACTAGTCAAGAGAAGGACTCGGGGGCTATGCCCAAAAGAAAGAGCAGAAGCAAAATACACACACGAAAGCGCTCGGGGGCTCCCCCCGAGACCCGAAGGAAGAACAAACAACAAACTCCTTTACAGATGCTCGGGGGCTTCCCCCGTGGCAGGAAGCAGAACTACTCACATGATCCGATGGCGACTCCGAAGGTCCGCTTGTAGCCTTCTAAGGCGCAACCACCTGAGCCTCCTGCGGAGAAGGGTCTGGAGCAGCGCCTTCAGAGGTAGCCACCGTCTGAGGAGGAGGAAACGCGATTTTCGACTCCCCCATCATCTCCCAAGCACCATCACTAGAGTAGTCGTTGGAGGAGTGGCTGCACAAGGACAAATTAGCACAAGTACAAAGTAAACAGGCAAGGAAAAGCAGTGCAGGACTAAAGAAATTTACGAGTCAAGCTCGCACAGGTTGAAGACAGGAGGGGTCCTCCGGACTTTCTTCTCCTCTTTCTTCTCTTCCTTCTTTTCTTCCTTATTCCGCTTCACCGGCGGGTGCGGTGCCACAGCCCGCACGGGAACGACATGAATTGGAGAGGAAGAGCCTCCATGACCATCACTATGATGTTTAAGACACAGCGGATTCCTAGGAGTCAGAGGAGTCGAGGCATCCGATCCGAAGACTCATTGAGCTCCGCTATGCAGTGTGGTCCTCGCTCGACTCGTTGGCCTCTTCAGCCGGAGATCGTGCTGATGGCAGCTCGGACATGGAATCCACCACCTCATTATCTGGAGCATCCGGAAATACTTCGGGTAATGGAGGCGACATGCCCGACACTTTGAAGTCCTGCACAAGAGAAGAAAATTTGTTAGCAAACAAGTGCAAATACAATGCAGTCAAAAATAGCGCTACGCGCACGGATCTACACCTATGGAACAGGAAGCGAAGCAGAAAACGGAGAAGTCAGCGACTTCCCCGGGATATCCTCTCCAGCCTTGAACTTCAGCAGCGAACGAAGGGCCCTGTCGAGATCTCCCTAGGAGAATTTCTTAGCCGAAACCCTAGTCGGATCACGGCGGCCAGCATAAAGGAACATCGGGTGCCCTAGCACAGGTGGCTGCACCCGACGCTCAAGAAAAGTGCGGATGATATCCACACCATTCACTTCCTTCTCCGGAATCAACTGGAGATCCTCCACTCGACGATAGACAGCCTCTATCTCCGCTACCTCGCCATCCAAGATCTAGTTTTTCGAGGACCTCTTCGGCTCGATCTTTTGGGAGGGGTCGAAAGGAGCAAGACCAAAATCCTGCCCAGCCACTTTGGAGTCGCGGATATAAAACCATCGCCTCCGCCAGTACTGGACAGATTCGGACATGGAAAAAGAAAAGAAAAGAAGATTGTGTTTGAGGGAGATGATGTAACCCCCAATGGGATAAACACCATCCGAACCAGATTGCCTCTTCACGGAATAGAGTTTCCGGAAGAGGCCAAAGTGCGGCTCGATACCGAGCCAGCACTCGCAGAAAGTGATAAAACAAGCAATGTGAAGAAGAGAATTGGGGGAAAGATGATGTAATTGGACACCGTAAAGAAAAAGCAGTCCACGAAGGAAGTCATGGACTGGGAAGGAAAATCCGCGAATAACGAAGGCAAGGAACATAACCCGAAACCCAACGGGGGGACGGGGGATTACCTTGTTGCCTTGGAGTTTTACGGCCTCCCTATCCTGCGGGATCAAGCCCCGCTCACGAAGCTTGCGGAGATCACTCTCCCGCGTCTCCGATCGCCGCCAGCCACCGTCGGTGACACGGGTAGCGGCGGCACTCTTCTTCCCTCCAGCAGCGCTGGTACCAACTGCAGAGGAGGACTTCTTTGGTTTTCCCTTTGCGGTACGGCGGCGCTGGCGGCGAGGACGTAGGATGGAAGAAGGAAATGTCCGAGGATTTTCCAGCGCGCAGCAAGAACTCTCAGCGAACAAGGGAGCAGTGAAACAAGAATGGCTGTGGTGAAATCAGACTAATGTTTTCCCTCAATGATTATAAAGACAAAGACGATGAACGACAACCGTCCATCAAGAAGACCTAACGCCAACGACAGAAACTGGCCATACACGTGTTAGCATCGCAACGAACCGTCGCTAACACGCCGTCCACTACGCGCGGAAATCGAGGCGACGCCGTAATTATCTCCACGCCGTGCGCGACCGGTCAATTCAAGGTCATAAAGTGGGACCCATGTTCGTCCAGTCAAGTCATCTCTGGTGCAGCAGACGCTTGAGGTCATCGATCGTCAGCACTGACGTCATCAAAAAAGCTATACTAGCAACAGCCACAATTTCTTCGGCTTCAAAGCTAAGAGTACTCACTCGAATCTACGATTCGACCAATTACTCGGGTTACTCCTATCGGGGCGCTGGCGCGCCGAAAAATAAACAACACGTTACAGAACTGAACTGTTTCTTAGAGTCCTACGTTGAGTCTACGACTCCACTACGGACTCGGGGGCTACTCCCATGTGGCATCCCGCAAAACCACTACTAGAAAATCGCGTTGAATTTGTGCATTGCATCGTCATTATCATGTGTTGTTTGTCTAAAACTATTTTTTGCAAAGCCCGTTTTGTTTTCTAAAACGCCCCGTCCTTAAATCAACACCAAAACCGGGACTCCGGAATATTTTGTTTTGATTAAATATGTTGTGCAAACGATCCGCTTAACACAAATAAAATATTAAGTTATTTTAGTGGGGCAGTCGAACGGGCCGAATGACCCGAACGACCACCCCAGAAATAAAATCGGTCCACCCCAAAATCCCTAGTCTACCCAACCTAGTCTACCCACAACCCCTCCACCTCACCCCCTCCTATCACGAGTCGCCACCTCACCCTGGCCAATCCTGCAGCCAACCACGGCACGCCACGTCACCCCAGCCATCTCTCTCACCCCACCCCTCTCACACACGCCTCCACCCACTCAGCGACCCACACCGGCTGACCCCACTCCCCACCCAACCTCTGTCGGGCCCCACGCCGCCTGGACCCACCCTCGGCCGCACGCACCCCTTCTCCTCTCTCCCCGACCCCGCTCCTCTCTCTCCCCTCCGGCAACCGCGGCACCCCGCCGAGCCCGCCTCTCCTTCCCCTCTGGCCGCCCCGCTCGGCTCCCGTCGCCCGGGCCCCGCCCTGCTCCGGCCAGGACCTCGTCGGCCCGCTCCACCCGCGCCTCTCTCTCGAACCCCGCAGTGCCATGACCCCGCCCGCTGCCGCCTCTCCCGATCTCCGCCTCCGGTCTCCTCCGTGTGACCTTGCTAAGAACCGCCGCCGCAGACGCCGGACCGCCACCTCTCCCTGAGCCGCGTCGCCCCGTCGTGCAGAGCCGCCTGGCGCCTCCGTCCAGCAAGCCGCGCCCCCGACCCGACCTCGCCGACAGCAGCACGCCACCGCCCCGTCGACCCTGCGCCTCCTCGTCGCCGACCCGGGGCCCGTTCCCCTCCTTCCCCGTCGAGGCCGCCGCCGCCGGGCTCTTCCCCAACCCCGCGTCAACCCCCCCTCGTCATCTGCAAGCCCGGCCGCCCCGTCTTCCTCGCCGAAGCCCGCGCCTGGCCCCGCCTGGCTCCCCTCCCCGTCCCCGGCGCCGCGTCTGGCCGCCTCTGCACCAAGCCACCTACCTCTGTGTCACGCCACCGCCCTCTGGCCAAGTCTGCCCCGCCTCGTCGATGCACGCTGCACTGTGTGCTCCCTGTCTGCCGACGCCTCCGCATGATCCTGGTGGACGTTTTGCTACAGGAAGTACCACTCCAGCTCTGTATCTGTTGAGGTGGTGATGTTGTTGGGTGGGCGACACTTGCCAACAGTACCCCGCCAAGGTCTTCATCGAACCCCGATAATCTACTACATGGAACCATCGGGCCACGTAAGACCATCGACGCCACACCTGAGTCCGGCACCGACACCCGACAACCTCGACATGTGACGCCAAGGTCTTCTCCCCGGAACGTCGAGTGCTCCTTTCCGGATCCGAAGCCGCCAAGATCGCCATGGAACGACAAGCACTTCACCCCGGACGCCATGACCTCCTTCAAGGATCTGATGGCCGAGACCTGAAGACCGATCTAGAGCGCCAAGGCCTTCGCATGGAGTCGGCAAGATCATCCGGGAACACCAAGATCAACTGCGCGGGACCGACAAGATCGACACCAACCGGGGCGAATCCGATGCCCCGACGCCAGACCAAGTGCTTCCTCCCGGAACGCCAAGACCTACCCCGATGGTCGAGAATGTTACGCCAAGATCGAACCCTAGACCCTGGACCCCGAGACCGGACCCCGGAACCCCAAGTTCGTCGAACCCTAATGTGTGAACCCCTTTCCGAGAACCCTATTTTATAATATAATAAACTTGTCGCATCTTAATTGTTCATGCATGCATATTGTCATGTGGATTGGGGGCCTTATGCCGATTCACCTGATAATTAAATATGGGGCCCATATGCAGGCAAATCTAGTCTTATATTGGCCTCATTTAAATTTGTGCATCGAACCGTTGTCATCTTTTGCCTTGTTAAAACAACATCTAATTTGCGGGGTAGATAAATAACTTGAACCATCTAAGTAATTGCCGGGACCCCGGTTCCGCTTAATATTGACCTAATTGCATCGCACCTTTGCCATGTCATGCATCATACATGCATCATGCCGATCTTCTGCCGTTGTATTAAATATTGCATCCGGTGTTTCTTCTAGTGTTTTGCTTCTTCGCGGATAAGGCCGTTGAGTTGATGTGAGCTTCGCCCCGACCTTCGGTTGAACCCTTCGGCAATGTTTTCAGGCGAGCATCTCCCCCTTTCTACCTATCTTACTTTTATAGTATTTATTCCCTCCTGTTGATCTATTGCTATCTGTGTTGCGATGCTCTAGTTTCCGTACCCTTGATATCCCTTGCAGCCTTATATTGCCTTGGACACATCCTATTACCTGTTGTTTGGTAGATAGTCGGACTTGTGCGTCGTAGTCGCTTGCTCAAGTGCTGTTGTGTGTCGCCATGTACCGCAGTTGTTGGAGTATTGCCGCTTGTTGATGTTGGAGGTGATCATGGTTTTACTTATCGTTCACTCTAATTCCTGTTTAACAACAAAAATTGAAGTAAGTAAGCAGAGGCATCGATGGGTGATAGATAATATTTGGTTTCCGACCGCCCACTTGTGTCCTGTAGGACCCCGAGTGCTTGATACCTGTTCCTTGATTTATCGCGCTATCCACATCCCGGAGGCTTATGGACCCCCCTGAGCCAGAGCTTGATTCATTCTTATTTCTTGGGGCCACAAACTAGTTTGAGGTTTTATTTACTATCCTGTACTTATGCCATGCTTTACTGCTTTATTTAAATTGTGCGATGGATAGCACACTGTACTGTTTAGGTAAGCGGAGTGTTTTCGCGGTGTCGACAAGCCCAGTTTTGGGTTCCCAGTCGTTCACAGCCATTGACGCAAACCTTGAGTCCGCCTCGGAGTCAGCTAGCTTCGTTGCGGGTCTACTCAATGGGGTGGCCCCCTGAAATATTTATGAATCCTGTGATCGCTTTGTCGTGACTGCCTCGTTGGGTTTTGATTTGGTTTTTCTGAGGCATATCGAGTGTGTGTTGCTATTTGTGCACCCCGGCCGGGTTAAAACTTTCTGAAAGCCGTGTCCGCAGTTATGGACGACTTGGAGCACAGTATCTCGAACATAGACAACTATAACTAAAGTTTACTGTTATAAATTGACTTGTATCTGATATGACTAGTAAATATTGCAACTACAACGGAATGGCTAAATAAAACTGCCAACAATTGCTTGTTTGGATTGTCGCTTGCGACCATTGTACCTGACTAGTAAGTATTGCAACTACAACGGAATGGCTGAATAAAAGTACCAACAACTGCTGGGTTTTGGGTTTATCTCATGCTATCTCAGATGTCGATTAGTAATTGTTGCAACTACAACGGAATGGTTAACTAAAAGTGCCCACTGCTTATTTTATCAGGACGACTATCTTTAACCTGACTAGTAATTGCTGCAACGATAACCGAATAAATAAAACTGCCAACTGTGTGAGTTCCTCGGTTGACTTCCTCGATCGGTGTCGAGGGGGGGAAACACCAGGATGGGTTTGTTTGGTGTTAGCTTCCGGTTGGTTCCGAATAGGTCCTTCTTATCCCTCTCTGATATCCGCCAGTTGTATCGAGTCTCTATAGGTTGTTTAGTGCATGCTGCCGCTGCCGCTCAGTCCACCATACCTATGTAGGCGAGGACCGCCGAATTCTAGTCTCGCTGCATCGGCCTCGTGATCGACGCCCTCTTTTCCTTTGCCCTTTGTCGGCACCCCTTTTGTTTAAGCAGGTTTTGAGATCGACGTCGTTAGGTGGTTACCTTCCGCTTGGCTCAGGCAGGGTTATGGACACCATTGGTTATTATTCAGGCTCTTAGCCCCATTTGCATCTTGTCCGTAGTTGGACGCTCCTCGCTTTTCAAGGTGATTTGGATCTTTGTATATTATATCTGTATTCTTGACTCTTTGAGTCATTGTTGTATCTATCTTATGTGGGTCCCATCGAGGACTGTTGTGTAATGTTATTACGCTTTCCACCCGCATTTAAAGTGCTGGGCACCTTTGAATCGTTTCTATGCGGGTTTGGCGGGTTTCGCTAAAACTTGCATAGGTCCGATTCTGAGGGTGTTACATCCCATAGGGAGGATGGATTTAAGCATCCGAAAAAATGTGTGTCCTACGGACCTGACACTGAACAACGGCTGAATTAAAGTCTCCGCTCGAGTCTACGACTCGAACATACACTCGGGGGCTACTCCCATAGGGAGCGCTAGTCGCGCACCCTATGAATTCTTCGACTGCGATCCTTCGAACCAGTATGCAAAAACTTTTCGGCAACTCTGCCCAACTAAACGCTAAGTGAGTAGCATTCTCCTTGGCTACCCGAAACACCTCCACGGTGATAAAATTTGGATGTTGTGTCTACGACGCAAAGATAAGACCTACAGATATCATCTGATGGCATGGTAACGCACATGACTGTGCTCTACTAGTATAAACCCGTGCCAACAGGCGCGATGAAAAATCCTGACGGACGCATTGGGTACATCAATTAAATTCACTGGAATTCCACTCATGTAAGTCCTCCGCGGCCTGAGACGAATTACGCCAGCATATGTTCCGGGTTCGAGTCGAGGGACTCGAACCTAAAGAAGATTGTGTTCTTTTGTCCTAAGACAGTTAACTGACCCTGATCCGTCGGGAGAGTCAGGCACACGCATCAACAATCCCTACACATTCTCTTGAAAGACAGAGTTGCACCCGAAGGATTGAAGAGTCCTCAGCCAAATCTATGATTCGACTGAACACTCGGGGGCTATTGACATGGTTATACCCCGCGGGTACACGATATCAGCATACCTGGTCCAGCCCAAGGAAGGCCCACGACAAATATACGCCGGCCCATGAAGACTTTCGGGTGGCCAAGGCCCATGACGCCTTCGGATCCTTGGAGAGCAAGACTATAGTAGATAGGAAATTCAAAGGGGTAAACCCTAGAACCTGTAACCGACTAGATCTGTGCCTGGGACCTGCCTAAGTCTATATAAAGGCCAGAAGGGCACGACCTAGATCTCTCTCTCATACTTTCGCATACGCACCTCCAAGCCAGATTGCATCTGCGCACCCCTGTAATCACCGGTTTCGCCGTAATCAAGAGCAAACAAGCAGGAGTAGGGTTTTCCCTTCGGGGGCCTGAACCTGGGTAAACCTCGTGTCCCGTATTGCTTGTTTGCTAACCGTTCCGCGATCTCCAACATCCCCATCTTCTCCAAAACCCAAGTCCATAACAATGGTCATTGACGAGATCAAACCTCGTCACTCTGTGGTCGCTTGGGTTTTGAAAATTGAGCTTGTGTGAGTGGTTTTTGAAATAGTGGGATCTTCCCATATGAGATAGATTCAATTTTAAACTATCATTTAAACTTAGCATTTGAATGTTTTTGGCAGGTCACAAAGTGGGCCTTGGTACCTCATTATGTGTACTAGCAAGGGGTGCAAAGATCCACAATTGTTTCTGTTAAGTTTTGAGTACTAGGAATAGCCAAAGTAGGCATGATAGTTAATTTGGCAAAAATGACCATTCACTTCATTTATTTATTTTGAGTTGATTTTCTTTGGGACAAGTTTGGGAATGATTTAGATGATGTTTATTTCACTTAATAATCATTTTACAAGCAATGAATCACAGAACTATGGCAATTCAAATGAACTCCTAATTTAAATGCACATACACATGAATGCTTTCATATTTTGAGATGGAAAAGTTTTTGTTAACCCTAATTTTGATGATTTGGATCTTGATTAACTTGGATTAAAGTTTTGGGATGTTACAGCTGCCCAGAAGGATCAGACCATTGCCATGCTAGTGAAGGATCGTCAATATCGTCGCTGTCAGCTCAACAAGAAGGAGGGCATCATTGCCCGTCTTCGCCACAAGATCACGGATTTGGAGGAGACCGTCCACGAGAGAGACATGCAGCTTGAGGAGAGGGAGAATGGAGGGGAAGACCTTCACGAAGACCTCTGCTCCTACCTTAGTGATGATGATGACTTTCTAGAGGATCAGGCCATGGACTTCTTCACCGATGAGGATGACTTCGCCTTCATTGATGATGAGGAGGAGGAGGAGGAGGATGAGGACACCGAGGAGTAGTAGCACTTGAGCACTAGCGTTAGTGAGTTGTATCCGGTCCCACTATATCGTAGTTCCCAGAATGGTTCTTAAAACCATTTGTTTTTCCTTGTTGTGGTGTGTGTTTGTATCGTGTGCTATGAATGAATGAATGAAAAGCAAGTTGCTAGAAAAATCTGAGTCAAACTTCAAAAAAAAAATCAGAAAACAAAAACCCCTGAACCTTAGAAATTTCCCTCTTTTCTCATGATCTATCTCAATCTTCAGATGCTTCGCGAAGGAATCACTTCATCCCCGGACCCAATGTTGCAAATCTTGCAAATGTTGGTTTCTGACCGCGAAGCTGAAAGGGCCGAACGTCAAACCAACTTATCCACCCTTCAACACATAGCTTAGATGACCAACAACAATCAAGGCCAAGGAAATCAGGACAACCATGGATCCAAGATCAAGAACTTCTAGAACACCAATCCACCCATTTTCACTAAGTCTGAAGAGCCCCTAGATGCCGATGATTGGCTGCAAACCATCAAGAACACTTGGAAGTCGCAGGAGTGGAGGCTAACAAGAAGGTACTGTTTGCCACCCACTACCTGGCCGGAGATGCAAGAACATGGTGGAACAGCGTTCGCGCCATGAATTGAGGACAGATGATGACTTGGGAGGAATTCAAAGTCAAGTTTAGCAGAACCCATGTACCACCGGGTCTAATCAATAGGATGAGAGATGAATTCGGAGAACTGAAGCAAGGGAGAATGACAATAGTTAAGTACCGTGACAAATTTTTGTCATTGGCTAGGTATGCACCAGATGAGACTGACACTGAAGCCAAGAAGAAGGAGAGATTCCTGAATGGTCTGCATGATGAAATGCAGATAGTTCTATTCAATATCCCATTTGCTGATATTGAAGCCTTAGTGGATTCCGCCATTCAAATGGAAGGCAAGATCAACCAAGCCAACGAGAATCGCAAGCGTAGAATGATGCATCAACCAGGAACCATCATACCCCAAAGTATCGCCCCAACCCATCTCTAGGATTTGCCCCAAGAACCAATAGACCCCCGATGAACCGTCCGACCTATCCCAACCGTGGAGGAGGAAACCCAAGGACTGTAAACCCAAGGTAATCACAACAACCCCGGCAACCCAAGCAATTTCAATCGTGCACCGCCGAAGTTCAACAACAACAATGTCGCCACCAACACCAATACTGCCCCAAGGACTGGAAGTAATGTTGTGCCTATTGCGGCCAAGGACAAGTCTCAGGTGACTTGTTATGAATGTGGAACCAAGGGTCACTATTCCAATGAGTGCCCCAAGAATATTATCGCAGCCCCCAATGAAAATGCCCCAGCTCAGCAACAGCGTCGTGTTCAGCCTGGAAGAAGGTTTGCCCCAGGGAATTCGCTCAACCGCAACAGCCGTCTCTTTATCATGCATGATGAAGAAGCCCAAGAAGCGCCAGATGTCGTGTTGGGTATGTTTTCTGTTAACTCGGTACTTGCAAGAGTGTTGTTTGATTCTGGAGCATCGCACTTATTTGTTACCGAAGAATTTGCATGCACTAGTAAGATTCAACCAACAAAACTGAAGCATGTTATGATAGTTCAAATACCTGGTTCAACCACCAAAGCTAGACAAATTTGCAAGGCCGTACCTATCTGAATCCATGGCATTGGTTTTTATGCTAATCTAATAGTACTCAGAACTAAAGGTTTGGAAGTAGTACTAGGAATGGATTGGATGTCGGAACATAAAGGATTAATCGACTGTGCCAAGAAACCCATAACCATGACCAGTACAACCAGAATATCAGTAGAGCATGTATCTAAAACCTTGCCCCGTCAATTCAAGTGCAACAAGAGTCTAGCCCAACCAACCATTGACCAAGTCAGAATAGTCTGTGAATACCCCGACGTATTTCCAGATGTTTTGCCCGGTATGCCCCGAGATTGGGATATCGAGTTTATCATTGAACTAATCCCTGGAACTGGACCCATAGCCTAGAAACTGTATAGTATGAACCCATCCGAATTAGTGGAGCTGAAGAAGCAACTGGATGCTATGCTAGATATAGGATTGATCCAACCAAGTGCGTCGCCATGGAGATCACCTATCTTGTTTGTGGACAAGAAAGATGGAGGTAACCATTTGTGTACGGATTATCAGAAGTTGAATGATGTCACCATCATGAACAAGTACCCACTACCAAAGATAGAAGATCTGTTTGACCGGTTGACTGGTGCCAAGGTGTTTTCTAAGATTGACCTTAGAACTGGCTATCATCAACTCAAGATTCTGATGAGCACAGCAGCAAGTCTTCCCTCAGTAGAGACTGAGGTTATCGAACAGAAGGAGGAAGGAAACATCACACAGGTGTTGCTAGCAACGCGGAGACCTGCACAACACAAACTCAAGACTTTGCCCCAACGAATCAGTGAGGTTCTCAAGTTCACCGGTTTGCTGTAACAAAGGACTAAACATATGGTGTGGAAGGTAATGGTTTGCAACAAGTAAACAAGTAATAGTGGAAGATGTATCAATGGTAAAGATTGGACCGGGGTCTATAGTTCACTAGAGGTGCTCTCCTTAGATAAACAACATGGCATGAAGGGTAAACAAATTACACTAGGGCAATTGACAGGAACTGAGTAAGGCATAACAATGCAATTACTAGTCAGAAAGATCCTATGAGATTCGATTGGGCAATACAACAAGATACATAGACCGCCATCCAACTGCATCTATGACTAGAAGTCCACCTTTAGGTTATCATCCGACCCCCCTCTAGTATTAAGTTGCAAGAAACAGACAACTAATTTAAGCAAAGTGTGTAAGGTAAATAGTCCACATGTTCCATGAACAAGATACCATTGTTTTCTCCCTAGTAGAAACAACACATCTACAACCGAAGAGATTATTGTCACTTCCCTTGGAAACTAGAGGCATGAACCCACTATCGAGCATAAATACCCCCTCTTGGAGTCACTAGCAACTACTTGTCCAATATAGCTACTAACAACAGAGAGAATTCAAGATCACAAACAACATAGACATGATAGAATCATAAAGACAAAAACATTAATCAAACCAACATAATAATCTCAATATCCATTGGATCCCCGCAAACACAACATGCATGATTACAAATAGATTAGGACTTGATCATGAACGGAGCTCACAAGGTCTATACATGAAAGCACAAAGGAGGAGATACAACCATCTAGCTACTACATGGACCCATAGTCCAAGGTGGAACTACTCACGCAACATACCGGAGAGAAGGCCTCCGGGATGATCTATATGCATGGATTTTTATTTACTATATGCATGGATTTTTATTGAGGATGCTTCATAGATAGATCACTATGGTGATGCTGCAAGTTTACACCATGATTAGGCGTGGCTTAGGCTAGCGGCACAGGCGTTTCTCTAACACAGAATACTTACTCCATGGACTTACAAGTTTCCTCTTTATTTCACACCGGTGACATCCATAGAAAAAAGATCATGATATGAACTGAGTACAAAGTACAAGTGCAATGTTGAAAATGTTCCCCGTGACAGCACGATTCTGCTAATTCCTACGTATAAGTGCAAGCATATACAACAAAGATGACACAATGGTTCAAGTTTATTAGGGGCAAGGAATATAAAGTGTGCCATCAAGTTTGTGAAGGCATTAATCACTAATTTTTCACATAAAAATAGTTTTTATTTGGAAGATAGCTGAAAACAAGAATATACTTGGAATGGTGTAACACACCATGCATAGGAGTTTATAGTGGACACTTTGGAATAACTTGGTTTCTTGGGAGTTGGAAGCATGAGTACAGCTTACTCATACAAGTGGAGGCTAGCAAAAGACTGGGAGCAACCAACTAAGAGAGCATAATGGCCATAATCATACAGAGCAACAAAGCATTACTAATCAAAGCATAGAGTGGTACTACAAGTCAAGGACTAAATGATCATAGAGGCTAATGGTGACTTGTCATAGTCATAACATGGTGTGAGCATGTGCCAAGTCAACCCAAACAAAGCATTAAAGGAGAATACCACAATACTATGCTTTTGCATGCTAAAACAACGCATAATTTCTTCAAGGCACTCTAAGCAATCCCAGTTGTTTGGAACAAGACATGCTACAACAATAATCACTAAGCATAAGGTCAAAACAACACCTAGCATGTCATGCTCAAGTCTAAGTCACAGTCAATGCAAGCTCCTCTTGCACTTCAAGCAAGAACTTACTACTCCTTTCCAACACCAAGCAAACTTATTTGCAAAAGAACACAACAAGAATGGGGGTCCAAACTACTTTATTCAAGCAAAATAAACAACCTAAGCAAAGCAAATGAAAACTAAGACGCTCTAAGAACAACACAACTATGCATGAAACAATAAAAACGAAGTGTCTAGACAGACCTGAGCTTTTTATTGATGAAGTAAGGGGATGCCTTGGGCATCCCCAAGCTTTTACGCTTGTAACTCTTGGATATTTCTTGGGGTGACACTGCGGTGGCATCCCCAAGCTTTATATTTTGTCCATTCTTCATCTCATTGCATCATTCTCTCTCTACACCTGGAATTTTTCCTTTATACAAAACTTCACACAATCTTTATTAACAACATTAGTTTATTCAAAAGATATTAGACCTCTGGAAAAGCTTTGGAACAGCAAGGATTTTCACTAAAAACACAAGCTACTGTATTAACTCCTTCAAAAAGCTCAATTCCCCAAAAGAGAACTCAAAAAGGAATCAATAAGAAGCAAATGCAAATAATGGCAGAAATCTGTAAAAACAGACCAGCAGGTAGAAACCGATATTTTCGAACATCTTATGTTTCTCAAATCAAAAAGTGTTGAACTAACGAAAGTTATATAACATACTCGGGGATTTATTCGTAAATTTTGAGCTCAATCCGAGTTATACAGACTCCTCACGAAATTTTTTGGTGGAGGATAGAAATTTGTTTCGGGACAGCAACTCCCCAAATCTTACTTCCCTCTCATTAGAGGTCATTCTTGGCACAAAAAGCAAACAAAAAGGATAAGGAGAGCTTATTACTGAAGTAATAACTTCCAATACTCAAGAAAACTTTTGGGTTATCTCCCAACAATTACTTTTCTTTAACGCCTTTAAGTTAGGCTTGATAGTTTGAGAAGATGCTCACAAAAGAACTATGAGTTGAAGTAAAAGAGAGCATCAAGAAGAAAATTCAAAACACATTTGAGTCTAACCCTCTTCCTATGCATAGGAATCTTGTATGCAAATAAATTCACAAAGAACAAAGTGACAGTCATAGGAAGATGAAACAAGAGCAACTTCAAAACTTTCAGCACATAGAGAGGTGACTTCTACAACCATATTTTCCTCTCTCATAATAATTTTCAGTAGCCTCATGAATAAACTGAACAATATAGCTATCACATAAATCATGATTTTCATGATATACAAACTCATCATTTCTATCAAGCTCAAAAACAGTGGGATTAAAACCTTCACAGGGTTTACCCAAAGTAGATATATCAAAAGGATCCATAGGAACATAGCATTCATCCTCCTTTGGTAGGCATGGGGGACAATCAAATAATATTAGAGGTAAAGAGTTACTCTCATTATAAGGTAGGCATGGGTAGATCCATTCTTCCTCCTTTTGTTCATCACTCTCCTCCTCCTTTTCGTCTAATGAGCTTCCAGTTTCAACAATTTCTTCTTCCATAGGCTCCTGCAAGGCATTAGCCTCTTCCAAATATGGAAAATGCCTATTAAAATATTCAAGCATATAGCTATTTTCTTCCTTGTAATTATCAAAGCAAACTTTAAGTATCTCAAAAATCCCATGTTTATAAGGTGCATCATCAGTATTCTCAAGCAAACTGGCAAGTTCAGATGCACCCTTGAAGGCAATAAATTCTTCAGTTTGTTCGACGTCATCAAAATCATAATTTACTTTAACATAAGAAGATATGGTAACATTATCATTATACTCACATTGAAAGGGTAGGTGTTTATACCTCCTGCAGCAACAAGCTTTATCAAAGCAATAAGTAACATTATAAGTAGAGCACACGTCTCTAGCAATAGTATTCAACTTATCAATTTGTTCCCATAAGTGTTTTCCTTTTTGTGTCACACGGTGTTCCTTATAATAATACTTTTGTTCTTCCGTGAACCCACCTTGCCAATAAGAACTAGTTTTAAAGAAACCATCCATTGATAGAAAGCATGACCAAGCAAGGCAATAACAGACCAGCAACCAGATTAGGAGCTAATTTTTTTGTGTTTTTGAATAAAGAAAGCAAACCAAACTAGACTATTTTTTGGGTTTTTTGAAAAGAGGCAAACAAAACCAAGCAAAAGAAGCAAAGCTAACTGAAAACAAACTAAAGAGAGAGGAAGTGGAGGACTCCCCTAGTGAAGACATACTTAGCCTCCCCAGCAATGGCACCAGAAAACTTGTTGATGGCGCCTCGTTGACGTGGGAACTTCTTTCTATATTCCCCGACAACGGTGCCAGAAAACTTTTTGCCTGACAGAGAGGACTTTGTTGGAAACCCCAAGAGCAAGGTGTGATGAGCACAGCAGCAAGTCTTCCCTCAGTAGAGACCGAGGTTATCGAACCAGAAGGAGGAAGGAAACATCACACAGGTGTTGCTAGCAACGCGGAGACCCGCACAACACAAACTCAAGACTTTGCCCCAACGAATCAGTGAGGTTGTCAAGCTCACCGGTTTGCTGTAACAAAGGATTAAACGTATGGTGTGGAAGGTAATGGTTTGCAGCAAGTAAACAAGTAACAGTGGAAGATCCTATGAGATGCTCTCCTTAGATAAACAACATGGCATGAAGGCTAAACAAATTACATCAGGGCAATTTACAGGAACTGAGCAAGGCATAACAAAGCAATTACTAGTCAGAAAGATCCTATGAGATTCGATTGGGCAATACAACAAGATACATAGACCGCCATCCAACTGCATCTATGACTATAAGTCCACCTTCAGGTTATCATCCGAACCCCCTCTAGTATTAAGTTGCAAGCAACAGACAACTGCTTTAAGCAAAGTGTGTAAGGTAAACAGTCCACATGTTCCATGAACAAGAGACCGTTGTTTTATCCCTAGTAGCAACAACACATATATAACCAAAGAGATTATTGTCACTTCCCTTGGAAACTAGAGGCATGAACCCACTATCGAGCATAAATACCCCCACTTGGAGTCACTAGCAACTACTTGGCCAAGATAGCTACTAACAACGAAGAGCATGCAAGATCAAAAACAACACAGATATGATAGAATCATAAATAAAAAACCATTAATCAAACCAACATAATAATCTCAATATCCATCGGATCCCCGCAAACACAACATGCATGATTACAAATATATTAGATCTTGATCATGAACGGAGCTCACAAGATCTATGCATGAAAGCACACAGGAGGAGATACAACCATCTAGCTACTACATGGACCCATAGTCCAAGGTGGAACTACACACGCATCATACCGGAGAGAAGGCCTCCGGGATGATCTCCCCTCTGGCAGGGTGCCGGGAAGAACTTCAGATCCCCCCGATCTAGGGACGATGGTGGTGGAGGCTACAGACGGTTTCGTGGAGATTTGATCGGGTGCTTAGGATTTCTGCATTGGGGGCTTCTTATAGGCGAAGGGGAGGCCGAGGAGGCGGCCAGAGGGACCACACCCCTCCCAGGCGCGGGCCCACCCCTGGCCGCTCCTAGGGGGTCTCGCTGCCTTGGCAAGCCTCTCCGTCTCCCCTCTGGACTTCTTGTTCCCCACGGAAAGTTATTGACTTTGACGTTTGTGCCGTCCAATTCCGAGAATATTTCTTTACTAACTTTTAGGAAACAAAAAACAGCAGAAAACAGGCAACTAGCACTGTGGCAACTTGTTAATAGGTTAGTACCAGAAAACATGTAAAAAGCACCTCAAAGTGTAACAAAGCAAAGAAAAGTAGATACTAACAAGCATGGAACATCAAAAATTATAGATACGTTTCCGACGTATCAGATTCGCGCAGAGGATATTCCAAACACTGCCTTTACCACCAGATATGGATTATATGAGTACACTGTCATGTATTTTGGATTAACCAATGCCCCCGCTTATTTCATGAACCTCATGAATAAGATTTTTATGGACTTCCTGGATAAGTTTGTCATTGTTTTCATCGATGACATTATGATCTATTCCAAATCAGAAGAAGAACATGAGCTACACCTAAGGACCATCCTTGGAACCCTTAGGGAGCATCAGCTGTATGCCAAGTTTGGCAAATGTGAATTCTGGTTACAGGAAGTAGGATTCCTCGAACATATCGTATCAGCCGGAGGAATTGCCATTGACCCTGCAAAGGTGAAGTATGTTGAAGATTGGAAAGCCCCAACCACTCAAACCCAAGTTCATGCATTTCTCGGATTAGCGGGATATTACCGCAAGTTCGTAGAAGGATTCTCGAGTATCGTAAGACCCATGAACCAATTGTTGAAGAAGGATAAGAAGTTTGAATGGACGGACTAATGTGAAGAGAGTTTTCAAGAACTTAAGAAGAGATTGATATCAACCCCAATCTTGATCATGCTGGATATCATGAAGCCTTTTGATGTGTATTGTGATACAACCAAGATCGGTCTCGGATGTGTATTGATGGAAGAAGGGAAAGTTATATATTATCTATCCCGACAACTGAAGCAACATGAGCAGAATTATCCTACCCATGACCTTGAACTAGAAGCCGTAGTTCTAGCCATGAAGACATGGAGGCATTACCTCATGGGTAACCGTTATGAAATTTATTCGGATCACAAGAGCCTGAAGTATATATTCACTCAGAAGGATCTGAATATGAGGCAGAGAAGATGGATAGAGCTAATTAAGGACTATGATCTGGACATCCATTATCACCCCGGTAAAGCCAATGTGGTAGCAGATTCCCTTACAAGATTGTCGTGCCGCTTGAACTCCATGATTCTGAAGGATCAACCAAGTTTACACAAAGAGATGGAAGATTTTAGAATGGAATTAGTAAGTGAAGGATTTTTGGCTAGCATAGAGCTTCAACCCACTTTGATCAGTCAGATCAAGGAGGCGCAGAAAGGAAATGCTAGTATCGAAGGAATCAAATATCGTATCGGTACAGGAAAGGTACCCGGATTCACCGAAGATGAAGGAGTTTTGTGGTACAAAGGACGTATTTGTGTGCCCGCAGACTCAGAGTTGAAGCAAGATATTTTGAAAGAAACCCGTGATACTCTTTATTCTATCCACCCCGGAGGAACGAAGATGTATCAGGATTTGAAGGAGCAATTTTTTTGGCATAGGATGAAGAGAGAAATCGGAAGCTACATAGCCAAGTGTGATATTTGTCAGAGAGTTAAGGTAGGACATCAGTGACCCGTAGGACTGTTGCAACCATTACAGATTCCGGAATGGAAATGGGATTCAGTGGGAATGGACTTTATCACCGGATTGCCTAAATCTAGTAGGGGAAATGACTCTATTTGGGTCATAGTTGATAGACTGTCCAAAGTCGCCATTTCTTACCAGTCAAGACAACTTACCAGAGTTCGAAGCTAGCAGAGTTGTATATTGCTAGAATCGTCAGTTTGCATGGAGTCCCCAAGAACATTGTATCGGATCGAGGAACTCAGTTTACCTCGAGATTTTGGAAGAAAGTCCAAGAAGGATTAGGAACCCGACTAGATTTCAGCACAGCTTATCACCCTTAGACAGATGGAAAAACGGAGCGAGTAAATCAAATACTCGAAGATATGTTGAGATCATGTATGCTAGAGTATGGATCTAAATGGGAAGACTGTCTACCTTTCGTAGAATTTTCTTACAACAACAGTTATCAAGAAAGTTTGCAAATGGCCCCATTTGAATTCATCTATGGAAGGAAGTGTCATACCCCTTTGAATTGGTCGGAAGTCGGAGAGAGTCATATTTTCGGACCTAACATCCTACGAGAAGCAGAAAAGAAAGTTCACCAGATACGTGAGAACCTCAAGACCGCCCAATCCAGACACAAGAGTTATGCCGACAAGAGACGTCAATACCTCGCTTTCAATATCGGAGATTTTGTGTATCTCAAAGTGTCACCTTTGAAGGGAATGCAATGTTTCCAGCTCAAAGGAAAGTTAGCCCCCAGATATATCGGACCCTTCAACATTCTGAATCGTTCAGGAGAAGTATCATATCAACTGGAACTATTGGAGGATATGTCAGCAGTGCATAATGTGTTCCATATATCGTTGCTTCGCAAATGCCTAGAAGTCCTGGAGAAAACTGAAGTTTTCAAGAACATTGATCACCGAACTATAGAGATCAACAATGACCTGACGTATCCCGGAGTACCCATCCGTATTTTGGAGGAAGCTTTCAGAACCACCAGGACCCGAAGCATCAAGTTTCTCAAGATCCAGTGGAGCAACCACACTGAAGAAGAAGCTACCTGGGAAAGAGAAGACCATATCAAGACGGAGTTCCCCGATCTCTTTAAATCCTAGTTTTCTTTTTATTCTTTCTCAAATATCGGGACGAGATTTTGTTTAAGGAGGGAAGGTTTGTAACATCCCAAAAAATTGAGCAATGATTATCAAATTCCAATCACCAAAATTAGGGTTAACAAAAACTCTTGTTAATTAAAATCATTATGAATGCATGTGTGTATGTGTTGATTGTATGAATGCATGAATGGACTTGTGTGAATGATGTGATTAGCAAGGAATGGTTTAAAGATGAAAAACAACATCATCTAAATCAAATCCAAGCAGAAACAAATCAAGAGAATTTCAAAAACAAACAAAACAAGAAAATGGTCATTTTTGCCAATCTTACTCACTAGGCCACTTTGAGTGTTTCTAGTCCAAGATTTCAAACAAAAACAATCCCAAATCTTTTCACCCCTTGCTAGACCAAGTAAAAGTGAACCCAAGCCTACCTTTCAAACTTACAGAAACATTTGGCAACTTGATTAAAATGACAATTCAAAATTGAATCTTTAACATATGTGAAGATCACCATTTCTCAAAATCCAACCAAACTAGTGCACCTTGACCTTTCCAAGCAACCAGAGACTACTTAGTATGTGACTAGTACATCCACCAAGTTTGAACCAAAAATTTAAATTCCAATCTCTTTCGGCCATTTCATCAAACACCTTGCAAACACAAATCAAACCAACATCAAACACTATAGTGAACAGTGTTTTTGGCCTAACTTGTTCCCTCTCTAGCTCACAGCATGCTCTTAGTAGATCATCTAGCTCGGTAGACGAGATTTAGCTCACTGTGAGCTTGACATTGCCATCAATGGTGAGCATACCGAGCCTCACCTTGCCACCCCAGTGTCAACAGCCAGCTAGGAGAAGCTCTAGCCTCGCCAACCTTGTCTAGGACATTGACCATCATCCACCGCCACCCCTTGTCCAACGCCAGCGCGCAGCCAGCCCCTGGACCACTCATCCCGAGCGCGCCCAGCTTCTCTGCTAGCAAGGGCGCCAGAGCGCCGCACCCGACACGCGAGCACAGACCGCGCGCCGCCCTCGCCGCTTGCGTGCGTGATCACCACCGTCCCAGGAACCGCTAGGACATGCCCGTTCGTCCTCGTGCGACCAGGACAGCCCGTGCGCCATTAAAATGTCCGTCAGACCCGCCCAGAGAACCGCAGTGTTCCGACCATCTCGTACCGCCCCACACCTCGCAACCATGCCGTTGAGCTTTGCCAGGGAGCACAGCACCACCCCCTACCGTCGCCCATGCCATTATCCCAATGTGACGACGACCACGACGAACTCCACCCGCGCCCTTCGGTCCCCTCTTGGCACTATAAATGGAGGCCACCCTCGTTTGATTTTTCACACCAACACACTCCCCTCTCTCTTAGAACCACCCCACCTCATGCCCGGAACAAGGCGAGCAGCAGGTCGCCAGAATTTTGCCGGAGTATGCCGCGGAGGAGGAGAAGAGGAGCCAGCGATTGGACCCGGTCCAGGAGAAGCTACCGATACCAGGAGGTTCGCCGTTGTCGACTTCGTTGTTCGCTGCCGTCGTCGACCATCGCCTGAGCCCTGGTGAGCCTCACACGACCCCCACTAGTCGCGCTAGGGTTCCGTAACATCCCTAAAATCATGTTTTCAAAGCTTTGCATATCATCCATGCATTCATGATCATTTTAGGATCATTTTCAAAGTTATTACAAAAACAGAAGCATTTGAATGCTTATTATTTTATGTAAGCAAAGCATTGATCCAATGCTACTCTCTAATGAGAAATTGTTTGTTTTAAACCTGTGATGTTTGTTTGATAATTTCCAAACCTTGGACAAAGATTTCAAAACAAAGAAACAAATTTAAACCATTTCTTTGTCTTTAATAAACAATGGGTAAAAACATTGTTTATTTTAAATTTCCAAAGTGCCAAATTATTTTAAAGTGTACAACATTATTCTGCAACCAAATGTGTACAATTTTCACTTTATAAAAATCCAGAAAAAGTTTGAACTCAAACACATTTGAATTCATTTGAAAATGTTTCCTGGAAAATGAAACAAAAATTGAAAAGGAGAAAAGAAATGGAAATAGGCCGGCGCTGCCAATTTGGCCCAGCAACGAACCCAGCCCACTAAGCCCACCCGGGGCCATTTCCCTCTGCCCTTCTCTCACCCGCGCCGAACCAACCCAACCAGTCGCTGACTAGTGGCCCCATTGCCACGTCGTCATCGTCCTCCCCAGAAACCGCGCGATGAACACGTTGTCGCCTCTGTTACCTCGCGCAATCAAGCCGAATCAATTCCTTTGATTTCACCAGTAATTCGCCCAGCCTTCACCTGCTACTTAATCCCCTCCCCACCGCGGTCATTTCCCCTCACACCACTCGCTCGCTCCGCCACCAGGCTGCCTCTATTTCGTGTTGCATCACCGCAGACATAACCAGCTCCGGCGACTGATTCCAGTGAGTTCCGAGCGCCCCTCGCCTTCAGCTTGATCCTGTCGAGTTTTCCATGCCTCTGTGCTTCTCCTAATGCCTTTGGTTTGCCCGCGCATGACCCAGGGCGCCGTCCCCAACCACCTCAGCAAGCGACAGAGCCGCCGTCTAACTCCGGTGAACGATTTAGGTAAAACCCGACCACCCCTTGCCTTCTCTCTGACCCTATCTTGATCGCCAGATTGTTGGGCACACTCTGACGCCTTTGGTTTGTGTTAGGGCGGTCCACATCATCGGCAACGTCGTCGTCTGCAGGAATCCGACGTCGCTCGCAACTCCGACGATCCCCAGTGACCTCCAAAGTATGCCCCCGTCCACATCAGCGAGTCGTTGAGCTTCAGCGCGATCTTGCGAGTCCAGTAAGCACCTATGCTAACCCCATACACCTCTGTAGCCGCTGGAACACCTCTTACCAAGCGCCGCCGCCGCGCCGTCGTCGCTGGCGCCGCCCATCCATGGTCGCATGCTTGGCAACCGTCAGATCTAGATCCAGCGCATAGGAATAGATCACTTATCGAAGGGGTACGTTTTAGATCTAGCCGTGCGTTTTCACTTAGATCGTGCGGCCCACGTTGATCGATCCAGCCGAACCGGTACGGGCCAATCAGAACACGCCGCGTGGCCTGAGTTTAGTTTTAAAAACAGAAATTAGATCTATTAGTTGTTTAAACTTGCAAAATTCATAACTTTTGATCCACACGTTCAAATTTTGCAAATTTTATATCATTGGAATCAGGAGAAAGAATGCTATCTATTTATGCAATGTTTTTAATGTTTTGCTTCTGTAAAATTGGTTATTTTTGCAGAGACATTTATAGGCTTATTTTGAGTATAGAAATGTTTTGAAAAATGATTTAAAGATCAAATAAAGTTTATTTAGTGTGTCTTGGTCTTGTTTATGATTTAGTACTGTATACTTGTCTTGTTTGGTGTAGAAAATCATCACATGGCATTTGCATGCATTCATATATTTTTGCTTGTATATTTTTGATATGTGAATTTGGTGCCATTATTTTATGTGTAGATTTTGGTGCTAATAGTGATTGTGGTTGTGAAGATTGTTGCTACTCCCCAAACCACCAAGGCAAGTGGTGCTTCATGTTTTTATCCCTATATTTTTAACTATGCATTAGAAATATTTTGTATAGGACTTGCATGATTATTTTGCTAAGTATCTATATACTATGCTTGGGAAATCCTAGTAGTTGTAGCAATGTTAGAATTTCCTCTAAGTTAAGATACATGCTATTGCCATGCTTAGCCTAGCTAGTAGCAACCAAGGGTGGATTATATATTCATGCTATGAGAAATATTTCTAAGTCTTTGACTTATGTTTTGCTTAATAAAAACAACTAAGTGAATGAAACACCTGGGTGGAATGGAAAGATTGGTTTGTGTTGAGTGGTTACACAAGGCCCATTTCTATGGTTTACCTTGTGTATCTCACTTGTGGAAAGCCACCCAGGAACAAAGGGATTTGAGATGCCAAATGTTAAGAAGCTTCTAGTGCAGCCACATGGCATTATGGGCTCTGCCTGGATCACATAGGTTGCAATAACTTAGCCATTTGGATAGTTGGTGGTAGTGGGATGATAGGTTGGAACGCGTACATTTGGTCTAAGGGAAGGCTTCTGAAAGGTCCTGTCTTGGTGAAAATCAAGAATTGTGGGGAAAGTGCACAACCTCTGCAGATGGAAGAATCTAAGTACTTAGCCATGTCCCTGGTATTGGAAAATTTGAGCATCAAGACATGGAAGCTATCAAGAATCTCCCCATCCCAATTTTCTAAGTTAAAACTTGTGGATGAACAAGGGTGAAGGTTCACCAATTTCTATTGGTGGTTCCTTGGGAAAGTTTTGTTAAAGAAAAACTTAGTGTTTTCAACTAATAGGTAAAACCTATTTTGAGCAAAGCAAGCCTAAACTACACTTATCCAAATTCATGTAGTATTTAGATGTTAATATTATACTAAGGTATCACTTGCCAATACTATTCCAATGTATTGACCCATTGTGGCTGTAACTTGTGATGTTGCAGGTTACTCTGATGATGATTAGGGGTTATGAGTCTACACTCAACATGCTTGCCTGTGGCACATGAAGATGAAGACTTTATTTATATTTTTATGCTTAAACTCTTGTATTAGGCCTATGGCCATGGAGTTGTAAAAGACTATGTTATCTCTGGAATGACAATGTAATAATGACCTTTGTTTCTGTGTACTTCATCTTAAACTGTGGATGCTAGCATTTGATCCAGGGACTAGCATTGCAATCATAGGGATCCTTACCTTTATAAGGGAGGGATCTTACAGATGGTATCAGAGCACTGTGTTGCCTGTAGGATTATAACCCTAGGATTGGATTAGAAACCACTAAGGAAAAAATTCAACAATTTCCACACTTGTCTTTTTCTTCTCGTAAACTTTTCTAATCTTCTTTCTCATCTCTATTTGTAGATGAAATCCATCAACGAAGGCGTAAGGAAGGGGCCACTCATGACCATGACTTTGGAGTGTGAGACTGAATTTCCAAAAGCCCTCAAGAACCTTATGGTTACCATGGGGATACATGGTGCAGCTGTGTACAAAGGTTTCCCTGTGATGGATGAAGGATAGGAGTATTGGTGGGTGCAACTTCACTTGTACAGAAACAAGGAAGACAACCACAAAGAATCAGGATTTTGCATGGTCACCAATTCAGTGATGCACACCACATTCTTTGACTCTGCAGGGATGCAGCTTGGAAGGCCATCAAAGAGCTTGGTGATAGACTCAAGTGCAGAATGCTTAACACCCAAAATGACCTTAGGGAAGAAAAGAAGAATACCCAAGAGTTGGAGGCTACCAACCAACAACTAAGGGAAGACATCATAGACTTGATTTGGGAATCTTGTGAACTAGATAGACAGATGGCTACTAAGTATGCTTTGATAGCCATTTTGTCTAGTGAGTGAGAGTTGTAACGTACTTCGTTAGTTGGACCACCACAATTATCATTTTTATTTCCCAAAAAAGTTTTCTAAGTTATGTTGAACCTTGGATGCTTGTAATGGATTTATGTATGCCATGACTTGTGTGTTTGATTATCAATGATATGCCTGTGATGCCTTGTCTTGTGATTTTCTCTATTGATGTTGATTCTAACTTTTCTCTATCATATAAAATAGATGCCTAATGTTACTATCAGCATGGCTGAAGAGTTCAAGGGAACTCGTTTTGGCACTCGTATTATTGATCTCACTAGTGTGCTCAATCTTCCGCTCCCTAGCATCATGATGCTTCCCCTCACCAAGTTTGAGAGGAAGGACCTTTGGGGCTTCAAGGTTACTCAGCCAGGACACCAGACTGAGCCTGCCACGGAGGCTATCACCTTCAAGCTTATGCATGACGACAGGGAGAGAGGCCTAGAGGTAGTCATGCAGGATTTACTTGGGCGTCTGTTAGGGAGGCACTTTTGGGAGATTAGAGGTACTCACTTTCACGCCTTCGGAAGACGCGACGAGGATGGTGAGGCTATTGAGTTCGAGGATGCTTCTAGAGAGACGGCAGAGCCGATTCGTCCATACCTTCAGGACCTAGAGGTTCTACTTAGGCACCTAGATACTGATAGGACCAACGACATGCTTACAAATGACGAGCTCCAGGTGCAGCTTCGTGAGAAGGACAAGCTCTTTGTGGAGCAAGACGAGATAGTCAAGGAAATGGATGCCAAGTTTGAGAGCCAGGACAGGAAGTTCAAGAGCTAAGAGAAAAGAGTCCAAGATAGGAACAAGAGGATTCGAGAGATGAATGCAGAACTAGAGGCTAAGGACTTCGAGCTCGAGCATCAACAGGGTGTGATTGAGAGACTTCGTTCACAGAAGAGGGCTCTCAAAGCCAAGGTAGAGGCCTTGACTACCAATGTGGAGGAATACAAGACCGCTATGGAGAATGCAGGACTTACACTTGTCGATGGGGAGGTTGATGCAGAGGAGTAGTGATGACTGATCCCATGGTGGCCAATGATTGGCTACGTGCAGTGAACAAGGATTTGGTGACTGTCGGCTGTACCGACGAGGATAAAGTCAAGTTTGCAGCACACTTGTTGGAAGGACCAGCAGCTACTTGGTGGGATAACTTCCAGATCACCACTCCCATTGAGGATGTGACATGGGCTATCTTTGAAGATGGTTTCCGTACAACTCACATCTCATCCGGAGTGATGAGTTTGAAGAAGAAGGAGTTCCATAATCTGAAGTAGCGCCACCACAGCGTGGCTGAATATATTGAGGAGTTCAACAATCTGGTGCGTTATGCACCGGATGAAGTTGATACTGATGCCAAGAGGAAAGAGAAGTTCCTCAAAGGACTGAACGATGAACTGAATCTGCAATTATCTGTGGCCTATGTCCCCACCTACCAATCTCTTTGGGACAAGGCTACCATCTTGGAGAACAACATGAAACAAGTGGAAAGCAGAAAGAGGAAGCACAGCTCTGACAAGCACATCTCGGGATCGTCTCACAAGCGTTCCCATTATGATGATAGTGGGAGTTCTGGATCCCACAAGCATGGAAAGCACAACAGCCACCACAACCACAACCGTCATCATGACAACAAGCATCACCGTAGTCATGACAACGGCAAGTACAAGAACCACAAGGGTGGATACAAGAGCCACCATAATGGAAGTGGAAGTGGTAGTGGAAGTTAGCCTGTCAAGAAGGATCTCAGTCAGGTTGCATGCTTCAAATGCAAGAAGATGGGACATTATTCAAATGAATGTCCAGAAAAGAAAGTTGAAGGACCCAACAAGCCCAACCCTTTCCAGAAAGGACAGGTGAACCACATTAATCTGGAAGAGATCTATGAGGAACCTGATGTTGTGGCTGGTAAGTTCAAACTCAATTTTGTCCCAGCACTTGTTCTTTTTTATACTGGCGCATCACATTCATTCATATCAAGGAATTTGTTGAAAGAAATGAACTTCCAGTTGAAACTATTGGGTGTCCTATAAAAGTAAGTTCTCCTGGTGGAGAAATGATAGTGAACTCAGGATGCCATGACCTAGTCATAGAGTTTGGGAAGTATAAGTTTCCCGTAAATCTGATAATCCTAAATTCCAAGGATTGGATGTTATTTTGTGAATGGACTGGATGACCAAGCACAAGGGAGTGCTAGATTGTGCCAATCATACTGTCACACTCACAACCCTAGATAATAAAAGGATTAGATTCAAGACTAACCTTGAATCAAAAGGAAGTAAGCTAATTCTCTTAAGGGGGTTAGCATAGACAGTGTGCCAATTGTGAGTGAATATCTGGATGTGTTTCCGGAAGAATTGCCGAGAAAGCCACCAGATAGAGATGTGGAATTTCTGATTGATCTGCTGCCAGGATCAGGACCAATAGCAAAGAGACCTTACAAGATGTCAGTTGATGAGCTGAAAGAACTTAAGAAACAACTTGGAGAACAGTTGCAGAAAGGATTTATTTTAAAAGATCTTGGGGAGCACCAGTCCTATTTGTAGAAAATAAAGATAGAAGTCAAAGGTTATGCATAGATTATCGTTCACTCAATGAGGTGACTATCAAGAACAAATATCCTTTACCTAGAATCAATGACTTGTTTGATCAGTTAGAAGGAGCCTGTGTATTCTCAAAGATTGATCTCCGGTCAGGTTATTTCCAGCTTAAGATAAGAGAACAAGACATACCTAAGACAGCTTTCACCACTAGGTATGGATTGTATGAGTACACCGTGATGCCATTTGGTTTGACCAATGCACCACCTTATTTCATGAATATGACGAACAAGGTGTTCATGGAGTTGCTTCACAAGTTTGTTGTCGTTTTCATCGATGATATTTTGATCTACTCCAAAAGCAAAGAAGAGCATGAAGGACATTTGCGTTTGATACTTGAGAAGCTTAGAGAGCATAAGCTGTATGCCAAATTCAGCAAATGTGAATTCTGGTTGAATGAAGTTAGATTTCTTGGACACGTTGTGTCAGGAGATGGTGTAGCAGTTGATCCCGCAAAAGTGTCAGCTGTAACTGAATGGAAATCTCCTAAGTCAATAAAGGAAGTTCGTAGTTTCCTTGGCTTGGCAGGATACTACAGAAGATTCATTGAGAATTTCTCAAAGGTAGTGTAACACCCTCAGAATCGGCCCTATGCAAGTTTCAGCGATTCCCGCCAAACCCGCATAGAAACGATTCAAAGGCGCCCACCAGGCACTTGCGTGCGGGTGGATAACGAAGTAATATCATTACACAATAGTCCACGACGGAACCCACAGAACATATATATACAACAATGACTCAAAGAGTCAAGAATATAGACATACAATACAAAGATCCAAATCACCTTGAAAACGATACAGCATCCGAGTACGGACAAGATGCAAATGGGGCTAAGAGCCCTGAAGAATAACCAGTGGTGTCCATAACCCTGCCCAGGCCAAGCCGGAAGGGTAACCCTGCTAACGACGTCGATCTCAAAACCTGCTTAAACAAAAGGGGTGCCGACAAAGGGCAAAGGAAAAAGAGAGCGGTTAGTACTGAGGCCAGTACACGGTGAGACTAGAATTCGGCGGTCCTCGCCTACATAGGTATGGTGGATGGAAGCGGCAGCGCAGCATGCACTAAACAACCTATAGAGACTCAATACATCTGGCGACTATCAGATAGGGATAAGAAAGACCTATTCGGATCCAACCTAAAACTATCACCAATCATACCCATCCTGGTATTTCCCCCTCGAGACCAAACGAGGAAGTCAACCGAGGAACTCACACAGTTGGCAATTTTATTCATTCAGTTATAGTTGCGGCAATTACTAGTCAGATGTAGATAGCATGAGTCATCCTGATATAATAAGCAGTGGGCAGTTTTAGTTAACCATTCCGTTGTAGCTGTAGTACTTACTAGTCAGATACATGTAGCATGAGGCATCCCAAAACCCAGCAGTTGTTGGTACTTTTATTTAGGCATTCCGTTGTAGTTGCAATACTTACTAGTCAGATACAATGATAACATGTGACAATCCAAACCAGCAGTTGTTGGCACTTTTATTTAGCCATTCCATTATAGTGAAGCTAATTACTAGTCATTATAAAGTCAAATTTATAGCACTACTTTAGTTATAGTTGTCTATGATCGAGATACTGTGCTCCAAGTCGTCCATAACCGCGGACACGGCTTTCAGAAAGTTTTACCCTGCAGGGGTGCACAAATAGCAACACACGCACGATCAACCTTGAGAAAAACCAATAAAAACCCAATGAGGCATCAAGACAGAGCAATTGCAAGATTCATATAAATTTCAGGGGGTCACCCCACCAAGTTACCCGCGACGAAGTTGGTCGGCTCCGAAACGGACCCAGAGGTTTGTGTCAATGGCTGTAAACGACAGGGAACCCGAAAGTGTGACTGGGCTTGTCGATACCGCGGAAACATTCCACTTACCTAAACAGTACAGGCGCTCCACGCGCAATCGTAAATAAAGCAGTAAAGTATGGCATAAGTACATGATAGTAATAAAGCCCCAAACTACTTTGTGGCCCCAAGAAATAAATATGACTCAAGCTCTGGCTAGGGGGATTCATGGTCCCACATGCGGATAGTGCGAATATTCAAAGAACAGGTATCAAGTACTCGGGGTCCTACGGGACACAAGTGGACGGTTAAAAACCAAATAACATCTATTGCCCACCTGTGCCTCTGCATTATTTATCTACTTCCAATTTTAGTTGTTAAACTGTAATTAAAGTCATGATCATCTCCAACATAAAACATATGGCAGTCTTCCAACAACTGAAGTACTTGACGACACGCAACAGCACTTGAGCAAGCAACTACGACACGCAAGTCCAACTATCTACCAAACAACAGGTAATAGGATGTGTCCAAGGCAATATAAGGCTGCAAGGGATATCACGGGTACGAAAACTAGAGAATCGCAACACAGATAGCAATAGATCAACAGGAGGAAATAAAGACTATAAAAGTAAGACAGGTAGAAAGGGGGAGAATGCTCGCCTCGGAAACATTGCTGAAGGTTTATCCGAAGATCAGTCGACACTCACATCAACTCATCGGCCTAATCCGTGAAGAAGCAAAGCACTAGAAGAAACACCGGATGCACTATTTAATACTACGGAAAAAGATCGAGCATGATGTATGTATGATGTATGACATGGCAAATGTGTGATGCGATTAGGCAGTATTAAGCAGAACCGATGTCCCGACAATTGTTTAGAAGGTTCATGTTGTTTAGATACCCCACAATTTAAATGTTGTATTAACAAGGCAAAATAGGTCACCGGTTCGCTACACAAATTTAAATGGAGACAAACTAAGACTAGAATAGTCCATATATGATCTCCATATTTAATTGTGAGGTGAATCGGCATAGTGCCCCCAAACCACATGATATGTATACAAGCATGTACAATTTAATATGCAACAATTCATATAGATATCAATTATAAAATAGGGCTCGGATAAAGGGGGTCACACATGGGGTCGACGATCTTGGTTCGATGTGGTTCGGGTTCGGACGCCGGGAACGGGCTTCGGAATCCATGAGGCGATCTTGGTGGTTCGAGTACGAGAATCTTCGGCTCCCTATCGACGATTCAGAGGTTCCGACTTGGTTTGCCGATGGAGAACTTCAGCTTGGGAGCTTGATTGTCGGTGTCATCGGTTCCTCTTCGGAAGAGCTTGGCGACGGTCTCTGGCTTCTATAGTAGCAAGGCATGTCCACCGAGACAACACCTTCATGACACAAGCATCACCAAAAACAACAGTGCCACCCCTTGACACTTCGCAGGAGGATTTCTTCACCAACTCAAAGTACTACCTCGTCAACAACACCTCATCGTTGCAGCAACTCGCACCCTTTCGTAACACTGCTTTACTGTGGGGGAAAACAACGAATGGAAATAGAGAACTGGAGGGTGGCGACAGGGCGCTGCGGCCTGGTGCGGGAACATTAGGGTCGAGGCAGTGGGCTTCGCCGGCGAGCGGGGAGGGCGCGACGGCACGCGAGAAGCTGGGGCATCGCAGGGTCGACGGGATGGCGCTGGGCACGATGCGGATCCGAGGCGGAGCCCTCGTGCTCACAGTGACACCGGGGAGGCGAGCCCACAGAGGGGAAGGGAGGCGGCGCAGCTCGGGACCGACGAGGTGGAGGCGAGGCTCCATGGGGAGCTCGGGATCACAGGGGCGAGCGGCCACGATGGACGGCAACGTCCACAGGATCGCGGGGAAGTCGTCGAGGAGGGAGAGGACGACCGCGCGGCGGTGAAGCTTGGGGAGGCGACCGCAACGAAGGAGGTCTAGGGCGGGGTGGAGGAGCTCGCCAAGGAAGGCGACAGCCGGCGGCTTGGGAGGCCAATGGAGAGGCAGGCCGGAGGCGGTGCAGAGTAGGATGGCGGCTAGATGAGGGAGAGCCAAGGCGGGAAGGCGGCAAGGGGCTCCACGGCGCACGGCCACAGGCCTGCTGCCGGAGACAGGGGAAGGAGGGACGAGCGGCGGAGGGGTTCGTTGTGACTGAGAGGTGATCAGGGAGGCGTGGCGGCTCGCGAGCGCGACCAGAGGCGGCGGCGGCGCCTGTGGGAGGGAGACAGAACGCGTGAGGGAGGGAGATGCGAGCGGGGTCGAGGGGGTGCGTGGCGTTCGCGAGGTGGTGGGCCAGAGGTGGTTTGCGGGGCCAGGGGGTCGGTCGCGTGGGGGTCGGGTCAATAGGGTGTGTGCGTGTTTCCTTGGTTGTGTCGAGTATGTATAGGAAGGGTCGGGTGGGTCGTGTGTGTTCCAGGGAGGTGAGTGGCGGCGGGTGTGGGGAGTGGTGGAGGCAGGGGTTGGTCTAGGTATTAGGGTTAGGGTTTGTAGGTGGGTTGTAGGTAGCCTTTGACTGGGCCTTGGGCCTAGTCATCTGGTTGCCTCCCCACATAATTTTTTATTTTATTTTTAAAAACACTTACGTAAATTGTTTTTAGACAAATAAAAGATTCGGTCGGACTGAGGGTTTGATTTGAAATTGAAGGAGGGCTAGTTTAGAAAACAACATAGTCTTTTGCAACATAGTTTTAAGCAAAAATAATATGCATGATGATGTCATGATGATGCACAGATATAAAGACATGTGATTTATAGTAGTGGTTTTACCCGGGGTCCTACAGGTAGCTAAGCCAATGACGGAGTTACTAAATGTAAGATCCCTCCCTTTATAAAGGTAAGGATCCTTGTGATTGCAATGCTAGTCCCTGGATCATTACTAGCATCCACAGTTTAAGATGAAGTACACAGAAAGAAAGGTCATTATTACATATCATTCCAGAGACAAACATAGTCTTTTACAAACTCCATGGCCACAGGCCTAATAAAAGAGTTCAAATATATAATAAGATAAATAAGTCTTCATCTTCATGTGACACAAGCAAGCATGTTGAGTGTAGACTCATAACCCCTAATCATCATCAGAATAACTGGCAACATCATAAGTTATAGCCACAGTGGGTCAATACATTGGAATAGTATTGGCAAGTGATACCTTAGTATAATATGAGTAGTCTAGATAATATATGCATTTTTGGCTAAGTGTAGCTTAGGCTTGCTTTGCTCAAAATAGGTTTTACCTATCCGTTGAAAACACTAAGTTTTTCTTTAACAAAACTTTCCCAAGGAACTACCAATAGACATTGGTGAACCTTTACCCTTGTACACCCACAAGTTTTAACTTAGAAATTGGGATGAGGAGATTCTTTATTGCTTCCATGTCTTGATGCTCAAGTTGTCCAATACCAGGGACATGGCTAAGTACTTAGATTCTTCCATCTACAGAGGTTGTGCATTTTCCCCACAAGACTTGATTTTCACCAAGACAGGACCTTTCAGAAGCCTTCCCTTAGACAAAATGGACGTGTTCCAACCTATCATCCCACTACCACCAACTGTCCAAATGGCTAAGTTATTGCAACCTATGTGATCCAGGCAGAGCCCATATTGCCATGTGGCTGCACTAGAAGCTTCTTAACATTTGGCATCTCAAATCCCTTTGTTCCTGGGTGGCTTTCCACAAGTGATATACACAAGGTAAAACATAGAAATGGGCCTTGTGTAACCACTCAACACAAACCATTCTTTCCATTCCACCCAGGTGTTTCATTTACTTAGTTGTTTTATTAAGTAAAACACAAGTCCAAAGACTTAGAAATATTTCACATAGCATGAATATATAACCACCCATGGTTACTACTAGCTAGGCTAAGCATGGCAATGGTAAGCATCTTAACATAGGAATTTCTAGCAATTCTACAACTACTAGGATTTCCCAAGCATAGCATATAGATCAAAAATATTCATGCAAGTCCTATACAAAATATTTCTAGTGCATAGTTGAAAAACATAGGTATAAAATCATGAAGCACCACTTGCCTTGGTAGTTTGGGGAGTAGTAACAATATTCACAACCACAATCACTATTAGCACCAAAATCTACACATAAAATAATGGCACCAAAATCACATAAAAATATACAAACAAAAATATATGAATGCATGCAAATGTCATGTGATGGTTTTTCTACACCAAACAAGACAAGTGTACAGTACTGAAACATAAACAAGACCAAAATACTCAAAACAAACTTTATTTGATCTTTAAAACATTTTTCAAATAATAACCATACTCAAATTAAGCCTACAAGTGTTTCTGTAAAAACAACCATTTTTACAGAGGCAAAACATTAAACACATTGCATAAACAGATAGGATTTTATCTCCTGATTCCAATGATATAAATTTTTCAAAAATTGAACGTGTGGATCAAAAGTTATGAATTTTGCAAGTTTGAATCACTAATAGATCTAAATTCAGATTTTAAATCAAACCTCTGAACCTAACTTTGCGTGTGATTCCGCATGATATACGCGCTTATTGTAACGTATTAACGCCAGGTGTTCTTCGTAGATACCGGCCGCGGTGGGATCGATTAACGAGGGCCATTAGATTTAAGTGGTAGCGCAAGGTCAGATCTGCGCGTAACGGTTCAAGTACGTGATCTAATCCTGAGCCTCAAATCCAGATCTAACGGTTGCGAAGCTTGCGACCAAAGACTGGCGGCGCAGCTAGGTGTTGGCGGCGGCGGTTCTACTAGCGGTGATGGTCCGGCGAATACATGAGGGGCTGGGGTGTGTGGCGTGGCTTACCAGACTCGCAAGGTCACGAGGAAGCTCAACGTGGCAGTAGCTTCTCGAGGGGCGCATAGACATAGCGACAGGACCTCGTCGGAGTTGCTGGCGGCGTCGGGTGTTTGCAGAGGGGGACGTTGCCAAGGCTCTAGATCTCCCTAGCATGAGCCAGATGGGTTAGGGGGTGCGCAAGGCCGTGGCGAACATGATAGGGTCAGAGAGGAAACAAGGGGCACTCGAAGTTTACCGGTATTCCTCGTCGGAGTTGGGCGGCGGTGCTGTCGCTTGCGAATGCTAACGGAGTCGACGACCTGGGTCACGAGAAGGCAAAATAAAAGCATCAGGAGATGCACCAGAATGTGCTGATCAAGCTTGTTTGAAGCAGAGGCAAAGGGGCGGTCGCGTCTCACCGGAATCAGTCGTCGGAGCTGGTTCTGTCTGCGGCGATGCAACGCGCAATTGTGGCAGCCTGGTGGCGGAGCGAGTGTGTGGTGTGAGGGGAAAGACGCGGGGTGAGGAGAGGGTCTTATAGCCGGAGCACGGGCGAGGATCACGCGAGGACACGCCGGCAATTAAGGCTGCTTCATTCGCAACAGTGATGGAGGTAACGGCGGCGTCGACGGGGTCGTGGGGTGCGTGGTTTGGGGCGATGCTCGCGTGGCATTTGGGTCCACCAGTCAGCGAGCGCGGGGTAGGCTTGTGTCGCGTGAGAGAGAGAGAAGAACCCCGGGTGGGCTTAGTGGGCTAGGTCTGCTGCTGGGCTGAAAGTCTGGCGCCGACCCTTTTCCATTTCTTATCTCTTTTTCTTTTTCTAAATGATTTTCAGGAAACCTTTTCAAATGAATTCAAATGTATTTGAATTCCAAAACTTTCTAGACTTTTATAAAGTGAAACCTTCATATTTTTGAGCATAAAACCATGTTGTCTTGCTGGACTTGCTTGGTTCCTTTGAAAATTTTAAAATAAATAGTGCCTTAGCACAAGATTTGATAAATATATGAAAAGGGTTTTAAAACCATAATTTGTTTTGGAAAATTCTGTCCAAGCTTGGAACTCAACCACACCATCTCATGATAAAACAATCCTTGGTTTGAAACAAATATTCTCTCTCTAGAGAGTAGTATTGGATCAATGCTTGCTTACATAAAATAATAAGCACCCAAATGCTTCTGTTTTTGTAATGACTTTGAAATTGATCCATAAATTATTATGCATGCATGGATGCTATGCAAACTTTGGAAACATGATTTTAGGGATGTTACAAATCTAACCCCCTTAAGGTGAATCTTGCCCTCGAGATTCGGATTGGCTAGCAAATAGGTGAGGGTGGTCTTTCTGAAGATCATCTTCTCTTTCCCATGTTGCTTCTTCTTCGGAATGATGGTTCCATTGGACTTTGCGGAACTTGATAGTCTTAGTCCGAGTAACTCTTTCTGTAGTCTCAAGAATCTTGATAGGTTTTTCCTCATAAGTGAGATCACTTTCCAATTGAACCTCCTCCAAAGGTATGGTATCCTTCAAAGAAGTCTCTTCCATCTCTGGATGGCATTTCTTAAGCTGACTCACATGAAACACATTGTGAATGGCAGACAATGATTTTGGCAATTCAATCTCATAAGCTACTTCTCCTTTACGACTCAGAATCTTGAATGGTCCAACATATCTTGGGGCCAATTTTCCTTTGACTCCAATTCTCTTCACTCCACGAAGTGGTGACACTCTAAGATAAGCTCTATCACGCACTTCATAGGTGACTTCTCTACGCTTAGGATCTGCGTAGCTTTTCTATCGAGGCTGTGCTATCTTCAATCTGTCCTTAACTAGTTTGACTTTCTCTTCAGCCTCTTTGATTAGTTCTGGTCCGAACAAACTTCTTTCTCCCACACCATTCCATAGTAATGGGGTGGTACACATTCTCCCATAGAGAAACTCAAATGGTGCCATCTCAATACTGGCTTGATAGCTGTTATTGTAAGAGAATTCTGCGTAAGGCAGACTTTCATCCCAACTGGCTCCATAGTCTAGGGCACATGCCCTCAACATATCTTGTAGAATCTGGTTGGTCCTTTCTGTCTGTCCATCAGTCTGAGGATGAAAAGCAGTGCTGAACTCCAATCTCGTTCCTAATGACTCATGTATTTGTCTCCAAAAATGAGAAGTGAACTGAGTTCCCCTATCAGACACAATACTCTTGGGTACTCCATGCAGACACACAATCCTACTCATATAGATCTTGGATAACTTAGCACTTATGTAGGTTGTGTTCACGGGTATGAAATGAGCCACTTTAGTCAGGCGATCCACTACTACCCAGATAGAATCATATCCTGACCTGGTCCTTGGCAATCCGGTGATGAAATCCATGCCAATCTTGTCCCACTTCCAATCAGGAATAGGTAGTGGTTGTAGCAATCCTGCTGGTTTCTGATGTTCTGCTTTCACTCTACTACATACATCACACAAAGCAATATGTTCGGCGATGTCCTTCTTGAGATTATTCCACCAAAATATTTCCTTCATATCCATGTACATTTTGGTGTTACCCGGATGAATGGAATATGGTGAGTTGTGTGCTTCTTGTAAAATCAGTTTCTGAAGCTCCAGATCTTGTGGAACACAGATACGTTTTCCATACCATAAAGTACCCTGATCGTCTTCATGGAATCCTTTGGCTTTTCCCTTGACAATCTTTTCCTTAATCTCTTTAATTTCCTTGTCTGTCTTTTGGGCTTCTTTGATTTTGTCCAACAAAGTGGGTTGAACATCCAATGACATGAGATGTCCTTCAGGCACAATCTCCAATCTTAGATCTCTAAATTGGGCACACAGATCATCTGGCAATTCTCCCTTAGTAAGGCCATTCACAAAAACCTTACGGCTTAGAGCATCCGCTACAACATTTGCTTTGCCGGGGTGGTATTGCAAACTCAAGTCATAGTCCTTGATGAGTTCTAGCCATCTTCTTTGTCTCATGTTAATTTCCTTCTGGGTGAAGATATACTTCACTTTTGTGATCTGTGAACACTTCACATCGCTTTCCCAAAATATAATGCCTCCATGTTTTAAGTGCATGGACAACAGAGGCTAACTCTAAATCATGAGTTGGGTAGTTTACCTCATGAGTTTTGAGTTGTCTCGAGGCATAAGCCACAACTTTCCCTTCTTGCATAAGTACTGCACCTAATCCATGATGAGATGCATCACAATACACTTGGAAATCTTTTTCCAAATCTGGCAGACATAAGACTAGTGCTGTCACTAGTCTCTTCTTCAATTCTTGGAAACTAAGTTCACATCCTTCAGACCAATCAAATTTCTTGTCTTTCTTTAGCAATTATGTCATTGGTTTAGCTACCTTGGAGAAATTCTCAATGAACCTTCTGTAGTATCCTGCCAATCCAAGGAAACTACAAACCTCTTTTACTGACTTAGGAGATTCCCATTCAGTTACAGCTGACACTTTAGCAGGATCAACTGCTACACCATCTCCTGACACAACGTGTCCAAGAAATCCAACTTCATTCAACCAAAACTCACACTTACTGAATTTGGCATACAGTTTATGCTCTATAAGCTTCTCAAGTATCAAACGTAAATGTCCTTCATGCTCTTCTTTGCTCTTGGAGTAGATCAAAATGTCATCGATGAAAACGACAACAAACTTGTCAAGGAACTCCATGAACACCTTGTTCATCATATTCATGAAATAAGCTGGTGCATTGGTCAAACCAAATGGCATCACGGTATACTCATACAATCCATACCTAGTGGTGAAAGTTGTCTTAGGTATGTCTTGTTCTCTTATTTTGAGCTGGAAATAACCTGATCAAAGATCAATCTTTGAGAACACACAGGATCCTTCTAACTGATCAAACAAGTCATTGATTCTAGGAAAAGGGTATTTGTTCTTGATGGTCACCTCATTGAGTGAACGGTAATCTATGCATAACCTTTGACTTCTATCTTTTTTTTCCACAAACAAAACTGGTGCTCCCCAAGACGAAGAACTTGGTTGAATAAATCCTTTCTGCAACTGTTCTCCAAGTTGTTTCTTGAGTTCTTTCAACTCATCAACTGACATCTTGTATGGTCTCTTTGCTATTGGTCCAGATCCTGGTAGCAAATCAATGAGAAACTCCACATCTCTATCTGGTGGCATTCCTGGCAATTCTTCCGGAAACACATCTGGATATTCACTCACAATTGGCACACTGTCTATGCTAACCCCCTTAAGAGAATTTAGCTTACTCCTTTTTGATTCAAAGTTGGTCTTGAATCTGATCCTTTTGTTTTCTGGAGTTGTGAGTGTGACAGTATGGTTAGCACAATCTAGCACTCCTTTATGCTTAGTCATCCAGTCCATCCCCAAAATGACACCCAAACCTTGGGAATTTAGGATTATCAGATTAACAGGGAACTTATACTTCCCAAACTCTATGACTAGATCATGACATCCTGAGTTCACTATCATTTCTCCGCCAGGAGAACTTACTTTTATAGGACACCCAATAGTTTCTACCGGTAGTTCATTTCTTTCAACAAATGCTCTTGATATGAATGAATGAAATGCACCAGTATCAAAGAGAACAAATGCTGGAACAGAATTGAGTTTGAATTTACCAGCAACAGCATCAGGTTCCTCATAGATCTCTTCCACATTGATGTGGTTCACCTGTCCCTTCTGAAAAGGGTTGGGCTTATTGGGTCCCTCAACTTTTTTTTCTGGGCATTCATTTGCATAATGCCCCATCTTCTTGCACTTGAAACATTCAACCTGACTAAGATCCTTCTTGACAGGCTGGCTTCCACTACCACTTCCACTTCCATTGTGGTGGTTCTTGTACCCACTCTTGTGATTCTTGTACTTGTCATTGTCATGACTACGGTGATGCTTGTTGTCATGATGAAGGTTATGGCTGTGGTGTTTGTTGTACTTTCCATGCTTCTAGGATCCAGAATCCCCACTATCATCATAATGGGAACGCTTGTGAGACGATCCTGAGCTGTGTTTGTCAGAGTGTTTCCTCTTCCTGCTTTCAACCTGTTTCATCTTGCTCTCCAAGATGGCAGCCTTGTCACAAAGAGACTGATATGTGGGGACATAGGCCATAGCTAACTACAGGTTCAATTCATTGTTCAATCCTTCAAGGAACTTTTCTTTCCTCTTAGCATCAGTGTCAACTTCATCCGGTACATAATGCGCCAGATTGTTGAACTCCTAAATATATTCAGCCACGCTGCGGTGGCGCTGCTTCAAGTTATGAAATTCCTTCTTCTTCAAACTCATCACTCCGGATGAGATGTGAGCAGTACGGAAACCATCTTAAAATATAGCCCACGTCACATCCTCAATGGGAGTGGTGATCTGGAAGTTATCCCACCAAGTAGCTGCTGGTCCTTCCAACAATTGTGCTGCAAACCTGACTTTCTCCTCGTCGGTACAGCCGACAGTTACCAAATCCTTGTTCACTGAACGTAGCCAATCATTGGCCACCATGGGATCAGTAGTTCCTGAGAACTTTTTTGGCCTCAGTCTTAAGAATCTGGTAAGCATGTCAAAACCCGGTGGGTTGTTCTGATTGTTGTTGTTGTTATTATTGTTGTTGTTGTTATTCTGATTCTGTATGAACGTGGTCATCATCTGCATTAGCTGCATCTGAGCTGTCATCATCTGCTGCATCTTAGGGGTGATATTGTTGTTGTTAGGGTTGGGATTGGCACGTCGGGGAGGCATCTGTGGTTTTCAATAAGGATAAGAATGAGATACCCATATATGCTTAACATGCACAATACATCACATAGACAATCACCAAGCATGCATCAAAATAACAAAAGTTTAACAACATAAACAACAAGTTTTGGAAAGCAAACACACCAATAGCAAGCCATCCACATGTTGGATGGTCATTGAGACTCAATAATCAAAAGTATGATAAATATAAGGTAAATGAGTAGTCATCACTACTCCTCTGCATCAACCTCCTCGTCGACAAGTGTAAGACCTGCATTCTCCATAGCAGTCTTGTACTCCTCGACATTGGTGGTCAAGGCCTCTACCTTGGCTTTGAGAGCCCTCTTCTGTGAACGAAGTCTCTCAATCACCACCTGCTGATGCTCGAGCTCAAAGTCCTTGGACTCTAGTTCTACAGTCATGTCTCGAATCCTCTTGTTCCTATCTTGGACTCTTTTCTCTTGACTCTTGAACTTTCTATCTTTACTCTCAAACTTGGCCTCCATCTCCTTGACTATCTCATCTTGCTCCGCGAAGAGCTTGTCCTTCTCACGAAGCTGCACCTAGAGTTCGTCATTGTTAAGCATGACGTTTGTCCTATCAGTATCTAGGTGCCTAAGAAGAACCTCTAAGTCCTGGAGGTATAGTCGAATCGGCTCTGCCGTCTCTCTAGCAGTGTCCTCGAAGTCAATGGCCTCACCACCCTCATCACGTCTACCGAAGGCGTGGAAGTGAGTACCTCTAATCTCCCGAGTGTCTCCCTAGCAAACGTCCAAGCAAATCCTGCATGACTACCTCTAGGCCTCTCTCCTTGTCATCATGCATGAGCTTGAAGGTGATGGCCTCCGTGGCTGGCTCAGTCTGGCGCCATGGCTGAGTAACCTTGAAGCCACAAGGTCCTTCCTCTCGAACTTGGTGAGGGGAAGCATCATGATGGTAGGAAGTGGGAGATTGAGCAAACTAGTGAGCTCAATAAGACGAGTGCCAAAACGAGTTCCCTTGAACTCTTCAGCCGTGCTGATGGTAACATTAGGCATCTATTTTATAAAATAGGAAAATGTTAGAAACAACATCAATAGAAACACACAAGACAAGGTGACTCAAGCATATCATTGGCAAACAAACACAATTCATAGTATATAAACAAGATTCAATAACACTTAGTTAAATTTTTTGGAAATATAATGATAAGTGTGGTGGTCCAACTAACAAGGCACAAAACATCTTTCACTCTCTAGTCTAAGAGGGTAACAATGCATCCTTATATTAGTAGATATGAGAAAAAAGATTAGAAAAGTTTAAAAGAAGAATAAGATAAGTGTGGAAGTTTTTGGAAAAAAATTCCTTAGTGGTTTCCAATCCAAGGGTCATAATCCTACAGGCAAGACAGTGCTCTGATACCATCTGTAAGATCCCTCCCTTTATAAAGGTAAGGATCCCTGTGATTGCAATGCTAGTCCCTGGATCAATGCCAGCACCCACAGTTTAAGATGAAGTACACAGAAACAAAGGTCATTATTACATATCATTCCAGAGACAAACATAGTCTTTTACAAACTCCATGGCCACAGGCCTAATACAAGAGTTCAAATATATAATAAGATAAATAAGTCTTCATCTTCATGTGCCACAGGCAAGCATGTTGAGTGTAGACTCACAACCCCTAATCATCATCAGAATAACCTGCAACATCACAAGTTACAGCCACAATGGGTCAATACATAGGAATAGTATTGGCAAGTGATACCTTAGTAGAATATTAGTAGTCTAGATACTATATGCATTTTTGGCTAAGTGTAGCTTAGGCTTGCTTTGCTCAAAATAGGTTTTACCTATCAGTTGAAAACACTAAGTTTTTCTTTGACAAAACTTTCCCAAGGAACTACCAATAGACATTGGTGAACCTTTACCCTTGTACACCCACAAGTTTTAACTTAGAAATTGGGATGAGGAGATTCTTGATTGCTTCCATGTCTTGATGCTCAAGTTGTCCAATACCAGGGACATGGCTAAGTACTTAGATTCTTCCATCTGCAGAGGTTGTGCACTTTCCCCACAAGACTTGATTTTCACCAAGACAGGACCTTTCAGAAGCCTTCCCTTAGACAAAATGGACGTGTTCCAACCTATCATCCCACTACCACCAACTGTCCAAATGGCTAAGTTATTGCAACCTATGTGATCCAGGCAGAGCCCATATTGCCATGTGGCTACACTAGAAGCTTCTTAACATTTGGCATCTCAAATCCCTTTGTTCCTGGGTGGCTTTCCACAAGTGATATACACAAGGTAAAACATAGAAATGGGCCTTGTGTAACCACTCAACACAAACCATTCTTTCCATTCCACCCAGGTGTTTCATTTACTTAGTTGTTTTATTAAGTAAAACACAAGTCCAAAGACTTAGAAATATTTCACATAGCATGAATATATAACCACCCATGGTTACTACTAGCTAGGCTAAGCATGGCAATGGTAAGCATCTTAACTTAGGAATTTCTAGCAATTCTACAACTACTAGGATTTCCCAAGCATAGCATATAGATCAAAAATATTCATGCAAGTCCTATACAAAATATTTCTAGTGCATAGTTGAAAAACATAGGTATAAAATCATGAAGCACCACTTGCCTTGGTAGTTTGTGGAGTAGTAACAATATTCACAACCACAATCACTATTAGCACCAAAATCTACACATAAAATAATGGCACCAAAATCACATAAAAAATATACAAACAAAAATATATGAATGCATGCAAATGTCATGTGATGGTTTTTCTACACCAAACAAGACAAGTGTACAGTACTGAAACATAAACAAGACCAAAATACTAAAAACAAACTTTATTTGATCTTTAAAACATTTTTCAAATAATAACCATACTCAAATTAAGCCTACAAGTGTTTCTGTAAAAACAACCATTTTTACAGAGGCAAAACATTAAACACATTGCATAAACAAATAGGATTTTATCTCCTGATTCCAATGATATAAATTTTTCAAAAATTGAACGTGTGGATCAAAAGTTATGGATTTTGCAAGTTTGAATCACTAATAGATCTAAATTCAGATTTTAAATCAAACCTACAGACACGCGACGTGTTCTGATTCGTCGATACCGCTTTGTGTGGATCGATCAACGAGGGCCGTTAGATTTAAGTGGTAGCGCACGGTCAGATCTGCGTGTAACGGTTCGAGTACGTGATCTAATCCTGAGCCTCAAATCCAGATCTAACAGCTGCGAAGCTTGCGACCAAAGACTGGCGGCGCAGATAGGTGCTGGCGGCGGCGGCGCTACTGGCGGTGATGGTCTGGATAATACATGAGGGGCTGGGGTGTGTGGCGTGGCTTACCAGACTCGCAAGGTCACGAGAAAGCTCAACGTGGCAGTAGCTTGTCGAGGGGCGCACGGACACATCGGCAGGACCTCGTCGGAGTTGCTGGCGGCGTCGGGTGTTTGCGGAGGGGACGTTGCCGAGGCTATGGATCTCCCTAGCATGAGCTAGATGGGTCAGGGGGTGCGCAAGGCCGTGGCGAACATGATAGGGTCAGAGAGGAAACAAGGGGCACTCAGAGTTTACCAGTATTCCTCGTCGGAGTTGGGCGGCGGTGTTGTCGCTTGCGGATGCTAACGGAGTCGACGAACTGGGTCACAAGAAGGAAAAAGAAAAGCATCAGGAGATGCATCAGAATGTGCTGGTCAAGCTTGTTTGAAGCAGAGGCAAAGGGGCGGTCGCGTCTCACCGAAATCAGTCGCCGGAGCTGGTTCTGTCTACGGCGATGCAACGCGCAATTGTGGCAGCCTGGTGGCGGAGCGAGTGTGCGGTGTGAGGGGAAAGACGCGGGGTGAGGAGAGGGTCTTATAGCCGGAGCAGGGGCGAGGATCACGCGAGGAAACACCGGCAATTAAGCATGCTTCATTCATGGCGATGATGGAGAATAGCCGGCGTCGACGGGGTCGTGGGGGTGCGTGGTTTGGGGACAATGCTTGCGTGGCATTTGGGTCCACCAGTCAGCGAGCGCGGGGTAGGCTTGCGTCGCGTGAGAGAGAGAGAGAAGAACCCCGGGTGGGCTTAGTGGGCTAGGTCTGCTGCTGGGCTGAAAGTCTGGCGCCGACCCTTTTCCATTTCTTATCTCTTTTTCTTTTTCTAAAATGATTTTCAGGAAACCTTTTCAAATGAATTCAAATGTATTTGAATTCCAAAACTTTCTAGACTTTTATAAAGTGAAACCTTCATATTTTTGAGCATAAAACCATGCTGTCTTGCTGGACTTGCTTGGTTCCTTTGAAAATTTTAAAATAAACAGTGCCTTAGCACAAGATTTGATAAATATATGAAAAGGGTTTTAAAACCATAATTTGTTTTGGAAAATTTTGTCCAAGCTTGGAACTCAACCACACCATCTCATGATAAAACAATCCTTGGTTTGAAACAAATATTCTCTCTCTAGAGAGTAGCATTGGATCAATGCTTGCTTACATAAAATAATAAGCACCCAAATGCTTCTGTTTTTGTAATGACTTTGAAATTGATCCCTAAATGATTATGCATGCATGGATGATATGAAAACTTTGGAAACATGATTTTAGGGATGTTACACTAAAGAAAGACAAGAAATTTGCTTGGACTGAAGGATGTGAACTCAGTTTCCAAGAGTTGAAGAAGAGACTAGTGACAGCACCAGTCCTATGTCTGCCAAATTTGGAGAAAGATTTCCAAGTGTATTATGATGCATCTCATCATGGATTAGGTGCAGTTCTAATGCAAGAAGGGAAAGTTGTGGCTTATGCCTCGAGACAACTCAAAACTCATGAGGTAAATTACCCTACTCATGATTTGGAGTTAGCCTCTGTTGTCCATGCACTCAAAACATGGAGACATTATCTTTTGGGAAACGATGTGAAGTGTTCACAGATCACAAAAGTTTGAAGTATACCTTCACTCAGAAAGAAATCAACATGAGACAAATAAGGTGGCTAGAACTCATCAAGGACTATGACTTGAGTTTGCAATGCCATCTCGGTAAAGCAAATGTTGTAGCAGATGCTCTAAGCCGTCAGGTATTTGTGAACGGCCTTACTAAGGGAGAGTTGCCATATGATCTGTGTGCCCAATTTAGAGACCTTAGATTGGAGATTGTACCTGAGGGACATCTCATGTCATTGGATGTTCAACCCACAGTGTTGCACAAGATCAAGGAAGCCCAAAAGATGGACAAGGAAATAGAAGAGATTAAGGAAAATATTGGCTAGGGAAAAGCCAAAGGAGTCCATGAAGACGAACATGGTACTTTCTGGTATGGAAAACGTATCTGCGTTCCGCAAGATCCAGAGCTTCGGAAACTGATCTTACAAGAAGCACACAACTCACCATATTCCATCCATCCGGGTAACACCAAAATGTACATGGATATGAAGGAAAGATTTTGGTGGAATAATCTCAAGAAGGACATCGCCGAACACATTGCTTTGTCTGATATATGTAGTAGGGTGAAAGCGGAACATCAGAAACCAGCAGGATTGCTACAACCACTACCTATTCCTGATTGTAAGTGGGACAAGATTGGCATGGATTTCATCACAGGATTGCCAAGGACCAGGTCAGGATATGATTACATTTGGGTAGTAGTGGATCGCCTCACTAAAGTGGCTCATTTCATACCCGTAAAGACAACCTATACAAGTGCTAAGTTAGCCAAGATCTATATGAGTAGGATTGTGTGTCTGCATGGAGTACCCAAGAGTATTGTGTCTGATAGGGGAACTCAGTTCACTTCTCATTTTTGGAGACAAATACATGAGTCATTAGTAACGAGATTGGAGTTCAGCACTGCTTTTCATCCTCAGACTGATGGACAGACACAAAGGACCAACCAGATTCTAGAAGATATGTTGAGGGCATGTGCCCTAGACTATGGAGCCAGTTGGGATGAAAGTCTGCCTTACGCAGAGTTCTCTTACAATAACAACTATCAAGCCAATATTGAGATGGCACCATTTGAGTTTCTCTATGGGAGAAAGTGTACTACCCCACTACTATGGAATGGTGTAGGAGAAAGAAACTTGTTCGGACCAGAACTAATCAAAGAGGCTGAAGAGAAAGTCAAGCTAGTTAAGGACAGATTCAAGATAGCATAGTCCCGACAGAAAAGCTACGCAGATCCTAAGCGTAGAGAAGTCACCTATGAAGTGGGTGATAGAGCTTATCTTAGAGTGTCACCACTTCGTGGAGTGAAGAGATTTGGAGTCAAAGGAAAATTGGCCCCAAGATATGTTGGACCATTCAATATTCTGAGTCGTAAAGGTGAAGTAACTTATGAAATTGAATTGCCAGAATCATTATCTGCAGTTCACAATGTGTTTCATGTGAGTCAGCTAAAGAAATGCCATTCAGAGATGGAAGAGACTTCCTTGAAGGATACTATACCTTTGGACGAGGTCCAATTGGAAAGTGATCTCACTTATGAGGAAAAACCCATCAAGATTCTTGAGACTGCAGAAAGAGTTACTCGGACTAAGACTATCAAATTCTGCAAAGTTCAATGGAACCATCATTCCGAAGAAGAAGCAACATGGGAAAGAGAAGATGATCTTCGGAAAGACCACCCTCACCTATTTGCTAGCCAATCCGAATCTCGAGGGCGAGATTCACCTTAAGGGGGTTAGATTTGTAACATCCCTAAAATCATGTTTTCAAAGCTTTGCATATCATCCATGCATTCATGATCATTTTAGGATCATTTTCAAAGTTATTACAAAAACAGAAGCATTTGAATGCTTATTATTTTATATAAGCAAAGCATTGATCCAATGCTACTCTCTAATGAGAAATTGTTTGTTTTAAACCTATGATGTTTGTTTGATAATTTCCAAAGCTTGGACAAAGATTTCAAAACAAAGAAACAAATTTAAACCATTTCTTTGTCTTTAATAAACAATGGGTAAAAACATTGTTTATTTTAAAATTCCAAAGTGCCAAATTATTTTAGTGTACAACATTGTTCTGCAACCAAATGTGTACAATTTTCACTTTATAAAAATCCAGAAAAAGTTTGAACTCAAACACATTTGAATTCATTTGAAAATGTTTCCTGGAAAATCAAACAGAAATTGAAAAAGAGAAAAGAAACGGAAATAGGCCGGCGCTGCCAATTTGGCCCAGCAATGAACCCAGCCCACTAAGCCCACCCGGGGCCATTTCCCTCTTCCCTTCTTCACCCGCACCGAACCAACCCAACCAGTCGCTGACTAGTGGCCCCATCGCCACGTCGTCATCGTCCTCCCCAGAAACCGCGCGATGAACACGTCGTCGCCGCCGTTACCTCGTGCAATCAAGCCGAATCAATTCCTTTGATTTTGCCAGTAATTCGCCTAGCCTTCACCTGCTACTTAATCCCCTCCCCACCGCGGTCATTTCCCCTCACACCACTCGCTCGCTACGCCACCAGGCTGCCTCTATTTCGCGTTGCATCGCCGCAGACAGAACCAGCTCCGGCGACTGATTCCGGTGAGCTCCGAGCGCCCCTCGCCTTCAGCTTGATCCTGTCGAGTTCGCCATGCCTCTGTGCTTCTCCTAGTGCCTTTGGTTTGCCCACGCATGACCCAGAGCACCGTCCCCGACCACCTCAGCAAGTGGCAGAGCCGTCGTCTAACTCCGGTGAATGATTTAGGTAAAACCCGACCACCCCTTGCCTTCCCTCTGACCCTATCTTGATCGCTAGATTCTTGGGCACACTCTGACGCCTTTGGTTTGTGTTAGGGTGGTCCACATCATTGGCAACATCGTCGTCTGCAGGAATCCGACGTCGCCCGCAACTCTGACGAGCCCCAGTGACCTCCACAGTACGCCCCCGTCCACACCAGCGAGTCGTTGAGCTTCAGCGCGATCTTGCGAGTCCAGTAAGCACCTATGCTAACCCCATCCCCCTCCATAGCCGCCGGAACACCTCTGACCGAGCGCCGCCACCGCGCCGCCGTCGCTGACGCCGCCCATCCATGGTCGCATGCTTGGCAACCGTCAGATCTAGATCCAGCGCATAGGAATATATCACTTATCGAAGGGGTATGTTTTAGATCTGGCCGTGCGTTTTCACTTAGATCGTGCGGCCCATGTTGATTGATCCGGCCGAACCGGTACGGGCCAATCAGGACACGACGCGTGGCCTGAGTTTAGTTTTAAAAACAGAAATTAGATCTATTAGTTGTTCAAACTTGCAAAATTCATAACTTTTGATCCACACGTTCAAATTTTGCAAATTTTATATCATTGGAATCAGGAGAAAGAATGCTATCTATTTATGCAATGTGTTTAATGTTTTGCTTCTGTAAAATTGGTTATTTTTGTAGAGACATTTATAGGCTTATTTTGAGTATAGAAATGTTTTGAAAAATGATTTAAAGATCAAATAAAGTTTATTTAGTGTGTATTGGTCTTGTTTATGATTCAGTACTGTATACTTGTCTTGTTTGGTGTAGAAAATCATCACATGGCATTTGCATGCATTCATATATTTTTGGTTGTATATTTTTGATATGTGAATTTGGTGCCATTATTTTATGTGTAGATTTTGGTGCTAATAGTGATTGTGGTTGTGAAGATTGTTGCTACTCCCCAAACTACCAAGGCAAGTGGTGTTTCATGTTTTTATCCCTATATTTTTAACTATGCATTAGAAATATTTTGTATAGGACTTGCATGATTATTTTGCTAAGTATCTATATACTATGCTTGGGAAATCCTAGTAGTTGTAGCAATGTTAGAATTTCCTCTAAGTTAAGATACATGCTATTGCCATGCTTAGCCTAGATAGTAGCAACCAAGGGTGGATTATATATTCATGCTATGAGAAATATTTCTAAGTCTTTGACTTATGTTTTGCTTAATAAAAACAACTAAGTGAATGAAACACCTGGGTGGAATGGAAAGATTGGTTTGTGTTGAGTGGTTACACAAGGCCCATTTCTATGGTTTACCTTGTGTATCTCACTTGTGGAAAGCCACCCAGGAATAAAGGGATTTGAGATGCCAAATGTTAAGAAGTTTCTAGTGCAGCCACATGGCATTATGGGCTCTGCCTGGATCACATAGGTTGCAATAACTTAGCCATTTGGACAGTTGCTGGTAGTGGGATGATAGGTTGGAACGCGTCCATTTGGTCTAAGGGAAGGCTTCTGAAAGGTCCTGTCTTGGTGAAAATCAAGTCTTGTGGGGAAAGTGCACAACCTCTACAGATGGAAGAATCTAAGTACTTAGCCATGTCCCTGGTATTGGACAATTTGAGCATCAAGACATGAAAGCTATCAACAATATCCCCATCCCAATTTTCTAAGTTAAAACTTGTGGATGAACAAGGGTGAAGGTTCACCAATTTCTATTGGTGGTTCCTTGGGAAAGTTTTGTCAAAGAAAAACTTAGTTTTTTCAACTAATAGGTAAAACCTATTTTGAGCAAAGCAAGCCTAAACTACACATAGCCAAATTCATGTAGTATTTAGATGTTAATATTATACTAAGGTATCACTTGCCAATACTATTCCAATGTATTGACCCACTGTGGCTATAACTTGTGATGTTGCGGGTTACTTTGATGATGATTAGGGGTTATGAGTCTACACTCAAAATGCTTGCCTGTGGCACATGAAGATGAAGACTTTATTTATATTGTTATGCTTAAACTCTTGTATTAGGCCTATGGCCATGGAGTTGTAAAAGACTATGTTATCTCTGGAATGACAATGTAATAATGACATTTGTTTCGGTGTACTTCATCTTAAACTGTGGATGCAAGCATTTGATCCAGGGACTAGCATTGCAATCAAAGGGATCCTTACCTTTATAAGGGAGGGGTCTTACAGGTTCTGTCTCGCCGGAGTTGCTCGACGGAGACGATAAGTCACAGCCATTCAATTAGAAGTTGATCGTGTGGTTTATATTGCCCCGTACCGCTTCGCACCCCCTGTCTCGCTGACTGGTGGGAACATCCACTTAAACTCACCACACAGCAGGCACAAGGCACGATGCCGGCCATTACCCTCCCGTGCAACCCATTAGTTTGAATTTAGGTTTTTCCATTTAGTTCAAACTTAGTTCTATACCTAGATTCAAAAATCAACCCAGGTCGATTCACTGAACCAAATTGAATGAAACCAATTTTTTAGAAAGGTACTGGAATTCTTAATCTAAGCCCGTTGGATTCGAACCATTTAGATTTGTAGATCACCCATAGTAAAAATAACAAGGCAGAAGTTTTTCTGCATTCAAACATTTTTTAAAATTCAACCACAAAAGCTTTTGAGTTGATTCCAACTCTCAAAAATCACATTTAACAAGACGTTTCTGAATATATAAAAATATCTAGGTTTACTTGCAGAAATAATGGACAAGCAATAAAAGAATGCCTCATAGGCAATTCTAGTCACTTTAATTAATTAAAATAAAAAGGTTAAACCTTATTAAATTGTGACACCACTTTAAATCACATTCCCATGTACTGAAATATGTGGTGATGACATGTGTCAACATGATCCCATGTTTTAGTTGGAGAATATTAAATCTTAAGTGTTTTTTCAATGAGTAGAAAATATTTTTCCAAAATAAAATAAATAAGACAAGTGCTTTGATGATTGTAATGTTTGTGATGATGCTAGATCATCTAGTGAAAACCTTGGTGTGATAAATAAAAGTAGTTAAGTATTGTTTGGTGATTGTGTACCTCGTATTTATTTATAGACGCTAGTACCGACCAAGGATACGAGGAGGAAGGAGAATACTACGAGGAAGAAGCCGAGGAGAACTTCAACCACTGCTCTGCACAAGGCAAGCCTAACACTACAAGTTGACTATGCAAGCTTATACTAATATCTAAGCAAGCTAGAACTTTGCAAGTTAACCCTTGCATTATATCCATGCCCACCAGATGCATGAAACATGCATTAGTTCCACCACTTGATACCCAATCCTAGTTTTATTTGCAAGCTTAGTTATTTTATTTCTTTATCAAATATTTCTATTGGAGTTTACTTAGTGACTTGTAGAATGTGGAAAGATATTTAAAGGTAGCATAAAGAGCATAAAACTTGGCCTAAGTTAGATAATCTTGATGTCATCCTGAGGCATGAGATTGAACTTAGATCATCCCCATTTGTTTACCACCCCTCATTAGTGTTCACCCCCCGCCCCACTTGTAGATGCTAGTGCTAAGCATAAAACTTGATCACTTTAGATGGGAATACTTGGTGAAAATGGTTATGAAAACCTTAGAATGATGAGTAATTCTACTGAAATGTTTTGACATGTGTTCTTGAACACCAAATGATTTTGATGATGAAAATGTTGAGGCATGAGCCTTAGCCTTTTTAAAAATTGATGGTTTTATGGATGTGATACCATTCCAATTTTACCGTACAACCACAATACCCGAAATTTGGGTAGGGCTTGACTGAAAATTTATATACCTTAGTATGGGTTCCCTTGCGGCCAAGGTTTGAGCTAAGGCTACCTTGTGAAGATTGTCCACCTGTGCAGTTCCCAAGATGATAGTTGGTCATGGTTGGGAGGCCAAACTCATAGGAGAGGTGCCTATACTAGGACGTGTAATTGAAAGGTTAGGATTGATTATCCGCGTACTGAGTATGTTGAATTCAGGATTGTTCCTGACGGATGTATCGAATGTTGTGGTGAAAGTGTACCACCTCTGCAGAGTGTCAAACTATTCAAATAGCTGCATCCGCGGTTATGGATAGTTGGAGTGGACATACTGTTCTGTCGTCAGATGTCTTCAAAATAACTTGTGAAATGATTTATGACTTTGACTTGACCACAACAGGGTTGTGATATGAAATTCAAGTTCCCATTTAGGTGTTACAAAACTTTCAACTAGATTTCTTTGCTTCTGAACTCAGTTATAGATAAATCTGGCTTTTTGCAAAATAACCTAGAGCCTGGTACTTCCTACTCAAAACCACTTCACTTGTTAGTATTAGTTTGCGAGTACTTAAAGAGTACTCATGGCTTTGTCCCTGGCTATTTCCGTGGCGCCAGACTATGAAGAGTACTATCAGGAGGATGGACCGCAGGAAGGTTATGATAACTAGGATCATCTCCCATCGTCAGTATTGCCTGTGACCATGAAGATGGAGCTTCGCCAATGCTACCATTATGATTACATTATTCCGCTGCTATGATTGTATTAATACTGGATCATGTGATCCTTTATTTGTTGTAAGACCTTATGTATGGTTTGTAATGGATGATGTACTATGATATCCAATCTGTTATGTCTCGCAAAAATGGTAATCCTGGGATTGCGATGTATGGCATAACAGGCATCTGGGATTAAAAATCCGGGTGTTGACAATTGGTTGGGGATTTGGCAAGTTATATGTGTTCTGGGGAAGGTGTTGGTGAAATGTGATGCCCAGCAGCTATGTTGCGACAGTGTGGTTTCCTTTTGATTGATGGTGCTGTCGCTGATGTCTCGACATCACATTGCATGCATTTTGGTGACTGAGCTGCTTTACTGTTGGGCTCATTTGGATCATGTCAAGTGAATTTGTTTTCACTTCTATCCTTTTACTTGTTACTATCCTAGTGAAACTTGCCCCTTTTATTGAGCTAGTGATGTTGATCTGAAGCTGATTGCTTAAAAGGCACATATTATACTTTGGTAAATTTTGCCCCTTTTAACTACTCAATGAGGTAGTAATAATAATAGTGCACCTCATTGTTCTCCACTAAGAGTAACACTAACTAACTAACAACTTATTTCTTTTTTTGAGTTGATTTTTATTTTGCAGGAACAAGGATCTAGAACTCAAGATTTTAGTATAGAAGTAGATAGGTAGTCTAGGTTTTATGTAATCTTCTATTTATTCTTTTGTAAATAATCTGGTAATAACATTCTTATAATTTAATAAAGTTTCATTTCATTGTAATTTATTTCCTGTAATATTCTTATTTGATGTATTTTTCTCCCTTTGTAATATTGTTATGGAATAAAGAAAAGAAATAAGAATTCATTTCTTCTTTAAATTTGCTTGTCTTAAATTCTTATTTTTTAATATATCTTTAATATAATCAAACAATACTGCAAAATCATTTTGGAAAACAATTTAATATTACTAACTTTTAATTTTTAAATATTTTCTAAATGATTTAAATTTTAAATTTGAATCCTAATTATTTCCCCAAAATTCATTAATCCATAAAGGTCAGGTCAAAATTTATAGCAATCACTATAAAGAGCTATTCCTACCTCTAGATAGTGAAAGAAACTCTGATCTCTTTAGGTTTTTTGTTTGGTAAAAAATTTACCCAGATTTTATAGATGAATGCATGCAAATGATTATATTCCTATTTCTACCCTTCGTTGGTTTCTAAATGTTAGGGTGTTACAGTCGCATAAATACAAATAGAGATACACAACAGACAAATCAAAGAAGGCAATTAGATAGCACAACATCTCACTCACCACCATCATGTACGAAGAAGAGGCAACAACAACCTCGCCCGTGTAACCATCACAGGGCTCGCCACTATTCGTACTATGAAGATATAGCAAAATAGACAAAGCAGACTATAGACATTGGTGTCCGACAAACGAACGTAAAAATGCGAGAAACGAAATAAAACTTATCACAACAAATAAAAGAATGTGTACACAGAAAAAATAGAAAGTTGGCGCTCCTTAACCTGTAGATGAAATAAGCATTTTCCACAGAGAGAGAAGGAGTGGAGCAGAAACAACCGACCTATAGGAAAATAAAGAAAAAATGTTGGAGTAGACCGAGCATGTCACAAAGAAGGCAGAATACCAAGGAATGAACAGAGAAGCTCTTAACGTGCCAGGCGTCAAGGAAAGAATAGATATCAGTTGACTCACCGTTTCTCGAACGAGGAAGCAAAAGACACAAAGACGTTATCAATCAAGGCGACGATAAGAACGGCGACATGGCTACAAAAGAAACAGACAGCTAAAATAAGTACCGATATATGCGTTCGAACTAAATCTGCCAAGAAAAAGAGGCGTTAAAAGGGAAGACGTGAGCAACGTACCGGTCATTCAACAAGCTCAGGAACGACGTGTTCTCTTCTCCTAAAAGAAGGAAATACAAACAATGAAATCCTTGCATGAACAAAACAAATAAATACAATGCATCAATACTAACAATTAATCGGAGAAGACGGCTTACGAAGAAATATGCGTTAGTCCGACTGCTGGCGGCGGCAAATAAGTCTGCAATGGCGAAAGCAGGATGCGAAGCCGAGGCCGAGCACACAAAACCCTGCGAAAGCAAACATCTGAAGACGATAAAGAAATCCCTGTAAATGAAAATAGAAATAAGAACCAGGACATTACCCATGTTCGTCCGGAAGCTGCGTGGTGTCCAAAAGCAGGCTTTTTGTAAAGATTAGTCGACCCCACCGGTACAGACAGGATAGCAGAAAACGACGGCGATGCGACGGCCACCGTATGGCTGTTGGAAATGGAAAGAAGATGAGGAAACATCAAGCGAACTTGAAAAAACAACACAAAGCGAGAAAAAAAGAAGCAAGGATAGAAGAAAATATGGGGCCGAGTGGATGGAAGCAGACGATGAAATCAGCTTCTCCCAAGCGGAAATCCATAAATCGCACGTACGCACATAGTTTGTAACAGCGATTTTCCGTATCAATGGGGCCCATCGCAGGATATCTCCACGAAGAACCACGTGTGGTGCTTTTTCTGGAGCCCGTTCTCCCGCGCAAATGGGCCCCACCGCATAGCCTCTTCGCGAGAAACCGTGGTGCCAACGAGATTTTCTGCTGCCAACTAGGTTGCCAACGCTCGAGGATGCGCATAGCGCGGGGATTTCCGCTGAAGCTCGTTTACCAATGGGACCCACCGCATGACGGAGTACGAACGCCATACGTGAGAAAATCATTCTCCCGCATGACTCGGGACCCACCATACGACCTCGAGAACCCCCGGCGGGACAGCATCTTTGCTGCCAGCTCGGCTCTTGGACATGAGGATCTGCGTAGAGCTAGGATACATGCCTCCACGTCGTCTTTGTATAGGCCCCATGGCCCGACGGGTGCGGAGCGCCTGTCTCCTCCTAACGCCTCTCATGGAGCATGGTTCCACCCATGTCTACTGACAATGGGTCCAGTATGTACACATGGCCCACCGTCTAGTGACGCGGGGCAGGAAAGGGCACGCGACTTCTCAGTAGTAGGGAATCTTGGACCGTTGGGCCTGCTTTTCTAGGAGAACTAGGCTCTGTGGCGATGCTCACGTGTGTCCTCCTTGTCGTCCAACCCACGGCCGGAAAAAACCAGAAAGACGTGGATAGAAGATACAACCAAAACTTTCATGCGCTATTAGTGTCTCTGATTATCTAATACATATATCAATATGTATGTGTGGACTATGCATCCAATAACATAATAGTATTGCAACCATAATCACTATAGATATCCTGCCCAACCACTATACCATCGTCTCGCGGAGACTAATAAGTTATTAAGTAAAATAGACAGAAGTCTTAAGATCTAGAGATTTCTATTTTCGTGCCCCTGGTTTGTTAGCTTTACTCAGTTTTTCCAGCCACTTAATTTTTCCTCACTTTTGCCCATCTCCTACTATGAAACTCTCAAACGGTTCAGAATCGCCATCCGCTGCCTTGCCATTACGCTCGACAAGTGGGGTTGCTCACGGGTCCTCAGAATGGACCCTCGTGGTTACGTACTGACAAGTGGGACCGGTTGGTCAGGTACGCGTTATGATGACATGTGGGTCGTGCCATGTTGGACTATGTAGGACCGGCTTGTTGGTAACGCGTTATGGGGATGTGGTGTGGGACCATGTGGGGCGTGTTTGGTGGTTACGTGTGTCATGTCGTCTAAATTGGAAGTTTTCTTTTTTGTTATTTCTATGATTGGCATTTTTAAGAGCGCATTTTCCCCTTTATCTCGCTAACAGTTGTGTTTTTTTGCCTAAAAAGGTAGTGAATCTAAAGCAACTTCTCTCTTCATTCATGGTTCCTTTTGGCCCTCATTTTTTCTCAATATTGTAGCAAATCTAACCAGCACCATAAATACATTCAGTAAACAAAGCAGATATAGATAAAGCAGCTAATATAGAATATATAGTACGACACTTAAACGAGGTTCGACAATTAGGCTGCTCAGCAGCAACGAACAAGTTTAACACAGACAAAACAAAAGAAGCAGCTTTACAGTAGCAGCAGCACAAGATGAGTGGCCCCTCATGGCCTCCGCCAGGAGGGCCTCCGCCTCCTCCCTCTGGCGCTTCCTCCACTTCTTGTTGCCATGTCCCTTGACCTTTGGCGCCTTGGGCTTGATCAGGGCATACGACCCTCCTCGATGGCCACCTTATGGAGGTTGCGGAGGAAAAAACCGAGCGCCTTGTGCTTGGCTCTAAAGACGTTGACGTTCATGGATGGGCCGCGGGTCTTCATGTCCATGGCATGCTTCATGAGGGAGTTGAAGTCGGTGGCGTGTAGCCTCCAGGTGCAGAAGGGGAACCTATAGACATCGTGGCGAAGAAGTTTTTGTACTGGCCAGACTTCATCCTCCTTAGCACCTGACGAGTCTTGGTGTCCTTGGAATCGTCGTCGCTGAAGACGTCGCTGCTATCCACCTGTTGGAAAAAACTGTAGAGTGCAATATGGACATGATTGAGATACCTTGATTATCAGGATTGATTACTTGCATAAATTAACCGATTGAGATCTCCTGATTATTCCCCAATCCCCAAATCTCAAACCAAATTGAATACTGATCCCAACTACAGATTGATGCTAGTACTAACCAGGGAATCCCATAGATGCAGCTCGGAAGATAAATAAAATAGGATTGAAATACGAACAGGGGGATTCATCGAAATACGAGATCTAACACAAGATGATTAGCTACTGTAAAGATATCTAGCATCCAACGATTGAAAATACGAACAGTCGAACCCTAATAACACATGATCTAGAATCCAACGATGGGAATGGGGAAGAACAAAGGAAGGGGAGAAAACACTAGTTACCTCCGACCATGGGTCGGCGTTGCTGGTGTCGTAGGGGTTCTCCGGCCTGATGTAATCATCCTCCCCATATGGGTCCCAGCCCAACGAGATATGCCCGAGACCGGCGGGGGCCTCCTCGTAGACGGCTACGGCGAAAGCGAGGACGGGGTCTGGACAGGGACGACGGATGCCTTAGATGCCTCGATAGGGGATAGTATAGGGATGGGGGCCTCCTTGTCGGCTGTCTTGGAGGTGACGATGGCCACCGTGCCGTTCTACTCCATTGCCGGCTTTGTTGAGGTTTTCTTGGGGTTTGCAGAAGGTGATGGGACAATGGAGACGGTTGCGTGAGTGAGTGAGCGAGTGAGTGATGAGTGAGAGTGAGTAGGCCTCTATAAAGGTGAAGGGAGGAGACATTTCATTGCACCACCGTGCACCGCATAACCGCGTACGCCCTGCACCGTTCATGGCCACACGGGTTCACTACGGCCCCATGCACCGTGACACGTATCGTGCATCACGTTTTTTCCCTCGTGTCTAACCCTGGCAACTTAGTTGTTCTCAGTTATACCCTCGAGTGTAACACTAGTAGTTTGTTTGTATTCAGTTTTGCCCTCTAGTACTAACACTGCCGTGTGCAATATACTCACTTTTACCCTTCGGTGGTTGGTCAAAAGAGAGCCAACGAATGGGTTTTAGCTAGCTAATTGAGTCATTTTATGCATAACAAATTTAAAAAGATCAAAACATAGTGGCATCTACCCAGAGAGTCTTATTATGTGACCTGCCACCATAAGAAATGTATATAAATCAAGTTTTAACCTAAATCACCACTTCTCAAATCACCTACTATCTATGAAGGTTCATGGCTTTCTACTCGAGCCTCTTCCCAAAACATCCCTCACCAAAACATAGTTTGTCTGAATGAGGCAATAATTGTCAAACTGATGTATATTTGAATCGCAAATAGTTTGATGTATGCCAAGATGTATTTCATTGTATAAAAGAAGAATTTTTCATTTTTTTTAATCTCTTTCTATTTTCGATTTGAATCTCTTTATAAGTTTTACCCTTGGTTTTTAAGTTCTACTCAGTTTTGCCCTTGGTTTTTAAGTTCTACTCAGTTTTTCCCTCTCTCTTAGTCACAAACTCTCACACATGTGCTCATCTTGGCGGCTACACTCTAATTGGTTAAGCCTCTTCCCAAAAATAACGAGTTTGCCACCAGTACTTTAACTCCATAAACAAATGATTTTGAATATAATTTGAAGGGAAAGTGTTCAAAGGTGTATAATTTTCGTATATGCAAGTTTATGCATTATATTTCACTCCATTAAAATGATAAATGATCAGGATTTTATTAGCCACAAGATTATCATGTCCTAAGTGCGATTTCAAAGAGTTCAAATGCATATAATTTTCGTATATGAAAGTTTATGCATTATATTTCACTCCATTAAAAATGATAAATGATCAGGATTTTATTAGCACAACATTATCATGTCCTAAGTGTGATTTCAAAGAGTTCAAATGTGTATAATTTTTGTATATGCAAGTTTATGCATACATTCTATGAAAATTATAATCTCTCAAGATTTTCTTAGCACAATATTATCATATCCTAAATGTGATTTCACAGTGTTCGAAGGTGTATAATTTTTGTATATGCAAGTTTATGCATTACATTCCACTCTATGAAAATAGGGAGAAAATAATAATCTCTAAATTTTTTGTTAGCACATCATTATCACGTATTGTGCGATTTCACAGTGTTCAAAGGTTTATAATTTCTGTATCCGCACGTTTATGCATTATATTTCACTCCATGAAAATGATAAATGATCAGGATTTTATTAGCACAACATTATCATGTTCTAAGTGCGATTTCAAAGAGTTCAAATGTGTATAATTTTTTGTATATGCATGAGGCATAAAGATTTTAGTTTAGGGAACACTTTTCACGCTCTAAAAATGGTAAACTCTCAAGATTTTCTTAGGACAACATTATCATGTCCAAATTGTAATTTGAAAGTGTTCAAGAGTTGTGTCAATTATAAACCCTCTTTTATATTATGAGTTGTATAATTTTTTCAATTTTAAAGTGTTCAAGAGTTGTGTAAAATATAAACACTCTTTTACATTAAGAGTTGTATAATTTTTTTATTTGAAAGTGTTCAAGAGTTGTGTCAATTGTAAACACTCTTTTACATTAAGAGTTGTATAATTTTTTTAATTTGAAAGTGTTCAAGAGTTGTGTCAATTATAAACACTCTTTTACATTAAGAGTTTTATAATTTTTTAGTTTGAAAGTGTTCAAGAGTTGTGTCATTTTCTTATTTCTTATACATCCATCTCCCTAAATCTCAAAGTTTGACTTTCACCTCATACATTTACTTGATTGTAGCCAGGACATTAATTCGATAAACCAATTAAATCATTGGAATGGCTCGTCGGCCGCATTCTCCACAGGAAGCTCCCTATCTAATCAGAATATTTCGGTGCGAGATTCTAACCTTAACTATGCATAGTTGCCATTGTCATCCTTCATACATGTCAATGGGACGACACCATACTCCGGCCAGGACGAACGGGATGCCGAAGTGAAGCTCAACAAAGGGTTGACGTCGCCGGAGAAGACGAAGAAAGAGGAGGAAACGACATGAGCGCGGGCGCAGGGCTGGCTCGGGGTCCCATCTTGCAAAGCCAACCTGGGTAAGATGTGGGTACGACGCTCATGTGGATAAGCTATGGGTCCCATGCTGATCTGGATAGGTGGAGAGAGGTGTCCACTATGGGAACCAACTTAACGCAGACCCACTTGTCAGCATGTAATAGCAAGGGTCCACTACGGGACCCGATAGACCGCGCCCCACTTGTCAGCATGTAACGGTGAGGGTCCACTACGGGACCCGACTAAATGTGGCCCCACTTGTCAGCATGTAACGACAAGGCTTACGGACAACGAGTTTCAGACCGTGTGAGAGTTTCATAGTAGGAGATGGGAAAAAGTGAGGAAAAGTTAAGCGCCTAGGGAAAAGTGAGTAGAACTAACGAACCAAGGGAACAAAAATAGAAATCCCTAAGATCTATGATGTCAATGTAATTCCCAAATGGATATCAAACAGCTATTGTACTCTCCTTACTATCACTAGGTTTTGCAACATAGATGAAGATCACCGCTCCTCTCACCTCATTACCTTTTTGTAGATCTTCGGGGTCTTGGGTACCTAGAAAGTATTAGATCGAGGCAAGAGACAAAGATACAAATACAAATCTAGATTGAATAAAGAACACGATGCCACCATGTTAAAAGATGCCCATATTGTTGTGAGGCTAGGCCTCAGCCCTCAGCCCGGTGAGGACTAGTCACACATGATAAGATCAACAATTATAAACATTATATATAAATTCCTAAGAGAAGTATCAAATAGTCTTACAATTATTGCCAATCATGATGAGTTCAAGATTACAAGTATTGTACTATGCCTATGGACGGGGAATGGAGTTGGATATGGAGGTGTGGCTATGGTGATGGAGATGGTGGTAGCTCTATGGTGGAGGCTAAAAGGAATATGCCCGAGATGCAATAATAAAGTGGTTATTATCTTATTCCATATTTATGATAAATTTTATTTATCATGCTATAATTGTGTTAACCGGAAATGTTAATACGTGTGTGTTTAATAAACAAAGAAAAGGTTACTAGTAATGCATCTCATCATACTAGCCTATTGATTAACTGATGATCAAGGTTTTCTGATCATGAACATTGGATGTTGTTAATAACAAGGCCGTGTCATTAGAGAATGATACGATGAACATTCACCCACAATAGATTTAGCAATACGATCATGTTCTAAAGTTTATATTTCTATCTCATTCAAAGTAACTCTAGTCCTTAGACCATGAGATCACGTCAATCACTACCACTAAAAGAGTACTTTGATTCTATCAAATGTCACACCGTAACAGGGTGATTATAAATATATCGTTGGGTACTTAGAAAGTGTTAGTTGAGGCTCATGGATCAAGAGTGGAATTTGTCCATCCTGATGACGGAGAGATATACTCAGGGCCCTCTCGGTGATATCACATTAACATAGCTTGCAATAAAGTCATAAGATCCCCAAGAATGTTATATCACGAGAACAAGAAAATAGTACTTTTCGGTAACAAGATCGAACTAGGTATGGATGATACCATATGATCGGATCTCGAACAAGTAAAATATCGCGAGACAAATGGAATTGGTTACTGCAAAAAAAGGTTAAAACCATCACTAGATTATGGATCTTCAGGTCCTGCTAATTATTATTGATCGAAGAAAGTCCTGATCATGTACACATAGTTTTTGAACCCATAGGGAGACACACTTAAGGGTAGTCGACGCATTTGAGTGGATAGGAAACGCAGGAGAAAATACTGGACATCGCAGGAATTGTTCTGACGAATCTGCCAAAATAGTTTCGGTGTATCAGAATATTGCAAGGATATGAAATGTTAATGTGTTAATTAAATGAAGTGTTTATTAAATAAAATACTCATCGCATGAAGTGTTCACTAAATTTAGTGGCATTAAACCAAGAGAATTAAAGTGCTTTAATGGAAAGACCTTTGTTTTTTATGTGGATTTTTAATGAGAGAAAGTGGACATGAATATTTGTGAGTGGAGAGTCCACCACATGAATGAGAGGAGAGGAGGGGGCACTCTCTTGGCCACCGTACAAGGGAGGGGCTCCCCTCTCCACCTATATAAGGAGGGTTGGATCTCTCTCTCACTCACTCATTCCCTCTCCTCTCATATGCCCTTTGGATGGCATCTTCCTCCCCTTGCTAGCCTTGTCTATTGCCATGAGTACAATGCTTAGGCAAAGCCCTGTTCAATATCTTCCCCACCGCCACCACTACCATGTCGTAGTGCTGCCGGAGTTCTCGAGGATCCCCTACTTTTGCTGCCTGGCTGTAGCGAGGGACGGAAGTCGTCGGCACACCGTACGTGTGACCGATTATGGAGGCACTGCCCCTTTGTGGCGCTAATCGTCTGCATGTCATTAAGGACGATCGTGTACATATACTATAATCACGTTTGTTTGCGGGAAAGTTATCCCGCTTACGGTCTTCAAGGGTGAGTCCTAAAACCGTTATAAGTATTGCCTAAATTCGATCTTGGCAGTTACTATTATAGAATTTTTTTAATTTACTATGCAATGAACTCCATCAGATATTCTCTCCTCTATGGTGTTTCTGGGAACGGAGGCTCTCTCGGGGAGGCTCAGTTGCGAATCTGATATAGGCCTCTTCATGAAAGTTTTGGGGTTTAACTCGGCGAAGGCGGTGGAACATGGTAAGGTAGTGCGGTATGGCGCCACCCATCCATACTAATGGTCATTAAACTTTCCTGGAGACTGTTGAGTGGCCTATTTGACTCAGTAATATTGACATCTTGCAAATCTTTATTAATTAGGCCAGGTTTCGTCATAAAAGTGTCCATTTCTGCAAGGAGAAAATTTAAAGAGAGGATTTGCACGTCTATGCAATATAGTGACTAGTGGCAGGTCTAGAGATATATCTCATCAAATTCTCAATTAATATCTGGTTTAAACATGATAAACCAGTTGTATTTCACATCCATCAACATCCCTAAGCTTAAACCTTGTTTTTCCTCGAGCAAGAAACCAAAATCGTAAGAAACTCAACGTTTAAACTGAAACAACGAGAAATCAAGCTCACTTATAATTAGTAAACTTATGTAGCCACCACTTCTTTCATATGAAATCTTAGCATAGATAAAGTAATGGAAACAATATTATACAACCTTTGTCAAGTCAAGACAATCACAATAAATATCTTATCAGCAAGGAAAAAAATACATGACTAACAATTATTGTAGTTCGAGGAACACTTGGAAGTTTCATATTTAACAATTGAGGGTGAGAGAGCATCTCAAAATAAGCATAGTATAGAGTGTCTCATAATAATACCCACATCAATATCAAGGTTATCTAACACTTCTTTTCTATTCTTTGTATTTCTAGAACTTCAATTCTTTAGTAAAAACATCATGCCAAGACTTAGTGTGTTTAATTGGACTGTGTAAGCTAGGGAGGTCACTCTGTGACGGTCACCAAGTTATGGCTTTGATAATGATTTCTCGTAGCAACCAAATGTATTTCAACTTTCGCTTGCAATGCATGCCCATGAGAATAACAAGAGTCTTACTCATTATAGCATTGCTACTATAGATGTTTAATCAACTGTCAACACCCGGATTTTTAATCCCAGATGCCTGTTATGCCATACATCTCAATCCCAGGATTACCATTTTTGCAAGGGGTGAAAAGAATTGGAAAAGATTTTGTTTGAAATCTTGTACTAGAAACACTCAAAGTGACCTAGTGAGCAAGATTGACAAAAATGACCATTTCCTTTAATTGATTTGTTTTTTATTTTCTCTTTATTTGTTTTCTTCTTGGAAATGTTTTAGATGATGTTATATTCATCTTAGAACCATTCCTTACTATTTAGTTGAATCACACAAGTCCATTCATGCATTTATGAAATCATCACATACACACATGCATTCATATGATTTTAAATCAATCAAAGTTTTTGTTAACCCTAATTTTAGTGATTAGAGTTTGATGATCATTGTTTCATATTTTTAGGATGTTACAAACCTTCCCTCCTTAAACAAAATCTCGTCCAGAGATTTGAAAAAGAAGAAAAAAGATTACCTAGGATTTAAAGAGATCGGGAAACTCCGTCCTAATGTGATCTTCTCGCTCCCATCTTTCTTGTCCATAAACAAAACAGGTGATCTCCATGATGACGTACTTGGTTGAATCAATCCAATTTCCAGTATAGCATCTAGTTGCTTCTTCAGTTCCACTAGTTCAGATGGGTTCATACTATATGGTCTCTGGGCTATGGGTCCGGTTCCAGGTATTAGTTCAATGATAAACTCAATATCCCGGTCTGGGGGCATACCGGGCAAAACATCTGGGAATACATCGGGGTATTCACGGACTATCTGGACTTGGTCAATGGTTGGCTGGGCTATACTCTTGTTGCACTTGAATTGACGGGGCAAGGTTTCAGATACATGCTCGACTGATATTCTGGTTGTACTGGTCATGGTTATGGCTTTCTTGGCATAGTCAATTAATCCTTTGTGTTTGGACATCCAATCCATTCCTAGTACTACTTCCAAACCTTTAGTTTCGAGTACTATTAGATTAGCATAAAAATCTATGCCATGGATTCGGATAGGGACGGCTTTGCAAATTTGCCTAGCTTTGGTGGTTGAACCAGGTATTTGAACAATCATAACATGCTTCAATTTGGTTGGTTGAATCTTACTAGTGCATGCAAATTCTTCAGTAACAAATGAGTGTGATGCTCCAGAATCAAACAATACTCTTGCAAGTACTGAGTTAACAGAAAACATACCCAGCACGACATCTGGAGCTTCCTAGGCTTCTTCAGCATGCATGAGAAAGAGACGGCCGTTGTGATTGAGCGAATTCCCTAGGGAAAACCTTCTTCCAGGCTGAACACGACGCTGCTGCTAAGCTGGGGCATTTGCATTGGGGGTTGCGGCAATCTTCTTGGGGCACTCATTGGAATAGTGACCCTTGGTTCCACATTCATAACAAGTCACTTGCGACTTGTCCTTTGCTGCAACAGGCACATCATTGCTTCCAGTCCTTGGGGCAGTGTTGGTGTTGGTGGCAGCATTGTTGTTGTTGAACTTAGGTGGTGCACGGTTGAAATTTCTAGAGTTGCTGGGGTTGTTGTGGTTTCCTCCGGGCCTCGGGTTTCCACGGTTGGGATAGGTAGGACGGTTCATCGGGGGTCTGTTGGTTCTTGCGGAAAATCCTGGAGATGGGTTGGGGCGATACTTTGGTGTATGGTGGGTTTCTGATTGATGCATCATGTGACGCTTGCGGTTCTCATTAGCTTGGTTGATCTTTCCTTCCATCTGAATGGCAGAGTCAACTAAGGCTTCAATATCTGCGAAGGGGATATTGACTAACATTGTTTGCATTTCATCGTGCAGACCATTCAGGAACCTCTATTTCTTCTTGGCTTTAGTGTCGATCTCATCTGGCGCATACCTAGACAATGACAAGAATTTGTCACGGTATTCCACTATTGTCATCCTTCCTTGCTTTAGTTCCCTAAATTCATCTCTCATCATCTTGATCAAACCCGGTGGCACATGGGTTCTGCTGAACTTGACTTTGAACTCTTCCCAAGTCATCATTTGACCTCCTGTCATGGCGCGAACGCTGTTCCACCATGCTCTTGCATCTCCGGCCAGACAGTGGGTAGCAAACAACACTTTCTCATTAGCTTCCACTCCTGCAACTTCCAGATTGTTCTCCATGGTTTGCAACCAATCATCTGCATCTAGGGGCTCTTCTGACTTAGTGAAAACAGGTGGATTGGTGTTCTGGAAATTCTTGAGCTTAGATCCATGGTTGTCCAGATTTCCATGGCCTTGATTGTTGTTGGCTATCTAAGATATATGTTGAAGGGTGTATAAGTTTCTTGGCGTTCGGCTCTTTCAGCTTCACGGTCAGAAACCAACATTTGCAAGAGTTGCAACATCGGGTCTGGGGCTGAGTTGCTTCCTCCGCGAGGCATCTGAAGTTTGAGGTAGATTATGAGAAAAGAGGGAAATTTCTAAGGTTCAGGGGTTTTTGAAAAGTTTTTAAAGTTTGACTCAGATTTTTCTAGCAACTTGCTTTTCATTCATTCATTCATAGCACACGATACAAACACACACCACCACAAAGGAACACAGATGGTTTTAAGAACCATTCTGGGAAACTACGAGACAGTGGGACCGAATACAACTCACTAACGCTAGTGCTCAAGTGCTACTACTTGGAGTCAGTGTCCTCATCCTCCTCCTCATCATCATCGATGAAGGCGAAGTCATCCTCATCGGTGAAGAAGTCCATAGCCTGATCCTCCAGAAAATCATCATCATCGCTGATATAGGAGTAGGGGTCTCCACGAAGGTATTCCCCTGCATTCTCCCTCTCCTCCAACTGCATGTCTCTCTCGTGGATGGTCTCCTCCAAATCCGTGATCCGGTGGCAAAGACGGGCAATGATGCGCTCCTTCTTGTCGAGCTGACGGCGACGAGACTTGCGATCCTTCACTAGCATGGCGATGGTCTGATCCTTCTTGGCGGCGATGGCGTACTTGTGGTTGGCGTAGGAACGGGCATTGTCCAACTCCTTTTGACAGTCATACATCATGAAGCTGAGATGATCCAATTGACTCTTCAGCTCGTGGTGATATGGGGCCTCCAGTGACTGTCCCATAACATCACGCCTTGGGTAGAACTCAAAACGGGTACCCTTGATTTGATTGATACTCTGCCCACACAGACGGGCAAGAGCTTCCTGCATTGCCCTGGCCAGTCCATCGAGCCAGTTGTTCTCTCTTAAGGTGAACTGAATTCCCTCTGCAGTGGGAGGTTCAATCTTTCCTCAGAGACTTGCAATAACTAGCCACTACAAATCTTCTCCTTCCTAATCATTGAGCTGAGCTCCGAAGAACTCGGGGTGCGGACGCTCCAGGATCTCCGACAGCTGGTCCAAGTCACGCTCAAAGATGAGGTCTCCTCCATTTCCCAACTAATAAAACTTGATGTACTTCACATCCATCTATAAGAATATAGGATGAGTAAGTTAGTAGAGTGATCAAGTGTGTCAAATTTTATGTAAGTTTGCAAGATTTTTTGAGGAACATGAATTTTCATGAAAGAATCCAAGTGATAAGAATGAGAATAAGTTTTTGTAAATACTCACTTCCTTTGATTTTGAAACTAAGTTTTTGATTCAAACGTCCATTCTAACTAGGGTCTCCTATGGTCAGGATGGCTCTGATACCAACTTGTCAACACCCGGATTTTAATCCCAGATGCTTGTTATGCCATACATCGCAATCCCAGGATTACCATTTTTGCGAGACATAACAGATTTGATATCACAGTACATCATCCATTACAAACCATACATAAGGTATTACACAAATAAGGATCTCATGATCCAGTTCCTAATACAACTCAAGTAGCGTAATAACGTAATGGTAACGATAGCGTAGGCGAAGCTCCATCTTCATGATCACAGGAAATGCTAACGATGGGAGATGACTCTAGTTGTCGTAACCTTCCTGCGGTCCGTCATCCTGATACTCTTCTTCATAGTCTAGCCACGGGAATAGCCTGGGACAAAGCCATGAGTACTCTTTAAGTACTCGCAAACTCATACTAGTAAGTGAAGGGTGTTTTTGTAGTAGGATACTAAGCTCTAGGGTTGTTTTGCAAAAAGCCAGATTTACCTCTACTAAGTTCAGAAGCAAAGAAAGCTAGTTGAAAGTTTTATAACACCTAAGTGGGAAACTTGCATTGCATGTCACAACTCTGTTGTGGTCAAGTCAAAGTCATAAATCATTTTGAAAACATCTGATGATAGAACGGTATGGCCACTCCAACTATCCATAACCATGGACGCGGCTATTCGAATAGTTTGACACTCTGCAGAGATTGTACACTTTCACCACAACATTCGATACATCCGTCAGGAATAATCATGAATTCACCATACTCAGTATGCGGATAATCAATCCTAACCTTTCAATTACACGCCCTAGTATAGGCACCTCTCCTATGAGTTTGGCCTCCCAACCATGACCAACTGTCATCTTGGAAACTGCACAGGTGGACAATCTTCACAAGATAGCCTCAGCCCAGACCTTGGTCGCAAGGGAACCCATACTAAGGTATATAAATTTCCAGTCAAGCCCTACCCAAATTTCGGGTATTGTGGTTGTACGGTAAAATTGGAATGGTATCGCATCCAGACAACCATCAGTTTTATAAAGGGCTAAGGCTCATGCCTCAACATTTTCATCATCAAAATCATCTGGTGTTCGAGAACACATGCCAAAACATTTCAGTAGAATGACTCATCATTCTAAGGTTTTCATAACCATTTTCACCAATTATTCTCATCTAAAGTTGATCAAGTTTTATGCTTAGCACTAGCATCTACAAGTGGGGGTAAATATTAATGATGGGTAATAAACTAGTGGGGATTTACTAAGTTCAATCTCATGCCTTAGGATGACATCAAGATTATCTACTTAGGCCAAATTTTATGCTCTTTATGCTACCTTCAGTTATCTTTCTAGGATCTACATGTCACTAAGTAAACTCTAAGAGAAAGCTTCGATAAAGAAAATAAAGTATTAAGATTGCCAGTAAAACTAGGATTGGGTATCAATGTAGGGGTTCGTAGCATGGAAAACAAAAAATTTCTACCGCATGAACACACAATCAAGATCTAATCTATGATCAAGCCAAGATCTATCTACTAGATTTTAGCAACGAGTCGATAGAATACTAACCCTCGAAGATCCAAAGCAGTTAACGAGAGCAGATTCTCGTGGGTGATGTAGTCGAACACTTCCGATCTCAAGATCGTGTAGACGATCCTTCCGGCGCCGCGTTCCGGCAGCGCTTCCGCAGTCGGTCACACGTTCGGTACTCGATGAAGACCTTCCTCTCCCTTGTTCCAGCAGGCAGCGGAGGTTGTAGCACTCTCCTCGTGATTCCGGCAGCACGACGGTGTGGTACCGGAAGTAGAGGGGAGATCTCGCAGGGCTTCGCCTTAAGCCGGAGCGAGTATGGTGGACTATGAGAGAGGCCTTGGCGATCTAGGGTTTAGAGGCACCAAGGAGAGAGGGCTAGGTCGGCGGCTAGGGAAAGGGGAGGGCCCCAACTCGGCGGCTAGGCAAACCCTAGGGGCGGCGGCGACTTGGTGGAGGCCGGTGGCTAGGGCTAGGGTTTAGAGGAGAGAGGTGTAGGGAAGAGGGGCACCCCTGCCCCTCATTTTATAGGTGGGAGGGAGGCGCGGTTGGGAGGAGGGAGTCCTCCTCCAACTCCTCCTCCTTGGCCGACGGGTGGAGGGAGTAGGACTTCCTCCCTAAGTAGGTTTCCTACTCTCCCTCCACCAAGCAAACTTGCCGTTTGACTTTTCAAATTGGCGTTTTGACTTTTCAAACTAGGATTTGATTTATCCCTTTATTTTGCTCAGCGATGACACCTAGTACATGATGCAACCATTCCAACTTGTTATGACACATTCATGTACCCTTCCCCTCCAGAGTGCCGGACCTTCCGGGCCCTTCTAGAACATTCCCGGTGAAAACACCGGAATCATTCCCCAACTCCAAAATAGGACTTTCCTTATATGAATCTTATTCTCCGGACCATTCCGGATCTCCTCATGATATCTCGGATCCCATCCGAGACTCCGAACAACATTCGATCTCTTACTCATCATTCCATAACTACTCAACAACATCGAATCCTTAAGTGTGTCTCCCTACGGTTCGTGAATTATGCGGACATGACCGAGACACTTCTACGATCAATAACCAATAGAGGAATCTAGAAATTCATATGGCTCCCACATATTTCTACGATTACTTTACGATCGAATGAACCACTTACATACGATACCAATTTCCCTTTGTCTCACGATAGTTTACTTATCCGAGGTTTTTGATCGTCGGTATCTCTGCATACCTAGTTCAACCTCATTAACGATAAGTACTCTTTTCTCGTTCCCGTGGTATGTGATCTCTTGTGAGCCAGTCACATGCTTGCAAGCTAATTGGATGATATTCCACCGAGAGGGCCCAGAGTATATCTATCCGTCATATGGATGGACAAATACCACTCTTGATCCATGTGCCTCAACCCATACTTTCCGAACACTCAATGCCACCTTTATAGCCACCCAGTTACGGTGTGGTGTTTGATGTCATCAAAGCATCCTTCTGGTGATGGTGATTAACATGATCTCATGGTCAAAGGAATTAGGTTACTATGTATCAGAAAGCTTATAGCAAATGAACTATATTAAATGACTTGATCTTTATGCTATGCTTAACTATAGGAGTGTGTCCATCACATCATTCTCCTAATGATATGACCCTGTTGTTAATAACATCTCTATGTTCATGATCAGGAAACCATGATCATATATTAACCAACAAGCTAGTTTAACAAGAGGCTTTACTAGGGACTTTTTTATGTTTACAAATCACACAAGTATTAATGTTTCCTTTTAATACAATTATAGCATGGTATGTAAACATTTATCATAAGTATGAAGATATGATAATAACCTACTTTATTATTGCCTCTTGGGCATATCTCCAACAGTCTCCCACTTGCACTAGAGTCAATAATCTAGTTTCAAACCTTTGTGTATTCAACACCTATGGCTTTCCGGTGTTGTAAGTACACGTTTGCTAGTGGTAACTGATCTCCGGATCTGACACTTTCAGGTCCGTGTGTAATTGCATGTCTTTGCGTCTCTACGCATCACTCATCCTCTAATGAGATGGCTTTGTATAAATTTGGTCCTTTGGTGAGACCTTTAGTTCTTTGGGGTTAAAACATGTTGATAATATTGTCGTACAATATATCTTCATAGTATTATCCCGCTGTGAACTACACCTAGTTTGATAACAAACTACTTGACACAAATGCTCTCTTTAGCTGCTATAATAGCAGTCATATACTCAGCCTTTTGTTGTAGTATCTGTCACAATGTCTTAACTTTGGAACTCATCCAAATCCATTATGGAACTTATTTTCCATTACATTGTGTCACCCTTAGTTCAGATTGAGATAAACTTAATTTGTATTTTGTGACAAAACTAGTATCAATGTAGTACTTTTACAATGAACTAACCATCTATTTGCCACTTCTACAAAATAATGTACTCTTAGTTCTTCCAAAAGATCATAAGAATATCCTTACTATCGTCCAATGATCATCTTATAAATCATTCTGGTATATGCTCATAACATTTAAAGCATAGGACATATCTGGATTTGTACATATCACAGTATGATTGATATAAATACTCTTTGTGATTTCATACATCAAGTATCAATCTATACTTGAATCTTTGTTTAACTTACCAAGTGTCAATACACTTGAATATAACATCAATATTGAACTCATTCAATCCTTTCTATGTGACAAGAACCTTTCTTGTAGTTTCTATATTGAACTCATTCAATGCATCATCTATGTACTTTCGGCACAACCATATTAGTGTCTCAATCTATCTATATAGATATTGATGCCAAATATTTGGGTTTTGCCTAATCTTTCATCGGGATGAAATTCTTAACATGTGTTAATAAAAGATACATCATTTCCAATCAACAATATGTCTTCCACATAATGTATTAGAAACATGTCTTAGCGCTCCCACTTAATTTCTTGCAAATGCAAGCATCTTCATCGTCTCCGACGAATTTAAACTCCTTTAACAGTTTCATCATAGTGAAGATTCCAACTCCGCAATGCTTACTTCAACAATTGAAGTTTGCATATGCTTTTAGCATCCTTTGAATTAACAAAACCCTATGGACCGTGTTATGCACATGTCCTAGGTAACAATTCTATTAGAAGAACTTGTTTTGCTTATTCAACTACCACATAACAAAATTATATGTAGTGGTTGATACATTAATCCGTCTAGACTAAATATCGCTATGAAAGATCAAATCTTGTCATAGTTAACCTTTGAAAATTGTTGTGAACTCTTTCCCAACATGTTGACTATTTCATAGATGTGCAACATCCATGTCTATTTCTTTATAGATCCAAACACAACTGTAAGGTCTTACACCTTTCTCGAGGGTCCTTCAAGTTCAAAACTTGATTTCTCGTGTATGGAACTATCACGGATTTTATGGCTTCAAGCCATTTTACGAAGTCAGGGCCCATCATCGCTTGTTTGCATGTAGTACGTTCATTATTCTCAAATAATGATTCAACCCTCAAATCTTGGTATTTGATTGTTTACTCGACCTACTTGGTTCAATAGAAACTTTGACCTTCGTAACCACAACCTTTGAGGCACGTGAGCCATGAGCATTGTTGCTGCCTCCGGAACACTTTTCGGCGCTGCGCAACTTTGCACATATAGCTAAGGTTCTTTTAACCTTATCAAAGTTCTATTGTCCTCCCACTTATCGTTTCACGAAAAATTCCTTCTCAAAGAAACTTGACGTTCTAAGTGACAAACACTTTTGTCTCCGATGTTATGGAGGATTACTTAACAGTTATTCGAAATAACATACAAAGACAGGTTCATCTGACTTTGGTTGCAAACATCTTTATTATGCATAGCATACCAATGTTTAAGAAAGGACAACTTGGGTTTTATCCCAAACCATAACTTTATATGATGTCATTTCAACGGATTATGATGGAGCTCTTTTCAGTGGAAAAACGGTAGTCTCTAAAGCTTTTAGTCTTTAAAATATAATGGCAGTTTTATGAATTACACCTTCGATCTTACCATGTCAAACAAGGTTTAATTACATATCTCGAACGCTCCATACTCTTATGGTGTTTCGGGACATGCAAATCCACGGAACGATTCCTTAAATCTTAGGTATTATGCTAAACTTGTAACTCAAATATCTTCCTTTATGATCTTATCATAAACTATTTATATTCTTGTTACAATGATTTTGCACTTCATCTTGAAAGTCTTTGAACTTTTCAAATGTTTCATACTTCATACTTATTAAGTAAATATTCATATATTCACTCAAATTTTCGGAGAAAGCATATGAAGCTGAAATCCATCGCTCTTGACTAACATAATGGACTTCGTACAACAATATGTACAAGTTCCAATAAGCTAGTCATTCGTTCCCTTTTGGCCTATGAACGAAGTTTTAATTATCTCTAGGAAAGTTTCACAAGCGTCATTTGATCAAAAATCAAAAGACTCCAAAACTCCATCCATATGGAGTTTCTTCATGTTTTCTTTCCAATATAATTTAAACGGTGATGTCACTTCCTAAGTGATCTTTCAATCAATTTGTCTTTCGAAATTTTTAGAACTAGTTTTATGGATGTGATTTCTCCAATGAGATTTGTGAATCATCCATCTTTTATGGATTACGGCAATTATTTGAACAACCCTTTTGTTCTCATAATACCTGATAAAACAAATCTTGAAGGCAAGCTTTGATGTTTAACAAGCAGCACAATAACCCTTTATTTGTTCTCGATGAACATCATCACATATTCTTTTGCTAGTTACTTAGGCCATTGTAGTTCATGAATTGTGTTGTTTCGTATGACGATTCACACCAACAAATTCAGTATTAAATATTTAAGAACCACATTGTTTAATAAGCAAAGAATATAGCCATAACATGTATATCATCTATATACTTAAACTGAACAATTTAGTCTTTTCTTTTCTGCTATATATTTATGAGATTCTCTTTCAATATTTCCTTTTCTGTTTGAAAGAATCTATCAACATCAATAGTGGAGTCATACATATGACACATAGTCCAAAGCGTGTATAATTAAATACCAATGTATTTGGACTTGCACTTTGAAGTAGATCACCATCATCAAACGTTTGGTGTGCTTTCAAATTCCATTCTTTAGTAATATCTTGGTGTGGTAAATATTTTACCTACATCAATTATTCACCCTTATCATGGAATTATTCATGATCAAGCTACTTTTAGCTTATAAAGATGAATCGTGAGTATAATGTTGCTCTCCAAAACCTTTTGGTGGATTAGGACAACTAGTGTCTCCAACCCTTTGCAAATTCTCATCAAATATGAGAACATGACTTTTGCCATATTATACTCTATCATGTTGCAACCAAAACTTCGTTTCAGATATCACAATATCTTCCACACATCATGGTTTCTGAAACAACTCTTTCAGATATTAGATAACCTTGATATTAAGACAATTCTTTGAATATCAAGAATCATGGAGACAAACATGATACTCATACACTAACTCTTGGAATTTTCACTCTCGATTTAATACCAGTTATTAAACTTCATGGAGTAACCGGAACTTACTGAAAGTTTGCAATAGGACTTTTAAACTTTAGATTAACACTTCAAAACAATACGATACCAGTTCGTAAAGTAACTAACCAGAATTCTATAGTTCTATCATCTCAATTATAACTAAGCGCAAGGTGGTAAACGGATGCCAATGACTACAACAATTATGCAAATTCACTTTGATTTAATTTATGATAAATAGTGTTCAACTTTTAATCATATTTCCGTTGAACTCCCACTCAAAACAATATCCCTCACATTGTTTTAGTGATCACACGAACCAAATCCACCACATCAAAACCGATCATCACGAGAGTTGATGTAGCTTCAATGGCGAACAATAAACATGTTCATCATATGTACTATATGACTCATGCTTTACCTTTCGGTGATCCGTGTTCCGAGACCATGTCTGTACATGCTAGGCTCGTCAAGATCAACCTTAGCTTCCGCATGAGCAAATCTGGCTTGCTCACGTTGTATACACTCGCAGAATCTGACACACCCGATCATCACGTGGTGCTTCAAAACAACGAGTTTTAGCAACGGTGCTTACTAAGGATGAACACTTTAAAACTTGAAATTGTGTGCTTGAGGGATCATCTTATAATGCTACCGTCGTGAACTAAGCAATACAAGATGCATAAAAGGATTAATATCACATGCAATTCATAATATGTGATATGATATGGCCTTTCTTCTTGTGCTTCTGATCTCCATCTTCAAGCACGAACATGATCTCCATCATCACCGACATTGCATCAAGGTCAATGACGCTGCTCCATGGTTGTCATCCACCAGCTTCAACTATTACAACTACTTTGAATAGACACGCGGGTCTTAACAGAATTTAAAGACAACCATATGGCTCCTGCCGGTTGCCAACTTACAATAAGGAACATTGCATACATCAAATATAATCACAATCATGGCCATATCACATCACAGCACACCCCTGCAAAACAAAGTTAGACGCCTCTAATTTTCTTTGCATGTTTTACGTGGTTTGGGGATTTCAATAAGTGTCGTTCTAACTTACAAACAAGAACCACAACATTGATACTAGTATTGTCAATCACCCGTTGTAAATTGAATCTTAACTATGTTGGGAGAAACAGGCACCCGCAAAGCCACTTATGCAATACAAGTTGCATGTCAAGCGTGGAGAAAGTCTCATGAACGATGTCATGTAAGGTTAGCCCGGGCCACTTCATCCCACCATCCCGCAAGATGCAAAGTACACAAGAAGCAATCGACAACAAAAGCATCAACGCCCACAATGACCATTGTGTTCTACTCGTGCAACAGATCTACATATAGACACGACTCTGATACCACTATAGGGGTTCGTAGCATGGAAAACAAAAAATTTCTACCGCATGAACACACAATCAAGATCTAATCTATGATCAAGCCAAGATCTATCTACTAGATTGTAGCAACGAGTCAATAGAATAATAACCCTCGAAGATCCAAAGCGGTTAACGAGAGCAGATTCTCGTGGGTGATGTAGTCGAACACTTCCGATCTCAAGATTGTGTAGACGATCCTCCCGGCGCCGCATTACGGCAGCGCTTCCGCAGTCGGTCACACGTTCGGTACTCGATGAAGACCTTCCTCTCCCTTGTTCCAGCAGGTAGCGGGGGTTGTAGCACTCTCCTCGTGATTCCGGCAGCACGACGGTGAGGTACCGGAAGTAGAGGGGAGATCTCGCAGGGCTTCGCCTTAAGCCGGAGCGAGTATGGTGGACTATGAGAGAGGCCTTGGCGATCTAGGGTTTAGAGGCACCAAGGAGAGAAGGCTAGGCCGGCGGCTAGGGCAAGGGGAGGGCCCCAACTTGGCGGCTAGGCAAAACCTAGTGGCGGCGGCGACTTGGTGGAGGCCGGCGGCTAGGGCTAGGGTTTAGAGGAGAGAGGTGTAGGGAAGAGGGGCACCCCTGCCCCTCCTTTTATAGGTGGGAGGGAGGCACGATTGGGAGGAGGGAGTCCTCCTCCAACTCCTCCTCTTTGGTCGGCGGGTGGAGGGAGTAGGACTTCCTCCCTTAGTAGGTTTCCTACTCTCCCTCCACCAAGCAAACTTGCCGTTTGACTTTTCAAATTGGCGTTTTGACTTTTCAAACTAGGATTTGATTTATCGCTTTATTTTTCTCAGCGATGACACCTAGTACATGATGAAACCATTCCAACTTGTTATGACACATTCATGTACGCTTCCCCTCCGGAGTGCCGGACCTTCCGGACCCTTCTAGAACATTCCCGGTGAAAACACCGGAATCATTCCCCAACTCCGAAATAGGACTTTCCTTATATGAATCTTATTCTCCGGACCATTCCGGATAACCTCGTGATATCTCGGATCCCATCCAAGACTCCTAAAAACATTCGGTCTCTTACTCATCATTCCATAACTACTCAACAACATCGAATCCTTAAGTGTGTCTCCCTACGGTTCGTGAATTATGCGGACATGACCGAGACACTTCTCCGATCAATAACCAATAGAGGAATCTGGAAATTCATATGGCTCCCACATATTTCTACGATTACTTTGCGATCGAATGAACCACTTACATACGATACCAATTTCCCTTTGTCTCACGATAGTTTACTTATCCGAGGTTTTGATCGTCGGTATCTCTACATACCTAGTTCAACCTCGTTACCGATAAGTACTCTTTTCTCGTTCCCGTGGTATGTGATCCCTTGTGAGCCAGTCACATGCTTGCAAGCTAATTGGATGACATTCCACCGAGAGGGCCCAGAGTATATCTATCTGTCATATGGATGGACAAATCCCACTCTTTATCCATGTGCCTCAACCCATACTTTCCGAACACTCAATGCCACCTTTATAGCCACCCAGTTACGGTGTGGTGTTTGATGTCATCAAAGCATCCTTCTGGTGATGGTGATTAACATGATCTCATGGTCGAAGGAATTAGGTTACTATGTATCAGAAAGCTTATAGAAAATGAACTATATTAAATGACTTGATCTTTATGCTATGCTTAACTATAGGAGTGTGTCCATCACATCATTCTCCTAATGATATGACCCTGTTGTTAATAACATCTCTATGTTCATGATCAGGAAACCATGATCATATATTAACCAACAAGCTAATTTAACAAGAGGCTTTACTAGGGACTTTTTTTATGTTTACAAATCACACAAGTATTAATGTTTCCTTTTAATACAATTATAGCATGGTATGTAAACATTTATCATAAGTATGAAGATATGATAATAACCTACTTTATTATTGCCTCTTGGGCATATCTCCAACATTCAAGTGGTGTAAGCTTGCTAAGTTGCAAGTGTTAGCTTGCTCAGTTAATAGCTTGCTAATTCAACTAGTAGTATTAGGCTTGCCTTTTGTAGAGCAATGGTTGAAGTTCTCCCCGGCTTCTTCCTCGTAGTATCCTCCTTCCTCCTCGTATGCTTGGTCAGTACTAGCGTCTATTAATAAATACAAGGTACACAATCACCAAACAATACTTAACTTATTTCTAATAATCACACAAAGGTTCAAAATAGGTGATCTAGCATCATCACTAACATTACAAGATTAAAGCACTTGTCCCATTTATTTTATTTTGAGAAAAGTAATTTCTACTCATGGAAAAACTACTTAAGATTTAATATTCTCCAACTCAAACATTCGATCATGTTGACACATGTCATCACCACATATTTCAGTACATGGGAATGTGATTTAAAGTGGTGTCACAATTTAATAAGGTTTAACCTTTTTATTTAATTTAATTAAAGTGACTAGAAATTCCTATGTGGCATTCTTTTATTACTTGATCATTATTTCTTTAAGCAAACCTATATATTTTTATATATATGAAAGGTATGGTCAAATGTGATTTTTGAGAGTTGGAATCAACTTAAAAGCTCTTATGGTTGAATTTTGAAAAATGTTTGAATGCAGAAAAGCTTCTGCCTTGTTATTTTTACCATGGGTGATCTACAAATCTAAATGGTTTGAATCCAACGGGCTTGGATTAAGCATTCCAGTACCTTTCTAACAAAATTGGTTTCATGCATTTTGGTTTAGTGAATCGAGCTGGGTTGATTTTTGAATCTAGGTACAGAACTGTGTTTGAAATTAAATGAATAAACTTAAGTTTGAATTGTTGGGTCGTGTGGGAGGTTTAACTGGGCCGGCCCACTACGCACAGCGAACGCGCGGGCGGGTTAAGTGAGCGACCCCACTCGTTAGTGAGACAGTGAGTGGCGAAGCGGTACGGGGTGATCTAGGCCGCACAATCTAACTCTAATCGAACGGCTCTGGTTCATCATCCACGTCGGGCAGCGCCGACGAGACAGAACCCTAGCGCGACAGGTGGGGGTCGTGGGAGGCTCATCGGGGCTCAGGCGATGGTCGGTGACGGGGGCGAACGACGAAGTCGACGATGGCGATTCTCCTGGTACCAGCAGCTTCTCCTGGGGCGGCTCCAATCGACGGCGCCTCTCCTCCTCTGTAGCGGCGAACTCCGGTGAAATTCCGGCCACCTGGTGCTCGCCTTGCTCCGGGAGTGAGTGGGTGTGATCAGTGAGAGTTGGGGAGTGAACTGGTGTGAAGAAAACGAGCGGGGGAGGCCTCTATTTATAGTGGTTGAAGGGGACCGACGGGTGCGGGTTGAGCTCGCCGTGGTCGAAGGCACAGAGGGCTAATGGCATGGGCGAAGGTAGGGGCGGTGTTGTGCTCCCTGGCGAAGCTCAATGGCGTGGTCTTGCAGCGTGGGGCGGTGCTGAACGGTCGGAATGCGTCGATGCTCTGGGCGGATCCGACGGCGATTTTAATGGCGCACAGGTGCTCCTGGTCGCGCGGCGGTGAACGGGCATGCCCGTGGGGGTTGCTGGGGTGCTGGCGATCATACACGCAAGCGGTGAGGGCGGCACGCGGTCTGTGGGCATGTGTCGAGGTTGGCGCACTGGTGCGCTCTCGGCTCGCTCGCAGAGAGGCTTGGCATGCTCGGGCAGTGTGGTCCAGGGTCGGCAAAGGTTTTAGGTTGGAGGGGGGGTGACGGGAGACAAGGTTGGCGAGGCTAGTTAGGCGTGTAGCTTGTTTTCGATGTTGGGGTTGGCAATTGGGCTCGGCATGGTCACCATTAATGGCTATGCCAAGCTCACAGTGGTGCTAAGGCTTGTTAATTGGGCTAGATCATCTACTGAGAGCATAGAGTGATCTAGAGAGGGAACAAGGTTGGCCAAAATCACTGCTCACTATAGTGTTTGTTGTTTGTTTGTTTGATGCTAGCAAGGTGTTTGATAAAATGGCCGAAAGAAATTCAAATTTGAATTTTGGATTCAAACTTGGTGGGTTTGCTAGGAACATACTAGGGAGTATCTGGTTAGTTGGATTAGTCAAGGGGCACTGGTTTGGTTGGGTTTTGAAAATGTGTGATCTTCACATATGATGAAGATTCAATTTTTACTTGTGATTTGAATGAAGTTGCCAAATGTTTTTGCAAGTTTGAAATGTGGGCTTTGCTTCAATTTTACTTGGTCTTGCAAGGGGTGAAAAGAATTGGAAAAGTTTCTGTTTGAAATCTTGGACTATAAACACTCAAAGTGACCTAGTGAGCAAGATTGGCAAAAATGACCATTTGCTTTAATTGATTTGTTTTTGATCTTATCCTTATTTGTTTCTGCTTGGAAATGTTTTAGATGATGTTATATTCATCTTAGAACCATTCCTTACTATTTAGTTGAATCACACAAGTCCATTCATGCATTTATAAAATCATCACATACACACATGCATTCATATGATTTTAAATTAATCAAAGTTTTTGTTAACCCTAATTTTAGTGATTAGAGTTTGATGATCATTGTTTCATATTTTTAGGATGTTACATCAACTCATATCCAAATCTAAGAGTTTCCTCTATGCCTATCGTTTATAGGCCATTAGAGTTGTTGGCATCCCATGGTGTGCAATAGTGTCGTGGACATGCATAAAGCTATATCATAATTTAATCAACAAGTCAATTTTGGAATGCATCTCAATTAACACTAAACATTGGTTCTTAAAAATCCTTTCAAGTGTGCTATCAAGTCTATCATTAAATCTAGGAGTTGAGTATCTCTAGGGCTAAGCTCTTAAGACAGTTAAATTGTTGGGTTCGCAGCATAGAAAACAAAATTTTTCCTACGATGGAAACTGTATACGCTACGATCCATCTATCTAGATACAATCAATGGGTGGATATACATCCAGAATAAATACCTTTGAAGACCGACAAAGCTTTACGAGTATGGACTCGTTGGTGATGTAGTCGATCTCTTGCCAATCTCAAGATCGTGTGGAATCCCGGCAACACCGCAACTTAGCGGGACATCCGTGATCGCACACACGTCCAGGACCCCGACAACCTCCGCGTCCTCACTCCAGCAATCCAGCAGAAGCAGCAAATCCTTGATCTAGAAAAAGCCACCAGGAACATGTATCTCGCTAAGCCGAGACTATGGGGAAATAGTACTAGAGGGGAGAGAGATCCTTCACGAGGAGGTGTGAGTGAGAGAGAGGGAGAGGGGGCCTTTTATAGGAGGAGGAGGCACCCCAAGTGCCATGGCCGGCGACCATGTTGGCTGCCCCCACCCCTTCCTCCATTCATGTGAGTGGAGCTCCCACTCACCAAAAGACTCTCCATTTCCTCCACTCAAAATCCCACTCAAATTCCATTAAATTTCCACCAAATTTAATGTAATCTCTCATTAAATAAAACTCTTTTATTTATTCAGAATTTTTTCAATTACATTAACTAAAAAATATTCACATAAAACCCCTTGCTACTTTTCAATTTCACATGCAGAACCAATTTCAGCAATTTCACTCGAAACAATTTCGGTGTCCATTGAAATAATGCCAGCGCTTTGATATTCTTTTTCTGGTAACTCATTTGCTCCAAATGGTGTCAATATCCCTTAAGTGTGTCACCCTACGGTTTACGAATAATGCAGACATGATCGAGACTCCTCTCCGATCAATAATCAACAGCGAGACCTGGAGATCCGTACTGACTCCTGCACATTCAACGATGACTTCTTGTGATCATGAGAACCTTAACATTGCAACTAAATCCTTTTATCTTGTGATATTTTATATGTCCGAGATTCGATCATCGGTATCCCCATACCGATTTTGATCTCGTTACCGACATGTACTCTTTTCTTATTACCGTGATATAACATTCTAGTGATCTCCATCACTTCCTTGCAAGCTATATCAATATTATATCACCGAGAGGGCCCAGAGTATATCTCTCCGCTATTTGGACAGACAAATTCCACTCTTGATCCATGAGCCTCTGCATAACACTATCGGAGTATCTGAACCCACCTTTATAGTTACCATGTTACGGTGTGACGTTTGATGTTATCAAGTTACTCTTCCTGTGTTAGTGATTGACATGATATCATGATCTAAGGACTAAAGTTACTTGTAATGATGTTATAGCAATTTAAATATAATAACTTTGATCGTATTACTATACTTCGGATGAATGTTCATCACATCATTCCACCAATGTTGTGACCTCATTGTTAACAATATCCAATATCCATGATCACGAAACTTGATCATCTTGTTAATCAATGAGCTAGTTTATATGAGAGGCATAACTAGGAAAAGTTTATTTGTTTATTAAACACACATGTATTAACGTTTCCTTTTAATACAATTATAGCTTGTAAAATAAACATCTATCATATACCTGGAATACGATAATAACAATTTTATTATTGCCACTTGAGCATATTCCCTTCATAAATAACACTCAAGTCATCATTGAGAGACTTTTTGATGTTCCAATTATTTATCAAAAATATTTCCAAGGCAAGACTCGGTTAGATAAAATAAATAGAGAAAAATATTACTTAACTAATTACCCATGCAAACAAAATATTTACTCTAACTGTCAATACTTACTCCCAGTTAATATATAACATCTCAAAAATACTAGTAACTACCATTGGCATTTCAAACTTCTAAAGTGGGAGTCATAAGACATACCTATCGTGAGAGAATTCATGTATCTCTTCCATATGATGTGTTTCTTCAAAACTCATAGTAGATTACTCTCTTGCAGACATTAAATCAATAGAGGAAAGTGAAACCAATTTAAGAGCAATGATAAATGAAAAAATGTTTTTGTATTTTTTAAGATTGGGATGGAGAGAACAGAAAATTGGCAACCGGCTTCAAAAACTTCAAAATAAATAGCAAACAAAAACGAAAATGAAAAACAAATGAAAAAGCAAAATGTTGAAACTAGTCCAACATGGGTGTTTAAAATCTCACACAGAGCTGTAGTACAACCTCATTATTACATAAATAAAATGCCACTCTTGATTCTTGGGGAGACATACCCAAGCTTCGGCTTTTGCAAGCCATCTTGTGGTTCATTGCGGTGCTAGCGGATAGTTATCTGTGTTCTAGTGTCTGCTCCAATGGTTGAAGTGAGATGACAAATTTGATTTGTGTCTCGGAGGTTGATGATCAGGTTGTTCATGTTTTCTATGGTGCCTTCGGGCGTGTACATATTGTCATATGTGGTGTAGGGTTGTGCGGTTGTTGTTCTTGTTTATGTCATTTTTCTTCTGTCACTTTACATCTTCTTCGCGAGGAACTTCCTTTTGTGGGTGATCTTGATCTATCCATGCATCATATATAATGCATACGTCCATCCTCGATAGAGAATAGATAGTTATGCAAAGGAGCCGAGTATAGATGCCCCACTCTAGGTATGTGAACAAAATATCTCCAATTTCTATTTGTGAGCATGTCACAAGCATTAAGAGTACGAAAACCAACACGCCTCTCACCTTGGAATGGTTGTATATTATCTAGGTTTACATTATGAGCATTGTTGATGATGGTGATGACTTCGCCACAAACGATGGGTCCACAACTTTGAAGAGCTTGATGCATCAAGTAGAATAAAAGAATGGCTCCCAAGTTTGGCGTCACATTGCAGTTTGGGATAGAAGCTTTGATGAGGACCATCATGCCCTCTTTATTGACTCTAATAAACTCACCATGTGTATGGAGGGTGTTAGCGATAACATGGTACAAATATCAAACTGCAGAACATTCTATATGACTACCCTTATGAAAAGGTTTGATAATACTCATCATATTGAAATATTGATAAGAGCATCTCTAGTAGACACCGAAAAAAGGTCGGACCTAGAAAATTCCGGCGATTTTTCTGGACGGGTCACGAAATCTGGCCCGAACAGACACCGTAAACACGGCCCGACAAGGGAAATTTTTTGGGCCCCTGGGAATCGACCCCCTCGACCCATAAATCCCCGGTTCCGAGCTCGATTCCTAGGTCTCGATCCATTTCTCCTCCACCGCCCCCTCGACGCCTCCGCCGCACACCACCGCTCAAATCGCCGAGCATCGACGAGCAATTTCTCGTCGGCGGTAGCAGATCCACCCGATTCACGCCGCGATGGACCGTCGGGGAGCTTCGACGCCACATTTCTGTCGCCTGACGTCCATGTAGGAGGAGGAGCACCATCGGTGCCGGTGCTCGGACGGGGAACGCAAGCGCGCCGCCCTCCACTACACGAGGTGGGGCTCGCCGGTGCTGGTCGCGCTCCTCCGCCACGAGACAAAGGAGTTCGACGCCTGCATCCATGCCCTCCGGGGGAGGGGGAGGGGATCTCCTCGTGCGTGACGAGGACTTCGCCGCCGCTGGTGAAGAAGGAGGATGAGCTCCCGGAGGGCTGCGTCGTCATGGAGGCCGACTACGCCCTCGACGACGCCTCCTTCGATCGCTGGGTCGAGGTCATCCAGGAGCGGAGCATCGCCGAGGCGGAGGCGAAGTCCCGTCGAGCTCAGCACGACGAGCTCATTGACGGCATCCTCCTCGAGCAGGGGCTCGCCGTCGACCGTGATTCCCATGAGAAGGAGGTGGAGGTCATCGACCTCGTCTCCGACAGCATCTCTGGGCTGTCGGACTTCGACTTCTCTAATGAGGAGTGAAGCTTGCCGTCGGAAGCGTCGCCGGCGCTCCCTGGGCTCCGGTGAGCCCGATTTTGTGTACATTCTAGGGTTTAGTGGCAGAGACGGCAGATCCCCCCGAGTATTTAGGTTGAATTCGCGTTTTGTACATATGATCGCGTCAGTACTATGTATGAACTATGCTCGCGTTTTAAAATCTCCCATGAATGTTAAAAAAATCTCGTGTTTAAGGTTCGAATTTGTGGTCTCTATTCTGGCCATCGTGTTCTTCGAGCAAAAACTAGCTCGAACGCGACCTGGAACGCGTTTTTTGGTTTGTGTTTTTTTGGTGTCTGCTAGAGATGCTCTAAGTGTTGTTGTTTGTTGTTGTTGTTGTTGTTGTTGTTGTTGTTGTTGTTGTTGTTGTTGTTGTTGTTGTTTGTTGTTGTTGTTGTTATTGTTGTTGTTGTTGTTGTTGTTGTTGTTGTTGTTGTTGTTGTTGTTGTTGTTGTTGTTGTTGCTGCTGCTGCTGGTGGCGGTGGTGGTGAAGTCAAACTAGTTGCACCACTCGTTAAGGGACATATCATATTCATAGTTCATCAGGCGGAAGGTGATCAATGTCACTCTCTTACCACTCCTTCTAAGCAGTAGTTCTCCCCAACGGTGTGATTCAGCATGCTCAAGAACTAGAGTGTCAAACGGCGGTAGTTTGGAGCGTCCTAGTAAACAAATGGAAGCGAGCAAACTCTATTGCATAGAAAATTGAAATTATTAGTAGTGCCAAGTTGATTAAGGATATCGAGACATATCCATTTGGTGGATTTGATTTCTCGGTTCTTGAGTACCGCGAACCAGTTAGAGTGGAACTCTTGTTGAACTCGATGCCCTGAAATCATTATTCGAGGTGTTGGCCCAAGGGGCAACCTCGACATTGCGAGCATGGGTCCGACTCCTCGTATTCATCCTAAACATATACAATGAGAACATACGCCCCTCTAATCCGTTTGCAGGACATCGTTGTAGTTCTACTAACGGTTCTTTGGAAAGCGTCATTCTTTTAGAGATTCGCAGAAAAAAAGAGGAAAGGGTCATTCTATATATCTCAGAACTCTCAATTTGTTTTTACAGTGGCAATGCTCTCTTCCCCAGGTGTCATCTCCTACGCAAGGTTTTGGGGTGGGCCCACATGTCATCGAGCGAGACCACATCCTCAGGGGCCTTCTCCTCACCTGAGCAGCTAGCTCCCCTTCCCTCTCCGGGCCTCCGGCAGTAACGGCCAACCACCAATCCTTCTCCGGCGTCAACCACGGCGGGGCCACCGCCAATGTCCACCTCCGCCTCCACGCTCCGCCCGGCGCCGCGGTGGGACGCGCCGTCGCAGCGCCGGCTCGTGGAGCAGCACCTGGCGTCCCTGCCCCACGGCCTCCCGCGTCTCCCCCACGTGCAGGAGCTGCACGCACAGCTCCTCAAGCACGGTCTCCACCTCGACCCGCTTGCGGCCTCCAAGCTTATCTCCTCGTACGCTCTCCAGCGCCGCCTCCCGGCCTCCCGCCGCGTGTTCGCCTCCTTCCCCAACTCGCACGCCACCACCTTCCTCCCAAACACCCTCCTCCGCGCCTACGCGCTCAATGCCCTGCCCCACGCCGCGTTCGCTCTCTTCTCGGCCATGCCCCAACGGGACAGCTTCACCTACTCCTTCCTCATCAAGGCGCTCTCCTCCGCCGGCTTACCCCCTCTCCGCACGGTGCACTCCCACGTCGTCAAACTCGGTTCCATCGAGGACACCTACGTCGGGAATGCGCTGATCGACGCCTACTCCAAGAACGACGGGTTCTTGGAAGCCAGCAAGGTGTTTGATGAAATGCCGAGACGGGACACAGTATCCTGGAACTCAGTCATGGCTGCGATGCTGCGGCAAGGCGAGGTGTCCGATGCGAGGAGGATGTTTGAAGAGATGCCGGAGAAGGACACGGTAAGCTGGAACACCATGTTGGACGGGTACAGCAAGGCTGGGGAGATGGAAGAGGCGTTCAGGCTGTTTCAGCGCATACCAGAGAGGAATGTGGTGTCGTGGTCGACGGTAGTGTCTGGTTACTGTAAGAAGGGTGACATGGAGATGGCTCGAGTGATCTTTGATAAGATGCCGACCAAGAACTTGGTGACGTGGACTATAATGGTCTCGGCATGTGCCCAGAATGGGCTTGTTGAGGACGCTGGACGCTTGTTTACTCAGATGAAGGAGGCTTCTGTGGAACTTGACGTGGCCGCAATTGTGAGTATCTTGGCTGCATGCGCAGAGTCAGGCTCGCTTGCTCTTGGGAAGAGGATTCACCGGTACGTGCGGACGAGGCAACTGGGGAGGTCTACCCACGTTTGCAATGCATTGATTGACATGTTTTGCAAGTGTGGATGCGTAAATCGGGCTGATTATGTCTTTGACACTGAGATAGTTGAGAAGGATGCAGTGTCATGGAACACCATAATTGGGGGGTTTGCAATGCATGGGCATGGCGACAGGGCGCTCGACTTCTTTGCTCAAATGAAGCTACAAGGGTTCCAGCCTGATGCTGTGACAATGATCAACGTCCTTAGTGCATGCACACACATGGGGTTTGTGGAAGAGGGACGCCGGTACTTCTCCAACATGGAGAGGGACTATGGTATTGTCCCACAGATAGAACATTACGGTTGCGTGATTGACCTTCTTGGCCGTGGAGGGTTCATCAAGGAGGCTGTTGGCCTGATAAAAAGCATGCCGTGGGACCCTAATGAGGTCATATGGGGCTCCCTTCTCAGTGCATGCCGACTGCACAAGAATGTGGAATATGCAGAAATTGCAGTGAACGAGCTCAGTAAGCTGCAGCCCTCCAATGCAGGGAACTATGCTGTCCTTTCGAACATCTATGCAGCAGCAGGGCAGTGGACTGATATGGCTAAGGCAAGGATGAAAATGAAAGGAACCAGGTCTCAGAAGTCAGCAGGGTCAAGTTGGATTGAACTCGACGAAGCATTCCATGAGTTCACAGTGGGAGATAGAAAACACTCAGCATCTGACCAGATATCCCAGATGGTTGATAGGCTAGGTTTGCATACTAAGGATGCAGGCTGCATTCCAACAGGTCATGAGCTGCTTGTGCAGTGAGTCTTTTGCCAAGGATGCTCATGTCACAGTCCTAAACGTGGAATGTTCCATGATGTCTTAGCATTACAGAGTATGCAATCTATATAAGGAAGCACCATCTCCAGTGAATCCTGCAATCAAGAAGATGCTATGACGTGTTACAGAATTACCATGTTGGGCTGGAAACCCAGAGATCTGTTCAAGCATTTCTCAGCATCTGCTCTTCTGCCATCAGGTTTGCCCTGTCGAGAACTGCTACTATGTTAACACAAAAGCTGGTGATGGGATGGACTGACAAAAGACTACCAATATAATGCTAGGTTGATCGAATAGTTCATACATTAGTTCTTGATGCTTCGCTTCATCTGGTTAATCAAACCAAAACAAACCGTAGGGTAGGGTCTTCTAAAAAATAAGGAAATGAGAAGAACTCAGATTAAAAAAGTAAGAAGTGATTTTGGTAGTTCCATTGTAGCAGCAAAGTGTTTATATTGGAAAAGTAGAATAGTTGAGTGTTTTACAGTTTTTGATCCCATTTTGTACATGTATCACTTCATAAGAATATTTTGGTGAGGTAGCGCACAATGTTCATTACAATTCTTATTCAGGTATGAAGCTTGTATCTTGTACAAAAACTATGAAAATCATTCATTTGTATTTACTTTTAGGTTGTATACTTTCATGCTTTTTATACATGTCAGTGGCATGCTATTTTAATATGTTATGAGGTACTATTTTTGTCTATTCTCTTGTTTTTTTGTCTTCTGTTCTGTTTCAAGTTTAAGCTCGCTGCTAAGATTATGAAGAAGCATGTTGTGATGTTTATGATAAATATTCAACACGATGTTTTTCTTTTGGCGCATCTGCGGGATGACACATACTCCCTCCGTCCTAAAATAGATGTCTCAGATTTGTTAAAATTTGAATGAATCTAGACACTATTTAGTATATAGATTCATCTAAATTTTGACAAATCTGAGACATCTATTTTGGGACGGAGGGAGTACCAAAAGCACATCCCACTCGGCAACATATATTTAGTAAGTCAAATTACCCTGCAACAATGTCATATTATCTAGCAAATGCACCTCACCAGCTAATAATCGAATAGACCTGAAATCACAGTGCACAACATAATTCACAATGCACAATGAATGGTTTAGATGTAGTTTGCAGCTGCAACTAGCTGCACTTCCTCTTTTTTCATAGATTTTTGGTGTTTCTAATAAATTCTATGGGCTGCGAACACCGCAACAATCCTCCAACCACTAAGCCGACGACATACACTTTCTAGAAAACATTAGCAAAGATTCTTAGATTGAAGATAGTTATCCTCTTCATCAGTGTGTTAATTTATGTCTTTCTCTAACTGCATCAGGCTACATGTCAAGAAAATATGACTAAAGAGAGGAAAACTGCTACGTTATTCTTTATCTTTTAGTTGGCTGACAACACTCAACAAACTCATGTTTTAAGTTGTCATGGACAGTGGAGTCTTCACTACATGGTACTCCCTTCATATCACAAATAAGTGACATTTTGGACACGCTTCAGTCAAACTTTAAAACTTTGATACAAATATAATTTTAATTATTCAGATTATAAATTTGAAAATCATATGTATGGATTTGTCTCAAAAAAGTATTTTCTAGAATCTTACTATAATTTTCTTGTTTTTTATACATATTTGACAATAGAAATTAGTGGTCAAAGTTATATCTTGAAGACGGTGTCAATGTCCAAGAAGTCATTTATTTGTCATATGGACAATAGAAATTAGTGGTCAAAGTTACATAATCTCTGTTTGCTCAATATATTCTTAAAGTGTAATAGACCATACTAAGGATTAGTCCAGGTGTTAATCTTTCCACTTCACTCCTAGTTTCTGCCTTGTAGTCATGTACCAGTACTCTTTATATCGAAGAGATTTTGATTGCCTGATAGAAAAGGCTTAGATCTGTGCTACCACGTTTGAGTTTGCAAGAGATGCCCATAAAGGACGGTCTATTTTCCATCAGTGGTTCTCGTTCTACTTAACTTGTCAGAAAATATAAAATAGACATAAAATAGGAATATTTCTCCTAGTACAGCAAATGCAAGTATCTTGTGTTGTGTGCTGACATGTTTTAGCTAATCTCTTGGTTGTAGTTCAGTCAGCCCCAACTTATGTTTTGGAAGCCTTGCAGAAGGCAGCAGCACCTCATTAAGCACAAACATAAGCATATGCATGCTCATTTGAAATGCATGACTTATCCTATGTGAAATTTAACATCCTGATTCTTGTGTCATTATATTCTTACTGTGCAATAAGTGTACATCTAAGAAGGCAATTGTCTGGTTACAAGAGCAAGCTACTCCTTCCTTCTCTTCAAACACCTTGCCTGGAAGAACAAACCTCAGAGGGGTGAGGACCACTGGTGCCTGTCGTGTTAGTCATTTGAAATCCATAGGAGCAAACAAATAGAAGAGGCGTACTCAGCATAGCGATACCACTCCCCAAGCATTATCATTTTATATAAAGAATGGGGATAAATTAATATAATACTCCTTTTATGCATAGTAAAACAAATATTCCCTCCGTCCCAAATTAATTGAAACAACTTTGTCTAGATACGTATATATCTAGACGCGTTTTAGTGTCTAGATACATGCGTATCTAGACAAAGTTGAGTCAATTAATTTGGGGTGGAGGGAGTACATTATGAACAGTTTTTCAAGTTTTATAAGCATACACAAGTTATTCCAAAAAATTGCATTATGTAATCAGGTTGTGAGTACTGACTATGATAGTATCTTTGATAAAACATTTCGTCCTCGGCTGCAAGGTTTTTTCGAGAAGAACTTTGACTGGAAATTTTGCCTAGGAATAGCAGTATATGAAAGTTAGCGTAGCAATAAAATCGTAAATTGGTTAATGGCTTGGTTATACGAGTGAGCTGTTACCTGGTTGGCTGGTCCTGCAGGTGGGCGGCCCACCCGGATTCGAACGTGGCACAAAGCGGAGTGCCTCGTGTCGCATAGGGACGAGGCATGTCATTCCAACCACCCGAGGGAGAAAATCCCTTCTAAAGAAAGACGCAATGGGTCATAATTAAATGTGCTCAAAATCCAGCGTATTGTCTCATTAAAGCATTCCTTACATATCACTGGCAACAAATGCACTGAAAGGCAAATGAGATCATAAGTGTCCATGTCGACTTGTCATTGAATCACAATCAAATCTTTATAATCACTCCTAATAAAGAGCGGAACACGTCAAGGTTATCTATAAAGAGGGTAGGCATCTTCCTTCTACACCATGACCTTCTCCTGGTGATAAGGTGAGTTGAAAGTTCTTTCGTGTTCTTGCCCTCTTCATAGCGTTGTTGTCGCTGGCCATATTTCTCGACATGAGCTCAGATGTTTTGTTCTTGGAAGTTTCCCCTTCTAGTTTCTGTATTGTTATGCTTGGTTTTTTGTGGGAGATCTGCCCTTTCCATCTGTTGTTTTTACCACGCTCTGTTCTTCCTTGCTCATTCATCCTGCCTTCCCTCCTCTTGTTCCGTGTCTTTATTCCTGTTAGTTCATCTCACAGTGTTTGTCTATGGTGGCGAAGATTTGCAGAATTAGTTTGAAAAGTTATGTTTTTCTTAGCATTTTCATGTTTAGTATTCTTCTCCTGTCACATTTTCTTACAGCCCTTGATCCTGTCTACCATTTATGCCCCTTGCATTTATTCATCTTCATCATTATGGACGTCCTTACTTTCCACAAATGCCAAATTTGAGGTCTCTTGCTGATGCAATCTGATTGCTCGTCTGCTTCAGGTAAAGAGGAATTGATTAAGCTGACAGACACAATCCAATTTCTTGTGAGCTAAGGACTCTTGGCTGGTGAAGACTTCGTATATACCATTGATTCACATCTGGGAGCTTTGTAAGTACGAGATACCCTTTCTTGTTTTCTATCGCCTTTTTATCAGAATTATCCAAGTGATGCAATGCAATCTTTGCTGTGGTGCAAAGCCATGGTTGGCTGGGTTCGTAAACCTATAATTGTCACGGTTTCGTATGAGTGCATTCCACAGAGTATACAAGTAGAACCATTTGAATGCACCGAATGAAAAGATACAGAGATCAATCGCAACAAAAAAAGATACCAAAGTTCATCATTTTTTTTTCTAAATATTCTTTTCATTGTATGTATTTGATGATACTACAATGACCCACCATCTATTTGTGGATATTTATTTATTATTAGAACTGGGAACAAAAGTTGAAGGCAAGACCTACTTTTCAGGATACTCGGCCGTTGCAGATTTTAGCGTAAACTTGGAAGGCAATTGGTTAATATAACACATGGAAGACAAACCAAGTGAGCATTTTAGTAGCAGATTCATAATACCACCCACAAATGGACCTGCATATGTTAACGAAATGCTAAGGCAGAATATGCTTGCACATGAAGCTATATTCCGGAAGCAGGTAGATTTTGATGTTAATATGTGCTTTAAGTAGTTTTTAGAGAAACAAACCATTGCTTATATATGTACATGATGTTTTTTTTTTTTTTTGTTACACTTGTCCATAGTTGTAACTGTTTCTCATTTCTTATGCGGTTTTGACCTCTTTATAGGTCTCTGAACTTCATCGTCTGTACAAGGTTCAGAAAGACCTAATGGCATGTCGAACAGAAGAATTAATTGGATATTCTCAAGGAAGATCATATCCATCGCCATCCGGGGGTATAAGAAGATCCCAGCAGGTTGGGCCTCTTGTTGGACATGATATGAAGAAACAATCTGAAAATTTCAGTAAGGGGAAAAAATTAGCATGTGCTGATGATGCGGGTGCATTTGACATTCAGGTTCGAGCTGATGCATGTGCTGATGATAGTGATGATGATATCGTGATGATGTGGGAGGAGCCTGTGCAGAGTTTGCCAAGAAATAATGGTTCAGTTCTTGGTACAAATGTTAAGCTTAATATTGAGGGCTCATCTCACTTGAACAAGAATGGGATCCCTGGTTTACAGCCATCAGATGCCTCAACAGTGAAAGTTTTGGGTAAAGAAGTGGTAGGGTCATCTAGTACTATGAAAAGGATAGACTTCCCAAGTGTGGGTGCATCCAGTTCTCAGAACCAGTGTTACTCACCGGGAAGAATGAACCTGAATCTCCCAAGCTTAGAAGACAACTTAGAAGAAAAGCATGTTGGTGCAGCCTTTGGCTCAATGTCCGTTGCTGCAAATGAGGAAACAAGGTGTAGCGATTCATACAGCCATAAAAAAGATGGTAAGATTTTCTTAATTTGTTTAGCAACTTGTATGGCTTTAGGTTACCCAATGTGTAAAGCATCATTTCACACTAAGTTTATCTTATTATCCTTTCTAGATCGAAGCAATTGTATGGAATGGTCCACACACAAGAAAAATGGTGTTGATTCCTCAACGGTGCATTACCTGTCCAGCTCTAGCATCAGCAATCCACAAATATTTGCAGCATCCAACTCCAATGCTGCATTCAAGTCTCAGGGGAAAAGCAGCAGCACAGATTACATGGCTAGGAGGCATTATGCTGACGCTGAAATGCACTTTTCTCAGAAGAATCGGCTTCCCACATTACAAGAAGGCCTTCATTCATCGGAGATCCCTGCAGGTGATCAATATCAAAAGCACTCCCCAACCTATGATTGTCCAAAGGATGTGAATCTGAACAATGGTCCTCGAGATGCAAATACTACTTTGGGACAAGCAAGTGAGAATACACCAATGGAAATATCATGGGTCAGAAACAAGCTGCTAAACATGAGGAAAGAAGTTCCCACGAAGAAGTCCCAAGCGCCATCGAGTTGTGCGGATGGGCATTCCCTGATTTTGCCTGGTTCCATGGCTTATTTGGATGGCAGCACAAGAATTTTTGGTTGTACAGCTAGTGCAGCCACCGAGAGAGATTCTCAGCAGTCATCCACTGTACACATGGGCACAGAGATCACACCCTTGATTGAGGGTGCAGCAAACATGCAAACACAATGGAAAAACAAGAAGGATGACACCAATGTCAGGAATCTCATCGACCTGAATGTTGCACTGCCGTTGATGGATTATATGGAGATAGATGCCCGCCAGTCAGAAGGCAACACTGTTTCTCGAGAACCAGATGGTTCTTTCATAGACCTGAATGTTGCACTGCCATTAATGGATGATATGGTGATAGATGCCCGCCAGTCAGAAGGCGACACTGTTCCTCAAGAACCAGATGATCCTTTCAATCAAGCTCTTGATATAACTGCTGCAAAGAATCTTATGGTCATGCACAAGGATGAAATTCAAGCAGGATCACCTCAAGTTAATGATATTCTTCATTGGTTTGCTAACCTCGCTACATCAGGGGAGAACACGGTGGTCTATAATAGTGAATGTAACAATGATGACAACTCTGAAGCTTTGACGCCGCGGCAGTTTGAAACCAAAGACCGTGTTACAGCTCATCGCAGTCAACCCAAGAGCGCAAGAGCAAGGAAGACCAGCTCTGCTGCAGCTTCAACCTTCAATGCTTCCTATAAAGCCAATTCAAGCACAGTGACACCTCCAGAAGATAGATATCCAGATGGGCAGTATTCCAGTACCCAGGGTTCTAGACGACGCACCTTGCATAATGCTTCCTATAAAGCCAATTCAAGCACAGAGACGCCTCCAGAAGATAGATATCCAGAAGGACATGATTCTGGTACCCAGAAATCTAGACGACGCTCCTTGCGTAATGCTTCCCATAAAGCCAACTCAAGCACAGCGATGCCTCCAGAAGGACATTATTCCGGTACCCTGAATGCTAGGCAACGCTCCTTGCGTAGCTTCCGAGGGAAAAAATAGATTTCTTAGCTGATGGGAATTTCTTTTACAGCAGTTTTTCGGTGATGGTTAGGGGGGATACTATTAGCAGGTTTTTGCCCCGTAGGGGTGCTCGAGATCGAGCATTCACAGCGGGTTTCCTGCTAGTACCTCCATCTAAGTAGCTTTTCCTGTCCCTTTATTTCTGTCTATTCCTTGCTTGTAAACAGACTTGTTATTTCCCTTATGCAAGTAATGAAAAGGGGCTACTAGCCCAGTGGAAAAAAAAAAGGTTTTTTGGTGAATGGAACTACTGTATTAGCTTACAGTAATAAGGAACATCGCATATGGTTCACACCTCTAAAGTGAGCTCTAAAAACCTGCATTGGATGAAAACATATTATTTTGTTATCTTTGTTGTTACAGGGGATTCTGATTCGAGATTTATTTTACTGTACAAATGAATGTTGTTACATGATGTTTGAGTCATTTGATGATTTCATTTAGCTCGTGAGCATGCTGGCATACTGATAGTATGGCACTGTACTGTTATGTTTTAAGCCATTGATGATTTCAGTTTGTCATTCAGGTACTTACCTAAGTTTGTCATTTAGCTCCTGGACTGCAATGCATCCTTCAGGTACCTCAGTTTCCCTGCTGCCACGGCGAAGAACCCCAAAGCCCAAGGTCCCAGCTTCCTCGTGGAAAGCCGCATCAAAATTAAAATTGATTTTAACATGATCACGGGGTGGTCTCGTCCATTTCTCCTGTCTCCTAGCCACCACCGTCCACCTATGCTCGCTGCCTGTGGCTTGGTTGTTGGTACAACTACAACACTTCCTGTGGCCGGCTGGAACTCGACGACATGCCTATTGATGATATGACACACCTCATCCGCCTATTTCCGCAGCCCACCAGTTCCACAATAGCACTAGCGTTGGAGTTTGTTTCACAGCCGGGTAGTGATCTGATCATCTCGATCATGGCCATTGGATTTGAAGCAGGGAAATTTCTAGTACGCGCTCTTCTTGGACCTTGCTGTTGTCTGGCTGGGATGGGCTGGACATTTTTCGGCCAGGCTTTTGGCAGGCCCAGACGGAAGCCTAAGTTAGGCCGAGATTCATGTGGATCCCCATACGACCTAAGTTGCTGAAGAGAAAAAGGCCCTACAGGGCTCACAACTACTGCCCGCGTCATGTAAACAACACAATACTCGTCCCTGTCCGTTCGGGATCTGGGTGAGAAAGAAGTTCAGAACCCACCACCAGTTAGAAAATTTGGAGAAACATATTTTGAATATCTAGCACTAAAATAAATTTTAAGTTTAACCACAATTTTTTTTTGCCTTAGAACAGAGGCCAAAGAGTAGTCGACCCCAGATTTGCTTCACATGGCAGCTAGAACACGGTACAACCTTAAGAGAGGAGATAGAGGAGGTGATTCCAAGGCTAGGTTTCCGTCCACTCCGTCAGCGCCAGTTCGCCCCCTTTCCGATGGGCATTCAGGCCTTGGAGATGCGGCGGATCTGAGTCACTCGCCGGCGGGAGGATATTCAGTGTTTTCTTTAGGATGGTGAGTCAAGAGCAACATTTTGAAGTCAAAATAAGGTCCCCTGTGGTTATGTTTAGCATCGGCGTAGGACACGCGTGGAGTTGTGTGTCCGACAGATCTCCTAGAATGCGGTTGACTTTCACCTTCATTGGTCAAACTCTTTCTATCTACGGTTCTCATCATTGTTGATTGTCGCTGCTCTGTTACGCGGGTCCTTTAAGACCTTAGCACAGCGAATTTCGGTTTGTCTACTACAATAAGCTATACTAGATGGAGAGATGATGATGACGACGCACCTTCGGCTCACTCCAATGGTTGCAGTCGTGGCACCAACACGGAGCACGGAGTGCAAAATATATCGTGTGCATTGTATTTAAAGTCCTAGGGTTTATTCCCTAGGCATTTGTCTCTAAAACTTCTTCTCTATTAACGAAAATGGCAATCTTTTGCCTTGTTTAAAAATGTGTGTTTGGTCCCTGGACGTATTGATTTTTTTGGCCTTGCACCGCGGGTTAGTGTCGTGGTATTGCCGACGAGTACGCCATGGAGGGGTCCTCACAGTGTGTGTTTAGAGACGTGGGGGAAGGCGGACGGTTGACGGGTACGAGGTAACACAGCTTACCTAGGTTCAGATCCCACAACGGTGGCGGAATCCTACTCCTGCTATAAATCACTATAATGGCAATACGCCGAGTTACAGAGATAGATTCGCTGTGCGAGGTGTATGTAAATCGATACTAGGTTGTTCCCTAAAGGCTCCCATAGGCCTGACTTATATAGTCGCCAGGTCCTAGGGTTACAGGGAAAAGTCCTAGCTAGACAGGTTACAGAGTCCTACACCGTCTATTACTGGTCTTGTGTGTCTTGTACTCCAAGGCTCCGGGTACGCTGGTGTCTCCACCGTAGCCTTCCTTTATCCAGCATGGGCCTCCCTTTTGGATCCATCTAACTGGACCGTCCAGCAGGCCATGGGCCATGCTACCAACTGTGGGCCACCGGGTTATCCGGATAGAGGACATGTTATGAGGATACCCATATAGCATTTCCCCAATAGTAGCCCCCGGTGAACTCCGAGATCTTACGCCGTCTTGCCTCTTCACGTTGAATGCTCCGTCTAGATGGATATCGGCAAATCGTCAAGCAACATCTTCTAGTCCTCCCAAAGAACCCTGCAAGGTTTTTCTCCGTCTTCAATTTGTAAGTCGGAGAATTGCTGAATCTTCTACCCTACTCTTCCGTAGCCAGATTGGATCCGTCGATGCCGGAATCTTCCGATGTGATGGTTCATCTGCCTATGACAGCTAGGGCGACGTAGACATAGGTCATCAACGCCTCGTAACTCACACATGCAGAGAACGCAATCATGTCCACTTTTCCCGCGCGAGCGATACGAACCGTTGGCAGCGACGGTTGGTACGTGGCGAAATTTCCGCGCACGTCTCCGCACATGTCGTCTACGCGGCAACCATTCGATCAAGCTGCACGAATCTTGATGCCGGAGACCATAAATAGTAACTGCGGTGGAAAATTTACTTTTTCACCTCATTCTCTTCTGCATCGTCTTCTTCCTCCAGCGAGCGTCTCCTCGAGCTTTCCGCGCAACGTGCGAAAAACCCTAGCTCCCCAATCTTCCCAAGTCACCACCGAACACAACCAATGGCCAGCAGCAGCTCCTCCCCTTTCATGGCGGTGTCGGGCGAAGCCGCGGCGAAGCTGGCGAGCTCCATCGTCGTGCCCCCAGAGGGCCTGGTCATCCCCAAGTCCGCGGTGGTCGAGGCTACCGACGGCGACCATAATCCAACGGCGCTGGAGCTGCTGGAGGAGGAGTATGATTCGCATAAGGGCGACTGGCGCGGTTCGGACATCACGGACCGCGACATCAAAGAACTGATCAACAAGGGCTACCTCCCCGCGACGGAGGGGCTCGCCTGGCGGGCGACGCCGGCCGACGAGGTCACACCTTCTCCCTAAGCCGGAGAAGAAGTGTACCTCAAAGCGCAGATGGTACGCGGCGTCTCCCTGCCCATCTCCAACTTTTTCCTTGCTATCCTGAATCATTACCGAGTACAGCCACAGAACCTCTCCCCCAATAGTATCTTAGCGCTCAGCAATTACGCGACACTCTGCGAGGGTTATTTAGGGATTAGGCCTAGGCTAGATCTCTTCATATATTTCTTTACCGTCAAGCGCGAAGCCGGATCCGGCAAGGACGAGCTTAGAAATTGTGGCACCATTAGTTTTAAGATCCGGCCTGGCCGGCGATTCTCCGACATAGTCGGCCACGAGTCCTGCAAGAACTGGCAGCATACTTACTTCTACGGCCCAGATATCCCTATGGTCGGCCGAGAAGTAACGTACCCGGACTTCGTCGATGGAGCTGCCGCTGAAGCCCCGACATGGAGATTCCAGGCCTCCCTTCCTTCCGACATCGACGCTTCCCGCGCTATAAGGCGGATAGAGTGGTTCGTAGAGACGGGTTTGACCGGATTGGACCTAGCCATGTGCTGGTTCATAAGGCGGATCCAGCCTCTGAAGCACCGCTTGAAGCTGATGCACGAGTATTCCAACGATAGAAGGGATAGCCTCCACATCTCCGAGGATAACTTTTCGAGCGACTCCGTCAAGCTTCACCTCAAGGACATCGTCAAGGTGAAGGATAGGAAGCGTGGCTTCACCATAACCTACGACATGTTCGTAGAGAGCAAGTGCCCAAAGGTACCTATTTTATTTTCTGTGTATGACATATACTCCAGTTCTTCCGTCTAGCCATTACCATCTCATCTAACACGGTGGCCTTCCACTTAACAGCTTAGTGATCTAGAGGAGGATATCATGGATGTCCAAATCTATGATCCAAAGATGAAGGAAGTCACGGTCGTGTCCGACGACGATGTTCCGTTGTCGCGAAAGCGGAAGAGCTCCACCTCTGACGCTGGTGACGAAGGCAAGAAGAAGAAAGCGGAGGGTGGAGCCTCCAAGAAGACTACCGCCGCCCTAGAGGCGGAGAAGAGAAAAGTTACTGGGATCCCCTTTGCTAAAGCACCCCCTCTTGTATAAGCTTCTTTCTCTCCGACATTGTCCATTTGTCTGTCTTGTTCCCATACTTATGCATTTTGCACGTTTTAGGAAGAAAACCACAACCAGCTTGAAGAAGACCTCCAAAACTTTGGGGGCTTCTAGAACCATCAAGGATATGCTGCATCGTGACGCACCTCCCCACGCATCTCCCGCCATCGCCCTTGTCACTCCCGTCGTCCAGCCCTCGCCTGCTCCGACAAGCTCTCAAGCTAAAGAAGCATCTGGCCCTTCCGCCATGGAAGTGGACTCAGGCGCCTCCACAGAGCTCGCTTTTGTCGGCGAACAGGCGACGCAGGAAAGTGCCGCACACCAAATGGCTGAAGCTCCGGCTAAGGATGCCATGGGTAGCGGTAAGGCGGTGGTACATCTACCGAAGGCGGCGCCTCCGTACCCAAGAAGACCATAGAGTTTCCGAAGATAGTCTATCCGACACTTACGCCGGGTAGAACTTCTCTGGTTCCTGGTGCAACGCCGACATCTCCAACGTGCGGTCTCGAGGAGCTTCTCTGGCAAGCAGAAATCTTGCAAGGAAACAGTGTATCCTTCGGCAAGTTGCTGGCTGAGAGTGCTACCAACCTCAAGATTATTGCACTTGTAAGTACTATTTGCCCTTTGCATTTCATATGAGTATCCCACTATAGCCCCCGAGGGTTTAGACGGAAAACCATAGGTCTTTGCGTCTAAATACTCTAAGAGTGACTAAGCTAGAAAACTTCTCACTGTAGCCCCCAAGCATATAGTTTGAATGAATTATTCTGACTAGATGCTTTAAGAGTAGCATACACAGTGTTTATTAATTTCAATACTATAGCCCCCAAGCTGCTAGTTGTAACTGAATTAGTTCCGACTAGATGCTTAAAGAGAAGCTAAGCATACATCTGAGTTAAAAACTTTGTACTATAGCCCCCAAGCTTCTAATCGAAAACTGAACTAGTTCCGACTAGATGCTTAAAGAAAGACTCAACATATTGCTAAGTTAAAAAACTCTCGATGTAGCCCCTGAGTGTCTAGGCGGAAATTTTTCGGCTAGATGCTCCAAGTAGATCGAACAACGTTTAATTTTCTTCTTTCTACAGAATGAGAATGCTCGGAGGGGCATGGCCAACGACAAGTACCAGAAGATGCGCGGACTTGGAAGCTGAAAAGGGTAAAACTGCCTTCTTGAAGGAATATATCATCAAGAGCAAGCATCTGTTTTTCCTTTCTTTTTCGTATTCTGACTTGGTCTTGTGTATTCTCCGAGTACTCACTGTGTATTTTTATTTCTCCGACTTGCAGAAACCATTTCCAAGGCCAAGGATATTGTAAAGCAATCCAAGCACATTCAGCAGCTGGATAGCGAAAACAAGATCCTTAAGCAGGAGAGGAATGACATGCTGAAGATGCATGAAGAATCAATGAAAGCCCTGCAAGACTCTGCCAACGAGGAGATGAACCGCTTGAAGGAGGAAATTGCTATCTTGAAAGAGAAGAAGAAAGCTGCTGATGAGCAGAATCAATGCCATCATGAAGCATATAAGCTCCTCCAACAAGAACGGGACTCCATGGCGGAGACTATCTGGCAGGCTGAGGCCAGCATCTTCAGTAAGTGATTCTCCATCTTAGATTTCTGTAAGCTGAATACTCTGAACTTTTGAACTCATGCACTCCTTTGTCGGAAATTTGCAGCTCCTATGGGTTTAACCCGGTCACCTCATCCGCCAAAGGAATGCATGGTCCTTGTCGGCAACTTTATCAACACCGCCATCGTGCGGACCAAAGAGATTGCCAAGGCCCTCCAGATTAATATCAAGGTATCGGACTCTGTGGCGAAGTTCTCGGAGATCCTGCGCTGAGCCCACGAGCGTATCTCAAGCTGGAAAGCTTCATGTGCACGGGCTGGCGCCAGGATGGCATTGTCAATGGTGAAGGAACACTACGAGAATGCCGACATCGACACGGTAACCTCCGGTATCCCCGACATAGACAACGAAGGCCAAAAGATAAACCACGAATCTATCTTGGCGTCGCTCGCGGGTTATGATACCATAGTTGCTGAGTTGGTCGATGTTAACGTCTTTTCCCCCTGAAAACCATTGAAGACAAGAGCCAAGGCTCCTCCGAGTCCCTCAATACTGCCTACTTCGAGGGAGGTGACTCTCCTGCTGCCGAGGATGTTGCTTCCAAGTCGCCTGCGCAAGAGGAATAAAAACAACTTGTAATATTTGTTTCCTCTGTAGTGTGTTGTACGGAAAAACTATGTGTTAACTTAAGGCGGAAAACAATGGTGTATGTCCTACTACTTAATAACTAGTTCCAGCAAGTATATTTTTTTAAGCAAGTGCTGGCTTATCCATTACTTTTGTTTTTATGCTTGACTTTTCGTGAGTCGGAAGACTCGTTGTTGGAAGCATGCGCTCAGGCGATGATGCCCAATGGAACCGTCAATAACCGAAGCACAAAATCGCCGAAAATAAGTGCCAAAAGTCACTACTCCAGAATCCACATAAAAGCGACAAAGAACGTGTAGACCAGAAAACTTAAGCTAACGCCCGTAGATAGAATTTTCACAAGTGCAATCGCAAAACTTGTGCATAAAAGGTTTTATACAATCCAAAAATGAGCACTAAAGGAGGTAAAAGACTCAGAAATATGAGTGAACCAAAGAGCTTTATTTCATTGATCATATAAGAGATACACAATAGATAAAAAATGCTAAGTGTAGAAAGGATGTAGCTGTGCTATGTTCCATGGCCGATCAAGCTCTGGGTAGTCATCATCCGGGTCATGTCGCTTACGCTTATGATCCTCGTTGGGTCTATCCTCCAGTTCAGGATTGTCAACGAGGTAGTAAGACCCATTGAGTAGCGCCTTGCTTATGATGAACGGTCCTTCCCATGGCGGGGATAATTTGTGTGACTTCTTCTGCTTAAGTCGGAGCACCAGATCCCCCTCTTTAAACGAGTGATGCCTAACATGACGACTATGGTAGCTGCGTAGCTTCTGCTAGTAGATGGCGGATCTTTGGCATGCTAAAACGTGCTCCTCCTCGAGAAGGTCCACATCTAGGTGTCTGGATTCTTCAGCGTCATCTTCGTCATAGGCGGCAACCCTTGGTGCATCATGAAGTATGTCGGAAGGTAGGATGGCTTCTGCTCCATATACCATGAAGTAAGGGGTGTAGCCGGTGGATCTGTTGGGTGTAGTTCGTAAACTCCACAGCACAGATGGCAATTCTTCCGCGCAGGCTCTAGCTGCTCTATGTAGCGGTGCCTCAAAAGACGTGGCTCGATTCCCTGTAGAATTAATCCATTGGCTCGCTCAAAATCCATGAGTTCATAACCCCGAGTCTTGCTCGTTGGTTTTTACCCATGCGCATAGCCCCTTTATCCTTGACCATCATCTCGTTTATCTTTATTAACCACGTCAAATCAACTAGACAAAAGAAATTGACATTCTTCTTAGTCATACCTCTGCCTTCATTGGCTGAGCCAGCTCGACCCGATAAAGAAAAACCTGACCATTGGACTGTGGGTGTGCCACAGATGCAAGGTCAAGTCGGATGCCCTTTTCCCAGCAATAAGCCTCCACTTCTCCGAGTGACAAGTTGCTGCCGTTGTCGGTGATAATGCTATGTGGGAGACCAAATCTCACCACTAGATCTCGGACAAACCTAAGGGCAGTTGCCCCGTCAAGCTTTCTAATGGGTTTAGCTTCTATCTATTTAGTGAATTTATCAACTGCTACTAGCAGATGCGTAAATTCACATGGTGCCGTTTGTAACGGTCCCACCATGTCTAGCCCCCAGACTGCAAACGACCAAGTTATTGGTATTGTTCGCAATTCTTCAGCAGGAACATGTGGTTGTCGAGCATAATACTGCCATCCCATGCATGTCTCCACCAACTTGTCAGCGTCCGTCTTCGCGGTCAGCCAGTAGAATCCTTGCCGGAAGGCTTTCGTGACCAAAGATCAGGGAGCGGCGTGATGCCCACAATATCCGAGATGGATTTCGCGTAGGATTTCAATACCTTCTTGCTGGGAAACACACTTAAGGTATACACTAGTAGTGCTTCTTTTGTAGAGTTGTCCATTGATTATGGTATAGCCCTTTGCTCGACGTACTATTTGCCATCTTTCAACTTCGTCGTCGGGCAAAGTTCCGTGTTCGAGATACTCCATGAACGGTTTTGTCCAAGCCGGATGGACCTTTGCCACGATGTGGACGAAAGGGTCTACTCTGTCCGGGTTGTCGATGTCTGCTCCCTTCAAAGATGGTGTCCGTAGATGCTCCAGGAAAACTCCAGGCGGAATTCGTTTGCGCCCTGATCCAAGATTAGACAGCAGATCAGCCGCCTCGTTTTGCTCCCTAGGTACATACTTGACCTCGTATCCCAAAAAGCTCTTGGCTATCTCGTCCACTTCGTCTCGATATGCCGCCATCATAGGGTTCACAGATTCTGTGTGCCACCACCCTGGACAACCAAGTCGGAATCTCCACAGCAAACTATGTGCTTGATGCCAATATCCTTGGCTACGCGTAGTCCGTGAATGAGTGCTTCATATTCCGCCATGTTGTTCGTAGCCTCGAAGTGGATCTGCAGAACATAGTGTAGCTTGTCCCCAGTTGGTGATTGTAGCATTACACCAGCCCCCGAGCTGTTGAGCAGCTTTGATCCGTCAAAGTGCATCACCCAGTATTCTAGTTCCGGCAATGGGGTAGCATCTGGCATCTCCGTCCAATCTGCGATAAAATCTGCCAAGGCTTGTGACTTGATAGCGTCGCGTATCTTGTAGGTGATCTCGAAGGCGGCAAGTTCAATGCCCTACTTCGCGACCCTTCCTATAGCATCGCTGTTGTTTATAATGTCGTACAGTGGAGTCTTGCTCACCACTGTTATGGGGTGCTCCTGGAAATAGTGCCTCAGCTTCCGAGAAGCAAGGAATACTCCATAAGCTATCTTCTGGTAGTGCGGGTAACGCTGCTTGGACTCCATCAAGACCTCGCTTACATAGTAAACTGGTCGTTGAACTCCGTGCTCATAGCCTGGTTCCTTCCGCTCTACCACGACGACGATGCTGATTACCCGGTTGGTGGCCGCCATGTAAATTAACATGGGTTCTCCAGGCTCGGGTGTTGCAAGGATAGGCGCTGAGGAAAGAATATCCTTGAGATGCTTCAATGCTGCATCTGCTTTGTCCGTCCACGTGAATTTGTCCGCCTTCTTTAGCAACTTGTATAGCGGCAGAGCCTTCTCTCCAAGTCGGCTGACGAACCGACTAACTGCTGCAACACAACTTGTTAGTCGTTGTATGTCCTTGAGGCATGTCGGACGGTTTATATTTAAGATGGCCTTGATTTTCTCCGGGTTGACCTCGATTCCACGCTGGGAAACGATGAAGCCCAACAATTTTCCGGCTGGAACCCCGAAGACGCACTTCTTAGGGTTAAGCATCATATTGTATTTCCGGAGATTATCAAATGTTTCTTTTAAGTCGGAGATTAAGTCATTTGATTTTTTAGACATCACCGCTATATTTTCCACATAGGCGTGAACGTTCCGACCAATTTGATCATGAAGGCAACATTGCATTGTCCGCTGGTACGTAGCACCTGCGTTTTTTAGCCCAAAGGGCATCGTAACATAGCAAAACATGCCATAGGGGGTAGTGAACGAAGTGGCCAATTGGTACGACTTCCTCATCTTGATCTAGGGGTATCCTGAGTATGCATCAAGAAAACACAAAAGTTCCGAGTCAGCCGCCGAGTCAATGACTTGGTCAATGCGAGGCAAAGCTAACGGATCTTTGGGACATGCTTTGTTCAAGCCGGTGTAATCAACGCACATTCTTAATTCTTTGGTTCCATTTTTGGGGACAAGTACAGGATTGGCCACCCATTGGGTGTGAAGGACTTTTCGGATAAAACTAGCCTTAAGTAACCTAGCTATCTCTTTGCCTATGGCGTGTCTCTTCTCATCTCGAAAGCGTCATAGAGGTTGCTTCACTGGTTTGCATTTTGGATCAGTGTTTAAGATATGCTCGACAAGTTCCCTAGGTACACCTTTCATGTCGGCAGGTTGCCAGGAAAAGACGTCCCTATTCTCACGGAGGAACTCGACGAGCGCGCTTTCCTATTTGGGATCCAGGTTCGTCCCAATGGCGGTGGTCTTGGAGGCATCGCCTACCACAAGTTCCACCAACTTGGTTTTGATGGCGGCCTTGAATGATGGGGCGGAGTCAGAAATCTATTTCTTTGACACGGGCATTTCTGAGGCATCGACCTTGCTCTGGATCTCCTTGATCTCGTCGCTGTAGAGGACAGCTTCCGTGTAGGCTGCTTCTCCAATTTCGCAGTCCCTAGCCTTTGCAAAGCTTCCGGATACGGTGATGACACCGTTTGGTCCGGGTATCTTGAGTTTGTTGTAGATGAAGCATGGCTTGGCCATGAAGGTGTGGAATATGTCGCGGCCGAATATGACGTGGTACATGCTCTTGAAGGGGACCACCTCAAAGGTCATGCGCTCTTGGCGGTAATTATTAACATCACCAAAGGCGACTTGAAGTGTGATGCACCCAAGGGACCGAGCCTCCCGACCAGGAACTACGCCGTGGAAGATGGTGTTGGTTCGTATTAGGTTTTCCTCCATCAAGTTCATCTTATGCAGTGTATCCAGGTACATGATGTTGATGTTGCTTCCACTATCCACCATACATTTGGTGAACTCATTGCCGTCAATCAAAGGGTTGATGACCATGGTGTATTGGTTCTCCATAGGGATTAGATCTGGGTGATCCTTCCTGTCCCAAGTAATTGGAATCTCCGACCAGCATGAACTGGGGAATTGGGGGGAGAGTAGCCATCAGGATCCTCATAGAGGTCTTCTGTTGTCGGACGGTGGGGGTGCCAAGGAAAGTGTGGAAAACTGCCGCCTTCTACTCGAAGGGGTTCTTGCCTTTGCCGTCTCTCTTGGCGGCGTGCTTGGGGTCAATATCCTCATCCATGTCACTTGAATCCTTGGACTCCTCCTCATTCTTATTCCCCTTGCCCTTGCCTCGCGGTCTGTTCTTCTGACTTTGCTTGTAGCCGGACTCCGGGTCCTCCTTAAGGTCGTTGACGAACTTGCAGTGGCGATTGGTGTGGGTGGCCTTGCCATTGGCATCGAGGTGTAGGAGGCACGACATATCGCGGTACTCCTTGTATGTTTGGGGAACGCGAAGCTCTGCCGAGGTAGTTTCACTTCCTCGTTGCTGCCCACGACCAGCTCCCCATCCTCGGCCACGTTGTTCGCCATCACCTCGTCATGCAAAGGTCATGGCGACCATGTCGGGAGTTTGCTTTTCTTCTGGAGCGGTTTTCTGCTTTGTGCTGTTGTTCCTCTGAGCCTGAGTTGGAACGGCTGTTGCCGACAGGGAGCCGCGAGCATCGTCGTCGGCGGCTGCGAACTCACTGGCCAACTGAATCATCTGATTCAAGTCTAGCTTGTGATTGTCCTGCAAGCGCTTCAGATTATGTTGGAGCAACGTGCCTCTTTCCAACCCATCGATGAAGGCGGCCATGGCGGTCTGAGCGTGCACTCCTACGCATGAATTCTTCATATCCAGCCAACGGGAGAGGTAGGCGCGAGATGTCTCATCTTTCTCTTGCACGCACCGTTGTAGATCGCCAACAGTGCAGGGACGTTTGTACATACCCTCGAAGTTCTTGGTGACCGCTTCTTGCATGTCCAACCAATTGCAGATGGATTTCTCTGGCAAGTCATCAATACATTGACGGGCTGTGCCCGCCAACATCAATGGGAGGTATTTGACGGCAACGTTGGGGTTACCCCTGGCGATCTCCACCGCGTTGCCGTAATCCTGCAACCATGTAGCTGGCTTAGCGGTGCCGTCATAGGGCTTGATGGTATTGTCAATCCGGAAACCTTTGGGGTAAGTTGCGGACCGTATCGCAGGTCCAAAGCAATGTGGTCCCAGGTATGGTCCTTCCTAGGCTTCGTGGATCTTGTCTATCCGCGAACGTGCATCATATGGCTTCGGGTTTCTTTTCTTCTCATCAACAGGGGATGGGCTACGTGAACGACGCGGGCCCCCTCCGCCATGGTGACTGCTTGGTGACGACGGAGGCGGAGGTGGCGGTGGGTTAGCCTTCTTGCTGTTACCCTCCTGCGACGCCTCACGCTTGTCGCGGTTGCTTGTCGGACACGGAGGGTCATGGCGCGACCTGCTCTTGTGTCCTTGGTTGCGCTCTCCGTCATGGCGGGTCTGCTCCATGTTGTCGCGGATGACGATGCCGCTCTGCCTTGGCGGGGGCATATCCGTACGACGGTGAGCCTTGGGGTCTGCGCGATGTCGGGGGGAGCGGGGCGGTGGCGATGGGCAGCGAGGTTGGGCTTTGCCTCCATTGTTGGAGGATATGGGGATAGCATCCCTCCTGTTGTGCGCATCCCTCCGTCTTCGTTCTGACGAACCCATCTAGGACCCGACATCAAGAGGAGATCTGTCCCTTGGCGGCTTATACTGGCTGGACTGGCAAAGCGCTGGGTCAGACTCCAGCCTCTGAGAGGTGGCATTTTCCTGCTGCTTCACCGCCTTGGCCACTAGGTCATAGACCTGGTCCACCGCCTCAGGCGATCTATCCTGCTCCAGAAGGGTCTTAGCGACGACGAGGTTGAGGAGAGGAGTGGGCATCACCTGCCTGCCTTCACTGTCAATGTATGGCTTGGCCTATGCTAGCTTCGGGGGAGCCCATCCTAGGTTTCTCCGTACACCAGGATCGTTGATTACGCGAGCCGGAGCTTTCTTGGCCTTCTGCTGCTGCAGCAGAGTCTTGTACTCGGCCTCCATTGCTCTAGCTTTCTCTATGGATTTCTGCGCGTTGACCAGATCTCGATCTAGCTTAGCGCCTTGCTCCGTGATGGCCTGCGCTTCCTCTAGCAGCTGCTGGCGCTTCTCGTCAAGCTGGGTCACATTCCGGATATGAGCTACGGTCAGTGGCTCGACGAGGAGATTGCCGTACATCACTCTATCAGCTGGAGTAACTTGTGCGGCAGCAGAAGTGGATGCTGGAGGCGGCAGGTTTGCGGTGTTGTTGTTGCTCGGGCCGGTACCGAGTTCCTGCGGCTGTTGCACTGGATTAGGCGGAGGGGGCATGAATTTTGCGTGATCATTGTCGGCAGCAACGAGTGGTCCCTTCCCCTTGTCCAGCGCTGTAGGCGGAGCTTGTCCGGGTTGATCTTCATCCATCGCCGTCCCAATGGTGACGAACACCTCTCGGGACATGACGGCGTTGTTGGCCTGCTCGTCGCGCGTGTACTCCTCCTCCATCTCCTGCATGGCAGAGTCTAGTTCCTCCGGGCTGAAATCTATCTCCTCTGAGTCTGCACTGAAGTCGGCGTAGAGCACGTCAATCGCAGAGTCGGAGGGTAACTGTGCTTCCTCGATGACGGGGGTAGAGGTGCAACAGGAGCGACGATGACTGGAGGTGCTGGTGCTGCTGTGGCGATGGCGGCCGGAGGTGGCGGAGGTGGTTGCTGAGGCGGCGGCGCTCCGCCAATGGGCGCGAGATCCGCCTGAGCTGCGCCTTCGGCCTTCGCGTAGCTGTTGATGGTGTTCACCATGCTTTCGAAGGTGAGACGCCCTGAAGCTTGCTGCCGCCTTAGAGAATGCCGGAGAAGCGTTCCTTGGTCCAGTCCTTCCACAAAGTGATACATAGCATCATCATTGGGGTAGTGGGCCAGATCGGCTCGTATACGGAGCCACCTGGCAAGGTAATCGCAGGGGTTTTCGCCCTCTCTCTGAACGCAACGCGCCAGATCGAAGATGGTAACCACACCGACGAACTTGGATCTCTGTTGTCCAAACGCACGGACGAAGCCGGCGGACTTGCAATGATCTTCCACCGTTATATCCTGCACATGGGCGGTTTGGATGGGCCTTGAATTTTTCCAATCTTTGCCGGCAAACTCCGAGGAGAGATCCGACATCGATCCTTCCGTGAACGTATCCTGCCCGTAGGCGGTCCGTGTGAGCCTTGATGCTCCTTCGACTCCCAGGGAACTAGTGCCCGAGTCGGTTTCGCCAATGAAGAGGTGGATGTCTTCGATAGGAACGATCAAACACCGCGTAGGGTTCGTCTTTGACGGGATCCAGAACTCGTCGGAAGGGACAATCGGAACGTTGCCGGAGAAGAGAACCCGACCAATGGCTACGGTTTCGCCGATTCCCGCGAAGATCTTGGTCCTCGCCCGCTGAAGAGCCTGAAGCGCCTCTTGCCCCATGGTGGGCGCCAACTGTCGTGGTATTGCCGATGAGTACGCCATGAAGGGGTCCTCACAGTGCGTGTTTAGAGATGTGGGGGAAGGCGTACGGTTGACGGGTATGAGGTAACACATCTTACCCAGGTTCAGATCCCACAACGGTGGCGGAATCCTACTCCTGCTATAAATCACTATAATGGCAATACGCCGAGTTACAGAGATAGGTTCGTTGTGCGAGGTGTATGTAAATCCATACTAGGTTGTGCCCTAAAGGCTCCCATAGGCCCGACTTATATAGTCGCCAGGTCCTAGGGTTACAGGGAAAAGTCCTAGCCAGACAGGTTACAGAGTCCTACACCGTCTATTACTGGTCTGCGTGTCTTGTACTCCAAGACTCCGGGTACGCTGGTGGCTCCATCGTAGTCTTCCTTTATCCGGCATGGACCTCCCTTCCGGATCCATCTAACTGGGCCGCCCAGCAGGCCATGGGCCATGCTACCAACTGTGGGCCACCCGGGTTGTCCGGATAGAGGACATGCTATGAGGATACCCATATAGCATATCCCCAATAGTTAGCCACTTCAGCTAAGTTAAAAGCGAAACTAAAGCTCCAAAACAAAGGATGAAGGCACAAATGTAGTTTGTCAAAGAGAGGAAAAATGAACGTGGTAAGCTTGTGAATGCCACATGCATCTGTTAAAGATCACATAGTGGTACCTGAGCAGCATGCATTGCCTTTGTCAGCAACGATCCTTGTGCTACACATAACTGCTGCATTCACTGAGGGTTTTAAGCTGATGGTACAGTACCTGTTGCCGGGCCTACAGAGAGTGTGAGAGAACAAAGTCTTCCTAATCAAGCTGTCCTAATGTCCTGTACTCTCAACAAGCCAAACAGAGAGCATGGTGTACTGGACTGGACAGCAGAGAAAAGGGAACTAGCAATAAAACAACGTAAATACAGTGAGCTATTACTAGTACTCTCCTAGGTTGATCATGACATATGCTGCTGATTGAGTTTGGGCAAACTATGGTTCCTTTTGTAATCAGAGTGTTCAGTGGCAACAGTGCATATTAAAATGGCTACATGCCATCAGATAGGTCAATTAGCTGCAGCTAAAACAAAACAAAACAAAAATAGCATTATGAATACAAACCACAAAAGCCTCTACAAATCTTAAAAAAAGCATCTACACTCAGTCGTCTCCCGATGCACATAACACAAACCACAAAAGCAAGGAAACCACCACTGCTTGCCTCGAAAGACTTAACCACTTCCTGTAATGATTAAACCTTTTGTCATGCTGTTTTTCTTCTTCTCATAGGTGCAAGTGTTCTTTGTGTCTTGGATGCGAAATATAAGACCAGTCATAGTGGGAGTACCTATGATAATAGTATTGCAACTACATGCAATACCAACTAGCCATTTTGATGAGTGACATGGTATTAAATGAGTAGAGAGATTGACGTGGTTATTAAATTGTTGCCCTAGCCAATTATTTTAAAAGTCCGAACTAATGAAAAGACGATAGACAATATATTTATATTATCAACACTCCTCTCAGGAGGTGGATTCAGGTGCCCGCATATATTTATTTTTAATACTGCATTAATCAGGACTTGAACTCAAGACCTCTCGGCTCTGATACCATATTAAATTGTTGACATAGTCAATTATTTTAAAAGTCCGAATTAATGGAGAGACGATAGACAATATAAATAACAATTTACTATGATATAAGAGCCAAGAGGTCTTGAGTTCAAGACTCTGCTCATGCAGTATTAAAAAAAAGACCATCGGCCTATACGTGAGGAGGAGTGTTGAGAATATAAATATGTTGTCTATCATTTTTTCATCAGATCAGACTTTTGAAATAATTGGCTAGGGCACAATTCGATATGGTATCGGAACCAAGAGGTATCAAGTTTAAGATCCTGCTCACGTACCCGAATCCACGTCCTAGACCCGTGAAGAAAAAAAAAATCATTGGCCTAGACATGAGGAGAAGTGTTCAAAATATAAATATGTTGCCTATCGTCTTTCCATCAGTTCGTACTTTTTGAATAATTGGATAGGGCAACAATTCAATAGTAACTAGCTAAATTATCATAACATATTTTTCAAAAGAAAATAAGTCTACAAGTTAATTAATATAATTATCTATGATAGTAACAAATTATTACTATGCACTATGAAGGTAGTAACTTAAACGTATATCATATACATGACACTAGTCTAACTTACTTTGCATTATGACTAGTCTAAGTCCTAAGTTTTGTGTACAGGTCATCATGTGGTCTTATGTACACGTCTCTATGTCAACGGCATATTATGTTGTACCTTTGCTGGGGAGACCTAGGGTAGGGAGCATCATGGTACTTTGTGGCACTCAACATCAAATAAATTCCTTTCTACGGGGAGAATGAAGTTTGGCTAGCTAACCAGCGATGAATGCAGTCCATGAACGCATTGATCATAATTAACACCAAGTTAACCTGTGGAGTACGAGCATTTTTAGGACAATAAAAGCTTTCATTACCTCCTGCCTTTGCAATCAAGATGCATGCATTCAAGCTTGGTTTGTTTCTCGGTGTCATTGTTTGATCCGGTAACTTTTTTTTGCGAGCACTGTAACAGACGCATGCAAACACATGGCACACTCGGGACCTCTCAGCCGCCGCCTACTCTCCTACCTGGCCACATCATCTCCTCTTTCTCCATGGATCGGTTCGCCCTCCTCCGGCCGGTTTTGCCGGCATTAGAAGAAGTTGGAAACCCGATCTATACGTGTAGTTTTTAATAAAAATAGTATTTTTAAAGATTAGATTAGTGTTTTGGTTGTCATCTTCTTGACCTCTGTGTTAATGGAGATGACATCGTCTACAATAAGTAATCTTTAGCCTTTCGTTTGACGATGAGATATTTTTCCCGGTGTCAATGGTGATGTTGAAAGATTAAAATTCTATAGGTATAGTCTTTCAGATCTTCCTTCTTTGGATCGATTTTGGACCTTTTCTCATGGTTGTCGCGAGGAGGATTATTCTCGTAATATTTGTCTCGACTGCTACATCCTTGATAATGGTGATTCATACTTTTAGTTTGCCAGCGTCATCGATTAGGCTGTTCGGCTAAATTTCCTGGAGTACTTGTGTTGGATCTCTTGTCGATGTTGCTTGATTACCCTAATAGTTCCGCACGTGCACCTAGCCTTGGCACTACAACTCAGAAAATTATAGGAGAACCTTCATTGGTATTTACAGGTTATGGTTTGATATTTGTCGGTGTTTGGATGCCTTCACAAAAGTATAAGATTATGTCTTGAAAGAAAAAAAGATTGAAGACCTTAAAGATTTGCTAGTTTCTTTAGACTTTATTTTATAATTGATGGAGTCAGTTTATGTATCTTTATCATGTACTATTTGCTACTATGAATATAATGTAGTATTGATTGTAAAAAAAGATGCAGGCATTCAATCTCATCTTATCACATCATTTATATCAAACAATTAACCGTAGCCTAATAAAAAACCGTGACGGGTCACACAAATAAAAAACATACTTTTTCCACAAAAGATCTTAGGTTTTCACTTGGAGAAAATCCACGGCCTCAAAACAATGCCTCTAACAAAGCCATTGCTAGACACAACCAATTAAGGTTAAACCTTAGATTTTTACCCTAAAAAATAAGAACGAAAGATTTAATAGCCAAATGAAATCATAAACCTCTTTTGGAATAGGCAAGTAATATATATATACGTAAGATAGTCTCTTCTCTCCATTGTGAGGCAATAGACTATGTCTAATTTCCAATTCCAACATTCAACTTTGACCACTGTTCTTTTGTATGAGTATGTTACAAAAATATAAGAATTATAAATTACATGAAAAACCGAATGTTGCCTTTTTAACCAATCATAATAATCTTTTTATATGTTGGAAGTCAAATTTAGAGAAGTATACCTTTATAGTGAAATTGAAAAGTTTGAACCTCTTATGAAAGTTTTGCTAAAAAATGGTATCCCTCCAAAACTTTAACAAAATCTAGATCTTCTGCAAAATGCCACCATGTATGTTGTTGAGCTTGTCTATCCCAGCACCACATATCCCATATATCAAAAAAATGTTGTGGTTTTCGTGAGCGAAATGGAGACTCCACCTCAACACGAAGGCCCATGACACTGGGCTGACAGAGCTCAATGCCAAGATATGTGGCGTTGACATAGAAAGTCTTTTTTTGCACGGTAACGGGGGCAAGAAAGACCTCGATACTTCATTAAACTGTCGGTGGAGTACAAGTTATAGGAAATGCTTCGAGAGGAAAAGAAAGTACAACCATGCCCTTAGAATATGCATCTAAGACCCTAAACAAAAGATTGCAAAAGCAATGGGGTCCAAGGTATCTTATTTCTCTAACTCCACATCATCGACGAAGCAACCAAGAATGGTCGACAATGCCACCATCGGGGACTGTGCCACATGGGTGGAGCATCGGGAGCTTGCCGTCTTGGAGCCAAAGAACTTCCATGTCAGCATCCAGGCCTGGAGGAGAATCACCTTGCGTCGGGGAAAACGACGACCAAGGCAGGAGAGGCTGCCCTACAACCATGGATTTTGGCAGTTGGACGATGTCTTGCCATCGAAAAGTTGTTGACAAAGAAATTCTTCCAAAGAAGAGGAGCGGCCGCCCTTCAGCGAGAATAGCCACCGGAAAGCATGCTGGCATGATGTCGCTCCTGGATGACGGAAGTATTCCTACTAAGAAACTCTGGTCTATACTCTACATCCCATCCCAGCTCGTAAGTAATCCTATTTCTATATTAGCCTTTGAACAGCATGGGCCATGAAAGGACCGGAGAAGGAATGCAGTAGGTCTTGCCCACCAACCTCTAGTTCTACAGGAAAAGAAGATTCGTGTACTCCTCCCCTCTCCTCCACGGCCAGTCGGAGAAGGAGAGGATGCTTTGAACTGAATAAACTAGAGTCCACCTCGCCATGAACTAGAAACACAGCTGAGCGCAGCAATCCAACTCCTCCTCTCACCACCTCGGCCGGCCGGAGTCGTCTCAAGTTTGTGGCTCCCCACCACAGATATATTTAAGGGAGCGTCTCTTCTCCTCGTCCCCTCCAACCTCGACCAGAGAAGCATGGAGGCGAGAAAGAGAAGACCAAGAACGCACTAGATCAGACCGCCTCGATCTAGCTTCTATGTAGGGTTCGTAGCATGGAAAACAAAAAATTTCTATCGCATGAACACACAAAACCAAGATCCAATCTATGGAAAAGCCAAGATCTAATCTACGAGATTGGTGCAACAAGTTTGTAGAGAATTAACCCTCGTAGATCCAAAGCGTTTAACAAGATCATATTCCCGTGGTTGATGTAGTCGATCACTTGTCGATCTCAAGATCGTGAAATGATCCTTCTGGCACCATGTTCCGGCAGCGCTTCCGCAGTCGGTCACACGTACAATAGTCGATGAAGACCTTCCTCTCCCTTGTTCCAGCAGGACAGCGGAGGTTGTAGATCTTCACGGAATCCCAACAACACGATGGCGTGGTGGTGGTGGTGGTGGAGAAGAGATTACTGCAGGGCTTCACCTAAGCTGGAGCAGCTGTATGGAGGAGAGAGGGAGGCGCCTGGTGGCTAGGGTTTGGGGTGAGTGAGGAGGGGGCGCCCCACCCCTCCTTATATGGGTGGAGGGGCGGCGGCCAGGGTTCCCAGCCCTGGCTGAGTCCACCCCCAACTCCTCTTGGCCTGCGGTAATGGAGAGGGAAAGGGAAACCTTTTCCCTCAAGGTTTCCTTTCCTTCCTCCACTAGGACTTTGACTTTCAAACTAGGATTTGACTATTCAAACTTATGTTTGATTTATCTCTTCCTTGTCCTTGGCCGACTTGACCTAGGGCACCATGCGCCTAGCCCATTCGGGTATGGTGTATTCCATGTACCCCCTCCCGGGGTGGTGGACCTTCCAGAACATTCTAGAAGCTTCCGCTCAAATCACCGAAAACATTTCCAAACCCCGGAAATTGACTTTCCTTATATGAATCTTATTCTACGGACCATTCCGGATCTCCTCTTGATGTCCTAGATCCAATATGAGACTCCGAACAACATTCGGTCTCCAACTCATATTCCATATCTACTAAACAACATCAAATCCTTAAGTGTGTCTCCCTATAGTTCGTGAACTATGCATACATGATCGGGACACCTCTCCGATCAATAACCATTAGAGGAATCTAGAAATACATTATGGTTCCCACATATTTCTATGATGACTTTGTGATCGAATGAACCATTTACATACGATACCAATTTCCCTTTGTCTCACGATACTTTACTTATCCAAGGTTTGATCGTCGGCATCTCTAATACCTAGTTCAACCTTGTTACCGATAAGTACTCTTTACTCGTTCCGTGATATGACATCCCTTGTGACCTAGTAACATGCTTGCAAGCCCATTGGATGACATTCCACCGAGAGGGCCTAGAGTATATCTATCCTCATATGGATGGACAAATCCCACTCCTGATCCATGTGCTTCAACACATACTTTCAGAATACCTAATGCCACCTTTATAACCACCCAGTTATGGAAGTGGTGTTTGATGTCATAAAAGTATCCATCCGGTGATGGTGATTAACATGATCTCATGGTCGAAGGATTAGGTTATTAGGTATTTAAAAGATTTGTAGCAAACAAACTTTAATGACTTGATCTTATCCTATCCTTACTATAGGATTGTGTCCATCACATCATTCTTCTATTAATATGATCTGTTATTAATGACATCCAATGTCCATGATCAGGAAACCATGATCATCTATTAATCAACAAGCTAGTTTAACAAGAGGCTTTACTAGGGACTCTTTTATGTTTACAAAACACACAAGTATTAATGTTTCCGGTTAATACAATTATATCATGTGATGTAAACATTTATCATAAACATAAAGATATGATAATAACTATTTTATTATTGCCTCTTGGGCATATCTCCAACATTATCGCTCCAAACTATGGGCATACAACGCAAACTACTCCTAGAACTACTCTATACATGTCGGTGGCGAATCCCCCTCCACTCTGGCTGGCAGAGCCATTTGAGGAGAGGGGGAGAGGCCCCGAAAGCTGTGAGAAGACTCTCAATGAATGGGTGAGGAGAGAGAAAAGGATGGGGGAAATGAGATTCTCTCGAGCCAAGTCAAACATTCCATATGACACCTAAGGGCATCTCCACCGGGCCAACACATACCGTTCGAGCGTGTCCAAACTTGTCCGCGCAGACGCGCGGGGGATGCGCGGCGCCCCAGCGGACCAACCCATTTGAACAAACGCGTCCGGCTTGACCCATCCGTGCATCTAATCTGGACAACGGTTTGCATCGGAACGGATGCGCGCGGACGCGCACGGAGTCGTCCACTGACCCACTCTTCAGCCACCACTTACCGACATTATTGATTCAGATGCGGTCAGTGGCACCGATTCAGACGCAACCGCGTCACCGATTCAGAGGCGCTGCACGGAAGGCTGACCGGTGGCCGCATGCGCATCAATGGTGAAAGGGTATTTTACCCTATACTATGTTTGGTTGACAATGACACCGTGGTTAGAGTGGACTAATGCTACTTCTAGTGTCTTACACAGGTTCTAGTCCGATGCTATGATGAAAGGTTATCGGAGACCCCCCCCCCATTTTGATAACGAAGCTTCGCACCGGAGTTTTCCCTTTTTATGTAATTTGAGTACGGTTAGGAGATCCGCACTATTAAGAGAGGTTCTCTTGATGAGCTTGTTGGGGATGATCACCTAAGCCATATACACATCCCTTTATCCTACCTAATCCATCACCAAAGAGAGAAGAGAAGAAATCCTATCCATCAAGCCCTTTTCTGCAGATCCCGTTTTCAGACCGGTTGGACCGGCTCCCAGACCGGACCGTCCGGTGTCAGGATCGGAAATCCGAACTCAAACTGGGTTTTCTGGTTTACTCACTCTGAATCCTATCCAATTGTGTACTGTGAGCTGCGGCGGGCTCCTTTGGACAGGATGACTCCCACTTTCTACGCGTATGTTCAGAAGCTGCTCAATCGGGTGGTGCCGCCTGGTGTGATGGTGGGCGAGCGCGAGGAACAAGAAATTCTTAATCTTTGTCTCCGTGCCCACACTCCTGACGTCCCTGGGATGCGGCCTCCTGAGCACCGCACCAAAGCTGCTCATGATCCTCGGCCATCTTTTTCTACTCGGGCTGGTTCTCGTCGTCCTGTTGGTGAGTCCTCCTCTCACCCAAGGCCTAAGGGTGGTGCTGCCAAGTTTTTCAAGAGGCTCTTCTAGATGTTTCGTTCTACCTATGATGTGAGTCACAAGGCTTTGGAGTTGAGCCAGGAGACTAGGCACCGCCACAATGAGTATCTTGCGACCCAGAATGTCACTCCTCCACCAGATGGTCCTGAGATGGCCCCTGCCCCTTATGTCAACTATGAGATGCCGCCTCTTGATGATGTTATGTTCTATGGCTACTTCCCCGGTCAGTTTGCTCCCAGTGGTCCCGGTGGTCCCTCTGCTCAGGGTCACGTTGATGATGAGGACAATGATGATGCTGCTGATAGTGACGAGTACTCTGAAGAGGAAGATGTCCCACCTCGGCCTCCTCCTCTGCCATTCTTCTAGTTGGGCTGCGTTAGCATCGCTCTCCTCCTCTTCCTTTTTGGTGTCTCGATGCCAATGGGGGAGAAGAGTAGAGTTCTATAAGTTATCTACGGGTTCCTTGCCGGGGTTTTCCGGGGTTCGCCGTTAGCACAATGCCCCTTGCTTTCTCATTGCTTCTTATGGCATTGTGCTTTCCCCTTTGCTTTATGTATGAACTATCTGCTTTCTTTCTGTCTGTTGGACAAGTTTGTGTTATGTGTGTGAACCATGGATATTTATAATATCCTTGAGAACTCTAGCTCGGTTTGTCATCGCCAACCAAAAAGGGGGAGATTGAAAGGGTATTTCACCCTATAATATTTTTGGTTGACAATGAAACCGTGGTTAGAGTGGACTAATGCTACTTCTAGTGTCTTACACAGGTTCTAGTCTGATGCTGTGATGAAAGGTTATCGGAGACCCCCCCATTTTGATAACGAAGCTTCGCACCGGAGTTTTCCCTTTTTATGTAATTTGAGTCCGATTAGGAGCTCCACACTATTAAGAGGGGTTCTCTCGATGAGCTTGTTGGGGATGATCACCTAAGCCATATACACATCCATTTCTCCTACCTAATCCATCACCAAAGAGAGAAGAGGAGAAATCCTATGCATCAAGCCCTTTTCTGCAGATCCGGTTTTTAGACCGGTTGGACTGGCTCCCAGACCGGACCGTCCGGTGTCAGGATCGGAAATCCGAACTCAAACCGGGTTTTCCGGTTTACTCACTCTGAATCTATCCGAGTCTGGGTACTGAGAGCAGATTCGGTTTCAGTCCGGTTTTCCGGGCTGAGGACCAGACTGTCCGGTGTGTGAACTGGTCCAACCGAACTTAAAACCAGACCTTGCGTTTTTGGCTTAAAACGGCTAGTTTTTCTCCTTGAGTATAAATATCCCTTCTTCCAGCTTGAGTAGGTTAGGCATTCAGTTTATATCATTTCTTGAAGCTCTCTCTCTCCCCCATTGTTGAAACACAAAAGCTTGAGGATCTCCCATTCTACCCAACCAAATCCAAATCCCTTTGGTAGAAAGGAAGAGGAGGTCCCGATCCTTGTTTCCACCAAGCCAAAGTTCATTCCCCCTTGAGTTCATCGAGTTAGCGTGTTACTCTTGGGTTTGTGGGAAACCCTAGGCGGCTAGGGTCGCCCGGAGGCATTCGGCTTGTGATTTGCTCCGTGGAAAGTTTGTGAGCGTTTGGAGACTACCTTAAAGTTTACCACGAGTAAGTGAGCTATTCCTTCGTGGGATAGGCTCGGAGAAGAAGGTGAGCCTTTGTGGCGTGTGAGTAATCCTTCGTGGAACCTCACACCTCTCCAACGTGACGTAGCCCCCTTCCCAAAGGTGGTGAACACGGGAATACATCTTCGTCTCCGCGTGCTTCAGTTATTCCTTAACCGATCTCTTACTTGTGTTGCTTACCTTGTGATAGCCTTCGAGCATGAAGTATCTTGTACATCATCTAGGTTGCCTCACCTAGTTTGCATTTAGGCTTACTTATATTCCACAAAGCCTAAAACTTGCAAAAGATTATAAAGAATTTTTAAGAAACCTATTCACCCCCCTCTAGGTTAACCATCTTACACTTTCAATTGGTATCAGAGCCAAGGGCTCTTTTAAGGGCTTTACCACCTAAGAGAAAAGATGGTTTTCTCCGATGATGAGGAGGAAAAGACTTATTCGGTTAAGGAGCTTCGTGAAATCTTAGCCAAGGGTGCCCTTGAAAAGGCCAAGGAGGATTCTGATCTCCTTGTTCGAATGAGTTACCTAGAAGGACAACTTAAGGCCATTGGCGATGGGGCTTTTCTTGGTAATCCATTGGTAGTACCTCAAGGGAGACCAATGGACACCGAAAAGGATAAGGATGCCGAGTCCGCTCATGAGGGCGACTTGTCAAAAACTTCCAAGCCCCCTAATTAATTCCCTTATGTTTATCCTAAGCAAAATAACATCATGCCTCATATTAATGGTTCAGATCCTGCACCTCATTATGATGGAACTCATTTCTCTCATTGGAAAGCTTCTATGGAATCTCATCTTCGCAGCTGCAGCATTGAGCTTTGGGAGATTGTATGCACCGGTTTCCACCCTCATGATCCCAACAATCTCACCCCGGGAGAGTACTACGACCGCCAACTAATGCAACGGCTTGTGACAAGATAAGGAGTGCCATTCACCGCACTCTCCATGATCAAGTCAGCGACATCTCCACCGCAAAGGATCTTTGGGATAGGATTGTCATTCTCCAAGAGGGAACCTCTCTTATCCAAAAATCCAAGTATGAAGCTGCCAAGTCAGAGATGAACATGTTCATGAACCATGATGGTGAGACTATCGCTGAAGCATACAAGAGACTCGTTGCCCTCCGCGTGAATATTGGTGGCCTAGGGTGTGAGAAGTATGATGATGGATTCAATTTGAATGATGAACTTATCAAGTCCAAGATTGTCTCCATGATCGCGGTCACCGACAATAAGCTTGCCTTGAACTTGCAACTCCTTGATAGAGCTAATCATGATGATCTAGTCTCTTATCTAGTTGCCATGGATAACTTGGTGGATGAAGGGCAAAAGATCAAGGAGATCAACCGTGCTATCGGGTCTTCCCACTCTCTAGCATTAAAGGCCAAGAAAGTGCAAGAAGATGTTGCTAGTGATGAAGATAGCGATGTTGATGGAGTTGATGATATGCTCTCTCAACTTGCTCTCTTCACCAATAACATGAAGTTCCGATGAAGGAGAAGTTCAATGGGATCAAGTGAGAAGAAGAGGACGTGCTACAATTGTGATGAGGCAACCCATTTTTCCGACAAGTGTCCATATGAGAAGAGGCTTGACAAGCCTAAGTATGAATAAGGTGCCAAACCAAGATTGAAGCCCAACCCCATCAATGAAAGATACAAGAGGAACAATAGGCGTGATGGTAAGGGCTTCCTAGGCCAAGAATACATATCCGACAATGAGGAAGAGGGTGAAGAGAAGGTGGTTGGAGTGGCCGGTTTGGCCTTTGCCAAACTCGGGTCTCTCTTCACCTATGACTACACCAAGGACTACACCGACGACTGTCCTAACCCCAAGGTCACCGCCACTTGCCTCGTGGCAAGGAGCTCCAAGGACGAGTCCGAAGTGGAGTGTGGGGATAAGGAGAAAGTGGTGGGTGTGACCGGTTTGGCATATGTCGAACCTGGTTCACCTCTCACCTACGACTACTCCAAGGACTACATCGAGAGTTCTCCTATTCCCAAGATCACCGGTTCTTGTCTTATGGCAAGAATCTCCATGGTAATTGTCTCTCCTCCGTCCCTATCTAGTGTCTTGGATGATCTTGAGAGTGACCATGATAGTGATAGTGATAATGATGAATTTGGTAAAGAATATATAAAAGAAATGTATGCTATCATGAAGTCTCTTCCCCCCATTGCTCGTGCTAGAGTCAAGCAATTAATGGAACTTGTTAGCTCACGTGACGAGGCCATTGATAGCTTGGAATCTCATATTGATGATGAGAAACGAAGATTCAGTCTTCTTGAGCAAGAACTTTGTGAGGAAAAGAATACCAATTCTTTTCTTAAACTACAAATTGAAATCTTTGAAATTGATAAATCAAAAGACATGGACACTATTGATAGGGCTAACTCATTGTCCCAAGAGCTTGATGCCTCAAAGAAAGAGCTTGAAGTTGCCCATGCTTCTATTACCAAGGACCTTGATCACCTTGAGAAGTCTAGTTTGCTTGTCAAGCGTGAGCTCATAAAACTTGGAGAGAACCATGATCAACTTAGGGTGTCCTATGATAAGGCTCTTGGTACATTGAAGGATCCAATTATAGTTGAAAATGATTCTTGTACCTCTAACTCTACCTTTGATCAAGCTCACCTCATTGAGGAAAATAATAAGTTGAAAGAGCAACTTGAGAAAGAGCGTCGTGCACCTACCTCCAAGGGAAAGATCCTAGATGAGATCTTATCCCGTCAAAAGACAAGAATTTCCAAGGAAGCTGTTAGCTTTGATCCAAAGAACAACACGAGCAATGCCATTCCACCAAAGAAGATAACCTTTGTAAAAGAAGGTGACAAGGTGGTTGACCAAGTCAAAAGTAATGTGGTGAATGGGGGAGCCATGAGGGGCAATCCCAATCACAAGTATGCGGGAAAGTCTAATCCTTCCTATGTGCTTTGTAAGGGCACTCAAGGAGATGTATATGACAAATATGTTGGCCCTCGAAATGGTTATGCTTATAGGTGGTACTCAATTTGGGTACCTAAGGATCTTGTTGCTAATGCTAGGGGACCCATTACTCAATGGGTTCCTAAATCAAAGAATTGAATTTGTAGGGTTATGCCTCCGGTGGATCAAAATGGGTGTTTTATAGTGGATGCACCAATCACATGACTGGAGGTAGGAGTGGGCTTGACCAATTCATTCACGATGTCAACTCAACGTCAAGCATCACTTTTGGAGATAACTCTAAAGGAAAGATACTAGGTTATGCTAAGTTGGTAATTTCCAAGGTTTTGACTCTTGAGACCGTCCTACATGTTGAAAACCTTGGTTACAACTTGCTTTCTATTAAACATCTCGTGGATGCCGGCTATGACTCCTATTTCTCTAGAACTTTTGTGAAGGTCTTTAGGGGTGATGATCTCAGCTTGGTTCTCATTGGACACATGGAAGACGACCTTTATGTGGTCGACCTCTCGAAAGAGAGCCAATCTCTTCCTACATGTCTAATGGCCAAGGATGACAAGGGATGGCTTTGGCATCGTCGCCTAGGCCATGTCAACATGAGAAATCTCAATCTACTCCTAAAGGGTGAGCATATTATTGGACTAACCGGTATCTCCTTTGAGAAAGATCGTGTGTGTAGTGCTTTTATTTCAGGAAAGCAAATTGGGAAGCATCATCCTTCTGTTACCAAGGTGGACACGTCAAGACCCTTGGAGCTGCTCCATTTGGATCTCTTCGGGCCTTCGACATATGACTCTCTTGGTGGAAGAAGATATGGTCTTGTCATTGTTGATGATTACTCAAGGTATATTTGGGTCTTTCTTCTCAAGACGAAGGATGAGACCTTCAAGGAATTCATGATCTTCGCCAAGCAAGCTCAACGTACTCATGGTGTGGAGATCAAGACTATTAGAACCGACAACGACACCGAGTTCAAGAACTACACCATGCAAGAATTTGTTGAAGATGAGGGGATCAAGCATGAATTCTCAGCTCCTTATACCCCTCAACAAAATGGTGTTGTTGAAAGGAAGAACCGGACAATCATTGAGATGGCAAGAACAATGTTGAGTGAATTCAAGTCCCCTCACAATTTTTGGGGAGAAGCTATTAATACCATGGTCCACTACACGAACCGGCTCTTCCTCCGTGCTCCCTTTGACATGACTCCATATGATATTCTCACAAGTAAGAAGCCCAACGTCAACTACTTCCGTGTCTTTAGTTGCAAGTGCCTCATCAAGAACAAAAAGGAAAATCTCGGTAAATTCGAATCTAGAACTATAGAGGGTATTTTTGTTGGTTATGCAGAAAACTCTCACGCCTATAGATACTACAACAAGACCAATGGTAGTGTTGAAGTATCTTGTGACGTGGAGTTTTTGGAGAATAATGGCACCCATGAGGGGCAAGTGTCTTCTCGTGATGTAGGAGATGGTGATTCTTCTCAAGTCATCAAGTTGATGGGTATTGGGCACATCTTGCCCACCGAGTCTCACATTCATGTTCAACAAGATGATGGGGGAGAATCAAGCTCAACTCAAGAAGATCCGAGCTCTACCCAAGTTGAGCCATCAAATGCATCACAAGATCAACATCTGTCTCATGATGCCATGCAAACCGAAGAACAATAACCAAGCCCTCAAACCCTTGAGCAAGACCAAGTAGAAGATAAACCTCCATCTCAAGACCAAGCTCAAGATGGTGTCAATGATCAAGGCCCCTCAAAAGATGAATTTTTTGATCATGAAGGCACAATTCGGAAGATTAAGGACGCCTCCATTGCAAGTGGACTTCAAGTCAACAATATCCTTGGAAGCATATCAAGAGGGATCGAGACCCGTGCCATGAAGAAGAACCTCACAACTTTTTGTGGGCATCATGCTTTTGTGTCCAACTTTGAGCCCCTTAAGGTTCATGAGGCTTTGGAGGATCCGGATTGGGTCATTGCCATGCAAGAAGAACTCGAGTGTTTCACCCGCAATGAAGTATGGTCTCTAGTGAAGAGGCCTAAAGATCATCGCATCAATGTCATTGGGACCAAGTTGGTGTTCAAAAACAAGCAAGATGAGAATAGGGTCGTCACAAGGAACAAAGCAAGGTTAGTGGTGCAAGGGTATGCCCAAATAGAAGGTATTGACTATGAGGACACCTTTGCGCCCGTTGCTCGTCTTGAAGTTATTCGTCTCTTGCTTGCTTATGCATCTTTCCATAACTTTAAGCTTTATCAAATGGATGTGAAAAGTGCATTTCTTAATGGTCCCTTGAAAGAGGTTGCATATGTAGCTCAACCCCCGGGTTTTGAAAACACACGCTATCCCAACCATGTGTATCTACTCCATAAGACTCTCTACGGACTAAAGCAAGCTCCTCGTGCTTGGTATGAGCACCTTAGGGATTTTGTACTCATGTATGGGTTTAGCGTGGGTAAGGTCGATTCCACCCTTTTCACCAAATGGGTTAAAGGGGGTGGCTTATTTATTATTCAAATATATGTTGATGATATTATCTTTGGTGGAACTAACGAATCTCATAAAAAAGCTTTTGCCGAGTTGATCACTATGAAATTTAGGATGTCCATGATGGGGGAGTTGAAGTTCTTTCTAGGCTTCATCATAAAGCAACTTCCTCATGGCACTTTAATCTCTCAAGAGAAGTACATTAAGGATATGCTCAATAAGTTCGAGATGGCCAAGGCTAATCCCATGAAGACACCCATGCCACTAAATGGACAACTTGGCCTTGGAGTAGGTGAGAAGGACGTGGATCAAAATGTATATCGTTCTATGATTGGTTCCTTGCTCTACCTTTGTGCTTCTAGACCGGATATCATGTTAAGTATTGGAATGTGTGCTCGTTTTTAATCCGGTCCCAAGGAGTGCCACTTGATGGCGGTCAAACAGATTTTTAGGGACCTTGTTCTCACTCCTACTCTCGGGCTTTGGTATCCAAGGGGTCAACCTTTGAGCTTGTTGGCTATTCGGATGCCGATTGGGCAGGTGATAAGGTTGACCGAAAATCAACCTCCAGGGCTTGCCAATTTATTGGCCGGTCGTTGGTGAGTTGGTCTTCCAAGAAACAAAACTCCACGGCCCTATCTACCGCCGAAGCCAAATACATATCCGCGGCATCTTGTTGTGCTCAATTGTTATGGATGAGGCAAACCTTGAAAGACTATGATGTGTCTCTTGGTACGGTGCCTCTTCTATGTGACAATGAAAGCGCAATAAAGATCGCCAACAACCCCGTCCAACATTGCCGCACCAAACATATTGACATTCGCCACCACTTCCTACGTGACCATGTCGCAAATGGTGATATCAATCTCACTCATGTGGGTACGATGTTCCAATTGGCCGATATCTTCACGAAGCCTTTGGATGAAGCCCGGTTTGTCATGTTGAGGCGAGAACTCGGTATCCTAGATCCCCAAAACTTGGATTGATTTGCTTCTTGCACTATATTCTTGCTCTTGACATGCTATGTAGACTATTTGGGCAGCACATGTAGGGATAGCCATCTTACCAAGTCTTGGTTTTATGCATACCTATGTGTGCAACATAAATTGATCTCGTGTCATGATATGAGTCCAAGCATCTATCTTTGAGGCGCCATGACACATGTGCTTAAACATAGGGGGAGAAATACCTCACAACCTCCTAACCTCCTAGTCTCCTTTGCTTTTCAATGGTTTCCATCTTGAGGCTCTCTGAGTCTGACCTTCCCTCTAGCTGTTGATATCCTCGACTCATGCCTATTGTTGCTATTTGTGAGGTTGAAATTGGTTCTTTCCAATAGGCATGCCTAGATCACCTGCTTCCTCTACCCTTTTGGAGTCTACTATCTTCCTCTACATGCACATGCCATCCTCGAAAAAAAAATCTGACATTTTTCTGTTGTTCGGTTTTGGCCCGGTTGAACCGGCTCCCAGACCGGACCACCCGGTGCCAGCATCGGAAAACTAGACCAGAACCGGAAAATCCGGTTATACTATACTGGGTCTATCCGAATCCCGTGTCTGACTCGTTTTCCGGTTGGCATCCGGTTTTCTGACCTGTGGACCAGGTCCTCCAGTTTGGATCTCGGCTCAACCGGGTGCTCATTTTCAGATCTATTTTTTTTCTCTTTTCTCCCTCTTCTCCCTGGTCCCCCCTCCCTCCCACAGTTCCCCTTCACTTCCCCCGACCCCTCCTCCTCCATTGTCGCCCCTCCCCACCCTCCTCTCCTCTCCTAGGGTGATTCCACCCCTAGGATCCATAGATCGGGCCACCATATCGTGAGGAAGGACTTTTGGAGGCTTTTCACCAAAGGAATTTCGCTGGTTCGGGAGCTTTTTGGTGTTCTTCTTCCTCAAGGGCTCTTTGGTGCTTTCCTTCACCGGAAGCCATGTCCTCGGGTAATCCATTTGCTCCCTCTCCTCTTATCCTTTTCAAATCCCTATGTTTTGCTATACATTGTGTTGGATTTGACAAGTTAGGGGTCCACCTTGTTCTTGTTTTTTTCCACCCTCGTTCCTCCATGTCCTACCCACTCTGCTTAGAACTGTATTTGTGCAAGTACTTGAGTCATTGGTAAGATTTTTTACATTGCATAGTGGCCTCCGTGGATCTCGGTTTGCAACCCGGTTGATCCGACTGTAGCACCGGACCGTCCAGTCTGAGTCCGGTTTTCCGGCTCTGACACCGGAATGTCCGGTTTTGCTTTCGGTCCAACCGACCCTGACACCGGACCATTCGGGTCTGGAACCGGTTGTTCCGGCCCTGGAACCGGACCTCTCTGCAATGTCTCCTATTTTACCATGCACTTGCCCAAATCCAAGTCTTTTTTTCTCATCCTTCCCTTTGGCATGTGTACTTATCTCTGTGCTCCCCAACCTCTCTCTCTTTTTCATAGGTGAAGATGCTGATTCTACTGGTGATGAGTATGTGCCTGATAGTGAGTATGTGCCCGAGGTAGCTAACAGGATTAAGCGGGCTTGTCGCAACACTCAGTCTGTGCAGCTTGAGCCTGAGGGTAGCGCTCGCTTTGGGCGCATCAAACTCAAGGCTAACAGGGGTAAGCAGCAAGCTTCTTAGGCCGAGGCTTAGGATGTGCCTTGTCAAAATCTGAAGGGTATGGAGATTGGTCAGTACCGGGCTCTCCGCAAGCAGAATCCCTATCGCTTCAAGCAACGCACCTATAAAGGATCTGACAAGAAATTTTGGACTGAGACTCAGGCTATAATGTGGGATCACATTTACACTCAGTTCCGGGTCACTCCTTGTGGCCACATTCAAGATCTAAATCTGGAGTGGTTCAATATGTATGCAGCCTCTAATTACTTCTATGTTGATGAAGCTTTGAGGAAAATGGATCCGTTCGACCTCATCTGTCTCAAGGAGGACTATTACCCCGACTTCATCCGTCAGTTCTTTTGCACTGTCTATTTTCATGATGATGAGGATCGCACTATGACTTGGATGACTGGCACGCGGCGTTTTCAGGCTACTTATGCTGATTTGGTCGATGTCATGGGCTACACCGGCAGAGGAGGAGGCTTCTATATTCATAGTGAGAAGGTCAAGCCTGCTGAGACTCTTGCTTTCTGCTATCCTAGTGATTCTCAGTGGAGTCCTCCGTGCATGACTAGCATGTATTACTACTATCATACCTTGGCCACTATCTTCCGTCAGTCCCTTGTTACCCGTGTTGGAGATTCCACTAACTACCGTGGGTATTTTTCCAACCTGTTGTACTACTGTCACCCTGATCGGCTGAGGAAGATTGATGGGTGTGACTTTGTGTACTATGAGCTGCGGCGGGCTGCTTTGGACAGGATGACTCCCACTTTCTGCGCGTATGTTCAGAAGCTGCTCAATCGGGTGGTGCCGCCTGGTGTGATGGTGGGCGAGCGCGAGAAACAAGAAATGCTTAATCTTTGAGTCCGTGCCCACACTCCTGACGTCCCTGGGATGCGGCCTCCTGAGCACCACACCAAAGCTGCTCATGATCCTCGGCCATCTTTTTCTACTGGGGCTGGTTCTCTCGCCGTCACATGGTGAGTCCTCCTCTCACCCAAGGCCTAAGGGTGGTGCTGCCAAGTTTTTCAAGAGGCTCTTTCAGATGTGACGTTCTACCTATGATGTGAGTCACAAGGCTTTGGAGTTGAGCCAGGAGACTAGGCGCCGCCACAATGAGTATCTTGCGACCCAGAATGTCACTCCTCCACCAGATGGTCCTGAGATGGCCCCTGCCCCTTATGTCAACTATGAGATGCCGCCTCTTGGTGATGCTATGTTCTATGGCTACTTCCCCGGTTAGTTTGCTCCCAGTGGTCCCGGTGGTCCCTCTGCTCAGGGTCATGTTGATGATGAGGACAATGATGATGCTGCTGATAGTGACGAGTACTCTGAAGAGGAAGAAGTCCCACCTCGGCCTCCTCCTCCGCCGTTCTTCTAGTTGGGCTGTGTTAGCATCGCTCTCATCCTCTTCCTTTTTGGTGTCTCGATGCTAATGGGGGAGAAGAGTAGAGTTCTATTAGTTATCTACGGGTTCCTTGCCGGGGTTTTCCGGGGTTCGCCGTTAGCACAATGCCCCTTGCTTTCTCATTGCTTCTTATGGCATTGTGATTTCCCCTTCGCTTTATGTATGAACTATCTGCTTTCTTTCCGTCTGTTGGACAAGTTTGTGCTATGTGTGTGAACCATGGATATTTATATTATGATATGACTATGTCTATTTTTGTTTATAATATCCTTGAAAACTCTAGCTCGGTTTGTCATCGCTAACCAAAAAGGGGGAGATTGAAAGGGTATTTTACCCTATACTATTTTTGGTTGACAATGACATCGTGGTTAGAGTGGACTAATGCTACTTCTAGTGTCTTACACAGGTTCTAGTCCGATGCTGTGATGAAAGGTTATCGGAGACCCCCCATTTTGATAATGAAGCTTCGCACCGGAGTTTTCCCTTTTCAAGTAATTTGAGTCCGGTTAGGAGCTCTGGACTATTAAGAGGGGTTCTCTCGATGAGCTTGTTGGGGATGATCACCTAAGACATATACACATCCCTTTCTCCTACCTAATCCATCACCAAAGAGAGAAGATAAGAAATCCTATCCATCAAGCCCTTTTCTCCAGATCCGGTTTTTAGACCGGTTGGACCGGCTCCCAGACCGGACCATCCGATGTCAGGATCGGAAATCCGAACTCAAACCGGTTTTTCGGTTTACTCACTCTGAATCTATCCGAGTCTGGGTACTGAGAGCAGATTCGGTTTCAGTCCGGTTTTCCGGGCTGAGGACCGGACTGTCCGGTGTGTGAACTGGTCCAACTGAACTTAAAACCGGACCTTGCGTTTTTGGCTTAAAACGGATAGTTTTTCTCCTTGAGTATAAATATCCCTTCTTCCAGCTTGAGTAGGTTAGGAATTCAGTTTATATCATTTCTTGAAGCTCTCTCTCTCTCCCCCATTGTTGAAATACAAAAGCTTGAGGATCTCCCATTCTACCCAACCAAATTCAAATCCCTTTGGTAGAAAGGAAGAGGAGGTCCCGATCCTCGTTTCCACCAAGCCAAAGTTCATTCCCCCTTGAGTTCATCGAGTTAGCTTGTTACTCTTGGGTTTGTGGGAAACCCTAGGTGGCTAGGGTCGCCCGAAGGCATTCGGCTTGTGATTTGCTCCGTGGAAAGTTTGTGAGGGTTTGGAGACTACCTTAAAGTCTACCACGAGTAAGTGAGCTATTCCTTCATGGGATAGGTTCGGATAAGAAGGTGTGCCTTTGTGGCGCGTGAGGAATCCTTCATGGAACCTCACACCTCTCCAACGTGACGTAGCCCCCTTCCCAAAGGTGGTGAACACGGGAATACCTCTTCGTCTCCGCGTGCTTTGGTTATTCTTTAATCGATCTCTTACTTGTGTTGCTTACCTTGTGATAGCCTTCGAGCTTGAAGTATCTTGTACATCATCTAGGTTGCCTCACCTAGTTTGCATTTAGGCTCACTTATATTCTGCAAAGCCTAAAACTTGCAAAAGATTATAAAGAATTTTTTAGAAACCTATTCACCCCTTCTAGATTAACCATCTTACACTTTCAAATGGTGATGAGACAGCGTGCTGACCCACTGGGCGCCGCCTGTGTTCCTACGCCGGCATTGATATCGAAGGAGCGGGAAGCTGCGCGCGTTCACGGGCGGCCGGGCTATTTAACCTTTCGCCCGTAAGTACAATCCTCCTCACCTCTCTCCATCGCAAACCCTAGCCGCCGCCACCACCAACGATGAAGACTCCGTCGTGGCTAAAGAGGAGCAAGAATGACCATGAAGTGTCTGGCTCTAGCAGTCAGTGCTCTCTGCTGCCGGCCTTCCTTCGCAGGAGGTCCATGCCGCCTTCGTGGCCAGAGGAGTTCTGAAGCTAGCCCGTGGGGGACTACCCGCCACCGCAGGACCGCCGCACCCATCGGTACTATCGTGTTGGGGAGTGCAAAAGCCGGTGGAGGGAGGGTTGCGGCATCCAGCACAAGGATGTCTCCCTCCCCACCGGCTGGCACCTCAACCGGACCGTGTCCCAGTGCTGCCACCACCCAAGGCGGGCAGAGGGCTGGCGGAGGAGATCCACCGCCGGATCAGCAACCTCCCTCAAACCCAACGGTGGGAGAGGGGCTACCACTCCAAGGCGTACTGGATCAAGTTCCTCAAGTGGGAGCACAAGGTGCGGCATGCCACCACCATTCGCCAACCCTGCAGCCGGGGGAGGTCTACCAGATCCCTGACATCGACTCGGATGATGAGGGCGCCCACAACCACTCCGACGCCGACCTCGGCATTGAGGATGGCAACAACAAGGACGACGACGTTGTCGTCAACCTGGAGGCGGCGGACATTGTTGTCGCAAACCTGCCCCCGGAGTATCGCGAGGTGCTGGCGCGAGGCTACGATGAGGACACCTTCACCGGGCAGGCCATTGCGGCTAGAACGCGGGAGGAGGAAGCCCAATGGGTTGTCTTTGAGGAAGCCGTCCAGCTGCCTCCACCGCCGTGCTGCCGGGATGGGCGCCTCCGATCGCGCCGGAGGTGGGGATGGATCTGGCGCACCTCTAGCATGGTTGGACGCCGTGGCCTGGGCAGGTGATCAATCCACATGCGCCCGCTCCCGCTCCGGCCCTGCCGCCGCCCAACCTCTGGACGCCGCCGGAGTACATCGACCTCGACCCATAGATGGACGAGGCGGCGCTGGAGCGCGAAGATTAGTAGCTAGGGCTAGTAGTTTAAATTCCGTTTTTATATTTGAATGTAAATTAAGTACCCCCTCCGATCCAAATTACTTGACTCCGATTTGTCTAGATTGAGATGTATCTAGATATGTTTTAGTACTAGATACATCTGAATCTAGGCAAATGTCAGTCAACTAATTTGGATCGGAGGGAGTACAAACGTTGCTAGGTTTTGCCGCGAACTATTTGTGTTTGAATTTCCAAAAAAAATTGTCGGGCCCAGGCCAGACAAATGGGTCGCGCCACTGGGAGCTGCTGGCCGGACAGGCCGGACCCCCTCCCCATATCGACCGCGGCCCGATCAAACGAACACAAATGGACAATGTTGGGGATATGCTATATAGGTATCCCTATAGCATGTCTCTTATCCGACTAACCCGGATGGCCCATAGTCGGTAGCGTGGCCTATGGCCTGCTGGGCGGCCCAGTTAGGTGGATCGAGAAGGGAGGCCCATGCCGGATAAAGGAAGGCTACGGTGGAGTCACCAGCGTACCCGGAGCCTTGGAGTGCAAGATACACAAGACTAGTAATAGACGGTGTAGGACTCTGTGACCTGTCTGGCTAGGACTTTTCCCTGTAACCCTAGGACCTGATGACTATATAAGTTGGGCCTATGGGAGCCTTTAGGTCATCAATTCAGACAACCTCTCACAGCGAACCTATCTCTGTAACTCGGCGTATTGCCCTTACAGTGATTTATAGCAGGAGTAGGATTCCGCCATCTTTGTGGGATCTGAACCTGGGTAGGCTGTGTTACCTCGTACCCGTCAACCGTCCGCCTTACCCCACGTCTCTAAACATGCACTGTGAGGACCCCTCCATGGCATACTCGTCGGCAATACCACGACAGTTGGCGCCCACCGTGGGGAAAGAGGCGCTTCAGGCTCTTTAGCGGGCGAGGACCAAGATCTTCGCGGGAATCGGCGAAACCGTAGCAATCGGTCGCGTTCTCTTCTCCGGTAACATTCCGATCATCCCTCCTGACGAGTTCTGGATCCCGGCGAAGACGAACCCTACGTGGTGTTCGATCGTTCCTATCGGAGACATCCACCTCTTCATCGGTGAAACCGACTTGGGCACTAGTTCCCTGGGAGTCGGAGGAGCATCAAGACCCGCACGGACCGCCTACGGGCATGATACGTTCGCGGAAGGATCAATGTTGGATCTCTCTTCGGAGTTTGCCGACAAAGATCGGAAAACATCAAGACCCGCACGGACCGCCTACGGGCAGGATACGTTCGCGGAAGGATCAATGTCGGATCTCTCTTCGGGGTTTGCCGGCAAAGATCAGAAAAATTCAAGGCCCACCCAAACTGCCCCTGTGCAGGATATAAAGGTGGAAGATCACTGCAAATCCGCCGGCTTTGTCCGTGCAACTGGACAGCAGAGATCCAAGTTCGTGGGCGTGGTTACCATCTTCGATCTGGCGCGCTGCGTTCAGAGAGAGGGCGAAAACCCTCGCGACTACCTGGCCAGGTGGCTCCGTATACGAGCCGACCTAGCCAACTACCCCGATGATAACGCTCTGTATCACTTCATGGAAGGACTGGACCGTGGCACGCTTCTCCGACATTCTTTAAGACGACAGCAGGCAACAGGACGCCTTACCCTCGAAGAGATGGTGAGCACCGTCAACAGCTACGCGGCCGCTGATGCGGCAGCCTAGATGGAGCTTGCGCTCAGAGACGGAGAACCTCCAGTTCAGCAGCCACCACCACCGCCTCCCGCCGCCATCGTCGCAGCAGCACTACCACCTCCAGTCATTGTTGAGCCCGTTGCACCTCCACCGCCCGTCATCGAGGAAGTCCTAGCACCCTCCAAGTCTGTCATTGACGCGCTTTATGCTGATTTCAGTGCAGATTCAGAGGAGATAGACTTCAGTCCAGAAGACCTAGACTCCGCTATGCAGGAGATGGAGGAAGAGTACTCGCGCGACGAGCAAACCAACAATGCCATCATGCCCCGAGGGGTGTTCATCACCATTGGGACGACGATGGATGAAGATCAACCCGGACGAGCTCCGCCTACGGCGCTGGAAAAGGGGAAGGGGCCACTTATTGCTGCTGACGATGACCGTGCAAAGGTCATGCCTCTTCCGCCTAACCCAGTGCAGCAGCTGCAGGAACTCGGCACCGGCCCGAGCAACAATAACACCGCAAACGTGCCACCTCTAGCATCTACATCGGCAGCAGCCCAAGTTACTCCAGAAGATAGAGTGATGTACGACAATCTCCTTGTCGAGCCACTGACCGTCGCTCATATCCGGAACGTGACCCAGCTTGACGAGAAGCGCCAGCAGCTGCTGGAGGAGGCGCAAGCCATCGCAGAGCAAGGCGTTAAACTAGATCGAGATCTAGTCAACGCGCAGAAATCCATAGAGAAAGCTAGAGCAATGGAGGCCGAGTACAAGACTTTGCTACAGCAGCAGAAGGCTAAGAAAGCTCCGGCTCGCATTATCAATGATCCTGGTGTATGGCGTAACCTAGGATGGGCTCCCTCGAAGCCGGCACAGGCCAAGCCATACATTGACAATGAAGGCAAGCAGGTGATTCCCACCCCACTACTTAACCTCGCCGTCGCCAAGACCCTTCTGGAGCAGGATAGATCGCCTGAGGCAGTGGAACAAGTCTACGACCTAGTGGCCAAGGCGGTGAAGCAGCAGGAAAAGGCCACCTCTCAGAGGCTTGAGTCTAACCCAGCGCTCTGCCAGTCTAGCCAGTACAAACCACCAAGGGACAGATCTCCTCTTGATGTCAGGTCCCAGACAGGTTCATCAGAACGAAGACGGAGGGATGCACGCAACAGGAAGGATGCCATCCCCATATCCTCCGACCACGGAGAAAAGGCCCAACCTCGTCGCCCATCGCCACCGCCCCGATCCCCCCGACATCGCGAAGATTACAAAGCTCACCATCGTACGGATATGCCCCCACCAAAGCAGTGTGGCATCGTCATCCGCGACAACGCGGAGCAGACCCGTCATGACAGAGAGCGCAACCAAGGACATAAGAGCAGGTCGCGCCATGACCCTCCGCGTCCGACAAGCAACCGTGACAGGCGTGAGGCGTCATAGGAGGGTAACAGCAAGAAGGCTAACCCACCGCCACCTCCGCCTCCGTCACCACCAAGCAGTCACCATGGCGGAGGAGGCCCGTGTCGTTCATGCAGCCCATCCCCTGTTGACAAGAAGAATAAGAACCCGGAGCCATACGATGCGCGTTCGCGGATCGATAAGATCCACGAGGCCCGGGAAGGACCATACCTGGGACCACGTTGCTTTGGACCTGCAATACGGTCCGCAACTTACCCCAAAGGTTTCCGGATTGACAAGACCATCAAGCCCTATGACGACACCGCCAAGCCAGCCACATGGTTGCAGGACTATGGCAACGCGGTGGAGATTGCCGGAGGCAACCCCAACGTCGCCGTCAAGTACCTCCCGTTAATGTTGGCGGGCACGGCCCATCAATGGATCGACGACTTGCCGGAGAAATCTATCTACAATTGGCTGGACATGCAAGAAGCGTTCACCAAGAACTTTCAGGGTACATACAAGCGTCCTTGCACTGTGGGCGATCTACAGCGGTGCATGCAAGAGAAAGACGAGACATCTCGCGCATACCTCTCCCGCTGGCTGGACATGAAGAATTCCTGCGCAGGAGTGCACGCTCAGACCGCCATGGCCGCCTTCATCGATGGGTTGGAAAGGGGCACGTTGCTCTGACATAAGCTGAAGCGCTTGCAGGACAATCACCAGCTTGACTTGAACCAGATGATTCAGTTGGCTAGTGAGTTCGCAGCTGCCGACGATGATGCTCATGGCTCCTTGCTGGCAACGACCGTTCCAACTCAAGCTCGGAGGAACAGCAGTACAAAGCGAAAGACCGCTCCAGAAGAAAAGCAATCTACCGACATGGTCGCTATGACTTTTGCAGGACGAGGAGAGGGCGGCCAGCGTGGCCGAGGAAGGGGAGCTGGCCGTGGGCAGCAGCGAGGAAGTGAAGCCACCTCGGCGCCGCTCCGTGTTCCCCAAACCTACGAGGAGTACCGCGATATTCCATGCCTCGTACACCTCGACGTCAACAACAAAGCCACCCATACCAATCGACACTGCAAGTTCGTCAATGACCTCAAGGAAGACCCGGAGTCCGGCTACAAGCGAAGTCGGAAGAACAGACCTCGAGGCAAGGGCAAGGGGAAGAAGAAGGAGGAGGAGTCCAAGGATTCAAGTGACATGGACAAGGACGTTGACCCCAAGCACGCCGCCAAGAGAGACGACAAGGGAAAGAACCCCTTCGCAAAGAAGGCCCCAGTCTACCACACTTTCCTTGGCAGCCCCACCGTCCGACAACAGAATACCTCTCTGAGGATCCTGATGGCTACTCTCCCCCCAGTCCCCCAGTACCTGCGCTGGTCGGAAGTTCCAATAACTTGGGACAGAATGGACCACCCAGACCTTATACCCACGGAGAACCAGTACGCCATGGTCATCAACCCCTTGATTGACGGCGTGGAGTTCACCAAATGCATGGTGGATAGTGGAAGCAGCATCAACATCATGTACCTGGATACACTGCAGAAGATGAACTTGACGGAGGCAAACCTAAGGCGGACCAACACCGTTTTCCACGGCGTAGTTCCTGGTCGGCAGGCTCGATCCCTTGGGTGCATTACACTTCGGGTAGCCTTTGGCGATGTTAATAATTACCGCCAAGAGCGCATGACCTTCGAGGTAGTCCCCTTCAAGAGCGTGTACCACGTCATATTCGGCCGCGACATATTCCACACGTTCATGGCCAAGCCATGCTTCGTCTACAACAAGCTCAAGATACCCGGACCAAACGGCATCATCACCGTATCCGGAAGCTTTACCAAGGCAAGGGACTGCAAGATCAACGAAGCAGCCGTTGCAAAAGATGTCCTCTACAGCGAAGAATTCAAAGAGATCCAGAGCAAGGTCGATGACTCAGAGATGCCCGCGTCGAAGAAGCAGATCTCCGACTCCGCTCCTGCGTTCAAGGCCGCCATCAAGACCAAGCCGGTGGAACTTCTGGTAGGCGATGCCCCCAAGGTCACCGCCATTGGGACGAACCTGGATCCCAAATAGGAAAGCGCGCTCGTCGAGTTCCTCCGTGAGAACAGGGACATCTTTGCCTGGCAACCTGCCGACATGAAAGGTGTACCTAGGGAACTTGCCGAGCACATCTTAAACATTGATCCAAAATGCAAATCAGTGAAACAACCTCTACGATGCTTTGGAGATGAGAAGAGACACGCCATTGGCAAAGAGATAGCTAGGTTACTTAAGGCTAGATTTATCCGAGAAGTCCTTCACACCCAATGGGTGGCCAATCCTGTACTTGTCCCCAAAAAGGGAACCAATGAATTAAGAATGTGCGTTGATTACACCGGCTTGAACAAAGCATGTCCCAAAGATCCGTTTGCTTTGCCTCGCATTGACCAAGTCATTGACTCGATGGCTGGCTTGGAACTTTTGTGTTTTCTCGATGCATATTCAGGATACCACCAGATCAAGATGAGGAAGTCGGACCAATTGGCCACTTCGTTCACTACCCCGTACGACACGTTTTGCTATGTCACGATGCCCTTTGGGCTGAAAAATGTAGGTGCTACCTACCAGCGGACAATGCAACATTGCCTTCATGACCAAATTGGTCGGAACGTTCACGCCTACGTAGACGATATTGCGGTGATGTACAAAAATTCAAACGACTTAATCTCTGACTTAAAAGAAACCTTTGATAATCTCCGGAAATACAACATGATGCTTAACCCTAAGAAGTGCGTCTTCGGGGTTCTAGCCGGCAAATTGTTGGGCTTCATCGTTTCCCAGCGTGGAATCGAGGTCAACCCGGAGAAAATCAAGGCCATCTTGAACATAAACCGTCCGATATGCCTAAAGGACATTCAACGACTAACAGGTTGTGTTGCAGCAGTTAGTCGGTTCGTCAGCCTACTAGGAGAGAAGGCTCTGCCGCTATACAAGTTGCTGAAGAAGGCGGACAAATTCACGTGGACGGACGAAGCAGATGCAGCATTGAAGCAGCTCAAGGAAATTCTTTCCTCAGCGCCCATCCTTGCAGCACCCGAGCCTGGAGAGCCCCTGTTAATTTACATGGCGGCAACGAACCGGGTTATTAGCATCGTCGTCGTGGTAGAGCGGAAGGAACCAGGCTATGAGCACGGAGTTCAACGACCAGTTTACTATGTGAGTGAGGTCTTGACGGAGTCCAAGCAACGTTACCCGCACTACCAAAAGATAGCTTATGGAGTATTCCTTGCTTCTCGGAAGCTGAGGCATTACTTTCAGGAGCACCCAATCACAGTGGTGAGCAAGACCCCATTGTCTGACATCATCAATAACAGCGACGCTACAGGAAGGGTCGCAAAGTGGGGCATTGAACTTGCCGCCTTCGAGATCACCTACAAGAGACGCGACGCTATCAAGTCGCAAGCCTTGGCGGATTTTCTTGCAGATTGGACGGAGATGCCAGATGCTACTCCGCTGCCAGAACCAGAATACTGGGTGATGCACTTTGACGGATCAAAGCTGCTCAACGGCTCGGGGGCTGGTGTATTGCTACAGTCACCAACAGGAGACAAGCTACACTACGTTCTGCAGATCCACTTCGAGGCTACAAACAACATGGAGGAGTATGAAGAACTCATTCACGGACTACGTGTAGCCAAAGATATTGGCATCAAGCGCATAGTTTGCTGTGGAGATTCTGACTTGCCAGCCGGTGGTCGACACCGAATGCGGAACCCTATGATGGCGGCATATCGAGACGAAGTGGACAAGATATCCAAGAGCTTCTTGCGATACGAAGTTAAGTATGTCCCTAGGGAGCAAAACGAGGCGGCTGATCTGCTGCCTAAGCTAGGATCAGGGCGCAAGCGCATTCCGCCAGGAGTCTTCCTAGAGCACCTGCGCACACCATCCATGAAGGGAGCCAACATCGACAACCCGGATAGAGCTGACTCTTTCATCAACATGGATACTAAGGTCCCTCCGGCTTGGACAAAACCGTTCATGGAATATCTCGAACACGAAACTCTGCCCGACGATGAAGTCGAAAGACGGCAAATAGTACGACGAGCAAAGGGTTATACCATAATCAAGGGGCAACTCTATAAAATAAGCACTACTGGTGTATACCTAAAGTGTGTTTCCCAGCTAGAAGGTATGGAAATCCTACGCGAAATCCATCTCGAAGATTGCGGGCACCATGCCGCTCCTCGATCGTTGGTCGCGAAAGCCTTCCGGCAAGGATTCTACTGGCTGACCGCGAAGGCGGACGCCGACAAGCTGGTTGAGACATGCATGGGATGCCAGTATTATGCCCGACAACCACATGTTCCTGCTGAAGAACTGCGAACAATACCAATAACTTGGCTGTTTGCAGTCTGGGGGCTAGACATGGTGGGACCGTTACAGACGACACCTTGTGGGTTTACGCATCTGCTTGTAGCAGTTGATAAATTCACTAAATGGATAGAAGCTAAACCCATTAGAAAGCTTGATGGGGCAACTGCCCTCAGGTTCGTCAGAGATCTAGTGGTGAGATTTGGTCTCCCACATAGCATCATCACCGACAATGGCAGCAATCTATCACTCAGAGAAGTGGAGGCATATTGCTGGGAGAAAGGCATCCGACTTGACCTTGCGTCTGTGGCACACTCACAATCCAATGGTCAGGTTGACCGAGCCAACAGATTAATTCTGCAGGGAATCAAGCCACGTCTTGAGGCACCACTACATAGAGCAGCTGGAGCCTGGGCGGAAGAATTGCCATCTGTGCTGTGGAGTTTACGAACTACACCCAACAGATCCACCGGCTACACCCCTTATTTCATGGTATATGGAGCAGAAGCCATCCTGCCTTCCGACATCCTTCACGATGCACCAAGAGTTGCCGCCTACGACGAGGATGACGCTGAAGAATCCAGACGCCTGGATGGGGACCTTCTCGAGGAGGAGCGCGTTTTGGCATGCCAAAGATCCGCCATCTACCAGCAGAAGCTACGCAGCTACCATAGTCGCCGCGTTCAGCATCGCTCGTTTAAAGAGGGGGATTTGGTGCTCCGACTTAAGAAGAAAAAGTCACACAAATTATCCCTGCCATGGGAAGGACTGTTCATCATAAGCAAGGCGCTGCTCAATGGGTCTTACTACCTTGTTGACAATCGTGAACTAAAGGATAGACCCAACGAGGATCATAAGCGTAAGCGACGTGACTCGGATGATGACTACCCGGAGCTTGATCGGCCATGGAACATAGCACAGCTACGTCTTTTTTACACTTAGCATTTTTTATCTAATTGTATACCTCTTATATGGTCAATGAAATAAAGCTCTTTGGTTCACTCATATTTTTGAGTCTTTTACCTCCTTTAGTGTTCATTTTTGGATCATGTAAAACCTTTATGCACAAGTCTTGCGTTTGCACTTGTGAAAATTCCGCCTACGGGCGTTAGCTTAAGTTTTCTGGTCTACATGTTCTTTGTTGTTTTTATGTGGATTCTGGAGTAGTGACTTTTGGCACTTATTGTTGGTGATTTTGCGCTTAGGTTATTGACGGTGCCATTGGGCATCATCACCTAAGCGCATGGTTCCGACAACGAGTCTTCCGACTCATGAAAAGTCAGGCATAAGAACCAAAGTAATGGATAAGCCAGCACTTGCTTAAAAAATATATACATGCTGGGAACTAAGTTCTTAAGTAGCAGGAAAATTACAACCATTGTTTTCCGCCTTAAGTTACATCATCAAGTTTTTTTTCCGCACATACACCAAAGGGGAAACAAATATTACAATGTGTTTTTCATTCTTTGGGCACAGGAGACTTGGAAGCAGCATCGTCATCGGTCAAAGAATCACCCTCAGCATCGGCACTTTGGTGGGACTCGGAGGAATCCTGGTTGACGTTGTCGATGGTGTTCATGGGCATGAATACGTTGATATCCACCAACTCGGCAACTCTGGTGTCATAACCCACGAGTGATGACAAGATGGCTTCGTGATCAATTTCTTTGCCGTCATCATCAACGTCGGGGATGCCAGAGGTCACCGTGTCGATGTCGGCATCTTCGTAGTGTGCCTTCACCATGGACAGCGCCATCCTTGCGCCAACCCATGCACATGAAGCTTTCCAGCTTGTGATACGCTCGGGGGCTCAGCGCAGAATCTCCGAGTACTTCGCCACGGAGTCCGAAGCCTTGATGTGTATCTGGAGGGGCATGGCGATCTCTTTGGCTTGGGTGATGGCAGTGTTGATAAAGTTGCCGGCAAGAACCATGCATTACTTGGCCGGAGGAGGCGATCTGGTTAAACCCATAGGAGCTGCAAATTCCGACAAGGATCACATGAGTTCAATAATTCCAAGTATCCAGACTGCAGAAATACAAGGCGGAGAAATCTTACTGAAGATGCTAGCATTAGCCTGCTAGAGGGTGTCTGCCAGGGATTCTTTCTCTTGCTGGAGGAGCTTATATGCCTCGCCGTGGCGATGGTTTTGCTCATCAGCAGCTTGCTTCTGATCTTTTAAGATCACAAGCTCCTCCTTCAAGCGATTGATTTCCGCGGAGGCGGATTCCTGCAGGGCCTTCATGGAATCCTCATGCATTTTCAGCATTTCTTCCCTCTCCTTTTTAAGGATCTTGTTCTCGCTGTCCAGCTGCTAGATGTGCTTGGACTGCTCGACAATATCCTTGGCCTTGGCAACATGTTCTGCAAAGTCGGAGAAAGCAAAGTACATAGTGAGTACTCGGAGAATGAAGGCATAAAACCAAGATGGAATGCGCAAAAAAGAAAACAGACTCTTGTTTTTGATAATCTATTCCTTCAAGATGGTAGTTTTACCCTTTTCGGCTTCAAGATCTGCGTGCATCTTCTGGTACTTGTCGTTGGCCATGCCTCTCCGAGCATTCTCATTCTGTGGAACAAAGGAAAAAAGTTAAACCGTGTTTAGTCTACTTGGAGCATCTATTCGGAATTTTTCCACCAAGACGCTCGGGGGCTACAGCGAGAGTTTTTAACTTAGTAATATGCTTAGCTTTTCTTTAAGCATCTAGTCGGAGCTAATTCAGTTCTCGATTAGAAGCTTGGGGGCTACAGTATAAAGTTTCAACTCGGAAAATGCTTAGCTTTTCTTTAAGCATCTAGTCGGAACTAATTCAGTTACAACTAGAGGCTTGGGGGCTACAGTCTTGAAAATTATAAACACTGCGTATGCTACTCTTAAAGCATCTAGTCAGAATAGTTTCTTCCATCTAAATGCTTGGGGGCTACAGTGAGAGTTCTTTCTAACTTAGTCACTCTTAGAGCATATAGATGCAAAACCTATGGTTTTTCGTCTACATCCTCTGGGGCTACAGTGGGATACTCATATGAAATGCAAAAGGCAAAGTAAAACTTACAAGTGCAATAATCTTGAGGTTTGTAGCGCTCTCGGCTAGCAGCTTGCCAAAGGAGATGCTATTTCCTTGCAAGATATCCGCTTGTCGGAGAAGCTCCTCAATACCGCACGTCGGAGATGACGACACTCCTCCAGGAACCAGAGTTGTGTTACTCGGCGTGAGCGCCGGGTAAACTATCTTCAGGAACTCGAAGGGCTTCTGGGGAGCGGGGGCGCCGCCTTCGGCAGAGGTACCAGCTCCCACTACCGTCTTGCCACTACCGATGGCATCCTTAGCTGAAGCTTCAGCCATTTGTTGAGCGGTGCTCTCTTGCGTCGCCTGCTCACCGACAACATCAAGTTCGGTAGAGGCGCTAGAATCCACTTCCATGACGGAAGGGCATGGTGCCTCCTTAGCCTGTGAGCTTGTCGGGGCAGACGAAGGCTTGACGGCAGGAGTAGCAGGGGCGATGGCGGGGGAGGCGTCGCGATGCAGCATATCTTTGATATTTCTAGAAGCCCCCAAAGTTTTGGAGGTCTTCTTGAGGCTGGTCGTGGCTTTCTTCCTGAGACGTGCAAAATGCATAAGTACAGGAACAAAACAGACATATAGACAATATCGGAGAATGAGAAGCTTACACTAGGGGGGTGCTTTGGCAAAAATCCCGGTGGCTTTTCTCTTTTCCGCCTCCAGGGCGGCGGTAGTCTTTTTGGAGGCTCCACCCTCCGTCTTCTTCTTCTTGCCTCCGTCGGCAGCATCAGAGGTGGAGTCTTCCGCTTTCGCGCCAACGGGACATCATCGTCGGACACGACCGTGAATTCCTTCATCTTTGGATCGTAGATTTGGGCAGCCAGGTTGTCCTCATCTAGATCGCTAAGCTGTTAAGTAAGAAATCACCGTGTTAGATAAGATGGTGTTGGCAAGACGGAAAAACTGGAGCATATGTCGTACACGGAAAATAAATACCTACCTTTGGGCACTTGCCGTCTACGAACATGTCGTAGGTGATGGTGAAGCCACGCTTCTTATCCTTCACCTTGACGATGTCCTTCAGGCGGAGCTTAACGGAGTCGCTCGAGAAGTTATCCACGGAGATCCGGAGGGTATCCCTTCGATCACTGGTATACTCGTGCATGAACTTCGCGTGGTGCTGCAGGGGTTGGATTCGCCTGATGAACCAGCACATGGCTAGGTCCAAGCCGGTCAAACCCGTCTCTACGAACCATTCGATCCGCCTTATTGCGCGAGAAGCGTCTAGGTCGGAGGGAAGGGAGGCATGGGATCTCCATGTAGAAACTTCAGCGGCGGCTCCATCCGTGAAGTCCGGGTACGTTACTTCTCGGCCCGCCAAGGGAATGCCGGGGCCGTAGAAGTATGTCCGCTGCCAGTTTTTGCAGGACTCGTGGCCGACGATGTCGGGGAACCGCCGGCCAGGTCGAATCTTGAAGCTTATGGTACCGCAGTTCCTAAGCTCCTCCTTACTATGTCCGGCTTCACGTTTGACAGTGAAGAAGTACACGAACAAGTCTAACCTAGGCCTAATCCCTAGGTAACCCTCACAAAGTGCCGCGAAGTTGCTAAGCACTAAGATACTATTGGGGGAAAGGTTATGGGGTTGGACCTTGTAGTGGTTCAAGACGAGAGGAAGAAGTGGGAGATGGGCAGGGAAACACCGGGTACCAGCTGAGCCTTGAGGTACACCTTTTCTCCGGCTTGGGGAGAAGGTGTCACCTCGCCGGCCAGCGTCGCCCGCCAGGCGAGCCCCTCCGTCGTAGGGAGGAAGCCTTCGGCGACCATCTCTTGGATGTCGTAGTCGGTGATGTCCGAGCCTCGCCAGTCGCCCTTATGCAAGTCTGGCTCTTCGTCTAGTGGTTCCAGCGCCGCCAGATTATGGTCGCCGCCGGTGGATTCGATCACCGCTGATGCGGGGATGACCAAGCCCTCTGGGGGCACGATGACGGAGCTCGCCGGCTTCGCTCGACGCCTCCATCGATGGGGAGGAGCTGCTGCTGGCCATGGAGTGTTGGAAGGATGCGACTGACACATATGTAAGCTAGGGTTTTCGAGGTTTCTCGCAGAGATCTCAAGGAGGCGTGCGGCTGGAGGAAGAAGACGATGACGCAAGAGGAATGAGGTAAAAAGTGGAAAGTGTCCCACGGTTACTATTTATCATCCTCGGCATCAAGATTCGTGCAGCTAATCAGACGGTTGCCGCGTAGACGACGTGTTCGTGAACGTGCACGGAAATTTCGCCACGTCTCCAACCGTCGCGCCAACGGTTCGTATCGCTCGCGCGGGAAAATCGGATATGATTGCGTTCTCTGCATGCATGAGTTACGAGGCGTCGCTGACCTAAGCCTACGTCGTCCTAGCTGACACGGGTAGATGAGCCGTCGCATCGAAGATTCCGGCATGGACGGATTTAATCCGACTACAGAAGAGTATGATGGAAGATTCAGCATTTCTCTGGCTTACCATTCGGAGACGGAGAAAACCTTGCAGGGTTCTTTGGGAGGACTACAAGATATTGCTTGACGATTTGCCGACATCCATCTAGACGGAGCATTCCACGTGAAGAGGCAAGACGGCGCAAGATCTCGGAGTTCTGCGGGGGCTACTGTTGGGGATATGCTATATAGGTATTCCTATAGCATGTCTCTTATCTGACTAACCCGGGTGGCCCATAGTCGGTAGCATGGCCTATGGCCTGCTGGGCGGCCCAGTTAGGTGGATCCAGAAGGGAGGCCCATGCCGGATAAAGGAAGGCTACGGTGGAGTCACCAGCGTACCCGGAGCCTTGGAGTGCAAGATACACAAGACTAGTAATAGACGGTGTAGGACTCTGTGACCTGTCCGGCTAGGACTTTTCCCTGTAACCCTAGGACCTGGCGACTATATAAGTCGGACCTATGGGAGCCTTTAGGGCATCGATTCAGACAACCTCGCACAGCGAACCTATCTCTGTAACTCGGCATATTTCCCTTACAGTGATTTATAGCAGGAGTAGGATTCTGCCACCGTTATGGGATCTGAACCTGGGTAAGCTGTGTTACCTCGTACCCGTCAACCGTCCGCCTTACCCCACGTATCTAAACACGCAGTGTGAGGACCCCTCCATGGCATACTCGTTGGCAATACCACGACAGACAGTTTGGAGCGATCGGATGGATCGGCCTGGTGGAGATACCCTAAGGCGGAAAGTGAAATCTACTTAGGCACCTCCACTCACCATATCTGGTTGTTGCACCATGCCTTCATACTTTCTCTACTCTTACTCCCCAATAAACCAAATGGCCTACTTTCTTGACGAGTGTAGTGAGCCAACTCAAGTGTTCACCTAGCCAAGCCGAGTTGGGATTTGGAGCTCATTAAGCTAAGGACATCTCCAGCGGACCGGCGTAAACTGGTGACCCAAACCATCCATTTCCATCCGGATGGGACGGGTCATAGATGGAATTTGGGTCACGGCCCGACCTGTCTAGCTAGTACGCCTAATGGCGCAACCCATTCTGTCTGCGCTGGCTATTGTGGCCAGCGCTGGCCATTTGACCAATTCTTTTCTCATTTGGACAACAAAATATAATAAAATATATGGAATAAGTAAATAATAGTTCATAGATATGAATAGTTCACAAACACATAGTTTCACACAAACAACTAAACATAATTCGAATTACATAAAACAAATAATGGGTTTTACCATGTTGGTTTCCCACACGAGCCCATGTATGCTCAATCAAATCGAGTTGATGCTGGTCATGGATGTTTCGATCACAGAAACAAGGCCGTCCCTGGGGGGGGCTAGCGGGACAGCCGTCCTGGGCTCAAATAAATAGGAGCCCAAAAATATATAAGCCTACTATACATCGTAAGGTAACAGACATTGATTGATTCCAAGGTCTCCAACCGCTCGACGCCTCGATAGATCGAATCCTAGGCACGATCGACAGTGGACCGCTCTGGCCCCGTTGCTTCTTTTCCTTCCTAAGTGGCATGTTGCCGAGTCTCGCCTGACACGATCGATTCCCAGAATGCCAGGTCCCATGTCACGCGTCGTTTCCGGTTTCCCCTGCAATTGCAAGTCTCTCGTCGCTTCCCCTAGTCTCCCTAGATCAGATCATTCAGCATCAGCCTCGTCTCGAATCTTTACTGCTCGACGATTGACGACTGCCACTGCCTAGGTGTGAAGGCCATCGTCCATCGATGATCGACCGCCTCAGCCTGTGGTGCCTACTGGTCCGCCCTTGTCCAGCCCATGCCTTGCTGATTACGCTCGCCCTAATTCTTAGTTCTTATTTCTAATTGTCGTTCTAGTTTATAGCGAACGAGGTTAACTGATTATTGCGCCCGAATTCGGTGCTCAGAAAAGAAAAAGGAGAGAACAAGAGAAAAAAATAATGGTTTGGCAACTCTATGCATTGAGAAGAAGTTAGTGGACGAGATTGATATTGATTCCATCGTCACGGACTTTGCTTATAGGAATTTTCGGAGGAAAATTTAAGGTATCATGTAAACATTGTTATTTTTATATAAATACTATATTTGGAAGTATACTTAAAATATTTTTAATTATGTCATATATGCATAAAAAATTATAATAAGGGGCCTAAAATTTTAGTTTTGCCCCGGGCCCCTGAAATCTCCGGACCGACCCTGCACGCAAAGCATGATGCACATGCATAAACTCTTCCCAAGATGGTAGCCCTGGCTCTGGGTCAACCAACTCACCCTAAAAACCCAGCCTTGGTCATAGATGATGTCATCACGCTTATCCTCAAAGATCATGTTATGCATGATCACATAAGTAGTCATAACATCCCATATTCTCTTCATGCTCCGGGTTCTAAAAGGGTATCGAACAATAGCCCACCTTGACCGAAGCACACCAAATGCCCTCTCCATATCCTTCCTAGCAGACTCTTGCTCTTTCGTAAACTTCATACAATTCTCATCTGCAGGGTTGCATATTGTCTTCACAAAGGTGGACCAGGAGGGATAGATGCCATCAGCTAGATAATAACCCATAACATAAGGATTTCCATTGATCACATAGGAAACCTTAGGAGCATTACCTTCTGTAAGCCTAGCAAACACCAGATAGCATTGGAGCGTATTTATATCATTGTTTGATCTTGTCATGTCAAAAAATGAGTGCCAGATCCAAAGATCCTGTGATGCAACAACCTCCAGTATGATTGTGCACCCCCTCTGCATGCCCTTTGAACTTCCCCTGACAACTAAAAGGGCAGTTATTCCACTTCCAATGCATGTAATCATTGTTGCCAAATATTCCAGGAAACCCTCTAGTCTCGTTTATGGAAAAAAGGAGGGAAGTGTCTTTGGTGTTTGGCTCTCTTAGATAAATTCACCAAACACCGCAATAACTGTGCTACAAAACTGGTACATGGCCTCATGACATGTCAACTCGCTCATGCGCATGTACTTATCGATGAGAACACCTGGTACTCCATATGCAAGTTGCTGAACAGACACGAAATATTTTTGGTAAGAGGAGAAGCCAACCTTACTAGTACAACCAAACTTGGCCTTGAAGTAGTCATCGTAGTCCCTCGCGTCATTGATAACCTCTAGAAACAACTTTATGGACATCCTATAACGGCAATAGAACACCTTATCTTTAAAGAACGGATCATTTGGATGGAAGTAGTCCTTGTAAAGACGCATGTGGATAGCTTCTCGGTCGTGATCTATGTTGGGCAGACGCTCCTTCGACGAGCCACCTCTACGCGGAGGTAGCACGCACTTGTCGTGCACCATGAGTGCGGCTACAAGAAAAAGTTTGGTCTCACCATCGGAGTCCTCTTTTGATGATGATTCACCGACATTCTTGTAGAAGAACTCGATTTCCCTATGATTGCTTCTCATCTATACAAGCATACCACCGTTAATGGCTATGACAATGCCCATACGGAGCGAGATAAATTAGAATTGGCCAGCCAACATACCTCAAATGTGGTCGTGCAAAAGGACGAGTAGGTTTTGGGTATGGGCTAGAGATGCACCCAAGCGTCTCGTCTTCATAGAGCACTGGTCGCGGCGGGTGGCGGGATGAATCCGCACACTGGCTGAGGCCCCTAGCAATGCTCACGGGCTGCAGCCGTGCTGGATATTGGGGTAAGAACACTCAAGGTGATGACCCTTGTCAAAAAGTTCCAACAAGCTCTTCTAGCGATCAGACGACAACATGGGAATGTGGCTGCTGGCTAGTAGGATGCGGTCGGGAAGTGGCGATGGCAAGGGTGGGAAGTGGCGACGGTACCGATGATGCCTGGGTTGGTGGCGGAGATGGCAGGCGGGGGTTTAGGGTAGGGAGTGGCTCGAGTATGCCTCTTGTGCCACTGGAGGGAGGGCCTGAGGTGGACTAAGGGAGGACAAGGGAGGCCATGTGCATTGTCCGGGCCAACGCAACCGTGACCCAAATTTGGTGCACGGATGGGTCGGTCCGCCCGAGTCGGTCTGTTTGGATCGCCGTGTTGTAGCTGTACGCCCGTCAGCACGGACCAGTTCGAATGTGGCAGGACCATTGGATCGTGCTGCTGGAGATGCCCTAACGACTCGAGTCGAGTTAGTTCGTCAGCTAACATATATATTTTTAGTTGAGCTAGCTCTATATCCACCCATAATAGCTCCACTTTATGGTTTATAGGTACACACTTATTATATGTTTACCCGTGGAGTTCAAGAAAAATACGATTCAAGGCATGCATTCATGACTAAAGAGAATACTATAAGGGAGTACAAATTTGCAATACAACAAATTCCACCGACAAAACTGGATTAGAACTTAAGTAATCCTTGGACAATTCTTGTCATAAATCTTACTATTACCTAATGACCATGGGTTGCAATAGGCAAACATCCCAAGAGCTTAGACACCACCTTCCTAGTCCCATGCAAGTAGTGGAGTAGCAACACATCCCCTTTGTGTCCACATGAGATCAAAAAGGAAAAGGGAAATAAATAAGACTAGATAAAGTGTCAAGCCATCACTTTCTGATTCTTTATAGTTAATTAACAGACCGTGATCACATGGTACGTTTCTCCCAAACAAAGCAGCATTAGTGATCACTGTTATAAACTTAGAATCAATACCATCATCACATAAGGGTGCTAAATGAACCCATTAGCCATGATACTAATTTAATTCACCAAACTGCAAGTGAGTGGAGATTAAGAGAAATCGAGGCAACCTATCAATGGAGAGTATAAACACAAACAACTACTACATGCATGTATGGACACATATACTTCCCTATCGCCATAATGCAATCGCATGAACATTTCCCGCCCAAAATTTCCGACACACTCCCCTTTATATACACGCTCAATACAAACTGATAATCCAGAAAATCAATTTTAGATGTGCCCACCCCCTCCCACCGAGGGCAACAGTGTTATTCGATTTACCATTTCCAATAATTTTATGAATACATAAAATTCCACGTACTCCCTAGAGAAACCCTGACCCTCTCATTCTCCCCCTGCATTGTCGGTCTGGAATTATGTCTAGCAGGTAGCCGGGAGAGGACAAGTTCGGAATCACCGAGGAGGTACGACAATAGGATCCACATATGGTATCCTCCTCCCGGGGGGCAAGGCCAGCGATGATATGGAGGGGAAGAAGAGGATGCTCACGCTTGCGGAATGAACAATGGTGAGATTCACCTCCAGTCTCTTTACATGAGTTGGTCTAGGGATGACATAGAGGAGAAGACGAGGATGTCGGCAAAATATGCATCTGTCGTCCACCCAGGATCTAGTGGCACCAAGGAGAGGTGGCCCGAGAGAAGAGGTCAATGACGATGCGCGTGTGGGGGGATACAAGGACGAAAATGACACAGAGGAGAAGACAAGGTCGTCCATGACATTTGCATTGGTAGTCCTCCTCCTAGGATCTGGTGGTGCTGAGGAGGAGGAGGTGGTCCGGAGGCAAGGCCGACTACTACGTGGGGTAGAAGATGAAGTCTTTTTTGTTTCATAGCTGATATCAACTAGAAATCTTCATGAAAATAGTTCTTTTTCATTGCCATGTTATAATATGGTCATTACATACCTACTTTTTTTTGGAAATGAGCATATATTAATATCATACGGATATCAATTACACCCAGCCTCTGCAACAACGCATACCCTATTGGCAATACAAATGCACACAACCAAAAAAAGAGAAGAATTACAAAAAAGAAAAGTCCCGCTACACTGATTAGATCCTTAGTAGCAGCGACACTAACCCCATCAGAACAATACCAGAAGTCCAATATCTCCAATATCAACGCCATCAAGAAGGAAACAGAGCACAAGCACCGTTATCGCTCGATCAAAGATCATAGGTATTCATCCTGGAGAAAGTTCTCGCTCACAAAACAATGTATTCAACAAGGTCATTGCCAGACACAACCAATTAAGGCTAGACCTTGGTTGTCACCCTGGAAGGTAAGACTGTGAACTCCTCCCGTGCTGCCGCCCGCCCCCACTTTCCGATGCCGTTGCTATAATTTATGAATCACCAAGACAATTCCTCATCGTCACCAGGACTCGAGCCACCATAGCTAGTCCAAAAATCTTGGCTTTCATGACATTCTCCGCACACTGACTTCACCATGGAACTAAAGACATATTCCATGATGGCAACAGACTGTAGAGCTTCGTCTTGCTCCCTCTAAAACCAAACGGTCAGAAAAACAATGGTTGCGCATGACTGAATCCCATCTGTTCCAGCAATCTCTAGGCATGAATCGTCCATGAGAGTTTGCCGACGGAGCCCTCCGAAACACGACACTGCCACCAGATCTGGTGGAGCCTTCCGGAACATGACACTGCACCAGATCTATGGAAACAGGCTGAAGGCAGATCTTCGTCTTGGTGTGAGAGAAACCCTAGAACTGCGCCCCTGCCAGCAGATGCGACTCGCGCCACGATCCACCGAGAGAGAACCGCCATCAAAGCCCGAGGCCGCCGCCTCGGCTTTCAGACCTCACCGCCATCAGATTGCCGTCGGGGCAACAACCATCGAGCGCCCAAGGGGCTCCCTGCGGGGGATAGGCCACCACGCGAGGAGGCAGCCCCGCCGCCACCGTCGGCTGCCGAGCTTAGCCCGCCGGCGTCCTCCGACGGCAGAGGGGGAGGAGCGGGAGGATAATTCATGGGCGGCGGCGTCTTAGGTTTCCGCCCGCTCCGCCCCTCCCGAAAGCGGCGCGTGCGGTACGTAATGTTAGGTGGCTCGCAATCAATATTATCGTGTGGTCTTACATACCTACTTACTAGCAATAAACCATACCAATTAATGTATTTATTCTTTTATTTTGTAACAGAAGTCTACTTTGGGTGACACTATCCAAAAGGAGCCACTCCCGAAAATAAAGAACATGGCTGAGTTAACGTGTCACAAAATTGTACGCATGTCAAAATTAAGTTCTTTGCCATTGACATGTTATAGTTACTTGAATAAAGTTCTTTCTCATTGCCATGTTATAATTTGGTGACTCGATACCCTATCTACTAGCAATTTAATTATTCTTTTACTGTTTTTATTTTGAAATAGAAACTACTTCGGTGGCAGTGTCAGCTACTCCCTCCATCCACAAATAAGTGTACCTAGGATTGTTGTAAGGCAAACTTGATAAGTTTGACTAACTTTATATAAAAACGTAGCAATAATGTAGACACTAAATTGATACCATTAGATATATTTTCAAATTTAATTTTATAATATGTCAATTTAATGTAAAATATGTTGTTATATTTATCTATAAAGTTGGTCAAATTTTATAAATTTTGACTTAAGTAAAGTTAGAAGTATACTTATTTATGGACGAAAGGAGTAAGACTCAAATCAAAGAACTTGGCAAGGCCAAATATGCCACGAAAATGTACGTTTGTTCTTCCGTGTGTCCTTTGTTTTGTGTGTACAGTGAGCTAAGTTAGAAAGTCATATTTTGTTTTCAGTGGCATTTCTTTGTGCGAGCCTTGCGAGCTCTCTACGGTCCTGTGTATCTGGCCTCTGTTTTTTTCTTGTTTCTATCACTAATGTATGATTTGTTCTCGAGTGGAGATTTTTGGCTCCCGAGATCCAGTGCTCTTGCTATTTTGAAAAATTTAAAATTTTATTTATGAGTTTCAAAAGTATTAAAAAATATCTGGACGTGCAATTTTTTTTTTCAAATACTTGTATTTTGGGCTGTACAGAATTGACAAGAGTGTAGATATGTGCAAGTATATTTTAGAATTCTCAAATTTTATCAGATTTGTCATTCTATGTAGGCTAAAATACAAAGAATTTTGCGTCATGGTTTTGCATGCTCGTAGGATACAACATTGATTATGTTCGGAATTTCTTTTCAAATATTTTTGAAACTTGTAAAATATGATTTTTATTTCTTTTAAACGATGATAGCACTGGTGCTCGGGAGCCAAAGACACTAACCGTTCACTCAAAATTCACTATCTATTTATTGAGACTCAATTATAATTTATACATCTACTAATTTGCAAATAACACGTGAAATTACGGATGGTAATAGAAAATCCAACAAAGAAGTGGCTTAGAAAAACATGAAATAAATAGCCAACTTTCTTACTATCCTCAAAACATGTTGTGATCGCACATATCTTATAGAAAGTCTTATGGTCATCTTGTAAAATGAATTTGTAAAGATCACAATTTTTTATTATGAATGCAATTGGTGTTATCTGTCTTTCTACATGTGCGTGAAATGTATAATTGATATGCTGAAAGAAATATATTTCCAGAAATGCGGAAAAAACTCGTTGCAAACTACCATAAAGATAAAAAATGTTAGTGGTGAACCTGGCAACAAAGAAAAGTGGAAGATCATTTTTGTTTACGAGCCTCACCATTAATGGTTATATTCTCATTTACCATTGAGGCATACACATCAGTTACGGCGATCGGTCGCAGACCATTTTTGTACTAGTGTATATATTTAGTTGAGTTATCTTGATATCCTTCCTTAATAATCCATAAATTATAGTTTGTAGGTACACACTTAATATTATGTTTAACAATGGAACAATTCTTTTGTTGCGGGTGATTGGAGTCTTTATGGCGATGAAAGCTGGTTGAGTGATCTATGACTCGCAGCAGTGACTATTTGTGGGGGCGACAACACAGGAGGAGTTCACAGTCCTACCTTGCAGGGTGAAGATCCAAGATCTAACCATAATTGATTATGCCTGACAATGGCCTTGTTGAAAGCGTGTTTTGTGAGGGGAAACTCTCTCTAGGGTGAAAACGTATGATCTTTGATCAGGTGACGATGGCTCTTGTGCACTATTTCCTCCTTGAAGGCGTCAATATTGAAGTGGTTGGACTTTTGGTGTTGTTCTGATGGTGTTAGTGTCATTGTTGCAAATAATAGTTTCACTATAGAGAGAGTTTTTCTTTTGTAATTCTTTTTTTTTGGGATGTGTGTATCCGTAATTTTGCTAGGGCATGCTTTGTTGCAAATGCTAGGTGTAATTGATATCTCCGCGATATTAATATATTGCTCTTTTCCAAAAAAAAATAATACATTCACGATTAAAGAGAATACTATAAGGGAGTACATATATCATAGTCATTAAAAACAAGAAAATCCACCAACAAAAGTGGATCAGAACTTAAGTGTTCCTTGGAAATTCTTGCCGTCAGTTTTCTTACCTAATGGCCATGGACGCAATAGTCAAATATCCCCGAGCTAACACGCACGCACGCACGCACACACACACACACACACTTTGTCTCCACATGAGATAAAAAAGGACAACAAAATAAATAAGACCAGCTAAAGTCCTACACTTTCTAATTCTTTGTAGTTAATTAAGAAGGGAGTACATCTGTCATAGTCATCAAAGAGTCGATATTTTTGGCTCCAAAGCTCCAGTGATCTGTTATTTAAAAAAATGAAAATCAAATTTACAAGTTTCAAAAAACCAGCATTTTTTATCACTCTTATCAGCTTAGCATCAACGCCAATTAAAAAATACACTTAGCACCAACACCATCATCACCTAGGGTCCTAAATACACCCATTAGCCATGATGATATTCAGCACACAGTGCAAGCAGGTGGAGATTGAGAGAAATCCAGGCAACCTATCAATGGAGGGTTTAAATACAAACGGCTAGTACATGCATGCATGGCCATGCATATACACTTTCCTAGCGCCATAATGCAATCACATGAACATTTCCCGCCTAAAATCCGGACACCACGTTCCTATACTTGCATGCACATCAATTCTTTGACCAATGCACACATCTCCAGACATACTGTCCAACAAAGCCTGCTAATTCCTCTAGAATTTTATATCTAAATAATGACAATTCAACTTTTTTTTTTGAAAAAGATCACAGACAATCTCCATACACATTCTCCAAAAAAATCTGCCAACTCCTCTAGTAATTTTATATCTAAACACATTTTTATATGTGGAAAAAGTCACAGAGAAATGGATTAGTGTGTACCTACAAGTACTGTACATACTTTACTTGTAAGGCACTAGGCTTGTTTCTGGATCAGTTACACCTGTTCTTGCTTCCCTCGTTGAGAATATGTGAGGTGACCAAGGCAGACCAGCTTTTGGCTATCTTTAGCAGGGCCTGATAAAAACAAATAATCACCAGAAGTGAAGCTCTCCCCCATTATCTTTTCTTGGCTCAAGGCTACAGCACAAAGGAATTAAAGCAAAAGGGAGGACGGACAGACAGACAGACAGATCGAGGAAGAAGAAGAGAAACCCCCAATTAAAGGCAGACGCAGCAATGCAAGGCTGGCCTTGGTAGTATCTAATCTAGATTTCCTTTCTATCTTTAGGGGGAGGTCGCTGCTTTGGATTTGCGTTTGCTTTTGCTTGTACCTTGTGGAGAGGAGACGAGGGAGGATCAGGAGGAGGAAGAAGAAGGTGGGGGGAGCCAAAACAGAGGAGCCTTCCCCTGTTTCTTGCTCCTCCCCCTGGTTTGTTGGTTCTTGCTCGCTCCTCCCCTAATTGTTGTCTGTTTCTTGGTCGGCGGCGCCCTGGTCGGGCCGCCGCATTGGCGTTGGCACCATGGGATGCGCCGTATCGAAGGGGGCGTCGCTGGGATCGCCGGGGTACGAGGTGTCGTCGGCGTCTGGGTACGAGGCGGTAACCGGGAGCGCGTCGGCGTCGGCGTCGATATGGAGCAGGCCCGTGGGGCTAGAGGCGCTTGATATTGGCGGCGATAGGGAGGAGGAGCAGAAGGGCGTGCGCGTCAACAACGTCGTCGTCTCCAGCGGCGGCACGGCGCGGCTGGGGAACCTGCACCATTACATCCAGTGCGAGCAGGTGGCGGCCGGTTGGCCGGCATGGCTGAGCGCCGTGGCCGCCGAGGCCGTGCAGGGATGGGTACCCCTCAAGGCCGAGAAGTTCGAGAAGTTGGAGAAGATCGGGCAGGGCACGTACAGCAGCGTGTTCCGCGCGCGGAGCCTGGAGACGGGCCGCATGGTGGCGCTGAAGAAGGTGCGGTTCGACAGCGTGGAGCCGGACAGCGTGCGGTTCATGGCGCGGGAGATCGTCATCCTCCGCCGGCTGCAGGGCCACCCCAACGTGGTCGGCCTCCATGGCCTCATCACCTCCCGCTCCTCCCCCAGCATCTACCTCGTCTTCGAGTACATGGAGCACGACCTCGCCGGCCTCGCCTCCGCCTCCGCCGCCGACAACTCCTTCTCCCAGCCCCAGATCAAGTGCTACATGCGGCAGCTTCTGGTGGGGCTGGAGCACTGCCACGCGCGCGGGGTCATGCACCGGGACATCAAGTGCGCCAACCTGCTCGTCAGCGCCGACGGACAGCTCAAGATCGCCGACTTCGGCCTCGCCAACCACTTCTCCTCCTCGCCGCAGCAGCCGCCGCTCACCAGCCGCGTCGTCACGCTCTGGTACCGGCCTCCTGAGATCCTCCTTGGCGCCACGGCCTACGACCCCACCGTGGACCTCTGGAGCGCCGGATGCGTCTTCGCAGAGCTCCACTCCCGGCGCCCCGTCCTCCAGGGCCGCACCGAGGTCGAGCAGATCCACAAGATCTTCAAGCTCTGCGGCTCGCCGCCCGACGCCTACTGGCGCCGCCTCGGGACCGTGTCGTCCTCTTCGTCCGTCTTACGGCCGCAGGTTCCCTACGAGAGCCGCCTCGGGGAGACCTTCGGGTCCGCCATGCCCGACGCCGCGCTGCGCCTCCTCGGCACCCTCCTCTCCGTCGAGCCCGCCGCCCGCGGCACCGCTGCCTCCGCCCTCGCCTCAGACTACTTCGCTCACGCGAGCGACCCACCGTCCGGGCTGATCCCTCCCAGGTGCGCGGCGCCTAACAGGGAGATGGACGCCAAGCTCCGGGAAGAAGATTTGAGGAGGAGGAACGAGACGGCGAAGCGGCTGTCGAGAGCGCACAGGAACAAGAGCATGCAGGACACCAGCAGCAGCCAACGGCATCACGGCCACGTCCACGCTGAGGAGTCACTACCCCTGGAAGTCGAGCCGGTTGTCACCAGCAAGAGCCACGACGTCGATGCCCCGCCACCGCAGCCGTGCGCCAGACAGGAAGAAGAGGAGGCGCCTGCGGCGACGCGGCTTGCCGACCACGTCGCTCTCGGCGCCGGGCCCGTGCAGCTCGCCGCGTCGACGGGATTCGCCTGGGCCAAGAAGCCCAGAGTGCCCGACACGGCGACGACCAAGAGGAGCTCCTCTAGGAGGACCAACAACATCGACGGAGGCGACGCTGCAAGCACAAGAACAACAGCCACCACCACCACAGCTCCATACGAGGTGGAGAAGCAGGAGATGATCAAGCAGTGGGCGCAGGTGGCAGAGGCCTTCGGCACATCGCAGCCCTACACCAGCAGCAGATCCATCAGGATCAAGGAGCTGCCATTGGACGGCAAGCAGCTCAAGACCAGCAAGGTCACTAGCAATTCACATCGAAAATCTCTTGCAACGCCTGACGATTTCGCTCATCCTATTTTTTTTTTCATGGATTCAGAAGCAAAAGGGGAAGAAGATGAAGAGGGTGGACTACTCGGGTCCGTTGCTGTCGCGCGTCGACGACCTCCTGCAGAGCCACGAGCAGCAGATCCGGCGACCCAGCCGCCGGTCGTGGTTCCATAAAGGTTATCGCGCGACCACCTCAGAGAGGACATGACAATGCGATGCATGCCTGCAAATTAACTCCCCTGAAACCGCCATTGCCAACCTCATTCTTGTTCTTCTTCTCAACAGGAAGCAAAAGGGAGCAGTAGCACTGAGAAAGAGGTACTACACACGTAGTAGGCCATGATCACACACACAAGTTCATCTGCTGATGCAACCAAATCTTGGCAGCGATGCGCGCCACGCCTGCAGAAGGATGGGATTTTTTTGTTACCCTAACTCCTGCTGGGAACTGAACTGTTTCCTGCCAAATTCCTACTTAGTACCACGTTTCAAACGGGAATGGTACCATTCAGGCTTCTCCGCTTCTGTATATCAAGAATTTGAGTATAGACTTGCCGATCCGCAATGCATGTATCGTAGCGTTCACTTGTTCGTCACTTCCATCTCCTGTATAGGCTGTATTCTTCCCTCGTCACTAGCTCAGTAGGTCGGTTGTGCCCTGCTAATAATACCTGGAAATCGAGGCAAATGGCGTGCCTGTCCTGCTTGCTGCTCACTCCATTGTTGTTGTGTCCAAGTTAGTTTTTCTCCAATAAAATGAGATGTGTGGAAAACAAACTATAGTAGTACTCCCTCCGTTTCAAAATATAAGACGTTTTAGCTTTAGGAAGCAAATGATCTAGACTACTTTTACATTCATATTTGGAGTGAATCTACACACTAAAACAAGTCTAGATACATTTTCTTCACAAACCTAAAACATCTTATATTTTGAAATGGAGGGAGTATTATATACAGCTGCATAAACAGAAATACAAGTTGATCAAACTAGTTTTTTGTAAAAATAGCTTCTACTAAATTTCTGTTGAGTCATGTCCCTCCACATGGAAGTGTATTGGAAGCCAAATTATAGCTCATGAAGTCCAACATGTGTGAACCATTGATCGCAGTTTACATCCAAGGGCTTAGCTGCCTCCTTGAGAGAGAACATAGAAAACCTAAGCACCCTTAGTGGATGTGTGACCAAGTAAGGCCAAAACATGGTTGCAATTATGAGAGGAGAGAGACATAAGAATAGTACAATCTAGTGAGAAGACGAGATTAGAGGTGATTTCTGTTCAGATTGTGGAACACGGATCAATGGAGTATTAGATGTGAGAGCGGTTTTTAACACGGAGCAGTTTTGTTAGGCGAATAGTTTAGCCAAGCAATCAGTGTTCCATTGAGCTCAAACTTGGCGAGTATGTAAGATATATATGTGTCTACTTGTTAACCAAGTTTGGTGCTGTTTCGATCAATGTTTTCGGAGCTCTGACCTGATCACAGAAGGGAACATGAACTATGATATCTTTGTTTTTCTGTCATCTTGCATGTCATGGTGGTATCACGGCATATGCCATGGGTAGGCTAAAGTTGGGCCGATGGACGTGGAGGAATCCGGGGAGGGATGATGCAGTGAAGACCGCACTCGTATGAACAAAGAGAAATACAATGTATCTAGGATTGAGGCTCTCATGTGGAGATAACACCTCTTTCTCTACATCTAATCTCTTATAATATTGCCATACTTGTGGCTACAATCATGCTCCTTGAGCTGAATTTACTATACCTCTATCTAGATCTCTCTGTGAGATTGGAGGACGAGGAAGAAGAAGGGATTCTATTGAGCAGAGAGGGGAAGAGCCCTTCAGCCCCCCCCCCCCCTAGAACGATCCCCCTGGTGCTCCTTATAAAGGGGAGCCCAGGGGACAAGACTCACGCTTAGTATCTGTGTAGCATATTCCTGACATCTTCTTAGATGCTCAGCATATTCTTGGATGCCATAGGCATATTCCTTACTGCATGTGTCAGTCTGAGCCATGGGCGTCCCAAGACTGACACGATAGTTGCAGTGCTCGTCTTGGCTCGATGGAGTGTTTGCTGTGGTGGTTGACGTAGCATTCGGAGACATATAAGGGGACTCCCGGGATGATTTATGTCGATCAAGAGGTCAATTCCAATAAATATCTCAGTCTGGGGTTGGCTAATTCGGACTGTGGGCCTCCTAATTCGTCCCAGATGGATGTAGCAGCTTCATGGATCCTGTCGGATTACTGTTTGACCCGGCCTGGGAAAATGGCCCATCCGGGGCGAAGGAGGCCCAGCCGAGCTCCCTCTCATTTGGCCCGAGCGAGGCAGCAAGGAGAGGAGCCCAGCTGGGGCAGGTGTTGTCGGATCGCGCGGTTATGAAGAAGTGGCCCGTGGTGGGCTGGCTTAGTACAGTGCCGACCCACCGGGGGTAAGCTCGGTGACTGGCATTGGCCCGTGGTGGGCCGAGCTGTCCGTGCCGGCCCACCCGGGGTGGATTGGCGAGGCAGCCTGGCGGGACTGATTCGTACGTCGATGCAGTGTGCAGGAGATTGGCGATGGGAGGCTTGGCGGGAGTAGCGCGGGAGCTCAGGAAGCGTCGTCCTGCAGGGGAAGGTTCGGTGAGATGGGCTGGCTTCTCCGTGCGGGCCCATGCGCGGAATTGGTGACGAGATGGCATATGATTCGGCATGTGGAGCCGTTGGACCGAGATAAAATGATTCGGCCCATAACAGTTATCTTAATTTGCCCAGGAATAAGTATATTCGGCCAGGGAAATATCTCTCTGGGCCGAGATATCCTTGATCCGGCCTAGTTTAGCTTTTTTACTTTATCTTTTTCTATTTAGCCTTTATATTTATTTAAAATATCCTTTTCATATATAAGTCTCTTGACGACTTAGTTATAACTCAACTCTGGGGTACCCGGGGTTGTATCCCCGACATTAGTCCCCGAGTCTATGTGGGATTCGTAGAGTCGCTCATAGACTTTGTATCAAATATTCCCAGAGTTGTCTTACGACTTATAACCTCTTGGTTATATACTTCTTTTTCACTGCATATGTTTTTGGGCAAGTTTCAGACTTCTGGCCTTCTTGGGCACTCCTCATAACCCTTTTTGGTAAGTTCTTGACTTCTGGCCTTCTTGGGCACTGGTCATAACCCTTTTGGGTAAGTTCTTGACTTTTGGCCTTCTTGGGCACTGGTCATAACCCTTTTGGGTAAGTTCTGAGTTCTGGCCTTCTTTAGCACTGCTCTTTTAACCTCTTTGGGTAAGTTTTGAGTTCTGGCCTTCTTAAGCACTGCTCTTTTAACCTCTTTGGGTAAGTTATGACTCCTGGCCCTTTTAGGCACTAGTCTTATAACTCCTTTGAGTAAGTAATGACTCCTGGCCTTGTTTGGCTCTGGTCTTATAACCCCTTTGGGTAAGTTCTTGACTTCTGGCCTGCTTTGGCTCTGGTCTCATAACCCCTTTGGGTAAGTCATAATCCGAGTCATCCATTTTCCAATCCAAGTTATTTTACTCAAAATTGGCTTATGTCTTAAGTCTGAGTTGTCTAACTCAAATCCGAGTTATCTGATTCCAAATCCGAGTTACTTTACTCAATTTTGACTTACATCTCAAATCTGAGTCATCTGACTCAAATCCGAGGTATATGACTCAAATCCGAGTTATCTGATGCAAAATCTGAGTTACTTTACTTAATTTTGACTTACATCTCAAATCTGAGTCATCTGACTCAAATCCGAGGTACATGACTCAAATCCGAGTCATCTGATGCAAAATCCGAGTTACTTTACTCAATTTTGACTTACATCTCAAATCTGAGTCATCTGACTGAAATCCGAGGTATATGACTCAAATCTGAGTTATCTGATGCAAAATCCGAGTTACTTTACTCAATTTTGACTTACATCTCAAATCTGAGTCATCTGACTCAAATCCGAGGTATATGACTCAAATCCGAGTCATCTGATGCAAAATCCGAGTTACTTTACTCAATTTTGACTTACATCTCAAATCTGAGTCATCTGACTCAAATCCGAGGTATATGACTCAAATCCGAGTCATTTGATTGCCAAGATACAATTTGATCCGATGAGATGATGTCAATTTGCCTATGATATGGATCCGAGATTAAGTTTTGGGATATGATAATTGGGCTAATCGCTGAGAGATCTGATTCGAGATGTTGATATGAGATATAGATTCGAGATAAGATAAGATGGAAAATAGTCTTCTGAGATACGAGATAACCTGGCAAGATGGTGAAATATCAATCCGAGATATAACATAACCTGGCAATCTGGCGAGCTGAATCGAACTTTAGTCCGAATTAGAGATGATCTAGTACACCAAGTCCGAATACAAATCCGAATTATAATATACCCTGGCAAGCTGAATCAAATGTTAGTCCGAATCAGAGATAAGCTACTGAGCTGAGTTGAAGGTTAAACCGAGGCATAAATAAACTGATTCAAATTATATCCGAATCATCAATAAGCTAGCTGGTGATCTGAGTTAAAGGTTGATCCAATGCATAAATATACTGACTCAAATTCTATCCGAATCATAAATAAGATGACTCAAATTTCATCCGAATTATAAATAAGCTTACTCAAATTCTATCCGAATTATAAATAAGCTAACTCAAATTATATCCGAATCATAAATAAGATGACTCAAATTCTATCCGAATCATAAATAATCCGACTCAAATTCTATCGGAATCATCAATAAGCTAGTCAAATACACACCCAAACCTATATAAGTTTTTCTCCATCTAAAGGTGATTCTATGGATACGCTGGTAGTCCCCGGGTTGAGTTATTTTCTCCCCGGGGCGAAGGATCGAATGTTGGTGGCTGAGTTATCTGTTACTTACAGTAAGCTTGGAGAAGAGTTTGAGTCATTCTTGATGAGTCTTACCTGCCTTGCTGAGTCAGAGTTGGAGACGCCTGTGCTTTCCTCTCTGTTCTCTGTTCGCCTGGAGGAGCTGAAGGTGCTCTCTCTATTCTCTGTTCGCCAGGAGGAGCTGAAGGTGCTCTCTCTGTTCTCTGTTCTCCTGGAGGAGCTGATGGTGCTCTATGAAGATGAGGTTGATGAAGATGCTCCCGTCCGGATGGAAACCCAACCAACACCACTAAAAGGCCCCACAGTGGGCACCAAATGTCGTGGTGGTATCATGACATATGCCATGGGTAGGCTAAAGTTGGGGCCGGTGGACGTGGAGGAATCCGGGAAGGGATGATGCAGTGAAGACCGCACTCGTATGAACAAAGAGAAATACAATGTATCTAGGATTGAGGCTCTCATGTGGAGATAACACCTCTTCCTCTACATCTAATCTCTTATAATCTTGCCATACTTGTGGCTACAATCATGCTCCTTGAGCTGAATTTCCTATACCTCTATCTAGATCTCTCTGTGAGATTGGAGGAGGAGGAAGAAGAAGGGCTTCTATTGAGCAGAGAGGGGAAGAGCCCTTCGCCCCCCCCCCCTAGAACAATCCCCCTGGTGCTCCTTATAAAGGGGAGCCCAGGGGACAAGACTTGTTGCCCACGCTTAGTATCTGTGTAGCATATTCCTGGCATCTTCTTAGATGCTCAGCATATGCCTTGGCATCTTCTTAGATGCTCAGCATATGCCTTGGCATCTTTGGAGATGCCAGGGCATATTCCTTAGCATATTTTTGGATGCCATAGGCATATTCCTTACTGCATGTGTCAGTCTGAGCCATGGGCGTCCCAAGACTGACACGATAGTTGCAGAGCTCATCTTGGCTCGATGGAGTGTTTGCTGTGGTGGTTGACGTAGCATTCGGAGACATATAAGGGGACTCCCGGGATGATTTATGTCGATCAAGAGGTCAATTCCAATAAATATCTCAGTCTGGGGTTGGCTAATTCGGACTGTGGGCCTCCTAATTCGGCCCAGACGGATGTAGTAGCTTCATGGATCCTGCCGGATTACTGTTTGACCCGGCCTGGGAAAATGGCCCATCTGGCGAAGGAGGCCCAGCCGAGCTCCCTCTCATTCTGCCCGAGCGAGGCAGCAAAGAGAGGAGCCCAGCTGGGGCAGGTGTTGTCGGCTCGCGCGGTTATGAAGAAGTGGCCCGTGGTGGGCTAGCTTAGTCCAGTGCCGGCCCACCGGGGGTAAGCTCGGTGACTGGCATTGGCCCGTGGTGGGCCGAGCTGTCCGTGCCGGCCCACCCGGGGTGGATTGGCGAGGCATCCTGGCGGGACTGATTCGTCCGTCGATGCAGTGTGCGGGAGATCGGCGATGGGAGGCTTGGCGGGAGTAGCACGGGAGCTCAGGAAGCGTCGTCCTGCAGGGGAAGGTTCGGTGAGATGGGCTGGCTTCTCCGTGCCGGCCCATGCACGGAATTGGTGACGAGATGGCATATGATTCGGTATGTGGAGCCGTTGGGCCGAGATAAAATGATTCGGCCCATAGCAGTTATCTTAATTTTCCCAGGAATAAGTAAATTCGGCCAGGGAAATATCTCTCTGGGCCGAGATATCCTTGATCCGGCCCAGTTTAGCTTTTTTCCTTTATCTTTTTCTATTTAGCCTTTATATTTATTTAAAATATCATTTTCATATATAAGTCTCTTGACGACTTAGTTATAACTTAACTCTGGGGTACCCGGGGTTGTATCCCCGACATTGCATTTTGTAGTTATTTGTTGCTGGTTGGCAACGAGCTAAAGTGTGTTTTAAAACTCCAGATATTTTAGAGAAGACTTTGTATCCAGGTTACTATTAGTGGAACTTGCGTGAACTATTTGACCCACAACCATTGTTTTCCTTCCTAATTGAGAAGAATTTTTTATATAAATCCTTATGATATTTATACATGTAATTGTTTTTACATTTCACAGCATAGCTGCTGGTCGAAGCCATTCTCCAAATTGTTACAGGAGAGTTGTTTTGTTATCCCTGCCCCTAGCAGAGTGGTATCACTGTATAAGAGGCAAGGCGTAGCTCGTACTCAAGTCTTAGAGCAAGGTTCATTTTTCAGATGAGTGTAGTTTGCATGTTGTGGAAGTTGGAATTAAATATAAATAGATGATATCTCTAAATGGTAAAAATTATCAAGCTTGGAAGAGAGAGAGATCAACGTTGCTTTGTATGTGATGAAATACTGAATTTCAGTGTTTTCCACGGAAATGTACGAGAACGTGAAAGAAGATCAGCGGGAGGTACTTCATCTCCAACCTTATGGATTCATTCAATAGTGGATTGATGAAAATGGTTTGAAACATATCATTGATGAAACACAAGCACTTACCTTGTAGCGGAAATTGTACGAGTTGTATGCCCGTAAAGAAGGTACCAACAAGATGTTCTTGATTAATAAATCAATATGGTTGAGGTACAAGGAGGACATTTAAATTGCATATCATGAATGTGAATGGATCTCATCCCGCACGGTGTGAGATGTCCACATGTCATGGCGACTTACATGCCTACACCCTACCCCCACCCCTCATTCACCCCGCATGGTATGGGGGACAAATACCACAGATGGAAAATCCACTAATCTATGGAATGAATCCAACCCAGATCCATGGATTGTACAAGACCATCTTAGAAGGAGATGCAAGGCTGAATTGGCCAAGAAAAGGAGATGGAAGTGGCAAGAACCAATTTGTATCAAGCAAGGACAAAAAGATGAAGACTACAAAAGGCGATGAAGGATGAGACATGGACAAAATCGAGAGGTCTAGAAGACTAACATAATCAACAATCAACACGCATAAAATTAATTTAGCCTAGTATATATCAGATATCAAACTTGCCGATTATGTTATGAACTTAAGACCCCCATTGTAAAATTTAGTACTTGTATCCACCATATCAACAAAGATATGATGCAAGAGTAGGGTTTATTTTTCTTAGTATCACGAAAACTTGAACCTGGGTAAATCTGTGTCTTTGTCCTCAAATCCATACCAAATGATTTGAGCCTTATATAGAACAACTAAATGTACTACCACGATTGTTTGGAAGTACGATCACAAAGGGACCCTGATTTTAGTTCCTCAACATGAATTACATTTGAAGATGAAGTGAGGGTCTTCCAAGTACTTGGATCATTACCGAACACTTGAGAGACATTTAAGGTCATTGTTTGTAATTCTATAGCCAATGGACTTGACTCTTCAATTCATGTGGATACAAAGGTACTAAATGAAGAGTTCAAAGAGATTGTTGATAAGCACAATTTTTATCACACTTTGGAATGTTACCGACAGATCATGGGGATAAGCAAGAGTAGAGGTCCTAGGAAAGGGGCTGAAAGAGTAGAAGCAAATCTAGAGGTAAAGGAAAGCATGATGATTTTGTGTGCCATCATTGCCATGAGCCATATAAATTGGCATTGTGAACAAATTAAGAAATATAGGAAGAACAAGTTTAGAACAAAAAGATTGTGACAACCAAAGTGAGGAAAGCCAGATTGATGTTGTTGAGGAGATAATGTTTCTCATGAATGAAGGACATGGTGGCGGAGTTGGTTCTATTGAAGAGGAGTGGATCACTTTAGTTTCTAATGACACCATCAACATTGTAGATGCTGGAGATGACTTGGATAGCTTTTCACAAACTACACAGTAGGTGATTTTGAAGGAGATATGCCCTAGAGGCAAATAATAAATGGATTTTATTATCATATCTCAATTATTTCATAATAGTTTCATATTATGCTATTAACTGTATCAAGAGAAAACTTCGATACAGGTGTGGCATGAAATAGACCAAGTACCTAGTATCCTCTATTCATACTAGTTTGTTGGGCAACCCCGATGATCAAGGTTTCCCGATCATGGAGCATTTATGCCCTGACAACAAGGTCATATCATTGGTGAATGATGTGATGGACATTACCCAAAGAGTACAACATAATCAAGTCACAAAGTTCATCGTTGCAATAGGTAGAAATGTAGTCTCCTTCTCCTTAGACCATGAGATCATATTAATCACTGTCTCCCGAGGCTGCTTTGACTGCATCAAACGTCATGTCCGTAACTGGGTGACTATAACAGTGTACGTCAGGTATTCTGGAGGAACAGTTGAGGCCTATGTATCAAGATCAGGATTTGTTCACCCACGTGACGGGAAGATACACACGTCCGGCTTGGTGAGATTACATCCATAATATCAACAACATGTGACTGTCACGGGGATGCAATATCACGGGAACAAGAAAACATAATTTATTGATAACGATAGTAAACAAGGTATATGATACCGATGATCAGACCTAGGACAATTCGTATCAAAGAAACAAAGGTAATTTGACTCGATGTTTACGATTCAAATGATATTATCATCGTGCAATGCAGAAGGGTCATTATGGGCATCTGGTCCTGCTATTGGTCATTGATAGAGATCATGTATGTGTCATTCCTGAGCTACGTGCGGGGTGGGTCTTCCCTCTGGCCGGTTGGCCCATGGAGCCCTAGAGGACCATGTGCCTCCCCTCCCTTCTCCCTTGTTTAGTCACACATGATAAACCCAATGGGGAGGTACACCCTTCTCCATCTATATAAACGGGTGCCCATGGGAGGAATAAACACAACAATAATTCAATAATTCTCTAAGATGTTTCCTCAGGGAATTCACTCTCCCTCTCTCTCCCTTACATGTGGTTCCTATTATTTAGAACTGCACATAGGGATTGATATCTCTCGTCGCTGTTTTGCTGGCGCAGTTCCCGTTGGAACAGTACATGCAAGAGACCGTACCTACAACACACTGTTGTGCTACAAGGATTTCAAGCTGGAGATCTACTTCCGTACTCCTGACAGGGATCAGGAAATCGGAGGTCATCATCGTACATCGTATGTGTGCGAAACCACGAGGATGCTACCATTAGTGGCACCTTGGGTGTCATGAGCCATACTGCTGCATGATGGAGCAAGAGGTGACTTGCGAGGAGCTTTGCGACCTTGAGGTCTGATATGTTGCAAACGTATCTATAATTTTTGATGCTCCACGCTTGTTTTGCACCAATTATCTTATGTTTTTGTCTACACTTTGTGACATTTTTATGAATTTTTGGAACTAACATATTAACAAGTGCCACAGGGCCAGTTTCCTGTTTTCTGCTATTTTTCTATTTCAGAAAACTAGTAAAAAAATATTCTCGGAATTGGACGAAACAAAAGCCAACCTTCCTATTTTTCAAAGACGGAGACGGAATCCGGAGGCCAGGAGGAGACGCACCCCAGGGCGGCCACACCTGGGCCAGGCGTGGCCAGGGGGCGCGTCGCCCTAGGGTGTGGGCCCCTTGCGACTCCACCGACCTCGCCTCTCTGCCTATATAATCCCCCGAGGCGAAAACCCTAAGTACCCGATTAGAATTCCACAAAAAAGTCTGTAGCCACCACCACCGTCATCCCTAGATCGGGAGGGATCTGAAGCTCTTCCTGGCACCCTGCCGGAGATGGGAGATCATCCCGAAGGCCTTCTTCATCATCATGCCTGCCTCCGGAGTGATGTGTGAGTAGTTCATCCTTGGACTACGGGTCCATAGCACTAGCTAGATGGTTGTTTCTCCTATTTGTGCCATCATGTTTAGATCTTGTGAGCTGCCTATCATGACCAATATCATCTTATTGTAATGCTACATGTTGTGTTTGCTGGGATCCGATGAATATTGAGTATTATGTCAGATTGATTATTGTTCTATCATGTCTATGTTATTTGTGATCTTGCATGCTCTCTAATGCTAGTAGTTACTCTGGCCAAGTATTTGCTGTGACTCCAAGAGGGAGTATTTATGCTTGATAGTAGGTTCATGCCTCTAGTAATCTAGGAGAGTGACAAAAACTTCTAAGATTGTAGATGTGCTGTTGCTGCTAGGGAGAAAACAACAATCCTTTGTCCAAGGGCAATTGTATTGTTTACATTACACACTTTGCTTAATGTGATTATCTGTTGCTTGCAACTTAATAGCCAAGGGTTGTTCGGATGATATCTCAGAGGTGGATTATTGGTCATAGATGTAGTTGGATTACGGTCTATGTATCATGTTGTAGTGCCCAAGTGAATCTCATAGTGATCATCATGTCATGTATATGCATTGTTATACATTCTCTATTTGTCAATTTACGAGCAGTAATTTGTTCACCAAGCATGTTATTTATCTTATGGAGAAACACCTCTAGTAAACTGTGGCCCTGGTCCATTCCTTCCCATTGATATTCCATCTATTGTTTACTGTTTACTTTCTGCAATTACTAAAAGCAATTACTTTCTTCCACACTATACGTTTAATTCTTTGTTTTCAGAAAAACCAGTAAGCTTGACAACCTCACTAATAAGTTGGGGCAAAGTATTTTGGTTGTGTTGTGTGTAGGTTCTACATTGCTAGCAACACCTTCAGAAGTAGTTTCTTTCTCATACTGGTTCGATAACCTTGGTTCCATAACTGAGGGAAAACTTGTTGCTGTGCTCATCATACCTTGCTCTTGGTGTTCCCAACAGGCGCCACATCAACTAAGACATCACAAGCTTTTCTGGCGCCGTTGCCGATGAGAAAGAAGATTTCTTCAAGGGGAGTATCTCACTACCAATCTCTTTACTTTGTTTTTGTTTTGCTTAGTTCTTTTGCTTTGTTTGCCTCTTTTTTATCAAAAACACAAAAAAATTAGTTCCTACTTCAAGTTGCTTTTACGTCTAGTTCTGCTCCCATCACTATGTCACTTGAGGAAATGATCTTCACTTTCAAACAAGGGAGTGAGGAGAGTTTCAAAGAATCTTGGTCTAGAATTTATGATTCTTATGAAAAAACTGAACCTAAAATGACTCTAGGCTTGCTTATTAGCAGTTTCTACTTTGGTCTTGTTCTTTGTAATAGATATGCTTTGGATGCTGTAGTAGGAGGAGATTTCCTTCATTGTGATGGGGATGAATCTTTTAATGCTATAAAAAATTGATTGCAACATATAACTTGCCTAGTAAATTTGATTCATCCTTTATAAGTATTTATGCTAGACTAAACACTCTTGAGACAAATACAACTTGTTTAACAGGATGCTATAATATGCTTCGAGAGCATCATGATTATGTTTCAATAAATTCTGAACCGTCAAAATGGTTCCCTACAGTAAAATTTGCTATAAATGGTGGAACTTTTCATGCTCATTGTGATATTACGTCTGAGTTTTGTCTTATGCCTAAAGATATTTATGAATCTCTGAATCTTTGGGGACTTTCTGAGGGTGGAGAAGAAATATCTCTTACCAATAATGCCACTATATTACCCATTGGAATAGCTGAAAGAGTGTTTACAAAAATCCTAGGGAAAGTGGTATCTACTGATTATCTGGTTATTGAATGTGTAGGAAAAGGACAAATTATACTTGGAAGATCCCTGCTAAAACTCCTTGGAGCAATAATAGATGTGGGAAAATGCACCATGAATTTCACTTCCCCGCCAAGCAATCCTGTGTTCCCTAAAGGTAAGATTAAAGTTAGACGTAATAAATTTGATGTTGATGCTTCTTCATTCGAAAATACTTGATTCTTGCTTTTTGTGCCTAGCTGAAAGGCGTTAAAGAAAAACACTCTTGGGAGATAATCCAATTTTTATTTCAGTAAATTTTTCTTTTATTGAGTCTTGGAATTTATTGCCTCTGTAATAACCTATTATTATCTTTTTTGTTTCGTTTTTGTGCCAAAAATATCCTCTAATGAGAGGGAAGTAAGATTTAGGAAAGTTGCTGTCCCAAAACTGATTCTGTGCTATTACCATAAAAATTCATTCTCTTAGACAGAACGTCGGATTAAGGTGAAATATTTTGTGCGCATTCCCCTGGTATTTACCCAACTTTTGTTAGTTTTGCACTTTTCGATTTGAGCAACAGAAGAATTTCGAAAAAAATCGGTCTTTACCTGCAGGTCTGTTTTGATAGATTTCTGCCATTATTTGCATTTGCCTTAATCGATTTCTTTTTAAGTTCTTTTGATCACTTGAGATTTTAAAAGGAGTTTCTACAGTAGCTTATGTTTTAGTGGATGTTTTACTTGAGTTGAAACTGAATCCAAAGGTTTATTATCTTGCATACACTAATATTGCTAATGAAGATTGTGTGAAGTTTTGTATGAAGGAAGTTTTCAAGTGTAGGGACAGAATGACGTGATGAGATGAAGTATGGACAAAAGCTCAAGCTTAGAGATGTCACCCGTGTCACCCCAAGAAATATTCAAGAGGTACAAGCTTCAAATCTTGGGGATTCCCAAGGCATGCCCTTCTTCATCAACAAAAATCACAGGTCTTCTTTCAAGACACTATTTTTATTGCTTCATTCACTATGTGTTGTTCTTGGAGCGTCTTTATTTTTGTTTTTAATTTTATTTTGCTTTGTTTGCTGCAATAAGTTGGTTGGATCCCAGCACACTTCTTTTGGAGAAGTCACACCCTGTTCTTCATTGCCTAGAACACTCTAGTTTTCACTCTTATTGTTCTATGAGTGTTCTCTTTTGCTACCATTGCGTTTAGCTTTAGTTTTCTTATTCTTTTTGTTAAGAACTTTTAAGTTCCTCTCTGTAGTTAGGTGAGACAAGTTCTCTGGTCTTTATTGATTATTATCTTTGTGAGTTGTTTTAAATAAGTTGATTGGTGTTGGAAAAGAGTAGAATGTTTCATGCTTATGGTGGTACAAAAAGAAGCTTGTTTTGACTGTGGCTTAGACTTTATCATGCCATGTTAGATGTTGCTTTGACCATATTCTTAGTGATTATTGTTGTAGCATGACTTGTTTCAAACAATTGAGATTGCTTAATGTGCCATGAAAGAATCATGCGTTGTTTTAGCATACAAAAGCATAATATTATGGTATTATCCTTTGATGCTTTATTTGGGTTGACTTGGCACATGCTTACACCATGTTATGACTATGAACCAGTCACCTTAGCCTCTATGATCATTTAGTTTTTGACTTGTGATATCACTTTATGCTTTGATTAATAATGTTTTGTCGCTCTGCATGATTATGGCCAGTATTGCTCTCTTAGTTGGTCGCTCCCAGTCTTTAGCTAGCCTCCACCTGAACTCTAAGGATGAGCTCTACTCGTGCATCCAACTCCCAAGAAACCAAGTTATTCCAAAGATTCCACTATAAATTCCTATGCATGGTGTGTTACACCATTCCAAGTATATTCATGTTTTTATCTATCTTTCAAATTAAATTTTTGTTATGTGAAAATTAGTGATTAACGCTCTCACAAACTTGAAGGCAGATTTTTTATTGCACTTAATAAACCTGAACCATTGTGACTATCTTATGATGCTTATATGCTTGCAAATTGTAAGTTGGGAGTTAGCAAAACCATGCTTTCATGGGGCACGCTTTCAACATTGCACTTATTTATTCAGGTGATATCATGTTCTTTTGTTTATGGATGTCATTGATGTGAAATGAGATGAGAGCTTGTAGGTCCATGGAGTTTGTATATGTGTTAGAGAAACGTCTGGGCGGCCAGCGTAAGCCATGCCTAATCATGGTGGAAACTTTCAGCAAAACCATAGTGGCATTCTATGAATCATCCTCAATAAAAAACTATGTGAATAGCAAAAAAAGGGATTGCTGGGATGCTCACTATCTGTTTCCTTGTCATTTTGATATGAGATATCTCATGTGCCATGGGGAAAGGGGTACACTTACAATGACAAGAACTTTCCTGAGACCAAAGTTGAGTAGCATGAGGCCTCGGTACTCGTACTCAAGGGGCATGAGATTTTCAACTTGTGATTTGTCAAGCATATAATTTATATTTTCCCTCACTTTAACCTTAATCACTTCAACATGCTTATGATAGGGGTAATGAGAGATCAAAGCTAATGAGTACCATAATTTTTGGAAGCTTTATAAAACCATTTAATCCCTGCTTCCCTCTACGAAGGGCCTTTCTTTTTTACTTTTTGTTGAGTATCCATCTTCTATATTTATGCACCAGCAAAGAGAGCATAGTTGTCATTCTGAGTTCAATGTGCGTTGTCCCAAAACTTGTTGATTGATTCATAATTATGGTATTGCTTGTTCTTAAATTATTTGTATCTAGCCACCCTTATGAACTTTGAAGGTGTTCTATGCATTTATGTTTTGCTATTCCATGAAGGATAAGCTGAATACCACTCTTGCTATGTTTTCTCTATGTGAAACAAACAGATGTCTTTCAAAGCATTATTCATGATCTTTTCTTTGTGTTGCCTTTCATGTTGCAACATAGTTGTTATGTCTTATTGTTAGAAATATAACTTTCATGCTTATGTTTAGAGTACTTTGATCCCAGCTATCAATGCTTTGTAATACCTTGATCAAGATTGTGTTGGTGCATGTCACCTCAAAAATTATTATTTTTATCACTTACCTACTTGAGGACGAGCAGGAGTTAAGTTTGGGGATGCTGATACATTGCAAACGTATCTATAATTTTTGATGCTCCATGCTTGTTTTGCACCAATTATCTTATGTTTTTGTCTACACTTTGTGTCATTTTTATGAATTTTCTGGAACTAACATATTAGCAAGTGCCACAGAGCCAGTTTCCTATTTTCTGCTATTTTGTATTTCAGAAAATATAGTAAATAAATATTCTTGGAATTGGAAAAAACAAAAGCCAACATTCCTATTTTTCAGAGACGGAGACGGAGTTCGGAGGCCAGAGGGAGACGCACCCCAGGGAGGCCACACCTGGGATAAGCGCGGCCAGGAGGTGCGCCTCTCTAGGGTGTAGGCCCCTCGCGACTCCACCTACCTTGCCTCTCTGCCTATATAATCCCCCCGAGACGAAAACCCTAACTACCCGATTAGAATTCCACAAAAAGTCCATAGCCGCCACCACCGTTGACGAGGTTTAATATCGTCAATGCCCATTGTTATGGACTTGGGTTTTGGAGAAGATGGGAATGCTGGAGATCGCGGAACGGTTAGCAAACAAGCAACACGGGACACGAGGTTTACCCAGGTTCAGGCCCCCGGAGGGAAAACCCTACTCCTGCTTGTCTGCTCTTGATTACGGCGGAACCGAAGATTACAGGGGTGCACAGATGCAATCTGGCGTGGAGGTGTCTATGCGAAAGTATGAGGTGAGAGATCTAGGTCGTGCCCTCCTAGCCTTTATATAGAGTTAGGTAGGTCCCAGGCACAGACCGAGTCGATTACAGGTTTTAGGGTTTACCCCTTTAAATTTTCTATCTACTCTAGTCTTGCTCTCCAAGGATCCGAAGGCGTCATGGGCCTTGGCCACCCGAAAATCTTCATGGGCCAGCGTATATTTGCCGTGGGCCTTCCTTGGGATGGACCAAGTATGCTGAGATCGTGTACGCGCGGGGTATAACCATGTTAGTATCCCCCGAGTGATCAGTCGAATCGTAGATTCGGCTGAGGACTCTTCAATCCTTCGGGTGCAACTCTGTCTTTCAAGAGAATGTCTAGGGATTGTTGATGCGTGTGCCTGACTCACCAGACGGATCAGGGCCAGTTAACTGTCTTAGGACAAAACAACACGATCTTCTTCAGGTTCGAGTCCCTCGACTCGAACCTGGAACATATGCTGGCGTAATTCAACTCAGGCCGCGGAGGACTTACAGGAGTGGAATTCCAGTGAATTTAAATGATGTACCCAACGCGTCCGTCGGGATTTTTCATCGCGCCTATTGGCACATTCTTACTAGCAGAGCGCAGTCATGTGCGTTACCAGGCCATCAGATAATATCTGTAGGTCTTATCTTTGCATCGCAGACACAACATCCGAATGTTTATCACCGCGGAGGTGTTTCGGGTAGCCAAGGAGAATGCTGCTCACTTAGCGTTAATTGGGGCAAAGTTGCCGAAATAATGTTGCATGCCGATCCGAAGGATCGCAGTCGAAGAATTCATAGGGTGCGCGACCAGTGCTCCCTATGGGAGTATCCCCCGAGTGTCTATTCGAGTTGTAGACTCGAGCAGAGACTTTGATTCAGCTGTTGTTCAGCTTCAGGTCCGTAGGACACGAATTTTTCGGATGCTTGAATCCACGCTCCCTATGGGAGTAGCCCCCGAGTCCTTAGTGGAGTCGCAGACTCGACGTAGGACTCGAAGAAATAGTTCAGTGTTGTAGTGTTTTTTTCATTTTCGGGTGCGCGGCCAGCGCTCCTGATAGGAGTATCCCCCGAGTAGTTAGTCCAATCATAGATTCGAGTGAGTACTCTTAGCTTTGTAGCCGAAGAATTGTGACTTTTGCTAGTATAGCTGTTGATGACGTCAGTGCTGACGATCGGTGACCTCAAGCGTCTGCTGCGCCAGAGATGACATGACTGGATGAACATGGGTCCCACCTTCTGACCTTGAATTGACCGGTCATGCGTGGCGTGGAGATAATTACGGCGTCTCCTCGATTTCCGTGCATAGTGGACAGCGTGTGAGCGACGGTTCATTGCGATGCTGAGACGTGTATGGTCAGACCTTTCCGTCGGTGTTAGGTCTTCTTGATGGACGGTTATCGTGCATCGTCCTCGTCCTTATAATCATTGGGGAAAATTAGTCTGTTTTCACCGAAGCCATTCTTGTTTCACTGCTCCATTGCTCTCTGAGATTTCTTGCTGCGTGCTGGAATATCCTCGGGCATTTCCTTCTTCGATCCTATGTTCTCGCCGCCGGCGCCGCCGCACCGCAATGGGGAAGCCTAAGAAGTCTTCTTCTGCGGTTGGTACCAGCGCTGCTGGAGGCAAGAAGAGTGCTGCCGCTACCCGTGTCACCGACAATGGCTGGCGGCGATCGGAGACGCGGGAGAGTGATCTCCGCAAGCTTCGTGAGCGGGGCTTAATCCCGCAAGATAGGGAGGCCGTCAAACTCCCTGGCAACAAGGTAATTCCCCGTCCCCCCGCTGGGTTTCGGGTTATGTTCCTTGCTTTTGTTCTTCGGGGCTTTTCCTTCCCAGTCCACGACTTCCTTCGTGGACTGCTTTTTCTTTACGACATCTAGCTGCATGACCTATCCCCCAACTCTCTTCTTCATGTCGCCTGTTTCATCACTTTTTGTGAGTGCTGGCTCGGTATCGAGCCGCACTTTGGCCTCTTCCGGAAACTCTATTCCGTGAAGAGGCTATCTGGTTCTGATGGTGTTTATCCCATTGGGGGTTGCATCATCTCCCTCAAACCCAATCTTCTTTTCTTCTCTTTTTCCATGTCTGAATCTGTCCAATACTGGCGGAGGCGATGGTTTTACATCCACGACTCCACGGTGGCTGGGCAAGATTTTGGTCTTGTTCCTTTCGACCCCTCCCAAAATATCGAGCCGAAGAGGTCCTGGAAGAACCAGATCTTGGATGGCGAGGTTGCGGAGATAGAGTCTCTCTATCGTCGAGTGGAGGATCTCCAGCTGATTCCTGATAAGGAGGTGAACGGTGTGGATAACATCCGCACTTTCCTCAAACGTCGGGTGCAACCGCTTCAGGCTAGGGCGCACCCGATGTTCCTTTATGCTGGTCGTCGTGACCCGACGAGGGTTTCGGCTGAAGAATTCTCCAGGGAGAGATCTCGGCGGGGTCCTTCACCTGCTGCTGAAGTTCAAGGCTGGAGAGGATATCCCGGGGAAGTTGCTGACTTCTCCGTTCTCCACTTCGCGTCCTGTTCCACAGGTGTAGATCCGGGACGTGCGCGTAGCGCTATTTTCAACTGCATTGTACTTACATTTATTTGCTAACAAATTTTCTTCTTTTCTGCAAGAGTTCAAGGTGCCGGGCATGTCGCCATCGCTTCCCGAATTGTTTCCGGCTGCACCGGACAATGAAGTGGTGGATTCCATGTCCGAGCTGCCATCGGCATGATCTCCGGCTGAAGAGGCCAATGAGTCGAGCGAGGACCACACTCGCAAGCGGACACGGAGCTCCAGCGAGTCTTCGGATGCCTCGACTCCGCCGACGCCTAGGAACCCACTGTGCCTTGATCGTCATAGTGATGGGCATGGGGGCTCTTCCTCTCCGATTCCTGCCGTTCCCGTGCGGGCTGTGGCACCGCACCCGCCGGCGAAACGTAAGAAGGAAGAAAAGAAGGAAGAGAAGAAGGTCCGGAGGACCCCTCCCGTCTTCGGCTTGAGCGAGCTTGACTCGTAAGTGTTCTTAGCCCTGCACTGCCTTTTTCTTGCCTGTTTACTTTGTACTGTGCTAATTTGTCCTTATGCAGCCACCCCTCCAACGACTCCTCCAGTGATGGTGCTCGGGAGATGATGGGGGAGTCGAAGGTCGTGCTTCCTCCTCCTCAGACGGTGGCCACCTCTGAAGGCGCTGCTCCAGACCCTTCTCCGCAGGAGGTTTGGGTGGTTGCGCCTCAGAAGGCTGCGAGCGGACCTTCGGAGTCGCCGTCGAATCACGTAAGTAATTCTGCTTCCTACCACGGGGGGAGCCCCCGAGCCTTTTGGGATGATCTATTGATTATCTCTTTTCTTCCTACCTCGGGGGGAGCCCCCGGGCATCTGTAGGGTAGTTTGTTGTTCGTTTTTCCTTCAAGTCTCGGGGGAGCCCCTGAGCACTTTCGTGTGTGTAACTTGCTTCCGCTCGTTCTTTTGGGCGTAGCCCCCGAGCCCTTCTTTTGACTAGTAGGTCTTTTTTGCAGCCTTTTGTGCAAGGTGCCAACAAACTGGTGCAGCAACACCTGGCATTGGAGGCCAGCCTCAAACAACTTAAAGGTATTTTTATGCTTTGGTCTTTGTTTCTTCTTGCATTCTTGTCCTTTTATCCGACATTTGTATTGTTTATTGCAGAGGATCACAACACCTCCCTTCGTGAGATTGATGCTCTCAAAAAGAGCCTCGGTCAAGCGGAGAAGAAGGCCGAGGTCGCCGTTGGTGCAAGGGAGCGCCTCGAGCTGGAGTTGGCCAATGCGGCCGAGGCTAAAGAGCGCCTGCAGCAGGAGGCTACGGACCGCGAGGAGCAGCTCGCCACCGCCACGTCTTCGCGCGAGAGTGAGGTGGCCGACAAGCTTATGGCTGCTGCCAAGGCTGTTTCAGGTGAGTGTCTTCACCTTTATATTTTTGATTTCCTTGTCTTTCTTTTGCGGTGCTTTCGTTCATTCTGCTTCCTTGTTGTCTTAGATGCCGCGGGCATCGAGTTTGATCGCGGTGCTCTGGAGCACGGGAGTGCTCTGGATGATGCTACTACGGCGGTCTAAGATCGCTGCAGCACCGTCGTTAACTCGCTTGCCAAGGCCAAGGAGGTCCTTGGACGCTTCTACAAGGAGCTTATACCCAAGGGCGTGGCCCTTGATGATGTTGATGCCCTGGCGGAGGCGCTGTCAGCCGAAGCACCTGCGGCGTACAAGCGCAAGCAGAAGGGCATCAGCGCATCCGTCGGGCTAGCAATGGCCTTGGCGGCTGGAGCAGAGCTGGACCTTCATCAGGTCACTTCCCAGATGCCGACGACTGCTGACGGATCCGAGGTAGCCTTCGCCACCTATGCTGCTCGCTGTAAGCATTACGGGCCAAAGCTGATTGATCTGCTGGCCGAGTACGCGCTAAGGCAGCAGGGGGAAGCCAAGGCGAGGCAGTCCGGCTCCGAGGCGACTCAGGGTGCTGCTTCATAGTAGTTGTAGATATAGGATAGTTGTAGATTCTTTTGTTGTAATTATTTTGATGAACAATCCTTTTGCCACGTAGTGGCTTTTGCTGCACTTAATGAATTTGTTGAGTTTTGTGCTCCTTTATCTGCGTGTTTATCTCTTTGTCTTTCTGTTACTCTAGGGTCCTTCGGGTGATGATCCCGTTGACACTTCATCTGCGGCACAGCTGCGACCATCCTTGGATGATGCGTCGCAGCTTGTGTTTCTTCGAGACCGTATCCGTAGCCTCGAGAAAGAGTTGCTAGTGGTGCGTGGTCATGCTGACGTTTGGAAGTCCAAAGTAGATCGAGGCGCTGCCAGAGAGGAGTACTTGATGGAGGAGTTGCTTCGTATGTCCGAGCAGCTTCAGTGTGAGTTTTTCGAGCTGTTTCCCGTTACTTCGGATGCGCCTGTTGGCATTTCATCTTAATCTTTTGCAAGTACTGCAGGTGCTAACATTGCTCCAAGGGAGGAGAAGGAGCGTGTTGCTGTTCAGATCAACTGCTTGACTCAGCAGGACATGGAGGCCGACGGGTTCTTCTGGATGGACCGTGACCGTGCCATGGTCCTTGCGACGGTGCAAGATCGCGTTCACCAAGTATCGCGGGTGCTTCGTTAGGTGAAGACTTCACTCGTGTCGGTTCTGCATGTGATGTTTCCGCTGGATGATGCGCCGTCAACTCTTTCTGGTCTGCTGTCGAAGTTTCGGAACGTGCATCATGTCAAGAATTGGTGCGGCATTAGCTCGTCGCAGGGGTGAAGGCTGCGCTGTCCCTTGTGAGGCTACATCGCCTTGATTTAGATCTATCTATTGTGGCGGCTGGGCCGCCTCTTCGGCCAGATGGTGGCGAGTGGGATATGCGTCCGCATTATGCGGCTGTAAGGCAGTATGCCGAACAGATCGTAGATCTGTTTGAGCAGCCTGCTCAAGTTATTCTTCAGAATAGGTAGTACCTGTAAAAAAGACAGATGTAAAATTTGTATACATTTGACTGGGCGTGTTTTGCCCTTTGTTATAAAGGTTTGGTTGTTGTTTGAGCACGTAGTGCTTTGTTCGTATACGTGTCCTTTTCGTTAGCCTGACGTGGTCAGCTACTCAGGTGTACACGTGTTATCCTCAGTCGACGAAATCGTGAGGTGGGGGGAGCCCCCGAGTGCGTTTGTGTCATGGAGTAAAGTGCGAATAGTAAACAAAATTTTGGGGCGAGACACTTAGCTTTATTCATATCGTAATGGAGGAGGTATATTGTTCGGCTGAGTAGCCTTGGCTGAATAGCCTTATTGAAAGTAAAGAGGGGGGTAGCTAGGGGTAGAACCGTCGCAGCTGTGCAACGTTCCATGGGTTAGAGTATGCGACTCCAGACTCCACGAGCTTGAGGCGATAGGCGCCACCTGGGATGACTTCGGTGACGATGTAGGGTCCTTCCCATGGCGACTCGAATTTCTTCGGTCGTTCTTGCTTGAGTCACAAGACTAGGTCTCCTTCGACGAAGGACCTTGGGCGCAGCCGTCGGCTGTGGTAGTTGCGGAGACTCTGCTGGTACACTGCTGATCGATCTGCTGCTATGTCTCGCACTTCGTCGAGTGTGTCGACGACGTCTTCGAGTGCAGCCGTGGATTCGGCTTCGCTATAAGCGATGACCTGGGGGGCCTGATGTCGTACTTCGGCTGGTAGCACGGCTTCGGCTCCGTGCACCATGAAGAACGGCGTGTAGCCGGTTGAGCTGTTTGGTGTGGTACGTAGGCTCCATAGGACGGAGGGTAGCTCTTTCATCCAGGCTCCGGTGAGTCGCTCGAGTGGGCTCATGAGGCGCTCCTTGATGCCAGCGCCGATTAGGCCGTTGGCCTTTTCCACCTGCCCGTTCGTTTGCGGGTGCGCCACGAAGGCGTATGTGATATTGATTCCGAGGCTTTCGCAGAAGTCCTGGAATTCTTTGGAGATGAAGTTCGATCCATTGTCGGTGATGATGCTATGCGATACGCCGAACCTGTAGACAATGGATTCAAAGAACTTGACGGCAGTCTTGCCCTTTTGGTTAGTGACCGGCATGGCTTCAATCCACTTGGTGAATTTGTCGACTGCGACCAGGAGGTAGACATGCCCCCCTTTCGAGGACCTTGGCAGTTTGCCGATCATGTCGAGGCCCCATTGGGCGAAAGGCCAGGCCAAAGGTATGGGCATGAGCTCTGACCCGGGTGCGTGTGGTTTGTCGGCAAACCTTTGGCACCCGTTGCATCTTCGGACGATGTCCTTTGCGTCGTTCATGGCCGTTGGCCAGTAGAATCCAGCTCGTAGAGCTTTGGCGACAAGGGAGCGGCTGCCTGCGTGATGGCCGCAGATGCCCTCGTGGATGTCTTGGAGGATGGTTTTCCCGTCACCGATGGTGATGCACCTTTGTAGTACACCCGAAATGCTGCGCTTGTACAGCTCGCCATTGATGATGGTGAAGGCTTTTGACCGACGAGATATGCGCCGGGCATCTGTCGGGCTATCAGGCAGTTCTCCGTTTATCAAGTACTAGAGGTATGGTTGGGTCCAAGTTTCTTCGACTACCATGACCTGCATCAGGTTGACCACGGCTACCTCTGTGTCCAATTTTTCGGGTCCTTCATTACCTTCGGGTAGCATAGCCCCCGAGTTTTCTGCTTCTTCGGGTGATCCCTTGGGGAATTTTCGCTTGATGGATGGTACGCAGATTTGTTCGAGGAACACACCTGGCGGCACCCGTGCGCAGGTGGAGCCGATGTTGGCGAGTCTGTTGGCCTCCTCGTTGCTTTCTCTTCCAACGTGCCGAAGCTCGCAGCCGTCAAAGTCTCCTTCGAGTGTGTTGTAGAGTGCGCGGTACGCAATCATGTTGGCGGCGTGCGCGTCACACTCGTTCATTGTCTGCTAGACGACGAGGTTGGAGTCACCGTAGATGACCAGGCGCGTTGCGCCGCAGATTTTTTCCATCCTCATGCCATGGATGAGGGCCTCGTATTCTGCCTCGTTGTTGGAGGCTCGAAACTTCATCTGGAGGATGTACTTCATCTTATCGCCCTGCGGGGAGGTCAGTATGACCCCAGCTCCTACTCCGGCTTCACGCTTGAGACGCTGGTGCATCGCCCATGATCACACATGTCTGGGGTGTCTGGCAGCTGTAGCTCCATCCAGTGTACAAGGAAGTCCGGGAGGACTTGAGACTTGATCGAGTGGCGTTTCTCGTAGATGATGTCGAGAGGTGACAGCTCGATGCCCCACAGGGCCACGCGTCCTATGGCCTTTGGGTTGTTCAGGATGTTGTTCAGGGGTGCCTTGTTGACGACCATCACCTGGTTCTCCTGGAAGTAGTGGCTCAACCGACGAGCCGTCATGAACACACCGTATGCGAGTTTTTGGTAGTGAGGGTACCTCTGCTTTGTTGGCGTCAATACCTCACTGAGGTAGTAGATTGGGCGTTGGACCCCATGGGTCTTGCCTTCTTCAGGTCGCTCGCGCTGGTGTGTGGCTGCTATGTACAGCAGTAGAGGCTCGCGCTCCTTTGGTGTAACCAAGACGCGCGAGGTAGAGAGCATCCTCTTTAGATCTTCGAATGCGTCGTCCGCCTCGGGCGTCCACTCGAATTTGTCTGCCTTGCGTAGCAGTTAGTAGAATGGCAGTGCTTTCTTGCCCATGCGACTGATGAACCTGCTTAATGCTGCTATTCGTCCTGCAAGATGCTAGACACCCTTGAGGTTTTTTGGCTTCTCCATGGCCATTATGACCCGTATTTTCTTCGGGTTCGCCTTGATCCCTCACTGGGAGATGAAGTAGCCAAGTAGCTGACCCGATGGGACGCCGAAGGCACACTTTTCGGGGTTAAGCTTGATCCTATAGCGGTGGAGATTATCGAACGTCTCGCGGAGATCGTCGATGAGCGTTCTCGCCTCCCTGGTTTTGATGACTATGTCGTCAACATAGACTTGGACGTTGCGACCGATCTGGTCCTTCAGGCATGCTTGCATGCACCGCTGGTACGTGGCACCTGCGTTCTTTAGCCCGAATGGCATTGTATTGTAGCAGAATACTCCGAACGGCGTGATAAATGCCGTTTTCTCCTGATCTTCGACCTTGAGCCGAATCTGGTTGTAGCCTGAGTAGGCGTCAAGGAAGGAGAGTTTCTTGCATCCTGCAGTCGAATCAATGATCTGATCGATCCGAGGGAGAGGGAAGTGGTCCTTTGGGCAGTGCTTGTTCAGCGACGTGAAGTCCACGCACATCCGCAGGATGTCCGTGTCCTTTTTGGGGACCATCACTGTATTGGCGAGCCACTCGCTTTCTTTAATCTCCCTGATGAAGTTTGCAGCGAGTAGTCTGTTGATTTCAATCCCTATGGCTTCGGCCCGTGGCTCGGACAGTCTCCGGATGGACTGCTTGACGGGCTTGGTATCTGGAAAGACGTTGAGTGCGTGCTCGGCGAATTCCCTGGGAACTCCTGGCATGTCTGCAGGACACCAGGCGAAGATTTCCCAGCGCTCACGGAGGAATTCGACGAGCGCGCTTTCCTATGTGGGGCTGAGGTCGTTGGCGATCAGCGCCGTATTGGAGGCATCCGTCGGGTGGACCTGCACCTTCTTTGTGTTGACGGTGGAGTTGAAAGACATATCAGGTGCATTTTATCGTGCGATTGGGGGTGCCCCATTGTCCGTCACCTCGCGGAGCCTTACGAGCTCCTCTTGCATGCCGAATGACTGGGAGATTCTGTTGAAGTCCCTGTCGCAGTGGTCCGATCGGGTGAAGCTCCCGTGGACCGTGATGACGCCCCTGGGTCCTGGCATCTTGAGTAGCAGGTACGCGTAGTGTGGTACTGCCAAGAACCTTGCGAATGCTACACGCCCGAGGATGACGTGGTATTGTGATGGCCAGTCCACCACTTCGAACTCGAGCCACTCGCATCGGAAGTTGTCCGGTTTGCCGAAGATGACGTTGAGCCATATCTTTCCCAAGGGGAATATGCCCTTTCCTGGAACGATGTCGTGAAACGTTCTATCTGACTGTTCCAGGCTGCACAGCGGGATCCGCATTGCTACAAGGGTGCTTGCGAACATCAGGTTGATGCCGCTGCCACCGTCCACGAAGATGCGGCTCATCTCGAAACCTCTGATCTGCGCCTCGAGCACCAGGGCAGCATGACCTGGGCGAGGGACTTGGCAAGGGTGATCCGAACAGCTGAACGTGATGCAGGACTCCGATCCGCTGAGGTACTCAGGGATGGCGGGTGGAGCTGTCATGGCCAGGTTGATCTGACGAGTGATTTTCTTCTGCACCCTATTCGTTGGGCGCCCCTTCTGGATCATCAGCGCTCCTTTCGACAGGGGATACCCGTGCCCACCGTTGTTCTGTGCTGGTGCGACTAGGTGGTTCGGGCCTCCTACAGGTAGCGGTGGAGGAGCTCCATGCGCTATCCCGCCTGGTGCGGGTGCGTTCCCAAATCCAGGGTTTGGGGCTTGCTGCCTCATTTGAGCCATGCTTTCGCTGAGTTTCTGGAACTCGTGGCAGTCCTTGAGCATGTGGCTTGCTTTCTTCTTACCACCCTGCTTGTCGATGTAGAAGTGGATGGTGCATGGACCCGACAGTTTTTGAGGGTCCTTCGTCGCGACCGCGGCGCTGCCACGACTATGTTGGGCGTCCTCCATCGTGGAAATTGCCTCCGCGGTATCCGCCGTTGTTGCGGTTGGCGTCGCTGCAGCGGTCGGCGTAGCCGGCCGCGACCATGTCGGGTCCATCGCGATCGTCATAGACGCACGATCTCCTCTTGCTACGGTGTTCTCGTCGTCGGCCATAGTCATCCTCTTCCTCCGAGTGCGCTCGGTGGATGGAGTCCTCGCCATCGGCCCACCTGTTGGCGATGTCCATGAGGTGGTCGAGTGTCTTGGGCTTGACACGCCCAAGTTCTTCCTTGAAGTCCTGGCGCTTGACGCCGTCCTTGAAGGCGTCGATGGCCCTTTCTTTAGAGATGTGTGCCGCGGAGTTCTTGGTGTTGGACCAGCGCAGTATGTACGAGCTAATTGATTCGCCCGTTCGTTGAGTGCAGGCCCGCAACTCCTCGATCGAGGCAGGCGTCTTGCTGGTGCCTTTGAAGTTTCGGACGAAACTATACGCCAGCTCCTCCCAGCTTCGGATGGATCCTGAAGATAGGCTGCTAAGCCAGATCCGAGCTGCGCCTGTCAGCTATAGCTGAAGGCATTGCATGACGGTTTCCTTGTTTCCACCGTGCAGCTTGACGGTCGACAAGTGGTCGCTGAGCCACGCCTTGGGGTCTTGTGTGCCGTCGAACTTCGGAGTATCCGAAGGAAGCTTGAAATTTCACGGCATCCGTGTCCGTCGAACAGATCTGCTGAAGCATCGGGCTCCGCAGAGTTCTCCTTCGTCTTCATCCATCTCGGATTCAGACGAGCATGCGCGCTTGGCTCGCGCTTTGTCGATTTTGTGTTGTGTGAGCGCATTTCTGGCGTCGTAATCGTGGCTGTGATGGCGTGAGCTCTTGTGCCTTCGAGGAAGGTCATGGTCTTCATATTCGGATGAAGGTGTGGGGCTGCGGTCGAACTTGACCGTAGCTTTCTTCTTCGGCTCCATAGGAGCTTCTTCGTGGAGCGCAGCTCCGACGAGTCCGAGTCCGGTAAGTGCAGACTTGTGCATGGCTCTTTTTGGGTACCCCTCCGGAGGTGGGTGGGACGCGAGGTACGCGGTGGCTGTCATGATCGCAGCTTGTGGCGTTTTCGGGATGATGTTGCCATCGGCATCCATCTCCATGAAGGATGCGTTGAGGGTCCAGGTCACCTCACGGCGCTCCTTGGGGTCCATGTTCTCCGTCCGGGAACGGTGCTTGTTGCCGTGGTTGCCGTTCGAGCTGGAGCTGATGCCCATGGTGGAGAGCGCAGCTCATCGCGCACTAGACTCCGAGGATGCTTTCTTGCGTTTGTCAAGCACCTCTTGCATCTTGACCTGCTTCTTGTGCTCCTCGATTAGGATCAAGTGGTATGCCATCAGCAGGTCCCGTGAGGCGTCTGCGGGCAGTATCGTGTTACCCACAGACGGTGCCAATTGACGACGTTTAATCTCGTCAATGCCCATTGTTATGGACTTGGGTTTTGGAGAAGATGGGGATGCTGGAGATCGCGGAACGGTTAGCAAACAAGAAACACGGGACACGAGGTTTACCCAGGTTCAGGCCCCCGGAGGGAAAACCCTACTCCTGCTTGTCTGCTCTTGATTACGGCGGAACCGAAGATTACAAGGGTGCGCAGATGCAATCTGGCGTGGAGGTGTCTATGCGAAAGTATGAGGTGAGAGATCTAGGTCGTGCCCTCCTATATAGTTAGGCAGGTCCCAGGCACAGACCGAGTCGGTTACAGGTTTTAGGGTTTACCCCTTTGAATTTTCTATCTACTCTAGTCTTGCGCTCCAAGGATCCGAAGACGTCATGGGCCTTGGCCACTCGAAAATCTTCATGGGCCGGCATATATTTGTCGTGGGCCTTCCTTGGGCTGGACCAGGTATGTTGAGATCATGTACCCACGGGGTATAACCATGTCAACCGTCGTCCCTAGATCGAGAGGGATTAATAGCTCTCCACGGCACCCTGCCGGAGAGGGGAGATCATCCCTGAAGCCTTCTTCATCACCATGCCTGCCTCCGGAGTGATGTGTGAGTAGTTCATCCTTGGACTACGGGTCTATAGCAGTATCTAGATGGTTGTTTCTCCTATTTATGTCGCCATGTTTAGATCTTGTGAGCTGCCTATCATGATCAAGATCATCTAATTGTGATGCTACATGCTGTGTTTGCTGGGATGCGATGAATATTGAGTATTATGTCAGATTGATTATTGTTCTATCATGTCTATCTTATTTGTGATCTTGCATGCTCTCTGTTGCTAGTAGTTACTCTGGCCAAGTATTTGCTTGTGACTCCAAGAGGGAGTATTTATGCTCTGTAGTAGGTTCATGCCTCTAGTAATCTGGGAGAGTGACAAAAACTTCTAAGATTATATATGTGCTGTTGCTGCTAGGGAGAAAACAACAATCCTTTGTCCAAGGGAAATTGTATTGTTTACATTACACACTTTGCTTAATGTGATTATCTGTTTCTTGCAACTTAATAGCCGAGGGTTGTTTGGATGATATCTCAGAGGTGAATTATTAGTCATAGATGCAGTTGGATTACAGTCTATGTATCATGTTGTAATGCCCAAGTGAATCTCATAGTGATCATCATGTCATGTATATGCATTGTTATGCATTCTCTATTTTTCAATTTCCGAGCTGTAATTTGTTCACCCAACATGTTATTTATCTTATGGAGAAACACCTCTAGTGAACTATAGACCCTGGTCCTTCCTTCCTATTGATATTCCATCTACTGTTTAATGTTTACTTTCAGCAATTACTACAAGCAATTACTTTCTTCCACACTATATGTTTAATCCTTTGTTTTCAGCAAAGCCAGTAAGCTTGACAACCTCACTGATAAGTTGGGGTAAAGTATTTGGTTGTGGTATGTGCAGGTTCCATGTTGCTAGCAACACCTTCGGAAGTGGTTTCTTTATCCTAGTGGTTCGATAAGTTTGGTTCCATAACTGAGGGAAAACTCGCTGCTGTGCTCATCATACCTTGCTCTTGGGGTTCCCAACAGGCTCCACATCAACTAAGCCATCAAGGTCCACTATGTGTACGACCACATCATCCACGTTCCCCTTGGAACATTAACCACTTTTGGACTACAATGGTATGTATTAGAAACCTTGGTTTGTTACTATATTACTCCTATATAGATCCTGGCAGTTAGGTGTGTCTGCGGTAGGAAATTTTTTTGTTTTCTGCCACGAACCCCTTTAGTGGTATCAAACCCGATCTATCCATGGTAATTCTTGTACGGCCACTACGCACGTGGATTGTGTGGGAATTGATCCTATAGTTGTTACCCTCTAACGTGTACTTGTTTATATTGCGGCATTGTTTGATGAAGCAACACAGATCGACCTTACGCGTAATCCTTCACGAGACTAGTTCCACGCTCATATAGGTGGCTAGCGGGTGTATGTATCCCATTCAATAGTTGATAGAGCATTTACAACGGAGTGCACCGGAATGTGTGTAGTAGAGACAACTATCTGATCCATGTTGTGGTTGGAAAGTTCGTAGATTAGAAACGGTTCTACCGCGAAAGCCCTAGCAGCCACGTAAAACTTGCAAAAGATAAAGTAGAGACGTCTAACTTTATTTTGCATGAGGGCTTGTGATCTGATATGGTCTTGGTCGTTGCGAAGATAAATTAGTTTACTTTTCTATTACTAAGTAGTATAGTAATAGTCATAGATATGATGTACGACTTGTGGTGGCATCGTGTACTTGGCGTCAAATCGGTGGCAAGGTGGAGATCATGCTAGAGCGCTCGATGGAGATCAAGGCACGAGAAGGATCATATCATATCACTTATTACATGTAATGTTGATACCTTTATTAGATCTTATTGCGTGCTAGTATTAAATACTCAACGGTAGAATATTAGATAAGATGATACCTGTTAATACCAATATAGTGTTCTCCCTTTAGTGTGCACAACCAAGAAAATTCACAGTTATGAAGCAGGCCGTGATGATCGGGTGCTAGACATCTCTCCATTCACATACCACCATGCATGTATGCACTGTGAATACACTAAGGTTGAACTGGTGCATGTACAGACATGGTCTCGGAACACAGTAGATCGAAAGATCGAGCACAAGTCACATGGATGATGTGATTGACGAATATAGTCCACCCTGACAGCTGTATCAAAGGCCTTGATGATCGGTAATGATGTGGTGTAAAGGGATCATGTGATCACTAAAATTGTCCAAGGGGTGACAATTTTAGTGGGAGCTCTATTATGAATTGAACTTGTATTATGAACTTAGTCTATATGTTAACATCTTCGTGGATCGTGGCCTATCCCATTGAGGTCCTTTGCGACCGTGGGAATTTTCTTGCTTGATGTGGAACTTAGCAGAAGGGTCCAACTTCATAGATTAATACCTACGCCCGAGGGATATCCTTGTAATAGATGGTCTTCCCTTCTTGATACAATAACCATTAGGAGATAGTTTGATGACTCCACAACATTTTGTGTTTCCTCCATTGTCGTCCAATAAGCCCTGCTCCATTAGATGGAAGCTGGACTATGATTGTGTTTTTACACAAGCCAGTCACATAAAGTATGAGCCATTGGATGTATTTCCTACCATGATGGAAGAAAATGAATACTTGGAGAATCACTTAGCATTTGTGCATGAGCGTCATGTATGCCACACATGCAATGAGAACTACTTAATTGATATACCACTTTGCGATAGATTGGGGTTTGCGTTCGCTTCCTCCCAACTACAAGTCATGTTTCTTTGCATGTTTTTCATTCTAATGAAGATTGGTGTCTTTAGATATTTGATCTTTGGACTTTGCAAAACCATGCCTCATCTGGTAATATGACTAAAACTATGCATTCTGGTAAAAGAGTTATATGCGAAGAATTTTTGAATGTTATACATAGTGATGTATTGTATTTTCAACAAAATAGTGGAAATCATTAATTCACAAACTTCATTGTGGATTTAAGTAAATATGTGTCTTTACTTAATGAAGCGCAAGTCTGAACTATTTGAACTGTTCAAATAATTTTAGAATGAAGGAGGATATTGAATTAACAGGAATACAAGGTTTCTTCGATTTGATCGACGTGACTAAAGTATTTAAGTTAATTTTTGGCATAAATACTTGTGAAAGATGTTTAAAAAATTATGATGATTATACAAATTCAAAGTGTGTTGACTTGTATAAATATCATAATCATATTTTTATTAGATACATATGGTCTAATACTATCTCTTATCAGGGTTATAGCTATTGTTTAGAGTTAGAGATCAAAATAAGCAAACACTCATTTGAAATATAAGGAACATCTAAAAGATTTGTGGAAATAACACCATAGAGTTATGGTACGTTCGAGTTTATGGAGATTTCGATAATTCAAAGTCGTGGCGAATAAACAAGTCTTCATAGCATATTCCTAGGCAACTATGAATACATCTTCCACAAAGGGCAAACCTGGAGTTGTACGAAGTATTGTGTTTTCTCAAGAAATAGTTTCTTGATGAAGATGCGAGTGGAAGAAAGTAAAAGCTCGAATAAGGTATTTGACCTTACCTACATATTGTCGAGTGCACAATGGACTTTGTTCCGGGAACCAACACTCTACAAATAAGGGAGAAACTAATGATAATGAGCATAAAGTTTCAACAAATACTTTTACTAAAGAAAGTAGGATTCAAGAATATATATTCTGCAACTTTGTGGAATTATATTTTGATTCACTTGTCATGTTGTTTGAACAAGCCATACCTACGAACCACGAAGAAGCGTGATGGACCTAAGTGCGAGAAATGACTAGGAGTCATAAAATCCTATATTAAGTTACATTTAAGATTAGAAGTAATATGTTACTTGATCTTATTAAGTAAAGATGTTTACTTAATATTTCTGAAGGACTGCAAAGTCATAAGAAAGAAATAAAACTTAAAGAAAGACATAAAGCTTGATTTATCACAAAGTACGTTTGGACAAATTCAAAGGATTAACTATGATATGTAGTGATGCTTGAGTTTATTAGATTTACACCAGCAATTAATCCAATTTTGGTAATTCATAGAATTTTGTGAAAACTATGTGTTCTTCAATGAAGATTGAATAAAAGGATTGTATTTGATACAACAAGAAGGTTTTGTCAAACTTTATGGATGTTGGTGTCTCGTAGCAGAAAATTCTCAATTAGATGACGATCAAAGAATTTTGGAATATCCAAGATTATTGAGAGGACCTGCATTTGAGTGGGAGATAAGTAGTTTGGCTAAATCATAATATGTAAACGACATATTTTGAGTGGGAGCTAAGTGAAATCCCTGGATCTCATATATGATGCCATATTTGAGTGGGACTGTGATACCATTCTGATATATGTGAATGACATATGATGAATGATGTGATTGGTATTAATAATATTTAAATTAGTAAATATTCTATGAATGAAGTTGAGAAAATTAAACATTGAAATCTATCGAGATTGATTAATACGTTTAATAAAAATTATTGTCGAAATGCTTTCTGGATTTGATTCTAAAGATGTTCAGAATATCCTAAATTAGATTTTGAAGTAGTTTAGAATAGAACAAGATAAGAAAGAAGGTATTACTTGTAAGCATTGAGTTAATCTCAGTATTCCAACAATGGTTAAAAAGAAGAAAAGAGATGTGTTGCATCTCCTATGCCTCAGCCATAGATTCTTCCATATAACCGTGTTGAATACTCAACGTAATGCGACCCAAGTATCTGGTTGGAAAAACAAGTTCTTAGTTGTAAGAACATGTTTAAAAGGTGATTCCTGAGTTAATCACTAAACCAGAGTTAAGTTTATCCTCTAAAATTGCAAGAAGAAAAGTTAGGCAACATGGTGGCATTTTATGCACTGCTGATTAGGATCTACATAGATATATAAGTATATATACGGCTACTTATCAAGTTGCTAATATAGTTGTTTTTGCTAAAGAAGTTCGACTTCTGCTTAGTGTGTCTCAAAGTTGGTATTTCTATTTTCGTGCCCCTGATTCGTTAGCTGTAGTCGGTTTTCCCCAGCCCCTTAACTTTTCCTCACTTTTTTCCATCTCCTACTACGAAACTCTCACATGGTCTGAAAATCCTTGTCCGTCAGCCTTACCGTTACATGTTGACAAGTGGAGCCGCGTTTAGTCGTGTCCCGTAGTGGACCCTCGGTGTTACATGCTGAAAAGTGGGGTTGGTTGGTCAGGTACATGTTATACTGATGTGTGGGGCCATGCCATGTTGGACTACGTGGGGTCGGCTTGTTGGGTACACGTTATGGGGGATGTGGTGTGGGATCATGTGGGTGCGTTTGGTGGTTACGTGCGTCCTGTCGTCTAAATTGAAAGTTTTCTTTTTTTGTTATTTTTATGATTGGCCTTTTTAAGAGCGTCCTTTCCCCCGTATCTCGCTAACAGCTATGTTTTTTTTCCCAAAAGGTAACGAATCTAGAGCAGCTTCTCTCTTCATTCATGGTTCCTTTTGGCCCTAGTTTTTTCCCAATCTGGTAGCAAATCTAGAGCATAAAATCTAACCAGCACCATAAATACATTCAGTAAACATAGCAGATATAGATAAAGCAGCTAATATAGGTTATATATAGTATGGTACTTAAACGAGGTTCGAAAATTAGGCTGCTCAGCAGCAGCAGGGAAGTTCAACACAGACAAAACAAAAGAAGCTGCTTTACAGTAGCAGTAGCAGAACAAGATTGGTGGCCCCTCATGGCCTGTGCCTCCTCCCTCTGACGCTTCCTACACTTCTCGATGCCATGTCCCTTGACCTTGGGATCCTTGGGATTGATCGAGGGCATGCGACCCTCCTAGATGGCCACCTTCTGGAGGTTGCGGAGGTGAAAACCGAGCGCCTGGTTCTTGGCTCGGAAGCCATTGACGTTCACGGATGGGACGCAGGTCTTCACGTCATCGGCATGCTTCACGAGGGAGTTAAAGTCGGTGGCATGTAGCCTCCTGGTGTAGAAGGGGCACCTGAAGCCGTCGCCGGTGAAGAATTTGTTGTACTGGCTGGACTTCAGCTTCCTTAGCACCTGGCACGTCTTGGTGTCCTTGGATTTGTTGTCACTGCAGATGTCGCTGCTATCCACCTGTTGGAAAAACTAGTAGAGTGCAATAAGGACAGGATTGAGATACCTTGATTATCGGGATTGATTAATTGCATAAATTAACCGATTGAGATCCCGTGATTATTCCCTAATCCCCAAATCTCAAACCAAATCGAATATTGATCCCAACTATAGATCAGCGCTAGTACTAACTAAGGAATCCCATAGTTGCAGCTCGAAAGACAAATAAAATAGGATTGAAATAGGAACAGGGGGATTCATCAAAATACGAAATCTAACACAAGAGGATTAGCTACTGTAAAAATACCTAGCATCCAACGATTTAAAATACGAATAGCCGAACCCTAATAACACACGATCTAGCATCCAACGATGGGAATGGGGGAAGAACAAAGGAAGGGGCGAAAACAGTAGTTACCTCCGACCGTGGGTTAGCGTTGCCGGTGTCATAGGGGTTCTCCGGCCTGATGTAATCATCATCCCCCTATGGGTCCCAGCCGAACGAGATCTGCCCGAGACCGGTGGGGGCCTACTCGCCGGTGGCTATTGTAACATCCCAATTTCAGCAACCCTAATCTTGTGTCAAAAAGGCAAAAATTAGGGGGAACAAAAAACTTTTTCTTACTAAGTGTTGCAATGTTTGCCTACTTGTTTGCTTGTGCTCATGCAACGGATTGTGTATTAGGTGATATATACTCCTTATCTCAACCCTAGTTAACAAAAACTATTTCTCCAAAAGGGATGTCTTGGCTCCTCTTTAATGTTCTGTCATTTCAAACCTAAGCCAAGATGACTTTGACAAAACAAAATATTTTACTAGTTTCCCTTAGCAAAACTATGGAGACTTATATATTATCTCCTTATGTTTTCAAGACAGAACTTCAACTACTCTTACCTCTAGTTTTTCAAAACCTTTCCTAAAACCTTTTCACTCCAACCTTGTTAGAAATACCAAGAGGTACTTACCTTACTTCAAAGCACAACCTATTCAAAACACCCATGCTTACCTCAAACTATGCTTGAGGGTGACTTTAGTAGTAGCTTGACAAGTTTGCTAAGATGAGTTGCCTTGATCTGTTGTCTGATGAATTGCCTTGATCTGCTGATTGCCTTGTTTGCTTAGGAACTAGAGTGAGCTAATCTAATAGCTCATCCCTTACGACCCAATCAATGTTTGTGATCATCAAACTCAAACCAAGCATCCAAATCTGGATCTATCCTAAGCCACTAAACTGGCCATCTCATCTCCTAATCAGATCAATCCAGGGATAATCCCTTTAGATAGCTTCCTACTCAGTGAAGACCTGATCCAAGCATGGATCTCTCCTATCCAATACATACCTAAATATCAACCACTTGATGAAGAGGATAAACCCTTGCCACTCTCTCAATTGATCACCCTTGCATACTTGTCCAAATCCATAAATCTGCCAAAATAGCAGTCTCGAATTCTTATCTAGATTCAATCTTTGGAGCTCTACCTTTTCCAACCCAGGTGCATTTGAGAAAATGTACTTGAACTATCTTGTATTACATCATTATTACTACCAAAGCCCACTCTTGCCTTTGGCTAATCCATTTGGTTTCCACTCATCCATGATGGTTTTGTAGTCAAGATACTAATCTTTTCTTCAAATCTTATCATCTTGCCTACTTTGGCAGAAGCTCACATATATATGCCACCTCCCCTTGACCAACTCTTTGAATTATTATGACCTAATAATCATGGCCTATAAATCCCCACTTCACTTGTTTCCATTGGAGCTTTGTGCTTCTTAAACCCCCATGGTTTATGTGGCATCATGACAACTCAGTTATGGCAGCCTTATTTTCAACAAAGTTTGCCATCTCTTCTAGACCACCTCAAATACAACCAAGCCAAACTCTTGATGTCATGATCATATATATAACTTAGTCTATCTATCAATATATCCCTTGTATCAAGGTGAGCTCTGAGCTCCCTAATCCAGCCATGTTTAGGTGGCATAAAAATATCAAAACCCTAGATTCCCCAAAATATAGTTTCTTCCTTTCTCACCATAATTTCCTCAAGAATCAAGTTGTCAATGATCTATAAATATAGTTTACATCATCAACCTTGGTTATGATAATTCTCCAAATAATTCCCATAATTATTTGGAGCCTCAAACTATTTAAATTCCACTTTTGGCAAAACCCTAAAATCTCTGTCTATAAGGGCAAGTTGCTTTTTCTCCAAATCACTTTGCCAACTCAATGCACATTTTAGTTCTATATACCATACTATCAACACCCAAATTTTTAATCCCAGATGCCTGTTATGCCATACATCGCAATCCCAGGATTACCATTTTTGCGAGACATAAAAGATTGGATATCACAGTACATCATCCATTACAAACCATCCATAAGGTCTTACAACAAATAAAGGATCTCATGATCCAGTCTTAATACAATCATAGCAGCGGAATAACGTAATAATAAAGGTAGCGTGGGCGAAGCTCCATCTTCATGGTCACAGGCAATGCTGACGATGAGAGATGATCCTAGTTGTCGTAACCTTCCTGTGGTCCATCCTCCTGATAGTCCTCTTCATAGTCTGGCCACGGGAATAGCCAGGGACAAAGCCATGAGTACTCTTTAAGTACACGCAAACTAATACTAACTAGTGAAGTGGTTTTGAGTAGGAAGTACTAGGCTCTAGGTTGTTTTGCAAAAAGCCAGATTTACCTCTACTGAGTTTAGAAGCAAAGAAAGCTAGTTGAAAGTTTTATAACACCTAAGTGGGAACTTGAATGTTCATATCACAACCCTGTTGTGGTCAAGTCAAGTCATGAATCATTTCACAAGTCATTTTGAAAACATCTGATGACGGAACAGTATGGCCACTCCAACTGTCCATAACCGCAGACGCGGCTATTCGAATAGTTTGACACTCTGCAGAGGTGGTACACTTTCACCACAATATTCGATACATCTGTGAGTAATAATCCTGAATTCACCATACTCAGTATGCGGATAATCAATCCTAACCTTTCAATTACATGCCCTAGTATAGACACCTCTCCTGTGAGTTTGGCCTCCCAACCATGACCAACTGTCATCTTGGGAACTGCACATGTGGACAATCTTCACAAGGTAGCCTCAACTCAAACCTCAGCCTCAAGGGAAATCCATACTAAGGTATATAAATTTCCAGTCAAGCCCTTCCCAAATTTTGGGTATTGTGGTTGTACGGTAAAATTGGAACGGTATCGCATCCAGACAACCATTATTTGTATAAAGGGCTAAGTCTCATGCCTTAACATTTTCATCATCAAAATCATCTGGTGTTCAAGAACACATGTCAAAACATTTCAGTATAATGACTCATCATTCTAAGGTTTTCATAAATATTTTCACCAAGTATTCCCATCTAAAGTGACCAAGTTTTAAGTTTAGCACTAGCATCTACAAGTGTGGGTAAACACTAATGAGGGGTGGTAAACAAGTGGGGATGATCTAAGTTCACTCTCATGCCTCAGGATGACATTAAGATTATCTAACTTAGGCCAAGTTTTATGCTCTTTATGCTACCTTTAAATATCTTTCTAAAATCTACAAGTCACTAAGTAAACTCTAAAGGAAAGCTTTGATAAAGAAATAAAATAACTAAGCTTGCAAATAAAACTAGGATTGGGTATCAAGTGGTGGAACTAATGCATGTTTCATGCATATAATGGGCATAGATATAATGCAAGGGTTAACTTGCAAGGTTCTAGCTTGCTTAGGTAGCTTGCTAAGATATTAGTATAAGCTTGCTAAGTTGCAAGTGTTAGCTTGCCTTGAGTAGTGTAGTGGTTGAAGTTCTCCTCGGCTTCTTCCTCGTAGTATTCTCCTTCCTCCTCGTATCCTTGGTTGGTACTAGCGTCTATAAATAAATACGAGGTACACAATCACCAAACAATACTTAACTAATCTATTTAGCACACAAAGGTTCACACTAGATGATCTAGCATCATCTCTATTATCACCAAGATTAAGGCAATAGTTTTATTTATTTTATTTTAGAAAAGTAATTTCTACTCATTGAAAAACTACTTAAGATTTAATATTATCCAACTAAAACATGGGATCATGTTGACACATGTCATCACCACATATTTCAGTACTTGGGAATGTGATTTAAAGTGGTGTCACAATTTAATAAGGTTTAACTTTTTATTTTAATTAATTAAAGTGACTAGAAATGCCTATGAAGCATTCTTTTATTGCTTGATCATTATTTCTGCAAGTAAACCTAGATATTTTTATATATTCAGAAAGGTCTTATTAAATGTGATTTTTGAGAGTTGGAATCAACTCAAAAGTTTTCATGCTTGAATTTTGAAAAATGTTTGAATGCATAAAATCTTTTGCCTTGTTATTTTTACTATAGGAGATCTACAAATCTAAATGATTTGAATACAAATGGGTTGGATTAAGAATTCTAGTACCCTTCTAACAAAATTGGTTTCATGCAATTTGGTTCAGTGAATCGACCTGGGTTGATTTTTGAATCTAGGTATAGAACTAAGTTTGAAACTAAATGGAAAAACCTAAATTCAAACTAATCGGTTGCGCGGGAGTGTAACTGGGCCGGCCCACGGCGCACAGCGTACACGGGTGAGTTTAAGTGGCTATCCCCACCAGCAGTGAGATAGGGGGTGCGAAGGGGTACGGGGCAATCTAAACCACACAATCAACATCTAATCGAATGGTTGTGACTTATCGTCTCCGTCGGGAAACTCTGGTGAGACAGAACTCTAGCGTGGCCAGTGGTGGTCGTGTGAGGATCACCAGGGTTCAGGCGAGGGTCGGCGATGGGGCGAATGACGAAGTCGACAACGGCGAACCTCCTGGTATCGGTGACTTCTCCTGGGGTGACTCCAATCGCTGTCTCCTCTTCTCCTCCTCCGCGGAAGACTCCGGCAAAATTCCGGCGACCTGCTGCTCGCCTTGCTCCAGGTATGAGGTGGGGTGGTTCTGAGAGAGGGGAGTGTGTTGGTGTGAAGAAATCGAACGGGGGTGGCCTCTATTTATAGTGCCAAGAGGGGACCGAAGGGCGTGGGTGGAACTCGTCGTGGTCATCGTCACAGTGAGCTGGTGGCATGGGCGACAGTAGGGGCGAATCTCAACGGCATGGTCGCAAGGCGTGGGGTGGTGCAATGCGGTCGGAACGCTGCGGTGCTCTAGGCGGGTCCGAGGGGAAGTTTAATGGCGCACGGGATCTCCTGGTCCCACGACGACGAACGGGCATGTCCTAGCGGTTTCTAGGAGGGTGGTGATCACGCACGCAAGCGGCAAGGGCGGCACACAATCTGTGCTCGCGTGTCAGGTGCAGTGCTCTGGCGTGCTCTCGGCACGCTTGTGGAGAAGCTGGGCACGCTCGGGCTGAGTGGTCCAAGGGCTGGCAGTGCTTTGGCGTTGAACATGGGGTGGTGATGGATGGTGGTCAGTGTCCCAGACAAGGTTGGCGAGGCTAGAGATTCTCCTAGCTTGTTGTCGACAATGGGGTGGCAATATGAGGCTCAGCATGCTCACCATTGATGGCAATGGCAAGCTCACAGTGAGCTAAAGCTTGTTAATTGAGCTAGATGATCTACTAAGAGCATGCTGTGAGCTAGAGAGGGAACAAGTTAGGCCAAAAACACTGCTCACTATAGTGTTTCATGTTTGTTTGATTTGTGTTTGCAAGTTGTTTGATGAAATGGCCGAAACAGATTTGAATTTGAATTTTTGAATGAAAATTGGTGGGTGTACTAGTCACATACTAGATAGTCTCTGGTTAGTTGGAAAGGTCAAGGTGCACTGGTTTGGTTGGTTTTTGAGAATTGGTGATGTTCACATATGTTAAAGATTCAATTTTGAATTGTCATTTGAATCAATTTGCCAAATGTTTTTGTGAGTTGAAAGGTGGGCTTGGGTTCACTTTTACTTGGTCTAGCAAGGGGTGAAAATAAATAGAATTGTTTCTGTTTGAAATCTTGGACTAGAAACACTCAAAGTGGCCTAGTGAGCAAGATTGGCAAAAATGACCATTTGCTTGTTTTGTTTGTTTTTGAATTTCTCTTGATTTGTTTATGCTTGGATTTGATTTAGATGATGTTGTTTTCATCTTTAAACCATTCCTTGCTATTCACAACAATCACACAAGTCCATTCATGCATTCATACCATCATCACATACACACATGCAGTCATATGATTTTATTTAACAAAAAAAATTTTAACCCTAATTTTGATGTTTGGAACTTGATAATCTTGATCAATATTTTTGGGATTTTACACATACCCTACCTTCTAAACTCAAAAATAGATATTTTTTAGATTCTTTATTATTTCTTTTTTCCCTTTTTCTTAAATGGCAGAAATAAAAAACAATTCCTCAAAAATACTTTTCTTTCTAAATAAATTCCAATAAAATTCTCCAATATGTAATATGGTATTAAGAACCATTTCACATCAAAAACAAACCTTGTATAATGTAAAAAATATTACATTAGCTTCTATAATCTATTTCTGCACTTTTTGAATAATTGAGTTTAAATGGACTAAAGATCATTTGAAAAATCTCAAATAATTCCCAGGGTTATATTTTGAACCCATCCACCCTCCAGTACCTTCTCCCCACCTTGACCAATGCAAATTTTCAAGCTTCCTTCACAACCCTTGCTTGGATCAATTCTACCAATCAAGCATTTTCTCAAATCAAAACCCATCCAACCCACACCAACTTAGTCAAGCAAACTTCCCTAGCACCACTCACACCCTCTCTGGTCGAAATGTGCAGTAGCAATGCCCTCCCTTGTCCTTTGTGATTGAAGAGAATGAGTGGGAGAGAGAGATAAGCGTGTTATTACACATTTTGAATAGAAAAAGGGAAACAGCAGCCACCACCCCTCCTCTCCAGTCAGTGCTCGAATCAGAGGCCCCACCACCCCTCTCTCCACCTCCCTCATTGCCCAACCCCTGGCCAACACCCTCCCCCTTTCCCTTGTGTACATTGTACACCATGGACCTCTCCCATCCTTGTTAAATAGCCCGAGGCCACCCAAGCTCTCTAATTTGCCCTCATTATCCCCCACTGCTCCCCACTTACCTCCCCTAATCCCCTACCCTCTCCCCAGCTCTTCCTAGCCCGAAGGAAGAGGAAGAGCACGCTCTCGGCCTCCGATAGAAATCGAGCGTAGCCCCTCCTCCTTTGCTCTCCTCCCTCTGCATGTCACCTAGGAGGACCCCTCTTGATCTCCTGCATCTAACCGTGCCCCTTTCTCCTGCTCACGTTAACCCTACAGGCGCTGTCGTGAAGCTCCCGAGTGTCTCCCGCAGGCGCCGACGCGCAAGACCTCATTCGGTGACGAACCCCACCGTGCCACCCCTATGTGTGCTTAACATGGTGTACCGTGTCGCCCTTCCCCCTCTACGTCGCCTCTCCGTCCCCTGGTAAGCACCGCCGATGCTCCCTGCTCCCGCTTAGGGTTCGGTCTCCGCTATCGAGTTGCGAGCTGGAAGACGACCCTGAGCCGTCGGATCCGCTCTAATCGGATGGATCAGGAGCCTCCATACCGCTTTGCTCGCTCCATCTGGCTGACCAGCGGGCCCCACTATCAGCATTTTAAAACGCGCCGCGCGCAAGTGGCTCCTCCCAGGTGGGCCAAATCGTCCTCCCGCGGCCCAGTCCGCTCCAGATCCCGGCCCAGTTGGCCCCTGCCCTTGTCTTTTATAATTTCTCTATAGATCTGAATATTATCAGTTTGGTTTAATTCAATATGAAAATGGAAAACTACCCCGATTGTCTAGATCTAATTTTTCTAGGGTATATGAGTGTCCTCTCTAACATGCAGAACCAATTTTGTACCAAAATAATCACTAGATGATTTATGATAAATTATCTACCAAGATGTGTCCATTTCACTAATAATTTTCTCCAGAGAGTTGTATTTATCCAAATGGCCTGAAACCTTTTTGTACTGGAAGGTAGGGATTATAGCCTGCAATTCCCACAGGCCCCACCTATTTTGGCTTCCTAGTTTGCCCCTGGTGAAAATACCAAAATCAGGCTATTTCTGCCTTTAGAAAATTCCCTAGGTAAAACCAAAGAAGGGTTTGACCCAACTACAACTCCCAGTAAATCTCCATACCAATATGTACCAAACACAGGAGCCCAAGATTTATTGAGCTCCTCTAGATTTATGGTGAATTAAACCTTTCTAAGCATAGTTTATTCACCAATAAATTCACCACTTTAGTTCTATAAACCTAAAAAGAGTGATTCCAATTCCTAAATAAAGGTATTCAAAGTGCCTAACAGATGTCCTTTGAATCACATCAAAAGCTTCCGTACATTAAAATTAGTGAAAAAGACAAATAACCTCCAATACTGCCTTTGGGATTATCCTGAGGGCATTCTAGTAATTATTTTGAGATGATTCCAACTCCCCTTGAATCAGTCCACCAAATCCTACCTAATCATCCAAGTAAATAATTTTTGGAGCTCCAGAACTATTCTGGTGAATTAATTCCTAAAACTAGAGTTTTACTCACTATAAAAAGCATTATAAATCAAAGGAAATTGATAAAATAGTGAAACCACTTTTGTTGGATCATTTTATCAATACCTATATGATGGTATCATTTTCACACAATGTTATCATACAGAACTTGACCTTGATCTAAAACCCCTCATCTAGGTAGTTTTGGACTATAAATCTTAAATAGGAAATCCACCAATGCAATCAAAGCATTACCTTTGTATCTAAAACAAAGTCCTCAACCCTTGCTGATCTATAAACTTGTTTTGTCCTTTGCTTGATGTATGTATGAATACTTGTATGAATTGAATTGACTGGTGTATTGTTTGTGTGCATGTATGCTCGATAATGGCGATAGCTGCGATTGTGTGCCGTCGGGAAGAAGGAAGCCTCGGAGCCTAAATATTGCTATCATTATTATTATCGGTATTCTGATATTCTAAAGAAGTCACAGGAAATCTTGCTGGTCACCGGAAAGACACCTACACCCTCATGGGACTTGACCTATATTTTCCTATGCATTACCTTGTTGGTTTATTTCTTAGAAATGCATTGTTTATCTCTATTTATGTCTCTATGAAAGTTTTGGTTTGGCTCCTCCAAACCCGTACCTATGGTACAGTAGTACCCCCTTGTATACACCTACTTTTACCTGGTAGGCATAGGTGGTGATGTTGCCACAACCCTGTTGGAACCCTTGTTTATGTGATATAAAAACTCTAGGTTGGGGACCCGGAAGGAAAAAGTTGTTTCAAAAGGGTTTTGATAAAAACCTCGGTAAGTGGGAGTTACCGGGAGTTTCTTACTAAGTAAAAAGGGTTTTGGTTTTACAAGACGGTTGGACGAAAGGTGGAGGAGAAATGTTCATGAAAACACACCTGGTTCTTTGCAGTTTTGCCTGAACAATTAACCCGTGCAACCGCAAGTACTCCTATGTGGGAAGGGGATAGATCTTAAGGTTGTCTATTATCGTATAGGTGCCTCGCACTACTACAGGGGAGGACGGACCCTCGGAGGCTGGGCCTTTACCTGTAACGCCCAAGTGAAACATCAGCTTGGAGAAGGTACAAACTTTCTACGGACGACCAGACGATACTATGAGCCCCTCATTAAAAGCGCACACCCGTCGAGGTGCAAAATGCTCTCCGGTTGGCTTGGAACTATATAGGGCGTCCCGGTTTTGAGGGGATTAACCTCATAGGGTAGGCATTTATACTGGAGTGGGCAATCCCGAAGGTCTTGTTTGATTATCCGAGACCCACATACTCTCGTATGACGATCCGGGGTGATCCCGGCGGATGTATCAAATCTTGTGGGTAAAGTGTACAACCTCTGCAGAGTGTAAATATATTCAAATAGTCGAGTACTCGTTCATGGATGGTTTGGAAGGTTGTTGTAGAGCGGTGCTAGTTTTGATTTCAAAAAGGACTTCAGAAGAGCAATGGCTTGGAAATGCTTTGACCAGGGGATGGTCGGAAAAAGGAGGAAGGAGTTTGGTCTTGGAATGACCGGAAGGAAAAAAATGGGTGACCCAATCCTAGTGTTCTCTAAAAACTTTTCAAAAAGATTTCCAAATGTTTTACAAAAGTTTTTCAACAAAGATATAGAGATATGCTACATCTACAAGAGAAACTAATTTATAAAAGAACCTCTTATGGAGCCATCCTACCATAGCCATATTGCACATCCTTTATTATTGTTCTCTTAAGGTGGTTTGCGATTACATTCAAAGTACTCACCAGCATTGTCCCAAGCTATTTATTTGGCCAGACTTTCAGAAGCAGGAGGAACGATGGAGATTGCTGACGTCTATGCGAGCTAGGTCGTCTTCCTAGTCAGTCGCCTGTAGGTTAAGGCATGACATGGGCTTTGCGCGTGAAGACTTCCGTTAATGATGTTGTATCGCCATAATGGAACATTTGTAAGTACTTGTACTTGTTACTCATGGATGTTGTAATGATACTCGTCGGTTATGCTCACGGCTCACTGATCATGGGAACGTGAACTGCAGGCATAACGGGTATTCTCGCACCGTAAATCCGGATGCCACAGCTACGGCAGAAGCGGGGACATGGGTCTGGATGGGGACAACGTTTGTCTTCGATGCCTTGTCGGGGGCCTGTACGGGGACGGGGGCCTCCTCCCTGGCTACTTTGGAGGCGATGATGGCCACCACACCATTCTTCTCCATCGCCCGTGTGGTTGGGGTTTTCTTGGGGGTTTGTAGAAGGTGATGGGAAAATGGAGACGGTTGCGTGATTGAGTGAGTGAGCGAGTGATGAGTGAGAGTGAGAGTCAGGGTGAGGAGGCCTCTATAAAGGTGAAGGGAGGAGACATTTATTTGCACCACCGTGCATCGTGTAACCGTGTACGCCACTGCACCGTACACGGCCACATGGGTGATGGCACGTGGTAGCGCTTTGTTGGGAGACCCCAAGAGCAAGGTGTGATGAGCATAGCAGCAAGTCTTCCCTTAGTAAGAAACCGAGGTTATCGAACCAGTAGGAGGAAGGAAATGTATCAAAGGTGTTGCTAGCAACTTGGAGACCTGCACAACACAAACTCAAGATTTTTCCCCAACAAACAGTGAGGTTGTCAATCTCACCGGTTGCTGTAACAAAGGATTAACTGTATGGTGTGGAAGGTAATGGTGGTTTGCAGAAAGTAAACAGTAATAGTGGAAGATGAATCAATGGTAAAGATTGGATCGGGGTCCATAGTTCACTAGAGGTGTTCTCCTTAGATAAACAAACATGGCATGCTGGGTAAACAAATTATAGCGGGGCAATTGACATGACTGAGCAAGGCATAACAATGCAATACTAGACATTCATGATCCTATGAGATTCGGTTGGGCAATACAACAAGATACATAGACCGCCATCCAACTGCATCTATGACTAGAAATCCACCTTCGGTTTATCATCCGAACCCCCTCCAGTATTAAGTTAAGCAAAGTGTGTAAGGTAAACAATCCACTTGTTTTATGAACAAGAGACCATTATTTTCTCCCTAGTGGCAAGAGCACATCTATAACCTTATAGATTTCTGTCACTTCCCTTGGATTAAATAGAGGCATGAACCCACTATCTAGCATAAATGCCCCCTCTTGGAGTCACTAGCATCTACTTGGCCAAGATAGCTACTAGAAACAGAGAGCATGCAAGATCACAAACAACACAGACATGATAGAATCAATAAGACAAAACCATTAATCAATCTGACATAGTAATCTCAATATCCATCGGATCCCCGCAAACACAACATGCATGATTACAAATAGATGATCTTGATCATGAACCGAGCTCACAAGATCTAAACATGGTAGCACAAAGGAGGAGATACAACCATCTAGCTACTACATGGACCCGTAGTCCAAGGTGGAACTAATCACACTTCATACCGAAGGTTGGCATGATGAAGAAGAAGGCCTCCGGGATGATCTCCCCTTCGGCAGGGTGCCGGGAAGAGCTTCAGATCCTCCGATCTAGGGACGATGGTGGCAGTGGCTACAGACAGTTTCGTGGAATATTGATTGGGTACTTAGGGTTTTGGCATCAGGGGGTCTTTATAGGCGAAGAGGCGAGGCAGGGGGTGGCCAGGGTGGTCACACCCCTCCCCCAGGTGTGGCTTACCCTAGCCCGGGCCGCCAGGGGTTGTGGCCCCCTAGTGCCTCCCCTCCATCTCGTATTCTGGCTCCGTGTTCCCCACGGTAAAATATTGACTTTGGCTTTTGTCCCGTCCAATTCCGAGAATATTGATTTTCTGCCTTTCTGGAACCAAAAACAGAAGAAAACAGACAACTGGCATTGTGGCATCTTGTTAATAGGTTAGTACCATAAAACATATAAAAACACCTCAAAGTGTATATAAATCAACGGGTCTGCTATCGCCCTGTGCACTACGACACGCGTACCATGTGTCACGTTTTTTCCCTTCGTGTCTAACCCTGGCGACTTAGTTGTGCCCATTTATACCCTCGAGTGTAACACTGGAAGTTTGGTTGTACTCAGTTTTGCCCTCCAGTACTAACATTGCCGTGTGTAATATACTCATTTTTACCCTCCGGTGGCTGGTCAACAGAGAGTCAACGAATGGGTTTTAGCTATCTATTTGAGTCATTTTATGCATAACAAATTCAAAAAGATCAAAACATAGTGGCATCTACCCAGGGAGTCTTATTAAGTGACCTGCCACCATAAGAAATGTATATAAATCAAGTTTTAACCTAAATCACTGATACATCGTAAACGTATCTATAATTTTTTATGTTCCATGCTTGTTTAGTATCTACTTTTCCTTGCTTTGTCTTCACTTTGAGGTATTTTTATATGTTTTCTGGGACTAACATATTAACAAGATGCCACAGTGCCAGTTGCCTGTTTTCTGTTGTTTTTGGTTCCAGAAAAGTCAGAAAATGAATATTCTAGGAATTGGACGGGACAAAAGCCAAAGTAAATATTTTACCGTGGGGAACACGGAGCCAGAAGACAATAAGGAGGAAGCCTCGAGGGGGCCACACCCCCTGGCCGTGCGGCCTGGCCCGCGCCTGGGGGGTGCATCCGCCTCGGGCACCCCCTCGGCCTCCCTCTTCGCCTATAAGAAACCCCTGATACCTAAACCCTAAGTACCTGATCAATCTTCCAAGAAATAGTCCATAGCCGCCGCCACCATCGTCCCTAGATTGTGGGGATCTGAAGCTCTTCGCGGCACCCTGCCAGAGGGGAGAGATCATCCCGGAGGCCTTCTTCATCACCATGCCAGCCTCCAGTATGATGCGTGAGTAGTTCCACCTTGGACTATGGGTCCATGTAGTAGCTAGATGGATGTTTCTCATCCTTTGTGCTGCCATGTTTAGATCTTGTCATCTCCGTTCATAATCAAGATCATCTATTTGTAATCATGCATGTTGTGTTTGCGGGGATACGATGTATATTGAGATTACTATGTCAGATTGGTTAATGATTCTATCTTATTGATGCTATCATGTCTGTGTTGTTTGAGATCTTGCATGCTCTCCATTTCTAGTAGCTATGTTGGCCAAGTAGATTCTAGTGACTCCAAAAGGGAGTATTTATGGTCGATAGTGGGTTCATGCCTCTATTTAATCTGGGGAAGTGACAGAAATCTCTGAGGTTGTAGATGTGTTGTTGCTACTAGGGAGAAAACAACGATCTCTTGTTCATGGAAGAAGTTGATTGTTTACTTTACACACCTTTCTTAAAGCAGTTATCCGTTGCTTGCAACTTAATACTGGAGGGCGTTCGGATGATAACCTGAAGGTGGATTACTAGTCATAGATGCAGTTGGATGGCGGTCTATGTATATTGTTGTAATGCCCAAATCTCATAGGATCATGAATGTCTAGTATTACATTGTTATGCCTTGCTCTATCCTGTCAATTGCCCAGCTGTAATTTGTTTACCCAGCATGTTATGTTGTTTATATTAAGGAGAATACCTCTAGTGAACTATGGACCCCGGTCCAATCTTTACCATTGATACATCTTCCACCGTTACTGTTTACTTTCTGCAAATCACCATTACCTTCCACACCATACAGTTAATCCTTTGTTTTTAGCAAACCAGTGAGATTGACAACCTCACTGTTCGTTGGGGCAAAGTCTTGAGTTTGTGTTGTGCGGGTTTCCAAGTTGCTAGAAACACCTTTGGGTCGTTTCCTTCCTCCTACTGGTTCAATAACCTTGGTTTCTTACTGAGGGAAAACTTGCTGTTGTGCTCATCATACCTTCCTCTTGGGGTCTCCCAACAAAGCTCTACAGTGATCTGAGCTACACATCATCAAGCTATTTCTAGCGTCGTTCCTAGGGAGGCTAAGGACGGCTTCACAAGGGGAGTCCTTCACAACCTTTCTCTTTACTTTGTTTTTGTTTTGCTTAGTTTCTTTTGCCTTGTTTTGTTTGGTTCTTTTTATCAAAAACTCCAAAAAAAATAGTTTTGTTTGGTTTGTTTTTTCTTATAAAAACACACACAAAAAAATTAGTTCCTACTCTAGTTGCCGCTGCTGTTGGTTTGCTTCACTTTTGCAAAAATGAACTCTGCTGAGAACACCAAGTTGTGTGACTTCACTAGCATGAACAATAATGATTTCCTGAGTACACATATTGCTCCACCGGCTCCTGATGCTACCTTTTATGAAATTAAGCCTGCTTTGTTGAATCTTGTTATGAAAGAGCAATTTTCTGGTGCTATTTCTGATGCTGCTGTTGCCCACCTGAATAACTTTGTTCAACTTTGTGAGATGCAAAAATATAAGGATGTCGATGGAGATATTATTAAGCTCAAATTGTTTCCTTTCTCCTTGAGAGGAAAAGCTAAAGAATGGTTGTTATCCTTGCCTAGAAATAGTATTGATTCTTGGATTAAGTGCAAAGATGCTTTTATTGGAAAATACTATCCTCCTGCTAAGATTATATCTATGAGAAGTGAAATAATGAAATTTAAACAACTTGATAATGAACATGTTGCTCAATCTTGGGAAAGAATGAAATCTTTGGTTAAAAATTGTCCCACTCATGGACTTACTGCTTGGATAAGACTTTTTATGCAGGGTTAAACTTCTCTTCAAGAAATCTGTTGGATTCATCTGCTGGAGGTACCTTTATGACCATTACCTTGGGTGCTGCAACAAATCTCCTTGATAATATATGATGGTCAACTATTCTGAATGGCACACTGAGAGAGCTCCACATGGTAAGAAGGTAAATTCTGTTGAAGAAACCTCCTCTTTGAGTGATAAAATTGATGTTATCATGGCTATGCTTGTTAATGGAAAAGATCATATAGATCCAAATAATGTTCCTTTAGCCTCTTTGGTTGCTCAAGAAGAGCAAGTTGATGTGAACTTCATTAGAAACAACAATTTCAGCAACAATGCCTATAGGAATAATTTTGGTAGTAACAATAATTATAGGCCTCATCCTCCTAATAACGGCAATACCTATGGAAATTCCTACAACAATACTAGAAGTGCTCCCTCTGAACTTGAAGTCATGCTTAAAGACTTTATTAGTAAACAAAACACTTTCAACAAAACTGTGGAGGAAAAGCTTATGAATGTTGAGAAAAATATATCCTCTTTGTCTGAAGTACAATCCTCTTTGATTAATAAATGGATGCTAAACCTGAAACCTTGGAAAGTACCTTTGCTGCTACTCATGCCATAAACGTTACTCTTGATGAAAATGTTAGTTTGTTAGCTCAACTACATGCTAAATGGGAAAGAGAAGCTGAAATTGCTAGAAACAATAGTGTGTGCACTATTACCACCACCAATATGGATGCCACTAAACCACGAGAAGTCCCTATTCCTCCTACCACAATGCCTAAACCCAATGAGTCTACTACCAGTGATGCTAAGTTCGATTTTGATCTTGATGGTTGCAATATCTCTGAAGTGATTATGTTCCTACAAAAGCTTGCTAGAAGTCCTAATGCTAGTGATATGAATGCGGTTTTCACCAAACACATTACAGATGCTCTCATTAAAATTAAGGAAGAAACGTTGAAACACAAAGCCTCTATTCCTAGGAAAGTAGAAGATAGTTTGGAACCCATCATTAATATGCAAGTAAATGACTTTGATCTCAAAGCTTCATCTGACCTTGGTTCTAGTGTCTCTATTATGCCTAGAAAGATTTATGAAATGCTTGATTTGCCACCTTTGGAAGATTGCTATTTGGATGTCCCACTTGATGATAATGCTAAAAAGAAACTCACGGGGAGTATTAATGATGTTCTTATTATGGTTAACAATGCTTATGTCCCTGTTGATTTCTATGTTTTGGATGTTGAATACAATGCTTATTGTCCTATTACTTTGGGAAGACCTTTTCTTAGAACTGTTGGTGCCATCATTGATATGAAAGAAGGCACCATTAAATATAAATTTCCATTAAACAAAGGTATTGAACACTTCCCTATGAGGAGAGAGAAGTTGCCTTTTCCCCCTACTTTGAAAGCAAGGTTTGATGTTAATGCTTCTTCATTTGAAAATACTTGATTCTTGCTTCTTGTGCCTAACTTAAAGGCGTTAAAGAAAAGTACTTCTTAGAAGATAACCCAATAGTTTTCTTGAGTCTTGTAAGTTATTACTTCTGTAATAACCTCTCCTTATCCTTTTTGTTTGATTTTTGTGACAAGAATAACCTCTAATGAGAGGGAAGTAAGATTTGGGGAGTTGCTGTCCCGAAACAGATTTTTATGCTCCACTATAAAAAATCGTGTAAAATCTATATAATCCGGATTGAGCTGTACTTTTATGAATAAATCCCCCAGGTTGTTAGCTAAATTTTTTTAGTTCAACACATTTTGATTTGAGCAACAGAAGGTCTTCTAAAAAATCATTTTCTACATGCTGGTCTGTTTTGACAGATTTCTGCCATTATTTTCATTTGGTTCTTATTGATTCCTTTTTGGGTTCTTTTTGGGAAATTGAGATTTTTGAGGGAATTGCTACAGTAGCTTGTGTTTTTAGTGAAAGTTTTTCTGTTTTAAAACTAAACCCCAAAGGTCTATTATCTTTTGAATGCACTATTGTTGCTAATGAAGATTGTGTGAAGTTTTATATGAGGGAAAATTTGCAGGTGTAGAGAAAGAATGATGTAATGAGATGAAGAATGGACAAAATATAAAGCCTGGGGGTGCCACACCATGTCACCCCAATAAATATCCAAGAGTTACAAGCGTCAAAGCTTGGGGATGCCCAAGGCATCCCCTTCTTCATCAATAAAAATCTTAGGTCTTTCTAGACACTTCGTTTTTATTGTTTCATGCACAGTTGTGTTGTTGGAGCATCTTAGTTTTTGTTTTTGGTTTTTGTTTGCTTAGTTTTCTTGAATAAAGTAGTTGCACCCCCGTTTTTGCTGTGTTGTTTCAAATAAGTTGATTGTTGTTGGAGAGGAATAGAAAGTTCTTGCTTTAGTAGTGCAGGAGGAGCTTGCTTTGACCGTGACTTAGACTTTATCATGTCATGCTAGATGTTGTTTTGAACTTATGCTTAGCTATTATTGTTGTAGCATGACTTGTTCCAAACAATTAGGATTGCTTAATGTGCCTTGAAAGAATCATGCGTTGTTTTAGCATACAAAAGCATAGTATTGTGGTATTCTCCTTTGATGCTTTGTTTGGGTTGACTTGGCACATGCTCACACCATGTTATGACTATGAACCAATCACCTTAGCCTCTATGATCATTTAGTTTTTGACTTGTGGTACCACTTTATGCTTTGATTAGTAATGTTTTATCGCTTTGCATGATTATGGTCATTATTGCTCTCTTAGTTGGTCGCTCCCAGTCTTTTGCTAGCCTCCACTTGTATGAGTAAGCTCTACTCATGCATCCAACTCCCAAGAAACCAAGTTATTCCAAAGTGTCCACTATAAATTCCTATGCATGGTGTGTTACACCATTCCAAGTATATTAGTGTCTTATCTATCTTCCAAATTAAACTTGTTATGTGAAACTTAGTGATTAAAGCTCTCAAAAACTTGATGGCACACTTTATTTTTCTTGCCCCTAAATAAACTTGAACCATTGTGTCATCTATGTTGTATATGCTTGCACTTGTACGTTGGAATTAGCAGAACCATGTTGTCATGGGGAACGCTTTCAACATTGCACTTGTACATTGTACCCAGTTGATATCATGCTCTTTTGTTTGCGGATGTCGTCGGTGTGAAATAAATGGAAGCTTGTAAGTCCATGGAGTTATGTATGTGTGTTAGAGAAACGCCTAGGCCGCTAGCCTAAGCCATGCCTAATTATGGTGGAAACTTGCAGCATCACCATAGTGAGCAATCTATGAAGCTTTATTCTTATAAAAAAGAGACACATTGAAAAGAGGAAAGAGAGAAAAAAAGCACCATTTTCCCATGGTAAATAAGAAGATTGCTGAGATGCTCATTGTCTGCTTGCCTTGTCATTTTGATTATGGGATAGCTCTTGTATCATGTGCAAGGGGTACCCCGTTGGCGGTTCTCTATGATACACATGTATTTACTATGACAAGAACTTACCGGTGAATAAAGTTAAGTAGCATGAGGAGCAGCCCTCGTACTCAAGGGACATGAGATTGCCAACTTATACTTTGTCAAGCATATACTCCATAGTTTGTTCACTTTAACCTTAATCACTTCAAGATGCTTATTATAGGGGCAATGAGAGCTGAAAGCTAATAAGTACCATAATTTTTGGAAGCTCTTTATGGGACTTGAAATCCCTGCTTCCCTTTGATGAAGGGCCTTTCTTCCACCTTTATATTGAGTCTCCACCTTCTATCCTTAGGCACCAATTAAGAGAGCATAGTGGCCATTCTTAGTTCTATGTGCATTGTCCCAAAACTTATTGATTGATTCATATTGTTGATATTGCTTCCTCTTGAACTATTTGTATCTAGTCACTCTTATGAACTTTGAAGGTGTCCTATGCATTTATTGCTACTCCATGAGGGACAACTTTGCTATGTTTTCTATATGTGAAACAAACAAATGTCTTTCAATGCATTGTTATTCCTGATCTTTGTTTGTATCCTATCATGTTGCATGCATAGTTACTTTGTCTTATTGTTATAACTTCTTCTTCCATGCTCATGTTTAGAGTTCTTTGATCCAGCTTCCAATGCTTGCAAATGGTTTGATCTTGATTTTTATGGTGCATGTCACCTCAAAAATTATTCTTTTTATCACTTACCTACACGAGGACAAGAAGGAGTTAAGCTTGGGGATGCTTGATATGTCATAGACGTATCTATAATTTTTATGTTCCATGCTTGTTTAGCATCTACTTTGCTTTACTTTGTCTTCACTTTGAGGTATTTTTATATGTTTTCTAGGACTGACCTATTAACAAGATGCCACAGTGCCAGTTGCCTATTTTCTGTTATTTTTGGTTCTAGAAAAGTTAGAAAATGAATATTATCGGAATTGGACGGGACAAAAGCCAAAGTCAATATTTTACCGTGGGGAACACATAGCCGGAAGATGAGACAAAGGAGGGCCTCAAGGGGTCCACACCCCCTGGCCACGCGGCCTGGCCTAGCCCGCGCCTGGGGGAGTGCAGCCGCCTTGGGAACCCCTCGGCCTCCCTCTTCGCCTGTAAGAATCCCCCAATACCTAAACCCTAAGTACTCGATCAATCTTCCACGAAATAGTTCGTAGCCGCCGCCGCCACCATCGTCCCTAGATCGGGGGGATCTGAAGGTCTTCCTAGCACCCTGTCGGAGGGGAGAGATCATCCCGGAGGCCTTCTTCATCACCATGCCAGCCTCCGGTATGATGTGTGAGTAGTTCCACCTTGGACTACGGGTCCATGTGGTATCTAGATGGTTGTTTCTCCTCCTTTGTGCTACCATGTTTAGATCTTGTGAGCTCCGTTCATGATCAATATCATCTATTTGTAATCATGCATGTTGTGTTTGTGGGGATCCGATGGATATTGAGATTACTATGTCAGATTGGTTAATGATTCTATCTTATTGATGCTATCATGTCTGTGTTGTTTGAGATCTTGCATGCTCTCCATTTCTAGTAGCTATCTTGGCCAAGTAGATGCTAGTGACTCCAAGAGGGAGTATTTATGCTCGATAGTGGGTTCATGCCTCTATTTAATCTGGGGAAGTGACAGAAATCTCTAAGGTTGTAGATGTGTTGTTGCTACTAGGGAGAAAATAATGATCTCTTGTTCATGGAACAAGTGGAATGTTTACTTTACACACCTTGCTTAAACCAGTTATCCGTTGCTTGCAACTTAATACTGAAGGGGGATCGGATGGTAAACTAAAGGTGGATTACTAGTCATAGATGCAGTTGGATGGCGGTTTATGTATATTGTTGTAATGCCCAATCAAATCTCATAGGATCATGAATGTCTAGTATTGCATTGTTATGCCTTCTTCTGTCTTGTCAATTGCACCGCTGTAATTTGTTTATTTTAAGGAGAACACCTCTAGTGAACTATGGACCCCGTCCAATCTTTACCATTGATACATCTTCCACAGTGACTGTTTACTTTTTGCAAACCACCATTACCTTCCACACCATACAGTTAATCCTTTGTTTTCAGCAAACCGGTGAGATTGACAACCTCACTGTTCGTTGGGGCAAAGTCTTGAGTTTGGGTTGTGCAGATTTCCAAGTTGCTAGCAACACCTTTGGGTCGTTTCCTTCCTCCTACTGGTTCAATAACCTTGGTTTCTTACTGAGGGAAAACTTGTTGTTGTGCTCATCATACCTTCCTCTTGGGATCTCCCAGCGAAGCTCTACAGTGATCTGAGCTACACATCATCAATCACCACTTCTCAAATCACCTACTATATATGAAGGTTCATGGCTTTATACTCAAGCCTCTTCCCAAAACATCCCTCCCTAAAACATAGTTTGTCTGTATGAGGCAATAATTGTTGAACTGATGTATATTTGAATTGCAAATAGTTTGATATATGCCAAGATGTATTTTATTATATAAAAGAAGCATTTTTCATTTTTTTTAATCTCTTTCTATTTTCTATTTGAATCCCTTCGTCAGTTTTGCCCTTGGGTTTTAAGTTCTACTCAGTTCTGCCTTTGGTTTTTATGTTCTACTCAGTTTTTCCCTCTCTCTTAGTCGCAAACTCCCACATATGTGATCATCTTGGCTGCTATGCTCTGATTGGTTGAGACAGTTGCCACGTGGATCGTGCCCACCAACCGTGGATCCTTTGTGATCTAGCAGACATGATAACCCCTATATCTATCGAGGGGCACCCCTCTATCCATGCAAAAATAACGAGTTTTCCACCAGTACTTTAACTCCATAAAAATGATTTTGAATATAATTTGAAGGGAAAGTGTTAAAAGGTGTATAATTTTTGTATATGCAAGTTTATGCATTATATTTCACTCCATTAAAATGATAAATGATCAGAATTTTATTAGCATAACATTATCATGTCCTAAGTGTGATTTCAAAGAGTTCAAAGGTGTATAATTTTCGTATATGCAAATTTATGCATTATATTTCACTCCATTAAAATGATAAATGATCAGGATTTTATTAGAACAACATTATCATGTCCTAAGTGCGATTTAAAAGAGTTCAAAGGTGTATAATTTCCGTATATCCAAGTTTATGCATTACATTTTATGAAAATGATTGTCTCTCAAGATTTTCTTAGCACAACATTATCATGTCCTAAGTGCGATTTCACAGTGTTCATAGGTTTATAATTTTTGTATATGCAAGTTTATGCATTACATTCCACTCTATGAAAATGGGGAGAGAATGATAATCTCTCAAAATTTTGTTAGCACATCATTATCATGTATTAAGTGTGATTTCACAGTGTTCATAGGTTTATAATTTTCGTATACGCAAGTTTATGTATTATTTTTCTGTCGTGGTGGTGGCACGGCAGATTCCATGGGTAGGCTAAAGTATGGGGCCAATGGATGCTAGAGGGATCCGGGGAGGGAAGATGTAGTGATTTCTACACTCAAATGACTAACATGTAGATCTTTATTTCTCCTCACAAGGACTACAAATGCTCCTCGAGCTGTTTCCAGGAAGAAGAGAGCTACTACACGAGCCTTACGGCGTAGAATGAAACGATCCCTTCTCAGGAGCCCGCGTCTCCCCTTATAAAGGGGTGCCTTGGTTCCTCTTAGGGCTGACATGGCAAGCATATTCTTGGAATATGCTTGTCCCAATATGGTAACTCGGCGGCCTCCTTTCCGTGTCCCCCTTCTATCGGCGGCAATGTTCCAGAGAGCTTCACATGCGCGCCTCGGGCTCCCTGACTGTCACCTCCGTGACCTCTCTTTCCTTCGCCGCTCTGCTCCTTGTCCTTTGTGCTTGGCTCTGTTCAGATTCCTCCTAGCCAGCGACTAGGGTTTGACTATAGGCACCTCCTTCTCCTGCAAGCTTCGTGTTACTCGGCCTTGTCTCGCATAACTCGGCTTGGCCTTCATCTGCATTCAATTTAGCCAGACTCGCTCGGCCGACTTAACTCATATGTCGGCCGGATAAGGTGTTACTCATTCTGTGGCGGTTATGGCCTTTCTTATCTCGGTCGGCTCTTACATGACTCAGCCTATACAAATAGTAACTCGGCTCATGACAAGGGAGATTCCTTTCGTCTTTCCCCTGTCTTGACCCTACCCGGGGTCACCTCCCCAACATTAGTCTCCGAAGCTGGTGTGGTCCTGCCTGAAACCTCGGCCGGGCCACATCAGTTTCCCCAACATATTTCTCTCCTTACTTCCGAGTTACCTCTTTCTGTTCAAGGTTTATATGCAGCTTCTTGTGCACGCCTTGTCCTACGTGTACCGCCCATCATTCTTCTTCTAGTTTTTTGTTCCTCTACAGTGCCCACTGACAAGCTACAGTAATTACTGCGCCCGTCGTGTCGGCGCAGTGATGCCTCGAGTACCGCATCGGTCAGGAGGCACGATCCCCTCCTGCGCCGTGTGGTCTTTGGTGTGGCTCCACTACTAACGAACGGTTCCGCCGCACGCGCGGTTTACACGGTTATCGTGCGCACGCATGATCCCACTACCGCCAGGGCTGCGTGGTTATAAGGAGGGGAAAAGGGCTAGACGATTTTACTTTCCCCCTTTCGTTTGCCCTTCTTCTTCCTCCTCGCGCCGTTGCCTCCGTCCGTGCGTTAGCGGCCGCGCCATCGTCGACCTCCTCGATGGTGAAGCTGCAGTTCTTTTGCTCCGACGACCTCGCCGCCACGCCCTTCTTCGCCGCCTCTGCGGGTGAGTTTTTCTACGGTCTCGCCGTTAGGTTTCTTCCCTAAGCGCCTCTTCTGCTTTTCTAGATTCCTTGCGGAGGTTCTTTTTCGTTCCGCCGCCGTGCTTGCCTAGAATCACGACGGGGCCCTGCGCCTCTAGGCCTCTCTCCGCCGCTAGCTTTTCCTCCGTCGATTCCTCCGACGAGCCCATGTCTAGTTCTACCAGCGGAGCCCTCGTCGAGGAGGATGATTTTGCATCTGGTACAGAACGAGGTTCTTGGCAGGGTTCCACCGTCACTCACCGCGAGGTAGAGTGGCTAATCAAGACACGCCGAATCCCTGCCGAGGGTAAGCTGTCGCTTGCCCGGCAATTAATCCTCTCTCGTGCTCAACGAGGGAGAATACGTAGTCTTCATGTCCCATTTTGCTCGTGGGTTCGGCCTCCCTCTTAGCGATTTCGCCAGGGAGTTTCTTGATTACTTCGGCCACCAGCCGCATCACCTGTCGGCTAATGCTATCGCCTCCTTGTCTTCTTACATCTCAGCTTTGGAGGGGTACTTCGGCCTCTGGCCCTCCGTACCCGTTTAGTCTAAATTCTTCCAGATTCGATCTAATGTCGTACCGGACAAAACTCTTCACCCTTCCGAGAAGTCTCTTACCCAGTGCAGGGCCGCGTCCATTACACCTCGGAGAAATTCCGAGTTCCCTCGTGTCGCCGGCCTCGAGTCTTGCAAGAAATGGCATAGATCATTTTTCTATGTCAAAAATACTGGAAAAGAGGATAAGATTTGGCTCCCTGCCTTTCCTGTTAGCACCCCTTCCAAGAAGAATTGGAACTACAATCCTAGGAAGAGCCATGCTTTGGCCGAGGCATTCGAGATTCGGCTCAAGGAGTTGATCCGCGCCGGGCTCCGTGGCGAGGATCTGATGATCGCATTCATCAGCAGCCGAATCTTCCCCTTCCAGCTTCGCTCTCACAAGCTTTGTTACATGAGTGGTCCTCTCGATCCCAACCGAGTTTTGACGGTTGAGCTCGACGACTATCTTATTTATAAGTGAGTCCGAGCTATCTTCAAGACCGATATGCGGAGGATTGGGCATGGGGACTGAAGTCGTTCACTCGCGGGAATCCCCCTCCTCAGGTAAACTTATGCATTGATGTTTGTTTCCGAGTCTCGTTTATGGCTGTTCTTTTGATAACTCTATTTTGTTTTTTCTCTCGCAGAGGTTTGCGGAGAGAAGATTGAGGATGCCGAGGTTCTGGCTCTTCCGTGGACTGCAGATCGGAATACCCCGGACATCGGGGAACCTGACTCGGAGGAGTTTGTCCCTAAGTCGGATGTTGCTCTGGCTCGCGCCCGTGGCAAGACCTCGGCCCACGGGGATGAAGGTGACTCAGACGACGTCCAAATTCTTGAGGTAGTCGCCGTGATGCCTATCTCTTATGCATTTCCGGCTTCTACTTTCCCAGCTAATCAGGCCGGTCAGGTGCACGACGCCGAGCCTCTTGCTTCTCAAGCTCCCGCTACCTCGAAGAAGCGCACTGCTCCGGCAGATCCCTCTGATGCTGCTCCCAAGAAGCGAACGAAAAAGTCTGCCCAGCACAATCCGAGGCGTAAAACCATGCCTGGGGTTACTGGGTGAGTTTATTTTCATTTGTACTTCTTATTTCTCTATTTCTGTCTTTTGATTCGACTCTTTGTCCTTTGCAAAGCTCCTCTCTCTGCCAAGCCAAGCGGTCCGAGTATGACAAGCCATACAACTCGGCAGCCTTCTCCTCCGCCCTCGGAGGATACTCGGGCTCCCAGTCCCTCTCGTGTTGACTCTCCTCCTGTGCCGACTCATACATCGCCTCGGCGAGATGTACCCACAGCTCCCACCATTAACGCCAACATAACTCCGCCAGTAGATCATCATGTTGAACCTGTTGCCCTGTTATGACCACCGAGGTTTCCCCCGATATTCCTTTGACCCCCACAATTCCAGCTGCTACCCCAACTCCAGCCGAGGATATCGCCATCTCGGATCCCTTGGAAACCATAGTTCCTCCTGCCTCCAAGGATGCCACTCCTAGTGCTGAGGTTGCTGCTCCTGCCGAAACCTCTTCTAAGACTAGGAAGGTTGTTGTCACCAAACCTTCAGCATCTCAGAAGGGGCCGGCTAGCTCTTCTCAACCCAGCATAGCTGATGCACTCCGCAAGGGGGCTTCCTCTGTTAAGCCTATTGTCACCCCAGCCGCTAACACTCAGCTTGCTCTTCACAAGAGTCCTGTGACGGCGGTAATTACCCAACGGGTCTAAGGTAAAGTACTGACCCGTACTGAGAGTGGGAACAACCTCGGCTCTTTGGTGGAATACGCCAACAACTGGAATGCCGCCGATCAGCTTGAGGGCAATCCGAATAGCCAGCCATTTCAGCTTTCTGACATCAGCAGTCGTTTGCATATGGCTGCTAAGATTGTTCTTGACAGTGATAAGATGAACGAGGTAAGCGCTTGTGTTGATACTTTGTCTGTTATTCAAATGATAGTATATATACACTAGTCCCCGAAGCTTGCAACCGAATAATTTGTTATTCGTTTGGAAGCTTTATTAGGCTTCAAATGCCTTATTTGCTAAATCAATTTCCTTCATGACTTGGATTGACCGTGGTCCATTTATATTCCGAATTAAGTTTTGCTTAATCCGGATCTATTTTCGGCTTTGAATGTCCAGCCACCTAGATCCGGGTTAAGTTTTATTTGATTCGGAGCTGTTTAGCTTTGAATATCCAGCCACCTAGATCCGAGTTAAGTTTTATTTGACTCGGATCTATTTTAGCTTTGAATATCCAGCCACCTAGATCCGAGTTAAGTTTTATTTGACTCGGATCTGTTTTAGCTTTGGATATCCAGCCACCTGGATCCGAGTTAAGTTTTATTTGACTCGGATCTATTTTAGCTTTGAATATCCAGCCACCTAGATCCGAGTTAAGTTTTATTTGACTCAGACTTTGGATATCCAGCCACCTGGATCCGAGTTAAGTTTTATTTGAGTCGGATCTGTTTTAGCTTTGAATATCCAGTTGTGTAAATTACTTTGGTGCTTAGGTTGCCCATGATCGGCGGACAGCCGAATTTCAAAGGTTGTTCTTTGCACACAAGAAATTGCAAAAGAAATATGAGAAGGTTCTCCCAGTGGTGAAGAAAACTGGTAATGTAATAAATATTTGTATTGTTCCTTAAGTTCTACCCATTTTTGGCTTGACGTGCTAATTCATTCTTTGCTGGTATGCAGCTAATATCAATAATCTTAATACCCGCCTTACCAAGAAAGTTAACGCTCTGGAAGGTTAGTTATCCTTTTCGTCTTGTGATTTGTTGACTTTCGTTCGAGACAAATCCTGGGTTTCTTATAACCTTCCGGCTTTGGTATAGCCGAGTTACAAACATTTGCAGCGCCGCATCAAGAATGCATATCCATGCCTGATATGATGCTGCATTTTTTAGAACAAGCCGCCACTCACTCGGCGCAACTTCAAGAAAAGGATGATGAGATAACCCGGTTACGTGCCGAGGTTGAGTCTCTCAAGCTTTCGCAGAAATCCGAGTTGGAAAAAGTTGACCAGGAATTCTCTGAAGAAAAGAATCGACTGAGTCTCCAGCTGCAGAAAGCTAAAGAACTCCTCGATGCTGCCGAGCTGAAGAATCGGACGATGGGCGAGGAAATCACTCGCTTTGAGAAGAATAAGGCCGACTGGACCCAGGATCTCCAGAAAATGTTGAGTTATATTCATCGTAAGTTTCCGATCTTGGCCGAGTTATTTTCTTCTCTTTCTTATTTTTAACTGATATGTTTTCCTTTCCTGTAGATCATTTTCGGGAAGCAAAACCAGTGAGCTCTAAGGCAGTGATTTCTGCTCGTTAGCGCCGAGGTGTCCCCGCAGATTCGAGTCCAGAATACTCAATGGAAGACTTCCTGATTGCCGTCGGCGCTGCTATTGGACCAATGAAGATTATGGGAAGAGATCTGGTGCAAGCAGCCATTCGGGCCTACCATGTTCTTTGGCCGAATACCTCAGGAACGCCTGATATTGACGAAGTCAAAATACTTGTGGAGAGATTAATGGCATCTCAGACCCAGTTAAATCTCTGGAGATAATCTGTTGGGAGGGCTGGTGCTGATATGGCACTTACAGCCGTTTTTTCTTGGTACGAGGATATCTCACTCGATACTCTGATTAATCTGCGGACTGGCTCTCGTTGGGTTGAGGATCCAGAGTTCGTCGCTCGCTGCCAAGCTCGTGCCTTCCAGCTTATTGAGTATGCTGACATGCATAATTGGATTGAAGGGCCGAGTTTTCTTTCCAATCCGATGTATGATGTCGAAGTTGAAGATGCCTCGGATGATGATTCGGCCGATCAGGGTGAAGCGGAGGGTGACTCGGACAATTCTCGTGACTCAAATGCAAGCTTGGATGAGGATGGCGACGCGCGATCGTCCTCTAGAGGGACTGAGAATTCTCGAGCTCAAGCTAATGTTTCTCAGCAGCCGAGGCTTGCCCCCGAGGTTACTATTGCTTCTGTTGAAGGCGAAGTAACTTCGGCTGAGGTGCCGTCTACCTCGGAGCGCCCAGTTCCTGAGAATACCCCTGCGCAGGAGACTGAAGTCGCCCCACCATCATCCGAGATACCCATTCCCGATGCTCCTGATCATGCTGCTGCCCTTTAAGGGTGCTCTGGACCTTTTCGCTATTTAGGTTCAAAAAACTCTTAAGTTATTTTCAGTCCCCGGTATGCCGGGCGTATGATGTATGTGGAACAATTGTCCGGCTTTTGGTGTGGTGTGAACCTTTTTTCCTTTCGCTGCTGAGGCATGGGTGATGGTAATTACTATTACTCTATCTAAACCAATCTCATTGCTTTATATCTTTGCTTTGGCGAACTTTGATTTTGTAAGTTCGGATTGTATTTTTTTTCTGTGGCTGACCTTAGTTCGGCATTTATCTTGCTTGCCCTTCGTAAACTCGACAGCGTAGCTGTTGTGTTTTCAACTTCTATCTGAAGTATAATGCCCGAAGCCCATATCGTGTAAAGTGATACAATAAGTTGCACCCCTTATCATACTTCGATTTGCTAGGGTTGTTATTCTTTTTTGCATTATATTTAGAGATCTTTGTTTGTTGTTGCTTTGCTATTCCTCTACTTACTGAGACAAGTTTATATCATATCTTGCAAGTTATGATCAACAATTTCGGGGAGTCCCCGAGTCTGTAGCTGAGCTATGGGGCTTTTATGTGTCTGGCGACGAACAGTGGGTAATACGATTCAGTCCCCGAGTTATCACTCGGGTTATCGAGTTCTTTCGTGTGCTCAAAGAATATCTAGGATCATGCAGCAGTCCCCGAGTTACAAACTGGATTGCCAAAATATAATTCATGGGGTAGTCCCCGAGTCATCGCTCAAGGTGCCGAAGTTTAATACATATTTTTAGAATAATAAACAACCATGGGGCAGTCCCCGAGTCAATGCTCGAGGTATCGAGGTTTGACGCATAATCCGAAATAAGGGATAATACGGTGAAATCTCTGAGTCGCTGCTCAAGGTGCTGAAATTTAACACATAATTCAAAATAAGAAATAACACGGTGCAGTCTCCGAGTCACTGCTCGAGGTGCTGAAATTTAACACAAAATTCAAAATAAGAAATAACATGGTGCAATCCCCGAGTTACTGCTCGAGGTACCGAGGTTTACTACATAGTCTTAAGAAAAATAGAAACAACATTGTGCAGTCCTCGAGTCGCTGCTCGAGGTTCCGAGGTTCAATACATGCTTGATACTCCAACTTGATGCGTCACATTACGACGTACAGCATGTGGCTCCTAAGTGTAGAATGGGCGAAGTAAAGCTATGTTCCACAGTCTTTTTGATTCGTCGCCGGCTTTGTTTGCCTTGTTCTTTTCTGGTGGCTGAGAATCAATTAGGTAATATGCATCATTGTGCAATGCTTTACTCACTATGAATGGTCCTTCCCATGGGGGTGATAGTTTGTGCATGCCGGCTGTGCGCTGCACTAGCCGAAGAACCAAATCTCCTTCTTTAAAAACTCTTGGATTGACTTTCTTGCTGTGATATCGTCGGAGGTCTTGCTGATAAATAGCTGATCTTGATAATGCCAACTCCCTGGCCTCTTCTAGCAAATCGACATCGTCTTGCCGAGCTACCTCATTTACCTCAGCAGTTGTGTACTGGGTCACTCTTGGCGAATCATGTATTATGTCGGGTGGAAGCATAGCTTCTGCCCCATATACCAGAAAAAATGGGGTATACCCTGTTGACCTGTTTGGTGTAGTTCTGAGGCTCCACAGTACTGCTGGTAGCTCCTCGATCCAGCATCTTGCCGACCTTTGCAGAGGTTCGATAAGCCGGGGTTTTATTCTGGATAATACCAGCCCATTTGATCTCTCTACCTGCCCATTTGATGCTGGGTGAGCCACCGAGGCAACATCTAGTCTTATGTATTTCTCTTGGCAGAATCTAGCAAAGGCTCCTTCAGCAAAATTTGTGCCATTGTCTGTAATAACACTGTGTGGATAACCATATCTCAAGATAATGTTTTTGAGGAATTTTACTATTGTTGGTCCATCACAATTTCTTATTGGTTTTACCTCGATCCACTTTGTGAATTTATCCACCATGACTAGAATGTGAGTCATTCCGCCCCGGGCTGGATTGAACGGACCTACCATATCCAAGCACCATATAGAAAATGGCCAAGTAATTGGTATTGTCTTTAATTCGGACGAGGGCATATGTATCTTGTTGGCGTATCTCTGGCAACCGTTACATTTTTCTGCCAATTCTTTTGCCTCCTTCAACGCCGTCATCCAATAAAATCCATGCCTGAATGCTTTGGCCACTAAAGATCTAGGCGAGGCGTGATGCCCGCATTCTCCCTGATGTATATCCAGGAGTATTTCCTGGCCTTCTGCCGAGTCAACACATCTTTGCAGCATGCTTGTGACGCGTCTCTTATACAGCTCATTGTTTATGACTGTATAAGCTTTTGCTCTTCTTATTGTCTGTCTAGACAGTACCTCATTGCTCGGCAAGACTACATCCTTAAGGAAGGAGAATATGGGTTGCTCCCATGTCGGCGTGATTTTCTCTGGGATAATTTCACTGTCGATTTCCATATTTTCTGCCAACATAACAGCTTCGGATTTTTCTGTGTTCACTCGTGCGATAGCCGGGTTCACTTTCAGAAAGTCCGGGTTGCTTTCTTTGTCGATTTCCATTGGCACACTTCCTTCTTTCAATTCTACCGAGGTATGAATTGACTCGGACTCTGGTGATGGTGTAATCGATGGTTTTCTCAGGTGCTCTAGGGCGTTACCTGGGGGAATTGACTGCCTAGTTGATCCGAGTTTTGATAAAGGTGTTCAAGGCCATTTTCCACCCGAGGTATATGATGAAACTCGCATCCCTCGAAGTATCCACTGATTTTCTGCACATGGAATCTATATAGGGCCATATTCGCATCTAATGCATCCCAATTGCGTGAGACTTGCTATACTACTAGATATGAATCGCCGTAGCATAGAATCCGACGTATACCAATCTCTTTTGCCACCTTTAACCCATGGACGAGTGCTTCATACTCGGATACATTGTTTGATGCGGCGAAATTGATTTGCAGCACATATTTCAACTGATCTTTTTTCGGTGAAGTTAACACTATCCCTGCCCCCAAGCCATTCTTCAGCTTGGATCCGTCAAAATGCATTGTCCAATAATTTGGATCTGGTAATGGCGGTTCATATTGTACCTCGGCCCAATCCACAAAGAAGTCGGCCACTGCCTGAGATTTGATTGCATCCCGCCTATCGAATTGCGTAGCATAAGGTGATAACTCGATTGCCCATTTTGCTATTCGGCCACTTGCATATTTTTTGCTCAATATCTCGGCTATGGGCGCTTTGCAAATTACTTTTATCGGATGCTCTTCGAAGTAATGTTTAAGTTTTTTCGCCGACATGTATACTCCATAAGCCATCTTCTGGTAGTGCGGGTAGTTCTGTTTTGAGGCTGATAGTACCTCGCTTAGATAATACACCAGCCTTTGTATTGACTTATCCCCTTCATTCCGTTCCACGACAACCACCGCACTTACCACTCTGTTAGTGGCAGCTACATAAAGTAACATAGGTTCTTTTGACAGTGGAGAGGACAAGATTGGTGTTGTGACCAACATCTTTTTTAACTCATGAAACGCATTATCTGCCTGTGGTGTCCAAATGAAGTTATCAGACTTTTTCATCAGTTGATATAGAGGTAACGCTTTTTCCCCCAGCCGACATACAAATCGACTCAACGAGGCCAGGCAGCCTGTGAATTTTTGTACATCATTTAGACACTTCGGGAATTCCATTTTTTCAACTGCTCAGATTTTAGTTGGATTGGCCTCTATACCTTGGCTGGATACGAGGAAACCGAGTAATTTTCCAGCAGTCACACCGAAGGTACATTTTTCTGGGTTAAGCTTCATTCGGAACCTTCTCAAGTTTGCGAATGTTTGTCGAATATCATCCAGGAGCGTTTTGCTCTCTTTGGTTTTTATAACCACATCTTCTACATATACTTGTACATTTTTTCCTATCTGGTCATGTAGATACTTTTGCATGCACCTCTGGTATGTTGCTCCTGCACTACGCAGGCCGAATGGCATGGTGAGATAGCAATAAGCCCCGTACGGGGTAATAAACGCAGTCTTTATTTGATCGGCCGGATTTAACGGTATCTGGTGGAAACCAGAATACGCGTCTACAAATGACAACATCTCACAACCAGCGATCGAATCAATGACTTGGTCTATCCTAGGTAAAGGAAAAGGATCTTTGGGACATGCCTTGTTTAGGTTCGTGTAATCAATACACATTCGCCATACGACGGCTACATTTGGGTCATCCTTTTTCTTTTCCACTAACACCGGATTTGATAGCCAATCCGGATGAAGCACTTCCATGATGAACCCGGCCGCAAGGAGCCGAGCTATCTCATCCCCTATTATTTTTCTCCTGTCTTCAACGAAGCGGCGGAGAGGTTGCTTCACCGGCCTTGATCCTGGCCTTACATGCAAAGAGTGCTGAGCCAACTCCCTCGGCACACCTTGCAGGTCTTGAGTTGACCATGCAAAGATATCCCGATTCTCATGGAGGAAATTGGTGAGCTCGCCTTCCTATTTGGCATCTAGGCCGGCACCAATCGTGATGGTGCGCTCTGGGAATTGCTCATCTATCTGGATCTTTTTTGTCTCTTTGGTCGGCTAGAAATAAACGCTTCCATGTGGGTTGGCTAATGCCGGCATATTCAGCTGTGCTGACTGAGCGAGAGCCGCTACCTTCTGAATCCTTCTTTTTTCTCTTGCAATCACCAACGACTCGACCAGGTTTGATCCGGCCGAAGCACATTCCATCGACTTCCTGTAATCTCCGGCTACTGTTATCACCCCTTGTGGCCTAGGTAACTTCATTTTCAAATAAGTAATGTGGCAGCTACTCATGAATTTGGCCAATGCTGGCCGTCCGAGTAAAGCATGATAGCAGCTTTCTAGGTCCACCACTTCAAACTCCAAATTTTCCGCTCTGCAATTCTCCCTTGTGCCAAATAATACATCTACTCGGACTTTCCCAATGGATTCGCACAAAACTCCCGGCACTATTCCATGGAATGTGGTTCTTGTGGATTGCAGCATATTCTGTGCTATTCCGAGTTTATGCATCGTATCTTTCTACATGATATTGATACTGCTCCCATTGTCAATGAGTACTTTTGAAAATTTCACATTAATGCTGGGCCCAACAAATGTCGGATCTAGTATGAGTGCGTACGACCCTGGATTCGGCATTATTTTTGGGTGATCCTTTATGCTCCAGGTTATTTCCTGATCTGACCAAGGCACGTATCTTGGTACCGCCAGCATAACAACATTTACTTCCATATGCCGACGTTGTACACTTTGTCTATCTTGTTGTTCTGTTGTGAACACACAATATGACTGATGATGCTCCCTGTAATCATTACGTCCGTTGTTTCCGGAGTTTGTCCGTCCATCCTGACCCTGATTTATCACTTGATGCATGGCATCTCTCTGGTCCGAGTTATCATACCTCGGAGGAGGTGGGGGTAACATTAACTGCTGCGCATTTGCTCCAGTTAACTGTGGCTGCTGCTACTGATGCGCTTGATGAGGAGGCACTTGCATACCCGCCGGGTTCCCCATTGCATTTTTCATCCAAGCACATTGACGAGTTGTATGATTAGCTGGCTTGGCCGGGTTTGGAGTGTGAAACTTACATGGTTGATCCAACATGGACTCAAACGTGTATTTCAGCCTTTCCTGCCACTGTTTCTTCTATTCTGGTGTCCACTGTCTCTTCCCTTCATTCCTCGGTGTCCATTGTTGAGGACCATTTTTCTGTCGTTGACTGTTTCCGTGATTCGGCTGATCTTGTACTACTGTTGCCACCTGATTGGAAGCATATCTGTAATCCGGTCTTTCCTCCCTTCTTCTACCTCGGAACTCGTTGCGCCTCGATGATCCGGCTGCATCTCTTGCGTATTGATCCTGGTGCTCCTGATGTTCTGCCGACATTAATTCTGGTTGCGTCGGATCCCCTAAAGCATACGAATCTGCTATCCTGATAGTATCTGCCAATGTAGTCGGCATATCTCTTTGCAGCCTTTGCCATAGTACACTTCCATATCGGCAGCCTTGAGCAAACCAAGCTATCGCTTGAGACTCTATGACTCCTTCGCATGAATTTCTGAGGTTACACCACCGAGTAAAGAATTATCTATCTGTTTTATTCGGCCTCTGCTTGCACATAGCGAGCTGCTGGGGCCTGTTTGGACTTTTATAGGTACTGGTGAAGTTGCTGACAAACATCTCTTCAAAATCTAGCCAACAGTTGATACTGCCTGCTGGCAGATTATTCAGCCACACTCTGGCTGGTCCTTCCAGCATCTGTGGGACGTATCTCACCACCCATCGTAAGTTTCCACAAGCAATTTTCACTGCAGTGGCATAGTCAATCAAACAATCATGTGGTTTTGTGCTCCCATTATATGTTTTCGTGCCCCTTGCCAGTTGAAAGTTCGGCACCGGTGGTTCGCCCATGATCCGAGGTCCGAAACACGCCGGACCAAGCGGACCCTGTTCCTCCAATAACTCGGACCGATATAACCTGTCGAGTTTTAACCTTGCATCATTTAACGGCAAGTTTCTGTAAATGATTCTTTCCTGTATTCCATAATGGTTATTCCCACCATGTCCTGAATACTCCATGTCTGAGTAACCATCATTGTACCTCTCGTTTGCCTGATTATGGTGAGCTGGTCTTACTTCTCGCTCTTGTCGAGGCTCATACCTCGGCTGAGGTTTGGGCGGTGGGTCTCTCCTTCCCTCTGTCGGGTTATTGTTCTCATGATTTCCTCTTCCGAGGTCTCCATTACCTCGGCTTCCGTTGCTTTTGTTGGCACGGCCGGGATTTCTATCGCCATTGTTACCTCGGCTTCCATTGCCTCTGTTTCCATTGACCTTTCCGGCTACTGCCGGGTCATAACAGAACAATTTGCTTATTTCTTTTTCCTAAAGTTACTGCTCTATCTTTTCGCGAATTGTTTCCGGGCAAGGATGCTGCTGAATGAACCATACGCGAGGCTCCCGGTCTTGCCGGGTCATCCCTAAGAATTTCTTCATTCTGCTGGTTCGCAATGCGTACCAGCTCATTCACTCTTTCTTGTTGTTTCTGCCGGGCTTCGCCGGTTAATCCTTCTAACTCCAATGCAGCGGCATTTGCCGCCCTTAGGTTCTTTGCTGGGGTGCTATACCTCGGCAAGCCTAGATCAACTGACTCTGCCTTATGAGTCTCATGCTCTTTTTTGATATCATTCATGAGGTTTTTTCCTCTCAATCTTAATTCATCTACCCGCTCGGGGGCAACATCTAGTTTGTTTGCCTTAGCATACTCTCGCAGGGTCCTGTTCAAGGACTCCCGCAAGGCCGACACCTTTTTTGCCTCCACCAGTACTTTCTGCCTAGTCTCTTCTAACTCTGCCTGAGCATTAGCCGGATCAAGTATCGGCGCCACAGGCGTGGTTAGATTATCTATAGTTGCCTGGAGTATATTCTCTGGTCTTTCTAGAGGTGGCCATCTTACCCTTGCTGCCTTTGGGGTTGCTCCTGCACCTCGGCTGACTTGGCTGCCGACGGATCTACCTCGGTGGGCTGTGGAGATGCTTGCTTCGTGGTCACCTGTCCTCCTGCCGTCGGGTCCTTGCTTGATCCGGTGCCTGCTCCTGCCGCCTGTACCGCGGCTGCGACCATCACCTCGACGCTGCCGATGGGGCGCTCTCCACGCGGACCATTAGCGGCACTGAGGGGAGGCTCTCCTGCATCAACAACTCGGTGAGGATAAACGTAGGAGGTGTCGACGCCGATGTAGATCTTGTGCATGCCCAAGTTGACGAAGACGCCGTGCGGAGGTGCTTTCTCCCAGTTGCTGCGTTATCACGACATAGTCCCAGAGATCAAATCTCTGGACTAAGCCAGAAACAACGCGCTCGCCGGTGTGGATGAATTTTCCCGTCCGGATCTTGACTCCAGCTAGCACCGCTGTTGGCCCCACGGTGGGCGCCAACTGTCGTGGTGGTGGCATGCCAGATGCCATGGGTAGGCTAAAGTATGGGGCCAATGGATGCTAGAGGGATCCGGGGAGGCAAGATGTAGTGATTTCTACACTCAAATGACTAACATGTAGATCTTTATTTCTCCTCACAAGGACTACAAATGCTCCTCGAGCTGTTTCCAGGAAGAAGAGAGCTACTACACGAGCCTTGCGGCGTAGAATGAATCGATCCCTTCTCAGGAGCCCGCGTCTCCCCTTATAAAGGGGTGCCTTGGTTCCTCTTAGGGATGATGTGGCAAGCATATTCTTGGAATATGCTTGTCCCAATATGGTAACTCGGTGGCCTCCTTTCCGTGTCCCCCTTCTATCGGCGGCAATGTTCCAGAGAGCTTCACATGCGCGCCTCGGGCTCCCTGACTGTCACCTCCGTGACCCTCTTATGCCCTTCTGCCGCTCTGCTCCTTGTCCCTTGTGCTTGGCTCTGTTCAGATTCCTCCTAGCCAGCGACTAGGGTTTGACTATAGGCACCTCCTTCTCCTGCAAGCTTCGTGTTACTCGGCCTTGTCTCGCATAACTCGGCTTGGCCTTCATCTGCATTCAAGTTAGCCAGACTCGCTCGGCCGACTTAACTCATATGTCGGCCGAATAAGGTGTTACTCATTCTGTGGCGGTTATGGCCTCGCTTATCTCGGCCGACTCTTACATGAGTCGGCCTATACAAATAGTAACTCGGCTCATGACAAGGGAGATTCCTTTCGTCTTTCCCCTGTCTTGACCCTACTCGGGGTCACCTCCCCAACATTTTCACTCCATGAAAATGATAAATGATCAGGATTTTATTAGCACAACATTATGATGTCCTAAGTATGATTTCAAAGAGTTTAAATGTGTATAATTTTCGTATATGCACGAGGCATAAAGATTTTAGTTTAGGGATCACTTTTCACGCTCTAAAAATGGTAAACTCAAGATTTTCTTAGGACAACATTATCATGTCCAAATTGTAATTTGAAACTGTTCAAGAGTTGTGGCAATTATAAACACTCTTTTACATTAAGAGTTATATAATTTTTTCAATTTGGAAGTGCTCAATAGTTGTGTCAATTATAAACACTCTTATATATTAAGAGTTGTATAATTTTTTAATTTGAAAGAGTTCAAGAGTTGTGTCAATTATAAACACTCTTTTACATTAAGAGTTGTAAAAAAATTAATTTGAAAGTGTTCAAGAGTTGTGTCACTTATAAACATTCATTTACATTAAGAGTTGTATAATTTTTTAAATTTGGAAGTGTTCAAGAGTTGTGTCATTTTCTTATTTCTTATACATCCATCTCCCTAAATCTCAAAGTTTGAATTTCACCTCATAGATTCACTTGATTGCAGCCGAGACATTAACTCTATAAAATAATTAAATCATTGGAATGGCTCGCCGGCCACATTCTCCACAGCAAGCGCCCCCATCTAATCAGAACATTTTGGTGCGAGATTCTAACCTTCCCTGCGCACGGTTTCCATTGTCATCCTTCATACAAGTCAATGGGATGACACCGTACTATGTCCAGGACGAATGGGAGGCCGAAGTGAAGCTCGACAAAGGGCCACCATCACCGGATAAGAGCTGTCGTCGCTAAGAATAAGAAGAAAGGGGAGGCAACGACACGAGCGTGGGCGCGGGGCTGGCTCGGGGTCCCATCTTGCAACACCAACCTGGGTAAGTTGTGGGTCCGACACTCATGTGGATAAGCTATGGGTCCCATGCTGATCTGGATAAGTGGAGAGAGGTGTCCACTACATGAACCAACTTAACACGGCCCCACTTGTAAGCATGTAACGGCAAGGGTCCACTACGGGACCCGACAGACCGCAACCCCACTTGTCAGCATGTAACGGCAAGGCTGACAAACAACGAGTTTTAGACCGTGTGAGAGTTTCATAGTAGGAGATGGGAAAAGCGAGGAAAAGTTAAGCGGCTGGGGAAAAGTGAGTACAAATAATGAACCAAGGGCACGAAAATAGAAATCCCTTCAAAGTTTACATGACAATCGTGAAAGTCCAGTTGATTGATCGAACGTCATTGCAAACACTAGAAACAAAGTCTCACTTTGTCGCCAAACGAATACTTCGACACATTATGAGATAATGGTGTAAATGTCAAAATTGGGAAGATTTGCAAAAGATATACGGATCTGTTAAAACAGATCAAGGACAGGACTTTTTCCATAAGCATGTATGATCAATAAACACATATGTGATATGGTTTATGATTAGTAGTAAATGCAAGCTAGATTATTTATACTCTAGTACAAGTGGGAGACTGAAGGAGATATACCCTAGAGGCAAATAATAAATGGATTCTATTATCATATCTCAATTAGTTCGTAATAGTTTCATATTGTGCTATAATTGTATCAAGCGGAAACTTTGATATAGGTGTGGTATGAAACATACCAAGTCCCTAGTAGCTTCTATTCATACTAGTTCATTGGGCAACCGATGATCAAGGTTTCTTGATCATGGAGCATTTATGCCATTTGACAACGAGGTCATATCATTGCTGAATGATGTGATGGACATTACCCAAAGATTGCGACACGATCAAGTCACAAAGTTCATAATTGCAATGGGTAGAAATATAGTTTCCTTCTCCTTAGACTGTGAGATCATATTAATCACGATCTCACAAGGCTGCTTTGACTGCATCAAATGTCATGTTCGTAACTAGGTGATTCTAACGATGTATGTCACGTATTCCATAGGAATAGTTGAGGCCTATGTATCAAGATCAGGATTTTTTGACCCATGTGATGGGAATATACACAAGGCCGGCTTGGTGAGATTACATCCATAATGTCGACAATATGTGACTAGGTCACAGGGATGCGATATCATGAGAATAGGTAAAACAGAACTTGTCGATAATGCTATTGAACAAGGTTTATGATACCGATGATCAGATCTCAAAAAATTCATATCGAAGAAACAAAGGGAATTGGACTCGATGTTTATGATTCAAATGATATTGTCATCGTGGAATGCATAGGGGTCATTATGGGCATCCCGGTCCCGCTATTGATCATTGATAGAGATCTGTGCCATTTTTGAGTCGTTGGGGTAACACACTTAAGGTTACAATGATGCTAGAGATATTATGGATGTATAGGAATCACCAGATGAAAGAGAAAAGGAAACCTAAAAAGTTCTGTGAGAAAACCGAAATCGTTTCGGGAAGTTTCAAAGTCGTTCAGAGGAAATCGAAAGGTGTTTCGGGTCAAATCAGATTTTGTAACATGTATTTGGATATTAATTATTGTAATTAATATTAAATAAATATAATTTGAAAGGGTATTCCAGTAATGGTCCAAGTTCCCTATGGAAAAAAGGCCCATGAGGGAAACTACCACAGGGAAGGGCAAAGGGCCAAAGGGGCTAAGCCTAGCCACCACATGGGGCCCACCCGACCATCCTAGGGATGCGAACAGGGTGGGGCTTCCCCTGGCCGACTGTCACATGGTTCCCGAGAGGCCCATGCGCCTCCCCCTCCCTTTTCCCTTGTTTAGTCCCACATTAGAACCCAATGGGGAGGGTACACCCCGCCCTCCATCTATATAAAGGAGTGCCCATGGGAGGAATAAACACAACAATAATTTAATAATTCTCTGAGGTGTATCCTCAGGGAATTCTCTCTCTCTCTCTCTTACGTGTGGTTCCCATTTTTTGGAACTACACACGGGTATTGAGATCTCTCTCATCGTTGTTGCGCTGGCGCAATTCCCGTTGGAACTGTACACACAAGAGACGACACCTGAAGCACGCCGTTGTGCTGCAGGGATTCCAAGATAGATATCTACTTATGTACTCCCGGCAGGGATGAGGGAACCGGAGGTTGTCATCGTACACCATATGTGTGCAAAACCATGAGGATGCTACCATTAGTGGCATCTTGAGTGTCGTGAGCCGGAATGCTACACAATGGAGCAAGAGGTGACTTGTGAAGAGCTTCACGACCTTGAGGTCTGCTACGAGTACGGCTACATCATCCATGTTTCCCTCAGAACTTTAACCGCTTTCGGGCTACAAGGGTAATGTATCTGAAACCTCGATTGTTACTGCATTACTCTTAGATAGATCCTGGAATTTAGGTGTGTCTGTGGTAGGAAATTTTTGTGTTTTCTACCCTGAAGCCCTTCATATTTTGGTGCTGTGAATATGGGAAACAATGATATATATATAGCACAAATCACCGAAAGAGGAGATGTGCAATAGGAGACAAGAATGTTACAAGGCTAGTCTTCAAGTTAGTGAAGTATGTTGAGACACAGCGACACAACATTACCTCGATTGGATAGCTTGATGGAGATGAGTCCTTGAGAAAAATTGGAAATGCATGGTACAAGTTCACCAAGAGAAACTAGTGGGTTATTGCAAAAGGTAACAAGGTTTCGATTTTGTATCATGCTAATTCTAAGATTTATGTTTCTTGTGTTAATGCATTGCATAAAGAAGATGCTTTTTCATTGTGGGAAAAGAGACTTGTGCACATGGTGTGGGAAGGGATGACAGTGCTAGTGAAGATTTTTTTTAAGGTGTAAAACGTGTCTGCATAAAAAATGTTCAGATTTCCTAGTAGGGAATCAGCATTGAGTCGCCTTCAAAAATCAACCTCCTTACATGATGCCTGAGGTGTTGCACTTGGTACATTTGGATGTTTATAGAATGTCGGTAAATTCAATGGGTGGAGCAAAGTATTATGTCACATTTATTGATGATATTTCCACAAAGATTTGATCCTATACTTTGAGGACCAAAGATCAAGTATTAAGTGTGTCCAAGCAGTTCGAAGACTCATTTAACAGATAATCCTAGAAGAAGATCAAGTGTTGTCACAGTGATAATGGGAGAGAGTACATCATGCATTTGAATGATCCTAAAAGGAGTAACGATTAGCCAAAAATTAAATTCTTCAAAGACACCCAAAATTGAACGGTCTTGCTAATAGGATGAATATGATAATCATTGAGAGATTTAGATGCTTGTTATCGTGTGCAAAGTTGCCTAAGCATTATTGGGATATGTTCCTAACATGGCCTATTTTGATAAGGACATCTTGTATGATCACACGTGAAGATTTTCTGGTGCATGGTCTTTGTTCATATTCCTCATGATGAAAGGTCAAATATTAATTCAAAAACATGACAGTGCATTTTCCTTATCTGTGGAGGTGATCATTTCAGCTACAAGTTATTTGATCCGATAGAAAAAATGTTGTGAGGAGCCATCACATTGTGTTTGTTGAATACCAAGAATTTACTATATTGTGAATACAAAGGGGGTAGTTCCGGAACAAGTTTTGGTACATGTTCATCCTCAATACAACAACAAGACAAAATTAATCCTCGGATAATTCATGCAAGTCAAATACAAGTTGAAGATGATAATGCAAAATATGTGTATAATGATTCAAATGGTGGTTCAGGTGATGAATATGCTCCCAAATATCATGAGCATAGAGATCATGATCAGTAAACAGTAGCATCGGATAGTCCACAAACATATCCATTTAGATGATCCAGCAAAGATCATGTTCCTTCTACTAGGTACGCATCATATCAAATATGTGGTGTTATTATTTGATGGTTGAAAACCTGAGTGTTTTTCATATGCAGTGAAAGATGGGAACAAGAAGCAGATGGATTCCTTGTAGAAGAATCATACTTATGAGTTGGAAAACTCTCTCAAGGGCAAGAAAGTTGTCATAGATTTGTCCGCAAAGGAAACTAGGGTCCAAGGATTCGTTGGTTTGAGAGGAGGCTGAACACGCAGTTCCAAGGTGAAAGAACATTTCATGATCTCTAGTCTTTTGTGTGTTAGATAATAATATCAAGGATTATTTAATGTGTGTTGAAGTGTTGCAGGTCCTCAAAGTGGTTTGGGGGGCGGATAATCCGCCCCTGCCAGGAGCCGGATAATCCGCCCCTCCCCCAATCACAAAGGGCGCAAGGGTGCGACTCACTGTGTGGGGGAGAATATCTCCCGATTGTCCGGCTAGGGCCGGAGTTTTTGCCCAGGCCGGATAATCCACCCCTCAAGGGGGCCAAAAAATCCGCCCCCCAAGGAGTTAGCAAAGGGAGCCATGACGAGGCTCTCTGTGTGGGGGTGGAGTGCGGTGACCCAGCATAACACTACATGATGTAGTATACTATAGTCATGGACATAACACCAATGAAACACCGTTCACTAGTATTACATCCCTCAGAATGGCACAACAGAAACACAGCGGGTCCAATACATGGCTAAAGGTTATAACTCACTCTTTACACAAGATCCAGAGAACATTCTAGGTTAAAGAGAGAGAAGGAACTTCTTATGGAGAAGAATCAAAATAAACAGCGCAAGACTATTATATTATTAGAATTAGTATTTTAATTAAGGGATTGGCATTGCTGCTATTGCAATATACTACAGAATTAGGTTCTTGGGCTAGAGATTATATTCCTATCTAATCAGTAACTTCGTCTTCACTTGAGTTGATGTATATGTTGACTTCCTTGAATAGATTTAGCTTTGGATGATGAGTCCTCGAGCATACTTAATGTAGATGTAGTCTCTCCCGGCTTCAGAATCTAGGAAGGGTTAAGAAGATACTTTGAGTACGAGCGTACTCAGCAAATTCACTAGAAAAGGAGTGTTTGATGCACTATAACTACAGCCAAAGACCATAGGTCGTAGGCAATGCAAGTTTTCATAAACATTTCTTCAAAGGTTGATTTTATTCTGAAAAGCTATGTCCGTCAGCCTTCACGGGTTTACCAGAACTTTCATGGAGTTCCTTTCCCGCATTGTTCGCAGCTCCTTCCCGGAACAGGGAGTAACAAGTAACCGTTCTTACACTCTGCAGAGGTGCGTCACTTTACCCATGAGAGATCAACTCTTTGTTGCACAACCGGGCAGTTTATTCCCATCCACAATTCCATGATGTGGGGCCTAGAAGATGATCCAAGCCAATCATTGCCCCTTCGCGACCTCGCATGCCTCCTTGGTGTACACCATGCCCACATAAAGAATTACGACAATGGTTTGTACAAATCGTTAGATGCCAGAACTATCGTGGGACGATGAGGGTTCCCACCCATATGTTGCATATCCTCTATGAATTACCAATTAATATGCACGCTTCGAGGATAACAGCCATGACCTGCACATCCGGCTTCATGCGAGAGGAAGAAGATACAGCTGACTTCTCCGTCCCATTCCAAATCTCATGGTTAACGCGTAATATATGGCGCAAGAATCACTGGCGACATTGGTTGTTTAGTCCTAGGTGATATAGTTCTGAACAGTGGTATTCCAACTGTCAGATTTAATAGATTAGCTGATCACCCTGGATCAGTAACCAATAGTTCACATTATTATCGAAAATAGTGTTTTCAGACCTTTTTCAAATGCAGGTGATGACAACATTGGATTTGTAAAATACTTTACAGAAAATAAACAAAGGACATGAGCAAGTGTTAACTTGCCTTTTGTGATTGCAAGATTATGCACTCACGGTCTTCGAGTCAGTATAAGATCCAAAATCTGAAATCAGCATCATTGGTCCGGTAAGGACTAATGTTTAAAGAAGCAATATGCTTTTATGCATAAGTAATGTGATGCACGTTATAAATGGGAATCCCAGGGATAACGTTGTTCTAGGGTTTGGATTCTGGAAATGGTTACTTTAAAATGTGTGGTCCTTTTAGATAAGTTTCACATTTGTGCTTCTATTAGAGCTTGTGAGTGTGTGTGAGCAACACATATTTATGTAGCAATAAAATATACACCTATGAAATGCTAGTCAAGGTTGCTTATTTAAGAGTTCTTGTTTGAAGTGGCAAAAAGAATAACCTTCGAAGAAAAGGTTTCTCTTCTAAGGTCTAAACAAGCTTTGTGGTTAATAGAGTTTGGTCGATGTTATTAATGCTTGATCGAATGGTTTGAGTTTGAGGTGTTTTTATAACTTAACTACTTCAGACCAAAGTTAACTATAAAATGTATAACAATGTTTATAGTGTTATATTTAGATTCTTATAGACTAAAGTTAACTTTAAAACAAAGATAGTTTAAAAGTATAATGTTTATAATATTTGTATCTTGCGTACCTGGTAATGTTTCCTTAAGGTTACTTAAAAATGGTTATACTTTTACTTGGTGTGGGGTTTCTTGATTTTATAATGGAGTAATATCATTTACCTTTTATAGATGAGTGAGTATAGTTTACAAACCAAGATATATTGTCACTTAACTACCTTTTGAACTTGCTATAGTGTTGTGGTAGTTCTTGTAATTTGGTAGTTAACATAGATGGAAAGGATCTGATTTATTCACAAGGTGTTCTTTAAGGTTTTTATCAAGAATTGAAATCCTTTGAGAATATAATCTTCACTTAGGGTTGAAGATAATTTAATACAAAGATGATTACAATGTTTTAAACCATTATGGCTTCATATTATTAATATTTAAGACTAATACTATTTATTAGACTTAATTGACTCATTTTAAAAATATTAACAATTTTTTATCCTTATATGAATTATTAATAAATTAAAGAAGTTTAAATTTGATTTATTAAATTATTTGGATTTTTATTTAATTCAAAAGTAGAATATTAGATTTTTAACATGTAGATATTATTTTTGTGATCATTTTGGTTTATTACATTTATTTTTGTGATTTATAAAGAATAAGATATGATTTTTATAATTCTTATTACTTTATAATTACTTCATAAATAATAAATATTTAACTGAGTGAAATAATAATACATGATTATGGTTTCAAATTATAATTTTTATTTTTCTAAGATTTTTGGTATTTTATTTATATTATTAACATTTACTATTGTTAAAGTATGAATTATCAAAGTTTTATTACTTATAAAACCTTTATTAAATAATATTTATTTAAATAATCATCATAATAATATTTGATAATAGTTTTAGGTTATAGATTTTATTTTTCTGAAAATTTTCATATATTATACACATTTTTCTGAATTACAAAACAAAAGTTATTAATTAAACAAGATTTAATCATTTATTTGATTTCTGGAATATTAATAATTAAGTTTATAACATTTTATCTATTTCTTAAACAGGAAATACTTTTTACACCGCAACTACACTTAGCCAAAGTCACTGACCAGTGGGCCATTGTCCACCTCAGCTCTCAGGTTTAGAAAATGCATTTGTTACTGACCATGTCTTTACCCCCAGACAATGACATATGGGCCCAAGGCCATGTCATCAGCCATGCGAGGCAAAGACCAGGTCAAACAGAGTACTGGGTCCAAGGTGGAGTCAGCATGACGTCGTGATGGCGTCAGCACCACCACCGCCGTCAGTGGGTGGTCGCCGGCGACGATCTACTGCGCCCTAGCAAACGAAATGAACCTAGTTCGAATCAGCGCAACTCGCTGAGTCCTAAAGTGGCGGCACCGCTCGTAAATGGTCATCGGAGCCTCAGCTCCGACGAGCTCCGACGATGGCCGATGATGGCACACGGCGAGACGGCAATTCACATCGGGATAAGGCGATTTAAGGATACTGGAAGGTTCAGGAACTCATCCTGATGATGATAGGGAGGTTGGCGAGGACAGGCGCGGTCGGAGGCGAGCTCTCTGACAAGATTTGTGACGAACTGCCACAAAGAAGAACGGCGAAATTCGTCCACTCTAGTGCTCCCCTTGATGCAGGATTTCTCTCAGAGGAGCTACGGAGGATCGGACTGTGCTTCTCCATGGCTGCTTGGAAGGGTGTGGGGAGATGTGGTTCAATGGCGAGGTGTGGCTCCGGTGAGCTAGGGTTTCGGCCCCATTTGAATCGGAGAGGATAAGGAGGGATTATGGATAGGGATTGAGGCAGGGCATCGCGGTGGCCTTCTTATCTTCTCCTGGCTACGGCGGCGTTGATCTTGGCGTGAGAACGACGATGACGGCATCGGGCGGAGGCGAGCTCCTCCAGCGAGCTATCTGTGTGCGTGAGGATGATGACGATGTGTTGTTTTTTGGATAACCCCTGGCATTTCTTTCTTCTCAACCCTCAGTCCTTCCCTGGCCCCACTTGTCAGTCACAGGAGAGAAAGAGCTGGGTTGGCTGTTGGGCTGTTGTGGCTGCACATGGGCGTTAGATAGGTACAGAGATGTTGGGCCATGGCCAGGTAATGTTTTTATTTGATTTACCTTTTTCTATTTTCTGTTTTCCCTTTCAAATTTGAATTTATTTATATTTTGAACTTTTCTTTGTAGGATTTATTTTCTGGATAATTGCAATAATACTAGAATATATTTAGTATCATTTGTGAACTTTTATTATATAATCTCTTTATATTTCTTTTATTTTCTCAATATGAACCCCTTTTAATAATTTGTAGAAGTTTTTCTTATTATTTTTCTCTCCTCTTTTAATTATGGATTTCTTGAATGATGTATTCTTATTTGTTTATAAACTTAACTCTAGTTGGTTTATGGTTTTGAATAGAAATTTTGATATGTATAATAATCCTATATCATTATTTGATGCAATATAAAAGAAATTAATATGGTTATTACTACCTCCATTAATTTTGAAAAGAGCAATATATATTCTATTATGACACACCAAAGAAGTTTAGGGTTTGAATGGTGAATATTTATCCTAGGGTTTAGGGTTTTTAACATACTTATATTTCTTTAGGGATGTGAGTAAAGATTTAATAACTAAACAGATTGTTTTCTGTTTGGAATATTTGGTGACATCACCCTTAAGAGTAGAAAGTTATATTTACAATGTTTTATAGAAAGGAATTAGTAAAGATATGCTTATATGATTTGCTATAGTAAAATATTACTATGAAGTGATATGGACATAGGATGATAGATCAATAACTTGAAATGGATATTCTACTTGGTTTGAGATTTAGAGTTGCTTGTTTACCAAGAATTACTATATTCCATAATTCATAATTCTAGACTTCTTATTAATGAATTCCTTTCCTAGATATACTACCTTTTTCTATCTATCATCATGATTAACATCATGAGTTTTACTTCCTAGAAATATTCTCATTCACTTATTAACCTTCTAAACTCATGGATAAATCCAATGAGTTTAATTCTAAAGTATTTCATAACTTCCTCCTATCCTTGCTTGGTTAATTCCACTACTCTACTGTTGATAATCTTCAATCCAACAAGTAGTTCTTTTTAAACTTCACTCATAATCTTCCTTAATCATCTATCACTAATATTTCTTTAATAGATGTCTAGATCAAACTACTTCACCCCAAGTGTTGGTATTTCCAAAGAGGAAACTATTTCTTCTATACTCCCATGTTGCTCTAGCATCATCCTAATCATATAATCTTGTCTCTACGTAACTCCAGTATCTCGTACTCCAACCTCACATTATATTAATGTGACCTGCCATAGCTATCTTAGTATAACATAACTATACTGGGTTTCCAATCATGTTTTATCCACCAATACCCCTTATACATGATATAAGCACTCAATCTTAGTGAATAAGGCTTCCATCCATACAACATTGCAGTTGTATAATATTTATTTTCTGTTTAGTTCTATTGGATTAAGAGATATAATTTATTGACTATATCTACTTGATCCAATAGGACTACTCCTGGTAAATATCTTTAGTATTCATCCTGGGAACCCTCTTTGTTACCATATATATCTTTATTTCAAATGACTCTTCTATCCAACTAGGAGTTAGTGTAACTCCTTCTATTATCACATTGATTGGATTCTTTTCAATCATTCCCATCCTATAAATGATTTCTAAAGCTAGCATTACTATTTATTTCTGCTTAGTTGTTTCTTTATAGACACTTAAATGTGATCTATGTTCTGGTCAAGAGTTGGTAGATTGAGAATTGGTGAATCAATAATTGATTTCCTCTCATTGATGAACAACCGATATTGGAATATAACTCAATAGGCTCAATAGGGATGATAAGGATTGATATGGAAAGAAAGGTATAGGTTAATGATCTAAACTTAGTTTCTTTCCTACTCAATCTTACTTAAGAAGTAGGGTTAGATATTACCATGATACTCATGGTATATGCAGATGAGATTAAGATATAGTTGTTAAATTCATATTTGGTGTTATATCCTTTAACTTGGTACTCATGAGTGATTATAATGAATACTATAATATGATCACCTAATGATCAAGTATAATTCACATTGTATCAGGGTTTAACTTTTATTACATTTGATCTATCCTTAGATCAAATCTCCCTTACCCAAAATAAGGTTTTAGCAAAGGTCTTATTGAAACTTATCGCAGTCAACTTGATGATCTACTTAAATTCCATCAAGTTAAGAGAAGCTTCAATCACCTTGACAAGTTTTGTTCAAAAGCGCGAAAATTATCCAGATTTTCTATGCATGAATGCAATGCACACATCTGGGTTTAGCTTATTTCTAGGCTCTAATGATGGGATGTTACATGGAGTTTCCCCCGGACTTTCCGTCTCTGGGGCGGACATTTCACAAGGGCGAATAATCTGCCCCTAGAGGGGGGCGGATAATCATCCCCCTCGAGGATTTTTCACCAAGTCAAGCTCTCTGTGTGGGGGTGGGGTTTCCCCCAGACTTTCCGTCCCTAGGGCGGATATTTCCCCCAGGGAAGATAGTCCACCCCTAGTGGGGAGCGTATAATATTCCCCCAAAATACTCCAACAGACAGTTCTAGGTAGGGGGTATTTAAACCCATCTTCCCCCTCCTGCCTGATCCCTAGGTTCATTCAAAAAAGACAAGATCTTCTCCTCAAGTTCCATCCAAGAGATCTCCACCTTCATCCACCCAAAGTCCCTGTTCCTTGGGGAATCAAAGGAGGAGGGCTCGATCTTCATCAACTGCAATCAAGCGCTTCACCTCCTCTCCATTCATTCGGAGAACCTTTGATCTAGTATTTCTTGCAAATATCTAGATCCTTGTTTTGATTATTTTGATAATCCTTGTTCTTGTGATAGCCTGTTGTCATTACAGGAGCAGCCAATTTGGTTGTGGATGTTTGCCCCACTAGAGTTGTAAAGGCACCGGTTCTCGCCTTGAAGGATACCAATAGTGGAGAAGGTGGATCAGGCCTGTAACGTCCCAGCATTTAGGAACCAACAAAGGGTAGACTTAGGAATATGTGCAATTGCATGCATTCATCTGTAAAAATTGTGGGTAAATTTTTCGCCAAATAAAAACTTAAAGTGATCAAAGTTTCTTTCACTCTTTAAGTTTAGGAATAGCCTTGGAGAATGATCGTTATAAACTTTGATATGATCTTTATGAATTAGTATGTTTTGGGAAAAGGAATTTGAATTCAAAATTGAGATTTGGATGTATATCTTAAAAGATTAAGATTATGTTTTAGTAGATATTATTTAATCAAGAAATAATATTTACTAACTCAAACTTTAAATAATATAACACAATCAAGTGAATGAACATTTATTTCATATATTATTTAATGAATAAGTTATAGGATGTAACTTATGAAGTTGATCCAGAAACAATATGTAGGAACCAGAGATTCTATGTAGATTGACAATTAAATAAATGAATATTGCTTTCATCAATAAGGTACAAAAATGTAAATTATAAAATTAATAAAGAATATTTACAATAGAAAGTTATAAGAGGAGGAATATTTACATATTGAGTAACATTACAATCTTTATTACAAAAGAATTAAATAAAGATTACAAAAGAATAAAATAAATATTACAAAGGAATTATTATATTAACAATAAAACATATTCTAATTTAAATCTTCAAGTCCTGTACCTACAAAACAAAGAATAAACATGAAGAAATAAAATAGAGATTATGTTAATTTTACTCTTAGTAGTGACAGTGAGATGCACTGTTCCACTTTACATCATTGAGTAAATCTGTAGGGGCAAGTTTCACCAATATGAAAGAACTACATCTTTCATAATAAGCCATAAGTCAAACAATTCCAATCAGTAAGAGCGGAATGTTTCACCATGCAGGTAAATGTAATCAGATAAAAAGGTAAATCACTCCTGATCATATCCATAAGGATGCAGCAGGCACACAAACAGCTTACACATCTAAATGCATGGTGTGTGCTGTCACCACATCCACAACTGTGTACACAATCAAAACATCTCAACACAGCCGTGGGCAAGCACCCTAGTACCAGTTCCTTTGCACATACACCACAAGCATCAGCAGTTTAGCCACAGCAAACCAAGCCAAACCAAAGCACCACCAAAGGTCAACCACTCACTAGATGGTGACATAAGGAGGAGGAAGGATCAGGTGGACAACAAGGCCAAGTCTAGGAGCTAGGAGGAGCAGGCTAGCTCAAGGTCAAGCACAGGAGCTCAGCAAAACAAGAACAACATCAAAGGTGAAGGATAGGATCCAATCAGCAAGATCAACATCACCACCCAACTAAATAATTATCAGTTTTTGTGGTGAGTACATAAAACCATCACATGATCTAATCATATTAACTAGACAGAAGAATGTGTTGTTTTATGAAACAATCTCTCAATAATCACCCAAGTGAGGTGAATCTATCCTAGAGATTTGAGTATAAAGATCAGAAATCAAACCAGGCCAAAAGCACCAATCTCTCAGACCAGCCTCATAGAGTTTGGTGTTAACACATGCAACTTAAGTAATTCCTCATTTGTTCTTACCAGACCAGGGCACATCTCCTAGAGGGAGTAGCACCTCTAATCTTGCAAGTTAAAAACAAACCATTTACTTAACTAACTAGGACTTAAATCCTAGAGCCTCACACCAGCATCATAGGCATAAATAGAAAGGGAGTTTTCAATTTTTTAAGCATCTAACAAGTCTCAGGTAATGACTATAAGTATAGCCAACAACCAGATCAGCTTGTGTACCATTCCAGGATGGTTTCACAAGAAATGATCTTACAGCTAAGCCAACTTGATAGCCTAGCTTACAGAAATAAAATAGCAGACCAATATACATCATTTCCTTGAGACCAATCAGAGATCATTCAATATACCCATTCCTTCTCAACGAATCATCAGATTCTATTGAATAAATTTAGGCTATAGATAAACATACAAGCCAATAAACACCGGTGCAGTGAATCATTACTGACAATGTTATTGTCAGTATCAAGATACAGACAGAAGATGAATATACCAAATAACAACATCACCAAAAAAATCGTGCTTGGCTTGCTCCTTGCACACTGCCTCTTTGAGACCAACGCGGCCGCGGACGACGCGACCCTCCACGACGACGCCGACTCAGCGACCCTAGCTTCAGTCGTCGGATCTATTGTCGCTGTGTCACCAGCTGGCTCCATCACCCAAGTCTCCAACGTCGAGGATTTCCCGGATCCATCCATCCTCGGGATATTTGACTCCGACTCCGGGTCGGAGAATTCTAGCGACCTCTACGCCGGATCTGGTCGCTTCATCATGACCTACATGGCGAGTGGCGCGAGTGCCCCGCCAGATCCCTTCTCCATGCCAATCCCGCCAACCGTGATGGCGGGGGAGGTTGAGGAGATGCTCCTGCGCCTGGAAGAGGCAGTGTGCAAGGAGCAAGCCGAGCGTGATTTTTTTGCCTCGAGCAATCGACGGTGCAGGAGCTATCGCTCTACCACCAGCGCCGCATCAGGACTCGCCTGAACCCCACCATTCAGGATTGCGCCCTGAACTTCGACGACGACAACGACTCGATGCGCGTGGCCGATCTCGCGATCTGCGAGAACGCGCCGCCAGGCTTCAGCGCCCGTCCACCACCAGGAGCACCAGCGAGTGGATCTCCCCCACCTCCACCCGGTCGCGTGCTCCCTCCCAACCAGCTGAGAGTTCTAATCCCTCCGCAAGAGCGGGACGCGAACGGCCTCCCGCTATACTCCACCCCGATGGACAATGTCATCGCGGGATAAGCAGCGGTCAGCAATCTCAACGTCATAGGGGAGGGTGCGCTGCAAATCCAGTACGCCAAGGCCCTACTCGCCAAGGCTGTCGAGCAGCAAGTCGCAAGAGCCGACTCGTGGGGGCACATGTACTCCTGATCCTCCAGAAGTAGAGCAGCCTCAAGCGGCCGCCCATCAATGGTAAATACCCTCAACTGCCCGCCACCCGAACCCCTACACCTCCAACCACGAGTCATGGATCCAGCGCTCTCCACCAACAACATGTGATCGCTGAACAACACGATCACCGCCAATAGGCAGCCATTCGACGCACGGACCCACATTATCAACAACTAGAGCTGGCGCACACGCCAGCCCAACGACCTGAGGCATACCCTCACCAACCGCCATGACGGCGAGCCAAGGGGTTCGCTTAGTCGAGTCGGCCCACAATGCTTCGGACCGATGATCCAAGGCAAGAAATACCTAGTGAACTTCAAAACACCGAAGGAGATCGAAAAGTATGATCCCACGTACGATCCGGCCGTGTGGCTAGACACATACCTCATGGCGATGGGAATTGCCGGCCACACCGACCCACTCGCCGCTCTCTACATTCCCCTGATGATGGAGGGAGCGACTCGGCAGTGGATCAACACCCTCCCCGTGGACAGCACGATTCCTGGGACGAGATGCGCGAGGCCTTCATCAGGCACTTCGAGGGATCCTACACCATCAAGGACCTACAACAGTGCGTCCAGGGACCCCATGAGTCGACCCGCAACTGGGTCCAACGGTGTCAATACATGTGGATCAACGCGGCCGCAATCAACCCGGACACGGCGATCCACTGCTTCAAGAACTCGTGCTGTTACTAGCCCCTGGTCGCCAAGATCAAGCGGGTGTACAAGACACTCGACAACATCCCATACCTCCTCGAGATCGCATGGCGGTACACGAAAGAGGACCCGAACCAACAAACCGATGATGAGTCGGGCGGAAATCACCGCCAAAGCGGCCACGACAACGGTAGGCAGCGCGAGCTGCGCTACAGCAACACTCGCCTCACCGGCAAGCGCCATGGTGACGGGCGAGTCGACTTTGTCACCAACTCTGCGGCTCCAAGAGCTTCCGCTACGACGGAGGCCAATACCGTGACGGCGGAAACTACCGAGCAAGGCCGAAATTCAACCCCGCGGCTCTCCTCAACCAACCATGTGTGCTCCACAGCAGGGAGGGGAAGCCTGCCATGCACACGACCATCGACTGCCACTCCCTGAAGGAGATCGAGAAGGCACAGCACGCAAGGGAGGATCCCAACAACAACCCCCAAACCGCGAGGCATTCGGCAATGAGGTCGGCTCGCTCCACACCTTCACCGGGCTCGGCACCAAGCGCGAGAAGAAGGTCCTTGCCCGCGCCGTCACCGTCAACGCGGTGTCTCAGGTCGACGTCCCCCGCTTCCTCAACTAGTCCGAGCAGCGCATTACATGGATCCATGAGGACCACTCACCACGGATTGAGTATCCCAGGCGAGTCGCCCTGGTGGTCAAGCCCAAAGTGGGCGACTACTGGCTCCCCAAGATGTTGATGGACGGCGGAAGCTCCATCAACATACTCTACCTGGACACGTTCAGGCGACTGCGGCTCCCACAGTCGATGATTGAGATGACCGTCACCACCTTCCACGACATTATCCCCGGTCAGAAGGTGTACCCGATCGGCAAGGTGACGCTGCCAGTCACCTTCGGCACACCAGCCAACTTCTGCACCGAGCAAATCGTCTTTGAACTGGTCAACTTCAACAACCCCTTCCACTGTGTCTTAGGGCGACAAGCATTCGCCAAGTTCATGGCGGTGCCGCACTACGCGTACAACGTGATGAAGCTCCCAGGGCCATGTGGCATCATCACCGTCGACGGCGACCCTGACATGGCTAATAAGTGCGAATAAAAAGGCGCACAGCTCACAGATGCCATCATCATCGCGGAGGCCAACCACACAGAGGAGCTCGCCAGATACGTGAGCGGAGTCGACAAAGACGACCCCACAATACTGAAGAAGCCCAACACCGACAACGGCGGGTCGACCGTGTTCGAGGCCACCACGCACACCCGCACCATCGAGTTGTTCCCAGGCGACTCCATCCAGACGGTTACGATTGGGACATGCATGAGCCTCGCATAGGAAAGCGCGCTCATCGAGTTCCTTCGTGAGAATTGCGGCATCTTGGAATGGAATCCATCTAACATGCCAGGTGTCCCGAGGGAACTCGCTAAGCACAAACTCAACGCCGACCCCGAAGTGCGACCTGTCAAGCAGTCGCTACGGCCGTTCAATGAAGAGCATCGAGCAATCACCGAAGAGGTGCAGCGCCTACTCGCTGCAGGCTTCATCCGGCCCATCAAATACTCCAAGTGGCTGGCAAACCCAGTTCTGGTCGAAAAGAAGAACAAGACCTGGAGAATGTGTATCGACTACACCAACTTCAACAGCGCCTGCCCAAAGGAGCAGTTCGTCCTCCCGTGCATCGATCAGATCATCGATTCGACCGTGGGCTCGGATTCGCTGTGCTTCCTCGACGCGTACTCTGGTTACAACAAGATCAATATGGCGGTCGAGGACGAGGAGAATACGGCATTAATCACGCCATTCGGTTCCTTCTGCTACACCGCCATGATGTTCGACCTCAAGAACGCCGGAGCAACCTACCATCGATGCATACAGGAGTGCCTTGCGAGCCAAATTGGCCGCAACATCCATGTCTACATCGATGACATGGTGGTTAAGTCCAACCGCCTAGGTGATCTACTTGCTGACCCGGCTGAAACCTTCGCAAACCTATGGAGGTACAAGATCAAGCTCAACCCAGGGAAGTGTACCTTCGGCGTACCCACTAGACAGCTACTGGGGTACGTAGTCTCCAAGCGAGGCATCGAGGCAAACCCTACCAAGATCGACACGATCGCCCGGCTCGGCAAACCCAAGTTCCTCCGTGACGTCCAAAAGTTGGTCGGGCGAGTCATGGCTCTCAGCCGCTTCATCCCCCAGCTAGGCGAGAAGGCAATGCCTCTCTACCACCTGATGTGCAAGAACCCCACATTCCAGTGGGACAAGGAGGCAGACGACGCGCTCCATGCACTCAAAGAAGTGCTACTCGCGACACCGCTACTCGTCGCCCCTGTCGACAAGGAGCCGATGCTTGTCTTGTAGGGGTCCGTAGCATGGAAAACAAAAATATTCTACCGCATGCACACAAACAAGCCAAGATCTATCTACTAGATTGTAGCAACGAGTCGATTAGAGTACTCACCCTCGAAGATTCCAAAGCGGTTAACGAGAGAAGATTCTCGTGGTTGATGTAGTCGTACACTTGCCGATCACAAGATCGTGTAGAAGATCCTTCCGCGTTTAAGGCTTCGCAACGCTTCAAAGAGATCACACGTTCAGTACTCGATGAAGACCTTCCTCTCCCTTGTTCCAGCAGGAAGCGGAGGTTGTAGATCTCCCCTCGCGATTCCGGCAGCACGACGGCGTGGTGTCGGAAGTAGAGGGAAAATCCTGCAGGGCTTTGCCTAAGCCGGAGCAGTTTATGGTGGATCTAGGGTTTCCAGTGATCTAGATTTAGAGGGCCGAAGAGGAGGAGGTGGAGTCGGCGGCAGCTAGGGCGAATGCGACAAGCCGGCGGCAACACGAGGCGGCGATAGCGCTGGCGGCGGCGGCGCAGGGTGGGGAGGGTTGGTTGTTGATCTCTTGGGGCAGCCCCTCCCCTCTATTTATGAGAGGGTGGACAGCTTGGGAGAGGGGAGTTTGAATCCTTCCCCAAATTCCTATCCAAATTGGAGGGAAATAAGGACTCTTTACTTCTTCCACTAGGAAACCATTGTTGTAGTTTGACTTTTCAAACATTCCTTTTGACTTGCAATTTGGAGCTCAATTCCTCTCTTGCAAATGCCCAACCAAGTGACCTAGGACATGATCCAATCATTCTACTTAATCAGGAAACATTCATGAACCATTCCCCTTCCGGTCAGGTGAACCTTCTAGACCCTTCTAGAACCTCTCAGATGAAAACATCGGAATCATTCCCGAACTCCGGAATCGGACTTTCCTTATATGAATCTTATTCTCCAGACCATTCCGGATCTCATCGTGATATTCCAGATCCCATCCGAGACTCCGAACAACATTCGGTCTCCCTACTTACATTCCATATCTACTAAACAACATCTAATCCTTAGGTGTGTCTCCCTACGGTTCGTGAATTATGCGGACATGATCGAGACACTTCTCCGATCAATAACCAATAGAGGAATCTGGAAATTCATATGGCTCCCACATATTTCTACGATTACTTTGCGATCGAATGAACCACTTACATACGATACCAATTTCCCTTTATCTCGCGATAGTTTACTCATCTGAGGTTTGATCGTCGGTATCTCTGCATACCTAGTTCAACCTCGCTACCGATAAGTACTCTTTTCTCGTTCCCGTGATATGTGATCCCTTGTGAGCCAGTCACATGCTTGCAAGCTAATCAGATGACATTCCACCGAGAGGGCCTAGAGTATATCTATCCGTCATATGGATGGACAAATCCCACTCTTGATCCATGAGCCTTTACACATACTTTCCGAACACTCAATGCCACCTTTATAGCCACCCAGTTACGGTGTGGTGTTTGATGTCATCAAAGCATCCTTCCGGTGATGGTGATTAACATGATCTCATGGTCAAAGGAATTAGGTTACTATGTATCAGAAAGCTTATAGCAAATGAACTATTGAAATGACTTGATCTTTATGCTACGCTTATCTATAGGAGTATGTCCATCATACCATTCTCCTAATGATATGATCTTGTTGTTAATAACATCTCAATGTTCATGATTGAGAAACCAAGATCATCTATTAACCAACAACCTAGTATTATAAAGACGCTTTACTAGGGACTCTAATTTAGTTTACAAATCACACAAGTATTAATGTTTCCGGTTAATACTATTACAGCATGAATGTAAACAATTATCATAAACACAAAGATATAATAATAACCACTTTTATTATTGCCTCCAGGGCATATCTCCAATAGTAGCCCACTTGCACTAGAGTCAACTAATCTAGATTACATGGTAATATACTGAGAACACCCATGGCGGTTTGGTGCTGGTCATGTTTTGCCCTCGGGAGAGGTTTAGTCAACGGATCCACCACATTCAGATATGTGTGTACTTTGCAAATCTTTATGTCACCATCTTGGACATGCTCTCGAATAGCGTGAAAACATAGCTTGATGTGCTTCATCTTCTTGTGTGACCTTGGTTCTTGCGCATTGGCTATTGCGTCCATGTTATCATAGTTGTTCATCACCTCCATAAGAAAGAACCATATCCTTAGTTCTTCTCAAGTACTTAAGGATGTTTTTGACCGCTGTCCAATGATCCACTCCTAGATCACTTTGATATCTGCTAGTTAAACTAACAGCATATGCAATGTCGGGTCTAGTACATAGCATAGCATACATTAGAGATCCTATGGCTGAGGCATAGGGAGTCTTACTCATCCTTTCTCTATCTTCTGCTGATGTCGGACTTTGAGTTTTACTCAAGGTCGATTAAGCAACATGGGCAAGAACCCTTTCTTGCTATCTTCCATTCCAAACCTCTTTAGAACTTTGTCCAAATATGTACTTTGTGACAATGATATTTGGCGTCTTGATCTATCTCTATAAATCTTTATGCCTAATATGTAAGCTGCTTCGCCAAGATCCTTCATTGAAAAACTATTATTCAAATATTCCTTGACACTATTAAGAAGGTCTACATCATTCCCAATCAATAATATGTCATCCACATATAGTATTAAGAATGCTACAGAGCTCCCACTCACTTTCTTGTAAATACAAGCTTCTCCATAAGTTTGTATAAAACCAAATCTTTTGATTACCTTATCAAAACTTTGATTCCAACTCCGGGATGCTTGATTCAATCCATAAATGGACCGTTGAAGTTTGCATACCTTGTTAGAATCTTTAGGATCGACAAAACCTTTGGGTTGGACCATATACAACTCTTCATCAATGTCTCCATTGAGGAACACCGTTTTGACATCCTTCTGCCATATCTCATAATCATAATATGCAGCGATTGCTAACAAAATCCTCACAGACTTTAGCTTCGCTACCGGTGAGAAAGTATCATTGTAGTCAACTCCTTGAATTTGTTGAAACCCTTTTGCGAAAAGTCGAGCTTTATAGACAGTAACATTACCATCAACATCTTTTTTCTTCTTGAAAATCCATTTGTTCTCAACAGCCTTTCGTTCATCCGGTAAGTCCACCAAAGTCCATACTTGGTTTTCGTACATGGATCCAATCTCGGATTTCATGGCTTCTTTCCATTTATTGGAATCTGGGTTCATCATCGCTTCCTCATATGTCGCAGGGTCATCGGTGATATCCATCAACATGACACTCATAATGGGATCATACCAATCTGGAGTGGTACGAGTTCTCGTTGACCTGCGAGGTTCCGTTGTAACTTCAACCAAAGTTTCATGATCAACATCATTAGCTTCCTATCTTATTGGTGTAGGCGCCACAAGAACCACTTCCGGTGTTGCGCTACTCTCAAGTCTGAGAGAAGGTTGAACAACCTCGTCGAGTTCTACTTTCCTTCCAGTCACTTCTTTTGAGAGAAACTCCTTCTCTAGAAAGGATCCATTCTTGGCAACGAAGATTTTGCCCTCAGATCTATGATAGAAGGTATACCCAATAGTTTCCTTCGGGTATCCTATGAAGATGCATTTTCCCGCTTTGGGTTCAAGCTTGTCGGGCTGTAACTTCTTTACATAAGCTTTGCAACCCCAAACTTTAAGGAACGACAATTTAGGTTTCTTCCCAAACCATAATTCATACGGTGTCGTTTCAATGGATTTATATGGTTCCCTATTTAAAGTGAATGCAGCTGTTTCTAATGCATAACCCCAAAACAATAGCGGTAAATCTGTAAGTGACATCATAGAATGAACCATATCTAAGAGAGTTCGATTACGACGTTTGGACACACCATTATGATGTGGTGTTCCCGGTGGTGTCAATTGTGAAAGTATTTCGCATTTCTTCATATGCTCGCCAAACTAGTAAATTAGATACTCACCTCCACGATCAGATCTTAGAAATTTAATCTTCTTGTTATGTTGATTCTCTACTTCACTTTGAAATTCCTTAAACTTCTCAAAAGTTTCGAACTTATGTTTCATGAAATAGATATACCCATATCTACTCAAGTCATCCGTGAAAGTAAGAACATAACGATAACCACCGCGCGATACTATACTCATTGGACCACACACATCGGTATGTATGATTTCTAATAAGTCCGTAGCTCGCTCCATCATACCAGAAAATGGAGTCTTAGTCATTTTTCCCATCAGACATGCTTCATATCTTTCAAGTGATTCAAAATCAAGTGATTCAAGAAGTCCATCGGAATGGAGTTTCTTCATACGCTTCATTCCAATGTGACCAACACGACAGTGCCATATATAGGTCGAGTAATCGCTTAATTTCAAACGTTTAGCTTCAATGTTATTAATATGTGTATTACTACAATCGAGATTCAACACGAATAGACCATCCATCAAAGGTGCATGTGCATAAAACATATTACTCGTATAAATCGAACAACCATTATTCTCGGACTTAAACAAGTAATTGTCTCGCAATAAACATGATCCAGATATAATGTTCATGCTGCTGGCACCAAATAAAAATTATTTAAGTATAAAACTAATTCCGATGGTAGATGAAGAGGTAGTGTGCCGACCGCGATCACATCAACCTTTGATCCATTTCCAACGCGCATCGTCACCTTGTTATTCGCTAGTTTCCGTCTATTCTGCAGCACCTATTTCGAGTTACAAATATGAGCAACCAAACCAATATCAAATACCGAGGCACTATTACGACTACTAGTGAGATACACATCAATAACATGTATATCGGATATACCTTTCTTTTTTATGTTGCCGTTCTTCAAATCCGCCAAGTACTTAGGGCAATTTCGCTTCCAGTGACCTTCTCCCTTGCAGTAAAAGCACTCAGTATCAGTCTTAGGCCCAGCCTTGGTCTTCTTCGTCGGCGCGGTAACTTTCTTACCGCCCTTCTTGAAGTTTCCCTTTTTCTTAGACTTGACTTGGTTCTTGAATTTGGTGGTCTCATTGACCATCAACACTTGGTGCTCTTTCTTGATCTCCACTTCTGCAGACTTTAACATGGAGAAGAGTTTGGGCAACAACTTGTCCATGTTTTGCATATTGTAGTTCATCACAAAGTTCTTGTAACTTGGTGGTAGTGATTAGAGGACACGGTGAATGCCCAAAGCATTAGGAATCACTATATCCAAGCTTTGAAGCTTGCTAGCGTGCCCAGACATCTTATGCATGTGCTCACTAACGGAGTTGTCCTCTTCCATCTTGCAGTTAAAGAACTTTTTAGAAGCCCCATAACTCTCAACTGCCGCATGAGCCTCAAATATCATTTTGAGTTCACGGACAATATGATGTGGGTCATGGTTCTCAAACCTTTTCTGATGCTCCGATTCCAAACCATACAAGATAGCACACTGAACTGTGGAGTACTGATTCTTCCGAGTGAGGGAAACATTCTTCACCTTATCGGTAGCATCAGCTGCAGGTGGGTCACCCAGCGGTGCATCCAGCACATAGGTCAAATTACCAGCATTGAGGACAATCCTCAAGTTGTGGAGCCAATCCGCGAAGTTGCTTCCATTGTTTTTCAACTTTTCTTTCTCTAGGAACGCATTAAAATTGATGGTAGGGGCTGCCATTGATCTACAACATATTTGCAATAGTTTAGACTAAGTTTATGACAAATTGAGTTCTAATTAATAGTTAAATTAATCTAGGTGAACTCCCACTCAAAACAATATCCCTCACATTGTTTTAGTGATCACACGAACCAAATCCACCACATCAAAAACGATCATCATGAAAGTTGATGTAGCTTCAATGGCGAACAATCAACATGTTCATCATATCTACTATATGACTCATGCTTTACCTTTCGGTGATCCGTGTTCCGAGACCATGTATGTACATGCTAGGCTCATCAAGATCAAACCTTAGCTTACGCATGAGCAAATCTGGCTTGCTCCCGTTGTATTCACTCGCAGAATCTAACACACCCGATCATCACGTGGTGCTTCGAAACAACGAGCTTTAGCAATGGTGCCTACTAAGGTTGAACACTTTATAACTTGAAATTTTGTGAGAGGGATCATCTTATAATGCTACCGTCGTGAACTAAGCAATACAAGATTCATAAAAGGATTAACATCACATGCAATTCATAATATGTGATATGATATGGCATTTCTTCTTGTGCTTCCGATCTCCATCTTCAAGCATGAACATGATCTCCATCATCACCGGCATTGCGTCAAGGTCAATGGCGCCGCTCCATGGTTGTCGTCCACCAGCATCAACTATTACAACTACTTTGAATAATAGACACGCAGGTCTTAACGAAATTAAAAGACAACCATATGGCTCCTGCCAGTTGCCAACTTACAATAAGGAACATTGCATACATCATATATAATCACAATCATGTCCATATCACATCACAGCACACACCTGCAAAACAAAGTTAGACGCCTCTAATTTTCTTTGCATGTTTTATGTGGTTTGGGGCTTTCAATAAGTGTCGTTCTAACTTACGAACAAGAACCACAATGTTGATGCTTGAACTATCAAGTACCCGTTGTAAATTGAATCTATACTATGATGGGAGAGACAGGCACCTGCAAAGCCACTTATGCAATACAATTTGCATGTCAAGCGTGGGGAAAGTCTCATGAACGATGTCATGTAAGGTTAGCCCGGGCCGCTTCATCCCATCATACCGCAAGATGCAAAGTACACAAAAAGCAATTGATAATAAAAGCACCACCACCCACAATGACCATTGTGTTCTACTCGTGCAACAGATCTACATATAGATACGGCTCTGATACCACTATAGGGGTTCGTAGCATGGAAAACAAAAAATTCTACCGCATGCACACAAACAAGCCAAGATATATCTACTATATTGTAGCAACGAGTCGATTAGAGTACTCACCCTCGAAGATTCCAAAGCGGTTAACAAGAGCAGATTCTCGTGGATGATGTAGTCGTACACTTACCAATCTCAAGATCGCGTAGATGATCACCTTCATGCTTAAGTAGCTTCGTAGAGTCGGTCACACGTTCAGTACTCGATGAAGACCTTCCTCTCCCTTGTTCCAGTAGGCAGCGCAGGTTGTAGTTCTCTCCTCGTGATTCCGGCAGCACGACGGCGTGGTGTCGGAAGTAGAGGGAAAATCCTGCATGGCTTCGGCTAAGTTGGAGCAGTTTATGGTGGATCTAGGGTTTCCGGCAATCTAGATTTAGAGGGCCGGATAGGAGGAGGTGGAGTCGGCGGCGGCTAGGGCGACAGCGATGAGCCGGCGGCAGCTGGCGACGGCGGTGGCTTGGGCGGCGGCGGCACAAGGTGGGGAGAGCTGGTTGTAGATCTCTTAGGGCAGCCCCTCCCCTCTATTTATGAGAGGGAGGGCAGCTTGGGAGAGGGGAGTTTGAACCATTGTTCCAGTTTGACTTTACAAACCTGCCTTTTGACTTGCAATTTGGAGCTCAATTCCTCTCTTGCAAATGCCCAACCAAGTGACCTAGGACATGATCCAATTATTCCACTTAATCATGACACATTCATGAACCATTCCCCTTCCGGTCCGGTGAACCTTCTAGACCCTTCTAGAACCTCTCCGATGAAAACATCGGAATCATTCCCGAACTCCGAAATCGGACTTTCCTTGTATGAATCTTATTCTCCAGACCATTCCGGATCTCCTCGTGATATTACGGATCCCATCCGAGACTCCGAACAAAATTTGGTCTCCCTACTTACATTCCATATCTACTAAACAACATTGAATCCTTAAGTGTGTCACCCTACGGTTCGTGAATTATGTGGACATGATCGAGACACTTCTCCGATCAATAACCAATAGAGGAATATGGAAATTCATATGGCTCCCACATATTTCTATGATTACTTTGCGATTGAATTAACCACTTACATACGATACCAATTTCCCTTTGTCTCGCGATAGTTTACTCATCCGAGGTTTGATCGTCGGTATCTCTGCATACCTAGTTCAACCTCGTTACCGATAAGTACTCTTTTCTTGTTCCCGTGATATGTGATCCCTTGTGAGCTCGTCAATGCTTGCAAGCTAATCGGATGACATTCCACCGAGAGGGCCCATAGTATATCTATCTGTCATATAGATGGACAAATCTCACTCTTGATCCATGAGCCTCAACACATACTTTCCGAACACTCAATGCCACCTTTATAGACACCCAGTTACGGTGTGGTGTTTGATGTCATCAAAGCATCCTTCCGATGATGGTGATTAACATGATCTCATGGTCGAAGGAATTAGGTTACTATGTATCAGAAAGCTTATAGCAAATGAACTATTGAAATGACTTGATCTTTATGCTACGCTTATCTATAGGAGTATGTCCATCATACCATTCTCCTAATGATATGATCTTGTTGTTAATAACATCTCAATGTTCATGATCGAGAAACCACGATCATCTATTAACCAACAAGCTAGTATTATAAAGACGCTTTACAAGGGACTCTAATTTAGTTTACAAATCACAAAAGTATTAATGTTTCCGATTAATACTATTATAGCATGAATGTAAACATTTATCATAAACACAAAGATATAATAATAACCACTTTTATTATTGCCTCTAGGGCATATCTCCAACATGTCTACGTCGCAGCGTCCGAGCGAGTCGTCAGCGCCGTCATGGTCGTCGAGCGGCCAGAGGAGGACAAGGAGCGCATCGTGCAGCGCCCAGTCTACTACATCAACGAGGCCCTCACCGACTCGCGATAGCGCTACCCGCAATACCAGAAACTGGTATATGCGGTCTTCCGAGCCCAGCAACGGCTACTGCACTACTTCCAGGAGCACCCAATCACGGTCGTCTCCTCTGCGCCGTTGCAAGACATCGTTCGCAATCGCGAGGCGACTGGGCGAGTCACCAAATGGGTCATCGAGATCGGCGTCCACAACATCAAGTACGAGCCCCGCAAAGTGATCAAGTCGCAGGCCCTGGTGGACTTCCTCGCCGACTAGGAAGAGGCGCAGCAGCCAAAGAAGCTGCCATACCTCCACTACTGGTTGCTCCACTTCGACGGGTCCAAGAACACGGACAACACAGGGGAAGGAATCATACTCACCTCCCCCAAAGGCGACAAGCTCCGTTACGTGATGTACCTAGACTTCACCCCCTGCACCAACAACATGGCTAAGTACGAGGCCCTCCTTCACGGCATGCGAGCCGCCAAGGAGATGAACGTCAATCGCCTATGGTGCTATGGCGACTCTGACCTCGTCGCCTCGCAAGTCGCCGGTACCTACGACGCCATCTCCCCCACCATGGCGGCATACGGCCAAGCAGTGGACCTGCTAGGGGGCCACTTCACTGGCTACTCCATCGAGTGGATCGACCGGCGCAAGAACGAAGAGGCAGACGCCCTCTCCCATATCGGATCATCTCATCAAACACCACCCGCCGGCGTCTTCCTCGACACCATCCACAAGCCCTCCATCTCTCCCCAAAGGAGATCGACCTTGGGATCCCGCTGCAACCAGAGCCTGCTCTGGTCGCAGAACCCAGCGACTGGACCACGCCATATATCGCCTACCTTGAGGGTGAAACCCTGCCAGTAGACGAGACAGGCATGCATGATCGTGCGCCGTTGCAAATCATTCATCATCATCAACGGTGAGCTCCACAAGCGCAGCGTAACAGGCGTGTTCCAACGCTGCATGCAGCCTAGGGAAGGACGCAAGATCCATCAAGACATCCACGCCGGTGATTGCGGCCACCATCCTGGCGCCCGGTCCCTGGTCGCCAAAGCCATGTGACACGGATTCTACTGGCTCACCACGCACGCCGACACGCTCGACATCGTCCAATGCTGCATCGGATGCCAGAAGTACGACAACCAGACGCACGTACCCAGCTCGGCGCTCAAGACCATCCCCATCACCTGGCCATACGTCGTATGGGGCATGGACATGGTGGGCCCCTTCAATAAGGCCCCCTCCGGCTACACCCACCTCCTAGTCACAGTCGACAAATTCACCAAGTGGGTGGAGGCCAAGCCAGTCCGCAAGTGCGACGGGAAGACCGCGGCCAAATTCCTATGGGAGCTCATCTACCGCTATAGATTCCCGCACAGCATCATCACGGACAACGGCACCAACTTCGCCAAGGGTGCCATCGCCGAATACTGCGAGGAGCACAACATACGGCTCGACCTCACTTCATTCACCCACCTGGAGTCTAACAGTCAGGCGGAACACGCCAACCAGAGCATCCTCCACAGCCTCAAGCCGCGACTGCAAGTTCCCCTCGAGCGAACTCCGGGATGTTGGGTCGAAGAGCTCCCCTCCGTCATTTGGGGCATCTGCACCTCCGTCAACCGATCGATTGGGTTCACGCCCTTCTTCATGGTGTACGGCACCGAAGACTTCATGCTGACTGACCTCGAGCACGACTCGCCTTGTTTCGTCAACTACGCGGAGGCTGATAACGAGCTCGCACGCCAAGACAGGGTCGACCAGCTCGACGAAGCACGTGACCTGGCTCGCTCACGCACCGCCATCTACCAGCAAGGACTCCCCCGCTACCACAGCCGCCGAGTCCGGACTCGCACCTTCTAGGAAGGCGACATGGTCCTACGACTGATCCAGGACAAGAAGGGCATGCACAAGCTCTCTCCCCCATGGGAGGGACCATTCGCCATAGGGCGAGTCCTTGGCAACAACGCCTACTACCTCATCGACGTCCGAGGTGACGGGCAACTCGACATCCAGCGGTCGTGGAATGTAAATCTCCTAAGGAAGTTCTACACCTAGAACTCCGACTTGTAGTCCCACCGCCATGCAATAAAATACATTCGACTCGCACAAATTGTGCCTAATCTCCAATTCTTGTGCCAATCGCACTCGTAACTACAACATTATGCTATTCACGGAAGTCAACCTTTGGCCGCACGACTGGCACGGCTAAGTAGTGCGACGCGAGGGCATCGGAGAAATTCGGGCCTTGCGTCATCCACGAAAAATGCCAACCCGGAGCCCCCATCGGATTCGCCTCGCTCGACTGGCCCGTCGGGCCAATACAACCGCACTCGCTTCTCACAGCGACCTGGTCCTCCGCATCCTCGGCGCAACGACTCAAACGGTCAAGTACCACGCTCGGGGACTCGTGCCAGTCCAAACCAACGCGGCTCAGGAACACACCAAGTATGAGAGTGTGCCCTGGACTCGCCACGTGACTGGCTCCTCGAGTCAGGTGGAGTGACGCGCCAAGTACAACGTGCTCCATCCTCACCTACCTTAGGCATGCAACTAGAACGGCTAAGTACCACGCTCTGGCACTCGTCGAACCGACCCCGTTCGCGTCCGGGAAAATGGCTAAGTACAGAGCACCCCTTGGGGTCGCCAAGCGACTGGCTTTCCAAGCCACAGCGAGTCGACCTCAACTAACTAATTGTATACAAATAAACATACACATATAAACACGAGGTAACCCCATTAAAGGGCGGACGTGCTCGGGGACTCACACAACAAAACAATTCAAACTAAAATCAAACTGACTTAGCATACTACAATACCTTACAACAACAAAATATTGTTTGCTTACAGGGGCAGAGTTACACTTATTTTTGCTAACACAAATGCTAGTCGGCAAGTTGTCTACTCTGCAGGCTTCGAAGACAAGGTGCCGCCACCACCACGAACGCGGATGAAGGGAACCCACGGATTCGAAGGGTACGTCGTCAAGCTGTCTGCCATTATCGAACGGAACGACTGCTCCGTCTTGAAGTCGCGGTGCGTTGGCTCGGCGTCATTCGGAGCAACGATCATCTCCTGGTACGGTAGAAGGTCACCCATCACCAGCACCCGCTCAGAGTACACAGTCGCCCTCGCGGTCAACTTCAACACTTTGGCGATTTCAACCGAGCTGGTCGCCGATGGGTACCCACTGGTAACATCGTCGAGGTCGAAGTCGTCGGAGAAGTGCGCAAGCCCAAGGCTCAGCGCAGTCGCGGCCCCACGGCAAAATGCTGACCGCGACATATACTCGACCACTGCTGGTGCCCTCTCCAGATAGCGCCACACCTCTCTGAGCTCGCTGGGAATCACTTCCATGGGCGAGATCTCCTGGAGATATGCGCGAATGCAGGTCGCTGAGAGGGTGGCAGAGTCCACCAGCATGGTGACGCATTGCTTTGCATCGTACGTCTGCGCCTCCGGCTCGTCGTCAAGCACTTTCCTTGCAATCAACACCAATTCAACATCAGAAGGGCGCACAACTTCGAGTTCACCCACTCGGGGACTCGCCGCAGTAAGCGACCCGCCCGTTCGGGGACTCGCTGACATAATAACAAGTCTAAAAATATTACCAAGGAGTGGACGGCAGCGCCCGGTGATGAAGTCCTGAAGACCCGACAAATCGTCCTTCAGTCCCGCGACAAGAGCGTCGGAAATCTTCCGCTCGTCCGCCACGGCAGCGACAGCAGCCTTGGCCCTCTCCTCCGACGAGCTCGCTTCCGCCTTGGTGGCCTTGAGATCCTTCTCCAGCTCGCCAACCCGCTTCTCTGTGGCGGTCAACGACGCCTGGGCAGCCTTCAACTCACCGGCTGGGACAAAACCCTCGCGGGCCTTGGGAACCACGGCAGAATGCCCATCTGCAGCAAAACGGGGGTGAGACCCCAATCAAGCACAAGCAAGGAATGTAGAAGGTAACTCGAACACCTACCTGCGATCGCCTGCAGCTGCTGGTTCACCTCCTGTACATATCGGAGGTCACGCTCCAGATGCTCCTTGGCGGCCAGTCGCTCCACCGATTCATGCTGTAGGGCCTGCATTGATGAAAAGATGTGAGAAGGCAACAAAATTTTCTAAGTGCCTAGCCGTTGAAATTCAGTGACTAGCCACTCGGGAACTGGACAACAAAAAAAACTCCTAAGTGTCTAGCCGCTGAAATTCAGCGACTAGCCACTCGGGGACTGGATAACAAAAATAAATAAGAATCTACACACTGTAATTTAGCGAGCAAATCCTCGGGGACTGGACATACCTGAATAGCTGCACCCAGCATATTGTGTAGCTCGACTGCATCCACCGACGACAGCACGAAGGGCGTGCGTCCGCGCCCAATATTTTGGGCACTTGAGGCGATTGCGCCATGACACTTGCAGCGAAGGCCTTTGCCATGAAACGAGGAAAGGTCGCCACCGCCGCTCCCGACGCACTAGTTGTGGGCTCTAACGCCCTGACCGGCACTGCCGGTTCGTCCTGCTGCGACCATGTTCGCCTTCGCGGCCGTGTCCACTCTAGTTGGAGCTTCGCTCGATGTATCAGCGGGCCCGTCCAAAATGATGAGGGTGTCATCGCCCTTCTTCTTCTTCACGCCCTCAGCGGGCGCCTCGGCGTCGTCTCCCTTCCTCTTCTTCGAGGGGTCAGACTCCTCCCCCGAGGTGGCTGCTGGTACCTTGGCCATCGAAGGGTGACCAATCTTCTTCACACCAGTCCTGTAAAAGAAGCGGTCAGCGACTCAAGCAACATCTACAAACTATTACTCCAAGCTGACATGGCAAATACTTACCTGGCGACTGGGATATAACATAGGCCGGTGCGGATGTGCGCCGTATTCTCCAACTCTAGGCCCAGCTTGCGGATGATGCCCGTCTCGAACAGGGAAGGAGCCCATGACACCAAAGCTTTCTTTGACAACGAGGTCACGGCAGCAGGAAGTTCCGCTCCGGTCGACATGGTTGCCTCCCTTGACGGCGAGGCCTCTGCGACCGAAGCAGCCCCGAGGCCCGCAACTGCCGAGAATGGGGGGAATTTACACCAGTGGCATTTCCTCCTCCACCATGGTCAAGCCTGCCGTCTCCGGTGCCTTCGCCGATGCATCAGCCTCGGCATCATTGGTCGTGCTGGTCGCCTCAGAGCTAGTCGCCAACCGAGGCGGAGACATGGCTTTGGGCGCCTTCCTCTTCTTAGGCGATTTCTTCTTTGACAGCATGGCCACGCACCGCAAACTGTGTTCTTGGATGTCGCCCTCGCCCCCGTCGTGACCCTCGAGGCTCTTGCTGGCCTCGAGCTCACGTTGTCGCTGCCCGTGAGTTCTCCGAACTATGGGTGCAACAACCTCCATCATCATCGTCGGAGGACTCGCTCTCGTCCTCCTCGACCTCTTCCGAGCTCTCGTCATCGGCAGGAGGGAGCCATCCCTCCACAACTTGGAACATCTGAAATAACAACACATGTTAGCAAACCGTGACTGCATTTTGCGATTGCAAAAATAAACAAGGTAAAACAGGCTCACTGTTGGCGCCTTGCGCTTCGCGGTGTATGGAGCGATCCCGGCCTTCGGATCGCTATACTCCGCGTCGGTGATCTTCTTCAATGCGGAGGAGTAGTCATCGGCCTTCCACTCGATGGAGCAGGCCTTTGTGCCATCGTTCCTACCGGTGTATTCGTACATCCAGTGGGAACGACTGGCCAATGGCACCAATTGTCGCCCGAGCCAACAAGTATAAATTTATGGTCTCGAGCCCATCCTTCTTCAGCTGACGAATCGTCATCAGCATTTCATCCACAACCATCCTTTGGTCCTGCGGGAGCTTGGCGACCTGCAGCCGGCGCGGCTCGGTCCGCTCGACGGAGTACGTCGGGAGTGGCACCTCGCCATCCGGCATTGACTTGCTGACATAGAACCAGTGCTTCTTCCACTTGTTGGCCGCCTTCTTCGGTAGCATGAGGTCGAGGAAGGAGGCCTTGGTCTTCAACTGGAAAGTGAGGCCGCCCGCCGCCAGCATCGGGCTGCCTGCACCTTCGCAACTGATCTGCCCGTGGAACAGCTCCTGCCACAAGAGAAAGTACAGGCAGCAACCCAAGTAGCATTCGCAGAACGCCACAAAAATGGCGAGCTGCTCGATGCTGTGAGGCCCCAGATCTGAAGGTTGGATGCTATAGTAGGCGCAGAATCGACGAAATAAGAGTGAGGTGGGGAATCCGAGCCCCTTCTCGAGGTGGCTGGTGAAGCAAATGAACTCACCGGCGCGCGGATCTGGTTCCACCTCTCCGTTCGAGGGGATTCACCATCTTCCGGAGCAGAGAATCCCTGCATCCTCAAAGGATTTTAGTGTCGCCCTGGTGCACTTGGACTTCCCCCATAGTTCCTTCGGAGGCGCCATCAGATCAAGAATATGGACTCGCTGAATCGCTCTGGAGGTTCTGGATCGAGATGAAATGGGAGACTGAAGGGCACATGGAATCGGAGGAAATGTGAGGAATACTCGCAACTCACCCGTCACTCTCCTTATATAGCGATTGTCTCCCGCCAATTTTGGAGGAGCCTTTACCGCGTGGTTATTACGCCGATATTACCGTTGGATTACCCAACGGCTAGTTTGACAAAAAATGACTGTCCAACTTCATCTACTCGACTCGCCGACCCATTCGCCAAAGCTGCAATTCGACTACTTGCCAAATTGGCAATTCGACTGGTCGCCGATATTGCGACTAAGGATACATGTTGAGGATTCTTTCTTTCAATGGAGTCCACCGCCGATTTGACTAGGCGTCCAAATTGGACCCGAATACTCCAACTGCCCAAGAACACCTGCGACGAATCAACGACGACCTCGAGGACTACTGATGGGGATATGCCGAGTGGGGTATACCCAGCAGGACGTTCCCTACTGGATCATGCTCTCAGCGAGTGGGCCTACGGGATGGCGACTCGACCGCGACGCAAGAGGAAGCCAGGCGAGTGCAAGCTGAAGGCCTAGAAGCGTAGCTAGGCCCAGTCGGATTAGGTCAAACCCCTCCAAGTCCTTATACAACTCGGTTGTAGATCTGTAAATCCTAGCGAGGCGATCCTATATAAACCTCCCTAGGGCACATGTAGCACTTACGGTCCATCATACACCCCATCGACTCGCCACCTAGCTGCCGAGATCGCCCTCTGTAATCTCTCGATAATACAATCTAGCAGGAGTAGGTTTTTACCCTCCGGGGGCTGAACCTGGGTAAAACCTTGTGTCTCTGCCCTCATCTCGCACTGCAGATGGCTGGCTTCCCTTGCCCCTCGTTCTACTACTCACTTCCATTCGCAGCATCTGTCGTGGCCATTCCCACGATAGGAGTACTATAGGGCTAGCGCCTAATGGTAGACGAGGCGATCCGATGGTGAATATTTTTCAGCCATAAGTAGTGACTGTGACGCGAGTGGGTCTCTGCCTTGCGCGCTTTTCCTAGGTCTTCCCAAGGGGATGGTTGTAGCGCGAAAACTCGTGCTGCTAGAATCCTAAAATGCACTTATGTGAAGCATTTTGAGTGCTAGGAACCGTAGGTGAGGTAACTTACTGCCGAAACTGGCATGTAAGTTCAGAGCTGGACACTGTAGGCCCTGCAAAGTTCTGGCTGATGGAGAGGGTGTGTCTCTAGGGTCGTCCCATAAGCCTCTTGAAGATAAAGCCGTAGGACTAATGTTTCTACCGCCAGCCCCCTCATCAAGGGTTTTGTGGGTTTCGCACGAGTGTTTTTTAAGTATCAGGAACCGTGGGTGAGGTGACTCGTCGCCATACCCGGTACTTGAGTTCAGAGCTCGACGCTTTAGGTCCTGAGAGCTTCAGTCATGGAGGAGCAGAGCCTCATGATCCGTCGCCTTTGGGGTGTTTTTTAAGTATCAGAAACTGTGGGTGAGGTGACTCATTGTTGGACCCGGTCCGTGAGATTAGAGCTCGATGCTTTAGGTCCTGAGAGATTGGTCCACCTAGGAGCAGAGCCTCATGATCTGCCACAAAGATGTTATTTTTTCTTTTTGAGATCCAGGAGCATGGGTGAGGTGACTCATCGTTGGACCCGGTCCATGAGTTTAGAGCTCAACACTTTAGGTCCTGGAAGCTTTTTGGCCAATGGAGGGGAATGTTCCCTCATGATCCACCCCGTAGACCTTACCAAGAGAGGCCCATAGGGAAAATGCGCGTACTGCTGAGGCTCGATACATGGGCTGCGCGAGGGACACAAGCACCAGAGACCATAGGTGAGGTAACTTATGGACGGAACAAGTTCGTAAGTTCAGAGCTCAACACTTTAGGCTCTGATGAAGCTAGGGAGTGACTTGGTGACGAACACCATGCCTATACCCCCGCTCGCGTGGTGTATGTGAGGGAACTCAAACGGGTACGGTTTTTAAAGAAGTCCTTTCCGAGGGAAATACCAAATGGCAAGACACGTGCGAAGCACAAGATCCAAAAAAACCACTGGGAGTTCAAACTTATTACAGTGCCGCCGTGGCTCGCATGGGGTCTCACATGAGATGAGGCTGCAAGGGGTGAGAGTTTTTCTAGGGTCACCTTCGAAAAGTCGTGGAGTCCGGAGCGCCATTCGGAGAGGTTGTCCACCTTCCAGCATCCTTGAACTCTTGCTCAGCCAGTACCTTAGCTGCCCTTAGGGAGGCAGTCGGTGTGTGTACGCACGCTGAGTGCAGTCCACCGGGAAGTCAGGAGCCCCCAAGTCGGCACAACTCCCGGGAACTTCCCAATCGCTCGCGAGGGTGGGCGGTGGCGGCCCATGGTCCCTCTTGAAGGTGCGTGTGCCGAACACGCCCTACTCCTCGCTAGGTGGGAACAGTGCAGCTTCCGCCCTCTTGGCCATGGCGTTCTCCCGAGCTATCATATGCGGCCCCCCCCCCCCCCCCCCGTAGAGCCCCCGACATAGTCCAACACATCCACATCCTCGGGGTAGGCGGTGCCTGATGTCTTGTAGGCGTGCTCGAGGGAGCATAAGGCTTCCACCTCATCGCAGCAGACTGTGATGACCCCACCGTTGCCTCCAGGCATGTTGAGGACGTTGTCGGCATGATAGGTGGCTGCCATGAACTTGGCCAGCGCAGGGTAGCCAAGGATGATGTTGTACGGGAGCTCGATGTGAGCCATGTCAAAGTCGATGAGCTCGGTGGGGTAGTTGTCACGCGTCCCAAACGTGATGGAGAGGCGCACCTACCTGATGGGTATGGTGGTTTCGTTGGTCACTCCAAAGAATGACATGGTCGACATCAGCCTGTTGTAGGGCACCTGCAGCTGGGCGAACGTCTCGGTAGAGATCATGTTCAAGTCCGCTCCTTCATCGATGAGGGTCTTCGCGACCGCGAATTTGCTGATGGTGGGGGTGCAGATCATGGGGATATTGCCCATAGGCCTGGTAGAGATAGGGTGGTCACGAGCATCGAAGGTGATGGCGTACTAGGACCACTTGAGTTTCAGGGACGGGACACCCGGCCTGGCGGTGGCAACCTCGCGAGTGAGTAGCTTGTAGTGCCGGTTGGACACCGGAGCCTTGGAACCACCGAGGATGCACGCTATGGCACCCTGTGGCACCTAGTAGCCCCCAGGTTCCTCAGCGCATCCTTTCTCCTGCGCGTGAGGGTGCCGCTGCACGGTGTTGGTCTGGTGGACCGCTTGTGGGGTGTCATGGTTGCCGGTGTTGTTGTTCCAGCGCTCGCCCCCGTGGTTGCTTCCCTTGCACCGTCGCACTCGCTGCCTTGTATTCCCCTCCTATGGTTGTTGCGCATGTCGCGAAGTTTCTTGAGCTCATAGTAGTCGTCAGTGGGGTGCCCGTGCTTCTTGTGGAAGTGGCAATATGAGTTGTCATCTTGTTCCCCTTCATCGCGCTCCTCGCAAGGACTCTTCAGGACTGGCTTCATGGCCAGGACTACGGCGTTCTTGCAGTTGGGGTCCTTATCCTTGATCTTGGATGAGCTTGAGTCCTTGGGGGTGGTCTCTGCTTTAGCGAGGCCGAACATCCACCCCGCCTCTACCATGACACGCTTATTAGCCATCACGAAGAGCTCCGCAGCCGTGGTGAGGCTCTCACCCCGGATGCCAATCTTCTCCCTCATCTTGACGTCCTTGATGCCCTCGAAGAAGGCGGTGATGATGTTGTAGTCGGAGATCTTGGGTATATTGTTGCGAACTCGGTTGAACCTCTGCAGGAACTTGAAGAGGATCTCTCCAGGTTGCTAGCGCACCTGGCGGAGGTCTTAGTAGGTGAGTGGGCTCTCATAGGTCCCCTTGAAGTTGGCGATGAAGAGGGAGCTGAGGTCAGCCCATGAGTCAATTGATTCCTCTGGAAGGTTCATCAGCCAGGTGTTGGTCGTGTCCTTCAGGCACAGGGAAAACCAATTCGCCATGACGCGGTCGTTGCCTCACGCGGCGTCGATACCCGTGGTGTAGAGTTGCAAGAACTCATACGGGTTGGTCGTTCCGTCGTAGCGCGCAAGCGTATCTAGGAAGAAATTGTGCGGCCAGACCACACGGCGAAGCCCCTTACTAAGGGAGAGGTAGCCGTTGGCCTGTACCAACTTTCCATTGGTGAGGGCCGCACGGTTCTGCTGACCCGTAGTGGTGATTTCTTTGGTGAGACAGTCTTCGTGCCTGCGCGGCTGTGCTACGGCCACGAGGGCGAGACGATCTGGCAGCTGTTAGCCGCCGGTGGGGTGACCTGGTCAGGCTTGGGGGCCCTATCGCGACGTTGAGCCAGGAGTGATCCCCCAATCCCCGGCGCCCAGTCTTCGTCTAGAGACCCCAGCCCCTCTGGAGAGAGAGGATGGCGATGTCGAGGAGCTCGGCTATACGGTCGCACCACCTTCCTTTGCCTGAGTCGGCCGGCGGGTGATCCAGGAGCTCATGCACCATGCGATTGGCGGCTTCTGGCATGAGGCGCTCGGAGTGGCCACACAAATACATGGTGCGGGAGAGCAAGGTGGCGCCATGCAAGAAGGATGGGGGATCTCGCGACGGGTGGTAGGTAGAGCCTCCCTCATCCTCCGTCCACGGGTCCTGCTCGGAAGGGTTGCGACGTGGAACCATCTCGGTCTAGGCCTTGCTCGTCGCGCGACACAGCGCATTCGGTGCGGGTCTCGGTCCGAGCCGACATGTCGCTGAGGTTGATGAAGGTCTTGAAAGCACGCCTTAGCCTCCTACCTGGCGTGCCAAATGTCGAAGATTTGTCCCGCGAAGGGAACTAGGGTCCAACGATCTCTTGGTTCGAGAGGAGGCTAAACACGCAGTTCCAAGCCTCGGCGACGGTGGCGACGGCGGAGCAAGTACATGATAGAGAGGTGACAAGGGTTTATTTACGGACCCTCGTGAGGAGGTAAAGCCCCTACTCTTGCTTTGTTGTATTGCTCGCTTGCTTCGCGAGGGTACAATGGTGGGTGCAAGTCTAGGGTTTAGATCGCTGGGGATCAACTTGTTCTAAGGTAGGAGGACTCCTTATATAGGGCGGCGACGCGCCTCTTCCCCCAATCTTTGGGCGGGAAGGGATACCACGGAGTCGCTCCTCGAGGACCTAGTTTATGAGGCTGCTTTTGGTGGACTAGGTTCAGCGCGCCGCATTCCGCCCCGTCCTCCTGTAAAGTGGCCTCCTTTGGCTCTATTTGTCTTCATCCTACGCTCTCCACTTTTCCTTCTTACACCAAAATGGCAATGGGAGGAGCCTTCTACCACGAGGTCATATGTCCACTTCCTGCTGAAAGAGAGGCGGACCGAGTTTTGTTTTACCGAGGCGGACCGGAACCGCAGGAGTGCTGCTCCCCTTGTCGGGATCCAGTTCGTGCCTTGCTCAGTGGAGTTACTAAATAGCACCGGGACACGCTCCAAAGCATCCGAGGCTTCGGGACGCATCAAGGTGTAGCAGCTGGGTCCCCATGGGAGGCATGCCCTCCGGAGGTTATCCTCTCATGAAGCGGGGGCCTCGCGGGGTACGCGTGGACGGGCCACCTCTAGAGGTGCTACTGCTTCACGAGAGGGGCGCCATCCCTAGTGCTGGACCCATCAACCATGGGGATGTGGCACCCCGGTTGCCAGGGCCCCAAAAAAAGTTATGGAGAGCAAGTTTGTGTACAAAATCAAGCGAGTAGAGAACACATGGCATCCAAGTCAGAAGGCCATGCTAGTTCTGAAAGGATTCATCTAGGGAAAAGGTATAGGCTTTGATGAGACATTTTCTTATGTGGTAAATAAGATAACAATAAAAATGATCCTTGGACTGGTATAAGCCTCAGCTTAGAGCTTGAGCAAATTAGTGCAAAAATAACCTTCACTGATGGTGATTTGGAGGGGAAATATGGATGGAGAAGCTTGAGGAGTTTCTTGTTAAAGGAAAAAAGACTATGAATGCAAGTTGAACAAATGTCTCTATGGCCCGAAACAAGCACCAAGACCTACATGAAGTTTGAATCTATTATAGGGATCAAGTCAATAAGAGGTGTAACTCAGACCATTGTGTATTTATTCAGCAGTTGTCGGGTGATGATTTTATCATGTTGTTGTTCTATGTTGATGATATCTTGATTGTTGGCAAGAATGTCTATAGGATTGCTATACTGGAGGAGAGTAGAAAAAAGTTTTTCATGAAATATTTAGGTCAATCCACCAACTTGTACTTGTCTCCAGAGAAATATATTTAGCAAGTACTTAGCAAATTCAAGATGGAAAAGACAAGGGAAGTGAGTTGTCCACTAGTAGATCATTTAAAGTTGAGAAAAAATGCCCTTTCACTTATAAGATGGAAAAGGAAATGTAGACTGTTCCTTATGCTTCAGCGGTTTCGAGTTTTATGTATGCTATCGTGCACACACTTCCTAAGACTTCTCAAATGGTTAGCATCGTGAGCACATTTATTTCTAATCCAGCAAGACCATATTGTAAATTCGTGAAGTGAATTTTGAGGTATCTCAACACTAATATGAAGATTTTCTTTGGTGGTAGTGACTCAAGTTGATTACATTTTCAGATTCAAACGTGGTTGGAGATGTTGATGGTAGAAAGTCCACTTCAGGTTATTTCGTTACCCATTCGGGAGAAGTGGCATCGCAAAGCATGTTGAAAAAGTGTGTGGCTTTTTCTACAACTGGTGCTGACTTTATTGCAGTAGCAGAGGTAACAAAAGATGTATTGTGGAAAAAACTATTAGCTTGCAAGCTTGGTTTTAAGCAAAACAGATATGTGTTGTTTTGTGACAACAAGAGTGTCATCCACCTAAGTAATAATAAAGCTTTCATTCAAGGTTAAAGCATATATAAGTCTGCTACCATTGGATTCAAGACATGTTGAATTCCAAGCAAATGAAAATTAAGAAGGTGCAGATTGATGACCATAATACTGATATGTTGACCAAGGTAGTGGCACGAGAGAAGGTCAATGTATGTCGAATGCTTGCCGGTAGGCAGTGATACCCTTCGTGATATCTGGATGGGAGTTTGTTGGGCCATATCCCTCACATACGGTGTATTGGCATCCCAACAAAAGCTCATGAAGTCCAACAAGTGTGAGACGTTGATTGTAGTTTGCATCCAACGGCTTCGTTTCTTCCTTGAGCAATAAGGGCAAAGATAGCCTGAGCAAACAACGGCTTAGTTTGGCCAGTGTTTGCCTAGACAATGTTTGCCTGGAGTGTGATACTCTGTTTGCCTGAAGGGGCAAAGGTGTGATACTCTGTTTTGTTATAATCTTGGCTCTTGTGATTATTATTATTGTCGTGGTTGACAAGGAGCTGGAGTGTGTTGGAAAACTTTGTACTTATGTTTCTCATATTGGAACTCGCATGGACAGTTGGTCCATAGCCGTTTTTTTTTTGTTCTTTTCCACGTAAAATTCTAGTGTCATTGTGATGTGATTGTTTTCCACGTAAATTCTAGCGTCATTGCGATGTGATTGTGTTTATGCTGGCTGAAGCGATACTCGAAGTTCAAGTTCATTGCAGACATGCAGGCAAGTGGGTTTGTCTTCCTAGCCCAACATTTCCTTCAATGTGTAAATTCGCGGTCTTATAGGCATTTGGTCAAAGGCTTTTAGCAGTAAGAATATTACCAAAACTAGTTCTTATTTTCTTCAATATTTGCAAACGCAGATTTTGTTTAGGATAGGTCGGTCCAGTACTAGTTTCAGAATGGGATGTTTCAAATAGCTGGAGGGCATAGCCTGATATCAAACACAAACACTGTACATTCAATGGTATGATATTAGAAGACTGAGAACATTCCTCTCAAAAAACAAAAAGACCGAGAACAGATAAATTAAATAAATAGATCGATAAGGCGGAGTAGATAGCGTCGTCAATTCCTGATCTGCAGAGTTCGCAAATTCACGTAGAATTTGGCTCGCAAACCCAAATCTCCAAAGAACATGGTTATATATGCAGGTTTCTACATAGCAACATTGCGGCGGAGCTGTTCGTCTTGCAGAGCAGCGCAACCTTTCAAGCCCAACACAGCAAAGGCAAGCTCATCAAGCTTCAAGGGTCAGAAGTTGCAAGCACCTGGCAATGGTCTTGGGGTCCCGACTGAAAGTTCAGGTTTCACTTATCACCCCCAGCTCACGAACGTGTCAATCGTCGTCGCAAGGAAGGAGCGTTGGAATCTGCCCATGATCGACGAAATCAAGTCGGTTGAGCCTTACACTGCACAGGACATTCTCAGGGAGTTCTTCCTGCTTCTGGGCCTGCATGAAATGCTCAACATGTTCAGTCCATGGACAAATTAGCCCGGTTGGCACCTTATCAAGAAGAATGGATCATCATTTCACCTGTATGGTTAGGCCTAGATCAATGACACCGTGTTTCAGCCGTTCTCGAAACGCTTCGAGCCCTTTCCTCGATATGAAGCTAAACCGGTGCACATCAAGGTCTATCTCCAAGTAATTTGATCCCTGTATCAACCCAACATGTCACGGAGACTCTTTTTTTTGGCAAATGTCATGTTGGAGTCAAGATGCAAGAAACAAGATGGTGTCAAGAAAAATATTACTCCACTTACCACATAAAAGTTGTGTTGAGGCCGTGACAAAACTGGCTTTTCATTATAAGCCTGCACAAGTTTTCTCTCTGCGGAACTCAGGTTCATATCGTCTGGGTTAACCAACCCTGTCAATATTTTCAATCTTTCCCTGTAAGGGACAGTTGAGTCTAATGGAAACCCCTTAACCTTTTCTACCTCATCGCTTACAAGTCTCTGAAAATTATGACAGAAAACAGAGATTAATGACATGTCAGTTCAGGTCTTCATGATTAACACCCATCAGTTGTCCATGAACAAAGATAGTGTATGGAGAGAGAGAAATTTTACCTTGATACTCTCATGGAACTGAGGAGAAATCTCTTTCTCGTAGTTTTCATTTAGTTTGAAATACAATACTAGATTAATCCCTTCCCCGTCGCTGTCGCCAAGGAAGATGGCAGTTGGATACGTAGGCATCTGGGTGCAACACATATGCTCATTAGTGATCATTGCAACAACTAGCACGTTCAAACTTAACTCGGCAACCGGTGAGTGCTGATGATCATACCTGAATATTTACAATAAGTAAGGAAGGAAGTTTCTCGCTTGGCCGTCTAGATGGAAGATCAATATGCTGGGCAATGTGATGTATTTTCCTTGGTGACATGAACATGTCCACACCAATTGGGGTGTATGGGCAACTTGCTGGGGCAGCTGATTTCTTTTTGTCTCTACATGGATGGCAATCATACAAATCAAAACCAAATTGATGTATTACAACACATGACAAGAAAGTGTGCACCAACTCTTACCTGAAAAAGCTTTCTCCACGTAGCTTGAAGGTTGAAGGCTCAAGAACGGACCAACAACCTTCCGATATTTTCTCGCTGGCTTGAGGGATCAATAGTCCTGCTCTTGGACGAATCAAGTACCTCCTAGAAGAGGCTGTGGGTACAAATTTAACATCAGCTATATTTTTGAAAGTTACCTGTATCAGTCTAATGTAAAAAAACACGTCAAAGGAAAACTCACATATTTCAGTAGTTTGCTCCCCATCAAAAGATTTCCTTGTGAAAGAGAGCCTGACAACTCCTGACTTCTTCTTTTGGCCACGCGGGCTTGCGACTCCCAGTGGCTGAACCTTATTAGCATGGCGAGGTGTGCACACGGGTGTCAAACTTTTGAAGATACTTTCATGAGATTTTTCTCCATCTCTGAAAGACTTCAAGGCCTCCTCCCCTCTTCTAAGTTTCGTCAGCATTTTTACGCCGCCCTCATTTCTTGTCTTTGCTTCCTCCACCTTTGCACCCAAGACATCACATGCTTCCGAGCTTGCGATCTTAAGCCTCTCTGCTTCCTGAATACCGGCTTGGCCTGATCTATCCATGCTGTTTGCATCTCTCGTTAGGTACTGTCCGACAGCTTGAGCAACAGATGAACCGTCAAAAATCTTCTCAAACTTCTGGATGCAGTCAGCAATACATGAAGCATCTTCACACTGCAACAGTTGTGTCATTCCTGCACTCGATACGACAGGCAAGTCTGCAAGAAACGATTCTGCATGAATACATACTAGAACTGATAATTCATATGCCTAGTGAGGATCGATCATGTCGTCGAGAGGAAATACATATATACCTCCGTTGACACTGCTGAAGTCTTCATCTGAATCAGACCCCAGAATACTGACAGAATCAAACCATGCTTCTTCTTCACACACAACTGGACCAATAGTAGGATTAAAAAAAAAAATCAACTCTCCTCTGTGAAGTGCAAAGACATGAAGAACTTCTCCCGAAGATGAGATATGAAAGTAACATGAAGATCCCACTACTTACCGTTCCCATCTTCCGAGTAGAGCTCGCTGTGATGCCACTGCAACTGCGTGAGATGGAATGTTACATCGGAGACAACTTCTCCCGAAGAAGCACAGCTCCCCGCATCACTGGCGCGTACGGTAGGCGTGTTCCTCGAGAACTTCCCGCGGTACCGGCGATGTATGCAGCGCAATCTCTGCGGTCTCCGTCTTCTGCTTGTAGAGACGCAGGCACCCATGGTAAGGTGATTTATTGTTCACAAAGTTTCACCAAATTGCAGGCTTCCAAGAAGCTGCAAAAGAAAGGCTCAAGAGATGAGGGGAAACAGCAATTGAGATGCAGAAACCAGAATGAGCAATGAACTGAACCATGAACGCCTTACTTGCTCAAGCCATGGATGAAAACAATACTACTAGTGTACTAGTAGCAAATTTGTTCAACGGCTACATCCATGGAACTAGAAATAGTACCTGTTGATGAGCAAAGGCAAACGAGGGCAGAGATACGCCTACCACCAATCACCAGCGCACGTTCCACCCCTCCGACAGCCTGCGAATAAACCCATTAAATTGACCATTAAAAGTGGACATACATACACATACATGTATGCACGGTCATACTAACATTTAATCAGAATTTAACAGTTGGTCCTTCTGCGCATCATATATAATTAATAGCTACAGAATTGGTCTGAATCTGGGAAAAAACTTTAGTAAACAGGAAGATGCATAGTATATAAAAGGAAACTAGCTGAACCGGGAACAACTAGTATATAAAAGGAAATACTAGTAGCAGAAAACAATAAATAAACAGGCGTGAAGATTCTGCAAAGCTTAATTGCCTCTCGGCTGTCTCGACAAGTTGACTCGATGTGGCTTTTTAAGGGGCGACGAACACACAAACCCACAGCTCTCTAATTAAACTAGTCGGTGGACCGAAAACTAGCGACAGAGCTGGATCTTACTACTACTTCCCCCCGAGAACTGGTTTGGAAAAGGAAATCAAACGGCGGACAGCAAGAACCTGGAGAACATGGATTCACGTCTGCGAAGACTCGGTAATCCCACAGCCCGGCTGAAGGAATCGGAGAGAAGAGAGCAGACGGAATTTTAGTCAAATGCAGGGGCACCAGCTCGATCAAGGAGTGGCCTCCTTCGACGAACCCAGTCTGAATCCACAGAAAAGGCTGATGATGAAGAAGCGGCATTGGAAGATAAGCATGATAACCGCTTGTGTATATGTACGCTGCTCTGCCGGAAAAAACCAAACAAGCCGGCGAGATAGCACGAAAATAAGATGAAGGGGAAAGGTTTCCAGGTCGGGCCAACAGAAGCAGAGTCGCCTGTTTTCCTGGCAAGAAGACCAGAGCAGAGATCCCCGCTCCAAATCTCCCGGAAACGAAACAAAAGAAACACAATCCATGGCGAAAACGAGAGAGATAGGTACCGGAGCATCAGAGGAAGGGGCAGGCGGCGGCGACGCGCGGGTGGGCGGGCAGCACCGGCCGGGCGGCAGGCAAGGGAGTGCAGTGCAGGGTGGATAGCCGGCAGAAGCGAGGTCGCCGAGGTGGTGCCGGTGGTGGTGGCGCGCGTACCGTATCGCGTACGCGTTCGTAGTATATACTCCCTATTACCCCCCACGTGGACGGAATCGGGAGCCGGCGGGGCGGGGAGATATATAAAGTTGAGAGTTTGCCCAGAGAAAGGCCGGAGATAGACAACAAGTAGATAACCAAAAGGAAAGAAGACAGTTCGGAATCCGGGTTCCTGTTTCGTTCCGTTCGGAATCATCCCCTCCCTGTCTTCAATTCGGAATTCGGAAGAAATTCGTTCTTCTAGCTAGACGTAAATGTGTGGTTGTGGAATTGTGGAAGTTTGGTGGGCGGTTGACGCGGAGATTCACTGCGCTAGCTAGCTGCCGCCCGCGGGGTCAGCAACAGTGGATGCTGTTGCGCGTCCCTGTTCATCGAATTTAATGTGAGGGAGATGGAGATATCATATCATCATCGCCAGGTGCCCGTGCTGCCTCCAACCCTCTGTCAGTGACTCGGTACTACCGCGTGCATGCACGCAGGACTTGGGGGGGCTTTGATGGCCATCACGGCTGGCTGGAGTGGGACTACTGTGGGAGTACGCCGAATCGAATCGAGTCCACGCACTGTGGGCAGTAATTTTGTTCACCACTTAATTTTTTTAGAGTAAAATTCACAGTTAGTAGTAGTTAGTACCTGAACTTGGCACCCTTTCATCGACCTCAGGAATACACAATTTACGGTCATTAAGTACAACAACCATGTCACAACAACGTATTCCACGGGTGTTGATCATTCCAAACAGAAACAATGTAACATTTTTTGCAAAAAAAAGTCGTCTAAATCAAGCCCAAGCCTAGAGACTAACAAGTAGTGTCCTCTGGCCCAGACTGACAGGTGGACCCCACCTGCCCACCTGTTAGTGTCACACTCCCCTTCTCTATCCTCTCTTCCCCATCTGACTCCACCAGACCGCCACCAGCCGCCGGTGAGAAATTCCCGTCGGAGGAAGCCTCTCTGAGTCACGTCGACTAGCCATGGAGAACCAGAAATATGTGCCGATCCTCCCACTTCGCTCCAGCGATCCTACAGTTCACCAGAGCAACGTCCTGGACAAGGCCGAGCCGCACGGCGTCGTTCTTCTCCGATTCCAGGCGAAATAGGGAGGGAACGCAGAGGAGTTCTCAGAACAATGGGAAGGACGGGCTGAGACTCGGGAGGCTGGCGTCGAGCCGGACGCAGGGATGTGGAGTCAGACAACCTTATCTTTTGGCAATATTGCACTTGAGCCCTTTTAATTTTTATTATTGCAAATTTGATTCATGTATGTGTGGTAGAGGCTGACACATGGGGTTCACTTGGTGCCATGTCAGCAAATACCTTCCTATACTGAATCCAATACAAAAGCCAGTGACCATCATAATGCACCCGTCGTATTTAGTGACCGTAAATTATATATTTTTGAGGTATATCGAAAAAGAGTGCTACATTCAGTTACTAACGCTGAATTTTAATTTCTTTTACTACCGTAGGAAAATTCCATCAACAAGGAAAACAAAAACATGGGTGGAACACGCCGGCCGGCACCAAGATTTCCAGCGGGAGCGCGCCAACAGAAGAAAAGAAATGCGGTGCTGTAGTTTCTGCCGTTTGCTCGCGCTTTGTCGTCATGGTAATTACGCACAGGGATGGTCCGAATCGGACGGCAGGCCGCGCTGCCCGAGACACTGAGAGAGAAGATTATGTTTAGCAGCGTGCAGGGCACGCACGCAGACGCTGCGATAGGTGCAGAGCAGAGCTCTCCCCCATCATGACAAAATCCTGCTGAATCCGATAAGGCATGCATGCAGCACCAAAATATGCATGCCTACTGTTTTTATAGTACTGTACTAGTAGTACTATCAATCGCTTCCCCCAATTCCGACGATATATTTTTCCTAGCTGTAGGAGTCATGCTAGTAGTAGGAGTGCCTATATCAACAATTTGATTTTGGAACTAGGGCTGAACATGGCCTTTTTTTCTTGAAATTTTTGGAAACCGGCATTTTCAGGGTTTGAAATTTCAGAAAAAAACATGGATGTAGCAAATCCAATAATGTATGTATGTTTATGAAAAATAACGTGAAATACCTTCTATTTTTATGCTACACAAAAGTAAAAAAGATATCTAACAACTTCTGAAGTATTTGCACTGTTCACTGGCTGAATACATCACTGGCTACATCGGAGTGTTTCAGGATGATTTTGTACACGAGCTGTCAAAAGATATAATTGGCTACATCATTGTTCGGATCTTTTTTAAAACTTCAGAACATTGTTTTCAAACAAAAGGGTTACGTGTAGCCCAAGCTTTAAGACGCGGCATCTTTTCATGTATATCGGCAGTTTGAAACCACTTCTCCGCAAACGTTTTTTTTTTCATAAACTAAAATATTTCTTTCCAAAGACTGCCAAATAAAGATGATTTTCTTAAATATAATAACTGCAGAAACACGGCGGTCACATTTCTCTAACTTCTATTGTCCACACAGAAAGCAATATTGTCTATTGAGGTTGGTAAATAAAGTCATTAGATTTACCATTAAAAGGATGACGTAATGATATTGTTAAAGACAGAAAATGCATATTCACACTCGAGCGCACCTGTATTGCATTCTTGTACCGGTGACCATATAAGAATGCCTCACCGAAGAGATTATACCCAAGTTGGTGGCGAAGCTAGAAAATCCCATTATTGGGTTCACCACACTGCGTAGAACTATAGATGGGTTCAAACTAGTAATTTGCAACAAATTAATAGTAATTATAAAGGGGTTATCCTAATTTCATTGGGTTCAGCTGCCTATGTGCGGGCCCCGCCACTGCACACAGTTTAAAAATAAAATCTAAGCTTATATTAAATAAAAAGAACATTGTTTAGATCAAATAATGGACCCATGATTTATCTTTTGTAATTCAGAACAACTAAGATCTATGCAATAAAATGCTCGTGTGTAAAGATTGATGCAGCGGCCAGGTCTATCCTCCATTTTGATAAAAAAAAATTGAGTATCTGAACTCATGGGTGAAGTGAAAACCATAAACAAAGAGTAAAATACATAAAGCGTCAAAATTGTGGCCGAACTCTATCACTTTTGTGTCACCATAGTTTTCATTAAACCTGAGAATTTACCATTCTCGTTTAAGTTCTATCAAAATCCATCAGTGCATGTTGTCAATTGGACAGTTGGTAAATGTTGCAGGATGCATTCCAAGAGGCAAGTCTGGGTCATATATCAAATCCCTTCTAAAATTCATACTTAAAAGAAAAAAACTTTATCTGTGTGGCGTTCGCGTATCACCCTTGTGGTGATACAGCGCAGGATATTGCTCGAGAAGCGTAGCTGGGATGAAGACCCTCTTGGGTTTATTATGCCATTTGTAATCAATGATGTAACGTCGTTCACTAATAAATAAAAACTCGATCTTTTAGATCTGCATAGCCATCATAACAAAAAATAACCACACAAGATAATATTTATTATGTAGGCAACATCTACAGAGCATACTCTCTTCGTTCGCAAATAAGTATACTTCTAGCTTTTATCTAAGTCAAACTTTATTAAATTTAACTATTTATATAGATAAATATAGTAATATATATATTTTATCTAATTTATATATTATGAAATTAAATTAGAAAATATATCTAGTGGTACCAATTTAGTGTAAAAAATATTGCTATATTTTTCTATAAAATTAGTCATACTTTACTAACTTCGTGTTAGGACAAGTCTAGAAGTACACTTATTTGCGATGAGGTGGTAACATGTGAAACCAAGCAAAGACGTCGCAAAATTTCTACACCCCCACAGAGCAAAGAAAATGAAACAAATCTATATTGGCCAGAGTAGATCGTGAAAAAAATAAACCATCGCAACTTCGCCAAAAAAAATGCGTGCAACATGAACGCAGCAGGCACCAGAGGTATCCTATCTCTATCTCTACTACCTAAAAAGAACCTCGCGTTCCATTTCCTGCCGCATACCGTTTCGCTCGATTTCGTCCAACCCTCCGACGCTTCCTTCAACCTCCCGCAAACCGCGCTTTCCGGAAAAAAGGCATCATCAAATACTCAGTCAACCCACCCAAGCCCAGCATCCAGCTCCGCCTCAGCCTCATGCATCACCGCGATTTTTGTACACGGCGCCGCCAGCACGTAGCCCTGAAGCCACCACTGCTACCCCGCCAGCCCACGCACGCACGATAAAGCTTCGTGGCGGGAGGCCATGGGCACCGCCGTCAGCCGGAGATGGCGTTTCCTGCGGCGGACGGCTCCCCCCCCCCCCCCCCCCCGCGAATGCATCTTCTTCGCCCGAATCCCCTCCAAAATCCCGAAGGTGAGACCCACTAATCCTGCACGAAATCCATCAAATCACTCAAGAATGTGGATAATCGTCTCGTGAATAGCCAGTACAGTCCTTCTCCTGGCGCTGCTAGATTTTTTTGCTCCTGATCCACCAATCATCTCCTCGGTCCGAGTGATGTTGGGGCTGCTTCCGCCTCAGGCTGCAGCGCCAGGAGAAGCCGGGGCGAGGGCCACCGGCCGCAGGTGACTGGATCAGGATGGTAGCGGTGGATTTTTTCAGCCGTGAGAACAGCAGGTCGTTGTTTCGATTTTGCTTCATTGCTTAATTTTTTAGGGAAACGGGTGTACTTTATTAATCGACCAGAGAGAGATTCAATACAAATTGTCTCTCGGATGGATTTTGCTTAATTTGATCGTGCGGACCGATTCTTCTCTTCTCTACTGTTTGTGTCCTTTTGCTGTCGATAGGTATTATCCTCCTCTCGATCCCTTCAGATGCGCGCCACAATGGGCTTCGACGGTCAGCACCGGCCCTCCGCAGCCCTCCTGGTGCTAGCTTGTTGCTTCTCTCGGTACATCAACCACTAAAAGACTAGGATGCATAGGCAAGACATCACGAGAAGTGCACGCTCTAGCAGAAGCCATCCACTTCCAAGTGGCAGAAACCCCAGCCTGACTGGAACATAAGCTTTTCTTGGCCGTAACAGTTCAGAGTCATACGATACAAAAAATTTAGCATATTGATTTTGTATATTAGAAATCATACTTTGGTTTATACGCTTCATATACAACTGTTGTTGCTTCGCAGGTATAACTTTAGAAACTTGAGCCTGAAAACTCGGTAAACATTCTTCTGAACGAGTAGTAGCCTTCTTTTTTGGACAAAAGAACATGTAGCTAGGTCATGGGTTCTAGCTGCAATGTATTCATATAAATGGTGATGTTGAATTTAAATGCACACCGGTATTGCTATTTCCCTATTTAAGATTTTAGAATAATTTTAATATAAATTTGAACTATGTAGGAAACTCGGCAAATATTCTTCTGAACAAGGAGTAGCCTTCTTCTTTTTTAGACGAAAGAATGTGTAGCTAGGTCATGGTTGCTAGCTGCAATGTATAAAGATATAATGGTGATGTTAAATTTAAATGCACATAGGTATTGCTATTTCCATATTTAAGATTTTAGAGTAATTTTATATACAAATTTGAACTATGTAAATTTAATGTAATAAATTGTAAAAAGAGATGGAGGGGTCTCCGGTCTCCCTGGGAGCGCGATAGGAGAAGGACGGGAGAAGCGTTGCAGGTCGTGGATTTGCCTCTAGATAAGATAAGCTAGGGCGGTCCGGGGGGTCCTTATTTTTTTTCTAAACCATTTTCTACTTTGTTAAGGCAAGTGTTGGAATAAAAAGAGTGGGGTTTGGATAAAAAGAAGAAATAAGTTTATTCTACACGGGCCGATTAATTGGAGCAACGTTTGGATTATGCCGATGTTTTTGGCCAAAATTATCTTTTCCATCTCCATTGAAACGCAACCCACGTCGTAATTGTTCCCGAGCGAGCAGGCACTCATCGATCCGTCGAGCTGCTGCCGCGAGCTTTCCCTCCGCGTCGCTAGGCGCATGCGGGTGGGCTGGAGGCGGGCATGTACAGGGGTCAGTGGCAAGCACAGGCGAGTGGGAGGCGGGAACAGGAGGGAGGTGAACAGCGGCGGTGGATTACTCTCTCTCTCTCTTTGTTGATTCTCATCTCTCTATTTCTGATCCGGTTTTCTCCGTCCAGGGGTAACTGAAGGAGTAGCCGCTCGGCACACACGAGGATGAGCCCAGGGGCGGACCCAAGTACATGCCAGTGGAGCTGGACAAGGTCGAAATCACCTTCAGACCTACTCTGACTTTCCATCCCCCCAGGATCTTGGCAAGTGTACTGACAACCATGGCGAGGAGCATGGGTGCAGCGGGACTCGACCAATTCATAATTTTTTTGCGCCTATTTTTTCTACCTTGATTTGTTCATGGTTGGTGGTGTCGCAACTAAGTCCGAGGCTGGCACCACGGTAGGGGCCAGAGGAGAATTTCAAGATGAATGGATGCTCATGGGCTCTAGATAAGGAACCCACGAGCAGACATAACATAAAGATTACAGTACATAGCTGAAATGATTAACATCATAATATACGTATATTTTGTCATCAAGTTTTATGTTTACTTGTTTTCCTTTTCTGATTGTATTTCTATTGACATGATAAGGGAGAAGCAGCTGCACTAGCAGACAGATATGGATTATTTATGGGTCTTCCTGCTGCTACTGCTATTTTATTAAACAAACAGATGCAATATCGTTGTTCTAATGGAATAGGTAAACAACTTCATTGCCATTAATATTTTGATCTATTGGAATAATGGAATTTACAGACTTTGCTACGCACGAGGATTGAGGGCCCCTACTTACTATATATATTGTGAGGGTGACTACTCATAAACCATCGAGGCCCTTAAGTCGAATCAATAGGCTGATTGCTGCCAACTAGAACTTGGTTAATAACTGGCAAAAAAATTATTTTAGCAACGCAAAATAACTGACAAGAAATACAAATAGCTTTTTTTAGTTACAGACACAACTACAATTTAGTTGTTTATAACTCTATGACTTTCTATGCATGTGACCTTCGTTTGTAAATTTGATGCATGGGTGGCACTTGTCAAGATTAGCCGTGTTTTTCTTTTATGAGTACAATACTTTAGAGAATCCTTAGGTAGCATATTCCAGAACTTATGTAATATTTTCTTAACTAATGTTGTTTCCATCCAACTTAATTACATAGTTTTTGTGGACATACATGCGAGCTGATCCTGAAGGTCTTCTTGTGATCCAGAGGCTGTCTGGGGCTGGAAAATTATAGATACCTGTGAAGAAGACTTTTCCTATCAATGAAGTAAGAGAAGGACATGAGGCCAAGGAGAAAGGTTGGCGCTTGGCAAGGTGGTTCTAAAATTCGGTTTCCAAGGTGCAAATTATCAACAAATGCAAAAATTGTACTATGAACATGTTTCTTACTCAACCAGATCTTGTGGAATTAATAAAAGAGTGTGTATAAGACACATCATCAGCCAGAGAAATAGAAGGTTAGGTATTTAGGAATTGAAACCACCAAATAGAATGATTCTTTACACTTCACTCCTAAGAAAGATATGGCTAAGGGTGTGTTCGGTTCTAGAATTAGGTGGAACGGAACTGATCCGTTCCGCGCCTAGCGTTCGTCCGTGTGTTCGGTTGGAAGAAAAGAACGGAACCAGGTAGTTCCTCGGAACGGAATATTCCTCTAATATGCGGAACGAGGTCGTCCGACCGAATCGGCCGGATCGCGCGGAACGACTCGCTAATTGGCAAACTAACCCAGTTAAGATGATTAATTACTGAATTAACGGGGATTTTTAGCTGTGGCGATGATTAGCTGAGATGATTAGCGACAAAATCTTGCAAAAACACGCGGCCCTTTAATTTGAGTATATTTTGCAAAGATTTTAAAACAAAAATATTTCTATGATTTGGTACTTTTAGCAAAGATTTTAAGAAAAAAAAATATTTTCTACCGTTAATTACAATTGTTAAATTTAAGCTCAAATTATTAGAATTTTAAGCATCATTATAGTTATTCCGTTCCGGTCCCAATTCTCCCAACCGAACACAATATGGGACCATTCCGTTCCTCGTTCTTTTCCAAACCGAACACAGGGTCGGAACCGTCCCATGCCCTCGGAATGGACTCACTCCATTCCATTCCCTCTCGTTCTAGAACCGAACACACCCTAAAAAGTGTGCATGATCTGATAATTTGTACAGATCCCTTTTTGTATCGTCATTTTAGATTCTTTCTAATTGCTGGGACTATGAAAATCCATGTGTTTGTACTCTTCTAATATACTGCATAATTTGGTTACGTGTCCAAATTTCATTCACATAGGCACACAACAAAACACAAGTTCAGTGATTAGGATGTTGATAGAAATCTGGTAAGCATAGTTGAAACCATTAATGTATAGTTGGCATACTGAGAGTCAAATTTCATGCTCTTGTTGGTCAATCGATTTTGGGCAACATTTGGGCTGTGTTAGTTTTTCATCTAAAAGTTTATTTTTTTCTCCCATTACAACGCACGGGCATTTTTTCGCTGAGACACTTTGTATAAGACCTATCAATTGTCCATCAATAGATGTGTCTCAGATGTATATTGTACTTACTGGTTGAGAGCCATTAGTCATATATATTTCAGTTGGTAGTGAATTGTGCATCTTCTCTGAAAAATTCTTTTCAAATGAGTGCAAAGATCTTTCTTGGTTTTGTAGAACAAATATTCAACTTTAGGCATGTTACTTTTTCCTAACCTGGATTCCATTTTTCCATTGAAGCATTCGTCATGTTTGTTAATGTAGGTCGAGATGCACCAGGACCAACATATTCGCTCCATGGTATAGTACTTGATGGCTGCTGAATTTCTATATTATTTTCAGTATTTGTGCTAATTTGTCCTTTCTCTTCCTGCTAGCTTCCCAGTTTATAGATCATCACAAGAAGGAACTGTTGCATCAGTGGATTATAACAATGATGCAGCTTGAAAGGGTTAGGAAATTTTAATGGAGATAGATCTTTGCTCGATCATTCTTTATACAACTATACATGTATTTGCACCACGTCAATCTTATTGAATTTTAACATGTGTAGCATCATACTATATGCTCCCTTGGTGCAGACACCACCTGATTTGATTCGTGAACTACTCTCAAGCCTCCTCTGCTCTGCGAATGGTGTGGATACAGGAAGTTCTGAGTAATATTCGTAGAAATTAGTGGTCCGGACAGGCAGGTAGCAAGGTACTGATTGGTGCAGCTCTCTCTGTACTATTTTCTTATTCTTTCATTGAGCTACTATTAAGTTTGTTATCAAGTATAACTGGAAGTCACTAGAGGAGTTCTAGATGGGGGTTTCAGTCATAAGAGGTGATCCTTTTTGCTGAAAAAGTAATGATGTAAAGACTTTATTTCGAAGCGGATATGTTCTCACTGTTTTCTTCTTTAATTGTGAAGGGTGAATCTTTTTTGCCAGCGTTTATTTTAATTAACTGAATAGTACCATGATTGTTTTTATTCTGCTGAACAAACATCAAATATCACTGCATCAATTCATCAAAGCCAACTTTCCCTACTTCTGATGAGTCTTCTGGCAAATCTGGCAAAATGATTGAAGGTTAATTTTCCCAGTTCTGTCCATGCCACTAAAGTAGAGTTTACAAAACAACAATCGGCTAATGCCAAAGAAACTGTATCTTCTAAGGCAGTATAGTCCGAAACCACCGAGTTAACAACAAAGTCACACTCTGGATGTTCCTCGGTGGACAGCAATATTGTACTCGCACTGACCAATGAGGATCTGCATAGCATTGACATTGTTAAATTGCCATACAGTGCTGTACAAGCAGACAAAGAATCGTGTCATGTAAATTGTGAGGTTGAGATGAAAGACTCTAAGATCATCTCAGAATATAAGTAGTACAAAGGTAAAACAATCCCACCATTTATTTCTCCTGCTCATATTGGATCTGGGTGACATACCAAAGCTTAAAAATCATAACAGACAACCTATGGTGAAGGCAAAGAATAACATTAGAAGTATGGTACTTGGTCATAGCTAAAAAGAAGGCACGGCCGGAGGCGCTGATGGAAACCAGTGGCCATAGCAGGAGATGTCGGTCGGACATGAAGTGCTGCCTACAAATTGTAGTCATGAGTCAGTCCAGACAACCACCGGCTACCTCGCCCTAACCAGAGCACGCCGAAGCGATGTTGTAGTTCTACCCAGATACACACTGCTTTCACAACAGACTTTGCTGTAGGTGTCACGTACGGAAGCAACAATCAGATGTTACTTTAATCTGAATAAATGGAGTTTTCATATGATTTTTTGTGTACAGGAAAGGTGAGTGTTTATGCCTTTTATCCAACTGTGAGTCTCATGTTTATCCTATTTTGTCAATGGTTACATATTTGTTTTGAAGTCAATAAAGGGTTTTACTTTGTAGCTAATTTTATGCTTGGTTGAATAAGGCATGATTTGAGGTCTGCAGGCTATGGGGGCTAACCCTGATGATTCAACCATGTATGCAAAGAGCATACCTTATTGGCTGCATTTGAGTGAAGAAAATAAGGCTTTGGATGATGCCAATACCTACAACGCCATGGAGATGGATCCGCCAAATTCCTGGTATGAGCAAAAGCAATCGACATCGACAAAGCTGAGCTGTTGCAGGGAGAGCTATGGTGGCATTTTGTTTTCCATACTGTGTTGTATTTTTTCCAGGACATCCAAGCATTAGAAGCACTCATGCCTGGATTGAAACTAGACTTGAGAAGTGACGATCTGGATTGAAATTGGACTTGAGGAGCAAATCAATCAGCTGGTGAAGGAACTTGGTAACCTCTTCTCTTTTCTTCAGTTCCTGTCTTCCCGGTGCTTGCTTGGGATTCTCCTGGCAGGCTAAATGTCTGGCCAACAGCTTCAGAAAATTGCCAGATACAAAAAGTTCAGTCAGAACCAAAGTTCAGTAGGTTGAACTTCAATCAATGATCAATTATCTTCACACTGACATGACCGTTATCTGCTGATAGCAACTGCGACAGCTAAACCATAGTTTCTTTTTAAGCTAAAATTTTGTAGGGAACAAGAAAAATCAACTGTACATGAATGTTCGGCTCATAGGAGAACTTCCAGGCTCAGTTAGTCAGTTAGTTCAGATAATTCGCATGTAACAGTTTAGCTGTTCTCATGTGAACAGGTGGCACGGCCCATCTCCGTCCCGAGATCCCTGGTGTGCCCTGCATCCATGTCACCTCGACCACCCTCCCAGCAATGTCGACATTGAGTTCGTCCTCGTCATGGTATCCTCTGCAGGTAACAATTGAACAGATCTCTTGTCCACCTTCTGAACTTTTGTTCATCTCCTTTATCAAGTTTTTATCCATCTAGATTTGCAGTGGTTACAGACTCGGAGCCCCAACGGCTCTGTGTAAGTTCTGTCGTCGTAGTCGCCGATATTATGGCAGGCTACATCGATCGTTGTTGGAGGAGATTCCAGCGACACGTGTGTGTACAGGCCTAGAGGGACATCAAGCACGATTGACGACGGCTCCTGTGACCGTGGGGCAGAAGCAGTGCTCAAAGCCACGGTTGTCTAGGATGTAAGCTGCGTGGCCTAATCCTGAGTAGGATGGGTGCATGCGTTGGTCATTTGGTAGGTGGACTGCTTCGTGCTTTAGAGTGTCGTTGGTGAAGATTTTTCAGAGGCACGGACAACTACTTTAGATATGACTTGTATTACCGGCAGTAGTGTCTTGTGCTCTTCTTGCTGATTGTATATGAAACATAATACTGAATGCCTAAGTTATAATGATTTTGGCTATGTGGCTTTTATTTGAATGCCTAAATTATAAATGTTTTTGCATATGCATATGTTCATTGCAAAGTGGATTAAAAAATAAATTCATGGCTTAGGAGATTGGGATCCAACTTGTATAACTTTGAATCTCACAATTCCACTGCAAATAATTTAGGTTCTGTATTCTTATTAGCATTCAAGAGTTCACATGACCTGACTTGCACATTGTAGCACATGACACCTAAGTCTCATACCTTTAATGAAACAATTGCATCTGTATCAATTAGGGATAAGAATTGTTTTCAGCCTACCGATGATACGAGAATCGTTTTGCATTCTAGCTTTTGTCCAAACAATCTTTTGAGCAATGTTGAATGTTTTTGTCATCAAACATGACTAGAAAATCAAATAAAACACGCACCAGTTGATATATCCCTTACGCCCCTTGTATATATCTGTTAAGATGATATCTCTTTTCTTGGATATACATAGAGCATTGCTGATTATCTTAGAAAGATGTTTTTTGCTAAAGTAATCCCGAAACCTACAATGAGTCAGACAATCATATTTAATTACTTCCGTAGAATGCTTCTATAGATATCTTTAAGACATTGGAACAAAAAGAGGTGATTTTGAGTTCTTAGTTTTTTATCGAACTAGATTTCAATTTAAAAGTACAAACTTATGTTTATAAGATATTATGTGGCTATTTTTTTCTATGATTGTGACTTTCGTTTACACATGGGTTAAGAAAAAACTTGTAAAGCCTTGTGTGTCTTCTTGCCATATATTTTGTTTTCCCGTTGCAACGCACGGGCATTTTACTAGTTATATTGTAAAAACAAGGTCTTGATATGTCGAAAACGCGTATGCAAGAGGGAGGAGGTCGCGTATTTGCGATGAACAAGGAGCGTCTCCGTCGACAATCACTCAGCGAGCAGTAGCAACAGCAGCTGATCGGTCAATCGATTGGTCAGGTGTGTTGAACCGGGACCGTCTGATTTGGTCCGGACGGTCAAAAGACGCTCGCGAATAAACCCGCGTAGGGCCAGAAAGGGACGTGCGACTTGCTTAACTTAACTACGACTAGTGATCATCGTGCACCCTTGGATTGGATAATCAATAATGAAGACGTACACGTCCGATCCGTGCGGCGTCCCGAAGGAACATAAACGTTGCTCCAAAACGGAAAAAACTTGGATATAACCAGCTCCTTTTTCCTTTTCCTTTTCTTGTACAGTACTCCCTTCGTTTAGGATTATAAGTCCCGCGCGGATAACTAGGTTGTCAATTTGGACAATAAACATAAATAATATAGTATAAAAATTATACCATTAGAAACTTTAGAGGTTATATTTTCTAATGATATAATTTTTGTGATATATAAGTTATATTTTGTTAGTCAAATTAACAATTTAGGTATGCACGTATGACCTATAATCCCGAACAGATGAAGTACGCACTAATTTCTCGAGTTGCCGCGAGTCTGCAACACTATGCTGAAGCGGTAAAATGCGTGAGCCAGAGACGTGGCGTCGGTGCTGCTTGTGCTTTGGGATTCAGCTGCCCGATCGAGCGTGCACGCGCAGACTGAGCTGAGACGAGGTGTGTAGTGTACTAGTGCAACGCTGGGCATTAACTGCGCTAGCCGGCTCGTGCAACAGGCATTCAACCACACACGTACAGTACTCTCTGCGTTAGGACATCGATTGCTTTTTTCGCTCTTAAATGGCTAGGCTCCTCTGCGTGTGACTGAACCTTGACTGTCCGGCCGGCTTAGCTGTGACGTGGGTGGAGTAGCTATTTGGTGTTATCTCGACTCATCGCTCATGCTCGGATCATGTGACATAACACACATCTTGCTTACTAGACGTGTTTTTTTTTCCAAATCTGCCCAGATCTGAAAACTTCAATCAAATCTGATCCCTCTTTAAAACTAATTCAAAATCTGACCACTAGGGTCGATGCCATTTTAAATGGAGCTGAAGTTGTACAGATCGACGCGCACACATCTGAAAACCGAACTAAAGGAGGTCGGCTCCGTTTAAGGTTGCCCCCGTATTGTCCCATTTTGGCGCCAACCTGTATAACTTCGGCTCTGTTTGAAATGGCGCTCAGGAAAGAATCAGATTTGGTTGAAGTTTCTCAAAAAGATCAGATTTGGCAAAAAAATACTTGCTAGACCAACACCGGAGAGGTTTTTCTACGTACAGGTAATCAAAAAGTTGTTTGTACAAATTCATGTGGGGCATACTCGATCTTATCTACTTCCTCCGTCTTAAAAATAGATGTCTCAAGTTTTTTAAAATTTAAATGAATCTATATACTTCCTCTGACTCATATTAGTTGATTTAACTTTGTCTAGATGCGGAACAAGATACTTAAGTAATACATATAAATTTAGAAAAAATTGATCAACAAATATAGATCGAAGGGAGTATAAAATAGTGTCTAGATTCATTCAAATTTTTGAAAATTTAAGACATCTATTTTGAAACGGAGAGGGTATAGGGGATGCAAGAGGGCCGTGACGTGCAAAATCAAAGCTTTCTGGGTTTTGTTGGAGTATTTAAAAGTACTCATGACTTGTGAATAACAAATGGCCTACCGCTTCTTTGTCCGGTTCACTTTATTAGACACACATGTAGTTTCAGAATAATATTGGCTATTAATTTTAATCAACAAATTTTACATAATATGTTATAAAAATTATACCATTGGATTTACTTTTAAAAATAGTTTACATGGATATATTTTTAAGAACATATATTATATATTTTATTATCAAAATTGATGGTTAATTTTTTTAAAACTACCGTGCATGACTAATAAACTGGATGGATACTCTAGAATGCCAAAGTATTATAGAGTTCTTCATTTCATCCCATCATTGAAAGATCAAGTCAAGGATAGGATGACGTACATGCATGAGTGCATGCACTCGATCAGATCACAAAAGTGACGGTTTTGCTTAGGGTGTCAAGTGGGATCCCACCTAAATCCTATATTTAGTTTATTTGTCAAAATCTAGTATAAATTTTGAACAAAAATTTGAACTAGATCTTAGCAAATGAACTAAAGGTGAAATTTAGGTGGGATCCCACTTGACACCCTAGTTTTGCTTTAAACTACTCGAGTGATTGGAGTCTGGATTGGGTGTCCTCCCATCTTTCTCCTGCTTTTTGGACAATGGAAGAAAGTTTGCAAAGTGCTCCACAGATAACGCGGCCGGAAGCTTTTTTTGCACTTTCCAAGCCAATCTCGGACACGTACTGGTACTACCGAGATTGATGTTTTGGTGGTGGTGAAGGGGACGACGACAAGGCAATCAAGCCGCACGGGGGCCGATCGACCCGTCGCGTCAACATAAGAGACCTCTCTCTTTAGCTTTCTCTGTGTAGCAATAGACTTTCTCTCTCAAAACAGATGGGTGATGGTGTGATAAGACTGGTGCTGGTTGCGGGTGATATCATTGCGACTCCTTTCTTCCGTGCTCGCCAGCGGATGCATCGTGTTGCATAATTGCTCGTCTTAGTCCATAAGAGCATTTTTAGCGGACACCGACAAAACGCGAACCGAAAAACGTATTTCCAAATCGCGTTTTAAGATAGTTTTTGCTCGAAAAACAATGGCCAGAACAGAAACCATAAATTCGAACCATAAACACGAGATTTGAACATTCGCGGGAGATTTTAAAACGCGAGGATAGTTCATACATAGTAGACGCGATCATATATACAAAACACGAATTCAACCTACATACTATGGGGATCTGCCGTCTCGGCCGCTACCCTAGCATGTACACAAAATCAGGCTCACCGGAGCACATGGAGCGGCGGGCTTCACTCCTCGTCGGAGAAGTCGAAGTCCGACAGCCCGGAGCTGCTGTCGGAGACGAGGTCGATGACCTCCACCTCCTTCCCGCGGGATTCGCGATCGACGGCAAGGCCCTGCTCGATCGAGGAGGATGTCGTCGATGAGCTCGTCGCGCTGAGCTCGATGGGCCTCCGCCTCCGCCTCGGCGATGCTCCGGTGCTGGATGACCTGGACCCAGCGGTCGAAGGAGGCGTCGTCGAGTGCGTAGTCCGCCTCCGTGACCACGCGGCCCTCTGGGAGCTCCTCCTCCTTCTTCACCGGCGGCGGTGGAGTCCTTGGCGTGCGGAGGATCTCCCCCTCCCCCCGGCGGGCGCGGATGCGGGCGTCGAACTCCACTGTCTCGCGACGGAGGAGCGCGGCCGACACCTCGTGTAGTGGAGGGCGGCGCGCTTGCGCCCCCGTCCGAGCGCACGCACGGGCGGCGCTCCTCCTCCTCCGCGGGCATGAGGCCACGAAAACGCGGCGTCGACGGTCCCCGCCGGTCCATCGCGGCGTGAATCAGTGTCTGTTCAGGCCAGATTTCGGCCCAGCCCAAAAAACCGTCGAAATTTTCTCGGTCCGGCCTTTTTTTGTCTGCTAGAGATGCTCTAAAAAAAAATTCAGAAACAAAAGAGTAAAATGCATCAACAATCCTGGAACTCTACGGCTGTGTCTACAAAGGTCCTGGAACACAGGAAACACATCGCTATGGTCCTCAAACTTGTCTTGACCGTCTATATACGGTCCTGATACGTATTTTAATGATGTGTGGAGGTAGTGGCCGGCCCACGACAGACGCGTGCCACCTTGCTTGTGATAACCCGATTTTTCGGACTATTAATTATTTTTTTTAACTTCTAATTTCTTAGATTTTTCGCCAATCTCTATTGTTTAAATTTGAATGTTAGTATTTTCTTGCAACAAAAATAGAGTAGATAATTTAAGTTCGTAATAAAACTTGACACGCTTAGTGCATGACCTAGTAATACTTCTGCATGTCGTGGAGCTACCTAGAAGAATTGCTGATCCGAAAGAAAGAATAGAAGTGGAGCTGGCATCACACGTCGTGGTTTTAGTGTATAGTACAATAAGGACAAGTTAAGCAAGACTAGCAGAACGTACAAGATATGTTATGAGAGCTGAAACGTGGCATCATATTAGTGGGCTTGTATTTAGGCAATCCTAGGTGGCAGCGCATGAGTAGCTTAGTCATCCTTGTCATCACGTGGACTCTTTGCATGGAGGCCAGCAGGTAGTAAAAATCTAAAAGGCTTGGTCAGCGACGTTTTCTTAGACGGTGCATCTTAGATATTTTGTCTCATTAGACGGTGGTCATCTAGTATAAATAGAAGCTCATGTCTCTGCCTCAACATACAACAACAATATAGAAAGTAGAGAGCAAGAGAGGATTATAGCTAGCTAGAAGGTGGTATCGATGGGTATTTTTAGAGGAGGCATTGAGAAAGAGAGGGGGAGGTTCTGCCAAAAATAGAGGAGGTGCTGGTGTTATGCAACGTTGAGAGAGACAAGAGTGAGATTGCATGGTTAGAACCAGTGAGAGAGACTACGAGCATACTTGTATTTTATGGAGGCGATGAAAATTATTTAGGAAGATGCGTTGCTAAATCGTAGAAGAGATTCGAATCACTTTGGCACTGCTGTCGGTTTTCTTTCATGGCACAACAGTGGGGTTTTCTTGGAGAATATATTAATCTTGATATTTATTTTAAGGCAAGCTTTTCATACCTCTTTCATATACTTTGTAAAGTATGTTTTTGGTTAAATTATGGTGCATTATTTGATAGTTGAGATATATGAATATTCCTTGAAATATTCGTGGGATAGTACGCCGGTGTTGAAATACGGTGATGGATCCGTTTGGAGCCACCGATGCGAACCGGGTATTAGTCATGAGTATGGATTTGGAGAATAACATGAGAATTAAACAAATGTTTTTTGTAAGTAAAACTTGGTGCTACGAAGGTAATTGAATTGTACCGGTCATAGTCCAGGTATGGGACTGGTTGAGTTCTCTGCTGGAGACGGTCCTGAAATGGAACATGTCGATGATGGATCCGTAGGAGCGATCAACATAAGTAAATTTAGGTGTCCGGGTTTTTGTGGGTAAAAGAGCTCCGCTCTTCTAGCGCATGTGTGGTGTTAGTTGAGACTGTTGATGTCGGAGTACCCCTCTGCATAGTATAAAAGCGTGGATATTCACCCCTGTGACTCCCGGGTCGGGAAAGCTTGCTGTCATGTGTGATGCCAGATATTCTTTTCCCTTTCATTGAACTTCTTCTATTTTCAGCTAACTAATCTTTGTCAATTTGTCAATCCTATTATTTGTTGATCTCAAGTCGTCTAATATTTCATGCATGTATGCTTGCTGAGTATGCCTCCATATTCACCCTTGTTATTTTAAATTCTTTTGCAGAAGTAGGAACGGCTGGACTTGTTGGCAACGTGTAGGAGTAGTGCTACGGGATGGGTTATGTATAAAAAGAAGCTTGTGTGTAATATGACTTGTGTAATAAAAAAAGGTTGATAAATAAAGTGTTCTCTTGTTTTAAACTCGTAAAATTTGATTTCTTTAAGACTTACATGTTTATAATCGCAAGACTATAAGCATGTGGCGATTGTCACGACTAGGCCCATCTTCGGGGCGTGACAATTAAATGGTATCAGAGCTTAGATTAAATAAATAAAACAAGCTTTTCAACTATCGTGGGACAAACGGGGTAGTTCAGCGCGTAAGTTAGAATCAAACGCCTTGTATTCGTTATATGTTGATCTTTTTTTTTCATGTTGCATGACTTTGGTTGCAATATCTTAGTATCTAGTGCCATCATGTGCTAATATGCTAAATTCATGTGGTGATGGCAGCCTTTCGTAGTAACTTAACATTAGCACATCGATAAGACCTGCATTTTTTTCTCCATCGTGTCAACCTTTTGAGTAAAGTAAATTTGCATGCTATGAAGTTGCAGCGATTTGTTTATCTAGATTCACCTTTTTCTTGCATAATAACATAGATGGCTCACCATGGCTATGGAGATTTTTCTGCAAGTCATACCGGAGGTAATGGAGGAGGATCCCAAGGAGCCACCGAAGGTCAACTAACTCCAAGTGATATTCTTTTGGAAATGCTACGACGCCAAGACCAGCTTCAGATACGACAAACTACGATTTTGGAGCACATGGTGAAACAATCACCCAAAGAAGAGAATTCTCGTGAAGATAGGACACCAGACAGCTTGCGCCAGTTTCTACGATTGAAACCCCCTCCCTTTCTTGGCAGTACAAACCCATTGGAAGCAGAGGACTGACTAACTGAGATTGAGAAAGTTTTTGAAGCAATGCATTGTCCAGAAAAAGAAAAAATGACCCTAGCTACCTTTAAGCTGCAAGGCGGGGCTTTTGACTGGTGGAATATGCACAAGAAGAAATATGCAGAAGATTTCTTGGTCACTTGGTCGATATTCAAGCAGGAGTTTCACAAGAAATATTTCCCGGAGAGTTTTCAGAGAAAGTTGGAGCTTGAATTCTTGCAGCTCAAACAATCAGAGAGAAGTCCGTGGCAGAATATGAGATAGAATTTTCTAGACTTGCTCGTTATGCTCCTATATATGCCCAGGATGATGAAGCGAAGGCTAGACAGTTTGTGCAAGGACTTCGACAACCAATTAAGGCCCATGTAGAAGTTTTCGAGATGAAATCATTTCGTGATGTCGCTAACAAAGCTCTTACACTAGAACAAGTGTACGATGAGAAACGTGCCGAAGAAGAGGAAGAACATGCCGAAGAAGATGAAGAACCTGATGAAGAAGAGGCGACGTCCAAAAACGACGACGGACTACAAGCTGGTTAATGGGTAACTAAATTTCGAGGACGAAATTTCTATAAGGAGGGGAGAATGTAACACCGGTGCTACTTAGAGAATAATTACAAATATGGTAACCAAGTAATTGTGAATCTAAATAAAAATCTTGCTTATTAGCATTTTTAGAAAGAAAAAAAGACATATATGTTAAAGAATAGTTGTCTCTGTTTTACATATAGTTGACTAGTACAAGATAATATAGTGCTCCCATAAATTTTCTTTTGCATGCCTCGATAGCTGCATGCAGCACCCTGTTTGCCTAGGTAATGCTTAGCGATAGTGAGAGTGTGAGACGATTGATTTTTCTACCCGTTGCTAGCTTGATTGTACTAGTGCAGTGCCTAGATATTTCTGCATGCAAACGATAGCGGCGACTCGATTAGCTGAGTAGGCTTTGTCGTGTCTACGTGTCTGTCTTTGAGTAGTCGGCGAGGCGGCAAGCGGCGTAGATATTTTTCTACCGTATTATGGGCTCGCTGCTGCGCGCTATAAATAGGAGCTTTGCTAGCTGCAGTTCTACAATGATCCAGACATGAGAGAGAGAGAAATAAGTGAAGACCCAGATAGCTAGATAACTACCATTGATCAATAGCAAGTTTGGTTCTAAGAGAAGTAAAGTCTAGAGCGTGTAGTCTCACCGTTGCGTTGGTGTAGAGAGTAGCTGGTATTGCTGCAGTAGAGAGAGAAGAAGAAGGCAAGCACATGTCCAATCCCACTCTAAAGTCTGCCTATTTCTTCTATTCTCTGTGTATCTATGTAGTAGTACCGTAGCCATGATCCTAGTACTACAGTTATGATGTCTCGATATGCATGATTCTTGCTATTCAATTCGTGTATCCTACTGGTAAATACTTATTATTCTTCATGGTACTCCATCTCCTAAAGCAAGTTTTGGTGCTACTTTTGCCGATGGCGGCACTATCATCTAGCTTAACTTGGTGAAATGGCTAGAGGCCATGTTTTGGAAAAGGCTAGAGAATACTTAGAAAATCTTGTGATATCTACCCCTTATTGTTTAGCTATTACTTTCCATTTGAAAATTTCTTGTTTGACAACTCTGGTATCACGACAGCAAAAACATTGTACCGGTCACAGTCCAGGTATGGGACTGGTTGAGTTCTCTGCTAGAGACGGTCCTGAAATCCTGAAATGGAACATGTCGATGATGGATCCGTAGGAGCGATCAACATAAGTAAATTCAGGTGTCCGGGTTCTTGTGGGTAAAAGAGCTCCACTCTTCTAGCGCATGTGTGGTGTTAGTTGAGACTGTTGATGTCGGAGTACCCCTCTGCATAGTATAAAAGCGTGGATATTCACCCCTATGACTCCCGGGTTGGGAAAGCTTGCTGTCATGTGTGATGCCAGATATTCTTTTCCCTTTCATTGAACTTATTCTATTTTTAGCTAGATAATGTTTGTCAATTTGGCAATCCTATTATTTGTTGATCTCAAGTCGTCTAATATTTCATGCATGTGTGCTTGCTGTGTATGCCTCCATACTCACCCTTGTTATTTTAAATTCTTTTGCAGAAGTAGGAACGGCTGGACTTGTTGGCAACATGTAGGAGTAGTGCTATGGGATGGGTTATGTATAAAAAGAAGCTTGTGTGTAATATGACTTGTGTAATGAAAAAAAGTTGATAAATAAAGTGTTCTCTTGTTTTAAACTCGTAAAATTTGATTTCTTTAAGCCTTACATGTTTATAATCGCAAGACTATAAGCATGTGGCGGTTGTCACGACTAGGCCCATCTTCGGGGCGTGACATTGCCACGGTTTTAATCGACTGCTTAAATTGTTTCCCGAATTTGTTTCCCAATGTGTATAATACAGTCATAAAAAATAGAACAGATGGTTCGTTTGTATACTGCAGTTATATCTTCCTAGCTTGGTCAGCTAGACTCTTCTTCTCTGCCAATGCAAGCTTGGCAGCCTCTGACTCCCTTTTCCTAATTTCCTTAGCAAGCTTCTTCTGGTCAGCTATTGCTTTTTTCTATTCTTGTGATTTTCTCTTCTTCTATTCATTCACCCTCTTCTTTTCTACAGCCAGTTGTTGCTTTGCTTCTTTCTCAGCATTTCTCTTCTCCTCATTAGCTATTTTCTTAGCTAAAGCTTCTGTTTTCTTCTTCTTAATTGCAGCAACTCTCTTTTCTTCATCTTCTTTAATCTTGGCCATAGCTGCATCAAACTTTGCTTGATCAGCTATGTCCCTTCTGGCAGCTGCAGCTTTCAACTTGGCTACTGCTAGAACCTGTCTTTTTCTTAGCACATTTCCCTCTTTTGTGACTGTAGTTGTTTGACCAGGTTCTGGATTGAGCACCTGCTCCTGGATAAAAGCACATTCAGGTAATTGAGTAACCCGAGATGCCTCTCTTTGTGTAGATGGTCCCTACAGCATGTTCCAGTTAAGTTTGTGTGTCCTGTTGTACAAGTGCCATTCAAATTTAGGCAAAAAAGAAATCAACATTACCTCAGCTAGTAAAGCCATCAATACTTCAGGCTCATATGTTGTTGTGTCCTGTTGCACAAATGCCATTGAATGCAAGTGATGTTCCTAAAAGAGCAATATTGAAGTAATCAGATCATGTAATTCAATGATCCAAATTCTAATAGTAATACAAAATATATAGAATTAGCCATCATCTCTAACGTTACCTTTGTTACAAGAGGAATATGTTCAACATCATCATGTGACACTTCTGGTTCTTCCCTTATCTTCTTCTTTTATTTCTTTTCAGGAATTAATCCTGACTTATAGTCAATGCAACCACCTTTGTTGTGGCCTGCTTGTCCACGGTAGCTGCAATGCATCAACACTCCATGCTTGCTCATTTTCTTCTCTCCATTCTTTCCTTCTTTCTCCTCAGGTTGGTGCCTTCTATTTTTTTGTGGCCTGTCTACTTTTTTCATAAACTTTGGTGCTTTAATTTCCCTTACATCGACCTTCTCCCATTCCCTGACATCTCTACATGGCCAAATGATGTGCGTATAGGCTTTGCAGTACCTCTCAACTGAGTAGCATGAATTTACATAACTTTCTGGTGATATCTTGTCATGTCTCAGTGCTGAAACAGCATGCCAACAAGGAATCTCAGAGAGGTACCATCTCCTGCAGCTGCACGTTCTTTCCTGAAGATCAACAATGTAATTAATTCCCCTCTCCCCAATCTCAAATATTCTATTCCCCGATGGTTTTGCTTCACAAACATTGGACCATTCTACATGTTTCTGTAGCTTTTTTTCCTTATTTTGGGACAAATTGTGCCAGACATGGCCTCAACTTCAAGTTGCTTGTTGTAGATTCTGGTTGTGATTTGACACTTGATCTTCATGATCATTGCAAGGATAGGCCTCTCCCTTGCTTCCAAGATATAGTTGTTGAAAACCTCACAGTTGTTGTTCAATAGAACATCACATTTTGGAAACTCACTCTGAAATGCTTTGACCCATGTGGCAGGATACAATTCCCCTAACCAGTCATGGGCTGTCTTGTTAATAACCAACATGGCATCCATGTTTTCCTGCCACTTTGCAGCTGTGGTGCTTCTAGCACATTTCCACAATTGGTTCTTCAGTACCTCACCTTTCAAGTTCTTGTTGAAATTTTGCCAAAGATGTCTCACACAAAATCTGTGGCCTGATTCTGGAAACAATTCTTTAACAGCCTTTATTAATCCCTGCAACAAAAATAAGTAAGTGATCATGCTATAATTAATTAAGTGAATAACAAGGAGCAGATAAAAGACAACCAACAAAAGAGAAAATAACAAGGAGCTTACTTTTTGTTTGACTGACATGATGGTCCAAGGAGCACTGTTCACAATACCAAGATCTTGTTTTAATGCAGACAAGAACCACTGCCAAGAACTTGTGTTTTCAACTTCTACAATAGCAAATGCCATAGGGAAAATGCAATCATTAGGGTCCATTCCGATTGTCGTTAGTAAAATGCCACCAAATTTTGTCTTCAAGTGACAACCATCTAGGAAGATAATGGGCCTACATCCAGCTAGGAACCCTCTCTTGCATGCATTAAAGGAGAAATAACACCTCTCAAAATGTCCTGCATCATCCAACAACAAGAGGAATGTGCTCCCTGTGTTGGATCTCCTTAGCTCCTGTCCAAAATCCCAAAGTTGGTTGTACTGAGCTGTTTCATCGCCATAGATTATGTCAAATGCATGTTTTCTTGCTCTTCCTAGCTTTCCCCTTTTTGGTGTCATTTTCCAATCTCTTTGCACTAACTAGCCTAGACCCCTAAGTGTCATCTTCTCATTTGCTCTTATCTCATCAACATAATGCTTGCCAATGTATTTGGCAGTGAATGCTGTCACTTGCCACCTGCTCTCACAAGTGTGCACATGTGTATATCTTTTCACCGTAATGGCCCTTGGTCTACTGTCATATGAAGCATATAATTCCCATGGGCATCCTTCCTCACATTTGGCTAACACTCTTGTCCTATCATTCTTTGGAAATTTGATATTCTTCCTATGCTTGCAACTATGCTCTCTAATTGCCTTTTTCAATACCTCAGTAGATTCAAACAATTTTCCAGTAGCAAACTTAGGATCATGTATGTCTTCTTGAACAAAAGGTTTGAAATTTTTGAATGTCTCTGCCTCCTCATCTGAATCTGCAGGCTCAAAAAATTCATCATCACTGATTTCCCCTCCTGGAATTACCTTCTTCTCATCCTTTGCATATTGATCTACATATTGCTGGTAGAGATCATCATCTCCTTCTTCTATGTCATTCTCACTGTCCACAATCTTAGGCTCATAATCCGAATCACTAGAATTGTCACTGTCCCAGTACTCTTCAACATCTGCTTTTCTATTTGATCTCCTCTCCAACCTTGCAGACTGAACATCAACACTCCCTTTCAAATCATTTACTCAACAATTCCCTTCTTGCTTGGACTAATCACGGGAGGTAAGTTGGCAACAGGGTTCTCAACAATATCATCACATTGCACTACCTTGTTTGCTGCCTCATGATCTAGATAAACCATGAGAAATCTGTGCCCCTTCTTAACCATTTCTATCATGCTCAAAGCATCCTTGTCCTCAGATATCAACCTCAATCCATCTTCGTTTATCTGCATTCCAGGCAACAACCAATACACCCCGATCCTGCCAGCTGATTCATATCCTAAATTTTCTGTCATGTCATCAAGCCAAAGGGATGACCAAGTGTCACCATCATAGTCATCAAAGCAGACTTCGTGACCATCAACATATGCCCTATTTGAACCAAAACCAACAAAAAATCCACCATGGATCACCTCCAACGTAAAACAGTCACTCTGCTCTCTGAAAATTGAATAAAAACGACCAAAGTTCAGAGATTTAGCAATCCTAGTATGTACCCATGGGAAGAGCTACAGCAGTACATGGGTGTACAAATATACACCCATTATTTTTGACAAGCGTATCAATTAGGTGTGTTTCCTGTTGTCAAATACGCTCACTAGTTCGAAAATACATTAGGTTCCTTTTAGCCCATCAACATCTGAAATCATTCTCTAACTCCCGTCCTATTCTTTTTCCATATAAACCTATCTAATACAGAGTTTATCTAGGAGCCAAACCAAGAGACAAAGAAACCCATCCGGCTAGCACCTACAATCTCCAGATTAGAACATTAGCTGCAGCAGACATCCATCGTATTTTTCTACTCCTGAAGTTTGAAGGAAGATTCGGTCGTCATAGCGTATTTGCAATCACCACCTATGTACTGTTGCAACTCTATACACCCAAAATCTGAAACTGGCTCCGTCCATGTATGTACCAGAACATTGCGAACTAACGTCCACTAAAACTAAACAACAATTTTGAGGAAGAAGAAGCACCAGAATCTAACTCACCGTAGAGAGGAACAGGGTCTCCTTCCGGTCGCCACACGGGCGCCATCTCCGATGCGGAAAAGGCTGAAGTGATGTGCCTCCACGATCACCTTCTTCACCTCCGTCGACCACGTCGTCTGCGTCGGCCGATCAGCTTGTTCGGGAAACGATCACCTTCATCCGCCGCCGCTCCTCACCTCGAGCGCTCCGTGTATGAGCAGGAAAACAGGGGAAAACCAGAGTACGTCTAGACCGATTTTTGCTGGTAAGAAGAATAGTGAGGGGGGTTTCGCAATTTTGCCATCGAACGCGAGGCCGCGTGCGTCCGTCGTGGGCTGGCCACTACCTCCACACGTCATTAAAATACGTATCAGGACCGTATATAGACCGTCGAGACAAGTTTAAGGACCATAGCGATGTGTTTTCTGTGTTCCAGGACCTTTGTAGACATAGCCGTAGAGTTCTAGAACCGTTGATGCATTTTACTCGAAAACAAAATAACCACTTCGTTTTGACTCTGAACTAGTGCAAAACCCCGACCATCAACTTTGACCGGCTGTCCTTGGCTCCTTGCAAGATCCAAGTGTAATCGATCTTAGAGTTCGATCCATCGGTCCACGGAGCACAAGGGCTGCAGGTGGTGGCCATGCACATGCATATTGAACGATGTCGCAGTACTACAACTACTTGGATCAGAAACCCGGGCTTTCGAGGTTTAAGACAAAAGTCCGATCAGTAGCGGTGATCTGCTGGCCTCGCGACTACGGTGTGGGCTTTTGCCATCTCGAAACTGTCGAATGTGTTGGGGGCTATAGTACGACACGTTCCAGTTCCAAAATGGACACACGGACGGGCCTGCCCGGAATTCTTCCTTTTTTTTTGCATGGATTCTTCCTTCTTTCTGCCCACTCGGCTTTGCCTTAACTCTAGCGACGGCCGCATCTCTACACGTTTATTTGCTCACTTCCCGAGGCCTACGTCCTTATATATACTCGCTTCCCGAGGTGTACGTGAATCGGGGGTGTAGCTCATATGGTAGAGCGCTCGCTTCGCATGCGAGAGGCACGGGGTTCGATTCCCCGCACCTCCAATTTTTTGCAGTTTCTTAGTGTGTTGTTTGTTACCTAATGTCTCAGTTTTTTTTGTGTCAGGTTTACACTCAGTTTCTTACAATATTTTGTTCACTTTAACTTTATGCTTACGCACATCAATGCATGTTTAACACAAGTTAATTACGAGCAAATCACACATCCAGTGCAACTCAACATTTTTTTTTTGAGGAAAATCCAGTACAACTCAACTGGGCAGTTTTTTTTTTTTTGGACATGTTCGAGAGGGCAAAATGAAGTTTTACTGGGCCGAATTTCTTTGAGGTTGCTACTTGTGCCTTGTGGGGGACATGGAAACAGCCTAATGGGCTAATATTTGAGCAAAAGCAACAGGCAATCCAAGCCTGATGCTGCTCTGTCAGAATGGGTTAATCTCTTCTAGTGTGTTTTTTTCAGTTCCGCTAATCTTCCCTCTCCCTCCTTATGTAATTAGTTTCTGAACTTGGGATTGTAATCTTATTCTTTGATTTAGGAGTTATCATTATTATACACACCTAAAATACAAAATATTTTCACATTGGTTTTTTTGCACGCAATTAGGAGTCATCATTATCTACATCTAAGGATTTTTTATACTAGATTTTTTTGAAAGTTTAAATATCGATTTTAAAATAAATCAAAAACGTCCTCCATTACGACGCTCACATGCTAAACCTCTATTGTTTATCCAGAATTTATGATATCGACTTTTCATGACGAAGACATGGGTCCAATTCCCGCAAAAAACTACTTTGTTGTTGTTGAGGGGGGCGTCTCTGTGTGTTGTTGTTGCGGCGACGAGGGGCATTTCTGCAAGTTGTTGAGGCAGGAAAGGGGATAGGGTGCCGACACTGAGCTGCTGGACAATGTTGTGGAACTTGTTCTTCATAATCTTGTAGACCTACGACTAGGGGTACAACTTGTAGGCGGATTGGCCTGACGCCTGAGTAGGGCAGGAGTTAGAAGCGTGGCATTGCAAATATTTTATTGTTGTAACTGTGCTGCTTAATTGGGTCTGGCACCACAGCTATTGTTGTTGTTGCGGTCCATCATGCTAAATCGGAGGAGGTGAATTTTGGATTTCTCACGCATAGAGGAGCAAATGCAATGCATATGTAGGAAAGGGTTCATCACATCATTAGGCTTTCTTTCCATGTCGTTACTTATAGTTTTAGGTCTGACATGTTCGGTTTAGTGTCAAACATGTTAGACATGCAAGTTTGTACTCGGTGTTCAAGATTGGTTGAATAGTTGTGGTTTTACGATAAAAATAAAAATTCTACTACCTCCATACCGGTCTATTGGGCTCAAACGGAGTTTAAGAAAAAAGTTGACCATAAATTTGGCCAATAAAACATGAATTATATGTCGCAAAAATTATACCATCGGATTCATGTTTCAATTATATGATTCATATTTCGTTGATCAAATTTGTAGTCAAACATATTTTATAAACTCCGTGTTAGCCTATTAAACCGGTATAGAGAGAGTAGTCGAGTATTATGGGATGTATTCAAGTTTTGATTTTGCGTAATTAACTCTTATAATGTCATATGGAAATAGTGTCAACCCATTACCCGACAACCACACATGGAGTTATGTGTATTTCCTATCCGATTTGTGGATCTTTAACTTCATAATATCTATGTTGTGAAACATAGATAGGAAAATATGAACAAATTCCATTTTTATCTCGAATTATACTTTTGTGACACAAATTACCTCATCTAATGACAAAATTCTGCATCACCCCATTTAGTGACACAAAACCAGGGGAAATAATTCTTGATGGTGCTGTGTTGATGTGGGAACACTTCGTCGGGAAACCCTAAGAGCAAGGTGTGAAGCAGCAAGTCTTTCCTCAGTAAGAAACCAAGGTTATCGAACTAGTAGGAGGAAGGAAACGTCTCAAAAGTGTTGCAAGAAACGTGGAAACCTACACATCATAAACTCAAGACTTTGCCCCAACAAACAGTGAGGTTGTCAATCTTACCGGTTGCTGTAAAAAGGATTAACTGTATGGTGTGGAAGGTGATGATGGTTTGCAGCAAGTAAACAGTAACAGTGGAATATATATCAATGGTAAAGATTGGACCGAGGTCCATAGTTCACTAGAGGTGCTCTCCTTAGATAAACAAATATGGCATGCAGGGTAAACAAATTATAGCAGGGCAATTGACAGGACTGAGCAAGGCATCTAGACACAAAGATCCTATGAGATTCGATTGGGCAATACAATAATATACATAGACCGCCATCCAACTGCATCTATGACTAGAAGTCCACCTTCAGGTTATCATCTGAACCCCCTCCAGTATTAAGTTGCAAGCAACAGACAACTTCTTTAAGCAAAGTGTGTAAGGTAAACAATCCACTTGTTCCATGAACAAGAGACCGTTGTTTCTCCCTAGTGGCAACAACACATCTACAACCGTAAAGATTTCTGTCACTTCCCTTGGTAAATAGAGGCATTAACTCACTATCGAGCATAAATACCCACTCTTGGAGTCACTAGCAACTACTTGCCAAGATAGCTACTAACAACGGAGAGCGTGAAAGATCACAAATAACACAGACATGATAGAATCAATAAGACACAACCATTAATCAATCTGACATAGTAATCTCAATATCCATCGGATCCTCGCAAAAACAACATGCATGATTACAAATAGATTAGATCTTGATCATGAACAGAGCTCACAAGATCTATACATGAAAGCACAAGGAGGAGATACAACCATCTAGCTACTACATGGACCCGTAGTCCAAGGTGGAACTATTCACACTTCATACCGGAGGCTGACATGATGAAGAAGAAGGCCTCCGGGATTATCTCCCCTTCGGCAGGGTGTCGGGAAGAGCTTCTGATCCCCCGATCTAGAGACGATGGTGGCGGCGGCTACAGACGGTTTCGTGGAATATTGATCGGGTGTCTAGGGTTTTGGCATCGGGGGAGGGGTTATAGGCGAAGAGGCGAGGCAGGAGGGCCACCAGGCTGTGCACCCCAGTATGAGGTGGGCCAACCAGCATGACGGGTGTCAACACCCGGATTTTTCAATCCTAGATGCCTGTTATGGCATACATCGCAATCCCAGGATTACCATTTTTGCGAGACATAACATAATTGGATACCATAGTATATCATCCATTACAAACGATACATAAGTTCTTACACAAATAGGGATCTCATGATCCAGTTCTTAATACAACTTCAAGCAGCGGAATACGTAATAATAGCAGTGGCGTGGAGCTCCATCTTGAGGGTCACAGTATGTCGAGCTTGTGATGGAGATGATCCTAGTTGTCGTAACCTTCCTGGGGTCCAACTTCCAGGTACTCCTCTTTATAGTCTGGCCATGGGAATAGCCAGGGACAAAGCCATGAGTACTCTTTAAGTACTCGCAAGCTAATACTAACAGGTAAAGGGGTTTTTGGATAATAGGACACTAGGCTCTAGGGTTGTTTTGCAAAAGCCAGATTTATCTCTACTAAGTTCCGAAGCTACTCACAATTTTATAACTCCTAGGTGGGATCTTGTTGTAGGGTTTCGTAGCATGGAAAACAAAAAATTTCTACCGCATACAAACAAACAAGCCAAGATCTATCTACTAGATTGTAGCAACGAGTCGATGGAATAACTCACCCTCGAAGATTCCAAAGTGTTTAACGAGAGCGGATTCTCGTGGGTGATGTAGTCGTACTCTTCCTGATCTCAAGATCGCGTAGACGATCCTTCCGGCGTTGCGTTCCGGCAGCGCTCCCGTAGTCGGTCACACGTTCGGTACTCGACGAAGACCTTCCTCTCCCTTTTTCCAGCAGGCAGCGGAGGTTGTAGCACTCTCCTCGCGATTCCGGCAGCACAACGGTGTGGTACCGGAAGTAGAGGGGAGATCTCGCAGGGCTTCGCCTTAAGCCGGAGCGAGTATGGTGGACTATAAGAGAGCCCTCGACGATCTAGGGGTTAGACACGCCGAGGAGGGGGCAAGCCGGCGGCTAGGGTTAGCTAGGCGGCGGTGGTTTGCCCTAGGGCGGCGGCAGTGGAGGTGGAGGTGTTGGGTGTCTAGGAGGGGAGCCCTGCCCCTCCTTTTATAGGTGGAGGAGCCGGCCAAGGGGAGGGGAGTCCCTCCCCAACTCGGCTTGGAGGTGGGCCGGAGGTGGAGGGGAGGAACTCCTCCCCAACTCGGTTTCCACCTCCCTCTCCACTTCCCAAAAATAGCTGTTTGACTTTCAAATTGCCGTTTGACTTTTCAAACTAGGATTTGATTAAACCCTTTATTTTGTTCAGCGATGACACCTAGTACATGATGCAATCATATCAACTTGATATAACACATTCATGTACCTTTCCCCTCCGGAGTGCCGGACATTCCGGAACCTTCTAGAACATTCCCGATGAAAACACCGGAACCATTCCCCAACTCCGAAACATGACTTTCCTTATATGAATCTTATTCTCCGGACCATTCCGGATCTCCTCGTGATATCCCGGATCTCATCCGAGACTCCGAACAACATTCGGTCTCTTTCTCATCATTCCATAACTACTCAAACAACGTCGAATCCTTAAGTGTGTCTCCCTACGGTTCGTGAATTATGCGGACATGATCGAGACACTTCTCCGAACAATAACCAATAGAGGAATCTGGAAATTCATATGGCTCCCACATATTTCTACGATTACTTTGCGATCTAATGAACCACTTACATACGATACCAATTTCCCTTTGTCTCACGATAGTTTACTTATCCGAGGTTATGATCGTCGGTATCTCTGCATACCTAGTTCAACCTCGTTACTGATAAGTACTCTTTTCTCGTTCCCGTGATATGTGATCCCTTGTGAGCCAGTCACATGCTTGCAAGCTAATTGGATGACATTTCACCGAGAGGGCCCAGTATATCTATCCGTCATATGGATGGACAAATCCCACTCTTGATCCATGTGTCTCAACCAATACTTTCCGAACACTCAATGCCACCTTTATAGCCACCCAGTTACGGTGTGGTGTTTGATGTCATCAAAGCATTTATCCGGTAAAGGTGATATGCATGATCTCATGGTCGAAGGAATTAGGTTACTATGTATCAGAAAGCATATAGCAATTGAACTATTAAAATGACTTGATCTTTATGCTACGCTTATCTATAGGAGTATGTCCACCATATCATTCTCCTAACGATATGATCTTGTTGTTAATAACATCTCAATGTTCATGATAGGGAAACCACAATCATTTATTAACCAACAAGCTAGTGATGTATAGAGGCTTTACTAGGGACTTCAATTTAAGTTTACAAATCACACAAGTATTAATGTTTCCTTGTTAATACTATTATAGCATGAATGTAAACATTTATCATAAACACAAAGATATAATAATAACCATATTTATTATTGCCTCTAGGGCATATCTCCAACAGTCTCCCACTTGCACTAGAGTCATCTAATCTAGATTACATGGTAATATACCGAACACCCATGGCAGTTTGGTGCTGGTCATGTTTTGCCCTCGGGAGAGGTTTAGTCAACGGATCCGCCACATTCAGATCTGTGTGTACTTTGCAAATCTTTATGTCCCCATCTTGGACATGTTCTCGAATAGCGTGAAAACGTAGCTTGATATGCTTCAGCTTCTTGTGTGACCTTGGTTCTTGCGCATTGGCTATGGCACCCATGTTATCACAAAGATAGACATTGGGTCCAGCGCACTAGGAACCACACACCCAACTGTAATGAACTCTTTCATACATATCGCTTCTTGTGAAGCCTCCGGCAGCCATGTATTCGATTCAGTTGAAGATCTCACCATAACGCTTTGCTTTGCACTCCTCCAGCTAATCGCTGCACCATTCAAAATAAATACGTATCCAGTTGTGATTTAGAATCATCCGGATCGTTGTTCCAACTAGCATCGGTGTAACCATTAACAACGAGCTGTTCATCACCTCCATAAGAAAGAACCATATCCTTAGTTCTTCTCAAGTACTTAAGGATGTTTTTGATCACGTCCAATGATCCACTCCTGGATCACTTTGATATCTGCTAGTTAAACTAACAACATATGCAATGTCGGGTCTAGTACATAGCATGTCATACATTAGAGATCCTATGGCTGAGGCATAGGGAGTCTTACTCATCCTTTCTCTATCTTCTGCCGATGTCGGACTTTGAGTTTTACTCAAGGTCTTATTGGGCAACATGGGCAAGAACCCTTTCTTGCTATCTTCCATTCCAAACCTCTTTAGAACTTTGTCCAAATATGTACTTTGTGACAATGATATTTGGCGTCTTGATCTATCTCTATAAATCTTTATGCCTAATATGTAAGCTGCTTCGCCAAGATCTTTCATTGAAAAACTATTATTCTAATATTCCTTGACACTATTAAGAAGGTCTACATCATTCCTAATCAACAATATGTCATCTACATATAGTATTAAGAATGCTACAGAGCTCCCACTCACTTTCTTGTAAATACAAGCTTCTCCATAAGTTTGTATAAAACCAAACCTTTTGGTCACCTTATCAAAACGTTGATTCCAACTTCGGGATGCTTGATTCAATCCATAGATGGACCGTTGAAGTTTGCATACCTTGTTAGCATCTTTAGGATCGACAAAACCTTTGGGTTGCATCATATACAACTCTTCATCAATGTCTCCATTGAGGAATGCTGTTTTGACATCCATCTGCCATATCTCATAATCATAATATGCAGCGATTGCTAACATAATCCTCACAGACTTTAGCTTCGCTACTGGTGAGAAAGTCTCATCGTAGTCAACTCCTTGAATTTGTCGAAACCCCTTTGCGACAAGTCGAGCTTTATAGACAGTAATATTACCATCAGCATCTGTTTTCTTCTTGAAAATCCATTTGTTCTCGACAGCCTTCCGGCCATCCGGTAAGTCCACCAAAGTCCATACTTGGTTTTCGTACATGGATCCAATCTCGGATTTCATGGCTTCTTGCCATTTGTTGGAATCTGGGCTCATCATCGCTTCCTCATATGTCGCAGAGTCATCGGTGTTGTCCACCAACATGACACTCATAACGGGATCATACCAATCTGGAGTGGTACGAGTTCTCGTTGACCTGCGAGGCTCTGTAGCAACTTCAACCGAAGTTTCATGATCATCATCATTAGCTTCCTCTCTTATTGGTGCGAGCACCACGGAACTTCTTCGGTCTTGCGCTACTCGCAATTTCGAGAGAAGGTTCGACAACCTCGTCGAGTTCTACTTTCCTTCCAGTCACTTCTTTCGAGAGAAATTCCTTCTCTAGAAAGGATCCATTCTTGGCAACGAAGATTTTGCCTTCGGATCTATGATAGAAGGTATACCCAATAGTTTCCTTCGGGTATCCTATGAAGACGTTTTTTTTCCGCTTTGGGTTCAAGCTTGTCCGGCTGTAACTTCTTTACATAGGCTTCGCAACCCCAAACTTTAAGGAACGACAATCTAGGTTTCTTCCCAAACCATAATTCATACGGTGTCGTTTCAACGGATTTAGATGGTGCCATATTTAAAGTGAATGCGGCTGTTTCTAATGCATAACCCCAAAATGATAGCGGTAAATCTGTAAGTGACATCATAGAACGAACCATATCTAAGAGAGTTCGATTACGACATTCAGACACACCATTACGCTGTGGTGTTCCCGGCGGTGTCAATTGTGAAAGTATTCTGCATTTCTTCAAATGCTCGCCAAACTCGTAACTTAGATATTCACCTCCATGATCAGAACATAGAAATTTAATCTTCTTGTTACGCTGATTCTCTACCTCACTTTGAAATTCCTTAAACTTCTCGAAAGTTTCGGACTTTTGTTTCATGAAATAGATATACCCATATCTACTCAAGTCATCCGTGAAGGTAAGAACATAACGATAACCACCGCGTGAAGCTACACTCATTGGACCACACACATCGGTATGTATGATTTCCAATAAGTCCGTAGCTCGCTCCATCATACCAGAAAATGGAGTCTTAGTCATTTTACCCATCAGACATGCTTCGCATCTTTCAAGTGATTCGAAATCAAGTGATTCAAGAAGTCCATCGGAATGGAGTTTCTTCATACGCTTCACTCCAATGTGACCAAGACGACAGTGACACATATAGGTCAGGTTATCGCTCGATTTCAAACGTTTAGCCTCAATGTTATTAATATGTGTATTTCCATTATCGAGATTCAATAAGAATAGACCATCTATCAAAGGTGCATGTGCATAAAACATATTACTCATATAAATCGAACAACCATTATTCTCGAACTTAAACAAGTAACCGTCTCGCAATAAACAAGATCCCGATATAATGTTCATGCTTAACGCAGGCACCAAATAACAATTATTTAAGTATAAAACTAATCCCGATGGTAGATGAAGGGGTAGCGTGCCGACCGCGATCACATCAACTTTTGATCCGTTTTCCACGCGCATCGTCACCTCGTTCTTCGCTAGCTTCCGTTTATTCTCAAAGACCTGTTTGAGTTACAAATATGAGCAACCGAACCAGATTAAATACCCGTGCACTACTACGAGTACTAGTGAGATACACATCAATAACATGTATATCGGATATACCTTTCTTCTTGATGTTGCCGTTCTTCAAATCCGCCAAGTACTTTGGGCAATTCCGCTTCTAGTGACCTTCTCCCTTGCATTAAAAGAACTCAGTATCAGGCTTAGGTCCAGCCGTGGTCTTCTTCGTTGGCGTGGTAACTTTCTTACCACCCTTCTTGAAGTGTCCCTTCTGCTTAGACTTGCCTTGAATTTGGTGGTCTTATTGACCAACAACACTTGGTGCTCTTTCTTGATCTCCACTTCTGCAGATTTCAACATGGCAAAGAGTTCTGGCAACATCTTGTTCATGTTTTGCATGTTGTAGTTCATCACAAAGTTCTTGTAACTTGGTGGTAGTGATTGGAGGACACGGTAAATCCCCAAAGCATTAGGAATCACTATACCCAAGCTTTGAAGTTTGTTTGCGTGCCCAGACATCTTAAGCACATGCTCACCGATTTGAGCTTCCTCTTCCATCTTGCGCTTAAAGAACTTTTCGAAGCCTCATAGCTTTCAATTGCCGCATGAGTCTCAAAGATCAATTTGAGATCCTCGACAATATCATATGGGTTTGAATTCTCAAACCTTTTTCAAGCTCGATTCTAAACCATACAAGATAGCACCTGATCGTGGAGTCTTGAGTCTTCCAAGTGAGGTAAACATTCTTTACTTCATCGGCAAGATCACCGCAGTGGGTCACCCAATGTGCATCCAAAGACATAGGTCAAATTACCAGCTGTGAGGACAATCCTCAAATTGCAGAACCAATCCGCGAAGTTGCTTCCATTGTTTTTTCAACTTTTCTTTCTCTAGGAACGCATTAAAATTGATGGTAGGGGCTGCCATTAATCTACAACATATTTGCAATAGTTTAGACTAAGTTTATGACAAATTGAGTTCAAATTAATAATAAAATTAATCTAGGTGAACTCCCACTCAAAACAATATCCCTCACATTGTTTTAGTGATCACACGAACCAAATCCACCACATCAACACCGATCATCACGAGAGTTGATATAGTTTCAATGGCGAACAATTGACATGTTCATCATATCTACTATATGATTCATGCTTTACCTTTCGGTGATCCGTGTTCCGAGACCATGTCTGTACATGCTAGGCTCGTCAAGATCAAACCTTAGTTTTTGCATGAGCAAATCTGGCTTGCTCACGTTGTATACACTTGCGGAATCTAACACACCCGATCATCACGTGGTGCTTCGAAACAACAAGCTTTAGCAACAGTGCTAACTAAGGGTGAACACTTTATGACTTGAAATTCATGTGCATGAGGGATCATCTTATAATGCTACCGTCGTCTACTAAGCAATACAAGATGCATAAATCATCACATGCAATTCATAATATGTGATATGATATGGCCTTTTCTTCTTTGTGCTTCCGATCTCCATCTTCAAGCACGAACATGATCTCCATCATCACCGGCATTGCATCAAGGTCAATGATGCTTCTTCATGGTTGTCGTCCACCGGCTTCAACTATTACAACTACTTTGAATAGACACGCGGGTCTTAACATAAATTAAAGACAACCATATGGCTCATGCTGGTTGCCAACTTACAATAAGGATCATTGCATACATCAAATATAATCACAATCATGGCCATATCACATCACTGCACACCCCTGCAAAACAAAGTTAGACGCCTCTACTTTCTTTGCATGTTTTACGTGGTTTGGGGCTTTCAATAAGTGTCGTTCTAGCTTACGAACAAGAACCACAACATTGATACTAACATTGTTAATCACCTGTTGTAAATTGAATCTTAACTATGCTAGGAGAAACAGGCACCCGCAAAGCCACTTATGCAATACAAGTTGCATGTCAAGCGTGGAGCAAGTCTCATGAACGATGTCATGTAAGGTTAGCCCGGGCCGCTTCATCCCAACATCCCGCAAGATGCAAAGTACACAAGAAGCAATCGACAATAAAAGCATCAACGCCCACAATGACCATTGTGTTCTACTCGTCTGTGATCTACATATAGACACGGCTCTGATACCACTGTAGGGTTTCGTAGCATGGAAAACAAAAAATTTCTACCGCATACAAACAAACAAGCCAAGATCTATCCACTAGATTGTAGCAACGAGTCGATGGAATAACTCACCCTCGAAGATTCCAAAGTGTTTATCAAGAGCGAATTCTCGTGGGTGATGTAGTCGTACTCTTCCCGATCTCAAGATCGCGTAGACGATCCTTCCGGCGCTGCGTTCCGGCAGCGCTCCCGCAGTCGGTCACACGTTTGGTACTCGACGAACACCTTCCTCTCCCTTGTTCCAGCAGGCAGTGGAGGTTGTAGCACTCTCCTCGCGATTCCGGCAGCACAACGGCGTGGTACCGGAAGTAGAGGGGAGATCTCGCAGGGCTTCGCCTTAAGCCGGAGCGAGTATGGTGGACTATGAGAGAGCCCTCGACGATCTAGGGGTTAGACACGCCAAGGAGGGGGCAAGCCGGCGGCTAGGGTTAGCTAGGCGGCGGCGGTTTGCCCTAGGGCAGCGGCGGCGGCAGTGGAGGTGGCGGCGCCGGCGGCTAGGGTTTAGAGGTGGAGGTGTTGGGTGTCTAGGAGGGGAGCCCTGCCCCTCCTTTTATAGGTGGAGGGGCCGACCAAGGGGAGGGGAGTTCCTCCCCAACTCGGCTTGGAGGTGGGCCGGCGGTGGAGGGGAGGAACTCCTCCCCAACTCGGTTTCCACCTCCCTCTCCACTTCCCAAAAATAGCCGTTTGACTTTCAAATTGCCGTTTGACTTTTCAAACTAGGATTTGATTAAACCCTTTATTTTTTTCAGCGATGACACCTTGTACATGATGCAATCATATCAACTTGATATAACACATTCATGTACCTTTCCCCTCCGGAGTGCCGGACATTCCGGAACCTTCTAGAACATTCCCGATGAAAACACCAGAACCATTCCCCAACTCCGAAACAGGACTTTCCTTATATGAATCTTATTCTCCGGACCATTCCGGATCTCCTCGTGATATCCCGGATCTCATCCGAGACTCCGAACAACATTCGGTCTCTTTCTCATCATTCCATAACTACTCAAACAACGTCGAATCCTTAAGTGTGTCTCCCTACGGTTCGTGAATTATGCGGACATGATCGAGACACTTCTCCGAACAATAACCAATAGAGGAATCTGGAAATTCATATGGCTCCCACATATTTCTACGATTACTTTGCGATCTAATGAACCACTTACATACGATACCAATTTCCCTTTGTCTCACGATAGTTTACTTATCCAAGGTTATGATCGTCGGTATCTCTGCATACCTAGTTCAACCTCGTTACTGATAAGTACTCTTTTCTCGTTCCCGTGATATGTGATCCCTTGTGAGCCAGTCACATGCTTGCAAGCTAATTGGATGACATTTCACCGAGAGGGCCCAGAGTATATCTATCCGTCATATGGATGGACAAATCCCACTCTTGATCCATGTGTCTCAACCAATACTTTCCGAACACTCAATGCCACCTTTATAGCCACCCAGTTACGATGTGGTGTTTGATGTCATCAAAGCATTTATCCGGTAAAGGTGATATGCATGATCTCATGGTCGAAGGAATTAGGTTAATATGTATCAGAAAGCATATAGCAATTGAACTATTAAAATGACTTGATCTTTATGCTACGCTTATCTATAGGAGTATGTCCACCATATCATTCTCCTAACGATATGATCTTGTTGTTAATAACATCTCAATGTTCATGATAGGGAAACCACAATCATTTATTAACCAACAAGCTAGTGATGTATAGAGGCTTTACTAGGGACTTCAATTTAAATTTACAAATCACACAAGTATTAATGTTTCCTTGTTAATACTATTATAGCATGAATGTAAACATTTATCATAAACACAAAGATATAATAATAACCATATTTATTATTGCCTCTAGGACATATCTCCAACACTTGTAACTCAGGTCACAACTCTGTTGTGGTCAAGTCAAAGTCACAATTCATTTCACAAGTCATTTTGAAAAGTCTGACGGGGGAACGGTATGGCCACTCCAACTGTCCATAACCGCGGACGCGGCTATTCGAATAGTTTGACACTCTACAGAGATTGTACACTTTCACCACAACATTCGATACATCCGTCAGGAACAAATCCTGAATTCACCATACTCAGTATGCGGATAATCAATCCTAACCTTTCAATTACACGCCCTAGTATAAGAACCTATCATGTGAGTTTGGCCTCCCAACCATGACCAACTGTCATCTTGGGTACTGCACAGGTGGACAATCTTCACAAGGTAGCCTCAGCTCAGACCTTGGCCGTGAGGGAACTAATACTAAGGTATATAAGTTTCTAGTCAAGCCCTACCCAATATTCGGGTATTGTGGTTGTACGATAAAATTGGAATGGTATCGCATCCAGACAACCATCAGTTTTATAAAGGGCTAAGGCTCATGCCTCAACATTTTCATCACCCAAAATCATCAAGTGTTCGGAAACACATGTCCAAAACATTTCAATAGAATGATCCATCATTCCAAGGTTTTCATAACCATTTTTCCACCAAGTAAACCCATCTAAAGTTGATCAAGTCTTATGCTTAGCACTAGCATCTACAGGTGGGGGTAGTACTAATGTGGGGTGGTAAACTAGTGGAGTTTCAACTAAGTACAACCTTATATCTTAGGATGAAATAAAGGTTTCTAACTTAGGCCAAATTTTATGCTCTTTATGCAACCTTCAGAATCTTTCTAGTATCTACAAGTCACTTATGTCAACTCTAAGTTAAAGCTTTGATAAAGAAATAAAGTAAGAAGCTTGCAAATAAAACTAGGATTGTTTTATCAAGTGGGTATGATCACATATGCTTAAGGCATATAGTAGGCATAGTAACAAGCAAGTATTTGCTTGCACCAAATCAGTATAAGCTTGCTAAATTGCAAGTGTTAGCTTGCATAGGTCAACTTGATTAGTAAGGCTTGCCTTGTGCAGAGCAGTGGTTGAAGTTCTCCTCGGCTTCTTCTTCGTAGTATCCTCCTTCCTCCTCGTATCCTTGGTCGGTACTAGCGTCTATGAATAAATACGAGGTACACAATCACCAAAAAATACTTAACTACTTGCAATCATCACACACAAGGGTCCTATAGTGAAGGGTTTCGCGGCATAGTAAATCAAAATTTTCTACGGATGCGAACAGAGGGAAAGCCAAGATCTAATCTAGGAGATGCAAACAACGAGAGAGATTGGATTAGATCTTCATACCCTTGAAGATTCAGACATGAACGTTCGTCGGAACGTGGGTGATGTAGTCGTACTCGCTTCTCCTCCTCGCGATCCGATCCGATCTAGCACCACAAGTGGCGGTGCCTCTGTGAGATGCACACGTGCAGCACCTCGACGTCTCCTCCTTCCTTGGTCCAGCAAGTATGGTGGAGAGATGGGTTGGATCTACAACGCGACGGCGCGGTGCAATTGGTGGAGAATTTCTGCAGCAGGGCTTCGCCTACAAGCAGTCGGGAGGGAGAGAGGAGGGCAGCAGGGCGGCTAGGGTTGGAGGGAAGGTGTGGGGGTTGGTGCGCCCAGCCCTCTTTATATAGAGGGTGGGCGCAGCCTAACCCTCCCCCAAGCCAAGACCGGCGGCCCCAAGGAGGAATAGTGGGGGGCAAGGAAACCCCCCCTTCTAGAAGCTCTATCTAGAGTTTAAACCTCTCTTGGCCGGCTGGGCCCTATGGGGCCTTGTGCCCCTGGACCAATGCGGCCATGGCACTCCCTCACAGGCCCATGCCCCCTCCCGGAAGGTGGGGCCACGTTGGTCCCCTTCCGAAAGGTTCTAGAAGCTTCCGGTACAATACCGATTAACCCGGAACAATTCCGAACTCCAAAAACTGCACTGCCTTATATGAATCTTATTCTCCGGACCACTCCGGAACCTCTCGTGATGTCCCGGATCCCATCCGAGACTCCGAACAAAAACTCATAAACCAATTATCCAATCTATCCTAGCGTCGAGACACGTTAAGTGTGTGACCCTGAGTTCGAGAATATGCGCATGATCTTCTATCAATAATCAACAATGGGTCCGAAACCCATATTGACTCCACATTCATCGATGATCATATCGGATGAACCACGATGCCAGGATTCAATCAATCCCATATATATATTCCCTTCGTCTCGCGATATTTTACTTGCGAGATTTGATCGCCGTCATACCTAGTTCAATCTCGTTCACAGCAAGTACTTTACTCGTTCCGTAATCCGATATCACTTTGTGATTAACTCCTTAACCACATGCTTGCAAGAGGTGTTGATATCGATTACCGAGTGGGCCCGAAGTATATCTCTCCGACTTGGGAGGGACAAATCCCATCTCGATACATACAACCCAACAGATACTTTCCGATCACACGAGACACATTTATGATCACCCTCTCATAGGATGACGTTTGATGACCTCAAAGCTTTCTTCCGATACCAGGGAGTTGTATTATCTCATGGTCTAAGGAATACAATATTTGACATAAGAAAAGCTTCGCAAAGACGAACACGATGACACGATCTAATTGCTTCGCTTAGTTTGGGTCTGTCCACCATATCATTCTCCCAATGATATGATCTCATTATCAATTGACAACTCATGTCTATGGTTAGGAAACCTTAACCATCATTGATCAATGAGCTAGTCCATAGAGGCGTACTAGGGACATGGTGTTGTTCACAAACCACACAAGTATTAAAGTTTCCGCTTAATACAATTCTAGCATGGAATATAAACATTATCATGAACAAGAATTATAATAATAACATCTTCATTATTGCCTCTAGGGCATAATTCCAATAGTCTCCCACTTGCACTAGAGTCAATAATCTAGTTTACATCGGCAACAATCTCACACCCATGGCCGAGGTGCTGATCATGTTTTACACGTGGAAGAGGTTTAGTCAATGGATCTGCGACATTCGGATCTGTATGTACTTTGCTAATCTTCAGATCTCCATCGCTATATAATCTCGGATTATATGAAACTTGCAGTTGATATGCTTGGTCTTTGGATGATATCTTGGTTCCTTAGCGAGTGCTATGGCACCGTGTTGTCACAATATCTCAAGTGGGTCCAATGCACTTGGAACCACGCCAAGCTCGATGATGAAGTTCTGATCCAAACTCCTTCACTTGGCCTTCTACAGCAGCCATGTATTCGCTTCTCAGTAGATCCGCGATCACGCTTTGCTTGCAGCTTCTCCACTCACAGCTCCTCCATTCAAAATATACACGTATCACATCGAGATTTAGAATCATCCTTGTCGGTCAAAACTAGCGTCAACGTAACCTTTTACGATGAGCTGTTCATCACCCCATAGACTAAGAACATTTCTTTAGTCCTATTTAGGTACTTTAGGATGTTCTTCACGGTGTCGATGTTCCACTCTGGATCACTTTGATATCTGCTCGTCAAACTAAGAGCATTGGACACATTCGGTCTAGTACACAGATGGCATACATGATAGAACCTATGGCGAGGCATAAGGCACTTTGCTCATATCTTCCCTATCATTTATCAGAAGTGGACATTGAGCCTTGCTCAATATCTTACTGACAACATAGGCCTTTGAACCTTTCTTTGCCTTATCCATTCCGAACCTTTTCAGAACTTTGTCTAGGTATGTACTCTGGCTTAAAGCTATCAAGCGTCTTTGTCTATCTCTATAGATCTTGATGCCCAATATATAAGCAGCTTCACCTAGGTCTTTCATTGAAAAACACTTGTTCAAATAACTCTTCACATCGTTAAGCATGTTGATGTCATTGCCAATAATCAATATGTCATCCACATATAGTACCGTAAAGCGTCGAGATCCCACTCACTTTCTTGTAGATGCAAGCTTAGTAGCAATTTGGAACAAATCCAAAGCTCTTGATCACTTGATCAAACGAAGGTTCCAACTCCGAGATGCTTGCTTGATCCATAAATGGAACGCTGAAGTTTGCATACTTTATCGGCATCCTTAGGATCGACAAAACCTTCGGGTTGCATCATATACAACTCTTCATCAATGTTGCCATTGAGGAGCAAAGATTGACATCCATCGCCATATTTCATAATCATGAAATGCAGCAATTGCTAATAAAATCGAATGGACTTAAACATCGCTACGGGAGAGAAAGTCTCATCGTAGTCAACACCTTGAACTTGTCGAAAACCTTTCGCGACAAGCCGTGCTTTATAGACTGTAACATTACCATCCGCGTCCGTTTTCTTCTTGAAAATCCATTTGCACTCAACGGCCTTTCGGTCGCTAGGAGGGTCCACCAAAGTCCATACTTGGTTTTCGCTCATGGATCCCAATTGGTTCATGGCTTCTAGCCATTTATCGAGTCTAGGCTCATCATCGCTTCCTCATAGCTCGTGGGTTCACCGTCTTCTCACGAGCAAGACAAGTCAAGACAGGTTCTTGCCGTACCACTCGGAGAGGGCACGCGACCTTGTCGACCTGCGACGCTCAAGAAGATCGTCAAGCTTCATGATCCTTATCATTAGGTTCCTCTATTATTGGTGCGGTAACCTTTGGAACAATTTCAGGTGCTGCGCTACTCTCCAATTCAAGAGAAGGTTCAACAACCTCGTCTAGCTCTACTTTCCTCCCACTCACTTCTTTTGAGAGAAACTCCTTCTCAAGAAAGGAACCGTTCTTTGCGACAAACACTTTGCCTTCGGTTCTGTGATAGAAGGTATACCCAATAGTTTCCTTAGGGTATCCTATGAAGACGCATTTCTCCGCTTTGGGTTCGAGCTTGTCCGGCATCAACTTCTTGACGTAAGCTTCGCATCCCCAAACTTTAAGAAACGACAACTTAGGTTTCGCACCAAACCACAGTTCATACGGTGTCGTCTCAACGGATTTAGATGGTGCCCTATTTAAAGTGAATGCAGCGGTTTCTAATGCATAACCCCAAAATGATAACGGCAAATCAGTAAGAGACATCATCGATCGGACCATATCTAATAGGGTTCGGTTCCGGCGTTCAGACACACCATTGCGCTGTGGTGTTCTGGGTGGCGTGAGTTGTGAAACGATTCCACTTGCTTTAAGATGCGTGAGAAAATCATAACTCAAATATTCACCTCCACGATCGGATCATAGAAACTAAATCTTTCTGTTACGATGGTTCTCCACTTCATTCTGAAATTCTTTGGACTTTTCAAACGTTTCAGATTTATGTTTCATTAAATAGATATACCCATATCTACTTAAGTCATCGGTAAAAGTGAGAAAATAGCGATATCCACCAAGGCGTGAAACACTCATCGGTCCGCATACATCGGTATGTATGATTTCCAACAAGTCCGTTGCTCGCTCCATCATACCGAGAAGCGGGTTTTGATCATCTTGCCCATGAGGCATGGTTCGCATGTGTCAAATGATTCAAAATCAAGAGACTCCAAAAGTCCATCAGAATGGAGTTTCTTCATGCGCTTTACACCAATATGACCTAGACGACAGTGCCACAAATAAGTAGTATTATCACTATCTACTTTGCATCTCTTAGCCTCAATGTTATGGATGTGTGTTTCATCCCTTTCGAGATTTAGAAGAAATAAACCATTCACAATAGGTGCATGACCATAAAAGATGTTACTCATATAAATAGAACAACCATTATTCTCCGATTTAAATGAATAACCGTCTTGCAATAAACAAGATCCAGAAATAATGTTCATGCTCAACGCAGGCACATAGTAACACTTATTAAGGTTTAAAACTAATCCCGAAGGTAAAACTTAGGAGAGCGTGCCGATGGCCATCACATCAACTCTTGATCCGTTGCCAACGCGCATCGTCACCTCATCCCTCGCAAGCCGTCTATTCGTAGCTCGCTTTGAGTTACAAATATTAGCAACTGAACCGTATCAAATACCCGTGCACTACAACGAGGGCTAGTAAGGAAAACATCAATAACATGTATATCAAATATACCTTTGATGGTGCCAGCCTTCTTGTCCGCTAAGTACTTGATAGTTGCGCCCAGTGACCCTTGTCCTTGCAATAGAAGCACTCGAGGTCCGGTTTAGGACCAGACTTGAGCTTCTTCTCAGCAGGGGCAACGCGCTTGCCGCCGCCTTTCTTGAAGGGCTTCCTTGCACCCTTACCTTTCTTGAAGGTGGGAGGCTTGTTGACCATCAACACATGATTATTCTTTTTGATGTTCACCTCCGCTAATTTCATCTTAGCAAAGAGCTCAGTGATCATATCAGTGGAACCAATCTGATTGTGATCAACTACAAAACTTTTGTAGCTAGGAGTGTCAATCTTGAGCTCCTCTGGAATCTTGCATCGATTCATATGCGTTGAGTGTAGCCCGTCATCTTAATGGCGTGCTCACTAACGGAACTCCCTTCCTCCATCTTGTAGTTAAAGAATTTCTTAGAGATCTCATATCTCTCAAAACAGGCTTGAGTCTGAAACATGTTTTTCAGCTCCTCGAGAATCTCAAAGGGCCCGGCGAACTCCTCAAAACGATTTTGAAGATCCGATTCCATAGCATACAACATGGCGATCTTAATCAAATCATAATCATCCTTGCGCGACTGATAAACAGCTTTTTCATCAGCCGGCACATCTATAGCAGGGGCGTCACCTAGCGCTTTCTCAAGGACATAGTCCTTTTGTCCGCCAGCGAGAATGATTCTCAGAATGCGGAACCATTTGGTGAAGTTAGACCCATTGTTTCTAAGCTTTTCTATCTCAGCAAAAACGTTGAAGTTGAAGTTGGACTTGGCCATGTGATCTACAGTATTTGCAAGTACAATTTAGACTATGTTCATGATAAATAGTTCAACTTAATCAAATTACTAGATGAACTCCCACTAAATTCAACATCCCTCAAGTTGTTTAGTGACCACGATCCAAATTCACCACACCTAATCCGATCTTCACGAGAAGAGATGTGGTTTCAATGGTGGACAACGAAGTGTCGATCATATCATTCATATGACTCATGCTTAACCTTTCGGTTCATGTGTTCCAAGGCCATGTCTGTACATGCTAGGCTCGTCAAGTTAGACCCAAGTATTTCCGCGTGTGCAAAACTGGCTTGCACCCGTTGTATGTGAGCGTAGAGTCTATAGCACCCGATCATCACGTGATGCTTGGACACGACGAACTTTCGCAACGGTGCATACTTGGGGAGAACACAGTTTTATCTTGATCTTTAAGTGAGGAATCATCTTATAATGCTACTGTCGCGATTTAAGCATGATAAGATACATAAAAGGATAAACATCACATGCATATAACTTTATGTGACATGGTATAGCCAATTTTCGCGCAATGATCTCCATCTTGTGCGTTCCGGCATGATCTCCATCACTCCACCATGATTGCCTCCACCACGAATAGCAACTACAACTATTGCTAACTACTTAGCAATAAAGTAAAGCTATTACATGGCATATAAGAAGTTGACTCGCAGGTCATACACAATTATAAAGACAACCATATGGCTCCTGCCGGTTGTGTACTCATCGACATGCAAGTCATGAAACATTACAAAACATGATCATCGCATACAATATACACATCACATCTTGGGCCATACCATATCACAAAAAACACTCCCTGCAAAAACAAGTTAGACGCCTCTACTTTGTTGTTGCATGTTTTACGTGGCTTATGGGAATAGATGCTAAGAACGATTCTTACCTACGGAAAGCGACAACGGTGATATTATGGTTGCCAAACTCCGGTGTTAATCCCATGACAACTATAGTGAGAGAAACTGACATCCACCAGCCGCATGTGTGGAACAAGCCACACGTCACGCGAACGACGTCGCGTAAGGTTGGCCTGGACCGCTTCAATCTCACTATCCCGCGTCATAAGAAGAACACAAACAAGAGGCTTGCAATAGAAAACATCAACGCCCGCAACAACAATGTTGCGTTCTACTCGTGAAACACATCATTGATCAATGAGCTAGTCCATAGAGGCGTACTAGGGACACGGTGTTGTTCACAAACCACACAAGTATTAAAGTTTCCGCTTAATACAATTCTAGCATGGCTATAAACATTATCATGAACAAGAATTATAATAATAACATCTTTATTATTGCCTCTAGGGCATAATTCCAACATACAGATGATCTAGCATCATCTCTAACATTACAAGGTTAAGGCTTGATTTAATTTCTTTTATTTTTAGAAAAGTAATTTCTACTCATTGAAAAACTACTTAAGATTTAATATTCTCCAAACCAAACATGGGATCATGTTGACACATGTCATCACCACATATTGTAGTCCATGGGAATGTGATTTAAAGTGGTGTCACAATTTAATAAGGTTTTACCCTTTTATTTTATTTAAATAAAATGACTAGAAATGCCTATGTAGCATTCTTTTATTACTTGAACATTATTCCTGCAAGTAAACCTATATATTTTTATATATTCTGAAAGGTATGGTTAAATGTGATTTTTGAGAGTTGGAATCAACTCAAAAGCTATTATGGTTTAAATTTGAAAAATGTTTGAATGCAGGAAAGCTTCTGCCTTGTTATTTTTTACCATGGATGATCTATAGATCCAAATGACTTGAATCCAACGGGCTTGGATTCAGCATTCACAGACTTTTTCAACAAAATTGGTTTCATTCAATTTGGTGCACTGAATCGATCTGGGTAGATTTTTGAAGTTGGGTATAGAAGTGTGTTTGAATTGAAATGGAAAAAGTTTAATTTGAATAACTGGGCTGCGCGGGAAAAGTTAATGGGTCGACCTGCTAAGCGCAGTGCTCCATGGCTGCAAGTGGGTGTCCCCACTCAATGCTGGGGCTGGGCGAAGCGGTATGGGGCAACGTGGATCGTTCGATCTAGTTCTAATCCAACGGCTGAGAGTCATCGTCGACGCGAGACAACGCCGGCGAGAACGAAACCTAGCGCGGCCAGTGGGGGGTGATGGGGGCTCACCGGGGTACGGGCGAGGGTCAGCGAGGCGGGCGAACGGCGAAGTCGACGACGGCGAACTCAGGGGTGGTCGCGGCAGCTCCTGGGGTGGACGAAATCGATGGCTCCCTTCTTCTCCAGAGGCGGCGGGCTCCGGCAAAATTCTGGCGGGGTGGTGCTCGCCTTGCTCTGAGAACGGTGTGGCACGATTAGTGAGGAGAGGGGAGTGAGATGATGTGAAGAAATCGAGCGGGGGTGGCCTCTATTTATAGTCGAGCGAGGGGACCGTCGGGGCGCACGGTGAGCTCGTCGGGGGCGATGTTACAGGCGGCTACTGGCATGGGCGAGGGTAGGGGACGGTGCGGTGTTCCCTGGCGATGCTCAACGACATGGTTTTGGGGCGTGGGGCGGTGTGGCTTGGTCTGGAACATGCGACGCTCTGCACGGCAGAGGCGGCGTCTTCGGTGAGCGTGAGCGAGGATGTCTGGCGGTCTCCTGGATCGGTGGGGATTGTGTATGTACGCGGCAAGGGCGGCGCGCGGTCTGTGGGCTTCGGTCGAGGGTGGTGCTCTGGCGCACGCTTGGCATGGTCTCTAGCGGTCTGGGCGCGGTTCATGCGCGTGGTCCAGGGCTTGGCAACGCTCGCGGCTGAGACAGGGAGTGGCGGTGGACGGTGGGCTGCCTCCCAGACATGCTGGCTAGGCTTGCTGCTGCTCCTAGCTTGCTGTCGACTATGGGGTGGCAAGGGTGTGCTCGGCTGTTCACCATTGATGGCAATGGCAAGCTCACAGTGGTGCTAGTGCTTGGTTAATCTTGCTAGATGATTTACTGAGCTGGTTGTGAGCTAAATGGGGAACTAGTTAGGCAAGAATCACTGCTCACAATAGTGTTTGATGTTTGTTTGATTTGTGTCTACAACCTGTTTGATGAAATGGCCGCATGAAATCAAGTTTTGAATTTTGAAAAGATTTTTGGTGGGTTTGCTAGATTGGTGCTGGTGAGTCTGCAGATGCTTGGGTTTTGAAAGTTGAGCTTGTTTGAGTGGTTTTTGGAAAAATGGGATCTTCCCATATGATCAAGATTCAATTTTGAATTGTCATTTAAACTATGCATTTGAAAGTTTCTGGATGATCACAAAGTGGGCCTTGATACTTTGTTATGAGTACATTCAAGGGGTGCAAATATCCAGAAAAGTTTCTGTTAGGTTCTGAAATTTTGAGACAGCCAAAGTAGGCATGGGAGTTAAATTGGTCAAAATGACCATTCATTTAATATATGTGTTTTGATTTACTTGTCTTTAGGAAAAGTGTGGGAAATGTTTTAGATGATGTTTATTTCACCTAAGAAACATTTTACAAGCAAAGAAACAAACAAACAAGGTGGTTTTAAAAGAATTCAAAATCAATGCATACACATATGCATGCATTCATAATTTTAATTAGAAAAGTTTTTGTTAACCCCAATCTTGATGATTAGAGTTTGATGTTCCAAGTTTAGTATTTTTGGTTGCTCCACTGAATCTTGAGAAACTTGATGCTTCGGGTTCGGGTAGTTCGAAAAGCTTCTTCCAAAATGCGGATGGGTACTTCGGGATAGGTCAGGTCATCGTTGATCTCTATGGTCCGATGATCGATATTCTGGAATACTTCGGTCTTCTCGGGGACTTTGAGACACTTGCGAAGTAACGAGATATGGAACACATTGTGCACATCTGACATCTCTTCAGGTAGTTCCAATTGGTACGATACTTCTCCTCGACGGTTCAGAATCTTGAAAGGTCCGATATATCTGGGGGCTAACTTTCCTTCGAGTTGGAAATGCTGCATTCCCTTCAATGGCGACACTTTCAGATAAACAAAATCTCCTACGTTGAAGGCGAGGTCTCTACGTCTCTTGTCGGCGTAACTCTTCTGTCTGGATTGGGCGGTCTTGAGGTGCTCACGAATCTTGTGAACCTTCTCTTCTGCTTCTCGTAGGATGTCGGGTCCGAAAATCTGACTCTCTCCTACTTCCGACCAATTCAAAGGGGTGCGACACTTCCTTCCATACATGAACTCAAATGGGGCCATTTGCAAACTGGCTTGATAACTATTGTTGTAAGAAAATTCTATGAACGGCAGACAGTCTTCCCACTTGGATCCATATTCTAACACGCATGCTCTCAGCATATCTTCGAGTATTTGATTTACTCGCTCCGTTTGTCCATCGGTCTGAGGGTGATACGCGGTACTGAAATCTAGGCGGGTTCCTAAACCTTCTTGAACTTTCTTCCAGAATCTCGAGGTAAACTGAGTTCCTCGATCCGATACTATGTTCTTAGGGACTCCATGCAAACTAACGATTCTAGCGATGTATAACTCCGCTAGTTTCGAAATCTGATATGTGGTTTTGACGGGCAAGAAATGGGCGACTTTGGACAATCTGTCCACTATGACCCAGATAGAGTCATTTCCCCTACTAGAAGTAGGCAGTCCAGTGATAAAGTCCATTCCTACAGAATCCCATTTCCATTCCGGAATCTGCAAGGGTTGCAACAATCCAGCGGGTCTTTGATGTCCTGCCTTGACTCGCTGACATATATCACACTTGGCGATATAACTTCCGATTTCTCTCTTCATCTTATGCCACCAAAATTGCTCTTTTAAATCTTGATACATCTTAGTTCCTCCGGGATGGATAGAATAAAGAGTATCATGAGCCCCCTTTAGAATAACTTCTTTCAATTCAGAATCTGCTGGTACACAAAGGCGTCCTTTGTACCACAACACACCTTCTTCATCCTCGGTGAATCCGGGTACTTTGCCTGTACCGATACGACGCTTGATTCCGTCGATACTAGCATTTTCCTTCTGCGCCTCCTTAATCTGTCTGATCAAAGTGGGCTGGAGTTCTATGCTAGCCAAAAATCCTTCACTTACTAATTCCATTCAAAAATCTTCCATCTCCTTGTGCAAACTTGGTTGCTCCTTCAAAATCATGGAGTTCAAGCGACACGGCAATCTGCTAAGGGCATTGGCTACCACGTTGGCTTTACCAGGGTGATAGTGAATGTCCAGGTCATAATCCTTGATTAGCTCAATCCATCTTATCTGCCTCATATTCAGCTCCTTCTAAGTGAATATATACTTTAGGCTCTTGTGATCCGAATAAATCTCACAACGGTTTCCCATCAGGTAATGTCTCCATGCCTTCAGGGCTAGAACTACGGCTGCGAGTTCGAGGTCATGGGTTGGGTAATTTTGCTCATGTTGCTTCAATTGTCGAGATAGATAAGATATAACTTTGCCTTCTTGCATTAGCACACATCCGAGACCAATCTTGGATGCGTCACAATACACATCGAAGGGCTTCGTGATATCCGGCATGATCAAGATTGGGGCTGAAATCAATCTCCTCTTGAGTTCTTGAAAACTCGCTTCACATTTGTCGGTCCATTCAAACTTCTTGTCCTTCTTCAGCAATTGGGTCATGGGTCTGGCGATACTAGAGAATCCTTCTACGAATTTGCGGTAATATCCCGCCAATCCGAGAAAAGCACGAACTTGGGTTTGAGTGGTTGGGGCTTGCCAATCTTCTACATCTTTCACTTTGGCAGGGTCAACGGCAATTCCTCCGGCTGATACAATGTGACCGAGGAATCCTACCTCCTGTAACTAGAATTCACATTTGCTAAACTTTGCATACAACTGATGCTCTCTAAGGGTTCCAAGAATGGTCCTTAGGTGTAGCTCATGTTCTTCTTCTGATTTGGAATAAATCAGAATGTCATCGATGAAAACAACGACAAACTTATCCAAGAAGTCCATAAAAATCTTATTCATGAGGTTCATGAAATAAGCGGGGGCATTGGTTAATCCGAAAGACATGACTGTATACTCATACAATCCATATCTGGTGGTAAAGGCAGTCTTTGGAATATCCTCTGCATGAATCTTGAGTTGATGATAGCCAGTTCTAAGATCAATCTTAGAAAACACCTTGGCACTAGTCAACTGATCAAACAAATCTTCTATCTTGGGCAACGGGTACTTGTTCTTGATGGTGACATCATTCAACTTCCGATAATCCGTACACAAACGGTTACCTCCATCCTTCTTGTCCACAAACAAGACAGGTGATCTCCATGGTGACGCACTTGGTTGAATCAATCCAATTTCCAACATGGAATCCAGTTGTTTCTTCAGTTCTTGGAGCTCTGACGGGTTCATACTATAGGGTCTCTGGCCTATGGGTCCGGTTCCGAGGATTAGTTTAATGATAAACTCGATATCCCGATCTGGGGGCATACCGGGTAAAACATCTAGAAATACATCGGGGTATTCACAGACTATCCGGACTTGGTCAATGGTAGGTTGGGCTATACTCTTGTTGCATTTGAATTGGCGAGGTAAGGTTTCAGATATATGTTCGACTGATATTCCGGCTGTACTGGTCATGGTGATGGCTTTCTTGGCACAGTCAATCAATCCTTTATGTTTGGACATCCAATCCATTCCTAGTACTACTTCCAAACCTTTAGTTCCGAGTACTATCAGATTAGCATAAAAATCTATGCCATGGATTCGGATAGGGACGGCTTTGCAAATTTGCCTAGCCTTGGTGGTTGATCCGGGAATTTGAACAATCATAACATGCTTCAGTTTGGTTGGTTGAATTTTACTAGTGCATGCAAATTCTTCGGTGACAAATGAATGCGATGCACCAGAATCAAACAACACTCTTGCAAGTACTGAATTAACAGAAAACATACCCAGCACGACGTCTGGCGCCTCCTGAGCTTCTTCAGCATGCATGAGAAAAAGACGGCCATTGCGGTTGAGTGAATTCCCGGGGGCAAATCTTCTTCTGGGCTGAACACGACGCTGCTGCTGAGCTGGGGCATTGGCATTGGGGGCTGTAGCATTCTTCTTGTTGGGGCACTCGTTGGAATAGTGGCCTTTATTTCCACAGTCATAACAAGTCACTTGCGACTTGTCCTTGGCTGCGACAGGCATAGCATTGCTTCCAGTCCTAGGGGCAGTGTTGGTGTTGGAGGTAGCATTGTTGGTGTTGAACTTGGGTGGGGCACGGGTGAAATTGCTAGAGTTGCCAGGGTTGTTGTGATTTCCTCCGGGTCTAGGGTTTCCACGGTTGGGATAGGTCGGACATGTCATCGGGGTCCTGTTGGTTCTTGGGGCAAATCCTGGAGATGGGTTGGGGCGGTACTTTGGGGTCTGATGGGTTCCTGGTTGATGCATCATACGACGCTTGCGGTTCTCATTGGCTTGGTTGATCTTTCCTTCCATTTGGATAGCTGAGTCCACAAGGGCTTCAATATCTGCAAAGGGGATATTGACTAACATTGTCTGCATCTCGTCATGCAGACCATTCAGGAATCTTTCTTTCTTCTTGGCTTCGGTGTCTATCTCGTCCGGGGCATACCTAGATAATGACAAAAATTTGTCACGGTATTCCACTACAGTCATCCTTCCTTGCTTCAGCTCTCTGAACTCGTCTCTCATTCTCTTGATCAAACCTGGTGGTACATGGGTTCTGCTAAACTTGACCTTGAATTCCTCCTGTGTCATCATCCGCCTCCGGTCATTGCGCGAACACTGTTCCACCATGCCCTGGCATCTCCGGCTAGATAATGGGTGGCAAACAGAACTTTCTCGTTGGCTTCTACTCCATCGACTTCTAAGTTATTTTCCATGGTTTGCAGCCAATCATCAGCGTCTAGGGGTTCTTCTGACTTAGTGAAAACAGGTGGGTTGGTATTCTGGAAATTCTTGAGCTTAGATCCATGGTTGTCCTGATTTCCGTGGCCTTGGTTGTTATGGGCTAGCTGGGCTATCTGCTGAAGGGTGGCTAGGTTGGCTTGACGTTCCGCTCTTTCAGCTTCATGGTCAGAAGTCAACATTTGCAGAATCTGCAACATCGGGTCCGGGGCTGAACCACTTCCTCCACGTGGCATCTGAAGATTTAGATAGATCATGAGAAAAGAGGGAAATTTCTAAGGTTTCGGGGACTTTGAAAAGTTTTAAAGGTTTGACTCAGATTTTCTAGCAACTTGCTTTTCATTCATTCATTCATAGCACACAAGAAACACACACCACAACAAAGAAAACAGATGGTTTTAAGAACCATTCGAGAACTACGATCTGATGGGACCGAATACTACTCACTACGCTAGTGCTCAAGTGCTACTACTCCTCGGAGTCTGTGGCTTCATCATCTTCATCATCATCGATGAAGGCGAAATCATCCTCATCGGTGAATAAGTCCATGGCCTGATCCTCCAAAAAATCATCGTCATCGCTGAGATAGGAGTAGGGGTCTCCACGAAGATCCTCTCCTGCATTCTCCCTTTCCTCCAACTGCATGTCTCTCTCGTGGATGGTCTCCTCCAAAGATGAGATGTGGTGGCGAAGACGGGCAATAATGCGCTCCTTCTTGTCGAGCTGACGGCGGCGAGACTTGCGATCCTTTGCTAGCATGGCGATGGTCTGATCCTTCGTCTTGATGATGGCAGACTTGTGGTTGGAGTAGTCACGGCAGTTGTCCAACTCCTGCTGACGATCATACATCATGAAGCTAAGGTGGTCCAATTGAGTCTTCAGCTCGGGGTGGTATGGGGCTTCCAGTGGTTGTCCATTTGCATCACGCCTTGGGCAAAACTCAACACGAGTACCTTTGATCTGATTGATGCTCTGCCCACACAGACGGGAAAGAGCTTCCTGCTTTGCTCTGGCAAGTCCATCGAGCCAGTTGTTTTCCCTCTAGGTAAACTGAATTCCCTTCGCAGTGGGAGGTTCAATATTTCCTCGGAGACTTGCAACAATTAGCCACTGCAGATCTTCTCCTCCTTGATCATTGAGTTGAGCTCCGAAGAACTCGGGGTGTGGACGCTCCAGAAGTTCCGAAAGCTGGTCCAAATCCCTCTCAAAGATAAGGTCTCCTCCACTCCCCAGTTGGTAAAACTTTCTGTACTTCACGTCCATCTATAAGAATAGAGGATGAGTAGATTAGCAGGGTGATCAAGTGTGTCAAAATTTTATATATTTTGCAAGAGTTTTTGAGGAACATGAATTTTTATGAAAGAATAAAAGGGATAAGAAGTAGAATAAGTTTTTGTAAATATTTGTTTTCTTTGGTTTTGAAACTAAGTTTTTGGTTCAAACGTCCAGTCTAACTAGGGTCTCCTATGGTCAGGATGGCTCTGATACCAACTTGTCAACACCCGGATTTTTCAATCCTAGATGCCTGTTATGGCATACATCGCAATCCCAGGATTACCATTTTTGCGAGACATAACAGAATTGGATACCATAGTACATCATCCATTACAAACGATACATAAGTTCTTACACAAATAGGGATCTCATGATCTAGTTCTTAATACAACTTCAAGCAGCGGAATACGTAATAATAACGGTAGCATAGGCGAAGCTCCATCTTGAGGTCACAGTAATGCCGACGATGGAGATGATCCTAGTTGTCGTAACCTTCCTGGGGTCCATCTTCCAGGTACTCCTCTTCATAGTCTGGCCATGGGAATAGCCAGGGACAAAGCCATGAGTACTCTTTAAGTACTCGCAAGCTAATACTAATAGGTAAAGGGGTTTTTGGATAATAGGACACTAGGCTCTAGGGTTGTTTTGCAAAAGCCAGATTTATCTCTACTAAGTTCCGAAGCTAGTCACAATTTTATAACTCCTAGGTGGGATCTTGTAACTCAGGTCACAACTCTGTTGTGGTCAAGTCAAAGTCTCAATTCATTTCACAAGTCATTTTGAAAAGTCTGACAGGGGAGCAGTATGGCCACTCCAACTGTCCATAATCATGACGCTGCTATTCAATAGTTTGACACTCTGCAGATTGTACACTTTCACCACAACATTCGATACATCCGTCAGGAACAAATCCTGAATTCACCATACTCAGTATGCGGATAATCAATCCTAACCTTTCAATTACACGCCCTAGTATAAGAACCTCTCCTGTGAGTTTGGCCTCCCAACCATGACCAACTGTCATCTTGGGTACTGCACAGGTGGACAATCTTCACAAGGTAGCCTCAGCTCAGACCTTGGCCGTGAGGGAACTAATACTAAGGTATATAAGTTTCTAGTCAAGCCCTACCCAATATTCGGGTATTGTGGTTGTACGATAAAATTGGAATGGTATCGCATCCAGACAACCATCAGTTTTATAAAGGGCTAAGGCTCATGCCTCAACATTTTCATCACCCAAAATCATCAAGTGTTCAGAAACACATGTCCAAAACATTTCAATAGAATGATACATCATTCCAAGGTTTCCATAACCATTTTTCCACCAAGTAAACCCATCTAAAGTTGATCAAGTCTTATGCTTAGCACTAGCATCTACAGGTGGGGGTAGTACTAATGAGGGGTGGTAAACTAGTGGAGTTTCAACTAAGTACAACCTTATATCTTAGGATGATATCAAGGTTTCTAACTTAGGCCAAATTTTATGCTCTTTATGCAACCTTCAGAATCTTTCTAGTATCTACAAGTCACTTATGTCAACTCTAAGTTAAAGCTTTGATAAAGAAATAAAGTAAGAAGCTTGCAAATAAAACTAGGATTGGTTTATCAAGTGGGTATGATCACATATGCTTAAGGCATATAGTAGGCATAGTAACAAGCAAGTATTTGCTTGCACCAAATCAGTATAAGCTTGCTAAATTGCAAGTGTTAGCTTGCATAGGTCAACTTGATTAGTAAGGCTTGCCTTGTGCAGAGCAGTGGTTGAAGTTCTCCTCGACTTCTTCTTCGTAGTATCCTCCTTCCTCCTCGTATCCTTAGTCGGTACTAGCGTCTATGAATAAATACGAGGTACACAATCACCAAACAATACTTAACTACTTGCAATCATCACACACAAGGGTCCTATAGATGATCTAGCATCATCTCTAACATTACAAAGTTAAGGCTTGATTTAATTCCTTTTATTTTTAGAAAAGTAATTTCTACTCATTGAAAAACTACTTAAGATTTAATATTCTCCAAACCAAACATGGGATCATGTTGACACATGTCATCACCACATATTGTAGTCCATGGGAATGTGATTTAAAGTGGTGTCACAATTTAATAAGGTTTTACCCTTTTATTTTATTTAAATAAAATGACTAGAAATGCCTATGTAGCATTCTTTTATTACTTGAACATTATTCCTGCAAGTAAACCTATATATTTTTATATATTCTGAAAGGTATGGTTAAATGCGATTTTTGAGAGTTGGAATCAACTCAAAAGCTATTATGGTTTAAATTTAAAAAATGTTTGAATGCAGGAAAGCTTCTGCCTTGTTAATTTTACCATGGATGATCTATAGATCCAAATGACTTGAATCCAACGGGCTTGGATTCAGCATTCACAGACCTTTTTAACAAAATTGGTTTCATTCAATTTGGTGCACTGAATCGATCTGGGTTAATTTTTGAAGTTGGGTACAGAAGTGTGTTTGAATTGAAATGGAAAAAGTTTAATTTGAATAACTGGGCTGCGCGGGAAAAGTTAACGGGCCGGCCTGCTAAGCGCAGTGGTCCCGCGGGCTGCTTAAGTGGGTGTCCCCACTCGTCAGTGACACGGAGCTAGGCGAAGCGGTATGGGGCAACGTGGATCGTTCGATCTAGTTCTAATCCAACGGCTGAGAGTCATCATCGACGCGAGACAACGCCGGCGAGAACGAAACCTAGCACGGCCAGTGGGGGGTGCTGGGGGCTCACCGGGGTATGGGCGAGGTCGTGGGCGAATTAACCACGGTCGATGACGAACTCAGGGGTCGTGGCGGCTCTGGACAGGTGGACGAAATCGATGGCTCCCTTCTTCTCCAGAGGCGGCGGGCTCCGGTGAAATTCTGGTGGGGTGGTGCTCGCCTTGCTCTGAGAACAGTGTGTCACGATTAGTGAAGAGAGGGGAGTGAGATGGTGTGAAAAAATCGAGCGGGGGTGGCCTCTATTTATAGTCGAGCGAGGGGACCGCCGGGGCGCACAGTGAGCTCGTCGGGGCGATGTTACAGGCGGCTATTGGCATGGGCGAGGGTAGGGGACGGTGCAGTGTTCCCTGGCGATGCTCAACGACATGGTTTTGAGGCGTGGGGCGGTGTGGCTTGGTTTGGAACATGCGACGCTCTGCAGTAGGCGAGCGGCGTCTTCGACGGCGGCAACGGTGGTCTGGCGGTCTCCTGGGTCGGTGGGGATTGTGTATGCACGCGGCGAGGGCGGCGAGCGGTCTGTGGGCTTCGGTCGAGGGTGGTGCTCTGGCGCACGCTCGGCATGGTCTCTAGCGATCTGGGTGCGGTTCGTGCGCGTGGTCCAGGGCTTGGCAACGCTCGCGGCTGGGACAGGGAGTGGCGGTGGACGGTGGGCTGCCTCCCAGACATGCTGGCTAGGCTTGCTGCTGCTCCTAGCTTGCTGTCGACTATGGGGTGGCAAGGGTGTGCTCGGCTGTTCACCATTGATGGCAATGGCAAGCTCACAGTGGTGCTAGTGCTTGGTTAATCTTGCTAGATGACCTACTGAGATGGTTGTGAGCTAAATAGGGAACCAGTTAGGCAAGAATCACTACTCACTATAGTGTTTGATGTTTGTTTGATTTGTGTATGCAACCTGTTTGATGAAATGGCCGCATGAAATCAATTTTTGAATTTTGAAAAGATTTTTGGTGGGTTTGCTAGATTGGTGCTGGTGAGTCTGCAGATGCTTGGGTTTTGAAAGTTGAGCTTGTTTGAGTGGTTTTTGAAAAAATGGGATCTTCCCATATGATCAAGATTCAATTTTGAATTGTCATTTAAACTATGCATTTGAAAGTTTCTGGATGATCACAAAGTGGGCCTTGATACTTTGTTATGAGTACATTCAAGGGGTGCAAAGATCCAGAAAAGTTTCTGTTAGGTTCTGAAAGTTTGAGACAGCCAAAGTAGGCATGGGAGTTAAATTGGTCAAAATGACCATTCATTTAATATATGTGTTTTGATTTACTTGTCTTTAGGAAAAGTGTGGGAAATGTTTTAGATGATGTTTATTTCACCTAAGAAACATTTTACAAGCAAAGAAACAAACAAACAAACAAGGTGGTTTTAAAAGAATTCAAAATCAATGCATACACATATGCATGCATTCATAATTTTAATTAGAAAAGTTTTTGTTAACCCCAATCTTGATGATTAGAGTTTGATGTTCCAAGTTTAGTATTTTTGGGATGTTACAGGGGGTGTGGCATCCTGGTGAGCCTCCTCCGTCTCGTATTCTGGCTTCGTGTTGCCCACGATAAAATATTGACTTTGGCTTTTGTCCCGTCCAATTCCGAGAATATTGATTTTCTGCCTTTCTGGAACCAAAAACAGAAGAAAACAGGCAACTGGCACTGTGGCAACTTGTTAATAGGTTAGTACCAGAAAACATATAAAAACACCTCAAAGTGTGGACAAAGTAAAGCAAAGTAGATAGTAAACAAGCATGGAGCATAAAAAATTATAGATACGTTTTCGACGTATCAAGCATCCCCAAGCTTAACTCCTGCTCGTCCTCAAGTAGGTAAGTGATAAAAGAATAATTTTTTAGGTGACATGCAGCATCAAAACCAAGATCAAACCATTTGCAAGCATTGAAAGCTAGGATCAAAGAACTCTAAACATGTGCATGAAAGGTGGAGTCCTAACAATAGGACAAAGTAACTATGCATGCAACATGAAAGGCTACAAACAAAGATCATGAATAACATGCATTGAAAAATGTTTGTTTGTTTCACATACAGAAAACATGGCATAGTGGCATTCGACTTGTCCCTTATGGAGTAGCAAATAGATGCATAGGACACCTTCAAGGTTCATAAGAGTGACTAGATATAAATAGCGCAAGTGTTGGAATTATGCCCTAGAGGCAATAATAAAGATGTTATTGTTATAATTCTTGTTCATGATAAAGTTTATATTCCATGCTAGAATTGTATTAAGCGGAAACTTTGATACTTGTGTGGTTTATGAACAACACCGTGTCCCTAGTATGCCTCTATGGACTAGCTCATTGATTAATGATGGTTAAGGTTTCCTAACCATAGACATGAGTTGTCGATTAATAATGAGATCATGTCATTGGGAGAATGATATGATGGACAGACCCAAATCAAGCAGAGCAATTAGATCGTGTCATCGTGTTCATCTTTGCGAAGCTTTTTCTATGTCAAATATTGTATTCCTTAGACCATGAGATAATGCAACTCCCTGGTATCGGAAGAAAGCTTTGAGGTCATCAAACGTCATCCTATGGGAGGGTGATCATAAAGGTGTCTCTCAGGTGATCGGAAAGTACTTGTTGGGTTGTATGTATCAAGATGGGATTTGTCCCTCCCAAGCCGGAGAGATATACTTCGGGCCCACTCGGTAATCGATATCAACACCGCTTGCAAGCACGTGGTTAAGGAGTTAATCACAAAGTGATATCGGATTACGGAACGAGTAAAGTACTTGCTGTGAACGAGATTGAACTAGGTATTCCGATGCCAACGATCGAATCTCGGGCAAGTAAAATATTGCGTGACGAAGGGAATATATATATGGGATTAATTGAATCCTGGCATCATGGTTCATCCAATATGATCATCGATGAATATGTGGGAGTCAATATGGGTTTCGCACTTCCTGTTGATTATTGATAGAAGATCATGTCTGCATATTCTCAAACCCGTAGGGTCACACACTTAACGTGTCTTGATGCTAGGATATAATGGATAATTGGTTTATGAGTTTTTGTTTGGAGTCTCGGATGAGATCCAGGACATCACGATAGGTTCCGGAATGGTCCGGAGAATAAGATTCATATAAGGGAAAGCAGTTTTTGGATTTCGGAATTATTTCGGAATGTTTGGTATTGTACATGAAGCTTCTAGAACCTTCCGGAGTGGGACCAACGTGGCCCCACTTGTCGGGAGGGGGCGTGGGCCTACGAGGGAGTGCCCTGGCCGCATTGGGCCAGGGCACAAGGCCCCATAGGCCCAGCCGGCCAAGCCCTAGGGGAAACCCTAGGGAGAGCTTCTAGAAGGGGGAGGGGAAACTTGCCCCCCACTCCACCCCATGTGGCCGCCGACCCTAGGGCTTGGAGGAGGGGCAAGGGCAGCCGGCCAGCCCTCTATATAAAGAGGGCAGGGGCGCACCCTCCCCCCACACCTCCTCAAACCCTTGCCTCCTAGTTGCTGCCCTCCTCTCTCTCTCTCTCTCTCTCTCTCTTTCTCTCTCTCTCTCTCTCTCTCTCTCTCTCTCTCTCTCTCCCATTGCTGCGTGGTGGCCGCAGAAACTCTCCACCTTTGCACCACGCCGTCGTGTTGTAGATCCAATCTATCTCTCCACCCCACTTGCTGGACCGAGGAAGGAGGAGACGTCGAGGTGCCATACGTGTGCATCTCTCGGAGGCGTCGCCACTTGCGGCATTGGATTGGATCAGATCGCGAGGAGGAGAAGGCTAGTACGACTACATCAACCACATTCTGTTGAACGTTCCGCTGTGCGATTTCTTCAAGGGTATGAAGATCTCATCTATCCCCCCTCGTTGTTTGCATCTCCTAGATTAGATCTTGGCTTCCCCATTCGCATCTGTAGAATTTTTTTGATTACTATGCTGCGAAACCCTTCAACAAGAACAAGCAATATCAACAATATGCATCAATCAATAAGTTTTGGGACACTGCACATAGAACTAAGAATGACAACTATGCTCTCTTAATGGTGCCTAAAGGTAGAAGGGTGAGACTCAATATAATAGTGGAAGAAAGGCCCTTCATAAAGGGAAGCAGGGATTTCAAGTTTCAAAAAGAGCTTCCAAAAATTATGGTACTTGTTAGCTTTCAGCCCTAATTGCCCCTATCATAAGCATCCTTAAGTGATTAAGGTTAAAGTGAACAAAGATGGAGTATATGCTTGACAAAGTATAAGTTGGCAATCTCATGTCCCTTGAATACGAGGGTCGCACCGCATGCTACTCAACTTTAGTCACATGTAAGTTCTTGTCATAGTAAGTACATGTGTATCATAGAGAACCGCCAACGGGGTACCCCTTGCACATGGTACAGAAGCTATCCCATAACCAAAATGACAAGGCAAGCATACAATGAGCATCTCAGTGATCTTTTTATTTACTATGTGCATAGCTTTTTTATTGAGGATTCTTCATAGAATGCTCATTATGGTGATGCTGCAAGTTTCCACCATGATTAGGCATGGCTTAGGCTAGTGGCCCATGCGTTTCTCTAACAAAAAAATACATAACTCCATGGACTTACAAGCTCCCTCTTTATTTCACACCAGAGACATCTATATACAAAAGAGCATGATATCAACCGTGTACAAATTACAAGTGCAATGTTGAAAACGTTCCCCATGATAGCATGGTTCTGCAAATTCCAACGTATAAGTGCAAGCATATACAACATAGATGACACAATTGTTCAAGTTTATTAGGGGCAAGGAATATAAAGTGTGCCATCAAGTTTGTGAGGGCTTTAATCACTAAGTTTTCACATAACAAAATACTTTTTAATTGGAAGATAGCTGAAAACAAGAATATACTTGGAATGGTGTAACACACCATGCATAGGAATTTTTAGTGGACACTTTGGAATAACTTGGTTCCTTGGTAGTTGGAAGCATGAGTAGATCTTACTCATACAAGTGGAGGCTAGCAAAAGACTGGGAGCGACCAACTAAGAGAGCAATAATGGCCATAATCATGCAGAGCAACAAAACATTACTAATCAAAGCATACAGTGGTTCTACAAGTCAAGTACTAAATGATCATAGAGGCTATGGTGACTTGTTCATTGTCATAACATGGTGTGAGCATGTGCCAAGTCAACCCAAACAAAACATCAAAGGAGAATTCCACAATACTATGCTTTTGCATGCTAAAACAACGCATGATTCTTTTAAGGCACACTAAGCAATCTCAATTGTTTGGAACAAGTCATTCTACAACAATAATCACTAAGCATAAGGTCAAAATAACACCTATCATGACATGCTAAAGTTTAAGTCACAGTCAAAGCAAGCTCCTCTTGCACTACTCAAGAAAGAACTTTCTACTCCATTCCAATACCAATCAACTTATTTGAAACAACACAACGAGAGCGGGGGTCCAAACTACTTTATTCAAGCAAACTAAGCAAACCAAACGAAAGCTAAGACGCTCCAAGAACAACACAATAGTGCATGAAACAATAAAAACGAAGTGTCTAGGAAGACCTGAGCTTTTTATTGATGAAGAAGGGGATGCCTTGGGCATCCCCAAGCTTTGACGCTTGTACCTCTTGGATATTTCTTGGGGTGACACCGGGGTGGCATCCCCAAACTTGAGATTTTTTCCATTCTTCATCTCATTACATCATTCTCTCTCTACACCTGAAATTTTTCCTTCACGCAATCTTCATTAGCAACATTAGTGTATTCAAAAGATAATAGACCTTTGGGTTTAGCTTTAGAACAACAAAAAATTGCACTAAAAACACAAGCTACTGTAGCAAGTCCTTCAAAAATCTCAATTTCCCAAAAGAGAATCCAAAAAGGAATCAATAAGAAGCAAATGCAAATAATGGCAAAAATCTGTCAAAACAGACCAGCAGGTAGAAACCGATTTTTTATAAAATCTTATGTTGCTCAAATCAAAAAGTGTTGAACTAACGAAAGTTATCTAACATACTGGGGGATTTATTCGTAAATTTTCAGCTCAATCCGACTTACACAGACTCCTTATGAATTTTTATGGTGGAGGTCAGAAATCTGTTTCGGGACAGCAACTCCCCAAATCTTACTTCCTCTCATTAGAGGTCATTCTTGGCACCAAAGGCGAACAAAAAAGGATGAAGAGAGGTAATTACTGAAGTAAAAACTTCCAATACTTAGGGAAACTCTTGGGTTATCTCTCATCAAGTACTTTTCTTTAACGCCTTTTAGTTAGGCACAAGAAGCAAGAAATCAAGTATTTTCAAATGAGGAAGCATTAACATTAATACTTGCAAAATCTTCAACTATGAAAGGTATCTCATCCAAATGAGTTTTGGAGGATCCCTTATCATCTCTCTTTGGTTTACTACTTTCATCAAAAGGATTTTCAGGAATAATCCAATCAAAATTCTTTTCAAAGGCCTCATGCATCCCAACAAGCTTAAAGGGTATGGGTAACTTAAATTCCTCTCTAGACTTAGTTTTATCAGAAGTACCCACAACATCTACACATGAGCCTAGCATATCAAAACACTCAAAGACCTTTTTGGCTTCCTTAGCAACATCATGGAACTCTTTGAGCAAAGTTTCAAGAATAAATTATCTCTTTTCAGCATTCTTTTCTTCTTTTAGTTTTAGGAACAAAATTTGCATCATGGGGTTAAGGCTAACAAACCTAGATTCCAACATATGAACTAAAGAAGCTGCAGCTATTTCATAATTAAGAGAAAGTTCTGCTATAGATCTATCCTCAATATCCTCATGTTTGCTAACATGATTGAAGAATTCTTTAATATTTTCTTTCCCAATTATAGAGCCACTACCTATCGAAAGGTCCTTGAGCGAGAACTTGGGGAACAACATGGTGAGCTAGAGCAAGGTGGCAACTAGAGTATTTTTGATAAGAGAAAGCAAACCAAACTAGACTAATTTTTATGGAGTTTTTGATAAAAAGAGGCAAACAAAACCAAGCAAAATAAACTAAGCAAACTAAAAACAAAGTAAAGAGAAAGGTTGAGGAGGATTCCCCTTGTGAAGACGTCCTTAGCCTCCCCAGCAACGGCGCCAGAAAGCTTGATGGTGCTGTGTTGATGTGGGAGCACTTCGTCGGGAAACCCCAAGAGCAAGGTGTGAAGCAGCACAACAGCAAGTCTTCCCTCAGTAAGAAACCAAGGTTATCGAACCAGTAGGAGGAAGGAAACGTATCAAGGGTGTTGTAAGCAACGTGGAAACCTACACAACACAAACTCAAGACTTTGCCCCAACGAACCGTGAGGTTGTCAATCTCACCGGTTGGTGTAACAAAAGATTAACTGTATGGTGTGGAAGGTGATGATGGTTTGCAGCAAGTAAACAGTAATAGTGGAATATATATCAATGGTAAAGAATGGACCGGGGTCCATAGTTCACTAGAGGTGCTCTCCTTAGATAAACAAACATGGCATGCTGGGTAAACAAATTATAGCAGGGCAATTGACAGGACTGAGCAAGGCATAACAATGCAATACTAGACACAAAGATCCTATGAGATTCGATTGGGCAATACAACAATATACATAGACCGCCATCCAACCGCATCTATGACTAGAAGTCCACCTTCAAGTTATCATCGGAACCCCCTCCAGTATTAAGTTGCAAGCAACAGACAACTGCTTTAAGCAAAGTGTGTAAGGTAAACAATCCAATTATTCCATGAACAAGAGACCGTTGTTTTCTCCCTAGTGGAAGCAGCACATCTACAACCGTAGAGATTTCTGTCACTTCCCTTGGTAAAAAGAGGCATGAACCCACTATCGAGCATAAATACCCCCTCTTGTAGTCACTAGCAACTACTTGGCCAAGATAGATACTAACAACGGAGAGCATGAAAGATCACAAACAACACAGACATGATAGAATCAATAAGACAAAACCATTAATCAATCTGACATAGTAATCTCAATATCCATCGGATCCCCGTAAACAAAACATGCATGATTACAAATAGATTAGATCTTGATCATGAACGGAGCTCACAAGATCTATACATGAAATTAAAAGGAGGAGATACAACAATCTAGCTACTACATGACCCGTAGTCCAAGGTGGAACTACTCATGCTTCATACCTGATGCTGGCATGATGAAGAAGAAGGCCTCCGGGATGATCTCCCCTCCGGCAGGGTGCCAGGAAGAGCTTCAGATCCCCCTGATCTAGGGACGATGGTGGTGGCGGCTACAGACGGTTTCGTGAAATATTGATCGGGTGTCTAGGGTTTTGGGATCGGGGGGACTTTATAGGCGAAGAGGCGAGGCAGGGGGCCACCAGGGCAGATGCACCCCCCAGTTGTGGGGTGGGCCCACCCGAGTGGCCAGGGGGTGTGGCCCCCTGGTAAGCTTCCTCCGTCTCGTATTCTGGCTTCGTGTTTCCCATGGTAAAATATTGACTTTGGCTTTTTCCCGTCCAATTCCGAGAATATTGATTTTCTGCCTTTCTGGAACCAAAAACAGAAGGAAACAAGCAACTGACACTATGGAAACTTGTTAATAGGTTAGTACCAGAAAACATATAAAAACACCTCAAAGTGTGGACAAAATAAAGCAAAGTAGATAGTAAACAAGCATGGAGCATCAAAAATTATGGATACGTTTTCGACGCATCAATCCTCCACAAGCCATTTGACCTTTCCATATATTACAAGTTATTTCGAAAAAAATGGTTTTGCATTTGACCTTTCCATATAGCATAGTTGGAGTTAGCGAGTAAAGGTGTGGGGCCGATGTTATGCAAATGAAAACTTTGGGAAGCCATTCATAGCTATAGTTTGTATTGAGGTAGTCCGAAGGAATCTCCTTCGTGTTTTTGGTTTTTGACATATCATCGCCATCCTTGAAACCAAGGGGATTCTTCCAAGTCCCGACAATCGGAGCAAGAGACAACTTCTCTTTTGCATCTGCGAACTCACTAATTAAATACTTCACCATTGTGGTAAGTTTCTCAATTTGTTCCTCCATCTCCTCGAGGCTCATCTTTGCTCTCTAGGCGGAGAAGCCTAACAATGAGAGAACCTGACTCTGATACCAATTGAAAGATAAAAGATGGCTCCTAGAGGGGGTGAATATCAGCCCAAAAAATTGAACCAATTTTATTGTTTTCAGGGAGAATTGCGGATAAATCAAGTGAACCAAAACAACTAGATGAACATTCCAATATGATGGGATACAACAAGTAAAGGTAAGTGTAGAAATAACTGAAAGTAGAGCAGGCGAATACACGATGATGTATATTGAAGTAAGTCCTTGGGTGCCAATACCCGCATTTTTAATCCCAGATGCCTGTTATGCCATACATCGCAATCCCAGGATTACCATTTTTGCGAGACATAACAGATTGTATATCACAGTACATCATCCATTACAAACCATACATAAGGTCTTACACAAATAAGGATCTCATGATCCAGTCTTAATACAAAACATGCAGCGGAATAACGTAATAATAATATAGCATATGCGAGGCTCCATCTTCATGGTCACAGGCAATGCTGACGATGGGAGATGACCCTAGTTGTCATAACCTTCCTGCTATCCGTCCTCCTTATAGTCCTCTTCATAGTCTGGCCATAGGAATAGCCAGGGACAAAGCCATGAGTACTCTTTAAGTACTCTCAAACTAATACTAACAAGTGAAGTGGTTTTGAGTAGGATACTAAGCTCTAGGTTGTTTTGCAAAAATCCAGATTTACCTCTACTAAGTTCAGAAGCAAAGAAAGCTACTTGAAAGTTTTATAACACCTAAGTGGGAACTTGAATTTCATGTCACAACTCTGTTGTGCTCAAGTCAAAGTCATAATTCATTTCACAAGTCATTTTGAAAACATCTGACAACGGAATAGTATGGCCACTCCAACTATTCATAACCGTGGACACGGCTATTCGAATAGTTTGACACTCTACAGAGATTGTACACTTTCACCACAACATTCGATACATCCGTCAGGAACAATCCTGAATTCACCATACTCAGTATGTGGATAATCAATCCTAACCTTTCAATTACACGCCCTAGTATAGGCACCTCTCCTGTGAGTTTGGCCTCCCAACCATGACCAATTGTCATCTTGGGAACTGCACAGGTGGACAATCTTCATAAGGTAGCCTCAGCTCAAACCTTGGCCGCAAGGGAACCCATACTAAGGTTTATAAATTTCCATTCAAGCCCTACCCAATTTTCGGGTATTGTGGTTGTACGATAAAATTGGAATGGTATCGCATCCAGACAACCATCAGTTTTATAAAGGGCTAAGGCTCATGCCTTGACATTTTTATCATCAAAATCCTCTGGTGTTCAAGAACACATGTCAAACTATTTTAGTAGAATGACTCATCATTCTGAGGCTTTCATAACCATTTTCACCAAGTATTCCCATCTAAAGTTGATCAAGTTTTATGCTTGGCACTAGCATCTACAGGTGGGGGATAAACACTAATGAAAGGTGATAAGCAAGTGTATCTTATCTAAGTTCAATATCATGCCTCAGGATGACATCAAGATTATCTAACTTAGGCCAAGTTTTATGCTCTTTATGCTACCTTCAATTATCTTTCGAGAATCTACAAGCCACTAAGTAAACTTTTGATAGAAAGATTTGATAAAGAAATAAAATACTAAGCTTGCAAGTAAAACTAGGATGGTGTGTCATCAAGGTGTAAGCTTGCTAGGTCAACTTATATAGTAAGGCTTGTAAGATTGCAAGTATAGGCTTGCTAAGATATTAGTATAAGCTTGCCTTGTGCAGAGCAGTGGTTGAAATTTTCCTCGGCTTCTTCCTCGTAGTATCCTCCTTCCTCCTCGTATCCTTGGTCGGTACTAGCGTCTATAAATAAATACGAGGTACACAATCACCACACAATTCTTAACTACTCTATTTAGCACACAAAGGTTCACACTAGATGATATAGCATCATCACTATTATCACAAAGATTAAAGCACTTGTCTTATTTATTTTATTTTAGAAAAGTAATTTCTACTCATTGAAAAACTACTTAAGATTTAATATTTTCCAACTAAAACATGGGATCATGTTGACACATGTCATCACCACATATTTCAGTACTTGGGAATGTGATTTAAAGTGGTGTCACAATTTAATAAGGTTTAACCTTTTTATTTTAATTAAATAAAATGACTAGAATGGCCCATGAGGCATTGTTTTATTACTTGATCATTATTTCTGCAAGTAACCCTATATATTTTTATATATTATGAAAGGTATGGTTAAATGTGGTTTTTGAGAGTTGGAATCAATTCAAAATCTTTTATGGTTGAATTTTAAAAAATGTTTGTATGCAGAAAAGTTGCTGCCTTGTTATTTTTACCATGGGTGATCTACAACTCCAATTGGTTTGAATCCAACGGGCTTGGATTAAGCACTCCAGTACCTTTCTAACAAAATTGGTTTCATGCATTTTGGTTCAGTGAATCGAGCTGGGTTGATTTTTGAATCTGGGCACAAAACTAAGTTTAGAACTAAATGAATAAACCTAAGTTTGAATTGCTGGGTCACGCGGGAAGTTTAACTGGGCCGGCCCACTACACACAGCGTGCGCGCGGGATGGTTAAGTGAAAGACCCCACTCGTCAGTGAGACAGCGAGTGGCGAAGGGGTACAGGGCGATCTAGGACGTGCGATCTAGTTCTAATCCTACGGTTGTGGTTCATCGTCCACGCCTGAACAGGACACAGCGAGGTTGAAACCTAGCACGGTCAGTGGGGGTCGATGGGGGATCACCGAGGCTCCGGCGATGGTCGGCGATGGGTGCGAATGATGAAGTCGACGACAGCGATCATCCTGGTACCGGCAGCTCCTCCCAATGCGGCTCCAATTGACGGCACCTCTCCTCCTCTGCAGCGGCGAACTCCGATGAAATTCCGGCCACCTGGTGCTCGCCTTGCTCCGGGAGTGAGTGGGTGTGATCAGTGAGAGGTGGGGAGTGATATGGTGTGCTCAAATCGAATGGGGGTGGCCTAGAAACACTCAAAGTGACCTAGTGAGCAAGATTGGCAAAATGACCATTTGCTTTATTTGTTTTGTTTTTGATTTTCTCTTGATTTGTTTCTGCTTGGAAATGTTTTAGATGATGTTATTTTCATCTTTAAACCATTCCTTGCTATTTAGGTTAATCACACAAGTCCATTCATGCATTCATACAATCATCACATACACACATGGATTCATTTGGTTTTTATTTAACCAAAGTTTTTGTTAACCCAATTTTAGTGATTAGAATTTGATAATCATGATCAAGATTTTTGGGATGTTACAAACCTTCCCTCCTTAAACAAAATCTCGTCCCAAGATTTGAAAAAGAAGAAAAAAGATTACCTAGGATTTAAAGAGATCGGGAAACTCCGTCTTGATGTGATCTTCTTGTTCCCATATAGCTTCTTCTTCAGTGTGGTTACTCCACTGAATCTTGAGAAACTTGATGCTTTGGGTTCTGGTGGTTCTGAAAGCTTCCTCCAAAATACGGATGGGTACTTCAGGATATGTCAAGTCATCGTTGATCTCTATGGTGCGGTGATCAATGTTCTTGAAAACTTCAGTCTTCTCCGGAACTTCTAGGCATTTGCGAAGTAACGATATATGGAATACATTGTGCACTGCTGACATCTCCTCTGGCAGTTCCAATTGATACGATACTTCTCCTCGATGATTCAGAATCTTGAAGGGTCCGATATATCTGGGGTTAACTTTCCTTTGAGCTAGAAACGCTGCATTCCCTTCAAAGGCGACACTTTGAGATACACAAAATCTCCGATATTGAAAACGAGGTCTCGACGTCTCTTGTCGGCGTAACTCTTCTGTCTTGACTGGGCGGTCTTGAGGTGCTCACGAATCTTGTGAACTTTCTCTTCTGCTTCTCGTAGGATGTCGGGTCCAAAGATCTGACTCTCTCCTACTTCCAACCAATTCAAAGGGGTACGACACTTCCTTCCATACATGAACTCATAATTGTTGTTGTATGAAAATTCTGCGAAAGGCAGACAGTCTTCCCATTTAGATCCATACTCTAGCACACAGGCTCTCAACATATCTTCGAGTATTTGATTTACTCGTTTCGTTTGTCCATCAGTCTGAGGGTGATACGATGTGCTGAAATCTATTCAGGTTCCTAAACCTTCTTGGACTTTCTTCCCGAATTTCGAGGTAAACTGAGTTCCTCGATCTGATACGATGTTCTTGGGCACTCCATGCAAACTGACGATTCTAGCAATGTATAACTCTGCTAGCTTCGAGCTCTGGTAAGTGGTCTTGACTGGTAAGAAATGGGCGACTTTGGACAGTCTATCAACTATGACCCAAATAGAGTCATTTCCCTTACTAGAAGTAGGCAATCCGGTGATAAGTCCATTCCAACTAAATCCCATTTGCATTCTGGAATCTGCAGTGGTTTCAATAGTCCTGCGGGTCTCTGATGTCCCACCTTGACTCTCTGACATATATCACACTTGGCTATATAGCTTCCGATTTCTCTCTTCATCTTATGCCACCAAAATTGCTCCTTTAGATCCCGATACATCTTTGTCCCTTTGGGGTGGATAGAATAAAGGGTATCATGGGCATCCTTCAAAATAACTTCTTTCAACTCTGAATCTACTGGTACACAGAGACGTCCTTTGTATCACAAAACTCCTTCTTCATCTTCGGTGAATCCGGGTACTTTGCCTATACCGATACGACGTTTGATTCCGTCGATACTAGCATTTCCTTTCTGCGCCTCCTTGATCTGACTGATCAAAGTGGGTTGAAGTTCTATGCTAGCCAAAAAATCCTTCACTTACTAATTCCATTCTAAAATCTTCCATATCCTTGTGCAAACTTGGTTGCTCCTTGAGAATCATGGAGTTCAAGCGGCACGGCAATCTGCTAAGGGCATGTGCTGCCACATTGGCTTTACCGGGGTGATAGTGGATGCCCAGATCAAAGTCCTCGATTAGCTCAATCCATCTTATCTGCCTCATATTCAACTCCTTCTGAGTGAATATATACTTAAGACTCTTGTGGTCCGAATAAATTTCACAACGGTTTCCCATCAGATAATGCCTGCATGTCTTCACGGCTAGAACTACGACTGCTAGTTCAAGGTCAGGGGTAGGATAATTCTGTTCATGCTTCTTCAGCTGTCGGGATAGGTAAGATATAACTTTGCCTTCTTGCATCAACACACATCCGAGACCGATCTTGGATGCGTCACAATATACATCAAATGGCTTCATGATATCCGGCATGATCAATATTGGGGCTGAAATCAATCTCCTCTTGCGTTCTTGAAAACTCGCTTCACATTTGTCCGTCCATTCAAACTTTTTGTCCTTCTTCAGCAATTGGGTCATGGTTCTGGCGATACTCAGGAATCCTTCTACGAACTTGCGGTAATATCCCGCTAATCCGACAAATGCACGAACTTGGGTTTGAGTGGTTAGGGCTTGCCAATCTTTAACATCCTTCACCTTTGCAGGGTCAACGGCAATTCCTCCGGATGATACAGTATGTCCGAGGAATCCTACCTCCTATAACCAGAATTCACATTTGTTAAACAACTGATGCTCTCTAAGGGTTCCAAGGATGGTCCTTAGGTGTAGCTCATGTTCTTATTCTGATTTGGAATAGATCAGAATGTCATCGATGAAAACAATGACAAACTTATCCAGGAAGTCCATAAAAATCTTATTCATGAGGTTCATGAAATAAGCGGGGGCATTGGTTAATCCAAAAGACATGACAGTATACTCGTATAATCCATATCTGGTGGCAAAGGCAGTCTTTGGAATATCCTCTGCGCGAATCTTGAGTTGATGATAGCCAGTTCTAAGATCAATCTTAGAAAACACTTTGGCACCAGTCAACTGGTCAAACAAGTCTTCTATCTTTGGCAACGAGTACTTGTTCTTGATGGTGACATCATTCAACTTCCGATAGCCCATACACAAACGGTTACCTCCATCTTTCTTATCCACAAACAACACAAGTGATCTCCATGGTGACGCATTTGGTTGGATCAATCTATTTCCAGCATGGAATCCAGTTGCTTCTTCGGTTCCACTAGTTCAGATGGGTTCATACTATATGGTCTCTGGGCTATGGGTCCGGTTCCAGGGATTAGTCCAATGATAAACTCGATATCCCGATCTGGGGGCATACCGGGCAAAACATCTGGAAATACATCGGGGTATTCACAGACTATCCGGACTTGGTCAATGGTTGGCTGGGCTATACTCTTGTTGCACTTGAATTGACGGGGCAAGGTTTCAGATATATGCTCGACTGATATTCCAGCTGTACTGGTCATTGTTATGGCTTTCTTGGCACAGTCAATTAATCCTTTATGTTTGGACATCCAATCCATTCCTAGTACTACTTACAAACCTTTAGTTCCAAGTACTATTAGATTAGCATAAAAATCTATGCCATGGATTCGGATAGGTACGGCTTTGCAAATTTGTCTAGCTTTGGTGGTTGAACCAGGTATTTGAACTATCATAACATGCTTCAATTTGGTGGGTTGAATCTTACTAGTGCATGCAAATTCTTCAGTAACAAACGAGTGCGATGCTCCAGAATCAAACAACACTCTTGCAAGTACTGAGTTAACAGAAAACATACCCAACACGACATCGGGCGCTTCTTGGGCTTCTTTAGCATGCATGAGAAAGAGACTGCCATTGCGGTTGAGCGAGTTCCCTAGGGCAAACCTCCTTCCGGGTTGAACACGACGCTGCTGCTGAGCTGGGGAATTTGCATTGGGGGCTGCGGCAATATTCTTGGGGCACTCATTGGAATAGTGACCCTTGGTTCCACATTCATAACAAGTCACTTGGGACTTGTCCTTTGCTACAACAGGCACAACATTGCTTCCAGTCCTTGGGGCAGTGTTGGTGTTGGTGGCGACATTGTTGTTGTTAAACTTGGGTGGAGCACGATTGAAATTGCTGGGGTTGCCGAGGTTGTTGTGGTTTCCTCCGGGCCTAGGGTTTCCACGGTTGGGGTAGGTCGGACAGTTCATCGGGGTTCTGTTGTTTCTCGGGGCAAATCCTAAAGATGGGTTAGGACGATATTTGGGTGTATGGTGGGTTCCTGGTTGATTCATCATGCGATGCTTGCAGTTCTCATTGGCTTGGTTGATCTTTCCTTCCATCTGAATGGCAGAGTCAACTAAGGCTTCAATATCAGCAAATGGGATATTGACTAACATCGTCTGCATCTCATCGTGCAAACCATTCAGGAATCTCTCCTTCTTCTTGGCTTCAGTATCTATCTCATCCGGTGCATACCTAGCCAATGACAAAAAATTGTCATGATACTCCACTACTGTCATCCTGCCTTGCTTCAGTTCCCTGAATTCATCTCTCATCCTCTTGATCAAACCTGGTGGCACATGGGTTCTGCTGAACTTGACCTTGAACTCTTACCAAGTCATCATCTGACCTCCTATCATCGCACGAACGTTGTTCCACCATGCTCTTGCACATCCGGCTAGGTAGTGGGTAGCAAACAGTACTTTCTCGTTAGCTTCCACTCCTGTAACTTCCAGATTATTTTCCATGGTTTGGAACCAATCATATGCATCTAGGGGCTCTTCTGACTTAATGAAAACGGGTGGATTGGTGTTCTGGAAATTCTTGAGCTTAGATCCATGGTTGTCCTGATTTCCATGGCCTTGATTGTTGTTGGACATCTGAGCTATCTGTTGAAGGGTGGCTAAGTTGGATTGACGTTCGGCTCTCTTGGCTTCGTGGTCAGAAACCAACATTTGCAAGATTTGCAACATTGGGTTCAGGGACGAAGTGCTTCCTCCGCGAGGCATCTGAAGATTGAGATAGATCATGAGAAAAGAGGGAAATTTCTAAGGTTCGGAGGTTTGTTTTTGAAAAGTTTTCAAAGTTTGACTCAGGTTTTTCTAGCAACTTTCTTTTCATTCATTCATTCATAGCACACGATACAAACACACACCACAACAAAGGAAAACAAATGGTTTTAAGAACCATTCTGTGAAACTACGATATAGTGGGACCGAATACAACTCACTAACGCTAGTGCTCAAGTGCTACTACTCCTCGGAGTTAGGGTCCTCATCATCATCATCGATGAAGGCGAAGTCATCCTCATCGGTGAAGAAGTCCATGGCCTGATCCTCCAGAAAGTCATCATCGTCACTAAGATAGGATTAGGGGTCTCCACGAAGGTCTTCCCGTGCATTCTCCCTCTCCTCCAACTGCATATCTCTCTCGTGGATGGTCTCCTCCAAACCCGTGATCTGGTGGAAAAGACGGGCAATGATGCTCTCCTTCTTGTCGAGCTGACGGCGACAAGACTGGCGATCCTTCACTAGCATGGCAATGGTATGATCCTTCTTGGCAGCGATGGCATACTTGTGGTTGGCGTAGGAGCGGGCATTGTCCAACTCCTTCTGACGGTCATACATCATGAAGCTGAGGTGGTCCAATTGACTCTTCAGCTCGTGGTGGTATGGGGCCTCCAGTGGCTGTCCATAACATCACGCCTTGGGTAGAACTCAAAGCGGGTATCCTTGATCTGATTGATACTCTGCCCACACAGACGGGCAAGATATTCCTGCATGGCCCTGGCAAGTCCATCGAGCCAATTGTTCTCTCTCAAGGTGAACTGAATTCCCTCTGAGGTGGGGGCTTCAATCTTTCCGTGGAGACTTGCAACAACTAGCCACTGCAAATCCTCTCCTTCCTGATCATTGAGCTGATCTCCGAAGAACTAGGGGTGCGGACACTCCAGCATCTCTGAAAGCTGGTCCAAGTCATGCTCAAAGATGAGGTCTCCTCCATTCCCCAACTGATAAAACTTGCTGTACTTTACGTCCATCTATAAGAATGTAGGATGAGTAAGTTAGTAGAGTGATCAAGTGTGTCAAATTTTATGTAATTTTACAAGATTTTTTTTGAGGAACATGAATTTTCATGAAAGAGTCTAAGTGATAAGAACGAGAATAAGTTTTCATAAATACTCACTTCTTTGGTTTTGAAACTAAGTTTTTGATTCAAACGTCCATTCTAAACTAGCGTCTCCTATGGTCAGGATGGCTCTGATACCAACTTGTCAACACCCAGATTTTTAATCCCAGATGCCTGTTATGCCATACATCGCAATCCCAGGATTACCATTTTTGCGAGACATAACAGATTGGATATCACAGTACATCATCCATTACAAACCATACATAAGGTCTTACATAAATAAGGATCTCATGATCTAGTCTTAATACAAAACATACAACGGAATAACGTAATAATAACGATAGCGTAGGCTAGGTTCCATCTTCATGGTCACATGCAATGCTGATGATGGGAGATGATCCTAGTTGTCATAACCTTCCTACTGTCCGTCCTCCTGATAGTTCTCTTCATAGTCTGGCCACGGGAATAGCCAGGGACAAAGCCATGAGTACTCTTTAAGTACTCTCAAACTAATACTAACAAATGAAGTGGTTTTGAGTAGGATACTTGTTGTTGATATGCTATATGGGTATCCTCATAGCATGTCTCCTATTCGGATAATCCGGGTGGCCCACAGTTGGTAGCATGGCCCATGGCCTTCTGGGCGGCCCAGTTAGATGGATCCAGAAGGGAGGCCCATGCCGGATAAAGGAAGGCTACGATTGGAGTCACCGACGTACCCTGAGCCTTGGAGTGCAAGACACGCAAGACTAGTCATAGACGGTGTAGGACTCTGTAACCTGTCCGGCTAGGACTTTTCCCTGTAACCCTAGGACCTGGCGGCTATATAAGTCGGGCCTATGGGAGCCTTTAGGGCACAACTTCATACGATAACTTAGACAATCTCAGACAACCTCGAACAGCGAACCTATCTTTGTAACTCGGCGTATTGCCCTTATAGTGATTTATAGCAGGAGTAGGATTCCGCCACCGTTGTATGTAAGCTGTGTTACCTCGTACCCGTCAACCGTCCGCCTTCCCCCACGTCTCTAAACATGCACTGTGAGGACCCCTCCATGGCGTAATCGTCGGCAATACCATGACAGTTGGCGCCCACCGTGGGGCAAGAGGCGCTTCAGGCTCTTCAGCGGGCGAGGACCAAGATCTTCGTAGGAATCGGCGAAACCATAGCCATCGGTTGCGTTCTCTTCTCCGACAATGTTCCGATCGTCCCTCTCGACGAGTTCTGGATCCCGGTGAAGACGAACCCTACGCGGTGCTTGATCGTTCCTATCGGAGACATCCACCTCTTCATTGTCGAAACCGACTCGGGCACTAGTTCCCTGGGAGTCGGAGGAGCATCAAGGCCCGCACGGACTGCCTACGGGCAGGATACGTTCGTGGAAGGATCAATGTCGGATCTCTCTTGGGAGTTTGCCGGAAAAGATCGGAAAAATTCAAGGCCCACCTAAAACGCCCCTGTGCAGGATATAAAGGTGGAAGATCACTGCAAGTCCGCCGGCTTCGCCTGTGCGTCTGGACAGCAGAGATCCAAGTTTGTCAGCGTGGTTACCATCTTCGATCTGGCGCATTGTGTTCAGAGGCGAAAACCCGCGATTACGGCCGAGTGGCTCCGTGCTCTGAGCCGATCTGGCCCACTACCCCAATGATGATGCCATGTATCACTTTGTGGAAGGACTGGACCATGGCACACTCCTCCAGCATTCTCTAAGACGGCAGCAGGCGTCAGGACGCCTTACTTTTGAAGGCATGGTGAGAACCGTCAACAACTACGCGGAGGCTGAAGAGGTAGCTCAGACAGCGCTTGCGCTCATTGACGGAGCCCCTCAGATTCAGCCACTGCCACCACCGCCTCCGACTGCCATCGTCGCAGCTGCGCCGCCACCACCAGTCATCGTCACTACTGTTGCACCTCCACCCCCACCCCCACCCCCACCCCCCTGTCATCGAGGAAGTCCTGGCACCCTCCGACTCTGTGATTGACGCGCTATACGCCGACTTCAGTGCAGACTCAGAGGAGATAGATTTCAATCCAGAGGAACTAGACTCAGCCATGTAGGAGATGGAGGAGTATTACACGCACAACGAGGAGGCCAACAATGCCGTCACGTCTCGAGAGGTGTTCGTCACCATTGGGACGGCGATGGATGAAGATCAACCCGGACGAGCTCCGCCTACAACACTGGAAAAGGGGAAGGGGCCACTTATTGCTGCTGACGATGATCACGCAAAGGCCATGCCTCCTCCGCCTAACCTAGCGCAACAGCCGCAGGAACTCGGCACCATCCCGAGCAACAACAACACCACAAACTTTCCGCCTCCGGCATCTACATCGGCTGCTGCCCAAGTTACTCCAGCTGATAGAGTGATGTACAACAATCTCCTTGTTGAGCCACTGACCGTCGCTCATATCCAGAACGTGACTCAGCTTGACGAGAAGCGCCAGCAGTTGCTGGAGGAAGCACAGGCCATCGCGGAGCAAGGCGCTAAGCTAGATCGAGATCTGGTCAACGCTTAGAAGTCCATAGAGAAAGATAGAGCAATGGAGGCCGAGTACAAGACTCTGCTACAACAGTAGAAGGCCAAGAAAGCTCCGGCTCGCGTCATCAATGATCCTGGTGTACGGTGAAACCTAGGATGGGCTCCCTCGAAGCTGGCACATGCCAAGCCATACATTAACAGTGAAGGCAAACAGGTGATGCCCACCCCACTCCTTAACCTCGTTGTCGCCAAGACCCTTCTAGAGCAGGATAGATTTCCCGAGGCAGTGGAACAGGTCTATGACCTAGTGGCCAAGGCGGTAAAACATCAGGAAAAGTCCACCTCTCACAGGCTTGAGTCTGACCCAGTGTTTTGCCAGTCTAGCCAGCATAAGCCGCCAAGGGACAGATCTCCTCTTGATGTTGGGTCTCAGACGGGTTCATCAGAACGAAGACAGAGGGATGCACACAACAGGAAGGATGCTATCCCCATATCCTTCGACCACGAAGAAAAGGCCCGACCTCGTCACCCATATCCACCACCCCGACCCCCCCGACATCACAAAGATCCCAAGGCTCACCATCGTACGGATATGCCCCCGCCAAGGCAGTGCGGCATCATCATCCGCGACAATGCAGAGCAGACCCGTCATGACGGAGAGCGCAACCAAGGACACAAGAGCAGGTCGCGCCATGACCCTCCGCGTCCGGCAAGCAATCGTGACAAGCGTGAGGCGTCGTGGGAGGGCAATAGCAAGAAGGCTAACCCACCGCCAGCTCCACCTCCATCGCCACCTAGCAGTCACCATGGCGGAGGAGGCCCGCGTCGTTCACGCAGCCCATCCCCTGTTGACAAGAAGAAGAACCCGGAGCCGTATGATGCACGTTCGCGGATTGATAAGATCCACGAGGCCCGGGAAAGACCATACCTAGGACCACGTTGTTTTGGACCTGCAATACGGTCCGCAACTTACCCCAAAGGTTTCCGGATTGACAAGACCATCAAGCCCTATGACGGCACTGCCAAGCCAACCACATGGTTGCAAGACTACAGCAACGCGATGGAGATTGCCGGAGGTAACCCCAATGTTGCCGTCAAGTACCTCCCTTTGATGTTGGCAGGCACGGCCCGTCAATGGATTGACGACTTGCCGGAGAAATCCATCTGCAATTGGTTGGACATGCAAGAAGAATTCACCAAGAACTTCGAGGGTACGTACAAGCGTCCCTGTACCGTTGGCGATCTACAGTGGTGCGTGCAAGAGAAAGACGAGACATCTCGCGCCTACCTCTCCCGCTGGCTGGATATGGAGAATTCTTGTGCAGGAGTGCATGCTCAGACCGCCATGGCCGCCTTCATCGATGGGTTAGAAAGGGGCACGTTGCTCTGACATAAGCTGAAGAGCTTGCAGGACAATCACTTGCTTGACTTGAACCAGATGATTCAGTTGGCTAGTGAGTTCACAGCTGCCGACGACGATGTTCGCGGCTCTCTGCCGACAACAGCCGTTCCAACTCAAGCTTGGAGGAACAGCAGCACAAAGCGGAAAACCGCTCCAGAAGAAAAGCAATCTACTGACATGGTCGCCATGACTTTTGCAGGACGAGGTCATGGCGGACAGCGTGGCCGAGGACGGGGAGCTGGCCGTGGGCAGCAACGAGGAAGTGAAACTACCTCGGCGCCACTTCGCGTTCCCCAAACCTACAAAGAGTACCGCGATATGTCGTGCCTCGTACACCTCGATGTCAACGGCAAGGCCACCCAAACCAATCGACACTGCAAGTTCGTCAATGACCTCAAGGAAGACCCGGAGTCCGGCTACAAACGAAGTCAGAAGAATAGACCACGAGGCAAGGGCAGGGGGAATAAGAAGGAGGAGGAGTCCAAGGATTCAAGTGACATGGACGAGGATGTTGACCCCAAGCACGCCGCCAAGAGCGACGACAATGTCAAGAACCCCTTCATGAAGAAGGCGCTAGTCTACCACACTTTCCTTGGCACCCCCACCGTCTGACAACAGAAGACCTCTATGAGGATCCTGGTGGCTACTCTACCCCCAGTCCCCCAGTACCTGCGCTGGTCGGAGGTTCCAATTACTTGGGACAGGACGGACCACCCAGACCTTATTCCTACGTAGAACCAATACGCCATGGTCATCAACCCCTTGATTAACGGCGTGGAGTTCACCAAGTGTATGGTGGATAGTGGAAGCAGCATCAACATCATGTACCTGGATACACTGCAGAAGATGAACTTGACGGAGGCAAACCTAAGGCGGACCAACACCATCTTCCACGGCGTAGTTCCTGGTCGGGAGGCTCGGTCCCTTGGGTGCATTACACTTCAGGTTGCCTTTGGCGATGTTAATAATTACCGCCAAGAGCGCATGACCTTTGAGGTGGTCCCCTTCAAGAGCGTGTACCACGTCATATTCGGCCGCGACCTATTCCACACGTTCATGGCCAAGCCATGCTTCGTCTACAACAAACTCAAGATACCCGGACCGAACGGTGTCATCACCGTATCCGGAAGCTCTACCATGGCAAGGGACTGCGAGATTAATGAAGCAGCCTTCGCGGAAGCTGTCCTCTACAGCAAAGAATTCAAAGAGATCCAGAGCAAGGTCGATGACTCAGAGATGCCCGCGTCGAAGAAGCAGATATTCGACTCCGCTCCTGCGTTCAAGGCCGCCATCGAGACCAAGCCGGTGGAACTTGTGGTAGGAGATGCCTCCAAGGTCACCGCCATTGGGACGAACCTGGATCCCAAATAGGAAAGCACGCTCATCGAGTTGCTCCATGAGAATAGGGACATATTTGCCTGGCAACCTGCCGACATGAAGGGTGTACCTAGGGAACTTGCCGAGCACAGCTTAAACATTGATCCAAAATATAAACCAGTGAAACAACCTCTACGACGCTTCAGAGATGAGAAGAGATGCACCATTGGCAAAGAGATAGCTCGGTTACTTAAGACTAGATTTATCCGAGAAGTCCTTCACACCCGATGGGTGGCCAATACTGTACTTGTCCCCAAAAAGGGAACCAAATAATTAAGAATGTGCATTGATTACACCGGCTTGAACAAGGCTTGCCCCAAAGATCCGTTTGCTTTGCCTCGCATTGACCAAGTCATTGACTCGATGGCTGGCTCGAAACTTTTGTGTTTTCTCGAAGCATACTCAGGATACCACCATATCAAGATGAGGAAGTCGGACCAATTGGCCACTTCGTTCACTACCCCATACAACACGTTTTGCTATGTTACGATGCCCTTTGGGCTGAAAAACACATGTGCTACGTACCAGCGGACAATGCAACGTTGCCTTCACGACCAAATTGGTCGGAACGTTCACGCCTACGTGGACGATATAGCGGTGATGTCTAAAAAGTCAAATGACTTAATCTCCGACTTAAAAGAAACGTTTGATAATCTCCGGAAGTACAACATGATGCTTAACCCTAAGAAGTGCATCTTTGGGGTTTCAGCCGGCAAATTGTTGGGTTTCATTGTTTCCCAACATGGAATCGAGGTCAACCCGGAGAAAATTAAGGCCGTCTTAAACATAAACCGTCCGACATGCCTAAAAGACATTCAACGACTAACATGTTGTGTTGCAGCAGTTAGTCGGTTCGTCAGCCGACTTGGAGAGAAGGCTCTGCCCCTGTACAAGTTGCTGAAGAAGGCGGACAAATTCACGTGGACGGATGAAGTAGACGCAGCATTGAAGTAGCTCAAGGAGATTCTTTCCTCAGCGCTCATCCTTGCATCACCCGAGCCTGGAGAGCCCCTGTTAATCTACATGGCGTCAACCAATCGGGTAATCCGCATCATCCTCGTGGTAGAGCGGAAGGAACCAGACTATGAGCACGGAGTTCAACGACCAGTTTACTATGTGAGCGAGGTCTTGACGGAGTCCAAGCAGTGTTACCCGCACTACCAAAAGATAGATTATGGAGTATTCCTTGCTTCTCGGAAGCTGAGGCATTACTTCCAGGAGCACCCAATCACAGTGGTGAGCAAGACTCCACTGTCCGACATTATCAACAACAGCGACGCTACGGGAAGGGTCACGAAGTGGGGCATTGAACTTGCCGCCTTCGAGATCACCTACAAGAGACGCGACGCTATAAAGTCACAAGCCTTGGCGGATTTTATCGCAGATTGGACGGAGATGCCAGATGCTACTCCGTTGCCGGAACCAGAGTACTGGGTGATGCACTTTGACGGATCAAAGCTGCTCAATGGCTCGGGGGGCTGGTGTATTGTTACAGTCACCAACAGGAGACAAGCTACACTACGTTCTGTAGATCCACTTCGAGGCTACAAACAACATGGCGGAGTATGAAGCACTCATTCACGGACTGCATGTAGCCAAGGATATTGGCATCAAGCGCATAGTTTGCGATGGAGATTCCGACTTGGTTGCCCAGCAGGTGGCTGGCACCTGGAATGCACGGAACCCTATGATGGCGGCATATCGAGACGAAGTGGACGATATAGCCAAGAGCTTCTTGGGCTACGAAGTCAAGTATGTACCTAGGGAGCAAAACGAGGCGGCTGATCTGCTATCTAAGCTTGGATCAGGGCGCAAACGAATTCCTCCAGGAGTTTTCCTAGAGCATCTGCGCACACCATCCATGAAGGGATCCGACATCGACAACCCAGATAGGTTCGACTCTTTCGTCCACATAGTGACAAAGGTCCCTCCGGCTTGGACAAAACCGTTCATGGAATATCTCGAACATGGAACTTTGCCCGACGACGAAGTTGAAAGACGGCAAATAGTACGATGAGCAAAGGGTTATACCATAATCAATGGACAACTCTACAAAAGGAGCACTACTGGTGTATACCTAAAGTGTGTTTCCTAGCTAGAAGGTATGGAAATCCTGCGTGAAATCCATCTCGAAGATTGCGGGCATCACGCCGCTCCCCGATCTTTGGTCGCGAAAGCCTTCCGGCAAGGATTCTCTTGGTGACGCAATGAAGCCGACAAGCTGGTTGAGACATGCATGGGATGCCAGTATTATGCCCGACAACCACATGTTCCTGCTGAAGAATTGCGAACAATACCAATAACTTGTCCGTTTGCAGTCTGGGGGCTAGACATGGTGGGACCGTTACAGACGGCACCATGTGGGTTTACACATCTGCTAGTAGCAGTTGATAAATTCACTAAATGGATAGAAGATAAACCCATTAGAAAGCTTGATGGGGCAACTGCCCTCAGGTTTGTCCGGGATCTAGTGGTGAGATTTGGTCTCCCACATAGCATTATCACCGACAATGGCAGCAACTTGTCACTTGGAGAAGTGGAGGATTATTGTTGGGAGAAGGGCATCCGACTTGACCTTGAATCTGTGGCACACCCACAATCCAATGGTCAGGTTGAGCGAGCCAATGGATTAATTCTGCAGGGAATCAAGACACGTCTTGAGGCACCGCTACATAGAGCAGCTGGATCCTAGGCGAAAGAATTGCCATTTGTGTTGTGGAGTTCATGAACTACACCCAACAGATCCACTGGCTACACCCCTTACTTCATGGTATATGGAGCAGAAGCCATCCTACCTTCCGACATACTTCACGATGCACCAAGAGTCGCCACCTACGACGAAGATGACGCTGAAGATGACCCAACGAGGATCACAAGCGTAAGCGACGTGACCCGGATGATGACTACCCAGAGCTTGATCGGCCATGGAACATAGCACAACTACGTCCTTTTTACACTTAGCATTTTTTACCTAATTGAGTACCTCTTATATGATCAATGAAATAAAGCTCTCTGGTTCACTCATATTTCTGAGTCTTTTACCTCCTTTAGTGTTCATTTTTGGATCATATAAAACCTTTATGCACAAGTTTTGCGATTGCACTTGTGAAAATTCTGCCTACGGGCGTTAGCTTAAGTTTTTTGGTCTACACGTTCTTTGTCGTTTTTATGTGGATTCTGGAGTAGTGACTTTTGGCACTTATTGTCGGCGACGGTGCCATTGGGCATCATCGCCTGAGCGCATGGTTCGGACAACGAGTCTTCCGACTCACGAAAAGTCAAGCATAAGAACCAAAGTAATGGATAAGCCAGCACTTGCTTAAAAATATATACATGCTGGAAACTGGTTCTTAAGTAGCAGGACATACATCATTGTTTTCCGCCTTAATTGAATACATAGTTTTTTCTGCATACGCATCACAAAGGAAACAAATATTACAAGTAGTTTTTCATTCCTTTGGCGCAGGCGACTTGGAAGCAACGTCATCAGCAGTAGGAGAATCACCCTCGAAGTCTTCAGTGCGAAGAGACTCAGAGGAGCTTTGGTTGCCGCCATCGATGGTATTCATCGGCACAAAGATATTGACATCGACTAAGTCGGCAACTCTGGTGTCATAACCCGCGAGTGATGACAAGATAGATTCATGATTAATCTCTTTGCCATCGTCATCCACGTCGGGTATGCCAGAGGTTACCGTGTCGATGTCAGCATCTTCATAGTGTGCCTTGACCATGGACAGTGCCATCCTTGCACCATCCCGTGCACATGAAGCTTTCCAGCTTGTGATATGCTCGGGGGCTCGGGGCAGAATCTCCGAGTACTTCGCCACAGAGTTTGATGCCTTGATGTATATCTGGAGGGGCGTGGCGATCTCTTTGGCTTGCGCGATGGTGGTGTTGATGAAGTTCCCGGCAAGAACCATGCATTCCTTTGCTGGAGGAGGCGACCGGGTTAAACCCATAGGAGCTGCAAATTCCGACAAGGAGCACATGAGTTCAAAAATTCAAAGTATCCAACTTACAGAAATCCAAGACAGAGAATTACTTACTGAAGATGCTGGCCTCAACCTGCCAGAGGGTATCTGCCAAGGAGTCTCGTTCTTGTTGGAGGAGCTTGTACGCCTCATGATGGCGTTGATTCTTCTTGTCGGTAGCTTTCTTCTGATCTTTTAAGATCGAGATCTCCTCCTTCAAGCAGTTGATCTCCTTGGTGGCGGAGTCCTGCAGGACTTTCATGGATTCTCCGTGCATCGTCAGCATGTCCTTCCTCTCCTATTTAAGGATATTGTTTTCGCTATCCAGCTCTTGAATGTGCTTGGATTGCTCGACAATATCCTTGGCCTTGGCAATTGTTTCTGCAAGTCGGAGAAAAGCAAAGTACACAGTGAGTACTCGGAGAATACACAAGTTCAAGTCGGAATACGAAAAAGAAAGGAAAAACAGACGCTTGGTCTTGATGATATGTTCCTTCAAGAAGGCAGTTTTACCCTTTTCGGCTTCCAGGTCCGCGCGCATCTTCTGATACTTGTCGTTCGCCATTCCCCTCCGATCATTCTCGTTCTATGGAAGAAAGAAGAATTAAACGTTGTTTGGTATACTTGGAGCATCTAGCCAGAAACTTTCTACCTAGACGCTCGGGGGCTACAGCGAGAGTTTTTAACTTGGCATTATGCTTAGTCTATCTTTAAGCATCTAGTCGGAACTAATTCAGTTTTGGATTAGAAGCTTGGGGGCTATAGTATCAAGTTTTTAACTCAGAGGTATGCTTGGCTTTTCTTTAAGCATCTAGTCGAAACTAATTCAGTTACAACTAGAGGCTTGGGGGCTACAGTATTGAAATTAATAAACACTGCATATGCTACTCTTAAAGCATCTAACGGAATATTTCATTCCACCTATATACTTGGGGGCTATAGTGAGAAGTTTTCTAGCTTAGTCACTCTTAGAGCATCTAGACGCAAAGACCTATGGTTTTCTGTCTAAATCCTCGGGGGCTACAGTGGGATACTCATATGAAATGCAAAAGGCAAATAAAGCTTACAAGTGCAATGTCTTGAGGTTGGTAGCACTCTCGTCCAGCAGCTTGCCAAAGGATACGCTGTTTCCTTGCAAGATCTCTGCTTGTCGGAGGAGCTCCTCTAGACCGCACGTCGGAGATGTCAGCGCCGCACCGGGAACCAGAGCAGTTCTACCCGGTGTAAGTACCGGATAGACTATCTTTGGATACTCTATGGCTTTCTTGGGTGCGGGGGCACCACCTATGGCAGAAGTACCAGCTTCCACCACCGCCTTACTGCTACCGATGTCATCCTTAGCCGGAGCTTCAGCCATTGGGTGTGCGAAACTTTCCTGCGTCGCTTGCTTGCCGACGACAGCAATCTCTGTAGAGGCACCTGAGTCCACTTCCATGGAGGAAGGGCCAGATGCTTCCTTGGCTTGTGAGCTTGTCGGAGCGGAGGAGGGCTTGACGCTGGGAGTAGCAGGGGCGATGGCGGGAGATGCGTCGCGATGCAGCATGTCCTTGATGGTTCTAGAAGCCCCCAATGTTTTGGAGGTCTTCTTCAAGCTGGTCGTGGCTTTCTTCCTGAAACGTGCAAAATGCATAAGTACAGGAGCAAGACAGATAAATAGACAATGTCGGAGAGAAAGAAGCTTACACAAGAGGGGGTGCTTTGGCAAAGGGGATCCCGGTAACTTTTCTCTTCTCCGCCTCCAGGGCGGCGGTAGTCTTTTTGGAGGCTCCACCCACCGTCTTCTTCTTGCCTCCTTGGCAGCGTTAGAGGTGGAGCTCTTCCGCTTTCGCGCCAATGGAGCATCGTCGTCGGACACGACAGTGACTCCCTTCATATTTGGATCATAGATTTGAGGAGCCATGCTATCCTCATCTATGTCGCTAAGCTATAAGGTGAAGAACCATGGTGTTAGATGAGATGATAATTGTTAGACGGAAGAACTGGAGTATATGTCATACACGGAAAATAAACAACTACCTTTGGGAACTTGCCATCTACGAACATGTCGTAGGTGATGGTGAAGCCATGCTTCTTGTCCTTCACCTTGACGATGTCCTTGACGCGGAGCTTGACGGAGTCGCTCGAGAAATTGTCCATGGAGATGCGGAGGCTATCCCTTCTATCGCTGGTATACTCGTGCATTAGCTTAGCGCGGTGCTGCAGAGGCTAGATTCGCGTGATGAACCAGCACATGGCTAGGTCCAAACCGGTCAAACCCGTCTCTAAAAACCACTCTATCCGCCTTATGGCGTGAGAGGCTTCGATGTCGGAGGGAAGGGAGGCCTGGGATCTCCATGTCGAAGTTTCAGCGGCGGCTCCATCGACGAAGTCCGGGTACGTTACTTCTCGGCCGGCCAGAGAGATATCTGGGCCGTAGAAGTAAGTATGTTGCCAGTTCTTGCAGGACTCGTGGCCGACGATATTGGGGAACCGCCGGCCAGGACGGATCTTGAAGCTTATGGTGCCACAATTTCTAAGTTCTTCCTTGCTGGCTCCGGCTTCACGCTTGACGGTGAAGAAGTACACGAAGAGATCTAGCCTAGGATTAATCCCTAAGTAACCCTCGCAAAGTGCTGCATAATTGCTAAGCGCTAGGATACTATTGGGAGAAAGGTTTTGGTGCTAGACTCGGTAGTGGTTCAAGACGGAAAGGAAGAAGTTAGAGATGGGCAGGGAGACGCCGCGTACCAATTGAGCTTTGAGGTACACCTTTTCTCCAACTTGGGGAGAAGGTGTGACCTCGCCGGCCGGCGCTGCTCGCCAGACGAGCCCCTCCGTCGCAGGGAGGTAGCCCTCGATGATTAGCTCCTTAATATCGCGGTCCGTGATGTCCGAACCACGCCAATCGCCCTTGTGGGAGTCATTGTCCTCCTCCAGCAGCTCTAACGCCGCTGGATTATGGTCGCCGCCGGTGGTTTCGACCACCGCAGAGACAGGGATGACCAGGCCCTCTGGGGGCACGATGATCGAGCTCGCCGGCTTCGCCGCAGCTTCGCCCGTTGCCGCCATCGAGGGAGTGGAGCTGCTGCTGGCCATTGCGCAGGTTTGGAGCTGACTGGCGAGATTGGGAGCTAGGGTTTTTCGCAAGGTTGCGCAGAGAGCTCGAGGGGGCGCTCACTGGAGGAAGAAGATGATGCGCAGAGAGAATGAGGTGAAAAGTAAAAATTCCACCGCAGTTACTATTTATGATCTCCCGCATAGACGACGTGTGTGCGAACGTGCGCGGAAATTTCGCCACGTCCCAACCGTCACCGCCAACGGTTCGTATCGCTCGCGCGGGAAAAGTGGATATGATTGCGTTCTCTGCATATGTGAGTTACGAGGCGTCGCTGACCTAAGTCTATGTCACCCTAGCTGACATAGGCAGTTGAGCCATCACATCAAAAGATTCCGGCATGGACGGATCCAGTCCGGCTATGGAAGAGTATGATGAAAGATTCAGTAATTCTCTGACTTACAAGTTGAAGACGGAGAAAACCTTGCAGGGTTCTTTGGGAGGACTACAAGATATTGCTTGACGATTTTCCGACATCCATCTAGACGGAGCATTCCACGTGAAAAGGCAAGACGGCACAAGATCTCGGAGTTCTCCGGGGGCTACTGTTAGGGATATGCTATATGGGTATCCTCATAGCATGTCTCCTATCCGGATAACCCGGGTGGCCCACAGTTGGTAGCATGGCCCATGGCCTGCTGGGCCGATTAGATGGATCGCAGGAGGCCCATGCCGGATAAAGGAAGGCTACGGTTGGAGTCACCGACGTACCCGGAGCCTTGGAGTGCAAGACACGCAAGACTAGTAATAGACGGTGTAGGACTCTGTAACCTGTCCGGCTAGGACTTTTCCCTGTAACCCTAGGACCTGGTGGCTATATAAGTCGGGCCTATGGGAGCCTTTAGGGCACAACTTGATACGATAACTTAGACAATCTCAGACAACCTCGCACAGCGAACCTATCTCTGTAACTCGACGTATTGCCCTTATATTGATTTATAGCAGGAGAAGGATTCCGCCACCGTTGTGGGATCTGAACCTGGGTAAGCTGTGTCACCTCGTACCCGTCAACCATACGCCTTCCCCCACGTCTCTAAACACGCACTGTGAGGACCCCTCCATGGCATACTCGTCGGTAATACCACGACAATACTAAGCTCTAGGTTGTTTTGCAAAAAGCAAGATTTACCTCTACTAAGTTCAGAAGCAAAGAAAGCTAGTTGAAAGTTTTATAACACCTAAGTGGGAACTTGAATTTCATGTCACAACTCTGTTGTGGTCAAGTCAAAGTCATAATTCATTTCACAAGTCATTTTGAAAACATCTAACAATGGAATAGTATGGCCACTCCAACTGTCCATAACCATAGACGCGGATATTCAAATAGTTTGACACTCTGCAGAGATTGTACACTTTCACCACAACATTCGATACATCCGTCAGGAACAATCCTGAATTCACCATACTCAGTATGCAGATAATCAATCCTAACCTTTCAATCACACGCCCTAGTATAGGCACCTCTCCTGTGAGTTTGGCCTCCCAACCATGACCAACTGTCATCTTGGGAACTGCACAAGTGGACAATCTTCATAAGGTAGCCTCAGCTCAAACCTTGGCCGCAAGGGAACCCATACTAAGGTATATAAATTTCCATTCAAGCCCTACCCAATTTTCGAGTATTGTGGTTGTACGGTAAAATTGGAATGGTATCACATCCAGACAACCATCAGTTTTATAAAGGGCTAAGGCTCATGCCTTAACATTTTTTTCATCAAAATCCTTTGGTGTTCAAGAACACATGTCAAAATATTTAGTAGAATGACTCATCATTCTAAGGTTTTCATATCCATTTTCACCAAGTATTCCCATCTAAAGTTGATCAAGTTTTATGCTTAGCACTAGCATCTACAGGTGGGGGATAAACACTAATGAAAGGTGATAAGAAAGTGTATCTTATCTAAGTTCAATATCATGCCTCAGGATGACATCAAGATTATCTAACTTAGGCCAAATTTTATGCTCTTTATGCTACCTTCAATTATCTTTCGAGAATCTACAAGCCACTAAATAAACTTTTGATAGAAAGCTTTGATAAAGAAATAAAATACTAAGCTTGCAGGTAAAACTAGGATGGTGTGTCATCAAGGTGTAAGCTTGCTAGGTCAACTTATATAGTAAGGCTTGTAAGATTGCAAGTATAGGCTTGCTAAGATATTAGTATAAGCTTGCCTTGTGCAGAGTAGTGGTTGAAGTTTTCCTTGGCTTCTTCCTCGTAGTATCCTCCTTCCTCCTCGTATCCTTGGTCGGTACTAGCGTCTATAAATAAATACGAGGTACAAAATCACCACACAATTCTTAACTACTCTATTTTGCACACAAAGGTTCACACTAGATGATCTAGCATCATCACTATTATCACAAAGATTAAAGCACTTGTCTTATTTATTTTATTTTATAAAAGTAATTTCTACTCATTGAAAAACTACTTAATATTTAATATTCTCCAACTAAAACATGGGATCATGTTGACACATGTCATCACCACATATTTCAGTACTTGGGAATGTGATTTAAAGTGGTGTCACAATTTAATAAGGTTTAACCTTTTTATTTTAATTAAATAAAATGACTAGAATGGCCCATGAGGCATTGTTTTATTACTTGATCATTATTTATTCAAGTAACCCTATATATTTTTATATATTCTAAAAGGTATGGTTAAATGTGATTTTTGAGAGTTGGAATCAACTCAAAAGCTTTTATGGTTGAATTTTAAAAAATATTTGTATGCAGAAAATCTGTTGCCTTGTTATTTTTACCATGGGTGATCTACAACTCCAATTGGTTTGAATCCAACGGGCTTGGATTAAGAACTCTAGTACCTTTCTAACAAAATTGGTTTCATGCATTTTGGTTCAGTGAATCGAGCTCGGTTGATTTTTGAATCTGGGCACAGAACTAAGTTTAGAACTAAATGAATAAACCTAAGTTTGAATTGCTGGGTCGCGCGGGAGGTTTAACTGGGCCTGCCCACTATGCAGAGCGCGCGTGGGCTGGTTAAGTGAACGATCCCACTCGTCAGTGAGACAGCGAGTGGCGAAGGGGTACAGGGTGATCTAGGACGTGCGATCTAGTTCTAATCCTACGGCTGTGGTTCATCGTCCACGCCTGAATAGGACGCAGCGAGGTTGAACCCTACCGTGGCTAGTGGGGGTCGACGGGGGCTCACCGAGGCTCCAGCGATGGTCGGCGACGGGTGCGAATGACGAAGTCGACAACGACGATCCTCCTGGTACCGGCAGCTCCTCCCGGGGCGGCTCCAATCGACGGTGCCTCTCCTCCTCTGTAGCGGCGAATTCTGGTGAAATTCTGGCCACCTGGTGCTCGCCTTGCTCCGGGAGTGAGTGGGTGTGATCAGTGAGAGGTGGGGAGTGAGATGGTGTGCTCAAATTGGACGGGGGTGGCCTCCTTTTATAGTGTCTGAAGGGGACCGACGGGCGCAGGTGGAGCTCGTTGTGGTCGTCAGCACAGCGTGCTAATGGCATGGGCGACGATAGGGGGCGGTGTGTTGCCTCTTGGCGAAGCTCAACGGCTTGATGGCGAGGCGTGGGGCGGTGATGAACGGTCGGAACGTCGCGGCGCTCTGTGCGGGTCCGACGGCAAGTTTAATGGCGCACAGTGTCCATGGTCCACGCGGTGGTGAACGGGGCTGTCTGGTGGGTTGCTAGGGTGCTGGTGATCACGCACGCAAGCGGCGAGGGCGGCGCGCAGTCTGTGGGCTCATGTCACTGATGGCGCACTGGCGCGCTCTCGGCATGCACGCGGAGAAACTGGGCGCGAGCTTGTCGCATGGTCCAGTGGCTGGCAAGGCTCGAGCGTTGGACAGGGGGTGGCGGTGGACGGTGGTTAGTGCTCCAGACAAGGTTGGAGAGGCTAGAGCTTCTCCTAGCTTGCTGGCGACATGGGGGTGGCAAGGGTGCTCTCGGCATGGTCACCATTGATGGCTATACATGCTCACAGTGATGCTAAAGCTAGTTAGATTAGTTTGATCATCTACTGAGAGTGTAGAGTGAGGTAGAGAGGGTACAAGGTTGGCCAAAATTACTGCTGCTAATAGTGTTTGATGTTTGTTTGTTTGCTGATTACAAGGTGTTTGATGAAATGGCCAAAAGAAATTCAAATTTTAATTTTGGATTCAAATTTGGTGGGTTTCCTAGTTACATACTAGGGAGTCTTGGGTTAGTTGGATTGGTCAAGGGGCACTGGTTTGGTTGGGTTTTGAAAATGTGGGATCTTCACATATGTTATACATTCAATTTTCAATTGTCATTTGAATCAAGTTGCCAATATTTTTCCCATACAATCCCCCAAAAAGAGGGATCGGGTTCCATTATCATCAGACAACGGAACAACAACCACAAACACACAAACGTAGTACTGACCCACCTAGGGGGTCAAAACGACTTAAGGAATCCATATTACAAACCAAGCAATCTAAACAGACAAAAGGGAGAAGGCTGGAGACGCAAGAACACCGCCCTCAGGCTAGTGGGGAACAGTATTATCAAACACAACGAGGAGCTATCAGACCAAGCGAAGAAAGCCACGTGAGACGCCAACACAATCTTCTCACAAACCAGCTCTTCAGGTTCTCCTTCTTTTCTCCTGCCCCCTTTCCAGTTCCGGAGCTTCATGAGTACGATCTTCAGGGATTGCTGGTAGTGCCAGAAAAGGAACAGGAGCCACATCCATAGCTGCCGCATCAGCCAGCGCATTCTGTTGCAGAGTATCAGCTCCATCTTGCAACACCGCCCGGTCTTCCTCCCCATGCATCCCTGCCCAATAACGAATGAACACACAGGCATATATAACCAAATCAACAGGCGAATTAATAAGCTTTTTTTCAAAACAAGCCCTATTCCTAAGCTTCCAAATAGCCCAACAAATTGCCGCCACCACCGTAATCTGCACATTCCTATGGCGCCCACAAACGTGAAGCCCACCAAAGAAATCTTGAGAAAGGACCCAGGCCTATTCGCAGCACCAATAGCTCTGGGAACCACCCCCCAAACGTATCTGGCTGCCACACAAGAAAAGAACAAATGCCCAATGTTTTCATCCTCACTAAAAAATCTACAAGTAAAATCTCCTACCCAATTCTTCTTCCTCATGTTATCTTTGGTGAGAATAGCATTGTGCCAGATAAGCCACAACCAAATTTTAATCTTCAGGGTAATTTTAGCTTTCCATAGATGTTTGAAACTTCTATCAATCCCTACATTCGACAAATGTGTGTACATCGACTTAACAGAAAACTTGCCAGATTTATTCCACATCCACACTGGCCTGTCTTCTTCCTGATTCAAACTCACCCTAGACAACAGATTTTTCAATTGTTCCTGATGATTCAACCCATCAACATCCAACCACCTTCTAAAAGAGCATCTCCACCTTTTTCTTGCCATATCAGCCACAGTGATCGTTTGATTCTGGCAAATATCAAACAAGTCAGGGAACTTATCCTTCAAAGGCATATCCAGACACCAAGCATCATGCCAGAAATCAGTCAACTCCCCATTACCAATTTTCATTTTCCTACCAGCCAAATAAAGATCCCTAATCTTAATCAAATCATTCCAACATGGAGAATCATTCTGCCTGTGTTTCACAAAGACCGATCCCTCCTCTCTTCAAATACTTCTTTCTCACAAAAACTTGCCATGGACCTTCCTCAGCTTCAAGGCGCCACCACCACTTACAAAGCAAGCAAATGTTAAAAAGTCTAATGTTTTTAATCCCCAGTCCTCCTTTTTTCCTAGGTCTACACACATATTTCTATTTAACCAGATGATATTTTCTTTTTCCCACCTTCCCATACCAAAAGAAGGCTCTAGTTTGTTTCTCAATTTCTTCCACATTTGATTTATGTAGAAGAAACATAGTCATGGGATAAACAGCCACACTGGAAACACAAGCAGTGATTTTAACATGCCTCCCTCCCAGAGATAAAGCACCCCCCATCCATCCATCTAACTTTTTCTTCAACCTGTCTCCAATAAAACTCATCTCAGCCACTGTGCATCTCCTGCTACAAACCGGCAACCCCAAATATTTAATTGGCCAACTACCTTTCTGACAGTTGAACATTTCAGCATAATTGGAAAGTTTCTCCTCATCATCCAACACCATCATCACCTCACTCTTCTCAAAATTAATCTTGAGACCAGACATGGATTCAAACAAATACAACAGCAACTTCAAGTTTCTAGCCCCCTCGGGATCATCTTTAATAAAAAGGATGGTATCATCAGCATATTGCAAAATAGCAATCCCTTTATCAAACAGATTATCAACCAACCCTGTAAACAACCCACCAGCCTGTGCATTAAGCACCATCTTAGCCAAACATTCCCCAGCCAAATTGAATAAGAATGGAGAAAAAGTATCTCCTTGTCTGACCCCTTTATAACTGCCAAAGTAAGGGCCAGTTTCCCCATTCACTTTAACACTGAGAGTACCCTGAGTCACAACACTTTTTAACCAAATCATCCAATCCTCACTGAAACCTTTCTGCCTACAACAGTAAAACAAAAAATCCCAATTGACCTTGTCATAAGCTTTCTCAAAGTCAATTTTCAACACCACACCCTGCTGCTTCTGGCTTTTCGATTCTTTCAAGATCTCATGTAACAAAGTCACTCCATCTGCAATAAACCTCCCTTTAATAAAATCAGTCTGACATGTGTCAATTAATTTCCCCATTAGAGGCTCAGTTCTAACTATTAGAGTCTTAGTAAAAATCTTAAACAACACTTGGAGCAGACAAATAGGTCTATATTTCTAGATTCTATCAGCATCATCACCTTTGGGCAACAGAGTAATCACCCCATAGTTAATGCTCCTCAAATCAATCTTATGAGCAAAAAAATCTTCAAACACAGTCATAACATCTGTTTTTATAATCATCCAACAATGTTGATAGAATTCAATAGGAATCCCATCAGGGCCAGCAGCTTTATTTTTCTCCATCTGATCAATAACCTCCTTAACCTGTTTCTCAGTAAATGGTACCCCCATCTTTTCCCTATCCTCATCATTAAGCTTCTCCCAATCTTGCCAATTGTCATCTGCAAGCCTAATAGAGAACTGATAGGGCAAAGGTGTCCGATCTTTCGATGAGATGATGATAGTCGATTTGGTGGAGTTCGGGCTTGACGATCCGACTACACGTGCGAGCACGAGCGCCAATGCAATCGCTAGGCCAATCTCCTGGAGGTTACCGATCCTGCGGGAACACGATCAGCCTGACCAGCGAGGGTCTTAATTCCTACCTGAAATCGAGAACAAGTAAGAACCAATATTGCAATCAAGATATTGCGGAATTAAGAGGAAAGCTTTATTGAAGAGGTGGGATCCTGAATAGGTGCGAAGTACAAGAGGCCTCTGCGACGCTCGAGCCTTGGCGAAGTTGCGACTATGGCTAACTTAATGTCTAAACAAAATCCGAGTCTATGGGGTCGGCTATGGGGAGTATTTAAGGGCGAAAAGGTGGGGTTTCGGCCAGCCATGGAAGTAGTGACCGAATCCAACCCTAAAAGTCCTTTTCCCCTCAAATACGAACTCTAAAAAGTGGCTAATTAAAATCCTACGAAAATTACATGGGCCTAGCCCAAAATAGAGGTGTCGCAGCACCATATTAAGCTATGGACGAATTCGTAAAGTATTGATCTTGAATATTTCGTCCAAGCCTTCTTTCTTCATTATGGAGGCCTCAAAGTTCTGAAATCTTCATCCGTGGCCTTCTCTTGGATCATCACATGCTTGCTGCCATCTCCATGCATGGCCATGCTCCAATGCTTGTCCCTCTCATCCATGCTTGGTCCATCATTCCTAAGAGTAAGAAATACATCTGATTTAGGCAGCATCATATTCTCATGTATGTGAGGAATAGTTCCAAGAAACGAAAGTACCTGATAGTTAAGTTGTTTGACACGAGATCTTGTGATGGGTCCTTGTATGTGTGTTGCTGTAGGTACAACGGTTGTATCAATAGTAGGGATGTCCACATCATGCTCCCCTTCTTGAATTGAAGTCGTCCCTCGACGCAATCTCATCTTCCTCACCAAAGTAAGGCTTCAAATCTGCAATGTTAAACGTAGGACTAACCGTACCAAAGTCTGCAGGCAACTCAAGTTTATATGCATTATCATTTATTTTCTCTAACACCTTAAAGGGACCAGCACGTGGCATTAACTTAGACTTGCGTAAATCAGGAAAAGCGATCTTTACGCATAAATGTAACCAAACAAGATCGCCAACATCAAACACAACATGCTTTCTCCCTTTATCCCCAAAGAAGTTTATACTTAGCATTCATGTGTTCAATGTTATCTTTAGTAGTCTTATGCAAGTTTAATATCAATTCAGCGCGTTGTGTAGCATCCAAATTATGGTGCACCGAAGAAGGTAAAGGCAATAAATCAATAGGTGCACGAGAAACAAAACCATACACAATCTCAAACGGGCACATCTTTGTGGTAGAATGCAGCGAACGATTATAAGCAAATTCTATATGAGGTAAACACTCTTCCCACAATTTTAAGTTCTTCTTTAAAACAGCCCGCAACATAGTAGACAAAGTTCTATTTACTACTTCAGTTTGACCATCAGTTTGGGGATGACATGTAGTACTAAAGAGCAATTTAGTCCCCAACTTAGCCCATAAACATCTCCAAAAGTGGCTAAGAAATTTAGTATCACGATCAGAGACAATAGTATTTGGCACACCATGCAAACGAACAATTTCACGAAAGAACAAATCAGCAATATGCGCAGCATCATCCGTTTTATGACAAGGAATAAAGTGTGCCATCTTAGAAAACCGATCCACAACAACAAAAATACTATCCCTCCCCTTCTGTGTTCGTGGCAATCCCAAAACAAAGTCCATAGAAATATCCTCCCAAGGAACACTAGGAACAGGAAGAGGCATATATAAACCATGTGGATTAAGGCAAGACTTAGCTTTTTGACAAGTAGTGCAGCGTGCCACAAATCTCTCAACATCTCGACGCATACGGGGCCAAAAGAAGTGTGCAGCAAGAACATCCTCCGTCTTCTTGACACCAAAGTGTCCCATCAATCTTCCTCCATGCCTCCTCTGTAACAACAAAAGACGAGTAACTATCTGGAATGCTTAGTTTGTTAGCACGGAACACAAATCCATCATTGAAGACATAATTGTTCCAAGTTCTACCATCTCTACAATTCTGCAACACATCTTTAAATTCAGCATCATGCACATATTGTTCCTTAATAGTTTCCAATCCAAATATTTTGAAGTCAAGTTGAGATAACAAAGCATAACGGCGCGACAAAGCATCAGCAATAATATTATGTTTACCCTTTTTGTGTCTGATAACATAAGGAAAAGACTCAATAAATTCAACCCACTTTGCATGACGACGATTCAACTTAGCTTGACTACGAATATGCTTCAAAGATTCATGATCAGAATGAATAACAAATTCCTTAGGCCATAGATAATGTTGCCAAGTTTCTAATGTCCGAACCAACGCATATAATTCTTTATCATAAGTAGAATAGTTCAGACTAGCCCCACTCAATTTCTCGCTAAAATATGCAACAGGTTTTCCCTCTTGTAATAACACCCCTCCCAAACCAATTCCACTAGCATCACATTCAAGCTCAAAAGTCTTAGTAAAATCAGGAAGTTGGAGTAAGGGAGCATGTGTTAGCTTATCTTTCAATATGACGAAGGCCTGTTGTTGTGCATCGCCCCAAACAAAGGGCACATCCTTCTTGGTAAGCTCATTCAGCGGCGCGGCAATTGATCCAAAGTCTTTGACAAAGCGCCTATAAAAACCACCGAGGCCAAGAAAACTCCTCACTTGTGTGACCGTCCTGGGCTGCGGCTAATTCTCAATAGCTTCAATCTTGGCTGGATCCACTTCAATACCCTATGATGTAACAACATAGCCAAGAAACGCAACTCGATTGTTGCAAAAGGTGCACTTCTCAAGGTTACCAAACAAACGTGCATCACGTAAAGCATTGAAAACAGCACGTAAATGGTCCAAATGATCCTCTAAAGATTTGCTATAAATCAGAATATCATCAAAGTAGACTACCACAAAACGTCCAATGAAAGCACGTAAAACTTCGTTCATTAATCGCATGAAAGTACTAGGTGCATTAGTTAAACCAAACGGCATTACTAACCACTCATATAAACCGAACTTAGTTTTAAATGCTTTTTTCCATCCATCTCCTAATTTCATACGAATCTGGTGGTAACCACTACGCAAATCAACTTTAGAAAACATGGTAGAGCCACTCAATTCATCAAGCATGTCATCTAAACGTGGAATACGATGATGATATCGAATAGTAATATTATTGATAGCTCTACAATCAGTACACATGCGCGAAGAACCATCTTTCTTCGGTACCAAAATAATAGGAACAACACAGGGGCTAAGGGACTCACGAATATGATCTCTGTCGAGTAGTTCCTGAATTTGGCGTTGTATCTCCTTTGTCTCCTCTGGATTGGTTCTATATGGCGCGCGGTTGGGCAACGTGGCACCAGGAATGAGATCAATTTGGTGCTCAATTCCTCTAATAGGAGGTAGTCCTGGTGGCAGCTCAGCGGGAAAGACGTCCTCATATTCCTGCAAAAGGTTAGCAACAGCGGGTGGCAAATAAGGAGGCATATCCTCAAATGAAAACAAAACCTCTTTGCAGACAATTGCATAACATTGAGTATTGTTTACATCTAGTTCAGCAATATCAATTTTATTTGCAAGCATTCATGGACTCTTCAAACGAATTTCAGTAGCATGTGTAGAATCAGATTTAGTGTTCTTTGGTGGTATAAAATCTGCAGCAACAATCTGATTCTCACTTTTATTTTTCTCCTCGCTTAGCTCTACTAGCTCTAGCAAGATCATCTTTTAAAATCTGTTCGGGAGTCATAGGTTTTAGACCAATTTTCTTTCCATCATGCATAAGAGAATAGTGATTAGTTTTGCCATTATGAACAGATTCTCTATCAAATTGCCATGGTCTACCAAGTAATAAAGAACAAGCTTGTATAGGTACAACATCACAATCAACAAAATCAGAATATGTACCAATAGTAAAATGCACGCGTACCGTTCTTGTTACCTTGATCTTGCGAGAACTCTCAAACCATTGGATGTAATATGAATGTGGGTGTTGTCTTGTTGGAAGCGCAAGCTTCTCTACCATGTCAACACTGTCCAAATTATTACAACTCCCTCCATCAATGATGATCCGTATAGCTCTTTCCTTGACAACACCACGTGTTTGGAACAGGTTGTGGCATTGATCTTGCTCAGATTTGCTCAATTGCACACTCAACACACGTTGTGTAATTAAGCTCTTGTATTGATCAGCTTCAGCTCCCATTACCTCTGGCTCTTCATCAGATCGAATTGTCTCCATCTCGAGCAGAAATAAGGGCTAGTGTATCTTCATCGAAGTCACTCGCTGAATCGTATTGACCATCTTCTCGCACCATCATCACACGTTGTGTTGTGCACTGTCTCTCAATATGACCAAAACCCCAGCACTTGCGGCATTGTATATCCTTTGTCTTACCCGTGGAAGCCATAGAAGATGCACTACGAGCAGGAGCATTGGATGATGGTGGAGGAGCAGCTGGAAATCTTGTGGTGGCCTTGGATGTGGTAGTAGCTGGTGGCGAATCACGAGGAGGCGCTGATTGTCAGGATGTCCAAGAGGATGTGCGACCTGCAGAATTATTAGTCCTCCTCCATGGTGTTTGGCGATCCTGCACTTCACGTTCAGCTTTGCAAGCAAGATGAAACAAACAAGTGATAGAATTATATTCCTTATAATCTAATATGTGCTGAATGTCCTTGTTTAATCCACCAAAGAAACGTGCAAGCATTTGTTCATTAGATTCAACAAGACCACACCGAACCATCCCCGTTTGCAATTCCTGATAATACTCTTCTACAGAATTTTTCCCTTGCTCTAAACGTGTCAGATTCTTTAGTAAATCACGTTGATAAGTGGGAGGTACAAAACGAACACGCATAGCAGTTTTTAAAGCAGTCCAAGTACTAGGAATAGTAGTAGGATTTAAACGACAATACTCAGACCACCAAAGGGAAGCAAATTTAGTAAATTCACATGTAGCAGCACTAACACGCATATTCTCAGGATATTTTAAGCATGCAAAACGTTGTTCTACTTCCATCTCCCATGTAAGATATGCATCAGGATTATATTTACCCTCAAAAGATGGAATATTTAATTTAAGCTTTGCAACATGATCATCATCACGCATTGCGGCGTTGTGGTAGTAATGTCGGGACGGCCAGCAGTACCGTGGAGGTTGTTCAACCTCCTCGTCAAACAGATCGCCGTCCGGGTCGTAGTAGTACCCGCCCCGTCCCCAATGTCACAAAGCAGCACCACGCGGAAGTCCGAGGAGCGGCCACCGCACGGTAGCCGCGGCTGCAACCGAACCAGCAGTCCGACCCGTGATTGGAATGCGCCGTGCGCCATGTGTGGGTGCCGGTGCGGGTGCGGGCAATCGGCTCAAAAGCTCCTTGAACCTAACGTCAAGCTTGGCGTTGAAGGATTTCTCGAGTCCATCGATCTTGTCCATGGCGTTGGTGAGCTTGGTGTCAAACTCCCCGAGGCGCGTATCCACGTCTTCAGCGCGACTGACCAAGAGCGCGGAGAAGTGGGCATGTAGTTCTTCGTTCGTCATTGTGGCAGGGTTCCGCGAAGTATCTGTCATGGTTAGTACTTAAAAAGCACAGGTATATAGTACGGAAATATGGTGGAAGTCACGCGTAATCCGTCAAGCAATATACGAAGCTCTTACAAGTTCTTACCAAATAGCAGGAAAAGGCGATGTGCAACCGCGAGGATTAGTAGGTCCAGATATTGAACCAAGCGATTACCAGGAGTCGAGACACCGCACGTGGAGAATATCTGTGGAGCTCTGGGAAGGCTTAGCAAGAGGGGTTAGCAATTATGAAAACAGCAATGCAAAAGTTGAAAGAATGCTCAATGATGGTACTGTGCTGGTCCTAGGCTAGACCGTACTAGAGACGCGAGCCTAGATCACCAACGATGTCACGACGCGACACAACAAGCACTGTATGATGATATGGCACCCTGAAAAGCGAACCGAGATGCAGAAAATCACTATGATGGCGAGTGTCTAGAACTGATCTACGGGGTCTAAAAATAGGTTAGCCCCAAAAAAAAATTCGAATTTTTTTTATTTTGCTCCGGAAAGCGCGCCGGTGCCAAAACAATATCGCTATAACGGCCGATGGAGAAAAGTGATCCCCGGGGTCGAAAACTAGTATAGCCAGAATTTTTATTTTTATTTTTTTGCTCTCCTTCTGGACTTACGACCGGACTCGGAGCTCGACATGGACTTTAGCTTAACACGGAAACAACAAAGAAGGAGAGTAAAAAGAAATAACTAGAAAACAATAACTCTACTCGGACTCGTACCACAGCAGGAAACTAATCGGATCTGTGTCGCGGTAGGAAGGCGGTGGCGGAGTATTAGGGTTTATGGTGGCAGGGTATATGGCGGCGGAATATGGTGGCGGAATATGGTGGCGGTGATCGGCGAGTGTGGTGGTGACTATTATGATCAGAACTCGAAACTCTAAGGGACGAGACACTAAGACCAGCAACTCGACGCGACAATGTAGACACAAATTCAACAATGCAAAAACTGAAAAGATAATGCGAGGTGTAGATTGGTTATGGGATGGATCTAAACTCTAACTGTGTTTTTGGCTTTTTCGTGGGTTATAGGTAAAAACAGATCTAATCTACGAAAACAGTAAAATCTCACCGAGCAACCTGAAATCTGATACCACTTGATAGGGCAAAGGTGTCCGATCTTTCGATGAGATGATGATAGTCGATTTGGTGGAGTTCGGGCTTGACGATCCGACTACACGTGCGAGCACGAGCGCCAATGCAATCGCTAGGCCAATCTCCTGGAGGTTACCGATCCTGCGGAAACACGATCAGCCTGACCAGCGAGGGTCTTAATTCCTACCTGAAATCGAGAACAAGTAAGAACCAATATTGCAATCAAGATATTGCGGAATTAAGAGGAAAGCTTTATTGAAGAGGTGGGATCCTGAATAGGTGCGAAGTACAAGAGGCCTCTGTGACGCTCGAGCCTTGGCAAAGTTGCGACTATGGCTAACTTAATGTCTAAACAAAATCCGAGTCTATGGGGTCGGCTATGGGGAGTATTTATGGCGAAAGGTGGGGCTTCGGCCAGCCATGGAAGTGGTGGCCGAATCCAACCCTAAAAGTCCTTTTCCCCTCAAATACGGACTCTAAAAAGTGGCTAATTAAAATCCTGCGAAAATTACATGGGCCTGGCCCAAAATAGAGGTGGCACAGCACCATATTAAGCTATGGACGAATTCGTAAAGTATTGATCTTGAATATTTCGTCCAAGCCTTCTTTCTTCATTATGGAGGCCTCAAAGTTCTGAAATCTTCATCCGTGGCCTTCTCTTGGATCATCACATGCTTGCTGCCATCTCCATGCATGGCCATGCTCCAATGCTTGTCCCTCTCATCCATGCTTGGTCCATCATTCCTAAGAGTAAGAAATACATCTGATTTAGGCAGCATCATATTCTCATGTATGTGAGGAATAGTTCCAAGAAACGAAAGTACCTGATAGTTAAGTTGATTGGCACGAGATCTTGTGATGGGTCCTTGTATGTGTGTTGCTGTAGGTACAATGGTTGTATCAATAGTAGGGATGTCCACATCAAGAACCCACCAGCAGGACCAAACAAAGTTTTATAATAATTAGTGGCATGCTTCAGGAGATCATGAGTCCCCTGAATCTCATTCTCCCCATCTTTCATAGAAAAGATCATTTTCTTTCTTCTCACCCCATTAGCAATCCTGTGAAAATACTTAGTGTTATTATCACCTTTTAGCAACCAATTATCCCTCGATCTCTGCTGCCAAAATCTCTCCTCATTCTCATACACCTCTAGCAATTCTTTCTGAATAACTGCTTTTCGTTTAAGTTGTTCAGCAGTAAGCAAAATCAGCTCCTCAATTCTTTCCAATTCCTGAAGCTCCTCCACCAATCTCTTCTTCTTTTTTTATCCACACCCCTTATATGAGAACCCCATCCTTTCAGGTCATTTCTGACATTCTTAAGTTTCTTCTGCAGCCTATCAAGACTGTTTTTACCATTCACACGTTTTTTCCAAACTTTCTCCACCCTGATAAAAAAATCATCACACTGTAACCAGCTTTTTTCAAATCTGAATTCCCTGCCACCCTTTTCCTGCCCTTCCATAGTATCCAGAATCAAAGGACTATGATCAAAAACTTCTCTAGACAACTTGTGCACTGTAGTAAGAGGAAACAACTTCTCCCATTCCTTACAAACTAATATTGTATCCAACTTCTCGAAAGTAGGATTTTTCTGGTTGTTGGACCATGTAAACTGCCCTCCAGACATGAGAATCTCCCTTAAACCATATGCATTAATTATCGAATTAAACATGTGCCCCCACCTATTCAAAGAATGACCCTTATTTTTCTCAGAAGCACACCTGATCACATTAAAATCACCACCCACCAACAAAGGAATAGATTGATCCTGACAAACATCAGCTAACTCTAATAAAAACTCCTCTTCATTCTCCTCTTGAGCAGCCCCATATACTACCACCAAATGCCACTAAATTTGTTTCAAAACATCAAACACCTTCATCTTAACATGGAATCTGCCCACAGACACATCAAGCTGAGTTAGTTTAGAGGAACGTAGGCCCCCCAAAATGCCCCCAGATCTTCCCACAGAAGGCAGCCAACTCCAAGAGAATTGATTCATAGGATCAATTCTCCTAAAAAAATCATCAGAATAATCCTTCTTAATAGTTTCTTGCAAACCAATAAAATCCACTCTCTCTTGTCTCAACAAATTATTCAAATAAGCGCTCACACCCTTCTTCCCCACACCTCTAATATTCAAAATAACACCTATCATAATACATATTTTCTCTCTCTTGTTCTAGTCACAACACCACTCATAGGGTGATAGTTGTGAACCTTCACATCAGCAGCTTTTAACTTTCTCTCCTTCATACCAGAACCAGCTCTCAACTTTTTCTTTTTTTCCTAGAAACCACAGGAGTAAAATCCTCCTCATCATTACTATCACCCTTCCAAATTCGTAAACAAGACCTTCTCATTCAAATCAACCTCAACCTCATTCTCTACATGTCTCCTATCCTGCAAACTATGCCTAGCAATTTCTAATTCTTTCAGAGAATTAATATGATCCAAAGATATAGAAGAAGCATCTATCCCCATCTCCAAAGCTCTATGCATAATGATATCATCATCCAAAGCAGCAAAAGAATTATGTAAAGTTAAATTTGTACCTGATAAATCTCTAGGACGTTGTTGAGCCAAATGCCTTTCAGCCATGTTTCTAGCCCCACCTTGATCAGCCACCCTTGAACTCATCCTTATAAGTTGTTCTTCTACACCAGCCACATGCTCAGACTGAGAACCCACACTTTACTGAGTAGAAACATCAGGTTGAGACAGGTCAACAGCCACCACTTCCTAGTCTTGATTGACAACCTCCATATCTTGAGCTCCCTCCATCACAGACCCCCCATCAATCCCTTTTTTCCACTATCAGAAGAAGAGCCAAAGGACTCATCAGTAGACACATTGTCATCCTTTATCTGGGCACCCTCATCCTGTTCTTCTTCATCTTCCAACAAATGACCATATTGCTTCCTGAGCTCATAATATTTATCACTGCTCCTATCCTTCAACAAACCCCTGATAAAGTCATCAAACCTCTGAGGACCAGCAGCAACCTCAATACTGGGTTCTTTAACCAAGGTATATGATAAATTCTGGATGACTTCCATGTGAACATCACCCAACCCACCACTATCTGACACAGCTTCCTGAGTACCAAATTGCAGTCCCACATCAGTTGTTCTGGTTTGAGTAACTGTCCCACCACCATTGTCACCTTCCACATTCTCTCTGATAACTATCCCTCTTGAACGACCATCACCTCCAGAGCTAGCCCAAATGTTAGCCATTTTGGTCCCAAAAGAAACCCCCCCAGAATCCTCCTGCTCCACCACAACCTGTTTACCCTTGTCCAGCCCAGCTCCAGTAGCATCACCACCACCATGTTGGCGACCACCAGCAACCCCACCACTACCTGCACCAGGTCCAGTCCTTTGCCCACTATTTCCATCAGGCCTCCGATGCTCAGCTTCCTCCTCAGTCCTCTTATCCAGCACATTATCACCATCCTGTCCATCAATACCCATAGAATAAGGCAAGGTGGGCACAACATCAGGAGCAAAAATCTCCCTAGTGTATTTGAATTCATAAATTCCTCCCTACATCTCCCCCCTTCTGGTATTAGGAACCAGAGATACATCCAGACAAGCAATCTTCACCCTCACATAAGCCAAATTCTTCAAACTGTTCTTGTCCAGGGCCAAAGGCTTGCCCACCAAAGAAGCAAGATAGAAAATAGTTGATTTCTCCCTGTATTTCATAGGAATACCAACAATCCTAAACCAGGCCTCCTCCAACCATTCAACAGGTTCCAGGTCCCCATTCCACTTAGACAATTGGATAACAGCATCAGGAATTGTTTTCATAAACACCTTCCCAAAGTGGAAATCATCAATGGATCTGGCAGAAGGAAATCTCATCAAAAATTCCACATCATTAATAGGCCTAGCATTAAATCTCCACCCAGACCCCAAAGCATCAGCCCACACTTGAAATTCCTTCTCCAAATCCTTCCCAGTAACATCACCTCTGACCACACTTATATGAGCATAATGAAGCTGCTCCATAGACCGAACATTAGATTCTACAACAGGAATAGAATGAAAGCCCTGTTCAAAATCAGTACTGCCAAATAAAAGAGGAACATATTCCCAAGGTTTCCTCTCTTGACAGACCAAAATGCTATGATCCTTCCCACAATTCTCACACACCACTTCCTCCTGAATCACATCAAACAACTGTAGATCTCCAAAAGCTCCAGCCACATTACCATCTCTCGGCACACTTACTACTGGTGGTGGTACAGAGGACCCCACCAGAGTAGTGGCAACAGCATCTGATTGATTAATTGACAGGATCGGAGACAAATTCATAGGGCGATTCCCCCCAGCAGGCACATTAACAGAAGTTGACGCAGAGGTGTTCAAGCCAGAAACAGAACGAGTCACAGGAACAGATGTGTTCATCACAACCCTAGATATAGCAACCTGCTCCACCATACGAGCAAAAACCGGCTCTCCTCTCCTAGGGTTCGTATCAGAATTACCTGATCTGCCTGGGAACGACGAAGCAGTAGCATCTGACCCTAATCCTTGCTGCATCTCCGGACGGTGACTCCAATGGCCCCAATTGCGAGCCTGCTCTGCTTCACGACGGCAAGCCTCAGACAGAGCCCTCTCCCGCGCCATGGCTTCCTTGCGCTGATCCTCCAATCTGGCCTCATTCTCCGCCTGCCGCAACTCATCCCTGTGCCTCGCATCCCGACGCCGCGCTTCATCGCGACGCCGTTCCTGCTCGCGGATCCAACCACTTTCCCTGTGATCCTCTTCCAGCCCCCTACGATCAACAGGGAAACGACCTTGTCCATACCCAGATCCAAATCTGCTCGCATAGGGACCAGATCGGACTGGAGGACGAGACGGGGAACCACGCCCACCATGAAACCGCCGATCCATGGCAGAATCCGCAGCCACAACCTGAGCGAAAGATCTATTATCTCCTGAAACAACCCCACTCCACCTCACCGGAGAAACAGCACGCGGCGATGAAGGATGGATAATTGGAGGCTCCCGGACGAAAACCACTCTACACACACCACGAGATCTGGAGTTTGCGAGAGGAGAAACGGCTCCTGATATAGGGTTAGAGAAAATGGAATGCGGAGAGGAAACTGACTGGAGATCGTGCTCCGGCGTACTAGTACCCCTCACCTCACCTGGCAGGTGGCCCTCCTCCACCGACGCCCCACCGTCAGCGCCCGCACCTCTCCTGGAACCGCCGAGCCGTATCACCTGGCACGTACGCGCATAGGGCGACGCACCAGCGACACCGCGAGGAACTGCCCCCTGCACCACCAACGCTGGACCCACGAGAACGTGCCAACCCTCGTGTACCAAACGCGTCCCGTACGAAATATCACCATCGAACACCAGCTCGCTAGAATCCGCCCGAAACATCCCGTAGCGACACCTGTCCCGAATCTTCCCTCGAGATCGAGCCCTGTCGACAAGGACTGATCGCTGCCCCAGCCACAACCCTGATTATGGCCCTCCAACTCCCGATCAATCCAAGGTGATCACCGGAGGAAACCGCCGTCGGGGATAGAGATAGGAGAGGAGAGGAGAGTAGCCATTCCTCGTCGGGGATCTCTTAAGTGTCTCATTAAACTTTAGATCAAGTTGCCAAATGTTTCTGCAAGTTTGAAAGGTGGGCTTTGATTCACTTTTACTTGGTCTTGCAAGGGGTGAAAAGAAATGGAAAAGTTTCTGTTTGAAATCTTGGACTAGAAACACTCAAAGTGACCTAGTGAGCAAGATTGGCAAAAATGACCATTTGCTTTATTTGTTTTGTTTTTATTTTCTCTTGATTTGTTTCTGCTTGGAAATGTTTTAGATGATGTTATTTTCATCTTTAAACCATTCCTTGCTATTTAGGTTAATCACACAAGTACATTCATGCATTCATACAATCATCACATACACACATGCATTCATTTGGTTTTTATTTAATCAAAGTTTTTGTTAACCCAATTTTTAGTGATTGGAATTTGATAATCATGATCAAGATTTTTGGGATGTTACATTGGGGGACTCCAATATCTGTTGGAGAGGCTATGACAAAGAGATACTAATCTTAGCTTCCTCGAGTCCAAGTCTCGGAAGCTGCTTAGGCAAGGCTTTGGCAACTCCTAGAATGGCTCTGATAACAGCTTTCCTTATAATTGAATTCCTCCAAGGTCTAGTCTAGCCTTGCAAGCAACCTCTTCCTACCAGAGGACTACCATATACCGATCCTTGCTATTACTGCAAATCGATCAATTCTTTACTTTTCATCAAAAGAAGTAGGACACAACTCGGAAAGAAAAAACCTCTCATGCTCCTTTTTGCTTAATGATGCAACTAATGTAATGCCTAGAACTGATCTCAGACGAATCCCACATGATCCCTCAACCAGATCAAGCCTTCTTCTCCATGAGCGCTCCAAAATCAAGAGAGAACCCTTGAGTTCCCCACACTTGGCGGGTGCATTTTCTAGTAATGAGATTTTAAGGAGACACTCACACCTTTACAAACTCCTTGATGGAAATCTACAAACTGGATGATCACAAGGCAACACCAACTGCCTAGGGTTTCCCAAAACCCAAGAGTAACAATATTAAGCTTACTCCAAGGTGGGGACCGAACTTCTATTTGGATGGAAGTGTAGATCTAGGGTTCCTCTTGATGGGTTCGCAACATAGAAAACAAAAATTTTCCTACGATGGGAACTGTATACGCCACAATCCATCTATCTAGATATAATCAACGGGTGGATATACATCCAGAATACATACCCTTGAAGACCGACAAAGCTTTACGATTATGGACTCATTGATGATGTAGTCGTTCACTTGCTGATCTCAATATCGTGATGAAGTCTAGCTGGTCCAGCACCAGCAAGTCCAGCACCGCAAATAAGTGGTGCATCTGTGATTGCACACACGTACGGGTACCCCGACAACCTTCGTGACCTCGCTCTAGCAAAGCAGCGGAAGCATCAAATCCTTGCTCCAGAAAAAGCCACTGAGAACATGTATCTCGCTAGTCCGAGACCATGGGGAAAATACTAGAGGGGGGAGAGAGATCCTTCACGAGGAGGTGTGATATGAGAGTAGGAGAGGGGTGCCTTTTATAGGGAGAGGGGAGTCAGCCAAGGGGCATGGTGTGGTGGCCATAGTGGCTCCCCCCACCTCTTCCACATTCATGTGGGTGGAGCTCCCACTCAAAATAGTCCACTCAAAAATCCACTCACATCCATTAAATTTCCACCAAATTTAATGCAAGCTCTCATTTAATAAAACTCTTTTATTTATTTTATTCAGAATTTTTTAAGTACATTAATTAACAAACATTCACATAAAACCCTTGAAACATTTCAATTTCACATGCAGAACCAGTTTCGGCAATTTCACCCGAAACAATTCCGGTTTCCATTGAAATAATTCCAGCACTTTGATATTCTTTTTCTAGAACCTCATTGAGTGTTCGAAAAGTATGTGTTGAGGCACATGGATCAAGAGTGGGTTTTGTCCATCCATATGACAGATAGATATACTCTGGGCCCTCTCGGTGGAATGTCATCCAATTGGCTTGCAAGCATGTGACTGTCTCACAAGGGATCACATATCATAGGAACAAGTAAAGATTACTTATCGGTAATGAGGTTGAATTAGGTATGCAAAGATACCGACGATCAAACCTTGGATAAGTATCGTGAGACAAAGGGAAATTGGTATCATATGTAAATGGTTCATTCAATCATGAAGTAATCGTATAAATATGTGGGATCCATATGAATTTCCAGATTCCTTTATTGGTTATTGATCGGAGAAGAGTCTCGATCATGTCTGCATAATTTATGAACCGTAGGGAGACACACTTAAGGATTCGATGTTGTTTAGTAGATATGGAATGTGAGTAAGAGATCGAATGTTGTTCGGAGTCTTGGATTGGATCCAGGACATCACGAGGAGATCCGGAATGGTCCAGAGAATAAGATTCATATAAGGAAAGTCCAATTCCGGAGTTCGGAAATGGTTTCGGTGTTTTCACCGGAATGTTCTAGAAGGGTCTAGAAGGTCCACCAGTCCGGAGTGGTAAGGGTACATGGATGTATTATACCAAAGTGAAATGATTGCATCATGTCCTAGGTCACTTGGCTGGGCAATGGGAAGAGAGAAATCAAACTCTAGTTTGAAAAGTCAAACGCCAATTTGAAAAGTCAAATCCCTACATGGTTGCCTAGTGGAGGGAGGAGAGGAAACCCACTTAGGGAAGGTTTCCTCCCTCCCCTTGCCTCCGGCCTAGAAGAGGAGTTGGGGCAGGACTCCCCTCCTACAAACCGCCTCTCCCACCTATATAAGGAGAGGTAGATGCGCCACCTACCCCTCACCCCAAAAACCCTAGCCGGCTGCCACCCCTATCAAGTCGCCGCCACCTAGGGATCCTCTAAAGTCGCTGCCGCCTAACCCTCTACTAGCCGCCGGCCACCAAATCTCCTTGGCTTCTAAACCCTAGTAGCCAAGGTCCCTCTCTACTCCACCATACCTGCTTCGGCTTAGGCGAAGCCCTGCGGGATTTCCCCTCTACTTCCACCACCACGCCGTCATGCTGCTGGAATCACGAGGAGAGATCTACAACCTCTGCTGCCTGTTGGAACAAGGGAGAGGAAGGTCTTCATCGAGTACCGAACGTGTGACCGACTGTGGAAGCGCTACCGAAACATGGCACCGGAAGGATCGTCTACGTGATCTTGAGATCAGCAAGTGAACAACTACATCAACCATGAGAATACAATCTCGTTAACCACTTTGGAATCTTCGAGGGTTAGTACTCTATCAACTCGTTGCACCGATCTAGTAGATTAGATCTTGGCTTGTGTGTGTTCATGCGGTAGAATTTTTTTGTTTTCCATGCTACGAACCCCTACAGTGGTATCAGAGGCGTGTCTATGCGTAGATCTGTTGCACGAGTAGAACACAATGTTTATTGTGGGCGTTGATGCTTTTGTTGTCGATTGCTTTTTGTGTACTTTGCATCTTGTGGGATGGTGGGATGAAGCCTGATACTGAGTGCTTTTACTGCAAGGGAGAAGGTCACCTGAAGCGGAATTACCCCAAGTACCTGGCAGATCTGAAGAACGACAACATCAAGAAGAAAGGTATATCCGATATTTATGTTATTGATGTGTATCTTACTAGTAATCATTGTAGTGCTTGTGGATTTGATACTGGTTCGGTTGCTCATATTTGTAACTCGAAACAGGTGTTGTAGAATAAACGGAGACTAGCGAAAGACGAGGTGACGATGCGTGTTGGAAATGGCTCAAAGGTTGATGTGATCGCGGCCGCACGCTCCCTCTTCATCTACCATCTGGATTAGTTTTATACTTAAATAATTGTTATCTGGTGTCTGCGTTAAGCATGGACATTATATTAGGATCTTGTTTATTGAGAGACGGTTACTTGTTTAAGTCCAAGAATAATGGTTGTTCGATTTATACGAGTAATATCTTTTATGGTCATGCACCATTGATAGATGGTCTATTCTTAATCAATCTCAATAGTAGTGATACACATGTTCATAATATAGATGCTAAGCATTTGAAATTGAATGATAATTCTAGATACATGTGGCACTATCATCTTGGTCACATTGGGGTGAAGCATATGAAGAAACTCCATTCCGATGGACTTCTTGAATCACTTGATTTTGAATCACTTGAAAGATGTGAAGTATGTATGATGAGAAAAATGACTAAGACTCCATTTGTGGTATGATGGAGCGAGCTATGGACTTATTACAAATCATACATACCAATGTGTGTGGTCCGATGAGTGTGGCATCACGCGGTGGTTATCGTTATGTTCTTATTTTCACGGATGACTTGAGTAGATATGGGTATATCTATTTTATGAAACATAAGTCTGAAATTTTTGAGAAGTTTAAGGAATTTCAAAGCGAAGTAGAGAATCAACGTAAAAAGAAGATTAAATTTCTACGATATGATCGTGGAGATGAATATCTAAGTTACGAGTGTGGCGAGCATTTAAAGAAATACGAAATACTTTCACAATTGACACCACCGGCAACACCACAACGTAATGGTGTGTCTGAACGTCATAATCGAACTCTCTTAGATATGGTTCATTATATGATGTCACTTACAGATTTACCGTTATAATTTTGGGGTTATGCATTAGAAACAGCCGCATTCACTTTAAATAGGGCACCATCTAAATCTGTTGAAACGACACCGTATGAATTATGGTTTGGAAAGAAACCTAAATTGTCGTTCCTTAAAATTTGGGGTTGCGAAGCTTATGTAAAGAAGTTACAGCCCGACAAGCTTGAATCCAAAGCAGAAAAATGCGTCTTCATAGGATGCCCGAAGGAAACTATTGGGTATACCTTCTATCATAGATCCGAAGGCAAAATCTTCATTGCCAAGAATGGATCCTTTCTAGAGAAGGAGTTTCTCTCGAAAGAAGTGACCGGAAGGAAAGTAGAACTCAACGAGGTTGTCGAACCTTCTCTTGGATTTGTGAGTAGCGCAGCACCGAAAGCAGTTCCTATGGTGCGTACACCAATAAGAGAGGAAGCTAATGATAATGATCATGAAACTTCGAACGAAGTTACTACGAAACCTCGTAGGTCGACGAGGACTCGTACCACTCCCGATTGGTATGATCCCGTTATGAGTGTCATGTTGGTGGACAATACCGATGACCCTGCGACATATGAAGAAGCGATGATGAGCCCAGATTCCATCAAATGGCAAGAAGCCATGAAATCCGAGGTTGGATCCATGTACGAAAACCATGTATGGACTTTGGTGGACTTACCGGATGGCCGCAAGGCTATCGAGAACAAATGGATTTTCAAAAAGAAAACAAATGCTGATGGTAATGTAACCATCTATAAAGCTCGACTTGTCACGAAAGGGTTCCGGAAAATTTAAGGAGTTGACTACGATGAGACTTTCTCACCGATAGCGAAGCTAAAGTCTGTGAGGATTTTGTTAGCAATCGCTGCATATTATGATTATGAGATATGGCAGATGGATGTCAAAACGGCGTTCCTCAATGGAGACATTGATGAAGAGTTGTATATGGTACAACCCAAAGGTTTTGTCAATCCTAAAGATGCTAACAAGGTATGCAAACTTCAGCGATCCATTTATGGATTGAAGCATGCATCCTGAATTTGGAATCAACTTTTTGATATGGTGATAATTTTTTTTGGATTTTTACAAACTTATGGAGAACCTTGTATTTACAAGAAAGTGGGTGGGAGCTCTGTAGCATTCCTAATACTATATGTAGATGACATATTTTTGATTGGGAATGATATAGAACTTCTTAAAAGTGTCAAATATTATTTGAATAATAGTTTTTCAATGAAGGATCTTGGTGAGCTGCTTATATATTAGGCATAAATATTTATAGAGATAGATCGAGACGCTTAATAGCGCTTTCACAAAGTACATATTTGAACAAGGTTCTAAAGAGGTTTGGAATGGGAGATAGCAAGAAAGGGTTCTTGCCCATGTTGCCCAATACGACCTTGAGTAAAACTCAAAGTCCCGCTACGGCAGAAGATAGAGAAAGGATGAGTAAGACTCCCTATGCCTCAGCCATAGGATCTATCATGTATGACATGCTTTGTACAAGACCGGATATTTCATATGTTGTTAGTTTGACTAGCAGATATCAAAGTGATCCAGGAGTAGCTCATTGGATAGTAGCCAAAAACATCGTTAAGTACTTGAGAAGGACTAAGGATATGGTTCTTTCTTATGGAGGTGATGAACAACTCATTGTAAATGGTTACACCAATGCTAGTTGGAACACCGATCCTCATGATTCTAAATCATAATATGGATACGTATTTACTTTGAATGGTTCAGTAGTGAGCTGGAGGAGTGCAAAGCAAAGCGTTGTGGCAAGATCTTCAACTGAATTAGAAAGCATAGCTGCTTCGGAAGCTTCACAAGAGGCGATATGGATGAAGGAGTTCATTGCGGAGCTTGGTGTGGTTCCCAATGCACTAGACCCAATGGCTATCTACTGTGATACCATGGGTGCCATAGCCAATGCGCAGGAGCCAAGGTCACACAAGAAGCTGAAGCATATCAAGCTACGTTTTCACGCTATTCGTGAGCATGTCCAAGATGGTGACATAAATATTTGCAAAGTACACACAGATCTGAATGTGGCAGATCCGTTGACTAAACCTCTCCCTAGGGCAAAATATGACCAACACCAAACCGCCATGGGTGTTAGGTATAATACCATGTAATCTAAATTATTGACTCTAGTGCAAGTGGGAGACTGTTGGAGATATGCCCAAGAGGCAATAATAGAAGTAGTTATTATTATATATTTGTGTTTATGATAAATGTTTACATCCATGCTATAATTGTATTAACCGGAAATATTAATACTTGTGTGATTTGTAAACATGTAAGAGTCTGTCAACACCCGGATTTTTAATCCCAGATGCTTGTTATGCCATACATCGCAATCCCAGGATTACCATTTTTGCGAGACATAACAAATTTGGATATCACAGTACATCATCCATTACAAACCATACATAAGGTCTTACACAAATAAGGATCTCATGATCCAGTTCTTAGTACAAATCAAGCAGCGGAATAACGTAATAATAAAGGTAGCCTAGGCGAAGCTCCATCTTCGGGGTCACAGGCAATGCTGACGATGGGAGATGATCCTAGTTGTCGTAACCTTCCTGGGGTCCATCCTCCTGGTACTCCTCTTCATAGTCTGGCCACGAGAATAGCCAGGGACAAAGCCATGAGTACTCTTTAAGTACTCACAAACTAATACTAACAAGTGAAGGGGTTTTTTGTAGTAGGACACTAAGCTCTAGGGTTGTTCTGCAAAAAGCCAGATTTACCTCTACTAAGTTCATAAGCAAAGAATCTAGTTTGAAATTTTATAACACCTAAGTGGGAGCTTGAATTTCATATCACAACTCTGTTGTGGTCAAGTCAAAATCTCAATTCATTTCACAAGTCATTTTGAAAACATCTGAAGGGGGAACAGTATGGCCACTCCAACTGTCCATAACCGCGAACACTGCTATTCGAATAGTTTGACACTCTGCAGAGATTGTACACTTTCACCACAGCATTCGATATATCCGTTAGGAACAAATCCTGAATTCACCATACTCAGTATGCGGATAATCAATCCTAACATTTCGATTACACGCCCTAGTATAGGCACCTCTCCTGTGAGTTTGGCCTCCTAACCATGACCAACTGTCATCTTGGGTACTGCATAGGTGGACAATCTTCACAAGGTAGCCTCAGCTTAGACCTTGGCCGTGAGGGAACCCATACTAAGGTATATAAGTTTCCAGTAAAGCCCTACCCAATTTTCGGGTATTGTGGTTGTACGGTAAAATTGGAATGGTATCGCATCCAGACAACCATCAGTTTTGTAAAGGGCTAAGGCTCATGCCTCAACATTTTCATCATCAAAATCATCTGGTGTTCGGAAACACATGTCAAAACATCTCAGTAGAATGACTCGTCATTCTAAGGTTTTCATAACCATTTTCACCAAGTATTCCCATCTAAAGTTGATCAAGTTTTATGCTTAGCACTAGCATCTACAAGTGGGATAAGTACTAATGAGGGGTGGTAATTAAGTGGAGATTAAGTTCAATCTCATGCCTTAGGATAACATCAAGATTATCTAGCTTAGGCCAAATTTAATGCTCTTTATGCAACCTTCCATTATCTTTCTAGTATCTATATTTCCCTATGTAAACTCTAAGAGAAAGCTTTGATAAAGAAATAAAGTATAAAGCTTGCAAGTAAAACTAGGAAGGTTTATCAAGTAGTATAAGCTTGCTAGGTTAATAGCATGCATAGGTCAACTTGTGTAGTAAGGCTTGCAAAGTTGCAAGTATTGGCCATCATAGGTAAAGTATCTTGCAAGTGTTAGCTTGCTCAGCTAGTAGTATTAGGCTTGCATAGGTAAAGTATCTTGCAAGTGTTAGATTGCTCAATCAGCTAGTAGTATTAGGCTTGCATAGGTAAAGTATCTTGCAAGTGTTAGCTTGCTTAATCAGCTAGTAGTATTAGGCTTGCATAGGTAAAGTATCTTGCAAGTGTTAGCTTGCTCAATCAGCTAGTAGTATTAGGCTTGCATAGGTAAAGTATCTTGCAAGTGTTAGCTTGCTCAATCAGCTAGTAGTATTAGGCTTGCATAGGTAAAGTATCTTGCAAGTGTTAGCTTGCTCAATCAGCTAGTAGTATTAGGCTTGCATAGGTAAAGTATCTTGCAAGTGTTAGCTTGCTTAATCAGCTAGTAGTATTAGGCTTGCATAGGTAAAGTATCTTGCAAGTGTTAGCTTGCTCAATCAGCTAGTAGTATTAGGCTTGCCTTGAGCAGAGAAGTGGTTGAAGTTCTCCTCGGGTTCTTCTTCGTAGTATCCTCCTTCCTCCTCGTATCCTTGGTCGGTACTAGCGTCTATAAATAAATATGAGGTACAAAATCACCAAACAATACTTAACTATTTTCAATCATCACACAAAGGTGTTCTATAGATGATCTAGCATCATCACTAACATTACAATATTAAAGCATTTGTCTTATTTATTTTAATTTGAGAAAAGTAATTTCTACTCATTGAAAAACTACTTAAGATTTAATATTCTCCAACTCAAACAAGGGATCATGTGGACACATGTCATCACCACATATTTCAGTATATGGGAATGTGATTTAAAGTGGTTTCACAATTTAATAAGGTTTAACCTTTTATTTTAATTAAATAAAGTGACTAGAAATGCCTATGTGGCATTCTTTTATTACTTGGACATTATTTCTATAAGTAAACCCAAATGTTTTTATATATTCTGAAAGGTATGATCAAATGTGATTTTTGAGAGTTGGAATCAACTCAAAAGCTATTATGGTTGAAATTTGAAAAATGTTTGAATGCAGAAAAGCTTCTGACTTGTTATTTTTACCAAGGGTGATCTACAGATCCAAATGATTTGAATCCAATGGGCTTGGATTAAGCATTTCAGTACCTTTCTAGCAAAATTGGTTTCATGCAATTTGGTTTACTCAATCGAGCTGGGTTGATTTTTGAAACTAGGTACAGAACTGAGTTTGAATAAAAATAGAAAAATCTAAATTCAAACGCTTGGGCTGCACGGGAGATGCTAATGGGCCGGCCCAGTGTCACTCCACAGCGCGGGGCTCAGCTGACAGGGGTTTCCACCAGTCCGTGGCTCATAACACACGAAGCGGTACAGGGCGATGTGGTGCGTTGGATTAGAAGGGCGATCAACGGCTGAGGGTCGTCGTCGATGATGAACATGTCACCGGCGAGCTCGAACCCTAGCGGATCGGTGGGGGTCGTGGGAGGCTCACCGGGGCTCAGGCGAGGGTCGGCGATGGGGGCAAACGACGAAGTCGATGACGGTGATCCTCCTGGCATCAACAGCTCCGCCTGGGGCGGCTCCAATCGATGGCTCCCTTCTTCTCCAGAAGCGGCGGGCTCCGGCCAAATTCTGACGATGCGCTGCTCGCCTTGCTCCGGGAAGAAGTGGGAAGTCTCAGTGAGGGGTGGGGAGTGAGATGGTGTGAAGAAATCGAGCGGGGGTCGTCTCCTTTTATAGGCTCGACGGCGAGACCGAGAGGGATGGGCAGGCGACGGTGGCGACATGGCTACGGGCGGCTAGAGGCATGGCTGCGGTTGGCGATCGACGGGCGGTCTCCTGGCGATGCTCTAGAGCTTAAATGCGTGTGTAGGGTCGGTGGCAATTGGTCGAAAACGTGCGGTGCTCTGCGAGGCAGAGGCGGCGAACTCCATGGCGAGCGGTGGCTACAGGGTACGGGCAAGGAAACGAACATGTCCGGTGGTCTCCTGGGACGGTGGGGTGCATGCTGGCGGGCGGCGAGGGCTCGAGGTGGTCGGGTTGCGTGGGAACGGCGCGTGCACTGGGGTGCGCGTCGGCATGTTCGACAGCGGCGCGGGCGCGGCATTCCTGGCGGTTCTGGGCTCTGTTCTTGAGATAGGGCTGGTCGAGAGGGGGCGGTGAGGCATGGGCTACCTTCTAGACAAGGTGGGCACGGCTAGTTCTTCTCCTAGCTTGCTGTCCACACTGGGGTGATATGGTGAGGCTCGGCCTGCTCACCATTGATGGCATTGGCAAGCTCACAGTGGTGCTAGAGGTTAGTTAAAGGTGCTAGATGATCTACTAAGGCTAGTTGCAACCAGAGAGGGAACAAGGTTGGCCAAAACACTGCTCAAAATAGTGTTTGTGATTTTGTTGATTTGAATCTGCAAGCTGTTTGATGAAATGGCCGCAAGAACTTGAGTTTTGAAAAGATTTTTGGTGGGTGTGCTAGGCATGTGTTGAGTATTCTGTGGGTGCTTGGGTTTTGAAAATTGAACTTGTTTGAGTGGTTTTTGAAAAAAATGGGATCTTCCCATATGAGATAGATTCAATTTTAAACTGTCCTTTAAACTTAGCATTTGAATGTTTCTGGATGATCACAAAGTGGGCCTTGGTACCTTGTTATGAGTACTATCAAGGGGTGCAAAGATCCATACATGTTTCTGTTGAGTTTTGAAAATTAGAGATAGCCAAAGTAGGCATGGGAGTTAATTTGGCCAAAGTGACCATTCACTTCATTTGTTCGTTTTGAGTTGTTTGTCTTTGGGAAAAGTTTTGGGATTGTTTAGATGATGTTTATTTCACCTAAGAATCATTTTACAAGCAAATAAACACAGAATCATGGCAATTCAAAAGAATCCAAATCTTAATACACACACATATGAATGCTTTCATATTTTTAGTTGGGAAAGTTTTTGTTAACCCTAATTTTGATGATTAGAGTTTGATGATCCAAGTTTATATTTTTGGGATGTTACAGAGTCCCTAGTAAATCCTCTTTGTAATACTATCTTGTTGATTAATAGATGATTATGATTTATTGGATATTATTAATAACAAGATCATATCATTAGGAGAATGATGTGATGGACATACTCCTATTGTTAAGCATAGCATAAGAACAAGTCATTTCAATAGTTTGTTTGCTATAAGCTTTCAGATATATAGTAACCTAAATCCTTTGACCATGAGATCTGTAGGGTTCGCAACATAGAAAACAAAAAAAATCCTAGGATGGGAACAACTATGTACCAAGATCTATCTACTAGATACAAGCAACGGGTGGATATACATCCATAGAGAACATACCCTTGAAGACTGACAAAGTTTAACAAGGTTGTACTCGTGGATGATGTAGACGAACACTTTCTGATCTCAAGATCGAGAGGAATTCCTAGCGCTGCAAATCAGCGGCGCATCCGTGATCGCACACATGTCCAAGCCACCGAACAACCTCCGCCTCCTCGCTCCAGCGATACAGCGGAAGCAACAAATCTTTCTTTCCGAAAATCCACCGGGAACATGTATCTCGCTAGTCCGAGACCATGGGGGATAAAAACTAGAGGGGGAGAGAGATCCTTCACGAGGAGGTGTGAGTGTGAGAGAGGGAGAGGGGCTCCTTTTTTAGGAGGAGGGGGCACCCCAAGGGGTGTGGCCGGTGGACATGGTGGCTGCCCCCACTCCTTCCTCCATTATGTGGATGGATCTCCCACTCAAAATTAGCTCCTTCATTTCTCCACTCAAAATCCCACTCAAAAATCCCATTAAATTTCCACCAAATTTGATGCAATCTCTCTTTAGATAAAACTCCTTTTATTTATTCAGAATTTTGTCAGTTACTTTAATGGAAAAACATTCACATATAACCCCTTGCTAGTATTTCATTTTACATACAAAAACACTTTTAGCAATTTCACCCAAAACCGTTTCGGTGTCTAGTGAAATAAATTCCTGCGCTTTGCAAATCTTTTCAGCAGGAAACTATTTGTTCCAAATGGTGTCGTTTTCTCTTAAGTGTGTCACCCTACGGTTCGCAAATAATGCAGACATGATCGAGACCCCTCTCGGATCAATAATCAGAAGCGGGACCTGGAGATCCATACTGACTTCCACACATTCAACGATGACTTTCTTGTGATCGTGAGAACCTTTTACACTAGAATCTTAATCCCTTTGTCTCGTGATATATTACATGTCTGAGATTCGATCATCGGTATCTTCATACCTAGTTTGATCTCTTTACTGACATGTACTCTTTTATCGTTCCCGTGATATAACATTTTAGTGATCAAATCACTTGCTTGCAAGCTAACCAATGTGATATCATCGAGAGGGCCCAGAGTATATCTATCCATCATCGGGGTGAACAAATTCCACTCTTGATCCATGGGCCTCAACATAACACTTTAGTAGCACTGAACCCATATTTATAATCACTCTTCTATGGTGTGACATTTGATGTTATCAAGATACTCTTCCAGTGTTAGTGATTGACATGATCTCATGGTCTAAGGATTAGGATTACTCTGTATGATGTTATAGCATTATAAACTCAATGACTTTGATCGTAATGCTATACTTCGGATGAATGTTCATCACACCATTCCAATAATGTTGTGACCTCTTTATTAACAACATCCAATGTCCATGATCAGTAAATCTTCATCATCTTGTTAATCAACGAGCTAGTTTATAAGAGAGGCATAACTAGGAACTTTATGTTTGTTTATTAAACACATATGTATTAACATTTCCGTATTAATACAATTATAGCATGTAAAATAAACATCTATCATATACTTGGAATATACATAATAACAACTTTATTATTGCCTCTCAAGGCATATTCCCTTCAGTCTCCCACTTGCACTAGAGACAATAATCTAGTTACATAGTGATAAATTTAACACACATGGAGTTCTGGTGTTGATCATGTTTTGCTCTAGGGAGAGTTTTAGTCAACGGATCTGCTACATTGAGATCCGTGTGTACTTTACAAATTTGTATATATCCATCCTTGACATCCTCGCGGATGGAGTGAAACCGGCGCTTAATATGCTTGGAATTCTTATGATACCTTGGTTCTTTGGCATTGGCTATGGCTCCATTGTTGTCATAATAGATCACCATTGGGTCCAACGCGCTAGCAACCACACCTAGTTTGGTAATGAACTCCTTCAACCAAAATGCTTCCTGAGCCGCTTCCAAAGCAACAACATATTCGGCCTCCATTGTTGATACCGCCACCACGAGTTGTTTGGAACTCCTCCAACTAATTGCTCCTCCATTCATGAGAAATATGTATCCGTATGGAGACTTAGAGTCATTCGGATTGGTGTTGAAGCTAGCGTCGACATAACACTTAGCAACGAGCTCTTCTTTACGTCCGTACACGAGAAACATATCCTTAGTTCTTCTTAAGTACTTAAGGATATTCTTGACCGCTATCCAGTGTTCTGATCCTGGATCAGATTGGTATCTACAAGTCAAACTAATAGCGTGTGCCACATCTGGTCTTGTACATAGCATGGCGTACATTATAGAGCCTATGGCTGATGCATAGGGGACTTTGTCCATTATCTCTCTTTCTTCCATCGAAGTCGGACTTCGAGTCTTACTCAATGTCTTGCCTTGCAATATAGGTAAGAACCCTTTCTTACTTTCGTCCATTTTAAATTTCTTTAAAATCTTATCAAGGTATGTACTTTGCGATAGCCTATTAGGCGCTTAGATCTATCCCTATAGATCTTTATGCCTAATATATATGACGCTTCACTTAGGTCCTTCATTGATTTTTTTTTGTTTAGATAACTTTTAACGTTGTTTAAAAGATCTATATCATTTCCGATCAGTAATATGTCATCCCCATATAATATCAAAAATTCCACATTGCTCCCACTCACTTTCTTGTAAATACAAGACTCTCCATAAGTTTGGATAAATCCAAACTCTTTGATCACCTCATCAAAGCGGAGATTTCAACTCCGGGATGCTTGCTTCAGTCCATAGATGGATCGCTGAAGCTTGCATACCTTGTCAGCATCCTTAGGATCGACAAAACCCTTTGGTTGTTCCATGTACAACTCTTCTTCAATGTTGCCATTGAGGAATGTAGTTTTTACATCCATCTGCCATATCTCATAGTCGAAATATGCAGCAATTTCTAACATAATCCTAACTGACTTTAGCATCGCTACGGGAGAGAATGTCTCATCATAGTCAACTCCTTGAATTTGTCAAAACCCTTTTGCAACAAGTCGAGCTTTATAAATGGTTATGTTACCATCAGCATCAGTTTTCCTTTTGAAAATCCATTTATTCTCCACGGCCTTTCGATCGTGAGGTAAGTCCACCAAGGTCCAAACCTGGTTTTCGTACATGGATTGCATCTCGAATTTCATGGCTTCTAGCCATTTATTGGAATCCGGGCTCATCATTGCTTCTTCATACATCGCAGGGTCATTAATTTCTTCGACCATGAAATTCATAACAGGATTTCCGTACAGCTCGTGAGTTGCACGCGTACTTCTAGACCTGCGAGGTTTGGTAGTATTCTCTTTTAGAGATTCATGATTGTTATCATTAGTTCCCTCTTCATTTGGTAAAGTCAACTCTGGAACGGCTTCCGATGCTGCGCTACTCGCCATATTATGAACAGAAGGTTCTACAACCTCTTCGAGTTCTACCTTCCGACTACACACACTTTTTGTGAGAAACTCTTTCTCTAGAAAGGATCCATTCTTGTCAACAAAAAACTTGCCCTCAGATCTGTGATAGAAGGAATACCCAATAGTTTCCTTAGGGTATCCTATGAAAACACATTTTTCCGCTTTGGGTTCGAGTTTATCCGGTTGAAGTTTCTTCACATAAACATCGCATCCCAAACTTTAAGAAATGAAAGCTTAGGTTTGTTTCCAAACAACAATTCATACGATGTCTTTTCAACGGATTTAGATGGTGCCCGATTTAAAGTGAATGCAACAGTTTCTAGTGCATAACTCCAAAATGATAGTGCCAAGTCCGTCAGAGACATCATAGATCGAACCATATCTAGTAAAGTACGATTACGATGTTCTGACACACCATTTTGCTATGGTGTTCCGGCATGTGTGAGTTGTGAAACTATTCCACACTCTTTCATATGTGTGCTAAACTCGTAACTTAGATACTCACATCCACGGTCAGACCGTAGAAATTTGATCTTTCTATTACGATGATTTTCCACTTCATTATGAAATTCCTTGAATTTCTCAAAGGTTTCATACTTGTGTTTCATCGAGTAGATATAACCGTATATACTCAAATCATCCGTGAAAGTAAAAAAATAACGATATCCACCTCACGCCGACACACTCATTGGACCACACACATCAGAGTGTATAATTTCCAATAAATCCGTCGTCCGTTCCATTGAACAAGAAAACGGCGTTATATTCATCTTGCCCATAAGGCATGACTCACATGTATCAAATGATTCGAAATCAAGTGATTCCAAAAGTCCATCCGAATGGAGCTTCTTCATGCGTTTAACGCCAATATGACCTAGATGACAGTGCCACATATATGCGGATATATCATCATTAAGTTTAATCCTTTTAGCATCAACATTTTGAATATGTGTAACAATATTATCAAGATCCAACAGAAATAAACCATTCATCATAGGTGCATGACCATAAAAGATATCATCCATATAAATCGAACAACCATTGTTTTCGAATTTAAGTGAATAACCATTGCGCATCAAACATGATCCGGATACAATGTTCATTCTCAGTGCAGGCACCAGATAACAATTATTCAAGTTTATAACTAATCCCGATGGTAAGTGGAGAGGTAGCGCTCCGACGGTGATCACATTAACGCTTGATTTGTTGCCGACACTCATCTTGATCTCACCCCTTGCTAGCGGTCGCTTGTTTCGTAGCCCCTGATTTGAGTTACAAATATTAGCAACCGATCCGGTATCAAATACCCAGGTGCTACTGCGAGTACTAGTCAGGTACACATCAATAACATGTATATCAAATATACCTTTATTTGCCTTGCCTGCCTTCTTGTCAGCCAATTAATTGGGGCAGTTGCACTTCTCGTGGCTAGTCCCCTTGCAATAATAGCACTCGGTATCAGACTTAGGGCCAACTCGGGATTTCTTTTCAGGTACGGCAACCGATTTGCCGCCCTTCTTTCCCTTCTGTTTACCCTTCCTGTGTTTCTTGAAACCGGTGGTCTTATTGATCATCAACACTTGATGTTCCTTCTTGATCTCCACCTCTGCAGTCTTAAGCATAGACAAAAGCTCGGGGAGAGACTTCTTCATGCCTTGCATGTTATAGTTCATCACGAAGATCTTATAGGTAGGTGGCAGAGATTGGAGAACACGTTGTATGCCTAAGTCAATGGGAATCGATATTCCCAAGGACACGAGCTTATCGGCGTACCCCGACATTTTGAGTACGTGCTTACTAACGGAGTTGTTCTCTTCCATCATGCAGCTAAAGAACTTTTCTGAAGCATTATAACTCTCTACATCAGCATGGGCGCCAAAAATAATTTTCAACTCACTCATTGTATCAAAGTCATTGCCGTTTTCGAAACGCTTTCAAAGTTCTGTCTCTAGCCCATACAATATGCTGCAATGAACTAAGTTGTGGTCCTCCTGACGAGTCAAATAGACGTTCTTTTCTTTGTCAGGGCCATCATCAAGTGGTGGGGGGCCTAGCGGTGCTTCTAGCACATATTTCTTTTGTGCAGCAGAGAGGAGAAACCTCAAATTCATAGCCCATTTAGTAAAGTTGCTACCATTTGTTGCAAGTTTCTCTTTCTCCATGAACACATTGAAATTAAAAGAAGGTGGTGCCATCTACAACGGAATTTGTAAATTTTAGACTAAGTTTATGATAGATCGAGTTCAACTAATCCAAATTAAGAATGAACTCCCACTCAAAAATGACATCACTCATGCCTTTTTGGTGATTACATGAACCAAATCCACTACACCAAGTACGATCATCACGTGACTTGGTGTAGCTTCAAAGGCGAGCATCAAATGGTCATCATATCAAAATATATGACTCATGCTTAACCTTTCGGTCCGTGTTTCGAGGCCATGTCTGTACATGCTAGGCTCGCCAAGTAAGAACCTTAGTATTCCCGTGTGTAAAACTGTCTTACACCCGAAATATGATCGTGGATCCAAGAACACCCGATCATCACGTGATGTCTTGGAGCGGAGAAACATAATCGATGCATACTTAAGGGAGAACACGTTTTTATCTTGATATCTAAATGAGGGATCATCTTATTATGCTAATAAAATTCCAAACAAGCAATATAAGATGCAACAAACATCATCTGTGAAAAAGTGAAACGATATGGTTCTTGCACTTTATCATCATCATGTGCATCGTGGTATGATCTTCATCATTCCTTTATGTGTAAGGCCAAGGTCTATGGAACTTACACGTTATTTGTGTTGTAAGATTATGAACTTATAATTTTACTTAGAACATCACCATATCATGACACTAGCCCAGCAACAATGTAAACTAGACGCTTCTAATTTATCCATTGCAAGTTTTATGTGGCTTAGGGCTTTAGAAGATAGAAATGTTCTTATCTACGAACATGGAACCACAACAAGGATAACCAAATTATCAACAACTCGTTGTAAATTATATATTGACTATAGTAGGAGAGACAGACAGCCGCTAGCCACTTATGCAAAACTAGTTGCATGTCAAGCGTGGAACAGGTCTCATGTGCGAGGACATGTAAAGTTTGTCCAGGCCGCTTCATCCCACTATGCCACCAATATCCAAAGTACAACTAAGAAGCAATAACATGATCATCATCGCCCACATACTCATATGTGTACAACCCGTGCAAAGAATCTACGCATAGATCCGGCTCTGATACCACTGTAGGGTTCGCAGCATAGAAAACAAAAAAAATCCTACGATGGGAACAACTATGTACCAAGATCTATCTACTAGATACAAGCAGCGGGCGGATATACATCCGTAGAGAACATACCCTTGAATACCGGCAAATTTTAACGAGGTTGTACTCGTGGATGATGTAGATGAATGCTTGTCGATCTCAAGATCAAGAGGAAGTCCTAGCGCCGCAAATCAGGGGCGCATCCATGCTCGCACACACGGTGTAACATCCCAAAAATACTAAACTTGGATCATCAAACTCTAAGCATCAAAATTAGGGTTAAGAAAAACTTTTCTAAATAAAATTTTGAAAGAATGCATATGTGTATGCATTTCATTTTGAATTCTTTTGAACCACCTTGTTTAGGTGTTCCATTGCTTGTAAATGGATGCTTAGGTGAAATAAACATCATCTAAACATTTCCCACACTTTTCCTAAAGACAAGTAAATCAAAACAAATAAAATAAGGGAATGGTCATTTTGACCAATTTAACTCCCATGTCTACTTTGGCTGTCTCAAACTTTCAGAACCTAACAGAAACTTTTCTGGATCTTTGCACCCCTTGAATGTACTCATAAAAAAGTATCAAGGCCCACTTTGTGATCATCCAGAAGCTTTCAAATGCATAGTTTAAATGACAATTCAAAATCGAATCTTTATCATATGGGAAGATCCCCCTTTTTCAAAAACCACTCAAACAAGCTCAGCTTTCAAAACCCAAGCATCTGCAGACTCACCAGCACCAATCTAGCACACCCACCAAAAATCTTTTCAAAACTCAAAACTTGAATTCTTGCGGCCATTTCATCAAATAGGTTGCAGACACAAATCATACAAAATCTAAACACTATAGTGAGCAGTGATTGAAGCCTAACTTGTTCCCTCTCTAGCTCACAACCATCTCAGTAGATCATCTAGCAAGTTAAACCAAGCACTAGCCCCACTGTAAGCTTGGCATTGCCATCAATGGTGAACAGCCGAAGCCAACCTTGTCACCCCCCATGCCGACAGCAAGCTAGGAGGAGAAACAAGCCTAGCCAGCATGTCTGGGAGGCAGCCCACCGTCCACCGCCACTCCCTGTCCACCTCTCGAACCTTGCCAACCCCTGGACCACACGCCCGGACCGCGCCCAGACCGCCAGCGACCATGTCGAGTATGCGCCAGAGCGCCACCCTCGACCGAAGCCCACAGACCGCGCGCCGTCCTCACCGCGTGCACACACGATCACCACCGACCCAGGAGACCGCCAGACATCCCCGTTCCCCGCCCTGTGACGCACAGCCACCACTCGTCGTTGAAGACGCCGCCTCTGCCGCGTAGAGCATCGCGTGTTCCAGACCAACTCGCACCGCCCCATGTCTCGAAACCATGTCGTTGAGCATCGCCAGGGAACACCGCACCGTCCCCTACCTTCGCCCATGCCAATAGCCGTCGAGCTCACCGTGCGCCCCGTCGGTCCCCTCGCTCGACTATAAATAGAGGCCACCCCCATTCGAATTCTTCACACCATTATACTCCCCTCTCATCACTGATCGTGCCACACCATTCCTGGAGCAAGGCGAGCAACACTTCGCCAGAATTTCACCGGAGCCCGCCGCCTCTGGAGAAGAAAGGAGCCAGCGATTGGAGCTGCCCCAGGAGAAGCCACCGGTACCAGGAGATTCGCCGTCGTCAACTTCGTCGTTCGCCCGCCTCGCCGACCCTCGCATGCACCCCGGTGAGCCCCCAGCAACCCCCACTGGTCGCGCTAGGTTTCTGTCTCGCCGGTGTTGCTCAACATCGACGATGACTCTCAGTCGTTGGATTAGAACCAGATCAAACGTCCCACGTTGCCCCGTACCGCTTCGCACCCCCCTGTGTCACTGACGCGTGGGGACACCCACTTAAACAGCCCGCGGAAGCGCTACGCTTAGCAGGCCGGCCCAGTATCGCTTCCCGCGCAGCCCAGTTATTTGAATTAAACCTTTTCCATTTTATTTCAAACGCACTTCTGTACCTAGTTTCAAAAATCAACCCAGGTTGATTCAGTGCACCAAATTGAATGAAACTAATTTTGTTAGAAAGTTCTGGAAATGCTGGATCCAAGCCCGTTGGATTCAAGTCATTTGGATCTATAGATCATCCATGATAAAAATAACAAGGCAGAAGCTTTTCTGCATTCAAATATTTTTCAAATTAAAACCATGTTATATTTTGAGTTGATTCCAACTCTCAAAAATCACATTTAACCATACCTTTCAGAATATATAAAAAATATATAGGTTTACTTACAGAAAGAATGTTCAAGTAATAAAAGAATGCCCCATAGGCATTTCTAGCCACTTTAATTAATTAAAATAAAAGGGTAAAACCTTATTAAATTGTGACACCACTTTAAATCACATTCCCATGGACTAAATTATGTGGTGATGACATGTGTCAACATGATACCATGTTTGGTATGGAGAATATTAAATCTTAAGTAGTTTTTCAATGAGTAGAAATTACTTTTCTAAAAATAAAAAGAATTAAACCAAGCCTTAATCTTGTAATGTTAGTGATGATGCTAGATCATCTATAGGACCCCTTGTGTGTGATGATTGCAAGTAGTTAAGTATTGTTTGGTGATTGTGTACCTCGTATTTATTCATAGACGCTAGTACCGACCAAGGATACGAGGAGGAAGGAGGATTCTACGAAGAAGAAGCCGAGGAGAACTTCAACCACTGCTCTGCACAAGGCAAGCTAAGACTTGCAAGATACTTTACCTATGCAAGCTACTACTTGCTTGCTACCATGCCAATATATGCCTTAAAGCATATATGATCAGAACCACTTGATAAACCAATCCTAGTTTTATTTGCAAGTTTATTACTTTATTTCGTTATCAAAACTCTTACTTAGAGTTTACTGGAATAAAGGGTAGATACTATAAGGATACTTGAGGGTTGCATAAAGAGCATAAAGTTTGGCCTAAGTTAGAAACCTTGATATCAGCCTAAGACATAAGGTTGTACTTAGTTGAAACTCCCCTAGTCCACCACCCCTCATTAGTACTTACCCCCACTTGTAGATGCTAGTGCTAAGCATAAAACTTGATCAACTTTAGATGGGAATACTTGGTGGAAAAATGGTTATGAAAACCTTGGAATGATGGATCATTCTATTGAAATGTGTTGGACATGTGTTTCCGAACACCTGATGATTTTGGTGATGAAAATGTTGAGGCATGAGCCTTAGCCCTTTATAAAACTGATGGTTGTCTCGATGCGATACCATTCCAATTTTATCGTACAACCACAATACCCGAAGATTGGGTAGGGCTTGACTAGAAACTTATATACCTTAGTATTAGTTCCCTCATGGCCAAGGTCTGAGCTGAGGCTACCTTGTGAAGATTGTCCACCTATGCAGTACCCAAGATGACAGTTGGTCATGGTTGGGAGGCCAAACTCACAGGAGAGGTGCTTATACTAGGGCGTGTAATCAAAAGGTTAGGATTGATTATCCGCATACTGAGTATGGTGAATTCAGGATTTGTTCCTAACGGATGTATCGAATGTTGTGGTGAAAGTGTAAAATCTCTGCAGAGTGTCAAACTATTCGAATAGCCGCGTCCGCGGTTATGGACAGTTGGAGTGGCCATACTGTTCCCCCGTCAGACTTTTCAAAATGACTTGTGAAATGAATTGAGACTTTGACTTGACCACAACAGGGTTGTGATATGAAATACAAGTTCCCATTTAGGTGTTATAAAACTTCAACTAGCATTCGTTGCTCCTAAACTTAGTAGAGATAAATCTGGCTTTTGCAAAACAACCCTAGAGCCTAGTGTCCTATTATCAAAAACCCCTTTTAGTTGTTAGTATTAGTTTGCGAGTACTTAAAGAGTACTCATGGCTTTGTCCCTGGCTATTCCCATGGCCAGACTATGAAGAGGAGTACCTGGAGGATGGACCCCAGGAAGGTTACGACAACTAGGATCATCTCCCATCGTCAGCATTGCCTGTGACCCCGAAGATGGAGCTTCGCCTACGCTACCGTTATTATTACGTATTTCGCTGCTTGATGTTGTATTAAGAAATGGATCATGAGATATCTGTGTAAGAAATTATGTACGGTTTGTAATGGATGATATACTGTGGTATCCAATTCTGTTATGTCTCGCAAAAATGGTAATCCTGGGATTGCGATGTATGGCATAACAGGCATCTGGGATTAAAAATCTGGGTGTTGACACACGGCCGAGCCACCGAACAACCTCCGCCTCCTCGCTCCAGCGATGCAGCGGAAGCAACAACTCTTTCTTGCCGAAAAGCCACCGGGAACATGTATCTCGCTAGTCCGAGACCATGGGGGATAAAAACTAGAGGGGGAGAGAGATCCTTCACGAGGAGGTGTGAGTGTGAGAGAGGGAGAGGGGATCCTTTTATAGGAGGAGGGGGCACCCCAAGGGGTGTGCCCGGCGGCCATGGTGGCTTCCCCCACCCCTTCCTCCATTATGTGGGTGGAGATCCCACTCAAAATTAGCCCCTTCATTTCTCCACTTAAAATCCCACTCAAAAATCCCATTAAATTTCCACCAAATTTAATGCAATCTCTCTTTAAATAAAACTCCTTTTATTTATTCAGAATTTTGTCAATTACTTTAATGGAAAAACATTCACATATAACCCCTTGCTAGTATTTCATTTCACATGCAGAAACACTTTCAGCAATTTCACCCGAAACAGTTTCAGTGTCTAGTGAAATAAATTCCTGCGCTTTGTAAATCTTTTCAGCATGAAACTATTTGTTCCAAATGGTGTCGATGTCTCTTAAGTGTGTCACCCTATGGTTCGCGAATAATGAGGACATGATCGAGATCCCTCTCGGATCAATAATCAGAAGCGGGACCTGGAGATCCATACTGACTCCCACACATTCAACGATGACTTCTTGTGATCGTGAGAACCTTTTATGCTAGAATCTTAATCCCATTGTCTCGCGATATATTACATGTCCGATATTCGATCATCGGTATCTTCATACCTAGTCTGATCTCGTTACTGACATGTACTCTTTTCTCGTTCCCATGATATAACATTCTAGTGATCAAATCACTTGCTTGCAAGCTAACCAATGTGACATCATCAAAATGGCCCAGAGTATATCTATCCGCCATCGGGATGAACAAATTCCACTCTTGATCCATGGGCCTAAACATAACACTTTAGTAGCACTGAACCCATCTTTATAATCACCCTGTTACGGTGTGACGTTTGATGTTATCAAGATACTCTTTCCAGTGTTAGTGATTGACATGATCTCATGGTCTAAGGATTAGGATTACTTTTTATGATGTTATAGCATTATGAACTCACTAACTTTTATTGTAATGCTATACTTCGGATGAATGTTCATCACACCATTCCAATAGTGTTGTGACCTCTTTATTAATAACATCCAATGTCCATGATCAGGAAAACTTGATCATATTGTTAATCAACGAGCTAGTTTATAATAGATGCATAACTAGGAACTTTCTGTTTGTTTATTAAACACACATGTATTAATGTTTCCATATTAATACAATTATAGCATGTAAAATAAACATCTATCATATACTTGGAATATACATAATAACAACTTTATTATTGCCTCTCAGGGCATATTCCCTTCAAGATCATGTTAATCACCATCACCGGATGGATGCTTTGATGACATCAAACACCCCTTCATAACTATATGGTTATAAAGGTGGCATTGAGTATTCGGAAAGTATGTGTTGAGGCACATGGATCAAGAGTGGAATTTTTCCATCCATATGACAAATAGATATACTCTAGGTCCTCTCGTTGTAATGTCATCCAATTGGCTTGCAAGCATGTGACTAGATCACAAGGGATCACATATCACAGGAACAAGTAAAGAGTACTTATTGGTAACGAGGTTGAACTAGGTATGCAGAGATAGCGACGATCAAACCTCAGATAAGTAAAGTATCGCGGGACAAAGGGAAATTGGTATCGTATGTAAATGGTTCATTTGATCAAGAAGTAACCATAGAAATATGTGGGAGCCATATGAATTTATAGATTCCTCTATTGGTTATTGATCGGAGAAAAGTCTTGATCATGTCTGCATAATTCACGAACCGTAGGGAAACATACTTAAGGATTCGATGTTGTTTAGTAGATATGGAATGTGAGTAAGAGACCGAATGTTGTTTGGAGTCTTGGATTCGATATAGGACATCACGAGGAGATCCGGAATGGTACGGAGAATAAGATTCATACAAGGAAAGTCCAATTCCGGAGTAAATGTTTTCGGTGTTTTCACCGGAATGTTCTAGAAGGGTCTAGAACATCCACCGATCCGGAGCGGGAAGGGTACATGGATGTGTCATACCAAAATGGAATGGTTGCATCATGTCCTAGGTCACTTGGCTGGGCAATGGGAAGAGATAAATGAAACTCTAGTTTGAAAAAGTCAAACGCCAATTTGAAAAGTCAAATCCCAACTTGGTTGCCTAGTGGAGGGAGGAAAGGAATTCCACTTAGGGAAGGATTCCCTCCCTCCCTTGCCGCTGGCTTTGATGAGGAGTTGGGGTAGGACTCCCCTCCCCCCAACCGCCTCTCCCACCTATATAAGGTGCCCCTACCCCTCACACCAAAACCCTAGACGGCCGCCCCCCCTCAAGTTGCCCTGCCTAGGGATCCTCTAAACGTCACCGTCTAGCTAAACCCTAGACGCCGGCCACCACCTCTCCTTGGACTCTAAACCCTAGTAGCCAAGGTCCCTCTCTACTCCACCATACCAGCTCCAGCTTAGGCGAAGTCCTGCGGGATTTCCCCTCTACTTCCACCACCACGCCGTCGTGCTACTGGAATCGCGAGGAGAGATCTACAACCTCTATTGCATGCTAGAACAAGGGAGAGGAAGGTATTCATCGAGTACCAAACGTGTGACCGACTACGTAAGCACTGTTGGAACGCGGTGCCGGAAGGATCGTCTACGCGATCTTGCGATCGGCAAGTGAACGACTACATCAACCATGAGAATCCGATCTCGTTAACCACTTTGGAATCTTCGAGGGTTAGTACTGTATCAACTTGTTGCACCGATCTAGTAGATTAGATCTTGGCTTGTGTGTGTTCATGTGGTAGAATTTTTTTGTTTTCCATGCTATGAACCCCTACATGGTTCGCGAATAATGTAGACATGATCAAGACCCCTCTCCGATCAATAATCAATAGCAGTACTTGGAGATCCGTATCGACTCCCACATATTCAACGATGACTTCTTGTGATCGTGTGAACCTTTTACATTTGTAACTAAATCCTTTTGTCTCGCGATATTTTACATGTTCGAGATTCGATAATAGGTATCCCCATACCTAGTTTGATCTTGTTATCGACATGTACTCTTTTCTTGTTCCCGTGATATAACATTCTAGTGATCTCCATCACTTTCTTGCAAGCTATATCAATGTGATATCACCGAGAGGGACTAGAGTATATCTCTCCGTCATTTGGATGGACAAATCCCACTCTTGATCCATGAGCCTCTACATAACACTATCGGAGTATCTCAACCCACCTTTATAGTCACCCTGTTACTTGTAATGATGTTATGGTCTCATGGTCTAAGGACTAAAGTTACTTGTAATGATGTTATAGCAATTTAAACATAATGACTTTGATAGTATTACTATACTTTGGATGAATGTTCATCACATCATTCCACTAATGTTGTGACCTTGTTATTAACAACATCCAATGTCTATGATCAGGAACCTTGATCATATGTTAATCAACGAGCTAGTTTATATCAGAGGCATAACTAGAAACTCTTTATTTGTTGGGATTTCTATTTTCGTGCCCCTAGTTCATTAGCTGTACTCACTTTTCCCTAGACGCTTAGTTTTTCCTCACTTTTGTCCAGATCCTATTATGGAACTCTCACATCGGTCTGAAACTCGCTCTCTGTTGGGTCCCGTTAGTGGACCCTCGCCGTTACGTGCTAACAAGTGGGGCCGCATTCAGGTGGGTCCCGTAGTGGACCCTCGCCGTTACGTGCTGACAAGTAGGACCCACCCCATTGCGTGATGACAGGTGGGGCCACGTTCAGTCTAGTCCCATAGTTGGACCCCCCATGGTGTGGGGTCGGCTTGTTGGGAACGTGTTTTGGGGGATGTGGTGTGGGACCATGTGGGGCACGTATGGTAGTTACGTGTGTCCTGTCGCCTAAATTGGAAGATTTCTTTTTTGTTATTTGTATGATTGGCCTTTTTTAGAACATCGTTTCCCCTTTATCGCTAACAGTTGTTATTTTGCCCAAAAAGGCAGCGAATCTAGAGCAGCTTCTCTCTTTATTCATGGTTCCTTTTGGCCCTCGTATTTTCCCAATCTGGCAGCAAATCTAACCAGCACCATAAATATGTAGATGAACAGATAAGATGTAGATAAAGCAGCTAATGAAGGATTATATAGTACGATACTTAAACTAGGTTCGACAATTAGGCTGCTCAGCAGCAGCTTACAAGTTCAACCCGGACAACAAAACAAAAGAAGCTGCTTTACAGCAGTAGCAGTAGCATCAGCACAGGATCAGTGGTCCCTCATAGCCTGCTCTAGGAGGGCCTCCGCCTCCTCCCTGTGGCGCTTCCTCCACTTCCTGCTGCCCAGTCCCTTGACCTTGGGTGCCTTGGGCTTGATCGGGTGTAACACCCTCGCCTAATAAGGCTGAGTTCATGTGTATAGTGTCAATCCCTAGATCGGTTCACTGGCACACATAGTACAAAATGATACCAAATATAACTGTGCATCATAAATACAACGAATATGATCCAGAATTTACATTATTTATTCAAGTACACAGCGGAAAACGAATACAAGGTAGATCTCTATCTTCCAAATGTGCCACAGGCGAACAATTGTTGAGTGGAGTGTCGCGACCTATGAACGATCACTTAGATACGATATAACCTACAACATGAAACGTTGCAGCCACGAATGGTCAATACATTGAATGTATGGCAAGTAGGCTAAAGTGGTTAACAACAGATCTATCAACTACATGCTTATTTGGCCAAGTGGAGTTCAGGCTCATTTGCATAAAGCAATAGTTTTATCCTAACATTTGTAACAAAGTAGTTTTCCAATACGATAAATAGGACACTCCGGTTCACTCCCAGGTGCTCCTACCCAATTATGTTCACCCAACAAGTTTTAAGTAATTGAGAAATAAGGATGAGTGAGAAGTATCATAGCATCAGTATCAGGTCGCTTAAATTGTCCATAACCGGGGACACGGCTAATCGATTAGTTTATACACCCTGCAGGGGTTAGTACACTTTACCCATGTGACTTGGCCATCCCAGCTCGTACCACCACTCTCATATTGGGTGATGATAGGGAGAAGTCCAAGAAGGAACCGTTCGGTAAGTAGCTCCCCAAACCCGACACGCACCGGTCCAACCTACACTATCTACATCTCTGGATACGTGGGTTCGAGTTACCACAACCTACTGAGTCTAACCAACCGCCCATTCCATTATTGGCACATGGTTGCACATGAATGCTACCAAACAAAGAAGCCAATCCTTTATCAGTGTCCTGGGTGCCTTTCCGCAATGATACCACCAAAAATTATCAATCCCATCACACCCAGGAGATTCATTGATTAAGTTGTTTTAGTTTTTGCAAACCAACACATTTAGAATCAACATCAGTGATGTAACTCAGCCCTCGTTCATCATAGCATGGCTAAGCACATCTACCAACGGTGGCTCATAAACAAGGAATGCTAGGGAATAATATGGGACATAGCATAGCATATACACATCAATTCCTACATATGCAATTCTACAAAAACATCTACAATGCATAGGAAAACAATAGGACATTTATGACCAAAATAGCACCACTTGCCTTTGTTGTAGATGTAGTCGATTAGATAATCCTCACAATTCTCATAGATATAATGGTTGCTCTCGTCATAACCACAATACTTGCAATCATAGTAGTTGCAATCACACACGTTGCACTCCTCGCAATCTATCGATCAAACAATTGCATACAACATAAACAATAGCACACAGAGATCAAACAAATACAACAAATGCATGCATGACAATTTAATAAGTCACAATGGTTGTTACTTTAGTTCTCTATAAAATACTGGAGTATATGATGCATGCAAGAGGCCAATTAATGCAATGGAGTACTTGTTATTAATAATTACTTGCCAATATAGGATTTTTAATAGTTCTGTTGTAACGCCTGTTCTAACTGTCGAACTAAATTTGTTTCTTTTATTCACTGGATAGAGGACGTTAATACGAACCAGTAGGCGTTGGATTCACCCTAATCGGAGTTATAGATCTTTTTGTATGATTTAAATAGTGTTTAATGGGTTTTAAATGATTCATATAGTTTCTGTTGCCTAAAAATCAAACTAAAATTATATCTGTAATCTCCACGGAATTGTGATTCCAGGGACATATTATTTGCAATTTTATGAGTAGTATTTATTTTATTATGAATTTATTACTCTAAATAAGCCACTAAACCATTTATTTAATTACTGCAAAACATTACAGTATTTGCCTTAACCATTTACATATTTATGATCTACATGGAACCAGCTTTCCATCACTATATTATTTATATTTTTGTGATATGCAAATAATTTACTATGAATTTAATGATTTACAATGCCATTAAAACTAATTAAACCACTACGGGGTAAATAATCCGCAAAGGCTGTATCCAACCAGATATTATTAATGTACATTACAGTAGCTTCAATTTGATATATTGTTCATATTTTTCGGAGTTATAGATAATTTTCTATGAATTTATTAACCTAAAAGACCATTAAAACTAATTAAATTACTGTAGTAACCACGTACAGTAAAAGTTGGATCTATTCTGATAAGATGATTCTACGTAAAATTATCTTCAATTTTATATATTATACGCAATTTTTGGACGTGGTATGAATTTCTAATGAATTTTACAAGTTAGATCTATAATGTGCAATTTTAAATTCGAACGGAATATTCCAGAGAATATTCCGCTGACTGGACAGGTTGACTTTGCATGCTGATTGGGATTAGATGCTGACCTGACGATGACGTAGCGTTGATGAGGAAGCTGACCGGGATGACGACATGGCACGCACCAGTTTGATTGGATCTCGACTGTCTGGATAGGATCTGATGGGTAGAAGAAGAGATTGACCCGATTTTGGCTCAGAATAGACAAGAAATAGATCTGTGTTAGAGAGACAAATTCGTAGGTCAAATTGAAAACTTAGAATATGAAAGTTGTGGGGAATCATTATTTCTACCTTCTTACCAAAGTAATTTGGATTTGAAGGAACGAGCACGAGTACATCTTGGATTTACACCGTCGGATCTAAAATATTGCGATGCGAAATTCTCCGGCTGTGGTGGATGAAAATAGGTGAAGTTCGTTGGGATTTAAAGATTTTGACGAGTTCTACAACTTTAGTTTTTTGACCGAAGGCAAACGACGAAGTCTAGATGGGTTAAAAAGCGAAATAAGATTCGGGCATATGTAGATTCAGGATTTCGAGAAGAGAAACCCGTACAGCTATGGCTCCATGAGTTTATATGGAGATTTAGGATGGTGTAGAGATGGGCCTTGAAGTAGGGAACAAGTAGAAACAAACGGAAGTCGATTCGGAGTTGTAGATAAAAAGTTATGAGAGTTTGAGTAGAGATAGGTTTGACAAAACTCGTTTTGCACGCTTTTTAAAGCAAACCTGGACACCATCGGTCACGTACGTGCCTGGCTGCCTGGTCCGGTCGGTTCGGGTGTGCCAGCCCGTTTAGGTTTTTTTTTCTTTTTCTATTTACTTGTTTCTCTCATATCTTTTGCATACGAACTTCAAATGACACGATTCTTGTTTTCATTTTTTTCTAAAATCGAATAGATCATTGTAGGATCATATTTGTAATCTTTTTACTAGTTTGCAAGTAGTGGGTTTATAAATCCTTGTATATTCCATTTTATTTATATCTTTATTTGTTTGTATTTATTCCATAACTTTTTCATAATAGCTCCAAATGAGCTCAATTTTGTTTCTAAAATTTTGTAATATTAATTAGATCTTTTTAGGCTATAATTATCAATAATTTATGTCTTAGCAACAATGGGTTTTATAAAGTCAATTTAATTTCCTTTAGGAACATTTGGGCAAATCAACTATAGGATTTAGATACCAGGATTTGGATTCAGTTTGTGAGAACCTTGCATGGATGTAATGAAATGCTTACGAATGCTTCATGATTTTCATTTTGAAATCTTGCACACCAATTCTACAATCCATAATCAATCCATGCCCTTTTGCCTATATGGCTACTTAGGTCACAACAAAAGAATATAAGATTTTGAATTCAAGGTTGAGAGGATTTTCTATTCAAAAAGTTTCTTCTCTTTGAGAATTTTCAACATAGTCAAACAATCAATCAAACTTATTTATTTATTTCACACTCCAAAATTAGGAGAATTTTGGGATGTGACAGACTACCACCCTTAAAAGAAATCTCGTCCCGAGATTTGGGAAGGCTAGAAAGAAAGAAAGTTTCGGGTTCCATTAGGATGCTACCACCCTTAAAATAAAATTGACTAGGTCATTTCTCGAGGATTCACTTAGCTCAGATTGGTTCTCATTTAGACTTTTATTGGCACAATGTCTATAGCACATTCTAAACATCATGATTGATAGTTTCCGAGAAAGCACTTCTTAAACTAGCAAAACTCTCATGGTGGGCAAATAGGGAACGTTTACTTCACGGTGCCCATAATTCACGGTTGGGATTCATCCTTACCGTACATTCCTATGCTTAACAATGGATGCTTTTAGAAGGGTGTAAAAATATACCATTCTAGGGTTTAGGCTCAACGTCGACTCTTTGCTAAGGTTGAAAAGGGCACTCAAGATTCGCAAAGCCAACAATACAAGAGCGAATAATAAGAGTAGTAGGAATGGTGATCAATCCATCCTGCACCCAAATCATTACCCTGTATGAGGATAGGTGAATCACGTTTTTCTATCACTCGGGCATTCTCACTTGCCTTGAAGAATGTTTCCATGGAAACGAACTAATGCTCTATGTATACTCCCATGTATTCAATCAACAAGGCTACTACTAAAACTAAACTATCGATACTTTAACTTTCAGGTTGCGTAATCTACTACATAACATCATTTCAACACTTCATACTCTCACATCTTTTTTTCCATTAGATAAATCATTCTCCTTCCTAAATGCATTGTGTTGTCAAACCTTCCACTTAACACATCATTATATCTCCAAGGGTTCAAGATAGGAAAGAATAGATTCTATAGGAAAGAAACGACTACGAAAATAATCCTACCCATAACTATATGAAGCATTCAATGTCACAAACAAGCAAACAATCATAAGGAATCAACACACAAGCAAACACTTGTATAATAACATTACAGGGGTCTAAATATAGCGGTATATAACCACAAAATAGTTTGAAAGCATTGGGAACAATACTAGAGTAAAACATAGCAACATATAAGCATTAAACAAATCTGTCAAAACGGTACAGCAGACTTCACGAATTTTTCTGACCGACCTAAACTCGTCAGATATTTTAGACAATTTTTATGCATGTACTAAAGGTAATGACGCTCCAGATCCTATTTATTTAGATTTTTCTGAGTTACCAATAAAATATGAAAAATCACGCGGTACAACAGGTCAGGCAGAAAACTGCAGCAGTAATCCCACGAATTTCAATCAATTTACACCATTAGAATAATTTTAAAACCACAAGAAAACTCCAACAAATTTAGAGTTTCAAAACAACAGATCCTAAACAAGGAATCACATGATATGGTTCAGTAAAAACAAGCAAGCAACCTATATTGTCATACCACATAAGTTGGTAAGAACAATATGGTAACAGGATAGCGATGATCTCCTAAAGAGATAGAACATGGTGGTCTAGACCTAACCAAACTTGATGAGATGCTTATTTATGTCATACTATTTGTTCTTTTACTTAGCTAACTCTCATCTAGGTATTATAAGAATGGACAACTATAAATGTTTGAATAGGAAGAGGTTTTAGAAAAGATAGATAAGGAATATAAGAACTCTAATAAGTAGAAAATATGATTGTTCTCCTAATAGAGGTCTTCTATTGCTAATCCATTTCTAAGGTTACTATCCTACAGTCAACACACAACTCTGATACCATCTTGTAACACCCTCGCCTGATAAGGCTGAGTTCATGTGTATAGTGCCAATCCCTGGATCGGTTCACTGGCACACACAGTACAAAATGATACCAAATATAACTGTGCATCATAAATACAACGAATATGATCCAGAATTTACATTATTTATTCAAGTACACAGCGGAAAACGAATACAAGGTAGATGTCATGGTGGTGGCACGGCAGATGCCATGGGTAGGCTAAAGTATGGGGCCAATGGATGCTAGAGGGATCTGGGGAGGAAAGATATAGTTGATTCTACACACAGAAGACTAAGGCAAAGATCTTTATTTCTCCTTCCTTGGGCTACAAGTGCTCCTTGAGCTGTATATAAGGAGAAAGGGAGAACTTTACCAGCCTAACGGTACTAAGAAATGAGCTCATCCCCTCTTCAGGGTCCAAGCCTCCTCTTATAAAGGAGAGCCTTGGGTTCCTTTAGGGCTGACATGGCAAGCATATTCGAGGAATATGCTTGTCCCAATATAGTAGTTCGGCGCCTCCCTTTCCCTGTCGTTCGCCTAACGATGGCAAGGTTCCAGAGGACCCCTCCTGCACGCCTCGGGCTTCAGGACTGTCTCCTCCGTGACCTCTTCTGCCTCTTTGTCGCTCTGCGTCTTTGTCCGTAGTGCTTGGCTTCGCTCAGATTCTCCCTAGCCTGCAGCTAGGGTTTGACTTCAGCTTCTCCTTCTCCTGCAAGTTTCGTATTATTCGGCTCTGCCTCCCGTAGTTTGGCTTGTCCTTCATCTGTATTAAGATTATTCGGTCTAATCCAGCCGAGTTACAAAGTATCTCGGTCAGGTAATTTCTTGTCATTACTATGAGGGTCCCGCCCTTTCCTATCTCGGCCGACCTCTACATGATTCGGCCGGCTCAGACAGTAACTCGGAAACTAGACGGGGAACATCCTTTCGTCTATCCCCATCTTTACCCTATCCGGGGTTATCTCCCCAACATTAGTCCCCGAAGTTGGTAGGGCCCCGCCGATAATCTCGGCCGGGTCGTAATAGTTTCATGACACATGTCCTGTATCGTTTCCGAGTTGCTCTTCCTTGTTCGAGGTATCGTCGTATCTTCTCGTATACGCCTCGTCCTACGTGTCATTCCCATCATTACTTCTCTAGTTTTTTGTTCCTCTATAGTATTTTACGGCGAGGCTACGATTACTCATGTGCACATCACGCCAAGCTCGCCTCGTGCTCCGTTTCCGCTTGGGATCGTGATCTTCTCTGCTACCGTGTGGCCCTAGGTGTGGTTCCGCTCAGCAACGTGCGGTCGTGCCGCACACACGATCCACGCTGTCAACCGCCACACCCACGATCCCACTACCTTGCTTGCGGCTAGGTTATAAAGTGGGGCGCGGCGCTGGAGGATTCACTTTCCCCCTTTCATTCGCCTGCGCCCTTCTTCTTCCTCTCGCTTCCGCGCCCGCTCGTAGCTCCGCCGCCGCGCGTTCATCAGACTCTCTGACGGCAAGGACTCCGCCGCGTCGCTCCGTCTGCCTCGTCCGCGTTCGCTAGCTTCGGCGTCGTCGCCGGTGAGTTCTTTCCGGCCGCGCCGCCTAGGCTTTTTCCTAGATTCCTCTGTCTCGATTTTGTATTCATGCGACGGCTCTTCTCCTCCTCCGCCGTTGTTCCTGTGCAAAATCACGACGGGGCCTCGTAGCTCTAAACTTTCCTCCGTCGATCTTTCCGGCGAACCCATGTCTAGCTCCTTTAGTGGTGCCCTGGTAGAGGATGACGATGCTGGCTCTGGGCCCGAGCGAGGCTCGTGGCAAGGCTCCTCCATTACCCGCCGCGAGATCGAGTGGCTTATCCGAACTCGGAGGATTCCCGCCGAGGTCTCCTGTCGCTTACCCGGCAGCGAGTCCTCTCCGGATATTAGGGAGGGCGAGTATGTAGTTTTTATGTCACATTTCTTGCGCGGCTTTGGTCTCCCTCTTAGAGATTTTGCTAGAGAGTTTCTCGACTACTTCGGCCTTCAGCCGCATCATCTCCCTGCAAATGCGATCGCTTCTCTTTCTACTTTTATCTCCGCCTCGGAGGGATACTTTGGCATATGGCCGTCTGTGCATGTCTGGTCGAAGTTCTTCCAGATTCGTTCTAACGTAGTCCCTGACAAGTCTCTGCACCCTTCCGAGAAACTGCTTACTCAATGTGGGGCGGTGTCTATTACACCCCGGAGGAAGTCTGTATTTCCTCGTGTCACTGGGTTAGAGTCGTGCAATAAGTGGCACAAATCCTTCTTCTATGTCAAGAACAGAGGGGCGGAGGACAAGATTCGGCTCCCTGCCTTCTCCATTGGTCCGCCTTCTAAGGTGAATTGGACTTATAATCCGAGGAAGAGTCACGCCTTGGCCGAGGCCTTTGAGATTCGGCTCAAAGAGCTGATCCGCGCCGGGTTATGCGGCAAAGATCTGATGGCTACCTTTATCAGTAGCCGAATTTGCCCATTCCAGAAGCGGACTCACAAGCTGTGCTACATGAGTGGTCCTCTTGACCCTAATCGAGTCTCGAACGTGGAGCTGGACAACTATCTTATCTATAAGCGTGTCCGAGCTATCTTCAAGACGGAGATGCCTGAGGATTGGGCTTGGGGATTGAAACCGTTCACCCGCGATCGTCCGCCTCCTGAAGTAAGCTTAACCAATAACGCTCTGCTATCCAATTGCTTTCGTAACGTTTTTCGCTAATTTTCTTTTTTCTTATCTTGCAGAGGTTCGCAGAGCAGAAGAATGAGGATGCCAAAGTTTTGTTGCTTCCGTGGCCTGTGGACCAGAGCACCCCGGATACTGGTGAGCCGGACTCGGAAGAGTTTGTCCCTAAGTCGGATCCTGCCCCGGCTCGAGCTCGTGGCAAGACCTCGTCCCACGGGGAGGAAGGTGATTCGGACGAGGTCCAAGTTCTTGAGGTAGTTGCCGCAATGCCTATTTCTTATGCATTTCCGGCTTCTACTTTCCCAGCTAATCCGGCCGGTCAGGTTCACGACGCCGATCCTATTGCTTCCCAACCCCCTGTTACCTCGGGGAAACGCGGGGCTCCTGCTAGTGCCTCTGAGGCGGCCCCCAAGAAACGAATGAAGAAATCTGCTCCGAATCCTCCCAGGCGCAAGACCATGCCTGGGGTCGCAGGGTAAGTTCCTCTTGCTCGTATTTCTTGTTTCTCTCTTTCTATTTTTCATCCTGACACCCTTTTTTCTTTCTTATTTTCGCAGTGCTCCGCTCTCTGTTAAGCCCGGCGGTCCTAGCATGACTAGCCGCCCGATTCGGCAGCCGTCTCCTCCGCCCGTTGAAGATACTAGGATTCCTAGTCCTGCTCGTGTTGCCTCTCCTTCAGCTCCGAATCAGTAGCCCCCTCGTCACGACGTGCCTGAAACTCCTTTTGTTGACATCGATTCCACTCGGCCCTCCGAGATTTCGACCGAACCAGTTGCCCCTTCTGTGGATCCGAGCGCCTCTACCGAGCCTCTTTCTGCTCCCGCAGTTTCTACAGCAACTCCAGCCCCGACCGAAGAGGTCGTTATCTCGGCGCCCTCTACGACTGTGACCCCTTCTGCTCCTAAAGACACCGTTCCCATTACCGAGGTACCGGCTCCTACTGATGCCTCTTCTAAAGCAAGAAAAACTGTTGCCACCAAGGCCTCCACTTCCCAGAAAGGTCTTTCCGGCTCTTCTCAGCCGAGTATTGCCGATGTGCTGCGCAAAGGGACTACGCCCACCAAAGCCTCCGTTACTCCGGTTGCCGGCACTCAGCTTGCTCTTCATAAAAGCCCTGCGGCCGCGGTGGTTACACAACACGTCCGGGGTAAAGTCTTAACTCGGACGGCTAGTGGGAACAGCCTTGGCTCGCTGGTGGAATATGCCAATAACTGGAATGCTGCCGATCAGTTTGAGGGTAACCCAATCAGTCAGCCCTTTCAGCTTTCCGACATTAGAGGCTGTTTCGATCAAGCTGCCAAGTTTATCCTTAATACTAACAAGATGAATGAGGTAATCGCTGTCTTGCGGAGTTTATGTTAATTCTCCAGATGTTACTATACGCTCTAGTCCCCGAAACTTGCAAGGAAATAACTTGTTATATGCTTGGAAGTTTAATAATGCTTTACTTAATCTAATTTTATCTCTAGGGTTCGAATTTATATCCGACTAGACCCGTCTTAAAGCTTGCTTGACTTTCATTTAGTTGATCTTGAAATATCCAGCCACCTAGATTTGGTTTGTCTCGCTTGACTCGGACCTGATTCAGCTTCCAATATCCAGCCACCTAGATCCAGGTTAAGTTTTGCTTGACTCGGATCTGGTTTAGCTTCCAATATCCAGCCACCTAGATCCGGGTTAAGTTTTGCTTGACTCAGATCTGGTTTAGCTTCCAATATCCAGCCACCTAGATCTGGGTTAAGTTTTGCTTGACTCGGATCTGGTTTAGCTTCGAATATCCAGCCACCTAGATCCGGGTTAAGTTTTGCTTGACTCGGATCTGCTTTAGCTTCGAATATCCAGCCACCTAGATCCGAGTTAAGTTTGCTTGACGCGGATCTGGTTTAGCTTCGAATATCCAGCCACCTAGATCCGAGTTAAGTTTGCTTGACGCGGATCTGGTTTAGCTTCGAATATACAGCCACCTAGATCCGGGTTAAGTTTTGCTTGACTCGGATCTGGTTTAGCTTCGAATATTCATTCATTCTTTTGCTCCATTGTTCAGGTTGCACATGACCGGCGGACTGCCGAATTTCAAAGGTTGCTTTTTTCGCACCGCAAACTGGAAGAAAAGTATGAGAAAATCCTTCCTGTGGTAAAAAAGGCTGGTAAGTCGATAGTTCCTTTTCGTTATTCTCGATGTTCTTATTGATTTGTCCGCGAGATGTCGGCTCACTTTTTTGGTGAACAGGTAATATCAATAACCTCAACATTCGTCTTGAGAAGAAAGTCAAGAGCTTGGAAGGTTAGTTTCCCTTTTATCTTACACATTTTCCCCTTTAACATGTGTGCTAAGCTTCTTTCATTTCGTTTGGCTTTGGTAAAGCCGAGTTGCAAACCTTTGCAGCATCTCACCAAGATTGCACGCCCATCCCTGACGTGATGCTGCATTTTTAGAACAAAGCGCTACTCATTTGGCACAGCTACAAGAAAAAGATGATGAAATAGCTCGCCTGCGGGCCGAGGTGGATTCCCTTAAGCTCTCTCAGAAATCCGAACTAGAAAAGGTCGATCAGGAATTCTCCGAGGAGAAGAATCGGCTAGCTTTGGAGCTGCAGAAGAATAAAGAACTCCTCGAGGCTGCCGAACTAAAACTCAGGAATGAGCGAGAAATCGCTTCGCTTTGAGAAAACAAGATCGATTGGGCCAAAGACCTTCAGATAATGATGAGTTATATTCATCGTAAGCTTCTTAGCACGGCCGAATCATATTTTTCTCTTTGTCCCTGCTGCCACCTGACACATTCGTGTTTTGCGCAGATCATTTTCCCGAAGCTAAGCCCGTGAGTTCTAAAGCGGTTCTTGCAGCTCGTGTGCGCCGAGGTGTCCCTGTTGCCGCTGACTCGGAGTATTCGATGGAGGATTTCCTGGTTCTTTGTTGGTCTGCAGTTGGTCCAATGAAGATTATGGGCGGGATTTGGTGCGAGCAGCTATTCGAGCTTACCATGTTCTCTGGCGAACACTTACGGGACTCTGATATCAATGAGGTCGAATTCTTGGTGAAAAGACGATGGCATCTGAGAAGCAACTAAGTCTCTGGAGGGAATCAGCCGGGCGCGCTGGCGCTGATATGGCCCTTACTGTTATCATGTCATGGTATGAAGACATTTCTCTTGATATCCTGAGAAATTTGCGCACTGGTTCCCGTTGGGTTGAGGACCCCACCTTTGTTGCTCTTCGGCAAGCTCGTGCCTTCCAGCTTGTTGAGTATGCCGATGTGCATACCTGGAATGAAGGTCCGAGTTTCCTTCCAAACCCGGACGATGAGGTCGTAGTTGAGGATGCCTCGGATAACAATTCAGCTGAGCAAGGGGAGGGTGAGGATGACTCGGCCACATCTGGTAGCTCCAGCTCAAGCTCGGACAGTGACGGCGATGCGTGGTCCTCCTCCAAAGGTACTGGGCATTCAACTGCACAAACTGATGCTCCTGAGCAGCCTCGGGCTTCTGCTGAAGTTGCACCTGGGTCTATGGAGGGCGAGGCAACCTCGGTCGAAGTTCCTCCTACGTCGGAGTACCCAGCGCCTGACCAAGTTGCTGCTTCTCCAGCCAAAAATGTTTAAGTTATTTCTTATCCCTGGCATGCCGGGCGTATGATGTACGCGAAACATTTGTCCGTTTTCTGTATGACCTGAATTTCTTTTGCCGTGTACTGCTGCGACATATATGTTTGTAGTTGTTATAATTTTGCTTAAGTGGGTTTTCGTCCGAATTCTTGCTTTGATGACCTGCGATTTCCTGATTTTAGGATGTATCCTTATCTTTGTATTCTCGTGGTTTAGCCGAGTAGTCTAGGTGTGAGCTTTGAATATCATACAAGATTGATCTGCTCTGATTCTGAGTGTTGAAGTGTGATACCTTTCTTGTATCAAAGGTTGACTACTACTTTGGAACAATATATGGCAGTCCCTGAATCACTGCCTATCGCGCCGAAGTCTAGTATGTAAACCAAATTTCAGAAATAATATAAGACCAATGCCGAGGCGCTGCTCAGGGTGTCGAGTTTTAGTGCTCAACATAAAACTGGGGCGGCATATGGCAGTCCCCGAGTCGCTGCTTTGGATGCTGAGGTTCAAATACATAATATGAAATTGAAATAACATACGGCAATCCCCGAGTCATTGCTCTGGATGCCGACGTTCAAATGCATAACATGAAATTGGAATAACATACGGCAGTCCCCGAGTCATTGCTCTAGATGCCGAGGTTTAATGCATAAGATGAAATTGGAACAACATATGGCAGTCCCCGAGTCACTGCTCTGGATGCCGAGGTTTAATACATAAGATGACATTGAAATAACATACGGCAGTCCCCGAGTCATTGCTCTGGATGCCGAGGTTTAATGCATAAGATGAAATTGGATCAACATACGGCAGTCCCCGAATCATTGCTCTGGGTGCCGAGGTTCAAATACATAACATGAAATTGAAATAACATATGGCAGTCCCCGAGTCACTGCTCTGGATGCCGAGGTTTAATACATCATTGGTTCTTGACCTTGAGATACTATGCTACGAGTAAAATGGACGAAGCAAAGCTACATTCCATGGCCGCTTTGTTTCTTCGCCAGCTTTGTCTGCCTTGTTCCTTCCGGGGGATTGAGCGTCGATTAGAAAATAGGCATCGTTATGCAATGCTTTGATCACGATGAATGGTCCCTCCCATGGAGGTGACAGCTTGTGCATGCCGGCCGTGCGTTGTACCAGTCGTTGGACTAAATCTCCTTCTTTGAATACCCTTGGATTCACCTTCTTCTTTGTGATATAAATGCAAGTTCTCGATAAATAGCTGATCGTGATAGTGCAGTTCTCGGCTTCTTCTAGCAGGTCTCTGATATCTTGCCGAGCTATTTCGTTTACCTCTGAGGTTGTATACTGAGTAACTCTTGGCGAGTCATGTATTATGTCGGCTGGAAGCACGGCCTCTGCCCCGTATACCAGAAAGAATGGTGTATAACCTGTTGATCTATTCGGAGTAGTCCTGAGGCTTCATAATACGGCTGGGAGTTCCTCAATCCAACATCCTGCCGACCTTTGCAGTGGTTCAACAAGTCATGGTTTTATTCTTGACAATACTAGTCCATTAGACCTTTCCACTTGCCCATTAGATGCTAGGTGAGCCACGAAGGCAACATCTAGTCTTATGTGTTTCTCTCTGCAAAATCTCGCGAAGGCTCCTTCTGCAAAGTTTATGCCATTATCTGTAATAATACTATGCGGATACCCATATCTTAAAATAATATCTTTGAGAAATTTCACTGCTGTGGGCCCATCGCATTTTTTTATTGGTTTCACTTCAATCCATTTTGTGAACTTGTCCACCATAACCAATATGTGGGTCATTCCCCCTCGGGCCGGCTTAAATGGTCCCACCATATCTAAACCCCACACAGAAAATGGCCAAGTGATGGGTATTGTTTTTAACTCGGTCGATGGCATATGTATTTTGGTTGCATATCTCTGACACCCATTGCATTTTTCAACTAACTCTTTGGATTCTTTCAATGCCGTCGGCCAATAAAATCCATGCCTGAATGCTTTGGCTACTAAGGCACGAGATGAGGCATGGTGTCCACATTCTCCTTGATGTATATCTAGGAGGATCTCCTGGCCTTCTGCCGAGCTCACACACTTTTGCAATACGCTTGTGACGCTTCTTTTATATAGCTCATCGTTTATGATTGTATAAGCTTTTGCTCTCCTTACAATTTGTCTTGCTAATACTTCATTGTTCGGCAACATCGAGTCTTTAAGGTAAGAGAATATGGGCTGCGCCCATAGCGGTGTGACTTTTTCTGGTGTGATCTCACTGTCTATTTCCATGTTTTCTGCCGACATACCTACCTCGGCTTTCTCCATGATTGTGCTTACTTCTGCTGTCCTCCTCTTGGGGGGTTCCGTGTCATATTGCTGGTCTACTTCCATCGGTAGCATTATCTTACGCTGAATTTGCGGAATAAAGATAGATTCGGATTACGGTGATGGGATTATTGACGGTTTCTGAGGTGTTCGAGGCAATACCGGGAATTGACTGCCGGGTTGATCCTAGTTTTGACAACGTGTCTGCGGCATCATTTTCTGCCCGAGGTATGTGGTGAAATTCACATCCTTCAAAGTATCCACTGATCTTTTGCACATGAAATCTGTATAAAGCCATATTAGCATCTAATGCATCCCAATTGCCTGAGACTTGATGTACTACTAGATCCGAGTCCCCATAGCATAAGATTCGGCGTATGCCAATCTCTTTTGCTACTTTCAATCCATGGACCAGTGCTTCATATTCGGCTACGTTGTTGGATGCGGCAAAATGTATTTGTAGCACATACTTCAGCTGATCTTTTTTAGGCGAGGTTAACACTATTCCTGCCTCCAAACCATTCCTTAGTTTGGAACCATCGAAATGCATCGTCCAATAATTTGGGTCTGGCAATGGTGGCTCATACTGCACCTCGGCCCAGTCTACGAAGAAGTCGGCGACCGCTTGAGATTTGGTTGCATCTCTCCTATCAAATTGTGGAGCGTACGGTGACAACTCGATTGCCCATTTTGCTATTCGGCCACTTGCATCTTTGTTGCTCAATATGTCGGCTATGGGTGCTTCACAGATCACTTTGATGGGATGCTCTTCGAAGTAATGTTTAAGCTTTTTTACCGACATATACACTCCATAAGCCATCTTTTGATAATGTGGGTAATTATGCTTTGAAGTGGATAACACCTCACTTAAATAATACACCGGCCTCTGTACCGACTTATCATCTTCAAGTCGTTCTACTACGACTACAGCACTCACTACTCTGTTGGTAGCCGCTACATAGAGTAACATAGGCTCTTTTGATAATGGAGAAGCCAAAATGGGTGTTGTGACCAACATCTTTTTCAACTCATGAAATGCGCTGTCCGCTCGTGGAGTCCAAATGAATTTATCTGATTTCCTCATCAGCTGATAGAGTGGTAGCGCCTTCTCTCCCAGCCGACATACAAACCGGCTGAGCGAGGCTAGACAACCCGTGAATTTTTGTACATCGTTTAAACATCTTGGCAATTCCATTCTTTCTACTGCCTTTATCTTTGTTGGGTTGGCCTCTATACCTCGGCTAGATACAAGAAAACCGAGTAATTTTCCTGTACGTAAGCGTGCATTTTCGGATTAAGCTTCATTGGAACCTTCTCGAGTTAGCGAAAGTCCGGCGTATATCTTCGATAACGTTTTGCTTTCCTTGGTTTTGATGACGTCATCTACATATACTTGTACATTTTTCCTATCGATCGTGTAGACATTTTTGCATGCATCTCGATATGTTGCTCCTGCGTTTATGAGCAGATAACATTGTGTGATAGCAATAAGCCCGTCTGAGGTAATAAACGCATCTTTATTTGATCGGACGGATTTAACGGTATCTGGTGGAAACCAGAATCTGGCGTCTACAAATGACAATAACTCACAACCAGCGGTCGAATCAATGACTTGGTCTATTCTAGGTAATGGAAAAGGATCTTTTGGACGCCTTGTTCAGGTTTGTGTAATCGATACACATTCGCCATACAATGGCTACATTGGGATCATCTTTCTTCTTTTCTACTAGCACGGATTCGACAACCAATCCGGATACACCTCCATGATGAACCGGCTGCGAGGAGCCTATTTCATCCCCTATTATTTTTCTCCTGTCTTTGGCGAAGGCGGAGAGGTTGCTTCACCGGCCTTGCTCTGGCCTTACATTCAAAGAGTGCTCAGCCAACTCCTCGGAACACCTTGGAGATCCTGAGTTGACCATGCAAATATGTCCCGATTCTCACGGAGGAAGTTGGTGAGCTCGCTTTCCTATTTAGCGTCGAGCCTGCACCAATAGTAACGATGCGCTCAGAATTGCTCATCTATGAAACTTCTTCGTTTCTTTAGTCGGTGAAAAGAGACCCGCCATGCGGGTTGGCTAGTGCCAGCATGTTCAGTATGCCGACCTGAAGAGGGCTGCTACCTCTGAATCCTTCTTTTTCTCTTGCTATAACCAATGATTCGGCCAAATTTGACCCGGCTGAAGCACACTCCATTGACTTCTTGTAATCCCCTGCTATTGTTATCACTCCTTGTGGTCCGGGTAGCTTCATTTTCAGATAACTTATATGACAGCTGCCCATGAATTTGGCCAACGCTGGTCGTCCGAGTAAAGCATGATAACAACTCTCTAGATCCACCACCTCAAACTCTAAATTTTCTGCTCTGCAGTTATCTCTTGTGCCGAATAACACATCTACTCAGACCTTACCAATGGGTTCACATGAAAGCCTTGGCACTATCCCATGGAAAGTGGTCCTCGTGGATTGCAGCATGTTCTGCGATATTCCGAGTTTATGCATGGTATCTTTGTACATGATGTTGATACTGCTTCCGTTGTCAATGAGTACTTTTGAGAATTTCACATTGATGCTTGGTCCAACAAATGTCGGATCCAACACGAGTGCATATGATCCGGGATTCGGCATTATCTTGGGATGATCCTTTATGCTCCAAGTTACCTCCTGATCCGACCAAGGCACATATCTTGTATCTTGGCATAACTGCATTTACTTCCATATGCCGGCGCTGCACACTCTGCTTGTCTTGTTGTTCCGTTGTGAACACGAAATAAGACTGATGATGTTCTCTGTAATCATTGCGTCCAGTATTCGCCGGATTTGTCCTTCCATCCTGGACTTGGTTCATCACTTGATGTACCGCGTCCGATCCGAGTTATCGTACCTCGGGGGAGGGGGCGGCAACATCGATTCTTGTGCATTGCTCCGATCAGCTGCGGTTGATCTTCGATGTACTTGATGGGGTGCCTGAATACCTGCGGGGTTCCCCATTGCATTTTTCATCCATGCACATTGGCGGGTCGTATGGTTGGCTGGCCTGGACGGGTTTGACGTGTGAAATTTGCACGACTGATCTAACATAGATTCAAACATGTACTTCGGCCTCTCCTGCCACTGTTTCTTTTGTTCTGGGGACCACTGCATTTTTCCTTCATTCCTTGGTGTCCACTACTGAGGACCATTCTTCTGCCGTTGAGTTGCTCCGTGACTCGGCGGATCTTGTGCTACTGCCGCCACCTGGGCCGAATTATATCTATAATCCGGCCTTTCCTCTCTTCTTCTTCTTCCTCTGAAATCACTGCGCCTGGATGACCCGGCCAAATCTCTTGCATAATGGTCCTGTTGCTCGCGATGATCCGCCAACATTAATTCTGGTTGCGTTGGGTCTCCTAATGCGTAGGAGTCCGCTATTACGATAGTTTACGCGAGTGGTGGCATATCTCTTTGCAGACGTTGCCACAATACGCTGGCATAGCGGCATCCTTGTGCGAACCAAGCTATTGCTTGCGATTCTATAACTCCTTCACATGAGTTTCTCAGGTTACACCACCGAGTTAAAAACTCTCTATCTGTTTCATTCGGCCTCTGCTTGCACATGGCTAACTGTTGTGGCCTGTTTGGCCTCTTGTATGTGCTGGTAAAGTTGCTGACAAACATTTCCTCAAAATCCAGCCAATAGCAGTTGATCTTGCCCGTTGGTAGATTATTCAGCCACACCTAGCTGGTCCTTCCGGATTTGTGGGACATACCGTCTTGCCATCGTAAGTTTCCACCCGCTATTTTCACAGCAGTGGCATAGTCAATCAACCAGTCTTGTGGTTTGGTACTCCCATTATATGTTTTCGTGCCCCTTGCTAGCTAAAAGTTCGGCACAGGTGGTTCGCCCATGATCTGTGGTCCAAAGCATGTCGGCCCTGGCGGACCCTGTTCTTCTAACAACTCGGACCGGTATAACCGGTCCAGCTTCACTCTTGCATCATTTGATGGCAAATCTCTGTACAGAACTCTGTCTTGTACTCCATAGTGGTTGTTTCCGCCATGGATCGCATATTCCATCTCGGAATAACCATCATTGTATCTTTCATTAATTTGATTGTGGCGAGCTGGCCTCGTTTCTCTTTCCTGCCGGGGTTCATGCCTCGGTTGCGGGTTGAGTGGCAGTTCTCTCCTTACTTCGACCGGGGTATTGTTCTCATGATTGCCTCTTCCGGGTTCTCTTCTGCCGAGATCTCCGTTGCCTCGGCTTCCGCCGTCTTTCTCAATACGGCCGGGGTTCCTCTCCCCACTGTTACCTCGGCTTGCATTGCCTCTGTTCTCATTTGCCTTTCTGGCCATTGCCGGATCATATGGAACAATTTGCTTGTTTCTCTTTCCTGAGGTTACTGCTTTGTCCCTTCGTGCATTATTTCCGGGTGAAGATGCTGCTGCCACGGACAAGGCAGGTGCTGCTCCTACCGAGTGAACCATTCGCGAGGCCCCCGGCCTCGCCGGGTTTGCCCTGAGCATTTCTTTGTTTTGCTGGTTCGCGATGCGCACCAGCTCGTTCACTCTTTCTTGTTGTTTCTGCCGGGCTTCGCCGGTCAATCCCTCTAACTCTAATGCTGCGGCATTTGCCGCTCTTAGGTTTTTTGCCGGGGTACTGTACCTCAGCAAGCCCAAATCCACTGATTCTGCTTTATGAGCATCATGCTCTTTGTTGATATCATCCATGAGGTTTTTCCCTCTCAATCTTAATTCGTCCACCCGTTCGGGCGCGACGTCTAGCTTATTAGCTTTGGCATATTCTTGCAGGGTCCTGTTTAAGGACTCCCGCAAGGCTGACACCTTTTTGGCCTCTACCAGCACCTTTTGCCTGGTTTCCTCTAACTCTGCCTGAGCATTTGCCGGATCAAGTATCGGTGCTACAGGCGTAGTCAAGTTTTCTATGGTCGCCTGAAGAATGTTCTCTGGCCTTTCTAGAGGTGGCCCTCTTACTCTTGGTGCCTTTGGGGTGGTGTCCTGCACCTCGGTCGGGTTGGTCACTGGCGGGATTACCTCGGTGGGTAGTGGTGCTGTCTGCCTGGGTGCGCCCTGTACACCGGTGGCGGGTTCTCTGGTTGACCCGGCAGCTGCTACTCCAGTTTGCACTCGGCCGCGACCATCACCTCGACGCTGCCTGCAGGATGTGCTCCGGGCGGACGGCTCGCAGCGTTAAGAGGTGGCTCTCCTGCAACAACAACTTGGTGAGGATAAACGCCGGAGACGTCGACGCCGACGTAGACCTTGTGCCCGCCCAGGCTGATGAAGACACCGTTGCGCGGGGGAGTTTTTCCCCTGAAGCTGCCCGCATTGTCGCTGACGTAGTCACAGAGACCAAATCTCTGGACCAAGCCAGAAACAACGCGCTCGCCCGTGTTGATGAAGTTTCCCGTCCGGATCATAACTCCAGCTAGCACCGCTGTTGGCCCCACGGTGGGCGCCAACTGTCGTGGTGGTGGCACGGCAGATGCCATGGGTAGGCTAAAGTATGGGGCCAATGGATGCTAGAGGGATCTGGGGAGGGAAGATGTAGTTGATTCTACACACAGAAGACTAAGGCAAAGATCTTTATTTCTCCTTCCTTGGGATACAAGTGCTCCTTGAGCTGTATATAAGGAGAAAGGGAGAACTTTACCAGCCTAACGGTACTAAGAAATGAGCTCATCCCCTCTTTAGGGTCCAAGCCTCCCCTTATAAAGGAGAGCCTTGGGTTCCTTTAGGTCTGACATGGCAAGCATATTTGAGGAATATGCTCGTCCCAATATAGTAGTTCGGCGCCTCCCTTTCCCTGTCGTTCGCCTAACGATGGCAAGGTTCCAGAGGACCCCTCCTGCACGCCTCGGGCTTCAGGACTGTCTCCTCCGTGACCTCTTCTGCCTCTCTGTCGCTCTGCGTCTTTGTCCGTAGTGCTTGGCTTCGCTCAGATTCTCCCTAGCCTGCAGCTAGGGTTTGACTTCAGCTTCTCCTTCTCCTGCAAGCCAGTTATTCGCCGCCTCCCGTAGTTCGGCTTGTCCTTCATCTGTATTAAGATTATTCGGTCTAACCCAGCCGAGTTACAAAGTATCTCGTCCGGGTAATGTCTTGTCATTACTATGAGGGTCCCGCCCTTTCCTATCTCGGCCGACCTCTACATGATTCGGCCGGCTCAGACAGTAACTCGGAAACTAGACGGGGAACATCCTTTCGTCTATCCCCATCTTTACCCTATCCGGGGTTATCTCCCCAACAGTAGATCTCCATCCTCCAAATGTGCCACAGGCGAACAATTGTTGAGTGGAGTCTCGCGACCTATGAACGATCACTTAGATATGATATAACCTGCAACATGAAACGTTGAAGCCACGAATGGTCAATACATTGAATGTATGGCAAGTAGTCTAAAGTGGTTAACAACAGATCTATCAACTACATGCTTATTTGGCCAAGTGGAGTTCAGGCTCATTTGCATAAAGCAATAGTTTTATCCTAACATTTGTAACAAAGTAGTTTTCCAATATGATAAATAGGACACTCCGGTTCACTCCTAGGTGCTCCTACCCAATTATGTTCACCCAACAAGTTTTAAGTAATTGAGAAATAAGGATGAGTGAGAAGTATCATAGCATCCCTATCAGGTCGCTTAAATTGTCCATAACCGGGGACACGGCTAATCGATTAGTTTATACACCCTGCAGGGGTTAGTACACTTTACCCATGTGACTTGGCCATCCCAGCTCGTACCACCACTCTCATATTGGGTGATGATAGGGAGAAGTCCAAGAAGGAACCGTTCGGTAAGTAGCTCCCCAAACCCGACACGCACCGGTCCAACCTACACTATCTACATCTCTGGATACGTGGGTTCGAGTTACCACAACCTACTGAGTCTAACCAACCGCCCATTCCATTATTGGCACATGGTTGCACATAAATGCTACCAAACAAAGAAGCCAATCCTTTATCAGTGTCCTGGGTGCCTTTCCGCAATGATACCACCAAAAATTATCAATCCCATCACACCCAGGAGATTCATTGATTAAGTTGTTTTAGTTTTCGCAAACCAACACATTTAGAATCAACATCAGTGATGTAACCCAGCCCTCGTTCATCATAGCATGGCTAAGCACATCTACCAACGGTGGCTCATAAACAAGGAATGCTAGGGAATAATATGGGACATAGCATAGCATATACACATCAATTCCTACATATGCAATTCTACAAAAACATCTACAATACATAGGAAAACAATAGGACATTTATGACCAAGATAGCACCACTTGCCTTTGTTGTAGATGTAGTCGATTAGATAATCCTCACAATTCTCATAGATATAATGGTTGCTCTCGTCATAACCACAATACTTGCAATCATAGTAGTTGCAATCACACACTTGCACTCCTCGCAATCTATCGATCAAACAATTGCATACAACATAAACAATAGCACACATAGATCAAACAAATACAACAAATGCATGCATGACAATTTAATAAGTCACAATGGTTGTTACTTTAGTTCTCTACAAAATACTGGAGTATATGATGCATGCAAGAGGCCAATTAATCCAATGGAGTACTTGTTATTAATAATTACTTGCCAATATAGGGTTTTTAATAGTTCTGTTGTAACGCCTGTTCTAACTGTCGAATTAAATTTGTTTCTTGGATTCACTGGATAGAGGACGTTAATACGAACCAGTAGGCGTTGGATTCACCCTAATCGGAGTTATAGATCTTTTTGTATGATTTAAATAGTGTTTAATGGGTTTTAAATGATTCATATAGTTTCTATTGCCTACAAATCAAACTAAAATTATATCTGTAATCTCCACGGAATTGTGATTCCAGGGACATATTATTTACAATTTTCGGAACAGTATTTATTTTATTATGAACTTATTACTCTAAATAAGCCACTAAACCATTTATTTAATTACTGCAAAACATTACAGTATTTGCCTTAACCATTTACATATTTATGATCTACATGGAACCAGCTTTCCATCAATATATTATTTATATTTTTGTGATATGCAAATAATTTACTATAAATTTAATGATTTACAAAGCCATTAAAACTAATTAAACCACTACGGGGTAAATAATCCGCAAAGGATGTATCCGACCAGATATTATTAATGTACATTACAGTAGCTTCAATTTGATATATTGTTCATATTTTTCGGAGTTACAGATAATTTTCTATGAATTTATTAACCTAAAAGACCATTAAAACTAATTAAATTACTGTAGTAACCACGTACAGTAAAAGTTGGATCTATTCTGATAAGATGATTCTACGTAAAATTATCTTCAATTTTATATATTATACGCAATTTTTGGACGTGGTATGAATTTCTAATGAATTTTACAAGTTAGATCTATAATGTGCAATTTTAAATTCGAACGGAATATTCTAGAAAATATTCCGCTGACTGGACAGGTTGACTTTGCATGCTGACTGAGACTAGATGCTGACCTGACGATGACGTAGCGTTGATGAGGAAGCTGACCGGGATGACGACATGGCACGCACCGGTTTGATTGGATCTCGACCGTCTGGATAGGATCTGATGGCTAGAAGAAGAGATTGACCCGATTTTGGCTCAAAATAGACAAGAAATAGATATGTGTTAGAGAGACAAATTCGTAGGTCAAATTTAAAAACTTAGAACATGAAAGTTGTGGGGAATCATTATTCCTACCTTCTCACCAAAGTAATTTGGATTTGAAGGAACGAGCGCGAGTATATCTTGGATTTACAGCGTCAGATCTGAAATATTGCGATGCGAAATTCTCCGGCTGTGGTGGATGAAAATAGGTGAGGTTTGTCAGGTTTGAAAGATTTCGACGAGTTATACAACTTTCGTTTTTTGACCGAAGGCAAACGACGAAGTCTAGATGGGTTAAAAAGCGAAATAAGATTCGGGCATATGTCGATTCGAGATTTCGAGAAGAGAAACTCGTATAGCTATCGCTCCATGAGTTTATATGGATATTTAGGATGGTGTAGAGATAGGCCTTGAAGTAGGAAACAAGTAGAAACAAACGGAAGTCAATTCGGAGTTATAGATAAAAAGTTATGAGAGTTTGAGTAGAGATAGGTTTGACAAAACTCGTTTTGCACGCTTTCTAAAGCAAACCTGAGCACCATCGGTCACGTACGTGGCTGCCTGGTCCGGTCGGTCCGGGTGGGCCGGCCCGTTTAGTTTTTTTTTCTTTTTTTATTTACTTGTTTCCTTCATATCTTTTGTATACGAACTCCAAATGACACGATTCTTGTTTCAAAAAATTTCTAAAATCGAATAGATCATTGTAGGATCATATTTGTAATATTTTTACTAGTTTGCAAGTAGTGGGTTTATAAATCCTTGTATATTCCATTTTATTTATATCTTTATTTGTTTGTATTTATTCCATAACTTTTTCATAATAGCTCCAAATGAGCTCAATTTTATTTCTAAAATTTTGTAATATTAATTGGATCTTTTTAGGCTATAATTATCAATAATTTATGCCTTAGCAACAATGGGTTTTATAAAGTCAATTTAATTTCCTTTAGGAACATTTGGGCAAATCAACTATAGGATTTAGATACCAGGATTTGGATTCAGTTTGTGAGAACCTTGCATGGATGTAATGAAATGCTTACGAATGCTTCATGATTTTCATTTTTAAATCTTGCACACCAATTCTACAATCCATAATCAATCCATGCCCTTTTGCCTATATGGCTACTTAGGTCATAACAAAAGAATATAAGATTTTGAATTCAAGGTTGAGAGGATTTTCTATTCAAAAAGTTTCTTCTCTTTGAGAATTTTCAACATAGTCAAACAATCAATCAAACTTATTTATTTATTTCACATTCCAAAATTAGGAGAATTTTGGGATGTGACATCGGGGGCATGCGACCCTCCTCGATGGCCACCTTCTAGAGGTTGCGGAGGTGAAAATTGAGCGCATTGTGCTGGGCTCTAAAGGCGTTGGCGTTCTTTGATGGGCCGTAGGTCTTCACGTCCTCGGCATGCATCACGAGGGAGTTGAAGTCGGCGGCAAGGCTCCTGGTGCAGAAGGGGCACCTGTAGACATCACTGGTGAAGAAGCCGTTGAACTGGCCGGACTTCATCTTCCTCAGCACATGACGAGTCTTGGTGTCCATGGACTCGTCATCGCTAAAGACGTCGCTGCTATCCACCTATTACAAAAACAGTAGCGTGCAATAAGGACATGATTGCGATACCGTGATTATCGGGATTGATTGCTTGCATAAATTCACCGATTGAGATCCCCCGATTATTCCCTAATCCCTAAATCTCAAACCAAATCGAATACTGATCCCAACTACATATCACAGCTAGTACTGATCCCAACTACAGATCGGTGCTAGTACTGATCCCAACTAAAGATCGGTGCTAGTACCGATCCCAACTACAGATCGGTGCTAGTAGTGATCCCAACTAGGGGCATTCATCGAAATACAAGATCTAACACAAGAGGATTAGCTACTTTAAAAATACCTAACATCCACCGATTAGTCGAGCCCTAATAACACATGATCTAGCATCCAACGATGGGAATGAGGAAGAACAAAGGAAGGGGAGAAAACCCTAGTTACCTCCAACCATGGGTCGGCTAAGCTGGTGTCGAAGGGGTTATCCGGCCTGATGTAATCGTTGTCCCCGTAGGGGTCCCAACCGTGCGAGATCTGCAAGAGAACGGCGGGGGCCTGTTGTAACACCCTCGGAACGACCCTATGCAAGTTTTAGCGATTCCCGCCAAACCCGCATAGAAACGATTCAAAGGTGCCCACCAGTCACTTTCGTGCGGGTAAAAACGAAGTAATATCATTACACAATAGTCCTAGATGGAACCCACAAAACAGATATATACAACACGACTCCATGAGTCAAGAATACAGGTATATAGTACAAAGATCCAAATCACCTTGAAAGCGATACGGCGTCCGAGTATGAACAAGATGCAAATTGAGCTAAGAGCCCTGAAGAATAACCAATGGCATCCATAACCCTGCCCAGGCCAAGCCGGAAGGGTAACCCTGCTAACGACGTCGATCTCAACCTACTAAACAAAAGGGGTGCCGACAAAGGGCAAATGAAAAAGAGAGAGCGGTCAGTACTGAGGCCAGTACACGGCGAGACTAGAATTCGGCGGTCCTCGCCTACATAGGTATGGTGGACTGAAGCGACAGCGAAGAATGCGCTAAACAACCTATAGAGACTTGATACAACTGTCGGCTATCAGAGAGGGATAAGAAAGAGCTATTCGGAACCAACCTGATACTACCACCAATGATACCCATCCTGGTATTTCCCCCTCGAGACCAAACGAGGAAGTCATGCCGAGTAAACTCACACAGTTGGCAATTTTATCCATTCATTCCATGGTGGTTATCCAACTTACTAGTCATGTCAGATACAAGTCAAATTATAACAATAAACTTTAGTTATAGTTGTCTATGATCGAGAACTGTGCTCCAAGTCGTCCATAACCGCGGACATGGCTTTTCGAAAAGATTTAACCCTGCAGGCGTGCACAAAAGTTTCCACACGCACCTACACCCTTATTGTCAGATCAGGTAGGTACAAGATCACAAAACATACACCTAACGGTATGTCGATGTGGTTTCAGACATGATGTTTCCCAGATCCAAATCATGTACATGGAGGCCACCCCACTAAGCTACCCGCAACGAAGTCGGCCGTCTCTGGTATGGACTCAGGGTGTGTGGCGACGGCTGTAAACGACTGGGAACCCAAAAGTGGGACTGGGCTTGTCGATACAGCGAAAACGTGGCACGGGATTCCTAAACAGTACAGGCGCTCCACGCGCAATCGTAAATAAAGTAGTAAAGCATGGTATAAGTACATGATAGTAATAAAGCCTCAAACTAGGTGGTGGCCCCAAGTACAGTACTTTGAAATCATGTACTAAATCGATGGGGGTGCCCACACACCCCACCTGTGGTTAGCGCGCTCGATCTCGGAACATGTGTCAAGAACTCGGGGTCCTACGGGACACAAGTGGGCGGTTAAAAACCAAATATTGTCTATTACCCACCGGTGCCTCTGCATTATTTACCTACTTTCAATTTTACTTATTAAACAGTAATTAAATCCATGATCATCTCCACCATTAAGCATGTGCCAACCACCCAACCACAGTGGAACATTGACAATGCGAAGCAGCACCTGAGCAAGCGACTACGACTCGCAAGGCTGACTATCTACCAAACAACAGGTAATAGGAGGTGTCCATGGCAATATAGAGGCTACAGGGAAGTATAAAGGGGTACGAAATCTATAGCATCGTAACAGAGATAGCAATAGATCAAAAGGAGGAAATAAAGACTAGAAATATAAAATAGGTAGAAAGATGGAGAATGCTTGCCTGAAAACATTGCCGAAGGTTCATCCGAAGATTGGGTCGACACTCGCATCAACTCATCGGCCTAATCCGCGAAGAAGTAAAGCACTAGAAAAAACACCGAATGCACTATTTAATACTACGGCAAAAGATTGGACATGATGCATGTATGATGTATGACATGGCAATGGTGCGATGCAATTAGGTAATATTAAGCAGAACCGGGGTCCCGATAATTAATTAATATGTTCTTCTTGTTTAAATACCCCACAATTTAAATATTGTCTTAACAAGTCGAAACATGGCATCGGTTCGCTACACAAATTTAAATAAGGCTAGATTTGCCCGCATATGGTCTCCATATTTAGTTATTAGATGAATCGGCATAATGCCCCCAAAACCACAATATGTATGCAAACATGATAATTTTAATATGCAACAAGTGTATATAGCATTTAATAAAATAGGGGCTCGGATTTGGGGTCACACATGGGCTTCGGCGATCTTGAGGTTCTGAGGGGTTCGGGTTCGGTCTCGAGCTTCGAACTCCGAGATCGGTCTTCGGATCCATGTCGCCGCAACCAAGGGTCTCGGCATCTTCGTGTTCTGGGAAGAAGGACTTGACATCCACATTTAGGTTCCGTCTTCGTGTCGGGGTTCTTGGTGCTCCTCGATGGAGTCCTTTGTGTATGTGAGCAGGAGTGGATGTTGTTAGGGTTTGTGTGAGCACTATGCATCCAACATCACTTCAACAGAATACACACCAATGTAGCACAACACCACAGCATCCACCCACAAAATACATCATCGGGAGCCCATCACAAAACTGAAGAAGGTACCGCCGTGTTTTCCTTGGCTACTGCGCAAACAACAGCACATCGGCAATACACAGGGCAGGGAGGACATGTCCTTGGCAGAGGAGGGTGTCAACGAGGGACGGCGGACTGTAGAGGGGTGGGCTTGAAGGAGCACGGGCGACGCTGGGCATCGAAGAGGCGGCGCCGGAGTTCCTACGGGCGGCGCCATGGGGATGCGGGGGAGCATAGCAGGTCCCTCGGCCGGAGGAGATCAGTGTCCAGAGAGGGAGGCAGGCTCGTCGAGGCCGACGAAGAGGAGGCCCAAGGCAGCGCTGGTGCTGGGGCACGAAGCCGGCGGCAGGGGCCTGGAAGGTGGGGTCCAGCGCGACAACCAGCCGGCCTGGCGACTATGGAAGAGAGAGATGGAGGCGGCTCAAGCGGGCCGAGCGTGGCACGGGCGAGAGGATCCTACAGAGGCACGTGGCACCGGCGGAGGGCGTACGAGTAAGCAGGCGGCGGCGATGGAGGTTAGATAGATGGAGGGGGTCGCGGGGTAGGAGGGGAGAGGTGGGTGAGGCAAGGCCGGCACGGGGTGGTGAGCGACGCCGGAGGAGAGGGAGGTGCAGCCAACAACAGGGGTAGTCCGTTGAGGAGGAGGCGCTACGCCAGGAAGGCGGGCGAGCGGGGGGTTGCGAGGAGAGGGAGGTGGGATCATGGGCATAGTGCGGGGTCGGGGATGGAGCTGCGGGGTGGGGCCTAGCGGCGGCGTGGTGCGAGGAATGGGTGGTTGGTGGCAATGGGATCAATCGATCCTAGGGGGTGGGGTGCGTGTGGAATGGTCGGATTGACCAGGTGGGGCTGGGGTGGAGACGTGGAGGCACGGAGACGTGGTGGAACTAGTGGCGGGGTTCCTGGCGGCTGGGGTGATGGAGGAGTGGGATCTAAGGTTTAGATGGTTCAGCCGGCTGGGCCTGTTGGGCCTTGCCGGTTTAGGTTTAGGATTCCTTTTTATTTATTTAAAACCTTATTATTATTTTTATTATTTTCAGAAACATTTGTAAATAGTTTTACACCATTGAAAATAGAAGAAAAAAATATGTTTTTAAATTTAATATAAGAGGGAAGACTTTGCAAACAAAAATGGGTTTACTAAAATACTCTTAGAGGCAGTACCATGCATGATGATGCAAAAACACGCAATTTTCTAGTAGTGGAATTCCTGGGGTGCTACAATTCGACACCACTAACAATGGATCTCGCCCTCGAGATCTGCCTCACGGTACAGGGAAGAAGGACGATGATGAGGATCTTCTCTCTTCGTATAGATCTTCACGACACCACTAAGAAAGATTCTTTCTCCGTTTTAAAATTGGCGACACCACCAACAAAGGGTGTGGCTCACGTTCGTTGAGAGAACACTCCGGAGAAACAAAGATGAAGGTCGAGGTCTCACAAGATAAGGCCACCTCTAACTTCTATGGAAGTTGTAAAATTGCTTGATCCACTGATTCGATGTACAAGAGCGAATGATAAGAGTAGTCGGATGGTGATCAGTCCATCGCGCACCCAAAGCATTACTCCCGGAATTTAGACTGAAGATCTCGACAAGCGAGGTTCGGAAACTAAGGAGGGATGGAGATTCTCATCAGATCTAATGTAGATGACTTCGTCGTATCGAAAAACACCAGAGGATGGAAATAAAAAATTTAGTGAATTTTTGGTCCACTGAAAGGTACAACAGATGAAAGATTCATCAAATAGCATGAACGTCGGATGTTGAAGCACCGTTACAAGAGGATGGAAGAGAAACCCTAAAGGTACAACGGAAACCCAACCACGATAAATCCTGGACTCGAAGAAAAGATAAGAGAGCAGATTCAAAACACGTCGAGATAAGAGGAGAATAACACAGGGGTAAGAAGTAAAAGCAGACCTAATCAGATCTATTCAACCGATTTTTCAAAATATTTTGACACTCTACAACGTCTGTTAGCTAGGTTATCCTACAGGCTGGACCAGTGGGGTATCGTAACTGCTGAGCTCGGATACCACTCTGTAACACCCTCGGATCGGCCCTATGCAAGTTTCAGCGATTCCCGCCAAACCCGCATAGAAACTATTCAAAGGTGCCCACCAGGTACTTTCGTGCGGGTGGAAAACAAAGTAATATCATTACACAATAGTCCTCGATGGAACCCACAAAATAGATATATACAACACGACTCCATGAGTCAAAAATACAGGTATACAGTACAAAGATCCAAATCACCTTGAAAACGATATGGCGTCCGAGTACGGACAAGATGAAAATTGAGCCAAGAGCCCTGAATAATAACCAATGGCGTCCATAAACCTTCCCATGCCAAGTTGGAAGGGTAACCCTGCTAACGACGTCGATTTGAACCTGCTAAACAAAAGGGGTGCCGACAAAGGGCAAATGAAAAAGAGAGAGCGGTCAGTACTGAGGCCAGTACACGGCGAGACTAGAATTCGGCGGTCCTCGCCTACATAGGTATGGTGGACTGAAGCGGCAGTGAAGCATGCGCTAAACAACCTATAGAGACTCGATACAACTGTCGGCTATCAGAGAGGGATAAGAAAGAGCTATTCGGAATCAACCTGATACTACCACCAATGATACCCATCCTGGTATTTCCCCCTCGAGACCAAACGAGGAAGTCATGCCGAGGAAACTCACACAGTTGGCAATTTTATCCATTCATTCCATGGTGGTTATCCAACTTACTAGTCATGTCAGATACAAGTCAAATTATAACAATAAACTTTAGTTATAGTTGTCTATGATCGAGAATTGTGCTCCAAGTCGTCCATAACCGCGGACATGGCTTTTCGAAAAGATTTAACCCTGTAGGGGTGCACCAAAGTTTCCACACGCACCTACACCCTTGTTGTCAGATCAGGTAGGTACAAGATCACAAAACATACACCCAACAGTATGTCGACGGGGTTTCAGACACGATGTTTCCTAGATCCAAAGCATGTACATGGGGGCCACCCCACTAAGATACACATAATGAAGTCGGCCGTCTCCGATACGGACCCAGGGTGTGTGGCGATGGCTGTAAACGACTGGGAACCCGAAAGTGTGGCTGGGCTTACCGATACAGCGAAAACGTGGCACGGGGTTCCTAAACAGTACATGTGCTCCACGCGCAATCGTAAATAAAGCAGTAAAACATGGCATAAGTACAGGATAGTAATAAAGCCCCAAACTAGGTTGTGGCCCCCAGTACAGTATTTTGAAATTAGTTACTAAATCGATGGGGGTGCCCACACACCCCACCTGTGGTTAGCGCGCTCGATCTCGGAACATGTGTCAAGAACTCGGGGTCCTACGGGACACAAGTGGGCGATTAAAAACCAAATATTGTCTATTACCCACCGGTGCCTCTACATTATTTACCTACTTTCAATTTTAGTTATTAAACATTAATTAAATCCATGATCATCTCCGCCATTAAGCATGTTCCAACCACCCAACCACAGTGGAACATTGACGACGCAAAGCAGCACCTGAGCAAGCGACTACGACTCGCAAGGCTGACTATCTACCAAACCACAGGTAATAGGACGTGTCCATCGCAAAACCGAAGAACGTACCGGCGGGGGGGAAGGTGGGGTCCAGCGCGAGAAGCGGCCGGCCTGGCGACTGCGGGAGAGAGAGATGGAGGCAGCTCGAGCTCGAGCGGGCCGAGCATGGCGCGGGTGAAAGGATCCCGCGGAGGCGCGTGGCGCCGGTGGAGGGCGGCCGAGGAAGCAGGCGGCGGCGGTGGAGGTTAGATAGAGGGAGGGGGTCGCGGGGTAGCAGGGGAGAGGTGGGTGAGGCGAGGCCGGCGTGGAGTGGTGAGCGACGCCGGAGGAGAGGGAGGTGCAGCCAACAACAGGGTTAGTCCTGGGAGGAGGCGGCGCTGCGCGAGGAAGGCGGGTGAGCAGGGGGTTGCGAGGAGAGGGAGGTGGGATCGTGGGCATAGTATGGGGTCGAGGATGGCGCTGCGGGGTGGGTCCCAGTGGCAGCGTGGTGCGAGGAATGGGTGGTTGGTGGCGATGGGATCAATCGATCCTAGGGGTGGGGTGCGTGTGGGATGGTCGGATTGACCAGGTGGGGCTGGCGTGGAGGCATGGAGACGTGGTGGGACTGGCGGCAGGGTTCCTGGCGGCTGGGGTGATGGAGGAGTGGGATCTAGGGTTTAGATGGTCCAGCCAGCTCGGCCTGTTGGGCCTTGCCAGTTTAGGTTTAGGATTCCTTTTTATTTATTTAAAACCTTATTATTATTTTTATTATTTTAAGAAACATTTTTAAATAGTTTTACACCGTTGAAAATAGAAGAAAAGAATATGTTTTTAAATTTAATATAAGAGGGAAGACTTTGCAAACAAAAATTGGGTTTACTAAAATACTCTTAGAGGCAGTACCATGCATGATGATGCAAAACAACACGCAATTTTCTAGTAGTGGAATTCCCGGGGTGCTACACCTGTACGGGGACGGGGGCCTCCTCGCCGGCAGCTACGGCGGAAGCGGGGAAGGGGGTCTGGATGGGGATGGCGGTTGACTTCAATGCCTCGACGGGGGGCCTCCTCGTTGGCCGCCTTGGAGGTGACGATGGCCACCACGCGGTTCTTCTCCATCGCCGGCGTGGTTGGGGTTTTCTTGGGGGTTTGCAGAAGGTGATGGGACAGTGGAGATGCTTGCGTGAGTGAGTGAGTGAGCGAGTGAGTGATGAGTGAGAGTGAGGAGGCCTCTATAAAGGTGAAGGGAAGAGACATTTCGTTGCACCACCGTGCATCTTGCCACAACGTGCACTATCGCACTGCACGGCCACGCGTCTGCGTCACATTTCCCCCTCGTGTCTGACCTTGGCCACTTAGTTGTGCCCAGTTATACCCTCGAGTGTAGCACTGACAGTTTGGTTGTACTCAGTTTTGCCCTCTAGTACTAACACTGCCGTGTGCAATATAATCACTTTTACCCTCTGGTGGCTGGTAAACAGAGAGTCAATGAATGGGTTTTAGCTAGCTAATTGAGTTATTTTATGCACAACAAGTTCAAAAAAATCAAAACATAGTGGCATCTACCCAGGGAGTCTTATTATGTGACTTGCCACCATAAGAAATGTATATAAATCAATTTTTAACCTAAATCACCACTTCTCAAATCACCTACTATCTATGAAGGTTCATGGCTTTCTACTCAAGCCTCTCCCCAAAACATCCCTCCCCAAAACATAATTTGTCTGAATGAGGCAATAATTGTCAAACCGATGTATATTTGAATTTCAAATAGTTCGATGTATGCCAATATGTATTTTACTGTATAAAAGAAGCATTTTCCATTTTTTAAATCTCTTTTCGTTTTATATTTGAACCCCCTTGTCAGTTTTTGCCTTTGGTTTTTAAGTTCTACTCAGTTTTCCCCTCCCTCTTAGTGACAAACTCTCACACATGTGCTCATCTTGACTGCTACGCTCTGATTGGTCGAGACAGTTGTCACGCGGATTGTACCCACCAACCGTTGATCCTCTGATTGATCCTCTGTGATCTAGCGGACAAGATAACCCCTGTATCTGTCGGGGGGCACCCTCTATCCATGCAAAATAACGAGTTTGCCAGCGATAGTTTAACTCCATAAACGAATGATTTTGAATATAATTTGAAGGGAAAGTGTTCAAAGGTATATAATTTTTGCATTATATTTCACTCCATGTCCTAAGTGTGATTTCAAAGAGTTCAAAGGTGCATAATTTTTGCCATATGCAAGTTTATGCATTACATCCCTACATTCTATGAAAATGATAATCTCTCAAGATTTTCTTAGCACATCATTATCACGTATTAAGTGCGATTTCACAGTGTTCAAAGGTAAACACCCTTTTCCTTTACATTAAGAGTTGTATAATTTTTCAATTTGAAAGTGTTCAAGAGTAATGTCAATTATAAACACTCTTTTACATTAAGAGTTGTATAATTTTCAATTTGAAAGTGTTCAAGAGTAGTGTCAATTATAAGCACTCTTTTACATTAAGAGTTGTATAATTTTTTTAAATTTGAAAGTGTTCAAGAGTTGTGTCAATTATAAACACTCTTTTACATTAAGAGTTGTATATTTTTTAATTTGAAAGTGTTCAAGAGTTGTGTCAATTATAAACACTCTTGTACATTAATAATTGTATAATTTTTTTAAATTTGAAAGTGTTCAAGAGTAGTGTCAATTATAAACACTCTTTTACATTAAGAGTTGTATAATTTTTTCAATTTTAAAGTGTTCAAGAGTTGTGTCAATTATAAACACTCTTTTACATTAAGAGTTGTATAATTTTTATAAATTTGAAAGTGTTTAAGAGTTGTGTCAATTATAAACACTCTTTTACATTAAGAGTTGTATATTTTTTTTAATTTGAAAGTGTTCAAGAGATGTGTCAATTATAAACACTCCTGTACATTAAGAGTTGTATAATTCTTTTTAATTTGAAAGTGAATCGCCAGCCGGGTGAGAGTTGTGTCCATTATAGTTTCAGACCGCGCGAGAGTTTCATAATTATAAACACTCTTGCAAACCAACTGAAACGCCACTGATCCAGGGGAAATTTACAATAGATTTTAGGGAGATTTTATCTATCTCTAAGAGTTATGGAGGTTGAAACCACCGCTGGGAAGTAAAATCCAGAGAGATATTGTTCACAACCATGAATTATGTCAGTACTGGATCAATCCTATTCGAAAATCAAGGAAGTTAGTTGAGCACCAACGATTCGTGTTCAAATATTGCCAATAATCAACCCATAAAAGGGAAACGATGCTTACCTAGATGGAATCCATGAGTTAGATCCCTGCAATTCCACCCAATCTTCTCCGTGCTCGACGGGGATGGACGGTATACTAGCTGGTGTTGCATACTGTTCCACGAAAGGGGTAGATCTAGCAAGGGCAGGAGCAGAGCCGGAGGTGGAGTGGGCTCCACAGCTAGGGGGTAGGGGCGGCTTTGGGGCCGAGGACGACATAAGGTAGGAGGGAACGACGGCGGGGCAGCAGAGCGGCGGTGTGGGAGCTGTTCTAGGCTCGGGGGAAGCGAATGCTTTGGGTGAACGAGAATGGCCAGTCCGACATGTCTCCATGCGGCCCCACTCTTCACCACATATGGAAGACCTGTCCCAACGTGGCCCCACCCTTCACCACGTATGCAGGACCCGTCCCAACGTGACCCCGCCGGTCATGCATGTAACGGTCGAGGCCTCGTAACGTAACACTCAACGCCTGACCCGTCCCAACGTGATCCCACCAGTCAGCATGCAACGGTCAAGCGTTTGACCTGAAAGCATCCCTCCGTCCAAGCGCCTGCGAGCGCCCGCGAGGGTTTCTTAACATGGCGAGGGAAAAAGTAAGGAAAAGTTAAGCGGCTGAAGAAAAGTGAGTACAACTAACGAACCAGGGGCACGAAAATAGAAATCCCTTATTTGTTTATTAAACACACATGTATTAATGTTTTCGATTAATACAATTATAGCATGCAAAATAAACATTTATCATAAACAACAAATACAATAATAGCCAACTTATTATTTCCTCTCGGGCATATTCCCTTCAGTCTCCCACTTGCACTAGAGTCGATAATAATCTAGTTTGAAAAACTTGCGCATTCAACACTTATGGCTTTCTGGTATTGTATATACGCGTTTGTTAGTTGTAAACATAATCTCTAGATTTGACACTTTCAGGTCTGTGTGTATTTGCATGTCTTTGCGTCTCCATGCATCACTCATTCTCTAATGAGATGATACTGAATAAATTTGGTAGTTCCTTGGGGTTAAACCATGTTGATACTATTGTCGTACAATATATATTTATAGTGTTAGCACGTTAGACTGTTGTGAACCACACCTTAGTTTGATAACAAACTACTTAACACAAATGCCCTCCTTTACTGCTACAATAGCAGTCACATACTTAGTCTTTTGTTGTAGTATCCGTCACAATGTCTTAACTTTGGAATTCATCTAAATCCATCATGGAATCTCCTTTTTATTACATTGTGCCACCCATAGTTTAAATTGAGATAAACTTAATTTGTATCTTGTGAAAAAACTATTATCAATGTAACACTTTACAATGAATTATTTGTAATTGTTTGTCACCTCCACATAAATATATTCTTATTTCTTCCAAAAAAAACATAAGAATATTCTTACTATTGTCCAATGATCATATTATGAGCCATTTTGGTATATGCTATAACATTTAGAGCATAGAACATATCTGGATGTGTACATATCATGGTATGATTGATCAAAATATTCTTCTGATTTCACTCACCAAGTGTCAAAGCACTTGAATCTTGTTTCACTTACCAAGTGTCAATACACTTGAATCTTGATTCAATCCATTTCCATGTGACAAGAACCTTTCTTTTTAGTTCCATATTGAACTCATCAATATCTCATCTATGTACATTTGGCACAACTATATTAGCGTCTCAATCTATCCAAATAGACATTGATGCCTAATATTCGGGTTTTGCCTAAGTCTTTCATCGAAATGAAATCCTTAACCTGTGTCAATAAAATATACATCATTTCTAATTAACAAGATATCCTCCACATAATGTATTAGAAATATGTATCAGCGCTCCTACTTAATTTCTTGCAAATGCAAGCATCTTCATCGTCTCTGATGAAATTGGGCCTTTTAACATTTTCATCACGGTGAAGATTCCAACTCCATGATGCTTACTTCAACCATTAAAGTTTGCATGCCCTTTTTAGCATCCTTTGAATTAACAAAACCCGTTGGATTGTGTCATTTACATGTCCTAGGTAACCATTCTATTAGAAGAACTTTGTTTTGTTTGTTCTACTACCATATACCAAAATTATATGTAGTGGTTGCTACATTAATCCGTCCAAACTAAATATCGCTATGAAAGATCAAATCTTGTCATAGTCAACTCCTTGAACATTGTCGTAAAAACTTTACCGACATGTCGACTATTTCATAGATGTGAAACATCCATGTCTATTTCTTTATAGATCCAAATACGACCGATAGGTTTTACACCTTTCCGGAGGGTCTTCCAAGTTTAAAAACTTAATTTCTCGTGTATGGAACTATCACGGATTTTATGGATTCAAGCTATTTGACAGAGTCAGGGCCCATCATAGCTTCTTTGCATGTATTCGGTCAATCATTGCCAAACAATAATGATTTTCTATCAAATCTTAGTATTTGATTGTTTACCCTACCTACTCGGTTAATTAGGAACTTAGACCTCCATGACCACAACCTTTGAGGTATGTGATCCATAAGCATTGTGGCTTCCTCCGTGACATTTTTCGGTGCTGCGCAACTCAACACATATAGATAAGGTTCAATAACCTTATGAAAGTTCTATTGTCCTCCCACTTAACTTTTCACGAAAAATCCTTTTCTCAAGAAACTTGACGTTCTAAGCGACAAACATTTTTGTCTTTGGTGTTATGGAGGAATGCCCAACGGTTATTCGAAATAACCTACAAAGACATGCTCATCCGACTTTGGTTGTAAACATTTTACTTATGCCTAGCATACCAAAATTTAAGAAAGGACAACTTGGGTTTTATCCCAAACCATAACTCATATGGTGTCATTTCAACGGATCACGATGGAGCTCTTTTCAGTGTAAAAGCGGTAGTCACTAAAGCGTTAATCTTTAAAATACAATGACAATTTTATAACTGACACCTTTGATCTTACCATGTCAAACAAGGTTTCATTACATATCACGAACACTCCATATTCCTATGGTGATTCAAGAGATGAAAATCTATGGAACGATTCCTCAAATCTTAGGTGTTTTGCTAAACTTGTAACTCAAATCTCTTCCTTTATGATCAAATCATAAATTCATTATTTTCTTGTTACAATGATTTCCCACTTCATCTTGAAAGTATTTGAACATTTTCAAATATTTCACACTTCTTCCTCATTAAGTAAATATATACATATATTCACTTAAAATATCGGAAAAAGCACATGAAGCTGAAATCCATCGCTCACGACTACACATAATGAACTACATACATCAATATGTACAAATTCCAATAAATTAGTCATTCGTTCTTCTTTGGCCTTTGGACAAAGTTTCAATTATCTCCAGGAAAGTCTCACAAGTGTCATTTGATCAAAATCAAAAGACTCCAAAATTCCATCAAGATGGAGTTTCTACATGTTTTCTTTCCAATATAATTTAAACGGCGATATCATTTTGTAAGTGATCTTTCAATCATTTGTCTTACGACATTTTTAGCATTTAGTTTTATGGACATGATTTCTCCAACTAGATTTGTAAACCATCCATCTTTTATGGAATACAATAATTATTTTAACAACCTTTTGTTCTCATAATACCTGAACAAAATAACAATTATTAAGACAAATCTTGAAGCCAAACTTTTGATGTCAACGAGAAATACAACAACACTTTGTTTGTTTTTTATGAACATCATCACATATTCTCTTACTGGTTATAAATATTACACCATGGGAGAGAGATGAACACATAGCTACTGGTAGAGCCCTTAGCCTCGAGGGAGAACTACTCCCTCCTCATCATGGGAGTCAGCAACGGCGATGGAGATGGCGGTGGAGTCGATGGAGATGGTTCCGGGGGCAATTCCCTGTCTCGGTAGGGTGCCGGAATAGAGACTTCTGTCCCCCGAATCTCGTCTTCGGTGGCGGCGGCGCTGCGGAACTTTTTGTGGAATTCTGATATGATGTTTAGGGTTTTTGTCCCGGCGGGTTTATATAGGCGAAGGGGCAAGGTCGATGGAGGCTCGAGGGGCCCACACCATGGCTAGGCGTGGCCAGGGGTGACCCATGCCAGGGGTGTGTTGCGGTCCAGATCACTGTAGAGCTTCGTTGGGAGACCCCAAGAGGAAGGTGTGATGAGTACAACAATAAATTCTTCCGTCAGTAAGAAACCAAGGTTATCGAACCATTAGGAGGAAGGAAACGACTCAAAGATGTTGCTAGCAACTTGGAAACTTGCACAACACAAACTCAAGACTTTGCCCCAACGAACAATGAGCTTTTCAATCTCACTGATTTGCTGAAAACAAAGGATTAAACATATGGTGTGGAAGGTGACAGTGGCTTGCAGAAAGTAAACAGTAATAGTGGAAGATGTATCAATGGTAAAGATTGGACCGGGGTCCACAGTTCACTAGAGGTGCTCTCCTTAAGATAAACAACATAACATGCTGGGTAAACAAATTACAGCGGAGCAATTGATATGACAGAGAAAGGCATAATAATGCAATACTAGACATTCATGATCCTATAAGATTTGATTGGGCATTACAACAAGATACATAGACTGCCATCCAACTGCATATATGACTAGTAATCCACCTTCAGGTTATCATCCGAACCCCCTCTAGTATTAACTTGCAAGCAACGGATAACTGCTTTAAGCAATGTGTGTAAAGTAAACAATACAATTGTTCCATGAACAAGAGATTGTTCTTTTCTCCCTAGTAGAAACAGGACATCTACAACCTTAGAGATTTCTGTCACTTCCCCAGATTCAATAGAGGCATGAACCCACTATCGAGCATAAATACTCCCTCTTGGAGTCACTAGCATCTACTTGGCCAAGATAGCTACTAGAAATGGAGAGCATGCAAGATCTCAAACAACACAGACATGATATAATCAATAAGATAGAATCATTAACCAATCTGACATAGTAATCTCAATATCCATCAGATCCCCGCAAACACAACATGCATGATTACAAATAGATGATCCTGATCATGAACGGAGCTCACAAGATCTAAACATGGTAGCACAAAGGAGGAGTAACAACCATCTAGCTACTGTATGGACCCATAGTCCAAGGTGGAACTACTCACGCATCATACCGGAGGCTGGCATGGTGATGAAGGCCTCCCGGATGATCTCTCCCCTCCGGCAGGGTGCCGGGAAGAGCTTTATATACCTCCGATCTAGGGACGATGGTGGAGGCGGCTACAGACTGTTTCGTGGAGATCTGATCGGGTACTTAGGGTTTAGGTATCGGGGGATTCTTATAGGCGAAGGGGGAGACCGAGGCGGCCGCACCCTCCCAGGCGTAGGGTATGGGCCCCCCGCGACCCTCCTCCATCTCGTCTTCTGGCTCCGTGTTCTCCTTGGTGAAATATTGACTTTGGTTTTTGTCCCGTCCAATTCCGAGAATATTCATTTTCTGACTTTTCTGGAACCAAAAACAACAGAAAGCATGCAACTGGCACTATGGCATCTTGTTAATATGTTAGTCCCAGGAAACAAATAGAAATACCTCAAAGTGTAGACAAAGCAAAGCAAAGTGGATATTAAACAAGCATGGAACATCAAAAATTATAGATACGTTTACGACGTATCAAGCATCCCCAAGCTTAACTCCTACTCGTCCTCAAGTAGGTAAGTGATAAAAAGAATAATTTTTGAGGTGACATGCACCATCACAATCAAGATCAAACCACTTGGAAGCATTGAAAGTTGAGATCAAAGTACTCTAAACATGAGCATGAATGAAGAAGTTCTAACAATAAGACAAAGCAACTATGCTGCAACATAAAAGGATACAAACAAAGATCATGAATAACAATGCATTGAAAGACGTTTGTTTGTTTCACATATAGAAAACATAGCATAGTGGCATTCATCTTGTCCCTCACGGGGTAGCAAAACATAATTGCATAGGACACCTTCAAAGTTCATAAGAGTGACTATATACAAATAGTTCAAGAATAAGCAATATTAACAATATGAATCAATCAATAAGTTTTGGGACAATGCACATAGAACTAAGAATGGCAACTATGCTCTCTTAATTGGTGCCTAAGGATAGAAGGTGGAGACTCAATATAATAGTGGAAGAAAGGCCCTTCATAAAGGGAAGCAGGGATTTTAAGTCTCATAAAGAGCTTCCAAAAATTATGGTACTTGTTAGCTTTCAGCTCTCATTGCCCCTATCATAAGCATCTTGAAGTGATTAAGGTTAAAGTCAACAAAATATGGAGTATATGCTTGACAAAGTATAAGTTGGCAATCTCATGTCCCTTGAGTACGAGGGCCGCTCCTCATGCTACTCAAGTTTAGTCACTGGTAAGTTCTTGCCATAGTAAGTACATGTGTATCATAGAGAACCGCCAACGGGGTACCCCTTTTCCAATGATACAGGAGCTATCCCATATCAAAATGACAAGGCAAGTAGACAATGAGCATCTCAGCAATCTTCTTATTTACCATGGGAAAATGGTGCTTTTTTCTCTCTTTTCTCATCTCTTTTTTTCTTTTTCTCAATCTCTTTTTTCTATCTCTCTTTTTTTATAAGAAGAATGCTTCATAGATTGCTCACTATGGTGATGCTGCAAGTTTCCACCATGATTATACATGGCTTAGGCTAGCGGCCCAGGCGTTTCTCGAACACACATACATAACTCCATGGACTTACAAGCTTCCCTTTTATTTCACACTGACGAAATCCGCAAACAAAAGAGCATGATATCAACTGGGTGCTGATACGCCCAATTTGCATCACCTTTCTATATCATAATTTACCTCTAGTCATTGATATATGTCTTATTATGAGGTATTACTTATGACTTTTCATCTGTTTATGCATGTTGGATGATTCTTGGAGGATGGACCGGAGTCCGGATTCGATGGAAAAAGGCGTTTGATTGCAACTTGAAGATCAGAAAAATACCAAAAAAATATGGGAAAATATTATTTTTCCAGAAGAATGCGGAATCTAGAAGAATGAGCGAAGAGGGGCCGCAGGGGGCCCACACCCCCCTAGGCGTGGGCCCACCCTGAGCCGCGCCTAGGGCAGGTGTGGCCCACTTGCCCGGCTCCCGACTCTGCCCCTTCGCCTATATCTTCCCTACAAAACCCTAAGACCAGGGGGGAGACCACAGATAGATTTCCGTCGCCTCTGGGGCGGAAAACACTGAGAGAGAAAGATCTCTCCGGCAGACAGATTTCTGTCGGGGGAATTCCTTCCCGGAGAGGGGAGACCGTCGCCATCAACACCGTCATCAAGCTAGGCTTCATCGGGATCATCATCATCATTATCGACACCATCATCTCCACCAGCACCATCATCATCACTCCGTCCCGCTGTAACAATTGTGTTGGATATTGCTTTAGTTCTTAGGGGAAACTTTCCTGGTGTTGATTACTATTGTAGTTGATGCTTGTGAGTGGAATCATTGGATTATAGTTTATGTTTAGATTGTTATCCATTATCATATCATCTTTGATCTTGATCCATATGATGTCTTGTGAGTAGTTCTTTTAGTTCTTGAGGACATGGGAGAAGTCATGTTGCTAGTAGTGGATTTGTGTTGAGTTATTATTCAATGGTTTAGTATTTAAGTTGTGGTGCTATTCTTCTAGTGGTGTCATGTGAACGTCGACTACATGATACTTCACCATTTATGGGCCTAGGGGAATGCATTGTGTATTTGGCTACTAATTGTGGGGTTGCCGGAGTGACAGAAACCTGAACCCCCGTTAGGACACCTTTGCACAAGGGAGCGTAGGATCTCAGAGTTTAAGGCTGTGGTTAGATTTATATCTTTATTACTTTCATGTAGTTACGGATGTTTGCAGGGGGTTTAATCACAAGTATGTATTAGTCCAAGTAAGGTCGGTATGTTAGCACAGGTTCACCCACACAACACTTACAACACCAGAGAAGAGTACTCAGCTATATGAAGCGAAAGCACTTGAAAGAATTCCCATGTGTCCTCGAGAACGTTTGGTCTTTATAAGTATTTCCACCGGCTTGTCCTTTGCTAAGAAAGGATTGGGCCACTTGCTGCGTTTGTTCTTAGTTACTTGCACTTCGCTTTGTTGCTTTATCATAAAACCACTAAAAATCTGTTTGCTAAGTATTCACAGGGATTTCCTGCTCCATACCACTGTTCAGCACCTTCTGCTCCTCATTCGGATCAACACTCCTATTTATCAAAAGTACTACGATACACCCCCTATACTTGTGGGTCATCAAGACTATTTTCTGGCATCGTTGCCGGAGAGTGAAGCGCTATTGAAGAGTGGAACTGGTAAAGGAAACTTCTACTGTGAGTATTTATTTTGTTACTGCTTGTTACTTTGTTTCCAATATGGATAACCCACTTGGTTTTCCGTTTGGGAAAACTACTACCACTGCTAGGATAGTATATGAACCACCACCTGTTGAGATAGATCCTTTTAAGATACCTACAAGTATTGTTAATCGTGTTATGGATAATTATTATTTAGGGGATGGAATTGTTCATCCTGGTGATCACTTGCTTTTTATCCATGAATTATGCGGGTTGTTTAAGTGTGCAGGTATCACAACTGAACAGGTGAATAAGAAGTTACTCTCCATATCCTTGAAAGGGAGAGATGAAGAATGGTATAAGTTGCTGAAAATGGGCAATCCATGGAATGGGAGGAGATGGCATCTCTCTTTTACTCTAAATTTTATCCTCCCAATGAGATTCATAAGGATAGAAATATTATATATAACTTTTGGCCTCTTGATGGAGAGAGTACAACTCAAGCTTGGGGAGATTGAAGTTACTAATACTTAAATGTCATATTCATGAACTCCCTAACAATATTATTCTCAATAACTTTTATGCTAGGCTTTCTGTTCATGATAAAGATTTACTAGATGCTTCTTGTGATGGATCATTCACACGTATGAAGGAAGAAGCTAAATGGGATCTCCTAGACTGTATTCAAGAGAACACTGAAGCTTGGGAGAATGATAAAGGAAGAAACTCAGATATAAACTTGTAGGGGTTCGTAGCATGGAAAACAAAAATTTTCTATCGCATACAAACAAACAAGCCAAGATCTATCTACTAGATTGTAGCAACGAGTCGATAGTGGAACTCACCCTCGAAGATTCCAAAGCGGTTAACGAGAGCAGATTCTCGTGGGTGATGTAGTCGTACTCTTTCCGATCTCAAGATCGCGTAGACGATCCTTCCAAATCCTTCGCGCCCAAAGCGCCCCAATCGGTCACACGTTCGGTTTTCGACGAAGACCTTCCTCTCCTTGTTCCAAAGGGTGGAGGTTGTAGCACTCTCTCGCGATTCCGGCAAGACAACCGTGGTACCTAAGTAGAGGGAGATCCTGAGGCTTCGCCTTAAGCCGGTGCAGTATGGTGGAGCTTATGAGAGAGGCTATTAGTGGTCTAGTAATTAGACACACCAATTAGAAGGCTCTAAACCAATTAGAAGGCTCTAAACTGAAATAGCTCTAAACCGGGTTTAGGTCTAGGGTTTAGTTTAGAGGATAGGAACTTGTGTGTGTGAGGAGAGCCCTGGCCCTCCTTATATAGGTGGGAGGGGCTGGCGGCCAGGGAAGGGAGTGGAGTCCCTCCCCAACTCGGCATTGAGTTGGCCGCCGCTGGAGGAGGTCTCCCTCCAACTCTGCTTCCCTCTTCTCCTCCTCTTTCCACTTTCCAAAACTTGCTGCTTGACTTTCAAACTAGCCGCTTGACTTTTCAATTTAGGATTTAAATAAACCCTTTATTTTGGACAGCGAGAACACTTAGTACATGATGCAATCATTCCAATTTGCAATGACACATTCATGTACCCTTCCCTCCGGAGTGCCGACATTCCTAACATTCTAGAACATTCCCGATGAAAACACCTAACCATTCCCCAACTCCGAAATGGGACTTTCCTTATATGAATCTTATTCTCCCACCATTCCGGATCTCCTCGTGATATCCCGGATCCCATCCGAGACTCCAACAACATTCGGTCTCTTTCTCATAATACCATAACTACTCAAAACAACGTCAATCCTTATGTGTCTCCACGGTTCGTGAATTATGCGGACATGATCGAGACACTTCTACTAACAATAACCAATAGAGGAATCTGGAAATTCATATGGCTCCACATATTTCTACGATTACTGCGATCGAATGAACCACTTACATACGATACCAATTTCCCTTTGTCTCACGATATGTTACTTATCCGAGGTTATGATCGCCAGATCTCTGCATACCTAGTTCAACCTCACATCGATAAGTACTCTTTTCGCTCCCTGATATGTGAACCCTTGTGACCAAGTCACATGCTTGCAAGCTAATTGGATGACATTTCACCGAGAGGGCCCAGAGAATATCTATCCGTCATGTGGATGGACAAATCCCACTCTTGATCCATGTGTTTCAACCAATACTTTCCAACACTCAATGCCACCTTTATAGCCACCTTACGGTGTGGTGTTTGATGACATCAAAGCATCCATCCAGAAAGGCAATATGCATGATCTCATGGTCGAAGGAATTAGGTTACTATGTATCGTAAAGCATATAGCAATTGAACTATTGAAATGACTTGATCTTTATGCTACGCTTATCTATAGGAGTATGTCCACCATATCATTCTCCTAACGATATGATCTTGTTGTTTGATAACATCTCAATGTTCATGATATGGAAACCACAATCATCAATCAACCAACAAGCTAGTGAAGTATAGAGGCTATACTAGGGACTTGATTAAGTTTACAAATCACACAAGTATTAATGGTTTTGTTAATACTATTATAGCATGAATGTAAACATTTATCATAAGTATGAAGATATGATAATAACCTACTTTATTATTGCCTCTTGGCATATCTCCAACAGTCTCCCACTTGCACTAGAGTCAATAATCTAGTTTCAAACCTTTGTGTATTCAACACCTATGGCTTTCCTAGGTTGTATGTACACGATTGCTAGTGGTCAATCGATCTCCGGATCCGACACTTCCGTGTCCGTGTGTAATTGCATGTCTTTTGCCTCACGCATCACTCATTCTCTAATGAGATGGCTTTTGTATGATTTGGTCTTCGTGTGACCTTTAGTTCTTTGGGGTTAAAACATGTTGACAATATTGTCGCATAATATATCTTCATAGTATTATCCCATGTGAACTACACCTAGTTTGATAACAAACTACTTGACACAAATGCCCTCTTTGCTGCTATAATAGCAGTCATATACTTTAGCCTTTTGTTGAAGTATCTCACAATGTCTTAACTTTGGAACTCATCCAAATCCATTATGGAACTCACTTTCCATTATATTGTGCCACCCTTAATTTAGATTGAGATAAACTTAATTTGTACTTTGTGACAAAACTAGTATCAATGTAGTACTTTTACAATGAACTAACCATCTATTTGTCACTTCTACAAATAATATACTCTTAGTTCTTCCAAAAGATCATAAGAATATCCTTACTATCGTCCAATGATCATCTTATGAATCATTCGGTATATGCTCATAATATTTATAGCATAGGACATATCGATTTGTACATATCAAAGATGATTGATATAAATACTCTTTGTGATTTCATACATCAAGTATCAATCTATACTTGAATCTTTGTTTCACTTACCAAGTGCCAATACACTTGAATATATCATCAACATTGAACTCTTTCAATCCTTTCTGCAACAAGAACCTTTCTTGTAGTTTCTATATTGAATTCATTCAATATCTCGTTTATGTACTTCCGGCACAACCATATTAGCGTCTATTGATGCCAAATATTTGGTTTTGCCTAAGTCTTTCATCGGGATGAAATTCTTAATATGTGTTAATAAAAGATGCATTATTTCCAATCAACAATATGTCTTCCACATAATGTATTAGAAACATGTCTTAGCGCCCACTTAATTTCTTGCAAATGCAAGCATCTTCATTGTCTCGATGAAATTAAACTCTTTAACAGTTTCATCATAGTGAAGATTCCAACTCCGCTATGCTTACTTCAACCATTGAAGTTTGCATATGCTTTTAGCATCCTGTGAATTAACAAAACCTTTGGACCGTGTCATGCACACGCCCCAGGTAACCATTCTATTAGAAGAACTTGTTTTGTTTATTCTACTACCACATAACAAATTATATGTAGTGGTTGCTACATTAATCCGCTAGACTAAAAATCGCTATGAAAGATCAAATCTTGTCATATACAACCTTTGAACATTGTTGTGAACTCTTTCCCAACATGTCGACTATTTCATAGATGTGAAACATCCATGTCTACTTCTTTATAGATCCAAACACAACCGCAAGGTCTTACACCTTTTTCGAGGGTCCTTCAAGTTCAAAACTTGATTTCGTGTATGGAACTATCACGGATTATATGGCTTCAAGCCATTTGACGAGTCGGGCCCATCATCGCTTCTTTGCATGCAGTAGGTTCATTATTCTCAAATAATGATTCAACCCTCAAATCTTGGTATTTGATTGTTCATCCGACCTACTTGTTTCAATAGAAACTTAGACCTCCGTGACCACAACCTTTGAGACACGTGAGCCATGAGTTTTTGTTGCCTCCTAACACTTTTCGCTGCAAGCAACTCTGCACATATAGCTAAGGTTCCTTTAACCTTATCAAAGTTCTATTGTCCTCCCATTTTAACTTTTCACAAAAATTCCTTCTCAAAGAAACTTGACGTTCTAAGCGACAAACACTTTTGTCTCCTGTTTATGGAGGAATACTTAACAAGACACAAAGACAGTTTATCCGACTTTGGTTGCAAACATCTTTCTTATGCATAGCATACCAATGTTTAAGAAAGGACTACTTGGGTTTTATCCCAAACCATAACTTTATATGGTGTCATTTCAACGGATTATGATGGAGCTCTTTTAGTGGAAAAGCGGTAGTCTCTAAAGCTTTTAATCTTTAAAATATAATGGCAGTTTTATGAATTATACCTTTGATCTTACCATGTCAAACAAGGTTCAATTACATATCTCAACGCCCATACTCTTATGGTGTTTCGGGAAATGCAAATCCACGGAATGATTCTTTAAATCTTAGGTATTATGCTAAACTTGTAATTCAAATATCTTCCTTTATGATCTTATCATAAACTATTCATATTCTTGTTACAATGATTTTGCACTTCATCTTGAAAGTCTTTTGAACTTTTCAAATATTTCATACTTCATCCTTATTAAGTAAATATTCATATATTCACTCAAATTTTCGAAGAAAGCATATGAAGTTGAAATCCATCGCTCTTGACTACACATAATGGAGTTCGTACAACAATATGCACAAGTTCCAATAAGCTAGTCTTTCGTTCCCTTTTGGCCTATGAACGAAGTTTTAATTATCTCTAGGAAAGTTTCACAAACGTCATTTGATCAAAAATCAAAAGACTCCAAAATTCCATCCACATGGAGTTTCTTCATGTTTTCTTTCCAATATAATTTAAACTACGATGTCACTTCCTAAGTGATCTTTCAATCAATTTGTCTTTCACATTTTTAGCACTAGTTTTATGGATGTGATTTTTCCAACGAGATTTGTGAATCATCCATCTTTTATGGATTACGGCAATTATTTGAACAACCCTTTTGTTCTCATAATACCTGATAAAACAAATCTTGAAGTCAAGCTTTGATGTTTAAACGAGCAACACAATAACCCTTTATTTGTTCTCGATGAACATCATCACATATTCTTTTGCTAGTTACTTAGGCCATTGTAGTTCATGAATTGTGTTGTTTCGTATGACGATTCACACCAACAAATTCAGTATCAAATACTTAAGAACCACATTGTTTAATAAGCAAAGAATATAGCCATAACACATATCATCTATATACTTAAACTGAACAATTCTAGTCTTTTTCTCGCCATATACTTATGAGATTCTCTTCAAGATTTCCTTTTCGCTTGAAAGAATCTATCAACATCAATAGTGGAGTCATACTTATGACACATAGTCCAAAGCGTGTATAGTTAAATACCAATGTCTTTGAACTTGCACTTTGAAGTAGATCACCATTATCAAATATTTGGTGTTCTTTCAAATTCCTTTCTTTAGTAATCTCTTGGTGTAGTAAACATTTTACCTACATCAAATATTCACCTCATCATGGATTTATCCATGATCAAGCTACTTTTAGCTTGTAACGATGAATTATGAGTATAATGTTGCTATCCAAAACCTTTTGGAGGATTAGGACAACAAGTGTCTCCAACCCTTTGTAAATTCTCATCAACATATGAGAATATGACTTTGCCATATTATACTCTATCATGTTGTAACTAAAACTTCGCTTTTATATCACAATATCTTCCACACAAGATGGTTTCTGAAACAACTCTTTCAGATCCTAGATAACCTTGATATTAAGATAATCTTTTGAATATCAAGAATCATGGAGACAAACATGATACTTATATACTAACACTTGGAATTGTCACTCTTGTTTTAATACTAATTATTAAACTTTATGGAGTAACCGGAAATTACTGAAAGTTTCCAATATAACTTTTAAACTTTATATTAAAACAACAAAACAATACGATACCAGTCAGAAAGTAACTAACCAGAATTCTATAGTTCTATCATCTCAATTATAACTAAGCGCAGGTGGTAACGGATGCCAATGACTACAACAACTATGCAAATTCACTTTGATTTAGTTTATGATAAATTGAGTTCTAATTAATAATTAAATTAATCTAGGTGAACTCCCACTTAAAACAATATCCCTCACATTGTTTTAGTGATCACACGAACCAAATCCACCACATCAAAACCGATCATCACGAGAGTTGATATAGCTTCAATGGCGAACAATCATCATGTTCATCATATCTACTATATGATTCATGCTTTGCCTTTCGGCGATCCGTGTTCCTGAGGCCATGTCTGTACATGCTAGGCTCGTCAAGATCAACCTTAGCTTCCGCATAGGCAAATCTGGCTTGCTTACGCTTGTATTCACCGCTGAATCAAAGACACCCGATCATCACGTGGTGCTTCGAAGCGCAAGCTTTGGCAACGGTGCATACTAAGGGTGAACACTTTAGAACTTGAAATTTATGTGCATGAGGGATCATCTTATAATGCTACCGTCGTCTACTAAGCAATACAAGATGCATAAAGGATTAACATCACATGCAATTCATAATATGTGATATGATATGGCCTTTCTTCTTTGTGCTTCCGATCTCCATCTTCAAGCACGAACATGATCTCCATCATCACCGGCATAGCATCAAGGTCAATGACGCTTCTTCATGGTTGTCGTCCACCAGCTTCAACTATTACAACTATTTTGAATAGACACGCAGGTCTTAATGTAAATTAAAGACAACCATATGGCTCCGCCGTTGCCAACTTACAATAAGGAACATTGCATACATCAAATATAATCACAATCATGGCCATATCACATCATCAAGACACCCCTGCAAAACAAAGTTAGACGCCTCTACTTTCTTTGCATATTTTACGTGGTTTGGGGCTTTCTGTAAGTGTCGTTCTAACCTACGAACAAGAACCACAACATTGATACTAGCATTGTTGATTACCCGTTGTAAATTGGATCTTTACTATGCTAGGAGAAACAGCACCATAAAGCCACTTATGCAATACGAGTTGCATGTCTAGCGTGGAGCAAGTCTCATGAACGATGTCATGTAAGGTTAGCCGGCTTCATCCCAACATACCGCAAGATGCAAAGTACACAAAAGCAATCTACAATAAAGCATCAACGCCCACAATGACCATTGTGTTCTACTCGTGCAATGATCTACATATAGACACGGCTCGATACATCAGAGGGGTTCGTAGCATGGAAAACAAAAATTTTCTATCGCATACAAACAAACAAGCCAAGATCTATCTACTAGATTGTAGCAACGAGTCGATAGTGGAACTCACCCTCGAAGATTCCAAAGCGGTTAACGAGAGCAGATTCTCGTGGGTGATGTAGTACTCTTTCCGATCTCAAGATCGCGAGACGATCCTTCCAGCGCCACGTTGCCCAGCAGCGCTCCCCGCAATGGGTCACACGCTCGACTGACGAAGACCTTCCTCTCCCTTGTTCCAGCAGGCGGAGGTTGTAGCACTCTCTCCTCGCGATTCCCAAGACAACGGCGTGGTACCTAAGTAGAGGGAGATCTGCAGGGCTTCGCCTTAAGCCGGTGCGAGTATGGTGGAGCTTATGAGAGAGGCTATTAGTGGTCTAGTAATTAGACACACCAATTAGAAGGCTCTAAACCAATTAGAAGGCTCTAAACCAAATAGCTCTAAACCGGGGTTTAGGTCTAGGGTTTAGTTTAGAGGATAGGAACTTGTGTGTGTAAGGAGGGAGCCCTGCCCTCCTTATATAGGTGGGAGGGGCTGGCCAGGAAGGGAGTGGAGTCCTCCCCAACTCGGCATTGAGTTGGTCACGGTTGGAGGAGGTCTCCTCTCCAACTCGGTTTCCCTCTTCTCCTCCTCTTTCCACTTTCCAAAACTTGCGTTTGACTTTCAAACTAGCCGCTTGACTTTTCAATTTAGGATTTAAATAAACCCTTTATTTTGGACAGCGAGAACACTTAGTACATGATGCAATCATTCCAATTTGCAATGACACATTCATGTACCCTTCCTCCGGTCGGACATTCCGAACATTCTAGAACATTCGATGAAAACACCTAACCATTCCCCAACTCCGAAATGGGACTTTCCTTATATGAATCTTATTCTCCGACCATTCCGGATCTCCTCGTGATATCCGGATCCCATCCGAGACTCCAACAACATTCGGTCTCTTTCTCATAATACCATAACTACTCAAAACAACGTCAATCCTTAAGTGTGTCTCCCTACGGTTCGTGAATTATGCGGACATGATCGAGACACTTCTACGAACAATAACCAATAGAGGAATCTGGAAATTCATATGGCTCTACATATTTCTACGATTACTTTACATCGAATGAACCACTTACATACGATACCAATTTCCCTTTGTCTCACGATATTTTACTTATCCGAGGTTATGATCGTCTGTATCTATGCATACATAGTTCATACTCTTTAATGATAAGTACTCTTTTCTCGTTCCCGTGATATGTGATCCCTTGTGACCAAGTCACATGCTTGCAAGCTAATTGGATGACATTTCACCGAGAGGGCCCAGAGAATATCTATCCGTCATGTGGATGGACAAATCCCACTCTTGATCCATGTGTTTCAACCAATACTTTCCGAACACTCAATGCCACCTTTATAGCCACCCTGTTACGGTGTGGTGTTTGATGACATCAAAGCATCCATCCAGTAAAGGCAATATGCATGATCTCATGGTCGAAGGAATTAGGTTACTATGTATCAGAAAGCATATAGCAATTGAACTATTGAAATGACTTGATCTTTATGCTACGCTTATCTATAGGAGTATGTCCACCATATCATTCTCCTAACGATATGATCTTGTTGTTTGATAACATCTCAATGTTCATGATATGGAAACCACAATCATCAATCAACCAACAAGCTAGTGAAGTATAGAGGCTATACTAGGGACTTCAGATTAAGTTTACAAATCACACAAGTATTAATGGTTTCCTTGTTAATACTATTATAGCATGAATGTAAACATTTATCATAAGTATGAAGATATGATAATAACCTACTTTATTATTGCCTCTTGGGCATATCTCCAACAAAACTATGATTATGAATGCATTAAATCTTTTATGGGAACTGATGACTTCCGTGATATTAGCAATGAGTTTGGTCTTGATCCTCAAGTTCTTGCAAAATGTTTTAAGGCCTTTGCCTCTTATATTGAAATTCCCAAGAAAGAGTGGGACAAGTACCATGCTCCTTATAAAGACATTGTTACCCATGTTCCTGCCAGTGTAGAGGTTTGTATTGTTCATCCTATTTTGCCTGAACCTTATGTTGAGAAAATCCCTTTTTCCTCCAAGGTAAGGGAGCATTCTATTATGGCTAATGTGGTTAGCAAAAGCGCAAAGAAAACTGTAGGGTTCGATGATCTTATTGATGTTGAGCCTGTGGTAGCTATTGTGAAAGATCTTGTCACTAGAAATATAGAGGATGAACATATTGTCTTCTATGAAGACGCTACTAATATTGTTTCTCATCCTAAGAAATTTAGAAAAGCTAGTGTTCCTGTGCTTTCTATTAGAATTGGTAGTCATAGCTATTATGGTTTATGATATTGGTGCTAGTTCTAGCGATATTCCTTATGAGATTTATTGGGAAATTATGCATGAGATTGGTCCTTATGAGCTTGAGGACATTGATGTGGTTATTCACCTTGCTAATAGGGAGCAAGTTTGCCCCATTGGCATTGTAAGAGATGTGGAGGTCCTTTGTGGTAAGATTAAATATCCTACTGATTTTCTAGTACTTGGTAAAGAAGCTAGTAAAACCTATCCTATTATCTTTGGTAGACCCTTCCTTAATACTTGTGGGGCTATCATAGATTGTAGGAAGGAAAAAGTTTTGACTAAGTTTGCTGGAGAGTCCTATGAGTTTAATTTTTCCAAATTTGCCAAAACTCCTTATGAAAATGAACTGCCTGATGAGGATTTCAGGGTTGAACAACTTTCTGCTATTTCTCTTGCTCCTAACAATGTCTTGCAGCAGTTTATGGAAGATCATGAAAGTGATGTCTTCATGAAGGAAAGAAATGAGATTGACGAGGTTTTCCTTCGTCAGCCGGAACAGCTTAAGCATAACTACATGTGGAAGATTTGGGTACCACACTACCACCTAAAGGGGACCATGTTTTCGAATTAAAACCTTTACCTAATGATCTTAAATATGTTTATCTTGATGATAAGAAAGTATATCCTGTTATTATTAGTTCTAAACTTTCAGGAAAGGAAGAAGAGAGGTTATTGGAGATAATGAAGAAACACCGAGGAGCTATGGGCTATACTCTTGATGATTTAAAGGGGATTTCTCCTACTATATGTCGGCATGCTATTAATATAGAACCTGATGCAAAACCAGTTGTTGAGCACCAACACCGTCTAAATCCTAAGATGAAGGATGTGGTAATAAATGAGGTATTAAAACTCCTTGATGCTGGTATTATTTATCTTATTGCTGATAGTAAATGGGTTAGCCCTATTCATTGTGTTCCCAAGAAAGGGGGAATAACTGCTGTGCCTAATGAGGATAATGAGCTTATACCCCAAAGAGTAGTGGTTGGGTATAGAATGTGCATTGATTTTAGAAAGATTAATAAAGTTACTAAGAAAGATCATTATCCTTTGCCCTTTATTGATCAAATGCTTGAGAGGTTGTCCAAAAAGACTCACTTTTGCTTTCTTGATGGTTATTCTGGGTTTTCTCAAATTGCTGTGAAAGCACAGGACCAAGAGAAAACTACTTTCACTTGTCCTTATGGTACTTATGCTTATAGGCGTATGCCTTTTGGTTTATGTAATGCTCCTGCTACCTTTCAGAGATGTATGTCTGCTATCTTTTATGGTTTTTGTGAAGAAATTGTGGAGGTTTTCATGGAAGATTTTTCTGTCTATGGAACTTCTTTTGATAACTGTTTGCACAACCTTGATAAAGTTTTCTAGAGATGTGAAGAAACCAACCTCGTTCTCAATTGGGAGAAATGCCATTTTATGGTTAATGAAGGGATTGTTCTTGGACATAAGATCTCTGAAAGAGGCATTGAAGTTGATAGAGCAAAAATTGAAGCAACTGAGAAGATGCCTTATCCTAGAGATATCAAAGGTATTCGTAGTATCCTTGGTCATGCTGGTTTCTATAGGAGGTTTATTAAAGATTTCAAAATTTCAAAGCCCCTTACTAATCTTCTTCAAAAAGATGTACCTTTTGTTTATGATGATGATTGTAAGGAAGCCTTTGAAACCTTGAAAAAAGCTTTGACAACTGCTTCTATTGTTCAACCACCAGATTGGAGTTTACCCTTTGAAATTATGTGTGATGCTAGTGATTTTGCTGTGGGTGCTGTCCTTGGACAACGTATTGATAAGAAGTTGAATGTTATTCATTATGCTAGCAAGACTCTAGATGCTGCTCAAAAGAATTATGCTATTACTGAGAAAGAGTTCTTAGCTGTAATCTTTGTTTGTATTAAGTTTAGACCTTATATTGTTGATTCCAAGGTTACTATTCATACTGATCATGCTGCTATTAAGTACCTTATGACAAAGAAGGACGCTAAGCCTAGGCTTATTAGGTGGGCGTTGCTTTTGCAAGAGTTTGATCTGCATATTGTGGATAGGAAAGGTGCTGATAATCCTATTGCTGATATTTTATCTCGTTTGAAAAATATTTCTTTTGACCCATTGCCTGTTAATGATAGTTTTCAAATGAGCAGTTAGCTGCAATAAGGGTAAGTCCGCATGAAAGTCCTTGGTATGTTGATTATACTAACTTTATTGTTTCCAAGTATTTGCCTCCAACCTTTACAGCTCAGCAAAAAGGAAATTCTTTTATGATCTAAGACATTACTTTTAGGATGACCCACACTTATACAAAGGAGTAGATGGCATTATGCAAAGATGTGTTTCGAAATTTGAACAACAAGAGATATTGAGAAAATGTCATGCAGTGCTTATGGAGGACATCATGCTGGGGATATGACTGCACAAAAGGTTTTACAATCTAGATTTTATTGGCCTACCCTTTTCAAAGATGCAAGGAAGTTTGTCTTATCATGTGATGAATGTCAACAAGTAGGTAACATCTCTAGACGCAATAAAATGCCTATGAATTATTAATGTGTTAATTTAATATTATAGATGTAGATTTTTTTCTAAATATTTGATCAAAGTTAGTTAATTTGGACTTTTCATTAATCCTTAGATGTCTTATATTTTGAGACAGAGGGAGTACATGCTTGCTAAAAAATAACCATGTAAATTCTATAAAATCTTTGGTACACATGAAAAACATACGTAATCCATTTACGAAATATGTTCCACCATTTATGAAATATGTCCATATTTGTTAGGTATTTTTGTGTAAGTCTACTTCTTTATCCGTAAACAAAGATGGATCCTACAAATAAAAATTGCACAGATCGGTTCATATACTTAAGATTTTTTTAATGTAAATCTTTCTAAAATAACATCACAATGGATAGTATATTTTTCAAACACACAAAGCTATGTTTTAAAAAATAGGATTAGAACATCAAAATTTATTTAAACTAAATAAAAGTTAAACAATGAATACAGAAAAAATGATTGATGATTAAAATGTTTGGTAATTAGATGATGAAAAAGGCAAAAATAAAACAAAATAAACAGAAATGAGTCTTGGGGCGCGCGGTGCCAGAGTCGGTCCGGAGCCAACGGTCACTGCGCCGGAGGCTCCGCGCTGTTATGCCGGACCCACATGTCATTGAAAGATATTTCCCAAGCAGCCGAGCTTAGCCGTGCGGATCCGAAGGGCCTGATCGACCCGAGCCGACCCGAGCCGTTGTTTTTGCTGTTTCGTCTGGTGCCGCCTCCTTCCTCCCTTGGCTTCTTCCTTCTCTCTCTCTCTTCCTCCTTCCGCTTCCTTCTCCGCCACCCCAAAAAACCAGAGAAATTTTCGCACCAAAAAAAAGTGAGGAAAAAAACGAGGGCGAAACCCTAGCGAGCGGCGAAATCCGCCGCGCATTGCCTCTCTCCGCGGTTGGCGCGCGCGCGTCGGGTGCCGGAGCTGGGTCGTTGGGTCGCCGGCGGCGGCGGCGGCAGCGGCGCGGCGGGCGAGGCGTCGTCGGTAGTGGTTAGGAAGCAGGAGGACGCGATCAGGCGGTTGTGGCAAACGGAGACTAGGCCGCCGGAGACGGCGGCAACGGGGAGGAGATGGCGCTGTTCCGGAGGCTGTTCTACCGGAAGCCGCCGGATCGGCTCCTCGAGATCGCAGACCGCGTCTACGGTAACCCCAGACGCACCCCCTCTTGCAAAATGCTGGGGAATTTTTTGCCGAAAATTCACGGGCGACGTGGAATCGGTCCCGAATTTGTTGCCTGTGTTTGATATTTTTTTTAGCTCTTTTAGCTGTACAAATGTTGCGTAGCTGTTCTTCTAATATAATAATATTGCTAGTAGAGGATTTTGCTTTTGCCGACATTTTATCACTCATACATACGCTGCGTACGTTCTGCATCAGCTAGATTTTATTTAGAACATTCTATTCTACTTTTTTTTCTAGAAATTAATCATATAGAAGGGGTGCCAGACGGCACTCAACACCGCATAGCGGTAAAGTTTGCTGCCAACAAGAGGTGGCAGGCTGGCAGCTCCTCCTCAAAACAAAAGATCATAATCTCCATCAAGCCACACATTCTATTCTACTTAACAGTGCATATTGCTGCTCTAACCTACAGAAAACAAGTAGCTGTATAACTAAGGCGAAACATGGGATGATTACTATCATGCAGCTATAGCTTGAAAACTGGAACAAGACTTGGAAATTTGTGAATTGCATAGGTTTTCAATATGTTACTGAACTGTACATGTTGTGTTGCTGTTTCCATGTCTGGTTGTTTCGAACAAGTATTGCCTGCCAGCCTTGCGCCATGCTGCTAAAGTGTTTGTGTAAGCTTACAAGTAAAGTTTGACACGAAGAGAACATGACTGGCGTGTTCTATGCTTGCAGTATTCGATTGTTGCTTCTCGACAGAAACCATGGACCAATTCAGATACAAGAATTACATGGACAGCATCGTGTTGCAGCTCCGCAAGCAGTTTGCAGATTCTCCGTTGATGGTATTGAACTTCAGAGATGAAGGAAAAAGTCTAGTTACAGGCTTGTTCTCCCTGTACAGAATTACAGTCAAAGATTACCCCTGTCAGTACTTAGGATGCCCATTGCTTCCTTTGGACATCATCATCCACTTCCTGAGGCTTAGTGAGAGGTGGCTTATGCTGGAAGGGAAGCAAAATATTCTGCTAATGCACTGTGAGAAAGGTGGATGGCCGGTGTTGGCATTTATGCTTGCAGCTCTTCTTCTGCACCGGAAACAGTATAATGGGGAGCAAAGAACTCTAGACATGGTCTACAGGCAAGCACCCAAGGAGCTTCTTCAGATGTTAACGACACTAAATCCGCAGCCTTCTCATATTCGATATCTACAGTACATATGCAAAATGGACTATGAGTTGGGCTGGCCCACAGAACCTGTTCCTTTCACCCTCGATTGTGTTATTCTTAGAGGAGTACCGAATTTTGATGGAGTCGGTGGTTGTAGGCCAATAGTTCGAGTATATGGGCAGGATATTCTAACAGCTGATAAAAGTCGCAATGCTCTTGCAACACCATTCAAATCCAAGAAACATGTTAGGCGTTATAGACAGGTAACATCGAGCTCAGTTTATATCTTAACTGTTCTGCCGTTTGTTTCAGTAGCTGTATAACTAAGGCGAAACATCGAGTACTTATTAACTATCGTTGCAGGCAGACAACATGCCGGTGAAGTTAAATGTGGGATCCTGCGTCCAAGGTGATGTGGTCCTTGAATGCTTGCATGTGGATGATGGCCTAGAAAATGAAAGGTTAATGTTTAGGGTGATGTTCAATACCTTTTTTATCCAGTCTCACATTTTACAGTTGAACTTCGAGGACATTGATGTCTGTTGGGATGCCGATCAACGGTTCACAAAGAACTTCAAAGCAGAGGTAGACCATGCTTTTTCTTACATGTATGGACAGTTTATTATTGAATTGATTAATGTTAATTGTAAGTGCATGCCTGAACCAGGTACTCTTTTCAGAGTTTGATGCTGAATCCGATGCATCTACTGAAATTGCGTCCAATGATGATGATGATGATGATGATGATGACTGTGGTGATGAGGTAGAAGTTTGCTCTGCTGATGAGTTCTTTGAAGCCGAAGAAATCTTCAGTATTCCTGACTCACATGATGGACACAAGGATGCAGAGACTCTTTCAATAGCTTCTACGCTCTCAATAGCTTCTACAGATTGTACTCCAAGTGCTGAAGCCAGGAAAATCTCACCATTTTCCAGTCTCGAGCTGAACAACGATATTGATGGGTCACGAGAAAATAAATCTTTGTCATTTGAAATACTAAATGATGAGGATGCATGCACATCTGTTGACACCAATATTATGCACGAAGACATAACCAGAGTAGTGTCAAGTTTGGAAAATACAGAAGATGGAGGCAGAGGCAGCAGCAATTCGAGTTCTGCTATTTACAAAGATAAAGATGGTGGCTGCTCAGTTGAAAACAGCAATTCCAGGCAGGAAAGAACAGCTGATCCCAAGAAAGACTCGAGTCATACTGATAATGTGTTGGTCAAAGAGGTGATTATATTAGAAACCAATAGTCCAAAGGACATACAGATGATCAAGGAAGTTATCATATCTGAAGTCACCACCCCAAAACAAGTGCCGCAAGGGGATGCGGGGGAGATTGAATTAGGCAACGCAGTCCACAGTTCAGAAAACATGACATCGACAGAGGCTGATAATACTGAAGGACTTGACTTTGCTCTCAAACAGGATGAGGGAGATATTCCAGGAGAAGAATGTGTTACTTATGTCAATGACACCAAACAAGAGGACAACAGTAATATGGAACAACCTAGCATCAGTGACACAAACATACTAGTGATTGAGCCCACAAATGAGAATAACGGGGTGGAGCTTCCATTGCTAAGGGAACCACATCTGCAGAGCACAAGTTCTACCCAGATTTTAAGTTTTGATGAGCAAAAGATTGAGCAGTCTGATGCCTCCAATAGTAATGGAACTGTAGAACAAACAGAGGGAACGGAAGCTTCAATATCCAACTCGACAGGCCAACCTTCGAATATTTCTTCTATGAAGAAAAAACCTTTTCTTCCTTTGTCAACATATAGTATTTTTGATCAATCATCTCCCAGGCGGCGTAATATGCTTCGTTCAGCATCGACAGATTTGTCCTTTATATCTCCATTGCAAACAGAATTGAATCAGAAGAACGTTCCTTCTACAAGTGGAAGGGATGTTTTTGCTACACCTTCTGCATATCCACCGGCCCCATGCACTACATCTCTGAGATCATCAAAAGTACCATCTCTAGTGAATCCCCCTCTACGACCAATCAAAACTGTTTCATCTTTACCTTCATCTTCATTTGAAGCATATATAGAGATTTCAACTTCCTATTCTCCACCATTACATGCCAACTATCAACTGGATGTTAACCCTTATCCTCCCTTTATACCACCACCTCGACAACTTTATCCATCAAAGACACAGGGAAAGGATCTACATCCAGGTAGTCTATCTTTTACTGCTTTGCCTGCTCACAACAGGTATGCATCTCACCCTCCAGCTCCACCCCCACCTCCTCCACGTACTCTTTGTACTCAAAATAATTCAAGCACCTCGATTTCTCATCACGATCAAAGAAGAGAAGAAGGGTCTTGCTCCTCTAGTCCTTGTAGACAAGCTATTCTCAACTTAGGTGTTTCGTCTCAAACTTTACCTTCCAAAAGTAGTACAGTGATGACAGAATTTCTATTAGGAGCCTCTAATTTTATAGATACAGAAGTAGCAAACAGAAGAAACATACAAACTGTCATGGATGTTCCAACTACTTGTGAAGATACAAAGTATTTCTTTCATATGCCTTATAGTGCACCACAACCTCCACCTCTGCCTCCTCTGCTACCACAGTTACCATTGCCATGTAAGGATAGTGAATCAGAACAATCCCCCTCTTCATCTCCACCTCTTGGAACAAATGATCCTTCAAGTTCAAAATTTGAAGAGGAACTGGATGCATGCAAGGAGTTCTTGCGGTGTGAAATGATCAATGAAATCTCATCCTCCAGGGCTCATAGAAAAGAACATGGAGCCATTCCAACCCCACCACATCCACCAATTTGCAGCTGGCATAGGGGAATTTCACCGGTTCAATTCATTACCTCTCAACCTCGTCGTTCCCCTTCAACACCACCTGCAGCCCCGCCTTTGCCACCATTCTTGTCCTTGCTCCCATCTCCACAATCTTTGCCCTCACCTTCGCCTCTACCCTCAACACAATCCTCGCTTATTCCTTCAAGAACACATATACCATCTCCCCTTTTACCTCATCCACCAGCTGTTCATATAAACAGGATATCATTGCCCTGTCCACCACCACCACCACCTTGTCCTAGAGGAATTGTTGCATCTCCGTCTTTATGTTTACCTTTGCCCTTTTCAAGAAAAGATTCAACAAATCCACCCGTTCCTAGAGAATGTTTGGCAGCTCCACCTCCACCTGTGCTCACTCATCATCCAGCTCTTCCTAGAAAACATGCACCTCCACCTCCGCCTAGAGAACATGATGTGATTTTCCCTTTGCCTCCAATTTCACCTAAAAGGCATGTCACATCGTCACCTGCACCACCACCTCCTCTTGGACGACATCAAGCGCCTTCACATCCTTCCTTTTCCCAGGATCATGTAATTGCTCTGCCTCCACCTCTAACAAGGGATGCCATAATTCCGCTGCCACCACCACCTCCACCAAGAGAGAGCGCCGGGGAATTCCCTCTACCAGAATGTAAAGTTGGAACTTCAATTCTGCCACCACCTCCTTTTTTTGATGGAACGGAAAGAATTCCACCTTCACTTTCCTCTGAAGGAAGTAAAAGAACTACATCGCCTTCTCTTACTGGAGGACCAGAAGGAACTCCACTACAAGATCGATTTCAAAGTGGAGCTCCATCGCCACCGCCATCCCTCGGAGGATATGGAGCATGTGGAGTATGTGGAGCATGTGGAGGGGCATCTCCTCGGCCACTTCCCGGAGGGTACGAATGGGTACCTCGACCTATTCCGCTACTTCCTGGGGTACATAGTGGAGCTCCACCACCGTCACCACTTTCCGGAGGACACGAAGGGGCGCCTCCACCTCCTCCGCTAGCTCCTGGAGCATATGGAGGGGCTGCACCGCCGCCGCCACCTCCTGGAGGTTATGGAGGGGTACCTCCACCTCCTCCTCCACCCGGAGGAATCGGAGGAGTTCCGCCTCCACCACCGCCTATTGGAGGACTAGGAGGAACTCCACCTCCTCCACCACCCGCTGGATTTCGAGGTGGAGCTCCGTCTCCTCCTCATGGGGTGTCTCCACCACCGCCTCCTCCAAGAGGGCATGGAGGAGTAGGTGGACCGCCTCCCCCTCCAGGTTCACCTTCTCCTCCAAGGCCCCCCGGGTTACCTGGTGGCCCACCACTGCCTCCCGGAGTACCTGGTGGGCCCCCTCCACCGCCCGGTGGACGAGGTGGCCCCCCTCCACCTGGTGGAAGAGGCCCTGGGCTTTCTCGTTTGGGCTCAACCTCATCTGTAGTACGAAAGTCATCTCTAAAACCATTGCACTGGGTCAAAGTAACAAGAGCAATGACAGGAAGTTTATGGGCAGAACTTCAAAAGCCAGATTCTAATAGGTACTCTCAGTTATTTCAACTGTTTGTTTGCTAAAAGATATAAATTCTCATAAAATGTTCTGATGATCAAATGTCGCTATCGGCTTAATTCTCAGAAATGTATATTTAACACAATCTTATTCCGCTAACTGATAGCACCATGTATGCAGCGAAACCGAATTCGATGTGAATGAACTGGAGTCTCTTTTTACTATTGCTCCAAAGGCAAAAGGTGGCTCGAAATCAGAAGGGGCTGGAAAATCTCTTGGTTCAAAACCTGATAAAATTCACCTGGTAACTTGCTCCAATAATTTAAAATAAAACACTGCCCAGTGTTGGATTTCATTTAGCTCTGCTATTCTACTGAATTTTTTAATGGCGTGGAAGTTTATTGTGCATACAATGTCAGCATCATGTATTTCCTATACTCTGCTTCATTTCTTAAAAAAAAACTGTAATTTCGTAGGACAGGTCTTAAAGTGTGCAATATTTTACCCAGTTTCACAGTATGTTAATTACTTTAGGTTTAAACCACCATTACATGATGCTTGCTCTCTAACGCGTCACATGTGAAGTCATGCCACCTCCAAGTTACCCTGTGAGACTGAACTCATGGTGAAGTTTAGAACACGCAGGTTGATATGGCCTTCTCATGAACTAAACTTACTATAGGGAAAGAACATGGGTGGTGTTTCACACTCAGTTTTGCATTTGTAGCATGTGTCAATTAATAGATAACTCAAAGTATGCTTTTTTACATGAAGTGATTTGCATTGGACTTATTTAGTTGAATTTCGTTTCTAACTTGTATCGTTGTGATGCAAAAAAAACTAAGCCCTGAAACTTTTGTTGATGTCCTTGAAACATCCACAGATGGATATAAGACGGGCCAATAACACAGAGATCATGTTGACAAAAATCAAAATGCCACTCTCCGATATGATGGTAAGTATCTCGCTACTAGCTTCTACCTCTTTGTTTTTAGAGAATGTGCAAAAAAATATGTGCCATATTTTGATTGAGTAGGGAGCAAACATACATACACGTAAGGGAGCTTAGCGGCAAGACCAATGCCATAAGCAACCCTGGTAGCAAAGAACACACATATTGATCAAGAGACATTCAGGGGGTGGTGGGCATCCCAGAGCTGGGACAGTACCTCACCCTCTGGCGTCGCCTGGCGCTTGTCAACCTGACTGATCAACCGGACCAGCTGATCTGGAGATGGAACACATCTGGTATTTACGCGAAATCCTGCTACCTAGCATTGTTCCAAGGGGCCACCACTTGCAGCGCTTGGAAACTGATCTGGCGAACATGGGCGCCGCCTCGCGTCAAGATCTTCCTCTGGCTCGCCAACAAGAATAGATGTTGGACAGCCGACAGATTGGAGAAGCGAGGCTTGCAGCACCACGACAAATGCGTCCTTTGCGACCAGGAGCCCGAAACCATGCATCATCTACTCCTAACCTGCCCCTTCTCGAGGCAAATCTGGTTTGAGGTGCTTGCCTGGCTCCAGATGCCTTGCAGGCCGCCTGATGGGGAGGCATCGCTCAACCACTGGTGGCTAGCTGCAAAACGGATCACACCCAAACCCCTCCGCAAGGACCTCGCCACTGCAACCCTGCTAACAGCGTGGATGATCTGGAAGCAACGCAACTCTGGGGTTTTTGATGGCGCCTCACCATCCATACCACAGCTCGTTGCGCGAATCCGTGAGGAAGCCGCCTTGTGGGTTAGAGCAGGGGCGACTGGTCTTGGTACCATCACCCATAGGACCTGGGATGTTCATTAATTAGCTCAGTTTTATTGTCTCTGTGATCCGCCTCCTCTGAGGCTTGTATGAAACTCTTCTATGCAATGAAAAGAAGCGCAAAGTCTTTGCGTTTTCCTGAAAAAAGTTCCTTCTAAATAGTGTAGAAGATCCAACATAACTTGTTTCCATCAGTTCTGTTAGAGTGATAAAGTGAAGATTGGGCATTAACTCAAATATCAATGACTTATAGGGAGATTTATGTTTGCTTGAAAATCTGAAATATTGCTTGGAAGTCCTTGGCATATCCGTTGTTCAGAATCACATTTTTTTAATGAACTCAAGAACTCACTTATAAAAGCTAAAGCTGCTTAAAAATATCATCTCCCTGTTTTGTATGTGGAGTCTACCCAAAATCAATTCTGGTTTGTTAGCTAGTCGAGTCAATTGTCAAGTAAGTTTAAAGTGCACTGTTCATTCAGAAAATCATTGTTCTTTTGTAGTCACGTGACTGCATATAAGATATTTTTATATACTCCCTCCGTCCAGAAATAACTGACTTGGGTTTGTCTAGATTCGAATGTATCTATACACTAAAATGCGTCTAGATACATTTGAATCTAGACAAAACCAAATCAGTTATTTCTGGACGGATGGAGTAGTAATTATACTTCCTCTACCTACATGTCCTTACTTTCTCTATGTACGACAGAGTTCTGCTCTGGCTTTGGATGATTCAATTTTAGACGCGGATCAGGTTGAAAATCTCATAAAGTTTTGCCCAACAAAAGAGGAAATGGATCTTCTAAAGGTTGTTTTAAATTAACACTTCCTTTTATTTTACCCATGTCCATTGTTAATCATGCATAATATTCTTCTCGAAATTTCTTGCAAAAGTTAGTAAAGTATTTTTTAATTTTTTGACTGTCAGAACTACACCGGAGACAAGGACAGCCTTGGAAAGTGTGAGCAGGTAAATCTATGTCTTTTGACTTACAAGTATACTCTCGTGTTTTATCTAAGTATACCTGATTATCTCATAATTAGAGCTCCTTTTCTGTTACTATTTCTCTGGTTGTATTTGATCTCAACTGAAGTTTTAATTATATGTTACATTTGTACTTCGGTTTACCTTACTATTTATCTTTATTCGGTATGCAGTTTTTTCTAGAATTGATGAAGGTGCCAAGGGTTGAATCGAAGTTTAGGATATTTGCATTCAAGATTCAGTTTCAGTCACAGGTCATACAGTGTTAGTTTTTTGAGATTAACGTCATTTGTGTTGTTCATGGCTTTCTCACTCTCCACTTATTTCTTTCCTGCTTAGATTAGGGATGTTAGAAGGAATTTGCAGACTGTGGGATCAGCTTGTGAGGAGGTAAACATTCTATCCACTCAAAAGTTTCTCACATCCAGTATTCATGTTTAGCATGCAAGAACTCATCTCGGATATGACAATCAGCTCAGAGGCTCTGAGAAGCTGAAGGTGATCATGAAGAACATTCTGTTAATTGGGAACACATTAAATGAAGGAACACCAAGAGGTAATTGTCTTTGCTAATTTCTAACCATCCTATTAGTTTGGAGGAATGGTCCAACTATCAACCTGTTGTATGATACTATCTTCCTTTCACTATCAAGAAAACAAGTTGTTCTGTAGATGGAACAATGTGAAACTATTTTGGGGAGTAGATTGAAAATGTATTGATATCAACATGTTGCATCTTCAGGGTTTTTAGGTTACCAAATAATTTTAACTTCCCGTGCTTCATTTTTTCTTGAAGAAAATTTGTTTTAATTTCATTTTTGCTATTTCCTTGCAGGCCAAGCTGTTGGTTTCCGTTTGGACAGTATCCTAAAACTTGTAGAGACCCGTGCAACCAGCAGTAGAACAACACTAATGCACTTTCTTTGTAAGGTACGGAAATAACTGCCAGACATTGATTGATTAAATAAGTGGAAAATGACATCGCATTGGTAGCTGATCCATGGCAGCAATCCCCCTAAAATCCCGATCCAGATCACGCAAACCACTTCATGGTTTGGCAGTGATCTGATTTGTGGCAGTTTGCCTTCCAATTCTGTGGGAGATGGGGCATGACAAACTATTGATGGTAACCTGATGACAAGGTGCATGAAACGTGCAGGGCGCACCCGCCTTCTTCTGGCTGCTGCTCATGCAGCCAGACGTCTTCCCTGGCCACATCCTTTTTTTTTTGAGAAAACGCAAAGGAAGCTTTGCGTTTCGTTTCATTGAAAAGACAGGTTTTGATACAATCCTCCTAAGAGGCAACCAACACTATTACAAAGGAGGGGGGGGGGGGGGGGTTGACTAGTGAACATCACAAGTCATTGGCACAACATCTTTATGCCCTTTGGCACCTGCTTGAATCCATGCTGCCACTTCGTTTTTGATTTCAGCAATCAGGATAGTGGCTAAAGGCCATGCACTTTCGAACACGCAATTGTTGCGGTGTTTCCAGATCATCCAGGGCACGAGGAGGGTGATGGATGCAAGGCCTCTGCATATTGGTTTTGGGGTGTGTTGTTTTGCCGTGACCCACCAATCGTAGAGGGTAGATTCGTCGCGTGGCAGCGCACATGTCATGCACAACCAGGAGAGGATGCTGTACCAGATCTGCTTGGGGAGGGGCATTCAAAAATGAGGTGGTGCATTGTCTCGAATTGCTGATCACAGAGCAGGCATTTGGAGTGATGTTGCAGCCCTCGTCGAGCACGCCGCTCCGCAGTCCAGCATTGGTCGAGGTTGGCTAGCCAGTGAAAGAATTTCACTCTTGCAGGAGCCCAGCTCTTCCAGATGAGCCTCCAGGTATCGCTGTTTGTTGCTCTGTGAAAGCTGGCTATATAGGCAGATTTGGCAGAGTAATCGCCACTGGATGTCCACTTCCACACTAGCTTGTCTGCCTCAGCGGACAGCGTCGTGTTTCCGATCGTGTGCCATAATGTGAGGTATTGGACGATCTTGTGTATGCCCAGCACTCCCTGTATGTCTCGTGCCCAGCTGTTGGCGGCGAGACCATCCACGACTGTCCTGTTTTTGCGCCTTCTCTTTGGGATGCAGGCATATAGAAGCGGTGCCAGTTCGCGAACAGATTGTCCGCAAATCCATCTGTCTTCCCAAAACTTTTTCGTGCGCCCATCTCCGAGTTTCATGGTAGTAGAAGCGAAGAAGAGGTCGCGTTCCACAATAGAGAAATCGAGGTCAAGGCCACTCCAAGCTCGGTTCGTGTCGGTTTGGTTCAGCCACTGCCAGCGTAGGCGCAGCGCCATGCCTGTTCGTTCAAGGTTTTGCACACCTAGGCCACCGAGAGAGGTGGGTCTGCTGACCGTTTCCCAGTTGACGTGGCAGCTTCCCCCATTACTCGCTTTCCTCCCTTCCCATAGGAAGCCTCGTTCGATCTTTCCCATTTGCCCTGGCCACATCCTTGATGACACATCCTTGGCGTCCTAGATGAGATGAGGGGCATGGAGGTTTGAAAAGGGTGGATGCTTGAGAGGCAGAGAAGTGATCACAAGAATGACCTGTATGTGCATGTAGAGTGGTAACTCACGGCGCCTTTGGCTGTCTGGTCGATGCAAAACCGTTGCTGTTATGAATATGGTTTACAAACCCAAAAGCAATGGGGGGCTTGGTGTTATTGTTCTATCTGTACAGAATGCCGCCCTCATGGTCAAGGTCAATTTTCTTCATAAATTCTACAATAAGGAGAACATCCTATGGGCTAACCTGGTATGGTGATAGGAAAACAGAACGCCCTCATTCCACTCGTGCGGGTTCTTTTTGGTGGCGTGATGTCTTCGGACTTCGTGAAAATATGAAAGAATCACCAAATTCCTTTGTGGAATCCCAGACTTCACTCTGTCGCCAATAATGATCAGCTTTGTTTTTGTGGAATAAACTGGGTGATTACCGCCATGAAGATGACTGGATGATATTGCGTAGGGGATTGGGGAGTAGAACATAGTTTACGGCAGTACGATCGAGGGAATAGACTCGATTGATTAATTCTCATCACTTGATCTAATCTATTACATGTTAGTCCTTATATATGATGATTATCTTACAAGTCGGACCGCAATTCTAACTCGATGGTATGGGCATGGTTGTAAAAGTAGACGCAAACTTAGAATCACACTTGTTATTTAAGAAAACCAATTGAGAATATTTTTCTGGGTTTATGGTGCTTATTTTGCATCCATACAGTATGCTTCAAAACTTAATGACTGGTTTAAGTGTTCTTCAGTCCCTTGCAGGGAAGTCACCGGAACTACTGGATTTTCACGAGGATCTTGGTAGTTTGGAAGCTGCTTCGAAGGTATTGTGCATGTTGTCTAATGTGGATAATTTACATAGATAATATTTATTATATCTTCTTAAGTTATTTAAACAGTTGCAACTGAAAGCATTGGCGGAGGAACAGCAGGCAGTTGTAAAAGGCCTAGAGAAAGTTGAACAGGAATTAACTGCTTCAGAAAGTGATGGGCCAGTTTCTGATGTTTTCCGTAAGGTACACTTGCCAACTTTTTCTGGTGTCTCGAGTCCATCAGATTTTATTGAAGCATTATTGGTGGCTATTTTATATGTTGTTTCGTTATGTCATCAAGCAGACGACTTAATGTTTTCTTGTATGGTGCAATGTAGACTTTAAAGGAGTTCCTTGATGCTTCTGGTGCTGATGTACGCGCCCTATCAGCACTCTATGTTGAAGTAGTAAGCCTTCCGTGGCCCTCATTGCTTTCATTACTAACAGTGTACACTTTAAATCTGCCCCCTCTTGACGTACAAGTGCTGACAGGGTAGAAGTGCAGATGCACTTTCCCTTTATTTTGGAGAAGACCCTGCAAAATATCCTTTTGAGCAAGGTAATTTCTTGCCAAGTTATCAATTGAATTGGTCTATGGGAGATGCTGATGAAAGAGCGTATATTTTATTTCCTCCTTTTTCTTATATGCTTGTGTAGCTATAGTGAAGATAATTTGTGGTGATCATTGATGCGTATAGAAATTATGGATGTGTTTGGACTGATTTAAATGGTGTAGGTAAACTGTACCTGCCGGTCACCAAGACAATAATACATTTTCAATTGTTTTATGCAATAAGATAATTGATTTTTTCACTTGGAAGTCTGAACCAGGTTCAGAAAACTTCTCGAGATTCATTGGTAGCTGTTCAAAATTTGAACCTCAGCTGAATTAATGATGATTTTCTCCAAAGTACTCCGAGCTAGACTTATCGTGGCTTACTGCTATTTTCCGACTTAAGCCATTGGCTTATAGGGATCAGTCTCCAGTTTTATCAACACTGGTGGAGTGGTTGGGATCACGATTTACCTGGCATCTGATCTTGTCTGATTTGCTTATTTGCCTCAAGAAAACTCCTAAAATCTGCTAACTAGATCTTCTGTGTAATTTTTCTCTTCTGTTTTACACTTAAGCTTGCTCTCTTTGAGCCAGTGAACATGAATGTGAACTAGAAGAGTTTGTTTTATGCGATTTCAGACTTGCTTTATCATTTAATCAATGTTAAATGTCTTTCCTTCACTTTTAAAGTAAAAATATGATATCACTGGCCTTTGTTCCTTCTTTGATTTCCCCATCTACGAAATATTTGATTGTAATCTGATATCCTCTTACTCATATTGAATCTTGAAAACTGTGCAGTTGCTTCAACCCTTCTGACCTTTGTGGGATTATTTCGGAAGGCACACGAGGAGAATCTGAAGCAGATTGAGGCTGAGAGGAAGAAAGCACAGAAAGAAGCAGAAAAGGAAGCATGCCAGGACAGAACTCCTGTAAAATCAAGAGATGGACTTGGAGACAGATCACCAAGGTCACCCTTCAAATGATATCCTCCCAGAAACTTGGATGTGGTCATCAGTTTTTCCTTGAGCAGACGACCTCTGCTAGCCATGCAGATCTTCAGGAGGCTCGACTGACTGTCGGCAAATGCACGACTTCCTTGGGGACATCTTATGCTTACAAGACAAGGTAACATGCATATACGCTTTTTTTTTTCATTCTAACTTGTGAAATACTGTTACCTGTATCACCCTAACCTAGTAATTTATTTTGCTTCGTACAGATACTTTCGGTTGGACATCCATGCTTGATAGCTCATGACACTGTACAAAGCTAGCCCAACACCTAACGTAGGTACATCTGTACAGATATATTACTAGATTTCCCTCTTCTGTTTACACTAGCAGTAGCAGCAGGAGTAGGTCAGCTGTTGTAAACTAGGAAAATGAAAGGAATGTAAGAGATGATTAGTAGCTCAAAAGAAATAGAAAAAGGATTAGTGTTACCACAGGACTAACAGGCAGTTTTCTAACCATAGGTTGACACCCTTGGCCCAAACCAGTGATCCTACAAGATGTGATTCATATGTATGCTGATCTTTGGTCATTTATGTTCTGAATCCACCACAATGTACAGTCATGCTTTTGGTTTGTTGGCAAATCTTGTCTCAAGTGCTTGTGCACGTACTCAGAAGAGCAACATGTGATTGGTGTGCATATCGGTTAAAATGTGAGCTTCAGTGTTCTTGCCTAATGACGGTCAACACTGAAAAAAAGGCCTATGTTGCTTATTTGCATTGCACTCTCTTCCTTTTGGTCCCTAGTCTCTTGTTACATTTTGTCACTGTCTGATGTATCTCCTTAGTGCCTACGTGTCGGAGTGTGACGTGTGTGTCACGGTGTCGTGTGTCACAGTATCGTGTGGGACCCATGGGCCGGCGCGTTGAGTGGGGTACATATACCCAATCCTGTAATGTGATGACTATGCGAGTAATGAGAAAGTAAACTCTGTCCAGCCTCTCTCTCTGTTCTAAATTTCTTACTCCTTCCTCACGAAAGCATCCGATCCTCTTTCTGGCAATCATACGATCAAGGTGGTACAATCTGGTATCAGATTTGGCGATCTCTAGGAGCGCTCCGCGAGTCGATAGGTTTGGGGGGTCATCCTTCGATCGCTCCCCCGGTAACACCCTCATCCTCGTGACGGCGTCAAGTTCGGTGGCCTCCCAATTCATTGCCGTGGTGTCGTAAAATCCCGAGGATCGGTTGGCACCGGTGGGTGAGGAGTTCATCACGGCGCCGACCAAGCCTTCTCTGCAGACATCCCTGGTGCTTGCAGCGATGGGAGAGGCGACTGCACCAGCACTCGAGTCCCTCACGGAGTGCAAGCAAGCGGTGGATCTGCTCCATGGTCGTGTTGCCGTCATCGACTCGACGCAGCAAGGGTTGGTGGTGCAGCTCGGTCTGGTTGCGGAGGCGGTGGAGGCAAACGACAAGGCACAAGCGGATACTGCACTCCAATTTCAGGCTCTTCACGACAAACTGACAGCCACGGTGGAACGCATCGAACGCCAGATGCGGCGCTCTCCATCTCTCGAGGAGGATGATCCAGATCCAGGCGTGTCCATCCTGGGTGGTAAGAGCATTCTTCAACCCGTCCAGGTTACTTGGTCAGGCGACACACCAGGCGCATCTGCGTCAGCTCAGGTTCTGACTGGGAGTAGGGAAGGGCTGGTTTCTCCACGGCTGGGGGGTGAATTCTGGGGTCGGAGGTGGCGCTGGTGCTGTAGTGATTGGTGGCGCAGGAGGCAGTAGAATTGGAGGAGCAGGGCGGCGGTAGAAACAATTGCAATACTGATCCTATGAAGCATAATTTGAAGATGTCATTTCCACGATTTGATGGTGATCAATAGCGTATATGGAAGGATAAATGTCTGGATTATTTTCAGGCTGTTCAATGTTCATGCATCTCTGTGGTTAGTGTCTGCGACTCTGCACATGGATGGTGAAAGTGCAATGGAAGTCGCCTAGAGGGGGGGTGAATAGGCTTTGAAAATTATTACGGTTTAGGCTCAAGTAAATGCGGAATAAAACTAACGTTTAATTTATTGAGCACAAAACCTAGCCACTAAGTTCACCTAAGTGCACCAACAACCTATGCTAAGCAATACAGCAACAAGGTGAAAGCAAGGTATAAATACTTCAAGCACGATGGCTATCACAGTGTAAAGTGCATAAGTAAAGGGCTCGGTTGAGAGATAACCGATGGACGCGGAGACGAAGATTTGTTTCCCGAAGTTCACTTCCAAAGAAGCTACGTCTCCGTTGGAGAGGTGCGATGGCGCAATGCTCTCCGAACGCCACAAATGGCTCACCTCGAGGTGTGGTGGCTCGATGCTCACCTAACGCCACACAAGGCCTCACCCCGGATGCGAAAGCACGCAACTCACCGACGCCACAAAAGGCTCACCCTATTCTCCCAAGTGCGTACCACAAAAGGCGGGCACTTGCTCCACTATGGGACGCTTGAGGGCGGTCACCGAACCCGTACAAGATTGGGGCTAACTCCACAACTCAATTGGAGGCTCCCAACAACAAAGCCACAAAAGGCTACAATGCCACAAAAGGCCAACAAAGAAACAAAAGGCTACAAGACCACAAAAGGTCAACGAGACCACAAAAGTTCAACAACCCAACCACACAACCGACTAGGGTTCCAAGGAACCCAAGAGAAACAAGCCCACAAGCTTGAACTCGCCGAATCTCCGAGGAGAACTCAAACCTATGCACCAAATGCAAGGTCAAGTCCTTCTCTCCCAAATTCCAACAAAGCTACAAAAGCTATTGGGGGAATAAGGGAGGAAGAACACAAGAGGAGAACACAAAACTCTCCAAGATCTAGATCCCAATGATTCCTTCACAAAGAAGGGATTTAGCTTGGGGAGATTGTAGATCTAGATCTCCTCTCTCAAATCCCTCAAAAATATGCAAGAATCATAGGAAGGGAAAGGGGAGGGGGAAAGCTTCTTCAAGGTCAACAATGGAGGATAGAGAGAAAGCCAAGAACCAAGAAAAGAGCTGTTACCCATGAAGGGGAAGAGGAGCCCCTTTTAAAGGGCTCCCAGATCTGCCCGTTATGGGCATTCGCGACTCCTGGCCGGAACTTCCGGTGGGAGGACGGAAGTTCTAGTGGCACACAGCCAACTGTCAAAAACTGCGGAGCGAGAAACTGAAAAAGCGAGTTCTGGTCGGAACTTCCGCCGGTCCACCGGAGCTTCCGGTGGGAGCGAAACTTCCGGTGGAAGTTCTGACAGAAGTTCCGTCAAATAGACAAATCCAAAATAGAAGGTTACTGAACGTGAGTGGAACAAGAGCCGGAAATTCAACCGGAACTTTCGGCGGCAACTAGGCCTGAGCGGAACTTCCGGTCCCTGGCCGGAACTTCCGGTGGGAGCGGAACTTCTGGTGGAAATTCCGACTGAAGTTCCGTCAAATAGCACATCCAAAACAGAAGGTTACTGAACATGAGCGGAAGAAGACCCGGAACTTCCACCAGAACTTTCGGCGGCAAAAATGCCCTAGCGAAACTTCCGATGGCAGGCCGGAACTTCCGGTCAAGGAAAATCCAGAAACCAGAAAACCAGAAATGCAATAACTTTTCCATCCGAACTCCAAACGGGATGAACCCAATTTTGTTGGAAAGATAAAGACGAATAGAATCCAACAAAATACCATGACTATATATGTGAAGTATCCCCCAAGGTGTGGAGCCTAAAAACTCACAAGATCAAAAACCGCAATAAGATATGCAAGTGAAATCCTTATTTGATCAACTAGAGCTTGTTATGATGATGACCACAAGCTGTAGATCCTCTCATGGACAAGAACCAAATAATCAACCAAGAAATATGATGCTATGAATGCAAAGGTTTGAGCTTTCTCCGAACGATGCAAACGAGACACCCGCTTGAGAGCCCCTTCCTCTTGATAGAACGGCTATCTATCCTAAACCCGGTCTCCCAACTAACAACACAAGACCGGCAAAAGAAAAGCCCTATCAAGAACATACCTTTGTTGGAGATATGCCCTAGAGGCAATAATAAATGTAGTTATTATTATATCTTTGTGTTTATGATAAATGTTTACATTCATGCTATAATAGTATTAACCAGAAACATTAATACTTGTGTGATTTGTAAACTAAATTAGAGTCCCTGGTAAAGCCTCTTTATAATACTAGCTTGTTGATTAATAGATGATCATGGTTTCTTGATCATGAACATTTGAGATGTTGTTAATAACAAGGTCATATCATTAGGAGAATGATATGATGGACATACTCCTATAGATAAGCGTAGCATAAAGATCAAGTCATATTAATAGTTCAATTGCTATAAGATTTCTGATACATAGTAACCTAATTCCTTCGACCATGAGATCATGCTTATCACCATCACCGGAAGGATGCTTTGATGACATCAAACACCACACCATAACTGGGTGGCTATAAAGATGGCATTGAGTGTTCGGAAAGTATGCGTTGAGACACATGGATCAAGAGTGGGATTTGTCCATCCATATGACGGATAGATATACTCTGGGCCCTCTTGGTGGAATGTCATCCAATTAGCTTGCAAGAATGTGACTAGCTCACAAGGGATCACATATCACGGGAACGAGAAAAGAGTACTTATCGGTAACGAGGTTGAACTAGGTATGCAGAGATACGACGATCAAAACCTCGATAAGTAAACTATCATGAGACAAAGGGAAATTGGTATCGTATGTAAGTGGTTCATTCGATTGCAAAGTAATTTTTGAAATATGTGGGAGCCATATGAATTTCCAGATTCCTCTATTGGTTATTGATCGAAGAAGTGTCTCGATCATGTCCGCATAATTCACGAACCGTAGGGAGACACACTTAAGGATTCGATGTTGTTGAGTAGTTATGGAATGATGAGAAAGAGACCTAATGTTGAGTTTCGGATGGGATCCCGGATATCACGAGGAGATCCTGAATGGTCCGGAGAATAAGATTCATATAAGGAAAGTCCTGTTTCGGAGTTCGGGAATGATTCCGGTGTTTTCACGAGGAATGTTCTAGAAGGGTCCGGAAGGTCCGGCACTCCGGAGGGGAAGGGTACATGAATGTGTCATGACAATATGGAATGGTTGCATCATGTACTAGGTCAATTGGCTGGGCAAAATAAAGGGAGAAATCAAATCCTAGTTTGAAAGTCAAACGCCAATTTGAAAAAGTCAAACAACAAGTTTGCTTGGTGGAGGGAGAGTAGGAAACCTACTTGGGGAGGAAGTCTCCTCCCTCCACCCGCCGGCCAAGGAGGCCGACTTGGGGGAGGACTTCCTCCTCCCAAGCCGCACCCTCCCACCTATATAAGGATGGGCAGGGCTGTCCCTCTCCCTCACACCCAAAAACCCTAGCCCTCTCCTCCAAGTCGCCGACGCCACCACCTCCTTATGCCGCCGCCTAGGGCACCTCCAACTCGGTGAGTTGGGGTGTTCCCCAAACCCTAGCCGCCGGCTACACTCTCCCCTTGGTGCCCTCTAAACCCTAGATCACCAAGGCCTCTCTCATACTCCACCATACTCGCTCCGGCTTAAGGCGAAGCCCTGCGAGATCTCCCCTCTACTTCCGGTACTGTCAGGTCCGAAATCGCGAGGAGAGTGCTACAACCTCCGCTGCCTTTGGAACAAGGAGAGGAAGGTCTTCATTGAGTACCGAACGTGTGACCGATCAAGGAAGCGCTGCCGAACGCAGCCCAAGGATCGCTCACGCGATCTTGAGATTGGCAAGAGTACGACTACATCACCCACGAGAATCTGCTCTCGTTAACCGCTTTGGAATCTTCGAGGGTGAGTTCCTCTATCGACTTGTTGCTACAATATAGTAGATAGATCTTGGCTTGTTTGTGTGCATGCGGTAGAATTTTTTTGTTTTCCATGCTATGAACCCCTACAGTGGTATCAGAGCCAGGTATATATGTAGATCTGTTGCACGAGTAGAACACAATGGTCATTGTGGGCGGTGGTGCTTTTATTATCAATTGCTTTTTATGTACTTTGCATCTTGCGGTATGATGGGATGAAGCGGCCTAGGCTAACCTTACATGACATCGTTCATGAGACTTGCTCCACGCTCAACATGCAACTTGTATTGCATAAGTGGCTTTGCGGGTGCCTGTCTCTCCCATCATAGTATAGATCCAGTTTACAACGGGCACTTGATAGTTCAAGCATCAACTTTGTGGTTCTTGTTCGTAAGTTAGAGCGACACTTATTGAAAGCCCCAAACCACGTAAAATATGCAAAGAAAATTAGAGGCGTCTAACTTCTTTTGCAGGGTGTGCTGTGATGTGATATGGCCATGATTGTGATTATATTTGATGTATGCAATGTTCCTTATTGTAAGTTGGCAACCGGCAGGAGCCATATGGTTGTCTTTAAATTCTGTTAAGACCCGCGTGTCTATTCAAAGTAGTTGTAATAGTTGAAGCTGGTGGACGACAACCATGAAACGACGCCATTGACCTTGACGCTATGCCGGTGATGATGGAGATCATGTTCGTGCTTGAAGATGGAGATCGGAAGCACAAGAAGAAAGGTCATATCATATCACATATTATGAATTGCATGTGATGTTAATCCTTTATGCATCTTGTATTGCTTAGGTAACGACGGTAGCATTATAAGATGATCCCTCAAGCACACAAATTTCAAGTTTTAAAGTGTTCATCCTTAGTAAGCATCGTTGCTAAAGCTCGTTGTTTTGAAGCACCACGTGATGATCGGGTGTGTTAGATTCTGCGAGTGTATACAACGTGAGCAAGCCAGATTTGCTCATGCGGAAGCTAAGGTTTGATCTTGACGAGCCTAGCATGTACAGACATAGTCTCGGAACACGGATCACCGAAAGGTAAAGCATGAGTCATATAGTAGATATGATGAACATGTTGATTGTTCGCCATTGAAGCTACATCAACTCTCGTGATGATCGGTTTTGATGTGGTGGATTTGGTTCGTGTGATCACTAAAACAATGTGAGGGATATTGTTTTGAGTGGGAGTTCACCTAGATTAATTTAACTATTAATTAGAACTCAATTTGTCATAAACTTAGTCTAAACTATTGCAAATATGTTGTAGATCAATGGCAGCCCCTACCATCAATTTTAATGCGTTCCTAGAGAAAGAAAAGTTGAAAAACAATGGAAGCAACTTCGCGGATTGCTTCCACAATTTGAGGATTGTCCTCAATGCTGGTAATTTAACCTATGTGCTGGATGCACCACTGGGTGACCCGCCTGCAGCTGATGCTACTGATGAAGTAAAGAATGTTTACCTCACTCGAAAGAATCAGTACTCCATAGTTCAGTGTGCTATCTTGTATGGTTTGGAATCGGAGCTTCAGAAAAGGTTTGAGAACCATGACCCACATGATATTATCCGTGAACTCAAAATTATATTTGAGGCTCACGCGGCAGTTGAGAGTTATGAGGCTTCTGAAAAGTTCTTTAACTGCAAGATGGAAGAGGGCAAACTCGCCATGAGCATGTGCTTAAGATGTCTGGGCACGCAAACAAACTCCAAAGCTTGGGTATAGTGATTCCTAATGCTTTGGGGATTTTCCGTGTCCTCCAATCACTACCTCCAAGTTATAAGAACTTTGTGATGAACTACAATATGCAAAACATGAACAAGACGTTGCCAGAACTCTTCTCCATGTTGAAATCTGCAGAAGTGGAGATAAAGAAAGAGCATCAAGTGTTGTTGGTCAATAAGACCACCAAATTCAAGAAAGGCAAGACTAAGCAAAAGGGAAACTTCAAGAAGGGTGGTAAGAAAGTTGCCGCACCGACGAAGAAGACCAAGGCTGGGCCTAAGCCTGATACTAAGTGCTTTTACTGCAAGGGAGAGGGTCACTGGAAGCGGAATTGCCCAAAGTACTTGGCGGATTTGAAGAACGGCAACATCAAGAAGAAAGGTATATCCGATATACATGTTATTGATGTGTATCTCACTAGTACTCGTAGTAGTGCCTGGGTATTTGATACTGGTTCGGTTGCTCATATTTGTAACTCGAAACAGGTACTGCAGAATAAACGGAAGCTAGCGAAGAACGAGGTGACGATGCGCATTGGAAATGGATCAAAGGTTGATGTGATCGCGGTCGGCACACTACCTCTTCATCTACCATCAGGATTAGTTTTATACTTAAATAATTGTTATTTGATGTCTGCGTTGAGCATGAACATTATATCTGGATCATGTTTATTGCGAGACGGTTACTTGTTTAAGTCCGAGAATAATGGTTGTTCGATTTATATGAGTAATATGTTTTATGCTCATGCACCTTTGATAGATGGTCTATTCTTATTGAATCTCGATAGTGGAAATACACATATTAATAACATTGAAGCTAAACATTTGAAATTGAGCGATAACTCGACCTATATGTGGTAATCGCTGCCTTGGTAACATTGGAGTGAAGCGTATGAAGAAACTCCATTCCGATGGACTTCTTGAATCACTTGATTTCGAATCACTTGAAAGATGCGAAGCATGTCTGATGGGTAAAATGACTAAGACTCCATTTTCTAGTATGATGGAGCGAGCTACGAACTTATTGGAAATCATACATACCGATGTGTGTGGCCAATGAGTGTAGCATCGCGCGGTGGTTATCGTTATGTTCTTACCTTCACGGATGACTTGAGTAGATATGGGTATATCTATTTCATGAAACATAAGTCCGAAACTTTCGAGAAGTTTAAGGAATTTCAAAGTGACGTAGAGAATCAACGTAACAAGAAGATTAAGTTTCTACGATCTGATCGTGGAGGTGAGTATCTAAGTTAAGAGTTTGGCGAGCATTTGAAGAAATGCAGAATACTTTCACAATTGACACCACCGGGAACACCACAGCGTAATGGTGTGTCCGAACATCGTAATCGAACTCTCTTAGATATGGTTCGTTCTATGATGTCACTTATAGATTTATCACTATCATTTTGGGGTTATGCATTAGAAACAACCGCATTCACTTTAAACAGGGCACCATCTAAATCCGTTGAAATGACACAGTATGAATTATGGTTTGGGAAGAAACCTAAATTGTCGTACCTTAAAGTTTGGGGTTGTGAAGCTTATGTAAAGAAGTTACAGCCGGACAAGCTTGAACCCAAAGCGGAAAAATGCGTCTTCATAGGATACCCGAAGGAAACTATTGGGTATACCTTCTATCATAGATCCGAGGGCAAAATCTTCGTTGCTAAGAATGGATCCTTCCTAGAGAAAGAATTTCTCTCGAAAGAAGTGACTGGAAGGAAATTAGAACTCGACGAGGTTGTTGAACCTTCTCTCGAACTTGCGAGTAGCGCAGCACCGGAAGTAGTTCCTGTGGCGCCTACACCAATAAGAGAGGAAGCTAATGATGATGATCATGAAACTTCGGTTGAAGTTGCTACAAAACCTCGCAGGTCAACGAGAACTCGTACCACTCCAGATTGGTATGATCCCGTTATGAGTGTCATGTTGGTGGACAACACCGATGACCCTGCGACATATGAGGAAGCAATGATGAGCCCAGATTCCAATAAATGGCAAGAAGCCATGAAATCCGAGATTGGATCCATGTACGAAAACCAAGTATGGACTTTGGTGGACTTACCAGATGGCCGGAAGGCTGTCGAGAACAAATGGATTTTCAAGAAGAAAACAGATGCTGATGGTAATGTTACTGTCTATAAAGCTCGACTTGTCGCAAAAGGTTTTCGACAAATTCAAGGAGTTGACTACGATGAGACTTTCTCACCATTAGCGAAGCTAAAGTCTGTGAGGATTATGTTAGCAATCACTGCATATTATGATTATGAGATATGGCAGATGGATGTCAAAACAGCGTTCCTCAATGGGGACATTGATGAAGAGTTGTATATGATGCAACCCAAAGGTTTTGTCGATCCTAAAGATGCTAACAAGGTGTGCAAACTTCAACAGTCCATATATGGATTGAAGCAAGCATCCCTAAGTTGGAATCAACGTTTTGATAAGGTAATCAAAAGTTTTGGTTTTATACAAACTTATGGAGAAGCTTGTATTTACAAGAAAGTGAGTGAGAGCTCTGTAGCATTCTTAATACTATATGTAGATGACATATTGTTGATTGGGAATGATGTAGACCTTCTTAATAGTGTCAAAGAATATTTGAATAATAGTTTTTCAATGAAAGATCTTGGCGAAGCAGCTTACATATTAGGCATAAAGATTTATAGAGATAGATCGAGACGCCTAATATCATTGTCACAAAGTACATATTTGGACAAAGTTCTAAAGAGGTTTGGAATGGAAGACAGCAAGAAGGGGTTCTTGCCCATGTTGCCCAATACGACCTTGAGTAAAACTCAAAGTCCAAGAACGCGAAGATAGAGAAAGGATGAGTAAGACTCCCTATGCCTCAGCCATAGGATCTCTAATGTATGCCATGCTATGTACTAGACCCGACATTGCATATGCTATTAGTTTAACTAGCAGATATCAAAGTGATCCAGGAGTGGATCATTGGACAGCTGTCAAAAACATCCTTAAGTACTTGAGAAGAACTAAGGATATGGTTCTTTCTTATGGAGGTGATGAACAACTCGTTGTTAATGGTTACACCGATGCTAGTTGGAACACCGATCCGGATGATTCTAAATCTCAATCTGGATACGTATTTACTTTGAATGGTGCAGCAGTTAGCTGGAGGAGTGCAAAGCAAAGCATTGTGGCGAGATCTTCAACTGAATCGGAATACATAGCTGCTTTAGAAGCTTCACAAGAAGCGATATGGATGAAGGAGTTCATTATAGAGCTCGGTGTGGTTCCAAGTGCGCTGGACCCAATGTCTATCTACTGTGATAACATGGGCGCCATAGCCAATGCGCAAGAACCAAGGTCACACAAGAAGCTGAAGCACATCAAGCTACATTTTCATGCTATTCGAGAACATGTCCAAGATGGTGACATAAAGATTTGCAAAGTATACACAGATCTAAATGTGGCGGATCCATTGACTAAACCTCTCCCGAGGGCAAAACATGACCAACACCAAACTGCCATGGGTGTTCGGTATATTACCATGTAATCTAGATTAGTTGACTCTAGTGCAAGTGGGAGACTTTTGGAGATATGCCCTAGAGGAAATAATAAATGTAGTTATTATTATATCTTTGTGTTTATGATAAATGTTTACATTCATGCTATAACAGTATTAACCAGAAACATTAATACTTGTGTGATTTGTGAACTAAATTAGAGTCCCTGGTAAAGCCTCTTTATAATACTAGCTTGTTGATTAATAGATGATCATGGTTTCTTGATCATGAACATTTGAGATGTTGTTAATAACAAGGTCATATCATTAGGAGAATGATACTCCTATAGATAAGCGTAGCATAAAGATCAAGTCATTTTAATAGTTCAATTGCTATAAGCTTTCTGATACATAGTAACCTAATTCCTTCGACCATGAGATCATGCTTATCACCATCACCGGAAGGATGCTTTGATGACATCAAACACCACACCATAACTGGGTGGCTATAAAGATGGCATTGAGTGTTCGGAAAAATGCGTTGAGACACATGGATCAAGAGTGGGATTTGTCCATCCATATGACGGATAGATATACTCTGGGCCCTCTCGATGGAATGTCATCCAATTAGCTTGCAAGCATGTGACTGGCTCACAAGGGATCACATATCACGGGAACGAGAAAAGAGTACTTATCGGTAACGAGGTTGAACTAGGTATGCAGAGATACGACGATCAAAACCTCGATAAGTAAACTATCGTGAGACAAAGGGAAATTGGTATTGTATGTAAGTGGTTCATTCGATCGCAAAGTAATCATTGAAATATGTGGGAGCCATATGAATTTCCAGATTCCTCTATTGGTTATTGATCGGAGAAGTGTCTCGATCATGTCCGCATAATTCACGAACCGTAGGGAGACACACTTAAGGATTCGATGTTGTTGAGTAGTTATGGAATGATGAGAAAGAGACCGAATGTTGTTCGGAGTTTCGGATGGGATCCGGGATATCACGAGGAGATCCTGAATGGTCCGGAGAATAAGATTCATATAAGGAAAATCCTGTTTCGGAGTTCGGGAATGATTCCGGTGTTTTCACAAGGAATGTTCTAGAAGGGTCCGGAAGGTCCGGCACTCCGGAGGGGAAGGGTACATGAATGTGTCATGACAATATGGAATGGTTGCATCATGTGTTGGAGATATGCCCTAGAGGCAATAATAAATATAGTTATTATTATATCTTTGTGTTTATGATAAATGTTTACATTCATGCTATAATAGTATTAACAAGGAAACATTAATACTTGTGTGATTTGTAAACTTAAATTGAAGTCCCTGGTAAAGCCTATATATAATAATAGCTTGTTGGTTAATAAATGATTGTGGTTTCCATATCATGAACATTGAGATGTTATTAACAACAAGATCATATCGTTAGGAGAATGATATGGTGGACATACTCCTATAGATAAGCGTAGCATAAAGATCAAGTCATTTTAATAGTTCAATTGCTATATGCTTTCTAATACATAGTAACCTAATTCCTTCGACCATGAGATCATGCATATCACCTTTACCGGATGGATGCTTTGATGACATCAAACACCACACCGTAAATGGGTGGCTATAAAGGTGGCATTGAGTGTTCGGAAAGTATTGGTTGAAACACATGGATCAAGAGTGGGATTTGTCCATCCATATGACGGATAGATATACTCTGGGCCCTCTCGGTGAAATGTCATCCAATTAGCTTGCAAGCATGTGACTGGCTCATAAGGGATCACATATCACGGGAACGAGAAAAGAGTACTTATCAGTAACGAGGTTGAACTAGGTATGCAGAGATACCGACGATCATAACCTCGGATAAGTAAACTATCATGAGATAAAGGGAAATTGGTATCGTATGTAAGTGGTTCATTCGATCGCAAAATTAATTGTAGAAATATGTGGGAGCCATATGAATTTCCAGATTCCTCTATTGGTTATTGTTCGGAGAAGTGTCTCGATCATGTCCGCATAATTCACGAACCGTAGGGAGACACACTTAAGGATTCGACGTTGTTTGAGTAGTTATGGAATGATGAGAAAGAGACCAAATGTTGTTCGGAGTCTTGGATGGGATCCGGGATATCACGAGGATATCCGGAATGGTTTGGAGAATAAGATTCATATAAGGAAAATCCTGTTTCGGAGTTGGAGAATGGTTCCAGTGTTTTCATCAGGAATGTTCTAGAAGGTTCCGGAATGTCCGGCACTCCGAAGGGGAAGGGTACATGAATGTGTTATATCAAGTTGGTATGATTGCATCATGTACTAGGTGTCATCGCTGAACAAAATAAAGGGTTTTATCAAATCCTAGTTTGAAAAAGTCAAACGCCAATTTGAAAGTCAAACGGCTATTTTGGGAAGTGGAGAGGGAGGTGGAAACCGAGTTGGGGGAGGAGTTCCTCCCCTCCACCTCTGGCCCACCTTGAAGCCGAGTTGGGGAGGGACTCCCCCCCTTGGCCGCGCCTCCCACCTATAAAGGGAGGGGCAGGGCTGCCCCTCCTAGTACATAAGATCTCCACCCCGCAAACCCTAGCCGCCGGCGCCGCCACCTCCTGCTGCCGCCGCCGCCCTAGGGCGAACCGCCGCCGCCTAGCTAACCCTAGCCGCCATCTTGCCCCCTCCTTGGTGTGTCTAAACCCTAGAACACCGAGGCACTCTCATAGTCCACCATACTCGCTCCGGCTTAAGGCGAAGCCCTGCGAGATCTCCCCTCTACTTCCGGTACCACGCTGTTGTGCTGCCAGAATCGCGAGGAGAGTGCTACAACCTCCGCTGCCTGCTGGAACAAGGGAGAGGAAGGTCTTTGTTGAGTACTGAACGTGTGACCGACTGCGGGAGCACTGCCAGAACGCATCGCCGGAAGGATCGTCTACGCGATCTTGAGATCGGGAAGAGTACGACTACATCACCCACGAGAATCCGCTCTCGTTAAACACTTTGGAATCTTCGAGGGTGAGTTATTCCATCGACTCGTTGCTACAATCTAGTAGATAGATCTTGGCTTGTTTGTTTGTATGCGGTAGAATTTTTTTGTTTTCCATGCTACGAAACCCTACAGTGGTATCAAAGCCGTGTCTATATGTAGATCTGTTGCACGAGTAGAACACAATGGTCATTGTGGGCGTTGATGCTTTTATTGTCGATTGATTCTTGTGTACTTTGCATCTTGCGGGATGTTGGGATGAAGCGTCCTGGGCTAACCTTACATGACATTGTTCATGAGACCTGCTCCACGCTTGACATGCAACTTGTATTGCATAAGTGACTTTGCGGATGCCTGTTTCTCCCAGCATAGTTAAGATTCAATTTACAACGGGTGATTAACAATGCTAGTATCAATGTTGTGGTTCTTGTTCGTAAGTTAGAACGACACTTATTGAAAGCCCCAAACCACGTAAAACATGCAAAGAAAGTAGAAGCGTCTAACTTTGTTTTGCAGGGGTGTGCAGTGATGTGATATGGCCATGATTGTGATTATATTTGATGTATGCAATGATCCTTATTGTAAGTTGGCAACCGGCAAGAGCCATATGGTTGTCTTTAATTTATGTTAAGACCCGCCTGTCTATTCAAAGTAGTTGTAATAGTTGAAGCCGGTGGACGACAACCATGGAGAAGCGTCATTGATCTTGATGCAATGCCGGTGATGATGGAGATCATGTTCGTGCTTGAAGATGGAGATCGGAAGCACAAAGAAGAAAGGCCATATCATATCACATATTATGAATTGCATGTGATGTTAATCCTTTATGCATCTTGTATTGCTTAGTTAACGACGGTAGCATTATAAGATGATCCCTCATGCACATGAATTTCAAGTCATAAAGTGTTCACCCTTAGTTAGCACCGTTGCTAAAGCTTGTTGTTTCGAAGCACCACGTGATGATCGGGTGTGTTAGATTCCGCAAGTGTATACAACGTGAGCAAGCCAGATTTGCTCATGCAGAAGCTAAGGTTTGATCTTGACGAGCCTAGCATGTACAAACATGGTCTCGGAACACGGATCACCGAAAGGTAAAGCATGAATCATATAGTAGATATGATGAACATGTCGATTGTTCGCCATTGAAACTATATCAACTCTCGTGATGATCGGTGTTGATGTGGTGGATTTGGTTCGTGTGATCACTAAAACAATGTGAGGGATATTATTTTGAGTGGGAGTTCACCTAGAATAATTTAACTATTAATTAGAACTCAATTTGTCATAAACTTAGCCTAAACTATTGCAAATATGTTGTAGATCAATGGCGACCCCTACCATCAATTTTAATGCGTTCCTAGAGAAAGAAAAGTTGAAAAACAATGGAAGCAACTTCGCGGATTGGTTCCGCAATTTGAGGATTGTCCTCACAGCTGGTAATTTGACCTATGTCTTTGGATGCATTGGGTGACCCGCCTGCAGCTGATGTTGCCGACGAAGTAAAGAATGTTTACCTCACTCGAAAGACTCAGTACTCCACAGTTCAGTGTGCTATCTTGTATGGTTTAGAATCGGAACTTCAGAAAAGGTTTGAGAATTCAGACCCACATGATATTGTCCGTGATCTCAAATTGATCTTTTAGACTCATGCGGCAATTGAGAGTTATGAGGCTTCTGAAAAGTTCTTTAACTGCAAGATGGAAGAGGGCAGCTCCGTCAGTGAGCATGTGCTTAAGATGTCTGGGCACGCAAACAAACTTCAAAGCTTGGGTATAGTGATTCCTAATGCTTTGGGGATTTACCGTGTCCTCCAATCACTACCACCAAGTTACAAGAACTTTGTGATGAACTACAATATGCAAAACATGAGCAAGCAGTTGCCAGAACTCTTTGCCATGTTGAAATCTGCAGAAGTGGAGATCAAGAAAGAGCACCAAGTGTTGTTGGTCAATAAGACCACCAAATTCAAGAAAGGCAAGTCTAAGCAAAAGGGACACTTCAAGAAGGGTGGTAAGAAAGTTACCGCGCCGACGAAGAAGACCAGGGCTGGACCTAAGCCTGATACTAAGTGCTTTTACTGCAAGGGAGAAGGTCACTGGAAGCGGAATTGCCCAAAGTACTTGGCGGATTTGAAGAACGGCAACATCAAGAAGAAAGGTATATCCGATATACATGTTATTGATGTGTATCTCACTAGTACTCATAGTAGTGCCTGGGTATTTGATACTGGTTCGGTTGCTCATATTTGTAACTCAAACAAAAGTATAAGCGGAAGCTAGCGAAGAACGAGGTGACGATGCGCGTGGGAAACGGATCAAAGGTTGATGTGATCGCGGTCGGCACGCTACCCCTTCATCTACCATCGGGATTAGTTTTATACTTAAATAATTGTTATTTGGTGCCTGCGTTAAGCATGAACATTATATCGGGATCTTGTTTATTGTGAGACGGTTACTTGTTTAAGTCCGAGAATAATGGTTGTTCGATTTATATGAGTAATATGTTTTATGCACATGCACCTTTGATAGATGGTCTATTCTTATTGAATCTCGATAGTGGAAATACACATATTAATAACATTGAGGCTAAACGTTTGAAATCAAGTGATAACTCGACCTATATGTGGAACTGTCGTCTTGGTCACATTGGAGTGAAGCGTATGAAGAAACTCCATTCCGATGGACTTCTCGAATCACTTGATTTTGAATCACTTGTTAGATGCGAAGCATGTCTGATGGGTAAAATGACTAAGACTCCATTTTCTAGTATGATGGAGCGAGCTACGAACTTATTGGAAATCATACATACCGATGTGTGTGGTCCAATGAGTGTAGCATCGCGTGGTGGTTATCGTTATGTTCTTACCTTCACGGATGACTTGAGTAGATATGGGTATATCTATTTCATGAAACATAAGTCCGAAACTTTCGAGAAGTTTAAGGAATTTCAAAGTGAGGTTGAGAATCAACGTAACAAGAAGATTAAATTTCTACGTTCTGATCGTGGAGGTGAATATCTAAGTTACGAGTTTGGCGAGCATTTGAAGAAATACGGAATACTTTCACAATTGACACCGCCGGGAACACCACAGCGTAATGGTGTGTCCGAACGTCGTAATCGAACTCTCTTAGATATGGTTCGTTCTATGATGTCACTTACAGATTTACCGCTATCATTTTGGGGTTATGCATTAGAAACAGCCGCATTCACTTTAAATAGGGCACCATCTAAATCCGTTGAAACGACACCGTATGAATTATGGTTTGAGAAGAAACCTAAATTGTCGTTCCTTAAAGTTTGGGGTTGCGAAGCCTATGTAAAGAAGTTACAGCCGGATAAGCTTGAACCCAAAGCGGAGAAATGCGTCTTCATAGGATACCCGAAGGAAACTATTGGGTATACCTTCTATCATAGATCCGAGGGCAAAATCTTCGTTGCCAAGAATGGATCCTTTCTAGAGAAGGAATTTCTCTCGAAAGAAGTGACTGGAAGGAAAGTAGAACTTGACGAGGTTGTCGAACCTTCTCTCGAAATTGCGAGTAGGACAACACCGGAAGAAGTTCCTGTGGTGCATGCACCAATTAGTGAGGAAGCTAATGATGATGATCATGAAACTTCGGTTGTAGTTGCTACAGAGCCTCACAGGTCAACGAGAACTCGTACCACTCCAGATTGGTATGATCTCGTTATGAGTGTCATGTTGGTGGACAACACCGATGACCCTGTGACATATGAGGAAGCGATGATGAGCCCAGATTCCAATAAATGGAAAGAAGCCATGAAATCCGAGATTGGATCCATGTACGAAAACCAAGTATGGACTTTGGTGGACTTACCGGATGGCCGGAAGGCTGTCGAGAACAAATGGATTTTCAAGAAGAAAACAGATGCTGATGGTAATGTTACTGTCTATAAAGCTCGACTTGTCGCAAAAGGGTCTCGACAAATTCAAGGAGTTGACTACGATGAGACTTTCTCACCAATAGCGAAGCTAAAGTCTGTGAGGATTATGTTAGCAATCGCTGCATATTATGATTATGAGATATGGCAGATGGATGTCAAAACAGCATTCCTCAATGGATACATTGATGAAGAGTTGTATATGATGCAACCCAAAGGTTTTGTCGATCCTAAAGATGCTAACAAGGTATGCAAACTTAAACGGTCCATCTATGGATTGAAGCAAGCATCCCGAAGTTGGAATCAACGTTTTGATAAGGTGATCAAAAGTTTTGGTTTTATACAAACTTATGGAGAAGCTTGTATTTACAAGAAAGTGAGTGGGAGCTCTGTAGCATTCTTAATACTATATGTAGATGACATATTGTTGATTGGGAATGATGTAGACCTTCTTAATAGTGTCAAGGAATATTTGAATAATAGTTTTTCAATGAAGGATCTTGGCAAAGCAGCTTACATATTAGGCATAAAGATTTATAGAGATAGATCGAGACGCCTAATATCATTGTCACAAAGTACATATTTGGACAAAGTTCTAAAGAGGTTTGGAATGGAAGATAGCAAGAAAGGGTTCTTGCCCATGTTGCCCAATACGACCTTGAGTAAAACTCAAAGTCCAACAACGCGTAAGATAGAGAAAGATGAGTAAGACTCATGCCTCAGCCATAGGATCTCTAATGTATGCCATGCTATGTACTAGACCCGACATTGCATATGTCGTTAGTTTAACTAGCAGATATCAAAGTGATCCAGAGTGGATCATTAGGCATGATCAAAAACATCCTTAAGTACTTGAGAAGAACTAAGGATATGGTTCTTTCTTATGGAGGTGATGAACATCTCGTTGTTAATGGTTACACCGATGCTAGTTGGAACACCGATCCGGATGATTCTAAATCACAATCTGGATACGTATTTACTTTGAATGGTGCAGCAGTTAGCTGGAGGAGTGCAAAGCAAAGCATTGTGGCGAGATCTTCAATTGAATCGGAATACATGGCTGCTTCAGAGGCTTCACAAGAAGCGATATGGATGAAAGAGTTCATTACAGAGCTGGGTGTGGTTCCAAGTGCGCTGGACCCAATGTCTATCTACTGTGATAACATGGGCACCATAGCCAATGCGCAAGAACCAAGGTCACACAAGAAGCTGAAGCACATCAAGCTACGTTTTCACGCTATTCGAGAACATGTCCAAGATGGGGACATAAAGATTTGCAAAGTACACACAGATCTGAATGTGGCGGATCCGTTGACTAAACCTCACCCGAGGGCAAAACATGACCAGCACCAAACTGCCATGGGTGTTCGGTATATTACCATGTAATCTAGATTAGATGACTCTAGTGCAAGTGGGAGACTATTGGAGATATGCCCTAGAGGCAATAATAAATATAGTTATTATTATATCTTTGTGTTTATGATAAATGTTTACATTCATGCTATAATAGTATTAACAAGGAAACATTAATACTTGTGTGATTTGTAAACTTAAATTGAAGTCCCTGGTAAAGCCTCTATATAATACTAGCCTGTTGGTTAATAAATGATTGTGGTTTCTATATCATGAACATTGAGATGTTATTAACAACAAGATCATATCGTTAGGAGAATGATATGGTGGACATACTCCTATAGATAAGCGTAGCATAAAGATCAAGTCATTTTAATAGTTCAATTGCTATATGCTTTCTGATACATAGTAACCTAATTCCTTCGACCATGAGATCATGCATATCACCTTTACCGGATGGATGCTTTGATGACATCAAACACCACACCGTAACTGGGTGGCTATAAAGGTGTCATTGAGTGTTCAGAAAGTATTGGTTGAAACACATGGATCAAGAGTGGGATTTGTCCATCCATATGACGAATAGATATACTATGGGCCCTCTCGGTGAAATGTCATCCAATTAGCTTGCAAGCATGTGACTGGCTCACAAGGGATCACATATCACGGGAACGAGAAAAGAGTACTTATCAGTAACGAGGTTGAACTAGGTATGCAGAGATACCGACGATCATAACCTCAGATAAGTAAACTATCGTGAGACAAAGGGAAATTGGTATCGTATGTAAGTGGTTCATTCGATCGCAAAGTAATCGTAGAAATATGTGGGAGCCATATGAATTTCCAGATTCCTCTATTGTTTATTGTTCGGAGAAGTGTCTCGATCATGTCCGCATAATTCACGAACCGTAGGGAGACACACTTAAGGATTCGATGTTGTTTGAGTAGTTATGGAATGATGAGAAAGAGACCGAATGTTGTTTGGAGTCTCGGATGGGATCCGGGATATCACGAGGAGATCCGGAATGGTCCGGAGAATAAGATTTATATAAGGAAAGTCTTGTTTCGGAGTTGGGGAATGGTTCCGGTGTTTTCATCGGGAATGTTCTAGAAGGTTCCGGAATGTCCGGCACTCCGGAGGGGAAGGGTACATGAATGTGTTATATCAAGTTGGTATGATTGCATCATGTACTAGGTGTTATAACAAAATAAAGGGTTTTATCAAATCCTAGTTTAAAAAAGTCAAACGCCAATTTGAAAGTCAAACGACTATTTTGGGAAGTGGAGAGGGAGGTGGAAACCGAGTTGGGGGAGGAGTTCCTCCCCTCCACCGCCGGCCCACCTTGAAGCCGAGTTGGGGAGGGACTCCCCTCCCCTTGGCCGTGCCTCCCACCTATAAAGGGAGGGGCAGGGCTGCCCCTCCTAGTACACAAGATCTCCACCCCGCAAACCCTAGCCGTCGGCGCCGCCACCTCCTGCTGCCGCCGCCGCCCTAGGGCAAACCGCCACCGCCTAGCTAACCCTAGCCGCCGTCTTGCCCCCTCCTTGGTGTGTCTAAACCCTAGAACACCGAGGGCTCTCTCATAGTCCACCATACTCGCTCCGGCTTAAGGCGAAGCCCTGCGAGATCTCCCCTCTACTTCCGGTACCACGCCGGTCAGCTTTCGCGAGGAGAGTGCTACAACCTCCACTGCCTGCTGGAACAAGGGAGAGGAAGGTCTTCGTCGAGTACCGAACGTGTGACCGACTGCGGGAGCGCTGCCGGAACGCAGCGCCGGAAGGATCGTCTACGGGATCTTGAGATCGGGAAGAGTACGACTACATCACCCACGAGAATCCGCTCTCGTTAAACACTTTGGAATCTTCGAGGGTGAGTTATTCCATCGACTCGTTGCTACAATCTAGTAGATAGATCTTGGCTTGTTTGTTTGTATGCGGTAGAATTTTTTTGTTTTCCATGCTACGAAACCCTACATCATGTACTAGGTCAATTGGCTGGGCAAAATAAAGGGAGAAATCAAATCCTAGTTTGAAAGTCAAACGCCAATTTGAAAAAGTCAAACGACAAGTTTGCTTGGTGGAGGGAGAGTAGGAAACCTACTTGGGGAGGAAGTCTCCTCCCTCCACCCGCCGGCCAAGGAGGCCGACTTGGGGAAGGACTCCCTCCTCCCAAGCCGCACCCTCCCACCTATATAAGGAGGGGCAGGGCTGCCCCTCTCCCTCACACCCAAAAACCCTAGCCCTCTCCTCCAAGTCGCCGACGCCACCACCTCCTTGTGCTGCCTAGGGCACCTCCAACTCGGCGAGTTGGGGTGTTCCCCAAACCCTAGCCGCCGGCTACACTCTCCCCTTAGTGCCCTCTAAACCCTAGATCACCAAGGCCTCTCTCATCCTCGCTCTGGCTTAAGGCGAAGCCCTGCGAGATCTCCCCTCTACTTCCGGTACCACGTCGTCGTGCTGCCAGAATGGCGAGGAGAGTGCTACAACCTCCGCCGCCTGCTGGAACAAGGGAGAGGAAGGTCTTCATCGAAAATTTAACGCAGGACGATCATGGAAGCGCTGCCGAACGCAGCTACCAAGGATCGCTTCACGCGATCTTGAGATTGGCAAGAGTACGACTACATCACCCACGAGAATCTGCTCTCGTTAACCGCTTTGGAATCTTCGAGGGTGAGTTCCTCTATCGACTCGTTGCTACAATCTAGTAGATAGATCTTGGCTTGTTTGTGTGCATGCGGTAGATTTTTTTTTCCATGCTACGAACCCCTACAACCTTTTCCTTGAGCATCCCACTTGAACTTGATGTAGACTGTCTTGTTCTTCTATAGTGGGAACACCTTTCTTGGATGCTCTTGCTTGATGAAGATGAAGACTTGCAAATTACTCCCCCATACTCCATGGGGAAACCTCTTCTTTGAACTTGTCTTCATCACTCCATGAGCACGAGGATGGCAAGCTTCAAGCACGAGATCTTCCAGAGATGGTGCATCTTGAGCTCGCCCTTCTTCATCCCTTCTTGAGGTTGATCCATCTTGATGCAACTCATTGCACATGTCTTGATCAACCTTCAAGCTCCTTCTTTCTTCAAGATTCCAAGGGGCACAAAGCCCTTGGACATTTCTTCATCTTCCAACCTTGAGACCAACACATGGCCCAAGCGATGCCAATGGACAAACCTACAAGTGAAACTCAATTTACACATTAGTCCATAGAGATTGTCATTAATTACCAAAACCACACATGGGGGCATACATGCCCTTTCAGATGGCAATGCAGCACTGTGGATAAAGGCGTATAGGTTGCGGCATTCGATCAACTGATGATGGCAGTGGAGGACAAGTTTGGAGCCGATGATCATCGCAAATATATGAAGCAATTTCTGGCGCTGAAGCAGAAAGGGACAGTTGAAGAATATCATTTACAGTTTGAGACCCTGTCCTACCAGATATCCCTACAAAATCCACACTATGATGAACAATTTTTTGTGTCTCAGTTTGTCAAAGGGCTGAAGCCTGAACTTCGGGGAGCAGTGGAGGCTCAGGTTCCAGAAACTGTAGAGAGGGCCATTCTTCTCGTTGTCGTGCAACATGAAGTGTGTGTAGATTCCAAATACTGGGGGCAGAGACATGGCCACTATGCAAAAGCAGAGGCTGTCCCAAACAAAGTGGAGGCACCTAAGCCAGCCATCAGAATAGGAGGGGATATGTGGAAGGATAGGCAACTCCGTGATTATCGCGTACTAATGGGTTATGTTTTAAATGTGGAGAAAAGTATGATCCCACACATTAGTGTCTCAAGAAACAAGGGGCAGAACTTCATATGGTGCAGGGTGCAGACACTCCTGAACTTCTCTCTGAAGAAGTACTGAATATGTTGGAAATGCAAGACCTGGCACAAGTTGAGCAACTCAGTTTATCCATTCATGCCTTGGCAGGAACTGATGGAGCACATACACTGCGGTTGAGGGCATTGGTGGGTAACCAAGTTCTTCTGATATTGGTTGACTCAGGAAGCAGTCATAGCTTTATCAATGCCAACATGTTGGACATAATCAATTGTACAGTTCAAGACATCTCTGCAACTCCAGTGAAGGTAGCAAATGGAGAGCTTATGCAATGGAGCAAAATGGTGACAACCTTATCTTGGTGGTGTCAAGGGGAGACTTTCACCACAGATATGAGAGTGTTGGAGTTGGGAGTTTATGATGCAATATTAGGTATGGATTGGCTCCAACGACACAGTCCTATGGTCACTGATTGGCTCAATCAATGTCTGGCTTTTCAGTATAACAATAAGCTTGTCAAGTTACAAGGTATCCTGGCACCTGCTCTCCAACTTGTACAAGAACTCCCTATTGAACAACTAATTAAATGGTACAAAGGCAATGAGTTGTGGGCATTGTCCATTGTACATACTGAATACTCCAAGGGAATAGAACATGTACCTGAGGAAATACAAACAGTGTTGAGAGAATTCAGTGATGTGTTTGTCACACCCTCTGAATTACCACCTGTGAGGCCATATGACCATGCAATACCCCTTAAACCTGATGCTTCTCCTTTCAATGCTAGACCATACATATATTCACCTGCACACAAGGATGAGATCGAAAAATAGGTGGCTGAAATGTTAAAGGCTGGCATTATTGCTCCTAGTATGTCACCTTTTGCATCCCCTGTGCTCTTGGTCCAAAAGAAGGATGTCACTTGGCGTTTCTGTGTGGACTATCGTCGGCTGAATGACTTGACAATCAAAAACACATTTCCCATGCCAGTTATAGATGAGCTCTTGGACGAACTAGATAGGGCTAAGATGTTCTCCAAGCTTGATCTTCGAACATGATATCACTAGATTAGAATGTTGCCGGTTGATGAGCACAAGACAACATTCAAAACGCATCAAGGACATTATCAGTTTCGAGTGATGCCATTCGGGCTATGCAATGCTCCAGCGGCATTTCAATGTGTGATGAACCAGGTCCTCCATCCCTGTTTATGGAGATCAGTGCTTGTGTTTATAGATGACATTTTGGTATACAGTTCGTCTTTGGAAGAACATATTCGTCATCTAACTGAGGTCCTTAAACTGCTGCGACAACATCAGTTATATGTGAAAGACAACAAGTGTTCTTTTGCCTGCTCTATCCTGGAATACCTGGGGTATATAATCTCGGCTGATGGCGTTGCTACTGATCCCAATAAGACTGAAGCAATGATGAAGTGGCCACAACCGACTACAGGTACAGATCTCCGTGGTTTCCTTGGTCTCACAGGGTACTATCGTAAATTTGTGAAAAATTATGCAATCATCATTCGTCCTCTTATCAATCTGCTGAAGAAGAAAGCTTTTTTCTAGGATGATCAAGCGTCTCAGGCATTCCTGGCACTCAAGGCAGCAATGACATCCACACCAGTCCTACAATTGCCCAATTTTCAAAAAATGTTTGTGGTCGAAACAGACGCCTGCGACACGGGCATTGGCGCAGTTTTGATGCAGGAGGATCATCCTATCGCTTTCTTGAGCAAGCCGCTGGGAAATTCGCACCATCAACTCTCCATTTACGAGAAGGAGTTTCTTGCTCTACTTATGGCAGTTGAAATATGGCGCTCGTACCTACAACGCTGTGAATTTGTAATCAAGACGGATCATCACAGTCTATGTTACCTTGAGGATCAGACACTGCAATCTCCACTTTAGTGCAAAGCAATGGATCGTCTCATGGGATTGCAATTTTGCATCGTGTATCGTAAGGGAGCTGGAAATCAAGCCGTTGATTCATTGTCCCACGTTGGTCATATGCTTACAATTCAGGCTTGCTTGAGGTTCAGCCGGCCTGGCTGCAAGAAGTGGTTAACTCGTACGCCACGGATGATGCTGCCCAGAAGCGCTTACATGAACTCGCGCTTTCCAGCCCTGATGAACATGGCTATTCGTTACAGCATGGTCTCATTCGACTTCACGGGCGAATTTGTATTGGCGCAAATTCAGCGCTTCAAACCAAGTTGATTTCAGCGTTTCACGCAAGCGCCATTGGGGGACATTCAGGCGCAGAAGCATCTATCAACGATTGAAGAAGCTTTTTGCTTGGTCAGGTATGAAGCTTGCTGTGACTGAATTTATCAAACAGCGCGATGTGTGTCAGCATGCCAAGCACCTGAACTAGAATCCTCAAGGGCTCCTCCAGCCTCTTCCTATTCTGAAGGAGCTTGGCAAGATATCACAATTGATTTTGGTTGTGGTGGATCGATTTACCAAATATGCCTACTTTTTTCCAATGAAGCATCCTTTCTCAGCACCCGAAGTGGCTCGTGTTTTCGTTGATTCAGTGGTCAAGCTCCACGGTATGCCGCATTCGATTGTGTCTGATAGGGGAGCCCATTTTTACAAGTCACTTTTGGAAACAGTTGTTCGTGAAGTTAGGAACCAAGCTCAACTTTACGACAGCATACCACCCTCAGACTGACGGGCAGATGGAGCGTGTTAATCAGAGTCTGGAAATGTATTTGAGGTGCAACATTCAGGACAACCCAACTTAGTGGCGGAGATGGATCGCTTTGGCAGAAGTTTGGTATAATTCTTGTGTTCACAGCTCTACAGGGATGTCGCCATTCAAGGCTCTCTATGGTCATGAACCAAACTTGGGTGCCATGCCATCCATTCCAGTGTTGCCGGATGCCACTGTCCCTGGTATGTTGACTGAACAGGATGCTCAATTGGCGCAATTGAAGGTTATTTAGCTGCAGCGCAAAATCGCATGAAGCAGAAGTCTGACAGGAACAGAACAGAGAAAGAGTTCCAGTTGGGTGAAAAGGTACTGCTCAAACTTCAACCTTATGTGCAGAAATCAGTGGTCAATAGACCATTTCCCAAACTAGCTTACAAGTATTTTGGGCCTTTTGAGATTCTTGAGCGCATTGGAAAGGTAGCATATAAACTGCAGTTGCCCGCTTAAATCACCCGATGTTCCACGTATCCCAACTCAAGGAACACAGACCAGACTATAAGCCCGTCTTTGCTGAACTCCCAACCATACCAGCGGTTGACCTGAAGGACATCTTGCCTGAGAAAGCTATGACAGGAGAATGGTGAAGAAAGGCAATGCAACAATAACCCAAGTATTGATCAAGTGGCACGGTTTGTAAGATTTAACTACATGGGAAGACTGGGAGGTGCTGAAAATTCGTTTTCCTTCTGTCCTTGCTTGGGGGCAAGCAAGTTTTCCTCCAGGGGGTGTTGTCACGTCTGATGTATCTCCTTAGTGCCTACGTGTCGGAGTGTGACGTGTGCGTCACGGTGTCGTGTTTCACAGTGTCGTGTGGGACCCATGGGCCGGCACGTTGAGTGGGTTACAATACCCAATCCTGTAATGTGATGACTATGCGAGTAATGAGAAAGTAAACTCTGTCCAGCCTCTCTCTCTGTTCTAAATTTCTTATTCCTTCCTCACGAAAGCATCCGATCTTCTTTCTGGCACTGCATTTTCTGCATTTGTGGTGGATGGCACTGCATTTTCTGTTCCATACATGGGCCATGTCATGGGATCTCATTATCTGACAGTTCCAAGGCAGGAGTTTAAAACCTGACAGATGTGATCTCCAGGGTGAGGAGCACAACTTAGATATTCTGTACTGCAATGTCTTTTGCAGCAATGGTGTCCATGTGACACAAACTTTACTCAGCTGCTAGCGTCCCCCACAAAACAAACCAAAAGTAATTCAGAATGTTGAACCTACCACTACCCGCGCAGTGCAAAGTTCCTTGCTTATTCTTTTCAGTTCAACGGAATATACTTTCTGCTGTACAAATAGAATCATCTTTTACATGTCATTTCCATGCCAACAGAAGAAGAAGAAAAAATGAAGAAATAAACTAGTATATCCAGCAAAGGAAAAACAGAACTATCCCAATTCACTACTACTAGTATGTTTCTCTGGACCCTGCTTTCAAGAATTTCTCAGAATGATAAACCTATGTGGCTATATGTTTTCTAGTATGGCTTCGGAATGGTGAAGACGGTGACAGACAGTTGAGAGTTGAGGCGATCTCAGGCTCAGGCCTGGAGGTCGCCCTTCTCCTCGGGCTCCAGCTCTCTGAGCTCGTCGGCTTCGCTCCTCTTGCAGCAGCTCCTGTAGAAGATGCAGCTGACGATGATCTCGAGGACGACGCAGAGCGCGTGGATGTACGCGATGGAGAAGGCCTCGCCGGCGACTCCCGGCGCGAGCCTCCCGGCCTTCCGGCGCTGCGAGACGACCCGGAGCTGGAAGAGCGCCTCGGCCGCCGCCATGCCGAGGTTGGTGGGCAGCGCGAGCGCCAGCGCGGTGGGCACGCTGCCCCTGATCAGCACGCACGCCCTGAGCACCGCGGCGTGGCCCGCCACGCCGCGCTCCATGGCGGCCACGACGAGCGCGAGGTTGCAGACGACGGTGGCGACCCCGACGGCCACCGAGTAGGCGATGGCGCCCGCGGCGGAGAGCCCGAGCGTGGATGCGTGGGAGGTGAAGCCCAGGAGGTCGGCGGCGCCGAACGCCAGGAAGAGCAGCGAGAAGACGGCGGCGTTGGCGGAGAGCATGACGAAGGAGCCGAAGAGGTGCGTGGCGAGGAGCGCCGGGTACGCGCGTGCCACGGCGGCGCAGCGCGGGAGCGACATGAGCCGCCGCCGAGGGTCCGGCGCCGGGGCGAGCACGCCGGCGACGCAGGCCTTGGCGAGCAGCAGGAAGGTGAGCGCGAAGGGCAGCGTGGCGGCGAAGGTGAAGACGGTCTGCGAGAGCTTGCCGTTGAGCAGCGAGAAGAATGAGGACGGCGGGAACCCCGCGGCGTGGAACATCTCCCGGAGCCGCGACGACACGCCGCGCAGGGTCGACGAGGACGGCGCCATGGCCTGGGACGCGAGCACCGCCGCGGAGAAGGGCAGGGCGAGGATGGCGGCCACGGGGCTGAAGCAGTGGTAGCCGTTGAAGAATGCCGCCACCGCCGCCCTCAGCACCCTCCCGGCCCTCCAGGCCGTCGCCGTCGACGCATCATACCCAGCTAGCAAACCTCCCCTCCTCGCCATGTCTCAAATGAATCAAGGTCGACGCACGCACGGTACGAGGCGATCGAGGAGTACACAACAATGGAGTCGGTGTAGAGGTAGAGCTGGTGGTGGAGTTTTTATGGTGGCGAGGTTGCGTCGTCGCGTGATGGTTGGCAGGTCAAGAAGAACTGAAGGAGTGTCTGTCAGTTTGATCTCGGCCAGGCCAACCACCGGTCGATGAAACTGTGACCCTGTAACTGCAACGAAGAACCGGGGAAGAAGCAAGCCAGACCAAATTTATAGCTACTCCGGACTAATTATTAGGCTAGCAATTAATCATCTCCATTTTTAAGAAATCAGATGAGGACGAAGTTATCCACCGCTTGTTCTTTTTGGAAGCCTTGCTATAGTACTCCATCATCAAACTTATCGTCTTCCTTACCTATTAATTACAGCATCGCATTGTAGAGGTGACGTTGGGTGCAATGCAAGGCGATATGTATCAATGTTGGTGTGGAGAGTGACGACGAATAGGTTTCGTGCATCACATCGCACTCTATCAGAACCAACGGATATGCAGCTTTCGGACGTACATACGACAAGCTACAGAGAGAGCCATGCGGTGGAACCGTGGCGGTAGTGACGGTGCTCCGTCGATGGTTCCGACGTTCTGATTTTAGCCAGCCTATATGACGATTCCTATTGGGACTCCCGGATCGTTTTTTACATGGACGACAGTAGCTAGAGCAAGTATAATAATGGGTTATAATCTTGCTGATATGGTATTTTGGTCTACGTGAAAGAGAGATAAGAAAAAAGAAGAGAAGTAAGCTCTCATATAATAACCAGCTTTACATGTGCTCCTAAGTAGAAATATAAATGAGATAAAAAAGAATGAAAGAAAATGATATAGCAAGTACAATAAAGTCTAGTAAGCTCTCATATAAGAACCAGTTCTACACGTACTTCTAGGTAGAAATATAAATGAGATAAAAAGAATGAAAGAAAATGACAGAGCAGGTACTAGATCCAGTCAACAGGCTATATGAGGCTGGTCATAGTGCTAAGTAACTTAGACTAATAACATATATATGATACTAATTTATGTTACTACCTTCATAGAGGATAGTAACATGTGTGTGGTGTCGGGCTAATTAATTAGGTTGTATGGTCTTGGTATGTGTGATGTTATGGTAACTAGTTAAGTTACTACTTTTCTCTTTTTTTATTAATTATCATCTTCTGTCACCAATTTGCTTACTTGGCATTGCATGTACATGGATGTTATTAGCTAACTTATTCCCACTATGACTAGCGTGACTTAAAATAGTATATTTATGTTTAGTTGGATGAGAGAGAAGAAGAGAAAGAAGAGGAGTGGGCTCTTAGAGCAAGGGCAATAGTAGAGCCAACTGTCGACAGCCATGTCCATGTCATATAGAGTCAATCTAATAGTCAACATGTACAATAGTTAGTGATAAAAATATAGCACTTTATAAATGTATGGCCCGCTTTATACTCTTACATAGTGCCTAAGAGCACGTGTTGCACCTGGCTCTTAACTAAGAGCCCACTTCTCTTCTCTCCTTTTTTTCTCTCATCCAACTAAGTATAAATATACTATTTTAAGTCATATAGTCTACTGACTGGACCTTAATGAGCCAGCTGCAGCCCATGCTCCTAGGCACTATGTGAGAGCGTAAAGCAGGCCATACATTTATAAAGTATTATATTTTTATCTCTAGATATTGTACATGTTGGCTATTAAATTGACTCTATATGACATGGACATGACTTATAGCCGGCAGTTAGCTTTACTATTCTCCTTTCTCTAAGTAGTACCAATCTAAAGCTAATTTTTTGTGACATGGCAACTTCTTGTAGCCAGCTTCTGGCTATACTATTGTTCCTGCTCTCACTGATGCTGAATGGATCGGTTGTCTTTCATGATGGCCCATGTAAGTGTAGTTTATTTTACCCTAATGTACAAAGCTTTGTGACCTCTATCACTATAAAAATGGCAGCAAAGCTTGCAAACACACCAAAGAAGGCGTCAATGAAGGGACCATGAAATGACTCCCCTACATGTTTCACCTTCACTCTGAACATGACGTGTGAGATAGTGAAGAGTGGCGCCGATGAAAGAATTCAAGGATATCCATATGAATGCCTGCGCCAAAGATCTGTTCGAGCATGACGACACTAAGGTTTTAACAACTCAGGTGTACAACCACCTGAGAAAGTGGAGGGTATGTTGGATCCAGATAAGCAAGCTGAGAGATCTCAGCACCGCGTAATGGTGTGAGGAAATCTACACGATTCTTCTGTCCACTCAGCACTACCAGGGGTATGTTCATGTTACGACACATGATCACTTACTTCACCAATTGTCTCGCATGATCGCTCCCTACACCAAATTGTCTCACATGATTACTTCCATTCACAACTTACACACTCTCTTGCAATTGTACGATCACCCCAAGGATACGGATTACTTGAACAAGCCCATCTTGAACTATGTCCAGATGCAGAGAAGATAAGACACTGGGTCAGGAGAGCCCCTTGGTACTCCTGCAACTGAGGACGATGACACCCAAGAGTCTAACACCGCGATCTTTGATGGCCACGGCAAACTTGCCGATGCTCGGGCTGCGGCTGTTGCTGCTAATGGAAAGAGGAAGAGGGTGTCCTATCTAGATCCTAAAAATTTCTTATGGCTTGTATATTTTGATGAGGTGATATATAATAACCCCTCATCTGATGGAGAGCTGGCGGTGGTAGGATGAAACCCACTTTTGATGTGGTGGTAGGTTAACACCATGGTAATAGGATGAATTTGTGATCCCCTTTTATAAATAATCATGCATGCACCTGTTAGTATGAAGTTGTGATGCTTGTTATGATTGCTACATGCATATGATGATCTTGTGATGTTATACATTAACATGTTACTCTTATGACTTATAGAGAAATTACTATGTGGTGTACAGAGGGAGGTGTCCAAGAGTGTCACCACAAATAGAGTAAGTGCCAGGATCAAGTGAACTGTTACACCAACAAAAACTATGAAGGGTTTGACACTATGGAGGAGGCATAGGAGGCCTACTTCACCTTATTTTCCCATGAGAACTTCAACTACTTGGTTCATGAGAACAACAACAATCATGGAGAACAACAAGTGGATAATGTTGCCGAGGGAGAACAAGAGGTGCACTTTGTTGCCGAGGAAGAGCAGCAGGTGCAGTTTTTTGCAAAGGGAGGATCCAACACCAGGTCCAATAGGATAGCCTCAATGATTTTATCATCATTGTTCTCCTTATGGTGATCTTGAAGTTGATCTTCTACTGGGTTCATGTGTATGAAGATAAAATGTATTTCTATGTATCTCCTAGTGGTAATCGCACTAGATTTTGAATAAGGTAACCAGAAGGGACTTTGTGTGGGCAAACAAACTAGAGTTCGTTGCATGATAATGGGTCAAAAGTATTGTGTGCAGGCAACCAAACATAGTGGGGAGAATTTCCCAACCCATGCACCCACCCCTCATGCAGGCAACCAAACGGGCTACACAACATGGCCCAGAGGATATTTTAGGCTATCCATGTTCCCATTGGCCCTGCTTGCCCGGGCCGAGAATCACACGTCGGCTACCAAACGTGACCTTCGTGTCCCTAGCATGCTCCGATTTTATGAGGTACTTTCTCTCATGTCTATGATATATTGATCATATCATCTGAAAGGACATTTACTGTCATAATCACTTTTGGTGTTCGTTAACAACAAAGTAGATCATTTTACAGTATGCTATTGTCTAAAGGTTGATATAATGCAAAGTGAAAAGGACCCTTAACCTACGGAACTTTCCCTGCAATATTTACATGTTCTTGGGAATTCCAGACCGGAGTCTCTGGTCTGGCTGGACCAGAGTCTCCGGTGTGGTCCGGAGTTTCCCCAGGAATCCCCGGAGGGGGCTCTAGATTTCTGCCTGGGATAGTCTGATAGGTGGTCCGGAGCAATGTCCAGATACTGACCGGAGTCTTCGTCCCAAGCCTCAGACCGGCGTCTTCGGTGTGGCTAGACTGGAGTCTCCGGTTCACTTGGCTCACAGAAGGGCTAGGACAATCTGTATGCTGGTCCAGGGGCTGGTCCGGAGATGGGCCAGAATCTCTGGCGTAGACCGAAGTCTTCGGTGTGCAGGCCGGATTCTCCGGTCTAAATTTTCTCCAACGGTTAGAAAACGGTTCAGTGGAGTGAAGGGCTATAAATAGAGGGCCTTATCCCCTTCCTCCAACGGCTCGACCCACTGAAGAACACCATCCCCATTTGAGCCACCAAATCAACAATATCTCTTTATCCAACCATCCAAAGTCATTGATCTTTGGAGTCGAACGAGGGGGCCTTGATCTATAGCTTCACCAAGAGAGATCTTCATTTCCGCCTCATTAACTTGAGGTCCCTCATGCTCTAGTGTTTCTTTGGAAACCCTAGCTTTTGATTTAGTTCTTACAAGATTGTCTTTGATTGTTTGACAGCTTGCTTGTATTTGGGAGCCTCCAATTAAGTTGTGGATGAGTGCCTCGAACTTGTTGTAAAGGTGTCAGCTTCCACCTCTAAGGTTGCCGATATAGTGGAAGAGGTGAATCAAACCCTTTGGGGTGAGGTTCATCGGAGAACAAGGGAGGCCTCTCGTGGCGTTGGTGGTTTGAAACCACCCCCTCTCCAAACGTAGACGTACTTCCCCTCAAAAGGAAGAAACTACGGGAAACAAATCCTTGTGTCTCCGTGTTCTCCACTTTGGTTACTTCTATCCTTTACCACACTTTACTTTACTTGTTCTTGCTTAGTGTTTGTGCTAGTTGGTGCTAGTTTGAAATATAGGTAAATTCACCTTAGTTGCATAATCTAGAGAATTTATCTTTCTTGTCAAATCCTAATTTGAAAAGGAAGAAAATTTGAAGTAGCACCTATTCACCCCCCCCTCTAGGTGCCCATAAGATCCTTTCATCATCGTCCTATTAAGGGGAAAGAGTTCTCAGTGTCAGTAGAAAATGTCTTTGGGGCTATTTGGCAGCCTGCATCCATTTTGGGGCTCACTAGGGCATGCACATGATCAGCAGGGCCACACTCATACAACCCAAAATCCATATTATGCAAGTTGTTTGGTAGACTGCATATCATTTGGTGCACCGGTTGGGCAACTAGGACCATGTTGTTTGGTTGCATGCACACTGCGCTTTTGACCCATGTCATGCATTTTCGCCTTGTTTGGTTGTGGTCACCTTGCACTTTATTATGGTGAGGTTACCATGACCAGATTGAGAGGAATACCACAAATATGGATAAGAACACACAATCATGATCCCCACAACCATGATCCCCATAAAGCATGATCCCCACAAACATGAACAACACAAGCAAAAGGGTATCATAGTTGAACATGAACAAATGAACACCCTTAATAGTCATAAGAAGCATGATCGTTGCCAAAAGTGGATCACAGTTTGACATACAACCATGGTGTTAATCTACCACCACATCAAAAGTGGGTGTCATACCACCACCAGTTCACCGTCAGCAGTACAAGAAGGTGCAACAAAAGAGTCAACCATCACCGATTTCCTTGAGCATCTTCAGCTTGGCCTTGTTAGCATCATTGTCTTTGAACAGTTCATAGAGCATGTACTCTAGTTTCTTATTTTACTCCTTGAAGATCTTCCGGTCATCATCCCATTGCTTCTGCTTCTCTTTGATTACCTCAGCCTAGGATTTCTTCACGGTATTCAACATCTCAACCTCATTACTCAACTCTTTAGTCTCCTTAGATCTCGCATTGTTGTCATTCATCCTATACAAGCTCTTCTCCAATGTCTTCTTCTCTATTTCTTTAATGAATTTATTCACATCAACTAGTAGACTTGAGTACCTTTTTTGTCAAGCCTGTTCTTATCATCAGACAGTTGCTTCACCAACTTCGCATTCTCAACCCTCTCATCGATTCTTGAACTGCTGGTATCATCATACATCCCCCATAGCTTTGCAATTGCATTCTTAGTAGCATCTGGACATTCATTGTCCACCCAAGCCACAAACCCATAGTTTTTGACCTCCTGTAGGTCAGAAATTCGTTGGCATAGGCCTACTACTTGACAGACGAGTGAATGGCGATACAAGGAGCTAAGAACTTACATTCTGAACTTGGTAGAGGTAGAATCTGCGGCCTGTGTTGGTTTCTTCAAATGTAACACGCCTGATAGGCTCAAGTTTATGGACGTGGCAAAGCTCGGGACAATCTTTCACTATGCCACGGAAGCTGGGATATTCGTAGGAGTCAGGAGCATAGTCCATGTCCGTGATGTCCTAGCACACCAAATCGAGTTCATCTGATTGTAAATCGAGAATTCCTAACTAGCTACCAAACCCTAACCCTATGAAATAATTGGGGGAAAAGTGGACTTACCCCTAGATACGATTGAGAGGACTTATCATCGTCATTCCAGCTCGACATGGCGCCCTACCCATCGGTTTTGTCTTGCCAGGGGCGTCATCGTTGTCACTGCCGGTGGCCGAATTTGACCGAGGAAAGGCAAAAGGGGAACATGTGGATCTGGTTTTGGCAGTGAGCGGGTAGGGTGTGTCTCGGCGGGGGTGAGGGAAAGGATCCTGCATCTTTTCCAGGCTAGCGGTAATATCCTGCCTGCTCCATCATCGGCCGAGCTCGTGGAGGGGAGCGCCGCTTTTTCATCCACATGGCGCACGATGAGGGTGGCTTGCTAGAAACGAATGATTCAAGCATAGCAGTTGGGCCTGGCCATGGGATACTTTATGGTGCACGCTGGCGCAGCCCAATGCCTCATGCGGGTAACCAAACAACCCAATTTCGCCTCCCGCGGGCCTGCCTGGAGGGTATGCAGGCTATCAAATGCTCCCTTTTTGATTTCATAGAAATACATAGGGGCTTATGACCTCACCATCTGAAAGAACATGTGTTCCCACATGTGTGGTTTTGGTAATAAATGAAAATATTTATGGACTTATGTTTGCATTGAGTATTACTTGTAGGATTTTTCCATAGGAAATGCTTGACCATATGTTTTCTTCAATGTTGGAAGAAGAAGAAAGTGAGTAAGATCAAGTGTTGATCAATGCTTTCAAGGAATGATCCAGAGATTGGTCAAGTAGAAGTTGAGCCTATGGCAAGTGCGTCCTGAATAACAAGATGATGTGATATCTCATGTGTACCTTTAATACACCAATATAATAAAGAAAGAAGAAATGAAGTGCAAGTTAAAGATGTGCCATCTCGAAGAGATCATATGCTTGAAGCTGGCGCAATCAAGAAAGGTGCTCCATCTTGAGGTGTAGAAGATCGTCATCATCAATACCAAGTCTTCATGGAAGGTTCAGACCGGAATCTCCGGTCTAGGCAGCCGAAATCTCTAGTGTGTATCTGGGCAGATGTCCCGTGCCAGTCTGTATAGGGGTCTAGAGACAGGCCATATTTTATCTGGAATCTCCGGTGTGTAGTCGCAGGCCATAATCTCTAGTGTGCAAAGACCGGAGTTTACGGTGTTCCCAAAACCAGAGTTTCGACACAAGTGTCTGATGTGATCATCAAGATCAAGTGGAATATGCGCAAGGCAAAGGTATGATCGTGATAGAGTTTCTTTCTTACCGGTCGTCTGGTGTTAGTTGGGGAGACCGGTGTATAGGATAGATAACCATACTATCAAGAGGGGATCTCAAGTGAGTAATTTGATCATATCCCTCGGTCATCTTTCTTGGTTCTTATCCATGAGAGGATTTAGATCTTGTGTCAGCCTCCACGACAAGCTCAAGTTCATCAAAAACGTATTTCATATGCATTCTCTTTTGTGTTTTCGATATTGGAGGTTTTAACGGTTTGTGTTTTTAGATAGGTTAAACCTTTCATCATTTGGTTCTATCCTCCCTTTATGGAATATGATGGTTCTCTGCATGATCTTGTAGATCTCATTACTATCTTCGAAACAAGCTCAAGATCATCAAAATCAGAGTCCAGATGCAAAAGTTATGGCTATTTTCGTATTGGTTTTTCTGTCAGTATTCGGGGGGAGGGAGACTCCGGTCCTGGGGGCCGGAAACTCCGGGATAAGTGGTCTAAAAAGGCTAGTTTTCGAGGGGGTGGGGGGCTATAAAAGGCCCCCTTCTTCCCCAAGGTTCTAGCGTCTTGCATCCTCTCTCCACTCCATTGTTTCTACCTTCTAGAGCTTGCAAATACTCTAAATCCCTCCTATGATTCTTGCATATTCTTGAGAGATTTTAAATAGGAGATCTAGATCTACAACCCCACCAATCAATCTCTCCTCTAAGTGAGGGGAACACCTTGGGATCTAGATCTTGGAGCCTTTTGTGGATTCCCTCCATTGTTCTTCCTCTCTTATTCCCCATAAGATGTTGTAGCTTTCGTGGAATTTGGGAGAGAAGGACTTGAGCACTTCTTGTGTTCTTGACATTGCATTAGGTGCATCGCTTTGAGTTCTCTACGGAGAATTTGGTTGGTGAAAGTGAGAAGCTTTTACCTCTTATGTTCTTGGAATCCTAGATGGCTTATTGTGCTTTGTGGATTACTTGGGGCCTCCAATTAAGTTGTGGAGCTTTCCCCAAGCTTGTTTGTTGGGAGCCTCCAATTGAGTTGTGGAGAATTTCCCCCATCTTGTGAGAGGTTTCGGATTGCCACTGACAAGTGCACCGATAGTGGAAGTGTGGATCGATACTGTTGGGGTGAGATTCACAGGAGATCAAGGGAGGCCTTTTGTGGTGTTATTGGTTTGAAACCAACCCCTCTCGAAACAAGACATACTCCATTGTTGGGAGGAACTCGATAAAACATCGTCGTCTCCGCGTGCCTCGGTTATCTCTATACCCGAGCTCTGACTTATGCACCTTACTTTGTGATAGACTTCGTTCTTGAAGTCTATATCTTGCTATCACATAGTTGCTTTTCTTGCTTAGCATAAGTTGCTGGTGCACATAGGTGAACCCTAGTTGTTCTAGGTTTTGTGCCTGACAAAGTAAACACTAGTTTAATTCTGCCTTTGTTGAGCCCCTCTTGTAAAAGTTTTAATCCGCCTATTCACCCCCCTCTAGGCGACATCCATGATATTTCAATTGGTACCAGAGCCCGACTCTCATTTTAGGCTTCACCGCCTTGAGAGTAATGATGTCGGCTAGGGGATTAGTGCATAATGACTTGTTCAGATTCGATGGCACAAATTATGATATATGGAAAACTCGTATGCTTATTCATTTTCGGGACATGGACCAAAATATGGAGCGTATTATAGATATAGGTTTTTCTCCTCCTATGGATTTCGAAAATCTATCTTATGAGGATGGGAAAAACTTATATCTTGATGCTCAAGCTTCTGATGTGCTTGTTAATGCTTTCATCTATGTAGTTACTTCTTCAATCATTCCTTTTTGGAGTGCTCATGAGTTATGGACAAAACTTCAAGATAAATATGTTGTGTCCAATATTTTTGAGGATGATTGTGTTGTTTCCACTTTCGGTCGAGATGAGTTCTCATTTTCTTACACTTCACGAAAGTGTGGTAAGACTCAAGGTAATGAAATGGTGAGTAGTGGTGAACAGTGCAATGTTGATAGTAAGCTTATTCTTTATGATCCTTCATCCATATCCCATTGCAATGCTTCACCTTTGGACTTAAATAGTTATAGTACTATATATGATTTACATGCTCATGTTCATAGTCCTTGCATATCATGCGTAAGTTGTTTGAATAAATATCATGATGATATGCTTGCTATGCCTTGTTGCTGTAGCGACCTCGGATCAAGTAAGACCCTAAGTCCCTGTGATTAACATGCTAGTACTTCGATCAATAGCTATCACTCACAGTCAATGAAATATCATGTAAAACACAAAGTCTTTATTACACGGGGAATCCAGAGTATGAATTTATTACAAATTTGCTTAGCATTAAGCTAGCTCAAATAACAGCGGAAACATAAAGGCAGCTTGAGTCCATCAACGCCCCAGGCTTGTCGAGTGTAGACTCGCGATCCCTACGCACCTTTCAATCTTCGGATTCTGCACATAAGACGTGCAGCCAACAAGTTGGGTCAATACTTTGAATGTATTGGCAAATTACACCAAGGAGAGAAAAGACTATCTCTACATGCAAGGCTAGTTTAGGCTGTAGAGTTCATTTGCTCAAAGCTAGTTTTCTTAAGTAGAGAGAAGAAGAGAAGATTTTCCCTACTTTGTAATCATTTGCTTAGATAAAATAGGGTCGAATGGCACACGAGGATATTACTCACCAAGTGTCCAAACAACCAAACACTTGGATATTACGCACCAAGTGTCACTTGGATATTACACACCAAGTTCCCCAAATCCCACCCATTGGCGATATTACGCACGCCATGGGGTTTCAAAACTTTGTTTTAGAAAAGAGAGAGGAAAATCCTTCAGAGGCTCCATCCTTCAGATGCTCAATGTTGTTCTTTTTCCGTGAACACGACTGATCGATCAGATTGCAATACTCTCGAGAATTTGTGCACTTTACCCACAATACACGATCTAGTCCTTTACAGACAAGACCATGGCGAGGCTTTCCCTTAGTAGCCCCTCTACCTTCCGGATCCAACCGTGCCAAGAACCTCCAAATGTTGGTACCCAGGTGAGGTTTCCCACTAAGTACTAGGCCAAGATAGAGCCCATAATGTATTGTGGTTGCACTGGAAGCTTCTGAATTCTGAAACATGGCAGACTTCTTTGATTCCTGGGCGGCCGTCCTCCACCAAAATATCACTCGTTGTCCCGATAACCATTCCGCCTAGAAGAAAACTTAGTTTTATTTTTAAGTGGATTTGCGAAGAAAAGTTTGCTCTAGAGAGCCTTTACACTTAGAAAAATTCTTTGTCTTTCGAACCCCCCCAACGGCACTTTGTATATATATAGCATAGCAAGCAATACTTAGCAAAAACAAGGGTAACCTATTAGGAGGGATAATCCTATGTATAGAGCTACTCATGGCACACTACAAAATCATCACACTTTCAAAATAATACTAAGGAAAAATTCTACTAGAACATCCTACACATGCATACTACAGAATTTTGAAGATCACATGCATAGAATCAAAACTGGGACAAAAATTATGAACAAGTGGTGTAACTTGCCTTGATCCGAGCAGCACTCTACACAATAGCACTCCTTAGCGCACTCCGAACAATCTAACGAATCACAAACATAGATCTGATCACAACTTGCTCAAAACATGTCATAGAGATAATCATGCATGCATGCAACATGGTATTTTATGCAAGATTGGTTTTCTTAACTAATCAAGGTAGCATAATTGGGTTGCAATAGTGTTAAGGGTGTTACTAGGATTGATTCCTCATGGGTTTAGATCTATTTGGGTCACTAATACAATTCATAGAGTTAAAAGGAGATCCAACCGTCTAATTAGCCCCAAATTAGATCTAATGATCTTAAGCAAGGTTTTATAATTTTGTCCAGTAGGTATTACAGAAACAAAGTCAACGCAACAAAAATCAACTAAAACGGAGTTCTAATAATTTTTCTATGAATTAAATACTAAAATCTAATGATTAAAAACTACACCAAAAACCCTACTGTAAACTTGGAATTTTATTGCAGATCTGGGTTCTAAATAAAATTATGAATCCAACGGTATATTATAAGCTAAATTTGGCCAAGTATTTAATTTTATATGAATTTCGCAAGTTTTTAAACTAAATCTGCAAACAGATCTAGTCCTAACTTAAATACACGCCAGGTGGCAGCCTCCGATTGGTCCAGCTGGCAAGGTGGGGGGGTGACGCGGCGCGGGCGCGGTGCCGATGCGCTTTGCCACATGGCAGCATGGGATTCGCTGGTACCCCTTCGAGTTGGCATCTAATCTGAGCCGCAGATCGTAGATCGAACGGATAGGAGGGGCGAGGCGACTTACTGCGGTGGCGACGGCGGTGTTGGGCGGCGGTGGCATCGGTGACGATGGTCGGTGGCGCTCTGGTGGCTCCCCGAGGTGGCGGTGTGGTCGACGGGGCGCGTCTGGTCCTCGCGGTCACGCTCGTGGCCGCGCCGTTCCTCCTCGCTTCCTCGTCTATCGGCAGGGTCCCGCCGGCCTTCTCCATCCCTGGCGGTGCTCCGGCGAGCAATCGCGGGCGCGTTTCTGCGAGAGAGAAGGGGAAAAGCACACGGTGCAAATCAGTGGTGGATGGAGAAGGCTCCAGAGGGAGAAAGGAGTAAGGGGAGGGCTCCAAACCTTCTCGGCGAGGTTTGCTCGATGGCGGCCGGCGCGAGAGGTTGATCGAGGTAGGGTTTTTAGGGAAAAGAGGAGAGGGGTCGATGCGGGGATTCTTAAGGCGGGTATGGCATGGGTCAGGGGGAAGGACGCGGAGGAATCGCGGAGTCTGGCTCGGGTTGATCCCGTGTGCGCCAGGGACTCACCGGCGACACGGAGACGGTGACAGTGGGCCCGTCTGCGTCGTGGCGGAGGAAGTGGGCTGGCTGGCTAGCTGGCTAGCTAGCTGTTGTGGCTAGCGTGGCTAAGCCCAATTAGGTTAGGTCGTTGCCCCTTTTCTTTTTTTTTCCTTAAACATTTTTTTCAATTTCTGTTTTAGTAAAACTTAAATAACTTTTGCATATAAAGTCAAAAAGTGATGAAACCAACTTCTAAAATTTTGTAAAAATAAGGTGGTCATCTTTGGACCATGGCTTAATGTTTTTACATAGTTTTTAGAAGGGTCAAGCTTGTCCACTACAATAGTGCTTACATAAGGAAATCTTTAGTAGGGTTTTGGTAGGTTTAGATGTTAGGATTTTGTTGCAAATTTTATTCATAGGATGCAATGATGCAGGGATGATGCATGGCACTAATAACATCCTAATATAAAATCTGGGATGTTACAAACCTACCCCCTTAAGAAGAATCTCGTCCCCGAGATTCGGGCTGGTTAGCAAATAGGTGTGGGTGTTCTGCCTTCAAGTCTTCTTCACGCTCCCAAGTGGCTTCTTCCTCGGAGTGGTGGTTCCATTGTACCTTGCAGAATCTTATAGTATTGGTGCGGGTAATCCTTTCGGCTGTTTCCAGTATTTTGATGGGTTTTTCCTCATAGGTAAGGTCATTCTCCAATTGAACCTCATCTAGGGGAACGGTGTTTCGGCCATCTCCGGGTGACACTTCTTTAGTTGTGTCACATGAAACACATCATGAACAGTCAGTCCTTCCGGTAATTCCAACTGATAAGCAACTTCTCCTCTATGGGCCAGAACCTTATATGGTCCTATGAATCGTGGGGCTAACTTGCCCTTGATTCTGAACCTCTTAACTCCTCGTAGGTGTGAAACTCGGAGATACGCCCGGTCCCCTATTTTATAAGCCACCTCTCTGCGCTTGGAATCAGCATAACTCTTCTGTCGGGATTGGGCTACCTTTAGCCTATCCTGAATCTGTCGTACTTTTTCTTCGGCATCTTTGATCAAGTCAGGTCCAAATAGACTACGTTCACCAACTCCACTCCATAGCAGCGGAGTCCTACACTTCCTGCCATATAGAACTTCAAATGGAGCCATCTTGATACTTGTCTGGTAGCTGTTGTTGTACGAGAACTCAACATACAGCAGGTTATCATCCCAACTAGACCCATAGTCTAGTGCGCAAGCTCTCAACATATCTTCCAGAATCTGGTTCACTCTTTCTGTTTGGCCATCCGTTTGGGGGTGTAAGGCAGTACTGAATTCTAGTCGGGTTCCAAGAGACTCATGTAACTGTCGCCTGAACTTTGAAGTGAACTGGGTGCCCCTATCTGACACAATTCCCTTGGGAACACCATGCAGACTTACAATTATTGTCATGTATATCTTAGCAAGCTTAGCACTTGTATACGTGGTCTTTACAGGGATGAAGTGAGCCACCTTGGTAAAGTGGTCCACCACTACCCAGATAGAATCAAATCTAGAACGAGTCCGGGGCAATCCGGTGATGAAATCCATGCCTACCTTATCCCACTTCCAGTCGGGTATAGGCAGTGGTTGAAGTAATCCGGCCGGTTTCTGATGCTCGGCTTTAACTCTATTGCATACATCACACAGAGAAATATATTCTGCAATTTCCCTCTTTAGGTTATTCCACCAAAATCTATCTTTCACATCCATGTACATCTTCGTGTTACCTGGATGAATCGAATAAGGTGAGTCATGAGCTTCTTGTAAAATCAACTTCCTGATGTCGGGGTCATTGGGAACGCACAAACACTTCCCATACCAAAGGGTTCCTTGTTCATCCAGACGAAATTCTTGTCTTTCCTTCACTTATCCTGACTCTTATTTCTTCCAACTCTTTATCTCCCTTTTGTGCTTCCTTGATTCTTTCTTGGAAGGTGGACACTATTTCCATAGTTGCTACGTGTCCTTTCGGAACTATCTCTAGCCTGATATCCTTGAATTGCTTGCATAAATCATCTGGAAGTTCCCCTGCGGTAAGTCCATTCACATATACCTTACGACTTAAGGCATCAGCCACCACGTTTGCCTTTCCGGGATGGTACTGTAAATCCAAGTCATAATCCTTAATTAGCTCAAGCCATCTTCTTTGTCTCATATTCAACTCCTTTTGGGTGAAGATGTACTTCAAACTCTTGTGATCTGTGAACACATCACAATGTTTGCCCATGAGGTAGTGTCTCCATACCTTGAGTGCATGAACCACAGATGCAAGTTCCAAATCATGTGTGGGGTAGTTGTGTTCATGGTTCTTAAGTTGCCGGAAGGCATAGGATACCACTTTCCCATCCTGCATCAATACACTTCCAAGTCCTTGTCGAGAAGCGTCACTATAGACTTGAAAATCCTTCTGGATATCAGGCAGACACAGAACTGGCGCCGTTACAAGGCGTTTCTTTAACTCTTGAAAACTTGATTCACATGCCTCGGTCCATAGGAATTTCGTTTCCTTCTTTAATAGTTTTGTCATGGGTTTTGCTATTTTGGAAAAGTTTTCAATAAACCTCCGGTAATATCCTGCGAGGCCCAAGAAACTCCGAATATCTCCCACATTTTTAGGTGACTCCCATTCAGTCACGGAAGCTACCTTACTAGGATCTACGGCAACTCCTTTTGCCGACACAACATGACCAAGGAATCCCACTTCCTTCAACCAGAATTCGCATTTGCTGAATTTGGCATACAACTTGTGTTCTCTTAGTTTCTCCATAATAAGGCGCAGATGTTTCTCATGTTCCTTCTCATCCTTAGAGTATATGAGTATATCATCTATGAATACCACGATAAACTTGTCCAAATATTCCATGAACACCTTGTTCATCATGGTCATGAAGTATGCTGGGGCATTGGTTAGACCAAACGACATTACGGTATACTCATACAATCTGTATCTTGTGGTGAATGCTGTTTTGGGCACATCCTGTTCTCGAATCTTTAGCTGAAAGTAGCCTGATCGCAGATCGATCTTTGAGAACACACTTGCTCCCTTTAACTGGTCAAACAAGTCATTGATGTTGGGTAGAGGATACTTATTCTTAATCGTCACTTCGTTCAACGAGCGGTAGTCCATAACCAGCCTCTTGGTTTTATCCTTCTTTTCCACAAATAGGACAGGCGCTCCCCAAGATGACGCGCTGGGTTGGATGAATCCCTTGTCCAATTGTTCCCTAAGCTGTTTCTTGAGTTCCTTTAACTCGTCCACATCCATCTTGTATGGTCTCTTAGCTATCGGCCCCGTGCCTGGCATCAAGTCAATGAGGAACTCGATATCACGGTCGGGTGGCATTCCGGGTAGCTCCTCTGGGAAGACATCTGGGTATTCCTTTACAATAGGTACCTCCTCCAATCTAACCCCCTTAAGAGAGTTCACCATGGCTTCCTTAAGTGCAAAATTCGACTTGATACGAATTCTCTTCCCTTCCGGTGTTGTGAGTGTGACAGTTCTTTTGGCACAATCTATGACTCCTTCAAATTCGGTCATCCAATTCATGCCCAAGATGATGTCTAATCCTTGTGATTCTAGAACTACTAGACTTGTGGGAAAGATGTGTGTCCCAATCCTTAGTTCTAATCCCCGGCAACCGGAGTTTGCCACTATTTATCCCCAGGAGAACTTACCCTTAGAGGAAAGTTTATAGTCTCCGTTGGTATCTTGCCTCTATCCACAAATACCCTTGATATGAATTAATGCGATGCACCAGTATCAAAAAGAACAACTCCGGGAATAGAATTGAGTTTGAACTTACCAATCACAGAGTCTGGTGCATCACAAGCATCCTCCATAGAGACATGATTCACCGTGGCTTTGACAAACGGATTTGGCTTCTTCCTATTCCCATTGCCATGATTGTGTCCATTTCCATTCCCATTGCCATTTCCATTCTTCTTCTCGGGGCAAGAGGTTGCATAGTGCCCTGTCCTGTTGCACTTAAAGCATGTCACCTCACTGAGGTCCTTTCCATTACTGCCACTCCCATTGCGATTTTTATGCCCATTGTGTTTGTGGCTGCCATGGTGATGACCATTATGGTTGTGGCCGTTATCGTTATAAGGTGGTGGTGAGGAATTGCGCTGATTCTGGTACGGAACAGAGTGCTTGTGAGGGTTAGACTTCCTCTTGCGTTTTTCTATGCTCTTCTTTTTGGATTCAACCACAATGGCTCTGTCCAGGAGTTCCTAAAAGTTGTCAAATTTCTGAGCCACAAGCTGAATGGATATCTCATCATTGAGCCCTCTTAAGAACTCCTCCTGTCTCTTGGCATCAGTGGAAACATCATCGGGTGCATAACGGGCTAGCTTGTTGAAAATCTCACCATACTCGGTGACAGAACGGTGCAGCTGGTGTAGGTCGCAAAATTCGCGCCTTTTCAGAGTCATGATACCAGCAGCCACATGATGAGTGCGAAAAGCTAACTCAAACTGATCCCAAGTGATAGCATCAATATCTGGGTGGGTGACTTGATAGTTATCCCACCATTCTGCAGCAGGTCCTTCAAGCTGGTGTGCGGCATAACGACCACTTCGGCTCACGATGTCTAGCTTCTTGTTGATTATACGTAGCCAGTCATCTGCGATGATTGGTTCAGCGCTGCTTGTGAAGGTAGGTGGGTTCAACCTCAAAAACCGAGTCAAGCGATCCTGTTGAGGTGCTGGTGGAGGTGGTGGTGGTGGCGGGTTGTTGTTGTTGTTGTTTTGCATGTTCTGAGTGAGCAGTTGGATCAGCTGGTTCTGAGTGGCTAAGAGTTGTGCTATTTCTGGAGGAATTTCAGAGTTCGCACGTCTTGGCGGCATCTGTGGGGTTTGAGAGAAAAATTAAGAAATAGAAAGAAAGACTAAGTAGTAAACTCCTACCCTTATGAAAACACACCAAGCACACGACACACATTAACACAACTTAACACAGAAAACAACCAAGTTTAACTAAACCAGAATTGTCTTGGTATTTATTACAATCGCGAATAACGTTCTGTAGGGTTTCGTAGCATGGAAAACAAAAAAATTCTACCGCATACAAACAAACAAGCCAAGATCTATCTACTAGATTGTAGCAACGAGTCGATAGAATAACTCACCCTCGAAGATTCCAAATTGTTTAACGAGAGCGGATTCTCGTGGGTGATGTAGTCGTACTCTTTCCGATCTCAAGATCGCGTAGACGATCCTTCCGGCGCTGCGTTCCGGCAGCGCTTCCGCAGTCGGTCACACGTTTGGTACTCAACGAAGACCTTCCTCTCCCTTGTTCCAGCAGGCAGCGGAGGTTGTAGCACTCTCCTCGCGATTCCGGCAGCACAACGGCGTGGTACCGGAAGTAGAGGGGAGATCTCGCAGGGCTTCGCCTTAAGCAGGAGCGAGTATGGTGGAGTATGAGAGAGTCCCTCGGTGTTCTAGGGTTTAGACACACCAAGGAGGGGGCAAGCTGGCGGCTAGGGTTTAGCTAGGCGGTGGCGGTTTGCCCTAGGGCCGGCGGCGGCTATGGAGGCGGCTTGGGGCTAGGGTTTAGAGGTGTAGGAACTTGTGTCTAGGAGGAGCCACCCGCCTCCTTTTATAGGTGGAGGGGGCGGCCAAGGGAGGAGTCCTCCCAACTCGGCTTGGTGGTGCGCCGGTTGGGAGGAGGACTCCTCCCAACTCTTCCTCCTCCTTTCCCACTTCCCAAAAATAGCCGTTTGACTTTCAAACTAGCCGTTTGACTTTTCAAACTAGGATTTGAATAAACCCTCTATTTTGTTCAGCGATGACACTTAGTACATGATGCAATCATACCAACTTGATATAACACATTCATGTACCCTTCCCCTCCGGAGTGCCGGACATTCCGGAACCTTCTAGAACATTCCCGATGAAAACACCGGAACCATTCCCCAACTCCGAAACAGGACTTTCCTTATATAAATCTTATTCTCCGGACCATTCCGGATCTCCTCGTGATATCCCGGATCCCATCCGAGACTCCGAACAACATTCGGTCTCTTTCTCATCATTCCATAACTACTCAAACAACGTCGAATCCTTAAGTGTGTCTCCCTACGGTTCGTGAATTATGCGGACATGATCGAGACACTTCTCCGAACAATAAACAATAGAGGAATCTGGAAATTCATATGGCTCCCACATATTTCTACGATTACTTTGCGATCGAATGAACCACTTACATACGATACCAATTTCCCTTTGTCTCACGATAGTTTACTTATCCGAGGTTATGATCGTCGGTATCTCTGCATACCTAGTTCAACCTCGTTACCGATAAGTACTCTTTTCTCGTTCCCGTGATATGTGATCCCTTGTGAGCCATTCACATGCTTGCAAGCTAATTGGATGACATTTCGCCGAGAGGGCCCAGAGTATATCTATCTGTCATATGGATGGACAAATCCCACTCTTGATCCATGTGTTTCAACCAATACTTTCCGAACACTCAATGCCACCTTTATAGCCACCCAGTTACGGTGTGGTGTTTGATGTCATAAAAGCATTCATCCGGTAAAGGTGATATGCATGATCTCATGGTCGAAGGAATTAGGTTACTATGTATCAGAAAGCATATAGCAATTGAACTATTAAAATGACTTGATCTTTATGCTACGCTTATCTATAGGAGTATGTCCACCATATCATTCTCCTAACGATATGATCTTGTTGTTAATAACATCTCAATGTTCATGATAGGGAAACCACAATCATCTATTAACCAACAAGCTAGTATTATATAGAGGCTTTACTAGGGACTTCAAATTAAGTTTACAAATCACACAAGTATTAATGTTTCCTTGTTAATACTATTATAGCATGAATGTAAACATTTATCATAAACACAAAGATATAATAATAACTACATTTATTATTGCCTCTAGGGCATATCTCCAACAGTCTCCCACTTGCACTAGAGTCATCTAATCTATATTACATGGTAATATACCGAACACCCATGGCAGTTTGGTGCTGGTCATGTTTTGCCCTCGGGAGAGGTTTAGTCAACGGATCCGCCACATTCAGATCTGTGTGTACTTTGCAAATCTTTATATCCCCATCTTGGATATGTTCTCGAATAGCGTGAAAACGTAGCTTGATGTGCTTGACTTCTTGTGTGACCTTGGTTCTTGCGCATTGGCTATGGCGCCCATGTTATCACAAGAGATAGACATTGGGTCCAGGCGCACTAGGAACCACACCCAGCTCAGAATGAACTCTTTCATCCATATCGCTTCTTGTGAAGCCTTGATGCAGCCATGTATTCCGATTCAGTTGAAGATCTCGCCACAACGCTTTGCTTTGCACTCCTCCAGCTAACGCTGCACCATTCAAAATAAATCATTATCCAGTTGTGATTTAGAATCATCCGGATCGGTGTTCCAACTAGCATCGGTGTAACCATTAACAACGAAGCTGTTCATCACCTCCATAAGAAAGAACCATATCCTTAGTTCTTCTTAAGTACTTAAGGATGTTTTTGACCTGTCCAATGATCCACTCGATCACTTTGATATCTGCTAGTTAAACTAACAGCATATGCAATGTCGGGTCTAGTACATAGCATGGCATACATTAGAGATCGTATGGCTGAGGCATAGGGAGTCTTACTCATCCTTTCTCTATCTTCTGCCGATGTCGGACTTTGAGTTTTACTCAAGGTCGTATTGGGCAACATGGGCAAGAACCCTTTCTTGCTATCTTCCATTCCAAACCTCTTTAGAACTTTGTCCAAATATGTACTTTGTGACAATGATATTTGGCGTCTTGATCTATCTCTATAAATCTTTATGCCTAATATGTAAGCTGCTTCGCCAAGATCCTTCATTGAAAAACTATTATTCAAATATTCCTTGACACTATTAAGAAGGTCTACATCATTCCCAATCAACAATATGTCATCTACATATAGTATTAAGAATGCTACAGAGCTCCCACTCACTTTCTTGTAAATACAAGCTTCTCCATAAGTTTGTATAAAACCAAAACTTTTGATCACCTTATCAAAACGTTGATTCCAACTTCGGGATGCTTGCTTCAATCCATAGATGGACCGTTGAAGTTTGCATACCTTGTTAGCATCTTTAGGATCAACAAAACCTTTGGGTTGCATCATATACAACTCTTCATCAATGTCTCCATTGAGGAATGCTGTTTTGACATCCATATGCCATATCTCATAATCATAATATGCAGCGATTGCTAACATAATCCTTACAGACTTTAGCTTCGCTACTGGTGAGAAAGTCTCATCGTAGTCAACTCCTTGAATTTGTCGAAACCCCTTTGCGACAAGTCGAGCTTTATAGATGCAGAATATTACCATCAAATCTGTTTTCTTCTTGAAAATCCATTTGTTCTCGACAGCCTTCCGGCCATCCGGTAAGTCCACCAAAGTCCATACTTGGTTTTCGTACATGGATCCAATCTCGGATTTCATGGCTTCTTGCCATTTATTGGAATCTGGGCTCATCATTGCTTCCTCAAATGTCTCAGGGTCATCGATGTTGTCCACCAACATGACACTCATAACGGGATCATACCAATCAGGAGTGGTACGAGTTCTCGTTGACCTGCGAGGCTCTGTAGCAACTTCAACCGAAGTTTCATGATCATCATCATTAGCTTCCTCTCTTATTGGTGCAGGCACCACAGGAACTTATTACTTCACTGCGCTACTCGGAATTTCGAGAGAAGGTTCGACAACCTCGTCGAGTTCTACTTTTCTTCTAGTCACTTCTTTCGAGAGAAATTCCTTCTCTAGAAAGGATCCATTCTTGGCAACGAAGATTTTTCCTTCGGATCTATGATAGAAGGTATACCCAATAGTTTCCTTCGGGTATCCTGTGAAGACGCATTTTTCCGCTTTGGGTTCTAGCTTGTCCGGCTGTAACTTCTTTACATAGGCTTCGCATCCCCAAACTTTAAGGAACGACAATCTAGGTTTCTTCCCAAACCATAATTCATACGGTGTCATTTCAACGGATTTAGATGGTTCCCTATTTAAAGTGAATGCGGATGTTTCTAATGCATAACCCCAAAATGATAGCGGTAAATCTATAAGTGACATCATAGAACGAACCATATCTAAGAGAGTTCGATTACGACGTTCGGACACACCATTACGCTGTGGTGTTCCCGGCGGTGTCAATTGTGAAAGTATTCCGCATTTCTTCAAATGCTCGCCAAACTCGTAACTTAGATATTCACCTCCACGATCAGAACGTAGAAATTTAATCTTCTTGTTACGTTGATTCTCTACCTCACTTTGAAATTCCTTAAACTTCTCGAAAGTTTCGGACTTATGTTTCATGAAATAGATATACCCATATCTACTCAAGTCATCTGTGAAGGTAAGAACATAACGATAACCACATGATGCTACACTCATTGGACACACATCGGTATGTATGATTTCCAATAAGTCCGTAGCTCGCTCCATCATACCGAAAATGGAGTCTTAGTCATTTTACCCATCGACATGCTTCACATCTTTCAAGTGATTCAAGAAGTCCATCGAATGGAGTTTCTTCATCGCTTCACTCCAATGTGACCAAGACGACATTGCACATATAGGTCGAGTTATCGCCGATTTCAAACGCTTAGCCACAATGTTATTAATATGTGTATTTCCACTATCGAGATTCAACAAGAATAGACCATCTATCAAAGGTGCATGTGCATAAAACATATTACTCATATAAATCGAACAACCATTATTCTCGGACTTAAACAAGTAACCGCCTCAATAAACAAGATCCCGATATAATGTTCATGCTTAACGCAGGCACCAAATAACAATTATTTAAGTATAAAACTAATCCTGATGGTAGATGAAGGGGTAGCGTGCCGACCGCGATCACATCAACCTTTGATCCATTTCCAACGCGCATCATCACCTTGTTCTTCGCTAGCTTCGCTTATTTGATACTGCTTTCGAGTTACAAATATGAGCAACCGAACCAAAGATTAAATACCGCACTACTACGAGTACTAGTGAGATACACATCAATAACATGTATATCGGATATACCTTTCTTCTTGATGTTGCCGTTCTTCAAATCCGCCAAGTACTTTGGGCAATTCCGCTTCCAAAGGACCTTCTCCCTTGCAAGTAAAAGCACTCAAGATTCGGGCTTAGGTCCAGCCTTGGTCTTCTTTGTCGGCGTGATAACTTTCTTACCACCCTTCTTGAAGTGTCCCTTCTGCTTAGACTTGGCTTTCTTGAATTTGGTGGTCTTATTGACCAACAACACTTGGTGCTCTTTCTTGATCTCCACTTCTGCAGATTTCAACATGGCAAAGAGTTCTGGCAACGTCTTGTTCATGTTTTGCATGTTGTAGTTCACCACAAAGTTCTTGTAACTTGGTGGTAGTGATTGGAGGACGCGGTAAATCCCCAAAGCATTAGGAATCACTATACCCAAGCTTTGAAGTTTGTTTGCGTGCCCAGACATCTTAAGCACATGCTCACCGACGAGTGCCCTCTTCCATCTTGCAGTTAAAGAACTTTTCAGAAGCCTCATAGCTTTCAATTGCCGCATGAGTCTCAAAGATCAATTTGAGATCCTCGACAATATCATATGGGTCTGAATTCTCAAACCTTTTCTGAAGCTCCGATTCTAAACCATACAAGATAGCACACTGAACTGTGGAGTACTGAGTCTTCCAAGTGAGGTAAACATTCTTTACTTCATTGGCAACATCAGCTGCAGGTGGGTCACCCAGCGGTGCATCCAACACATAGGTCAAATTACCAGCTGTGAGGACAATCCTCAAATTGCGGAACCAATCCGCGAAGTTGCTTCCATTATTTTTCAACTTTTCTTTCTCTAGGAACGCATTAAAATTGATGGTAGGGGCTGCCATTGATCTACAATAATTTGCAATAGTTTAGACTAAGTTTATGACAAATTGAGTTCAAATTAATAATAAAATTAATCTAGGTGAACTCCCACTCAAAACAATATCCCTCACATTGTTTTAGTGATCACACGAACCAAATCCACCACATCAACACCGATCATCACGAGAGTTGATATAGTTTCAATGGCGAACAATCGACATGTTCATCATATCTACTATATGATTCATGCTTTACCTTTCGGTGATCCGTGTTCCGAGACCATGTCTGTACATGCTAGGCTCGTCAAGATCAAACCTTAGTTTCCGCATGAGCAAATCTGGCTTGCTCACGTTGTATACACTTGCGGAATCTAACACACCCGATCATCATGTGGTGCTTCGAAACAACAAGCTTTAGCAACGGTGCTAACTAAGGGTGAACACTTTATGACTTGAAATTCATGTGCATGAGGGATCATCTTATAATGCTACCGTCGTCTACTAAGCAATAGAAGATGCATAAAGGATTAACATCACATGCAATTCATAATATGTGATATGATATGGCCTTTCTTCTTTGTGCTTCCGATATCCATCTTCTAGCACGAACATGATCTCCATCATCACCGGCATTGCATCAAGGTCAATGACGCTTCTCCATGGTTGTCGTCCACCGGCTTCAACTATTACAACTACTTTGAATAGACACGCTGGTCTTAACATAAATTAAAGACAACCATATGGCTCCTGCCGGTTGCCAACTTACAATAAGGAACATTTCATACATCAAATATAATCACAATCATGGCCATATCACATCACAGCACACCCCTGCAAAACAAAGTTAGACGCTTCTACTTTCTTTGCATATTTTACGTGGTTTGGGGCTTTCAATAAGTGTCGTTCTAACTTACGAACATGAACCACAACATTGATACTAATATTGTTAATCACCCGTTGTAAATTGGATCTTAACTATGCTAGGAGAAACAGGCACCATAAAGCCACTTATGCAATACAAGTTGCATGTCAAGCGTGGAGCAAGTCTCATGAACGATGTCATGTAAGGTTAGCCCGGGCTGCTTCATCCCAACATACCGCAAGATGCAAAGTACACAAGAAGCAATCGACAATAAAAGCATCAACGCCCACAATGACCATTGTATTCTACTCGTGCAACAGATCTACATATAGACACGGCTCTGATACCACTGTAGGGTTTCGTAGCATGGAAAACAAAAAATTTCTACCGCATACAAACAAACAAGCCAAGATCTATCTACTAGATTGTAGCAACGAGTCGATAGAATAACTCACCCTCAAAGATTCCAAAGTGTTTAACGAGAGATTCTCGGGTGATGTAGTCGTACTCTTTCCGATCTCAAGATCGCGTGAGCGATCCTTCCTTCCAAGCGCTCCTAAGAGCGCTTCCAATCGGTCACATCGCTCAAGATTTCGACGAAGACCTTCCTCTCCCTTGTTCCAGCAGGCAGCGGAGGTTGTAGCACTCTCCTCACGATTCCGGCAGCACAACGGCGTGGTACCGGAAGTAGAGGGGAGATCTCGCAGGGCTTCGCCATAAGCCGGAGTGAGTATGGTGGAGTATGAGAGAGTCCCTCGGTGTTCTAGGGTTTAGACACACCAAGGAGGGGGCAAGACGGCGGCTAGGGTTTAGCTAGGCGGCGGCAGTTTGCCCTAGGGCCGGCGGCGTCTATGGAGGCGGCGGCGGCTTGGGGCTAGGGTTTAGAGGTGTAGGAACTTGTGTCTAGGAGGGGAGCCCTGCCCCTCCTTTTATAGGTGGAGGGGGCCGGCCAAGGGGAGGGGAGTCCCTCCCCAACTCGGCTTGGTGGTGCGCCGGCGGTGGGGAGGAGGGACTCCTCCCCAACTCGGTTTCCTCCTCCTTTCCCACTTCCCAAAAATAGCCGTTTGACTTTCAAACTAGCCGTTTGACTTTTCAAACTAGGATTTGAATAAACCCTCTATTTTGTTCAGCGATGACACTTAGTACATGATGCAATCATACCAACTTGATATAACACATTCATGTACCCTTCCCCTCCGGAGTGCCGGACATTCCGGAACCTTCTAGAACATTCCTGATGAAAACACCGGAACCATTCCCCAACTCCGAAACGGGATTTTCCTTATATGAATCTTATTCTCCGGACCATTCTGGATCTCCTCGTGATATCCCGGATCCCATCCGAGACTCCGAACAACATTCGGTCTCTTTCTCATCATTCCATAACTACTCAAACAACGTCGAATCCTTAAGTGTGTCTCCCTACGGTTCGTGAATTATGCGGACATGATCGAGACACTTCTCCGAGCAATAACCAATAGAGGAATCTAGAAATTCATATGGCTCCCACATATTTCTACGATTACTTTGCGATCGAATGAACCACTTACATACGATACCAATTTCCCTTTGTCTCACGATAGTTTACTTATCCGAGGTTATGATCGCTTTATCTCGCATACCTAGTTCAACCTCGTTCGATAAGTACTCTTTTCTCGTTCGTGATATGTGATCCTTGTGAGCCAGTCACATGCTTGCAAGCTAATTGGATGACATTTCACCGAGAGGGCCAGTATATCTATCCGTCATATGGATGGACAAATCCCACTCTTGATCCATGTGTTTCAACCAATACTTTCCGAACACTCAATGCCACCTTTATAGCCACCCAGTTATGGTGTGGTGTTTGATGTCATCAAAGCATCCATCCGGTAAAGGTGATATGCATGATCTCATGGTCGAAGGAATTAGGTTACTATGTATTAGAAAGCATATAGCAATTGAACTATTAAAATGACTTGATCTTTATGCTACGCTTATCTATAGGAGTATGTCCACCATATCATTCTCCTAACGATATGATCTTGTTGTTAATAACATCTCAATGTTCATGACAGGGAAACCACAATCATCTATTAACCAACAAGCTAGTATTATATAGAGGCTTTACTAGGGACTTCAAATTAAGTTTACAAATCACACAAGTATTAATGTTTCCTTGTTAATACTATTATAGCATGAATGTAAACATTTATCATAAACACAAAGATATAATAATAACTACATTTATTATTGCCTCTAGGGCATATCTCCAACACGTTCTACTATAGAATTAAAGGTGGTCCAACTATTACACATCTTCCACGCCTTCCTCTTCCTCGTCCTCGAACAAGTAGCCTTCCTGCTCTAGGGTTGTCTTGTACAACTCCATCTCCTTCGTGGTGGCTTCAAGCTTCTCTTGGAGGTTCTTAATCTCATCATGCAGCTTCTTGGTGGTGGCTTCTAGCTGCTCCTGAAGTCCCTCCTTCTCGCTTTGTAGCTCCTCCACTAGGCTTGACTTCTTCGCGGCTTCAAGTTGCTTTGCCAAGTCCCTCTTGGAAGAACGCACATCATTGATTATCTTGCAAAGGCCTTCAGTTTGCACTTCAGCTCCATCGATCTCCTGTTTGAGTTCCCTAATTCTCTTGTTTTTATTTATCACCCTCTTCTCTTGGTTAGCGAACTTCTTCTCTTGGTCCTGGAACTTTATCTCTTGGAGATTCATTGCCTCCTACTGCTGCTTGATCATTTCCTCCTTCTCCTTGATGAGGGCACATAGCTCGTCGTTCTTTAACATCTCGAGGAAGGTACCCTTTTCAAGGTCATGGATGTGGAACTCCAAATCTTGATATTGGGTCCTTCGGCGCTTGGTAGAAGTTCTTTCCTCAAAGGTTAACTCCATGGGAATTCCTTCCTCATCTCGTCTTCCAAAGAGGCCGCCGCGGTGTCCTTGGAGAGCTTCATGATGACGTACACATAGGCGACCAATGAGTTGCTGCAAGCTGATGCTAAGGGCCTTCTCCTTGGAATCGCTAACAATGTGGATTGCTATGTCTTCCTCCGGGTTCTTGCCTCGCTCTTTTCCTGGCTGGATGACTTTGACTGCCCAACAGCCGTCCTTGTGGAGTTTCTTCATTGTGCTCCCCTGGATTGTTGGGAGGGGAAGGTCCAAACGTGTGAGTAGGTCCATGAGGCATCCACCAAAGCGAAGGGGCTTGATGTCCGCGACGCTGTCGTAGAGGAAGCTTGTCATCTTTAAGTTAGAAGAATGAAAGTTAGATACTTAATCAAGTAGAGGAGAACAGATACTAGAAGTGCGGAAAATAACTTAGTAGAAAAGCAAGTAAGGCACATAAGTTAGAGGTGGTTCCAATCCTAGGGTCACGTCCTACAGGCAACGATGTGCTCTAATACCATCTGTAGCAACCTCGGATCAAGTAAGATCCTAAGTCCCTGTGATTAACATGCCAGTCCCTGGATCAATAGCTAGCACTCACAGTCGATGAAATATTATGTAAAACACAAAGTCTTTATTACACGGGGAATCCAGAGTATGAATTTACTACAAATTTTCTTAGCATTAAGCTAGCTCAAATAACAGCGGAAACATAAAGGCAGCTTGAGTCCATCAACGCCCCAGGCTTGTCGAGTGTAGACTCGCGATCCCTACGGACCTTTCAATCTTTGGATTCTGCACATAAGACGTGCAGCCAATAAGTTGGGTCAATACTTTGAATGTATTGGCAAATTACCCCAAGGAGAGAAAAGACTATCTCTACATGCAAGGCTAGTTTAGGCTGTAGAGTTCATTTGCTCAAAGCTAGTTTTCTTAAGTAGAGAGAAGAAGAGAAGATTTTCCCTACATTGTAATCATTTGCTTAGATAAAATAGGGTCGAATGGCACACGAGGATATTACTCACCAAGTGTCCAAAGAACCAAACACTTGGATATTACGCACCAAGTGTCACTTGGATATTACACACCAAGTTCCCAAAATCCCACCCATTGGCGATATTACGCACGCCATGGGGTTTCAAAACTTTGTTTTAGAAAAGAGAGAGGAAAATCCTTCAGAGGCTCCATCCTTCAGATGCTCAATGTTGTTCTTTTTCGGTGAACACGGCTGATCGATCAGATTGCAATACTCTCGAGAGTTTGTGCACTTTACCCACAATCCACGATCAAGTCCTTTACAGACAAGACCATGGCGAGGCTTTCCCTTAGTAGCCCCTCTACCTTCCGGATCCAACAGTTCCAACAACCTCCAGATGTTGGTACCCAGGTGAGGTTTCCCACTAAGTACTAGGCCAAGACAGAGCCCATAATGTATTGTGGTTGCACTGGAAGCTTCTGAATTCTGAAACATGGCAGACTTCTTTGATTCTCAAGGCCGTCCTCCACCAAAATCTCACTCGTTGTCCCGACAACCATTCCGCCTAGAAGAAAACTTAGTTTTATTTTTAAGTGGATTTGCGAAGAAAAGTTTGCTCTAGAGAGCCTTTACACTTAGAAAAATTCTTTGTCTTTCGAACCCCCCAATGGCACTTTGTATATATATAGCATAGCAAGCAATACTTAGCAAAAACAAGGGTAACCTATTAGGAGGGATAATCCTATGTATAGAGCTACTCATGGCACACTCAAAATCATCGCACTTTCAAAATAATACTAAGGAAAAATTCTACTAGAACATCCTACACATGCATACTACAGAATTTTGAAGATCACATGCATAGAATCAAAACTGGGACAAAAATTATGAACAAGTGGTGTAACTTGCCTTGATCCGAGCAGCACTCTACACAATAGCACTCCTTAGCGCACTCCGAACAATCTAACGAATCACAAACATAGATATGATCACAACTTGCTCAAAACATGTCACAGAGATAATCATGCATGCATGCAACATGGTATTTTATGCAAGATTGGTTTTCTTAACTGACCAAGGTAGCATAATTGGGTTGCAATAGTGTTAAGGGTGTTACTAGGATTGATTCCTCATGGGTTTAGATCTATTTGGGTCACTAATACAATTCATAGGGTTAAAAGGAGATCCAACCGTCTAATTAGCCCCAAATTAGATCTAATGATCTTAAGCAAGGTTTTATAATTTTGTCCAGTAGGTATTACGGAAACAAAGTCAACGCAACAAAAATCAACTAAAACGGAGTTCTAATAATTTTTCTATGAATTAAATACTCCAATCTAATGATTAAAAACTACACCAAAAACCCTACCGTAAACTTGGAATTTTATTGAAGATCTGAGTTCTACATAAAATTATGAATCCAACGGTATATTATAAGCTAAATTTGGCCAAGTATTTAATTTTATATGAATTTCACAAGTTTTTAAACTAAATCTCCAAACAGATCTAGTCCTAACTTAAATACGCGTCAGGTGGCAGCCTCCGATTGGTCCAGCTGGCAAGGTGGGGGGGTGACGCGGCGCGGGCGCGGTGCCGACGCGCTTTGCCACGTGGCAGCGTGGGATTCGCTGGTACCCCTTCGAGTTGGCATCTAATCTGAGCCGCAGATCGTAGATCGAACGGATAGGAGGGGCGAGGCGACTTACTGCGGTGGCGACGGTGGCGTTGGGCGGCGATGGTCGGCGGTGCTCTGGTGGCTCCCCGAGGTGGCGGTGTGGTGGTCGACGGGCGTCCTGGTCCTCGCGTCACGCTTCGTGGCTCGTCTGCCTCCTCGCTTCGCTCATCGGCAGGGTCCCGCCGGCCTTCTCCGTCCCTGGCGGTGCTCCAGCGAGCAATCGCGGGCGCGTTTCTGCGAGAGAGAAGGGGAAAAGCACACGGCATGAATCAGTGGTTGATGGAGAAGGCTCCAGAGGGAGAAAGGAGTAAGGGGAGGGCTCCGAACCGTCTCGGCAAGGTTTGCCCGACGGCGACCGGCGCGAGAGGTTGGGTTTTTAGGGAAAAGAGGAGAGGGGTCGATGCAGGGCTTCTTAAGGCTGGTATGGCGTGGGTAAGGGGGCAGGACGCGGAGGAATCGCGGAGTCCGGCTCGGGTTGATCCCGCGTGCGCCAGGGACTCGCCGGCGACACGGAGAGGACGGCTGACAGGTGGGCCCCATGCGTCGGTGGCGGAGGGGGAAGTGGGCTGGTATGGCGCCAGCTAAGGTTAGGTCGTTGCCCCTTTTCTTTTTTTTTTCCTCAAACATTTTTTTCAATTTCTGTTTTAGTAAAACTTAAATAACTTTTGCATATAAAGTCAAAAAGTGATGAAACCAACTTCTAAATTTTTGTAAAAATAAGGTGGTCATCTTTGGACCATAGCTTAATGTTTTTACATAGTTTTTAGAAGGGTCAAGTTTGTCCACTACAATAGTGCTTACATAAGGAAATCTTTAGTAGGGTTTTGGTAGGTTTAGATGTTAGGATTTTGTTGCAAATTTTATTCTTAGGATGCAATGATGCAGGGATGATGCATGGCACTAATAACATCCTAATATAAAATCTGGGATGTTACAGTTGCCATGATATAAATGCTTCTATTTCCTCTAGTTGTTGTGTTTCTAACAATGTAGAGTAAAACGAAGATTCTATTGGCCAAGACAAGATCTTGAATGAAGCTTCAAATAATTCATCATCATCTCATGGTACCCACCTATGCCTTATGGCTAGGGATTCAAAGGTAACCACTACTTTGGAACCCAATACCTCTTGTGATGATAATGAGTAAGAAGAGTTTGATGTTGATATTTTATATGAAAAGGGTGAGATTCTTTATCATGATATTGTTAAGAATAATATTGCTTGCTCTAACTTCGTTAAAATCGCTATTATGAGCAAATAACATATTGATAAGTTATAAGCACAAATTTAGGAGCATGATAACACCATTGATAAAATGAGTAGCCTCGTGCATGAGTATGCTAATAAAATTGCATATCTAAATGAATCTCTTTAATAGGAACAAACCACTAAGGAATCTCTTGACCAGGATTTTGCTCTGGAGCTGTCTAGAGTGAAGGAATCTCATGATAGAGATCTTGAGGTGGCAAGTGATCTCAAAGGAAAAAAGGTGAGCTTCAAGTTTCTTATGCTGAACTCCTTGAGGATTTTGAGCACCTCAAAAATGGCTCTAGCATCATCAAGGGAGATCTCATCAAACTCACCGAGTCACATGAGCAACTTAAAGCCTCTTACTCAAAAGAGCTTTATAAGTTTCCCTCACCTCTTGCAATTAATTATGATGCTTGTGCTACTAACTCTATTTCGTGTGAAGCATCTATCTTGGAGGAGAATGTTGAGCTAAATACTCAACTTGATTTTCTAACTAGCAAGTATGGGATCTTGGAAGAAAGTCATGGTAAGCTATCAAGCTCACATGAGGATTTTCTAGCTTCCCTGATAGGCTAAAATTATATCATGAGGCTATTATGCCAAAGGTAACATCTAATGAGCCTAATGTGGACATTAGCACTACTTCTACTCCAAATGTCATATTTCCAAGTGCTAGTACTTGTAATTCATCCACTCATGACATTTCTATATCTTGTGATGAATTACATTACGTGCCTTATTGCTCTAACAATGTAGCATCTACTTCTCTAGTATTGTTGTTCACACTAACCATGTGGAGGAAATTAAAGAGCCCAAGGCTCAAGTCACTTATTTGAAGAATTACTTGAAAAATGGTCATAAAGGGAAGGCCACACTCAATAACATCTTTAGTGTGCAAAAATCCCCCAATGACAAGAGTGGACTTGGATTCAACTCCAATATCAAGAACAAGTACAATATCAAGTTGAAGCACAAGGGCAACAAGAAAAATGGCCAAGATCAAGTCAAGAATCCGACAAACATTGTTTGCTTCAAGTGCAAGGAAGAAGGGCACCATGTTAAGTCTTGCCCATTGAAGAATAATCCCCTTATCAAGAAGAAACAAGGGAAGTGGCCTCCATCTCTACCTCTTGTTAGAGATGGGCCTCCTCCCAAGAAGACTCAAGCTCTTCCTCAAGTTGTTGCTTCACCCCAAAAGAAAGATGGCAAGAAAAGAACTTGCTACATTTTTCGTGAGAAAGGGCACATTTCTTCCTCATGCACCATTGGTATCTCCTCATCCAACCCTATCATGATTGATTATGCTTATTCTCTTAATAAGGATGAGTTTGGCCATGTGTTTGCCAAATTTGTTGGTGCTCAATGTGGGTTCAAGAAAAGAACCATTTGCTTTTCCAATCCTATTGTGTATAACTTGTTAGGACCCAACTTGGTTGGGGACCAACAAGCTAAAACTTGATCAATAGGTGTGTTTGGAGAGCATTGGAGTCTTGGCTACATCATGAATAATTGTGGGATCTTCATCTATTATATTTGTCAAGCCAAGTCATGTGGATTATATTGCCTCTATCATATTTCCAATGTTTCTCCTTGCGGTAACATGTGTTCAACTCATTACATTGAAAGTTACTCGGCCTCTTGTGCACGTGTTAGTTTTGTTCCTTGCATTCTTTTGTACATGTTGTGGCTTCCACATAATTATCTTGAGTTGCCAAGTATATTTTTGTATGTTGGGTGGCACACCATGTATGTGTGTTTCTTGAGTTGGAGCCTTTCTTGATTATGTTTGGTATCCTATTTGGCTCTTATGAGAGATTAATGGACTATCCCATTTTGGGGGAGTGTTATGCTTGGTCATTCCACAATCCTAAAAATGTGCGTACATGAGGAATACCACCTAGTATTGATATTTTAATATTATCTGGTCTCTATGTGGTATGTTTCTCATGAGAAATTTAAGTTCTATAATGTCTATTAATTATCTCTATTTGGATCTTTTTGCCTCATGTTGAGATTGATGGTTTATCACATTATGGGGGAGTCATATGCTTAGTGCATATTACAAGCCTAGAAAATGTGAAAATTTGAGGTAGTTCCACTTAGAATTGATATTGATAATTATCTAGCTCCTATGTGACACATTTTGTCATACAAGATCCAATTTATTTCCTCATATTTGGATCTCTATATCCTCATGGATACCATTAGCTTCAAGTTACTCTAATCACTAGTGATTGTGTGACTATTGAAAGCTACCAAGAATCTCTTTCGAAGCATCAAGCTTAATTCTTATACTTTGTTATATGCTTCTTAGAGTGAATATGATCTTGGATATCCATGTGAACTACCCTGGGAAGATTATTCCCAATACTTATTGTCCTTGGACAATTAGTACTAGATTTATGGTAGAATTTATTGATCATATTCACTTTGGCATTTGCTTAATTTTGTACTATCTCTTGCCAAGAAAATGTTTTGTGTTGTATCCCAAGTTTTCCTTGCCTCTTATGGATCTTCTTATTTTATTTATATACTCTTGTGTTTTATTTAGTGTAGGTAGTAGTGATGATCTCATTTTTATGCATTTTGCATTCAAAATAAAAATTCGATATAATGTACTACTTATGGGTGAGCTCTCCTATATTATCTAGAACACTCCTTTTCATGCTTCATTGTTTGATCCATATCATGTTTTATGTTCTTGGAAGTTCGATATTTTTGTATTGGTATTGTGCCATCATGAAAAGTGTGGAGAGTTTGGTTTATATGTTGGAACCTTGCTCTTTTTGGGAGTTGGTTTTGTCTCATTCCTTGTTAACTATTTTGACCTTTTAGAATGAGATAAATCTTTGAGCATTTGGGTTTTTGTCTATCTGTTTCTCATTAGCTTTTGCCTAGGTGATTTGTTGAAATTGTGGTATTTCATGTGTTGACTTGGTCTTTGACATAATTTGGAAAACCGTTAGTCTTCTCACACTTTGGTGTGCCTTCTTGGTTTACTTGTTATTTTGTTCAAATTATATCTCATTTGGTTTTTGAAAATCATGTGCATGCATATGTACTAATATATATTATGGCATGCTTGGTTTCCTTGATCCAATATGTAGGGGAAACTCCACCAAATCTGAATTGGCTAAGATGTGCATGAAATTCAATTTCATATCAATATGCACATATTTATGTGAAGTCTCTCTTATGTATTGTAGTTCTCTAACTACTTTGGTCCCAATAAGTTTGGGGCCATATTGTACTTTAATTTTGTTTTAGATACATTCGAGATGCATTGGATGCTTGTCTCTTTCATAAGGAAGAAGTGTTGACTCAATGAAAATTAGAGACAAGCTAGGATGGTCAACGAGCTCATACCTACTTCATCACACCAATGATATCTAGGTAACAAATATCTCTTACTCATGCATACATATCATGTTCCAACCTATGGTAGACTGGAATCTCTGGTCTAGGCAGACTGGAATCTCTGGTGTGGATCTGAGCAGATGTCCCGTGCCAGTCTGTATAGGGGTCCAGAGACAGGCCGGATTTTATCCAGAATCTCTGGTGTGAAGTCATAGGCCGGAATATCCGGTGTGCAAAGACCGGAGTTTTCGGTGTTCCTAGAACCGGAGTTTTGGCACAAGTGTCCGGTGTGATCATCAAGATCAGGTGGAATATACGCAAGGAAAATGTATGATATTAATAGGGTTTCTTTCTTACCGGTCTTGTGGTGTTAGTTGGGGAGACCGGTTTATAGGATAAATAACTATACTATCAAGAGGGGCTCTCGAGTGAGTAATTTGATCATATCCCTCGGTGAGAGATCAAACCTTTGCATACTTGGCATCATCTTTCTTAGTTCTTATCCATGATAGGATTTAGAGCTTGTGTCAACCTCCACGACAACTTCAAGTTCATCAAAAACGGATTTCATATGCATTCTCTTTTGTGTTTTCGATATTGGAGGTTTTATCGATTTGTATTTTTAGATAGTTAAACCTTTCATCATTTGGTTCTATCCTCCCTTTCTAGATTATGATTGTTCTCTGCATTATATTATACATCTTGTTACTATCTTCAAAATCGGAGTCCGGATGCAAAAGTTATGTGTCACATCCCAAAATTCTCCTAATTTTTGGAATGTGAAATAAATAAATAAGTTTGATTGATTGTTTGACTATGTTGAAAATTCTCAAAGAGAAGAAACTTTTTGAATAGAAAATCCTCTCAACCATGAATTCAAAATCTTATATTCTTTTGTTAAGACCTAAGTAGCCATATAGGCAAAAGGGCATGGATTGATTATGGATTGTAGAATTGGTGTGCAAGATTGTACGAGCAAACGACGAAGTCTAGATGGGTTAAAAAGCGAAATAAGATTCGGCCATATGTAGATTCAGGATTTCGAGAATAGAAACTCGTACAATCGTGGCTACACGAGTTTATATGGAGGTTTAGGATGGTTTAGAGATAGGCCTTGGAGTAGAGAACAAGTAGAAACAAACGAAAGTCGATTCGGAGTTGTAGATAAAAAGTTATAAGAGTTTGAGTAGAAAAATGAAAGTTGTAGGAATCGTCGAAATCTTTCAATCCCGACAAACCTCACCTCTTTTCATCCACCACAGCCGGAGAATTTCGCATCGCAATATTTCAGATCTTACGGTGTAAATCCAAGATCTACTCGCGCTCGTTTCTGCAAATCCAAATTCCTTTGGTGAGAAGGTAGGAATAATGATTCTCCACAACTTTCATGTTCTGAGTTTTTCAATTTGACCTACGGATTTGTCTCTCTAACACAGATCTATTTCTTGTCTATTCTGAGCCAAAATCGGGTCAATCTCTTCTTCTAGCCACCGGATCCTATCCAGACGGTCGAGATCCAATCAAATCGGTGCGTGCCATGTCGTCATCCCGGTCATCTTCATCATCAACACCACATCAACGTAAGGTCAACATCTAGTCCCAGTCAGCATGCAAAGTCAACCTGTCCAGTCAGCGGAATATTCCCTGGAATATTCCGTTCGAATTTAAAATTGCATATTATAGATCTAACTTGTAAAATTCATTAGAAATTCATACCACGTCCAAAAATTGCGTATAATATATCAAATTGAAGATAATTTTACGTAGAATCATCTTATCAGAATAGATCCAACTTTTACTGTACGTGGTTACTGCAGTAATTTAATTAGTTTTAATGGTCTTTTAGGTTAATAAATTATCTGTAACTCCGAAAAATATGAATAATATATCAAATTGAAGCTACTGTAATGTACTTTAAGTATATCTGGTTGGATCAAGCCTTTGCAGATTATTTAACCCATAGCAGTTTAATTAGTTGTAATGGCTTTATAAATCATTAACTTCATAGTAAACTAATTGCTTGTCACAAAAATATAAATAATATACCGATACAAAGCTGGTTCCATGTAGATCATCAATCTGCAAATGGTTTAGTAAAATACTATTAGGTTTCGCAGCAATTAAATAAATGGTTTAATGGCTTATTTAGAGTAATAAATTCATAAGAAAATAAATACTATTCAGAAAATTACAAATAATATGTCCCTGAAATCACAATTCCGTGGAGATTACAGATATAATTTTAGTTTGATTTTTAGGCAACAGAAACTGTATGAATCATTTAAAACCCATTAACACTATTTAAATCATATAAAAAGATCTATAACTCCGATTAGGGTGAATCCAACGCCTACTGGTTTGTATTAACGTCCTCTATCCAGTAAACCCAAGAAACAAATTTAATTATACAGTTAGAACAGGTGTTACAACAGAACTATCAAAACCCTTATATTGGCAAGTAAACATTAATAACAAGTACCCTATTGCATTAAATGAACTCATACATGCATCATACGATATATTAATGTTCATAAAACTAATTATAACCATTGTGTCATGTTAAATCATCATGCATGTTTTCGATCATCCTTGTTGTGTTTGCTATGTTTGCAATTGTTTTGATTGGAACTACCTTGTCCTCGTATTAGATTGTTCGGAGAGTGCGATTGCTGCGGAGAAATACAATCAACACCCATATTATCAACATAAGGCAAGTTACACCACTTGTTCATAATTTTGTCCCAGTTTTGATTCTATGCATGTGATCTTCAAAATTCTGTAGTATGCATGTGTAGGATGTTCTAGTAGATTTTCCCCTTAGTATTATTTTGCAAGTGCGATGATTTTGTAGTATGCCATGAGTAACTCTATACTTAGGATTTCCCATCCTAATAGGTTACCCCTGTTTTTGCTAAGTACTGCTTGCTATGCTATATATACAAAGTACCGTTGGGGGGGTTCGAAAGAAAGAATTTTTCTAAGTATAAAGGCTCTCTAGAGCAAACTTTTCTTCTCAAATCCACTTCAAAATAAAACTAAGTTTTCTTCTGGGCGGAATGGTTGTCGGGTCAACGAGTGAGATTTTGGTGGAGGACGGCCGCCTAGGAATCAAAAAAGTTTGCCATGTTTCAGAATTCAGAAGCTTCTAGTGCAACCACGATACATTATGGGCTCTATCTTGGCCTAGTACTTAGTGGGAAACCTCACCTGGGTACCAACATTTGGAGGTTCTTGGCACGGTTGGATCCAGAAGGTAGAGGGGCTACTAAGGGAAAGCCTCGCCATGGTCTTGTCTGTTAAAGGACTTGATCGTGGATTATGGGTAAAGTGCACAAACTCTCGAGAGTATTGCAATCTGATTGATCAGTCGTGTTCACGGAAACAGAACAACATTGAGCATTTGAAGGATGGAGCCTCTGAAGGATCTTCCTCTCTCTTTTCTAAAACAAAGTTTTGAAACCCCATGGCGTGTGTAATATCGCTAATGGGTGGGAATTTGGGAACTTGGTGCGTAATATCCAAGTGATGCTTGGTGCGTAATATCCAAGTGTTTGGTTGTTTGGACACTTGGTGCGTAATATCCTCGTGTGCCACTCGACCTTATTTTATCTAAGCAAATGTTTACAAAGTAGGACAATCTTCTCTTCTCTCTACTTAAGAAAACTAGCTTTATGCAAATGAACTCCAAAGCCTAAACTAGCCTTGCATGTAGAGTTAGTCTTTCCTTCCTTGGTGTAATTTGCCAATACATTCAAAGTATTGACCCAACTTGTTGGCTGCACGTTTTATGTGCAGAATTTCGGAGATCGTTGAAAGATGCGCTAGGATCACGGGTCTTCACTCAACCTGCATGTGGCATTGATGGGACTCCAAGTTGTATTTATATAAACATTGTAATAATGTAAACTCTGGATTATTCGATTCATGTAATAAAGACTTGTGTTTTACATGATACTTCATCGACTGTGAGTGCTAGCTATTGATCCAGGGACTAGCATGTTAATCACAGGGACTTAGGATCTTACTTGATCCGAGGTCACTACAGATGGTATCAGAGCATAAGTTGACTGTAGATCGTGACCCTAGACATGGAAAAACCTTAGGACAAATATTTTCTAAGTTATTTCAGAAAACTCTCATACTTCTCATCATCTACCTTTGGGGTTTTAAATTTTCTTAAGTCTCTTCCTTTCAACATTAGAATATTACCACTACACACTTCAAGAAGAAACTTTTCTCAAGATTACCTTTTCAAAGAAGATCATCTCAATGTTTCGATTAAGTCGGGACTTTTGAAGACCTCCATGAAAGATGTTCCAAGACTAATGATACAAGATTAAAGACTTCAAAGGCCTTAAGTCAATGTTATTAACTAAAGAACTCGAAAGATTGAAGATTATGAAGAACATGAAGACTATCAAGAGCACGAAGACTTTTGGAGACTCGAAGCCTCGAAGATTCCAAGTGACCTATTAGGAACCAAACCCGAATAAGATTTCGCTAAATATAGATGCGACAAATTGTTTGCTATCTTGTATGGTTTATTACCTTAGCTAATGAAAACCTGTTTTCTAAATAAAATTTCTTGTATGGGTTATTCTTCTTCTTCCATACTCCATTCGTTCCTACTCTAAACCTTGGTCAACTCGACGGATGGACCATATCAATAAGGAGGACAAGGAACTCAACTCCACCAAGCGTAAGAGCCACGCCGATGCAAAGAAGTGGATGCTCCAGGTTGAAGAAAGAATGAAGGATGCCAACATTGAAGTCAACAGAATGCTTCATTATGACACCCAATTCCTAAAGGACGATGCTCCAACTTGGTGGGAGATGCAACACACCATTGATGATCATCAAGGGGTGATATCTTAGGAAGAATTTAAAGTGGTTCTACTTCAATCTCATCTCGTATACCAAAAATCCAAGAAGTTGAAGTCCCGAAACATTTAGCTTGCACGATTTATGGAGGAATAGGGCATATCACCAAGGAGCATCATGATCAGTGCCCCTACTGTGAAGGAAGGCACCCATCAGAAGAATGTCCCACCTCTCAAGTTACATTCTTCCTGTGCGAAGGGACCAATCAACCCCGCTCAATGCACCTCTACCCGGTGGTACATCAACTGAATCAACAAGTCAGAGACGGAATGCGCCAAGACCTCATGAAGCTCCGCGAGGACACGACAAATACAAGGTATGGATTCAAGACTTAGACACCGCACCCAAAGTCATCACTTTGCAATACTCGACATATGAAAGGAATGCCCATTTTCCCCAAACTGGCTCAAGGAAACGATCAAGGCTTCCAAATGTTGAGGTAGAGCATGAAGAACCACAAGACGGGATGTCCTTGCCAAAAAGGAGGAAGGATCTAAGCAAAAGTCCTATGCTTCCAGTGTCACAATCCTAGGCATTATGCTGATAATTGTCCAAAACATGTGAATGTAGCTGGAAAGGATAAAAACGACGATGGTAATAGCAATAGAAGACCTCTATTAGGAGAACTATCATATTTTATACTTATTAGATGTTCTTATATTTCTTGTCTATCTTTTCTATGAACTCTTCTTGTTCAAATTTGTAGTTGTCCATTCTTATGATACCTATATGAGAGTTAGCTAAGTAAAAGAACAAATAGTATGACATAAATAAACATCTCATCAAGTTTGGTTAGGTCTGGACCACCATATTTTATCTCTTTAGGAGATCATCGCTATCGTGTTAGCATATTGTTTTTACCAACTTATGTGGTATGACAATATAGGTTATCGAGAACATAGCAAAGACACACGAGAGTTGTCTCCCATCCATTTCCACCGGCGGCAACAGCGGGTTCAGACCCATCTGTGTTGCGGGACTGTAGTTAGGTCCATTAGGGTTAGATTTTGTTTCTTATAACATGGAATATGGTGGCGGTGGCGGCATGATGCGAAATAATAATATGATTTCCAAACCCTTGACCTATCTCTTTGTCGTTGCCTCATCAAATGCATAATTAGAGTGGGGAATCTTATAATCGTTGTTATACTTGGGTGGTGGATCTCGTTTTTTTCCTGTTTTTTGGTTGGTGCTTGTTGTTGGGGTTCATAGCAGAAAACAAAAAAAAATCTACCTACACGAACATGATCACCAAGATCTATACTATGTAGACATAAGTAATGGATATTTATAACAGATTTCACACCCTTGAAGGCAGTGGCACTCCTTATGCAGGTAGGCGTATAGCGATGAATACAGCGCCTCAAGTGTGCCACCCTTCGGATCGGAGTTGCTATGGACATGACCAAGACTCTCTTGTATCAATGATCAACATCAGGACCTGGATGTCCATAATGATCCCCGTGACCTCATGATTAATCTCATCGCTTTAACCTTAACTACGTAGTCCCATTCCCTTTGCCATACGATACCTAGGTCATCCGAGATTTGATCTCAATCATCTCCATACTTGTGTTTGATCTAGTTATCGATGAACTTGTTTACTCATTCATGTGCCGTTGCAATCCATGATCCAATCATACGCTTGCAAGCCTCGTTAATGCAACATCACCGAGTTGGCCACGTGTATCTATCTGTTACTTGAATTGGCAAACCCTGGTCTTGATAAAAACTCATCAACCCATTTCTTCAGGAAACCCAATGATACCTTTATGATCACCCTTTGATGGCTTGATACTTGATATCATCAAAGTCTCCCTCCAAAACAGTGATTATGCATTATCTCACAGTCGAAGGATATAAGCCACGATGTCTCTATGTTATTATCAATGATGAACATTTAAGTAACTATATCTCATTGTGATTAACTTTAGGGTTATCTATCACATCATTCTCCAATGATATGAACACATTGTCAATCAGCACAATTACCATGATCTCAAAACCATAAGATCGTCACTTTCCCAATGAGCTAGTTTACTAGAGGTAACTAGAGACCTGATTGTTTATATACCACACGTGTATTAACGTTTCGTATTAATACAGTTATAGCACGGTAAGAAACGTATTATGAACAAGAGATACATCAAATAAAAACTCTTCATTACTTGCCTCTAGGGCATATCTCCTTTAGTCTCCCACTTGCACTAGAGTACAGATTAATCTAGTTTTACAATAAGCAATGACCTAACTGAAATGGATCGTATGGGCACCTAGAGGGGGGTGAATAGGTGCTAACCAATTTTTAATACTTTTTCAATTTTAGGCTTGACACAAAGTAAATTCTCTAGATATGCAACTATGAGAATTTCCCTATATGTAACCCTAACTACTAAGCACGTAAAAGAGGAGCGAGGAAACCCTAGTGGAGCACGCGGAGACACAGGAATTTGTTTTACCACAGTTCCTTCCTTGTTAAGGGAAGTACATCTGCGTTGGAGGGGTGGGCGGTTCTAAGACCACCACGCCACAATAGGCCTCACCCTATTCTCCGATGGATCTCGCCACGAGAGGCCTGATCCACCTTCTCCACTATTGGATCCCTTCGAGGCAGGAACCGGTGCCTTTTACAACACTATCGGGGCACACACCCACAACTGAATTGGGGGCTCCCGGGATGACAACAAGCTGCCACAAGAACAAGGTTTATCAATATAAACAAAAATGAGGATCTAGATATTTGCAAGAAATACTAGATCAGAGGTTCTCCAAATGAATGGAGAGGAGATGAAGCGCTTGATTGCTGATGATGAAGATCGAGTTCTCCTCCTTCGATTCCCCAAGGGATGGGGCCTTTGGGTGGATCTAGGTGGAGCACTCTTGGATGAAGCTTTCAGATCTGATCTGGTCTTTTCATGATGAATCAAGAGTTCTGGCAGGAGGGGGATGGCTGGCTTAAATACCCCCTCCCCAGATCTGGCTGTTGCACAACTTTGGGGGCAGATTATCCGCCTGGAAAACTCGCCTAAGGGCGGATTCTCCGGGAAACTCCTCCTCTCTGGGGCTTGCGCCTTGGTGAATCTTGGTGAAGATCTTGGGGGGCGGATAATCCGCCCCGAGGGCGGATTATCCGCCTAGCCGGAAAGTCCGCCAAAACTCCGCCTCTCGGGCTTGCGCCATGGCGATGAGCAAGGGGCCGGAAAATCCGGCCAAAATTCCGCCTTCCGGGCTTGCTGGGCAACAAAAAGGCGGATTATCCGCCCCTGGTGGGGCCGGATTATCCGCCCCCAAATGCAGAGTCCTTTTCCCTTTGTTCTCAAATGGAGCTGCAACACTTCAACACACATTAAATGATCCTTGGTATTGTTATCTAACACACAAAACACTAGGGATTAAGAAATGTTCTTTCAATCTCCCCCTTTTTGGTGTTAGATGACAATACTAGGATTTGCAATAAAACCGGCAAATGCCTCCTCAAATAAAGAAAGACGCTCCCCCTAGATGTGTGCATATTTAAGATTTGTATTTGAATACAAATACACACACTAGGGAGAACACTATTTTAAGGTTTGGGAAAAAAGTCATACCACCAGGATGAGAATATAGCCAAAGCATACATAGATAATCCCATGAATCCATATGCCATCAAATATGCTCCACAATTCCAGAATTCCATGAGGTCCATAATAGATAAATCCAGAATTCCATGAATACCAAACATAGTGGAGTACGATATAGTCTTACATAGACGACCCTTGCAAATCCACGAGACCTAATAGAACTACTTCTCCCCCTTTGGCATCGAAACGCCAAAAAGGAAGAAGAGCGATGCTAACGCCCATGGACACCTAGAATTCACACCCAAATTTGCAAGAATCAAATCAAACAAAAGCCAAATTTGAGTGTGTTTTCCATAAGAACATGAGATATGCAAGAAAATCCAACGAGGCCCATGAAAAACCAACTCTTCTCGAGGAAGAGGGCGGTGGCCGAAGCCACCATGTTGGAGCGCATGGCATGACACCGCGAAGATGTATCTTGAGTTCAAAACCAATGCTCATCGATGACCCACATATCACAAAATGATATTAAGGGAAATGATTTTACTTACTTTCAGCATTATGGGGGGAGGGTTGGCCCAATCAATTAGGACCACACTCCCCCTATGTCTATGCCCGCATCTAAACCAAATACTTGAAAAAGAGCAAGTGAGTGTGCAAGGGTAGTCAAGCCAAGCTCCTTGAATCTATGATATTTAGCTCATTCCTCAAATAACAAAATCTTGCTTCATCAAGAGGCTTCGTGAAAATATCAGCAAGTTGGTTCTTCGTGCTCACAAAGGATAGAGCAATATCTCCATGAGCAACATGATCCCGAATAAAGTGGTTGCGAATCTCTATATGTTTTGTTCTTGTATGCTGCACGGGATTGTAAGCAATTTTGATAGCACTTTCATTGTCACATAAAAGAGGCACTTTGTCACAATTGACACCATATTCCTTTAAAGTTTGCCTCATCCATAACAATTGAGTACAAGAACTTGCAGCAGCAACATATTCAGCTTCGGCGGTTGAGAGTGAGATACAATTCTGTTTCTTTGATGACCAACACACTAGAGACCTGCCCAAGAATTGGCATGCACCAGAGGTTGATTTCCTATCATCTTTGTCACCAGCCCAATCTGAATCAGTGTAACCACAGAGAGAGAAACTTGAACCCTTGGGATACCATAGCCCAAAATTTGGGGAATGAACCAAATATCAGAAGATTCGCTTGACTGCCACTAAGTGGCTTTGTTTAGGAGCGGCTTGGTACCTTGCACACACTCCTACACTTAACACGATATCGGGCCTAGATGCGCAAAGGTAAAGGAGAGAGCCGATCATGGATCGGTATACCTTTTGATCCACGTCTTTACCCTTGGGATTGAGCTCAAGATGACACTTTGTTTGCATTGGGGTAGCAACGCCATTGAGATCCGTCATCTTGAACCTTTTGAGCATGTCTTCGATGTACTTAGCTTGATTAATAAAGGTTCCCTCTCTAAGTTGTTTGATCTCAAATCCAAGAAAGAACCTGAGCTCACCCATCATGGACATCTCAAACCTGTCAGTCATAAGCTTCGAAAATTCATCATTAAAAGCTTGGTTAGTAGAGCCAAAAAGAATGTCATCTACATAAAGTTGGCATACAAAAAGCTCCCCATTAACCTTCTTAGTAAAAAAAGTGGGATCGATTTGCCCAACTTCGAATCCACGGTCTAGCAAAAGCTCTTTAAGGTGCTCATACCACGCACGTGGGGCTTGTTTAAGGCCATAGAGCGCCTTATCAAGTTTGTAGACATGGTTCGGAAATTTGGGGTCCTCAAACCCCGGGGGCTGCTTGACGTATACTAACTCATGTAGAGGACCATTAAGGAAAGCGCTCTTAACATCCATTTGTTGTAATTTAAAATTATGATGGGCTGCATATGCAAGAAGGATACGAATGGACTCAAGGTGAGCCACAGGAGCGTAGGTCTCGCCAAAGTCAATTCCTTCTACTTGAGAGAATCCTTGAGCCACGAGTCGTGCTTTATTCCTCACAACAATGCCATTTTCATCCTGTTTGTTCTTGAAGATCCACTTGGTGCCGATAACATTGCGGCAATCCTTTGGTTTTTCTACGAGCTTCCAAACTTTGTTGCGTTTGAAGTTATTTAATTCTTCATGCATTGCAACAACCCAATCGGGGTCTTCAAGAGCATCAAAAACCTTCTTCGGTTCAACCATGGAAATGTGAGCTTGATGATCACAAAAGCTTGCAAGCTCTCTTCTAGTGGATACCCTTCGTAGTAGATCACCAACAACCTTGTCAAGAGTGTGACCTCTTAGTTCAAGGTTCCGATCAGCACGAGCCTTGCGACGAGCCTCAATGTCCTTATTGTTTCTAGGAGGAGTGGATTCAATTGTTGTATCTTTGTCTTGATTACTGCCTTGCCCTTGATCTTGATCACCGTTACTGCCAAAAGATTGTTGCTGAACATTTTCTTCAGGCCCGGATAATCCGCCCCTTGGAGGGGCCGGACTATCCGGCCTGGGAGGAGAAGTACCAGAACCATCTTCCTGAGAAAGCCTGACTGGAGTTGGAGACCCAGGGCCGGATAATCCGCCTCTAGGGGCCAGAGAGTCCGGCCTGGGAGCTTCAGAGTTGTTGACTGCTCCTTCGGATCCTCTGGAGTGAGTTGGAGTGCCAGGGGCGGATTATCCGCCCCTTGGAGGGGGCGGATAGTCCGGCCTGGGACTACCAACTTGTCCAGGGGACAGATGATCTTCAGCAGATTGTGGTGTTGGTGTAGGATTGTCTCCAACAGTAGGAGCTTGTTGATCTTGTGTAGATGAGGGCTCCACAGGTGTGGAGCATTGTCCTTCCCGATCCGCCACAAGGGGTTCCTCAATGGGGCGGAAAAATCCCACACCCATTCTTCTTATGGCATCTTGGGGTATTTCAACATCTGCATCACAAACATCAACTTGCCCTATAAAGGAGCCGTTATTTTCATCGAACTCCACACTACAAGATTCTACAACAATCCCAGTGAGCTTGTTGTAGACTCTATAAGTGTGGGATTCGGCACCGTAACCAACAAAAATACCTTCTAAAGCCTTGGAATCAAATTTTGACAAACGGGCACCTTTAATAAGAAAGAAACACTTACACCCGAATACCCTGAAGTATGAGATGTTGGGCTTGTTACCAGTAAGTATTTCATATGGAGTCTTGTCCAAGATCTTCCGAAGGTAGAGGCGGTTTGATGAGTGACAAGCAGTGGATATGGCTTCAGCCCAAAAATTATAAGGAGACTTGAATTCAGCAAGCATAGATCTTGCCATATCCATCAAAGTCCGGTTCTTCCTCTCGGCTACACCATTTTGTTGAGGGGTGTACGCAGCGGAATATTGGTGTCTAATCCCCTCTTCGCTTAGAAACTCGTTTAAAGTGTAGTTCTTGAATTCTGATCCGTTGTCACTTCTAATTGCCAAGATGGGAACATTGTGTTGACGTTGAACTTCATTGGCAAAGTCGATGACAGTTTGTTGAGTCTCACTTTTCAGCTTGAAGAAATATACCCATGTATATCTTGAGTAGTCATCGACAATGACCAAGCAATATTTCTTCCCACCAAGACTTGCATGAGAAGGAGGACCAAATAAATCCACATGAAGTAATTCCAAGATCCTCTTTGATGACACAATAGTCTTCCTCTTGTGGGGAGAGTCATGCATTTTTCCTTCAACACAAGCCCTGCAAACACGATCTTTGGCAAAAGAGACATTGTCTTTTAGTCCAAGGATGTGGCCACCCTTTTGGAGACTTTGCAAAGTTCTCATGTTGACATGGGCTAAACGGCGATGCCATAGCCAGCCCACGGCCTTCCGAAAAGACACATCGGACCCGAAGTGGTTTTCCCCGAGAAGTCCACCACATACAGGTCATTTTCGACGTATCCAACGAAAGCGACCTTTAGAGACTTGCTCCATAAGAGTACCACCAAATCATCATCGATAAAAACAGCAAACCCATCTTGCAAAGGGCACGAACAGAAAGAAGGTTATAGCCAAGGGTCTCAACAAGCATGACGTCCACGAGAGAGATATCGTGGGCAACCACAACCTTGCCAAGACCCAATACCTGAGATTTAGACTTGTCACCGTAGGAGACTGTGATATTATCATGATTTGGACGCATCTCCGTGATGATCTCCTTGCTTCCGGTCATATGACTAGTGCAGCCACTATCCAGCACCCATTTTGACCCACCAGAAGCATAGCCCTGCAAGAAAATTACTTCTTGGTTTTAGGTACCCATTTTTCAATGGGTCCTTTCATGTTAGTAACAAGAGTCTTTGGGACCCAAATAGACCAAGCAATATATTCATCAAACGGACCAACATAATAAGCATAAACATCACCATAGTCATCACAAAAGAGTTCATAATTCGGATTGTGAGACCCTGCAAAACCAATATCATTAGTCTTGTCTTTTGTGACAACCTTCTCAGCAATGCTTGTCTTTAATTGTACATTCTTGGACTTGTTCTTCTTGGTTTTCTTCTTCTTGGACTTGGTGACATACCCAAGTCCCTCTTTACCATGATTTGACCTTTGCTTGCCAAGGACTTCATCAAGCACACCTTTGTCCTTTGTAGTGATGTTCTTGATCACTTCTTTTTCCACACTAGCATTTTCCTTGTTACTATATGTTGAGTTGGACGAGCTAGGAGTATCATATTTGTCCAATCGACTTTGAAGTTGATCATGTGACTCATTGAGAATAAATAACTCGTTTTTCAACGCCTTGTGAGCATTGTCAAGTTTCTCCAATTCCTCGGAGAGTCTATCATGAGCAGCCCCAAAGTCAATTCTTTCCTTCTTTAACTTCTTTGCCTTGGTGACAGCATTGTCACGTTCCTTAACGAGTTTAGTCACAATTTCTTCATGTGAATCTTCCATAGACTCAAGCCTCTCTTCAAGAGAGACCCGAGCTTCTTCTTCTTCAAGAGCATTTTTTAGGGATGCAATTTCCATTGCATCCTCCCTTTCAATTCTGCCCTTTTCTTCGAGGAGTGCTTCGTTTTGGGCCAGCTGATCCATAAGAGCCTCAAAACGAACTTTGTGCTCACCTTGCAAGTTAGTATAGAAATAATCCAAAGCAATAATCTCTTCTTTGACCTTAAGACTAGCAGGATCATCCATGTCTATCATAGCCTTGGGAAAAGAAGAGTTAGAAGAAGTTACCTCGGAGCTTCTTGCCATGAGGCAAGTAGCATTCTTGTTGATGACGCTTTTTTCGGAGAGTCGAAGAGAGATGTTGATGTAGAGGTGGTGGCTATAGCAGCCACCTCTTGAGAGCTATCGTCCTCGTCCTCATCTTCACTCCCCGATGAATATTCTTCTTGAGCCACTAGAACAATCTTTGGTTGCTTCTTGAAAGGAGCATTCTTCTTTACAAACTGTTTCTTACGTGGAGCTTTTGATTTGTCCTTGAAAATGAGTCTTCCTCCATTATCCTCTCTACTTTGATATGGACACTCAGCTACGAAGTGCAGCCGGTCACCACAATTAAAGCATGTTCTCAGCTTGGGACCATTTTCTTTTCTTCCATAGGCTCCACTCTTGCGATCTAGTTCAGCTTTAGCCTTGGCTGGATCTTTCCAAAAGTTTCTTGCATAAAGAGCCAAGTATTGTCCGTGGATCCTTTTTATATCTTCGGGACAGTCCAGACCTTCTATCGCATATTCATCATGATCAATCACACTAGTCTTCAAGGCCATGTTTACCCCCTTTTGCATCCCCATAGCTCGAGCACGAGCATCTTCGGCATTCTTGGCAGCCACTTTGAAAGCGGCCATTTCTTGCATTACCTCATTGGATGACATGAGGTGATAGTTATGCCTACCTTGGAGACTTTTCAAATCTGTGGGCTCAAATGGCATAAGAGCACTGACATACTTGCGCTTGATCCAAGCATCATCAACATGAGCTGCACCATGGTTTCTGAAGGTTGTGGCTATTGCCTTGAGCCTCATATACATGTCCTCGTGGTCTTCTCCATCCAGCATATAAAATCCTTCAGCTTCATTGCTCAAGGCATCATATCTATTCCTTCTCATACTTTCATTTCCAATGAAGAGCTCGGTGAGGGCATCCCAAGCTTCTTTAGCTGTGCTAAGATGCTGAATGTGTGGCATGTCTTTGTCACCCACACCAAGCTGTATCATGTGTAGAGCTGTAGCGTTGAGTTGGCTATCAACCACTTCTCTTCTTGTGAGATTGTTGGGGTTTCCAACATGAAGACCATTTTCGATGATCTTCCACAACTCTATGGAGGAACTGCACACATGAGATTTCATCAAAAATTGCCATTGTGAGAAAGTAGATGCTGAAAGTTTGGGTGGATCACCCCTATTATGTATTGTGGGTGAGGGATAGGCGGATTAGGGGAATACACATGAGAAACCTCATTGTATCCATCCTTACCGCTATCCTTTTTCGAGGAGGAGCTCTTGCTAGTATCATCACCTACCACTTCGTTATCTTTGGAAATAGTTTTACCTGCTTCCTTGGATTGGAGTGGTATCCTCAGAGTTAGATGGAGGTGATGCTGTGGATGTGGAGAGACGCATTATCAATTGACGCATCTCTTCCATCTTAGCCTCCATTGAACTCACCAAGGTTGTTTCCAACGTCTTGAGATCGTTCATGGTGACTACCTCCGGAGCATCATTCCCATCTCCCTTGGAACCCATACTTCTCTTAGGCGGTTAAGCCCGAAATAAGAGCCGAGGCTCTGATACCAATTGAAATGGATCGTATGGGCACCTAGAGGGGGGGTGAATAGGTGCTAACCAATTTTTAATACTTTTTCAATTTTAGGCTTGACACAAAGTAAATTCTCTAGATATGCAACTACGATAATTTCCCTATATGTAACCCTAACTACTAAGCACGTAAAAGAGGAGCGAGGAAACCCTAGTGGAGCACGCGGAGACACGGGGATTTGTTTTACCGCAGTTCCTTCCTTGTTAAGGGAAGTACATCTGCATTGGAGGGGTGGGCGGTTCTAAGACCACCACGCCACAATAGGCCTCACCCTATTCTCCGATGGATCTCGCCACGAGAGGCCTGATCCACCTTCTCCACTATTGGATCCCTTCGAGGCGGGAACCAGTGCCTTTTACAACACTATCGGGGCACACACCCACAACTGAATTGGGGCTCCGGATGACAACAAGCTGCCACAAGAACAAGGTTTATCAATATAAACAAAAACGAGGATCTAGATATTTGCAAGAAATACTAGATCGGAGGTTCTCCAAATGAATGGAGAGGAGATGAAGCGCTTGATTGCTGATGATGAAGATCGAGTTCTCCTCCTTCGATTCCCCAAGGGATGGGGCCTTTGGGTGGATCTAGGTGGAGCACTCTTGGATGAAGCTTTCAGATCTGATCTGGTCTTTTTCGTGATGAATCAAGAGTTCTGGCAGGAGGGGGATGGCTGGCTTAAATACCCCCTCCCCAGATCTGGCCGTTGCACAACTTTGGGGGCGGATTATCCGCCCCCCACTTGGGGCGGATTATCCGCCCCCTGGGAAAACTCCGCCCCAAGGGCGGATTCTCCGGGGGAAACTCCGCCCCCTCTCTGGGGCTTGCGCCTTGGTGAAGCTTGGTGAAGATCTTGGGGGGCGGATAATCCGGCCCCCCTGAGGGGCAGATTATCCGGCCTAGCCGGAAAGTCCGGCCAAAACTCTGCCCCCTCTTTGGGGCTTGCGCCTTGGCGATGAGCAAGGGGGGCGGATTATCGGGCCCCCCTGAGGGGCGGATTATCCGGCGGGGCCGGAAAATCTGGCCAAAATTCCGCCCCCCCTTCTGGGGCTTGCGCCTGCTTGGGCAACAAAAGGGGGGGGCGGATTATCCGCCCCTGGTGGGGCCAGATTATCCGCCCCCAAATGCAGAGTCCTTTTCCCTTTGTTCTCAAATGGAGCTGCAACACTTCAACACACATTAAATGATCCTTGGTATTGTTATCTAACACACAAAACACTAGGGATTAAGAAATGTTCTTTCACTAACACCAATACTATCCCTGTGTTGCTCACGCTTGGCTTGTGGAATACTTTTGTTAAACGGATCTGCGACATTTAGATCTATATGCACTTTGCAAATCTTTACTTCGCCATTCTCAGCATTTTTTCTAATGGCGTGGAATCTAAGTTGGATGTGCTTGGTATGGACTGAGTTCTTGGTTCCTACGTGTTTGCTATGGCACATGTGTTGTCGTAGTAAATTGTCACATGGTCATCTACATTAGGAACAACTCCTAGTTTGATGACGAAATTCCGTAGCCATACAGCTTCATTTGCCACAGAGTTAACTGTGATGTATTCCGACTCCATTGAAGACTATGCCACCACTGTTTGCTTCACGCTTCTCTAGGTTACCGCACCACCATTCACCAGGAAGACAAATCCCATCTGAGACTTCGACTCATGGGAGTCCGTGTTCCAGCTCGCATCAATGTAACCAATTACATTGAGAGCTACATCTTCACCTCCATAGCCTAGGAACATATCATTAGTTCTTTTCAGATACTTTAGGATATTCTTTATAGCTATCCAAACTCCTGGATCACTTTAGAAATGACCTGTCCAACTAAGAGCCAGGGCCACATCGGGTTGAGTACATAACATTGCATACATGATAGAACCTATGCCTGAGGCATAGGGGACTTCAACCATCTTTTATCTATCAACGTCTGTAGCTGGAAATTGAGTCTTACCCAATGACACACCTCTTACAAGAGGCACAAAACCCATTTTGGCGTTTTCCATTTTGAACTTCTTCAAAATCTTATCTATGTATGTACTCTAACTTAACGCTATCAGGCGTCTTGATCTATCTCTATAGATCTTGATGCCTAATATATAGGCTGCTTCACCTAGATCTTTCATGGAAAACTGACTGCTCAGATATTCTTTCACACTCCCTAATAAATCCACATCATTCCCAATCAGTAGTATGTCATCCACATATACTAATAGGAATGCCACCGAGATCCCACCCACTTTCTTATAAACACAAGCCTCTTGATTATTTTGGACAAATCCAAAACTCTTGATTACTTGATCAAATCACTTGTTCCAACTCCTAGATGCTTGCTTTAGTCCATAAATGGAATGCTCAAGCTTGCATACATTTTCAGCAACCTTAGGATCGACAAACCCCTCTGGTTTCATCATATACAACTCTTCATCAATGTGACCATTGAAGGTGGTATTTACATCCATCTTCCATATCTCATAAATTATAATATGCAGCAATTGCTAGTAAATCCGGACAGATTTCAACATTGCCACATGAGAGAATGTCTAGGTGTAGTCCATTCCTTCCACTTGTCGAAAACCTGAAAGGATACGGATGTCGCCTAGAGGGGGGGTGAATAGGCGATTAAAACTTTTCCTAGAGTGGCTCAACAAAGGCGGAATAAAACTAGTGTTTACTTTGTTAAGACAAACCTAGAACAACTAAGGTTCACCTATGTGCACCAACAACTTATGCTAAGCAATACAAGCAACAAAGTGATAGCAAGATATATATTACTTCAAGCACGAAGGCTATCACAATGTAAAGTGCATAAGTAAAGATCTCGGGTATAGAGATAACCGAGGCACGCAGAGACACCGATATTTTACCGAGTTCCTCCCAACATGGAGTACGTCTCGTTTGGAGAGGGGGTGGTATCAAACCACCAACGCCACAAAGGGCCTCCCTTATTCTCCGGTGAATCTCACCCCAATGGGATCGATCCACGCTTCCACTATCGGTGCACTTGTCGGTGGCAACCGAAACCTCTCACAAGGTTGGGGCACTTCTCCACAACTTAATTGGAGGCTCCCAACAGACGCCACCAAGGCCACAATGCCACCAAGGCCACAACCTGCAACACCAACAAACCGTCTAGGGTTCCAAGAACCCAAGAGTAAAAAGCTTCTCAACTTTCACTCACCAAATCCTCCGGGGAGAACTCAAACCGATGCACCAAATGCAAATGGCAAGAACACGAGTGGTGCTCAAATCCTTCTCTCCCAAATTCCAACAAAGCTACAAAATCTTGTGGGGGAATAAGAGAGGAAGAACAATGGAGGAAATCCACAAAAGACTCCAAGATCTAGATCCCAAGATGTTCCCCTCACTTAGAGGAGAGATGGATTGGTGGGATTGTAGATCTAGATCTCATCTTTCAAATCCCTAAAGTATATGCAAGAATCAAGGGAGGGATTGAAGGGGGAGCAAGCTCAAGAGGGTCAATAATGTACAATTCCTACAAGTACAACTTGATACAAGCATTAGTCCATAGAGATTGTCATTAATTACCAAAACCACACATGGGGTCCCACATGTTCTTTCAAAACCCTTTGCGACAAGTCTTGCCTTATGGACAATCACATTGCCATCAACATATTTCTTCTTTTATAAATCCATTTGTTCTCCACGGCCTTTCGACCTTCAGGGAGATCCACCAAGTTCCATACTTGGTTCTCATGCATGGATCCTATATCAGATTTCATGGCTTGCAGCCATTTCTCTGAGTCAGCACTCTCCATTGCTTCTCTATAGTTTTTAGGTTCCTCTTGTTCATATAACAAGAATGACATCACAAGGCTACTATACCAATCTAGGACATCATGCACCCTTGTAGATCTCCAAACCGTAGGAGCTTTGATGTTATGATCTGTATCATTTGTTTCTCTTTACACTATAGAGGGCGGTTCCAGAACAGTTTTCTTTGTGCTACTCGGTATTTGGAGAGAAGGGTCAACGATCTCATCTAGCTCTATCTTCCTTCCACTAACTCCTTTCGCGAGAAACTGTTTCTATAGAAAGATGCCCTCCTTAGCGACAAACATTTTGCTTTTGACTTTATTGTAGAAGGTATACCCAATAGTCTCCTTTGGGTATCCCACAAAGATGCACTTTTCTGATTTAGGTTCGAGTTTTTTAGGCTTTAGTTTCTTTTAACGTAAGCCTCACATCCCCAAACTTTCAAGAATGACAACTTTGGCTTCTTGCCACACCATATCTCATATGGGGTTGTCTCCACGGATTTGGATGGTGCTCTGTTTAGTATAATAGCGGCGGTTTCTAATGCACAGCCCCAAAACAACACAGACAAATCAGTCAAAGACATCATGGACCGAACATTATCCAATAGAGTGCGGTTATGTTGTTCTGACACACCATTACATTGTGGTGTTCTAGCTGGCGTAAGCTGTGGTACTATACCACAGTTCCTCAAGTGCATGCCAAACTCATAAATCAAGTATTCGCCTCCCCGATCTGATCGGAGGTGCTTAATCTTCTTGTTGAGTTGATTCTCTACCTCTTTCTGAAATTCCTTGAACTTTTCAAAGGTTTCATATTTATGCTTCATCAAGTAGATATACTTGTATCTACTCAAATCATCGGTAAAGGTAACAAAATAACGATATCCATTGCATGTTGGGACACTCATCGGACCACATAAATCAGTATGTATGATTCCCAACAGGTCTGTTACCCGCTCCATAGTATCGGACAAGGGTGTCCTGGTCATCTTGCCCATGAGACGAGGCTCGCATGTATCAAGAGATTCAAATTCTAGTGATCCCAGAAGTCCATCAGAATGAAGCTTATGCATGCGCTTTATGCCAATATGACCAAGACGGCAATGCCATATAGACATCGTATTACCGTCATCATGATTGCTTCGTTTGGCATCAATGTTATGGAAGTGAGTATTGTCATCAAGATCTAGTAAGAATAAACCTTTGCATACACGCGCATGAAATAAAAGACATCATTCATAAAAATAGAACAACCACCTATTCCGTATTTAAACGAATAATGATCTTGCAATAAGCAAGATCCACTGACAATATTCATGCTCAAGTCGGGTACAAAATAGCACTTATTCAAAACTAATATTAATCCCGAAGGCAGACGCAGAGACAAATCGCCGACGGCCTTGGCATCGACCTTCGATCCGTTGCCGACACGCATCATCACTTTGTCCCATCCCAGGCACCGCTTATTCCGTAGCTCCTGCTGAGAGTTACAAATATGAGCAACAGAACCGATATCAAATACCCAGGTGTTGCTCCTGGTGCTTGTAAGGAAAACATCAATAACATGTATATCATATATACCTTTGTCTTTTGCGGCAAACTTGTCAGCTTTCTTGTCATCGAGGTACTTGGGGCAGCTGCATTTCCAGTGCCCATCTCCCTTGCAGTAGTAGCACACGACGCCGGTCTTTGGCTTTGGGACCTTAGGGGAATGTGAAACTTGCTTGCCATCCCTCTTAGGCTTCTTGCACTTAGCCGTTGCCGACCTCTTAAAATTAGTGGTCTTATTGACCATCAACACCGTGTTCTCCTTCTTGAATTCCACCTCAGCAGTCTTGAGCATGACGAACAACTCATCCAGGGTCTTAACCATCCCTTGCATGTTGTAGTTCATCACAGAAGCTTTGTAGCTAGGAGGCAACGAGTGCAACACCCTATCAATCGCCAGTTCGTCCAGGATTTTGCAATCGAGGGCATTCAAGCATTGAACCTAGCCAGATATCTTGACTACGTGCTCGCTCACACTGCTATGCTCTTCCATCTTGGAAGAGAAGAAGAGATCGGAAGCTTCATACCTCTCTGCCCGAGCCTTTGGAGCAAAGACGGCTTTGAGATCCTCAAGGATCGCAAATGCATCCATCTTCTCAAAACGCCTTTAAAGCTCCAATTCCATGGCGTAGAGCATTCCACTCTAGATGAGGGAGGAATCGTCCGCCTTGGAATGCCAGACATTCTTTTCGTCCTCGGTGGCAGTGTCTACTGGTTTGGCGGGCAGTTTTTCCTCTAAGACATAGTTGAGATTGTAGGGGGTCAGCAGGATTCTCAGGGTGCAGTGCTAGGCGGTGAAGTTTGTCCCATCGGTTTTCAGCTTGTCCTTCTCTACGAAAATGCTAAGGTTGAAGGTGGGTGGGCGAGACATCTACAATGGATTTTCAAAGAGTTTAGACCATGTGCATAATATTCTGAGCACAAGTTTCAAGTTTCACCTTTAAACTCAAATTAACAAGGCTCCCACTCAAGACGAACATCCCTCCCTTCATATTAGTGATCACATGATCCCTTTTCACTATATCACCCCCGATCGTCACGGACGATGACATAGCTCCAAAGGTGTATATTTTGAATGTCGATCACATATCCATGTGACTCATGCTCGACCTTTCGGTCTCTGTGTTCCGAGGCCATGTCTGCACATGCTAGGCTCGCTAACTCAAACTCGTGTGTACTGTTGTGTAACCTTTCTTACACCCATTGTATGCGAACGTAGGTATGTCGAACACCCGATTGTCACAGACTGCCTCGTACCGAAGAACTTTCTTGGTGGTGCACACACGAGGGGAACACTTACCATTCGAATTTGGGAGGCATCGTCCTATTTAGCTACCGTCGTATAACTAGTATACTATGCCAAACACGATGTGCCAACAGATACTTCATAAGAATGGTGCCATGACATGGTTGTAGCACCTTGATCTCCATCGAGAGCTTCAATGGACAATCGTTTCATAACCTTACCATTACCATGTCATGACATACGTCCCTGCAAAACAAAGTTAGACGTCTCTACTTTATCCCTTTGCAAGTTTTACGCGTCTTTAGGGCTTTTCATGGCAGAACCCCTTCCCACCTATGAACGTTGAGCCACAATGTTGATTCAATGATTGCCTCTTTGCTTCCTTTTTAGGGCCCTCCAGTGTAAAGGTCATATCAACTATTCAAAGAGAGACAGAAACCCACCATTCACTTATACAAAACAAGTCGTATGTTAAGCATGGAACCAGTCTCGCGTAAGCTTACGCGTAAGGTCGGTCCGGGCTACTTCATCAATCAATCTTGTGATATGACAAGAACACGAAAGAGGGTCACAACTAGAGAATCAATGCCCACATACTTTTATGTGTTCTGTCCATGCGACATGTCTACCCATAGATTTGGCTCTGATACCACTGTTGGGGTTCGCAGCAGAAAACAAAAAATTTCTACCTACACGAACACGATCACCAAGATTTATACTATGTAGACATAAGTAATGGAGATTTAGAACGGATTTCATACCCTTGAAGACCGTGAAACGCCTTATGCAGGTAGGCATATAGCGATGAAGATAACGCCTCAAATGGTGCGCCTCGAATCTCTACACACGTCCAGTGTAGGGATGTCTCCCAGGATCCGATCTAGCAGAGCAACGAAAGAAGAAGCAAGCCGGATCGTCATGCGCACAACGGTAGGGCGAAGGTGGAGAACTAAACCAAATAGCTAGATCCAATCTAATGGAGAGAGCTCTAGGGTTTAGGGGGAGAGGAGAGAACTTGTTGTTGGATTCCAATAGAGGGGAGGGGGCTCCTCTATTTATAGTAGGGAGGGGTAGGGTCAAACCCTAGGGCTTGGGGGTGGGATCGCCCAAGCCACCGGTGCCAGGAGGAGGGCAGTCGTCGTCCCTGGGCCCCACCCCGCGGGTGGGAAACCCTAGGGTTTCGACTGGTGGCCCCTTCTCCCTCTTTCCCTTAGGCGCCTAGCCCTATGGGCCCTTCTAGAAGCGGCCCAATGACAATAAGGCTTCCCATAAATATAAAATAAATATGTTTTAATATTAATTCAACTAATTAATATAAAACACATAGATTACTATATTTCATACTCCGAAACTCCTTTCGGACCTCTTTCGATCAACATCGGATAATACCCGGAACCTTTCTGGTTTCTCTCTTGTTTCTCTTTCGGTGTCGGTTCGATCCCAAAGCGTCCCCACCCTTAAGTGTGCCACCCTTTGGCTCAGAGTTGCTATGGACATGACCAAGACTCTCTTGTATCAATGATCAACATCAGGATATGGATGTCCATAATGATCCCTGTGCCCTCACGATTAATTTCATCGCTTTAATCTTAACTGCGTAGTCCTATTCCCTTTGCCATATGATACCTAGGTCATCCAAGATTTGATCTCAAGCATCTCCATACTTGTGTTAGATCACTTTACTGATGAACACTTTTACTCGTTCCCGTGCCGTTGCATTCCATGATCCAATCATACGCTTGCAAGCTTCGTTAATGCAACGTCACCAAGTTGGCCACGTGTATCTATCCGTTACTTGGATTGGCAAATTCTGGTCTTGATAAAAACTCCTCAATCCATTTCTTTAGGAAACCCAACGATATTTATGATCACCCTTTAACGACTTGATACTTGATATCATCAAAGTCTCCCTCCAAAATAGTGATTATGTATTTTCTCACAGTCGAAGGATATAAGCCACGATGTCTCTATGTTATCATCAATGATAAACGTTTAAGCAACTAGATCTTATTGTAATTAACTTTAGGGTGAATGTCTATCACATCATTCTCCAATGATATGACCTCATTGTCAATCAGCACTATCACCATGATCTCAAAACCATAAGATCATCACTTGCCCAATGAGCTAGTTTACTAGAGGTAATTAGAAACCTGGTTGTTTACATACCACACGTGTATTAACGTTTCGTATTAATACAGTTATAGCATGGTAAAAAACGTATTATGAATAAGAGATACATCAAATAAAAACTCTTCATTATTTTCCTCTAGGACATAGCTCCTTTATTTGTGTCTCCGACCGCTAGCTTCTTGTACTTGCTACGTTTGCCAACTTTGGCTTCGTTGTATATTGGGGTTAGGTTTCGAAGGATTTGTTTGGCTGAATCTGGGGTAGTTATCTATCCCATGTTCTTCGCTTTATTCTTTGTAGTGACTATTAGTCCTCTCAATCAATGTATCCTACATACGCTTGCTCCGACCACGACTTCGTGTCTACTATGTCAACAATGTCTTCTAGTTCCTACCATGACTTGACGGTTGCCATGTCAACACAGTTTCCCTAGTTTCTGTGTGTTTCTAAGATCCAAAGGCAGCATTGAGCTTCACTCAGGGGATGCCGCCATCAACAGCACGAGGAAGGCTGCGTCGATTTCCGATTTTTCCCTAAGGAACTAAGTCTAATTTTCTATTTATTTAAGGATCGTCCTGTAAGGGTTTGCTGAACTTAATATATGGGAAAAAGTAGTTAGAAATCAATAAAAATATTCATCTCCAGGATTTTACCATCCCATGTGTTCTAATATTTTAAAATTTTAAGTGATGTCGCTTGCCAAATTATTATGTGTGCTTGCTTCACAAAATAAATTTGATTTAGCACTAATAAAATGGAAAATCAATATTTTGTGGCAAAAAGTTTGAAACTCCCTTATCACTTTTGTTTTCCTTGCAAAGATGCATCTATGTGCAAAATTGGGACACATCATCATGATGAGATTTAGCTTGAAAGCCAAAATAAGTCATCCATGATAGCACTATATTTGAGAATGATTTGTCTACCAAATTGTGAGAACTCAGATTTTGTATTTTTCCTGCCAATAAATCTAAGCATTTAAATTCCATTTCTAGTGTGAATTTGCAAAGTGAATCAAATGATTTGTCCGACTTTCCAAAAATAAAAATCAGTCGGCTAAGGTAAAACAAAACCATTGGGAATTTTGAATGCCTGCAAACGACCGACATGTTCTACGACGTGTGGTGCAAGAAGGCATTGGATACACACCACATACACCTGATGACATACACATGATACACCGAACTGTAGAAAGGTCGGCTGGTCAAAGTGGGACGACGGAGTGGACCTATCTCTATCCCTGTTGGGGGAAATTAGGTCCGTAACCGAATTCACCGGCCCATGCTGGTTTGGCAGTTACCACACTTGGTCACCATGATATCTCAGTTGGCGTACTGCTGTGTTTTCAGCTTTAGTTCAGTTAAGATTTGATTATATCCAGATGGAGGTTATGCTGCCTGCATGTGCTTCACTTGGAACGGAAGCTTTTCAGAGTCATGCGCAGCTATATATATCCCCAGTTGTTATTTTATTTCGAGGAATGAAAGAACCACTGCATGTAGTTGACAACTGACAAGGCAACATGCCTAACATGCCATCTAGCTCAAAATTTGTCTTTAATTTATGGAAGCTGCTTCCATTATCCGATCGCCACTTGCATGTCAAGTACTACCTTTTGTTAATCTGTCCATGATCACATTATCTGATGTGATGTATAAATTATAATCACCTTTAGCTGAAGACAGTTAGTGTCCTTAATAATTGAGATTAGGGAGGAATTGTAGGTGTGCACCTAGTAGTACTGTACCATTCACGGGCTCTACACTACGCACAGTTGTAACAGTGCAGAGCTAGAGAACTTAAGATGGATCCTAGATGTTGCCAACATTTATTGATTATTGTTGCCTTGCTCTCTTTTCTCAAGTAATTATTCAGCCAAAAAGAGCCATCCAGCCAGCAATTAGGATTTCAAAGAAAAGAACCGAAACGTTGATAAAAGTCCATTTCATATTATTGTGAAGAAACACCAACAGCTTTTTGGGCCCAAGTTTGTGCAGCTTCTGCACTCAAAGTGTATGTAGTACATCTGCAGAACAATTAATCTGTTTATGCACATGCAGGGATGCATAATGCGGTCTGACTCTGTGTACCTTAACTCTTACTGATCTTATCATCAGGAGAGACTAGGTGAGATTGTTGATCTGGGACTCAAAGAAGGCATGCATGCACTTTCACTTTGTTGTGTTGACCTGATAACTGATGGATGAACCATACTCCACCATCTTCTGAAGGTTCTTGTTATGACAATATTGAACTGCATTTAAACGATTGCTTTATTTTTGTAGTGGTCTGGAGAGAGGACAGCATGCCTCTCTGGTTTGTACCAACAGAACAAGGACGTCTAGTTTGGTAGGAAAGAATCCAAAAGGGTAGAAAAGAGAGGCTGGAGTGATGGACCACTGGTGGCAAGTCAATTCATTTGGTGGGAAAGCATATTACAAACAACACCCAAACTACCTCACTGTCCCCATCATCTATTTCTTTTCTCTATTTATTAATTAATCGTATTTATTTTTTTGGGAATGGGAAATTGCACGGGTCTCGTGCGGCAAGATTGTGACATTTTGTAGCTGAAACTCTTTAGTACACATATACTACTAGAGTAATGTTCTGAAAAAGTCGGTGCCGGCTTGAGCTGGTTGCTAGTGCCTATCAGCAATTTGTCTAGTAGTTTGGGGAAAAAATGCTACAAAATCTTCATAGGCATTTGCAACCAAGACTGGAACCAATATAAATGGCTGAATCCGGACTAGTCTCATAGCAAATTGTCAATGACCTGAACCATTGATCCTCGATCTGCTACTGTAATCTTGATAAATCAGTTCTACCCCAAAGATGCATGGATCTTGTATCCAAAACTCCAGGTCACTATCCACTATGGCAGTATCCACAAAGAAGGACATTTATGTAATTTCACAGCTTACTCCATGAAGAATCATAGGAGATAAGGTACCAGCTAAGCCTCCCTACCTACATTAATCAGCACTTTGAGGAATTTTTGAGCCCGGAATGCACGCAACCACAACATCCAGATCAAAGGACCACAGCTCACGTGAGTAGTATATCAAATAATTCAGATTCAATACGCATGCGATAAACCGCGGTGAAAATACGAAATACCCTGACATGGTCCTTTCGAGTCCCACTAACATGTTTATCTCGTAGCAAACGTTATGGTTGCGGCCGCATCTTCCTAATTACCAGTTCACTACATTCATCTCCATATTCTGTCGGTCATCTACCGGTGATGGTTTGGTGGCCTCTCCGTATCTACATACTTATTTGTAACAGTTGAACAGTATTGTAGATATGAACATATGATTAGTCTAGCTTCCAAGATGGATACTCCCTAACTGTTTGATTTGTTCACATCATCATCATAATCATCATCTTTCTAATCATTATAATCATACCAGGGTACATGTATCGTCATTTGTGGCTGCTCTACGAACTGTTTGGGATGGAGACTCAATGGATTTCGACATCTAAATTGCAGTCTGCTGCTAACTGTTGCAACAATTGTTTTTCTACAGCTATCTTATCTCCAGGGAAAAAATTTCTCTTCAGGGATCACAAACTGCATTTCTGCAAATTTAGGGATACCGGTTTCGATACGCGGGTTTATCCAAGTAACTCATTCTCCACAGCAACGACATTTCATCAAATGCCTACACAACCAAACGGCGGCACATCCCATGAGTCTGTCTCCAAACTCTCAAGTGGACGAAGAATGACAAAAAATTATGGAGGTGCATCAGATGCAACAGCAGCTGCCAGTGTTGGGTGGTCCAATGCCCCTAGCTAATGACAGCATAACCACCGTCTAATTAGGGATCGGTCCATGAATAATGGATATCCCTATCCCAAGCTGTTGCTGCTGCTGTGCACATTTGCTTGCAATATATTCCCCTGATCATTTGTGGCTGCTCTCTTCCAGCACTGTGCAGGACTGTTCCTCCAGCTTACCATTGGTTTGTTGCAGGTTTGTTGGGCATGTTTGTTTGTTCGGCTGGTCACAGTCAACTTGCTACATGTGCTTGTGCTCAGACACTTTGATGCCATGATCCTACTCAATCTTTTTTTTTCTCTCCCTCCTGGTGTTTTTCTTTTTCGAATGGATATGACTACTTGGCTAGTGCTCATGTCGCGTCAATATTATGTTTACATTATCGCGCAGCGAAAAAATGAATTCTTCTTCGAGTTTTCCTTTCCCTTGGCGAGATCTGGCAAGGTAACAGTATGTTCTCTGTAGAAAGAACAATGTGAGCAGTGTCAGATGGACAGAGACGGATTTCGCAAATAATTGACAGATGATCCAAAATGATCGGTCAGGCCTCTGTGTGATGAAGCATGTCAAGTTAGGTCAATGATAAGGAGCCCTACCATGATATCCAGCTTGTATCCAACCGACTCATGGATTTGACTATATATAATCCTTTATAATTGAAAAAAAAAATCATCAGATCCTATATTGGTACCACTGAAACATCTTTCTGGCTGTCACTTTATCTCAAGCAAAAATCACCACGACCGTCCACGAAAATATAACGAGATGAACCTCCGACAGCAAATAAACACTAAGAATCCATTGAACTTGAGAAAGCTTGACCATAGACACAAAAGAAGACAGGAAGTAATTCCTAGGCAAATTCCTTCACAAGTATAGTAGAGCTCCTTTTAACGATTTACACACCTAGCACTAGTATTCAGTACATTACCCAAGTCAACAAAAGCAGCAAAGGGTATATCATTAAGCAATCAAGTTTTTAGAGGACATGTAAAGTAGTGCTGAAGAAGTAGAACAAAAGATAATAGTACTGGCAGGCCTTATGTTTCACTTTTCTTGCCATCTGGTCAATCGGTTATCTTGCTTAGCATACTTTAGATGAGTAAACATGAGAAAGCCACATTAGTCAGCGTCCAAAGGGAACAAAAGAAGTTCACGACAATTGAAAATCACTACACAAAAGACAGTGAGAGTCCTAACATTTGCAGGTTTTCCACTGTCACAGCCACCACATTGGTCTCATCAGAAGAACACCAAAACATGCATAGTTCGAATGTCAGAAGGGGTCATAACATCACACTATAACATTGCATACTTCCTAAGATCCTAGTGTCATAGTATCACAAACTATAGGACCCACAGATTTATTCAAGAAAGATGGTCTTCTCTGCCACACCTGAAGTGCTGCTTTCAATCAATCTGGTCAGCGCAGGCTTGCTCCTGGCCTGATAGACTCCCCAGTGAAGGGATCAAACTTGTAAGGCTCCCCTGTGAAGGGATCAAACCTCATTTGCTGCTGTTCAGCAGAATATTCAGCGGATGACCTGGAGTTGAATTCCGGGCCAGTGTTTGTGGTGTACCCTGCAGCAGATAACAGTCTTCTTTCCCTTGGGAAAACAGCTTCTTCGGCTGGTCTTTCGATGTAACCCTGATCTTGTGTGTACCTACGCTCTAGATGCCTCCCAGTGTCCTTTCTCGGTTCATGTGCTGATCTTTCAACATAGCTCGGTTCATGTATGTATCTACGATCTAGATGCCTTACAGTGTCCTGCCTGGGATCATGCACCGATCTTTCACTGGAGCTCTGTTCTTGTGTGTATCTTCGATCTAGATGCCTTCCAGTATTATGTCTTGGTTCATGCGATATTTCTTCTTGCCGCAGTCTAGGCTCTGGGTATCTTACAACAGCTGGTCTTTCTTCACCATACCTTCTTGATTGAGACACTATTGGATCGTCAACATAAGACGAGGAAGAATAATCACCTAGGGTGTTGTATCTACGGCTCCTGCAAATAAGATGGATCCCAGTGATTACATATTCACATGATAGATTTACAATAGCATTCCAGTACAAGGATGCAATCATAAAAGCTACAAAGCTCATATATAGATAAAAGAAAAAGGATCATGCCAATGTCATTTTGTTCATTTTCCTTGAGGGTGCCTTACCCAGATTCCGGGTAATCATAATCTTGATGTCGGTATCTCTTGGTTTGTACTTCAGAATTTCTGGGCAAATAAGTAGTATCCTGCAATATTTGCGCTGCGCCAAAAGCCTCAACCTTGCGCTGCAAGTCAAAAATCCAGAAGTTATAAGGCATCGTTGTTCCCCAAAAAAAATACAGCACAAAAGAATAAGGGAAGATATTGAATAAAAGAAGTAACAACCTTAGCAATTAATGAAGCGAAATATTCTCCTTTATTTCGTTTATCAGCACCTGTTATCAAAAACTGCATGAAGAATTGATCAGAATAAGCCATTTTTCAGGTCAAGGTAAGAGGCTTTTCGAAAAAGAAAGTTCAGGTAAGAGCTCAGATCATCGACGTGAAACAATTGCGCACCTGATTAAGAACGGCAACAGCACCTGACTCAGGAAGCTCACTGAGGCTCTTTATGCAATGGATGTCAATCTGAGAAGAAAAATTGACAGGACCATGATGTTCGATACAAAAAAAAAACAAATATAAACAGGAATATTTCTATAAAAATCACTTACGTCGTATGAAGTGCCAATTCCAAGACGCAAAATACGAAGTAAGAGTTCCTTGACAGCAGAAGGTAGTGAATTAACAGCTGCTTCATAGGGGTCGGTGACATCAGACACCTAAGAGATAAAATGCAGAAAGATTTGCTATGTTATTGAACATACCACACTTTCCATTAGTGGAGTATGCATTTTACTCAACTCACAATTCCTACAAACCGAGCTGCAAGTATTGATGTCAAATCTTAACACTTAATATTTTTTATTAGTACGGAAAGATAATAAGATAGGTGTTTAGAGACAACAACCATCTGATCCCACTATCAGAGCACCCAGAGCTAGCAGGTTAATGGCCACTTCAGTTTTGAAGCAACTGCACTGTGTGCATCAGCCAAAGGATTGGACCTATTGGCACAATATCAAGTCTTGGAGCATCTCTAGCAGATCCCAGAAAAAAGACCGGAAAAGTTTTCAGGGTCCCCCGATATCAACCCCCGCAAACGCCATATAGCCTGTTTTGGACCAAGGAGCCATGGTGCAGAGGGAGAAGGGAGGGAGCGGCTGGGGGCTGGCGCCGGTGGCCGGGAGCTATGGATTGAGGTCGGGGCAGGGTATTGATGGGGGAATCGGGACCTACAGGGGGATGAAGAAGAATGGGGAAAGGGAGAAAAAAAGAAAAAGGAAAAAAAGGTTGTTTGTGGGTCCCACATGAATTTGAGGGCTTTTGTTACGGGAAGGCAAAATTTCATACCCTATACTGTTTTCCAGTGCACTGCAAAACACTTTTCCAGTACCGGTTTTTGAGGGATCTGTTAGAGATGCTCTTACAGGTGGATCTTGTGACAACTTGACAGATATACCAGTGAGCTGAAACTTTAGCAAGTGAATGCCTAGCTCAGTTGTGCAAAACCACAAATTATTAAAGAAGTAGTTCAAAGTTTAATGAGATTATATATTTCCTTGAAACCCAAGTTTTTGGCTTTAATGCATATGAAATGGAAAGAACAAACTGATCATATGTTCGGTGTTTATCACTCATACCACGTTCGATAGCCTTGGAGCTCTCGTTTGACGATCAAGTGAATCATGTCCATATCTTCCCTGAGAATAATCTGACTTGTCTCTTGATACATTTGACCTTCTAGTTTTCACCTCTTCGCGACCTCTCTTCTTATCGTTCTCTACTACAGGTCGAGCAACTGTAACCTATTGCGATAAGCAGCACCAAAAGCCAAATTAAGCTAATCAAATTAAGAAGCAAGAAGCTAGGATTAGCCCCAAAGAAGCTGTATTCTTATTCATGCCTGGATCTTGAAAGATGGTCCTCGGTCAGGTCCGCTTACTGTTTTACCATCCATTTCTTTTATTGCATTGTCAAGCTCCTGCGGTAGATTAAGAATTAGTGTGAATTACTTGGATAGAACTTGAGGTATACAACTTAAAAAGATATCAGAATTGACAAAATTACTTACTGAACGACTGCCGAAGTGAATGAATCCAACTGGGTATTGTCCTTTTCTTGAGACCGCAACTCGCATTACCTGATTAGCAATTACACACCACTTTAGGCTTAACATCGCACACAAATAAATTGGTAAATACAAACAAGTGTAGCCATGTTAGTTGACAGACCTCTCCAAAACGCCCAAAAAGCTTTTTCAGATAGTCCTCATTAACATTTGCTGGCAGATTACCAACAAAAGCAGTCTTAATCTGGGTATAAGAAGCATAGAGAACACAATCAAAACAGAATATAGCTATACTTAAATAAAGAAGAAATGTTTGGCACTGAAATAACCTTGGCCATTTCATCAGCATCCACATTAGATTCTCTCTCAGCCCAATTTATTGCAGGATGCAAAATACCACCAAGCAGAAAATCTGTTCTGGAACCAATGCGGAGTACACGTGCGGCAGCCTGTGATTGATAGTTTTAGGATGAAAAGAATCAAAGGGAGATGATCTGATCAGATATCATGGACTAAAGAGCATCTCCATGATGATATAGATATTTCCTTTTTGCACACGTATCAGTAGCATAACCTCAGATCAGTATTCAGTGATGAACCAGCATACTATGTTGATAAACATGTGTCCTTCATAATTGGAAGCTATGATCAATGTCAGAAGTGAGATTCCAGAAGATGTCGTACAATGGCAGCTTAAGATTTGAGCACTATAGTTATGCAGAAATGAAGCTAAGGAAAAGTTAATCATGGATCAGCTTGTCACAGCCTTCCCCAAACATAAGGCACTGGCATTCACAAGTATCTGTTTGTCTAATTTATGAGAGAGATTGAAGGAGAGGAGACAGCAGTTTCTGGAATACAAGGAGTGTGCACGATTCAACGTCACTTGCACAGATGAGATAAAATGATGATTCCCATATTCCAATTCCTTATTCCTACACACTTACTCTCGTTGTTCTGATGCTAAAACTCGGGTTACATTAGAGATGTACTACCTATCAGTCACTTTGTGTTTTTGCACATGTTCTCACAGTTTCTAGAGAAAGGGTGAGAAAAAATAAATAGCAACAAGGGCAGAGTACAACATTTAGCGGGTACTGGAAAAGTGCCATGAACTGCGTATGCTATCAAAAATACAACCTTGATCTCTGAAGAAAATGAAGAACCAAAATACGAAAATGGAGTTGAGTGGCTTACTGGCTTAATGTTTGTGGCGAAACCAAGTGAAGTACACATGACAAATCTGAACGGTAAGACAAGAATAGGAGTAGTACGTGACAGAAGTAGGGACAGAATATAGCTAAGAATAGGTAGATGATTCAGTTCAGTCATTGATGGGTACAAGGGGAAGACGAACTGATGGACCTTTTGTCATTCCAGTTATCAAGGTGATTGAAACTCCATGGATTGATGATCCCATGTTGCTAACTACTAGTGAGACCCAATACAAGAGTGCTGCACTCGGCAACCTTAACCAAAGGTATACAATTATTCTTTTGGTGTATATCTCATTAATACCATCCTCCCATGCAATGTTTCGTCAGACATTGCAATCGACGCAGTAGTTCATCTATTTAATCAGAGAGGATTAGGGATTAACATAAACCACATGTTTGCTATATCTTTATCCTGCACTCTGCAAATGAACTTGTGCGATGGACGGAAGTTCTTGTGAAGATTGGAAGTGTAATTGAAGATTGAAGGTACATATGAAGTCAAAACTGTTAAGTTTCATGCACCAAACAGTAGAACCAAAAATCCGAACCGATGAAGAAGGTTGGGCAATCCACATCCTCTCAGGGGTGGCTCGATAAGGCCTAAGCATGGACAGAAAGTGGGCAAGCAACTTTTCTTTCTAAGCTGTGAAAGCCGAGATTTGAACCCAAGACCTCTGCTCTTGTACCATATTAAGTTTCATGCACCAACCAGTAGAACCAGAAGTCCAAAGTGGTGGAGAAGATTGGTCAATCCACATATACTACAGCAGAAATCATGGCAAACGATATACCACCAGTTCTGCTATTTCTTTACAAGATCAATAAGGGTTTGTAGGAGACAGTAAATATGGGCAACTCCCTCAGAAGTATAAAATCATTTGTGTTGGTTTTGATATCTTCTGCAGATCCGCAATGCAATGGGGACATTTTCATAAGAAAATAGGTGATCACTGAAGATTTTCCTTTGCAATAAATCAGTCATATAAGAGAAAAGGATGATAAAATTTGTTACTATAAAAGTTCATAACCAAAACGAGTATATGAGTCCAAGAGCTGGGCTGCTTGTCAACATAACACAAGGTATGTTGGTTACTTGGTGTCAAACTGTCAATTCATAGTCTAGCTTCCTGACTTGAGACAGCAGCCCTAAGGATGTGTCATTACTTAAGCATGTAAGGATGGAATACCAGATGAACTTTTGCTATTAGATCGATTTATGGCAACCAATAAAGTGCAGAATCATTCATCCGAGAGCAGCAACAGATAAACAGGAGATTCATAGAAGCTAGATACATATACAGATATATACATATGATGGTTTGATCCAATAAGATTGTTTTAAAATAAGAGGCAATAATGTTGGTCAAGACCTGCAAGATAAATCATGCGACAAGGCTATGGTCAACTATAGGTGAACTAGGAACTCAGAAAGATATAACAATTACAGATATTCTCAAGGCAATAAGGTATGACAACTAGCTCGTTTATATGCACCTTTAAATAGTTATGATTATAATTGATACTAAACAACAGCAGAGCTCAAAGCTAAGGAAAACTCTAGCAATTTTAAGATAGGTCATGTATGATAAAACAAAATTATCAGGTCATGACTTTCGTAATAGAATGCATTACATGATGCTGTTAACAGGAAACGAATTTCCTAGCACAGCATAGAGAATAAAGACTTACTCCATGAGAAGAAAATCGCACAAACGCAAAGCCTCGATTTAGACGCCTTTTGCTTGTTGAAGAATCAAGATTTGAAGCTGTTGCAAGGTCAACCGATATGACATCTTTGAATGTCTGTAGATAAAAAATGGACACTGTTTTATGGAAAATGGAAAAAAAATATGTTTGATAGCCTATAAACGGTCAAGGTCCTACCTTATAAATTAATTCTTCAAATTCTTCGACACTCCATTCTGAACAAGAATAAGATAGCACAGTGATAAGAATTTGGATGATAATATACATGTGCTTTTTTCATAGAATTTGGATGATAATATACATGTTAAGAACAAAAATTCGCGGTACAAATTAAAATTTTGTCAGAGACATCTAAAATTGTTAGGAAACCCACAACCAGAATATTATGTTATCCACAATTAAAGAAGTTATTGAGGCCTTTCAAATACATAATGTGCATTGTGCATATTACTGGAAAAGTCAAACGGATAAAGGTAAAATGCCGAAGAGACAAAGGGTATCAGTTCATGCAAGTTCGTATATTAAGAACAGGCTAAATTTGTAGAGGCAACCACGACTGTTTTCCTTTCTTTTTGGCACTGCTCCTCGGTTCTCGCCATGGAAATGTCTAATAAGAGGTTGCATTTCAGATTTAATAATGGAACTTGTGTTATGTTGGACCACACAGTACGGTAAGAGCGTACGAAGAGGCACGTGCACCCACACAAGCACGCACAAACAAACAAAACCTTAGTGTTGCATATGGGATCAAAGACATTAAAATTGCAACAACAACAAAACATGCTAAAAGTCCCTCAGTGTTCAGGCTCATTGACGTTGAAATTAAAACAAGAGGGATAAAATAAGCTGAAACGATATAATATTGTCTACTTAGTGCCCTCAACAACACAGTTGCTGATAATTAATACCAGTATTAATGTCGATGCGACTTGGCAATGATTCTCAATTCAACGTGGCAACAACTCTCCTGCAGTTTGTTGATCTATTTTTTCTGTAAGTATTTCCTGCCTCCATTTGATCAAATCAAAACTAGTATAGATTGAACTACAGCGTATAGATGAAAACAGAAACCATATGATGATGTGCATGTGAAACCATGTGTCTGCTAAGTGGTAACAGATACCAATACACCATCATGATAATCTTAAGTTACTTTACAATGCTGTCCCAGACTCCCAGCTTATTAGATACAAAGGATCTAACGTTGATCCATGCCAGGAGCTGCTCTCCAGCCATGGAACCATCTGCCGGTTGGTGCTGTTTTATTGGCTTTTGTGCAGAGGTAGGTAATGAGGTTAGGATAGAGAGAAGGGATTACTGCTAAGAATTACTTATTGATAGCTTGGTCTCCTAGTTTGCCTCGCTTCATAATCATAAGTAGAGTCTGACTGTAGAGAGTTTACTAGTTCGAATCCTAGTAAAAATAACTACCAATCGACTAAGAATCAAGACTTGGTACTAATTCTCTCTGATCCAAGAGATATTGGTACTTTTAGGATCTTATATAGCTTGCGCCGAATGGGCCCCATGCCTGTGTTGGTTATTTCCCATATAACCCAGCTCTTCCACAAAATAAGGGACAAGGTGCAAGCATGGACCTCAGCAGGTGACTGGCACCTTGAGTCTATGACCTCAGGAGAGTAGGTTTTGACGCCTCAAATCCTTTGTACATAAATCATATATATGTACACCATACTATTTTCCTTTGGAGAATGTGTGTTTCCTCCCTCAGCTATTGTCTGAGTATAGCTTTCATCCGTATACTCTACAACCAATCAAAGTTGGTTTCACAAGTATCAATACCATTTTCATCTCTCAAAGCGGTTTTGTCCATTCCAAAGCCGTTCTGAATGACGTATCGAGTACATGTGTCAGCCACAATACCATCATGTATCCGTCACATCAACAATTCTCATAAAAGCAACAACAAATTTACTACTCCCTCCGTCCTAAAATAGATGTCTCAGATTTGTCAAAATTTGGATGAATCTAGACACTATTTAGTATAATGGTTCATCCAAACTTTAACAAATTTAAGACATCTATTTTAGGACGGAGGGAGTAGACAAATTTAGGAAGTTTAGAAAAAATAAACAATGAATTTTCTAGGGAATTTGCATGAATTATATTTTAGTAAAAAACTTCCATAAACAAAACAATTCAAAAATGATACAAAAAGTCACTGGAAATAGGAAATTTGATTTTTATTTAAGTTGAATCTGTGATCTTCAGAAGTTTCTGATTTTCCACATTTTTAGTTATTTCAGTGATCAGATTATCTAATAAATTGGTGGATTATATCAATGTATCACAAAGAAAACTTGTGACATGGTAGACATGTGTTGATGTGATTTACACGCCGGCGCCACATTATTCAAAACCGCTTACGAATGGGCAACTTCTCCGTGGGATTTTTTTCTGAAACGGTTGAGGGATGAAAATTGCATGGTACTGATAGTAGTGACCAGCTTTGGGTGGTTTAGGAGTGCAGGGATGAAGCTCAAGATACATTCATGTAATAGTTGAGGATAAAAACAACATTTTTCCTCCTTAAAAAAAACATGTCTCCTACCAGTTTTGCTTCAACAAATAGTTATATGACAAACCAAGGAAACAAAATGTGAACGAGAAAAATTATGACGAAAACAGCCAATACAGAAGTCACATAGGTCATACACTACGCTTAAAGAGGTATCAACGTGAAAGTCCATGGTAATTGATATTGAAAATTCAATTTCATCAACTGTGATGGCATGTGATTTTTTCTTGATTTTTGCTTATGTACACAGTTTCTGCATTCCGATTATCAAGGTTCATCATGGGTGAAGTTTACCTTTGCAAAGATTTCCAAAGAAGAGAGTATCTTGATCCAAGGAAAGATCAACAGCGAGTCTCTTTCCTTGAAGCTGGTCGAGAACAAACAGCAGATGTATTATGCATGTCAAGATAAATATATGAGATGTAATAAAGCTAGCATCGCTATCAACACTAAATCTACAAAGGATGCAATAAAAAGGGCAAACTTGTGTCAACATAGAGATATGGAGAAACTAGTTGTTGAAGGAAAAAAAATGATGCAGATAGGTATATACGCAGCTTATTATAACACAAATAATGACCAAAAGAGATGTTAAGAACTAGTAATGCATGAAAAACTATAAAACTGATAGGCAGAAGTGGATATAACTGGCTTTAATTTTCCTTAGTCATGTAATTGAAGAAATTTATCTTGATTAACCTCTAGACCTTGCAATTTAATCCACAGTAAGAAGCAGGTTGATGCATGTCACCAATTTATTAACAATCATGTCCAGTTTGTATTTTTATAGTACATATCATTGAAAATGTACTCTACAGTGAAGACAAGGGTTGATTACTTCCCAGGTCCTACTTGAGATCTAATGAAATACGGGATTAGAAAGTTTTGAAACATGTGTACATATATGATGTCTTATATGGAAATTTGGGCAACATTGAGAAAGAAGATTGCGTCGTTACCTCAATGCCATTCTTTTGCCTTTTAGCAATATGAGCACATTCCCTTTCAGCAAATCGCACAAACCCAAATCCCTGAGGAAGTTCAGGAAAAATAATGTTGATACAATTTCATGATAAAGTTACTCGATAGTATATCACATGTCTGAAGGATTTAAACATATATTGCAACGATCTAAGTGTTGCGATAGAACCAGACCTTGGAAACGCCATTCTGATCCTTCATTATGCGCAAGTCAACAATCTCACCACAAGGAGAAAATATCTGCTGATGAGATGGGTCAGTCCAAGGAGTATGTGAAAGAACACTAACTTTTTAACATGAACAGGTGAAGATTAACAAATGAGCTATTGTTCTCCTAGAGACAAGAGCCAAGAGAAGTTGGACAGTGACAAGTGGCTATTACTAATCTACAATGGATAAACATATACTTTAAGCTCAACAGTCAAATATCACATAATTAAGGAAAATATTCTAGCCCCTGTAGTATCACGTATTTCTGTTATCACTAGCTAGAGCACGACAAAATTGCCTGCGTGGCAGATTACCAATTACCAAGCCACGTCCAAAAATTACAGAAGTACGTACTAGTTAAGCTTTTGGTAGATACCAAACATGGTTTAGGTGTGCGGCAACATTTGATTTGGTAGGCATGCCTTACACAACATTAACGGTTACAATGGGTGAGTAAAAGGTGGCATTTGCAGGTTTTCAGATTAACCATGGCCACAGTCTTTTGCGTTGCAGAGAACTAACAAGTGGAGAAAACAACATGAAGTGGAGGAATTTACAATGCTGCCCAGACAGTTATTCAGCTAAAACATTTGCTGCTCGGAACCATGGCTTATACAAATCATCGGGGCTGTAGGCAATTCAGGCATTACTCTGTCCTTATGCAGCACACCACTCGTTAATTTCAGAAATACTGAGAAGCAACACTTCACACGCAAGTGGGTGTTTCATGACCGTATGACAAACCAACCTCTCGGAGTGTCCCCTCTGTCGCGGACCGCGGCAACCCACCAACGAACACCTCGGTGCCTTTCACCCGGTGATCTGCACGCATACGAGCACGGCGTTCAATGCACAGCCACACCCACCCACGATCAGATCCCAGAAATCCCAGACATAATTCGCCCCGCTTCTCTTGAGTCTGAAACGAACTACACTAAATAGCCTCACCTTGCTCATCGTAATCCCCCTGCGAGGTCGCCCTCCTATCCTGCAATCCCCAGGGAAAAAAAACAAAGTCGAAATCAGGGACGGGGTTATCTCGGCGAAATCCGCACCGAATCGAACGCCGCGACGACCGGTCAGGCCGCCGGCTCCGCCCGGTGTCAAATCTGGCGTCGCCTGGGCGAATGGAATCGAGAAGCACGAATTTTTTTGATCGGGTTGGGGAGAGAGAGTACCATGGTTCTTCAGCCAAGACGAAACACGCGACGGAGTGCAAGGCGCTTTCTTTCCTTTTCCACACTAAAAATATAATCGCTCTCTTATCTAGGCTCTTGATTTTCTTTTTTTTTTAGGGTTGTAGGCTCTTGATGATGGTGGTGGTCTTATAGTAACCTACTACTAGGACTGACCTAGCATATCTGTTCTTTTCTGGTCTCGTTAGGGTTTAGGTTTTCTCGCTGATGACACAAACGTTGAGTGTACCGGCTTTGATCCCGACAAGCGACTTCTAGCGAAGGGTCTCGAGCTGATAAGGGCAGGTCCTACTATTCCTGCTTAGCTTCAGACCTTTCGTCAAGTAGTTTGCGAGTTAGGGTTTCGGTTTCCAACCTAATCTAGCGATCAGTGAGTTCTTGTGAACTAGTCATGGCCTCATGATCCTCGGCGTCTGCGTCGGGAATGGCAGGCCAAGAAGATGCCATTGGTATGTTGGCATAGCTGGGGCTTCAGGAAGATGACCTGGAAGATGTTGTTTTGAGGAGGAAGAGCATCAGGTGGAAGATGCTACTCGGTGGCTTGCGGTTGTCAAGTTCAGCCATTACTAATTCTTCAAGAATATGAGGTCAGCGTGGGAGTTGGCCAAGGATGTCAATATATGGGTAACCGAGGACAAGTTATTTACTTATCATGCAATTTCCTTGCCTTGGTGATTGGGAAAAGGTAATGGAAGGAGGACCTTGGGTGTTTTGGGGGAAGAGTGTTCTGATGGCTCCGTATGATGGGTTTACCAAGACATCAATGATTGAGTTAAGCATGATTCTCATATGGGTCCAGAATCATGACATGCCTGATGGTTACAAGGGTTTAGTTAAATCCCTGGCAAGCAAGGTTAGAAGTTTTGTCTATCAAGAACCACCATTGTTAAACTATGTGAGAACTTTTTATAGAGTTCAGGTGATGATCAATGTGCGGAAATAATTAAAATTTGTGATTTCTATCACCAGATAAGGAAAGAGGCAATTCTTCATGGTTAAGTATGAATGATTACCCGCAAAAAAAGGTATGAATGATTACCAAATTGGTGTTTGGGATGTAGGATGTTGGGGAATGTGTCCAAGGAGCATGGGACTGGAAGTATGGAATCCATGATCTAGCTACTAAGGTGTTTAAGGACTTGCGAGCTGAGTTAAGCTAGAGTTTAGCGAGGACTGCTGGGCATGGAAGGGGGCGAGGTTCTATTCGCGGCTTTGTTGGTGGTCGTGGTGGCAGGGTTCCTGGTGTTTGGAAGAAACATGAGGCCAAAGAAATTTTTGTGTGTGCATGTTTCTTTGTGGGCATATGTATTTATGATGTTGTCCTCCTAGGAACTTATACACATAGGATAAGATTATTTTTTAGTTGATATTGCATTCCTTGGAGACCACCTTTTATTTCTTGTTTATGCTTTGGTGGTTTCCAAATCTATTTGCCAATGAGTGCGTGTCTCTTGTGTTTGCATTTTCGTGTACTCATATTTGTTCGCTCATGCCTTGTATTGTTAAATGAGTGGGAGGAGTGAGGATTCCATGATTGTGCACTTTTTTTTCCAAATGCAATTATTATAATTGGTGCTTAATCCTTAGGGAGCTCTTCTAACTCATTTAAGAATTCTCATATATCTTCTTGCATTTTTTTGTTTTAAATGTTTATGGGGGAGTGAGGATTCCATATTTATGCATGTTGTATTCAAATGCAATTATTATAATGTGTGCACAAATCTTGGGGAGCTTCTCTATTTCATTTAATCACCCATTTGATCTTATCATGATATCTTTTTGTATTCAATTGTTTTTTTGGATCTTTCGATTACTTGCATTATTTGTTGATGCTTCTTACATTTTATTTCTTTTGCAATCTTCGGGTCCTCAATATAGTTCTACTTCCTCCCTAGTATTCATCATTGCATATGTGCAAATGAACACCTTTGGAGAATTTTTTAATATATTGGCCTTATAGAACTTTTAACCCATTTTGGCAATCGATGCCAATGGGGGAGAAGTTTTAGAGGGTTTAAGGAAAGTTGGTTTATGCTTTGAGTTTGTTCTTAAGCATTTGCCTTTCATGCTCTTGCATCTTTGTTGTTGCTTAGCATGTGGAATATATAGAGTAAACTCCACCAACGATAATGGTTGGCAATATATGCAATGAAATTCAAGTTCATCACGCATACATAGATTATGGGGGAGTTTTCTCTATATATGGTGGTGGCACCAATATCACATACTTGTGTAGTATTTGATATTGGTGCTACCATTTTATTCGTTAAAATTATTTATATAAAAGCCTCTCAAAGGGATTGTCATCAATTACAAAAATGGGAGAGATTGAAAGGGAATGTGTTCCCCCATGTGTGGTTTTGGTAATTAACGACAATCTCTATGGACTCATGTTTACATTGAGTTACACTTGTAGTATTTGTCCATTCGCATCGCTTGGACCATGTGTTGGCTTCAAGGTTGAAGAAATGAAGAACAATGAGCAATGTCCAAGGGCGTTGGGCCTATTGGAATCATGTTGGATAAGAAGAAGAAGAATAAAGAAAATAAGATCAAGAGTGTGTTGAAGAATAATACAGAGTTCCTCGTGTGTATCTTCAAGACATGATCCTAATGGAGTTAGAATAAATGTAGTGCAAGATCAAGATGATCCATCTCTAGGAGATCACATGCTTGAAGCCTACCATCCTTGGTGATCATGTATTGATGAATACAAGTTCAAAGAAATGGTTTCCCCATGGTGTATGGGGGAGTAATTCGCAAGTATTCAGCAGCAAGCGCGAGCAAGAGCAATCAATAAAGAAGTTCCATCTTAAGAAGGACAAGATCATCTACATCAAGCTTAAGTAGAATTCTCAAGGAAAAGGTATGATATTGATAGGTTTTCCCTTTTTTCGGTCTCATGTTGGTAGTTGGAAGACCGGGTTTAGGATAGATAACCATACTATCAAGAGGGGCTCTCGAGTGAGTAACTTGATCATATCTTTCGGAGAGAGCTCAAACCTTTGCATACTTAGCATCATCTTTCTTGATTCTTATTTGGTTCTTATCCATGAGAGGATTTTGATTTATATCCATGACAAACTCAATTTCATCTAAAACGGATTTCATGTGCTTCTCTATTGTGTTTTTGATGTTGGAGGTTTTACCAGTTTATCTATTATAGATAGGTTAAACATTTCATAATTTGGTTCTATCCTCCCTTGCTGTACTATGATTTTTCTCTGTATGATCTTTTAAATCTCGTTACTATCTTCGAAATGAGCCTAAGATCGTCAAAATCGGAGTCCGGATGCAAAAGTTATGGCTATTTTCATATTGGTTTTTCTGTTAGTTTTTGGGGGGAGACTCCGGGGGGCGGAGACGCCGGCCCAAATTCTAGCCCTGGCTCCAGGGGGTGTACTGGGAGCATCTGGAGCTCGCCCGGAGTCCTGGCCGGAGTCTGGACCCCGGAGACTCCGGTCCTGGGGGCCGGAGACTCCGGTTCTAAAGGCCGGAAACTCCGGGATAAGTGGTCTGCAATGGCTAGTTATTGTGGGGGGCCTATAAAAGGCCCCCTTCTTCCCCAAGGGTCTGGTTGCTTGCATACTCTCTCTCCTCCATTGTTTCTACCTTCAAGAGCTTGCAAATACTCTCAATCCCTCCCGTATTTCTTGAATCTCTTTGAGGGGATTTAAAGGGGAGATCTAGATCTACAACTCCACAAATCCATATCTCCTCTATGTGAGGGAAACATCTTGGGATCTGGATCTTGGGGTTTCTTTTGTGGATTTCATCTTGTGTTCTTCCTCTCTTATTTCCCAATAGCTTTTGTAGCTTTGGTGGAATTTGGGAGTGAAGGATTTGCCATTGCATTAGGTGCATCGGTTTGAGTTCTCCTCAGAGGATTTGGTCGGTGAAATCAAGAAGCTTGTTACTCCTAGGTTTTTGAAACCCTATACGGTGTAGTGGCCTTTGTGGTGAGTTCTTAGGGCCTCCAATTAATTTATGGAGCTCTCCCCAAGTTAGTAGCCTTGATGGTGATTATTGGGAGCCTCCAATTAAGTTGTGGAGATTGCCCCAATCTTGGACGGGTTTGGTGACCGCCCTCAAGTGTCCCATAGTGGATCGGGTGCTTGTCGTGTGGTGGGTTCTTGGGATAATAGGGTGAGGCCTCTTGTGGCATTGGTGGTCTTAGTACCTCCCACCCCTCCAATAAGACGTACTCCCTTGTAGGGAGGAACTCGGTAAAACATCTTCGTCTCCGTATGCCTCGGTTATCTCTATACCCGAGCCTTTTACTTATGCACTTTACATCGTGATAGCCTTCATGCTTGATGCAATCTTTCTGGCTATCACCTTGTTGCTTGTCTTGCTTAACATAAGTTATTGGTGCACATAGGTGAACCATAGTATATATAGGTTTTTTCTTGACAAAGTAAACGCTAGTTTTATTCCACCTTTGTTAAGCCTATCTCGTAAAAAAAATTAACCGCCTATTCACCCCTCTAGACGACATCTGTGCACTTTCAATTGGTATTAGAGCAAGGTCTCTTGCTTTTAGGATTCGCCGCCTTGAGAGTATAAATGTCGACTAGGGGATTAGTGCACGATTCCTTCTATATATTCGATGTCACAAATTATGGTGATTGGAAATTTCGCATGCTTGATTATTTCCGAGGAATACACCCATTTATTGAGGGAAATCTATATATGGGTTTTTCTCCTCCTATGGATCCGCAAACAAATCTTTAGAGGAGAAGATGAACTCTTATATAGATGCTCAAGCTACTAAAGTTCTTTTACTTGTTGTGAGCAATGTAGTTATTTCTTTAATCATGCCTTATCGGAGTGCTCATGAGATATGGACAAAGCTTCAATATAAATATAATGAGTCCAACATTATTGAGGATGATTACACCTCCGGTCGTGATGAGTTCTCATCTTTTACCACAACACCAACATGTGATTTTTCACAAGGTAATGATATGGTGAGTGATGGTAGAAATTGCAATGTGGATAGTGAGCTTGGTATTGGTAATCCTTCATCTCTATCTAGTTGCAATGTTCTTTCTTTGGACCTCAACACTTCTAGCACTCAAAACTCCCTACGTGCTTGTGTTGATAGTCCTTGCATATCATGTAGAAATGGCTTGAATAAATCTTATGATGATATTGTTGTGTTGTCTTGTTGCCATGTAAAAATGCTTTTATTTCCTCTAGTGCTTGTGTTGCTAACCATGTAGAGTAAACCAAAGATTCTATGAGCCAAGACAAGGTTTTGAATGGAGCTTCAAGTAATTTCTCATCATCACCTTTGTAGCACCCCGGGTAAAACCACTACTAGAGAATTGCTCTTGTTTGTGCATCTCCATGATCGCATGCTCATGTCATTATGCCACATTGCATTTGAGAATCATCATGTCTGCATGCATATTTAACCTTAAAACTATTTTGCTAAAAGCCTAGTTTTGCTTCTACAAATATCCCTCTCTTTATTTCAAATGCAGAAACCCCGAACTTCCCGGATATTTTGTTTGTCTAAAACTATTTTGAAAATGGTTTTATAAAAAAACATTTATAAAACCCGTGGGGGAGTCAGACAGGCCCAGAAGCCCAGTAGCCAGTCAACTACCACCCCACTGAAACCCTAGCTACCCAGACCACCAACCCCCACTCGCTCCACCTGTCGCGGCCAATCCTACGCGCCCACTACCCCGCGTCCTCGGACCCACCCACGACCATCTCCTACTTGGAAATCCCTCCCTAAATGTGATTCTCCACCCTCCTCTCTGCATCGCAACCGCCATCCTCTTCAATCGCCACCAACCGCGGCCTTCCCCTTTGTCGCTGCTTGGGTCCCTGCTGCTGTCGGCAAGGCACCGTCCCGCATCCTCCCAGGCCCCACCGCCTGATGCTTAACTCCCTGATGTGTTCGCCCTTCCTCCCCCGCTTACACCTCCCCAGCAAGCCCGTCGTCGCTGTTGTTGAAGGGTTCGCAACATAGAAAACAAAAATTTTCCTACGATGGGAACATCTATGTACCGAGAACTATCTACTAGATACAAGCAACGGGTGGATATACATCCATAGCATACATACCCTCGAAGACCGAATAGCGTTAACGAGGTTGTACTCGTGGATGATGTAGACGAATGCTTGTCGATCTCAAGATCGTGATGAAGTCCATCTGGTCCAGCCGGTCCAAAGACGATCAAGTCCAGACCTCAAAGCGTTGGTGCATCGTGATCGCACACGACGGGTACCCGACAACCTCCGCGCCCTCGCTCCAGCGAAGCAGCGGAAGCAACAAATCCTTCCAGAAAAAGCCACCGGGAACATGTATCTCGCTGATCCGAGACCATGGGGAAATTCTAAACGGGGGAGAGAGATCCTTCGCGAGGAGTTGTGCTTTGAGAGGAGGAGAGGGGGACCTTTTATAGGGGAGAGGGGGGCACCCAAGGGTCATGGCTCCCAGCCATGGGGCTGCCCCCACCTCTTCCACATTCATGTGGGTGGAGCTCCCACTCAAAATGAAAAGCCTCCACTCCCATTAAAAAGCCTCCACTCAAAAATCCACTCACATGCATTAAATTTCCACCAAATTTAATGCAAGCTCTCATTTAAATAAAACTCTTTTATTTATTTATTCAGAATTTTGTTAATTACTTTAATTAACAAACATTCACATAAGACCCCTTACAACATTTCAATTTCACATGCAGAACCAGTTTTAGCAATTTCAACCAAAAGCTTTTGTCTAGTGAAATAAATTCCTGCGCTTTCCTTTTTCTTTCTCTGGCATATCATTTGCTCCGAATGGTGTCGGTATCCCTTAAGTGTGTCACCCTATGGTTCGCGAATAATGCAGACATGATCGAGACCCCTCTCCGATCAATAATCAGTAGCGGGGCATGGAGATCCGTCTTGACTCCCACATTCAACGATGACTTCTGTGATCGTGTGAACCTTTTACGCTAGTATCTTAATCCCTTTGTTTCACGATATATTACATGTCCGAGATTCGATCATCGGTATCTCCATACCTAGTTTGATCTCGTTACCGACATGCACTCTTTTCTCGTTCCCGTGATATAACATTCTAGTGATCAAATCACTTGCTTGCAAGCTAATCAATATGATATCACCGAGAGGGCCCAGAGCATATCTATGCGTCATCGGGATGACCATATTCCACTCTCGATCCATGGACCTCAACATAACACTTTAGTAGTTCTGAAGCCATCTTTATAATCACCCAGTTACGGTGTGACGTTTGATGTTATCAAGAAACTCTTCCGGTGTTAGTGATTGACATGATCTCATGGTCTAAGGATTAGGATCACTTCGTAAGTTTTTATAGCAATATAAACTCAATGACTTTGATCGTAATGCTATACTTGGGATGAATGTTCATCACATCATTACACTAATGTTGTGACCTCGTTATTAACAACATCCAATGTCCATGATCAGGAAACCTATGATCATCTTGTTAATCAACGAGCTAGTTTATAAGAGAGGCATAACTAGGAAGTTCCTTTTTGTTTATTAAACACGCATGTATTAACGTTTCCGTATTAATACAATTATAGCATGCAAAATAAACATTTATCATAAATAAGGAATACGATAATAACCACTTTATTATTGCCTCTCGGGCATATTCCCTTCAGTCTCCCACTTGCACTAGAGACAATAATCTAGTTTGAAAACTTTGCGTATTAAACACATATGGCTTTCTGGTGTTCCATATATGCAACTGCAAGTGGTTAACATAATCTACGGATCTGATGCTTTCAGGTCTGTGTGTATTTGCATGTCTTTGCGTCTTCACGCATCACTCATTCTCCAATGAGATGACATTGTATAAATTTGGTCTTTCGGTGATACTATTGTCATACAATATATCTTTAGTGTTAGCCCGTTGCGAACCACACCTTAGTTTGATAAAAACTACTTGACACAAATTCCCTCCTTTGCTGCTACTATAGCAGTCATATACTTAGCCTTTTGTTGTAGTATTCGTCACAATGTCTTAACTTTGGAACTCTTCCAAATCCATCATGGAAACTTTGTTTTCATTTCATTGTGCCACCCATAGTTTAAATTGAGATAAACTTAATTTGTAACTTGTGACAAAACTAGTATCAATGTAACTCTTTACAATGAACTATTTGTAATTGTTTGTCACCTCTACACAAATATATTCTTAGTTCTTCCAAAAGATCATAAGAATATCCTTACTATCGTCCAATGATCATTTTTTGATTCATTATGGTATTTACTCATAACACTTAGAGCATAGGACATATCTGGATGTGTACATATCATGGTATGATTGATCAAAACATCCTTGCGATTTCACTCATCAAGTGTCAAAGCACTTGAATCTTGTTTCACTTATCAAGTGTCAATACACTTGAATCTTGATTCAATTCCTTTCCATGCGACAAGAACCGTTTCTTGTCGTTTCTATATTGAACTCCTTCAATATCTCATATATGTACGTTTGGCACAACTATATTGGCGTCACAGTCTATCCACTATAGACATTCACGCTAAATATTTGGGTTTTGCCTAAGTATTTCATCAAAATGAAATTCTTAACCTTTGTCAATAAAATTACATCATTTCTAATCAACAAGATGTCCTCCACATAATTTATTAGAAATATGTCTCAACGCTCCCACTTAATTTCTTACAAATGCAAGCATCTTCATCGTCTCCTGATGAAAACTCTTTTTCATCACGGTGAAGATTCCAACTCCGCGATGCTTACTTCAACCATTGAAGTTTGCATGCCCTTTTTAGCATCCTTTGAATTTAACAAAACCCTTTGGACCGTGTCATGTACACGTCCTAGGTAACCATTCTATTAGAAGAACTTTGTTTTGTTTATTCATCTACCATATACCAAATTATATGTAGTGGTTGCTACTTTAATCCATCCAGACTAAATATCGCTATGAAAGATCAAATCTTGTCATAGTCAACTCCTTGAACATTGTCATAAAATACTTTACGACATGTCGACTATTTCATAGATGTGAAACATCCATGTCTGTTTCTTTATAGATCCAAATACGACCGATAGGTTTTTACACCTTTCCGGAGGGTCTTCCAAGTTCAAAACTTGATTTCTCGTGTATGGAATTATCACGGATTTTATGGCTTCAAGCCATTTGACGGAGTCAGGGCCCATCATCGCTTCTTTGCATGTAGTCGGTTCATCATTGTCAGACAATAATGATTTACTCTCAAATCTTAGCATTTGATTGTTTAACCGACCTACTTGGTTCAATAGGAACTTAGATCTCCGTGACCACAACCTTTGAGGCACATAAGCTATGAGCATTATGGCAGCCTTCGGAACGATTTCCTGCGCTGCGCAACTCAGCACATATAGCTAAGGTTCGTTAACCTTATCAAAGTTCTATTGTCCTCCCACTTAACTTTTACGAAAAATTCCTTCTCCAAGAAACTTCACGTTTCAAGCGGCAAACCCTTTTGTCCTTGGTGTTATGAAGGAATAACCAATGTTATTCGAAATAACCTACAAAGACATGCTCATCCGACTTTGATTGTAAACATCTTACTTATGTTTAGCATACCAAAATTTAAGAAATGACAACTTGGGTTTTACCCCAAACCATAACTTCCATGGTGTCATTTCAACGGATCAAGATGGAGCTCTTTTCAGTGTAAAAGCGGAAGTCTCTAAAGCTTTAATCTTTTAAAATATAATGGCAGTTTTATAAATAACACCTTTGATCCAACCATGTCAAACAAGGTTTCATTACAAATCTCAAACACTCCATATTCCTATGGTGTTTCGGGATATGTAAATCTAGGTGTTTTGCTAAACTTGCAACTCAAATAAATCCCTTTATGATAAAATCATAATTCATTTATTTTCTTGTTACACTTGTAACTCAAACAAATCCCTTATGATAAAGGGTTTAGGGTTTAGGGTTTAGGGTTTTTAGGGTTTAGGGTTTAGGGTTTAGGGTTTAGGGTTTTTAGGGTTTTTAGGGTTTAGGGTTTAGGGTTTTTTCTTGTTACAATGATTTTCCACTTCATCTTGAAAGTCTTTGAAAACGTTTTTCAAATATTTCATACTTCTTTCTCATTAAGTGAATATTCACTCAAATTTCCGGAGAAAGCATATGAAGTTGAAACCCATCGCTTACGACTACACATAATGGAATACATACATCGATATGTATAAATTCCAATAATTTAGTTGTTCGTTCTTCTTTGGCCTTTGAACGAAGTTTTAATTATCACGTGGAAAGTCTCACAAGCGTCACTTGATCAAATCAAAGACTCCAAAAATCCATGAATATGGAGTTCTTCATGTTTTCTTTCCAATATAATTTAAACAACGATGTCACTTTGTAAGTGATCTTTTAATCATTTGTATTGCGACATTTTAGCATTAGGTTTTATGGATATGATTTCTCCAACTAGATTTGTAAATCATCCATCTTATATGGAATACGGTAATTATTTGAACAACCTTTGTTCTCATAATACAAGATTTAAATAACAATTATTAAAACAAATCTTGAAGTCAAGCTTTGATGTCAACGAGAAATACAAACAACGGTTTGTTTGTTTTCGATGAACGTCATCACATATTCTCTTGCTAGTTACTTAGGCCATTATGGTTCATGAATTGCGTTGTTCCGTATGAAATTTCATACCAACCAATTCGGTATCCAATACCCAAGAACCACATTGTTTAACAAGCAAAGAATACAACCATAACATGTATATCATCTATATACCTAAATTGGATATTTCCAATCTTTTCTTTTCTGCCAAATATATTTTATAGATTCTCTTTCAACATTTCCTCTTTCCTTTTAAAAGAATTTATCAACATCAACAGTGGCACCATATACATGACACATAGTCCAAAGCGTGTATATTCAAATAATAATACCTTTGGATTTGCACTTTGAAGTAGATCACCATCATCAAAATGATCGGTATTCTTTCAAAATCCATTCTTTAGTAATCTTTTAGTGTAGTAAACACTTTACATACATCTTCTATTCATCCTTATCATGACGAGTTTCATGATCAAGCTATTTTAGCTTATAAAGGCGAATCGTGAGTATAATATTACTTTCCAAAACCCTTTTGGATGATTAGGATGTCTAGCATCTCCAACCTTCGTAAATTCTCATCCAATATGAGAACATATATTATACTCTATCATATTGCAACCAAAACATTGTTTCAGATATCATTATATCTGCCACACATGATGGTTTCTGAAATAATTCTTTCAGCTCCTAGATAATCTCGATATTTAAAACAATCAAGAATCATGGAGGCAAACATGATACTTAAGATACTAACACTGGAATTGTTACTCTCGATTTAATACCAACTATTAAATTTCACGGAGTAAATAGAGTTTGCTGAAAGTTTGCAATAGGACTTTAAACTTTGATTGACACTCAACACAATACGATACCAGTTCGTAAAGTATATATCCAGAATTCTATAGTTCTATTATATCAATTACAACTATGCATATGGTGGTGAACGAATGCCAATGACTACAACAAATTATGCAAATTCACTTTGATTTAATTTATGATAAATTGAGTTCTACTAATCCAAATTAGAAATGAACTCCCACTCAAAAACGACATCCCTTGTGCCTTTTTGGTGATTACATGAACCAAATCCACTACACCAAGTCCGATCATCACGTGAGTCGGTGTAGCTTCAAAGGCGAGCATCAAATGGTCATCATATCAAAATATATGACTCATGCTTAACCTTTCGGTCCGTGTTTCGAGGCCATGTCTGTACATGCTAGGCTCGCCAAGTAAGAACCTTAGTATTCGCGTGTGTAATCGCCTTTACACCCGAGATATGCTCGTGGATTCAAGTACACCATCATCACGTGATGTCTTGAAGCTTAATAAACATTGTTTGCATACTTAAGGAAGAACACATTCTTATCTTGATATCTAAATGAGGGATCATCTTATTATGCTAATAAAACGCCAAACAAGCAATATAAGATGCAATCAAAACATCACATGTTTATTAGTGAAATGATATGGTTCCCGCGTATGATCTCCATCATGTCCACCGTGGTATGATCACTATCATACCTATATGTGTAAGTCCAAGGTCTATGGAGATTACACGTTATGTGTGTTGTAAGAGTACCATCTCATACTTCTACTTACAACATCACCATATTATAACACTAGCCCAGCAACAATCTAAACTAGACGCCTCTAATTTATCCATTGCAAGTTTTACGTGGCTTAGGGCTTTCAAAGATAGAATCGTTCTTACCTACGAACATGAACCACAATGAGGATAACCAAATTGTTGACAACTCATTGCAAATTAGATATTGACTATAGTAGGAGAGACAGACACCCGCTAGCCACTTATGCAAAACTAGTTGCATGTCAAGCGTGGAACAGGTCTCATGTGCGAGGACATGTAAAGTTTGTCCGGGCCGCTTCATCCCACTATGCCACCAATATCCAAAGTACAACTAAGAAGCAATAAAATGATCATCATCGCCCACATACTCATATGTGTACTACCCGTGCAAAGTATCTACGCATAAACCCGGCTCTGATACCACTGAAGGGTTCGCATCATAGAAAACAATTTTTTTCCTATGATGGGAACATCTATGTACCAAGATCTATCTACTCAAGCAACGGGTGGATATACATCCATAGAATACATACCCTCGAAGACCGAATAGCGTTAACGAGGTTGTACTCGTGGATGATGTAGACGAACGCTTGCCGATCTCAAGATCGTGATGAAGTCCATCTGGTCCAGCCGGTCCAAAGACGATCAAGTCCAGACCTCAAAGGCAAGGCATCCGTGATCGCACACGCACGGGTACCCGACAACCTCCGCCTCGCCCAGCCAGCAGCGGAAGCAACAAATCCTTCCAAAAGCCACGGGAACATGTATCTCTGATCCGAGACCATGGGGAAATTCTAAAGGGGAGAGAGATCCTTCATGAGGAGGTGTGCTTTGAGAGGAGGAGAGGGGACCTTTATAGAGAGGGGGGCACCCAAGGGGCATGGCGCCCAGCCATGGGGCTGCCCCCACCTCTTCCACATTCATGTGGGTGGAGCTCTCACTCAAAATGAAAAGCCTCCACTCCCATTAAAAAGCCTCCACACAAAAATCCACTCACATGCATTAAATTTCCACCAAATTTAATGCAAGCTCTCATTTAAATAAAACTCTTTTATTTATTTATTCAGAATTTTGTTAATTACTTTAATTAACAAACATTCACATAAAATCCCTTACAACATTTCAATTTCAAATGCAGAACCAGTTTCAGCAATTTCAACCGAAACAGTTTCGGTGTCTAGTGAAATAAATTCCTGCGCTTTCCTTTTTCTTTCTCTGGCATATCATTTGCTCCGAATGGTGTCGGTATCCCTTAAGTGTGTCACCCTACAGTTCGCGAATAATGCAGACATGATAGAGACTCCTCTCCGATCAATAATCAGCAGCGGGACCTGGAGATCCGTACTGACTCCCACACATTCAATGATGACTTATGTGATCGTGTGAACCTTTTACGCTAGTATCTTAATCCCTTTGTTTCACGATATATTACATGTCCGAGATTCGATCATCGGTATCTCCATACCTAGTTTGATCTCGTCACCGACATGCACTCTTTTCTCGTTCCCGTGATATAACATTCTAGTGATCAAATCACTTGCTTGCAAGCTAATCAATGTGATATCATCGAGAGGGCCTAGAGCATATCTATCCGTCATCAGGATGAACAAATTCCACTCTCGATCCATGGACCTCAACATAACACTTTAGTAGTTCTGAAGCCATCTTTATAATCACCTAGTTACAGTGTGACGTTTGATGTTATCAAGAAACTCTTCCGGTGTTAGTGATTGACATGATCTCATGGTCTAAGGATTAGGATCACTTAGTAAGTTGTTATAGCAATATAAACTCAATGACTTTGATCATAATGCTATACTTCGGATGAATGTTCATCACATCATTACACTAATGTTGTGACCTCGTTATTAACAACATCCAATGTCCATGATCAGGAAACCTATGATCATCTTGTTAATCAACGAGCTAGTTTATAAGAGAGGCATAACTAGGAACTTCCTTTTTGTTTATTAAACACACATGTATTAACGTTTCCGTATTAATACAATTATAGCATGCAAAATAAACATTTATCATAAATAAGGAATACGATAATAACCACTTTATTATTGCCTCTCGGGCATATTCCCTTCAGTTGTGTGCAGCAGCACTAGTTTCACATTTCAATTTCACATGCAGAACCAGTTTCAGCAATTTCAACCGAAACAGTTTCGGTGTCTAGTGAAATAAATTCCTGCGCTTTCCTTTTTCTTTCTCTGGCATATCATTTGCTCCGAATGGTGTCGGTATCCCTAAAGTGTGTCACCCTACGGTTCACGAATAATGCAGACATGATAGAGACCCCTCTCCGATCAATAATCAGCAGCGAGACCTGGAGATCCGTACTGACTCCCACACATTCAACGATGACTTCTGTGATCGTGTGAACCTTTTACGCTAGTATCTTAATCCCTTTGTTTCACGATATATTACATGTCCGAGATTCGATCATCGGTATCTCCATACCTAGTTTGATCTCGTCACCGACATGCACTCTTTTCTCGTTCCCGTGATATAACATTCTAGTGATCAAATCACTTGCTTGCAAGCTAATCAATGTGATATCATCGAGAGGGCCTAGAGCATATCTATCCATCATCGGGATGAACAAATTCCACTCTCGATCCATGGACCTCAACATAACACTTTAGTAGTTCTGAAGCCATCTTTATAATCACCTAGTTACAGTGTGACGTTTGATGTTATCAAGAAACTCTTCCGGTGTTAGTGATTGACATGATCTCATGGTCTAAGGATTAGGATCACTTCGTAAGTTGTTATAGCAATATAAACTCAATGACTTTGATCGTAATGCTATACTTCGGATGAATGTTCATCACATCATTACACTAATGTTGTGACCTCGTTATTAACAACATCCAATGTCCATGATCAGGAAACCTATGATCATCTTGTTAATCAACGAGCTAGTTTATAAGAGAGGCATAACTAGGAACTTCCTTTTTGTTTATTAAACACACATGTATTAACGTTTCCGTATTAATACAATTATAGCATGCAAAATAAACATTTATCATAAATAAGGAATACGATAATAACCACTTTATTATTGCCTCTCGGGCATATTCCCTTCAGTTGTGTGCAGCAGCACCAATTTCACATTTCAATTTCACATGCAGAACCGGTTTAGAATTTCAACCAAAAGCAGTTTTGTCTAGTGAAATAAATTCCTCGCTTTCCTTTTCTTTCTCGGCATATCATTTGTTCAATGGTGTCGGTATCCCTTAAGTGTGTCACCCTACGGTTCATGAATAATGCGTACATGATAGAGACCCTCTCCGATCAATAATCAGCAATGGACTCGGAGATCCGTGATCGACTCCCACACATTCAACGATGACTTCTGTGATCGTGTGAACCTTTTACGCTAGTATCTTAATCCCTTTGTTTCACGATATATTACATGTCCGAGATTCGATCATCGGTATCTCCATACCTAGTTTGATCTCGTCACCGACATGCACTCTTTTCTCGTTCCCGTGATATAACATTCTAGTGATCAAATCACTTGCTTGCAAGCTAATCAATGTGATATCACCGAGAGGGCCCAGAGCATATCTATCCGTCATCGGGATGAACAAATTCCACTCTCGATCCATGGACCTCAACATAACACTTTAGTAGTTCTGAAGCCATCTTTATAATCACCCAGTTACGGTGTGACGTTTGATGTTATCAAGAAACTCTTCCGGTGTTAGTGATTGACATGATCTCATGGTCTAAGGATTAGGATCACTTCGTAAGTTGTTATAGCAATATAAACTCAATGACTTTGATCGTAATGCTATACTTCGGATGAATGTTCATCACATCATTACACTAATGTTGTGACCTCGTTATTAACAACATCCAATGTCCATGATCAGGAAACCTATGATCATCTTGTTAATCAACGAGCTAGTTTATAAGAGAGGCATAACTAGGAACTTCCTTTTTGTTTATTAAACACACATGTATTAACGTTTTCGTATTAATACAATTATAGCATACAAAATAAACATTTATCATAAATAAGGAATACGATAATAACCACTTTATTATTGCCTCTCGGGCATATTCCCTTCAGTTGTGTGCAGCAGCACTTCGTTGGGAGACCCCAAGAGAAAGGTATGATGCGGTACAGCAGCAAGTTTTCCCTCAGTAAGAAACCAAGGTTATCGAACCAGTAGGAGGAAGGAAACGTCCCAAAGTTGTTGCAAGCAACGTGGGAACCTGCACAACACAAACTCAAGACTTTGCCCCAACTAACAGTGAGGTTATCAATCTCACTGGTTGCTGTAACAAAGGATTAACTGTATGGTGTGGAAGGTGATGATGGTTTGCAGCAAGTAAAAAATAACAGTGGAAGATGTATCAATGTTAAATATTAGACCGGGGTCCATAATTCACTAGAGGTGTTCTCCTTAGATAAATAAACATGGCATGCTGGGTAAATAAATTACAGCAGGGCAATTGACAGGACCGAGCAAGGCATAACAATGTAATACTAGACAAAAAGATCCTATGAGATTCGATTGGGCAATACAACAATATGCATAGACCGCCATCCAACTTCATTTATGACTAGAAGTCCACCTTTAGGTTATGATCTGAACCCCCTCCAGTATTAAGTTGCCAGCAACAGACAACTGCTTTAAGCAAAGTGTGTAAGGTAAACAATCCACTTGTTCCATGAACAAGAGACCGTTGTTTTCTCCCTAGTGGCAACAACACATCTACAACCGTAGAGATTTCTGTCACTTCCCTTGATTAAGTAGAGGCATGAACCCACTATCGAGCATAAATACCCCCTCTTGGAGTCACTAGCAACTATTTGGCCAAGATAGCTACTAACAACGGAGAGCATGCAAGATCACAAACAACACAAGCATGATAGAATCAATAAGACAAAACCATTAATCAACCTGAAATAATAATCTCAATATCCATCGGATCCCCACAAACACAACATGCATGATTACAAATAGATGAGATCTTGATCATGAACAGAGCTCACAAGATCTAGACATGAAAGCATAAGGAGGAGATACAACCATCTAGATACTACATGGACCTGTAGTCCAAGGTGGAACTACTCACGATTCATACTGGAGGATGGCATGATGAAGAAGAAGGCCTTCGAGATGATCTCCCCTCCAGCAGGGTGCCGGGAAGAGCTTCAGATCCCCTCGATCTAGGGACGATGGTGGCGGTGGCTACAGACGGTTTCGTGGAATTTTGATCGGGTACTTTGGGTTTAGGCATCGGGGCTTCTTATAGGCGAAGAGGCGAGGCTGGGAGGCGTACAGGGGGGCCACACCCTGCCTAGGTGCCGGCCCACCCTAGATCGCTCCTGGGGTGTGTGGCCACCATGTGGCGCCCCTTCGTCTCTCCTCTGGACTCCGTGTTCTCCTCTGTGAAATATTGACTTTGGATTTTGTCTCGTCCAATTTCGAGAATATTTCCTTACTAGCTTTTCTGGAACCAAAAACAGCAGAAAGCAGGCAACTGGCACCATGACAACTTGTTAATAGGTTAGTACTAGAAAACATATGAAAAGCACCTCAAAGTGTGGACAAAGCAAAGCAAAGTAGATACTAAACAAGCATGAAACATCAAAAATTATAGATACGTTTCCGATGTATCAAGCATCTCCAAGCTTAACTCCTGCTCGTCCTCGAGTAGGTAAGTGATAAAAGAATAATTTTTAGGTGACATGCACCATCAAAACCAAGATCAAACCATTTGCAAGCATTCAAAACTGGGATCAAAGAACTCTAAACATGTGCATGAAAGATGGAGTTCTAATAGTAAGACAAAGTAACTATGCATGTAACATGAAAGGCTACAAACAAATATCATGAATAACATGCATTGAAAAACATTTGTTTGTTTCACATATAGAAAACATGGCATAATGGCATTCAGCTTGTCCCTCATAGAGTAGCAAATATATGCATAGGACACCTTCAAGGTTCATATGAGTGATTAGATACAAATAGCACAAGAACAAGCAATATCAACAGTATGCATCAATCAATAAGTTTTGGGACACTACACATAGAACTAAGAATGGCAACTATGCTCTCTTAACTGGTCCCTAAAGGTAGAAGGTGGAGACTCAATATAATAGTGGAAGAAAGGCCCTTCATAAAGGGAAGCAGGGATTTCAAGTTTTAAAAAGAGCTTCCAAAATTTATGGTACTTGTTAGCTTTCAACCCTCATTGCCCCTATCACAAGCATATTGAAGTGATTAAGGTTAAAGTGAACAAACTATGGAGTATATGCTTGACAAGGTATAAATTGGCAATCTCATGTCCCTTTAACACGAGGGCCGCACCTCATGCTACTCAACTTTGGTCACCTGTAAGTTCTTTTCATAGTAAGTACATGTGTATCATAGAGAACTGCCAACGGGGTACCCCTTGCACATGGTACAGGCGTTTTCCCATAACCAAAATGACAAGGCAAGCAGGCAATGAGCATCTCAGCTATCTTTTTATTTACTATTTGCATAGATTTTTATTGAGGATGCTTCACGGATTGCTCATTATGGCGATGCTGCAAGTTTCTACCATGATTAGGCATGGCTTAGGCTAGCGACCCAGGCGTTTCTCTAACACAAAATACATGACTCCATGGACTTAAAAGCTCCCTTTTTATTTCACACCGGCGACATCCATAGACAAAAGATCATGATATCAACTGTGTACAAAGTACAAGTGCAATGTTGAAAGCGTTCCCCATGACAGCATGGTTCTGCTAATTCCAACATATAAGTGCAAGAATATACAACATAGATGACACAATGGTTCAAGTTTATTAGGGGCAAGGAACATAAAGTGTGCCATCAAGTTCGTGAGGGCTTTAATCACTAAGTTTTCACATAACGAAATACTTTTTAATTGGAAGATAGCTAAAAACAAAAATATACTCAGAATGGTGTAACACACCATGCATAGGAGTTTATAGTGGACACTTTGGAATAACTTGGTTTCTTGGGAGTTGGAAGCATGAGTAGAGCTTACTCATACAAGTGGAGCCTAGCAAAAGACTGAGAGCAACCAACTAAGAGAGCAATAATGGCCATAATCATGCAGAGCGATAAAACATTACTAATCAAAGCATAGAGTGGTAGTACAAGTCAAGGACTAAATGATCATATAGGCTATGGTGACTTGTTCATAGTCATAACATGGTGTGAGCATGTGCCAAGTTAACCCAAACAAAGCATCAAAGGAGAATACCACAATACTATGCTTTTGTATGCTAAAACAACGCATAATTCCTTCAAGGCACACTAAGCAATCCCAATTGTTTGGAACAAGACATGCTACAACAATAATCACTAAGCATAAGGTCAAAAAAACACCTAGCATGTCATGCTAAAGTCTAAGTCACAGTCAACGCAAGCTCCTCTTACACTTGCAAGCAAGAACTTTCTACTCCTTTCCAACACCAATCAACTTATTTGAAACAACACAACGAGAACGGGGGTCAAAACTACTTTATTCAAGCAAACTAAACAAACTAAGCAAAGCAAACAAAAACTAAGACGCTCCAAGAACAACACAATAGTGCATGAAACAATAAAAACGAAGTGTCTAGAAAGACCTGAGCTTTTTATTGATGAAGAAGGGGATGCCTTGGGCATCCCCAAGATTTGACGCTTGTACCTCTTGGATATTTCTTGAGGTGACACTGGGGTGGCATCCCCAAGCTTGAGCTCTTGTCCATTCTTCATCTCATTACATCATTCTCTTTTCTACACCTGAAATTTTCCTTCATACAAAACTTCACACAATCTTCATTAGCAACATTAGTGTATTCAAAAGATAATAGACCTTTGAGTTTAGCTTTTGACGAGGTTCGATCTCGTCAATGCCCATTGTTATGAGCTTGGGTTTTGGAGAATATGGGGATGCTGGAGATCGCATAGCGGTTAACAGACAAGCAACACGGGGACACGAGGTTTACCCAGGTTCAGGCCCCCGGAGGGAAAACCCTACTCCTACTTGTCTGCTCTTGATTACGGCGGAACCGAAAAGTATAGGGGTGCACAGATGCAATCTGGCGTGGAGGTGTGTATGCGGTGAGAGGTGCCGTCCTCGTCGTGCCCTCCTAGCCTTTATATAGATAGGCAGGTCCCAAGCATCAGGTCGAGTCGGTTACAAATTAGGGTTTACCCCTTTGAATATTCTATCTACTCTAGTCTTGCTCTCCAAGGATCCGAAGACGTCATGGGCTTGGGCCACCCGAAAATCTCGACAGGCCGTATATGTTCTTGTGGGCCTTCCTTGGGCTGGACCAGGTATACTAATATCGTGCACCCGTAGGGTATAACCATGTCAGTAGCCCCCGAGTGTTCAGTCGAATCATAGATTCGGCTGAGGACTCTTTAATCTTTCGGGTGCAGCTATTTCTGTTCATAAGGAAAAAATGATTTTAGTTTGTAGGGATTGTTGACGCGTGTGCCTGACTCTCCTGAAGGATCATGGTCAGTTAACTGTCTTAGGACAAAACAACACGATCTTCCTCAACTCGAGTCCCTAGACTCGAATCTGGAATGGATGCTGGCGTAATTCGACTCAGGCTACTGAGGTCTTACAGGAGTCGAATCCTAGTAGTTTTCAAGTGATGTACCCAACGCGTCCGTAAGAATTTTCATCGTGCCTATTGACACGGATTTTTACTGGCAGAGCACAGTCAGGTGCATTACCAGGCCATCAGATGATATCTGCAGGTCTTATCTTTGCGTTGCAGACACAACATCCAAAATGTTATCACCGTGGAGGTGTTTTGGGTGGCCAAGGAGGATGCTTCTCACTTAGCGTTGGTTTGGGCAAAGTTTCCAGAAAAGATTTTGTCGTGTTTGACCCAAAGGATTGCATTTGGATAATTCATAGGGTGCGCCGCCAGCGCTCCCTATGGGAGTAGCCCCCGAGTGTCTGTTTGAGTCGTAGACTCGAGCAGATAATTTAGTTCAGTTAATTGAGCTTCAGGTCCGTAGGACACAATTTTTTTGGATGCTTGATCAATCCTCCCTATGGGAGTAGCCCCCGAGTCCTTAGTGGAGTCGTAGACTCAACGTAGGACTCGAAGATAGCTTGCGAGTTGTTTTTCTCCAATCGTCCTTTGGGTGCGCGACCAGCGCTCCTGATAGGAGCAGCCCCCGAGTAGTTGTTCGAATCGTAGATTCGAGGAAGTACTTGTTTGATCAATCGAAAAATTCTAGTCATTGCTAGGCTGCTTGATGATGTCAGTGCTGACGATCGATGACCTCAACCATCTGCGGCGCCAGAGGTGACATAACAGGACAAACGTGGGTCCCACTTTCTGACTTGAAGTTGACTAGTCATGCGCATCGTGGCGAGAATTACGGCGTCTCCTCGATTTCCATATACAGTAGATGGCGTGCGGGCGATGGTTCGCTGCTGTGTTGACATGTGTACGGTTGGATCTGATCCTAGCGTTAGGGCTTCTGGATGAACGGTTCCTGTTCATCGTGGGGAAAACAGTGGTTTGTTTTCACCCTTTGCCATTTGCTTTCACTGCCTCCATTTTCACAAGCTCTTCCTCACGCGCGCTAGACGTTCTCCAATCCTTTCCCTCCTCGTTCATGCGCGCACATCGTCGTTGTCGATGCCTCGCCATGGTTAAGTCGAAGAAGGCTTCTGCCAGAGCGGGCTTGAGCGCTGCTGCCGGTGGCAAGAAAGCTACCGCCCCTGCACACAACACTGATGGCAAGTGGAGGTGCTCCGACGTGCGCGACACCGATCTGCGCAAGCTGCGCGATGCGGGGTTAATCCCGCAAAACATGGAGGACATCAAGATCCCTGGCGATGAGGTAATCCCTCGCCCACCCGTGGGTTTTCGGGTGATCTTGTTGCCTTTATTCTTCGCGGTTTATCGCTTCCTGCCCACGACTTCCTTCGTGGGATCCTTTTCCTCTATGGGATTCAGTTTCATCATCTGTCTCCCAATTCTCTTCTGAACATTGTGTGTTTCATCACGCTTTGTGAGTGCTGGCTCGGCATCGAGCCACACTTTGGGCTCTTCCGGAAACTCTATTCAGTGAAGAGGCAGTCCGGCACCGGCGGAGTCTATCCGCTCGGCGACTGCATCATTTCTCTTTGTCCCTTTGTCCAGTTTTCTCCTTCTCCATTTGTGAGTTCGTTCAGTATTGGCGTCGCAAGTGGTTTTACATCCGCGATGTAAAGCTGGGCGGTCAGCAATTTGGTCTTGCCCCCTTTGACTCCGAGCAGAAGATCGTTCGGAAGAGATCGTGGAAAAACCACATGTTGGAGGGCAAAGCGGCGGAGGTGGAGATGCTCTATCAGCGAGTGGAGGCTCTCCAACTGGTGCCAGGCAAGGAGGTCAACAGAGTCGACATCATACGCACCTTCCTCAAGCGTCGGGTGCTGCCGCTCCAAGCCAAGGCGCACCCGATGTTTCTCTACTCCAGCCCTAGTGATCCCACCAGAGTGTCATTCGAAGAATTATCTTCGGGTGATCTTGATAGCCCCGTCCTCTACTGAAGTACAAGGCTGGTGAAGACCTGCCGGGGGAGTCGCTGACCCCCCTCTTAGCGCCAGTAAAGGGGCCTCGAAGGTGAAGATTGTTCATGCGAGTTGCGCTTTGCTGTGCGTTTTTGCTTGTTGTAGTTTCTCATGTCTGTTTGTTATCTTTGCTTGCAGCGCCTCCAGGTTACGGGGTTTATGCCCCCTCTGCCTGAGAAATTTAGGGAGGTACCAGACAATGAGGAGGTAGACTCCGAGTCGGAGCTTCCGCCGACGCAGTCGCCAACTCATGAAGCCCCCGAGGCGAGCGAGGGGCGGAACCGAAAGCGAGCATGGAGTCCGAGCAAGTCTTCGGATGCCTCGACCCCGCCAACGGCTAGGGACCCGTCCTTCCTTGTGCGCCACGACGAGGATGATGGCGCTTCTTCCGCATCGTTCTCGGCTGTGTCTGTACAGGAAGTGGTGCCGCAAGAAGAAGAAAAAGAAGGAGAAGGCGCCGCCCGTCTTCAACTTGAGCGACATTGACTTGTAAGTACCTTCGGATGCCTTTTGTTCTGTTTTTTGCCTGTGCAACTCTTCTTGTTGTCTTTGATCAATATTATTCCTTGCAGTCACTCCTCGGAGGGTTCTCTTAGTGAGGGCGCTCAGGAGGCCGTATGGGAGTCGAAGCTGAGAGCTCCTCACTCTCAGATGGTGGACGACTCTGAGGATGATGCCCCGAATCCCTCTCTGCTAGAGGCTCGGGTGGTCGTTACTCAGAAGACCCCTGGTGGACCTTCGGAGTCTCCATCTGAGCATGTAAGTTGCTTTCTTTTTTTGTCTTTGGGGTAGCCCCCGAGCCCTTTTCGGGTTGTTCTGTTGAATGTTCTGCTCTTTCCGGGGCGTAGCTCCCGAGCCCTTTTTCTGATGCTTTCTTGATTATTTACTTTTGCTTCCTTTCGCAGCCCTTTGTGCACAACGCGAATCTTCTCATCCAGCAGCATCTAGCGTCGGAGGCCAGCATGAAGTAGCTGCAAGGTTCTATACTTTGCTCATTTCTGTTTGTCTGTCACACGAACAATGCTTGTGTTGCTCATGTGCCTATTTGGTTTGTTTGCAGAAGATAACAACGCTACCCTTCATCGGTTGGACGCTCTCGACAAGAGCCTCGGGCGAGCGGAGAAGAAGGCTATGGATGCTGCTGAGGCAAAGGAGCGTCTGGAGAAGCAGGTGGTCGCTGCTGCTGAGGCGCAAGAGCGCATGCGGAAGGAGTCTGCAGATCACGAGAAGGAGCTTGCTGCTGCAGCAGCTATTCGCGAGAAGGAGATGGCCGACAGGCTGATGGCTGCGGCCAAGGCGTTCTCCGGTTAGTGTCTGGCATGCAAATTGGTTTTTTTGGATTTTCGACTGCTCTTTCTTCATGCCCTTATTCGACTCCTGTCTGTTCTTCTTTGCGCCAGATGCCTCGGGCATTGCGTTTGATCGCAGTGCCTTGGAGCACGAGAGCGCTCTAGATGATGCCACCGTAGCGGTCGAAGATCGCTGCGGCACTGCTGCTGGCTCCCTGGCTAAGGCCAAGGAGGTCCTCCGGCGTTTCTACAAGGAGATCGTTCCCAAGGGCGCTGCCCTTGAGGATGTTGATTCTCTGGCGGATGCGCTGTCAGAGGAGGCTCCTGCGGCCTACAAGCGCAAGCAGAAGGGCATTGGCGCCTCTATGGGGTTGGCCATGGCCATGGCGTTTGGGGCGGAGCTGGATTTGCCGCACGTCACTTCCCAGATGCCAACTGCTCCAGACGGCTCAGAGGTAGCCTTTGCTCTCTATGCCTCCCACTGTAATTGCTATGGGCCGAAGCTTATTGACCTATTGGCGGAGTACGCATCGAAGCAGCGAAAGGAGGTTAAGAGGAGGCAGTCTGGCTCTAAGGACACTCCGGATGCGGGTGCCTAGGATCCTCTGTTGTAGTTTAGGATAGTGTATCCTCTTTTGTAATTTATGCTTTTGTTGATGAACAGTCCTTCCTTGTGCCACGTAGTGGATTTTAATGTATATAAAGTGTTTTTCAAGCTATTGCCAGAGATGTTTGTGATGTTTATCTCCTCACCGGTTTGCCTTATAGGGTCCTTCGGGTGGTGCACCCGTTGGTACTTCGACTGCGCCAGATCCACGACCATCGTTGGATGATGCGTCGCAGCTTGTTTTCCTTCACGATCGCGTTCGTAGCTTGGAGAAGGAGATCCTTGGCATCCGGGACCATGTGGACGTGTGGAAGTCTAAGACTGAGCAAGCTACCGCTAGGGAGGAGTATCTGATGGGGGAGCTGCGGCATTTGAGCGAACAACTGCAATGTAAGTATTCTTGAGCTGCTGCTCGTTTTCGGGTGCGCCTTGTTTGCATGTCACCTTATCATGAATGTTCTACAGGTGTCAACCTTGTCCCCAGGGAGGAGAAGGAACACGTTGCGGTTCGAATCAACTGCCTGACCCAACAGGACTTGGAAGCTGGCGGCTTCTTCTGGATTGATCACCGAGCCACCGTCCTTGTGACGGTGCAGGATCGTGTGCATCAAGTCTCGTGGGTGCTGAAGCAGGCAAAGACTTCCATGTCATCGATTATGTACGTCATGTTCCCTCTAGACGAGGCACCCTCAACTCTTTGGGGTTTGCTCGCGAAGTTTCGAGATGTGAGTCACGTGAGGGAGTTGGTGCGGCACCAGTTGGTTGCAGGCGTGAAGGCTGCCCTTTCGCTTGTTCGGCTGCATCGCCTTGATGTTGACCTTGCGACGGTGGTGACCGGGCCGCCTCTTCGACCAGACGGTAGCCTCTGGGATATGCGTCCGCACTATGTAGCAGTTAGGCAGTATGCCGAAGAGATCGTGGATCTCTTTGAGCATCGGGCGCGAGTTATCCTTTAGAATAGATAGACCCTGTAAAAAGATTAGATGTAAAACTTGTATATATTTCGAGTGGGCTTGTTGTGCCCTTTGTAAAGATTATTTGTGTGAGCACGTGGTGCTTTATTGTATGCATGTCCTTTTTGTTAGCTTGACGCGGTCAGCTACTCAGGTTTACATGCGTTATTCTTAGACGACGAAGTCGTGAGGTGAGGCGGAGCCCCCGAGTGTGTTGTAACAGAAAGTAAATGCAAAGTAAAAAAGATTTTTCGGACTAGGGACTTAGCTTTTATTCATATCGTAACGAGGAGGTACATTGTTTGGCTGAGTAGCCTTGGCTGAGTAGCCTTATTGAAAGTAAAAAGATAGCTAGGGGTAGAAGCGTCACAGTTGTGCGACGTTCCATGGGTTGGAGTATGCGACTCCTGACTTAACGCCCTTGAGGTGGTAGGCGCCACCTGGGATGACTTCGGCGACGATGTATGGTCCCTCCCAGGGCGACTCGAACTTCTTTGGCCGCTCTTGCTTGAGTCGCAGGACGAGGTCTCCTTCGATGAAGGACCTTGGGCGCAGCCAGCGGCTGTGGTAGTTGCGAAGGCTCTGCTGGTAGACCGCTGAGCGAGCCGCGGCGATGTCGCGTGCTTCGTCGAGTGTGTCGATGGCGTATTCGAGTGCGGCCGATGATTCGGCTTCGCTATAGGAGACGACCCGTGGGGCCTTATGGCGTACTTCTGCAGGTAGCACGGCTTCGGCTCCGTGCACCATGAAGAATGGCGTGTAGCCAGTTGAGCTGTTTGGCGTTGTACGCAGGCTCCAGAGGACGGAGGGTAGCTCTTCTGTCCAGGCTCCCGCGAGTCGTTCGAGTGGGCTGAGTAGGCATTTCTTGATGCCACCGCCTACGAGACCGTTGGCCTTTTCGACCTGCCCGTTGGTCTGCGATGCGCCACAGAGGCGTATGATATGTTGATGCCAAGGCCTTCGCAGAAGTCCTGGAATTCTTTGGAGATGAAGTTTGACTCGTTGTCTGTGATGATGTTGTGCGGCACGCCGAACCTGTAGACTATGGACTCGAAGAACTTGACGACCATCTTGCCTTTTTTGTTGGTGACAGGCATGGCCTCGATCCACTTGGTGAACTTGTCGACTGCGACCAGGAGGTAGACGTGGCCTCCTTTCGAAGATTTGGGCAGTTTGCCGATCATGTCGAGGCCCCATTGGGCGAAGGGCCAAGCCAAGGGTATGGGCCTGAGCTCCGACCCTGGTGCGTGTGGCTTGTCCGCAAACCTCTGGCAGCCATTGCACCTCTGGAAGATGTCCTTGGCATCGTTCATGGCCGTTGGCCAGTAGAATCCAGCTCGTAAGGCTTTGGCGACGAGGGCGCGGTTGCCTGCATGATGGCCGCAGATGCCCTCGTGGATGTCTTAGAGGAGGGTTTTTCCGTCACCGATGGTGACGCACCGTTGGAGTACACCCGAAATGCTGCGCTTGTATAGCTCTCCATTGATGATGGTGAAGGCCTTGGACCGACGAGATATGCACCGGGCATCTATCGGGTCATCAGGCAGTTCTCTGTTTATCAGGTACCGAAGGTACGACTGTGTCCATGTTTCTTCGATTGCCATGACCTGCATAAGGCTGACCAACTCGACCTCCGTGTCGAACTTTTAGGGTCCTTCCTGTCCTTCGGGTAGCGCGGCCCCCGAGTGCTCTGCTTCTTCGGGTGATCCCTTGGGGAATTTCCTTTTGATAGAGGGTATGCAGATTTGTTCAAGGAACACACCTGGTGGTACCCGTGCGTAGGTGGAGCCGATGTTGGCGAGTCTATCGGCCTCCTCGTTGCTTTCCCTTCCAATGTGGCGAAGCTCGTAGCCGTCAAAGTCTCCTTCGAGTGAGTTATAGAGCGCGCGGTACGCGATCATGTTGGCGGCGTGGGCGTCGCACTCGTTCATTGTCTGTTGGACGACGAGGTTCGAGTCGCCGTAGATGACTAGGCGCGTTGCGCCGCAGATCTTTGCCATCCTCATGCCATGGATGAGGGCCTCGTATTCGGCCTCGTTGTTGGAGGCGTGAAATTTCATCCGAAGGACGTATTTCATCTTATCACCTTGCGGGGACGTCAGTATGACGCCAGCTCCTGCTCCAGCCTCGCGCTTGGACCCGTCGAAGTGCATTATCCATGACTACGTCATGTCCGGGGTGTCCGGCAGCTGGAGCTCCATCCAGTGAACTAGGAAGTCAGGGAGGACCTGAGATTTGATCGCCTTGTGCCGCTCGTAGACTATGTCTAGAGGGGATAGCTCGATGCCCCACAGGGCTACGCGTCCCGTGGCTTCGGGGTTGTTCATGATGTTGGAGAGTGGCGCCTCGTTGAAGACCATTATCTGATGCTCCTAGAAATAGTGGCTCAGCCGACGAGCCGTCATGAACTCGCCGTAGGCGAGATTCTGGTACTGAGGGAACCTCTGTTTTGTTGGCGTCAGTACCTCACTGAGGTAGTTAATTGGGCGTTGGACCCCATGGGTATTGCCTTCTTCGGGTCGTTCGACCATGAGTACGGTGCTTACCACCTGGTGCATGGCTGCTATGTATAGCAGCAGAGGCTCGTGTTCCTTTGGCGTGACCAAGACAGGCGAGGTGGAGAGAAGTCGCTTCAGATCTTCGAATGCGCCGTCTGCTTCGGGTGTCCACTCGAATTTGTCTGCTTTGCGTAGCAGCTGGTAGAAAGGCAGGGCCTTCTCACCCATGCGGCTGATGAATCTGCTCAGCGCCGCGATGCGTCTAGCTAGCTGCTGGACACCTTTGATGTTCTTTGGTTTTTCCATGGTTAGTATGGCCCGGATTTTCTTCGGGTTCGCCTCGATTCCTCACTGGGAGATGAAGTAGCCAAGTAATTTGCCAGATGGGACGCTGAAGGCGCACTTTTTTTGGATTTAGCTTGATCTTGTAGTGATCAAAGTTATCGAACGTCTCGCGGAGATCGTCGATCAATGTCTTGGCTTCCCTTGTCTTGATGACTATGTCGTCAACATAGACTTGTATATTTCGACCGATCTGGTTTTTCAGACACGCCTGCATGCACCGCTGGTACGTGGCACCTGCGTTCTTCATCCCAAAGGGCATGGTGTTGTAGCAGAACACTCCGAACGGCGTGATGAATGCTGTTTTCTCCTGATCTTCGACCTTCAGTCGAGTCTGGTTGTAGCCTGAGTAGGCGTCAAGGAAGGAGAGTTTCTCGCAACTTGCAGTTGAATCGTGGTAAAGGGAAGTGATCCTTGGGGCAGTGCTTGTTGAGCGACGTGAAGTCCACGCACATCTGCAGGATGTTCGTATCCTTTTTAGGGACCAGTACAGTGTTGGCTAGCCACTCGCTCTCCTTGATCTCCCGGATGAAGTCAGCATGGAGTAGTCTATTGACTTTGACCCCGACGGCTTTGGCCCATGGCTCGGATAATCGTCGGATGGATTGTTTGATGGGCTTGGACTCCGGAAACACATTGAGTGCATGCTCAGCGAATTCCCTGGGAACTCCTGGCATGTCCGCAGGACACCAGGCGAAGATTTCCTAGCGCTCACGGAGGAATTCGACGAGGGCGCTTTCCTATGCGGGGTTGAGGTCGTTGGCGATCAGTGTCTTGGAGGCATCCGTTGGGTGGACCTGCACCTTCTTCGTGTTGACGGTGGAGTCGAATGAAATGTTGGGTGCGTTTTGCCTGGAGAGCGGGGGTGCCCCGTTGTCTGTCACCTCTTGAAGCCTTGTAAGTTCCTCCTGCATACTAAACGACTGGGAGATTCTGTTGAAGTCTCTGTCACAGCGGTCGGATCGGGTGAAGCTGCCCTGGACCGTGATGACTCCCCTAGGTCCTGGCATCTTGAGTAGAAGGTATGCATAGTGCGGTACTGCCAGGAACCTTGCGAATGCCACGCGCCCGAGGATGGCGTGGTATTGTGATGGCCAGTCCACCACTTCGAACTCTAGCCGCTCGCATCGAAAATTGTCGGGCTTGCCGGAGATGACGTCGAGCCATATCTTTCCCGGGGGGTATATGCCCTTCCCTGAGACAATGTCGTGGAACGTTGTGTCGGATTGTTCCAGGCTGCACAACGGGATTCACATTGCTGCTAGGGTGCTAGCGAACATCAGGTTGATGCTGCTGCCGTCGTCCATGAAGACGCGGCTCATTTCGAACCCTCCAATCTGTGCCTCAAGCACCAGGGCAGCATGACCTGGGCGAGGGATCTGGCGGGGGTGATCCGAACGACTAAATGTGATGCAGGAATCCGATCCGCTGAGGTACTCAGGGATGGCAGGTGGAGCGGTCACAGCCAGGCTGACTTGGCGGGTGATCTTCTTTTGCACCCTATTGGTAGGGTGTCCCTTCTGGATCATGAGGGATCCTTTTGGCGGTGGGTACCTGCCTGTGCCATTGTTTGGCGCAGGTGCGATTGCTGGATTCGATGGTCCCACGGGTGGTGGTGGAGGAGCTCCGTGTGCGATGTCACCTGGTGCAGGTGTGGGTCCGAACCCAAGGTTCACGATGTGGCGTCGCATTTGGGTGAGGCGCTCGCTGAGTTTCTGGAACTCGCGGCAGTCCTTGAGCATGTGGCTGGCCTTCTTTTTGCCATCATGCTTGTCGATGTAGAAGTGGATGGTACAGGGACCCGACAACTTATTGTATGCCGAGGGTTCGTCGTCACCGCCGCGACGCTGCCATGTTTGTGTTGGGCATCCTCCGTCGCAGAAATTGCCTCCGCGGTATCCTCCGCTGCTGCGGTTGTTGTCATTGTGGCGTTCGGCGTAGCTAGCCGCAACCATGTCGGGTCCGTCACGATCATTGTAGACGCGATCTTCGCTTGCTACGGCGTTCGCGTCTGCGGCCGTATTCATCCTCCTCATACAAATGTGCTCGATGGAGGGAATCCTCGCCATCTGCCCACATGTTGGCAATATCCATGAGGTGGTCAAGTGTCTTGGGCTTGACGTGCCCAAGTTCTTCCTTAAAGTCCGGGCGCTTGACACCGTCCTTGAAGGCGTCGATCGTTCTTTCCTCAGAGATGTGTGCCGCGGAGTTCTTGATGTTGGACCAGCGTAGTATGTATGAGCGAATGGATTCGCCCATTTGTTGGGTGCAGACATGTAGCTCCTCGATGGAGGCTGGCCTCTTGCTGGTGCCCAGTTTTTGATTGAGCCTGAAGACAGGCTACTGAGCCAGATTCGAGTTGCCTCTGTCAGCTGCAGCTAAAGGCATTGTAGGGCAGTGTTCTTGTTACCGCCGTGCAGCTTGACGGACGACAGGTGGTCGCTGAGCCAGGCTTTCGGGTCTTGCATCCCGTCAAACTTCGGAGTGTCCGACAGAAGCTTGAAATTTTTTGGCATCCGCGTTCGCCAAACAGATCTGCTGAAGCATCGAGCTCCACAAAGTTCTCTATCGTCATCCTCTTCGGATTCGGTTGAGTACGCGTGTTTGGCGCGTGCCTTGTCGACCTTGCACGGAGTGAGTTCGCTTCGAGCGTCGTAGTCGCGGTTGTGACATCTCGGGCTCTTGCGTCGTCTAGGTAGATCGTGCTCGTCTTCCTCTTAGCCGGATGAGGGCGTGGGGCTACGGTTGAATCTGACTGCACCTTTCTTTTTTGGCTCCGCAGGAGCCTCATCGTGGAGCGCAGCTCCGACGAGTCCGAGTCCGGCTAGCGCGGATTTATGCATAGCCCTCTTCGGGTCCCCCACCGGAGGTGGATGGGACGCGAGATACATATTGGCTGCCAGGATCGCAGTCTGCGGCGTCTTCGGTATGATGTTGCCGTTGACGTCCATCTCCATGAAGGACGCGTTGAGGGTTTTGGTGACCTCGCGGCGTGCGGCGGGGTCCATGTGCTTTGTGCGAGAGCGATGCTTGTTGGCATTATTGCCGTGCGAGCTGGAGCCTCCAGCGGCAGAGAGCGTAGCTTGCCGCACACTGGACTTCGAGGCCACTTATTTGCGTTTGTCGAGGTCCTCCTGCATCTTCACCTGCCGATTATGCTCGCCGATGAGGAGCAAGTAATATGCCATCAGCAGATCCCATGAAGCATTTACAGGCAGGATCTTATTGCCCGCCACAGCTTCGCGTGCCTGGCACTATCCGTCCTCATGGAGGTTGATCTTCTGATAGGCGTTAGCGTCGCCTTCATTTGGCGAGAGGGACAGTTGCCTCCCGTTTCCACCCTATGGATTGGGTGGTGGTACGTGGGCACCCGAACCTGGTTGTTGTTCCACGTCACTTTGGATGACCACGGCGCACTGATAGCGCCCGCGGATTGGATCGCTGCTGCCGCAACTTTTGGATCTGGAACCGTAGGTTCCTTCATCCGATGGAGGGCCGCACAGATCTTAGTTGCAGCTGCTGCTGTCGTACGACTCGTCTGTCAGCGTTGACGTGCGTAGCATGCTAGGATGCGGGTCCCACGAGGCGGGCCTGATGGATGGTGGTGGCACCCGCTCTGGGAGGCGAAAAGTGCCGGTTTGTCCCACCTGGAAGCAGAAGATCCCAAACAGAATTTCGAGTCCGTCGCCTACGGGCTCGAAATCCTTCATGGTGGCTGGCGAGTGGGCGGTGAAGTCGAAAGTGCCGAAGAGGAGGTGGCTCTCCGTCGCCAAGGAGTTGTAGATCTCTTTGGTTGGGATCGTCACAATCAGCGCCCCCAATTCCCACAGACAGCGCCAATTGACGATGTTCGATCTCGTCAATGCCCATTGTTATGAGCTTGGGTTTTGGAGAAGATGGGGATGCTGGAGATCGCATAATTGTTAACAGACAAGCAACACGGGGACACGAGGTTTACCCAGGTTCAGGCCCCCGGAGGGAAAACGCTACTCCTGCTTGTCTACTCTTGGTTACGGCGGAACCGAGAAGTACAGGGGTGCGCAGATGCAATCTGGCGTGGAGGTGTGTATGCGGTGAGAGGTGCCCTCCTCGCCATGCCCTCCTAGCCTTTATATAGATAGGCAGGTCCCGGGCATCAGGTCGAGTCGGTTACAAATTAGGGTTTACCCCTTTGAATATTCTGTCTACTCTAGTCTTGCTCTCCAAGGATCCGAAGACGTCATGGGCTTGGGCCACCCGAAAATCTCCACAGGCCATATATGTTCTTGTGGGCCTTCCTTGGGTTGGACCAGGTATACTAATATCATGCACCCGTAGGGTATAACCATGTCAGCTTTAGAACAGCAAAACTTTTTACTAAAAACACAAGCTACTGTAGCAACTCCTTCAAAAATCTCAATTTCCCAAAAAGAACAAAAAAAGGAATCAATAAGAAGCAAATGCAAATAATGGCAGAAATTTGTAAAAACAGACCAGCAGGTAGAAACCGATTTTTTCGAAGACCTTCTGTTGCTCAAATCAAAAAGTGTTGAACTAACGAAAGTTATATAACATACTGGGGAATTTATTCATAAATTTTCAGCTCAATCTGACTTACAGAGACTCCTCACGAATTTTTATGGTGGAGGACAAAAATCTGCTTTGGGACAGCAACTCCCCAAATCTTACTTCCCTCTCATTAGAGGTCATTCTTGACACAAAAACCAAACAAAAAGGATAAGGAGAGGTCATTACTGAAGTAATAACTTCCAAGACTCAAGGAAACTCTTGGGTCATCTCCCAACAAGTACTTTTCTTTAACGCCTTTAAGTTAGGCTTGATAATCTGAGAAGATGCTCTCATAAGAAATGTGAATTGAAGTAAAAGAGATCATCAAGAAGCAAATTCAAAACATATTTAAGTCTAACCCACTTCCTATGCATAGGAATCTTGTACACAAATAAATCAAAGAAGCACAAAGTACCAAGAATGGGTAGCTAAAACAAGAGTAACTTCAAAACTTTCAATATAAAGAGAGGAAACTTAATATTATTGAAATGCATAAAACCATGTTTCCCTCTCTCATAATAACTTTCAGTAGCACCATGAATAAATTTAAAAATATAACTATCACATAAAACATTCTTATCATGAGCAACATGCATATAATAATTATTACTCTCCACATAAGAATAGTCATTCTTATTAATTGTAGTGGGAGAAAATTTAACAAAGTAGCTATCATTATTATTCTCATCACCATAATCATCAAATATAGGAGGCATATTGTAATCACAATTAATTTTCTCGTCAATAGTAGGTGGACTGAAAATATCATAATCATCACTGTAATCATTATAAATTGGAGGTAAAGTATCATCATAGGCAATAGAATTTCTAGAAGTGGTACCAAAGAGATTTTCAATATCAAAAGTAGTGTGATTTTCCCAATCATGATCACTACTATAGGTAATAGGCATAGGAACATCATCACAAGGTTTACCCATAGTAGATATTTCAAAAGAATCCACATGAGCATAACATTCATCCTCCTCTTTTACATCTAATGAGCATCCTATTTCAGCAATTTCTTGTTCCATAGGCTCCTGCAAGGTATTAGTCTCTTCCGTTTGTGGAAAGCACTTATTAAAATATTCAAGAATATAGCCATTTTCTTCCTTGTAATTATCAAAGAAAAATTTAAGTATCTCATAAACCTCATATTCATAAGGTGCATCATCAGCATTTTCAAGCAAACTGGCAAGTTCAAATGCACCCTTGAAAGCAATAAATTCTTTAATTTGTTCCACATCATAAAGGTCATAATTTACTTTAACATAAGAAGATATGGTAACATTATCATTATACTCACATTGAAAAGGTTGGTGTTTATACCTCCTACAGCAACAAGATTTATCAAAGCAATAAGTAACATTATAAGTAGAGCACACCTCTCTAGCAAATTCAATTTATCAATTTGTGCCCATAAGTGTTTCCCTTTTTGTGACAAATGGTGTTCCTTAAAATAGTACTTTTCTTCTTCCGTGAACCCACCTTGCCAATAAGAACTAGTTTCAAAGTAACCATTGATGTCTATGCACTTCTATTCTTGTAGACAGTTGTTGGGCCTCCAAGTGCAGAGGTTTGTAGAACATCAGCAAGTTTCCCTTAAGTGGATCACCCAAGGTTTATCGAACTCAGGGAGGAAGTGGTCAAAGGTATCCCTCTCAAGCAACCCTGCAATCAAGATACAAGAAGTCTCTTGTGTCCCCAACACACCCAATACACTTGTCAGGTGTATAGGTGCACTAGTTCGGTGAAGAGATAGTGAAATACAAGCGGTAACGGTGCTAGAAAATAGCTTGACGGTGAGGTAAAGACTAAAGGCAACAAGAAGGAAGCAAGCAAACATGCAACAGATCTATATGCAAACGGTGTTTCAATGTTTAGAAACAAGGCCTAGGGATCAAAATTTCACTAGTGAACACTCTCTCATATAAATATCCTCTCTTCATGATACTACTCTTAACTACTCTCCGGTTGGACACTCTAATCCACGGTAGGCCTACAAAAGCACATCTCAAAGTCCGCTTTCCCCAATCTAGATAACCCCACACTGTCACCTTGAGCGCTAGACGGCTCCAACAAACACCACAATTTCATAAAGACAACTAACTCAAAATATACTCATGATAAATATATATGTAACCTAGCTTAAGTGGCACACACGGTGTGCACGCTGTCACTTTCACACACGTGGGGAAAAGCATAGATCTATTAAATCACGATGAGTATTTATGTAGACTCTAGCCTAAGTGCCACCATGGCGTGCACGCTGTCACTTTTACACACATGGGGAGAGCAGAGATCTATTGAAGCACTTGAGTAGCAAGGTAGATATACTAGATTACAAAGCTCATGACCACAACAAGATCATGCATAGAGAGAAAGAGAGATGAACACATAGCTACCGGTAGAGCCCTTAGCCTCGAGGAAGAACTACTCCCTCCTCATCATGGGAATCAGCAACGGTGATGGAGATGGTGGTGGGGATCGATGGAGATGGCTCCGGGGAACTTCCCCGTCCCGGCAGGGTGCCGGAACAGAGACTTTATGTCCCCCGAATCTCCCCTTCGGTGGCGGCGGCAGTACGGAGGTTTTCGTGGATTTCTTGTGGATTATTTAGGGTTTTTGGGTTGGAGGCTTCTTATAGGTGAAGGAGGCAAGGTCGATGGAGGGCCAGGGGCCCACACCCCCTGTGGGCGCCACCAGGGCTGGCCCACGCCTAGGGTGTGCGGCCACGTGGTGTCCTCCTCCACCTCTGCTTCGTGGTTCCGTGTTGCTTCGGGAAAATAATGACTTTGGCTTTTGTCCCGTCCAATTCCGAGAATATTGATTTTTTGCCTTTTCTGGAACCAAAAACAGAAGAAAACAGGCAACTGACGCTATGGCATCTTGTTAATAGGTTAGTCCAGAAAAACATATAAAAACACCTCAAAGTGTAGACAAAGCAAAGCAAAGTAGATAGTAAACAAGCATGGAGCATCAAAAATTATAGATAAGTTTACGACGTATCAAGCATCCCCAAGCTTAACTCGTGCTCGTCCTCGAGTAGGTAAGTGATAAAAGAATAGTTTTTTAGGTGACATGCACCATCAAAATCAATATCAAACCATTTGCAAGCACTAAAAGCTGGGATCAAAGTACTCTAAACATGAGCATGAAAGAAGAAGTTCTGATAGTAAGACAAAGTAACTATGCATGCAACATGAAAGGTTACAAACAAAGATCATGAATAACAATGCATTGAAATACGTTTGTTTGTTTCACATATAGAAAACATAGCATAGTGGCATTCAACTTGTCCCTCATTGAGTAGCAAAACATAAATGCATAGGACACCTTCAAAGTTCATAAGGGTGACTAGATACAAATAGTTCAAGAACAAGCAATATCAACAATATGAATCAATCAGTAAGTTTTGGGACAATGCACATAGAACTAAGAATGGCAACTATGCTCTCTTAACTGGTGCCTAAGGATAGAAGGTGGAGACTCAATATAATGGTGGAAGAAAGGCCCTTCATAAAAGGAAGCAGGGATTTCAAGTTTCAAAAAGAGCTTCAAAAAATTATGGTACTTGTTAGCTTTAAGCTCTCATTGCCCCTATCATAAGCATCTTGAAATGATTAAGGTTAAAGTGAACAAACTATGGAGTATATTCTTGACAAATTATAAGTTGGCAATCTCATGTACCTTGAATACGAGGGCCGCACCTCATGCTACTCAACTTTAGTCACCTGTAAGTTCTTGTCATAGTAAGTAAATATGTATCATAGAGAACCGCCAACGGGGTACCCCTTGCACATGATACAGGAGCTATCCCATAATCAAAATGACAAGGCAAGAAGCCAATGAGCATCTCAACGATATTTTTATTGCTATTTGCATAAGTTTTTATTGAGGATGCTTCACAGATTGCTCATTATGGTGATGCTGCAAGTTTCCACCATGATTAGGCATGGCTTAGGCTAGCGGCCCAGGCGTTTCTATAACACAAAATACATAACTCCATGGACTTACAAGCTCCCTTTTTATTTCATACCGACGACATCCATAGACAAAAGAGCATGATATCAACTGTGTACAGAGTACAAGTGCAATGTTGAAAGCGTTCCCCATGACAACACGATTCTGCTAATTCCAACGTATAAGTGCAAGCATATACAACATAGATGACACAATGGTTCAAGTTTATTAGGGTCAAGAAAAATAAAGTGTGCCATCAAGTTTGTGAGAGCTTTAATCACTAAGTTTTCACATAACAAAATACTTTTTAATTGGAAGATAGATGAAAACAAGAATATACTTGGAATGGTGTAACACACCATGCATAGGAATTTATAGTGGACACTTTGGAATAACTTGGTTTCTTGGGAGTTGGATGCATGAGTATAACTTACTCATACAAGTGGAGGCTAGCAAAAGACTGGGAGCGACCAACTAAGAGAGCAATAATGGCCATAATCATGCAGAGCGATAAAACATTACTAATCAAAGCATAAAGTGGTACTATAAGTCAAGGACTAAATGATCATAGAGGCTATGGTGACTTTTTCATAGTCATAACATGGTGTGAGCATGTGCCAGGTCAACCCAAACAAAGCATCAAAGGAGAATACCACAATACTATGCTTTTGTATGATAAAACAACACATGATTCTTTCAAGGCACATTAAGCAATCCTAATTGTTTGGAACAAGTCATGCTACAACAATAATCACTAAGCATAAGGTCAAAACAACACCTACCATGACATGCTAAAGTCTAAGGCACAGTCAAAGCAAGCTCCCTTTTTGTACCACTTAAGCATAAAGCTTTCTACTCTTTTCCAACACCAATCGACTTATTTGAAACAACTCACAAAGATAATACTCAATAAAGATCAGTGAGCAAGTCTCACAAATCCACAAATAAAAACTAAAAAGTTCTAATCAAAAAGCACAAGAAAACTAAGGTTAAACACAGTGCTAGCAAAAGAGAACACTCACAAGACAATAAGAATGAAAACTAGAGTGTTCTAGGCAATGAAAACAGAGTGTGTCTCTCTCCAAAAGAAGTGTGTTGTGATCCAACCAACTTAATCAAGAAAACTAAGAAAAATAAAACCAAAAACGAAAACTAAGACGCTCCAAGAACAACACAACTGTGCATGAAACAATAAAAATGAAGTGTCTAGAAAGACCTGAGATTTTTATTGATGAAGAAGGGGATGCCTTGGGCATCCCAAGCTTTGACGCTTGTACCTCTTGAATATTTATTGGGGTGACATGGGGTGGCATCCACAAGCTTGAGATTTTGTCCATTCTTCATCTCATTACATCATTCTTTGTCTACACCTGATAATTTTCCTTTATACAAAACTTCACACAATCTTCATTAGCAACATTAGTGTATTCAAAAGATAATAGACCTTTGGTTTTTGGTTTTGAAACAGCAAAACATTCATGAAAAACACAAGATATTGTAGCAATTCCCTAAAAAATCTCAATTTCCCAAAAATAACCCCAAAAGGAATCAATAAGAAGCAAATGCAAATAATGGCAGAAATCTGTCAAAACAGACCAGCAGGTAGAAACCGATTTTTTCGAAGACCTTCTGTTGCTCAAATAAAAAAGTGTTGAACTAACTAAAGTTATCTAACATACTAGGGGATTTATTAGTAAAATATCAGCTCAATACGATTTACAGATATTCCTCACGAATTTTTATGGTGGAGCACAAAAATCTTTTTCAAGACAACAACTCCCCAAATCTTACTTCCCTCTCATTAGAGGTCATTCTTGGCACAAAAAGCAAATAAAAAGGATAATAAGAGGTCATTACTAAAGTAATAACTTCCAAGACTCAAGAAAACTCTTGGGTTATCTCCCAACAAGTACTTTTCTTTAACGCCTTTAAGTTAGGCTTGATAGTTTGAGAAGATGCTCACATAATAAATATGAATTGAAGTAAAAGAGAGCATCAAGAAGCAAATTCAAAACACATTTGAGTCTAACCCTCTTCCTATGCATAGGAATCTTGTAAAGAAACAAGTCATGAAAGCACAAAGCAACAAGCATAGGAAAGCAAAACAAGTGCAACTTCAAGACTTTCAATATAAAGAGAGGAAACTTAATATTATTGAGATGCATAAAACCATGTTTCCCTCTCTCATAATAACTTTTAATAGAATAATGTATGAAATTAACAATATATCTATCACATAAAACATTCTTATCATGAGCCACATGCATATAATCATTATTACTCTCCACATAATCATAGTCATTCTTATTAATTGTAGTGGGAGAAAATTCAACAAAATAGCTATCATTACTATTCTCATCACCATAATCATCAAATATAGGAGGCATATTGTAATCACAATAAATTTTCTCCTCAATAGTAGGTGGACTGAAAATATCATATTCATCATTGTAATCATCATAAATTGGAGGTTTGGTATCATCATAAGCAATAGAATAGCTATCTTCCAAAGCCGGGGGACTAAAAAGATAATTTTCATAAAAACTAGCTGCCCCAAGCTTAAACGTTTCCATAGCATTAGCAATAATGGTGTCCAAAGAGTTCATACTAATAACATTGCTATTAGCATGCAAATAAAGCTCCATAGGTTTTTTAATTTTCTCTTCAAACACTTCATGTCCTAACTCAAGATAAACACTATAAAGCTCTCAATTTTTTGTTGTTTTCCATTAAGCATAACTAGTGAAAGCAAGAAACAAAAATACAAAATTGCATAATCTAAAGGAAATAACTTCGAGCACTCACACCAGAGGATGTGAGTACCTTTTACCTTACCTCCCCGGCAACGACGCCAGAAAATAGCTTGATGTCTACGCACTTCTATTCTTGTAGACAGTTGTTGGGCCTCAAGTGCAGAGGATTGTAGAACAGCAGCAAGTTTCCCTTAAGTGGATCACCGAAGGTTTATTGAACTCAGGGAGGAAGTGGTCAAAGGTATCCCTCTCAAGCAACCCTGCAATCAAGATACAAGAAGTCTCTTGTGTCCCCAACACACCCAATACACTTGTCAGGTGTATAGGTGCACTAGTTCAGCGAAGAGATAGTGAAATACAAGCGGTAACGGTGCTAGAAAATAGCTTGACAGTGAGGTAAAGACTAAAGGCAACAAGAAGGAAGCAAGCAAACATGCAACATATCTAGATGCAAATGGTGTTTCAATATTTAGAAACAAGGCCTAGGGATCATACTTTCACTAGTGAACACTCTCTCATATAAATATCCTCTCTTCATGATACTACTCTTAACTACTCTCTGATTGGACACTCTAATCCACGGTAGGCCTACAAAAGCACACCTCAAAGTCTGCCTTCCCCAATCTAGATAACCCCACACTGCCACCTTGAGCGCTAGACGGTTCCAATAAGCACCACATTTTCATAAAGACAACCTAATCAAAATATACTCATGATAAATATATATGTAACCTAGATTAAGTGCCACACATGGTGTGCATGCTGTCACTTTCACACACGTGGGGAAAAGCATAGATCTATTAAAGCATGATGAGTATTTATGTAGACTCTAGCCTAAGTGCCACCATGGCATGCACGTTGTCACTTTCACACACATGGGGAGAGCAGATATCAATTGAATCACTTGAGTAGCAAGGTAGATTTACTAGATTACAAAGCTCATGACCACAACAAGATCATGCATAGAGAGAGATGAACACATAGCTACCGGTAGAGCCCTTAGCCTTGAGGAAGAACTACTCCCTCCTCATCATGGGAATCAACAACGGTGATGGAGATGGTGGTGGGGATCGATGGAGATGCCTCCGGGGGCACTTCCCTGTCCCGGCAGGGTGCCAGAACAGAGACTTTCTATCCCCTTAATCTCCCCTTTGGTGGCGGCAGCAGCGCTACAGAGGTTTTTGTGGATTTCTTCTGGATTATTTAGGGTTTTTGGGTCGGAGGCTTCTTATAGGCAAAGGAGGCATGGTCGATGGAGGGCCAGGGGGCCATACCCCCTGTGGGCGCCTCCAGGGCTAGCCCGCGCCTAGGGGGTGCGGCCACCCTGGTGTCCTCCTCCACCTCTACTTCGTGGTTCCGTGTTGCTTCGGAAAAAATAATGACTTTGGCTTTTGTCCCGTCCAATTCCGAGAATATTGATTTTCTGCCTTTTCTGGAACCAAAAACAGAAGAAAATGGGCAACTGGCACTGTGGCATCTTGTTAATAGGTTAGTCCAGAAAAACATATAAAAACACCTCAAAGTGTAGACAAAGCAAAGCAAAGTAGATACTAAACAAGCATGGAGCATAAAAAATTATAGATATTTACGACGTATCAAGCATCCCCAAGCTTAACTCCTGCTCGTCCTCGAGTAGGTAAGTGATAAAAAGGATAATTTTTTAGGTGACATGCACCATCAAAATAAAGATCAAACCATTTGCAAGCACTGAAAGCTGGGATCAAAGTACTCTAAATATGAGCATGAAAGAAGAAGTTCTGACAGTAAGACAAAGTAACGATGCATGCAACATGAAAGGTTACAAACAAAGATCATGAATAACAATGCATTGAAAGACGTTTGTTTGTTTCACATATAGAAAACATAGCATAGTGGCATTCAGCTTGTCCCTCATGGAGTAGCAAAACATAAATGCATATGACACCTTAAAAGTTCATAAGGGTGACTAGATACAAATAGTTCAAGAACAATCAATATCAACAATATGAATCAATCAATAAGTTTTGGGACAATGCACATATAACTAAGAATGGCAACCCCCGCTTGCACCTCCCCAGAAAGCCCGTCGTTGTTGTTGCGTGCAACAACACTTCGTTGGGAGACCCCAAGAGGAAGGTATGATGCGGTACAGCAGCAAGTTTTCCCTCTGTAAGAAACCAAGGTTATCGAACCAGTAGGAGGAAGGAAACGTCCCAAAGGTGTTGCAAGCAACATGGAAACCTGCACAACACAAACTCAAGACTTTGCCCCAACTAACAGTGAGGTTGTCAATCTCACCGGTTGCTGTAACAAAGGATTAACTGTATGGTGTGGAAGGTGATGATGGTTTGTAGCAGGTAAACAATAATAGTGGAAGATGTATCAATGGTAAAGATTGGACCGGGGTCCATAGTTTACTAGAGGTGTTCTCCTTAGATAAACAAACATGGCATGCTGGGCAAACAAATTATAGCAGGGCAATTGACAGCACTGAGCAAGGCATAACAATACAATACTAGACAAAAAGATCCTATGTGATTCGATTGGGCAATACAACAATATATATAGACCGCCATCCAACTACATCTATGACTAGAAGTCCACCTTCATGTTATCATTCGAACCCCCTCCAGTATTACGTTGCAAGCAACAGACAACTGCTTTAAGCAAAGTGTGTAAGGTAAACAATCCACTTGTTCCATGAACAAGAGACCGTTGTTTTCTCCCTAGTGGCAATAACACATCTACATCCGTAGAGATTCCTGTCACTTCCCTTGATTAAGTAGAGGCTCGAACCCACTGTCGAGCATAAATACCCCCTCTTGGAGTCACTAGCAACTACTTGGCCAAGATAGCTACTAACAACGGAGAGCATGCAAGATCACAAACAACACAGACATGATAGAATCAATAAGACAAAACCATTAATTAATCTGACATAATAATCTCAATATCCATCGGATCCCCGCAAACATAACATGCATGATTACAAATAGATGAGATCTTGATCATGAACGGAGCTCACAAGATCTAGACATGAAAGCATAAGGAGGAGATACAACCATCTAGCTACTACATGGACCCGTAGTCCAAGGTGGAACTACTGACGCTTCATACCAGAGGCTGGCATGATGAAGAAGAAGGCCTCCAGGATTATCTCCCCTCCGGCAGGGTGCCAGGAAGAGCTTTAGATCCCCCCGATCTAGGGATGATGGCGGTGGTGGCTACAGACGGTTTCGTGGAATTTTGATCGGGTACTTAGGGTTTAGGCATCAGGGGCTTCTTATAGGCGAAGAGGCAAGACTGGGAGGCGGCCAGGGGGCCCACACCCTGCCTAGGCACGGGCCCACCCTAGGCCGCGCCTGGGGGGTGTGGCCACCCTGTGGCGCCCCTCCGTCTCTCCTCTGGACTCCGTGTTCTCCTCGGTGAAATATTGACTGGCTTTTGTACCGTCCAATTCCGAGAATATTTCCTTACTTGCTTTTCTGGAACCCAAAACAACAGAAAACAGGCAACTAGCACTGTGGCAACTTGTTAATAGGATAGTACCAGAAAACATATGAAAAGCACATCAAAGTGTGGAAATCAAAGCAAAGTAGATACTAAACAAGCATGGAACATCAAAAATTATAGATACGTTTTCGACGTATCAGTCGCGACCCTTCTACGCCTTCCCCGATCGCCGCCGAGCTGGCCCGAGCTTCCTCGTCGCTCTCGCACCCCTGGTCGCTGGCCTCCTTCCTATTTTTTCACAGCGAGCTCGCTGGCCGCGAGCCCCTACGCCTACCTCGGCTTTCCCAAGATCCTCCTCAACATCGCCGAGCCCTCCCTACCAGAAGTTGCTATTTCCTAGTCTCCAACCGCCGTGTCCGCCCTGGGCTTCGTCTCTACACCGAGCCGCGTGGCGACGCGCATGCTCGAGCTGGCCCCGATGCTCCTGTCTTTGTATCCAAGGTTTTGCCTTTCTATCTCACCTTCTTCCCAAGACCACCATGATGCGCGCTTGATGCCTCTGCCTCTCACGAGCGCCTATACCGTGCGCCTCCAAGCCGTTGTTCCTCGCATCCCGGTGAAGGCCTACGTCTGTGTTGTTTCCTGCAGTGTTGCTAGCGGTTGTGACTCTATGCATTGTGCCAGTAAGTGGTGGTTAAGGGTTATGTGGTTTTAATACCGACTACTGAAGAATGCCGACAAAGCCTCCACCAAGACTTGCTCGGCCTTGCAAGATCAACTATGGACATTCTTGTTCATCGCCAATATCTGCCCAAGACTTGCAAGATCTTTGTGTTCTGCCAAGATTATTTGCCTAGAACCACAAGCCCATCTTCACGGAACCATTCGCTGAAGAAGCGTCGGCACGAAACACCGAGTCATTCTTCCTAGACCCCGAAGACCGCCGAGTTCTCCATCATGGACGATGAGCACGCCAACATGGATCCAAAGACACGGTACACCAAGATTGCCTTCTCGGATCCGATGGCCGAGAAGACCCCGAACCCGGAGACCAAAGACCGACCCCGGAGCCAAACCCCTGAACCCAATATCACTGATACCCCAATGTGTGACCCCTCCCGAGCCCCTATTTTATAAATTTCCATCCATATAATCGTTACATATAAATTGATCATGTTTGCATACATATTGTGGTATTGGGGGCATTTTGTCGACTCACCTAATAATTAAATATGGAGACAATATTCGGGCTTTTCTAGTCTTATATTTGTTCCATTTAAATTTGTGTAGTGAACTAAGCTATATTTTTCCTTGTTAATCCAATATTTAAAATGTGGGGTATTTAAACAACATAAACCTATTAATTAATTGTCGGGACCCTAGTTCCACTTAATATTGCCTAATTGCATCGCATCTTCACCATGTCATGCATCATAAATGTATCATGCCCGATCTTTTGTCGTAGTATTAAATAGTGTATCCAGTGTTTCTTTTAGTGCATTGCTTCTTCACGGATTAGGCTGATGAGTTGATGCGAGTGTTGACCCGATCTTCGATGAATCTTCGGTAGTGTTTCCCAAGCGAGCATTCTCCCCCTTCTACCTATTTTGCATTTATAGTATTTACTTCCTCCAGTTGATCTATTGCTATCTGTGTTGCGATGCTTTAGTTTCCGATACTCGTTATACCCCGTTGACGAGGTTCGATCTCGTCACTGCCCATTGTTATGAGCTTGGGTTTTGTAGAAGATGGGGATGCTGGAGATCGTGTAACGGTTAATAGACAAGCAACACAGGGACACGAGGTTTACCCAGGTTCAGGCCCCCGGAGGGAAAATCCTACTCCTGCTTGTCTGCTCTTGATTACGGCGGAACCAAAAAGTACAGGGGTGCGCAGATGCACTCTGGCGTGGAGGTGTGTATGCGGTGAGAGGTGCCCTCCTCGCTGTGCCCTCCTAGCCTTTATATAGATAGGCAGGTTCGGGCATCAGGTCGAGTCGGTTACAAATTAGGGTTTACCCATTTGAATATTCTATCTACTCTAGTCTTGCTCTCCAAGGATCCGAAAACGCCATGGGCTTGGGCCACCCGAAAATCTCCACAGGCCGTATATGTTCCTGTGGGCCTTCCTTGGGTTGGACCAGGTATACTAATATCATGCACCCGTAGGGTATAACCATGTCAGTTGCCCCCGAGTGTTCAACATCGTAGATTCGGCTAAGGACTCTTCAATCTTTCGGGTGCAGCTGTTTCTGTTCATAAGGAAAAAGAATAATTTTAGTTCGTAGGGATTGTTGATGCGTGTGCCTGACTCTCCTGACGGATCAGGGTCAGTTAACTGTCTTAGGACAAAACAACACGATCTTCCTCAGACTCGAGTCCCTAGACTCGAATTTGGAATGGATGTCGATGTAATTCGACTCGGGCCGCTGAGGTCTTACAGGAGTCGAATCCCAGTAGTTTTTGAGTGGTGTACCCAACGCGTCCGTCAGGATTTTCATCATGCCTGTTGACACGGCCTTTTACTGGCAGAGCGCAGTCAGGTGCATTACCAGGCCATCGGATGATATCCGCAGGTCTTATCTTTGCATTGTAGACACAACATCCGAAATGTTATCACTGCGGAGGTGTTTCGGGTGGCCAAGGAGGATGCTTCTCACTTAGCGTTAGTTTGGGAAAAGTTGCCAGAAAAGATTTTATCGTGTTTGACCCAAAGGATCACAGTCGAATAATTCATAGGGTGCACGGCCAGCGCTCCCTATGGGATTAGCCCCCGAGTGTTTGTTCGAGTCGTAGACTCGAGCAGAGACTTTAGTTCAGTTAATTGAGCTTCAGGTCCGTAGGACACAATTTTTTCGGATGCTTGATCAATCCTCCCTATGGGAGTAGCCCTCGAGTCCTTAGTGGAGTCGTAGACTCAACGTAGGACTCAAAGATAGCTTACGAGTTGTTTTTATCCAATCGTCCTTCGGGTGCGCGACCAACGCTCCTGATAGGAGTAGCCCCCGAGTAGTTGTTCGAATTGTAGATTCGAGGAAGTACTTGTTTGATCAATCGAAAAATTCTAGTCGTTGCTAGGCTGCGTGATAACGTCTGTACCGACGATCGATGACCTCAACCATCTGCGGCGCCAGAGGTGACGTAACAGGACAAACATGGGTCCCACTTTCTGACTTGAAGTTGACTAGTCATGCGTGTCGTGGCGAGAATTATGGCGTCTCCTCGATTTCCGTGCATAGTGGATGGCGTGCGGGCGACGATTCGCTGCTGTGTTGACACGTGTACGGTTGGATCTGACCCTAGCGTTAGGGCTTCTGGATGAACGGTTCCTGTTTGTTATCTTCATCCTTATAACTATTGGGAAAATAGTGGTTTGTTTTCACCATTTGCCATTTGCTTTCACTGCCTCCATTTTCACGAGTTCTTCCTCGCGCACGCTGGATGTTTTCCGATCCTTTCCCTCCTCGTTTTGCGTGCACATCGCCTTCGTCGTTGCCTCGCCATGGTTAAGTCGAAGAAGGCTTCTGCCGGAGCAGGCTCGGGTGCTGCTACCGGTGGCAAGAAAGCTGCCGCCCCTGCACGCAACACTAACGGCAAGTGGAGGCGCTCCGACGTGCGTGACACTGATCTGCGCAAGCTGCGCGATGCGGGGTTAATCCCGCCAAACAAGGAGGACGTGAAGATCCCTGGTGATGAGGTAATCCCTCTCCCACCCGTGGGTTTTCGGGTGATCTTCGTTGCCTTTATTCTTTGCGGTTTACCTCTTCCTACCCACGACTTCCTTTGTGGGATCCTTTTCCTCTATGGGATTCAGATTCCTCATCTGTCTCCCAATTCCCTTCTAAACATTGCGTGTTTCATCACGCTTTGCGAGTGCTAGCTCGGCATCAAGCCACACTTTGGGCTCTTCCAAAAACTCTATTCTGTGAAGAGGCAGTCCGGCACCGGCGGAGTCTATCTGCTTGGCGGCTGCATCATTTCTCTTCGTCCCTTTGTCCAGTTTTTATCCTTCTCAATTTGTGAGTCCGTTCAGTATTTGTGTCGCAAGTGGTTTTACATCCACGATGTCAATATAGGCGGTCAGCAATTTGGTCTTTCCCCCTTTGACTCCGAGCAGAAGATCGTTCGGAAGATATCGCGGAAAAACCACATCTTAGAGGGCGAAGCAACGGAGGTGGAGATGCTATATCAGCGAGTGGAGGCTCTCCAACTGGTGCCAGGCAAGGAGGTCAACAGAGTCGACATCATCCGTACCTTCCTCAAGCGTCGGGTGCATCCGCTCCAAGCCAGGGCGCACCCAATGTTTCTCTACTCCGGCCCTAGTGGTCCCACCAGAGTGTCATCCGAAGAATTATCTTCGGGTGATCTTGATAGGGCCCTCCGTCCTCTGCTGAAGTACAAGGCTGGTGAAGACCTGCTGGGGGAGTCGCTGACCCCCTCTTAGCGCCAGTAAAGGGGCCTCGAAGGTGAAGATTGTTCGTGCATGTTGCGCTTTGCTGTGCGTTTTTGCTTGTTGTAGTTTCTCATGTCTGTTTGTTATCTTTGCTTATAGCGCCTCCAGGTTACGGGGTCTATGCCCCTTCTGCCTGAGAAATATAGGGAGGCACCAGACAATTAGGAGGTAGAATAGTGAGGGGCGGACCCGAAAGCAAGCACGAAGTCCGAGCGAGTCTTCAGATGCCTCGACCCCGCCGACGCCTAGGGAACCGTCCTTCCTTGTCTGCCACGGCGAGGATGACGATGCTTCTTCCGCATCGTTCCTGGCTGTGGCTCTGCAGGCAGTGGCGCCGCAGCTGCCGGCTAAGAAGAAGAAGAAGGAGAAAGCGCCACCCGTCTTCAACTTGAGCGACATTGACTCGTAAGTACCTTCGGATGCCTTTTGTTCTGTTTTTTTGCCTGTGCAATTTTTCTTGTTGTCTTTGATCAATATTATTCCTTGCAACCACTCTTCGGAGGGTTCTCTTAGTGAGGGCGCTCAGGAGGCCGTAGGGGAGTCGAAGCTGAGAGCTCCTCACTCTCATATGGTGGCCGACTTTGAGGATGACGCCCCGAATCCCTCACCGCCAGAGGCTCGGGTGGTCGTTACTCAGAAGACCCCTGGTGGACCTTGGGAGTCTCCATCTGAGCACGTAAGTTGCTTTCTTTTTTCGTCTTGGGGGGAGCCCCCGAGCCCTTTTCGGGTTGTTCTGTTGAATGTTCTGCTCTTTTCGGAGCGTAGCCCCCGAGCCCTTTTTCTGATGCTTTCTTGATTATTTACTTCTGCTTCCTTTCGCAGCCCTTTGTGCACAGCGTGAACCTTCTCATCCAGCAGCCTCTGGCGCTGGAAACCAGCATGAAGCAGCTGCAAGGTTCTGTACCTTGCTCATTTCTGTTCGTCTGTCAGACGAACAATGCTTGTGTTGCTCATGTGCCTGTTTGGTTTGTTTGCAGAAGAGAACAACACTGCCCTTCATCGGCTGGATGCTCTCGACAAGAACCTCAGTCGAGCGGAGAAGAAGGTTGCAGATGCTGCTGAGGCGAAGGAGCGTTTGGAGAAGGAGGTGGCCGCTGCTACTGAGGCGCAAGAGCGCATGCGGAAGGAGTCTGCGGATCATGAGAAGGAGCTTGATGCTGCAGTATCTATTCATGAGAAGGAGATGGCCGACAGGCTGATGGCTGCGGCCAAGGCGTTCTTCGATAAGTGTCTCGCGAGTTTAGGATTTTCGACTGCTCTTTCTTCATGTTCTTATTCGACTCCTGCTTGTTCTTCTTTGCACCAGATGCCTTCGTCATTGCGTTTGATCGCAGTGTCTTGGAGCACGGAAGCGCTCTGGATGATGCCACCGCAGCGGTCGAAGATCACTGTGGCACTGCTGCTGGCTGCCTTGCTAAGGCCAAGGAGGTCCTCCGGCGTTTCTACAAGGAGATCGTTCCCAAGGGCGCTGCCCTTGAGGATGTTGATTCTCTGACGGATGCGCTGTCAGAGGATGCCCCTGCGGCCTACAAGCACAAGCAGAAGGGCATCAGAGCCTCTATGGGGTTGTCCATGGCCATGGCGTCTAGAGCGGAGCTGGATTTTCCGCACATCACTTCCCAGATGCCAACTGCTCCAGACGGCTCAGAGGTAGCCTTTGCTCTCTATGCCTCTCGCTGTAAGCGCTATGGGCCAAAGCTTATTGACCTATTGGCGGAGTACGCGACGAAGCAGCAGGAGGAGGTTAAGAGCAGGCAGTCTGGCTCTGAGGCCACTCCGGATGCGGGTGCCTAGGCTCCTCTTTTGTAGTTTAGGATAGTGTATCCTCTTTTGTAATGTATGATTTTGTTGATGAACAGTCCTTCCTTGTGCCACGTAGTGGCTTTTAATGCATATAAAGTGTTTTTCGAGCTATTGCCAGAGATGTTTGTGATGTTTATCTCCTTGCCTGTTTGCCTTCTAGGGTCCTTCGGGTGGTGCACCCATTGGTGCTTTGACTGCGCTAGATCCACAACCATCGTTGGATGATGCGCTGCAACTTGTTTTCCTTTGCGATCGCATTCGTAGCTTGGAGAAGGAGATCCTTGGCGTACGGGGTCACGTAGACGTGTGGAAGTAGAAGACTGAGCGAGCTACCGCCAGGGAGGAGTATCTGATGGGGGAGTTGCGGCAGTTGAGCGAACAACTGCAATGTAAGTATTCTTGAGCTGCTGCTCGTTTTCGGGTGAGCCCTTTTTTGCATGTCACCTTATCCTAAATGTTCTACAGGTGTCAACCTTGTCCCCAGGGAGGAGAAGGAACATGTTGCAGTTCGGATCAACTGCCTGTCCCAACAGGACTTGGAAGCTGGCGGCTTCTTCTGGATGGATCGTGACCGAGCCACCATCCTTGCGAAGGTGTAGGATCGTGTGAATCAAGTCTCGCGGGTGCTGAAGTAGGCGAAGACTTCCATGTCGTCGATTCTGTACGTCATGTTCCCTCTAGACGAGGCACCCTCAACTCTTTGGGGTTTGCTCACGAAGTTTCGAGATGTGAGTCACGTGAGGGAGTTGGTGCGGCACCAGTTGGTTGCAGGCGTGAAGGCCACCCTTTCGCTTGTTCGGCTGCATCACCCTAATGTTGACCTTGCGATGGTGGCGATTGGACCGCCTCTTCGACCAGACGGTAGCCTCTCGGATATGCGTCCACACTATGCGGCAGTTAGGCAGTATGCCGAAGAGATCGTCGATATCTTTGAGCATCGGGCGTGCGTTATCCTTTAGAACAGATAGACCCTATAAAAGATTAGATGTAAAACTTGTATATATTTTGAGTGGGCTTGTTGTGCCCTTTGTAAATATTATTTGTGTGAGCACGTGGTGCTTTGTTATATGCATGTCCTTTTCGTTAGCCTGACGCGGTCAACTACTCAGGTTTACATGTGTTATTCTTAGACGACAAAGTCGTGAGGTGAGGCGGAGCCCCGGAGTGTGTTGTAACAGAAAGTAAATGCAAGGTAAAAGAGATTTTTTGGACTAGGTGTAGGGTTCGTAGTATAGAAAACAAAAAAAATTCTACGATGGGAACAACTATGTACCAAGATATATCTACTATATACAAACAACAGGCGGATATATATCCATAGAGAACATACCCTTGAAGACCGACAACGCTTAATGAGTTAAACTCGTGGTTTATGTAGACGATCTCTTGCCGATCTCAAGATCGAGAGGAAGTCCTAGCACCGCAAATCTGCAGCGCATCCGTTCTCGCATACCCGTATAAGACACCAAGCAACCTTCGCCTCCTCACTCCAGCGATGCAACGGAAGCACAACTCTTTATTTCCGAATAGCCACCGGGAACATGTATCTCGCTAGTCCGAGACCATGGGGGATAAATTCTAGTGGGGGAGAGAGATCCTTCATAAGGATGTGTGAGTGAGAAGTGAGGAGGGGGTACCCCAAGGGTATGGCCTACGCATGGGGGCTGCCTCTTGCCCTCCCCTCATTCATGTGGGTGGACACTCCACTCACAAAAATCCTTTCAATTCCCTCCACTTAAAATCCCACTCAAATTCCCATTAAATTTCCACCAAATTTAATGCAAACTCTCATTAAATAAAACTCCTTTTATTTATTCAGAATTTTGTCAATTACTTTAATGACAAACATTCACATATAACCCCTTGCTAGTATTTCATTTCACATGCAAAAACACTTCCTGCAATTTCACCCGAAAACCTGTGTCAGTATCTAGTGAAATAAATTCATGCGCTTATTATTCTTTCCGGCATGAAACTTTTGCTCCATTTGGATGTCGGTGTCTCTTAAGTGTGCCACCCTACAGTTCATGAATAATGTGTACATGATCGAGACCCCTCTCCGATCAATAATCAGAAGCGGGATCTGGAGACCCATACTGACTCCCACACATTCAACGATGACTTTCTTGTGATCGTTGGAACCTTTTACGCTAGTATCTTAATACTTTTGTTTCGCAATATATTACATGTCCGAGATTCTATCATCGGTATCTCCATACCTAGTTTGATCTCGTTACTGACATGCACTCTTTTCTCGTTCCCGTGATATAACATTCTAGTGATCAAATCACTTGCTTGCAAGCTAACCAATGTGATATCACCGAGAGGGCCCAGAGTATATCTATCCGTCATCGGGATGAAAAAATTCCACTCTTGATCAATGGGCCTCAACATAACACTTTAGTAGTTCTGAATCCATCTTTATAATCACCCAGTTACGGTGTGACGTTTGATGTTATCAAGAAACTCTTCCGGTGTTAGTGACTGACATGATATCATGGTCTAAGGATTAGTATCACTTCGTAAGTTGTTATAGCAATATAAACTCAATGAATTTGATTGTAATGCTATACTTCGGATGAATGTTCATCACACCATTACACTAATGTTGTGATCTCGTTATTAACAACATCCAATGTCTATGATCAGGAAACTTTGATCATCTTGTTAATCAACGAGCTAGTTTATGAGAGAGGCATAACTAGGAACTTTCTGTTTGTTTATTAAACACACATGTATTAATGTTTTTGTATTAATACAATTATAACATGCAAAATAAACATCTATCATATACGTGGAATACACATAATAAACACTTTATTATTGCCTCTCAGGGCATATTCCCTTCAGTCTCCCACTTGCACTAGAGACAATAATCTAGTTACATAGTGATGAATCTAACACCCATGGAGTTCTGGGGTTGATCATGTTTTGCTCTAGGGAGAGTTTTAGTGAACATATCTGCTACATTGGGATCCGTATGTACTTTACAAATCTTTATATCTCCATCCTTGACATGTTCACGGATGGAGTGAAATCAGCGCTTAATATGCTTGGAATACTTGTGAGACCTTGGTTCTTTGGCATTGGCAATGACACCATTGTTGTCACAATAGATCACCATTGGGTCCAACGCGCTTGCAACCACACCTAGTTCGGATATGAACTCCTTCATCCAAACTGCTTCTCGAGCTCAAGCAAAGAACATATTCGGCCTCCATTTTTTATCCCGCCACCACGGGTTGTTTGGAACTCCTCCAACTAACCGCTCCACCATTCATGAGAAATACATATTCGGATTGAGACTTAGAGTCATCCGGATCGGTGTTAAAGCTAGCGTCGACATAACACTTAGCGACGAGCTCTTCTTCACCTCCGTATACAAGAAACATATCCTTAGTTCTTCACAATTACTTAAGGATATTCTTGACCGCTATCTAGTGTTCCGAACCTGGATCCGATTGGTACCTACTAGTCAAACTAATAGCATGTGCCACATCCAGTCTTGTACATAGCATGCGTACATTATAGAGCCTATGGCTGAATCATAGGGGACTTTGTCCATCATCTCTCTTCCTTCCGCCGTAGCCGGACTTTGAGTCTTACTCAATGTGTTGCCTTGCAACATAGGTAAGAACCCCTTCTTACTTTCGTCCATTTTAAACTTCCTTAAAATCTTATCAAGGTATGTACTTTGTGATAGCCCTATTAGGCGCCTAGATCTATCTCTATAGATCTTTATGCCTAATATGTATGACGCTTCACCTAGGTCCTTCATTGAAAATTTGCTGTTTAGATAACTTTTAACACTATTTAAAAGATCTATATCATTTCTGATCAATAATATGTCATCCACATATAATATCAGAAATGCCACATTGCTCCCACTCACTTTCTTGTAAATACAAGCTTCTCCATAAGTTTGGACAAATCCAAACTCTTTGATCACCTCATCAAAGCGGAGATTCCAACTTCGTGATGCTTGCTTTAGTCCATAGATGGATCGGTGAAGCTTGCACACCTTGTTAGCATCCTTAGGATCGACAAAACCCTTTGGTTGTATCATAAACAATTCTTCTTCAGTATTACCATTGAGGAACGCGGTTTTGACATCCATCTGCCATATCTCATAATCGAAATATGCAGCAATTGATAACATAATCCTAACTGACTTTAGCATCGCTACGAGAGAGAATGTCTCATCGTAGTCAACTCCTTGAATTTGTCGAAACCCCTTTGCGACAAGTCGAGCTTTATAGACGGTTACATTACCATCAGCATCAATTTTCCTTTTGAAAATCCATTTATTCTCCATGGCCTTTCGGTCGTGAGGTAAGTCCACCAAGTTCCAAACTTCATTTTCATACATGGATTCCATCTTGGATTTCATGGCTTCTAACCATTTGTTGGAATCCGGGCTCATCATCGCTTCTTCATACGTCGCAGGGTCATCATTTTCATCAACCATGAAATTCATGACGGGGTTTCCGTACAGCTCGGGAGCTGCACGCGTCCTGCTAGACCTGCGAGGTTCGGTAGTACTCTCTTTCGGAGTTTCATGATCATTATCATTAGTTTCCTCTTCAACTGGTGAAGCCAACTCCGGAACGACTTCTGGAGCTACGCTACTCACCATACTTTGAAGAGAAGGTTCAATAACCTCTTCGAGTTCTACCTTCCGACTAATCACACCTTTCGCGAGAAACTCTTTCTCTAGAAAGGATCCATTCTTGGCAACAAAAACCTTGCCCTCGGATCTGTGATATAAGGAATACCCAATTGTTTCCTTAGGGTATCCTATGAAGACGCATTTTCCTCTTTGGGTTTGAGTTTATCCGGTTGAAGTTTCTTCACATAAACATCATGTGACACCCCTGGGATCAGGGGTAAACAAATCCCAGACCTCTGTCTGACATAAGCTTAAGCTTGAGCTCGAGGATATCCAGTGAAGAATCGGTAACACATCAGTGACCCTACGACACAAAATTTATTACAGCAATCTCATAACTGAGCAAAGAACCAAATTATTACAAGCAGAGGTCACTGACCACAAACATCAAACAGCGGAAGGCAAATTATGCTATTAAGTATAGCAAACTTAACAAATGGCCTAAGAGGCCTGAAGCATAACGATGACGTCCTAGCCCATAGATTCCAGGTTGCCGGCCGAGAACCCCAAGCTACTCGTCAGTGTCGATGTAGTACCAAACTCATCTTCAGAAGAACACTTACTCTGCCAAAAGTATCAACAAAGAAAGGGTGAGTACATGGTGTACTCCGCAAGACTTTTTGCTGGTGGAGTTGTTTTGCATAAAGCCATCTTTGTTTGTAAAACAAGAGGGAAAAGAAGCTCGTCTAATCAAAATATTTTAAAAGGGGATAAGAGAGCGATATCTCCGAAGTAATGATCACCATCTTTTGTTATCCACCAAATCATCATCATCTGAACCCTATCTCGGATCACCCCTTCGTACCCATGAGGAAGCATCCTTAAGCACACGTTGATCTGCCAAGTTTTACGATTAGGTTAAAGTTCTCTATGATCTTAGAATCTGGTCACCAAGCGTTCATAACCGTGAACACATCTTTTCGAAAAGATTATTACCCTACAGGGGAGTACAACTTTACCCACACGTACTAACCTTCTCTTAATGCCACATGATTAGCCCTCTTCCTTGGAAGGCCGGCAGAGGGTGGTTAGACACGACCTTTACCTTGCTTTCGTCGAGACCACGAGTCACGCAATAAGTATGGTTCCGCCGTAATGGGTCAAATCCCGAAGCCGGTACTTAAAGATGTGAGGCGAGGTTGGTTTACTAGGGACGCTATCTACCCCAAGCAACCCGGTCCATACTTCCCTACCTGTTATGAATGCACCTCCTTCACCTCCTTCGAGAAGATCCAGAATGCACGTCGAATGGAACGCCTGATGTAGAAGTCCCAACCTTTAATAAGGTAGAGATCCCTGTGTTTACAATGCTAGTCCCTGGATCAATTGCTATCATCCACAATTAAGATGTAATATCAAGAAACAAAGGTCATAATACAACTTTATAACCAGGAATAAAATAATTCATTGCATCTTACATAGCTCATTTGGCTATCACATTACAATGCAGCAGAAATAACTATAGCATGGAGTCCTTCATCTTCAAAGTGCCATAGGCAATCATGTTGGTTGTAGACTTGTAATCCTATTCAACACACTTCACTAACATCAAACAAACCTGCAACGTTATAAGTTTTATCCTATCTTTTCAAAATAGTTTTGATCTTTTGAAAATCTTTCTGAACTCCTTGGAAAACTCCAAGTGCTTCTAATCCCTTGTTGACACCATCAAGTTTTACTTTGAGAAATTGGAATGTCGAGATCTTCCATAGCTTCAGGCCTTAGTTGCTCAGAATTGTCCGTAACCGGGGACACGACTAAGTACTTAGAATTTGATCTTTTGCAGAAGTTGTACACTTTACCCACATGACACAATCTCGTCTTGACGCCACCAGTGGCCGCTGGATAAGTACTCACCAAATGGAGTACCGGCAGATTGAGAATGTGACAAAGTCTTTCCATAGAAGTCCTTCCAATACACAATGCTAGCTTGCCTACCAGGCACCAATGTAGGGATATTTCCATACACAATTCTAGTTAACCTCAAGATGCCAATGCATGGGTCTTCCACTATGTAGTTGACTAAGACAGAGCTCATTTAGCATGTGGCTGTACATAGAAGCCACTGTATGAGAAACACGTTCAATCTATAAGTCCCTTGGTGGTTTCTTCTAGTCCACATACAAAAGATAGCCATATAAACATGGTTCCCTTTGTTGCCACCTTGTCCAAAAATTGAGTATCCACTTTCCACCCAGGTGGTTCATTGAGTACTTGTTTTATTATATAAAACATATATTTTTCCAACACTTCATATAATCATATCATGTATCCCATCCCAAATATATAGCAGGGCTAAGCATACTACAACTACAATGTTTTCACTAAGGAAGATATAAGGATATCCTAATAGGATATAGCATAGCATAGAAATATAGTAGTTATCATGCATGCTACAAAAATCCACTAAGTGTAATGAAAATAGTAGGACATGGATGATAGTGTCACTTGCCTTTTTAGTAGAGAATATTGGTTCACTCCTTGATCTTGCAAATATCACACTCTTCTAGCTTCACTACAATTCAATCAAGTAAACATATATTCAACTAGCATTCAAACAATTCACCACATAAAATAACAAAAACAAGGCAATGCATGCAAGCATGCAAAAGATGGTTTTATTTGTAATAGTGGTTTCTATTAGGCTCTAAACATTTTAAAGCTCCCATTGGTCATTTACAAAAGTGGTAAAACATTTAAATTCAAGTTGGTGAAAAAATGGCCATTTAAATCATTTTGTTTTGCTAGAAATGGTTCAAATCAAAGTAATAATTTGTAGGGTTAGCCAAATATATTCTTTAAACACAAATGTTAGTGTTTATGTTTTAAGGGTATAATATTAATCCACTTGCAAAAAGGTTCCACCTAAATTCCATTTTTAAATCAAATAATATTTTTATTTGCTAGAAATGTTTTTAACAAGTAATAATTTACTAAGGTTCATCAAATATGTTTTCAAGTCCCAAAACTTGATGTTTAGGGTCAGAGAGTTTAAACCACATCATTTTCCAAAAGGTTTCACTTTAAAAACATTTTTAAACCATAATTAATATTTTTATTGAGCTAAAATTGCTTTTATTCAAAGATTTAATTCCTAAGTGTCACCAAATATACTTTTGAATCTACAAGTTGGTTCTTAGGGTCAGTAGGTTCAAAACTATCCATTTATAAAAGATTTTACCTTAAAAACATTTTTAGAACAAATTTTATATCCAAAATAAGCCTAAACAAGTTTCTGTAAAAACAACCCATTTTCCAGAAGCAAAATACTAAACAAAGTCCATGTTTGGAAAGGTTTTGTTCTCCTGATTCCAATGATATAAAATTTGCAAAATTTGGACGTGTGGATTAAAAGTTATGAATTTTGCAAGTTTGTATATCTAATAGATCAAAATTTCTGTTTTAAAACAAACTCTGGCCATGTGGCTTAACCTTATTGGTCGGTAACGGTTCGCTGGGATCGACTGATACGGTGCGTTGGATCTACTTAAATCACACGGCACACAACGTCTGATACCGCTTCGCTTAGATCTAATCTGAGCCATGCGATGCAGATCTAACGGCTACATTGCACCTGCCAGGAACTGGCGACGCTCGATGGTGGCTGGTGGCGGCGTGGCTCAGGCGACGAGGTTGCCGATGAACCAGGAAGTGCGGAAGAGGGAGAAGATTCTCACCAGACTCGCCGGGAAGCGCTGATGCTCGAGGTGGGGTCAGTTCATCGAGGGGCGCTCGGGGGTAGCGGTGATTGCTCGTCGAAGACGGCGTCGGCGCCAGGTGCTTCTGTTCATCGACGGGGGCGGGGCCACAGACCACCAGAAGGCAAAAGGAAGGTGGCGTTAGAAGCGGGCAAGTGCGGATATCACAAGAGCATCATCGAGAGGGACATGAGCGGACGGAAACTACTTGGAGAGTTCGTCGGAGTTGAAGATGTTCTCGGTGGCGCTCAGGTGATGTCGAAGCCGAGCTTCCAGCAAGCGCGCGGGTGAGGTGAGGTTATGGGTAGGTGCGCCTGGCGATGGGGAATAATCTAGTGGGTGCGAGGGAGTGGGAGGTGGCCGGAGTTGCCGGGATTTCGCCGGAGTAGCTCGTCGGAGCAGAAAGTTAGCAACGGCTAATTCAGACAGCCTGGTGGCAGAGAGTGAACGACGTCTGGGGGAAATGAAGAGTGGGGGCGAGGCGTTCAAGGGTGCGTCATTGCTGGCAACGATTACTCGTGCATTCATTCGAATTTACGAGGATTAAAACACGGCAGAAATGGCGAGTGCGAGGGGTAACGGCCGACGCGGGTGAAGAAGAAGAACTGGCAAGTGGGGTCGCGTTGTTTGTGAAAGAGAGAGGGTGCGTGTGGGGGCCAGGCGTCAGCGACTTTGTGGGTGCGGACACGTGTGTTGAAAAATGGTTCGTGGGGAGGAAATATGGGCTGCGCTGCTGGGCTGGACTGGGCCTGTTAGTGGGTTGGGTTCGCTTCAATTTTTTTTATACAAAATGTTTTTCTTTTTCTATTTATCTGTTTTGATTTTTATTCAAATAATTCAAACACTATTTGAATTCAAACCTCTACCAAACTTTGAGTAGATTTTAATACTGTTTATTAACATATTCTAAAATCCAATTTAGAGTATTTCTTTTATTCTTTTAGGGCATAATAATTATTTAAAATAGGTCCTTGTCTTAATTCAAATAAGATTTTATTAATGTTTTCAAACTCTATTTAAATTCTAAGTTTTACCAACTCTTTTTCAGTAGGTTTTATTTAAAAATAATTCACTTTGAATTATAATTTAAAATACTTTAATATGTTTTAATGTTCATTTAAATTGGGAAATGTCTTTACTTAAATAAAAATGGATATTAATAAATCCCTATGATTTTATTTAAATAATCCTTTACTCTTTTTATTAAACAAAAATATTTTATTTCAATTGTTTGGACAAGATTTAATTTGGCCTTTTAAAGTAATCCTTATTTATTTATTTCTTCCTTGCTTATAAAATCCATATCTTTTTATTTAAAGATCCAAAAATGGTGATTCCAACTTTTATAATTTTATTCATTATTTATTTATCTTTTAAATCCCTTTTCATTCAAAGTTTGTTCAAGATGGGTCTTTGATGTTTCCATTTGGAATCAAAAAAAAATTCTTTTCACCCTAAATTTCAACACTTGTTTATTTTGTTTATTTATTTTTCACATTTCAAAATTTGGAAAATTTTGGGATGACACCTAAACTATGTGACTCATGGAATCTACTAGGCAAGTTAGTTGCTCGTGAGGTTTTCCAGGCCCCGTGTGGTTGTACGCTCGTCTTGGTTCCAAAGGCAAGAACTCGGTTCCTAGTGGTGGCGAGCATGGGACTAGGAAAACCACATCCCACAGTGGCCTCCCATATAATCCTTAGCATGTTTAACTTATATCACCTCTGATATCATCTCATCACGTTTTCCTGTCATACTAGATTATCTGCATCTGATACATCATCTGGATGAACCAGACTCAACAGCTATGCATGGCTAAGCAGGACACAGATAAAGGCTTTAGCAGTGCACACAAGCCAAACCTAGTTATGCTAGGAGTAGTGGATCAGGTAATATAAGCTCAAAGGGAGTAATGCAACATATAGGATACTCTATCTATCGATAAAAGACCACATTAGAATCGTATGCATCATGGCAGGAATTGAAATGATTTCAAAATCAAAGGATTATATCATGGTGGGGCTATGCTCGCCTTTGCCAGTCGATAACGAATAAGCAGATCTTTGGAGCCTTGTACTTGACTTGATTATAGTTGGTCAAGTAATGTTTGTCGATCTTCGATGGTCTTGATCTCGGTCTTCAATATCGATCTGGATATCATATTCTATCGGAAGAACCAAACACCGGAAAGAAAGGGAAACAATCAACACATGGCATTGGTGCAATGCTCAAGCAAGTATGATGATATGACAAGTTAAACTGTATTGAATTGAAACCCTAAAACATGCTCCACAGTTTAATCGGGGTTCCGAGGGTGAAAACCCTAACCCGAGGAAACTCCGGATGTATATGAGAGGGGTTGATTAGTTCTCTAATTAAACTTGTCATTTAAGTTGACTAACAATGTATGATTATAACTTAAATAGACAGGTTTCATTTTTCTGAACATTTTGATATATTATTTGTATTTTTCTGACTTATAAATAATTAGATATGAATTTTACAAGTTTTATTCAATTTCTGGATTTATTAAAACATATTAAAAAAGTTTACTGCATCATCACGATGTCAGCATAGGGCCTTGGTGTTTTTCTCACCGGGGCAGAGGCTAGCCACTAAGGCTGGCAGGTGGGGCCGAGGCCACGTTGAAGGGAATATGCCCTAAGAGGCAATAATAAAGTGTTTATTATGTGTATTCCAAGTATATGATAGATGTTTATTTTGCATGCTATAATTGTATTAATACGGAAACGTTAATACATGTGTGTTTAATAAACAAACAGAAAGTTCCTAGTTATGCCTCTCTCATAAACTAGCTCGTTGATTAACAAGATGATCAAAGTTTCCTGATCATAGACATTGGATGTTGTTAATAACGAGATCACAACATTAGTGTAATGGTGTGATGAACATTCATCCGAAGTATAGCATTACAATCAAATTCATTGAGTTTATATTGCTATAACAACTTACGAAGTGATACTAATCCTTAGACCATGATATCATGTCAGTCACTAACACCGGAAGAGTTTCTTGATAACATCAAACGTCACACCGTAACTGGGTGATTATAAAGATGGATTCAGAACTACTAAAGTGTTATGTTGAGGCCCATTGATCAAGAGTGGAATTTGTTCATCCCGATGACGGATAGATATACTCTGGGCCCTCTCGGTGATATCACATTGGTTAGCTTGCAAGCAAGTGATTTGATCACTAGAATGTTATATCACGGGAACGAGAAAAGAGTGCATGTCAAGATGTAGATCAAACTAGGTATGGAGATACCGATGATCGAATCTCAGACATGTAATATATCGCGAAACAAAGGGATTAAGATACTAGCGTAAAAGGTTCTGACGATCACAAGAAAGTCATCGTTGAATGTGTGGGAGTCAGTATGGGTCTCCAGATCCCGCTTCTGATTATTGATCCGAGAGGGGTCTCGATCATGTACACATTATTCACAAACCGTAGGGTGACACACTTAAGAGACACCGACATCCAATTGGAGCAAAGTTTCATGCCGAAAGAATAAACAAGCGCAGGAATTTATTTCACTAGATACTGAAACATGTTTTCGGGTGAAATTGCATAAAGAGGTCATGCATGTGAAATAGAATTCTAGCAAGGGTTTATTTGTGAATGTTTGTCATTAAAGTAATTGACAAAATTCTGAATAAAATAAAAGAGTTTTATTTAATGAGAGTTTGCATTAAATTTGGTGGAAATTTAATGGCAAGTTTGAGTGGGATTTTGAGTGGAGGGATTTGAATGGATTTTTGTGAGTGGAGTGTCCACCCACATGAAGAGGGGAGGGGAAGGGGGCAGCCCCCATGCGCCGGCCACACCCTTGGGGTTCCCCCTGCTCCTATAAAAGGCACCCCTCTGCTCACTTCTCACTCACACCTCCTCGTGAAGGATCTCTCTCCCCCTCTAGAATTTATCCCCCATGGTCTCGGACTAGCGAGATACATGTTCTCGGTGGCTATTCGGCAAGAAAGAGTTGTGCTTCCGCTGCATCGCTGGAGCGAGGAGGCGGAGGTTGCTCGGTGCCTCGAACGTGTGTGCGAGCACGGATGCGCTGCTGATTTGCGGCGCTAGGACTTCTTCTCGATCTTGAGATCGGCAAGAGATCGTCTACATCAACCACGAGTCGAACTCGTTAAGCTTTGTTGGTCTTCAAAGGTATGTTCTCTGCGGATATACATCCGCCCGTTGTTTGTATCTAGTAGATAGATCTTGGTACATAGTTCACATCATAGGAATTTTTTTGTTTTCTATGCTGCGAACCCTACAGTGGTATCATAGCCGGATCTATGCGTAGATGCTTTACACGGGTAGTACAAATATGAGTATGTGGGCGATGATGATCATGTTGTTGCTCCTTAGTTGTAATTTTGGATATTGGTGGCATAGTTGGATGAAGCGACCCGAACAAACTTTACATGTCCTCGCACATGAGACCTGTTCCACGCTTGACATGCAACTAGTTTGCATAAGTGGCTAGCGGGTGTCTATCTCTCCTACTATAGTCAATATCTATTTTGCAACGAGTTGTCAACAATTTGGTTATCCTCGTTGTGGTTCATGTTCGTAGGTATGAACGGTTCTATCTCGAAAGCCCTAAGCCACGTAAAATTTGCAATGGATAAATTAGAGGCGTCTAGTTTAGATTATTGTTGGGCTAGTGTTATGATATGGTGATGTTGTAAGTAGAAGTATGAGATGATACTCTTACATCATACATAACGTGTAATCTCCATAGACCTTGGACTTACACATATAGGTATGATAGTGATCATACCACAGTGCACATGATAGAGATCATATGCGGGAACCATATCATTCCACTAATAAACATGTGATGTTTGATAGCATCTTATATTGCTTGTTTAGCGCTTTGTTAGCATAATAAGATGATCCCTTGTCAACACCCGGATTTTTAATCCCAGATGCCTATTATGCCATACATCGCAATCCCAGGATTACCATTTTTGCGAGACATAACAGAATTGGATACCACAGTACATCATCCATTACAACCGTACATAAGGTCTTACACAAATAAGGATCTCATGATCCAGTTCTTAATACAACATCAAGCAGCGGAATACGTAATAATAACGTTAGCGTAGGCGAAGCTCCATCTTCGGGGTCACAGGCAATGCTGACGATGGGAGATGATCCTAGTTGTCGTAACCTTCCTGGGGTCCATCTTCCAGGTACTCCTCTTCATAGTCTGGCCATGGGAATAGCCAGGGACAAAGCCATGAGTACTCTTTAAGTACTCGCAAACTAGTACTAGCAGGTAAAGGGTTTTTTGGATAATAGGACACTAGGCTCTAGGGTTGTTTTGCAAAAGCCAGATTTATCTCTACTACGTTTTATGAAAGCACTAATGCTAGTTGAAGTTTTATAACACCTAAAGGGGAACTTGTATTTCATATCACAACCCTGTTGTGGTCAAGTCAAAGTCTCACTTCATTTCACAAGTCATTTTGAAAAGTCTGACGGGGGAACAGTATGGCCACTCCAATTGTCCATAATCATGACGGCTATTCAATAGTTTGACACTCTGCAGAGATTGTACACTTTCACCACAACATTCGATACATCCGTCAGAACAAATCCTGAATTCACCATACTCGGATGGATAATCAATCCTAACCTTTCAATTACACGCCCTAGTATAAGCACCTCTCCTGTGAGTTTGGCCTCCCAACCATGACCAACTGTCATCTTGGGTACTGCACATGTGGACAATCTTCACAAGGTAGCCTCAGCTCAGACCTTGGCCGTGAGGGAACTAATACTAAGGTACATAAGTTTCCAGTCAAGCCCTACCCAATCTTCGGGTATTGTGGTTGTACGATAAAATTGGAATGGTATCACATCCAGACAACCATCAGTTTTATAAAGGGCTAAGGCTCATGCCTCAACATTTTCATCACCAAAATCTTCCGGTGTTCGGAAACACATGTCCAAAACATTTCAATAGAATGATCCATCATTCCAAGGTTTTCATAACCATTTTTCCACCAAGTATTCCCATCTAAAGTTGATCAAGTTTTTATGCTTAGCACTAGCATCTACAGGTGGGGGTAAGTACTAATGAGGGGTGGTGGACTAGGGGGTTTCAACTAAGTACAACCTTATGTCCTAGGCTGATACCAAGGTTTCTAACTTAGGCCAAATTTTATGCTCTTTATGCAACCTTCACATATCTTTCTAGTATCTACCATTCACTTAAGTAAGCTCTAAGTACTAGCTTTGATAAAGAAATAAAGTAATCAAGCTTGTAAGTAAAACTAGGATTGGTTTATCAAGTGGATATGATCACATATGCTTAAGGCATATAGTGGGCATAGTAACAATTAGTGGTTTGTGGCATCAGTAGGGTATCTTGTAAGGGTTAGCTTGCTAAATTACAAGTGTTAGCTTGCAAGGTTACTAGCTTGCATAGGTATAGTATCAGCTTGCCTTGTGCAGAGCAGTGGTTGAAGTTCTCCTCGGCTTCTTCTTCGTAGAATCCTCCTTCCTCCTCGTATCCTTGGTCGGTACTAGCGTCTATAAATAAATACGAGGTACACAATCACCAAACAATACTTAACTACTTGCAATCATCACACACAAGGGTCCTATAGATGATCTAGCATCATCACTAACATTACAAGATTTGGGTTTGGTTTAATTCTTTTTATTTTTAGAAAAGTAATTTCTACTCATTGAAAAACTATTTAAGATTTAATATTCTCCAAACCAAACATGGGACCATGTTGACACATGTCATCACCACATATTTTAGTTCATGGGAATGTGATTTAAAGTGGTGTCACAATTTAATAAAGTTTTACCCTTTTATTTTAATTAATTAAAATGGCTAGAAATGCCTATGGGGCATTCTTTTATTACTTGAACAATATTTCTGTAAGTAACCCTATATATTTTTATATATTCTGAAAGGTATGGTTAAATGTGATTTTTGAGAGTTGGAATCAACTCAAAAGCTATTATGGTTTAAATTTGAAAAATGTTTGAATGCAGAAAAGCTTCTGCCTTGTTATTTTTACCCTGGGTGATCTATAGATCCAAATGACTTGAATCCAACGGGCTTGGATTCAGCATTCACATACCTTTCCAACAAAATTAGTTTCATTCAAATTGGCGCACTGAGTCGACCTGGTTTGATTTTTGAAAATGGGTACAGAAGTGTGTTTGAATTAAAAAGAAAAAGGTTTATTTTAATAACTGGGCTGCACGGGAAAAGTTACTGGGCCGGCCTGCTAAGCGCAGCGCTCCCGCGGGCTGTTTAAGTGGGTGTCCCCACTGTCGCTGACACGAAGTGCGAAGCGATATGCGCCAGGGTCGTTCGATCTGGTTCTAATCCAACGGCTGGGAGTCATCGTCGATGTTGAGCAACGCCGGCGAGACAGAAACCTAGCGCGACAGGTGGGGGTCGCTGGGGGCTCACCGGGGTGCTGGCGAGGGTTGGCGAGGCGGGCGAACGACGAAGTCGACGACGGCGAATCTCCTGGTACCGATGGCTTCTCCTGGGGCGGCTCCAATCGCTGGCTCCCTTCTTCTCCAGAGGCGGCGGGCTCCGGTGAAATTCCTACGAGGTGGTGCTCTCCTTGCTCCGGGAACGGTGTGGCACGATCAGTGAGGAGAGGGGAGTAGAATGGTGTGAAGAATTCGACTGGGGGTGGCCTCTATTTATAGTCGAGCGAGGGGACCGATGGGGCGCATGGTGAGCTCGTCGGGGGCGGTGGTACAGACGGCTATCAGCATGGGCGAAGGTAGGGGACGGTGCGGTGCTCCCTGGCGATGCTCAAACGACATGGTTTCAAGGCGTGGGGCGGTGCGGCTTGGTCGGAATGGGGCGGTGCTCTGCGCGTGCCCGACGGAGATTTTAATGGCGCGGCGGCGAACGAGCGTGTCTGCGGGGTTGCTGGGACGGTGGTGATCAAGTATGCACGCGGCAAGGGCGGCGCGCGGTCTGTGGGCGTCGGTCGAGCGTGGCGCACGAGGCGTGCTCTCGGCATGGTTGCTGGCGAGGTTGGCATGGTTCTTGTGCGTGGTCCAGTGGCTGGCAGCATTCGAGCGGTGGACAGGGAGTGGCGGTGGGGTGTTGGCTTGCTGCCAGACATGCTGGCTAGGCTTGTCTCTCCTCCTAGCTTGCTGTCTCCACTGGGGTGGCATGGTTAGCTTCGGCTGTTCACCATTGATGACAATGCCAAGCTTACAGTGGTGCTAGTGCTTAGTTTAGCTTGCTAGGTGATCTACTGAGATGGTTGTGAGCTAAAGAGGGAACAAGTTAGGCTCCAATCACTTCTCACTATAGTGTTTAGATTTTGTTTGATTTGTGTCTGCAACCTGTTTGATGAAATGGCCGCAATAACTCAAGTTTTGAATTTTGAAAAGATTTTTGGTGGGTGTGTTAGGTTGGTGCTGGTGAGTCTGCAGATACTTGGGTTTTGAAAGTTGAGCTTGTTTGAGTGGTTTTTGAAAAAGTGGGATCTTCCCATATGATAAAGATTCAATTTTGAATTGTCATTTAAACTATGCATTTGAAAGTTTCTGGATGATTACACAGTGGGCCTTGATACTTTGTTATGAGTACTTTCAAGGGGTGCAAAGATCCAGAAAAGTTTCTGTTAGGTTTTGAAAGTTTGAGACAGCCAAAGTAGGCATGGGAGTTAAATTGGTCAAAATGACCATTCCCTTAATATATTTGTTTTGATTTACTTGTCTTTATGAAAAGTGTGGGAAATGTTTTAGATGATGTTTGTTTCACCTAAGAAACATTTTACAAGCAAAGAAACAATCAAACAAGGTGGTTCAAAAGAATTTCAAAATCCATGCATACACATATGCATGCCTTCATAATTTTATTTAGAAAAGTTTTTTGTTAACCCTAAATGTTGATGACTAGTGTTTGATGATCCAAGCTTAGTATTTTTGGGATGTTACATCCCTCATTTAAATATCAAGATAAGAATGTGTTCTTCCTTTAGTATGCACCGATTATGTTTTCGTCACTCCAAGACATCACGTGATGATCGGGTGTTCTTGGATCCACGACCATATTTCGGGTGTAAGACAGTTACACACGCGAATACTAAGGTTCTTACTTGATGAGCCTAGCATGTACAGACAAGGCCTCGGAACACGGACCGAAAGGTTAAGCATGAGTCATATAGTAGATATGATGCCCATTTGATGCTCGCCTTTGAAGCTATACCGACTCACGTGATGATCGGACTTGGTATAGTGGATTTGATTCATGTAATCACCAAAAAGGCACGAGGGATGTCGTTTTTGAGTGGGAGTTCATTCGTAATATGGATTAGTTAAACTCAATCTATCATAAACTTAGTCTAAACTTTACAAATTCTGTTTCAGATGGCACCACCTTCTTTTAATTTTAATGTGTTCAAGGAGAAAGAGAAACTTGCAACAAACGGTAGCAACTTTACCGAATGGGCCATGAATTTGAGGATTCTCCTCTCTGCTGCACAAAAGCAATATGTGCTAGAAGCGCCGCTAGGCCCCCCACCCGTTAAGGATGCCCCTGACGAGGAGAAGAATGTCTATCCGACTCGTCAGGAGGACCACAACTTAGTTCATAGAGCCAGAACTTCGAAAGTGTTTCGAAAACGGCAATGCATTTGATACAATGGGTGAGTTGAAAATGATTTTCGACACACATGCTGATGTAGAGAGCTACACTGCTTCAGAAAAGTTCTTTAGCTGCATGATGGAAGAGCACAGCTCCATTAGTGAGCATGTACTAAAGATGTCGGGTTACGCCGATAAGCTTGTGTCCTTGGGAATAACGATTCCCATTGACTTAGGCATCCATCGTTTTCTTCAGTCTCTGCCACCTAGCTATAAGAGCTTCGTGATGAACTATAATATGCAAGGCATGAAGAAGTCTCTCCCCGAGCTTCTGTTAATGCTTAAAACTGCAGAAGTGGAGATCAAAAAGGAACATCAAGTGTTAATGATCAATAGGAACACTGGTTTCAAGAAAGACAAGAAGGGAAAATGGAAGGGAAGTAAGGGCGGCAAGCCGGTTGCCGTGCCTGAAAAGAAACCCCGAGTTGGACCTAAGTTTGATACCGAGTGCTACTATTGCAAGGGACTGCCATCGAAGCAGAATCCCCAAGTATTTGGCAGACAAGAAGGCCGGCAAGGCAAACAAAGGTATATATGATATACATGTTATTGATGTGTACTTGACTAGTGCTCGCAGTAGCACCTGGGTATTTGATACCGGTTTAGTTGCTAATATTTGTAACTCGAATCAGGGGCTGCGGAACAAGCGACCGCTAGCAAGGGGTGAGGTCAAGATGCGTGTCGGCAATGGATCAAGTGTTGATGTGATCGCCGTTGGAACGCTTCCTCTCCATTTGCCGCCAGGATTAGTTATAAACTTGAATAATTGTTATCTGGTGCCTGCACTGAGCATGAACATGTATCTGGATCGTGTTTGATGCGAAGTGGTTATTCATTTAAATCCGAGAACAATGGTTGTTCTATTTATATGAATGAAATCTTTTATGGTCATGCATCGATGATGAATGGTTTATTTCTATTAGATCTCGATGATAATATTACACATATTCATAATGTTGATGCTAAAAGGATTAAACTTAATGATGATATATCCGCATATATGTGGCACTGCCGTCTAGGTCATATTGGCGTTAAACGCATGAAGAAGCTCCATTCAGATGGACTTTTGGAATCACTTGATTTTGAATCATTTGATACATGTGAGCCATGCCTTATGGGCAAGATGACTAGAACGCCGTTTTCCGGTTCAATGGAATAGGCGACAGTTTTATTGGAAATCATACATTCTGATGTATGTGGTCCAATGAGTGTGTCGGCGCGAGGTGGTTATCGTTATTTTGTTACTTTCACGGATGATTTGAGTAGATACGGTTATATCTACTTGATGAAACACAAGTCTGAAACCTTTGAAAAGATCAAGGAATTTCAGAATGAAGTTGAAAATCATCGTAATAGAAAGATCAAATTTCTACGGTCCGACCGTGGAGGTGAGTATCTAAGTTACGAGTTTAGCACTCACATGAAAGAGTGTGGAATTGTTTCACAACTCACACCTGCCGGAACACCACGGAGAAATGGTGTGTCGGAACGTCGTAGTCGTACTTTATTAGATATGGTTCGATCTATGATGTCTCTGACGGACTTGCCGTTGTCATTTTGGGGTTATGCACTAAAAACTGCTGCATTCACTTTAAATCGGGCACCATCTAAATCCGTTGAAAAGACACCGTATGAATTGTGGTTTGGAAACAAACCTAAGCTGTCATTTCTTAAAGTTTGGGGATGCGATTTTTATGTGAAGAAACTTCAACCGGATAAACTCGAACCCAAAGCGGAAAAATGCGTCTTCATAGGATACCCTAAGGAAACTATTGGGTATTCCTTCTATCACAGATCCGAGGGCAAAGTTTTTGTTGCCAAGAATGGATCTTTCTAGAGAAAGAGTTTCTCGCGAAAGGTGTGAGTAGTCGGAGGGTAGAACTCAAAGAGGTTATTGAACCTTCTCTTCAAAGTATGGCGAGTAGCGTAGTGCCGGAAGTCGTTCCGGAGTTGGCTCTACCAGTTGAAGAGGGAACTAATGATAATGATCATGAAACTCCAAAAGAGAATACTACCGAACCTCGCAGGTCTAGCAGGACGCGTGCAGCTCCCGAGCTGTACGGAAATCCTGTCATGAATTTCATAGTTGATGAAAATGATGACCCTGCGACGTATGAAGAAGCGATGATGAGCCCGTATTCCAACAAATGGTTAGAAGCCATGAAATCCGAGATGGAATCCATGTATGAAAATCAAGTTTGGAACTTGGTGGAATTACCTCACGACCGAAAGGCCGTGGAGAACAAATGGATTTTCAAAAGGAAAACTGATGCTGATGGTAATGTGACCGTCTATAAAGCTCGACTTGTTGCAAAGGGTTTTCTACAAATTCAAGGAGTTGACTACGATGAGACATTCTCTCCCGTAGCGATGCTAAAATCAGTTAGGATTATGTTAGCAATTGTTGCATATTTTGATTATGAGATATGTTAGATGGATGTCAAAATCGCGTTTCTCAATGGTAATATAGAAGAAGAGTTGTATATGATACAACCAAAGGGTTTTGTCGATCCTAAGGATGCTAACAAGGTGTGCAAGCTTCACCGATCCATCTATGGATTGAAGAAAGCATCACGAAGTTGGAATCTCCGCTTTGATGAAGTGATCAAAGAGTTTGGATTTGTCCAAACTTATGGAGAAGCTTGTATTTACAAGAAAGTGAGTGGGAGCAATGTGGCATTTCTGATATTATATGTGGATGGCATATTATTGATCGGAAATGATATAGATCTTTTAAATAGTATTAAAAGTTATCTAAACAGCAAATTTTCAATGAAGGACCTAGGTGAAGCATCATACATATTAGGCATAAAGATCTATAGAGATAGATCTAGGCTCCTAATAGGGCTATCACAAAGTACATACCTTGATAAGATTTTAAAGAAGTTTAAAATGGACGGAAGTAAGAAGGGGTTCTTACCTATGTTGTAAGGCAAGACATTGAGTAAGACTCAAAGTCCGGCTACGGCGGAAGAAAGAAAGATAATGGACAAAGTCCCCTATGCTTCAGCCATAGGCTCTATAATGTACGCCATGCTATGTACAAGACCGAATGTGGCACATGCTATTAGTTTGACTAGTAGGTACCAATCGGATCCAGGTTCGGAACACTGGATAGCGGTCAAGAATATCCTTAAGTACTTACGAAGAACTAAGGATATGTTTCTTGTATACGGAGGTGAAGAAGAGCTCGTCGCTAAGTGTTATGTTGACGTTAGCTTTGACACCGATCCGGATGACTCTAAGTCTCAATCCGGATACGTATTTCTCATGAATTGTGGAGCGGTTAGTTGGAGGAGCTCCAAATAACCTGTGGTGGTGGGATCAACAACGGAGGCCGAATATGTTGCTGCTTCGGAAGTGGCTCAGGAAGCGGTTTGGATGAAGGAGTTCATATCCGAACTAGGAGTGCTTGCAAACGCGTTGGACCCAATGGTGATCTACTGTGACAACAATGGTGCCATTGCCAATGCCAAAGAGCCAAGGTCTCACAAGCATTCCAAGCATATTAAGCGCCGGTTTCACTCCATCCGCGAGCATGTCAAGGATGGAGATATAAAGATTTGTAAAGTACACACGGATCTCAATGTAGCAGATCCGTTGACTAAAACTCTCCCTAGAGCAAAACATGATCAACACCAGAACTCAATGGGTGTTAGATTTATCACTATGTAACTAGATTATTGTCTCTAGTGCAAGTGGGAGACTGAAGGGAATATGCCGTGAGAGACAATAATAAAGTGTCTATTATGTGTATTCCAAGTATATGATAGATGTTTATTTTGCATGCTATAATTGTATTAATACGGAAACATTAATACATGTGTGTTTAATAAACAAACAGAAAGTTCCTAGTTATGCCTCTCTCATAAACTAGCTCGTTGATTAACAAGATGATCAAGGTTTCCTGATCATAGACATTGGATGTTGTTAATAACGGGATCACAACATTAGTGTAATGGTGTGATTAACATTCATACGAAGTATAGCATTATGATCAAAGTCATTGAGTTTATATTGCTATAACAACTTACAAAGTGATCCTAATCCTTAGACCATGAGATCATGTCAATCACTAACACCGGAAGAGTTTCTTGATAACATCAAACGTCACACCGTAACAGGGTGATTATAAAGATGGATTCATAACTAATAAAGTGTTATGTTGAGGCCCATGGATCGAGAGTGGAATTTGTTCATCCCGATGACGGATAGATATACTCTGGGCCCTCTCGGTGATATCACATTGGTTAGCTTGCAAGCAAGTGATTTGATCACTAGAATGTTATATCACGGGAACGAGAAAAGAGTGCATGTCAGTAACGAGATCAAACTAGGTATGGAGATACCGATGATCGAATCTCGGACATGTAATATATCACGAAACAAAGGGATTAAGATACTAGCATAAAAGGTTCCGACGATCACAAGAAAGTCATCATTGAATGTGTGGGAGTCAGTATGGGTCTCCAGATCCCGCTTCTGATTATTGATCCAAGAGGGGTCTCGATCATGTCCGCATTATTCACGAACCGTAGGGTGACACACTTAAGAGACACCGACATCCAATTGGAGCAAAAGTTTCATGCCGAAAGAATAAACAAGCGCAAGAATTTATTTCACTAGATACCGAAACAGGTTTTCGGGTGAAATTGCATAAAGAGGTTATGCATGTGAAATAGAATTCTAGCAAGGGGTTATTTGTGAATGTTTGTCATTAAATTAATTGAAAAAATTCTGAATAAAATAAAAGAGTTTTATTTAATGAGAGTTTGCATTAAATTTGGTGGAAATTTAATGGCAAGTTTGAGTGGGATTTTGAGTGGAGGGATTTGAATGGATTTTTGTGAGTGGAGTGTCCACCCACATGAAGAGGGGAGGGCAAGGGGGCAGCCCCCATGCGCCGGCCACCCCCTTGGGGTTCCCCTCCTCCTATTAAAGGCACCCCTCTCCTCACTTCTCACTCACACCTCCTCGTGAAGGATCTCTCTCCCCCTCTAGAATTTATCCCCCATGGTCTCGGACTAGCGAGATACATGTTCCCGGTGGCTATTCGGCAAGAAAGAGTTGTGCTTCCGCTGCATCGCTGGAGCGAGGAGGCGGAGGTTTCGGTGCCGAACGTGTGCGAAACGGATGCTGCTGATTTGATTTGCGGCTCTAGGACTTCCTCTCGATCTTAAGATCGGCAAGAGATCGTCTACATCAACCACGAGTCGAACTCGTTAAGCTTTCTCGGTCTTCAAGGATATGTTCTCTACGGATATACATTCGCCAGTTCTTTGTATCTAGTAGATAGATCTTGGTACATAGTTCACATCATAGGAAATTTTTTGTTTTCTATGCTGCGAACCCTACACACGTCGGATGCCACCTTGGCGGTCAACGGTCAGCAGACTCCACGGGCACGTCAGCATGACATCGTGGTGATGTCACCGTCGTGTCCATGTCAGACGGTGGTCGCCGGCGACACCACGACGCACTCCAGCAAGCGCGGGTGGCTAGGTTCGAACGAGCGCAGCGCGAGGAACCTAGCTACGGCGGCACCGCTCCTATTTGGTAACCGGAGCTACGTCTACGACGAGGTCTGGCGGTGGTCGACGGCAGCGCGCGATGCGAGCTCTATCCAGAGTGAAGGGGAGAGGGAAAAGAGGTCGGGGAGAACCACGTGCTCACCCTGGTGCTCATGGTCATGATAGGGAGGCGTGGGGAGGTCTTGAACAGCGTCAATGGCGACAGCGGAGCTCGAATAGAGTCGAGGAAGACGGCGATGTAGCAGTCGATTCAGGGCTCCTGGGCATGATTCCGATGGCAGGGAGATGCGGTGTAGCTCGACGGAGCTCTCAGCGGTCTCAGATAGGCGAGGGGAGGCCAGAGTCGGCGACATGACGCGGCGACGGTACGGCTAGGGTTTTGGCCAAGCTCACAAATGAGAGAGAGGTCTCTGGGGAGGGGGAAGAATGGATAGGGGAGCGAGGGCGACGTCGTGGCGACCTTATCCTCCTCCCGAGCTCGACGGAAGGTGAGGATCAGGCGGCAGGATCGACAGCGGCGGCGCCGGCACGCAGATGCTTACACTCGCGAGGAAGACGATGAACGCGAGAGTGAAGCAGTACCGGGCCGGGGATGGGCCGTGCTGGGCTAGCTGCGGCTGCTGGAGGCACACACTAGGCGACAGGGAGAGAGGGAGAAGGAATGGGCCGGCTTGGGCTACGGCCTGGTTTGCTGCTCTATTATTTTAGCAAAACCCTTTTTCTTTTTAGTTTTATTATTTCTTTCTTTTGCAAACCCATTTCAAATCTGTTTTAAATGCTTTTAAAACACAAGAGGCTTTTATAAAATATGTAAAATATTTATGAGCCCTTTTAATCCATTTGGGCTCCAATTATTTTTGTACTTTTCAAATTCAAACCATTTTGAATGGATTTCAAGAGAGTGGAAAAACTAGGGTTTTAGAGTTTGCTTTATTTCTTCAATACATGCATTTTAAGAATGATGCTCATGATGCACAAAAAAACCCTAAATAGTATTTAGCTAAGACTGGGGTGTTACACATCACATCCCCAAACTTTAAGAAATGACAGCTTAGGTTTGTTTCCAAACCATAATTCATACGGTGTCTTTTCAGCAGATTTAGATGGTGCCCGATTTAAAGTGAATGCAGCAGTTTCTAGCGCATAACCCCAAAATGACAACGACAAGTCCGTTAGAGACATCATAGATCGAACCATATCCAATAAAGTACGATTACGACGTTCCGACACACCATTTCACTATGGTGTTCTGGCAGGTGTGAGTTGTGAAACAATTCCACACTCTTTCATATGAGTGCTAAACTCGTAACTTAGATACTCACCTCCACGGTCGGACCATAGAAATTTGATCTTTCTATTATGATGATTTTCCACTTCATTCTGAAATTCCTTGAACTTTTCAAAGGTTTCAGACTTGTGTTTCATCAAGTAGATATAACCGTATGTACTCAATCATCCGTGAAAGTAACAAAATAACGATATTCACCTCGCGCCGACACACTCATTGGACCACATACATCAGAATGTATGATTTCCAATAAAACTGTCGCCCGTTCCATTGAACCATCTTGCCCATAAGGCATGGCTCACATGTATCAAATGATTCAAAATCAAGTGATTCCAAAAGTCCATCCGAATGGAGCTTCTTCATGCGTTTAACACCAATATGACCTAGACGGCAGTGCCACATATATGCGGATATATCGTCATTAAGTTTAATCCTTTTATCATCAACATTATGAATATGTGTATCACTATTATCGATATCCAACAGAAATAAACCATTCATCGTCGGTGCATTACCATAAAAGATTTCGTTCATATAAATAGAACAACCATTGTTCTCGGATTTAAATGAATAACCACTTCGCATCAAACATGATCCAGATACAATGTTCATGCTCAGTGCAGGCACCAGATAACAATTATTCAAGTTTATTACTAATCCCGACGGTAAGTGGAGAGGTAGCATTCCGACGGCGATCACATCAACACTTGATACATTGCCGACACGCATCTTGACCTCACTCCTTGCTAGCCGTCGCTTGTTCCGCAGCCCCTGATTCGAGTTACAAATATTAGCAACTGAACCGGTATCAAATACGCAGGTGCTACTACGAGTACTAGTCAAGTACACATCAATAACATGTATATCATATATACCTTTGTTTGCCTTGCCGACCTTCTTGTTTGCCAAATACTTGGGGCAGTTGTGCTTCCAGTGGCTAGTCCCCTTACAATAATAGCACTCGGTATCAGACATAGGTCCAACTCGGGGTTCTTTTCAGGTACAGCAACCGACTTGCCGCCCTTACTTCCCTTCCATTTTCCCTTCTTGTATTTCTTGAAACCAGTGTTCTTATTGATCATCAACACTTGATGTTCCTTCTTGATCTCCACTTCTGCAGTTTTAAGCATTGACAGAAGCTCGGGGAGAGACTTCTTCATGCCTTGCATATTATAGTTCATCACGAAGCTCTTATAGCTAGGTGGCAGAGACTATAGAACACGATGGATGCCTAAGTCAATGGGAATCGATATTCCCAAGGACACAAGCTTATCGGCGTAACCCGACATATTGAGTACATGCTCACTTAAGGAGTTGTGTTCTTCCATCATGCAACTAAAGAACTTTTCTGAAGCATTGTAGCTCTCTACAGCAGCATGTGTGTCGAAAATCATTTTCAACTCACCCATTGTATCAAATGCATTGGCGTTTTCGAAACGCTTTCGAAGTTCTGGCTCTAGCCCATACAATATGCCGCAATGAACTAAGTTGTGGTCCTCCTGACGAGTCTGATAGACATTCTTCTCCTCGTCAGGGGAATCATCAAATGGTGGGGGGCTTAACAGCGCTTCTATCACATATTGCTTTTGTGCAGCAGAGAGGAGAATCCTCAAATTGATGGCCCATTCTGTAAAGTTGCTACCGTTCGTTGCAAGTTTCTCTTTATCCATGAACACATTGAAATTGAAAGTAGGTGGTGCCATCTACAACAGAATTTGTAAAGCTTAGACTAAGTTTATGATAGATTGAGTTCAACTAATCCACATTACGAATGAACTCCCACTAAAAAATGACATCCCTCGTGCCTTTTTGGTGATTACATGAACCAAATCCACTACACCAAGTCCAATCATCATGTGAGTCGGTGTATCTTCAAAGGCAAGCATCAAATGGGCATCATATCTACCATATGACACATGCTTAACCTTTCGGTCCGTGTTCCGAGGCCACGTCTGTACATGCTAGGCTCGCCAAGTGAGAACCTTAGTATTCGCGTGTGTAACTGTCTTACACCCGTAATATGGTCATGGATCCAAGAACACCCGATCATCATGTTATGTCTTGGAGTGACGAAACATAGTCGGTGCATACTTAAGGAAGAACACATTCTTATCTTGATATTTAAATGAGGGATCGTCTGATTATGCTAATAAAACACCAAACAAGCAATATAAGATGCAATCAAACATCACATGTTTGTAAGTGAAATGATATGGTTCCTGCATATGATCTCCATCATGTGCTCCTTGGTATGATCACTACCACACCTCTATGTGTAAGGCCAAGGTCTATGGAACTTACACGTTATGTGTGTTGTAAGAGTATCATCTCATACTTCTACTTACAACATCACCATATCATAACACTAGCCCAACAACAATCTAAACTAGACGCCTCTAGTTTATCCATTGCAAGTTTTACGTGGCTTAGGGCTTTCGAAGATAGAACCGTTCATACCTACGAACATGAACCACAACGAGGATAACCAAATTGTTGACAACTCGTTGCAAATTAGATATTGACTATAGTAGGAGAGACAGACACCCGCTAGCCACTTATGCAAAACTGGTTGCATGTCAAGCGTGAAACATGTCTCATGTGCGAGGACATGTAAGGTTTGTCCGGGCCGCTTCATCCCACTATGCCACCAATATCCAAAATACAACTAAGAAGCAATACGATCATCATCGCCCACTTACTCATATGTGTACTACCCGTGTAAAGCATTTACGCATAGATCCGGCTCTGATGCCACTATACGGTTCACAGCATAGAAAACAATTTTTTTCCTACGATGGGAACAACTATGTACCAAGATCTATCTACTAGATACAAACAACGGGTGGATGTATATCCGTAGAGAACATAACCTTGAATACCGACAAAGCTTAACGAGTTAAACTCGTGGTTGATGTAGACGATCTCTTGCCGATCTCAAGATCGAGTGGAAGTCCTAGCGCTGCAAATCAACAACGCATCCGTGCTCGCATACACGTACAAGACACCGAGCAACCTCCGCCTCCTCGCTCCAGCCATGCAGCGGAAGCACAACTCTTTCTTGCTGAATAGCCACCGGGAACATGTCTCTCACTAGTCTGAGACCATGGGGGATAAATTCTAGAGGGGGAGAGAGATCCTTCATGAGGAGGTGTGAGTGAGAAGTGAGGAGGGGGTGACTTTTGTAAGAGAGGGGGGAACCCAAGGGGGTGGCTGACACATGGGGGCTTCCCCTTTCCCTCCCCTCATTCATGTGGGTGGACACTCCACTAACAAAAAACCTTTTAATTCCCTCCACTCAAAATCCCACTCAAATTCCCATTAAATTTCCACCAAATTTAATGCAAAATCTCATTAAATAAAACTCCTTTATTTATTCAGAATTTTGTCAATTACTTTAATTACAAACATTCACATATAACCCCTTGCTAGTATTTCATTTCACATGCAAAAACACTTTCTGCAATTTCACCCGAAAACCTGTTTCGGTATCTAGTGAAATAAATTCCTGCGCTTGTTATTCTTTCCGGCATGAAACTTTTGCTCCATTTGGATGTCAGTGTCTCTTAAGTGTGCCACCCTACGGTTCGTGAATAATGCGGACATGATCGAGACCCCTCTCCGATCAATAATCAGAAGCGGGATCTGGAGACCCATACCGACTCCCACACATTCAACAATGACTTTCTTGTGATCGCCGGAACCTTTTACGCTAGTATCTTAATCCTTTTGTTTCGCGATATATTACATGTCCGAGATTCGATCATCGGTATCTACATACCTAGTTTGATCTCGTTACTGACATGCACTCTTTTCTCGTTCCCGTGATATAACATTCTAGTGATCAAATCACTTGCTTGCAAGCTAACCAATGTGATATCACCGAGAGGGCCTAGAGTATATCTATCTGTCATCGGGATGAACAAATTCCACTCTTAATCCATGGGCCTCAACATAGCACTTTAGTAGTTCTGAATCCATCTTTATAATCACCCAGTTACGGTGTGACGTTTGATATTATGAAGAAACTCTTCCGGTGTTAGTGATTGACATGATCTCATGGTCTAAGGATTAGGATCACTTTGTAAGTTGTTATAGCAATATAAACTCAATGACTTTGATCGTAATGCTATACTTCAGATGAATGTTCATCACACCTTTACACTAACGTTGTGATCTCGTTATTAACAACATCCAATGTCTATGATGAGGAAATTTTGATCATCTTGTTAATCAACGAGCTAGTTTATGAGAGAGGCATAACTAGGAACTTTCTGTTTGTTTATTAAACACACATGTATTGTAACATCCCTAAAATCATGTTTTCAAATATTGCATATCACCCATGCATGCATAATCATTTAGGGATCATTTTCAAGTCATTTCAAAGAAACAGAAGCATTGAGTGCTATTATTTTATGTAGACAAGCATTGATCCAATGCTACTCTCTAGTGAGAGAATATTTGTTTTAAACCAATGTTGTGTGTTCTTAGTATTGTTTGATGAGTCCCAAAGCTTGGACAAAAATTTCCAAAACAAAATATGGTTTTAAAACCATTTTCAAATCTTTATTATATCTTGTGCTAAAGCACTGTTTATTTTAAAATTTCAAAGGAACCAAGCAAGTCTAGTAAGACATCATGGTTTTATGCTCAAAATTGTGCAGGTTTCACTTTATAAAAGTCCAGAAAGATTTGGAATTCAAATGCATTTGAATTCATTTGAAAAGGTTTCCTGAAAATCGATTTAGAAAAAGAAAAAGGATTAGAAAACAGAACTGGGCCTGGCGCCACTCATTCGCCCAATGCATAAAGCACCCACGGTTCTTCCTTTCTCTCAGTTTCTCACCGCAACAGCGCGCACCCACCCGCTGACAGGCCGACCCCACCATGCCCCGTCAGCGTCGTCCCCAATCAACGCGTGCCGGCACTGCCGTTACCTACGCGCCAGCCCGCTTCGCTTAAATCCCATTGATGCAGGGAGTAATCGCCGCCCTGCTCCTGGCTATTTAATGTCCTCTTCAGCATGGTCATTTCCCCTCACCCCACTCGCTTGCTCCGCCACCAGGCTTCCACAATTTCACGTTGCAACGCCACTATACCGACGAGCTCCGATGTCTGATTCCGGTGAGTATCGAGCGCCCCTCGTATTCTGCTTGACGCTATCAACTTTGTCATGTCTCTGTGCTTCTCCTGATGCTTTTGCTTTGCCCGCGCATGACCCAGGTCGCCGTCCCCGACAACCACTGCAAACGGCAGAACCGCCGCCTAACTCCGGTGAACGATTTAGGTAATACCAAGCTGCCCAGTGCTTTCTGCTTGACCCTATTTTGTTCGCCAGTTTGTTGTGCACACCCTGACGCCTTCGGTTTGTGTTAGGGTGGTCCACATTGTCGGCAACATCGTCGACTGCAAGAACCCGACGTCGCCCGCTACTCCGACGAGCCCTAGTGACCTCCACAGCACACCCCCGTCCACGCCAGCAACAGGTTGAGCATCAGCGCGACCTTGCGAGTTCGGTAAGCCCCTCCGTTGACACCAGCCCCCTCTGTAGCCGCCAGAGCGTCGCTGACAGAGCGCCGCCGCCGCGCCATCGTCGCCAGCGCCGCCAGACTTTGGTCGTTTGATTAGCAACCGTCAGATCTAGATCCAACGCACGTGATAGAGTCACTTAGCAAAGAGGTATGCGTTAGACCTGGCCGTGCGTTTTCATTTAGATCCAGCAGCTCTCATTGATCGATCCAGCCGAATCGGTATCAGCCAATCAGGACACGCCGCGTGGCCTGCGTTTAGATTTAAAAACAGAATTTAGATATATTAGTGATTCAAACTTGTAAGATTCATAAATTTTGATCCCCAAGTTCAATTTTTGCAAATTTTATATCATTGGAATAAGGAGAGAAAATCCTATCTGTTTATGCAACGTGTTTAATGTTTTGCCTCTGTAAAAATGGTAATTTTTGCATAGACATTTATAGGCATAATTTGAGTATAGTAATTATTTAAAAAATGATTTAAAGATCAAATAAAGTTTATTTGGTGTGTTTTGGACTTGTTTATGATTCAGTACTGTTTACTTGTATTGTTTGGTGTAGAAAATCATCACATGGCATTTTGCATGCATTCATATATTTTTGTTTGTATATTTTGTTATGTGATTTTGGTGCCATTATTTTATGTGTAGATTTTGGTGCTAATAGTGATTGTGGTTGTGAAGATTGTTGCAACTCCCCAAACTACCAAGGCAAGTGGTGCTTCATGTTTCTTCCCAATATTTTTACCTATGCATTAGAAATATTTTGTATAGGTCTTGCATGATTATTTTTGCTAAGTATCTATATGCTATGCTTGGGAAATCCTAGTAGTTGTAGCAATGTTAGAATTTCCTCTAAGTTAAAATACTTGCTATTGCCATGCTTAGCCTAGCTAGTAGCAACCAAGGGTGGTTTATATAATCATGCTATGAGAAATATTTCTAAGTCTTTGGACTTATGTTTTGCTTAATAAAACAACTAAGTGAATGAAACACCTGGGTGGAATGGAAAGATTGGTTTGTGTTGAGTGGTTACACAAGGCCCATTTCTATGGTTTACCTTGTGTATCTCACTTGTGGAAAGCCACCCAGGAACAAAGGGATTTGAGATGCCAAATGTTAAGAAGCTTCTAGTGCAGCCACATGGCATTTTGGGCTCTGCCTGGATCATATAGGTTGCAATAACTTAGCCATTTGGACAGTTGGTGTTAGTGGGATGATAGGTTTGGAGCGCGTCCATTTGGTCTAAGGGAAGTCTTCTGAAAGGTCCTGTCTTGGTGAAAATCAAGTCTTGTGGGGAAAGTGCACAACCTCTGCAGATGGAAGAATCTAAGTACTTGGCCATGTCCCTGGTATTGGACAACTTGAGCATCAAGACGTGGAAGCTATCAAGAATCTCCTCATCCCAATTTTCTAAGTAAAAACTTGTGGTTGAACAAGGGTGAAGGTTCACCAATTTCTATTGGTGATTCCTTGGGAAAGTTTTGTCAAAGAAAAACTTAGTGTTTTCAACTAATAGGAAAAACCTATTTTGAGCAAAGCAAGCCTAAGCTACACTTAGCCAAATTCATGTAGTATCTAGATGCTAATATTCTACTAAGGTATCACTTGCCAATACTATTCCAATGTATTGACCCACTGTGGCTGTAACTTGTGATGTTGCAGGTTATTCTGATGATGATTAGGGGTTATGAGTCTACACTCAACATGCTTTCTTGTGGCACATGAAGATGAAGACTTATCTATATTGTTATGTTTAAACTCTTGTATTAGGCCTATGGCCATGGAGTTTGTAAAAGACTATGTTTGTCTCTAGAATGATATGTAATAATGACCTTTGTTTCTGTGTACTTAATCTTAAACTGTGGATGCTAGCATTGATCCAGGGACTAGCATTGCAATCACAGGGATCCTTACCTTTATAAAGGGAGGGATCTTATAGATGGTATCAGAGAACTGTGTTGCCTGTAGGATTATAACCCTAGGATTGGATTAGAAAACTCTAAGGAAAAATTTCAACACTTTGAAAATTTTCTACACTTGTATTTTATTCTCGTAAACTTTTCTAATCTTCTTTCTCATCTCAATTTGTAGATGAACTCCATCAACGAAGCCGTAAGGAAGGGACCACTCATGACCATGACCCTAGAGTGTGAGACTGAATTTCCAAAGGCCCTCAAGAACCTTATGGTTACCATGGGGATACATGGTGCAGCTGTGTACAAAGGTTTCCCTGTGATGGATGAAGGAGAGGAATATTGGTGGGTGCAACTTCACTTGTACAAAAACAAGGAAGACAACCACAAAGAATCAGGATTCTGCATGGTCACCAACTCAGTGATGCACACCACATTCTTTGACTCTGCAAGGGATGCAGCTTGGAAGGCCATCAAAGAACTTGGTGATAGGCTCAAGTGCAGAATGCTTAACACCCAAAATGACCTTAGGGAAGAGAAGAAGCATACCCAAGAGTTGGAGGCTACCAACCAACAACTAAGGGAAGACATCATAGACTTGATTTGGGATTCTTGTGAACAAGATAGACAGATGGCTACTAAGGATGCTTTGATAGACATTTTGTCTAGTGAGTGAGAGTTGTAACGTACTTCGTTAGTTGGACCACCACACTTATCATTTTATTTCCCAAAAATGTTGTCTAAGTTAAGTTGAACCTTGGATACTTGTAATGGATTTATGTATGCCATGACTTGTGTGTTTTGATTGCCAAAGATATGCATGTGATGCCTTGTCTTGTGATTTATCTCTATGTATGTTGACTCTAACTTTTTCTATCTTATAAAATAGATGCCTAATGTTACTATCAGCACGGCTGAAGAGTTCAAGGGAACTAGTTTTGGCACTCGTCTTATTGAGCTCACTAGTATGCTCAATCTTCCGCTTCCTAGCATCATGGTGCTTCCCCTCACCAAGTTTGAGAGGAAAGACCTTTGGGGCTTCAAGGTTAACCAGCCAGGACGCCAGACTGAGCCTACCACGGAGGCAATCATCTTCAAGTTTATGCATGATGACAGAGAGAGAGGCCTAGAGGTAGTCATGCAGGACTTACTCGGGCGTCTGTTAGGGAGGCACTCTCGGGAGATTAGAGGTACTCACTTCCACGCCTTCGGGAGATGCGACGAGGATGGTGAGGCTATTGAGTTCAAGGATGCTGCTAGAGAGACGGCAGAGCCAATTCGTCTATACCTCCAGGACCTAGAGGTTCTTCTTAGGCACCTAGATACTGATAGGACCAACGTCATGCTTAGCAATGACGAACTCCAGGTGCAGCTTCGTGAGAAGGACAAGCTCTTCGCGGAGCAAGATGAGTTAGTCAAGGAAATGGAGGCCAAGTTTGAGAGTCAGGATAGAAAGTTCAAGAGTAAAGAGAAAAGAGTCCAAGATAGGAACAAGAGGATTCGAGAGATGATTGCAGAACTAGAGGCCAAGGACTTCGAGCTCGAGCATCAGCAGGGTGTGATTGAGAGACTTCGTTCACAGAAGAGGGCTCTCAAAGCCAAGGTAGAGGCCTTGACTACCAATGTCGAGGAATACAAGACCGCTATGGAGAATGCAGGTCTTACACTTGTTGATGAGGAGGTTGATGCATAGGAGTAGTGATGACTACTCGTTTATTTGTCATTTACCATGTTTTTGATTATTGAGTCGCAATGACCATCTAACATGTGGATGGCTTGCTATTGGTGTGTTTGATTTTCAAACTTGTTGTTATGTCATTGAACTTTATGTCATTTTTGATGCTTGTTTGGTGATTGTCTATGTGATGTATTGTGCATGTTAAGCATATATGGGTATCTCATTCTTATCCTTATTGAAAACCACAGATGCATCCTCGACGTGCCAATCCCAACCCGAACAACAACAATGTCACCCCCGAGATGCAGCATCTGATGACAACACATACACAGTTGATGCAGATGATGACTACCTTCATGCAGAATCAGAACAACAACAATAACAACAACAACAATCAGAACAATCCACCAGGATTTGACATGCTCACCAGATTCTTAAGACTGAGGCCTGCTAAGTTCTCAGGAACTACTGATCCCATGGTGGCCAATGATTGGCTATGCTCAGTGAACAAGGATTTGGTAACTGGTCTATCTGATGATGAGGAGAAAGTCAGGTTTGCAGCACACTTGTTGGAAGGACCTGCAGCTACTTGGTGGGATAACTTCCAGCTCACCACTCCCATTGAGGATGTGACATGGGCTATCTTTGAAGATGGTTTCCGTACAGCTCACATCTCATCCGGAGTGATGAGTTTGAAGAAGAAGGAATTCCATAATCTGAAGCAATGCCACCGCAGCGTGGCTGAATATATTGAGGAGTTCAACAATCTGGCGCGTTATGCATCGGACGAAGTTGACACTGATGCCAAGAGGAAAGAGAAGTTCCTCAAAGGACTGAATGATGAACTGAATCTGCAATTATATGTGGCCTATGTCCCCACCTATCAATCTCTTTGTGACAAGGATGCCATCTTGGAGAGCAAGATGAAACAGGTTGAAAGCAGGAAGAGGAAACACAACTCTGACAAGCACAGCTCGGGATCATCTCACAAGCGTTCCCATTATGATGATAGTGGGAGTTCTGGATCTCACAAGCATGGAAAGTACAACAGCCACCACAACCACAACCATCATCATGACAACAAGCATCACCGTAGTCATGACAATGACAAGTACAAGAATCACAAGAGTGGATACAAGAACCACCACAATGGAAGTGGAAGTGGTAGTGGAAGCCAGCCTGTCAAGAAAGATCTTAGTCAGGTTGAATGTTTCAAGTGCAAGAAGATGGGGCATTATGCAAATGAATGCCCAGAAAATAAAGTTGATGGACCCAACAAGCCCAACCCTTTCCAGAAGGGACAAGTGAACCACATCAATGTGGAAGAAATCTATGAGGAGTCCAATGCTGTGGCTGGTAAGTTCAAACTCAATTCTATTCCAGCAGTTGTTCTTTTTGATACTGGTGCATCACATTCATTCATATCAAAAGCATTTGTTGATAGAAATGGGTTTCCAACTGAAAACATTGGGTGTCCAATAAAAGTAAGTTCTCCCGGTGGAGATATGATAGTAAGTCTTGGATGCCGTGATCTAGTGATAGAGTTTGGAAAGCATAAGTTTCCAGTGAGTCTGATAATCCTAGATTCCCAAGGACTGGATGTAATTTTGGGAATGGACTGGATGACCAAGTATGAAGGAGTACTAGATTGTGCTAACCGTACTGTCGCACTCACAACCCCGGAAAAGAAACGAATAATATTCAAGTCTAACTTTGAATCGAAAGGAAGTAAGCTAAATTCTCTTAAGGGGGTTAGCATAGACAGTGTGCCAATTGTGAGTGAATATCCGGATGTGTTTCCGGAAGAATTGCCGGGAATGCCACCAGATAGGGATGTGGAATTTCTGATTGATTTGCTACCAGGATCGGGACCAATAGCAAAGAGACCTTACAAGATGTCAGTTGATGAGTTGAAAGAACTCAAGAAACAACTTGGAGAACAGTTGCAGAAAGGGTTTATTCAACCAAGTTCTTCATCCTGGGGAGCACCAGTTTTGTTTGTGGACAAGAAAGATAGAAGTCAAAGGTTATGCATAGATTATCATTCACTCAATGAGGTGACTATCAAGAACAAATACCCTTTGCCTAGAATCAATGACTTGTTTGATCAGTTAGAAGGAGCCTGTGTGTTTTCAAAGATTGATCTCCGGTCAGGTTATTTCCAACTCAAGATAAGAGAACAAGACATACCTAAGACAACTTTCACCACTAGGTATGGATTTTATGAGTACACCGTGATGCCATTTGGTTTGACCAATGCACCAGCTTACTTCATGAATATGATGAACAAGGTGTTCATGGAGTTCCTTGACAAATTTGTTGTCGTTTTCATCGATGACATTTTGATCTACTCCAAAAGCAAAGAAGAGCATGAAGGACATTTGCGTTTGATACTTGAGAAGCTTAGAGAGCATAAGTTGTATGCAAATTCAGCAAGTGTGAATTTTGGTTAAATGAAGTTGGATTTCTTGGACACGTTGTGTCAGGAGATGGTGTAGTAGTGGATCCCGCTAAAGTGTCAGCTGTAAATGAATGGGAATCTCCAAAGTCAGTAAAAGAGGTTCGTAGTTTCCTTGGCTTGGCAGGATACTACAGAAGATTTATTGAGAATTTCTCCAAGGTAGCTAAGCCAATGACGGAGTTACTAAAGAAATACAAGAAGTTTGCTTGGTCTGAAGGATGTGAACGCAGTTTTCAAGAATTGAAGAAGAGACTAGTGACAACACTAGTCTTATGTCTGCCAGATTTAGAGAAAGATTTCCAAGTGTATTATGATGCATCTCATCATGGATTAGGTGCAGTTCTAATGCAAGAAGGGAAAGTTGTGGCTTATGACTCGAGACAACTCAAAACTCATGAGGTAAATTACCCAACTCATGATTTAGAGTTAGCCTCTGTTGTCCATGCACTCAAAACATGGAGACACTATCTTTTGGGAAAACGATGTGAAGTGTTCACATATCACAAAAGTTTGAAGTATATCTTCACCCAGAAAGAAATCAATATGAGACAAAGAAGATGTCTAGAACTCATCAAGGACTATGGCTTGAGTTTGCAATACCACCCCGGTAAAGCAAATGTTGTAGCGGATGCTCTAAGCCGTAAGCTATTTGTGAATGGCCTTACTAAGGGAGAGTTGCCAGATGATCTATGTGCCCAATTTAGAGATCTTAGATTGGAGATTGTGCCTAAAGGACATCTCATGTCATTGGATGTTCAACCCACTTTGTTGGACAAAATCAAGGAAGCCCAAAAGACAGACAAGGAAATTGAAGAGATTAAGGAAAAGATTGGCAAAGGAAAAGCCAAAGGATTCCATGAAGACGAATAGGGTACCTTATGGTATGGAAAACGTATCTGTGTTCCACAAGATCCGGAGCTTCAGAAACTGATTTTACAAGAAGCACACAACTCACCATATTCCATTCATCCGAGTAACACCAAAATGTACATGGATATGAAAGAAAGATTTTTGTGGAATAACCTCAAGAAGGACATCGCCGAACATATTGCTTTGTGTGATGTATGTAGTAGGGTGAAAGCGGAACATCAGAAACCAGCAGGGTTACTACAACCACTACCTATTCCTGATTGGAAGTGGGACAAGATTGGCATGGATTTCATCACCGGATTGCCAAGGACCAGGTCAGGATATGATTCTATTTGGGTAGTAGTGGATCGCCTCACTAAAGTGGCTCACTTCATACCCGTGAAGACAACCTACACAAGTGCAAAATTGGCCAAGATCTACATGAATAGGATTGTATGTCTGCATGGAGTACCCAAGAGTATTGTGTCTGATAGGGGAACTTAGTTCACCTCTCATTTTTGGAGACAACTACATGAGTCATTGGGAACGAGATTGGAATTTAGCACTGCTTTTCATCCTCAGACTGATGGACAGACAGAAAGGACCAACCAGATTCTCGAAGATATGTTGAGGGCATGTGCTCTAGGCTATGGAGCTAGTTGGGATGAAAGTCTGCCTTACGCAGAATTTTCCTACAATAACAGCTATCAAGCCAGTATTGAGATGGCACCGTTTGAGTTTCTCTATGGGAGAAAGTGTACTACCCCATTGCTATGGAATGGTGTAGGAGAAAGGAACTTGTTCGGGCTAGAACTAATCAAAGAAGATGAAGAGAAAGTCAAGCTTGTTAAGGACAGATTGAAGATAGCATAGTCCCGACAGAAAAGCTACGCATATCCTAAGCATAGAGAGGTCACCTATGAAGTGGGTGATAGAGCTTATCTTAGAGTATCACCACTTCGTGGAGTGAAGAGATTTGGAGTCAAAGGAAAATTGTCCCCAAGATATGTTGGGCCATTCAAGATTCTGAGTCGTAAAGGAGAAGTAGCTTATGAAATTGAATTGCCAAAATCATTGTCTGCAGTTCACAATGTGTTTCATGTGAGTCAGCTAAAGAAATGTCATCCAGAGATGGAAGGGACTTCTTTGAAGGATAATATACCTTTGGAGGAGGTTCAATTGGAAAGTGATCTCACTTATGAGGAAAAACCTATCAAGATTCTTGAGACTGCAGAAAGAGTTACTCGGACTAAGACTATCAAATTTTGCAAAGTTCAATGGAACCATCATTCCGAAGAAGAAGCAACATGGGAAAGAGAAGATGATCTTCGGAAAGACCACCCTCACCTATTTGCTAGCCAATCCGAATCTCGAGGGCGAGATTCACCTTAAGGGGGTTAGATTTGTAACATCCCTAAAATCATGTTTTCAAAGATTGCATATCACCCATGCATGCATAATCATTTAGGGATAATTTTCAAGTCATTTCAAAGAAACAGAAGCATTGGGTGCTATTATTTTATGTAGACAAGCATTGATCCAATGCTACTCTCTAGTGAGAGAATATTTGTTTTAAACCAATGTTATGTGTTCTTAGGATTGTTTGATGAGTCCCTAAGCTTGGCCAAAAATTTCCAAAACAAAATATGGTTTTAAAACCATTTTCAAATCTTTATTATATCTTGTGCTAAAGCACTGTTTATTTTAAAATTTCAAAGGAACCAAGCAAGTCTAGTAAGACAACATGGTTTTATGCTCAAAATTGTGCAGGTTTCACTTTATAAAAGTCTAGAAAGATTTGGAATTCAAATGCATTTGAATTCATTTGAAAAGGTTTTCTGAAAATCGATTTAGAAAAAGAAAAAGGATTAGAAAATAGAACTGGGCCTGGCGCCACTCATTCGACCCAACAGACAAAGCAGCCCACCCGGGTTCTTCCTTTCTCTCTGTTTCTCACCGCAACAGCGCGCACCCACCCGCTAACAGGCCGAACCCACCTTGCCCCGTCAGCGTCGTCCCCAATCAACGCGCGCCCGAGCCGCTCCGCCGTTACCTCGCCGCAGTCACTTCCCCGCTTAAATCCCATTGATGCAGGGAGTAATCACCGCCCCGCTCCTGGCTATTTAATCTCCTCTTCACCACGGTCATTTCCCCTCACCCCACTCGCTTGCTCCGTCACTAGGCTGCCACAATTTCACGTTGCAACGCTGCTGTAACGACGAGCTCCGACGTCGGATTCCGGTGAGTACCGAGCGCCCCTCGTATTCTGCTTGACGCTATCAACTTCGCCGTGTCTCTGTGCTTCTCCTGATGCTTTTGCTTTGCCTGCGCATGACCCAGGTCACCGTCCCCGAGAACCACTGCATTCGGCAAAACCACCGCCTAACTCCGGTGAACGATTTAGGTAATACCAAGCCGCCCTGTGCTTTCTGCTTGACCCTATCTTGTTCGCCAGTTTGTTGTGCACACCCTGAAGCCTTCAGTTTGTGTTAGGGTGGTCCACATCGTCGGCAACATCGTCGACTGCAAGAACCCGACGCCGCCCGCTACTCTGACGAGCCCTAGTGACCTCCACAGCATGCCCCCGTCCACGCCAGCAAGAGGTTGAGCATCACCGCGACCTTGCGAGTTCGGTAAGCCCCTCCGTTGACCCCAGCCCCCTCTGTAGCCGTCGGAGCGTCGCTGACAGAGCGCCGCCGCCGAGCCATCGTCGCCAGCGCTGCCAGACTTTGGTCGTTTGATTAGCAACCGTCAGATCTAGATCCAACGCACGCGATAGAGTCACTTAGCAGAGAGGTACGCGTTAGATCTGGCCGTGCGTTTTCATTTAGATCCAGCGGCTCTCGTTGATCGATCCAACCGAATCGGTATCACCCAATCAGGACACGCCGTGTGGCCTGCGTTAAGATTTAAAAACAGAATTTAGATCTATTAGTGATTCAAACTTGTAAGATTCATAACTTTTGATCCCCACGTTCAATTTTTGCAAATTTTATATCATTGGAATCAGGAGAGAAAATCCTATCTGTTTATGCAATCTGTTATTTTTGCAGAGACATTTATAGGCATAATTTGAGTATAGTAATTATTTGAAAAATGATTTAAAGATCAAATAAAGTTTATTTGGTGTGTTTTGGACTTGTTTATGATTCAGTACTGTTTACTTGTCTTGTTTGGTGTAGAAAATCATCACATGGCATTTTGCATGCATTCATATATTTTTGTTTGTATATTTTGTTATGTGATTTTGGTGCCATTATTTTATGTGTAGATTTTGGTGCTAATAGTGATTGTGGTTGTGAAGATTGTTGCAACTCCCCAAACTACCAAGGCAAGTGGTGCTTCATGTTTCTTCGCAATATTTTTACCTATGCATTAGAAATATTTTGTATAGGTCTTGCATGATTATTTTTGCTAAGTATCTATATGCTATGCTTGGGAAATCCTAGTAGTTGTAGCAATGTTAGAATTTCCTCTAAGTTAAAATACTTGCTATTGCCATGCTTAGCCTAGCTAGTAGCAACCAAGGGTGGTTTATATAATCATGCTATGATAAATATTTCTAAGTCTTTGGACTTATGTTTTGCTTAATAAAACAACTAAGTGAATGAAACACCTGGGTGGAATGGAAAGATTGGTTTGTGTTGAGTGGTTACACAAGGCCCATTTCTATGGTTTACCTTGTGTATCTCACTTGTGGAAATCCACCCAGGAACAAAGGGATTTGAGATGCCAAATGTTAAGAAGCTTCTAGTGCAGCCACATGGCATTATGGGCTCTGCCTGGATCATATAGGTTGCAATAACTTAGCCATTTGGACAGTTGGTGTTAGTGGGATGATAGGTTTGGAGCGCGTCCATTTGGTCTAAGGGAAGTCTTCTGAAAGGTCCTGTCTTGGTGAAAATCAAGTCTTGTGGGGAAAGTGCACAACCTCTGCAGATGGAAGAATCTAAGTACTTAGCCATGTCCCTGGTATTGGACAACTTGAGCATCAAGACATGGAAGCTATCAAGAATCTCCTCATCCCAATTTTCTAAGTAAAAACTTGTGGTTGAACAAGGGTGAAGGTTCACCAATTTCTATTGGTGATTCCTTGGGAAAGTTTTGTCAAAGAAAAACTTAGTGTTTTCAACTAATAGGAAAAACCTATTTTGAGCAAAGCAAGCCTAAGCTACACTTAGCCAAATTCATGTAGTATCTAGATGCTAATATTCTACTAAGGTATCACTTGCCAATACTATTCCAATGTATTGACCCACTGTGGCTGTAACTTGTGATGTTGCAGGTTATTCTGATGATGATTAGGGGTTATGAGTCTACACTCAACATGCTTGCCTGTGGCACATGAAGATGAAGACTTATCTATATTGTTATGTTTAAACTCTTGTATTAGGCCTATGGCCATGGTTTGTAAAAGACTATGTTTGTCTCTGGAATGATATGTAATAATGACCTTTGTTTCTGTGTACTTCATCTCAAACTGTGGATGCTAGCATTGATCCAGGGACTAGCATTGCAATCACAGGGATCCTTACCTTTATAAAGGGAGGGAACTTACATGTATTAATGTTTCCGTATTAATACAATTATAGCATGCAAACTAAACATCTATCATATACTTGGAATACACATAATAAACACTTTATTATTGCCTCTTAGGGCATATTCCCTTCAATAGGGACTTAGCTTTTATTCATATCGTAATGAGGAGGTACATTGTTCGGCTGAGTAGCCTTGGTTGAGTAGCCTTATTGAAAGTAAAAAGATATCTAGTGGTAGAAGCGTCGCAGTTTTGCGACGTTCCATGGGTTGGAGTATGCGACTCCTGACTTGACGTCCTTGAGGTGGTAGGCGCCACCTGGGATGACTTCGGTGCCGATGTATGGTCCCTCCCAGGGCGACTCGAGCTTCTTCGGCTGCTCTTGCTTGAGCCGCAGGACGAGGTCTCCTTCGACGAAGGACCTTGGGTGCAACCGGCGGCTGTGGTAGTTGCGAAGGCTCTGCTGGTAGACCGCTGAGCGAGCCGCGATGATGTCGTGTGCTTCATCGAGTGTGTCGACGACGTCTTTGAGTGCAACCGATGATTCGGCTTCGCTATAGGAGACGACCCGTGGGGCCTTATGGCGTACTTCTGCAGGTAGCACGACTTCGGCTCCGTGCACCATGAAGAATGGGGTGTAGCTAGTTGAGCTGTTTGGCGTTGTACGCAGGCTCCAGAGGACGGAGGGTAGCTCTTCTGTCCAGGCTCTCACGAGTCGTTCGAGTGGTCTGAGTAGGCATTTCTTGATGCCACGGCCTACGAGACCATTGGCCTTTTCGACCTGCCCGTTGGTCCGCGGGTGCGCCACGGAGGCGTATGATATGTTGATGCCAAGGCCTTCACAGAAGTCCTGGAATTCTTTGGAGATGAAGTTTGACCCGTTGTCTGTGATGATGTTGTGCGGCACGCCGAACTTGTAGACTATGGACTCGAAGAACTTGACGGCCATTTTGCCTTTTTGGTTGGTGACAGGCATGGCCTCGATCCACTTGGTGAACTTGTCGACTGTGACCAGGAGGTAGACGTGGCCTCCTTTCGAAGATTTGGGCAGTTTGCCGATCATGTCGAGGCCCCATTAGGCGAAGGGCCTAGCCAAGGGTATGTGCTTGAGCTCTAACCCTTGTGCGTGTGGCTTGTCTGCAAACCTCTGGCAGCCATTGCACCTCTGGACGATGTCCTTGGCATCGTTCATGGCCGTTGGACAGTAGAATCCAGCTCGTAAGGCTTTGGCGATGAGGGCGCGGCTGCCTGCATGATAGCTGCAGATGCCCTCATGGATGTCTTGGAGGATGGTTTTGCCTTCACCGATGGTGACATACCGCTGGAGTACACCCGAAATGCTGCGCTTGTATAACTCGCCATTGATGATGGTGAAGGCCTTGGACCGGCGAGATATGTGCCGGGCATCTGTCAGGTCATCACGTAGTTCTCTGTTTATCAGGTACCGAAGGTACGACTGCGTCCATCTTTATTCGATTGCGATGACCTGCATCCGGCTAACCAACTCGACCTCCATGTCGAGCTTTTCGGGTCCTTCTTGTCCTTCGGATAGCGCAACCCCCGAGTGCTCTGCTTCTTCGGGTGATCCCTTAGGGAATTTCCTTTTGATAGAGGGTACGCCGATTTGTTCGAGGAACACACGTGGTGGTACCAGTGAGTAGGTGGATCTGATGTTGGCGAGTCTATCGGCCTCCTTGTTGCTTTCCCTTCCCACGTGGCGAAGCTCATAGCCGTCAAAGTCTCCTTCGAGTGAGTTATAGAGAGTGCGGTACGCGATCATGTTGGCGGCGTGGGCATCGCACTCGTTCATCGTCTGTTGGACGAAGAGGTTCGAGTCGCCGTTGATGACTAGGCGTGTTGCGCCACAGATCTTTGCCATCCTCATGCCATGGATGAGGGCCTCGTATTCGGCCTCGTTGTTGGAGGCGCGGAATTTCATCCGAATGACGTATTTCATCTTGTCACCTTGCGGGGACGTCAGTATGATGCCAGCTCCTGCTCCAGCCTCGCGCTTGGACCCGTCAAAGTGCATTGTCCATGACTGCGTCATGTCCAGGGTGTCTAGCAGCTGGAGCTCCATCTAGTGAACTAGGAAGTCATGTAGGACCTGAGATTTGATTGCCTTGCTCCGCTCGTAGACTATGTCTAGAGGCGATAGCTCAATGCCCCACAGGGCTACACGTCCCGTGGCTTCGGGGCTGTTTAGGATGTTGGAGAGTGGCACCTTGTTGATGACCATTATCTGATGCTCCTGGAAATAGTGGCTCAGCCGACGAGCCGTCATGAACACCGTAGGCGAGCTTTTGGTAGTGAGGGTACCTCTGTTTTTTTGGCATCAGTACCTCGCTGAGGTAGTAAATTGGGCGTTGGACCCCATGGGTCTTGCCTTCTTCGGGTATTTCGACCATGAGTACGGTGCTTACCACCTGGTGCGTGGCTGCTATGTATAGCAGCAGAGGCTCACGTTCCTTTGGCATGACCAGGACAAGCAAGGTGGAGAGCAGTCGCTTCAGATCTTCGAATGCGTCTTCTGCTTCGGGCGTCCACTCGAATTTGTCTGCTTTGCGTAGCAGCTGGTAGAAAGGCAGGGCCTTCTCACCCATGCGGCTGATGAATCTGCTCAGCACAATGATGCGTCCAGCTAGCTGCTGGACACCTTTGATGTTCTTTGGCTTTTCCAAGGTCAGTATGGCCCGGATTTTCTTCGGGTTCGCCTCGATTCCTCGCTGGGAGATGAAGTAGCCAAGTAATTGGCCAGATGGGACGCCGAAGGCGCACTTTTCTGGATTCAGCTTGATCTTGTAGTGATCAAGGTTATCGAATGTCTCGCGGAGATCGTCGATCAATGTCTTAGCTTCCCTTGTCTTGATGACTATGTCGTCGACATAGACTTGTATATTTCGACCGATCTGGTTTTTTTAGACACGCCTGCATGCACCGCTGGTTTGTGGCACATGCGTTCTTCAGCCCGAAAGGCATGGTGTTGTAGCAGAACACTCCAAACATCGTGATGAGCGCCGTTTTCTCCTGATCTTCGACCTTCAGTCGAATCTGGTTGTAGCCTAAGTAGGCGTCGAGGAAGGAGAGTTTCTCGCAACCTGCAGTTGAATCGATGATCTGATCGATCTGTGGTAGAGGGAAGTGATCCTTGGGGAAGTGCTTGTTGAGCGACGTGAAGTCCACGCACATGCGCAGGATGTCCGTATCCTTTTTAGGGACCAGTACAGTGTTGGCTAGCCATTCGCTCTGCTTGATCTCCCAGATGAAGTCGACATCGAGCAGTCTATTGACTTCAACACCGACGGCTTTGGCCCATGGCTCGGACAATCATCGGATGGATTGTTTGACGGACTTGGCGTCCTAAAACACATTGAGCGCATGCTCGGCGAATTCCCTGGGAACTCCTGGCATGTTCATAGGATACCAGGTGAAGATTTCCCAGCGCTCACGGAGGAATTTGACGAGCGCGCTTTCCTATGCGGGGCTGAGGTCGTTGGCGATCAACACCGTCTTGGAGGCATCCGTTGGGTGGACCTGCACCTTTTTCGTGTTGACTGTGGACTCGAACGCCATGTCGGGTGTGTTTTTCCTGGAGAGCGGGGGTGCCCCATTGTCTGTCACCTCTCGAAGCCTCGTAAGCTCCTCCTGCATACCTAATGACTGGGAGATTCTATTGAAATCTCTGTCGCAGTGGTCGGATCAGGTGAAGCTGCCCTGGACCGTGATGACGCCCCTAGGTCCTGGCATCTTGAGTAGCAGGTACGCATAGTGCGGATCAGGTGAAGCTGCCCTGGACCGTGATGACGCCCCTAGGTCCTGGCATCTTGAGTAGCAGGTACGCATAGTGCGAATGTGACGCGCCCGATGATGGTGTGGTATTGTGATGGCCAATCCACCACTTCGAACTCTAGACACTCACATCGAAAATTGCATGGCATGCCGAAGATGACGTTGAGCCATATCTTTCCCAGGGGGTATATGCCCTTCCCTAGGACGATGTCGTGGAACATTGTGTCGGATTGTTCCAGGCTGCACAGCGGGATCACATTACTGCTAGGGTGCTAGCGAACATCAGGTTGATGCATGCCGTCGTCCATGAAGACGCGGCTCATTTCTAACCCTCCGATCTGTGCCTCAAGCACCAGGGCAGCATGACCTGGGCGAGGGATCTAGCGGGGGTGATCCGAACGACTGAATCTTTCGATATTTGGTTCATACCCCACATTATGGTCTTTGGTATGCTCGAGGGTCAACATTTGCTCTTTGTGGATACACGGACTCGGATTGGGCTGGTGATAAGGATGATAGGAAATCAACATCCGGGGCTTGCCAATTCCTTGGTAGGTCCTTGGTATGTTGGTCTTCTAAGAAGCAAAATTGTATATCTCTCTCCACCGCCTAAGCCGGGTATGTGGCTACTGCTAGTGCTTGCACTCAATTTCTATGGATGAGGCAAACTTTAAAGGAATACGGTGTCCACTGTGACAAAGTGCCTCTTCTATGTGACAATGAAAGTGCCATCAAGATTGCCTACAACCCGGTGGATCACACAAGGACAAAGCATATTGAGATCCGTCATCATTTCATTAGGGATCATGTTGCTCGAGGTGATATTGAGCTATCATATGTGCCAACCAAAGACCAACTTGCTGACATCTTCACGAAGCCACTTGATGAAGCAAGGTTTTGCTATTTGAGGAATGAACTAAATATCATAGATTCAAGGAGCTTGACTTGATTATCTTGCATACTCACCTATGTATTGACCCTTATTTGGTTTAGGTGTAGGCATGGAGATAGGGGGAGTGCGGTTCTAATTGATTGGAATATCCCTGTCCCCATTATGCCCAAAGCAATCAAAATCAATCCTCTTAATATCATTTTGTGATATGTGATATTAAATGATGAGTTTCGGTAATGGACCCAAGATATATCTTCGTGGTGCCAAGCTGAGTATACTCAAATATGGTGGCCTAGGCCACCGCCCTCTCACATTCGAGAGGTTGGTGCTTACTCGTGTTTGTCATTTGTTGGTCCGTGTCTTTTTGGAGCTTTCTTGAACATCTTTGTGAATTCCTATGACTCTTATTGATTTTTCACAGATTGATATCATACCCAAGGCCTACTCTCTTCTTAGGGAAGAGTTTGTTGTTGGATTGTGTTGATTGGTTTTCATCTTTGTCATCTTTTTAGATATTTTTCGACTCATTGGTTTTTATAGTACATCCTCTGAATCCCAGGCCTACTCTCATCTACAAACATGCTCTCCTTGCCACACAATTGTCCAAAAACTAGAATCTGGGGTTTCTGGTCAAAGGGGGCCAAAGTGTCCGCCCTGTACCAACCGAAGTATCCGGCTTACCCGTACTCTCCGCCTGATACAGACCGGACATTCTGGTCGGGCCGGACTATCTGACGAATATCGCCCGGACTGTCCGGTCCATGCGATTTCGTTCTGATTATAGAGGTCGGGGAGAAGTGGTCGGTTCAGTCCTCCTTCTTCTCCCCAACTCTCTCCTCTTCTCAGACCACTGCCCCCGACCAGGATCTCCACCTGGAGGACTTATCCACCCTGGATCTTGTCGTTGTCGCCGACCATTTGCCTCCACTTGCCGCTAGGATCATTTCCCCACCGGTGAAGGCCCTCATGGATGATGGTATGCTGCCCCTTTCCTCTTCATCTCTAGGGTTGGCCTAGATGATTTTTCTTGGGAAATGTTCTACCTAGCTCCATGGATACATCACTCCTACGTCCAATATTCTTCCTGGTAGTAGTCTTTGCAATCCCGATCTGTCCCGATTGAACTCACACGAGCATCCCGAAAATTCGCCTGTAATCCTCCGGAATGTCCGACGTGTACGAGCCGGACACTTCGGTACAGCCGGAATGTCCGACGTGTACGGGCCGGACACTCCGGTACAGCCGGAATGTCCGACCGGAACACGCCGGACTGTCTGGCCCTGGTGGATTGTCTGGCTCAGATATTCCGGACTGTCCGGTGATTTCAATCTGTAATGATTTAGATTTCTTTGACTATTATTATTTTGTTTATCTCCTGGACATTTGTGCTTACCCCATATGCTATCCCTCTATTCTGATTTCACAGGTGGTTCTCGTCCTCGCCATCCTCAGGCTGCCAAGAAGATAGCAAGTCGCAGGTTCCGGTATGATGACGAGCGCGACATTCACATTAATCCATCTGTGGCCAGACATGCTGCTCGTGACCGTGCCGCAACAAAGCAAGAGAATATGAGGCAACTAAAAAGAGATGAAGCCAAGCGGATGAAGTTTGAGTCCTTGACTACTCTAGCAAACTTGGGTACCAAGGAGTATGTGGAGATGAGGCTCCAACAATTCTATTCCCTGCCCAGCACCTCAACTAATGAGTGCTTCTGGAGAACTGAGCAAGCCCTGCTGTTTTCTGAGCTCTACGGTTCCTTCTAGACTCCTACTTGTCCCATGCAGTGGTTGGACCTTGAGAAGCTTCATGCTCACAAGTACTTTGAGGATGCTCTTTGGGTGACTGAGAAGATGGGGCTGCACACCATCATTCAGGCAAAATAAGACTACAATGTTGAGTTGGTCCAGCAGTTCTATGCCACGGTGGTCTTTGGGGAGACTACTGACATTCCTCTTGAGTGGATGTCTGGTACTACTAGGGTTCACTCCAACATGGTTCAGTTTGCTCACATTCTTGGATTTCCTTTCAATCCCAATGGCCCCAGTGGTATCAGGATGCATGTACATGGTCAGTCCTATGATAAGAATCAGCTGGCTCCTATTTATTCTCAGAATGGTGTGGTTGGGCAAACCACCAATATCAAGCTCATTTACAACATCTTGCTTCGCATGTTCCGCCACACTCTCTCTCCCAAGGCTGGCAACAAGGATGCAATGAGAGGCGCGGAGATCAACCTGATGGCTCATGCTCACACTGTGTACATTCATGGTCCAGCTCATCTAGGTGGTGCTATTGATGTTATGGACTTCATCTATCAGGATTTGCACAAGTGCATCACTGACAAGAAGTGTCCTCTGTATGCCCCATATGTGATGAAGCTCATTGCTGCCCTCACTCCTGTCACTTCCTTGCTCTATCAGGATCTTGTTCCCCACACTGCTGCCAAATTACAAAGGAAGGGGGCCCCTACCACCAAGGCTCCTCGAGGCTACCCTCCAGCTCAGGACATATTTGGGGATGATGAGATTGAGGCTGATGACTCTGACAGTGATGATTCTGAGGAGATTCAGGCTCCACCGTCTCATGGCCCTAGGATTAAGCATGCTAGCAATGCATATCGCTTCAACACCTCTACGGAGGAAGTGCACAAGAAGGTGAAGAAGGCCTCATGGTGGAAGAAGCTCCTCCTTTGCCAGAATATTGACATTCGCCATGTACAGTATGATGCCTACAAGGCTAACATGAATGTCATGAAGGAACTCAAGGGAATCAACCAGCCCATGGATGTTGATCCTTCTCAGCAGCAGGCATCAGATGGCACTCTCTCCTATGGTCAGTGGAGTCAGGGTCGTGTGGACTGGTCCATGTTTGAGGATGTGTCCTCTTCTCGCCCTCACGGCCAGCGCTCGACTCAGGATGACATGATGATGAGGATGGTAACGAGGATGAGGAGGATGATGATGACAATGAGGACTATAGTGGCTAGTGTCTTGGGGTGTGTTAGTAGTGCTCTTTTCCCTTTTTGGCGTCTTGATGCCAAAGGGGGATAAGTAGCCCCATATTAGGTTGCTATCAGGATTTGCATGGGTCTGCGGGCTTCACTTTCTCTCGATTTGCCTCTTTGAAGCTCCGTGTCTTTTATCCTAGTTATTGTCATGAGAACTTTATGTGTTGAGTGTTATGACTTGTGTACCCGGTTATGTCTAAGACTATGCTTTATCTAGCTTATCTACCTAGTCTTTATCATATCTTGTCATAACTTGCTTAACAATCTAGCAAGGAAATGATCCTAGGATGTGTGATCTTGCATTCAAAAGCAAAGCCAAAATTGGTCACACATCTAGGGGGAGCCTTGCTATGTTGTAACTTTTTTTACTAGTGAACTTTTTATCTATCCCATATGCAAATCCTTGGGTTGTTATCAAACACCAAAAAGGGGGAGATTGAAAGGGCATTTTATGCCTTTCATATTATTTTGATGTTTTTGACAACACTTAGTAGGCACCGTTGTTAAGACTCGTTGTTTCGAAGCATCACGTGATGATCGGGTGTGATAGATTCTATGTGTGCATGCAACGGGTGCAATCTAGATTTGCACATGCGGATAATAAGGTTAACCTTGATGAGCCTAGCATGTACGAACATGGTCTCGGAACACAGAATACCGAAAGGTAAAGCATGAGTCATATGGATTATATAATGAACATGTTGATTGTTCGCCTTTGAAGCTACATCATCTCTCGTGATGATCAGACTTGGTGTAGTGGATTTGGTTCGTGTAATCACTAAGGCAATGTGAGAGATGTTGTTTTGAGTGGTAGTTCAAAAGTATATGATTAAAGTTGAACACAATTTATCATAAATTAAATCAAAGTGAATTTGCATAATTATTGTAGTCATTGGCATCCGTTCACCACCTTATGCTTAGTTATAATTGAGATAATATAACTATAGAATTCTAGATAGTTACTTTACGAACTAGTACTGTATTGTTATGAGTGTCAATCTAAAGTTTAAAAGTCTTATTGCAAACTTTCAGCAAACTCCGTTTACTCCATGAAGTTTAATAATTAGTATTAAATCAAGAGTAACAATTCCAGTGTTAGTATCTAAAGTATCATGTTTGCCTCCATGATTCTTGATATTCAAAAGATTGTTTTAACATCAAGGTTATCTAGGAGTTGAAAGAATTATTTCAGAAACCATCATGTGTGGAAGACATTGCGATATCTAAAACAATGTTTTGGTTGCAACATGATAGAGTATAATTTGGAAAAATATATGTTCTCATATTTGATGAGAATATGCGAAGGTTGCAGATGCTAGGCATCCTAATCCTCCAAAAAGGTTTTGGAAAGCAACATTATACTCGCGATTGTCCTTTATAAGCTATGGTATCTTGATCGTGAAAGTTGTCATGATAAGGATGAATAGAAGATGTAGGTAAAATGTTTACTACACTACAAGATTACTAAAGAATGGATTTTGAAAGAACGCCAACCATTTGATGATGGTGATCTACTTCAAAGTGCAAGTCCAAAGGTATTAGTATTTGACTATACACACTTTGGACTATGTGTCATGTGTAGATTCTTTTAAAAGGGAAAGAAAATGCTAAAAGAGAATCTTTGAAATATTTAGCGAAAAGATAAAAGGTTGGAAATGTCTAGCTTGGATATATAGATGATATACATGTTATGGTTGTATTCTTTGCTTTTTAAACAATGTGGTTCTTGGGTATTGGATACCGAATTGTTTGGTGTGAAATGTCATACATGACAACACAATTCATGAACTGCAATGGCCTAAGTAACCAGCAAGAGAATATGTGATGATGCTCATCGAAAACAAACAAGGTGTTGTTGTGTTTCTCGTTGACATCAAAGCTTACCTTCAAGATTTGTTTCAATAATTGTTATTTCGAGCAGGTATTATGAGAACAAAAGGTTGTTCAAATAATTACCGCGTTTCATATAAGATGGATGATTTACAAGTCTGGTTGGAGAAATCACATCTATAAAACTAATGCTAAAAATGTTGAAAGACAAATGATCAAAATATCACTTAAGAAGTGACATCGCCATTTAAATTATATTGGAAAGAAAACATGAAGAAAATTCATGCTGATGGAATTTTGGAGTCTTTTGTTTTGATCAAATGATGCTTGTGGGACTTTCCTGGAGATAATTGAAACTTCGTTCAAAGGCCGAAGAAGAACGAATGACTAACTTATTGGAATTTGTACATATTGATGTATCTAGTCCATTATGTGTAGTCGTGAGCGATGGATTTCAACTTCATATGCTTTCTCCGGAAATTTGAGTGAATATATGTGCATATTTACTTAATGAGGATGAAGTATGAAATATTTGAAAATGTTCAGAGACTTTCAAGATGAAGTGGAAAATCATTGTAACAAGAGAATAAAGAGTATATGATTGGATCATAAAGGAACATATTTGAGTTACAAGTTTAGCATAACACCTTAGATTTGAGGAATCGTTCCATGGATTTACATTTATTGAAACACCATATAAGTATGGAGTGTTCTAGATATGTAATAAAACCTTGTTTGACATGGTGAAATAAAGGTGTCAGTTATAAAACTGCCATTGTATTTTAAAGATTAAATCTTTAGTGACTAGCGCTTTTATACTGAAAATAGCTCCATCATGATCCATTGAAATGACACCATATAAGTTATGGTTTGGTATAAAACCCAACTTGTCCTTTCTTAAACTTTGGAGTGCTAGGCATAAGTAAAATGTTTACAACCAAAGTCGAATGAGCATGTCTTTGTATGTTATTTCGAATAACCGTTGGGTGTTTCTCCATAAACACCGAAGACAAAAGTGTTTGTCGCTTAGAACGTCAAGTTTCTTGAGAAGGATTTTTTGTGAAAAGTTAAGTGGGAGTACAATAGAACTTTGATAATGTTATTGAACGTTAGCTATATGTGCGGAGTTGCGCAGCACCAAAAATTGTCCCGGAGCCAGCAACAATGCTCATGGCTCACGTGTCCCAAAGGTTGTGGTCACGAAGGTCTAAGTTCCTATTGAACCGAGTAGGTCAGGTAAAATAATCAAATACTAAGATTTGATAGTAAATCATTGTTGTTTGACAATGATGAACCGACTATATGCAAAGAAGTGATGATGTTCCCTAACTCCGTTAGATGGCTTGAAGCCATAAAATCCATGATAGTTCCATACATGAGAAATCAAGTTTTTTGAGCTTGGAAGACTGATGTCTACGCACTTCTATTCTTGTAGACAATTGTTGGGCCTTCAAGTGCAGAGGTTTGTAGAACAGCAGCAAGTTTCCCTTAAGTGGATTGCCTAAGGTTTATCGAACTCAGGGAGGAAGTGGTCAAAGGTATCCCTCTCAAGCAACCCTACAATCAAGATACAAGAAGTCTCTTGTGTCCCCAACACACCCAATACACTTGTTAGGTGTATAGGTGCACTAGTTCGGCGAAGAGATAATAATACAAGTAGTATGGATGATTATAAGACAACTGTGCCAGAAAAGAGCTTGACGGGAAGGAAGAGACTAAAGGCAATCTGAAATAAAGATGGAAGCAAGCAAACATGTAGCAGAACTAGTTGTAAACGGTGTTTCAATGCTTATAAACAAGGCCTAGGGATCATACTTTCACTAGTGGACACTCTCATATAAATATTTTCTCTTCATGATAATACTCTGAACTACTCTCCGGTTGGACAACTATAATCCACAGTAGGGCTACAAAAGCACTCCTTAAAGTTTGCTTTCCCCATCTAGATAACTCCACACTGTCACCTTGAGCACTAGATGGTTCCAACAAACACCACAATTTCATAGAGACATCCAACTCCAAATATAACTCATGATAAGTATTTATGTAATCTCTAGCCTAAGTGCCACACGGTGTGCATGCTGTCACTTTCACACACGTGGGAAAATCATAGATCTATTAAAGCACTTGAGTAGCAGAGTAGATCTACTTGATTACAAAGATCATGATCACAATATGATCACGCATATATATATATATATAGAGAGAGATGAACACATAGCTACCGGTAGAGCCCTTAGCCTTGAGGAAGAACTATTCCCTTCTCATCATGGGAATTAGAAACGGCGATGGAAATGGTGGTAGAGATCGATGGAGATGGCTTCGGGGGCAATTCCCCGTCCCGGCAGGGTGCCAGAACAGAGATTCCTGTCCCCCAAATCTCCGCTTCGGTGGCGGCGGCGCTGCGGACCTTTTTGTGGATTTCTGCCCGCGTTAGGGTCTACATGTCGAGGAGACGTATATATAGGCGAAAGGGCAAGGTCGGTGGAGGCCCGGGGGCCCACACCCCTGGTGGCGCAGCTAGGGTGGGCCCGCGCCACCCTAGGGTGTGCCCACCCGGGTGCCCTACTCCGTCTCTGCTTCGTGGTTCCGTGTTGCTTCGGGAAAAATAGTAACTTTGGCTTTTGTCCCGCCCAATTCCGAGAATATTCATTTTTTAGCTTTTCTGAAATAAAAAACAGCAGAAAATAGGCAACTGGCACTACGGCATTGATACGTCGGAAACGTATCTATAATTTTTGATGTTCTATGCTTGTTTAGTATCTACTTTGCTTTGCTTTGTCTACACTTTGAGGTATTTTTATATGTTTACTGGACTAACCTATTAACAAGATGCCACAGTGCCAGTTGCCTGTTTTCTTCTGTTTTTGGTCCCAGAAAAGGCAGAAAATCAATATTCTCGGAATTGGACGGGACAAAATCCCAAGTCAATATTTTATCGTGGGGACACGGAGCCAGAAGAAGAGACGGCAAAGAGCCACCAGGGGGCCACATCCCCTGGCCGTGCGGCTAGGCCTAGCCCGCGCCCGAGGGGGGGGGGGTGCGGCCACCCTGGGTGCCCCTCTGCCTCGCCTCTTTGCCTATAAGAAGCCCCCGATACCAAAACCCCAAGTACGCGATCATGTAGGGGTGCGTAGCATGGAAAATAAAAAAATTCTACCGCATGAACACAAACAAGCCAAGATCTATCTACTAGATTGTAGCAACGAGTCGATTAGAGTACTCACCCTCGAAGATTCCAAAGAGGTTAACGAGAGGAGATTCTCGTGGGTGATGTAGTCGTACACTTGCCGATCTCAAGATCGTGTAGACGATCCTTCCGGGGCTGCGTTACGGCAGCGCTTCCACAGTCGGTCACACGTTCGGTACTCGATGAAGACCTTCCTCTCCCTTGTTCCAGCATGCAGCGGAGGTTGTACCTTGCGATTCCGGTAGCACGACGGCGTGGTGTCGGAAGTAGAGGGAAGATCCTGCAGGGATTCGCCTAAGCGAGAGCAGTTTATGGTGGAGAATTAGGGTTTTCCGCGATCTAGGGTTTAGAGGTCCGGAGAGGATGAGGTGGATTTGGCGGCGGCTAGTGCGGCGGCTGGCGGCGGTGCTGGGGGCGGCGGCGATGCGGCGGCTATGTGGGGAGGGTCTGGTGTTGTGTGCCCTTGGGGCACCCCTTCCCATCTATTTATGAGAGCGAGGGCAGCTTGGGAGAGGGGAGTTTGAATCCTTCCGCAACTCCCTCTCCTAGTTGGCTTGTGGTGGAGGGAAAGAAGGATTCTTTCCTTCCTCCACCAGGATACATTGACCCAGTTTGACTTTTCAAACTTGCCTTTTGACTTTCAATTTGGAGCTTAATTTCTTTCTTGCAAATGCCCAACCAAGTGACCTAGGACATGATTCAATAATTCCACTTATCCATGACAAATTCATGTACCCTTCCCCTTCCGGTATGGTGAGCCTTCTAGACCCTTCTAGAACCTCTCTAATGAAAACATCGGAATCATTCCTGAACTTCGGAATAGGACTTTCCTTATATGAATCTTATTCTCCGGACCATTTCAGATCTCCTCGTGATATCCCGGATCCTATCCAAGACTCCGAACAACATTTGGTATCCCTACTTACATTCCATATCTACTAAACAACATCGAATCCTTAAGTGTGTCTCCCTACGGTTCGTGAATTATGCAGACATGACCGAGACTCTTCTCCGATCAATAACCAATAGAGGAATCTGGAAATTCATATGGCTCCCACATATTTCTGTGATTACTTTGCAATCGAATGAACCACTTACATACGATACCAATTTCCCTTCGTCTCACGATAGTTTACTTATCCGAGGTCTGATCGTCGGTATCTCTGCATACCTAGTTCAACCTTGTTACCGATAAGTACTCTTTTCTTGTTCCCGTGATATGTGATCCCTTGTGAGCCAGTCACATGCTTGCAAGCTAATTGGATGACATTCCACCGAGAGGGCCCAGAGTATATCCATCCGTCATATGGATGGACAAATCCCACTCTTGATCCATGTGCCTCAACACATACTTTCTAAACACTCAATGCCAACTTTATAGCCACCCAGTTACGGTGTGGTGTTTGATGTCATCAAAGCATCCATCTGGTGATGGTGATTAGCATGATCTCATGGTTGAAGGAATTAGGTTACTATGTATCAGAAAGCTTATAGCAAACGAACTATTGAAATGACTTGATCTTTATGCTATGCTTATCTATAGGAGTATGTCCATCACACCATTCTCCTAATGATATGATCTTGTTGTTAATAACATCTCAATGTTCATGATCAGGAAACCATGATCATATATTAACCAACAAGCTAGTTTAACAAGAGGCTTTACTAGGGACTCTTTTATGTTTACAAATCACACAAGTATTAATGTTTCCGGTTAATACAATTATAGCATGGTATGTAAACATTTATCATAAGCATGAAGATATGATAATAACCACTTTATTATTGCCTCTTGGGCATATCTCCAATAGTCTCCCACTTGCAGTAGAGACAATAATCTAGTTTCAAATCTTTGGTATTCAACACCTATGGTTTTCTGGTGTTGTATGTACACGATTGCTAGTGATCAACCGATCTTCGGATCCGACATTTTCAGGTCCGTGTGTAATTGCATGTCGTTTCGTCTCTACGCATCACTCATTCTCTAATGAGATGGCTTTGTATAAATTTGGTCCTTTGGTGAGACCTTTAGTTCCTAGGGGTTAAAACATGTTGACAATATTGTCGTACAATATATCTTCATAGTATTATCCCTCTGTGAACTACACCTAGTTTGGTAAAAAACTACTTGACACAAATGCCGTCTTTTGCTGCTATAATAGCAGTCATATACTTAGCCTTTTGTTGTAGTATCTGTCACAATGTCTTAACTTTGGAACTCATCCAAATCCATTATGAAACTTACTTTCCATCATATTGTGCCACCCTTAGTTTAGATTGAGATAAACATAATTTGTACTTTGTGACAAAACTAGTATCAATGTAGTCCCTTTTACAATGAACTAACCATCTATTTGTCACTTCTACAAAATAATATATTCTTAGTTCTTCCAAAAGATCATAAGAATATCCTTACTATCGTCCAATGATCATCTTATGAATCATTCTGGTATATGCTCATAACATTTAGAGCATAGGACATATCTGGATTTGTACATATCATAGTATGATTGAAAAATACTTTTTGTGATTTTATTCATCAAGTATCAATCAATACTTGAATCTTTGTTTCACTTACCAAGTGTCGATACACTTGAATTTAAATTCGATCCTTTCTGTGCGACAAGAACCTTTCTTGTAGTTTCTATATTGAACTCATTCAATATATCATCTATGTACTTTTGGCACAACCATATTAGCGTTTCAATCTATCTATATAGATATTGATGCCAAATATCCGGGTTTTGCCTAAGTCTTTCATCAAAATGAAATTCTTAACTTGTGTTAACAAAAGATACATCATTTCCAATCAAAAATATGTATTCCACATAATGTATTATAAATATGTCTTAGTGCTCCCACTTAATTTCTCGCAAATACAAGCATCTTCATTATCTTCGATGAGATTAAACTCTTTTAACAGTTTCATCATGGTGAAGATTCCAACTCCGCGATGCTTATTTCAACCATTGAAGTTTGCATACGCTTTTAGCATCCTTTGAATTAACAAAACCCTTTGGATCGTGTTATGTACACGTCCTAGGTAACAATTCTATTAAAAGAACTTTGTTTTGTTTGTTCAACCACCATATAACATAAATATATGTAGTGGTTGCTACATTAATCCGTCTAGACTAAATGTCGCTATGAAAGATCAAATCTTGTCACAGTTAACCTTTGAACATTGTTGTGAAATCTTTGCCAACATGTCGAATATTTCATAGATGTGAAACATCCATGTCTATTTCTTTATAGATCCAAACACGACTGTAAGGTCTTACATCTTTCCATAGGGTCTTTCAAGTGCAAAGCTTGCTTTCTCGTGTATGGAACTATCATGGATTTTATGGCTTCAAGCCATTTGACGGAGTCAGGGCTCATCATTGCTTCTTTGCATGTAGTCCATTCATTATTCTCAAATAATGATTCAACCCTCAAATCTTGGTATTTGATTGTTTACCCGACCTACTTGGTTCAATAGGAACTTTGAACTCCGTAACCACAACCTGTGAGGCACGTGAGCCATGAGCATTGTTGCTGCCTCCGAAACACTTTTCGGCACTACACAACTTTTCACATATAGCTAAGGTTCTTTTAACCTTATCAAAGTTCTATTATCCTCCCACTTAACTTTTCATGAAAAATTCCTTCTCAAAGAAACTTGACGTTCTAAGCGACAAACATTTTTGTGTTTGGTGTTATGGAGGAATACTCAACGATTATTCGAAAAAACATACAAAGATATGTTCATCTGATTTTGGTTGTAAACATCTTTCCTATGCATAGCATACCAATGTTTAAGAGAGGACAACTTGGGTTTTATCCCAAACCATAACTTTATATGGTGTCATTTCAACGGATTATGATGGAGCTCTTTTTAGTGGAAAAGCGGTAGTCTATAAAGCTTTAATATTTAAAATATAATGGCAGTTTTATAAATTACACCTTTGATCTTACCATGTCAAACAAGGTTTCATTACATATCTCGAACGCTCCATACACTTATGGCATTTCGAGAAATGCAAATCCACGAAACGATTCCTCAAATCTAAGGTGTTATGCTAAACTTGTAACTCAAATATTTTCCTTTATGATCCTATCATAAATTCTTTATTTTCTTGTTACATTGATTTTGCACTTCATCTTGAAAATCTTTGAACTTTTCAAATGTTTCACACTTCATCCTTATTAAGTAAATATTTATATATTCACTCAAATTTTTTAGAGAAAGCATATGAAGTTGAAATCCATCACTCTCGACTACACATAATGGGATTCATACAACAATATGTACAAGTTCCAATAAGCTAGTCATTCGTTCCCTTTTGGCCTATGAACGAGGTTTTAATTATCTCTAGGAAAGTTTCGCAAGCATTATTTGATAGAAATCAAAAGACTCCAAAATTCCATCCACATGGAGTTTCTTCATGTTTTCTTTCCAATATAATTTAAACAACGATGTCACTTCCTAAGTGATCTTTCAATCAATTGTCTTTCGACATTTTTAGCACTTGTTTTATGGATGTGATTTATCCAACGATATTTGTAAATCATCCATCTTTTATGTATTACGACAATTATTTGAACAACCCTTTTGTTCTCATAATACCCGATAAAACAAATCTTGAAGGCAAGCTTTTATGTTAACGAGAAACAGATCAACACTTTATTTGTTCTTGATGAACATCATCACATATTCTCTTGCTAGTTACTTAGGCCATTGTAGTTCATGAATAGTGTTGTTTTGTATGACGATTCACACCAACAAATTCAGTATCTAATACTTAAGAACCACATTATTTAACAAGCAAAGAATACAACCATAACACATATATCCTCTATATACCTAAGCTAAACAATTCTAGTCTTTTCTTTTCTGCCATATATTTATGAGATTCTCTTTCAGTATTTCCTTTTCTGTTTGAAAGAATCGATCAACATCAATAGTGGATACACACATGACACATAGTCCAAAGCATGTATAGTTAAATACCAATGTCTTTGGACTTGCACTTTGAAGTAAATCACCATCATTAAATATTTGGTGTTCTTTCAAATTCCATTCTTTAGTAATCTTTTAGTGTATTAAACATTTTACCTACATCAAATATTCATCCTTATTGAAAGGGCATGTATGCCCCCATGTGTGGTTTTGGTAATTAATGACAATCTCTATGTACTAATGTGTAAATTGAGTTTCACTTGTAGGTTTGTCCATTGGCATCGCTTGTGCCATGTGTTGATCTCAAGGTTCGAAGACGAAGAAATGTCCAAGGGCTTTGTGCCCATTGGAATCATGAAGAAAGAAGGAGCTTGAAGGTTGATCAAGACATGTGCAAAGAGTTGCATCAAGATGGATCAACCTCAAGTAGGGATGAAGAAGGGCGAGCTCAAGATGTGCCATCTCTAGAAGATCTCATGCTTGAAGCTTGCCATCCTCGTGCACATGGAATGATGAAGACAAGTTCAAAGAAGAGGTTTCCCCATGGAGTATGGGGGAGCAATTTGCAATTCTTCATCTTCATCAAGCAGAGCATCCAAGAAAGGTGTTCCCACTATAGAAGAACACGACGGTCTACATCAAGTTCAAGTGGGATGCTCAAGGCAAAGGTATGTCCTTGATAGGGCTTTTCTTTTGCCGGTATCGTATTGTTAGTTGGGAGACCGGGTTTAGGATATATAGCCGTACTATCAAGAGGGACTCTCAAGCGGGTGTCTCGTTTGCATCGTTCGGAGAAAGCTCAAACCTTTACATTCATAGCATCATCTTTATTGGTTGTTATTTAGTTCTTGTCCATGAAAGGATCTAGAGCTTGTGGTCATCATCATAACAAGCTCTAGTTCATCATCTAAGGATTTCACTTGCATACCTTATTGCGGTTTTTGATCTTGCGAGTTTTCCGGCTCCATACCTTGGGGGATAATTCACATATATATTCATAGTATTTTCTCCCAAGGTTATAAACAATATTTTGACAAAATTGGGTTCTATTCATCGTTATCTTTCCAACAAAATTGGTTTCATCCTGTTTGGAGTTCGGATGCAAAAGTTATTGCGTTTCTGGTTTTCTAGTTTCTGGAATTTCCCTGACCGGAAGTTCCGGCTTGCCATCGGAAGTTCCGCTAGGGCATTTTTGCCACCGAAAGTTCCGGTGGAAGTTCCGGGTCTTCTTCCGCTCATGCTCAGTAACCTTCTGTTTTGGATGTGCTATTTGACAGAACTTCAGTCGGAATTTCCACCGAAAGTTTCGCTCTCACCGGAAGTTCCGGCCAGTGACCGGAAGTTCCGCTCAGGCCGAAAGTTCTGGTTGAATTTCCGGATCTTGTTCCGCTCATGTTCAGTAACCTTCTATTTTAGTTGTGTCTATTTGATGGAACTTCTGTCGGAACTTTCACCGGAAGTTTTGCTCCCACCGGAAGTTCCGGTGAACCGGCGGAAGTTCCGACCAGGATTCGCTTTTTCAGTTCCTCGCTCCGCAGTTTTCGACCGTTGGCTGTGTGCCATCGGAACTTCCGGCCTCCCACTGGAAGTTCCGGCCAGGAGTCGCGAATGCCCATAACGGGCAGATCTGGGAGCCCTTTTAAAAGGGGCTCCTCTTCCCCTTCGTGGCTACTAGCTCTTTTCTTGGTTCTTGGCTTTCTCTCTCTCCTCCATTGGTAACCTTGAAGAAGCTTTCCCTCTCCCCTTTCCCTTCCTATGATTCTTGCATCTTTTTGAGGGATTTGTGAGAGGAGATCTAGATCTACAATCCCCCCAAGCCAAATCCCTTCTTTGTGAAGGAATCATTGGATCTAGATCTTGGAGAGTTTTGTATTCTCCTTTTGTGTTGTTCCTCCCTTATTCCCCCAATAGCTTTTGTAGCTTTGTTGGAATTCGGGAGAGAAGGACTTGCCCTTGCATTTGGTGCATAGGTTTGAGTTCTCCTTGGAGATTCGGCGAGTTAAAGCTTGTGGGCTTGTTTCTCTTGGGTTCCTTGGAACCCTAGACGGTTGTGTGGTTGGATTGTTGACCTTTTGTGGTCTTGTAGCCTTTTGTGGCGTTGTTGGCCTTTTGTGGCATTGTTGGCTTTTGTGGCATTGTGGCCTTTTGTGGCTTTGTTGTTGGGAGCCTCCAATTGAGTTGTGGAGTTAGCCCCAATCTTGTACGGGTTCGGTGACCGCCCTCAAGCGTCCCATAGTGGATAAAGTGCCCGCCTTTTGTGGTGCGCACTTGGGAGAATAGGGTGAGCCTTTTGTGGCGTCGGTGAGTTGCGTGCTTCCGCATCCGGGGTGAGGCCTTGTGTGGCGTTGGGTGAGCATCGAGCCACCACACCTCGAGGTGATCCATTTGTGGCGTTCGGAGAGCATTGCACTATCGCACCTCTTCAACGGAGACGTAGCTTCTTTGGAAGTGAACTTCGGGAAACAAATCTTCATCTCCGCGTCCATCGGTTATCTCTCAACCGAGCCCTTTACTTATGCACTTTACATTGTGATAGCCATCATGCTTGAAGTATTTATATCTTGCTATCACCTTGTTGCTTGTATTGCTTATCATAGGTTGTTGGTGCACCTAGGTGAACTTAGTGGCTAGGTTTTGTGCTCAATAATTAAACGTTAGTTTTATTCTCATTTACTTGAGCCTAAAACGTAATAATTTAAAAGCCTATTCACCCCCCTCTAGGGGACTTCCTTTGTACTTTCACTTATCATGGAACTATTCATGATCAAGCTACTTTAGCTTATAACGGTGAATTGCGAGTATAATGTTTCTCTCCAAAACCTTTTGGAGAATTAGGACGACTAGCGTCTCCAACCTTTTGAAAATTCTCATCAAATATGAGAACATAAACTTTGCTATATTATACTCTATCATTTTGTAATCAAAACATCATTTCAGATATCGCAATATCTTCCACATATTATGGTTTCCGAAACAATTCTTTCAACTCCTAGATAACCTTGATATTTAAACAATCTTTTGAATATCAAGAATCATGGAGATAAACATGATACTTATTTACTAATGATGGAATTGTTACTCTTAATTTAATACCAATTATTAAACTTCATGGAGTAACCGGAACTTACTGAAAGTTTGCAATAGGACTTTTAAACTTTAGATCAACACTTCAAAACAATACGATACCAGTTCATAAAGTAACTAGCCAGAATTCTATAGTTCTATTATCTCAATTATAACTAAGCACAAGGTGGTAAACGGATGCCAATGACTACAACAACTATGCAAATTCACTTTGATTTAATTTATGATAAATAGTGCTCAACTTTTAATCATATTGTTGTTGAACTTCCACTCAAAATAATATCCCTCACATTGTTTTAGTGATTACATGAACCAAATCCACTATACCAAGTCCGATCTTCACGTGACATGATGTAGTTTCAAAGTCAAACAATCATCATGTTCATCATATCATCTATATGACTCATGCTTTACCTTTTGGTATTCCGTGTTCTGAGACCATGTCTGTACATGCTAGGATTGTCAAGATGTAACCTTAGTTTCCGCATGAGCAAATCTGGCTTGCTCCCATTGTATACACTCGCAGAATCTAACACACCCGATCATCACGTGGTGCTTCGAAACAACGAGCTTTGGCAACGGTGCCTACTAAGTATGAACACTTTATAACATGATATTTTGTGAGAGGGATCATCTTATAATGCTACCGTCGCGATCTAAGCAATAAAAGATGCATAAAAGGATTAACATCACATGCAATTCATAATATGTGATATGATATGGCCTTTCTTCTTGTGCTTCCGATCTCTATCTTCAAGCACGAACATGATCTTCATCATCACCGGCGTGGCATCAAGGTCAATGGCACCGCTCCATGGTTGTCGTCCACCAGCATCAACAATTACAACTACTTTGAATAATAGACACGCATGTCTTAACGAATTAAAAGACAACCATAAGTCTCATGCAGGTTGCCTACTTACAATAAGGAACATTGCATACATCATATATAATCACAATCATGGCCATATCACATCACATCATACCCCTGCAAAACAAAGTTAGACGCTTCTAATTTTCTTTGCATGTTTTACGTGGTTTGGGGCTTTCAATAAGTGTCATTCTAACTTACGAACAAGAACCAGAACGTTGATACTAGTATTGTCAATCACCCGTTGTCAATTGAATCTTCACTATGTTGGGAGAAATAGGCACCCGGAAAGCCACTTATGCAATACAAGTTGCATGTCAAGCGTGGAGCAAATCTCATGAATGATGTCATGTAAGGTTAGCCCGTGCCACTTCATCCCACAATCCCGCAAGATACAAAGTACACAAGAAGCAATCGACAACAAAATCATCAACGCCCACAATGACCATTGTGTTCTACTCGTGCAACAGATCTATATATAGACACGGATCTGCAAAGTACACAAGAACCAAGTTCTATATGGAAGGAAGTGTAGATCACCAATATGTTGGTATGAGCCTGGAAGCAGCAAAGAATTTGCGCCAGATTATATCAAGGAAAGACAAGATATCATTGATAAGATCAGGGATAGACTGAAAATAGCCTAGAGTAGGCAGAAAAGTTATGCTGATCAAAGTCGAAGATCATGGCATCCAGAAGTGGGAGATATGGTATATTTGAAAGTAAGTCTAATGAAAGGGGTGAAAAGGTTCGGAGTTAAAGGAAAATTGAGTCCAAGATACATCGGACCATTCAAGATATTGAGTCAAAACCGAACTATAGCTTATGCTTTAGAGTTACCATCAAGATTAGCTCAAGTGCATAATGTTTTCCATGTGTCACAACTTCGTAAATGTTTGAAAGTTCCGGATGATGCAATCACACACCAAGAGATATAATTACAAGCAGACTTGACCTATGTCGAAAATCCCTGTAAGATTCTGGAAGAAAACTAGAAAAGACTGAGGAACAGAGCAATCAAGTATTGCAAAGTACAATGGGAACATCACCCTGAAAGAGAAGCCACGTGGGAGAAAGAAGAGGATTTAAGAAAAGCCAATCCAGAACTATTCAGGTACATCTCAACAAACTTCGGGACGAAGTTTAATTTAAGGGGGGGAAGTCTGTAACATCCCAGCATTTAGGAACTAACGAAGGGTAGATTTAGGAAATTGAAATGTTGCATGCATTCATCTGTGAAAATGTGGGTAAATTTTTCGCCAAATAAAAACCTAAAGTGATCAAGGTTTCTTTCATACTTTGAGATTAGGTTTAGTCTTAAAGGATGATTTCTATAGACTTTGATATGATCTTTGAGGAATTATGTGTTTTGGAAAATGAATTTGAATTTTAAACTTGAGTGTTTGAATTATAATTCAAATGGTTTCTGAATAAGGTTTGAATCTTGATTTAATTAAGAGTTAATCAATATAACTCAAACTTTATCTAAAGAAAACAATTAAGAATATGAAAATCTATTTCATATTTTCATTCAATAAATAAGTTACAAAAATGTAACTTATTGAAACTATCCACAATCTTCACAATAGCAAATAAATAAATAATAAGAATATTTCTTTATTGATAATAATATAATCTTTAGTACAAAATAATAAAATGAATATTACAAAATAATAAAATGAAAATTACAAAAGAATAAAGAAGATTACATTAACTATTCTATCAAGAAAACCTAAACTAAAATCTTCATCTTCAAATCTGTACCTGCAAATCAAACACTAATATGAGAATAAAGAAGGTTAGGGTTAGTATTGTTTTACTCTCAGACATGTCAATGAAGTGCACTGATCAAGATTCATCATTGAGTAATTTATAAAAGGGGCAAGTTTCACCAGCCAGGTAAAAGTAATTAGATCAAAGTAATTTGCTAGTACAGAGCATATCCACAAGTGCACGGCAAGCACACAGGCAGGACACACACCAAAATGCATGGTGTGTGCTGTCAGCCTCACAGCACAGCTCAAACACACAAAACCATTAGCACAACCATGGAGAGGCACTAGTGCATCTCTTCACTGCTCACACACACAAGAACAACTAACTTAGCTAGCAGCTTCACCAAGCATAGCAGCCAGCAGCCAAACCAACCAAAGCCAGAATCACATCACCAGGATGGTGACATAAGGAGGGGGAAGATCAGGTGGATAGCAAGACCAAGGTCAAGCCATCAGGATCAGGAGGTGATGGGCTAGATCAAGGACAAGCCAGAAGCTAAATATACCAAGGGAGCACAAGATCAACCACAAGATCAAGCTACCACAAGATCCACCACTAGCAACCACAACATCAAGTGAAAGTGGTGAGTACGTAGACCATCACATGATCTATTTGTCTAAGATTAGACAAGCATACATGATCTGTATCATAGCCAAACTCTCAGAAAGCACCCAAGTGGGGTGAATCCATCATTGAGATTTTAAACTCTAAAAGCAAACAGCAAAGTACAAGGATCCAACCAAAACTCAGAACAACATCATTGATTTGGTTGTCAAGCTATATATTTCAATTCAAGCACAAATATAGATAAGATTTAATTTCTAGGCACATCCCTAAGATAAGGGTAGCACCTTAGAAGTTAATCTTTTGGATCCATATAATGATCAAGCCTACTATCATTTTTCTCCAAGCTTTGATTCAAGAAACAATAGCTGGTACCACTACCAGGACTATCTATATGAATCAATTAGATAAAGCCTAATCCCTAAGACTCAGACCAACATCATTGGTCTTAGGGATTTTAGAAAAGAACATTTCTACTTATCTTTTAAAGCCAAGCTTGTCTTAAGCTTAAACCAACCCAATCAATGGATTAGAATCAATCTTGTGTGCCATATAAATATGGTGTCACAAGAACAATTCTACATGAATTAGAATAAGCATTTCATCTTCATAGATTCAATTAATCAGTCTACCAATCATTTTCCTGTCATTACAGGAATCAAAATTAGAACATTCCTAAGTATATCTTCACTGTTGATATCATTATGATCTCAGACCACACATGAATTCTCAAGCCAATAGTACTAAGACAGTGATTTCATCACACCATACCCAACATCATTAATCAAGTAATGATAGTGGTAAGTTATCAAACCCACTGACTTTACCAAGCATTGATTTTAGAACAACTATATCATCTGAATCATATGAAATCTAAACATAAAATCATCTGATAAGCCACCAGAACCATTATAGTTCATCTTAAGTAGCAAGCCTCAAGCTAATAATCATTTAGCATGCATAGGGACCATCAACAGATGCTCTAATTCATCCAGTAGATAATAAACACCAGGATATGAACCCTAAATGGAACAAATCATCTTAAACAGGACAAGACAGTAACCAAAGAGGTCACTACCAACATCTAGCATAGGATGAGCGAGCACAAAGAGAGAGCATAAGGGGGAGAGGAAAAGAACTCACCGAAGGTCCTCGCTGTAAACTAGAAGAGGAAGCAGAGGTGGCCGACGACCATGGCAGCACAGGGAGCACCCCCAGGGGCGCTGCGACCCATACAGCGCCGTAGCGGCGACCATAGCCACGTCTAGAGGCAAGGTGAATCACCACAGCACACGACGGCAGCGGCGGCGCCAAGATCCACGCCAACCCCCAAACCCTAGGGTTCGGGACGACATCGATCCGTCACAGGAGAGCCCCATGCTCAAATCCAATTGGACAGGATGGAGAGGCATAGTCGACAACCTCCTCCTGCACCACGACGGTGACCAGAACGGTCCACGACGGCGGGAATCATCGGCGGCGGCATCACCGACCACGGGGTCGGGGAGAGAGGAGGAGAGCAGTGAGCTCGAGGGTAAGAGACAGCGAGTGGGTGGGCCAAGTGGGCCAGAACCCTTCGGGGTGGCTGTTTTAACTAAGTCTCATGGGCCACCAGGGCCCAATAAGAACAAGCTAGCCCAGAAACCTTTAAGGCCTGTTTTAATAAATAGGAAAAGACCAAAATACCCTTGAACTTAATTAAATTCTAGAAAAGAAAATAAAAGTCCAAAAATTATAAATAAAATATTTTTGGATTCACAATAATCCACACTATCCAAATAAATTAAGAAATAAAATTTTAGACACATAAATTTTATTAAGAATTTTGTAATTTTTATAACCCTTACGGAATTTTACAAAATTATTGAAAGGTGATAAAATTAATTAAAATTCACTTTCATCATATATTAATAAGTATTTATAAATATACTAAAATATTTAATAACAATTTTTTATATTTAAATGATAATTCTTAAAATAATTATTAAATCAATAAAAGTCAAATAGAAGAGAAATAAAATAAAAGAATACCATATTCTATTATAAATATTAAAAAATTAATACTTATAAATCCTTTATTATTAGAAATAATTTTATTAATAATGGGGAAAATGCATATCAAATTAAATGCTGCATTACATTACTTGCATAATCATTTTGTAGACATAGAAAATAATGGGGCAATAATGATGTTCCTTTCACTACCTTAGGGCAATAATGATGTTTTTGTAGACATAGAAGCTCAAGGTCCAGTGCAAGCATCTGACTTCACTACCTTGCCATCACAAGGCAAGTTCATCACTTGCTCATATCCTTTGCAGAGTCTTTATCAAAGTATTTGCAAATTGTGTGTTATCATATATACTCTAAAATAAAGAAAATATTAATTTCACAAATCAAGAAATCATAGATATCATCCTAAGTGATGATATAATGGAGCTATAGAACTTAGGGTTCTATTTGCAACAATGATAATCAATTAGGGACTTAATAACCCCTGACATCAGTGATTCTAGCGTCGTATATTACGCGTTAGCCATGAGATTTGGAATGGGACAGAGAAGTCAGTTGTATCTTCTTCCTCTCGCATGAAGCCGGATGTGCAGGTCGTGGCTGTTATCCTCGTAGCATGCATATTAATTGGTAATTCGTAGAGGATATACATCATATGGGTGGGAACCCTCATCATCCCATGATAGTTCTGGCATCTAACGGTTTCTACAAACCATTGCCGTAATTCATTATGTGGGCATGGTGTACACCAAGGAGGCATGCGAGGTCACGAAGGGGACAGTGATTGGCTTGGACCAACTACCGGGCCCCACATCATGGAATTGTGGACGAGAAAGTACGCCCGATTGTGCAACAATGAGTTGACCTCTCATGGGTAAAGTAACGCACCTCTGCAGAGTGTAAGAATTGTAACTTGTTACTCCCTGTTCTGAGAAGGAGTTACGAACGCGGCAGGAAAGGAACTCCATGAAAGTTCTGGTCAACCTGTGAAGGCTGATGGTCATAGATTTTCATAATAAAATCAATCTTTAAAGAAAGATTTACAAAAATTACATAGTGCCAAGGATTTATAATCCGAGGTGGTAGTTAGAGCATCAAACTTTCCACCTTGCATATAATGAACTTGTTGGGTAACGTTGTTACTCATCCTTTCCTTTGATCCCTTGCTTAGACTCTGAGGATCCCGAAGATGTGCCAATGTATGCAGACGAATGTCAAGAAGATGTGTTCTACGAGGAACCTGATCTGTCCGGAGGTGTTGAAGGAGTGGATTACGAAATCCGCTACGGTGTCTATGATAACGAATCCAACTAAGTATCCCTAGTTAGTAGTAACCAACAGAGCCGAGCAGCATGAAATCTATAGAATAAGCTGCTGAGCTCAACTCCTAGTCGGAGTTGCTACTTTTAAATTCCACTAAAACACTTTATATTTTGGTTTGTAAGTTGAATCTTTAGGAAGTCTTGAACTTCCGGTATTGTAATAATAATAATGTGTGTATATTTGTAATATGGACCCGCAATGTTTCTGTTGTACCACTCTGAGGGATGTGATATTTACGGAACAGTGTTCTGTGGATGTCATGTCAACGATTATAGTGTACTACACATGCAGTGGTATGCTGGGTCACCGCAGTTAATGAGAGCAGATTCTCGTGGGTCATGTAGTCGTACACTTGCCAATCTCAATATCACGTGAAGCTTCCAGCGATCGGTCACATGTTCGGTACTCGATGAAGACCTTCCTCTCCCTTGTTCCAACAGGTAGCAGAGGTTGTAGTTCTCCCCCTCGCGATTCCGGCAGCACGACGGCATGGTGTCGGAAGTAGAGGGAAGATCCTGCAGGGCTTTGCCTAAGCCGGAGTAGGTTATGGTGGAGAATTAGGGTTTCTGGTGATCTAGGGTTTAGAGGGCCGAAGAGGAGGAGGTGGAGTCGACGGCGGCTAGTGCGGCGATGATGCGGCGGCTATGTGGGGAGGGGCTGGTGTTGTGTGTCCTTGGGGCACCCCTTTCCCTCTATTTATGAGAGGGAGGGCAGCTTGGCAGAGGGGAGTTTGAATCCTTCCCCAACTCCCTCTCCTAGTTGGCTTGTGGGGAGGGAAAGAAGGATTCTTTCCTTCCTCCACCAGGATACATTGTCCCAGTTTGACTTTTCAAACTTGCCTTTTGACTTCCAATTTGGAGCTTAATTTCTTTCTTGCAAATGCCCAACCAAGTGACCTAGGACATGATTCAATCATTACACTTATCCATGACACATTCATGTACCCTTCCCCTTCCGGTCCGGTGACCCTTCAAGAACCTCTTCGATGAAAACATCGGAATCATTCCCGAACTCCAGAATTGGACTTTCCTTATATGAATCTTATTCTACGGACCATTCCGGATCTCCTCGTGATATCCCGGATCCTATCTGAGATTCCGAACAACATTCGGTCTCCCTACTTACATTCCACATCTACTAAACAACATCGAATCCTCAAGTGTGTCTCCCTACGGTTCGTGAATTATGCAGACATGACCGAGACTATTCTCCGATTAATAACCAATAGAGAAACTGGAAATTCATATGGCTCCAACATATTTCTATGATTACTTTGTGATCGAATGAACCTCTTACATACGATGCCAATTTCCCTTTGTCTCGTGATAGTTTACTTATCCGAGGTCTGATCGTCGGTATCTCTGCATACCTAGTTCAACATCGTTACCGATAAGTACTCTTTTATCGTTCCCATGATATGTGATCCCTTGTGATCCAGTCACATGCTTGCAAGCTAATTGGATGACATTCCACTGAGAGGGCCCAGTGTATAGCTATCCGTCATATGGATGGACAAATCCCACTCTTGATCCATGTGCCTCAACACATACTTTCTGAACACTCAATGCCACCTTTATAGACACCCAGTTACAGTGTGGTGTTTGATGTCATCAAAGCATCCATCCGGTGATGGTGATTAGCATGATCTCATGGTCGAAGGAATTAGGTTACTATGTATTAGAAAGCTTATAGCAAACGAACTATTGAAATGACTTGATCTTTATGCTACGCTTATCTATAGGAGTATGTCCATCACACCATTCTCCTAATTATATGACCTTGTTGTTAATAATATCTCAATATTCATGATCAGGAAACCATGATCATATATTAACCAAAAAGCTAGTTTAACAAGAGGCTTTACTAGAGACTCTTTTATTTTTACAAATCACATAAGTATTAATGTTTCCGGTTAATACAATCATAGCATGGTATGTAAAAATTTATCATAAGCATGAAGATATGATAATAACCACTTTATTATTGCCTCTTGGGAATATATCCAACAGATCAATCTTCCACGAAATAGTCTGTAGCCGCCACCACCATTGTCCCTAGATCGGGGGGATCTGAAGCTCTTCCTGGTACCCTGCCGGAGGGGAGATCATCCCGGAGGCCTTCTTCATCATCATGCCAGCCTCCGGTATGAAGCGTGAGTTGTTCCACATTGGACTACGGGTCCATGTAGTATCTAGATGGTTGTTTCTCCTCCTCTGTGCTACCATGTTTAGATCTTGTGAGCTCCGTTCATGATCAAGATCATCTATTTGTAATCATGCATGTTGTGTTTGCGGGGGTCCGATGGATATTGAGATTATTATGTTAGATTGGTTAATGGTTCTATCTTATTGATTCTATCATGTTTGTGATGTTTGTGATCTTGCATGCTCTCCGTTTCTAGTAGCTATCTTGGCCAAGTAGATGCTAGTGACTCCAAGAGGGAGTATTTAGGCTCGATAGTGGGTTCATGCCTCTATTTAATCTGGGGAAGTGATAGAAATCTCTAAGGTTGTAGATGTGTTGTTGCTACTAGGGAGAAAACAACGGTCTCTTGTTCATGGAACAAGTGGATTGTTTACCTTACACACTTTGCTTAAAGAAGTTATCCGTTGCTTGCAACTTAATAATGGAGGGGGTTCGGACGATAACCTAAAGGTGGATTACTAGTCATAGATGCAGTTGGATGGCGGTCTATGTATCTTGTTTTATTGCCCAATCAAATCTCTTAGGATCATGAATGTCTAGTATTGCATTGTTATGCCTTGCTCTGTCCTGTCAATTGCCTTGCTGTAATTTGTTTACCCAGCATTGCCATGTTTGTTTATCTTAACGAGAACACCTCTAGTAAACTATGGACCTCATTCCAATCTTTACCATTGATGCATCTTCCACTGTTACTGTTTACTTTCTTCAAACCACCATTACCTTCTACACCATACAGTTAATCCTTTGTTTTCAGCAAACCGGTGAGATTGACAACATCACTGTTCGTTGGGGCAAAGTCTTGAGTTTGTGTTGTGCAGGTTTCCAAGTTGCTAGCAACACCTTTGAGTCGTTTCCTTCCTCCTACTAGTTCGATAACCTTGGTTTCTTTCTGAGGGAAGACTTGCTGTTGTGCTCATCATACCTTCCTCTTGGGGTCTCCCAACGAAGCTCTACATTGATCTGAGCGCATTAGGCATCTTGTCAATAGGTTAGTTCCAGAAAATGTATAAAAAAATACCTCAAAGTGTATACAAAACATAAGACAAATGATATAAAACAATCATGGAGCATCAAAAATTATAGATACGTTTACGACGTATCAAATACCCTCTGGAAAGGTGTAAGACCATACAGTCGTATTTGGATCTATAAAGAAATAGACATTGATTTTTCACATCTATGAAATAGTCAACATGTCGGGAAAGAGTTTACGACGATGTTCAAGGAGTTGACTATGACAAGTTAATCTTTCATAGCGATATTTTGTCTGGGATATTAATGTAGCAACCACTACATATAATTTTGGTATATGGTAGTTGAACAAACAAAACAAAGTTATTCTAACAGAATGGTTACCTAGGAAGTGTACATGACACAATCCAAAGGGTTTTGTTAATTCAAAGGATGTTAAAAGTGTATGCAAACTTCAATGGTTGAAGTAAGCATCGAGGAGTTGGAATCTTCACCGTGATGAAACTATTAAAAGAGTTTAATTTCATCGGAGACGATGAAGATGCTTGCATTTGCAAGAAATTAAGTGGGAGCGCTAATACATAGTTCTAATACATTATGTGAAAGACATATTATTGATTGGAAATGATGTATCTTTTATTTACACAGGTTAAGAATTTCATTTCGATGAAAGACTTAGGCAAAACCCGAATATTTGGTATCAATGTCTATATGGATAGATTGAGACGCTAATATGGTTGTGCCAAATGTACATAGATGGGATATTGAATAAGTTCAATACGGAGATGACAAGAAAGGTACTTGTCGGATAGATAGAATCAATATTCAAGTGGTTTGACTCTTGGTGAGTGAAACGATATTCAAGTGTTTTGGCACTTGGTCAATGAAATCACAAGAATATTTTTTGATCGCTCATACTATGATATGTACACATACAGATATGTCCTATGCTCTAAATGTTATGAGCATATACCAGAATGACTCATAAGATGATCACTGGACGATAGTAAGGATATTATTATGATCTTTGGAAGAACTAAGAATATGTTATTTATGTAGAGGTGACGAATAGATAGATAGTTCATCGTAAAGTGTTACATTGATACTAGTTTTTCACAAGATACATATTAAGTTTATCTCAATTTAAACTATCGGTGGCACAATGTAATGGAAAGGAAGTTCCATAACGGATTTGGATGAGTTCCAAAGTTAAGACATTATGATGGATACTACAACAAAAGGCTAAGTATATGACTGTTGTTGTAGCATCAAAAGATGGCATTTGTGTCAAGTAGTTTGTTATCAAACCAGGTGTGGTTCACAGCGGGCTAGTACTATGAAGATATATTGTATGACAATTGTATTGACATGGTTTAACCCCAAGGAACCAAAGGTCTCACCAAAGGACCAAATTTATACAATGCCATCTCATTGGAGAATGAGTGATGTGTAGAGACACAAAGACATGCAAATACACACGGACCTGAAAGTGTCAAATCCGAAGATTATGTTTAACACTAACAATCGTGTATATACAACACCAGAAAGCCATAGGTGTTGAATACACAAGTTTTTCTAATCTAGATTATTGACTCTAGTACAAGTGGGCGACTGTTGGAGATATGCCCAAGAGGCAATAATAAAGTGGTTATTATTATATCTTTGTGTTTATGATAAATGTTTATATTCCATGCTATAATTGTATTAACTGGAAACATTAATACTTGTGTGTTTTGTAAACATAAAAGAGTCCCTAGTAAGCCTCTTGTTAAGCTAGCTTGTTGATTAATAGATGATCATGGTTTTCTGATCATGGACATTGGATGTTATTAATAACAAGGTCATATGTCACATCCCAAGATTTTCCAAATCTTGTAATGTGAAAAATAAATGAATAAAATAAAACTTTGTTGATTTTCAGGATGAGAAGAAACTTCTTGAATCCAATTTGAAACTTTCAAAACCTATTTTGATCAAGATAAATCCTAAAGGGATTTAAAAAGTTAAACATTTAATAAAGGAAAATAAAAATATTTGGTTTTACTATTTTTGGATCTTTTAATAAAAGATTCTGTTTTCAAATGAAAAGGTGGATTTATAAATAAAGATTATTTTATAGAGCCAAATTAAACCTTGGCCAATCTTTTGAATTAAAATGTTTTGCTTTGATTAAAAGAGTAAAGTTTTATTTAAATAAAATAATAAGGATTTAATATCCAATTTTATTTAAATAAAAGGTTTACCATTTTAATTAAACACCAAAACTTATTAATTTATTTTAAATAAGTTTTCCAAGTGTTTATTATTTTCAAATAAAACCTACTGAAGTGTTTTTGGTTTTATTTTAGATTTCAAAATAAAGATTTTAATAAAACAAATCCTATTTGAATTATTAACTAAGGTCCATCTTATTTAATTATTATTGGACCCTAAAATAAAAATGTTATCTTATTTAAACAAGTTTTCCAAGTATCTTATATTTTCAAATAAAACCTACTGATTTGGTTTTTAAAATATTTAGATTTCAAATGGAGATTTTAAATAAATTAAAACCCATTTGGTTTATTAACTAATGTGCATTTTATTTAATTATAAATGGACTCTCAAATAAAATTATTATTTTATTTTGGGACTTTGGTTTATGTTGTTAAACAGAACCAAAACACAATACAAAGTTTGGTGAATGTTTGAATGTTTGTTTTGTTGTTTGAATTGTTGGTTGAAATTCAAAACAGAAAATAGATTTGGAAAAAGAAAAAGATTCAGACAGAAAAAAAAATGAAACGGCCCAGCCCAACTATCCTAGCCCAGCAGCCCAGCTCCTCTTCCCCCCCCCCAAAGCGTTTTCTTTCACCCAGCAACTCACCCGTAGAGCAACTGACTTGTGGACCCCAACTCCACTCCCTTTCTTTCGCTGACGAGCAGACCCCACCGCCAGCTCACCGTCTTCAACCGCGGACCTGTTCCTCCCCTCACCTTGCCGGCCGTTTCTGGCTATAATCGCACGCGTAAATTCGCTTCAATGCCGCGTGATCAACGCCCCCTGACCACACTCGCTTAAACGCCAACGTTCCCTCCCCATTTCCCCCCAGTCACCTCACCTTAGAGCGCCCCCAGGCCGCAGAATTTTGCCCTACACTACCACTGCTCCGACGAATCTCCGGTGCAAATTCCGGCGACCCCGCGCCGCCCCTTGCCTCATCAACCACGCACACATACTCCCCACCTCCTGGCGCATCTGCCTTTCGCTCAATCATGAAGCGCACGTAACGCCTTTCGACAAGCTCCGAGCGCTGCCGCGTCTGGTTCTTCTCCGATGACCTTCCCCTGGTAAGCTAGACCACCCCGCGCCTTCTCCTTCACACACGCATCTTCGCCAGGACTGTGCGCATCTGAACCTGTCTTCCGTTTGCCCTAGTACGCGCTGTAGCCTCGTCCTCGACGATGCCTGAGCAAGCCCGACGCCGACGACGTCTCCGGTGAGCAATCGCCAGCACATGCGAACGCCCCTCCGTCTGCAACCAGCACGTCGAGCTTCCCCACGTCCTTGCGATCACGGTGAGCCTCTCCTCCTCTTCTCTTGCTTCCTGTTTCACCAGCGCCGCCACCATCTGACCTCGCCGCCACCAGCCACCGCCGCTGCGCCGCCAGACTTTGGTCAACCTCCTGAGAGCCGTTAGATCATCATCCAGCGGCTAGGAAAGAAAGTGAGCGAAGGGGTAAGAGAGAACCTGCGCTGTGCGATATCATTTAGATCCAACGGCCTGCAGCACGTGATCCAGACGAACCGGTACCGTCCAATAGGAACATGACGCGTGGCTAGTTTCTGTTTAAAACAAAATTCGAATCTGATTTAGATGCAGATTTGAAACTCTTGTACTTTTGATCCACACGTCCAAAAATTACAAATTTTATATCATTGGAATCAGTGGAACAAGCCCTAGCAAACCATGCCTTTTGTTTAGTAAAAAGTTTATGTTAAAATGTTTGTTTTTGCAGAAACATTTGTATGCTTGTTTAGATTGTAAAAATTGTTCAAAAATGATTTTGGGGAGAAAATCTTTTGCAAATGGTGTATTTTGAACCTACTGACCAGAGGAAACACTTTGTGGTTTCAAAAATGTATTTGGTGAAACAAAAGAATGGTTCTTTGATTTAAAACCATTTCTAGTCAAATAAAAATATAGTTTATTTATTAAAAATGGTTTTGCAAGAAAACTTTTGGGAAATGTTTTGTTTTAAACTCTCTGACCCTAAACACAAAGTTTTGTGGTTTGAAAACATATTTTGTGAGCCCTATAGATTAATGCCTTAGTAAAAACATTTCTACACCACATAAAATGATACCTTGTTTTGAAAATGGTTTATGAAGTGAAACCTTTTGCAAATGACTTTGCCACTTTACAAAATGACCAATTAGGTGCTTTAAAATGTTTATGACCCATTAGGAACCACTCTTTCAAATAAAACAAAGCTTGGCCTGCTTGCATGCATTATCTTGGTTCTATGATTTTATGTGATGTTTTGCTTGATTGGTAGATTGAGATTGTGCCTTGCTTGATTGAATTGTAGTGACTTGAAGAGTGTGATTGTTGCAAGGACAAGGAGTGAACCTATACCCTCTACCAAAAAGGCAAGTGATGCTTCATACTTTTGTCCCATTACTTTCACTATGCATTAGTGATTTTTCTAAGTAAAAACTTGCATGGAACTTTTGCTAAGTATAAACCTTGCTATAGGAAAACCTCGTAGATGAAACCTCAGTAGAAATTTTCCTAAGTTAAGATTCCTACTACTATCAAGCTTAGCTTAGCTAATAGAAAACAAGGGTGGAATATATATCCATAATATGGAAAAATTTCTAAGTCTTTGGACTTATGTTTTTCTTAATAAAACAACTAAGTCAATGAATCACCTGGGTGGAATGGGACTTGATTGGTGGTTTTTGGTTGAGTGGTTCACAAGGCCCATGTTTATGGTTGACCTTGTGTATCTCACTTGTGGATGGCCACCCAGGAACAAAGAGATTTGAGATGTCAAATGTTGAGAGGCTTCAAGTGCAACCACTTGGCATTATGGGCTCTGCCTGGATCATATAGGTTGCAAGAACTTAGCCATATGGACAGTTGGTGGTAGAGTTTTATAGGTTGGAGTGCGTCCATTTTGGTCTAAGGGAAGGCTTCTGAAAGATCTTGTCTTGGGAAACCAAGTCTTGTGGGGAAAGTGCACCACCTCTGCAGAGTGTAAAATCTAAGTACTTAGCCATGTCCCTGGTAAAGGACAATTTGAGCATCAAGCCATGGAAGCAATCAAGAATCTCATCATTCAAATTTCTAAGTTAAAAACTTGTGGGTTGAACAAGGGTTAAAGGATCTTCAATCTTTGATTGGGAGAAATGTTTTTGTCAAGCAAAAACTTAGTGTTTTCAAATGATAAGGAAAAATCTATTTTGAGCAATGCAAGCCTAAGCTCCACTTAGCCAAATGCATATAGATGTTAGACTCCACTATACTACCATAGTATCCCTTGCCAATACAATTCAAATGTATTGACCCTTGTGGCTGTAACTTGTAATGTTGCAGGTTTGATTGTTTTAGAGAAGATTGATTGATTAGGATTACAAAGTCTACAACCAACATGTCTGCCTGTGGCACTTTGAAGATGAAGGACCCCATGCTTATAGATATTCTGCTGAAATGTAATGTAATAGCCAAATGAGCTATGTAAGATGTAATCGAATTATGTTATTCCTGGTTATAAAGTTGTATTATGACCTTTGTTTCCTGATATTACATCTTAACTGTGGATGCTAGCTATTGATCCAGGGACTAGCATTGTAAACACAGGGGAGTCTACTTTATTAAAAGTTGGGACCCTTACATCATATCATTAGGAGAATGATATGATGGACACACACCCATAGTAAGCATAGCACTAGATCATGTCATTAAGTTTGTTTTGCTACAAGATTTCATATACATAGTAACCTAATCCTTCGACCATGAGATAATGTTAATCATCATCACCAGATGGATGCTTTAATGACATCAAACACCACTTCCATAAATGGGTGGTTATAAAGGTGGCATTAGGTATTCTGAAAGTATGGATTGAAGCGCATGGATCAAGAGTGGGATTTGTCCATACATATGACAGCTAGATATACTCTGGGCCTTCTCGGTGGAATGTAATCCAATTGGCTTGCAAGCATGTGACTAGGTCACAAGGGATGTCATATCATGGAACGAGTAAAGGGTACTTATCGGTAACAAGGTTGAACTGCGTATAGATATACCGACAATCGAACCTTGGATAAGTAAAGTATCGCCTGATAAAGGGAATCAGTATCGTATGTAAATGGTTCATTCGATCATGAAGTCATCGTTAAAATATGTTGGAGCCATTATGGATTTCTAGATCCCTCTATTTGTTATTGATCGGAGAGGTGTCTCGATCATGTCTGCATAGTTCATGAACCATAGGAAGACACGCTTAAGAAATCAATGTTGTTTAAGTAGATATGGAATATGAGTTGGAGACCAAATGTTGTTTGGGGTCTCGGATTGGATCCAGTACATCATGAGGAGATCCAAAATGGTCCGGAGAATAAGATTCATATAAGGAAAGTGGTTTTCCGGGGTTCGGGAAAAGTTTCGGTGTTTTTACCGGATACTTCTAGAATGTTCTAGAGGGACCATGTAGCACCCCGGGTAAATCCACTACTAGAAATTCGTGTGTTATTTTTATTCATGCATCATCGTGACATCATCATGCATATATTGCCCTGGAAATATTTTCACAAAAACCATATTTTGTCTTCTACATTATATCTCCTCTTTTATTCAAATTATATGTCTTGCTATTTTAATCATGAGAAGCTATTTACAAAATGTTTTCTAAATATAAGAAAATAAAACAAACACTATTCCAAATAAATAAATAAGAACCCTAGACCTAAAACCGGCCAGGCCCAAAAGGCCCAGCCGGCAGAACCAACCCTACCACACACCCAAACCCTAATCCCATCCAAACCCTACCCCGCACTCCACCCGCGCGTCGCCAGACCCACCCAGTGGCACACAACACACACGCAGCACCCCTACACACTAAACACAAACGCACACACGGTGGCTGTTTGCTGAAGGCCAATCCGATCTCTTGAGGTGGGAGTTGGTGGTGCTCTCTTGCAGACAAGGCCCCTCCTCAAGAAAGCGTCGTTGTTGCTTCTCTAGCGGTCGTCGTGTTGCTCTCTCTCTCTTGGTCGGCCGTGGCAGCGAGGAAGAGAAAGAGGACGGCCCTTCTACTGCTGGTCTAGGACAGTGGCTTCTGGGTGCAGTTGAATATTCTCTCGGGAGCTCATCCACGGTGGCCATGGAGGCCATCTGTCTTGCTAGCCGACAGACGGCTACTCCCGACGCCGGAATCTCGACAATTTCTAAACCTCTAGATGGGAGGCCCTTCTGCGACTTCTCATCGGTGCTCCACGCTCTCCTCTCCCCAAGTGGCAGGTTCCCCAGTGGAGAGGTTGATGGCCGGCGATGTCGTCGTCCTTGCGGTGGTGGCCAAGGACCCGATCGCTTTTTTAGCAAGCTTTTCAGGGTCCTCGATGCTTATTTACAGTACTATGTTGTAATCTTTACCTGTTTTAAGGTCTTGTTTATACGTTGGCTTGTAACCGTCGGGATTTAATGCAACTTTTTTGGGGTCCTTAGAGGCCCCTCTCTTTGTTCAAAAAAAACGCACACACACCCTGTCACGCCTCCATGCTCCCAACCCGCTGAGCCCCTCGCCTCGCAACCCAGCGCTCGCTCGACACAGGCCTGCTCGCGTGGACCACCTATCCCCGTTTGATCGCTCCCGTCCACCCTCCCATGCAATCCTAGCCCCACCCGCACGACCCCGCGCCCTTCTCCTTGCTTCGCTCCCACTTCACGAGCCCTCTCTCTCGTCTCTCCCCAAATCCCGCTAGCGCCTCCTCTACACCTTCCTCTCCCCACAAGCACATCCTCCTCTCCGTTTGGCTCCACCGTCGGCTTTCCCCTTTCTGGCCCTAGCTCCCGCTGACCTCGCCGGACCCCCTCGACGATCGCCTCACCCCACCAATGTAGCCTCCGTCTCTATCGGTCCCGCATCGCCTCCGCCTCAAGCTCCCCGTATGAGGGTTATAGTTATCGTTTAGAGTTAAAGATGGAAATAAGCAAACACTTGTTTGAAATACAAAGGAACATCCAAAGATTCGTGGAAACAACACCATAAGAGTTATGGCATGTTCGAGTTTTTGGAGATTTCCATAATTCGAAATCGTGGCGAATAAACAAGTCTTTGTAGCGTATTCTTAGGAATACATGTTCCACAAAGGGAAAATCTGTTGTTTTCCTAAGTTTATGTGTCTTGATAAATATACATGTGGAAGAAAGTAAAAATTTCAAAACAAGGTATTTGACCTTACCTCCTGATTGTTGAGTGGCGCAGTGAAACTTGTTTCATGAAACCGAACTCTACAAAATAGAGGAGAAACCAATGATAATGATCATAAAATTTTAGCGAATACTTTTACTAAAGAAAGTAGGATTCAACGATATAAATTCTGCAAGTTTGTGGAATTATATTATTGATTCACTTTTCATGTTATGTGAACAAGACATACTACGAAATACAAATAAGTGTGATGGACCTAAGTGCGAGAAATGACTAAGAGTCATAAAATCCTATATTAAGTTACATTTAAGATTGAAAAGTAACATGTTACTTGATCTTATTAATTAAAGATGTTTACTTGATATTTCTAAATGACTGCGAATGTTTTTTCACAAAGAATGTTTGGACAAATTCAAGGAGTTGACTACAAATGTAGCGATGCTTGAGTCTATTGGATTTACACCAGCAATATATGGTTATTGGGAACTCGCAACTAGAATTCTCAATTTGATGATGATCAAAGAATTTTGGAATGTCCAACATTATTGAGAGGACTTTTTTAGGGTTGAACAGTAGGGAAAGTCCCCACTGCAATTTTTATAAATAAATATCAGAGAGAGTTACATATTTACAAAGTTACATATCCACCTCATTGAGGGATTACAGCCAGAGGGTAACTATCTCCAATCTAAATGGGGGTTGATCCAGGTTTTTAGACCATGGCTGTGTTTTTTCTTAATTCTAAGCACAACCCACATCTCAGTTCTTGGGTCACAATGGCCTTCCATTCCTCCAATGAAGGACTTTGATTGTTGAAAATCTTGTTATTGCGGCATATCCAAATTCCCCAGGCTACTAAGATAATAATATCCATTGCAAAAGGTACTTTCAGCTTGCTTTTTATATCTGAAAAGGCCTCTTTTAGCGAGAGGTCCATGGTCCTAGTTGGACATTGATACGTCGTAAACGTATCTATAATTTTTGATGTTCCATGCTTGTTTAGTATCTACTTTGCTTTGCTTTGTCTATACTTTGAGGTATTTTTATATGTTTTCTGGGACTAACCTATTAACAAGATGCCACTGTGCCAGTTGCCTGTTTTATTCTATTTTTGGTTCTAGAAAAGGCAGAAAATGAATATTCTCGGAATTGTACGGAACAAAAGCCAAAGTCAATATTTTACCGTGGGGAACATGGAGCCAGAAGACGAGACGGAGGAGGGCCTCGAGGGGGCCACACACCCTGGCCACGCGGCCAAGCCTGGCCAGCGCCCGGGGGTGACGCCGCCTCGGGCACCCCCTCGGCCTCCCTCTTCGCCTATAAGAAGCCCCTGATACCTAAACCATAAGTACCCGATCAATCTTACACGAAACAGTCTGTAGCCACCACCACCATCGTCCCTATATTGGGGGGATCTGGAGCTCTTCTCGGCACCCTGCCGGAGGGGAGATGTCATCCCGGAGGCCTTGTTCATCACCATGCCAGCCTCGGGTATGATGCATGAGTAGTCCACCTTGGACTACGGGTCCATGTAGTAGCTAGATGGTTGTTTCTCCTCCTTTGTGCTACCATGTTTAGATCTTGTGAGATCCGTTCATGATCAATATCATCTATTTGTAATCATGCATATTGTGTTTGTGGGGATCCGATGGATATTGAGATTACTATGTCAGATTGGTTAATGATTCTATCTTATTGATTCTATCATGTCTGTGTTGTTTGAGATCTTGCATGCTCTCTGTTTCTAGTAGCTATCTTGGCCAAGTAGATGCTAGTGACTCCAAGAGGGAGTATTTATGCTCGATAGTGGGTTCATGCCTCTATTTAATCTGGGGAAGTGACATAAATCTCTAAGGTTGTAGATGTGTTGTTGCTACTAGGGAGAAAACAACAATCTCTTGTTCATGGAACAAGTGGATTGTTTACCTTACACACTTTGCTTAAAGCAGTTATCCGTTGCTTGCAACTTAATACTGGAGGGCGTTCGGATGACAACCTGAAGGTGGATTACTAGTCATAGATGCAGTTGGATGGAGATCTATGTATATTGTTGTAATGCCCAATCAAATCTCATAGGATCATGAATGTCTAGTATTGCATTGTTTTGCCTTTCTCTGTCATGTCAATTGCCCTGCTGTAATTTGTTTACCCAACATGTTATGTTGTTTATCTTAAGGAGAACACTTCTAGTGAACTATGGACCCCAGTCCAATCTTTACCATTGATACATCTTCCATTGTTCCTGTTACTTTCTGCAAACCACCATTACCTTCTGCACTATATAGTTAATCCTTTGTTTTCAGCAAACCGGTGAGATTGACAACCTCACTGTTTGTTTGGGCAAAGTCTTGAGTTTGTGTTGTGAAGGTTTCCAAGTTGCTAGCAACACCTTTGGGTCGTTTCCTTCCTCCTACTAGTTCGATAACCTTGGTTTCTTTCTGAGGGAAAACTTGCTGTTGTGCTCATCATACCTTCCTCTTGGGGTTTCCCAATGATACGTCGGAAACGTATCTATAATTTTTGATGCTCCATGCTTGTTTTGTATATTTTCTGGAACTAACCTATTAACAAGTTTCTACAGTGCCAGTTGCCTATTTTCTTCTAGTTTTGGTTCCAGAAAGGTAGAAAATCAATATTCTCGGAATTGGACGGGACAAAAGCCAAAGTCATTATTTTCCCGGAGCAACACGGAACCACGAAGCAGGCGAAGGGGGCCATAGGTGGCCGCACTTCTAGGTGCGGGCAAGCCTGGGCGCCCAAAGTGTGGACCCCCAACGACCTTGATTCATGCGCCTATAAGATCCCCCGATGAGAAAACCCTAGATAATCCATCAGAAATCCATGAAAACCTCCGTAGCGCCGCCACCACCGAAGGGGAGATTCGGGGGACGGAAAGTCTCTGTTCCAGCACCCTGCCGGGATGGGGAAGTGCCCCCGGAGCCATCTCCATCGATCTCCACCACCATCTCCATCACCATTGCTGATTCCCATGATGAGGAGGGAGTAGTTATTCCTCAGGGCTAAGGGCTCTACCGGTAGCTATGTGTTCATCTCTCTCTATGCATGATCTTGTGGTCATGAGCTTTGTAATCAAGTAGATCTACCTTGCTACTCAAGTGCTTCAGTAGATCTCTGCTCTCCCCATGTGTGTGAAAGTGACAGCGTGCACACCATGGTGGCACTTAGGCTTGAGTCTACATAAATACTCTTTGTGCTTTAATAGATCTATGCTTTTCCCCACGTGTGTGAAAGTGACAACGTGCATACCGTGTGTGGAACTTTGGCTAGATTGAATATTTGTTATGAGTTGTATTTGGAGTTGGATGTCTCTATGAAATTGTGGTGTTTGTTGGAACCATCTAGCGCTCAAGGTGACACTGTGGGGTTATCTAGATTGGGGGATTGGGGAAGGCGGACTTTGAGGTGTGTTGTTATAGCCCTACCTTGGATTAGAGTGTCCAACCGGAGAGTAGTTAAGAGTAGTATCATGAAGAGAGGATATTTATATGAGAGAGTGTTCACTAGTGAAAGTATGATCCCTAGGCCTTGTTTCTAAGCATTGAAACACCATTTGCTACTAGATCTGTTGCATGTTTGCTTGCTTCCTTGTTGCCTTTAGTCTTTGCCTCACCATCAAGCTCTTTTCTGGCACCGTTACCACTTGTATTTCACTATCTCTTCGCCGAACTAGTGAACCTATACACCTAACAAGTGTATTGGGTGTATTGGGGACACAAGAGACTTCTTGTATCTTGATTGCAGGATTGCTTGAGAGGGAATACCTTTGACCACTTCCTCCCTGAGTTCGATAAACCTTGGGTAATCCACATAAGTGAAACTTGCTGATGTTCTACAAACGTCTACACTTGGAGGCCCAACAACTGTCTACAAGAATAGAAGTGTGTAGACATCAAGCTCTTTTCTTGGCGCCGTTGCCGGGGAGGTTTTGGGCTTTTACCTTTCCTCCATGCCAGAAAGCTCTTTTCTGGCGCCGTTGCCGGGGAGGTAAGGTAAAAGGTACTCACATCCTCCGGTGTGAGTGCTCGAAGTTATTTCCTTTAGATTCTGCAATTTTGTCTTTTTGTTTCTTGTTTTCACTAGTTAGACTTAATGGAAAACAACAACAAAATTAGAGAGCTCTATAGTGTTTATCTTGAGTTAGGACATGAAGTGTTTGAAGAGAAAATTAAAAAACCTATAGAACTTTATTTGCATGCTAATAACAATGTTATTAGTATGATTTTTTTGAACAACATTGTTACTAATGCTATGGAAACGTCTAAGCTTGGGGAAGCTAGTTTTGATGAAAATGATCTTTTTAGTCCCCCAACTTTGGAAGATAGCTATTCTATTGCTTATGATGATACCAAACCTCCAATATATGATGATTACAATGATGAATATGATATTTTCAGTCCACCTACTATTGAGGAGAAAATTTATTGTGATTACAATATGCCTCCTATATTTGATGATTATGGTGATGAGAATAATAGTGATAGCTATTTTGTTGAATTTGCTCCCACTACAATTAATAAGAATGACTATTCTTATGTGGAGAGTAATAATTATTATATGCATGTGGCTCATGATAAAAATGTCTTATGTGATAGTTACATTGTTAATTTTATTCATGTTTCTACTGAAAGTTATTATGAGAGAGGGAAACATGGTCTTATGTATCTCAACAATATTAAGTTTCCCCTCTTTATGTTGAAAGTTTTGAAGTTGCACTTGATTTGCTTTCCTTTGCTTGTTTCTTTGTGCTTTCATTAATTGTTTCTTTACAAGATTCCTATGCATAGGAAGTGGGTTACACTTAAATGTGTTTTGAATTTGCTTCTACATGCTCTCTTTTACTTCAATTCATATTTCTTATGTGAGCATCTTTTCAAACTATCAAGCCTAACTTAAAGGCATTAAAGAAAAGTACTTGTTGGGAGATAACCCAAGAGTTTTCTTGAGTCTTGGAAGTTATTACTTATGTAATGACCTCTCCTTATCCTTTTTGTTTGCTTTTTGTGCCAAGAATGACCTCTAATGAGAGGGAAGTAAGATTTGGGGAGTTGCTGTCCCGAAACAGATTTCTGCCCTCCACCATAAAAATTCGCGAGGAGTCTCTGTAAGTCGTATTGAGCTAAAATTTATGAAAAAATCCCCAGTATGTTATCTAACTTTATTTAGTTCAACACTTTTTTATTTGAGCAACAGAAGATGTTCCAAAAAATCAGTTTCTACCTACTGGTCTGTTTTGACAGATTTCTGCCATTATTTGTAGTTGCTTCTTATTGATTCCTTTTTGAGTTCTCTTTTGGGGAATTGAGCTTTTTGAAGGAGATACTACAGTAGCTTGTGTTTTTAGTGAAAATCCTTGTTGTTTCAAAGCTTTGCCAGATGTCTAATATCTTTTGAATACACTAATGTTGCTAATGAAGATTGTGTGAAGTTTAGTATGAAGGAAAAATTTCAGGTGTAGAGAGAGAATGATGTAATGAGATGAAGAATGGACAAAAGCTCAAGCTTGGGGATGCCACCCCATGTCAGCCCAAGAAATATTCAAGAGGTACAAGCAACAAAAGCTTGGGGATGCCCAAGGCATCCCCTTCTTCATCAATAAAAATCTTAGGTCTTTCTAGACACTTCGTTTTTATTGTTTCATGCATTGTTGTGTTGTTCTTGGAGCGTCTTAGTTTTTGTTTTTGGTTTTCGTTTGCTTAGTTTGCTTGAGTAAGTTGGTTGGTTACACCACACTTCTTTTGGAGAGAGACACACTCTGTTTCCATTGCCTAGAACACTCTAGTTTTCACTCTTATTGTTTTGTGAGTGTTCACTTTTGCTAGCATTGCGTTCAACCTTAGTTTTCTTGTGATTTTAGCTTAGAACTTTTTAGTTCTTCTTTGTGGATTTGTGACACAAGCTCACTAGTCTTTATTTATTATTATATTTGTGAGTTGTTTCAAATAAGTTGCTTGGTGTTGGAAAGGAGTAGTAAGTTCTTGCTTGAAGTGCAAGAGGAGCTTGCATTGACTGTGACTTAGACTTCAGCATGACATGCTAGGTGTTATTTTGGCATTATGCTTAGTGATTATTGTTGTAGCATGTCTTGTTACAAACAATTGGGATTGCTTAGTGTGCCTTGAAGAAATTATGCGTTGTTTTAGCATGCAAAAGCATAGTATTGTGGTATTCTCCTTTGATGCTTTGCTTGAGTTGACTTGGCACATGGTCACACCTTGTTATGACTTTGACAAGTCACCATTAGCCTCTATGATCATTTAGTCCTTGACTTGTAGTACCACTCTATTCTTTGATTAGTAATGCTTTGTTGCTCTACATGATTATGGCCATTATGCTCTCTTAGTTGGTTCCTCCCAGTCTTTTGCTGGCCTCCACTTGTATCAGTAAGTTCTTGTAGAGTTCCCAACCTTTAATAAGGTAGAGATCCCTGTGTTTACAATGCTAGTCCCTGGATCAATAGCTAGCATCCATAATTAAGATGTAATATCAAGAAACAAAGGTCATAATACAACTTTATAACCAGGAATAAAATAATTTATTACATCTTACATAGCTCATTTGGCTATCTCATTACAATGCAGCAGAATATAACAATAACATGGGGTCCTTCATCTTCAAAGTGCCACAGGCAGTCATGTTAGTTGTAGACTTGTAATCCTAATCAATAAACTTCACTAACATCAAACAAACCTGCAACATAATAAGTTACAGCCACAAGGGTCAATACATTTGAATTGTATTGACAAGTGATACTATGGTAATGTAGTGGAGTCTATCATCTATATGCATTTGGCTAAGTGGAGCTTAGGCTTGCTTTGCTCAAAATAGATTTTCCTTATCATTTGAAAACACTAAGTTTTTGCTTGACAAAATCACCCAAGGCATCTCCCAATAGAAATTGGTGATCCTTCAACCCTTGTTCAACCACAAGTTTTAACTTAGAAATTGGGATAAGGAGATTCTTGATAGCTTCCATGCCTTGATGCTCAAATTGTCCTTTAGCAGGGACATGGCTAAGTACTTAGATTTTTACACTCTGCAGAGGTGGTGCACTTTCCCCACAAGACTTGGTTTCACCAAGACAAGATCTTTCAGAAGCCTTCCCTTAGACCAGAATGGACGCGCTCCAACCTATCAATCCCCTACCACCAACTATCCATTTGGCTAAGTTATTGCAACCTATATGATCCAGGCAGAGCCCATAATGCCAAGTGGCTGCACTTGAAGATTCTCAACATTTGACATCTCAAATCTCTTTGTTCCTGGGTGGCCATCCACAAGTGAGATACACAAGTTAAACCATAGAAATGGGCCTTGTGTAACCACTCAACAAAAACCATTCTTTCCATTCCACCCAGGTGTTTCATTCACTTAGTTGTTTTATTAAACAAAACACAAGTCCTTGACTTAGAAATATTCCATAGCATGAATATAATCCACCCTTGTTTTCTACTAGCTAAGTTAAGCATGATAGTAGTAGGATTCTTAACTTAGGAAATTTCTACTAAGGTTTCATCTACTAGGATTTCCCATGGCATAGTTTACACTTAGCAAAAATTCCATGCAAGTCCTACTTTAGAAATATCACTAATGCATAGTGAAAATAATGGGACAAAGTATGAAGCATCACTTGCCTTTTTGGTTGAGAATATAAGTTCACTCCTTGATATTGCAATATTCACACTCTTCAAAATCCACTACAATTCAATCAAGCAAGCAATATTTCAATCTACCCTTCAAGCAACATCACATAATATAATAGAAACAAAGTAATGCATGCAAGCATGCTAAAGATTGTTTTATTTGGAAAAGTGGTTTCTAATAGGTTATAAACATTCTAAAACACCTATTAGTCATTTTATATAAGTGGCAAAATCATTTGTAAAAGATTTTTACTTATAAATCATTTTTAAACCAAATCAATATTTTATGTGGTTGAAAATGCCTTTAGCAAAGTAATAATCTATGGGGTTCATCAAAATATATTTTTAAATCATAAAACCTTGTGTTTAGGGTCAGAGAATTTGAATCAAAACATTTCCCAAAGGGTTTCTTCCAAAAGCATTTTTAATAAATAAACCTTATTTTTATTTGACTAGAAATGATTTAATTCAAAGTTTTATTCTCTTGCTTCAAAAAATATGTTTTTCAAACCACAAATTGATTTATATGGTCAGTAGGTTGAAAACAATCCATTTTCCAAAGGTTTTATCACAAAAATAATTTTAGAACAAATTTTATATTCTAAATATGCCTACACAAGTTTCTGCAAAAACAACCTTTTTACCAGAAGAAATTTACTAAACAAAGTGCATGGTTGGGTAGGATTTGCCTTTCTGATTCCATTGATATAAAATTTGCAAAATTTGGACGTGTGGTTTGAAAGTTATGAATTTTACAAATTGGAACATCTAAATAGATCAATTCTGTTTTTAAAACAAAAGGTTGTCCACGTGGAAGGCTCTGACTGGTTGAAAACGGTTCGGGTGGATTGAGCTCTGTGAAGCGTTGGATATTACTGAAATCGCACGGTGCAGATGGAGCATACTGGTTCGTTTTAATTATTCTATCTATGCCACAGGATCAAGATCCAACGGCCGCGGTTCGAGTGACCACGAATGGGCGGCGCAGGCGGCGGCGTGTCTAGTGGCAGTGGCTTGGTGAATCTAGGAAGCGAGAGGAGGAATGGAGGGGCTCACCAGGTTCGCGAGGTCACGGTGATGCTCAAGGTGGCCATAGGATGGACAGGGGCGCACAGAGCTGGCTCGAATCTCTCGCCGGAGTTCGCGGGACCGTCGGGTGCGCTCAGATGTTGTTGAAGACGAGGCTTCAGAGCATGCCAGAGAAAAAGGGGAGCATGGTTAGATGCACGGGAGAGTGTCGAGTACACGCGTGTGAAGGAGGAGGAGAGGGGCGATCGGACGCTACCTAGAAAACTCGTCGGAGTTCAAGCCGAAGATGGTGGCGAGCAGCGTTGAGGTTGTCGATGCTAGGGAGCTTGCGCGGCTGAGCTAGGAGTACTGGGGGATGCACCAGAGTCTGTGGAACACGCTCGTGTGGTTGAGGGGGCGAGGGGAGGTGCGTCTTGGCCGGAATCTTCACCGGAGCTCGTCGGAGGCCGCGGCAGTGCAGGTGGAATTGGAGACAGCCTGGGGGCTCCCTTGTAGTGGTTTCTGAGGGGAAAGGAAGGGGAGATGGAGGTGGTTAAACGGGCGAGGTCGCAGGTGTGATTAACTGAGCCAATTACGCGAATTGAAACAAGTTAACGCGAGGCAGAAACGGCCGGCGAGGCGTGGTCTTCGCGCGCGGGTGAGAACGAAGGAGAGCTGGCGGTGGGGCCTGCTTGACAGCGAGATAGAGAGGGGTGAGGTGGGGCCTGCTAGTCGGCGACTGAGTGGGTCAGGTCCATGGTGAGAAAAACGTTTTGGGGAGAGGGTTGCCAGGGTGGGCTCTTGCTGGGCCAGATGGGCTTTGCTGGCTGGGCTGCTTTCTATTCCCTTTTTTTATCTGATTCTTTTTATTTTTCCATTTCTTTTATTCTGTTTTGATTTTGATTAATCAATTCAAACAACTTTTGAATTTCAAACTTCAACCAAACTTTTAGTATATTCAAATATTGTTTAATAACACATTCTGAAGTCAAATCTAGAATAATATATTTATTCTTTTTAGGGGATAATAATTAATTAAAATAGGCCCTTGTATTATTTCAAATAAGATTAAATAATGTTTTTCAAACTCCATTTGAAATCTAAATTCTTCCAAATCTTTTAAGTAGGTTTTATTTGTTTATTTGGGTGTCAAATAATTCACCTTGAATTATTAGGAATGTTATAATATGATTTATAAATCATTTGAATTGGGTATTTGTCTTTATTCCTATGAAATTAAATATAGTTCTAATTCCATAAATTTTATTTGGAAGATTTCTTTGATCTTATTTAAGTTAATTAAACAACTTTTATTCCACTTGGGTAAATTCCAAATATTATTTTCCCATGATTTAATTAATCATTTCTAATAGGGATTTTGTCTTTATTCAAATGGAAATAGAATTTGGTTAATGCCATTTTATTTAATTTGAAAATTCTTTATCCATTATTTTATTTGGATTTGGATTATATTTTATTCCATTTGCTCATGGATTAGGCCAAGATTTAATTTGGCCTTTAAATATTCCTCATTTAATATTTCTATCTTTATCTTATAAAATCCATATCTTTTTATTTATAGATCCAAAGTTGGTGATTCCAATTGGTAAAATCTTATTTAATATTTATTTATCCGTTTAAATTTCTTTAGGATTATTTTCTCACCATTTGGTATGGATTTTAGATAAGTGCTTTATTATCTTTGGAAATTCAATTTCCTTATCTTATTAAATTCATAAGATTTTATTTCTGGCTCCAAATTAAGTGAAACCAATTTCTATGGTTTTATAATATTTCTATTTGTCATTCTTGATCATTTGTAAATGTTTGTTGACAAATTTTTATATGGGTCAAAACCATGGTCTTAGAGATATCTTGGAAATGATTTTATTCCATTTGGGTTTTAGGGTTTTGGTTTATTTTCCAAGTGTTTAAATTTCAAGATGCATTTATGAAGAATGCATTTCACTTGATTCGAATTTAGTTGGATTCAAACATTACTCAAGTTTGTTCAAGATGGGATTTTAAGTTTCCATTTAGAAACAAAAAGTTTCTTTTCACCCTAAATTTCAACAATTATTTATTTTGTTTATTTATTTTTCACATTACAAAATTTGGAAAAATTTGGGATGTGACATTTCTACTCATGCTTCCAACTCCCAAGAAACCAAGTTATTCCAAAGTGTCCACTATAAACTCCTATGCATGGTGTGTTACACCATTCTAAGTATATTATTGTTTTCAATTATCTTCCAATTAAAAACTATTTTGTTATGTGAAAACTTAATGATTAAAGCCCTCACGAACTTGATGGCACACTTTATATTCTTTTCCCCTAATAAACTTGAACCATTGTGACAACTTTGTTGTATATGCTTGCACTTATAAGTTGGAATTAGAAGAACCGTGCTGTCACGGGGAACGTTTGCAACATTGCACTTGTACTTTGTACTCAGTTGATATCATGCTCTTTTGTCTATGGATGTCACCAGTGTGAAATAAAGAGGGAACTTGTAAGTCCATGGAGTTTGTATCCTGTGTTAGAGAAACGCCTGGGCCGATGCCTAATCATGGTGGAAACTTGCAGCATCACCATAATGAGCTATCTATGAAGCATCCTCAATAAAAAACCTATGCATATGGTAAATAAAAAGATTGCTAAGATGCTCATTTTCTGTTTGCCTTGTCATTTTGGTTATGGGGAATCTCCTGTACCATGTGCAAGGGGTACCGCATTGGCGGTTCTCAATGATATGCAAATACTTACAATGATAAGAACTTACCTGGACCCAAAGTTGAGTATGCATGAGGTGTGGCCCTCATATTTAAGGGACTTGAGATTGCCAACTTATACTTCGTCAAGCATATACTCCACCTTTGCCACTTTAACCTTAACCACTTCAAGATGCTTATGATAGGGGCAATGAGGGATGAAAGCTAACAAGTACCATAATTTATGGAAGCTCTTTTTGAAACTTGAAATCCCTGCTTCCTTTACAAAAGGCTTTTATTCCACCTTTATGTTGAGTCTCCACCTTCTACCTTTAGGCACCATTAAGAGAGCATAGTTGTCATTCTGTGTGCAGTGCTCCAAAGCTTATTAATTGATGCATATTGTGATATTACTTGTTCTTGTGTGTAATGTTCCCAACCTTTAATAAGGTAGAGATCCCTGTGTTTACAATGCTAGTCCCTGGATCAATAGCTAGCATCCACAGTTAAGATGTAATATCAAGAAACAAAGGTCATAATACCACTTTATAACCAGGAATAAAATAATTTATTACATCTTACATAGCTCATTTGGCTATCTCATTACAATGCAGCAGAATATAGAAATAGCATGGGGTCCTTCATCTTCAAAGTGCCACAGGCAGACATGTTGGTTGTAGACTTGTAATCCTAAATCAATAAACTTCTCTAACATCAAACAAACCTACAACATAATAAGTTACAGCCACAAGGGTCAATACATTTGAATTGCATTGGCAAGTGATACTATGGTAGTATAGTGGAGTCTATCATCTATATGCATTTGGCTAAGTGGAGCTTAGGCTTGCTTTGCTCAAAATAGATTTTCCATATCATTTGAAAACTCTAAGTTTTTGCTTGACAAAAACAAACCCAAGGCATCTCCCAATAGAAATTGGTGATCCTTCAACCCTTGTTCAACCACAAGTTTTTACTTAGAAATTGGGATGAGGAGATTCTTGATAGCTTCCATGTCTTGATGCTCAAATTGTCCTTTGCCAGGGACATGGCTAAGTACTTAGATTTTTCACTCTACAGAGGTGGTGCACTTTCCCCACAAGACTTGGTTTCACCAAGACAAGATCTTTCATAAGCCTTCCCTTAGACCAGAATGGACGCGCTCCAACCTATCATTCCCCTACCACCAACTGTCCATTTGGCTAAGTTATTGCAACCTATATGATCCAGGCAGAGCCCATAATGCCAAGTGGCTGCACTTGAAGCTTCTCAACATTTGACATCTCAAATCTCTTTGTTCCTGGGTGGCATTCCACAAGTGTGATACACAAGGTTCACCAGTCCCCTGGCCTTGTGTAACCACTCAACACAAAACATTCCTTCCATTCCACCCAGGTGATTCATTCACTTAGTTTTTTTATTAAACAAAACACAAGTCCTTGACTTGGAAATATTCCATAGTATGAATATATATTCCACCCTTGTTTTCTATTAGCTAAGATAAGCATGATAGTAGTAGGAGTCTCATCTTAGGAAATTTCTACTAAGGTTTCATCTACTAGGATTTCCCATGGCATAGTTTATACTTAGCAAAAATTCCATGCAAGTCCTACTTAGAAATATCACTAATGCATAGTTAAAATAATGGGACAAAAGTGTGAAGCATCACTTGCCTTGTTGGTAGAGAATATAAGTTTTCTCCTTGTCTTTGCAATGATCACACTCTTCAAATCACTACAATTCAATCAAGCAAGGCACAATCTCAATCTACCATTCAAGCAAAACATCACATAAAATGATAGAAACAAAACAATGCATGCAAGCATGCCAAACTTTGTTTTATTTACAAAAGTGGTTTATAATAGGTTATAAACATTCTAAAACACTTCTTGGTAATTTTATAAAGTGGCAAAACTATTTGCAAAAGATTTTACCTATAAAACATTTTTTGAACAAAATCAATATTTTATGTGGTTGAAAATGTCTTTAACAAAGTAGCAAACTTTATAGGGTTTACCAAATACATTTTTAAATCATAAAACTTGGTGCTTGGGGTCAGAGAGTTTAAATCAAAACATTTTCCCAAATATTTTCTCCCAAAAGCATTTTTAATAAATAAACATTATTTTTATTTGACTAGAATTGGTTTAAATCAAAAGTTTATTCTTTTGCTTCACCAAATATATTTTTGAAACCACAAATTTATTCCTATGGTCATTAGGTTCAAAACAAGCCATTTTCCAAAGATTTTATCTCAAAAATCATTTTAGAATTTTTTTTATATTCTAAACATGCATACACAAGTTTCTGCAAAAACAATCAATTTAACAGAAGAATTTTACTAAACAAAGTGCATGGTCAGAAAGTACTTGTTTTGTTGAATCCATTGATATAAAATTTGCAAAATTTCGACGTGTGGTTTGAAAGTTATGAATTTTACAAAATTGAACCTCTAATAGAAAAGTTTCTGTTTTTAAAACGAAGTCTGAGCCACGTGGCTAGTTGCTATTCGCTGGTACCGGTTCGTTCGGATCATGCATTGAGGACCGCAGGATTTAAAGTGAATCGTGCGGCGCAGGATCGATCTTACCCCTTCGAGCTAATGTTCTATCGTGACCATCTGATCAAAATCCAACGGCGCACAACACGCTTGCCAACTAGTGGCGGCGCTGGCAGCGGCAGGTGGCGGCGGCGTGTCTGGTGGCGGTGGTTCGGTGAGTCTAGGAAGCGAGGGAGTGAAGGGAGGTGCTCACCGAGTTCACGGTGTCGTGGGGGAGCTCAAGGTGCCTTCTGTTTGTCGAGGGGCGCGCTGGAGTTGCAGGGATTGCTCGCCGAAGAGGTGTCTGGCGACGGGCACGCGTTGTCGTCGTCGAGGGCGATGCTACAGAACACGAGGGAGCAAACGGAAGATGCGGTTAGCTTCATACGCGAGTCACGGACATGTGTGCATCAAAATGAGGGCAAGGGGGGGTCTGGTCTCACCGATAGTGTTCGTCGGAGCGGAGGCAGACGGTGGCGATGTGCAGCGGTCGTCGTTGTCGAGGTTCTAGGGCGCGCGGGGACAAGCTGGCGCTACGGGGAGGTTCGCCAGGAGGTGGGGATCATGGGAGCATGGTCGAGGAGGCAAGGGGAAACGAGGGGCTGCCGGAATCGCTGGTGGAGCAGCCGGAGCAGAGGGCGGTGCAGGGGGAAATTGAGCAGCCTGGGGCACGCTAGGGTGGGGGACTGAGGGGGAAACGGGGAGGGGATGCTGGCGCTTAAGATAGCATGGTCGCAGGGTGGAGTAACGCAGGCAGTAAAGAGTATTGATGCCGGCTTCAATGGCCAGAAACGGCAAGGAGGAAAGAGGGGCGCGGTCAGCGGCGGGTGAAGACGATGGTGAGGTGGCGGTGGGGTCGTCTGGCAGCGAGAGGGAGAGAGGGGGAGTGGGTCCGGGCGTTCAGCGACCGAGTGGGTTCTATTCTGAGTGAATAACGTTTCACTGCGGGGGCGAGCAGGTGGGCTGCTGATGGGCTTAAAGGGCTGGTTGGGCTGGGCTAAGTCTTATTCCATTTTTTTTGTTCTGTTTGTTTTTCCCTTTTTCATTTCTATTAATCTGTTTTAGTTTTGTTTAATTATTTCAAACTTCAATCTGATTTCGAACCTCAACCAAAATTTGTGTAGATTTAAATACTGATCAATAGCACATTCCAAAGTCAAATTTAGAATAAAATTTTATTCTTTTTGGGTCTTTTTAATTATTCAAAAAGGCCCTTGTTTTAAATCAAATAAGATTTAATAATTTTTTTAAACACCATTTAAATTCTTGAACCTTCCAAATCTTTTCAGTAGGTTTTTATTTGTTTAATAGGGTGTCAAATAATTCATCTTGAATTATTTGGAAAGTATTTAATATGATTCATAAATCATTTGAATTGGGTATGTGTTTTAATTCTAATGGAATTAAATATAGTTTTAATTCCCTAATTTTTTTTTGGAAGATTTATTTTATTTAAGTTAATTAAACAACTTTTATTCCACTAGGGTACATTCCAAAATACTATTTTCTCAGGAATTATATAATTATTCTTATTAGAGATTTGTCTTTATTAAAATAGGGATAGAATGGTTAATGCCATTTTATTTTATTTTGGAAATTCTTTATCCATTTATTTTATTTGGATTTTGGATTATATTCATTCCATTTTCTTATGGATTTGGCCAAGATTTAATTTGGTCTTTAAATATGCCTTATTTAATATTTCTTTCTTCATCTTATAAAATCCATATCTTTTTATTTATAGATCCAAACTTGGTGATTCCAATTTGTAAAATCTTATTTGATATTTATTTATCCTTTTAAATATCTTTAGGATTATTTATTCACCATTTGGTATGGATTTATAGATAAGTGCTTTATTAGCTTTGGAAATTACTTTTCCTTATCTTATTACATTCATAAGATTTTATCCATGGCTCCAAATTAAGTGAAACCAATTTATATGGTCTTATAATATTTCCATTTGTCATTCTTGGTCATTTTGAAATGTTAGTTGACAAATTTTTATATGGATCAAATCCATAGGCTTGGAGATAACTTGGAAATGATTTTTATGCCATTAGGGTTTAGGGTTTGGATTCATTCTCCAAGTGTTTAAATTTCCAAATGCATTGAAAGAGAAATGCATTCTACTTGATTTGAATTTTATTTGGATTCAAACATTAACCAAAGTTTGTTCAAGATGGGATTTTAAGTTCCATTTAAAAACAAAAGTTTCTTTTCACCCTAAATTTCAACAAAATTTTATTTTGTTTATTTATTTTTCACATTACAAGATTTGGAAAATCTTGGGATGTGACATTGTGCTATTTGTTTATAGTCACCCTTGTGAACTTTGAAGGTGTTCTTTACATCTACTTGCTACTCTATGAGGGACAAGCTGAATTCCACTATGCTATGTTTTCTATATGTGAAACAAACAAACGTTTTTCAATGCATGTTATTCATGATCTTTGTTTGTGACCTTTCATGTTGCATGCATAGTTACTATGTCCTATTGTTAGAACTCCATATTTCATGCACATGTTTAGAGTTCTTTGATCCCAGCTTTCAATGCTTGCAAATGGTTTGATCTTGGTTTTTATGGTGCATGTCACCTCAAAAATTATTCTTTTATCACTTACCTACTCGAGGACGAGCAGGAGTTAAGCTTGGGGATGCTTGATACGTCGGAAACGTATCTATAATTTTTGATGCTCCATGCTTGTTTTGTATCTACTTTGCTTTCCTTTGTCTGCACTTTGAGGTGTTTTTATATATTTTATGGAACTAACCTATTAACAAGTTGCCACAGTGCCAGTTGCCTGTTTTCTTCTATTTTTTGTTCCAAAAAGGCAGAAAATCAATATTCTCGGAATTGGACGAGACAAAATCCAAAGTCATTATTTTTCCCAGAGCAACACGGAACCACGAAGCAGAGCCGGAGGGGGGCCACAAGGTGGCCGCGCCCCCTAGGCACGGGCAAGCCCTGGGGGCGCCCACAGGGGGTGTGGCCCCCCTGGACCGCCCCACCGACCTTGATTCATGCGCCTATAAGAGACCCCCGATGAGAAAATCCTAGATAATCCATCAGAAATCCACGAAAAGCTCCGTAGCGCCGCCACCACCGAAGGGGAGATTCGGGGGACAAGAAGTCTCTGTTCCGGCACCCTGCCGGGACGGGTAAGTGCCCCCGGAGTCATCTCCATCGATCTCCACCACCATCTCCATCACCGTTGCTGATTCCCATGATGAGAAGGGAGTAGTTCTTCCTCAGGGCTAAGGGCTCTACCGGTAGCTATGTGTTCATCTCTCTATCTCTATGCATGATCTTGTGGTCATGAGATTTGTAATCAAGTAGATCTACCTTGCTCCTCAAGTGCTTCATTAGATCTCTGCTGTCCCCATGCGTGTGAAAGTGACAGCATGCACGCCATGGTGGCACTTAGGCTTGAGTCTACATAAATACCCTTTGTGCTTTAATAGATCTATGCTTTTCCCCCCGTGTGTGAAAGTGACAGCGTGCATACCGTGTGTGGAACTTTGGCTAGATTGAATATTTGTTATGAGTTATATTTGGAGTTGGATGTCTCTATGAAATTGTGGTGTTTGTTGGAACCATCTAGCGCTCAAGGTGACAGTGTGGGGTTATCTAGATTGGGGAAGACGGACTTTGTGGTGTGCTGTTATAGCCCTACCTTGGATTAGAGTGTCCAACCGGAGATTAGTTAAGAGTAGTATCATGAAGAGAGGATATTTATATGAGAGAGTGTTCACTAGTGAAAGTATGATCCCTAGGCCTTGTTTCTAAGCATTGAAACACCATTTGCTACAAGATCTATTGCATGTTTGCTTACTTCCTTCTTGTTGCCTTTAGTCTTTGCCTCACTGTCAAGCTCTTTTCTGGCACTGTTACCACTTGTATTTCACTATCTCTTCGCCGAACTAGTGCACCTATACACCTGACAAGTGTATTGGGTGTGTTGGGGACACAAGAGACTTCTTGTATCTTGATTGCAGGATTGCTTGAGAGGGAATACCTTTGACCACTTGCTCCCTGAGTTCGATAAACCTTGGGTAATCCACTTAAGGGAAACTTGTTGTTGTACAAACCTCTGCACTTGGAGGTCCAACAACTGTCTACAAGAATAGAAGTGCGTAGACGTCACCCAACGAAGCTCTACAGTCTGAGCTGCATCAAGCTGTTTTTTGGCGCCGTTTCCGGGGAGGCTAAGGATGGCTTCACAAGGGGAGTCCTTCAAAACCTTTCTCTTTACTTTGTTTTTGTTTTTCTTAGTTTCTTTTACTTTGTTTTGTTTGCCTCTTTTTATCAAAAATCACAAAAAGTTAGTTTCGTTTGGTCTGTTTTTCTTATAAAAACACAAAAAATTAGTTCCTACTATAGTTGTTGGTTTGTTATTGCCTTGCTTTGTCATGCTTTCTATCAATGGATGGTTTCTTTGAAAATAGTTCTTATTGGTAAGGTGGGTTCACGAAAGAACAAAAATATTATTATAAGGAACATCGCTTGTCACAAAAAGGGAAACACTTATGGGAACAAATTGATAAATTGTATACTATTGCTAGAGATGTGCGCTCTACTTATAATGTTACTTATTGCCCTGATAAAGCTTGTTGCTGTAGGAGGTATAAACACCTCCCTTTCAATGTGAGTATACTGATAATGTTACCATATCTTCTTATGTTAAGGGAAATTATGACTTTTATGATGTGGAACAAATTGAAGAATTTATTGCTTGGAAGGGTGCATTCGAACTTGCTAGTTTGCTTGAAAATATTGATGATTCACCTTATGAATATGAGGTTTATGATATACATAAATTTTGCTTTGATAATTACAAGGAAGAAAATGGCTATATTCTTGAATATTTTAATAGATGCTTTCCACAAACGGAAGAGACTAATGCCTTGCAGGAGCCTATGGAAGAAGAAATTGTTGAAACTGGAAGCTCATTAGATGAAAAAGAGGAGGAGAGTGATGAACAAAAGGAGTAAGAATGGATTAGATACCCATGCCTACCTTCAAATGAGAGTAACTCTTTATCCCTTACATTATTTGATTGTCCCCCATGCTTACGAAAGGAGGATGAATGTTATGTTCCCGTGGATCCTTTTGAAATATCTATTATGGGTAAAACTTGTGATAATAATTATGCTCCTGTTATCTATGATAATCCTTTATTTGTGCCTGACTTCGAAATTCATGGTACTAAAGAGTTTTGCTTAGAAAATGTTTATGATAAAGCTCTAGATGATGGTCCTATATTGAATGACCAGTCACCTTGTTATAAAATTGTTAAAAGTGGGTTTGAAGGTTTTAATCCCACTAGTTTTGAGCCTGATAGAAATTATGTGTTTGTAGATCATGAAAAGCATGCATTATGTGATAGTTATATTGTTGAGTTTTATCTAAAAATTATGTTTGTAGAAGTTTTCATGGCACCGAAACACCTCTCTATGTGCTGAAGGTTTTGAAGTTGCTCTTGTTTTATCTACCCATTCTTGTTACTATGTGCTTATTTGATTTATTTTCTTACAAGACTGCTATGCATAGGAAGTGGGTTAGACTTAAATGTGTTTTGAATTTGCTTCTTGATGCTCTCTTTTACTTCAATTCATATTTCTTATGTGAGCATCTTCTCAAACTATCATGCCTAGCTTAAAGGCGTTAAAGCAAAGTACTTCTTGGGAGATAACCCAATAGTTTTCTTGAGTCTTGGAAGTTATTACTTCTGTAATGACCTCTCCTTATCCTTTTTGTTTGATTTTTTTGCCAAGAATAACCTCTAATGAGAGGGAAGTAAGATTTGGGGAGTTGCTGTCCCAAAACAGATTTTTGTGCTCCACTATAAATATTCATGTAAAATCTCTATAAGTCATATTGAGATGTAATTTTCTGAATAAATCTCCCAGGTTGTTAGATAACTTTCTTTAGTTCAACAATTTTTTATTTGAGCAACAGAAGGTCTTCGAAAAAAATCGGTTTCTACCTGCTGGTCTGTTTTGACAGATTTCTGCCATTATTTGCATTTGCGTCTTATTGATTCCTTTTTGGGTTCTTTTTGGGAAATTGAGATTTTTGAGGGAATTTCTGCAGTAGCTTCTGTATTTAGTGAAAGTTTTGCTGTTTTAAAACTAAACCCCAAAGGTCTATTATCTTTTGAATGTACTAATGTTGCTAATGAAGATTGTGTGAAGTTTTGTGTGAAGGAAAATTTTCAGGTGTACAGAAAGAATGATGTAATGATATGAAGAATGGACAAAAGCTCAAGATTGGGGATGGAACCCCGTGTCACCCCAAGAAATATTCAAGAGGTACAAGCGTCAAAGCTTGTGGATGCCCAAGGCATCCCCTTCTTCATCAATAAAAATCCCAGGTCTTTCTAGACACTTCGTTTTTATTTTTTCATGCACTGTTGTGTTGTTCTTGGAGCGTCTTAGTTTTCGTTTTTGTTTGCTTAGTTTGCTTGAATAAAGTAGTTAGACCCCCATTCTCGTTGTGTTGCTTCAAATAAGTTGACTGGTGTTGGAAAGGAGTAGGAAGTTCTTGCTTTAGTAGTACAAGAGGAGCTTGCTTTGACTGTGACTTAGACTCTATCATGTCATGCTAGATGTTGTTTTGACCTTATGCTTAGTGATTATTGCTGCAGCATGACTTGTTCCAAAAAATTAGGATTGCTTAATGTGCCTTGGAAAAATCATGCGTTGTTTTAGCATACAAAAGCATAATATTGTGGTATTCTCCTTTGATGATTTGTTTGGGTTGACTTGGCACATGCTCACACCATGTTATGCCTATGAAACAGTCACCTTAGCCTCTATGATCATTTAGTTTTTGAGTTGTGGTACCACTTTATGCTTTGATTAGTAATGTTTTGTCGCTCTATATGATTATGTCCATTATTGCTCTCTTAGTTGGTCGCTCCCAATCTTTTGCTAGCCTCCACTTGTATGTGTAGGGGTTCGTAGCATGGAAAACAAAAAAATTCTACCACATGAACACACAATCAAGATCTAATCTATGATCGAGCCAAGATCTATCTACTAGATCGGTGCAACAAGTTAATAGAGTACTAACCCTCGAAGATCCAAAGCGGTTAACGAGAGCAGATTCTCGTGGGTGATGTAGTCATTCACTTGCCGATCTCAAGATCGCGTAGACGATCCTTCTGGCGCCGTGTTCTGGCAGCGCTCCTGCAGTCGGTCACACATACGGTACTCAATGAAGACCTTCATCTCCCTTGTTCCAGCAGGCAGCGGAGGTTGTAGCTCTCTCCTCGCGATTCCGGCAGCACGACGACGTGGTGTCGGAAGTAGAGGGGAGATCCCGTAGGGCTTAACCTAAGCCGGAGCGAGTATGGTGGAGTAGAGGGAGCCCCAGCGATCTAGGGTTTATAGGGCCGAGGTTTATAGGTAGCTAGCAACTAGAGTTTAGCTAGTCGGTAGCGGCTTAGAGGAGATCTAGATTGGTCGCAACTAAAGAGGGGGCGGCGGCCAACCTAGGGTTTCTTGGGCGCCTAGGGCAAGGGAGATACCTTGGGGTGCGCCCCTACCCCTCCTTATATAGGTGGGGGGCATCCAAGGGTGTTCCCAACCCAGGTGGAAACCTTCCCTAACTCAGAAACCCTCCTTAACTCGAAAACCATGTTGGGATTTGACTTTTTCAAACTGCCTTTTTGACTTTCAAATTAGAGTTTGATTTCTCTCTTCCAAGTGTCCAGCCAAGTGACCTAGGACATGATGCAACCATTACACTTTGTCATGACACATCCATGTACCCTTCCCCTTTGGATTGGTGAACCTTCTAGACCCTTCTAGAACATTCTGGTGAAAACACCGGAATCATTCCCGAACTCCGAAATTGGACTTTCCTTATATGAATCTTATTCTCCGGACCATTCCAGATCTCCTCGTGATATCCCGGATCCCATCCGAGACTCCTAACAACATTCGGTCTCTTTACTCACATTCCATATCTACTAAACAACATCGAATCCTTAAGTGTGTCTCCCTACGGTTCGTGAATTATGCAGACATGATCGAGACTCTTCTCCGATCAATAAACAATAGAGGAATCTGGAAATTAGTATGGCTCCCACATATTTCTACGATTACTTCGTGATCGAATGAACCATTTACATATGATACCAATTTCCCTTTGTCTCACGATACTTTACTTATCCGAGGTTTGATCGTCGGTATCTCCGCATACCTAGTTCAACCTCGTTACCAATAAGTACTCTTTTCTCGTTCCCGTGATATGTGATCCCTTGTGAGCCAGGCACATGCTTGAAAGCTAATTGGATGACATTCCACCGAGAGGGCCCAGAGTATATATATTCGTCATATGGATGGAAAAATCCCAATCTTGATCCATGTGCCTCAACACATACTTTCCGAACACTCAATGCCACCTTTATAGCCACCCAGTTACCGTGTGGTGTTTGATGTCATCAAAGCATCCTTCCAGTGATGGTGATTAGCATGATCTCATGGTCGAAGTAATTAGGTTACTATGTATCAGAAAGCTTATAGCAAGTGAACTATATTAAATGACTTGATCTTTATGCTACGCTTAACTATAGGAGTATGTCCATCACATCATTCTCCTAATGATATGACCCTATTGTTAATAACATCTCTATGTTCATGATCAGGAAACCATGATCATATATTAACCAACAAGCTAGTTTAACAAGAGGCTTTACTAGGGACTCTTTTATGTTTACAAATCACACAAGTATTAATGTTTTCGTTTAATACAATTATAGCATGGTATGTGAACATTTATCATAAGCATGAAGATATGATAATAACTACTTTATTATTGCCTCTTGGGCATATCTCCAGCAGTCTCCCACTTGCACTAGAGTCAATAATCTAGTTTCAAACCTTTGTGCATTCAACACCTATGGCTTTTCGGTGTTGTATTTACACGATTGCTAGTGGTCAATTGATCTCCGGATCTGACATTTTCATGTCCATGTGAAATTGCATGTCTTTGCGTCTCTACGCATCACTCATTATCTAATGAGATGGCTTTGTATAAATTTGGTCCTTTTGTGAGACCTTTAGTTCTTTGGGGTTAAAACATGTTGATAATATTGTCGTACAATATATCTTCATAGTACTATGCCACTATGAACCACACCTAGTTTGATAACAAACTACTTGACACAAATGCCCTCTTTTGCTGCTATTATAGCAGTCATATACTTAGTCTTTTGTTGTAGTATCTGTCATAATGTCTTAACTTTGGAACTCATCCAAATCCATTATGGAACTTACTTTTCATCATATTGTGTCACCCTTAGTGTAGATAGAGATAAACTTAATTTGTACTTTGTGACAAAACTAGTATCAATGTAATACTTTTACAATGAACTAACCATCTATTTGTCACTTCTACAAAATAATATATTCTTAGTTCTTCTAAAAGATATATTTACCATCGTCCAATAATCATCTTATGAATCATTCTGGTATACGCTCATAACATTTAGAGCATATGACATATCTGGATTTGTACACATCACAGCATGATTGATAAAGTACTCTTTGTGATTTTATATATCAAGTATCAAAAATACTTGAATCTTTATTCAATCCTTCCTGTACAACAAGAACCTTTCTTGTAGTTTATATATTGAACTCATTCAATATCTCATCTATGTACTTCTGGCACAACCATATTAGCGTCTCAATTTATCCATATAGACATTGATGCCAAATATTCGGGTTCTGCCTAAGCCTTTCATTGAGATGAAATTCTTAACCCGTGTCAATAAAAAGATACATCATTTCCAATTAACAATATGTCTTCCACATAATGTATTAGAAACATGTCTTAGCGCTCCCACTTAATTTCTTACAAATGCAAGCATCTTCATTGTCTCCGATGAAATTAAACTCTTTTAACAGTTTCATCATAGTGAAGATTCCAACTCCGCGATACTTACTTCAACCATTGAATTTTGAATATGCTTTTTGCATCCTTTGAATTAACAAAACCCTTTGGACTGTGTCATGCACACATCCTAGGTAACCATTCTATTAGAAGAACTTGTTTTGTTTATTCAACTACAACATAACAAAATTATATGTAGTGGTTGCTATATTAATCCGTCTAGACTAAATATCGCTTAATGAAAGATCAGATCTTGTCATAGTCAACTCTTTGAACATTGTCGTGAACTCTTTCCCGACATGTCGATAATTTCATAGATGTGAAACATCCATGTCTATTTCTTTATAGATCCAAATACGACTGTAAGGTCTTGCACCTTTTTAGAGGGTCTTTCAAGTTCAAAGCTTGATCTCTCGTATATGGAATTATCACGGATTTTATGGCTTCAAACCATTTGACAGAGTCAGGGCCCATCATCGCTTCTTTCCATGTAGTCGAATCATTATTGTCAAATAATGATTTAAATCTCAAATCTTGGTATTTGATTGGTTACCCGACCTACTTGTTTCAATAGGAACTTAGACCTCCGTGACCACAACCTTTGAGGCACGTGAGCCATGAGCATTGTTGCTGCCTCCAGAAAACTTTTCAGCGCTGTGCAACTTTGCAAATATAGCTAAGGTTCTTTTAACCTTATCAAAGTTCTATTGTCCTCCCACTTAACTTTTCACGGAAAATTCCTTTCTCAAAGAAACTTGACGTTCTAAGCGACAAACATTTTTGTCTTTGGTGTTATGGAGGAATACTCAACGATTATTCAAAATAACATACAAAGATATGTTCATCCGATTTTGGTTGCAAACATCTTTCTTATGCATAGCATACCAATGTTTAAGAAAGGACAACTTGGGTTTTATCCCAAACCATAACTTTATATGGTGCCATTTCAACGGATTATGATGGAGCTCTTTTCAGTGGAAAAAGGTAGTCTCTAAAGCTTTAATCTTTAAAATATAATGGCAATTTTATCAATTACACCTTTGATCTTACCATGTCAAACAAGGTTTCATTGCATATCTTGATTATTCCATACTCATATGGTGTTTCGGGAAACGCAAATCCATGGAACGATTCCTCAAATCTTAGGTGTTATGCTAAACTTTATAACTCAAATATCTTCCTTTATGATCCTATCATAAATTCTTTATTTTCTTGTTACATTAATTTTGCACTTCATCTTGAAAGTCTTTAAACTTTTCAAATGTTTCACACTTCATCCTTATTAAGTAAATATTCATATATTCACTCAAATTTTTGGAGAAAGCATATGAAGTTGAAATCTATCGCTCTTGACTACACATAATGGACTTCATACAACAATATGTACAAGTTCCAATAAGCTAGTCATCTATTTCCTTTGGCCTATGAGCGGAGTTTTAATTATCTCTAGGAAAATTTCACAAGTGTCATTTGATCAAAAATCAAAAGACTCCAAAATTCCATCCACATGGAGTTTCTTCATGTTTTCTTTCCAATATAATTTAAACGGCGATGTCACTTCCTAAGTGATGTTTCTTATCAATTGTCTTTCGACATTTTTAGCAATATTTTTATGGATGTGATTTATCCAACGAGATTTGTAAATCATCCATCTTTTATGGATTACGGAAATTATTTGAACAACCCTTTTGTTCTCATAATACCTGATAAAACAAATCTTGAAGGCAAGCTTTGATGTTAACGAGCAACACAACAACCCTTTATTTGTTCTCGATGAACATCATCACATATTCTTCTGCTAGTTACTTAGGCCATTGTAGTTCATGAATTGTGTTGTTTCGTATGACGATTCACACCAACAAATTCAGTATCCAATACTTAAGAACCACATTGTTTAATAAGCAAAGAATATATCCATAACATGTATATCCTCTATATACCTAAGCTGAACAATTCTAGTCTTTTCTTTTCTGCCATATATGTCTGAGATTCTCTTTCAGTATTTCCTTTTCTGTTCAAAAGAATCTATCAACATCAATAGTGGAGCCATACACATGACACATAGTCCAAAGCATGTATAGTTAAATACCAATGTCTTAGGACTTGCACTTTGAAGTAAATCACCATCATCAAATACTTGGTGTTCTTTCAAATTCCATTCTTTAGTAATCTTTTAGTGTAGTAAACATTTTATCAAATATTCACCCTTATCATGGAACTATTCATGATCAAGCTACTTTTAGCTTATAACGGTGAATCGCGAATATAATGTTGCTCTCCAAAACCTTTTGGAGGATTAGGACGACAAGCGTCTCCAACCTTTTTCAAATTCTCATCAAATATGAGAACATGAACTTTGCCATATTATACTCTCTCGTGTTGCAACCAAAACATCATTATATATCTCGCAATATCTTCCACACATCATGGTTTCTTAAACAACTCTTTCAGATCCTAGATAACCTTGATATTAAAACAATCTTTTGAATATCAAGAATCATGGGGACAAACATGATACTTATATACTAACACTGGAATTGTCACTCTTGATTTAATACCAATTATTAAACTTCACGGAGTAACCGGAACTTACTGAAAGTTTGCAATAGGATTTTTAAACTTTAGATTAACACTTGAAGACAATACGATACCAGTTCGTAAAGTAACTAACCAGAATTCTATAGTTCTATTATCTCAATTATAACTAAGCGCAAGGTGGTAAACGGATGCCAATGACTACAACAACTATGCAAATTTACTTTGATTTAATTTATGATAAATAGTGTTCAACTTTTAATCATATTGCTATTAAACTCCCACTCAAAACAATATCCCTCACATTGTTTTAGTGATCACATGAACCAAATTCACTACACCAAGTCCGATCATCACATGGCATGATATAGTTTCAAAGGCGAACAATCATCATGTTCATCATATCATCTATATGACTCATGCTTTACCTTTCGGTATTTCGTGTTCCGAGACCATGTTTGTACATGCTAGGCTCGTCAAGATCAAACCTTAGCTTCCGCATGAGAAAATCTGGCTTGCTCCCATTGTATACACTCGCAGAATCTAACACACCCGATCATCACGTAGTGCTTCGAAACAACGAGCTTTGGCAATGGTGCCTACTAAGGAAGAACACTCTATAACTTGATATTTTTTTAGAGGGATCATCTTATAATGCTACCGTCACGAAATAAGCAATACAAGATGCATAAAAGGATTAACATCACATGCAATTCAAAATATGTGATATGATATGGCCTTTCTTCTTGTGCTTTTGATCTCCATCTTTAAGCACGAACATGATCTCCATCATCACCGGCGTGGCATCAAGGTCAATGACGCCGCTCCATGGTTGTCGTCCACCAGCATCAACTATTACAACTACTTTGAATAATAGACACGCAGGTCTAGACGAAATTAAAAGACAACCATATGGCTCCTGCCGGTTGCCGACTTACAATAAGGAACATTGCATACATCATATATAATCACAATCATGGCGATATCACATCACAGCACACCCCTAGAAAACAAAGTTAGACGCCTCTAATTTTCTTTCCATGTTTTATGTGGTTTGGGGCTTTCAATAAGTGTCGTTCTAACTTACGAACAAGAACCACAACGTTTATGCTTGAACTATCAAGTGCCCGTTGTAAATTGAATCTTTACTATGATGGGAGAGACAGACACCCGCAAAGCCACTTATGCAATACAAGTTGCATGTCGAGCGTGGAGAAAGTCTCATAAACGATGTCATGTAAGGTTAGCCCGGGCCGCTTCATCCCACCATACAGCAAGATGCAAAGTACACAAGAAGCAATTGATAATAAAAACACCACCGCCCACAATGACCATTGTGCTCTACTCGTACAACAGATATATATATAGACACGACTCTGATACCACTGTAGGGGTTCGTAGCATGGAAAACAAAAAAACTCTATCGCATGAACACACAATCAACATCTAATCTATGATCAAGCCAAGATCTATCTACTAGATCGGTGCAACAAATTGATAGAGTACTAACCCTCAAAGATCCAAAGCGGTTAACGAGAGCAGATTCTCGTGGGTGATGTAGTCGTTCACTTGCCGATCTCAAGATCGCGTAGACGATCCTTCCGGCTCCGTGTTCCGGCAGCACTCCCGCAGTCGGTCACACATACGGTACTCGATGAAGACCTTCCTCTCCCTTGTTCCAGCAGGCAGTGGAGGTTGTAGCTCTCTCCTCGCGATTTCGGCAGCACAACGGCGTGGTGTCGGAAGTAGAGGGGAGATCCTGCAGGGCTTCGCCTAAGCTGGAGTGAGTATGGTGGAGTAGAGGGAGCCCCGGCAATCTAGGGTTTAGAGGGCCGAGGTTTAGAGGTAGCTAGCAACTAGAGTTTAGCTAGTCGGTAGCGGTTTAGAGGAGATCTAGATTGGTCGCAACTAGAGAGGGGGGCGGAGGCCAACCTAGGGTTTCTTGGGCGCCTAGGGCAATGGGGATACCTTAGGGTGCGCCCCTACCCCTCCTTATATAGGTGGGGGCATCCAAGGGTGTTCCCAACCCAGGTGGAAACCCTCCCTAACTCAGAAACCCTCCCTCACTCGGAAACCATGTTGGGATTTGACTTTTTCAAACTGCCTTTTTGACTTTCAAATTAGAGTTTGATTTATCTCTTCCAAGTGTCCAGCCAAGTGACCTAGGACATGATGCAACCATTACACTTTGTAATGACACATCCATGTACCCTTCCCCTTCCGGATCGATGAACCTTCTAGACCCTTCTAGAACATTCTGGTGAAAACACCGGAATCATTCCCAAACTCCGAAATTGGACTTTCCTTATATGAATCTTATTCTCCGGACCATTCCGGATCTCCTCGTGATATTCCGGATCCCATCCGAGACTCCAAACAACATTCGATCTCTTTACTCACATTCCATATCTACTAAACAACATCGAATCCTTAAGTGTGTCTCCCTACGGTTCGTGAATTATGCAGACATGATCGAGACTCTTCTCCGATCAATAACCAATAGAGGAATATGGAAATTCATATGGATCTCACATATTTCTATGATTACTTCGTGATCGAATGAACCATTTACATATGATACCAATTTCCCTTTGTCTCACGATACTTTACTTATCCGAGGTTTGATCGTCGGTATCTCCGCATACCTAGTTCAACCTCGTTACCAATAAGTACTCTTTTATCGTTCCCATGATATGTGATCCCTTGTGAGCCAGTCACATGCTTGCAAGCTAATTGGATGACATTCCACCGAGAGGGCCCAGAGTATATATATATCCGTCATATGGATGGACAAATCCCAATCTTGATCCATGTGCCTCAACACATATTTTTCGAACACTCAATGCCACCTTTATAGCCACCCAGTTACGGTGTGGTGTTTGATGTCATCAAAGCATCCTTCCAGTGATGGTGATTAGCATGATCTCATGGTCGAAGGAATTAGGTTACTATGTATCAGAAAGCTTATAACAAGTGAACTATATTAAATGACTTGATCTTTATGCTACGCTTAACTATAGGAGTATGTCCATCACATCATTCTCCTAATGATATGACCCTATTGTTAATAACATCTCTATGTTCATGATCAGGAAACCATGATCATATATTAACCAACAAGCTACTTTAACAAAAGATTTTACTAGGGACTCTTTTATGTTTACAAATCACACAAGTATTAATGTTTCCGGTTAATAAAATTATAGCATGGTATGTAAACATTTATCAGAAGCATGAAGATATGATAATAACCACTTTATTATTGCCTCTTGGGCATATATCCAACAGTATGAGTAAGCTCTACTCATGCATCCAACTCCCAAGAAACCAAGTTATTCCAAAGTGTCCACTATAAATTCCTATGCATGGTGTGTTACACCATTCCAAGTATATTCTTGTTTTATCTATCTTCCAAATTAAACTTGTTATGTGAAAATTTAGTGATTAAAGCTCTCACAAACTTGATGGCACACTTTATTTTTCTTGCCCCTAAATAAACTTGAACCATTGTGTCATCTATGTTGTATATGCTTGCACTTATACGTTGGAATTAGCAGAACCATGATGTCATGAGGAACGCTTTCAACATTGTACCCAGTTGATATCATGCTCTTTTGTTTGTGGATGTCGTCGGTGTCAAATAAAAGGGGAGCTTGTAAGTCCATGGAGTTATGTATGTGTATTATAGAAATGTTGGAATTATGCCCTAGAGGCAATAATAAAGATGTTATTATTATAATTCTTGTTCGTGATAAAGTTTATATTCCATGCTAGAATTGTATTAAGCGGAAACTTTAATACTTGTGTGGTTTGTGAACAACACCGTGTCCCTAGTATGCCTCTATGGACTAGCTCATTGATTAATGATGGTTAAGGTTTCCTAACCATAGACATGAGTTGTCGATTAATAATGAGATCATATCATTGGGAGAATGATATGATGGACAGACCCAAACTAAGCGAAGCAATTAGATCTTGTCATCGTTTTCATCTTTGCGAAGCTTTTCTTATGTCAAATATTGTATTCCTTAGACCATGAGATAATACAACTCCCTGGTATCGGAAGAAAGCTTTGAGGTCATCAAACGTCATCCTATGAGAGGGTGATCATAAAGGTGTCTCTCAGGTGATCGGAAAGTATCTGTTGGGTTGTATGTATCGAGATGGGATTTGTCCCTCCCAAGTCAGAGATATATACTTCGGGCCCACTCGGTAATCGATATCAACACCGCTTGTAAGCATGTGGTTAAGGAGTTAATCACAAAGTGATATAGGATTACGGAACGAGTAAAGTACTTGCTGTGAACGAGATTGAACTAGGCATGATGGTGCCGACGATCAAATCTTGGGCAAGTAAAATATCGCGAGACGAAGGGAATATATATATGGGATTGATTGAATCCTGGCATCATGGTTCATCCGATAAAATCATCGATGAATGTGTGGGAGTCAATACGGGTTTCCAGACCCCGCTGTTGATTATTGATAGAAGATCATGTCTGCATATTCTCGAACCCGAAGGGTCACACACTTAACGTGTCTTGACGCTAGGATAGATTGGATAATTGGTTTATGAGTTTTTGTTCGGAGTCTCGGATGGGATCCGGGACGTAACGAGAGGTTCCGGAATGGTCCGGAGAATAAGATTCATATAAGGCAATGCAGTTTTTGGAGTTCAGAATTGTTTTGGGTTAATCGGTATTGTACCGGAAGCTTCTAGAACCTTCCGAAGGGGGACCAACGTGGCCCCACCTGCCGGGAGGGGGCATGGGCCTATGAGGGAGTGCCCTGGCCGCATTGGGCCAGGGGCACAAGGCCCCATAGGGCCCAGCCGGCCAACCTAGGGCAAAACCCTAAACTTGCCCCCCACTCCTCCCTCCTTGGCCGCCGGCCCTAGGGTTTGGGGCAAGGGCTGGCCGCCCACCCCTCTATATAAAGAGGGCTGGGGGTGCAACCCTCCCACACCTCCTCCTCAAGCCCTAGCCGCCCTGCTGCCCTCCTCTCTCTCTCCCTCCCGACTGCACGTAGGCGAAGCCCTGCTGCAGAAACTCTCCACCACTTGCATCGCGTTGTTGCGTTGTAGATCCAATCTGTCTCTCCACCATACTTGCTGGACCGAGGAAGGTGGATACGTCGAGGTGCCGCACTGTGCATCTCTTGGAGGCATCGCCACTTGCGGTGTTAGATCGGATCGGATCGCGAGGAGGAGAAGCGAGTACGACTACATCACCCACGTTCCGTCGAACGTTCCGCTGTGCAAATCTTCAAGGGTATGAAGATCTCATCTATTTCCCCTCGTTGTTTGCATCTCCTACATTAGATCTTGGCTTTCCCGTTCGCATCCGTAGTATTTTTTTGATTTACTATGCTGCAAAACCCTTCAGTGGTATCAGAGCTAGATCTACGCATAGATGTGTTTCACGAGTAGAACGCAACATGGTTGTTGCGGGCATTGATGTTTTTTGTTGCAAGCCTCTTGTTTGTGTTCTTCTTATTACGCGAGATAGTGAGATCGAAGCGGTCTAGGCCAACCTTACGCGACGTCGTTCGCGAGACCGGCTCCGCACTTGACGTGTGGCTTGTTCCACACATGCGGCTGGTGGATGCATGTTTCTCTCACTATAGTTGTCATGGGATTTACATCGGAGTTTGGCAACCATAATATCACCGTTGTGGCTTTCCGTAGGTAAGAATCGTTCTTAGCTTGCTACTCCCATAAGCCACATAAAACATGCAACAACAAAGTAGAGGCGTCTAACTTGTTTTTGCAGGGAGTTTTTTCTGTGATATGGTATGGCCCAAGATGTGATGTGTATGTTGTATGCAATGATCATGTTTTGTAATGTTTCACGACTTGCATGTCGTTGAGTACACAACCAGCAGGAGCCATATGGTTGTCTTTATAATTATGTATGACCTGTGTGTCAACTTCTTATACGCCATGTAATAGTTTCACTTTATCGCTAAGTAGTTAGCAATAGTTGTAGTTGCTATTCGTGGTGGAGGCAATCATGGTGAAGTGATGGAGATCATGCCGGCACGCACAAGATGGAGACCATTGCGCGAAGATTGGCTATACCATGTCACATAAAGCTATATGCATGTGATGTTTATCCTTTTATGTATCTTATTATGCTTAGATCGCGACGGTAGCATTATAAGATGATTCCTCACTTAAATATCAAGATAAAACTGTGTTCTCCCCATGTATGCACCGTTGCGAAAGTTCGTCGTGTCCAAGCATCACGTGATGATCGGGTGCTATAGACTCTACGTTCACATACAACGGGTGCAAGCCAGTTTTGCACACGCGGAAATACTTGGGTTTGACTTGACGAGCCTAGCATGTACAGACATGGCCTCGGAACACATGAACCGAAAGGTTAAGCATGAGTCATATGAATGATATGATCGACACTTCGTTGTCCACCAGCCACATCTCTTCTCGTGAAGATCGGATTAGGTGTGGTGAATTTGGATCATGTTCACTAAACAACTTGAGGGATGTTGAATTTAGTGGGAGTTCATCTAGTAATTTGATTAAGTTGAACTAGTTATCATGAACATAGTCTAATTTGTACTTGCAAATATTGTAGATCAAATGGCTAAGTCCAACTTCAACTTCAATGTTTTTGCTGAGAAAGAAAAGCTTAGAAACAATGGGTCTAACTTCACCAACTGGTTCCGCAATCTGAGAATCATTCTCGCTGGCGGACAAAAGGACTATGTCCTTGAAGATGCGCTAGGTGATGCCCCTGCGGTAGATGCGCCGGCTGATGATAAAGCTGTCTATCAGTCGCGCAAAGATGATTATGGTAGTCGCGCAAAGAGCACCATGTTGTTTGCCATGGAATCGGACCTTCAAAATTGTTTTGCAGATTACCCCGGGCCCTATGAGATCCTCGAGGAACTGAAAACTATGTTCCAGACTCAGGCCTATTCTGAGAGATATGAGATCTCTGAGAAATTCTTTAACTGCAAGATGAAGGAAGGGAGTTCCGTTAGTGAGCACGCCATAAAGATTTCGGGCTACACTCAACGCCTTGAGCAACTGGACTGCAAGATTCCAGAGGAGCTCAAGATTGACAGGGTTCTACAATCACTCCCTCTCAGCTACAAAAGTTTTGTAGTGACTCATAATCAGATTGGTTCCACTGATACGATCACCGAGCTCTTCGCAAAGCTGAAGGCTGCGGAGGTGGACATCAAAAAGGATAATCATGTGTTGATGGTCAACAAGCCCCCCACCTTCAAGAAAGGTAAGGGTGCAAAGAAGCCCTTCAAGAAAGGCGGTGGCAAGCGTGTTGCCCCTGCTGAGAAGAAGCTCAAGTCTGGACCTAAGCCGGACACTGAGTGCTTCTATTGCAAGGACAAGGGTCACTGGAAGCGCAACTGTCCGAAGTACTTAGCGGACAAGAAGGCTGGCACCATCAAAGGTATATTTGATATACATGTTATTGATGTTTTCCTTACTAGCCCTCGTTTTAGTGCCTGGGTATTTGATACTGGTTCAGTTGCTAATATTTGTAACTCGAAACAGGAGCTATGGAATAGACGACGGCTTGCGAGGGATGAGGTGACGATGCGCGTTGGCAACAGATCAAGAGTTGATGTGATGGCCGTCGGCATGCTCTCCTTAGTTTTACCTTCGGGATTAGTTTTAAACCTTAATAAATGTTATTATGTGCCTGCGTTGAGCATGAACATTATTTATGGATCGTGTTTATTGCAAGACGGTTATTCATTTAAATTGGAGAATAATGGTTGTTCTATTTATATGAGTAACATCTTTTATGGTCATGCACCTGATGTGAATGGTTTATTTCTTCTAAATCTCGAAAGGGATGAAACACACATCCATAACATTGAGGCTAAGAGATGCAAAGTAGATAGTGATAATACTACTTATTTGTGGCACTGTCGTCTAGGTCATATTGGTATAAAGCGCATGAAGAAACTCCATTCTGATGGACTTTTGGAGTCTCTTGATTTTGAATCATTTGACACATGCGAACCATGCCTCATGGGCAAGATGATCAAAACCCCATTCTCCGGAATGATGGAACGAGCAACGGACTTGTTGGAAATCATACATACCGATGTATGCGGACCGATGAGTGTTTCGACGCGCGGTGGATATCGCTATTTTCTCACTTTCACCGATTACTTAAGTAGATATGGGTATATCTATTTAATGAAACATAAATCTGAAACATTTGAAAAATTCAAAGAATTTCAGAATGAAGTGGAGAACCATCGTAACAGAAAGATTAAGTTTCTACGATCCGATCGTGGAGGTGAATATTTGAGTTATGATTTTCTCACGCATCATAAAGCAAGCGGAATCATTTCGCAACTCACGCCACCCGGAACACCACAGCGCAATGGTGTGTCTAAACACCGGAATCAAACCCTATTAGATATGGTCCGATCAATGATGTCTCTTACTGATTTTCCGTTATCATTTTGGGGTTATGCATTAGAAACCGCTGCATTCACTTTAAATAGGGCACCATCTAAATCCGTCGAGACGACACCGTATGAACTGTGGTTTGGTGCTAAACCTAAGTTGTCGTTTCTTAAAGTTTGGGGATGCGAAGCTTACGTCAAGAAGTTGATGTCGGACAAGCTCGAACCCAAAGCGGAGAAATGCGTCTTTATAGGATACCCTAAGGAAACTATTGGGTATACCTTCTATCACAGAACCGAAGGCAAAGTGTTTGTCGCAAAGAACGGTTCCTTTCTTGAGAAGGAGTTTCTCTCGAAAGAAGTGAGTGGGAGGAAAGTAGAGCTAGACGAGGTTGTTGAACCTTCTCTTGAGTTGGAGAGTAGCGCAGCACCTGAAATTGTTCCAGTGCCGCCTGCACCAACAATAGAGGAAGCTAATGACAAGGATCATGAAGCTTCAGACGATGCTGCTACTGAACGTCGCAGGTCGACAAGGTCGCGTGCCCCTCCTGAGTGGTAGAAGACAGTGAACCTACGAACTATGAGGAAGCGATGATGAGCCCAGATTCTGAGAAATGGCTAGAAGCCATGAAACCCGAATTGGGATCCATGAGCGAAAACCAAGTATGGACTTTGGTGGACCCTCCTAGCGACCGAAAGGCCGTTGAGTGCAAATGGATCTTCAAGAAGAAAATGGACGCGGATGGTAATGTTACCGTATACAAAGCACGACTTGTCGCAAAAGGTTTTCGACAAGTTCAAGGTGTTGACTACGATGAGACTTTCATTCCCGTAGCAATGTTTAAGTCCATTCGGATTTTATTAGCAATTGTTGCGTTTCATGATTATGAAATATGGCAGATGGATGTCAAGACTGCGTTCCTCAATGGCAACATTGATGAAGAGTTGTATATGATGCAACCCGAAGGTTTTGTCGATCCTAAGGATGCTGATAAAGTATGCAAACTTCAGCGTTCCATTTATGGACTGAAGCAAGCATCTCGGAGTTGGAACCTTCGTTTTGATCAAGTGATCAAGAGCTTTGGATTTGTTCCAAATTGCTACGAAGCTTGTATCTACAAGAAAGTGAGTGGGAGCTCAGTGACATTTCTGGTACTATATGTGGATGACATATTGATTATTGGAAATGACATTAACATGCTTAACGATGTGAAGAGTTATTTGAACAAATGTTTTTCAATGAAAGACCTAGGTGAAGCTGCTTATATATTGGGCATCAAAATCTATAGAGATAGACAAAGACGCCTGATAGCTTTAAGCCAGAGTACATACCTAGACAAAGTTTTGAAAAGGTTCAGAATGGACAAGGCAAAGAAAGGTTCAGTGCCTATGTTGTCAGGTAAGATATTGAGCAAGGCTCAGTGTCCAGCTACGGTAAATGATAGAGAAGCTATGATCAAAGTGCCTTATGCCTCGGCCATAGGTTCTATCATGTATGCCATGTTGTGTACTAGACCGGATGTGTACAATGCTCTTAGTTTGACGAGCAGATACCAAAGTGATCCAGGAGTGGAACACTGGACAGCCGTGAAGAACATCCTAAAGTACCTAAATAGGACTAAAGAAATGTTCTTAGTCTATGGAGGTGATGAACAGCTCGTCGTAAAGGGTTACATCGACGCTAGTTTCGACACCGATAAGGATGATTCTAAATATCGGACATGATACATTTATATTTTGAATGGAGGAGCTGTGAGCTGGAGAAGCTGCAAGCAAAGCGTGATCGCGGGATCTACAGTAGAAGCGGAATACATGGCTGCTGCAGAAGCGTCAAGTGAAGGAGTTTGGATCAGGAACTTTATCATTGAGCTTGGCGTGGTTCCAAGTGCCTTGGACCCACTGGAGATATTGTATGACAACAATGGCGCCATAGCACTCGCTAAGGAACCAAGATATCATCCAAAGACCAAGCATATCAACCGCAAGTTTCATATAAAACGAGATTATATAGCAGATGGAGATCTGAAGATTAGTAAAGTACATACAGATCTGAATGTCGCAGATCCATTGACTAAACCTCTTCCACGTGCAAAACATGATCAGCACCTTAGTGCCATGGGTGTTAGATTGTTACCAGATGTAAACTAGATTATTGACTCTAGTGCAAGTGGGAGACTGTTGGAATTATTCCCTAGAGGCAATAATAAAGATGTTATTATTATAATTCTTGTTCATGATAAAGTTTATATTCCATGCTAGAATTGTATTAAGCGGAAACTTTAATACTTGTGTGGTTTGTGAATAACACCGTGTCCCTAGTATGCCTCTATGGACTAGCTCATTGATTAATGATGGTTAAGGTTTCCTAACCATAGACATGAGTTGTCGATTAATAATGAGATCATATCATTGGGAGAATGATATGATGGACAGACCCAAACTAAGCGAAGCAATTAGATCGTGTCATCGTGTTCATCTTTGCGAAGCTTTTCTTATGTCAAATATTGTATTCCTTAGACCATGAGATAATACAACTCCCTAGTATCGGAAGAAAGCTTTGAGGTCATCAAACGTCATCATATGAGAGGGTGATCATAAAGGTGTCTCTCAGGTGATCGGGAAGTATCTGTTGGGTTGTATGTATCGAGATGGGATTTGTCCCTCCCAAGTCGGAGAGATATACTTCGGGCCCACTCGGTAATCGATATCAACACCGCTTGCAAGCATGTGGTTAAGGAGTTAATCACAAAGTGATATCGGATTACGGAACGAGTAAAGTACTTGCTGTGAACGAGATTGAACTAGGCATGACGGTGCCGACGATCAAATCTCGGGCAAGTAAAATATCGCGAGACGAAGGGAATATATATATGGGATTGATTGAATCCTGGCATCGTGGTTCATCCGATAAGATCATCGATGAATGTGTGGGAGTCAATACGGGTTTCCAGACCCCGCTGTTGATTATTGATAGAAGATCATGTCTGCATATTCTCGAACCCGAAGGGTCACACACTTAACGTGTCTCGACGCTAGGATAGATTGGATAATTGGTTTATGAGTTTTTTTTCGGAGTCTCGGATGGGATCTGGGACGTCATGAGAGGTTCCGGAATGGTCCGGAGAATAAGATTCATATAAGGCAATGCAGTTTTTGGAGTTCGGAATTGTTTCAGGTTAATCGGTATTGTACCGGAAGCTTCTAGAACCTTCCGGAGGGGGACCAACGTGGCCCCACCTGCCGGGAGGGGGCATGGTCCTATGAGGGAGTGCCCTGTTCGCATTGGGCCAGGGGCACAAGGCCCTATAGGGCCCAGCCGGCCAACCTAGGGCAAAACCCTAGGAGAGCTTCTAGAAGGGGGGAAACTTGTCCCCCACTCCTCCCTCCTTGGCCGCCGGCCCTAGGGTTTGGGGGAGGGGCAAGGGCTGGCCGCCCACCCCTCTATAAAAAGAGGGCTGGGGGCGCACCCCCTCCCATACCTCCTCCTCAAGCCCTAGCCGCCCTGCTGCCCTCCTCTCTCTCTCCCTCCCGACTGCACGTAGGCGAAGCCCTGCTGCAGAAACTCTCCACCACTTGCACCGCGCCGTTGCATTGTAGATCCAATCTATCTCTCCACCATACTTGCTGGACCGAGGAAGGATGAGACGTCGAGGTGCCGCACGTGTGCATCTCTCGGAGGCATCGCCACTTGCAGTGTTAGATCGGATCGGATCGCGAGGAGGAGAAGCGAGTACGACTATATCACCCACGTTAAAACGAGCGTTCCATCTTGAATCTTCAAGGGTATGAAGATCTCATCTATTTCCCCTTGTTGTTTGCATCTCCTAGATTAGATCTTGGCTTTCCCGTTCGCATCCGTAGAATTTTTTTGATTTACTATGCTACGAAACCCTTCAAGAAATGCCTGGGCCGCTAGCCTAAGCCATGCCTAATCATGGTGGAAACTTGCAGCATCACCATAATGAGCAATCTATGAAGCTTTCTTCTTATAAAAAAAGAGACATATTGAAAATAGGAAAGAGAGAAAAAGGCACCATTTTCCCATGGTAAATAAGAAGATTGCTGAGATGCTCATTGTCTGCTTGCCTTATCATTTTGATTATGGGATAGCTCCTGTATCATGTGCAAGGTGTACCCCATTGGCGGTTCTCTATGATACATATGTACTTACTACGACAAGAACTTACCGATGACTAAAGTTGATTAGCATGAGGAGTGGCCCTTGCACTCAAGGGACATGAGATTGCCAACTTATACTTTGTCAAGCATATACTCCATAGTTTGTTCACTTTAACCTTAATCACTTCAATATGCTTATGATAGGGGCAATGAGAGCTGAAAGCTAACAAATACCATAATTTTTGGAAGCTCTTTATGAGACTTGAAATCCCTGCTTACCTTTTATGAAGGGCCTTTCTTCCACCATTATATTGAGTCTCCACCTTCTATCCTTAGGCACCAATTAAGAGAGTATAGTTGCCATTCTTAGTTCTATGTGCATTGTCCCAAAACCTATTGATTGATTCATATTGTTGATATTACTTGCTCATGAACTATTTGTGTCTAGTCACTCTTATGAACTTTGAAGGTGTTCTATACATTTATTTGCTACTCCATGAGGGACAAGCTTAATGCCACTATGTTATGTTTTCTATATGTGAAACAAACAAACAAACAAACGTCTTTCAATGCATTGTTATTCATGAATCTTTGTTTGTATCCTTTAATGTTGCATGCATAGTTACTTTGTCTTATTGTTAGAACTTCATCTTTCATGCTCATGTTTAGAGTTCTTTGATCCCAGCTTTCAATGCTTGCAAATGGTTTGATCTTGATTTTGATGGTGCATGTCACCTCAAAAATTATTCTTTTTATCACTTACCTACTCGAGGACGAGCAGGAGTTAAGCTTGGGGATGCTTGATACGTCGCAAACGTATCTATAATTTTTGATTTTTCATGCTTTTTTAGTATCTACTTTGCTTTGTTTTTTCAACACTTTGAGGTATTTTTATATGTTTTCTAGGACTAACCTATTAACAAGATGCCACAGTACCAGTTGCTTGTCTTCTTCTGTTTTTTGGTTCCAGAAAAGGCAGAAAATGAATATACTCGGAGTTGGACGGGACAAAATCCAAAGTCAATATTTTACCGTGGGGAACACGGAGCCAGAAGACAAGACGGAGGAGGGCCTCGAGGCAGCCACACCCACTGGCTGCACGGCGAGGCCTGGCCCGCGCCTGGGGGTTGCGGCCACCTCGGGCACCCCCTTGGCCTGCCTCTTCGCCTATAAGAAGCCCCTGATACCTAAACCCTAATAACCCGATCAATCTTCCACAAAACAGTTCGTAGTCGCCGCCACCATTGTCCCTAGGTCGGGTGGATCTGAAGCTCCTTCCGGCACCCTGCCGGAGGGGAGAGATCATCCCGGAGGCCTTCTTCATCACCATGCCAGCCTCCGGTATGATGCGTGAGTAGTTCCACCTTGGACTACGAGTCCATGTAGTATCTAGATGGTTGTTTCTCCTTCTTTGTGCTACCATGTTTAGATCTTGTGAGTTCCGTTCATGATCAAGATCATCTATTTGTAATCATGCATGTTGTGTTTGCAGGGATCCGATGGATATTGAGATTACTATGTCAGATTGGTTAATGATTTTATCATGTTTGTGTTGTTTGAGATCTTGCATGCTCTCCGTTTCTAGTAGCTATCTTGGCTAAGTAGATGCTAGTGACTCCAAGAGGGAGTATTTATGCTCGATAGTGGGTGAAAGGATACAGATGTCGCCCAGAGGGGGAGTGAATAGGCGATTAAAACTTTTTTGAGAGGGGCTCGACAAAGGCGGAGATAAACTAGCGTTTACTTTGTCAAGCACAACCTAGAACAACTAGGGTTCACCTATGTTCACCAACAACTTATGCTAAGCAATACAAGCAACAATGTGATAGCAAGATATAGATTACTTCAAGCACGAAGGCTATCACAATGTAAAGTGCATAAGTAAAGAGCTCGGGTATAGAGATAACCGAGGCACGCGGGGACGACGATATTTTACCGAGTTCCTCCCAACATGGAGTACGTCTCGTTTGGAGAGGGGGTGGTATCAAACCACCAACGCCACAAAAGGCCTCCCTTATTCTCCTGTGAATCTCACCCTAATGGGATCAATCCATGCTTCCACTATCGGTGCACTTGTCGGTGGCAATCCGGAACCTCTCACAAGGTTGGGGCACTTCTCCACAACTTAATTGGAGGCTCCCAACAAACAAGCTTGGGGAAAGATCCACAACTTAATTGGAGGCCCCAAGTAATCCAAGAACCTGCCAAAACCACCAAACCATCTAGGGTTCCAAGAACCCAAGAGTAAAAAGCTTCTCACCTTTCACTCAATCGAATCATCACCGAGAACTCAAACCTATGCACCAAATTCAATGGCAAGAACACAAGTAGTGCTCAAATCCTTCTCTCCCAAATTCCACCAAAGCTAAAAAAGCCTGTGGGGGAATAAGATAGGAAGAACAATGGAGGAAATCCACAAAACACTCCAAGATCTAGATCCCAAGATGTTCCCCTCACTTAGAGGAGAGATGGATTGGTGGGATTGTAGATCTAGATCTCCTCTTTCAAATCCCTAAAGTATATGCAAGAATCAAGGGACGGTTTGAAGGGGGAGCAAGATCAAGAGGGTCAAGAATGGAGGAGAAAGCCTGTAAAACTTGAGCAGTATCATTGGGGAAGAAGGGCCCCTTTTTATAGGCCCACAAAATTCTGACCGTTTTCTGCCCGTTGGGTAAAAGTCAGACCGGAGACTCCGGTGTGCAGACCGGAGACTCTGGTCTACACCAGAGACTCTGGCCCATCTCCGGACCAGCCTCTGGACCAGTCTTCTGGTTCTCCTAGGCCTTCTGTGAGCCAAGTGGACCGGAGACTACGGTCTAGCCCCACCGGAGACTCCGGTCTGAGGCTCAGACCGGAGACTTCGGACCAGTCTCCGGACCTTGCTCCGGACCATCCTTTCTGGATGTCCCAGGCTGATTTCTGTGACCTCCTCCAGGTATTCCTGGGGAAACTCCGGCCCACACCGGAGATTCCTGTCCAGCCAGACCAGAGACTCCGGTCTGGACAAAATAAGAGCCAAACTTCAAATGGCAATATCTAGAGTTTGGAAACTCCGATTGACCCGAAACCAATTTTGTTGGAAAGAGGACAACCAATATTGGATACCACCAAGTGAGAACATTTCATGTATTATAATGTGAGATACCTCCCTTGGTGAGAAACCGGAAAACCTCAAGGATCAAAAAATGCAATATGATATAAAAGGGAAATCCGTTTTTGATGAACTGGAGCTTGTTATGAATATTACCACAAGCTCTAGAATCTCACATAGATAAGATCCAAATAACAACCAATAAGGGATGATGCTAAGTATGCAAAGGTTTGAGCTCTCTCTGAAGGATATGATCGAGTTACTCACTTGAGTGCCCCTCTTGATAGTACGGTTATCTATCCTTTAAACCGGTCTACCCAACAAACGCCACGAGACCGATAAGAAGGAAACCCTATCAATATCATACTGTTGCCTTGCGCATATTCCACTTGATCTTGATATAGACGATCTTGTCCTTCCCAAGATGGAACACTTTTCTTGATTGCTCTTGCGTGCACTTGCTTGATGAAGACTTGCAAGTTGTTCCCCCATACAGCATGGGAAACCTTTACTTTGACCTTGTCTTCATCGATCCATGATCACCGAGGATGGCAAGCTTCAAGCATGATATCTTCTAGATATGGCACATCTTTAGCTTGCACAACATTTCTTCTAACACCATTTGGATTATGTCTGGAAGATACGTAAGATGAACTCTATCTTCTTCTTCAAGACACCCTTTCAATAGGCTCATCACTTGATCCTCTTCACTTTCCTCTTCTACAAACCTTGAAGCCAACATATGGTTCAGGCATATCCTGTGGACAATTCCTATAAGTACAACTTGATACAAGCATTAGTCCATAGATATTGTCATTAATTACCAAAACCACACATGGGGCCCACATGTTCTTTCAGTGGGTTCATGCCTCTATTCAATCTGGGGAAGTGACATAAATATCTAAGGTTGTAGATGTGTTGTTGCTACTAGGGAGAAAACAACGATCTATTGTTCATGGAACAAGTGGATTGTTTACCTTACATACTTCTCTTAAAGCAGTTATCCGTTGCTTGCAACTTAATACTGGAGGGGGTTCGGATGATAACCTGAAGGCGGATTACTAGTCATAGAAGCAGTTGGATGGCGGTCTATGTATATTGTTGTAATGCCCAATCAAATCTCATAGGATCATGAATGTCTAGTATTGCATTGTTTTGCCTTGCTCTGTCCTGTCAATTGCCCCGCTGTAATTTGTTTACCCAGCATGTTATGTTGTTTATCTTAAGGAGAACACCTCTAGTGAACTAAGGACCCCGGTCCAATCTTTACCATTGATACATCTTCCACTGTTCCTGTTACTTTCTGCAAACCACCATTACCTTCCACACCATACAGTTAATCCTTTGTTTTTAGCAAACCGGTGAGATTGACAACCTCATTGTTCGTTGGGGCAAAGTCTTGAGTTTGTGTTGTGCGGGTTTCCAAATTGCTAGCAACACCTTTGGGTCGTTTCCTTCTTCCTACTGGTTCGATAACCTTGGTTTCTTTCTGAGGGAAAACTTGTTGTTGTGCTCATCATACCTTCCTCTTGGGGTTTCCCAACGAAGCTCTACAGTGATCTGAGCTGCATTAGACATATTTCATCCCAGCATAGTTTGGCAAAAGGGCAATCCCAAAAGAGGTGTGCCAAAGTTTCCTCAGAAGAACAACCAACAGTAGCACAGTTATAAGAAGGTAAGGAGAACTTATTTCTCCTCAGCAGATTTCTTGTATTCAATTTTTCCAATAAAAGTAGCCAGAAGAAAAACTTGTGCTTTTGCTGATAGGAAGACTCCTAGATCCATGAGAAATGTGGTGTGGGCAGTTATATGTCCAGAGAGAATATAATATGCCTTTTTGACAGAAAAAATATCATTTCCCCAAATATAGCTCCACTTATCTGCATTCCCATGTTGCATTGAAATGGTAGTGTTTTGACATATCTGTTCTAGGATTAAGAATTCAGATCTATGAAAGGGGCAGGTAAAAGTGGTCCTGAATATGTTGAGTCTGAATGAAATCCTAGACAGAAATACTTGAGTTCTTTGTAAAAGACAACAAATGAGGGAATTTATGCTACAGACATTCTTCCTGCCACATATCAATCCAAAATAAAGTGGTTTTACTAGTTCTCACAGAGCATTTTGCAATTCCTTTGTAGATGTCAATCAATTTCAGATGAGCTTTCCACCAAAAAGACCCCTCCATACTTCTCCCTGGCAGTTTTCCATTATTGAGAGGACTTGCATTTGAGTGGGATCTTAATGGCTTGGCTAAGACCCAATATGTAGGAGACATATTTTAGAGTGGGAGCTGAGTGAAATCCCTGGATCTCATATATGGATGCCATATTTGAGTGGGAGCATGTCATCATTTTGAAATATGTGGATGACATATATGAATGATGTGATTGGTATTAATAATATTTAAGTTAGTAAATGTGGATGAAGTTGAAGAAGTTATTAAACAATGGAATCTATCGAGATAGATTGGTAAGTTTAATAAACATTATTATTGAATTCTTTCTGGACTTGATTCTGAAGATGTTCAGAATGTCCTAGATAATATTCTGAAGGATTTCAGAATGGAACAGGATAAGAAAGTGGTTCTTACTTGTATGAAGCATTGAGTTAGTCTCAGTATTACAACTATGGTTAAAAGAAAGAAAGAGATGCGTGACATCTCCTATGCCTCAGTCATAGGTTCTTCCATATAACCATATCATACACTCGACATAATATGACCCAAGGATCTGGTTGGCTGAACCAGAGTTGAGTTTGTTCTTAAATGGCAAGAAGAGAAGTTAGGGACATAGTTGCATGTTATGCACTAGGATATACATAAATATAAAAGTGTATTTTGGCTGAAGAAGTTCGACTTATGCAAAGTGTGTTTCCGGAGTTTAAATGACAACAATGAAAGTTAAATTGACTCAATGACCATCATTGTAAACAATAGAAACAAAGTCTTACTCGCCAAAATGAATACTTCAACCCATTATGAGATAATGGAGTGAATGTCAATATTAGGAAGACATTAATGATTTGCAAAAGACATGCTGATCTGGTAAAACAGAACAAGGTCATGACGTTTCTCATCAGCGTGCATGATCAATAAACGCATATGAGATATGATTTATGATTAGTAAATGTAAGCTAGATTATTTGGACTCTAGTGCAAGTGGGAGACTAAAGGGAATATGCCCTAGAGGCAAATAATAAAATAGTTTATTATTGTCATATCCCAATAAGTTCGTAATAGTTTCATATTGTGCTATAAATGTATCAAGTGGAAACATTGATACATGTGTGATATGAAACATAAGTCCCTAGTAGTCTCTATTTATACTAGTTCGTTGGTCAATCGATGATCAAGGTTTCTTGATCATGTTGGTTCTTCGGCACCAGTCGACAACAAGGTCATATCATTGGTGAATGATGTGATGGACATTCCTCAAAGATTGCGACACGATCAAGTCATGAAGTTAATCATTGCAATAGTCAGAAACAAAGTCTCCTACTGCTTATATCGTGAGATCATATTAAATCACTGTCTCACGAGGCTACTTTAACTGCATCAAACATCACTCAGTAAAATGGTGATTATAAAGATGTATGTTGGGTATCCAGAGTAACAAGTTGAGGCCTATGCATCAAGACCGGGATTTGTTCACCCAGTGATAGGTAAGATACGTTTATGCCGACTTGGTGAGATTACATCCATAATGTTGCAACATGTGACTAGGTCACGGACTCACGGGGATATAATATCGCGGTAACAAGTAAAACAGTACTTGTCGGTAACGAGATTGAACAAGGTATGGTGATACCTAACGATCAGATCTCAAACAAGTAGTATCAAAGAAACAAAGGGAATTAGACTCCACATTTACGGTTCAAACATCATCGTCATCTGGAATGTATAGGGATCATCATGCGCATCCCGGTCCTGCTGTTGATCATTGATGGAGATCATGTTTGTGCCATTCTTGAGCCATGAGGGGATCCACTTAAGGGTATGATGAGCTGGAGATCTTCCGTAAGTTGGAATCATAATAGATAAAGAGAAATTCGAAATTGTTCTGCGAAGAGAGATCCAAAGTTGTTTGGAGAAATAAAGGAAACCAGAAAAGTTCCATGAGGGTATCGGAATTATTCGGGGAAGTTCCAAAGTTGTTCAGAGGATATCGAAGGAGAACCGAAAGGTGTTTTGGGTCAAATCGGATTTGGTAATATGTATTTACATATTAATTAATGTAATTAATATTAAATATAATATTAAAATCTAATTTGAAAGGTTATTCCACTAATGGGCCAAACTTCCTAGGGAAAAAGGGCCAATGAGGGAAACCACATGTGGGAGGGCCATGCGCCTAGGGTTTGGGGCGCCTAGGGATACCCCCTCCCTTGGCTGGTGTCTAGGGTTATGGTTTGGTGTGCCCTAGGGCTTCCCCCTCCCTGGCCGCCGCTCCCTTGCCCCCACTTGGCGCCCTAGGGTTGCCTTCATGGGGGGTAAGGGTTCCCCCTTCCCCTATATAAAGCCCCCCTTGGAGGAGGAGTGACAAACAATTGACACAATAGAATCCCATGAGTTGGGAGCTCTCCTCCTCCTCTCCAATCTCTCTCTAGTTGTCTCCACATGTTGGCACGACCCAGGGCTGTTTGTGCAAGAGACGACACAACTGCAGCACGCAGTTGCGCTACGGGGATTCCAAGCCGGAGATCTACTTCTGCACTCCCGTCGGGATCGGGGAGACAGAGGTATCATCATACACCATATGTATATGAATCCGCGAGGAGAAACACTTGAGGCACTTTGGATGTTGTGAGCCGGACTGCTGAACAGTGATGGAGCAAGGGGTGACCAGCGAGGAGCTTCGCGACCTTGAGGTCGGCTACGAGCACGACTACTTCAACCACGTTCCCTCGGAATGTTAACCACTTTCGGACTATAAGGGTATGTATCCGAAACCTCTCGGATATTACTACGTTACTAGTAGATAGATCTTGGGTAGTAGGGAAATCCGACGTAGGAAATTTTTTGTTTTCTGCACCGGAACCCCAACATTTGTCTCAAAAGAAATATATTGAGAAGGTACTTTGCAAGTTCCAGATGGACAAGGCAAGGGAAGCGATCTGTCTACTCGCAGATCATTTCAAGTTGAGTAAAAACCAATGTCCCTCCACTGAAGAGATAGAAAAGGAAATGCAAAAAGTTCCTTATGCTTTAGCTGTTGGGAGTTTGATGTATGCTATGGTGTGCACACGGCCTGACATTACTCAAGCGGTTAGTACTATGAGCAGATTTATGTCCATTCTAGGAAGACCACATTGGGAAGACGTGAAGTGGATTTTTAGATATCTCCGAGGCAACACTAATATGAAGCTTTGCTTTGGTGGTATGAGCCCAAGCTGATTGCATAGTCAGATTCAGACTTAGTTGGAGATGTTGATGGAAGGAAGTCTACTTCAGGTTATTTGATTACCCATTCAGGGGGAGCAATGGCATGGAAAAGCAGGTTGCAAAGTGTGTGGCGCTGAACACAACTGAGGCCGAGTTTATCGCAGTAACTGGGGCGAGCAAGGAGCTATTATGACTAAAATGATTGTCTTGTGAGCTTGGTTTTGAGCAAGACAAGTATGTGTTGTTTTGTGACAACCAAAGTGCCATTCACCTGAGTAAGAATGCAAGTTTTCATTCGAAGTCGAAGCATATTTGATGTTCGCTATTATTGGATTCAAGATGTGCTGAATTCCAAGCAAATGCAAATTGAGAAGGTGCATACAAATGATAATGGGGCTGATATGGTGACCAAGGTGGTGACAAGAGGAAAGCTCGAGGTATGTCGTCGGCTTGCCGGCATGACTGTCGGTTGGCAGTGAGACCCTCAATGATGTTGGGAGGGGGAGTTTGTTGGGCCGTGTCCCTCCACATGGATGTGTGTTGGCAGCCCAACATCAGCCCGTGAAAGTCCAACATGTTTCAACTATTGATCGAGGTTCGCATCCAATGGCTAAGGTGCTCCTTGGGAGAGGAGTAGAAAAGAAAACCCTAGCTACGCTTGGTGGCTGTGTGAGACACTCTATGAGAGTATGAGAAAGTGAGAGAAGCAAGCCAACGTGGTTGCTGCTGAGAGAGGGTGAGAGAACACACAAGAACACCACAACCTAGTGAGAAGAGAGGAAGAAGGAGAGGTGATTTCTGTCTAGATTTCTAAGATCTGACTGGTCTATCTTCAAGCTGGTGTTTGAAGGCTCAAACATGCTTGGATTGCCTCCAAACTTGGTGAGCTTGTTCCTTGCTTTGAGTACTTCAATCTGGTTAGCTGGTTTGATATTTGGGTCAGTGTAGCATCCGATTTGGAAGCGGTTTAGTCAGTTCAGACTGCTGCAGTTTCATCACAGAGCAGTTTTGGTAGATAAACAGTTTGGATAGGCAAACGGTGTCCAATTGAGCTGAAATTTGGCATGTATGTTGGAAACTTGTATGTCTACTTTTCTACCAATTTTGGTGCCGATTGGATCTACGGTCTAAGAGCAGTTTGCTGATTACTGGAGAGGATAAAAACTGAGATACTCTGCTTTGATGTAATCTTTCTTTCAAGTGGTTGTTGTTGTTGTCGATTGGCAACATGCCGAGTGTGTTTTGAATCTCTAGATGATCTAGATAATACTCAGTACCCAGGTTGCTTATAGTGAAGCTCACGTGGACCGGTTGGTCCACGTCCATGGTTTTTTCTCCTCACCTTGAAGAGATTTTTTCACGTAAATCCTTGTGTCACCTGTGTATGCACTCATTGTTTTATTTCCGCTGCATATATGCTGATTAAACCTATCCTCGAGTTCACCACAAGCAGTGGGGATTGTGTATCTTTCCCCAACAGGAAGTCAGACTGAGATGTTCAAATTTAGCAATAAGGTCCGACGGTGTGCCTCAAAACTTATGATGTACGAAGGGCTTGAATCTCAAAGTGTTGCTTCTGGCATGTTGGTATGGTCATGCCTGTACGCGAAAAGGTGTGGTTTATCTAGTTTGCAATATTCATGATTTGATGCATATAAGCTTCTCACTAATTGCAAAATAATGGTTTGTTGTAGGGTATGGCAAATGAAGCTAGGATTGTTTGTAAGTTGCTCAAGACAGTTGATGAGGAACCTAACAGCTTTAGAAGGCTTCAAGTCTGTAAAGTTGTTCGGAACTGCTCACTGAACCTTCTGATCCATTTTAAAAGAAATTTTGTTCTTGAGGCTCATTTTACTTCCATAACAAATATGACAGAAGGGTATTATATATCCATGAATGCGTATGTCTGAGTAAGTAAATATTACTTGTTTTTTATTCATTTGTACTGAGTTCTTGTCTTACCTATTCTTTTGTTATGTGCTCTAAGAAAATGATAGGAAGTCAGCCGATGACAAGTTTGCTAGAAATAAGAACTCCATGGATATACATCAAAACAAGAACAAGAAAAGAAAGAGAATGCCAAAGATCAAAGGTAGAAACTTCAGACAATAATGCACTGGGCCTTATGTGATGTAATTATTTATGTTTCTAACAAGCGTTGTTTGTTTATTTGTTCAGAGAGAGAAGGCCATATTGCCCCCTTGAACTTTTCATCGAGTTCAGATTACAACCCTATATTTTTCTTTGGTCTGAAATACACCCCCGAAGTTGCAAAACCGTCTAAAATTATCCGCGCATCCTCAATTAGCCGGTTTTGATCCTGGTTTTCACTGTTCACATGTTAGCTCGTTGTCCCGAATATATCTGCCGCTCGCACATAGATTATGTTCTTCCTCCGGTTGACTCTTCCATCGTAGTTCTTCTCGAGCATGCCGACCACAAATACAAATTAAAGAAATGGACAAGTAATTTCCCGTCGGCAGATCGTGGAGGCGGCAGCATATTGACACGGGTGATGTAGGGCCTGGTGGAGGACGACACGTCCGAGAACACGCATGTCATGTTGGAGGAGAACCAGGGCCAAAGGCGACGGCCGGCACACGGTTTGTAGAGTTGGTGACGGAGCTCGCTGGAGGCCCATGTGCATGCACTGCTGGCAACAAATAAGACAGATCCAGCGAGTTGCGTTCATGGGAGAGTGGTGTAGGGGACCTGGAGTTGTGGGTCGCGCGAGAGAGGTTGTGTCGGGTTGGAGATGAGGATGCACTGGAGTTCGAGGATGAAGCAGGGTAGCCATGGCATGGCCTGGCCGGATGGTTCGGGCGAGGAGGAGGAGGAGATAGGCAGGGATCGAGGCGGGGATGCGGGAGGGGCGGCATGGAGGGGTGGTCGCGCCAAATTTTCAACCTGGTTGTTGGGTTCGTGCTTCGTCTCGATAATTTTTGGGCATGAACAAAGCTGCTCTATATTGCGTTCTGCAAATATGCATTACAAGGGAGCGTTTTTTAAACATGCCCTAAAAATTTTGGGCAGATGATAGAGATAGGGTATCTTCTAGAGCGTTGTTTCTTATAAAATAAATATGTCCTAAAATACATCATCTATTGGAGATGTGCTAAGAGCAAGTTTAATAATAAAGCCTATCGCTTAGCCACCGTCATGTCATCTATAGCTAACATATACAATAGTTATTATAAGTATGTACTATTTTATTAGTCCATGGTTCAACTTTTACTCTCAGAAACTGTCTAGGAACACGTGCTTTAGGGTTAGCTCTAGCTCTTGCATGCGAGCCTACTTCTTTTATCTCTTCTTCTCTCTCCTTCACCTCATCTAAAATATAATATTTAAATTCTTATAGCATGTTTATGTAAGCTTATTGTACTTGTGCGCTGATGGGTTGATGCCTCGTGGGCCGACCCGTGGGCTGACTGTTATAGTGAAATCCGTGAACATCATTATTGGGTGGGCAGGCCGTATTGCAGAATAGGATGTACGTATTAGCGAGCCACGTGTCGATATGAATTAGGGCTAGACGAGGGTGTCCATCCCCCTTGACTCGAGGATAAGGATGGCAATGGAGCGGGTTTGGACGGATATAGCAAAACCAAATCCAAATCCATCAACCTCACTCTAGCCCGCCTACGAAGATATCTATGGGCATGGATGTCGTCCCAGATCCAAATCCGCCGGATATCCATGTATCCATGGATATCCATTGGTTTACACGCTATATACATAATCGTAACAACATTCAGCATAACTGCGACATTATAGCAAATTTCGACATCATTTCAGCATAACATGCATCCATTCTTTCTCACTTGTGCCATGACATCTACTCAGCGGTAGCAACGACAAGCCCTTCAATTAGAAAATTGAGGTATGGGTGAGGGGGAAAGGGGAGGTCGCCCAGTACAGGAAGGTAGGGAATTGGGGGAATTCTTACCGTTGGGGAGGTCACCAAGGATAGGACACCCGCCGACGATTCTTGTAGACGAGCAGGAATGCAGGAGGGTCAGTCGCCGAGGATAGGACACCCGCCGACGATTCTTGTAGACGAGCAGGAATGCAGGAGGGTCAGTCGCCGGTGATTCCTAGCGAAGGAGGAATAGGGGTGGCAGGGAGAGTGGCGGCATCGCCGGTCCGCTAGGTTGTGGACTGGCCTGCGAGGATCCTAGGAGGGGAGACATCACTGGCGCTCTGCTGCTTCCCCTAACGGCTGCCTCGTCAGTGCGTAGGGAGTGATTAGGGTTTTAGGGATTGAGATAATAAGAGTAATTATATAGGGTTAGTACTTAGGTGGGCCTTTGGGCCTAGGAATTGGAAGTTGGATCGTTAGGCCTTTTAGTGAGTAATATGGCACATATAAAAAATGTCACGCTGACATGTGGGTTCCATGTTTCTGCTGGATATCCATGGAGCGAAACCACTATCCATGTCCGTCCCATGAATTAGCGGATATCCGTCCCATAAAATCCGTGGGCGTAATTAGTCCTCCATATCCTTACCCACCGGGTCGGTTATCCATGGATATCCGGATCCATGGATAAAATTGCCATCCTTACTCGAGGAACCCTTAAAACGTTGCTTAAATGGGCCGCAACAACTCGCCAAAAATAATGTACGTGTTTTTTTGTGTTAGGTAAAAATACATATATTAATATTTTTTATGAAATATATTTTAAAATGTTTATATTGTTGAAATAATGTTAAGATTTTGAAAATGTTTAAAACAGAAAATTGTTCAAATTTGAAGATTTTAAAAATGCTGAGATTTGATAATTGTTCAAATTTGATTTTTTTTAAATAAAAGTTCAAATTTGAAAACGGTTCGAATTTTGAAACAACAAAAAAACCAATCACCCAGCAAAGCCTCCTAGAAACTGCCCAGAAAATTGTCCAGTAAAACTGCCTAGAAAACTGCCCAGTAAACCGTCCCGTAAAACTGTAAGAAAAACAACTGTCACGCTAAATGGCCACGACCCGGTCCTCGTTTGCCCGTGAGCGGGACCAAATGCGTCCCGCATTAAGTGATGGGGTGGTGGTGTGTGTGTAGGGGAGGGGGTGTGCTCCCATACAACACTCATGGCGTATGTTAGGGCATCAATGCCCAAGATTCTAGCAATCGTGGGCCTAGGCCCAGCAACCGTGTCTTCCCTACATATTCTTCTTCACCCATATCTTCACCGCACCTTCTCAACCCTTGCCTCCACCAACGGCGAGCTCTCCTCACTCGACTCCCTAAGACCGTCGTCGACGAGCTCCCGTCACCCGACCCTGTCCTCCCTAAGTTTTATTCCTCGCCTCCACCAGCGATATCACGGTGTGTCGTGTCTTCCTTGTCTCTGGTGAGGTATATTCCTTGCCGACACCGGCGACGCCACGGCAAGCTGTGTCGTCCATGTCTCTAGCGAGGTCTCTGTTGGCGAGGTCCTGGCCGGCCTACCATCCCGCTAAGCTCCTTTTCACCATCTGGACAAGTTTTCATATGGTCACCATTCCATTAAGAGGCAACTGGTGATGAATTAGGGCTTTCCTTTGCTTTTCAAGAAGTAGCCTGTAATTTTCTCTCGTGTTGGAAAAACTGTAACTTTTCCTACTGTCAAAGAACATTTTTTTTGGTTAGGAGAACACTAATTTCCCATAGAAGAAACAACTCCACTTATTAGAGAGAGAAAAACCGTAATGAGCGATGGTTCTTTTTTAGGAAAATTTGCTACAACACCGTTATTTTATCATTTGCCAAAATACACCGCCCAACTATGTCTTTACCATATATCATTATAATTTTTTGGCATATTTGTTAGAACACCCGCATGGCCAAAACCGAAAAGTTCAACACAATTTTTCAGAAACCGGCCATAGCACGGTCATCCCAAGCAAAAGTGTAAAAAGTGAAATTCACTCTTTCTTTTTTAATTCATATGGTGTGTTATTCAAATATGCTACAAAATTGTAATGGTACGTGGTAAATACACAATCAAATAGTTTGTTTTGGCAAACGTCAAAAAATAACGCTGTCTTTTCTTTCTTTTGCAAATAATGAGATCTTCGTTACAATCAGCTTAAAATGAGTTTCTTTATAAACAACCAAGAATTACTTTTTCTTTTAATCAATCTTCAAATCCATCTGGATGCAACGTGCAACACCACCCTTCAGAACTTAGAAATACTACAAGCAAGTAATAGTAGCCAAATTACAATTTGTTGGGTAAAGTAAAACTGGTTGCTCATCGGATCCTGTATTGTACATAGTATAACATACTAAGATCAACTCTAACAATAACTTGGAAATGAATAAACTGATTGAGGCCGAAAAAACTGAACACTGCAAATCGAAATTGTATTCACGAGGCTCACCACTTTTTCTTCCTCCCCCGCCCCCTTTCTTCTTCCTCCATGTCTCCTGCACGCGCGAGCTCTCCCCGGGCCAGCCGTCTGCCACGCCGCCCGCTGTCTGCGCTCTGCTCCGCCGAACTGCCTGCGAGCTCCTACCCTGAAGACATATTCACTGCAAACATTCAGTTATCCAACGGCTCAGAGTGAAGCGGACGAGGAGAAGAAAATCGATGGCTATTATGATATTTAGATACATTTATTATTTTTGTTCAAGTGGTTGTATTACATATTGTAACAGAACATGTTAAATAGCGGAATCTGGCTTGAATGAGACGTAAGAAGTAACTACCTAAATTTAGTGTCCCTAGCTATAGTTTCGTTCTCGCCAACCTCCTCGTCGGCGATCACCAGATCCCGATCAACTATCCCTGGAATTCACCCCTAAATCCCTTGAACCACCGAACCAATTCCTACGGGGCACTACAGTGGTATCAGAGCGCTACGATTCTCGGCCGACAAAATTTTTCTGGCACAGGGCGAATCAGGACGGACTCGTTCCTTGGATTCGCGGAGGCGACTCGAATCGGGTAGAGCGGGTGGTTGGGCTCTCTCGTAAAATCCCACCCTCCTTACCCTGCTCGCGGTGGCGGGGCGACAGTCGACGGCGGCGTAGGCGGCGGCGACGTCCAATTTGACGGGTCGACGGTGGCGGCTTGGCGGCAGCGGCACTGCTCGGGCACAAATCGAGGGGTTCGTTACGGTTGCTGGGGAACATCTCCTTCGGTGGTAAAATTCCAGTAACGACCTTGATTTGTGTGCCAATCGGAGGCGGGATCGCGAGGCGGTGGTAGACAACGACAACTATGGGGCCACCGGCAAACACCAGGGCTCACGCGGCGGCGGCAGGAACTTTCGATGCACAAGTTGCGGTCGAACGATTGGAGGCAGAGATGATGGAGATTTGCGGCAAACTAGCCGATCTGAAGCTGGCCTCCTCTGGAATTGCGGACATCGAAGCCAACATGGTGAGTGCGAGTGATTTGGACAAGTTGATGCAGAAATATTTGTCAACCCCAACCGCATCAACAATTACTGAGCAACATGATTGGTATACCTCAGGTCCATACTCCCGCTAGATAACCACCAATTGGTCAGACTTCAGTTCAGGCTGCTTACACTTCCATCGGCTCATTCAGTGGTAGCACAAATGGTGGGTTCAGTAGGAGGGATTCAGCAGACTGGTCCTGTTGTTTTGGGCAATAGGATGATAACCACTGATAGTGTTATTTGTGCAACTACTCATCAGCCAACACAGACATCCATTCCTAATTTAATTCAACCAAATGGCCTGAATATCCCACAACACTTCCAGATCCCTCCCATATCCCACCCAACACAAAACCGCAAACCTCCATACTCCTTGCCTTTGATTCCAGACATATGGTCTGAAACCACTACCAACTCATATCAGGTTACCATTCCACCTAATTTTAATTCAGTCACTGGACAATTCCTTCCTACATAGACGCCTGAAATGTATGGAAATTCAGGAGTAAGGCTGACACAACCTAAAGGAGACAGGAATGACAAAATGCAACAAGTAGGAGCTGTTTCTTACTATGCTGATGCTGTTCTCAAAGGTCCTTGTTTAGAGATCCCTCTATTTGTTGGGGAAGACCCAATTGGCTGGTTACAGCAATGTGAAAAGTTCTTTGACATGTCTGGGACACCATATGAGCAGTGGGTCTGTTGGAATTTTGGCCCAAATAGTCTAGCCCATTTTCCATTTCAATAATTCCTGAAAATTCTAGAGGCCCATGTGGCCCATTCATGCAAGGCAAGAGCTGGGACAAATGTTTAGTCCCACATTGCTAGTTGAGTAGAAGTTGGACCGGCTTATAAGGTGAGCTCTCCTACCACTTGGTAAAATGATGAGAAGAAGAAGGAGAGAGTTCCACACGCGCGCTCCTCCTCCTCCTCGCTCGCCTCTCCACGCCACACCTCGCCTCGCCTCGTCACGTCAGGATGCGCGCGCGTCGCGGGTTGCGGGAATCTCGCCGAGCCGAGCTTTATTTTGCCACGCATGAATGGAATATGGAAAGTCGTACATAAGTTGAAACGTTTTGGACTTTTAATACGAGCTAAATAAATATGAGTTGAGTGGAGGCTGCCCGGTGGGCTGCTTGTTCGTTTCAACTTCTGTCCGTTCATTTCATCTTCAGCGCAGCTTGTCTGCCTACCCCTCTATGTCTATATAAGAGAGAGGTCGCGCCTCCTCTTTGACACACTGCCACAAACCCTTAGCGCCTCCGGTTCCAGAGCACTGCGCTACTTAGATCTTCCCCATCCCGTCTTATGGCGTGCACCGCGAGCCGACATGAGGGCCTCGAGACCCCCGCTTCGAGTCCTCAGACGGAGAAGGGCGATAAGGTTTTTGGGGAGCGCTATCGGGGCGACTACTGGCTTCATCACGGACTCCCTCTCGGATACCGATTGCGCCGACGTCTTCTCCAACGAGGACTTCTTCCCCGACATCAGCACCCTCTTCCTCGACGACATGGCTAACGACGGTGCCAACACGAACACCGGCGGTTCCTCTTCTGCTGCCGCTGCCGTGTATGTTCTCTTTATCAATTTTGTTCTAATCGCATCTCAAGACCTATGTCTTGCAGTCTGCTTGGTTATCTGTATTAATCTGTTTTCACTATTTCACATGATTAGTATTTTGTCTTTTATTCTAATCATGTTTTATCTAGCATTTATTATGAGTAATTCGCTTGGTAAATTGCTCTATTATTCAACAATCCAAAAACCTTATTTCAGGCAATTTTCCCCCAAGTGGCTTTGTTGCTTATATGAAGACACCTGTGTTTGAAGGTGTGAATTACAAACGATGGCGTGCGAGAGCAGTGCTCTGGTTTCAGACCATGAGCTGCTATAACGCCATCTATGGCGCACCTGAGGGGGAACTCAGGAAGAGGCGTTCCAAAAACTTGATACCACTTTCAAGGCTGCCTTGATCAGCATCCTTGGCTACAATATTATCGAATCATATCTGTCATTTAGCAATGGCAAAGATATGTGGGATGCGCTCGAGAGAAAATTTGGAGTCTCTGATGCTGGCAGTGAACTGTATGTCATGGAACAATTCTATGACTATAAGATGATTGATGACCGCTCCATTGTGGAGCAGGCTCATGAGATACAGTCACTTGCCAGGGAGCTTGAGCACTTCACTTGTGTGTTACCGGACAAGTTTGTTGCTGGAGGCATCATTGCCAAACTTCCCCAGTCATGGAGGAATTTTGCTACTTCTCTGAAGCACAAGAGACAAGAGTTCTCCGTGACGGATCTCATTGGGACTCTTGATGTGGAAGAGAAGGCGAGAGCAAAAGACACACGTGCTCGAGGTACCGAGGGAGGTTCTAATGCCAACCTGGTACAGAAAAGGAACTTCCAGCCTCACAAGTTCAAGAACAAAGGCAAGTTTGATGACAAAGGAAAGTTCGATGGAAAGAACAAGGCCTCACAGTCCACCAGCTTCAAGAAGAAGACTGATAAGAGGAAAGGTGCTTGTCATGTGTGCGGTGATCCTAATCATTAGGCTCCTGCTTGTCCCAACCGCTTTGACAAGCGCCAGCATGGGAAGAGCAACAAGACTGCTAATGTTGTCATGAGCGACGTTGAGATGAAAGATGTTGGGTATGGTATATTACCTATTGTTCTTTCATTATGTCATTCTCCTGATTGGTGGATTGACATGGGCGCTAATGTACATGTTTGTTCTGATATTTCCATGTTTTCTTCATATCAGGTCAGAGGGACTCAAACCGTGCTGATGGGGAACGACTCGCATGCTTCTGTTCATGGTGTTGGTACGGTCGATCTGAAGTTCACTTCGGGAAAGACCGTGCGCCTGAAGAACGTGCATCATGTTCCCTCAATAAATAAAAATCTTGTTAGCGGATCTCTTCTGTATCGAGATGGCTACAATATTGTATTTGAGTCCAATAAATTTGTAATTTTGAAGTATGGAACCTTTGTTGGTAAAGGCTATGAATGCGGAGGCTTGTTCCGCTTATCTCTGTCAGATATTTGTAATAAAGGTGTTAATCATATTTACACGAATTTTGAATCAAATGTCTGGCACTCTCGTCTTTGTCATATTAATTTTGGTTGTATGACGCGGCTAGCTAAAATAAATTTAATCCCTGATTTCTCAACTGTTAAGGGATCTAAGTGCCAAGTCTGCGTGCAAGCTAAACAACCTCGCAAGTCACATATGATTGCAGAAGTGAGAAATTTAACACCACTAGAGCTCATACATTCTGATCTTTGTGAGATGAATGGTGTGTTGACAAAAGGTGGAAAGAAATATTTCATGTCTTTGATCGATGACTCTACGAGATATTATCATGTGTATCTTCTAAAATCTAAAGATGAGGCTTTGAGTTTCTTCAAAATCTATAAAGCCGAGGCAGAAAATCAACTTGATCGAAAGATTAAGAGGCTTAGGTCTGATCGTGGTGGAGAGTATTTTTCCAACGAGTGTTATTCCTTTTGTGCGGAACATGGCATAATTCATGAGAGGACGCCTCCCTACTCACCCCAGTCAAATGGAGTAGCCGAAAGAAAGAACCGTACTCTAACAGATTTGGTTAACGCCATGTTAGACACATCGGGTCTTTCTAAGGAATGGTGGGGGGAGGCACTATTGACCGCGTGTCATGTCCTAAACCAAGTTCCCACAAAGAACAAAGAAATTGATCCATTCGAAGAATGGGAGAAGAAAATATTAAAACTCTCTTACTTACGTACTTGGGGTTATTTGGCAAAGGTTAATGTACCAATCCCCAAGAAGCGCAAGCTTGGACCAAAAACCATTAATTGTGTTTTTCTGGGCTATACTTTTCATAGCATTGGTTATAGATTCTTGATAGTAAAATCTGATGTGCCTGACATTCATGTCGGTACAATCATGGAGTCGAGTGATGCGACTTTCTTTGAGGATATCTTTCCAATGAAGGATAAACCTAACTCATCAAATCCGGAGATACCTAGTTCATCTAATCAGGAATTTGCTATATTCTCTGAATCTACCATTCCAATTGAACACTCTGATAGAGGATGATAATGAAATTCCTAAAAGGAGCAAGAGACAAAGGACTGCAAAGTCTTTTGGTGATGATTTCATTATGTACCCTGTCGATGACACTCCCACTTCCATTTCAGAAGCTTATGCATCTCCTGATGCTGACTACTGGAAGGAAGCTGTTCATAGTGAGATGAATTCCATCTTAGCTAATGAAACATGGGAGATCACTGATCGTCCTTATGGGTGCAAACCTGTAGGATGTAAATGGGTGTTTAAGAAGAAACTAAGGCCTGATGGTACTATTGGGAAGTACAAGGCAAGGCTTGTGGCCAAGGGTTATACCCAAAAGGAAGGTGAAGATTTCTTTGACAATTACTCACCTGTAGCAAGGTTGACCAACATTCGAGTACTACTTTCTCTGGCTGTCTCACATGGTCTTCTCGTTCATCAAATGGACGTTAAGACGGCTTTCCTAAATGGAGAGTTGGATGAGGAAATTTATATGGATCAACCAGATGGTTTTGTAGTAAATGGTCAAGAAAGAAAAGTGTGCAAGATACTGAAGTCTTTATATGGTCTTAAACAAGCACCTAAGCAGTGGCACGAAAAATTTGATAAAACCTTAACCGATGTAGGCTTTGTTGTAAACGAAGATGACAAGTGTGTATACTATCGCCATGGTGGGGGTGAGGGAGTCATCCTTTGTTTGTATGTTGATGACATACTGATTTTTGGAACCAACCTTAATGCAATTAAGGAGGTCAAAGATTTCTTATCTCGTTCCTTTGATATGAAGGATCTGGGAGTAGCTGATGTCATCCTGAACATCAAGCTATTGAGAGATGATGATGGTGGGATTACACTGCTTCAGTCCCACTATGTGGAAAAGATCTTGAGTCGTTCGGGTATAGCGACGTCAATTTTTCTCCTACACCATATGATCCTAGTGTGTTGCTTCGAAAGAATCAAGGAAATGCTAGAGATCAACTAAGATACTCTCAAATTATTGGCTCGCTTATGTATTTAGCTAGTGCCACGAGGCCTGACATCGCCTTTGCTGTAAGCAAACTCAGTCGGTTTGTTTCAAATCCAGGAGATGATCACTGGCATTCTCTTGAGAGAGTTATGAGATATCTAAAAGGCACTGCGAGCTATGGCATACACTATACCGGGTATCCGAGGGTACTAGAGGGTTATAGTGATTCAAATTGGATATCTGATGCTGACGAGATAAAGGCCACGAGTGGATATGTTTTCACACTTGGTGGTGGCGCTGTTTCTTGGAAGTCTTGCAAGCAGACCATCTTAACGAGGTCAACTATGGAAGCAGAACTCACAGCACTAGACACGGCCACTATTAAAGTAGAGTGGCTTCGTGAACTCTTGATGGACTTACCTGTGGTTGAAAAACCTATACCCGCAATTCCAATGAACTGTGATAATCAAACTGTGATTATTAAGGTGAATAGTTCTAAGGATAATATGAAGTCCTCAAGACATGTGAAGAGGATACTAAAATCTGTCAGAAAAATGAGAAACTCCAGAGTTATTGCATTGGATTATATCCAAACATCTAAGAACCTGGCAGATCCCTTCACAAAGGGACTATCACGCAATGTGATAGAAAATGCATCAAAGGAGATGGGTATGAGACCCACACTATGAGTTTTCCACAGTGGCAAACCAATCTATGTGATAGGAGATCCCGTGAATTAGAATTGGGAGACAAGCTGTTGGTAGACTAAGAGGAAAGTATTCCCACTTTAATGAACACCACTCTGTGAAGATGCAATACTTTCCTATTCTGCACGGCAGGTTGATTTTATCTTAGTGTGTTCTAAATGGCTTAATCTTAAGCAGAGATGTTGTCCTGCAGAACATCTATTAAAGAACACACCTATATGAGTCTGACTGTCAAACGTCGCAGTCTATGAGGGTTGGGTGCTCTCTAATAAACTCATGAAAGGCCATGGAGTATGACGCATAAGCTCCACCCACGGGGAAGTCCCACGGTAGCCCAGTATCGGTCAAGGCTTCGTGTGAAGCTAGGTTGCAGCAAACTTGCAGTTCAAGGCATAGTCCACTGTACAAGTCGCAACCTAGTGTAGCATAGAATTCTAGGTGGAAGTTCAACTTAACAGTCTCCACTACAGTACCGGTATATAAACAATGTTTTGGAATCAAAGGCAAATTACATGTGCCTCTGGGATCTGGTGGAGGATTGTTGGAATTTTGGTCCAAATAGTCTAGCCCATTTTCCAATTCAATAATTCCTGAAAATCCTAGAGGCCCATGTGGCCCATTCATGCAAGACAAGAGTTGGGACAAATGTTTAGTCCCACATTGCTAGTTGAGTGGAAGTTGGACCAGCTTATAAGGTGAGCTCTCCTACCACTTGGTAAAAGGATGATCAGGAGAAGGAGAGAGTTCCACACGCGCTCCTCCTCCTCCTCGCTCGCCACGCCTCGCCTCGCCTCGCCTCGTCACATCACGACGCGCGCGCGCCGCGGGTTGTGGGAATCTCGCCGATCCGAGATTTATTTTGCCACGCATGAATGGAATATGAAAAGTCATACAGAAGTTGAAACGTTTTGGACTTTAAATACTAGCTAAATAAATATGAGCTGAGTGGATCCTGTTGTCTGTTCGTTTCATCTTCAGCACAGCCTGTCTGCCTACCCCTCTATGTCTATATAAGAGAAAGGTCGCGCCTCCTCTTTGGCACACTGCCACAAACCCTTAGCGCCTCCGGTTCCAGAGCACTGCTCTACTTAGATCTTCCCCATCCCGTCTTGTGGCGTGCATCGCGAGCCGGGACAGTAGGCCTCTGAGACCCCGCTGCTTCGAGTCCTATACGGGAGAAGGGCGATAAGGTTTTTGGGGAGCGCTATCGGCGCGACTACTGGCTTCATCACGGACTCCCTCTCGGATACCGATTACGCCGACGTCTTCCCCAACGAGGACTTCTTCCCTGACATCAGCACCCTCTTCCTCGACGACATGGCTAACGATGGTGCCAACACGAACACTGGCGGTTCCTCTTCTGCTGCCGCTGCCGTGTATGTTCTCTTTATCAATTTTGTTCTGATCGCATCTCAAGACCTATGTCTTGCAGTCTGCTTGGTTATCTGTATTAATCTGTTTTCACTATTTCACATGATTAGTATTTTGTCTTTTATTCTAATCATGTTTTATCTAGCGTTTATTATGAGTAATTCGCTTGGTAAATTGCTCTATTATTCAACAGGGTCAACATTGCTTTTGGACATTTTTATGGCAGAGCTAATGTTTGGCTTAAAAATATATGTATTCCTGGCAGATGGTGAACTGGAAGCAGTTTTGTCAGATGATTGCAGATAGGTTTACCTAGGCTAATGCTCATGAAGGAGTGGAAAAGCTTAAAAACATTCAGCAAACTACAACTATCCAAGCTTACATAGATAATTTTGAGGAATGTGTGCAATTGCTCAGAAGAGATCATCCATATCTGCAAGAAGCTTTCATTATGAGTTGCTTTATTGGTGGTCTACGGGCAGATATTAAACATGATGTAAGTGGGCAGAGACCTAGTGGCATTCTGGAAGCGTATTGGTATGCCAAAGTTTATGAAAATGCAGCAACAGCCAAGAAAGCTTATTACCAAAACTCTCTTCCCAGAAACAGGGTACACTACCAGAGTACAAACTTCAAAGTTCATACCAAACAAGCAGCAGTAAATCAAGCCGATAAACCACCTGCTATGCCTGCTCATCAGGACAGACCTGCTAGACAATGCTGGTACTGCAAGGAACCCTGGAATTGAGAGCATAGGTGCAGACAGGGAAGAACCCTGCATATTATGCAGGAAATAGAGGATGAACAGGAGGATCCTGAATCAGATAATTCTCCCACCTCTGAACCAGCATTCCACGCAGCACCAAACACACCTGACAACACTCCTGTGAAAGCAGAATTCATGCATCTATCAGCTCATGCTACAGTAGAAACATCTAGTGTTGCAACCTTTTCTTTGCTGCTCACAATTGGGGGACATCAAGGTGTAGCACTGGTAGACACTGGAAGCTCCAACACATTTATGGACTATAATTTTGCAATCAAGAGTAACTGTGTTATGCAACCAATCTTGGCCAAGAAAATAGCAGTAGCTAGAGGAGGTCATTTAATATCAGACCATATGGTTCCACAAAGTCTGTACACTATGCAGGGCCACCAATTTGAGTATGCTTTTCATGTCTTGCCTCTACACACTTATGACATCATCTTGGGCATTGACTGGATGTACAATTTTAGCCCAGTTACTCTGGACTTACCTCTGAGGTTACTCACAGTATATAACAATGGCAAGGAGATTAAGTTGACAGACCGCACTATTCCTCCTGAGCAGTGTATCTTGGAGCCAGCTGTAATGAAAAAGCTTCTTTCCAAATTAGTATTAGGTTATGCAATTCAAATTCATAACCTAGAGTCTAAGAGTCACTCTGGCACACCTCCCATGCCAACTGAAATTGAGAAACTGCTCCAAGAATTTCAACCAGTGCTTGCTGAACCTACCGGCCTTCCTCCAGCTAGAGATTGTGACCATAGCATTTCATTAGTGGATGGGGCACAACCACCAAACCTCAGGCCCTATAGAGTGCCACATAAGCAAAAAAATGCAATCGAAGAGATTATTCTCAAGATGCTAAAAATGCAGAAATTAGAGCAAGCCTGAGTCCTTATTCTTCACCAGCTATGATGGTCAGAAAAAGAGATGGCAGTTGGAGATTATGTGTGGATTACAGGCTGCTTAATTACATCACTATCAAGAACAAATTTCCTATGCCTGTCATAGAAGATCTTCTGGATGAGCTGCAAGGAGCCACCTTTTTAGTAAGCTCGACCTCAGATCTGGCTATCATCAGATACGCATGAACACTGCTGACATCCCCAAAACAGCATTCAAGGCACATATGGGCCATTATGAGTACAGAGTTGTGCCTTTTGGGCTCACAAATGCACCAGCTACATTCCAGAACCTGATGAACAATATATTCAAAGCACATCTGAGAAAGCTTATCTTAGTATTCTTTGATGACATTCTCATTTACAGCAAGAACATGTCTGAGCATCTGACTCACCTGAGAATCACCCTGCAGATCCTCCAACAACATACTCTCTTTGTCAAGTTGTCTAAGTGCTCTTTTGCCACTACCCAGGTAGAATACCTAGGTCATGTCATTTCTCCCCAAGGAGTTGCTACAAAACCATAGAACATTGAAGCAATTACCAACTGGCCTACCCCAAAGTCTGTCAGCAAACTCAGAGGATTCCTTGGTCTCACTGGTTATTATAGAAGATTTGTCAAGGAATATGGACAACTTTGCAGACCTCTTCATGACCTTTTGAAAAAGAATGCCTTTGTCTGGACATAGGAACACACAAATGCATTTGAAAAGTTAAAGACCACTATGACTACCTGCCCTGTACTGGCCTTACCTGATTTTTCTAAACCATTCATCTTAGAAACATATGCTTATGGGACAGGTATTAGAGTTGTGCTGATGCAAACTGGCAGACCACTGGCATGTTTCAGCAAATGCTTGGGAGTGAAAGCTGCAACACAATCTGTATATGAGAAAGAAGCATTGGCCATTTTAGAGGCACTCAAGAAATGGAGACATTACTTACTGGGCAACCCACTCATTATTAAAACTGATCAGCAAAGCCTCAGATTCATGACCACATAGAAGCTAACTGATGGCATACAACACAAACTTCTCCTTAAGCTGTTGGAATTTGACTATACTATTGAATACAAGAAAGGCAAGGAAAATATTGCAGCTGATGCTCTCTCTACAAGATACTCCCACTGTCATGCCATCACTGTCTGTGTACCTGAGTGGATGGAAGATGTGAAACTGAGCTATGTCCAAGATGCTGATAGTGGCAAGTTACTCCAGAAAATGGCTAAAGATGTAGCAGATCCACCACAATAGTATCAAGGATGGTATCATCAAACATGGTTCCAAAATCTATGTAGGAGCAGCCACAAATTTGAGACTTACACTGCTTGATACTTTTCACAGTTCTGCTATTGGTGGTCACTCAGGAGCTAAGGCTACATACCAAAGAATCAAGAAAATTTTCTGCTGGCCACATTTGAAACACATGGTGGAAAAGTTTGTCTTTGAATGCCCAACTTGCCAACTAGTCAAAGTTCCCCATACAGCTCCAGCTGGTCTACTCGAAACACTCCCAATTCCAGGTACTCCTTGGTCTTGTATTATTCTGGATTTTATTGAAGCTTTGCCCAAGTCCAATAGCAAAGAGGTCATCCTGGTGGTGGTGGACAGACTGACAAAATATGCACACATTATTGCAATCTCTCACCCTTATTCTGTGGAGCAAATAGTGGACATTTTCCTGGACAACATTGTGAGGTTTCATGGAGTTCCTCTGGAGATTGTATTTGATCGTGATAGAATCTTTACGAGCACCCTGTACCAGCACATATTCCGAGCTCTTCGTGTTGCTCTCAAGTTCAGCACAGCCTGCCATCCCCAAACTGACGACCAGACTGAACGAGTAAACCAATGTTTGGAATCTTATCTGCGCAACATGGTGTTCCAGGAGCCGAAACAGTGGGTTAAATGGCTACCGGCAGCGGAGTGGTGGTACAACACCTCATATCATTCTTCCCTGAAAATGACTCCTTTTGAGGCACTGTACCATTACCCTCCTCCAACAGTGGGTGAATTTGACTTGACCAAAGAAACATGCCCTGCAGCTATTTTGACAGTCATAGTCAGGGAACACATGATTCAGCAACTAAAGGAAAATCTACTGGCAGCCCAAAACAGAATGAAGGTCTATGCTAATCAACATCGCACTGACAAGCAATACAATTGTAGGGTTTCGTAGCATGGAAAACAAAAAAAATTATCGCATACAAACAAACAAGCCAAGATCTATCTACTAGATTGTAGCAACGAGTCGATGGAATAACTCACCCTCGAAGATTCCAAAGTGTTTAACGAGAGCGGATTCTCGTGGGTGATGTAGTCGTACTATTCCCGATCTCAAGATCGCGTAGACGATCCTTCCGGCGCTGCGTTCCTAAGCCCCCGCATCGGTCACACGTTAGGTACTCGACGAAGACCTTCCTCTCCCTTGTTCTAGCAGGCAGCAAAGGTTGTAGCACTCTCCTCGTGATTCCCAAGAGACAACGGTACCGGAAGTAGAGGGGAGATCTCGCAGGGCTTCGCCTTAAGCCGGAGTGAGTATGGTGGAAAATGAGAGATCCCTCGGTGTTCTGGGGTTTAGACACACCAAGGAGGGGGCTAGGCCGACGGCTAGGGTTTGACCTAGGCGGCGGCGAGTTGCCCTAGGCCGGCGGCGGCTATGGAGGGCGGCGGCTAGAGTTAGGGTTTAGAGGTAGGGAACTTGTGTGCTAGGAGGGGCAGCCCTGCCCCTCCTTATATAGGTGGAGGGGCCGCGCCAGGGGAGGGGAGTCCCTCCCCCACTCGGTTTCCCAAGGGGCCGGCGGTGGAGGGGAGGAACTCCTCCCCAACTCGGTTTCCACCTTCCCCTCCACTTCCCAAAATAGCCGTTTGACTTTTCAAATTGGCGTTTAACTTTTCAAACAAGGATTTGATTAAACCCTTTATTTTGTTCAGCGATGACACTTAGTACATGATGCAATCATTTCAACTTGGTATGACACATTCATGTACCCTTCCCCTTCGGAGTGTCGGACCTTCCGGAACCTTCTAGAACATTCTCGATGAAAACACCGGAACCATTCCCCAACTCCAAAACAGGACTTTCCTTATATGAATCTTATTCTCCGGACCATTCTGGATCTCCTCGTGATATCCCGGATCCCATCCGAGACTCCGAACAACATTCGGTCTCTTTCTCATCATTCCATAACTACTCAAACAACGTCGAATTCTTAAGTGTGTCTCCCTACGGTTCGTGAATTATGCGGACATGATCGAGACACTTCTCCGAACAATAACCAATAGAGGAATCTGGAAATTCATATGGCTCCCACATAATTCTATGATTACTTTGCGATCGAATGAACCACTTACATACGATACCAATTTCCCTTTGTCTCACGATAGTTTACTTATCCGAGGTTATGATCGTCGGTATCTCTGCATACCTAGTTCAACCTCGTTACTGATAAGTACTCTTTTCTCGTTCCCGTGATATGTGATCCCTTGTGAGCCAGTCACATGCTTGCAAGCTAATTGGATGACATTTCACCGAGAGGGCCCAGAGTATATCTATCCATCACATGGATGGACAAATCCCACTCTTGATCCATGTGTCTCAACCAACACTTTCTAAACACTCAATGCCACCATTATAACCACCCAGTTACGGTGTGGTGTTTGATGTCATCAAAGCATCCTTCCGGTGAAGGTGATATGCATGATCTCATGGTCGAAGGAATTAGGTTACTATGTATCAGAAAGCATATAGCAATTGAACTATTAAAATGACTTGATCTTTATGCTACGCTTATCTATAGGAGTATGTCCACCATATCATTCTCCTAATGATATGATCTTGTTGTTAATAACATATCAATGTTCATGATATGGAAATCACAATCATTTATTAACCAACAAGCTAGTATTATATAGAGGCTTTACCAGGGACTTCAATTTAAGTTTACAAATCACACAAGTATTAATGTTTCCTTGTTAATACTATTATAGCATGAATGTAAACATTTATCATAAACACAAAGATATAATAATAACTATATTTATTATTGCCTTTAGGGCATATCTCCAACAACAATGTGGGCGATATGGTGTACATCAGGATTCAACCATATAGACAGAACGCCTTCGGCATTCGCGACTCCCTCAAGCTCCCTTCCAAGTACTACGGACCATTCAAGATTACAGAGTGAGTTGGTGAAGTTTCCTACCGTCTCCATCTTCCTGACTCGGCGACCATTCACCCAGTTTTCCACATCAGTCAACTCAAACAACACGTCGGCCCAAATGCAATACCACTACCCAATGTGCCCTTGGTGACTGCAGAAGGTAAAATCAAAATAGCGCCACTGGCAATCTTGGACGAGCGCATCATACAGCGACAGAAGACGCCTGTCAAACAACTGTTGATTCATTGGGAGAGCCTGGGTCCAGAAGACGCCACTTGGGAAGATCTTCGCTTTATACTCAGTTTTCTTCTTTTCAGCCTTGAGGATAAGGACTGTCTCCAGGAGGCGACATTGTCAGTACCCTAAAGACATACTCACTGCAAACATTCAGTTATCCAACGGCTCAGAGTGAAGCAGACGAGGAGAAGCAAATCGACGGCTATTATGATTTTTGGACACATTTATTATTTTTCGTTGAAGTGGTTGTATTATAGATTGTAACAGAACATGTTAAATAGCGGCTGGCTTGAATGAGACGTAAGAAGTAACTACCTAAATTTAGTGTCCCTAGCTATGCCAACCTCCTCGTCAGCGATCACCAGATCCCGATCAACTATCCCTGGAATTCACCCCTAAATCCCTCGAACCACCAAACCAATTCCTACGGGGCACTACATCCAGCCCCTGCCTGCGAGCTCCATCACCTGCAGCGCGGCTTCCAGTCCCTGGCTGCGCGAGCGCCCGTCCCTAGCTGCAGCAACCTGCAGCGCCCGCCCACTCGTCGGAACTGGTCCGTGTTGATCCGATTCATGAGAAAGTGGTACAGACATGGTCAGAATCGAAGCATGGTGACGAGATTGTGGACCGGGGGTGCACGATTTCATCTAAGAAGTGTGAATTTCATGGCTGGAGGGATCGTACATCTATTTCCCCACAGTTTGTGATAAGAGACACAACACGCTGGAAATGTCTCTAGTAAGAGAAGGAAAGCTTAATCCCGCTGAATTGCGACAACCAGACCGGCTGTTGTCTGCCTGCAAAGGCGGATGACTACCGTCGCTGGACGCTGGACGTCGAAGAGGATTCACCACCTGGTTGATCCTGCCAGTAGTCATATGCTTGTCTCAAATATTAAGCCATGCATGTGCAAGTATGATCAATTTAAACTGTGAAAGTGTGAATGACTCATTACCCAAAGACTTTGATTTCTCATAGGGTGCCAGCGGAGCCCTATAAGCAACATCCCTGGTCAGCATTGTTTATGGTTGAGACTAGCCGGTGGGCTGCCGACGGATACGTGCGGCAGAGTAGTACCGTTTTGGCCTGTAACCGCCTCTAGGAGGCTTTCATCTACCGGCCATGGGATCGGGTTCTCAGGCCATTGTAAAACATTTACATGCCGAGATCTTTTTATAGGTTTTGTTAGATCAGCCAACTGCGGTATTGTCGCCGGATTTTTACAGGTGCCGGAACTTTACAGGACTTGTTAGAGTTGCTCTAAGAGCATCTCCACTCGCCTACCCAGGACGCCGATCCGGACGCTGAATTTCGGTTCGGACGCTGAAAATCGGCCCAGTCGCGTACCCAGGGACCTGTTTTCGTCCAGATTTGGGCGTGTTTTGGTCCGGCCTACCCAGGCCGAACCCAGGTTCCCGGGTAAGCCCTGGGGACTCCGGCTGCCGCAAGAAAGGGCGTGGGCCAGCTCTTTCGGCGAGACAGTCCTATTCCCACCCACTCCACTCGCCCAGACTGCGGCGAAGAGCTCCCAGCCCCCTGTCGCCATGACTTCGCCGGCGGAGCTCCCCCACGCCTCTAGATACGCTCACTGTCGTTGCCTCCCACCTCCACGCCTTCCACGCCACCACTTTCGCTGACCTACCCTCGCCATAGCTGTGATTTGGCTCCGTGCGCCCACCACCACGCCCGCCAGGTGTTCGACATTTGGCCGGATTCGGCCATGGACTCCGACGGCGACGAGGTGTTGTCCACTGACTCTGACGAGGGCGAGATACTCGCCATGGATTCCGACAACGAGGAGTTGCTCGCCGTACTGCTGGAGGAGGAGAGCGCCGAGGTCGCCGAAAGTGAAGAGCACTTGCAGATCCTGTACATGCATGGCGAAGCCAGCCTTGATGGTTCGCGCCAGTCGCATGAAGTGCAAGGCGAGACAGAGGATAGAGGGCTATTGCATGTTGTACGCTGACTACTTCACCGACCAGCCACTCCATGGAGAGGACGTGTTTCGCCGCCGTTTCAGGATGAGCCGGAAGCTCTTCCTCAAGATCGTGCATGCCATCCGGGAGTTCGACCCATATTTCCTTTGCAAGAAGGACTGCACCGGCTTGGTTGGTTTTTCCTTACTTCAGAAGTGCACCGTGGCGATGAGGTTGCTTGCATATGGAGCGCCGGCTGATGCTGCCGATGACTATCTCCGCATCGCCGAGTCCACCGCCCTTGATTGCTTGTACAGGTTCAGAGGGCGTTGATTGCGGTGTTCGGGGAAGAGTACTTGAGATCACCCATCTGAAGACACCGCCGGATCCTCATGATCAATAAAAGTAGAGGATTTGCTGGTATGCTTGGAAGCATAGATTGCATGCATTGGGAGTGGAAGAACTGTCCATTTAAATGGCAAGGAATGTACAGAGGCCACAAAGGAGGATGCACTGTGATACTTGAGGCAGTTGCTACACATGATCTTTGGATCTGGCACTCCTTCTTTGACATGGAAGGATCGAACAATGACATCAACGTCCTCTCCTCAACTGTCTTTTCCAAGCTTGTTGAGGGTCATGCTCCCCCTCTGGAATTTGAGATCTGTGGGCACCACTACAACAAGGGATACTATCTAGCAGATGGCATCTATCCAAGATGGCCAACATTTGTGAAGACAATCTCAAGCTCAATGCTCCCCAAGCATTCTCACTTTGCCAACGAACAGGAAGCTTGCAGAAAGGACGTGGAGCGGGCATTTGGTGTGCTCCAGCAGAGGTTTGCAGTTGTCCGGTTCTCTGCTATGACCTGGTCGAAAGATCAGATGTGGGAAGTGATGAACTATTGTGTGACCTTGCACAACATGATCATTGAGGATGAGAGGAAGGATCCAATGAGTTTGCTCGAGGAGGACGAGCCATACTATCTACAGGGTCCTCTTGCCGAGCCTGATCATCAGGTGCCTTCAACATGGGCTGCATTCATGGCAATGCGTCAGGAGATCCGAGATCCGGCGATGCATCAACAGCTGCAGGATGATCTTGTCGAGCACCTATGGATACGCAGGGGCAACACGACATAGATGCTGAGCATGAGCTGGCCGAACTTGGCCGAAATATGTTGTAATTTTATTGCAGGCCGAACTATGTTTACATTACGCCGAACTCTGTTTAAAATTTCGCCGAACTTTGGTCTTAAAGTGTTTTGTATTCATCATATGACGAACTACGCCGAAATTTGGACGAACTTGAGCCGAATTTGAGACGAATTCTAGCGGAAACAGGCGACCCGGGAACTCGGCCTGGGTACGCGAGTAGAAAACTGGGCGTATACAGACCGAAAACTTGCGCCGTCTGGGCAAAGTTTGTTTCGGATTTCGGCATGGATTCTTCGACCCGATGCTCTAACATAGTAACATGTTGGAAACTGAAAGAGTTTTCCCTCCAGAAATGGACAGGGCAGTAAACCGCGTCAGCGAACTCTCCACGTGTGGTGTGCAGCACTGCGCAGCGTCAGGTCTCGGCCGGGTTCTTTTTTACTTCCTCACGGTAGCATGGTTAATTTGGCTACTTATATTTTCTCACGGGAGCAAGAAGAAGACACGACATGCCAATTGGCGAGAAGCTAAGACAAGTTAACCACTAAATAAAGTGGATGAGATCATGCAGCAATCAGAGCCACAAATAGTAGTAATACTCATGTTCAGACACACGAGTTTATCAGCTTACATCAAAATGCCCCAGCTAGCTAGGTCCTCAAACAGAGAAATGTTTGTGGTGTGTGTCTGTGTCTTTTCCTTTTTGTCAGAAAGCAGTTAGCTAAGCAGCGACCTGCCCAATGGCGGCGACGGTTGCAAGTATCTCTTGTGACTAAGTCTTCTTGTGCGTAGCGTAATGGCCAATGGAAGAAGAAGATGATGTGTCTTTGGTCGGACCGGAGGCAGCTACGACCGAGTCTTTCGTCGGCCTGGTGTGGAACCTTGGCTCCCTGGGAACTGTTTGGGGCTTCACTGACCTGCAGTTCCATTCCATCCAAGAAAAAATGATATTTAGCTGACATTATCTTGAAATGATGAACCAAACACAGTTCATGTCTCATCATGGAAACTGAAGTATGATCACAGTAAGGTAACCATGATTTTGTTACCTTTTGGGTACAAATGGCTTCGAGAAGTCTGGCATTGGATGCGCTCTCGGCACCTGCTCCTTCCTCAGCTGTTTGATCTCAATCTCCTCATCAATCTGCACACAGAAAAAAATAAATGCCACGTCTCAGCCGTTTCTTGCATCTGCATTCATACACCATGGGATGTGGTTGGTAAAATTTGAATTACAGTACCTTCTGCTGCCTCTCCTTCTCCTGCTCCAGCTTCTCCAGGAACACGTTGCGCTCCATGATCTGCGGGATTGAAGAACACCCATTGCATTTGCATAGACTCTTTCAGCAACCAGTCGACGGCGTGAGCCAAAATTGTGATGCATAGATACGTAAGTGCTACTACTTACCTGATGATCAAACCTGGCACGACCCACTGCGCGAACGGTGCTATGAAGCACAACATCGAACGGTTCTGTGGGCTCTTTTGTCGGGGGCCTCGCTAGATTCTACAACCAAAGAAAAATGAAATTGAAGTAAAGTTGCACTTGAACGAAGTTGCATGACAAGAAAACATGGTGTTGTACTGAAATTTTCTGAAGGACTGAATTTTGTTCAGTTAACCTTAATGTGTGATATCATGCTCATTGCTCTACCAAAGTAAGAATGAACAGAGGAGAACATGGTGTGATTGTGGTCCGCGTACCTCTGGTTCATCGGTGGTCCATGGGAGCCCCTGCGCGAGCGGGTTGCGCAGCCTCTCCTCCTCCAGCAGCATCCTCCTCATCCTCTCGACAAAGTCGCCTTCCTTCGTCTTTCCTCTTTGCTGAACAGAACAACAGAGACATACAGTTTTGTTCAGTCACCAGTCATGTGAGCTTCTGAACCCACTGTCCAAAACATAGAAAAGATAGATGAACAATTTTTCTGTTGTTAATGTCGATACCTCGGTCCTCAGATCGAACGGATGCTGCCTCGTCACCTTCCTACTCCAGCTCCTCTCCGACGACCCGATGCTCTGCGATCCGCGCCAACAACATGAACACAGAATTCACCACAAAATTCAACTCTGACGACAGTTCTGAATTTCTCCAAATTTGACGATTCTGAATACGCAGCTTACGTTGCATCTCCTGAGCTGCCGCTCGTCTCGCTTGCGGCGTGGGAGGCCGTCGACGCAGTAGGATATCTCGGAAGACGAGGATGCCACGGAGGGGTAGGACGCCATGTCCATCTCTTCGGCCTTCCGCGGCGACGACGAGGCCGAGGCCGCCCTCTTCATCATCCTCCTCGACCCCGCGCCGCCTCTGCTCTGCGCCTCGGGGTTGCCGCCGCGGGACAAGGACAGGAGCCGCTCGAACGTGTCCACCAGGTACCTTACGCGGCCCTCGCCGGGCTCCGGGAGGCCGGCCATGGCCTCCTCCAGCGTCACGCCCCACGCCGCCCTCTTCCGCGGTTCCTCCGCCGGCGCGACGTCGCAGGGCGACGAGAACCTCGCCCTGACCTTCTTCTCGCAGGGCTCCTCAGAGAAGTCATACAGCGGCGCGCGCGGCGCCTCGTACGCCGCCGAGGCCTTCCTGCGCGAGGCAGCGGAATCGGGCCTCTTCCTGCTCGCCGTCCTCGGCGTCCTCGGCGCCGCCATCTTCCTGGAGGCAGGCGTCCCAGAGCACCTCCTGTTCCTGAGGACCGCGGCCTTGCCGCCGACGGGGAAGGCGGGCTTCGTGTTCGCCGCGGCCGCCGGCTCGCCCGAGAACTTCCTGAACCGGCGGAGGCACTGCTCGAACGACGTCGTGGTCCCGTCCGCGGGCTCGACGTTCTCCGACCCCGGCGTCGCCGCCGGCATCACCCGCCTCCTCGCCGCCGACAGCGACGCTACCGCCGCGAACGGCCGCCGCGCCCTGGGCCTCTTCGCCGCCACCGCCGGCGAGGCCATCGCTCGTAGGCACGTCTCCGATCCCGAAAACAACTACAACAATCAACGATCAATGCGGACGGCGGTTGAAGGCGAGTAATGGGGAGAATTCGATTCGAAATCGCGGGGGACGGAACGAAACCAAACGAAGCAGGATTTATAGGGGAGGACGAGGAAGAACAAAGTGTGGGCGTGCGTAACGTTGGTGGCGTGCCGCCTGCGCGGCGCCAGCTTAGGGGGCAACGGCTAGTGGCGGTTTTCGATCACCTGCGGGGCTGGCTGGGCCGTTGGATAGGGCCAGGAGATGGCAGCCCAGCCGTCGATGCGCCCGGCCGGATGTTACAGCAGCAATTATTAATTTTTCCGAGCGTAATTAATTTCTGTCGATACGTTCGATATTTTTGTACGATCTGTTCACGAGTTTTTTGTTTTTGAAAATGGGAACGGTAAAAATTGTTGGAGCGAGTGTGAATGTATGAATCCTGGTAGTTATCGCCTGATGTGTTTTTTATGGGGCTGTAATCGTCGCTGATCTGTTCATGATGATTTTGGTTCCTTGCGATCGGCTGGCTAATACACCCAGATTTGTACGAGGGGATGCATCATGCACGGTGAATTTGTTTTGAGCGCTCGCTTGGTACTTATCGCCGAATGTGGTTTTAACGGCTGTGTCAATTCTCCTAACCTATTCATGTTTTTTTTGGTTCCATTACGGTTTCTGATTGGCACTAGCCAAAAGTTCGAGATGAATTTTTCCTTGGCAGAAAATGTGGAAGGAGACGGTGTGTTAATTTTAGCTTTTGCTAAGAACATCCACCGCGGCACAGGGCATATGCCCAAGGACGAAGATTTAAATTTTTTATTTTCAAAGAAGTGTTTTGAGCTTATTTTACTAACACTAACCTTTAGGCAACTCGGAGAAGCTCGTGACTAAGAAAAGGTTAGCCATAAGTGTGTCAATGATCCGTAAAAAGATAAGTCTATAAAACACGTGCTCCGCAAAAAAAAGTCTATAACTCACGTATAAAATGAAACTATGGTAAATAAATAAATATATATATATATCTAACAATTATAGATATGGAAAATTGTGTTCCCGGACCAAATATGCGTAAAAAAATCCTGACTTTGATTATTAGGTCATGATTCTCTAGATCATTTTGTCACAACTCACAAACACGAAACAAGAGTGAGTAGTTTGCACAAATAGCAAATTATACACTTAATCACATTAGGATAGGCAAACCCGCGACACGCTGTCTTGCTCTTGGGTGCATATGCTTCTTTTATTTGAATTGTACTTTAAAAGCATTTTAAAATGTCAAAATTCCTTAAACAAATACCCGCACAGACATCTCCACCATATCCTATGTACGTGCAAAGTAGTTTCACGAAATTCAATTTTTTGTGTGGTTTGTGTAAAAAAAGAAAAAATCTAGTGCTAAAATAAGGCTTGTCATGACATATTTTTGTCTTTTTCACACAACCCATAAAAATATAGTTTTTTTTCCGGAATTTTACGTGAGCACGTAGAACATAGAGATGCACACACGGATATTATTTTGGAACTTTTTTAACAATTTGAAATGTATGTTTTTGCTAAAGGGAGCATATACACATGAGAATAAAAGTAAATTTAGTGGTAAACCATTGGATATTATAATAAAGGACATGAGTGGCATATGGGACCGGAGGATGGCTAATCCTAGCTCTCACTATATCTCTCCTGGCTCCCATGCCAGATATCTAAGAAGGGCAAGACTTCATGTTGATTGCAATGGTTTGTGAAGAGGAGATGGCGTAGTGTTAACAAATATTATGACAAAACTGTTTTTCTTTTTTTTTTAAAGTTCACATACTCACCAATAGTGACATTCTCTTGTTGAGCCTTTAATTCCACGCACCTTTTTTTTTACAAAAGCATTGTATCGAAAAGAGAAAATTGCATAGATTAGCAACACTTGCGGCAAAAGTTGCTCAGAACAACGACTATAATTTTTGGTTGCACAAACCAGTGACTCTTAGAATAAATTGTTGCAGAGGGCTCTAATGATCGGACTACGAACCTTGGTCATATGCCACAACACACCAAGCAACTATTTTTATTCCATATGTTTCCACATCTATATATGTAAAATGTAACAACTATAGGAAAATGAAAAAAGTTTTGCATAATATGGCTTGATTATTAAACAAAAAATGGAAAAACATCTCATCATATATGACAACAACTGAAATGGGCATTTCCTTTCTAAGTATGTTTTGGGTGTTCGTTAAGAACACAAGCGAGTGTTACTGTGTGCTAAGTGTTTCTAGGTACATGTGCTGAATAGCACAAGATGGTGATCGAATCTTTAAAAGTGAAAAGGTCGAGAAGATTTTCCTTAGCTTTGCTAGTTGCTTGAGTCATAGGAAACTGTACTATCAACATGGGTTGCTCTTTGGAAGGTTCGTGGGAAATCAGATCACATACACAAACTCATTTGTACCCACCTAGCCTTCCTATCTTGCAATGGAGGAGACATCTAGAAATGTTGTTGTCGCCTGCCAAGTTACACTGAAGACTCTGAGGTTTCAAGTCCATAGACTCTATCCTTGGCTATCGGAGTTAGTCCTTGTAACATGATGGTCTCAGGCTAGGGACTTCACTCTAGATAGAGATTCCCGGGTGTCAAGTCTGGAGACTCTAGCTCGTTGATACGTCAGAAACGTATCTATAATTTTTGATGCTCCATGCTTGTTTAATATCTACTTTGCTTTGCTTGTCCATACTTTGAGGTGCCTTTTACATGTTTTCTGGTACTAACCTATTAACAAGTTGCCACAGTGCCAGATGCATGTTTTCTGCTGTTTTTGGTTTCAGAAAAGTTAGTAAAGAAATATTCTCGGAATTGGACGGGACAAACGTCAAAGTCAATTACTTTCCATGGGGAACAAGAAGTCCAGAGTGGAGCCGGTGGGGGCAGCCAGGGGGTCCAGACCCACCCCAGGAGCGGGTGGGCCCTGCCCCGCGCCTGGCTAGGGTTTGGCCACCCAAGCCGCCTCCCCGGCCTCCCCCTTCGCCTATAAGAAGCCCCCGATGCAGAAACCCTAAGAACCCGATCAATATTCCACGAAACCGTCTGTAGCCGCCGCCACCATCGTCCCTAGATCGGGGGGATCTGAAGTTCTTCCCGGCACCTTGTCGGAGGGGAGATCATCTCGAAGGCCTTCTCTCCGGTATGATGCGTGAGTAGTTCCACCTTGGACTATGGGTCCATGTAGTAGCTAGATGGTTGTATCTCCTCCTTGTGCTTTTATGTATAGATCTTGTGAGCTCCGTTCATGATCAAGATCTAATCTATTTGTAATCATGCATGTTGTGTTTGCGGGGATCCGATGGATATTGAGATTATTATGTTGGTTTGATTAATGGTTTTGTCTTTATGATTCTATCATGTCTGTGTTGTTTGTGATCTTGCATGCTCTCCGCTGTTAGTAGCTATCTTGGCCAAGTAGTTGCTAGTGACTCCAAGAGGGGGTATTTATGCTCGATAGTGGGTTCATGCCTCTAGTTTCCAAGGAAAGTGACAGAAATCTCTTTGGTTGTAGATGTGTTGTTGCCACTAGGGAGAAAACAACGGTCTCTTGTTCATGGAACATGTGGACTGTTTACCTTACACACTTTGCTTAAAGCAGTTGTCTGTTGCTTGCAACTTAATACTGGAGGGGGTTCGGATGATAACCTGAAGGTGGACTTCTAATCATAGATGCAGTTGGATGGCGGTCTATGTATCTTGTTGTATTGCCCAATCGAATCTCATAGGTTCTTTCTGACTAGTAATTGCATTGTTATGCCTTGTTCAGTTCCTGTCAATTGTCCTGTTGTAATTTGTTTACCCTTCATGCCATGTTGTTTATCTAAGGAGAGCACCTCTAGTGAACTATGGACCCCGGTCCAATCTTTACCATTGATACATCTTCTACTGTTCCTTGTTTACTTGCTGCAAACCATTGCCTTCCACACCATACGTTTAGTCCTTTGTTACAGCAAACCAGTGAGCTTGACAACCTCACTGATTCGTTGGTACAAAGTCTTGAGTTTGTGTTGTGAAGGTCTCCGTGTTGCTTGCAACACATGTGTGATGTTTCCTTCCTCCTTCTAGTTCGATAACCTCGGTCTCTACTGAGGGAAAACTTGCTACTTGCTGCTTCACGCCTTGCTCTTGGGGTTCCCAACAGGCTCTGAGTAAACAGCCGTCAAGCTTTCTGGCGTTGTTGCCGGGGAGGCTAAGGATGTCTTCACAAGGGGAGTTCTTCACTTCCTTTCTCTTTACTTTGTTTTCAGTTTGCTTTGTTTCTTTTGCTTGGTTTTGTTTGTCTCTTTTCAAAAAACACAAAAAAAATAGTTCCTGCTCTAGCTACTGCTGTTTTTGGCTTGCCCACCTTTGCCAAAAGGAACTCTGCTAAGAACACCAAGTTGTGTGACTTCACTAGCACCAACAACAATGATTTCCTAAGCACTCCTATTGCTCCACCTGCTCCTGATGCTACCTTTTATGAAATTAAGCCTGCTTTGTTGAATCTTGTGATGAGAGAGCAATTTTCTGGTGCTGGTTCTGATGATCCTACTACCCATCTCAATAGCTTTGTTGAAATTTGTGAGATGCAAAAGTATAAGGATGTAGATGGAGATATTATTAAGCTCAAGCTTTTTCCTTTCTCCTTGAGAGGAAAAGCTAAAGAATGGTTGCTTTATTTTCCTAAAAATAGTATTAATTCTTGGACTAAGTGCAAAGATGCTTTTATTGGAAAGTATTATCCTCCTGCTAAGATTATATCTATGAGAAGTGACATTATGAAATTTAAACAACTTGATAGTGAACATGTTGCTCCAGCTTGGGAAAGAATGAAATCTTTGGTTACAAATTTCCCTACTCATGGACTCACTGCTTGGATGATTATCCAGACTTTTTACGCATGTTTGAACTTCTCCTTAAGAAATCTGTTGGATTCAGCTGCTGGAGGTACTTTTATGGGCCTCACTTTGGGTGCTGCAACAAGGATCCTTGATAATATGATGGTTAACTACTCTGAATGGCATGTTGAGAGAGCTCCACATGGTAAGAAGGTAAATTATGTTAAGGAAACTTCCTCTTTGAGTGAAAAGATTGATGTTATTATGGCTATGCTTGTTAATGGGAAAGCTCCTTTAGATCCTAATAGTGTTCCCTTAGCCTCTTTGGTTGCTCAAGAATAACAAGTTGATGTGAACTTCATTAGAAACAACAGTTTCAACAACAATGCCTATAGGAACAATTTTGGAAGCAATAATAATTATATGCCTTATCCTCCTAATAATGACAATTCCTATGGAAACTCTTACAATAATGCTAGAAGTGCCCCCTCTGAACTTGAAGTCATGCTCAAAGACTTTATTAGTAAACAAACCACTTTCAATAAGACTATAGAGGAAAAGCTTTTAACTATTGAGAAAAATATATCCTCTTTGTCTGAAGCTCAGTCCTCCTTGATTAATAAAATGGCTGCTAAACCTGAAACTATGGAAAACACTTTTTCTACTGCTCATTCCATACAAGTTACTATTGATGAAAATGTTAGGATGTTAGCTCAACTTCATGCTAAGTGGGAAAGGGAAGCTGAAATTGATAGAAACAATAGTGTGTGCACCATCACCACTAAACCACAAGTAGTCCCTACTCCTCCTCCTACTATGCCTAAACCTATTGAGCCTACTACTAGTGATGCCAAGTTTGACTTTCATATTGATGGTTGCAATATTTCTGAAGTAATTATGTTCTTGCAAAAGCTTGCTAGAAGTCCTGATGCTAGTGATATGTTCTTGACAAGCTTTCACTAAACACATTACAGATGCTCTTGTTAAGATTAAGGAAGAGAAGCTAAAACACAAAGCTTCTATTCCTAGGAAAGTAGAAGATAGTTGGGAACCCATTATTAATATGCAAGTGAATGACTTTGATCTCAAAGCTTCATGTGATCTTGGTTCTAGTGTCTCTGTTATGCCTAGGAAGATTTATGAAATGCTTGATTTGCCACCATTAGAAGATTGTTATTTAGATGTCCCACTCAATGATAATGCTAAGAAGAAACTCATGGGGAGTATTAATGATGTTCTCATTATGGTTAATAATGCGTATGTCCTTGTTGATTTCTATGTTTTGGATGTTGAATACAATGCTTCTTGTCCTATTACTTTGGGAAGACCTTTTCTTAAAACAGTTGGTGCCATCATTGATATGAAAGAAGGCACCATTAAATATCCTTTTACATTCAACAAAGGTATTGAACACTTACCTATGAGGAGAAAGAAATCACGTTTTGCTCCTCCTTTGAAATCAAGATTTGATGTGAATGCTTCTTCATTTTAAAATACTTGATTCTTCTTGCTTCTTGTGCCTAACTTAAAAGCGTTAAAGAAAAGTACTTGTTGGGAGATAACCCAAGAGTTTCATTGAGTCTTGGAATTTATTACTCCTGTAATGACCTCTCCTTATCCTTTTTGTTTGATTTTTGTGCCAAGAATGACCTCTAATGAGAGGGAAGTAAGATTTGGGGAGTTGCTGTCCCGAAACAGATTTCTATCCTCCACCAAAAAAATTCGCGAGGAGTCTCTTTAAATTAGATTGATCTCAAAAATTTACGAATAAATACCCCAGTATGTTAGATAACTTTTGTTAGTTCAACACTTTTTTATTTTAGCAACAAAAGATGTTCCAAAAAATAGGTTTCTGCCTGCTGGTCTGTTTTGACAGATTTCTGTCATTATTTGCATTTGGTTTTATTGATTCCTTTTTGAGTTCTCTTTAGGTGAATTGAGCTTTTTGAAGGAGTTACTACAGTAGCTTGTGTTCTTAGTGAAAAGCCTTCCTATTCCAAAGCTTTGCCAGAGGTCTAATATCTTTTGAATACACTAATGTTGCTAATGAAGAGTGTGTGAAGTTTTGTATGAAGGAAAAATTTCAGGTGTAGACAGGGAATGATGCAATGAGTTGAAGGATAGACAAAATATCAAGCTTGGGGATGCCACCATGGTGTCACCCCAAGAAATATCCAAGAGGTACAAGCGTCAAAGCTTGGGGATGCCCAAGGCATCCCCTTCTTCATCAATAAAAAGCTCAGGTCTGTCTAGACACTTCGTTTTTATTGTTTCATGCACAGTTGTGTTGTTCTTGGAGCATCTTAGTTTTCATTTGATTTGCTTAGGTTGTTTAGTTTTCTTGAATAAAGTAGTTTGGACCCTGTTCTCGCTATGTTGTTTTACAAATAAGTTGCTTGGTGTTGGAAAGGAGTAGTAAGTTCTTGCTTGAAGTGCAAGAGGAGCTTGCATTGACTGTGACTTAGACTTTAGCATGACATGCTAGGTGTTGTTTTGGAATTATGCTTAGTGATTATTGTTGTAGCATGTCTTGTTCCAAACAATTGGGATTGATTAGTGTGCCTTGAAGAAATTATGCGTTGTTTTAGCATGCAAAAGCATAGTATTGTGGTATTCTCCTTTGATGCTTTGCTTGGGTTGACTTGGCACATGCTCACACCATGTTATGACTATGACAAGTCACCATTAGCCTCCATGATCATTTAGTCCTTGACTTGTAGTACCACTCTTTGCTTTGATTAGTATGCTTTGTTGCACTGCATGTTTATGGCCATTATGCTCTCTTAGTTGGTTGCTCCCAGTCTTTTGCTAGCCTCCACTTATATGAGTAAGCTCTACTCATGCTTCCAACTCCCAAGAAACCAAGTTATTCCAAAGTGTCCACTATAAACTCCTATGCATGGTGGGTTACACCATTCCAAGTATATTCTTGTTTTCAACCATCTTCCAATTAAAAACTATTTTGTTATGTGAAAACTTAGTGATTAAAGCCCTCACGAACTTGATGGCACACTTTATTCTTTTCCCCTAATAAACTTGAACCATTGTGACAACTTTGTTGTATATGCTTGCACTTATAAGTTGGAATTAGCAGAACCGTGTTGTCACGGGGAACGTTTTCAACATTGCACTTGTACTTTATACTCAGTTGATATCATTCTCTTTTGTCTATGGATGTCACCGGTGTGAAATAAAGAGGGAACTTGTAAGTCCATGGAGTTTGTATCCTGTGTTAGAAAAATGCCTGGGCCGCTAGCCTAAGCCATGCCTAATCATGGTGGAAACTTGCAGCATCACCATAATGAGCTATCTATGAAGCATCCTCAATAAAAAGCTATGCGTATGGTAAATAAAAAGATTGTTGAGATGCTCATTGTCTGCTTGCCTTGTCATTTTGGTTATGGGAAAGCTCCTGTACCATGTGTAAGGGGTACCCCGTTGGCGGTTCTCAATGATATGCAAATACTTACAATGATAAGAACTTACCTGGACCCAAATTTGAGTATGCATGAGGTGTGGCCCTCGTATTCAAGGGACTTGAGATTGCCAACTTATAATTTGTCAAGCATATATTCCATCTTTGCCACTTTAAACCTTAACCACTTCAAGATGCTTATGATAGGGGCAATGAGGGATGAAAGCTAACAAGTACCATAATTTTTGGAAGCTCTTTTTGAAACTTGTAATCCCTGCTTCCTTTACAAAAAAGGCTTTTCTTCCATCATTATTGAGTCTCCACCTTCTACCTTTAGGCACCATTAAGAGAGCATAGTTGTCATTCTGTGTGTAGTGTTGCAAAGCTTATTAATTGATGCTTATTGTGTTATTACTTGTTCTTGTGCTATTTGTTTCTAGTCACCCTTTTTTTGAAAGATAATATATATTAAAAGCTAGCAAGCCGCCTCATTAAAAACCTTCCAGCCCCCTTAGGTACCCTGGTAAGGAAAAGAGTGCGTTAGAAACTTGCAGCCCACAAGTCACACCAAGTTACAGTCAACCCCAAGGCTGTGAACTAGAAAAGGTGGCTCAAAGATCCGTGAAAATGACCCATCCTGTAGGCTTATGTATTTTGCACAAGAATGAGCCGCCTGGTTAGCCTCGTGACGAGCATGAACTAAGCTAAAATTTGTAAACAACAAACTCAACTCACTAATCTCATCTAAGACCTGCTTGACTACTGAAAGATCATTAGCTCTATTTTGCCAGAGTCGGACCAAATCTTCAGAATCAACTTCAAAAACAACATTAGTGAAACCCTGCTTCTTGCATACTCAACAACATCTCTAAAAGCAAGGGACTCCACCATCAAAGGATCAGACACACCTCGGTAAGTCTTACTCGTATCACCACGGAAGACCACCCCTCACGCAATAAAGACCAAGAGTCGCCAGATTGTCATTGACATTAACAGCACCATCGGAATTAATTTTAACCACTCCATCAGGTGGTCTCTGCCACTTACATTCCGGCCTAGCAGATTTAGGAACATCCTTGTCCCTTGGTAACTCAAGAGTCTGCAAGGTTTCCTTCACCACCTCCATAGTTTTAGCAGGACTAAAACCACTCTCACCATGAGTCAGATTATTTCTCGATGACCAGATCGAGTACATGACTGAAGTTATAATAGCTTTCTCTTGTTGGTTGAAAAAAAGACTCGCACAAGATATCTTTTGCCCATGTCACTGGATGTAGCTTCGGCAATTTGACTGAAAGTATTTCCTTTGCGGCTTCCCAAAACAATTTCGCATGACTGCATTCAATTAAAGCATGCATCACACTCTCAGATTCTGCTTTACATAGAGCACAGGTGCTGTTATCCATTATATGTCGCCGTGACAAAGTCCTATAGTCAGGAAGAATTCCTCGAAGAACTCGCCACCAAAAAACACGCACCTTAGGTACTACTGGCAGTTTCCATAATCGTCTCCATAAATCAGTATCATTTTCAGACGAATACACAGCATGTCCATTATTATTCCTAGCCTCCTCCGACTGACGCGCTTCCGTCAAGGACTTGTAAGCCAACCGAACTGTATAAATTCTAGATTTTTCTTTGGTCCATGCCAGCCAGTCATCACCCCCCTGTACTCCTCAACGGAATACTCAAAATGGAATCAACATCTGGAGCAAAAAAGATCTCACGGATCAAAGGCTCATTCCAATCATTACTTGCAGTTAAAAGCTCGTTTACCATGACAAGATCAGTTTCCTTCAGACGACCCATTGGCCTCATTGTCGCAGAGTTAGGGAGCCAACAATCTTCCCAAATCAAAATAGACTGACCAGAGCCCATTCGCTTTATAAGACCCAATTTCAAAGCCTCCCTTCCTGCTAGAATCGCACGCCAGGTTTCGATGTCTTTGCCTCGAGCATTGGCGGTCATCAACTCCTGGTTATGGAGATACCGGTTCAAAGAACCCGGAACACAAGGAGTCTGCTTCATAATTATTCTCCAAGCCTGTTTCCTAGCAAAGCTACATTAAAAGCACTGCATATCTCAAACCCATACCCCTTGGTTTTTGAATAGCCAATTTATCCTGTGCTAACCAATGCATAGACCTTCTGCCTAAATTTCCACTCCACCAAAATTGTGCCATAATGAGTGAATTTTTGCAAGTACTTTTGGAGAGTAAAAACAACTCATACCATGGATCGGCTTGGCTTGGACCACTGATTTTATTAAAGCTTCTTTTCCCGGGTAAGATAGATTCTTTTCAGCCCACCCATTCACACTACTTCTTGCACTTTCAGTAATATACTCAAAGGCCTCGCTTGTTAACTTGCCAACAGCAGTAGGCAGACCCAGATACTTTTCACTGAAGGCTTCAATATGAATATTCAGATGTTGTTTCACCACTTCTCTATGAGTATCCGAAGTGCAAGGACTGAAGAAAATAGCACTCTTCTCCTTATTGACTTTTTGTCCAGACGCCAAATGATATATATCTAGAATTTCATTGAGCCTGGCAGCACTAGCCCCGTTTGCATTGATGAAAATAAGGCTATCATCAGCAAATAACAGATGAGAGATCCATGGAGATCTTTTGCACACACGAACTCCCCTATCAATAAAGCCTGAATTGTAGTGATGTATCGTGAGCGGTCAATCCTTCAAAGACAAGCAAGGAACAAATATGGTGACATAGGATCTCCTGCCTGATTCCTCGAGAAGGAGTAAAAGGTTGAAAGCACCACCATTCACCTTAACAGAGAAACGAACTTTAGAAACACACTTCATAATTATCTGAACTAGCCTAGGTGGAAATCCAAGTTTAGTCAGTATTGACTCCACAAAAGGCCATTCCACACGGTCATAAGCTTTCATCATATCTAATTTGACTGCACAATGACCCTTTTTTCCCATCTTCTTTCTCTTCGTAGCATGAACACACTCAAAAGACACCAAAGCGTTGTCACTAATTAACCGTCCTGGCACAAAAGCACTTTGTTCCTGGCTGATAGTGTACTCGAAGACAGCCTCATTCGTTTCGCCACCGTTTTAGTTGCGATTTTGTAAAGAATAAAGGCACAAAGAAATGGGCCTATATTGCTTAATGGACTGGGGATTTCTCACCTTTGGAATGAGAGTTATAGCAGTATCATTAATCTCCTCCGGCATTTCCCCTCCATTCAGAAAACCTAGCACCGCACCACACAGCTCCGGACCTACTAGATCCCAATGGCGTTGGTAAAACCTTGCTGTGAAACCATCAACACCTGGTGCCTTAGAGGGATGCATTTGGAAAAGAGCTCCCTTGACTTCCTCTTCAGTAAACTCGGCTTCAAGATTGACCTTATCCTCTTGCACCACTTTCTCATTAACTAGATCGATAAGTCCCTGCATATCAGGAGCTCCTTCTGAAGTATACAAGTTTTTATAGAAACCTTGTACCTCATATTGTACCTCTTCCACATCATCACACCACGTACCATCCTCGCGTTGGAGTGAGGATATTGAGTTCATTCTCTTGCGTTGGGACGCAAAAGCATGGAAATAAGCAGTATTACGATCGCCTGATCTTAGCCAGTTAACCCGAGATCTTTGCTTAATCCAAATCTCTTCTTGGAACAGAACCTCATTAATTCTTTCCATAATTTTCTTTTCCTCGGACGAAGGACCTCTGCCCAAGGAAATTCTCCTCACCCTGTCAAGCTCCCTCCTCATATTACTGAGCTTTTTCTTGAAATCCCCAAAGGTTGTTGTACCCCAAGATGATAAACCCTTCTGCATACTTGAAAGAGTTTTCGCAAACCCCTCAAGACCAATGCCTCTTTCAGCCTGCTGCCAGAGATCCACAACTACTTTGTCATAATCACCATGGGTTTGCCAAACATTCTCATATTTGAAAGCTCTCCTCCCCAAGGGACGATGACTGATATGTTTCTTTAACTCCGTATGAATCATGCCGTGATCAGACTGAACAACACTAATATGTTTAACTTTAACAACCTGAAATAGATTCAGAAGGCCATCATTACCGAAAGCTCGATCAATCCTTGCCTTAACATTAGTACTGCCCTCTTGTCTATTGTCCCAAGTATAAGGCAAACCAGAGAAACCAAGATCAATCAGACCACACTCTTCAGTCACTTCTCTGAAAGCCCTCATCTGCCACTCATCTCTATCATGCTCACTAAAATGTTCCGTGCTGTATAGCGTTTCATTGAAATCACCACTACACAACCACGGGAGATTTCGGAGCTGGTGTAACCTCCTCATTAGAGTCCAAGTTAGATGTCTATTCTCTCTGCGAGATTCACCATAAATTCCTGTGAAACGCCATGGAGGAACAGACCCATCCTTGCACTGAATTACTGCATCAATATGATGTAAGTTAAAGCTCTTAATATCAACTGTCACTGCTGATGACCAGAACAGTCCAACACCGCCACTAAGGCCATCACTATCCACTGCAAACACCCCAGAGAAACCGAAAGTGCTTTTTAACTTCTCAACTCTTTTCGCAGAAATTTTTGTCTCCATTACAAAGAGTAGAGTGGGATCCAATTGCTTCACAAAACCGCAAAGCTCTCGAACTGCAGGGTGGTTCCCCATCCCCCTGCAGTTCACACTAACACAATTCATTGGTCCTGGCGGGGCTGGTACTCAGCCTCCGCCAAAGAATTAGAATCAGATTGATGCTCTTCCTCTTCTCCAGTGCCCTTAGCTCTTTTGGCCGGGACAGAAACCCCAGCAATTTTACTTGGAGAATTTACTAGCGCATTTCTTTTAGGCCCCTCAGGATCCTCCTCGAACATGATTACATCATTTGGGCCTTTGATAACTGGAAATTTAATGTCCAGCAATGCTTTGGGAGTTTCCCTCCTCCTGTACACTTGGGCACTACCACCCTGACCACCTCCAAGAGCTTTAAAATTAAAATTTGAAACCACATTCTGCACATGGATAGTGGAAGGATTGGTGTTCCCATTAGATCTTCCAGCACCAGCAGGCTTAGCTTTAGAACCATCCTCTTTAGCTTGATAACTCGCTTTATTAGTATCTTTTGACACAGGCTGCTGCCATTGAGGTTCTTGCTTCCACGGTTCCTGATAGCGCAGCGAACCATCATAAGGACACTTCCCATTCTCATCTCTTTCAGTGGGAGTTGGGCAAAAAAATTTAGAGTGGCCAATCTTCCCACACGAGAAACAGAAATACGGTAATCTCTCATATTTAATTGGGTACCATTCTACCGTCTTCCTCTTCTTGGATTCAATCAGAAAACCCCTCATAAGAGGCTCATCAAGATCAATCCAAACTCTAGCTCTCAAACTCTGTCCCCAACCAGATCGAGAACTATTTTCATGAAGATCCAGCCTAATAAAATCTCCAACTTGGTTAGCAATAGCTTTCCCCCGTGTGTCATTCATCCAGTTGAAGGGCAGATCATCACATCTGAACCACATCGGAAGTCTCCTAAATTCGATCTCCGATGGCTTCATACTCTCATCGAAATCATCCAGAACCACCGCAAGCTTTGATACTGTCCATGGTGCTCCTTCCCAGATGCGCTTCCGATCCTTCTCAAAGTCCATACTTGCTAAGAAAATATTATCCCCTTTAGCCGTGAATTTCAGACCTCTAAGGTTTCCCCATTGCGGGCGAAGAGCACTCTCAATTGTCTGGATATGAAACTTCTTGGCAGCGAGAACCTTACCCATCACTGCATACTTGACCGGAGTCTCTCCCTCATCCTGATCATCTTCCATGACCAAGATCTTTTTCTCCTTGGCCGTGAGGCCCAGCTTGGAAAGCTTGGACGTGACCCCTAGGATCACCTTCTCCCCTCCTCCATCCGCACCCGTGCTTGCACCAGTCTCCGGCATCAAACCCGCCATGGCAGATCCTGCGAGAGGTGGTCCGAAGCCCGGCGTCTCCATCCCCGATCGTCGAGCTCGACCAGAACCTGCGAGAGGTGGTCCGAAGCCCGGCGTCGCCGTTCCCAAATGTCGAGCGCAACCAGATCGCTTCTGATCGCCACCCACATCGCCAGGAGCCCCTAAACCTAAGAAAACGGTTCGGGTTTCTAGTCACCCTTGTGAACTTTGCAGGTGTCCTATGCATCTATATTGCTACTCTATGAGGGACAAGCTGATTGCCACTATGCTATGTTTTCTGTATGTGAAACAAACAAACGTTTTTCAATGCATGTTATTCATGATCTTTGTTTGTAGCCAGTCATGTTGCATGCATAATTACTATGTCCTATTGTTAGAACTCCATCTTTCATGCACATGTTTAGAGTTCTTTGATCCCAGCTCTCAATGCTTGCAAATGGTTGGATCCTTATTGTGAGGGTGCATGTCACCTCAAAAATTATTCTTTTTATCACTTACCTACACGAGGACGAGTAGGAGTTAAGCTTGGGGATGTTGATACGTCGGAAACGTATCTATAATTTTTGATGCTCCATGCTTATTTAATATCTACTTTGCTTTGCTTGTCCACAGTTTGAGGTGCTTTTTACATGTTTTCTGGTACTAACCTATTAACAAGTTGCCATAGTGCTAGATGCCTATTTCTGTTGTTTTTGGTTTCAGAAAAGTTAATAAAGAAATATTCTCGGAATTGGACGGGACAAACGTCAAAGTCAATTACTTTCCGTGGGGAACAAGAAGTCCAGAGGGGAGCCGGAGGGGCCAGCCAGGGGGGCTAGACCCACCCTAGGCACGGGTGGGCCCTGCCCTGCGCCTGGCTAGGGTTTGGCCACCTAGGCCGCCTCCTCGGCCTACCCCTTCGCCTATAAGAATCCCCCGATGCAGAAACCCTAAGAACCCGATCAATATTCCACAAAACCGTCTGTAGCCGCCGCCACCATCGTCCCTAGATCGGGGGGATCTGAAATTCTTCCCGGCACCCTGCCGGAGGGGAGATCACCCCGGAGACCTTTTCTCCGGTATGATGCGTGAGTAGTTCCACCTTGTACTATGGGTCCATGTAGTAGCTAGATGGTTGTATCTCCTCCTTGTGCTTTCATGTATAGATCTTGTGGTCTCCGTTCATGATCAAGATCTAATCTATTTGTAATCATGCATGTTGTGTTTGCGGGGATCCGATGGATATTGAGATTATTATGTTGGTTTGATTAATGGTTTTGTCTTTATGATTCTATCATGTCTGTGTTGTTTGTGATCTTGCATGCTCTCTGTTGTTAGTAGCTATCTTGGCCAAGTAGTTGCTAGTGACTCCAAGAGGGGGTATTTATGCTCGATAGTGGGTTCATGCCTCTAGTTTCCAAGGGAAGTGACAATAATCTCTTCAGTTGTAGATGTGATGTTGCTACTAGGGAGAAAACAACGGTCTCTTGTTTATGGAACATGTGGACTATTTACCTTACATACTTTGCTTAAAGCAGTTGTCTGTTGCTTGCAACTTAATACTAGAGGGGGTTCGGATGATAACCTGAAGGTGGAATTCTAGTCATAGATGCAGTTGGATGGCGGTCTATCTATCTTGTTGTATTGCCTAATCGAATCTCATAAGATCTTTCTGACTAGTAATTGCATTGTTATGCCTTGCTCAGTTCCTGTCAATTGCCCTGCTGTAATTTGTTTACCCTTCATGCCATGTTATTTATCTAAGGAGAGCACCTCTAGTGAACTATGGACCCCGGTCCAATCTTTAACATTGATACATCTTCCACTGTTACTTGTTTACTTGCTGCAAACCATTACCTTCCACACCATACGTTTAATCCTTTGTTATAGCAAAACGGTGAGCTTGACAACCTCACTGTTCGTTGGGGCAAAGTCTTGAGTTTATGTTGTGCAGGTCTCCGCTTTGCTTGCAACACCTGTGTGATGTTTCCTTCCTCCTTATGGTTCGATAAACTCGGTCTCTACTGAGGGAAAACTTGCTGCTTCACACCTTGCTCTTGGGGTTCCCAACAGGCTCTGCGTAAACAGCTGTCACCTGTTCAGTAGGGCTAGATGCTCCAAAGGTACTATACCTAGTCCGAAGGCTATGGCCTCCTGGCCGGAGACTCTGGTGTAAGTAGCTGACAACGGCTCTATTTCAGAGGGGGCATATAAATAGCAGCCTTCTTCTACCTTGTGAAGTAGTGACATACACTCTCTCTCCTCCATTGTAGTTGAGCTTAATTCCACTAGATCTCACTCCCTATCCACTAGAATTTGATGACCTTTTCGAAATCAATGGAGAGGACCTAGATCTACACTTCCACCAAATGGATTTGATTTCCCCCATTTTTTGTTGAGGAACTTATTACTCTTGGGTATTTGGAGCCCTAAACGGAAGAAACTGCCCCTGAAGCACTCTCTTTATGTTGTTAAGCTTTCAAGTCGTGTTGGGAGACTCCAACTTAGTTGTGGAGAGTGTCCCAACAAGTTTTGAAGGTTTTGGTCGCCACATTGAAGACCACTACATAGTTTTTTTAGAGTAAAACAGTAGGGCAAAAAACCCCACTGCAATTTTTATATATTATAGAGAGTTACAAAAGAATATTTACAAACTCAATCCACCTCAAAGAAGAGGGATAACATTCTAAGCAGCTATCTCCTGTCTAAATTAATTTCAATCCAATCTTTGAGGCCCTGATAATACTTCTTCTTAATTCTATACAGGACCCATCTTAATTCCTGGGCTACAATAGCCTTCCAATCCTCAAGCGAAGCATGCAGGTTATTGAAGATTTCATTATTTCTGCAAATCCAAAGGCCCCAAGCTCCAAGTATAAGAATTTCCATTGCAAAAGGGACATTAAGATCCTTTTTAATACTGGCTAAAGCTTCAAAAAGATTTTGATCAGCCACATGGACCTGCGAAATTTCAGCCCAGCAAGCTCTTGCAAAAGGGCATTCCCAAAATAGGTGAAGGATGGTTTCTTCATTGATGCAGCCATGGAACACACATTCATAAGATGCCAGAGAAAAACATTTCCTTTTCAGAAGATTTCTTGTGTTGAGCCTATCAAGCAGTAAGAGCTAGAAGAATAATTTGTGCTTTTGCTGACAGGAAGATTTCCACAACCAAGAGAAATGTGGCTGTACCGGTTGGCAACCAGATAAGGAACAATAAGCCATTTTGACCGAAAAATTACTGCCCCAAATGTAAGACCAGTTATCAGTTTCCCCCTGCTTGCCAGTATTGAGAATTTGTTCAAGACTTTGATATTCCTGGTAAGCTTGTTGTGACAGAGGAAGGTAAAAAAGATCCTTAGTATTTTCAGTATGCAGAAACTCACTGACAGAGATGTGAGGGTTTTTTGCATAGGAGAGGAGATGAGGAAGCTTATGTTGAAGGCAACTATCATTCCACATATCAGACCAGAGAAGTGTGGATTTTCCATCTCCAACCAAGCACTTTGCAAGTCCTTTAAAAATGTCAATCAATTTTAGATGAGCTTTCCACCAAAAGGATCCCTCAAGACTTCTTCCAGGGAGCTTACCATTACAGTAGTAAGTGTTCCATATGAGGTGAACCCAAGGGATATCCTTGTGATTATAAAATTTGTCCAAATTCTTCAAAAGAAGTGCAGAGTTTTGAATATTAAGGTCTAGAACTCCCAATCCCCCTGGTTCTTGGGTCTACAGACTTTCTTCCATGCTACAAGAGCATTACCTCTAGCTTGAACATCAGAAGTTTTCTTTCTCCATAGACATTGCCTCATATATTTAATCAACTGTTCCTTGATAGTGACAGGCAGATCAAAACAGCTCATGTAATATATGGGAAGAGAAGACAAAACAGATTTAACTAGCTGCAGTTTCCCCCCATAATTAAGAAAGTCAGCTATCCCACACAACCTTCTCTCAACTCTCTAACAATAGGCAGGAAATGTTCCACAGCAGGTTTATTCAAACTCAGAGGCAAACCAAGGTAGGTAAAAGGCAAAGTGCCAGTGAGGCAAGAAAGAGTATTAGCAAAGTGTCCAAGCCTCTCAGAGTCCATGTTAATTGGCATCATACTAGATTTAGAATAATTAACTTTGAGTCCAGTGGAGAGAGCAAAAGTATGAAGAATGGCCTTTAGGCACAAGAGTTGCTCAGAATCAGCTTTTAGGATTAATAAAGTGTCATCTGCATACTGAACCACAGGGAAATCAGGATAGAACACTTCTTCAGTGGGCAGAGAAAGAAGACCCAGGTTCATTGCCTTATTGAGAATACTTTGAAGGAGATCAGCAGCCAGAACAAACAATAAAGGAGATAAAGGATCTCCTTGTCTAACACCCCTTCTGCAGTAAAAAAAATTCCCAGGCACTCCATTTAAAAGCACAGAGGAAGAAGCTGACCCAAAGATCATCTGAATCCAAGAAATCCATTTAACTCCAAAACCTTTGGCTTTAAGGATATTGATGATTGCAGAATGCTCAATTCTGTCAAAAGCCTTTTCAAAATCAAGCTTAAGAATTAAAATTTCATCCTTTGACTTGTGACATTGATCAAGGAATTCAAATGCCCAACCTAAACAACCTTGGATAGATCTTTGTTTGAGGAAACCATATTAATTCTTGTGAACAAGTTTAAGGATGACTTTCTGCAGTCTATTAACCAGAATTTTGGTGATAATCTTAAAGACACTATTCAGCAAAGAAATAGGCCTAAAATCAGCAGGAGTCAAAGGAGCAGCAATTTTTGGAATGAGGGTGATAAAAGAGGCATTAATGCTTTCCAAGGAAGTTTGCCCCTCATAGAAATCCGTAAGGAGATGTTTCACATCATCCTTAATAATAGGCCAGCAAAGCTTCATGAATTCATTATTAAAACCATCAGGGCCAGGGGATTTATCATTTGGCAGATTTTTAATGACCTCATCAATCTCCTCATCAGAGAAAGGTTTTTCCAAAGCATCCCTTTCATCTTGGCCTAAGCATTCCCTAGCCAAGTCATTAAGATTGAAATGCATTTCAGGCTTATCAGAAGAGCCCATTCTATTTTTGAAGGAGTTCCAAAGGAGATTTGCTTTGCCATCATGATCAAAAACCTCAAGATCAGAATCATCCTTGAGCATGGAAATGTAGTTATGTCTAAAGCTTATGGTAGCTTTGGTGTCACATCCCAAGAATTTCCAAATCTTGTAATGTGAAAAATAAATTAAACAAAATAAATTTTTTGTGAAAATCGGGGTGAAAAGAAACTTTTGTTTCTAAAAGGAAAACTTTAGCCAAAGTTTGTTAAAGATGGGATTCTAAAGTTTGAATTCAACAAAAATCCAAATCAAGGGAAATCCATTCCTCAATGAATGTATCTGGAAATTTGAACATTTGGAAAGTAATCCAAAACCCTAAACCCTAATGGAAGGAAATCATTTTCCAAAGTATCTCCAAATCCATGGATTTGATCCATACCAAATTTGATCAACAAATTTCCACAAAGGATCAAGAAAGACCTTAGAGAATGGTTTCACTTAGTTTGGAACCATAGACAAAATCTTGTGAATATAATAAGATAAGGAAATTGAATTTCCAAAAGCTAATAAAGCCCTTACCAAAGCCCATACCAATTGGTGATCAATTAATCCTAAAGGGATTTATAAAGATAAACATTTATCAAAGGAAAATAAATTGTTTTGGAAATACTATTTTGGATCTTTTAATAAAAGACTTTGTTTTCAAATGAAAAGGTGAGCCAAATTAATTTTGGACAAGCTTTTGTAATAAAATATTTTGTTTTGATAAAATGAGTAAAGGTTTATTTAAATAAAATAATAAGGATTTAAATATCCAATTTTATTTAAGTAAAAGGCTTTTCCCATTTTAAATGAACACCAAGTATTTTATTACTACTTTGAAATCTTTTATTAAAAGGTTTTGCTTTGATTAAAATGAGTAAAGGATTATTTAAATAAAATAATAAGGATTTAAATATCCAATTTTATTTAAGTAAAGGCTTTCCCATTTTAATTAAACACCAAAACTTATTTATTTATTTAAATAAGTTTCCAAGTATTCTTTTATTTTTCAAATAAAACCTTCTGGTTTGGTTTTGAAAAATAATTGGATTTCAAATGGAAATTTTATTAAATAAATCAAAACCCTATTTTATTAAACAACTAAAGATCCATTTTATTTAATTATTAAATGGATCCTAAAATAAATAAAAATAATATTTCATTTTGAGATTTGGATTATGTTGCCAAACAGAACCAAATTCAAAGTAAAGTTGAGTGTTTGTTTGAATTGATTTGAACTTTGTTTGATTGTTGTTTGATTGTTTGAAAAATTGAATGGAAATTGAAAACAGAAAAGAAATAGAAAAAGGAAAAAGATTTAGACAAAAAAAAATAGTGCAACAGACTCAGTTAATAGGCCCAGTCCAGCCCAGTACTCGCTCCCCGAAGGAAAACATTTGACACCAACTTTCAGACCCGCTGAGTCAATGACAACCGGGACCCACTTCTCCCTCTCACTCACTCGCTGACATCAGACCCCACCTCCTCTTACTCCCCCTCGAACCGTTTTTCTTCACCAACTAAACAACCCACAAAGAGACTGGCAAGTGGACCCCATTCCCTTTCTTTTCCCCAGCGATCACGGACCCCTTTCCACGTTCTCCTTCCCCACCATGACCAGTTCTCCTCCTCCGTCATGCTTCGCCAATGAAGGCACCATCAATTCGCTTAAACCCCGTTAATCGACCTGACGACGCCTACTTAAACGCCATCGCCTTCTCCTCCATTTCCCCAGACCACTCTCTCTCGCCCCAGTGTTGGCCAATTCTGTACACCGCCTCTGCTCGGCGTGGTCCGGTGATGATTCTGACGAAACCTCACCGTCCGAGCCTCCTGAGTACGCGCAGCTTCACCACTCTCAGCGATCTGCCAGCATCAAACCCGCCCATGAGTGCCTGCAGTTTCGCAACGACGACGACCACTGCCGCCACCGCCGCTCTTTCTCCGACGAGCCCCACGTAGATTCCGCCGCCTCTCCTCCCGAGAACACGATGATTATCTCCAAGCTCATACGAACCTAACAGCACTTTCCGTTTGTCTTAGGGCGCCCCCAATCCTAGCCATCGTCAAGCCACGAGGCGCCGCGCTTCTTCTCCGTGAAGCCACCGGTAAGACCAGACCGCCCCTTCACTCCTCGTTCACGCACACAGCTTTGTCTTGGTCCTGAGCATCTAACCGTGCCTTCTTTTCGCTTCGGAGTGATCCACAACAACGTCCTCGACAGCAACCAGAAACAACCGCCGCCGTTCCCAACTCCGACAAGGAATTACGCCTGACCCCATGCGCCCCTCGCCCGACCAACACCTCCCCGAGCTTCGACGTGATCCCCTGAGCTCGGTGAGCCTCCCCTTTTCCTCTCCCGCTTCCTGTATCGCCGGCACCGTCATCGACCAACCGCTCCGCCGCCGGTGGCCACCGCAGCGCCGCTAGCTTTAGGTCGAGCCTGCCGCAACCGTTCGATCTCGATCCATCGGTTACGATAGAATGACTAACCGCGAAGGGGTATGTCCTCTGTGCCGTGCGATCAAACTTGATCCAACGCTCCACGTTGCCGATCCACACCGAACCGCAGGCGAATAATATTAAGACGCGTGGCACTAGATCTGTTTAAAAGAGATTTGAAAACAGAAACTTTTGCCATTTTCAAACCCATGTATCTTTGGATCCACACGTCCAAATTTTACAAATTTGATGTCGTTGGAATCAGCAAGACAAGCTCTAGCCAACCCTGCCCTTAGTTTAGCAAATAGTATTTGTTAGCTTGTTTGATTTTGCAGATTCTTTTGTGTGCTTGCTAACATTAGAAAAATCATTTAAAAATGATTCTTAGGTTAAAACCTTTGCAAATTGGTTTGTTGTGACCTTACTGACCCTAGGAACCAACCCATAGTTTGGAAAATGATTTTGGAAAAGAATAGGATGGATTAATTAGTTTAGTCCAATTCTAGCTAATTAAAAACCATTGTTTTGTTTATGAAAATGCTTTCATAAAGAAAACTTTGAGAAAATGTTTTGGACCAAACCTACTGACCCAAACACCAAGTTTTGCAATAGCAACTCATTTGGTGAACCCTATAGGTTAGTGACTTAGTAAAAATATTTCTACACCACATAGAATGACACTTTGTTTTGAAAATGGTTTTATAGTGAAACCTTTTGCAAATGACTTAGCCACTTCACAAAATGACCAATAGGTGTGCCCAAATGTCTATGACCCATTAGGAACCCCTTTTTTTTCAAACAAATCAAAGCTTGGCATGCTTGCATGCATTACTTGAACTTTGCCACTTTGGTAAATGACCAATTTGGATCTTACAAAATTTAGGAATCTAATAGAGACCCTCTTTGCAAATGACTTTGCCATTTTGGTAAATGACCAATTTGGAACTTACAAAGTTAGAAGCCTAGTGAAGACCATCCTTACAATAGAACCAACCTTTGCATGCTTATGCATGACTTAGATCCCATTACTTTGTGTGTGAAAAATTGTTTGTTTGACTTTGTTATTTTATGTGTGTAGTTTTGCTTGATTGGTAGATTAAGTTTGTGCCTTGCTTGATTGAATTGTAGTGACTTGAAGAGTGTGAGTGTTGCAAGGACAAGGAGTGAACCTATACCCTCTACCAAAAAGGCAAGTGATATCATCATGAATATTCCATTCCTATATTTTATATATGCATTAGTATTATTTTTCCAAGTATAGGTCTTGCATGGTTTTTTTTTTTGCTAAGTATAAACTATGCTATGGGAAAACCTATTAGGTGAAGCCTTAGTGAAAATTTCCCAAGTCAAGATTCCTATTACTATCATGCTTAGCCTAGCTACTAGAAAACAAGGGTGGTTTATATATTCACACTATGGAAAAATATTCTAAGTCTTTGGACTTGTGTTTTATTTAACAAAACAACTAAGTAATGAATCACCTGGGTGGAATGGAAGGAATGGTTTATGTTGAGTGGTTCACAAGGCCATGGACTTGGCTTGTGTATCTCACTTGTGGATGGCCACCCAGGAACAAAGAGATTTGAGATGTCATATGTTGAGAAGCTTCAAGTGCAACCACTTGGCATTATGGGCTCTGCCATGATCTTAGGATGCTAGAACTTAGTCTCTTGGATAGTGGGTGGTAGATGGGTTGATAGGTTGGAGCGCGTCCATTTGACTAAGGAAAGGCTACTGAAGGATCATGTCTTGGGAAACCAAGGCTTGTGGGGAAAGTGCACCACCTCTGCAGAGTGTAAAACCTAAGTACTTAGCCATGTCCCTGGTAAAGGACAATTTGAGCATCAAGACATGGAAACTTCAAGAATCTCATCACTCAAATTTTCTAAATAAAACTTGTGGGCGAACAAGGGTTAAAAGGATCTTCAGTCATTGATTGGTAGATGCCCTGAGTGGATCTGGAGTCTTTGATTGATAGATGCCTTGGGTGTTTTTGCCAAACAAAACTGAGTATTTTCAAGAGTTAGAGAAAAATCTATTTTGAGCAATGCAAGCCTAAGCTTCACCAGCCAAATGCATATAGTATTATAGTCCACTTAAAATATACTAAGGTATCACTTGCCAATACAATTCAAATGTATTGACCCTTGTGGCTGTAACTTATGATGTTGCAGGTTTGATTGATTTAGTGAAGATTGATTGATTAGGATTACAAAGTCTACAACCAACATCTGCCTGTGGCACTTTGAAGATGAAGGACCCATGACTATAGTTATTCCGCTGCAATGTAATGTAAATAGCCAATGAGCTATGTTTGATGTAATAAAATTATTTTATTCCTGGTTATAAAGTTGTATATGACCTTTGTTTCTTGATATTACATCTAAACTGTGGATGCTAGCTATTGATCCAGGGACTAGCATTGTAAACACAGGGGACTCAATCTTATTAAAGGTTGGGGACGCTACATTTGGAGTGAAAGAACTTTGTGTTTTCATCCCCCAGCTTAACCCATTTAATTTTCCCCCTCTGTTTCCAATAAGTATTCTGATCCTGTAATAGAGAAATAATAAGATTTTTCAGGAGATCCCTAAGATTCCATTCTTGAACAATAAGAGTTCTCATTTCCTCCATGATATCAAGAAAGTCAATGGTGGCATTAACATTACATATTTGTGTCTCCAGGCAAGGCAACTTTTTGGCCCAGAGCTTCAGCCCTCTTCTCACATTTTTGAATTTAGCATTGATTTTTTTTGCAGAATCCAGAAAACCCACAGGAATGTTCCAGGCATTTTGAACAATAGCTTTAAACTCCTTATGACGCATCCAATGATTTTCAAATCTGAACACCTGAGCCTTGGGAATCATTGTGCCAATGGAAATGACACAAGGAAGATGATCAGAGGTAGGCTTTGCAATAGGAGCAACAAAAGTTGAGAGAAAACTCTGGGTCCAGGCAGCAGAAGTAAAAAAACAGTCCAACCTTTCCAAAAGTGGATCTTTCTGCATGTTACTCCAAGTGAACTTTCTACCTTTAAGTGGTAACTCTATGAGTCCCAAATTATTAATGGCTTCATTAAAGAGAAGCATACCATTCACATATCCACCCAATTTGTTTCTATCTGAAGGTTGTCTACAGAAGTTAAAATCTCCCACAATGAACCAGTCCAAATCATCAGGCATATCAATGCTGCCAAACCAGTCCAAAAATTCAGTCTTTTTCAGGTAAACATGGCCCATAAATGTTGGTAAGGATCCAGGATTCATTGGACAAGAGAGATGTCAAGGTGATGGAGATAGAAAACTCATTGAGGAAGGAAAGATGTCCAGAGAACAGGGAACCATTCCAAATGGTGATCAAACCTCCAGATGCACCTCTGGAGGGAAGAAATTCAAAATTGGTAAATTTGGAGGGGCAGAATTTTTTGATGTAGGAGCTATCAAAAACCTCACGCTTAGTTTCTTGAAGACAAATAATGTCACAACCAGACTCCTCAATTTTATTCCTGAGAGCAATCCATTTTTTTCAGAATTGATTCCCCTGATATTCCAATTCAAGATCTTCCAAATTCTTTTGTTATTCATTAATAAACCAGGGGCAAGTATAGATATGGGGTGATATAAATAATGTAATCACCCAGGAGAAGAAACAGCAATCACATAGGCAAAAGGCAATCCATATCAAGGCACCATAGACATATTCCACAACAAGTACCAAACACATGACAAGATCACAAGAACAAATCACATGACAGGGAGTCAACAAGACTCCAGCAAAAGACTTAGTTTGATACATTTAAACACTTAAGATGAGGGCTTCTTCTTGGCTTGCTGTCCACAGGTACCAGCAGCCCCAGGTTTCTTCTTGCCACCAATGCCCAAGCTAGAAGAGGCACCTCCTTTAATATTGCCTTTTGGAGGAGCCTTAACTGCCACTTCATTGGCCTTCCCTTTCTTGAGAAACCTCTTCTCCAGGTCCCCATCCTTAACCTTGCAGAATGAAGCAGCAAGATTTTTAACCACTTTAGAATTCAGACAAGGAGGAGCAGCATTACAAACCAGACAATCAGCAATTAGTCAATTTATGTGACTTTTAAAGCCCCCATTCAGTTCAACAATTCTAGGGCTTCTTCTCACCTCAGTGTCAACAAGAGGTTCCTTGCCCTTTCTCTTTCTGGTAGGGGTAGAGGGAGAGCATGAAGACCTATTGGTTTCAATACCCAGACAAGAAGGAGCCATCTGGTAAAAGATCTCATTAGGAATGATGAAAGAAATGGAACTTTGCTCAGCAATAGGTTCTTTAATAATTTCCCATAAAGGAGAAGTAAGAAAGCCCTTGACCCAATTAAACTTCTCAGGGGTAGCAAGCATGAGAGTAATAAAGTTAAACCAACTTACAGGGATATCACACTTAAGAGAGCCCATTGAAGAAGAGTCCTTCTGAATATGGGGGGCAAAATAATTCTCCCAGAGCTCCAAGCCTTGTTGGGAAAATCCCTGCTTAGCAGCATGGACATCAGGAATGGAGATAAAAGTTCTCACCATCCCAACCTGAAGATGAGCCTCATTTGGAGAAAGAAGGTCCTGGTCCTCCAACATCCAATCATCATTATCAGGAGCCATAGTACTTGAGTCCATAGGGCTTCCCACCCCCTCCTCAGCAGCAGAGTTGGCCTATCATCATCAGCCAAATAGTTCTGAAAAATATTTTGAAGGCCTTCACCAATGCCAACCCCTTGTGGTTCAACAGCCACACCCTGCTCCTCCACGCCAGGTTCATTGTGGACTCATCATCAGACTCCTAGTCTTGGACAATGATAGCACCTGTAACTCCACTGTTCACATCTTGAGGTGGCAGATTCTGATTGTCAACAGGCATATCTTCTCCAGGAGCAATGACAGGGCCTTGAACAGGAGCAGCAGCTTCCCAGGGACCCCAACCTTCAGCATTACCACCATCAGGGGCAGGATCCTGGACAAGGTCCAACCATTGTCCCCAACCACCCCCAGGAGCAGGAGGGGGGGGGGGAGGAGGTGGAATTTGGGGCCCAAAGACAGGGCCATGAGCAGGAACAGGATGTGGGTCCACATTGTCATCTGGCAGTGGGTCCTCCTCAGGTGGCCCCCCCAAGCAAGTTACTCTAAAGAACTTCAACAGAAAAAGTCCATGATTCTATCTCCACCAAGTCACCAATGGTAAACCTCACACTCTTGGGGATGTCGACCAAGTCAGTCACACGAATCTTAGCAATAATCCTACCCTTTTGATCTGGGTCCCTCTCCCACAAAAGAACCTTCCCAATATCCGCAAAGATAGCATTCAGATCCTACGAATGCCAGTGGTCAAGGGGAGGCCCAACTAGCATCACCCAGCACTCATTATTAAACTGAGTCCTTCTCCAGTTATCACCCTCATTGTGCTTAACAAAAGATACATGCACATCTTGAAACGTAATCGGGCTAGCCGCAATGAGTCTATCACGGTCGCTGACATGATGAAACTGCACATAGGCAGACCCAAAGGGACATGCCTGGATATCTCTAAAGTGAACTCTAACCTCATTATTGAGGAAATCAGCCAGTACATCATGAATATTCAAGAACGGAACTGGACCAGGTGGGAGGGGAAAAATGGAAGCAATGGCATACTGTTCATGCGCCCTTGACCTCCGAGGCACCACCACCCTTTTGACACGATTCCGCCCAGCCACCTGCATAATCTCGAAGCCATTCGGCAGGAAAGGCGCAGGATCAATCGGAATGTTCGCCATTACGACACTCTTCACCGGCGACGAGCAAGAGGGGAATGGGGTTTCAGCGGGCGGGGGAGTTGAGGAGACAGGGGAAGTGGTAGTTGTTTTTTGCAACGAAGTGGTGAACTCATGAAAACTGTTGTGAATAATGGGCTGGGATTGAGTAACTGCCTGGGCTTTGAACCACCCCTCATAAGAATTGTCGGGCCAAAAACATTTTGGGAAAGAGGGGAATTTCAGAAAAGGAAGGAGACCAGGCAATTTAAATGCCTTGATTGGCGCCTCCACAGACCGACCAAGCATAATCGACTTAAAACCACCATCAGCGAGCACCTGAGCATAATATATGTCTTGAATTCCTAATTTGAAATTACCATTAATGCGTTGCTTAGACACCGACGAAGAAATCGCAGGAGACGCAGGAAATTTGAGTCGTTGGAAAACCGAGCCACCTTTACTGGAAGGCTTCAAAGAAGGAGATTTTTTTGCACTTTCTTTTTTGTACGTGACAACTTTCCATTCTTCAGCAGACTCCTTATAGAATTCCCTTTCTTCATGAATCCAGTTTGGCCCCCCATTACCCCAAAGGTTGACATGAATCACAAAAGAATTACATGAAAACTTTGAAATATTGTAAATTTCGAAACCCACTGCCCTTGAAGCAACCGAGAAACAAAAAGTTCTATCTTGCAGAAGCTTCACCTGGAATTTAGAAGCATTACCACCAAAACAGGCCTGGAGAGCAAGACTAACAGTATGAAAATCCAACTTGAAATTTGCTCTCCCAAAAGAACAGACCAGATAAAAAGGTCTTTTCCTGAAACCACCAATGAAATTAACTTGATGCCTAAATTTATCAAAAATCCTCTTCTCAAAATCTCGCCCTAATGAAAAATCCAGGGCAGGCCGACACGAAGCAACATCTTTGGTAGCACGCACCAAGGTGGGGTTCCCAGTGAAATCCAGAGATCTAGGCACAATCTTCTCAACATTGGTGGAAAACTTCTTAACCAAAGGGCTAGGCAAAATCTGAGTACCGACAACAACCCTCTTCACCTGGAGATCAATAGAGATGCCTGAGGCCACCACCTCACCATGGATCAAATATCTAGCATCAATAACCACCTCATTGTGGTTGAGGAGAACTAGCCTTTTAGAACTAGGAAAAAGCATCAGAAATCCTTTAGAAGGCTCAAGATCATCAGTCGGCAAAGAGTAGCAAAGGGCATGCCATTTAAGACCAGTATCCTCATCTGATCCAGCGATGGTAGGAGATCTACCAAGAAATCCAGACGAGGGATCCATAAAATCATTAACACGAGAAAGATGAGAGGGGAACCTCAAGACAGATCCGATTGAGATCTTCTCCCCATTTTCCAAACATCGACCCTCAAGGGGAGAGCCTTTGGCATTAAGAAGAACCAGCCAAGAATTAGCCGAGACAACGAGAGAGCCTTCAAGAAACTTACCACCCGTGGTCACACCAGAGTAGGTGATCTTCCAACAACCTCCAGAGGAATCCATGCAGAGCTTATGCCGGCGAGACGCCGACGAACGCCGGAGGCCGACCAACGGTCACCTCAGAGGAGCCTCATGCCTCGGAAATCGTGCGGGTTTCCTCTACACGGTTAGTCTGCTTGCATGACCACTACATAGTGGATTGACTTTGTGGTGCGCATAGGGAGAATAATGTGAGCCTTTTTGGCATTTGTGGCCTTGTATGGCACCACACCTCCCCAACGAAGATGTACTTCCCTTAACAGGGAAGGAGCATCGGGAATACATCATTGTGTCTCCATTGTGGTTACTTCTATCCTTTACCGTTGTGGTGTTTTTCGTATTGCTTGTCATATAGAGAAATTCAGTTAGTTGCATATCTAGATAACTTACCCTTGTGTCAAGCCTAAATTTAAAAAGAACTAAAATTTGGTTAGCGCATATTCACCCCCTCTAGTATACATACTTGTACTTCCAATTGGTATTAGAGCCTCGTGCTCTTATTCGAGATTTACCGCCTAATAGAGTATGGTCGACAATTGTCCTCCAAAGGAATTGAAGGGGTTGGGTGATCTCCAACAACCCCCAGTATCTCAACTACTATATCAAGTAAAGAGAACCATGTGTCCTTAAAGGAAATGGAAAACTCCTTGATTAAGAAAGTAGAAGAGATGATGGTTAAATTCCTTGGTAATAATTCCAAAGTGCATGAAGCTTCTCTTGCCGATAATCGTTTGGAAAACCTTGTGTTAGATGTTTGCCCATCCAAGGAATACCACTCCATCATGAGTGATAAGAAGAGGGTACTCCCAACTCTCTTAAAGGGAATAATTGGCTGAGTTCTAGGTTCCCTCCACCACAATAATATGGTGGTGCCCCGACACATGTCTTTCACCCTAATATAGAAAATCAGAGAGACCCTCTTTTCCTAAATGGCAATACATGATGAGATCACATCTTAGCTGTGCAAGTTTCCATTTGTTGATGTGGTTGCTAACCATTTGGGGATGGAACGATCTTCACTGAATGACTAGGCGGGGGGATGAATGTGAATAACAAAAGGGGATCAGAAATACAAATGCATACACACACAAATCCGGTTTCCCTCGTTGGACCGAATCACCAACTCAATAGAATCCTCATGGAGAAGAGACCTTGGTAGGTAGAGTTCTCTTGTGGAAAGATTGTCGAGCAAATGAATTGAATACCAAAGTTGAAGAAATTGCAATGGATATAGTTCACTAGGGAAGAGAACTCTTGCAATAGAGTTCAACAAAGAAAAAAATCCAAGTGCAAGGAGGGCGCTTGTACAACTCTTAGATGCAATCTAAAGAGAGGTCCCCCTAGGGAAAGTGGAGTCTAAGCCAATATAATTCTCAAATAAAGTATAGGGGTTAAAAGAGGAGTGGGCCATATATATCTAGCCACACAGCATGGGTATGTTGGGAAATAAAAGGAAGTTCCAAAGGGTTACATGGGTTGAGGCCAAGCTATTGTGTGCCTAGGCATTGGTGGCTCCACTAGTTTCGGCCATCTGGTCCGGTAGTACCGTACGAGCTATAACAGCCTCGATCGGTGCATAGTGTCATGATTCCGAGTGCGTGTTAGCCACGAGGTCCAGTAGTACCGGGGTCTTGATCCAGTAGTACGTGGGCTACGATAGTGTGTGATGCATGTAAAATGCATACATGAATTTTGTAGTTTATCGATACATATTCATACATATATATAACATTTATAATGCAATAACTATATTTCATATTGATTTTTTTGGATTTACAAATGATCCCCTTTATTTTAGTTATAACTCAGCAGGACAGAAAAACCCTATTTTGTGTATTTTGATTTTTTAGGGACCTAAACGAAGTACAATGGAGCCAAAACTCTAGGAAAGCCAATGTTTTGTGAAGAGAAGGATCTAAAGTGCTTTGACCTCACAAGGGAGGCCTAGAGACCTGAAAGAGGTGTGGTGGCACGGCCAGGCTTGGTGCAAACTCCACCACACTCTTTCCCTTTTCGGTCGTCTGATTCGCTTCAATCTTGCGTCCATCGACTTGGTTTGACCTAAAAACTTATATAAAAAGGGTCCCTAGGGCATCCTCGAGGAGAGTTCCATAGAAACACCAAAAAGTAGTCAGAACTAGTGAAGATTAGAGAGGGAAACTCCATCGGAGCCGCCACTAGAGGGATCTCTACCTTCTCCAACATCTGCAACTTCATCGCCATGATGAAAAGGGAGTAGTCCACCTATGGACTATGGGTTTGTGGCAGTAGCTTGATCTATCTATCTCTTGTTCTTCATAGACCTAGTACCATATGAGCTTCCCTACATGATGATTATGGTCATATATGTAATTTCTATGTGGTGGATATTTATTCAATGATTTGATATTTGAGACTAGAATTTATCTATGTGTAATATGTATTGATATATGCATCTGATGTACCCCATTCTTAATTGCTTGTTTTGACCCAACTTGTATGCAATAACGTGTGGGGTGTCTATTAGATGGAGTAACATGGTAGTGGTGATTGAATAGTGACATCAAATTCAAGATCTACTATGGTTTTAACCTTTCTTTTGTTACCTCACTAGGGATTTAGTGAATTCATGTCCTATAATTATCTAGTGACAACTTGATAATCTTGTTTGTTCAAGGTAGAATATTTGTTATTCAAACATCATGTCAAAGTACTTAAGGCTTCTATTAATTCCTAATTCTAGATTGCTTAGAGTTTTCCCTTTCTAGAGGAGTATAAGAGAGATGTGTTGCATCATCTCTATGTCAGGACATGATGCCCATATAAATGCTTATCAAACACATAGTGATGTTCTACCGATATAATATTAATGATGAATTGTTTTATGTCCACTGCAACTTTAAAGATAGTAGACAAGTGAACCCATGAACCCTGGTCCAACTTTTATCATAAGAAACAACCTACAACATTACTATTATCATTTAACTTTGCTGCAATTTATTATCTAAAACACAAAATACTTTCTTTCTTGCAAACACAAATAAAAACAGAAAAGACCTTTATTTATTGCATTTACTTTACTGTTTTACTTAGTTAATATTATTTCATATTACTAATACGAAACCTTGTGCTTGACAACCACACGGTGCAGTTGGGACACAAGGCAAAAACTTTGCTTTGTAGGTTTCTTGAGAAGAGAAAAAGAAGATACTCTTTGCCAATTCTCCGAGAGTTTGATATAAACCCTTGTGGGAAAAAAACGCTTGCTATAACACTCTGCACTTAGAGTCCCAACGAGTTGGTACATATGGAGTTGTTTCCATCAGTGTGGCATGGTAGTAGCGGGTTCTAGTAACAGGGTGCCCAAGAGCTTTGGCGAGTTGGATCTCCAGCTCGAAGCAATAGGGTCTGGTAGTACCATGTGGTTTTTCGATAGTACCGACATGTAGGGGTTCGTAGCATGGAAAACAAAAAAATTCTACTGCATGCAAACAAACAAGCCAAGATCTATCTACTAGATTGTAGCAACGAGTCGATTAGAGTACTCACCCTCGAAGATTCCAAAGCGGTTAACGAGAGCAGATTCTCGTGGGTGATGTAGTCGTACACTTGCTGATCTCAAGATCGCGTAGACGATCCCTCCGGCGTTGCGTTCCAGCAGCGCTTCCGCATTCGGTCACACGTTTGGTACTCGATGAAGACCTTCCTCTCCCTTGTTCCAACAGGCAGCGGAGGATGTGGTTCTCCCCTCGCGATTCCGGCAGCACGATGGCGTGGTGTCGGAAGTAGAGGGAAGATCCCGCAGGGCTTCGCCTAAGCCGATGTGAGTTATTGTGGATCTAGGGTTTCCTGGCGATCTAGGGTTTAGAAGGCCGGGAGGAGGAGGAGGTGTCGGCGGAGGCTAGGGCGGCGGCGAAAGCGCGAGGCGGCGGCGGCGCGGCACGGGTGGAGGGCTGGCTCTTGTGTGTTTGGGCTAGCCCTCCCCTGTATTTATGAGAGGGGGCAGCCGTGGGAGGGGAGGGTTTGAATCCAAACCCAAACCCAAGTTGGATTGAAAGAAGGATTCTTTCCTTCTTCCACTAGGAAACCATTGTTCCAGTTTGACTTTTCAAACCTCCTGTTTGACTTTCAATTTAGAGCTTTATTTCTCCCTTGTAAATGCCCAAACCAAGTGACCTAGGATATGATCCAATCATTCCACTTACCCATGACACATTCATGGACCATTCCCCTTCCAGTCCGGTGAACCTTCTAGACCCTTCTAGAACCTCTCCGATGAAAACATCGAAATCATTCCCGAACTTCGGAATCAGACTTTCCTTATATGAATCTTATTCTCCGGACTATTCTGGATCTCCTCGTGATATCCCGGATCCCATCCGAGACTCCGAACAACATTCGGTATGCCTACTAACATTCCATATCTACTAAACAACATCGAATCCTTAAGTGTGTCTCCCTACGATTCGTGAATTATGCGGACATGACCGAGACACTTGTCCGATCAATAACCAATAGAGGAATCTGGAAATTCATATGGCTCCCACATATTTCTACGATTACTTTGCGATCGAATGAACCACTTACATACGATACCAATTTCCCTTTGTCTCGCGATAGTTTACTTATTCGAGGTTTGATCGTCGGTATCTCTGCATACCTAGTTCAACCTTGTTACCGATAAGTACTCTTTTCTCGTTCCCGTGATATGTGATCCCTTGTGAGCTAGTCACATGCTTGCAAGCCAATTGGATGACATTCCACCGAGAGGGCCAAGAGTATATCTATCCGTCATATGGATGGAAAAATCCCACTCTTGATCCATGTGCCTCAACACATACTTTCCAAACACTCAATGCCACCTTTATAGCCACCCAGTTACGGTGTGGTGTTTGATGTCATCAAAGCATCCTTCCGGTGATGGTGATTAGCATGATCTCATGGTCGAAGGAATTAGGTTACTATGTATCAGAAAGCTTATAGCAAATGAACTATTGAAATGACTTGATCTTAATGCTACGCTTATCTATAGGAGTATGTACATCATACCATTCTCCTAATGATATGATCTTGTTGTTAATAACATATCAATGTTCATGATCGAGAAACCATGATCATCTATTAACCAACAAGCTAGTATTATAAAGAGGCTTTACCAGGGACTCTAATTTAGTTTACAAATCACACAAGTATTAATGTTTCCGGTTAATACTATTATAGCATGAATGTAAACATTTATCATAAACACAAAGATATAATAATAACCACTTTTATTATTGCCTCTAGGGCATATCTCCAACAGTCTCCCACTTGCACTAGAGTCAACTAATATAGATTACATGGTAATATACCGAACACCCATGGCGGTTTGGTGCTGGTCATGTTTTGCCCTCGGGAGAGGTTTAGTCAACGGATCCACCACATTCAGATCTGTGTGTACTTTGCAAATCTTTATGTCACCATATTAGACATGTTGTCGAATAGCGTGAAAACGTAGCTTGATGTGCTTGAGCTTCTTGTGTCACCTTGGTTCTTGCGCATTGGCTATGGCGCCCATGTTATCACAGTAGATAGACATTGGGTCCAGCGCACTTGGAACCACACCGAGCTCTGTAATGAACTCCTTCATCCATATCGCCTCTTGTGAAGCCTCCGAAGCAGCTATGTATTCTGATTCAGTTGAAGATCTCGCCACAACGCTTTGCTTTGCACTCCTCCAGCTAACTGCTGCACCATTCAAAGTAAATACGTATCCAGATTGAGATTTAGAATCATCCGGATCGGTGTTCCAACTAGTATCGGTGTAACCATTAACAACGATTTGTTCATCACCTCCATAAGAAAGAACCATATCCTTAGTTCTTCTCAAGTACTTAAGGATGTTTTTGACCGCTGTCCAATGATCCACTCTTGGATCACTTTAATATCTGCTAGTCAAACTAACAGCATATGCAATGTCGGGTCTAGTACATAGCATGGCATACATAAGAGATCCTATGGCTGAGGCATAGGGAGTCTTACTCATCCTTTCTCTATCTTCTACTGTTATAGGACTTTGAGTTTTACTCAAGGTCGTATTGGGCAACATGGGCAAGAACCCTTTCTTGCTATCTTCCATTCCAAACCTCTTTAGAACTTTGTCCAAATATGTACTCCGTGACAATGATATTAGGCGTCTCGATCTATCTCTATAAATATTTGTGCGTAATATATAAGCTGCTTCGCCAAGATCTTTCATTGAAAAACTATTATTCAAATAATCATTGACACTATTAAGAGGGTCTACATCATTCCCAATCAACAATATGTCATCTACATATAGTATTAAGAATGCTACAGGGCTCCCACTCACTTTCTTATAAATACAAGCTTCTCCATAAGTTTGTATAAATCCAAAGCTTTTGATTACCTTATCAAAATGTTGATTCCAACTTCGGGATGCTTGCTTCAATCCATAAATGGACCGTTGAAGTTTGCATACCTTGTTAGCATCTTTAGGACCGAAAAAACCTTTGGGTTGCATCATATACAACTCTTCATCAATCTCTCCATTGAGGAATGCTTTTTTGACATCCATCTGCCATATCTCATAATCATAATATGCAGCGATTGCTAACAAAATCCTCACAGACTTTAGCTTCGCTACCGGTGAGAAAGTCTCATCGTAGTCAACCCCTTGAATTTGTCGAAACCCTTTTGTGACAAGTCGAGCTTTATAGACAGTAACATTACCATCATCATCTGTTTTCTTCTTGAAGATCCATTTATTCTCGATGACCTTCCTACCATCCCAGAAGTCCACCAAAGTCCATACTTGGTTTTCGTACATGGATTCAATCTCGGATTTCATGGCTTCTTGCCATTTATTGGAATCTGGGCTCATCATCGCTTCCTCATATGTCGCAGGGTCATCGGTGTTGCCCACCAACATGACACTCATAACAGGATCATACCAATCAGGAGTGGTACGAGTTCTCGTTGACCTACGAGGTTCCATAGTAACTTCAGCCGAAGTTTCATGATCAACATCATTAGCTTCCTCTCTTATTGGTGTAGGCGCCACAGGAACTACTTCCGGTGCTGCGCTACTCGCAAGTTCGAGAGAAGGTTCAACAACCTCGTTGAGTTCTACCTTCCTTCCAGTCACTTCTTTCGAGAGAAACTCCTTCTCTAGAAAGGATCCATTCTTGGCAACAAAGATTTTGCCCTCGGATCTATGATAGAAGGTATACCCAATAGTTTCCTTCGGGTATCCTATGAAGACGCATTTTTCCGCTTTGGGTTCAATCTTGTCGGGCTGTAACTTCTTTACATAAGCTTCGCAACCCCAAACTTTAAGGAACGACAACTTAGGTTTCTTCCCAAACCATAATTCATACGGTGTCATTTCAACGGATTTAGATGGTGCCCTATTTGAAGTGAATGCGGCTATTTCTAATGCATAACCCCAAAACGATAGTGGTAAATATGTAAGTGACATCATAGAACGAACCATATCTAAGAGAGTTCGATTACGACGTTCGGACACACCATTACGTTGTGGTGTTCCCGACGGTGTCAATTGTGAAAGTATTCCACATTTCTTTAAATGCTCGCCAAACTCGTAACTTAGATATTCACCTCCACGATCAGATCGTGGAAATTTAATCTTCTTGTTACGTTGATTCTCTACCTCACTTTGAAATTCCTTAAACTTCTCGAAAGTTTCGGACTTATGTTTTATGAAATAGATATACCCATATCTACTCAAGTCATCCGTGAAGGTAAGAACATAACGATAACCGCCGCGCGATGCTACACTCATTGGGCCACACACATCGGTATGTATGATTTCCAATAAGTCTGTAGCTCTCTCCATCATACCAGAAAATGGAGTCTTAGTCATTTTACCCATCAGACATGCTTTGTATCTTTCAAGTGATTCAAGAAGTCCATCGGACTGGAGTTCCTTCATATGCTTCACTCCAATATGACCAAGATGACAGTGCCACATATATGTCGAGTTATCGCTCAATTTCAAATGTTTAGCTTCAATGTTATTAATGTGTGTATTTCCACAATCGAGATTCAATAAGAATAGTCCATATATCAAAGGTGCATGTGCATAAAACATATTACTCATATAAATCGAACAACCATTATTCTCGGACTTAAACAAGTAACCGTCTCGCAATAAACATGATCCGGATATAATGTTCATGCTCAAAGCAGGCACCAAATAACAATTATTTAAGTATAAAACTTATCCCGATGGTAGATGAAGAGGTAGCGTGCCGACCGCGATCACATCAACCTTTGATCCATTTCCAACGCGCATCGTCACCTTGTTTTTCACTAGTTTTCGTCTATTCTGCAGCACCTGTTTCGAGTTACAAATGTGGGCAACCAAACCAGTATCAAATACCTAGGCACTACTACGAGTACTAGTGAGATACACATCAATAACATGTATATCGGATATACCTTTCTTCTTGATGTTGCCGTTCTTCAAATCTGCCAAGTACTTAGGGCAATTCTGCTTCTAGTGACCTTCTCCCTTGCAGTAAAAGCACTCAGTATCAGGCTTAGGCCCAGCCTTAGTCTTCTTCGCCGGCGCGGAAATTTTTTACCGCCCTTCTTGAAGTTTCCCTTTTTCTTAGACTTGCCTTGCTCTTGTATTTGGTGGTCTTATTGACCATCAACACTTGGTGCTGTTTCTTGATCTCCACTTCCGCAGACTTTAACATGGAGAAGAGTTCAGGCAACGACTTGTCCATATTTTGCATATTGTAGTTCATCACAAAGTTCTTGTAACTTGGTGGTAGTATTGGAGGACATGGTGAATCCCCAAAGCATTAGGAATCACTATACCGAAGCTTTGAAGCTTGCTTGCGTGCCCAGACATCTTAAGCACGTGCTCACTGATGGAGTTGTCCTCTTCCATCTTGCAGTTAAAGAACTTTTCAGAAGCCTCATAACTCTCAACTGCCGCGTGAGCCTCAAATATCATTTTGAGTTCACGGACAATATCATGTGGGTCATGGTTCTCAATCCTTTTCTGAAGCTCCGATTCCAAACCATACATAGCACACTGAACTGTGGAGTACTGATTCTTCTGAGCGAGGAAAACATTCTTTACCTCATCGGTAGCATCAGCTGCAGGTGGGTCACCCAGCGGTGCATCCAGCACATAGGTCAAATTACCAGCATTGAGGACGATCCTCAAATTGCGGAACCAATCCGCGAAGTTGCTTCCATTGTTTTTCAACTTTTCTTTCTCTAGGAACGCATTAAAATTGATGGTAGGGGCCGCTATTGATCTACAACATATTTGCAATAGTTTAGACTAAGTTTATGACAAATTGAGTTCTAATTAATAGTTAAATTAATCTAGGTGAACTCCCACTCAAAACAATATCCCTCACATTGTTTTAGTGATCACACGAACCAAATCCACCACATCAAAACCAATCATCACGAGAGTTGATGTAGCTTCAATGGCGAACAATCAACATGTTCATCATATCTACTATATGACTCATGCTTTACCTTTCGGTGATCCGTGTTCCGAGACCATGTCTGTACATGCTAGGCTCGTCAAGATCAAACCTTAGCTTCCGCATGAGCAAATCTGGCTTGCTCACGTTGTATACACTCGCAGAATCTAACACACCCGATCATCATGTGGTGCTTCGAATGCTTACTAAGGATGGACACTTTATAACTTGAAATTTTTGTGCTTGACGGATCATCTTATAATGCTACCGTCGCGAGCTAAGCAATACAAGATGCATAAAAGGATTAACATCACATGCAATTCATAATATGTGATATGATATGGCCTTTCTTCTTGTGCTTCCGATCTCCATCTTCAAGCACGAACATGATCTCCATCATCACCGGTATGGAGTCAAGGTCAATGGCGCTGCTTCATGGTTGTCGTCCACCAGCATCAACTATTACAACTACTTTGAATAATAGACACACAGGTCTTAACGGAATTAAAAGACAACCATATGGCTCCTGCCGGTTGCCGACTTACAATAAGGAACATTGCATACATCATATATAATCACAATCATGGCCATATCACATCACAGCACACCCCTGCAAAACAAAGTTAGACGCCTCTAATTTTCTTTGCATGTTTTACATGGTTTGGGGCTTTCAATAAGTGTCATTCTAACTTACGAACAAGAACCACAACATTGATGCTTGAACTATCAAGTGCCCGTTGTAAATTGAATCTATACTATGATGGGAGAGACAGACACCCGTAAAGCCACTTATGCGATACAAGTTGCATGTTAAGCGTGGAGCAAGTCTCATGAACGATGTCATGTAAGGTTAGCCCGGGCCGCTTCATTCCATCATACCGCAAGATGCAAAGTACACAAAAAGCAATTGATAATAAAAGCACCACCACCCACAATGACCATTGTGTTCTACTTGTGCAATAGATCTACATATAGACACGGCTCTGATACCACTGTAGGGGTTCGTAGCATGGAAAACAAAAAAATTCTACCGCATGCAAACAAACAAGCCAAGATCTATCTACTAGATTGTAGCAACGAGTCGATTAGAGTACTCACACTCGAAGATTCCAAAGCGGTTAACGAGAGCAGATTCTCATGGGTGATGTAGTCGTACACTTGTCCATCTCAAGATCGCGTAGACGATCCCTCCGGCGCTGCATTCCGGCAGCGCTTCCGTAGTCGGTCACACGTTCGGTACTCGATGAAGACCTTCCTCTCCCTTGTTCCAGTAGGCAGCGGAGGTTGTGGTTCTCCCCTCGCGATTCTGGCAGCACGACGGCGTGGTGTCAGAAGTAGAGGGAAGATCCCGCGGGGCTTCGCCTAAGCTGGTGCGAGTTATGGTGGATCTAGGGTTTCCTGATGATCTAGGGTTTAGAAGGCCAGGAGGAGGAGGAGGTGTCGGCGGCTGGCGGCGGCGCGGCGGCGGCGCGACACGGGTGGAGGGCTGGCTCTTGTGTGTTTGGGTCAGCCCTCCCCTTCTATTTATGAGAGGGGGCAACCTTGGGAGGGGAGGGTTTGAATCCAAACCCAAACCCAAACCCAAGTTGGATTGAAAGAAGGATTCTTTCCTTCTTCCACTAGGAAACCATTGTTCTATTTTGACTTTTCAAACCTCCCGTTTGACTTTCAATTTAGAGCTTTAATTCTCTCTTGCAAATACCCAAACCAAGTGACCTAGGATATGTGTCACATCCCAAATTTTAGATTTGGTTCTGCATATCATTCATAGCATTGCATCATACTCTTCCATGCAAAACCATCGATTGAAAAGACTCGGCAAAACGCTATTTTCTAAACCCTATTCTATTTTACTACAATTCTCCTGCTGGAGGTATTACTAGGACTTGTGTTTTCCACCCTTGTGGCCTAGTGGTTTCACTCACCACTTGACCCTAGATTGACCCCCTGGATTTTAGAAAATTTTAGAAAGAAGATTCGTTCGAATCGAAGCTCGTACGGAAAAGTTACGGAGGTTTTACTAAATCGGAAATTAGAAAATTAAAAGAACAAAAAAAAAGAGAATCTGCGCCGCACCAGCCCTGGGGCCGCCCGGCAGCCAGCGCCACAGCCAGCTTGCCACCGGCCATGATAATATCCCGCCGCCCCTGAGGCACAGCCCAGTGGGCCCCACCTGTCGGCGCCGACATCGCCGCGCCCGTGTCGGACTCCGGACTCCGCCTGCCGACTCCGCCTCGGCGTGGCCTCCTCTTTGCAGCCACCAGCGCCGCTTCCCTGCCAGCGCGGCCGCGCCGCCACACACGCCCACCGCCCCGCCGGCCGCGCCACCGCCCGCCAGCATGCGCCATGCCTTGGTAAGTATCCACCGGCACCGCGCCGCCGCCTCTCTCTCTCTCTCTCGCTCTTTCCTTCTCGCCACACGCCACGCCACACCGCCGCTTCGAGCCATGAGCCGCCACTCCACCGCTACCGACCTCTCTCTCTCTCTCTCTCTCTCAAGGGACTGTCGCCGCCACTCTCCTCCCGACGCCGACGACCGACGCCGATGCCGAGCCGCCGCGCCGCCGCCCCTCCTCCGCGCGGACCCCGCCGCCGCCGGAGCGCCACCCCGAGTCGTCGCTGCCGCCACGCCCCTCCTCTCAGCGATGGATTCAGGCTAACGGCCCAGATCGTCTGCTGACAGTCAGCCCAGCGCTGACTAGTCAAACGCAGTCAACAAGACGTGAGGCCAACAGTCAAAGTTGACTGAGTAATTTCTTTAATCGATTTAATTGGCAGATTTTCGTAGAAACTTGTAAATTGCGTAGAAATTAATCCGCTAGGCCAAAAAATGCAAATAAAATATGTGTAGATTCAGTAAGTCGTGTAGAATCTTGATGTACCATTGTTTCACACTTTTGCAGCAAGTTTTTGTCCAGATTAATTAAATGAGTTAATGGCCTTTTGGAGTAATTAATTCGTAGAAAAAGATCTGTAACTCCAAAAATTGCATATAATATGTCCCTGGATTCAGTAGAACGAGGGGAATCTCAAAGTGAATTAAAAAGATAGGCATACAGTAAAAACTTCTGCAGAAACTGTCTAGTGGCTTTCTGAAGTGTTATAATTATTCAGGGAGTTTTATAATTCCTTTTTGAGTAATTCTAATTGGTACTGTTCCTAAATAGCAATGTCTATACAGTAGAATTTTCCCAAGATTTTACAAACAGTATACTACCGGTAGTGAATTATTTGTGTTCTAGCTCTAGTTTTGAGCATTATATTTTGCATAATTGTTTTCCTTGCGCTAAAACTATTTTCCATGCATGCAATCAGTACCTTTACTGAATAGTATTATATGGTGTTGCTGTAGCATCACCCCACTTGTCATGCATGCATTCATGCATCATCTTTGTTGCATATGCTTGTGGACTGTTTGTTTATGATTGCAATTGTGTCGTGTGGATTGTGACGAGTGCAACGCTTGCTCGTGTGTGGATTGTTCTTCCGACCGCTACAACCAAGGCAAGTAGATGCTATTTTGTTCATGATATTGTCCTACTATTTTTAATGCATTGTCGTGTATTTTGTAGACGCATGTGTAGGATGATACTATCGCTATGCTATGTCCTATTATGTGGTAGGGCTTTCCTTGTAGATGAACCACCGTTGGTAGATGTGCTTAGCCATGCTATGATGAACGAGGGCTGGGTTACATCACTGAAACTTGTTTCTAAAAGTATTGGTTTGTGAAAACTAAAATAACGTAATCAATAAATCTCCTGGGTGTGATGGGATTGATAAATTTTGGTGGTTTCATTGCGGAAAGGCACCCAGGTATCGAGAGAAAATGATTGGCTTCTTTATTTTGTAGCTTACGTGTACATCCATGTGCCAATAATGAAATGGGCGGTTGGTTGGACTTAGTAGGTTGTGGTAACTCGAACCCGCGTATCCAGAGATGTAGAATTTTGGTAGGTTGGACCGGTGGGCGTCGGGATTAGGGAGCTACTTCCCGAACAGTCTCTTCTTGGACTTATCCCTATCATCACCCAAAATGAGAGTGATGGTACGAGCTGGGCTGGCCAAGTCACATGGGTGAAGTGTACTAACCCCTGCAGGGTGTATAATCTAATCGATTAGCCGTGTCCCCGGTTATGGACATCTGAGTTGCTTGATATTGATTCTATGACATGTTTCTCGCTCATTCTAATTTCATAATTGCCTTAATATTGTTGGGTTAACTTAATTGGGATCTTTTCAAAGAAAATCAAAAACTGTTTATGAATGTAGGACAAAGGTATTTGCAAATGCAAGCCAGACACAGCTCTAATTGCCAAATATGCATGTAGATGTTAGCACTATTGTCTCCTTTACTAGCTCTACTTGCCATACATTCCATGTATTGACCCTTCGGGGCTGCTACGTTTCATGTTGCGGGATATTCCGATTCTGAGTAATCGATATAGGCCACGGTACTCCACTCGGCACTTGTTCACTTGTGGGCAATTTGAAGAATGGAGGATTTACCTTATTTATGTTGCTACCTGAATAATTTGAGCTAGCCTTGGGCTAAGCTTTTATTGTAATAATGGTACTCTGGATCTTCGTTATTTATGATACACGGATATTTTGCTATGTTATTCATCTTATTCTATTGTGGGCCAATGAACCGATCCAGGGATTGGCATGTCACATAGAAGCCACGGTCTTTTCAGAACCGCGGTGTTACAAGATGGTATCAGAGCCCGTGTGTCGACTGTAGGATCGTGACCTAGGATTGGATTAGGAAGCCATAGAATTATTAAAGCTTATATTAACTCTGTCTTTCATCTTATGCCTTTCACTCTCGTAAATTCCTACCATATGCTATTCTCACACTTTCCTCTTTTAATTGATAGATGGGAGAAGTCAGGACTGAGTATGCAACCATGGAGTCACCAAGGCCCTTTGCAAGACAGTTAGCACAGCTCTCGCAGTCATTGGGATTGCCACTGCCCATGTTCAAGGGAAGGAGGCTGTACACCTATGGATATGGTGAGGATGCATGGGAGATCACCACCTTCATCTTCAGGGATGCCGCCTTGCCAAACCCTGTGCATCTGATCTACACCAAGACATACTGCAACTGGGGACTTGGAATCAACTTGGCCATACATGAAGCCCTATCTCGCCAGTGCCATCACGTCCGACACCTACTGCCTGCAGACTCACCCTACCGTGACTATGGGAGGCGTGATGAAGATGGGCACATTGTGGTTACCCCGAGCGACAGGAACAACATGCCGCCCCGTCGGAGGCACATAGAGGACATGTAAAGGAAGAATGGAGCTCTAGCTGAGAAAGTGATGATGATAAAGAAGATTGTAGATTTTGCTAGCAATGGTATGGTGGTCCAAGGACAGGAGATTGACACCTTGCATGAAGTTGTGGGAGTTCTGGAGAATGTCCTGATAGCCAGAGATGCAACCATAGCTCATCTCCATGGTACTGTGCAGGAGAACACCCAGAACATACAACAGTTGCAAGGGACCGTCCAGGAAAGGGATCAGACTATTGAAGCTATGACAGCCCAGATTGCCGCTCTCCAAGAACAGCTGAATCCACCCTCTGATGATGACAATGGAGATGGTGGCAGCAATGATGATGATGATGATGACAGCGGGAACGATGATGATGATGAGGACGAGGATGATGATGATGGAGACGATGATGGTGGAGGAGATGAAGCTGTTGCAGTTGCAGCTGAGAGTGAAGAAGAAGAGGAGGATCCAGAAGAGGTGGAGTTTGAGATATCAAGTGATGATTCAGGAGAGGTGTACACTCCGCCGCCATGGTTGAACCGTGGACCGAAGCGCCAACGCATGAGTGCAAGGACCTACCGCAACCTCTTCAAGAAGTAGATAGAAGTCCACCAATTAGTCCTCGTTAGGTAAAAATCGTTAGGATTAGTCTCGATCAATGTGAAACTTAGTTGTTATTAGTTTAAGAGTGTTTAGTTGCTTATTTGTGTACTCCAATATCCCAGGAATTATTTGTGCGAATTTTATAAAAGAGTTATGGCAAGTTTGGTTACTATCTGTGTTATTTTCGCTGCAGTTTTACTGTCGATACAGCAAGATCTTGTATGATTTTCATATTTTCTGGTAACTGAGAAAAATCTGAAAAAATAGGGCTAGTCTTGAAACTCTCCAGACTGTATGTGCAAAATCATCATATTTTTACGAATCTAAGTCGGTAGAAAATTCGTGAACACTTTGGACTGCTACGGCAGATTGCTGTTTTTGTTGCTTAGTTGATCGACTGTTTAGTTAACCATTGCCAACTCTTGTAAAACTATTTCAGTAGGTATATACTGCTAGGATAACCCCTGGGATGTTGCTGGATCACTTGTTTGCTGATGTGTTGCTTGCTTGTGATTGTCTGCTATTGTTTGTTGTTGTTTGATCATATGCATGGGTAGAATCCTATTATCGTAGTTGATTCTTTCTAAACTTACCTGTGCTGAACCGCAGATGCCTCCCCGCCGTCAACTCACTGAGTTGGAGCAACTCATGGCAGCTCAGGCACAGCTGACCCAAGTAATGACTCAGTTCATGGCAGCTCAGAACAACAACAACAATGGAAACAATCAGCCTCAGGGAGATGCTCTCACCAGATTTCTGAGGCTAAGGCCGACTAAGTTCTCTACTGCAACGGAACCAATGGTTGCTCTCGACTGGTTGCGTTCAGTCAACAAGGATCTGGTAACTGTTGGATGCAATGATGCTGAGAAGGTGAGATTGCCGCTCACCCTTGGAGGGACCAGTCGCTTCTTGGTGGGACACTTTTCAGATCACCCACCCGCTGGACACTGTGACTTGGGCAATGTTTGAGGAAGGTTTCAGGACCAACCACGTGTCTTCAGGAGTTCTGAGCCTGAAGAGGAAGGAGTTCCGCAACTTGCGCCAAACCAACCGCACCGTGGCTAAGTATATTGAGGAGTTCAACAACTTGTCCCGTTATGCACCTAAGGATGTTGACACTGATGCAAAAAGGAGGGAGAGATTCCTGGATGGCCTCAGTGATGAGCTTTCGATACCATCGGTGGTTTATTGCCCCACTTTCCAGGAGCTCATGGACAAGGCCAGGATCTTGGAAGGGAAGCACAAATAGGTGGAGAACCGCAAGAGAAAGAGCAATAATCACCACTCTGGTTCACATCACAAGTCTCGCACTTCATATGATGGATACTCCAAGCATGGAGGGAGTGACCATGGGAGCCATGACCGCCACCACCACGGAGGTGATGGACATCGCCATGACAACCACAAGAGCAACCACCACAGCCACAAGGGAGGACACTCTCACCACTCTGGAGGGCACGGTGGACATGACCGCAACCGCAATCGCAGCTTTGTGAAGAAGGATCTGAGTGAGGTGACATGCTTCAAGTGTAAACAGAAGGGACACTATGCTGACAACTGTCCGGAGAGGAAGGGACTGAAGCCAACCAACAACCAGAAGGCCACAGTGAACCACATGAATGTGGAGGAGATCCCAGATGAGCCTGACCTTGTGATTGGTAAGTTCCCAATCAACACTCACCCAGCTTTCATACTTTTTGATACTGGTGCATCGCATTCATTCATATCAATGGCATTTGTGGATAAGTATAAGCTACCTACTGAGTCTATGAAAGAGTCTATTAGAGTAAGCTCACCTGGAGGAGATATGATAGCTAGCGCGGGATGCCGCAGTTTAACTGTGAGGATTGGAACACACAACTTCATTGCACATCTGGTAGTGTTGGAATCACAAGGGTTAGATGTTATTCTAGGTATGGATTGGCTGTCTATGCATGGGGGACACATAGATTGTGCACAGCGAGCTGTTTCACTCAAAACCCCGGATGGTAAGAGAATTAGATTCAAGTCGGCCAGCTTTCAGGAACTGAAGCGTCGACTGGTGACCGCACCCGTTCTGTGTTTACCAGATCTTCAGAAGGATTTCCAAGTGTACTGTGATGCTTCTCGACAGGGACTTGGGAGCATGCTGATGCAAGATGGGAGAGTAGTGTCATATGCCTCGCGACAACTTAAACACCATGAGTGGAATTACCCCACACACGACTTGGAGTTAGCGTCAGTGGTTCATGCGCTCAAGGTATGGAGGCATTACTTAATGGGAAAACACGGTGATGTGTACACCGACCACAAGAGCCTGAAGTACATATTTACACAGAAGGAACTGAATATGAGGCAAAGGAGATGGCTGGAACTTATCAAGGACTATGATATGAATCTGCAATACCACCCGAGAAAGGCCAATGTAGTAGCTGATGCTCTGAGCCGGAAGGTTTATGCCAATGGATTGACAATTGGGGAATTGCCCGAGGATTTGTGCAAGCAATTCAAGGACCTTAGACTGGAGGTGGTATCTGAAGGATACCTGGCAACAATGGAAGTCCAACCAACGCTACATGACAGAATCAGGAAGGCTCAAGTGGGAGACAAAGAGATAGATGAAATAAGGGAAAAGATGAAGGAGGATCGAGCAAGGGAATTCCGCGAGGATGAGAAAGGAACCTTGTGGTATGGAGATCGTTTGTGCGTCCCCAACGATCCGGAGATAAGGAAGTTGATTCTGTAGGAAGCTCATGACTCGCCATACTCCATACATCCGGGCAATACGAAGATGTATATGGACCTAAAGGACAGATTCTGGTGGAACAACATGAAGGGAGACATCACGGAGCATATTTCCCTATGTGATGTATGTAGCCGAGTGAAGGCGGAACACCAGAAGCCAGCAGGATTGCTACAGGCATTACCTGTGCCGGATTGGAAGTGGGATAGAGTGGGAATGGATTTTATCACAGGATTGCCCAGGACCAGGTCAGGATATGACTCCATTTGGGTAGTGGTCGACCATTTGACCAAGGTAGCCCACTTTATACCGGTAAAGACGACCTATACGAGTGCAAAGTTGGCCAAGATTTACATGGACAGGATTGTGTGCCTACATGGAGTTCCCAAGAGTATTGTATCTGACAGAGGCACCCAATTTACCTCACACTTCTAGCGCCAGCTGCACGAGTCACTTGGTACTAGATTGGAGTTTAGCATAGCGTTTCACCCACAGACTGATGGTCAGACCGAGAGGGTGAATCAGATTTTGGAGGACATGCTGAGAGCTTGCGCCTTGGCTCATGGTTCTAGTTGGGATGCGAATTTGCTGTATGCTGAGTTTTCCTACAACAACAACTATCAAACCAGCATCAAAACGTCACCGTTTGATGTACTGTATGGGAAACGGTGCCGGACATCATTGCTATGGGATGGAGTAGGAGAACGTCAGTTGTTTGGGCCTAATTTGATCAAGGATGCTGAGGAGAAGGTCGCCTTGATTAGGGACAGGCTGAAGGTAGCACAATCAAGGCAGAAGAGCTACGCTGACGCCAAGCGCAAGGAAGTTGTGTATGAGATAGGTGATAGAGCATACCTCAGAGTGTCGCCACTTCCTGGAATCAAGAGATTTGGAATTAAGGGTAAGCTGGCACCTCGGTTTATTGGACCGTATCGGATCTTAGCACGCAAAGGAGAAGTTGCTTATCAGTTGGAGTTGCCAGAGGCTCTGTCCGCTGTTCAGAATGTGTTCCACGTATCCCAGCTGAAGAAGTGCCATGAGATGGTGGATACACCATTGAGAGACACTATGCCACTAGAGGAGGTTCAGCTTGAGAATGACTTGACTTATGAGGAGAAGCCGGTCAAGATTCTGGAGACAGCGGAGAGGGTTACCCGTACCAAGACGATCAGGTTTTGCAAGGTGCAGTGGAGCCACCACACCGAAGAGGAAGCCACTTGGGAGCGTGAGGATGACATCCGAGAGGACTACCCACATCTATTTGCTAGCCGCGCCGAATCTCGGGGACAAGATTCATCTTAAGGGGGTTAGTCTTGTCACATCCCAAATTTTAGATTTGGTTCTGCATATCATTCATAGCATTGCATCATACTCTTCCATGCAAAACCATCGATTGAAAAGACTCGGCAAAACGCTATTTTCTAAACCCTATTCTATTTTACTACAATGCTCCTGCTGGAGGTATTACTAGGACTTGTGTTTTCCACCCTTGTGGCCTAGTGGTTTCACTCACCACTTGACCCTAGATTGACCCCCTGGATTTTAGAAAATTTTAGAAAGAAGATTCGTTCGAATCGGAGCTCATACGGAAAAGTTACGGAGGTTTTACTAAATCGGAAATTAGAAAATTAAAAGAACAAAAAAAAAGAGAACTCCGTTGCCACTTCTTTGGTCAACCAGCGCCAGCAATACCATACAGCTTATCATCAAGCGGATAATATCCGCCGCCGCCCCCGCGCCAGGCCACCGACAGGTGGGCCCCACCTGTCGGCGCCGACATCACCGCCGCATTCGCGCCGGACTCAGAACCGCTCATTCCGACTCGCCTCGGGGCCTCTCTTAATCACCGCCACCGACCACGACCCCATCGTGCAGCCGCCACACGCCACCCGCCACGGTAAGTCGCCGCGCCTCTCTCTCTCTCTCTCCCTCTTTCCTTCCCCGCACCACGCCGCCTCCGCCACCATACATGTCGCCTCCGCTTCGGCTGGCCGCCCGAGTCAGCACGCCACGCCACTGACCCGCTTTCTCTCCAGAGGACCGTCGCCGCCTCTCTCCGCCCGACGCCGACGACCGACGCCGACGCCGAGCCGCCGCCCCTCCTCCGCGGACTGCCTCTCTCCGCGACCCTTGCCCTGGCCGACCACCCGCCGCCGGAGCGCCACCCCGAGTCGTCGCCGCCGCTTCTCCTTCGCCAAGGATTGTGGCTAACGGCCCAGATCGTTGCTGACTGTCAGCCCCAGGCGCTGACTAGTCAAACGCCCAGTCAGCAGCCACGTAGGCCAGTCAACAGTCAAAGTTGACTGGGTAATTTCTTTAATCGATTTAATTGGCAGATTTTCGTAGAAACTTGTAAATTGCGTAGAAATTAATCCGCTGGGCCAAAAAATGCAAATAAAATATGTGTAGATTCAGTAAGTCGTGTAGAATCTTGCTGTACCATTGTTTCACACTTTTGCAGCAAGTTTTTGTCTAGATTAATTAAATGAGTTAATGGCCTTTTTGGAGTAATTAATTCGTAGAAAAAGATCTGTAACTCCAAAAATTGCGTATAATATGTCCCTGGATTCAGTAGAACGAGGGGAATCTCAAAGTGAATTAAAAAGATAGGCATACAGTAAAAACTTCTGCAGAAACTGTCTAGTGGCTTTCAGCAGTGTTATAATTATTCAGGGAGTTTTATAATTCCTTTTTGAGTAATTCGAATTGGTACTGTTCCTAAATAGCAATGCCTATACAGTAGAATTTTCCCAAGATTTTACAAACAGTATACTACCGGTAGTGAATTATTTGTGTTCTAGCTCTAGTTTTGAGCATTATATTTTGCATAATAGTTTTCCTTGCGCTAAAACTATTTTCCATGCATGCAATCAGTACCTTTACTGAATAGTATTATGTGGTGTTGCTGTAGCATCACCCCACTTGTCATGCATGCATTCATGCATCATCTTTGTTGCATATGCTTATGGACTGTTTGTTTATGATTGCAATTGTATCGTGTAGATTGTGACGAGTGCAACGCTTGCTCGTGTGTGGATTGTTCTTCCGACCGCTACAACCAAGGCAAGTAGATGCTATTTTGTTCATGATATTGTCCTACTATTTTCAATGCATTGTCGTGTATTTTGTAGACGCATGTGTAGGATGATACTATCGCTATGCTATGTCCTATTATGTGGTAGGGCTTTCCTTGTAGATGAACCACCGTTGGTAGATGTGCTTAGCCATGCTATGATGAACGAGGGCTGGGTTACATCACTGAAACTTGTTTCTAAAAGTATTGGTTTGTGAAAACTAAAATAACTTAATCAATAAATCTCCTGGGTGTGATGGGATTGATAAATTTTGGTGGTTTCATTATGAAAGGCACCTGTATCGAGAGAAAATGATTGGCTTCTTTATTTTGTAGCTTACGTGTACATCCATGTGCCAATAATGAAATGGGCGGTTGGTTGGACTTAGTAGGTTGTGGTAACTCGAACCCGCGTATCCAGAGATGTAGAATTTTGGTAGGTTGGACCGGTGGGCGTCAGGATTGGGGAGCTACTTCCCGAACAGTCTCTTCTTGGACTTCTCTCTATCATCACCCAAAATGAGAGTGATGGTACGAGCTGGGCTGGCCAAGTCACATGGGTAAAGTGTACTAACCCCTGCAGGGTGTATAATCTAATCGATTAGCCGTGTCCCCGGTTATGGACATCTGAGTTGCTTGATATTGATTCTATGACATGTTTCTCGCTCATTCTAATTTCATAATTGCCTTAATATTGTTGGGTTAACTTAATTGGGATCTTTTCAAAGAAAATCAAAAACTGTTTATGAAAGTAGGACAAAGGTATTTGCAAATGCAAGCCAGACACAGCTCCAATTGCCAAATATGCATGTAGATGTTAGCACTATTGTCTCCTTTACTAGCTCTACTTGCCATACATTGCATGTATTGACCCTTCGGGGCTGCTATGTTTCATGTTGCAGGATATTCCGATTCTGAGTAATCGATATAGGCCATGGTACTCCACTCGACACTTGTTCACTTGTGGGCAATTTGAAGAATGGAGGATTTACCTTATTTATGTTGCTACCTGAATAATTTGAGCTAGCCTTGGGCTAAGCTTTTATTGTAATAATGGTACTCTGGATCTTCGTTATTTATGATACACGGATATTTTGCTATGTTATTCATCTTATTCTATTGTGGGCCAATGAACCGATCCAGGGATTGGCATGTCACATAGAAGCCACGGTCTTTTCAGAACCGCGGTGTTACAATATGATCCAATCATTCCACTTACCCATGACACATTCATGGACCATTCCCCTTCCGGTCCGGTGAACCTTCTAGACCCTTCTAGAACCTCTCCGATGAAAACATCGAAATCATTCCCGAACTCCGGAATCGGACTTTCCTTATATGAATCTTATTCTCCGGACCATTCCGGATCTCCTCGTGATATCCCAGATCCCATCCAAGACTCCAAACAACATTCGGTATCCCTACTAACATTCCATATCTACTAAACAACATTGAATCCTTAAGTATGTCTTCCTACGATTCATGAATTATGCGGACATGACCGAGACACTTCTCCGATCAATAACCAATAGAGGAATCTGGAAATTCATATGGCTCCCACATATTTCTACGATTACTTTGCGATTGAATGAACCACTTATATACGATACCAATTTCCCTTTGTCTCGCGATAGTTTACTTATCCGAGGTTTGATCGTCGGTATCTCTGCATACCTAGTTCAACCTCGTTACCGATAAGTACTCTTTTCTCGTTCCCGTGATATGTGATCCCTTGTGAGCCAGTCACATGCTTGCAAGCCAATTGGATGACATTCCACCGAGAGGGCCCAGAGTATATCTATCTGTCATATGGATGGAAAAATCCCACTCTTGATCCATGTGCCTCAACACATACTTTCCGAACACTCAATGCCACCTTTATAGACACCCAGTTATGGTGTGGTGTTTGATTTCATCAAAGCATCCTTCCGGTGATGGTGATTAGCATGTTCTCATGGTCGAAGGAATTAGGTTACTATGTATCAGAAAGCTTATAGCAAATAAACTATTGAAATGACTTGATCTTAATGCTACGCTTATCTATAGGAGTATGTACATCATACCATTCTCCTAATGATATGATCTTGTTGTTAATAACATCTCAATGTTCATGATCGAGAAACCACGATCATCTATTAACCAACAAGCTAGTATTATAAAGAGGATTTACCAGGGACTCTAATTTAGTTTACAAATCACGCAAGTATTAATGTTTCCGGTTAATACTATTATAGCATGAATGTAAACATTTATCATAAACACAAAGATATAATAATAACCACTTTTATTATTGCCTCTAGGGAATATCTCCAGCACGACATTCACAGTAGTACCTCTCCTGGGTGGCGGTAGTACCATGCTTGGAAGTCTTCTAACCTTCCTTTTGATGCCTTGAGCCTTGGGTTATTATCCTTTGGGTTCATACCTAAGGATACAAAGTGTATTGAAATGAAGTAGCAATCCATCCAAGATAGTATCAAAGTCACAAGACTATAGGAGTGAATTCACCTTATCATGGAGAGACTTGACTCGAGCAAGTACCATTGGTCCACTTGGGAGACTTGATGGTGTCGTAGTAGTGTTGTATGTAGGGTTGACTACATCACCCCAGAAAGATCCATCCTCGACTCTAGGCTTTCTTCATTTCCATGATATGTTGAGAGATCCACCACATCAAATGTGTTGCTCACCAAGTACTCCGATTGTGGTATGTCGATGGCATATGCGTTGTTGTTGACGCGATTGAGGACCTTAAATGGGCCATCACCTCGTGGCTTTAGCTTTGAGTTTTGTTCTTGAGGAAACCTATCCTTTCCGAGGTGAGTCAACATGAGGTCGTCTGCTTCAAAGATCATCTCCTTGTTTTGTTCAATCTTGATGCTTGACATTGTACTTGTTCTTCGAGCATAGCTCTTGTTTCTTCATGAAGTGTTTTCATTGATTTTGCTTGCTTGTCCACATCCATGTTGATTTGTTCACGTAGTGGAAGTGGAAGTAGATCAAGGACAGTGTATGATTCGAATCCATAGACAATTACGAATGGGCTCTTTGATACGTCCAAAATGTATCTACTTTCTCGAAAAATTTGCTATTTTTTCTTCTCTAAACTTGTGTTTTTGGATACAACTAACACGGACTGATGCTGTTTTCAACAGAATTACCTTGGTGTCTTGTTTTTGTGCAGAAAATGAACTATCAGGAAAAATCCCGGAAAATATGCCAAAAATTATATTTCACCAGAAGATCCACGGAGCCAGAAGACGAGACGGAGAGGAGGCCTGGGGGGCCCACACCCACCCCAGGCGCGGGCCCACCACTGGCCGCGCCTGGAGGGGGTGCAGCCACCCCAGGCACCCCCTCGGCCTCCCTCTGCGCCTATAAGTTGTCTTTTGGCCTAAAAACTGAGGGGGGTTCGATAGTTTTCTAGTAAGAGTTCCGCTCCGCCGCCGCCACCAGAAACCAAGATTCGGATCCAGAAACTCCGTTCTGGCACCCTGCCGAGACGAGGAATTTGGAGAGGATCATCGCCATCCTCATCACCAATGCATCTCCATCAACCACCGATTTTTCCCTCATCCATGAGTGAGTAATCCCCCGCTATAGGCTTGGGGATGGTAGGGATTGGATGAGTTCTATCATGTAATCGAATAAGATCTGTTAGGGCATAATGCCTAGTATCTCTATTAGTGCTATTTGACTTTGTTGCAACTTGTTGTGCTTAATGCTTGTCACTAGGGCCCGAGTGCCATGATCTCAGATCTGAACTTATTATTGAATCATTATGATAGTATTGTTTGTGATCTTATCTGCAAGTTGTGTACACATATCATTGTCCGGATCCAAAGGCCCCAAAGTGACAATAATTGGGACCACCAGAGGGGATGGCTGTGGTGTGAGGATCACATGTGTTCACGGAGTGTTAATGCTTTGCTTCGGTGCTCTATTAAAAGGAGCACCTTAATTGCCAGTAGTTCCCTAGAGGCCCAATGCCAAGGCTGGGATGTAAGATGTTGTGCAAGTTCTCATTGCGAGAACGTATGACTATATTTGGAGCACATGCCTAGGATTTTAGTACTTTGATGCTTGTTATTATTTATCTGCAATGCCCTAGATCTTGAAATTACATGTTTAGACTCATTCATGCAACGGCCGTCCATCCATCCCTATGCCTACCTTTTCAGATCAAGCATTATTGTTCTGCTCCATCGATGTTGTTGCTTTGCTGTTGCTACTACAAACTGTTGCTACTCATAAACTTTTGTGAGCAAGAACTATTTCCAGGTGCAGCTGAACTGACAACTCAGTTTCTAAGTCTTGCAAGTATTCTTTGGCTCTCCTTGTGTCGAATCAATAAACTGGGTAATAATACCCATGAAGACTATTGCGATCCCCTATACTTGTGGGTCATCAAGACTATTTTCTAGCGCCGTTGCCGGGGAGCATAGCTTTATTTGTAAGTTCACTTGGATCTATTATTGTTCACTGCTACTCCTTTCATAATGGGGAAGTCTCGTGATGGAAAGTTCCCTATTTTACCATCCACTACAAGAAGAGGTACAGTTCTAAACACCCCTGCTGCTCTTGATTCACCGTCTGTTATAAGTAAGCTTGTTACACCACCACCACATACACATGCTACACACACTGCTACTACTGCTAAGTTTGAAACTGCTTTTGATGCTCATGATGTTACTTCTACTGTGCTTGATGCGAGTGGTTCATTAGGTCCTTTTCTAGATGCTACTATGGCTAGTCTAGGAAATACCGAAACTCCTAGTGAAGACACCGTTACACCTATTAGCTCACCTGAGTCTAGTGAGAGTTATGATATTAATGATGGTTACATTGAGTTCACTGATGATTTTGTTGAAGAGTGTCGAAACACACATGGTACTAGTGCTATTAAGAGTCTCCTTGCTAGACGTACTATCATGCCTAAGTTGTCCTCTGATCCTAAGTTTGCCACTTCTCCCATAGATATTAAAGATGAAGACTATGATTTCTCTCTTGATTTGTCTTATTTAGATATTGTTGAGAAAGAACCTTTTTGTGGGAGTGAAAATGAGAGTGATGTGGCTCATATGAATGAGCTTTCTACTATGAGTTCTTTGTTCTCTAATGATTTTAAGATGCGCAAGTACTTTGTTACTAAGATCTTCCCTTTTTCACTAAAAGGAGAAGCTAGGGCTTGGTTTAATAGATTACCTCCTGGTTCCATTGATAGCCCTGATTGCTTGATTTCTTCTTTATTCCAGAAATATTTTCCTACCAGTGCTAGACATGCTGCTTTGTAGAGACTTTTTGATTTTAAATAGGGAGAAGAACAGAAATTGCTTGAGTCATGGACAAGGTTCTGTGCCTTGATTCATGCACATCCTGGATGTCCATTACCTAAGAATGAACTTCTTGATATTTATTATAATGGACTAACTGATGATTCTAGGACATACCTAGATAGCTTTGTTGATTGTGTTTTCGGGAAAAGGACTCCTACAAATGCTGAAGAATTAATGGCTAAGATAAGCAAGAATTATGATGATTGGACTTCAACTGAGCTAAATATACCTGAGCCTATTACTCCTGAACCAGTTATGCCTGAACCAGTTCCAACACCAACAACAAAGAGGGGAGTTATTGCATTAAATGATGAAGTGATGACGGAAGCTAAGAAGTGTCTAAAGGAGAAAGGTATTAGAGCTGGAAGATGTGAAGAATCTACCTCCTATAGAAGAATTATGTAAGGCAATTCCCCACTCATCTACTATTGAGGTACACTCTCTCCAACACTTTGATGAAGGTGATATTCCTTATGGTAAGCCTCTTGATCAATGTTTAGAGGAACTTGACACATTTATTGTTAAGCAAGGGTATTTTAATAAACAAGTTCAGAATCATTTGTTGGAAAACTCTAGAGCTATCCATGAGTTGAAAGATATTGTGGAAAGAACTTCTAATGATATTAAAATGCTTTGTAAACACTTTCAAATGGTCCAAACCCAACTTGATCAAGTTGCTAAGGTGCAAAAGGATATGCTAGTTAATGCTTCAGGAGATAAACATGCTTATGGAATTAGAACTAGGAGTGGTATAGCTACTCAAGATCCTTTATATCCTGAAGGACACCCTAAAAGAATAGAGCAGGATTCCCAACAAGGTGAAGATAGTGGTAGTCCTCGTAAGAGGAAGAAAAATAAACATAAGATAGTTGAGGAACCACTTAAACCTGCTATAGATCCTAATAGTATATCTGTCTCTGATGCTGAAACTGAGAGTGGTAATAATAATGATGCTCCTGATAAGGAGGAAGTTGAGGAAGAACCTGAGAAGCACATTAAGAACACTAGGTACACAAAGGAAGATTTTATTGCTAATAAACATGGTAAAGAGAGAGAACCTTGGGTGCAGAAACCTATGCCTTTTCCAGGTAAGAAAAACAAGTCAAAGGAGGAAGAACACTACAACAAGTTTTGTGAGTGGATGAAACCTTTATTCTTGCAAATTCCTTTGACTGATGCTATTAAGTTGCCTCCTTATTCAAAGTATATGAAGGATATTATCTCTAATAAAAGGAAGATTCCTAATGAGGAGATTTCAACTTTGCTTGCTAATTACTCCTTCAATGGTAAGGTTACAAAGAAACTTGGTGATCCAGGTATACCAACTATCCCTTTCTCCATTAAGAATAATTATGTTAGAACTGCTTTATGTGATTTGGGAGCTGGAGTTAGTGTTATGCATTTCTCTCTCTATAAGAGACTCCAGCTAGAAAAGTTGATACCAACTAATATTTCTTTGCAAATGGCTGATAAGTCAACTACTATTCCTGTTGGTATATGTGAGGATGTTCCTATTCAAGTTTCTCATAATTGCATGGTTTTAAATGATTTTGTTGTGCTTGAAATGCCTGAAGATGATAATATGTCTATTATTCTTGGGAGACCTTTTCTTAATACTGCAGGTGCTGTCATCAATTGCAATCAAGGAAAAGTAACATTCAATATTAATGAAAAATATCACACTATCTATTTCCCCAAGAAGGTTGTTAAGAGCTATTGCCTGAATTCCATTGAAAATATTGAGAGCATCAAGGTTGGAGAAATATATTGTCCCATTCCACAAGAAATTTTTGAAACTATTATGATTGGGACCATTTCTATCAAATATGAGGTAACATAATCACCTTGTGGAATGCAAAGTTTTGCTTCAATAAGATTGTTTTGGTAACAAGACTTGATCAACCTTGTTAACAAAAGGATTTTAATGAACAAAATAAAGTTTCCACTATGGTTGTACTTGCTTTCTTTTACTTTTCTCCTTCCTAGTCTTTGATTTAGATTTAGTTTTGCTAGTTGTTTGCTTGTTTGAGTTTCTTAGAGCTCCTATAGTTTGGCTTTTGGTTTGCTTTTGCTTATTCTGAAAAAACTGTTTCTGCAAGAAAATCAATTTTCATACCCTGAAAATTGGCCAAAAATAAAGTTTCCTGAAAAATCCCAGAAAATTCAAAATAAACTTTTCCTCGAAAAAAGGGGCCGAGAGGCACCTGAAGTGACCCAGGGGGCCACCCCAGGCCACCACACCCATGATAGGCGTGGCTCACCGGTGGCGCGCTGGGGTCCGCCCACCTGGGCCCCTCCAGGCTGCCTCCTCAAAGCCATCTTCTTTCTCTCTCCTGAAAAACACCGGAAAACTTGATCAAGCTCGAGTTTTTGCTGTTCTTGCTCGCGATTTTAGATCTCCTTGTTTAGCCCATCTCAAGTGCTGATTTTTGGAGGGATTGTTCCTTGGTATGTGCCTCCTCCACTTGTCCAATTAGATTTGTGATTGGTAGATTGTATCTTGAGTATTTTGCTGCTATAGGTGACAGGTTGTTTGAGCTTGCATGCTTGTTCTATGCTTAGAAACTTTGTTTTGATGCATGTGTAGTCCTCTAGCAAGTTCCTATAGTAGTTGTTCATCATTTATCAACTTAGAAATCACTTGGTTTGATGGTTGTTTAAAATTTCAGAAAAGTGAAGTCATGGATCACCACACATTTGGTGATATATTTGAGAGTGATGCACCTAGAATGGCAAGGCTTCCAAGGTCATATACCAGTACTAGACCCTCATACAATGAGGATCTCATCACTCCGCGATTTGGTGATGAGGGGGATGAAGGGGATGCGCACCCCTCCACCTTTCCTTGCCAAACTTTCTTGCAAACTACTGGGATTCTTAACGATTTTATGACTTTGATTCAGAGGGCTAGACTAACAAGTTACATGCAGGATGAGAGTGCACAATATGCTTTGCTTACTAAAACATTTGTGGAGAGTTTCTCCTTTACTAACAGCATGTTCAAGCCTTCTGTGTCTTTCAAAATTTAAGGCAGGGCTCATTCTATGACTTTAAGGAAATTTTGCAAGGCCCTGGGACTTGGTACAGCTGGGTCATCAAAGAAGATTCCAGCTCTTCCCGCTGATTTGTTGGAGCTTTATCGAGGAATAACCAATGACGATGACCGCAGAGCTCAACGAGGAAAGATAAAGAATATTCAACTCCCAGCCATTAGGTACTTTGCCTACTATCTTGCCACCAGTGTTCTTGGTAGGGAGAACACTAGTAATATTTTCAACTATCAACTGGCCTTCTTAGCTGCTGTGCTCAACAATGAGGATAAGTATAATCTTGGTTCTCTCATTGCTCGTCATTTAGCTGCTAAGGGACCCATTTATGGGGGAATTATTGCTACTCATATTGCTGCTGCCTTGAACATTGCTGTTGATCCACATGATACAGTTTTGGCTCCTTAGAGGCTTGATCTTGCTGCCATGAAGGCGCACCACTTTGTCACAACTAGCTCTACTCTTGATAACTTGGTTTATAGAATGTTGTTTATTGACGGGGAAGAGAGAGAGATCCCTCTACCCCAAACCACTTTGTTCAGTATTTCTCAGGGACCTTGGTCACGCTCGAAGGAGGATATGGATGACAAGCTGCGCTCTCTTAACTTCCATGGGCGCTATTAGGAGGAAGCGCCCTCATATGACCCCGCGGTACACTATACAGGGGAGTCCTCGAGCTCGTACCAGGACGAGGGAGCTTCCTCGACATACTACGGAGGTGCATCTACTTGGGCACCATGGGATTGAGCCCCACTTAGGCCAACAGCCTAAGCTTGGGGGGAGGTACACCGACATCACACTCATATATATATATATCATGTTCTGTAGGTTCTTTGTATATCCATTGTTTTTGCTTTCTTTTTGGTTTTTGTTGCTTCTTTGTCAAAAAACACAAAAATACCAAAATATTTTCATTGTTTCTCTTGGTTTGTTTCTTTGCTTTGGTTTGCCTTAAAAGAAAATTCCAAAAAGATTTTGCTTTGTTTGGTTTGCTTTGTTTTTGTTTGGTTTTTCTTTGTTTGCTTGTTTCTAAATTTTTTTCGAAAACACCAAAAATATTTGTTGTTCTTCTTTGGTTTTGTGAGTTCTTTGCAGGGTTCAGCCGTCCACAGTGGATTTTGGTTTCATGTTAATATTCAAGTCACACAAGTGAAGGGCAATAATGAAGATTAAGACAACTCGAGGTGTGGTAAGAGGCTGGTAACGAACTCTATTTGTTTCATTTTTGTACATATACTCATCATTGTGAGCATGCTTAGCCTGCTTGTGTAAGGTGTATGCCATTATGGATGCTTAGTAGTTCTTGCTTGTCTATGATTAGCTCCAACTTGTTAATAGTTTGTAGCATGTCATATGAATGTTTGCTTGCATTGTTTTATTCATACTTTGGTATGACATTGTGGTATCCTCCTCTGATTGTTCATATGAATCGACTTGGCACATGCTCACGCATTCATATGACTAATCAATAGTCAGTAAGCCTCGATGATTTATTTTGCCTCTGAGTTCTTGTATTTCTTTCATGCCATAATTAGTCCTGTTTTGTTACAAGCATGTTTTTGAAAGCTAGTGCCCTCTCGTTTGTCGCTCCCTCTCTATTGCCAGCCTTCACTTGCACTGAGTATGTGCTCTACCTGTGCTTCCAACTCACCAAAACCAATATTGCCAGTTGTGTCCACAATACCTACCTATTAGCATCATTTGATACTTCATCGCATATTATATATGCCGTGTTTTCTTCCAAAATAAAATGTTTGTCTGTTTTGAGAAAGTTAGTTAGTAAAGCTCTCACGAACTTGATGGCACACTTTGTTCCTTGCGCTTAATAATCTTGAACCATTGTGACTAGTCCATAAAAGTTATATGCTTTGCTTATTATATGCTGGGAGTCAGCAGAACCGTGTTGTCACGGGGAACGCTTTCAACACCTTTTTTGGATATCCCATACAGTTGATTCCTTCCTCTTTTATTTGTGGATGTCGACGATGTAGGGTTCGCAGCATAGAAAACAAAAAATTTCCTACGATGGGAACAACTATGTACCAAGATCTATCTACTAGATACAAACAACGGGCAGATGTATATCCGTAGAGAACATACCCTTGAAGACCAACAAAGTTTAACGAGTCCAAACTCGTGGTTGATGTAGACGATCTCTTGCCGATCTCAAGACCGAGAGGAAGTCCTAGCGCCGCAAAACAGCAGCGCATCCGTGCTCGCACACACGTTCGAGGCACCAAGCAACCTCCGCCTCCTCGCTCCAGCGATGCAGCGGAAGCACAACTCTTTCTTGCCAAATAGCCACCGGGAACATGTATCTCGCTAGTCCGAGACCATGGGGAATAAATTCTAGAGGGGGAGAGAGATCCTTCACGAGGAGGTGTGAGTGAGAGAGAGAGGGAGGGGGCTCCTTTTATAGGGAGAGGGGGCACCCAAGGGGCCATGCGCCCAGCCATGGGGCTGCCCCCACCTCTTCCACATTCATGTGGGTGGACACTCCACTCACTCAAATGCCTTTCAATTCCCTCCACTCAAAAACCCACTCAAATTCCCATTAAATTTCCACCAAATTTAATGCACACTCTCATTAAATAAAACTCCTTTTATTTATTCAGAATTTTGTCAATTACTTTAATGACAAACATTCACATATAACCCTTAGTATTTCATTTCACATGCGTAAACACTTTCGCAATTTCACCCAAAACCCGCTTTGGTATCTAGTGAAATAAATTCCTGCGCTTGTTATTCTTTTCGCATGAAACTTTTGCTCCAAATGGATGTCGGTGTCTCTTAAGTGTGTCACCCTACGGTTCATGAATAATGTGGACATGATCGAGACCCTCTCGAATCAATAATCGAGCGGATCTGAAGACCCATATCGACTCTACATTCAACGATGACTTTCTTGTGATCGTTATAACATTTTAATCTATTATCTTAATCCTTTTGTTTCGCGATATATTACATGTCCGAGATTCGATCATCGGTATCTCCATACCTAGTTTGATCTGGTTACCGACATGTACTCTTTTCTCGTTCCCGTGATATAACATTCTAGTGATCAAATCACTTGCTTGCAAGCTAATCAATGTGATATCACCGAGAGGGCCCAGAGCATATCTATCCGTCATCGGGATGAACAAATTCCACTCTCGATCCATGAGCCTTAACATAACACTTTATTAGTTCTGAATCCATCTTTATAATCACCCTGTTACGGTGTGACGTTTGATGTTATCAAGAAACTCTTCCGGTGTTAGTGATTGACATGATCTCATGGTCTAAGGATTAGGATCACTTCGTAAGTTGTTATAGCAATATAAACTCAATGACTTTGATCGTAATGCTATACTTTGGATGAATGTTCATCACACCATTACACTAATGTTGTGATCCCGTTATTAACAACATCCAATGTCTATGATCAGGAAACCTTGATCATCTTGTTAATGAACGAGCTAGTTTATGAGAGAGGCATAACTAGGAACTTTCTGTTTGTTTATTAAACACACATGTATTAACGTTTCCGTATTAATACAATTATAGCATGCAAAATAAACATTTATCATAAACAAGGAATATGATAATAACCACTTTATTATTGCCTCTCGGGCATATTCCCTTCAGTCTCCCACTTGCACTAGAGACAATAATCTAGTTTGAAAACTTTGTGTATTGAACACCTATGGCTTTCTGGTATTCCAAATACGCAACTGCAAGTGGTTAACATAATCTACGGATCTGACACTTTCAGGTCCGTGTGTATTTGCATGTATTTGCATCTTCACGCATCACTCATTCTCCAATGAGATGGCATTGTATAAATTTGGTCTTTTGGTGAGACCTTTAGTTCCTTGGGGTTAAAACATGTCGATACTATTGTCATACAATATATCTTTAGTGTTAGCCTGTTGAGAACCACACCTTAGTTTGATAACAAACTACTTGACACAAATTCCCTCCTTTGCTACTACTATAGCAGTCATATACTTAGCCTTTTTGTTGTAGTATTCGTCACAATGTCTTAACTATGGATTTCATCCAAATCCATCATGGAATCTCCTTTCCATTACATTGTGCCACCCATAGTTTAAATTGAGATAAACTTAATTTGTATCTTGTGACAAACCTAGTATCAATGTAATGCTTTACAATGAACTATTTGTAATTGTTTGTCACCTCTACACAAATATATTCTTAGTTCTTCCAAAAGATCATAAGAATATCCTCACTATCGTCCAATGATCATTTTATGATTCATTCTGGTATATGCTCATAACACTTAGAGCATAGGACATATCTGGATGTGTACATATCATGGTATGATTGATCAAAACATCCTTGTGATTTCACTCATCAAGTGTCAAAGCACTTGAATCTTGTTTCACTTATCAAGTGTCAATACACTTGAATGTTGATTCAATTCCTTTCCATGCGACAAGAACCGTTTATTGTCGTTTCTATATTGAACTCCTTCAATATCTCATATATGTATGTTTGGCACAACCATATTAGCGTCACAGTCTATCCACTATAGACATTCATGCTAAATATTCGGGTTTTGCCTAAGTCTTTCATCGAAATGAAATTCTTAACCTTTGTCAATAAAAGATACATCATTTCTAATCAACAAGATGTCCTCCACATAATGTATTAGAAATATGTCTCAGCGCTCCCACTTAATTTCTTGCAAATGCAAGCATCTTCATCGTCTCTAGATCAAAAACTCCTTTTTCATCATGGTGAAGATTCCAACTCCGCGATGCTTACTTCAACCATTGAAGTTTGCACTCCCTTTTTAGCATCCTTTGAATTAACAAAACCCTTTGGATCGTGTCATGTACACATCCTAGGTAACCATTCTATTAAAAGAACTTTGTTTTGTTTATTCATCTACCATATACCAAATTATATGTAGTGGTTGCTACTTTAATCCGTCCAGACTAAATATCGCTATGAAAGATCAAATCTTGTCATAGTCAACTCCTTGAACATTGTCGTAAAATACTTTACGACATGTCGACTATTTCATAGATGTGAAACATCCATGTCTGTTTCTTTATAGATCCAAATACGACCGATAGGTTTTTACACCTTTCCGGAGGGTCTTCCAAGTTCAAAACTTAATTTCTCGTGTATGGAACTATCACGGATTTTATGGCTTCAAGCCATTTGATGGAGTCAGGGCCCATCATTGCTTCTTTGCATATAGTCGGTTCATCATTGTCAAACAATAATGATTTACTCTCAAATCTTAGTATTTGATTGTTTATTCGACCGACTTGGTTCAATAAGAACTTAGATCTCCATGACCACAACCTTTGAGCCACATAAGCTATGAGCATTATGGCAGCCTACGGAACCATTTCCGGCGCTGCACAACTCAGCACATTTAGCTAAGGTTTGTTAACCTTATCAAAGTTCTATTGTCCTCCCACTTAACTTTTACGAAAAATTCCTTTTTCAAGAAACTTCACGTTTCAAGCGACAAACCCTTTTGTCCTTGGTGTTATGGAGGAATAACGAATTGTTATTCGAAATAACCTACAAAGACATGCTCATCCGACTTTGGTTGTAAACATCTTACTTATGTTTAGCATACCAAAATTTAAGAAATGACAACTTGGATTTTACCCCAAACCATAACTTCCATGGTGTCATTTCAAAGGATCAAGATGGAGCTCTTTTCAGTGTAAAAGCGGTAGTCTCTAAAGCTTTAATCTTTTAAAACATAATGACAGTTTTATAAATAACACCTTTGATCCAACCATGTTAAACAAGGTTTCATTACAAATATCAAACACTCCATACTCCTATGGTGTTTCGGGAGATGTAAATCTAGGTGTTTTGCTAAACTTGCAACTCAAATAAATCCCTTTATGATAAAATCATAATTTATTTATTTTCTTGTTACACTTGTAACTCAAACACATCCCTTATGATAAAATCATAAACCATTTATTTTCTTGTTACAATGATTTTCCACTTCATCTTGAAAGTCTTTGAACATTTTCAAATATTTCATACTTCTTTCTCATTAAGTGAACATTCACTCAAAATTCCGGAGAAAGCATATGAAGTTGAAACCCATCGCTTACGACTGCACATAATGGACTACATACATCAATATGTATAAATTCCAATAATTTAGTCGTTCGTTCTTCTTTGGCCTTTGAACGAAGTTTTAATTATCCCGAGGAAAGTCTCACAAGCGTCACTTGATCAAATCAAAGACTCCAAAAATCCATGAATATGGAGATTCTTCATGTTTTCTTTCTAATATAATTTAAACAGTGATGCCACTTCATAAGTGATCTTTCAATCATTTTTCTGGCGACATTTTAGCATTAGGTTTTATGGATGTGATTTCTCCAACTAGATTTGTAAATAATCCATCTTATATGGAATACGGTAATTATTTGAACAACCTTTGTTCTCATAATACCTGATTTAAATAACAATTATTAAAACAAATCTTGAAGTCAAGCTTTGATGTCAACGAGAAATACAAACAACGGTTTGTTTGTTTTCGATGAACATCATCACATATTCTCTTGCTAGTTACTTAGGCCATTATGGTTCATGAATTGCGTTGTTCCGTATGAAATTTCATACCAACCAATTTGGTATCCAATACCCAAGAACCACATTGTTTAACAAGCAAAGAATACAACCATAATATGTATATCATCTATATACCTAAATTGGATATTTCCAATCTTTTCTTTTCTGCCAAATATATTTTATAGATTCTCTTTCAGCATTTCCTTTTCCTTTTTAAAAGAATCTATCAACATCAACAGTGGCACCATATACATGACACATAGTCCAAAGCATGTATATTCAAATAATAATACCTTTGGACTTGCACTTTGAAGTAGATCACCATCATCAAAATGATTGGCATTCTTTCAAAATCCATTCTTTAGTAATCTTTTAGTATAGTAAACACTTTACATACATCTTCTATTCATCCTTATCATGACGACTTTCATGATCAAGCTACTTTAGCTTATAAAGGCGAATCGTGAGTATAACATTACTTTCCAAAACCCTTTTGGATGATTAGGATGTCTAGCATCTCCAACCTTCGTAAATTCTCATCCAATATGAGAACATATATTATACTCTATCATATTGCAACCAAAACATTGTTTCAGATATCGTTATATCTGTCACACATGATGGTTTCTGAAACAATTCTTTCAGCTCCTAGATAAACTTGATATTAAAACAATCAAGAATCATAGAGGCAAACATGATACTTAAGATACTAACACTGGAATTGTTACTCTCGATTTAATACCAATTATTAAATTTCACGGAGTAAATAGAATTTTGCTAAAAGTTTGCAATAGGACTTTAAACTTTAGATTGACACTCAACACAATACGATACCAGTTCGTAAAGTATATATCCAGAATTCTATAGTTCTATTATCTCAATTACAACTATGCATAAGGTGGTGAACGAATGCCAATGACTACAACAAATTATGCAAATTCACTTTGATTTAATTTATGATAAATTGAGTTCTACTAATCCAAATTAGAAATGAACTCCCACTCAAAAACGACATCCCTCGTGTCTATTTGGTGATTACATGAACCAAATCCACTACACCAAGTCCGATCATCACGTGAGTCGGTGTAGCTTCAAAGGCGAGCATCCATATGGTCATCATATCAAAACATATGACTCATGCTTAACCTTTCGGTCCGTGTTCCGAGGCCATGTCTGTACATGCTAGGCTCTCCAAGTAAGAACCTTAGTATTCACGTGTGTAACTATCTTACACCCGAGATATGCTCATGGATTCAAGTACACCCGATCATCACGTGATGTCTTGAAGCGACGAAACATTGTTGGTGCATACTTAAGGAAGAACACATTCTTATCTTGATATCTAAATGAGGGATCATCTTATTATGCTAATAAAACGCCAAACAAGCAATATAAGATGCAATCAAAACATCACATGCTTATAAGTGAAATGATATGGTTCCCGCATATGATATCCATCATGTGCACCGTGGTATGATCTCTATCATACCTTTATGTGTAAGGCCAAGGTCTATGGAACTTACACGCTATGTGTGTTGTAAGAGTATCATATCATACTTCTACTTACAACATCACCATATCATAACACTAGCCCAGCAACAATCTAAACTAGACGCCTCTAATTTATCCATTACAAGTTTTACGTGGCTTAGGGATTTCGAAGATAGAAGCGTTCTTACCTACGAACATGCACCACAACGAGGATAATCAAATTGTTGACAACTCGTTGCAAATTAGATATTGACTATAGTAGGAGAGACATACACCCGCTAGCCACTTATGCAAAACTAGTTGCATGTCAAGCGTGGAACATGCCTCATGTGCGAGGACATGTAAAGTTTGTCCGGGCCGCTTCATCCCACTATGCCACCAATATCCAAAGTACAACTAAGAAGCAATAAAATGATCATCATCGCCCACATACTCATATGTGTACTACCCATGCAAAGTATCTACGCATAGATCCAGCTCTGATACCACTGTAGGGTTCGCAGCATAGAAAACAAAAAAATTTCCTACGATGGGAACAACTATGTACCAAGATCTATCTACTAGATACAAACAACGGGCGGATGTATATCCATAGAGAACATACCCTTGAAGACCAACAAAGCTTAACGAGTCCAAACTCGTGGTTGATGTAGACGATCTCTTGCCGATCTCAAGATCGAGAGGAAGTCCTAGCGCATAAAACAGCAAGATCCGTGCTCGCACACACGTTCGAGGCACCGAGCAACCTCCGCCTCCTCGCTCCAGCGATGCAGCGGAAGCACAACTCTTTCTTGCCGAATAGCCACCGAGAACATGTATCTCGCTAGTCCGAGACCATGGGAAATAAATTCTAGAGGGGGAGAGAGATCCTTCACGAGGAGGTGTGAGTGAGAGAGAGGGAGGGGGGCTACTTTTATAGGGAGAGGGGGGCACCCAAGGGGCCATGCGCCCAGCCATGAGGCTTCCCCCACCTCTTCCACATTCATGTGGGTGGACACTCCACTCACTCAAATGCCTTTCAATTCCCTCCACTCAAAAACCCACTCAAATTCCCATTAAATTTCCACCAAATTTAATGCACACTCTCATTAAATAAAACTCCTTTTATTTATTCAGAATTTTGTCAATTACTTTAATGACAAACATTCACATATAACCCCTTGCTAGTATTTCATTTCACATGCAGAAACACTTTCTGCAATTTCACCCGAAAACCCGTTTCGGTATTAGTGAAATAAATTCCTGCGCTTGTTATTCTTTTCGGCATGAAACTTTTGCTCCAAATGGATGTCGGTGTATCTTAAGTGTGTCACCCTACGGTTCACGAATAATGCGGACATGATCGAGACCCCTCTCGAATCAATAATCAGAAGCGGGATCTAGAGACCCATATTGACTCCCACACATTCAACGATGACTTTCTTGTGATCGTTGGAACCTTTTACGCTAGTATCTTAATCCTTTTGTTTCGCAATATATTACATGTCCGAGATTCGATCATCGGTATCTCCATACCTAGTTTGATCTGGTTACCGACATGTACTCTTTTCTCGTTCCCGTGATATAACATTCTAGTGATCAAATCACTTGCTTGCAAGCTAATCAATGTGATATCACCGAGAGGGCCCAGAGCATATCTATCCGTCATCGGGATGAACAAATTCCACTCTCGATCCATGGGCCTCAACATAACACTTTATTAGTTCTGAATCCATCTTTATAATCACCCTGTTACGGTGTGACGTTTGATGTTATCAAGAAACTCTTCCGGTGTTAGTGATTGACATGATCTCATGGTCTAAGGATTAGGATCACTTCGTAAGTTGTTATAGCAATATAAACTCAATGACTTTGATCGTAATGCTATACTTCGGATGAATGTTCATCACACCATTACACTAATGTTGTGATCCCGTTATTAACAACATCCAATGTCTTTGATCAGGAAACCTTGATCATCTTGTTAATGAACGAGCTAGTTTATGAGAGGCATAACTAGGAACTTTCTGTTTGTTTATTAAACAAACATGTATTAATGTTTCCGTATTAATACAATTATAGCATGCAAAATAAACATTTATCATAAACAAGGAATACGATAATAACCACTTTATTATTGCCTCTTGGGCATATTCCCTTCAGATGATGTGAAATAAAAGGGGAGCTTGTGAGTTCATGGAGTTTATACATTGTGTTAGAGAAACGCCTGGACCGCTAGCCTAAGCCATGCCTAATCATGGTGGAAACTTGCAGCATCACCATAATGAGCATCTATGATGCATCCTCAATAAAAAAGCTATATATGGTAAATAAAAAGATTGCTGAGATGCTTATTGTCTGCTTGCCTTGTCATTTTGGTTATGGGAAAGCTCCTGTACCATGTGCAAGGGGTACCCCGTTGGCGGTTCTCGATGATATGCATGTATTTACAATGACAAGAACTTTCAGGTGACTAAAGTTGAGTAGCATGCAGAGCGACCCTAGTATTTAAGGGACTTGGGATTTCCAGTTTATGATCTATCAAGCATATGATTCAGAGTGGACCTCACTTTCACCTTAACCACATGAACATGCCTATGATAGGGGCAATGAGAGCTCAAAGATAATGAGGACCTTCCTTTCAACATTGGGAAGCCTTTAAAACCTTTCAAAACCATTTTCACAACTTTGTTGAGTCACCACTTATTCTATGAGCACCTTCTTGAGAGCATAGTTGTCATTCTTGTGTTTGTTCCAAAACTTGGTTAATTATGTCATGACTTTGATGCTTGTGTCTCTGATATCTTTACTTCTAGTCTTCATGTGAACTTCAGAGGTGCCTTGGCATTTATATTGTGCTCTTCAAACAAAGACAAGCGAGATACCACTCTATCATACCTTATTATGAGCATTGCAATGTTGCTTATGTTTATGTTTCATGCTACTTATTATTATTGAGTTGGTTTCTCTTCATAGCTTGCAATGACTATTGAGTAGACTTAGTTGCATACTCTTTATTATGAATTGTCTAAGCCTCTACTCCTGTGCTGAGAATATTTACATCATATGAAGCAAAGTGTTCCTGAAAGTTCTTTTATCGCACTCAGTTTTCAACTGAATTGCTTGAGGACAAGCAATAAGCTAAGCTTGGGGGGAGTTGATACGTCCAAAACGTATCTACTTTCTCGAACACTTTGCTATTGTTTCTTCTCTAAACTTGTGTGATTTGGATACAACTAACACGGACTGACGTTGTTTTCAGCAGAATTAACTTGATGTCTTGTTTTTGTGCAGAAAATGAACTATCAGGAAAAATCCCAGAAAATATGCCAAAAATTATATTTCACCAGAAGATCCACGGAGCTAGAAGACGAGACGGAGAGGAGGCGTGAGGGGCCCACACCCACCCCAGGCGCGGGCCCACCACTGGCCACGCCTGGAGGGGGTGCAGCCACCCTAGGCACCCCCTCGGCCTCCCTCTGCGCCTATAAGTTGCCTTTCAACCTAAAAACCGAGGGGGGTTCGATAGTTTTCCAAAAAGAGTTCCGCTCCGACGCCACCAGCAACCAAGATTCGGATCTAGAAACTCCATTCTGGCACCCTGCCGGGATGGGGAATTTGGAGAGGATCATCGCTATCATCATCACCAACGCATCTCCATCAACCACCGATGTTTCCCTCATCCATGAGTGAGCAATCCCCCGCTGTAGGCTTGGGGATGGTAGGGATTGGATGAGTTCTATCATGTAATCGAATAAGATCTGTTAGGGCATAGTGCCTAGTATCTCTATTAGTGTTATTTGACTTTATTGCAACTTGTTGTGCTTAATGCTTGTCACTAGGGCCCGAGTGCCATGATCTCAGATTTGAATTTATTATTGAATCATTATGATAGTATTGTTTGTGATCTTATCTGCAAGTTGTGTACACATATCATTGTCCGGATTTAAAGGCCCCAAAGTGACAATAATTGGGACAACCGAAGGGGATGGCTGTGGTGTGAGGATCACATGTGTTCACGGAGTGTTAATGCTTTGCTTCGTTGCTCTATTAAAAGGAGCACCTTAATTGCCAGTAGTTCCCTAGAGGCCACGCTGCCACGGGCTGGCTGGACAGAAGATGTTGTGCAAGTTCTCATTGCGAGCACGTATGACTATATTTGGAGCACATGCCTAGGATTGTTTAGTACTTGAATGCTTGTTATTATTTATCTGCAATGCCCTAAATCTCGAAGTTACATGTTTAGACTCGTTCATGCAACGCCCGTCCATCCATCCCTATGCCTACCGCACTCGAATCTTATTGTTATCGTTACTGTTACTATTGCTCCTGTTTCACTGCTGCTGTTGCTGTTGTTGTTTCTAGTACAAACTGTTGCTACTGATAAACTTCTGTGAGCAAGAACTATTTCTAGGTGTAGCCGAACTAACATCTCAGTTGTTAAGGCTTGTAAGTATTCTTTGGATCCCTTTGTGTCGAATCAATAAATTGATTAATACTACCCGCGAAGACTGTTGCGATCCCCTATACTTGTGGGTCATCACTCTTCGACGTCATGCGATGGGTAGAGCAGTTGTAGACGAATTCCGTATGTGGGATGCATTCCTCCCACATGCTCCTATCGACACCCGGACATCGCCGACGCCTGTGAATGAAGGGGTGGATGGAACTGGTTTGGATCACGATTTGCTCCAGCTCGATATTTCTTTACCATGCAGTAGAGATGGACATCGAAAACTAGAGTGGCAGCCATGTCAGCCATTCGGATGGTCCCAATTATCAGAATCACTGTTAAATGGTTGTTAGAACTCCTTCTGCAACAAATTACCTTCACTAGTCTCTACTACTTAAAAAAGACAAAACGTTCCGTTTTCACATCACGAGCGTTGGCCGCTTTCGTCACGACGCCTGCTTTCGTCGTCCTTCCACAGTTCCACGCGCCCCTCTTCCTCTGGCACTGTGGCCCCTCCCCGTCCCGATTCCCCTCTCCGATCCCTGACCGCATCTCCCTTACTAGCGCCGGTGACCCCCTCCCATCGCTCTATCTTCTTCTTGGCCGGCAACAAGCTCTCCCGCAGCCACCGTGCAAGGGCCCCGCACCTCCCCTCGCCAAGCCTTAAACGTCAAACCGACGACGCCAGCTGCAGATCTAGCAGAGGTAGATGCGCAATTTTTTTGGCTACCTCCCGCCTTCCAACGCCACAGCTGATTGTGTTTGGATTTCCTGCCACTTGCTCCCCTTCCCAGATCCCCCGCACAAACGGCCACCCTCCTCCCCTGTGGTCTAGCCCTGGTTCCAGCAAGAGGGTTGCAGCCCTGCCCTTCCGGCGTTTGGGGGAGGGTCGAGGGTCGCTCCTCCACCCTCTCGGACTCCTCCGCCGAATCTACTTCTCTGAGCAGGCTGTCGGCGTGGGCCTGTGAGCCCTCGCCAGGACTCCCATGTGCACGACATTGTTCTCGTGTGTAGTACGCTGCATCCAAGATTGATGACAGTCTTGAGCTCCCTGCAGTTATTTGGTTTCGAAGATATGATCTCTATCTGATTGCAATTATTTTTTCTTTGTGTAGTAGATAACAGAGTAGCGGCTTAGTAATTTGTTGAGGAACACTGGTTGCAAAACAGTGTCTTATCTTCTTACTGTTGCATATCAATGGTAATGCTACTCTATGGAATTCAGAATTTATGATTAGATGTCATTGAATTTATAAGTTCTTAATCAATCTTTGTATATTGCTGTCAAGCATGCTCCATATCTGAGAGTGCTGGTAGCACAATCGATGTGAGCCGCGGCGGGGACAGAGAGAAGGATTTGTTTCTTGAACCAGTGGCCTCAATTCCTGGGCTTCAGAGTATAAAATATTACTATATCAGTGTATCTATATAGATTTGTTAGTACATAAGGCTGGAGATGTTAGCAGGTGAGAGCCGATGGTTGTAATACTAACAAGTTTTTTCTTGATCTGTTCCCTTGCATCTGAAATACCCATGGTATGGTTTTAATGTGATTTGACTCAAATTTGTGGATTGGTGAATTTATCGGTTTGATGGATTTTTTCCGGTAGGTATTGTTAGCAGAAGAGAGTGCCGTGATTCTGAAACATGAGCTATCTATTCATAGAATACACAGTTTTGGGATTATCAATATAGCAATAATTTGGTAGCAGATTCCCTCGGAAAATTCGAGTCTTGAATGTTATGTACATACTACTACTACAACTTCAAGAAGTTTGATCGAAGTTAATTTGTAAAAATTTTAATAAGTGAATTTCATGTATCCATCTCATATTGGAGCGTGTAAATTTATATTTCTATATGGTAGTTTATTGTTTCAACTATATTGATCAATTCAGCCTTCAAACTAAGTTGTCTATGTGACTTTTGGTCCACGGATAAGATATTACGTGCGATGATTGTCGAGGCGGAGCAGGTCTTGCGAGAGCTCCGAGCAATTAGGCAAGATTAAGGTATGGTTCCTTATGTTCTCGCCATTGATGGCCAAGCTGTAGATGAACTCCATCTAATCAATTTTTATTCATGTGTCGTCCACCAAGATTAATAATTGATGTCACGAACGTAAGGAACTATGCCCGTGGCCATAATAGCAGCATGACTCCCTAACTTGACGGAAGCAATTTTTACATGCCCATGTTTTTACTGCAAAATAGTTGTCTATGATTTAACTGCTTCCATATTTGTTTGTTGTAGGATGTAGCATACATCACGATATTTTCGACCGTAGAAATATTGGCAGCATCCGCGTACAAATAATCAACTAACTGCCGGTGATTGCTCTACAACCATTTCTTCTCATGCCACATAAATGTCTAATGAATGGAAAATTCAAGTGCTATTTATGCATATTTCTTATCATACATGTTGGTGTGACAGCGATTTCATGGCCTCCAACGACATTTGCTCTATGAGTTTTTCCAAATGAACTAACTCATGGACCGGAATGGGAAAATCAAAGGAAAGCAAACTGTATAACATACCAGCGTACATGTTGAAGTAGGTTCTGGACAATTTCCTTTAATGCTGAAGCATGCTCCTTGACATACCCCAATCATTTTCGAGTTGGACAGTACTATGGTGATAAACAAAGTGTACGGCTCTACTTCTAGCTGTAGAGCATGTCAAAGACATCGCGGATAATAGTAGCTGGCTCAATGGTTGTAGTTTTCAGTGGTCAGTTGGCAGATTGTGCAATAGTCTGGCTCATGAGTTTGCTAAGATTGCTTAGAGTCTAGATTTAGTAAACTCTAGCTGGGGCATTTCCTACCTTTTATTGCTGATCTTGGTTGTGAACATATATCCTGATGCTTAATACAAGTCTTTGCCATGAAAAAATGCCAAGGATTATGTGGCAATCTTAGATTAAATCCTCACATGCTTAATATACTGGATTGGATTGTTCCTATTGCAGGATGTTACTGAGAACATCTTGGGTGGAAAGAGATTTGCCGTTTATTTATTCTAGGTAAATTCTGTATTCTGTAGTGATATTTCCAACTTCTTTCGCATAGCACAAAAATGAACTTTGAGTTAATATGTATGCTCATTTTAATTCATGGTTTCTCACTTCATGCAAGTCCACGTGTAACAATCTCCTGATGCTTAATACAAGTATTTACCATGGAAAAAATGCCAAGCATTGTGTGAAAATCTTGGATTAAACCCTCATGTGCTTTCTATGCTGGATGGGATTGTTCCTATTGCAATTCTTCCTCCTCGAGCACCGGGGGAAACACTAGGTCTAGCCTGCTGGACCGGGCAACGACGGCGTCTCAGTGTTGTTCCCCTTTTGAAGGTGATGCCTTGGCTGCAAGTGGAGTGCCTGATGCTGCAACTGGAGGTGTTGGTGATGTGTTGCTCCAGTGTAGGCTGCTACATAGGGTGCGGATCTCCGAGACGCAGCATTCGCCGATGCCGCCATTTCTTCGACGAAAGCTACAGTTAAGGTGACTTTTATATAGGGCGCGGACCTCCGAGTCTGTTGGTACTTGGTAGTACTATGACTCAACGGGCACGGTAACGAAGGTAACTTTTATATAGAAGGATATGGCAAGCTTCTACACCATAGTTTATCTTTCACGATATCACATACATATTTTCCATGATTTAAGATTGCTACATATTAGCTTTAAAGCTACCATGAAAACATTCAGAATTATATAGTATTTTTCACATCATCACTACATATAGTTGGGTACTATAACACCAAAAACAAGGTTAAGACTCAAATGCGAAATTACTCATCTGGGTTGCAATGTACGATTTGTTTTATTTTCGAGAGTAAAGGATGCTTGCATGTCATGATTAATATTTCTAACTTATTTGAACCAATTTTTGGAAATATAATGTAGTGGCAGTAAAACAGAGTTTTATCTTTTTTTTGTGAAACATTGATGGATAATACCTTATCAAGTTTATTGCCATGTTTACTGTTTAGCTGTTGGCTCTGTTGATGCTCAAATTTGGGGTCGATGTTATCCATTGTGAAAGACTGACTTATAAGTCATTTAAAATTTGTGAGATCCATGCGTGTTGTGCTCATTAGGGTAATGTAGTGATCAAATACAGGGACTGTGTGCTATATCGGAGTAAATAAAAGTTTTCGAATTGTCATTAAGACACCACAAATTGCGGCATTGGTTGCAATCTAGAAGTTTTGCACGTGACATATATGATTTAAATTTTATTTATTTTCAAATCATATAGCTATAACCATCTAGAAGTTTTATCTACAACAGTTTACTAAAACAATTCCTGATATCTTCTACTCCAGCAAAAGAGTTCGGTGCGGAGGCATAAGCTAGGATGCAGGTGCTCCTTTTTTATAATGGCCGTTTATTCTATAGATATTATCAAGTTTGTTTAACTGAATATTAGTTCATGTAGATCACCACCCAGAACATAGGGCTCTAATCTGTTTTTAAGTTCTCAAGGATAATATGCAAATTAGATTTTAATTAGTGCCCTCTGTTGTTAACTAAAATTTCTCAGGTCATTCAGTTGGGTTTTTTGGTGTATTGAGAAGGTGAGGTTTCACATTAATTTTCTTAATTCATGTTTTTGTATCTGTCAAGTTTGTATTCAGATTAAACAAATTTTTTTCTATTTGGTTGTCTTTCAATATAAATAGCCATATTTAGGGAACCATGCTTAGTGTCACGGTGACTATGATAATCCAAATACCATAATTAGCATCGTTTCAGATTCTCGCGGTTAGCTAAGAGCCCTGGTATCATGTGCAATAAATATATATTTTGTTTATTGTTATTTCTACTTGGCAGGCAATTCGTTCGATAGATGCCGGGGAGGACCAATGGCAGGACGAGCTTCGTATATGCAGGGGAGGAGAATAATTTGCATGTAATTAAGATTAAATTGGACTACAGCTACAAATGGGGAAAGAAGAACTTTTTTTGGAAAAGGCAGTCGATTGCTTATTTCATTTGTCATGACATGTCATCATGTAGCAATCCTAAGTCTAAGCTATAGGAATGACTACTTACAAGACACAAGACGCGGTATTGCTGGAGTAGGGTGATTACGATATACAACACGGTGACGTGTAGAAAAGAAAATTGTGGATCCCGCAAGGCATGGACATTCAGATGGGCACTTACAGAAGGAACCAAATGAAACGATAAAAAAAAATAGAACTTCTTAGATAGCGGTATTTATTCAACGAATAGTTAATGTAGTTTTGTGTATGTTATATAATACCTTTCTATTGAAAGTTGTCAGCGTGTCTTTCTCGCTGCTTGAGTTCAAGATTCTTGCACTTTTCAGAATCAATTTAGATTTAGTATCAACCTAACATATTTTTAATATTAACCTACAGAAATGATAGTATTGATAATTGTCTTCTCCAAAAGTTGGCAGAATGATAGGAAGTTGCGAGATTGCACGCTAGAAAAGAGACAAAAGATGGAGTGGAAAGTGTTAGAGCATCTCCACTCGCCTACCTAGGACGCCCGTCCGGACGCCGAAAATCGGCCCAGTCGTGTATCCAAGGACCTGTTTTCATCCGGATTTTGGCGTGTTTTGGTCCGGCCTACCCAGGCCGAACTCAGGTTCCCGGCTACGCCCTGGGGACGCCGGACGCCGCAAAAAAGGACGTGGGCCAGCTCTGTCGGCGAGACAGTCCCATTTCCACGCACTCCACTCGCCCAGACTGCCGCGAGAGCTCTGTCGCCATGACTTCGCCGGCGGAGCTCCCTCGCGCCGAGACATGCCCACGCCTCTAGCTATGCTCGCCGTCGTTGCCGCCCAGCTCCACTCCTCCGCTACCTACCCTTCTTGTCAGAGCTGCTCGGCGCCCACCACCACGCCCGCCAGTGTTCGACATTTGGCCGGATTCGGCCATGGACTCCGACGACAACGAGGTGCGACCATCGATTGACGAGGGCGAGATACTCGCCATGGATTCCGACGACGAGGAGTTGCTCGCCGAACTCCTGGAAGAGGAGAGCGCCGAGGTCGCCGAAAGTGAAGAGCACTTGCAGATTCTCGCATCGCTCGCCCAGCTGTACATGTAGATGGCGAAGCCAAAGCGCGGTGGTTTGGCGCTAGGTCGCATGAAGTGCAAGGCGAGACAGAGAATAGAGGGCTACTGCATGTTGTACGCCGACTACTTCGCCGACCAGCCACTCCATGGAGAAGACATGTTTCACCGCCGTTTCAGGATGAGCCGGAAGCTCTTCCTCAAGATCGTGCATGCCATCCAGGAGTTCGACCCATATTTCCTTTGCAAGAAGGACTGCACCGTCTTGGTTGGGTTTTCGTTGCTTCAGAAGTGCACCGTGGCGATGAGGTTGCTTGCATATGGAGCGCCGACTGATGCTGCCGATGACTATCTCCGCATCGCCGAGTCCACCGCCCTTGAATGCTTGTACAGGTTCTACAGGCGTTGATTGCGTGTTCGGGAACAATACTTGAGATCACCCATCTTGAAGACACCGCCGGATCCTCGCAGTCAATGAAAGTAGAGGATTTCCTGGTATGCTTGGAAGCATAGATTGCATGCATTGGGAGTGGAAGAACTGTCCATTTGAATGGCAAGGAATGTACAAAGGCCACAAAGGAGGATGCACTGTGATACTTGAGGCAGTTGCTACACATGATCTTTGGATCTGGCACTCCTTCTTTGGCATGGCAGGATCGAACAACGACATCAACGTCCTCAACTCCTCAACTGTCTTTTCCAAACTTGTTGAGGGTCATGCTCCCCCTGTGGAATTTGAGATCAACGGACATCACTACAACAAGGGATACTATCTAGCAGATGGCATCTATCCAAGATGGCCAACATTTGTGAAGACTATCTCAGGCCCAATGCTCCCAAGCATTCTCACTTTGCCAAGGAACAAGAAGCTTGCAGGAAGGACGTGGAGCGGGCATTTGGTGTGCTCCAGCAGAGGTTTGCAATTGTCCGGTTCCCTGCTATGACCTGGTTGAAAGATCAGATGTGGGAAGTGATGAACTGTTGTGTGACCTTGCACAACATGATCATTGAGGATGAGAAGAAGGATCCAATGAGTTTGCTCGAGGAGGACAAGCCATACCATCTACAGGGTCCTCTTGCCGAGCCTGATCATCAGGTGCCTCCAACATGGGCTGCATTCATCGTAATGCGTCAGGAGATCCGAGATCCGGCGATGCATCAACAGCTACAGGATAATCTTGTCGAGCACCTATGGACACGCAGGGGCAACACGACGTAGATGCTGAGCATGAACTGGCCGAACTTGGCCGAAATATGTTGTAATTTTATTGCAGGCCGAACTATGTTTACAGTACCCCGAACTCTGCTTAAAAATTTCGCCGAATTTTGGTCTTAAAGTGTTCTGTATTCGTCGTATGCCGAACTATGCCAAAATTTGGACGAAGTTTAGCCGAATTTGGCCCGAATTTGAGCGGAAACGGACGACCCGGGAACTCGACCTGGGTACGCGAGTGGGAAACTGAGCATACCCAGACCGAAAACTTGTGCCGTCCGGCCGAAGTTTGGTCAGGATTTCGGCCTGGGTTCGACCAACGAGTGGAGATGCTCTTAGAGGGTTATAAAGAGGGTGCAAAATGAGATGTCTTGTTTTCCCGTGGCAACGCACGGACAAGTTTGTAAACAAATAAATTTGAGTCATTGGTCGGTGCGACTTCCGCCTCAAGCATAGCTGGTTTGTGCAACTTTCATCCCAAGATTTGTGAAATTTTCTCTTTTGGTAACGTGGAAATACTACTCCATAATTTTATTTGTTATTGTGATGTTTCTACAATATAATAAAACCATTGGGCGCACAGGTGAGTCATCGCACATGGGTGCGTCTAGCACGAACCAACAAAACAGCGAAAGCTTTCGCTTCGTCACGAAGCGTCTTGGCCAGGGCGCGCCTGTCCCACTGCCGGTGGGCCCAACGGACCGTCCAAAGCAGATCGCTAAACTAATCATCAACCGACAAATAATCAGACTCCCGAGGGGGAAGCGAGCACGCAAAGCAGCCGATCTCGACCGTCCGTCGCCCCATCAACGGCGTGAATCAAGCGTGGGCGACGTGGCCCGAGACACCCGACGCCACAAACCGGCGTGATTAACTCGCGTATATTAGCACGGGATCTTTCTTAACTCCGTGTGTTATGACAAGGAGGCTCTGCGGCTTTCGCCCCTTTCCGCAGCGCCAGACCGGAGGAGGGGAAAGGGCGAGGGAGGAGGAGATGCTGGAATCGGAATCGCAGAGGAGGCGCACCGACGCAATGTGAGCGGGGAGGGAGGGGCTAGGGAAGAAGAAGAAGCAGCGATCTCGGGCTCCCGAGGTGCCGCCCGCCCGTCGCCGATCCCCGCGAGGTATCTCTTTTTTCTACAGTTTCCTTCACACACGTTTCTTCTATCGAAGCACGAGGACATTTCGGGGGATTCCTGGCGGCGGGACGGCCGGGGAATTAGGGTTCCGGTGAGGGTTGGCTGAGGAGGCGTGGCTTGTTTGTCTCTAGGGCCGTGAGCGTTGGGTTGTTTCTGGTTGTGCTCGCGCGCCTGCCTGCGCGGGGAGGGAGGATGGCCTTCTAGGGTGTTGGTTCGTGCGTGAATTGGGCGAGTTCGTAGCACTGCGCAGGATCGTGGAGCTACTCTGTATCGTTTTGATCAAGGGGTCCTGGAGCAGATTCTCCCAAGTTCTGAGAAAGCACAATCCGCTGAAAACAGAAAACGCTGTTAATGTGTCAAAGAAACGAAACTGCCATGGTCCTGCAAAGGGTTTTCTTTCAGAACCTAAGCAAGAGTTGTCGGGCATCTCCACTGGCTAGAACAGGACAGGAGACACCTAATTCCGTGGTCCATGCCTCATCATACCTCTTGCAGTAGAGATAAATGACAATGGCAGTATCAATAACTAAAATACTGGCTATCACATGGGTATGGACACACGATCTAGTTATGTTTACATTACCATTAAACGCCAGCAGAAAAACTTTTAGCAGCGCGATAGGACAGTCTTTTCCCCCTGTGCAAGTATATATCGAATTAACTGCCACTTTACCACATTGCAGGGACATACAAGATGCTGCACCCTAGCTGGAATGACATCTCGGCATACATGTCAGAGTATTGGTCTGCCATAGTTGCTACAGTCATTTTTGCATTGGTAGGTGGCGTGACAATTTATTACACCATCAATCAGTTGAACAAAAACATCAGCTTGAGCTTGATGAAAGCTATCAGAGCTAGGGCAAAGAAGTACAAGAAACTGAAAGACAAGGTCCCTGCTGCTTCCCACATCTGGCGAAAAGAACCTGGCTCTCGGAGTAAAGGTCTGAAATGCTGTGTATGTTTGAAGTCTGTTTCATCTCCACAGTATCTGGGCGGAACCATCCATCATTGTGATATTTGTGGTGCCACCGCACATCCTAGTTGCTCCGGAAATGCGCACAAAGATTGCAAATGCGTTTCTATGTCTGGTCTTGATCATGTTATTCACCAGTGGGCCGTTCAGTGGATTGACACGGCAGATCGCTCTGAAGAAGACTCGTTCTGTTGCTACTGTGATGAATCTTGCAGTGGAGCATTTCTTGCAGGGTCTCCAATTTGGTACTGTATGTGGTGTCAACGGCTAGTGCATGTTGATTGCCACAACAACTTAGCTAAGGAAACTGGTGATATCTGTGACTTAGGCCCATTGAAACGCCTGATATTATCACCTCTCTGTGTCAAGGAGCTTCATAGAACAGGTGCAGCAGGAATTTTCAGTTCTATCACAAGTGGGGCTAATGAATTGGCTTCCACTGTCCGGGAGACGATCAGAATTCGTAGTAAAAGGTACAAAAAGGGCATTACTTCTTCTGGGGAGAGCCCCGGTGCTGCTGAGCCACCATCTGATACTGAAGGAGATACTCCTGCTAAGAGGGATGGTCATGTCAATTGTAAATTTGATGAAGTACTTCAAAGCTCTGAATCGGAAAAAGATGAACAGCTCATAGCGGATAACGCCACTAGCAGGCCAAATGTCCAACATGAGAATTCCCCTGCCCAGAATAATCAAAAATATGAAATTGTGGATGTTCCTTCTGATTCTAGGCCATTGCTAGTGTTCGTTAACAAGAAAAGTGGTGCCCAGAGTGGTGACTCACTGAGACAACGTCTGCAGATCCTTCTTAATCCTTTGCAGGTTGGTGTAGCAAATTCTAGTTGCTTTTATCAGCTTTAAATTATGTGGAACTCTTGCTTCATTTGTTCTGATCCATGCTGCTTATGTGATTTATTTCTAGCACATTGTTTATTATCTTGCATAACTCTTATATATTATCTCTTAAGGGTGTAAGCTTTCTGCCATACCATAAATAATTCTGTCCCAGCTTTATATTAGTTAAAAAAATTATGTTTTGTATAACTTTTCATGTTCCTTACTTAGAATTCAATCAATGCTCCACCTTTCAGTTCTTAAACATTTCAATCTTATTGAATAGGCTTATTTATTTATAGTAAAACTCGACTTCACATTCTTTTGTGGTGCTATCTCTTCCATTAGGTGTTTGAGTTGGGCAAGGATCAAGGACCAGAAGTTGGTTTGGCTTTATTTCAGAAGGTACCTCACTTCAAAATTCTTGTTTGTGGTGGTGATGGCACGGCTGGTTGGGTATTGGATGCCATTGAGAAACAAAAGTTTGAAGCACCTCCTCCTGTAGCCATCCTTCCAGCTGGTACTGGCAATGATCTTGCGAGGGTTTTATCCTGGGGTGGTGGTCTCGGTGCTGTGGATAAACGGGGAGGTTTATTTTCAGTTTTGAAAGATGTCGAGCATGCTGCAGTTACTGTTCTTGACAGATGGAAGATCACTATAAAGGACGACCAAGGAAAGCTTATGTCTTCACCAAAATTTATGAGCAACTACTTTGGTATGTCCATCCATGTCCTTCATAGCTTACATCCCTGTAATAGTTCTTGCATTGTAAGATACCTTAGTAGTTAATGCTGATACTTCTCACTTTTTCAGGGGTTGGCTGTGATGCAAAGGTTGCTCTAGATATCCATAATCTAAGGGAGGAAAACCCTGAACGATTTTATAGCCAGGTAAAACCCCCGCTTGCTCCCACCCTGTTATGTGCATAACTGCACATGTCCGAGGGCATTTTTTCCTTAAATGTTTCAAGTAAACTTTTTGGTGTTCCTGCTTGGTTGCACATAACCAGACATGTGGAACCTAAACGTTACGTCATGATAAATTATCATTATTTTCTTCCAAAAGTTATCAAAGGACTACTCATATGCAATGAAAAAGCAACATAATTTTTTTTCAACTTCCCTTTCTAACAGTTTATGCTATACAAAACTACATCGATTGTCTTTTACCATGCAAATGTGCATGTTTTGAAGTGTTGAATTTCTTTGAGTGTATACTAGTATATGATTTCATGTTTTTGTATAAATCGCTAGACAAGATATGCTATCATTCTATTTATCAAAATGTTTAGATTGCTAAAATCAATCCATCCAGCTGCTAATGATATCATGCAAATTGTCCGTCCCATGTTCTAGCAGAAAGAAAATAATTCTTTGTCACACTAATATGATACAATTTCTCTGTAGTTCATGAATAAAGTGCTTTATGCAAAAGAAGGCGCAAAGAATATGATGGATAACATGTTCTATTATTTTCCATGGGAAGTCAAGCTTGAGATAGATGGATCCAACATTGATATTCCTCAGGTAAAAGTGTATTGCATTTGCTTATCTGTCCTCTTTTATGTGTCTTAGTGAGCACAAAGCCTTGCACTGGCGTATCTGCAGTAGAGAATACACAAGAACCCCAAGTGTACACAATAATGGTGAATGTGATTTGTTAAGATTGTTACTTCTGTTTGATTCTTCACTTCCTTAAAATTAATTTGGTATATCTGGTATCCCCTCTGGATGTTATGTAGAAACATCTCCTGGTTAGGCGATGCCCACCGTGTAGCAAGTGCATTGAAAGAAAAAGATCAGACTACGTCCTGTTCCTTATTTGTTTATTTCATCCCGTTGCAGGACGCTGAAGGTATCCTTGTTGCCAACATCCGGAGCTACATGGGAGGGGTTGACTTATGGAAGAACGAAGATAGTGTTTCAGATACTTTCCAACCTCAGTCCATGCATGACAAGATGCTGGAGGTAGTAAGCTTCACCGGAATGCTGCATCTTGGAAGGCTGCAGGTAGGAAAGAAGAATAATTCTTGTTGTAGACTCCATATTCTTGTAGTAATATATACTCCATTTAGTATGGACAGTATATTGATAATCTTTGCTCTAGGTAGGGCTTTCTCGTGCGCAAAGGTTGGCTCAAGGGCATCATATAAAGATCGAGATCACTACTACGATGCCCATCCAAGTCGATGGAGAGCCATGGTCTCAGGAGCCATGCACCATAGAAGTTTCTCACCATGCCCAGGTTCGTCTCTCCCTCGTTTGCTTAACTGCGCTTCCTTCCTCCTGAGCTTACACATATGTTTCTTTTCCAAAGGCCTTCATGCTGAAGAGAGTCTCCGAAGAACCTATAAGTCACGCTGCGTCCATAATGGCCGACATCCTGGAGAACGCCGAGAACAGCGGTACCATCACAGCCTCCCAGAAGAGTGCTCTGCTTCAGGAGATAGCGTCTAGGCTTTTGTAGGAATCTTTGCGCACCCGGTCATGTAGCTCTGTAGTTTGCCAGCCCTAGACCATTTAACCATGTCTGGTCCCGTTTGTACATACAGTCATGGCTTCCTTCTTGGATCGCCTTGTGTATAATTCTGTAAAATTTTGTAGAGGCTTCAGATTGAGCAGTACCAGAGAACTATTGTGGTTTTACTGGTTAGCCTAGTTCTCGACTTGGTGATTCTGGGAAATGTTTCCTCAGCCGGTTGTTTGGCTTGTGATGTTAAGATGCTGATTCGGTGCGATGTTATGTGCGCAGTGCTAACATGAGCTGAGTGCTTGTACAAATTATTTTTTGCTTCTTTGAACAACTTCCAGCTGCTCTATTTGGGTTGTTCCGCTCGGACTCGAGCACGAACCCATCGATTTATGTGAGTTGACGACTTGACGAGAATCAAAAAAGAATGAAATAAGGGAAGGTGCGAGTTCGACGGTGGGATGGAATGACCTCCAGATGGTAAGGAAGTCACTGGTAAAATTTCTTGCGCTTAAAAACCTTACAAGATCAGCCCGTCTAGCTCAGTTGGTAGAGCGCAAGGCTCTTAACCTTGTGGTCGTGGGTTCGAGCCCCACGGTGGGCGATCATGCTTTGTTGAATATTTTTTACCTTGCACATGATTCAGTTAAAGTCTCGGAAGAGTTTAAGCTCTCGACTGTGTAAACTTGGCAAAAGATTGAGTTGAACTATCGCATTTGTTGTTTGCAGTTCAACCCCAAACTCTTTTTTTTAATATTAATAATCATCAACAGTTGTACAAAGAGATTCAAAAATAATAAAAATTACAAATAGGTCATTGGACCACCTAGCGACGGCTACAACTAGTACGGGCCGAAGACGTGCCGCCGTCCTCGCCCTCCATCACCAGAGCCAGGCAAAGCTTGTTGTAGATAACAGACGGAAAGTCATCGTGCTAAGACCACAAAAGACCAATACACCAGAGCAGTAACCATCACCAATGATGACAACCGTAGATCGGAAGAGAGTGATATGAGAACAAACCAATGAACACAAAAACAGAGAGGACCCCGAGAGATTCATCGGACAAACGACTCCACGTGCCTTCCATCGAGGCTAGATGCACCACCAGAGCGAGGATAGAACAAAAATAACCTTATTCTGACTTCGAAACGTAGCTATCACGTAGCTGTCGCCTCAACACCTTGAAGAAGACACTGAAAAACAGGCTAAACAAACTACGAAAAACCTCTACCTGACAAGAAGCCATGGTCCGCCACATCTCCATAGCCCTAAGGCCACAGGAGACGGAGAGGAGGACGAAACCCTACATGGGTTTTAGCTGGCTCGCCTCTCCTTGTGGCTACCCCGTATCGTACCGGTTCAGACAGTTCAACCCCAAACTCAGCAAGCTAATAATTAAAAACTTGTCCGATTAGCAAACTCGTTTCCTTAATGAGTCCAGTCTACCATGGGATATTACGTGTTTTCTCATGTTGCTCATAATACATGATATGCTTTTTTCTATTTGTCGTGGGAATAGCCACGACAAATGCTGCAATCGGCAGCGAGTAATAGAACGAGGGGCAAGGGCGGCCAGCCATCTGCGGTGCGAGATAAGGGCAAAGACACAAGATTTTACCCAGGTTCGCCCTCCCGGAGGGTAAAGACCTACTCCTGCTAGATTGTATTGATGAGAGAGTACAAGGGCGAGCTCGGCGGCTAGGTGGCGAGTCACAGGGGGTGTATGATGGAACGTAAGTTCTATGTGTACCCTAGGGAGGTTTATATAGAGTCACCTCGCTAGGGTTTACAGATCTACAACCGAGTTGGATAAAGACTCGGAGGGTGCTTGACCTAATTCGATTAGGCCTAGCTACACTTCTGGGCCTCCAGCTTCCAGTCGTCTGGCTCCTTGTTGGGTCGTGATCCAGTCGCCGTCCTGCAGGCCCACTCGCTGGCAGTATGGACCAGTAGGAAATGTCCTGTTGGGTATACCCCACTCGGCATATCCCCATCAGTAGTCCCCAAGGCCGTCGTTGATTCGTCGCAGGTGTTCTTTGGCAGTCGGAGTATCCAGGTCCAATTTGGACGCCTAGTCGAATCGGCGGTGGACTCCAATGAAAGAGAGAGTCTTCGGCGTGTTTCCTTAGTTGCAATAACAGCGACCAGTCGAATCGCCGTAGTCGAATCGCAGCCATGGCGAATGGGTCGGCGAGTAGTCGAATCGCTGCGGCTGGCGAGTCAAGTAGGCGAAGGTGGACCGTCAATCTTGGTCAAACTAGTCGTTGGGTAATCCAACGGTAATATCGGCGTAATCATCGTGCGGTAACGGCTCCTGAGAATGGCGGGTACCAACCGCTATATAAGGAGAGTGACGGGTGAAGGGAGATCATACCCCACTTTTCTTTCGACCTCGTGCGTCCCCCAATCTTTCATTCCTCCGTAGCGACCCAGAGTGATCCAGAGCGACCCCGCGATCCTCCGATCGATGGCACCTCCAACAGATCTATGGGGAAGATCCAAGTGCACCAAGACGCTGTTGAAATCCTTCGAGGATGCGGGAATTCTCCGCACCGGGAGATGGCGAATCCCCGCGGCTGGAGACGTGGTACCGGATCCGCGCACCGGGGAATTCATCTACTTCACCAGCCACTTGGAGTATTTGATTGGCCATATGAAGCCTGCAGCGAATAGACGCTGCACCTCCTCGGCGATTGCTCGGCGGTGATCTTCATTGAAGGGCCGTAATGACTGCTTGACGGGTCGCGCTTTGGGGTCGGCGTTGAGTTTGTTCTCAGCGAGTTCCCTCGGGACACCAGGCATGTCAGATGGCTTCCATGCAAAGATGTCGCGATTCTCACGTAGGAACTCGATGAGTGCACTTTCCTATGCCGGGCTCATACCCGTCCCGATCGTCACTGTCTGGCTAGAGTCGCTTGGGACCAGCTCGACGGAGCGCGTGTGCGTGGTGGCCTCGAATGCGGTCGAGCCGCCGTTCTCCGAGTTGGTCTTCTTGAGTATTGTGGGGTCGTCATTGTCGACCCCGCTCATGTACTTGGCGAGCTCCTCTGCATGGTTGGCTTCTGCGGTGATGACGGCGTCTGCGAGATCGGCGCCCTTTGCCTCGCACTATGCAGCCATATCGGGGTCGCCGTGGACGGTGATGATACCACACGGTCCTGGGAGCTTCATCGCGTTGTACTCATAGTGTGGCGCCTAAAGGGTTTCGCGGCATAGTAAATCAAAATTTTCTACGGATGCGAACAGAGGGAAAGCCAAGATCTAATCTAGGAGATGCAAACAACGAGAGAGATTGGATTAGATCTTCATACCCTTGAAGATTCGCACAATGAACGCTCATTAACGTGGGTGATGTAGTCGTTCGCTTCTCCTCGCGATCCGATCCGATCTAGCACCACAAGTGGCGGTGCCTCCGTGAGATGCACACGTGCAGCACCTCGACGTCTCCTCCTTCCTTGGTCCAGCAAGTATGGTGGATAGATGGGTTGGATCTACAACGCGACGGCGCGGTGCAATTGGTGGAGAATTTCTGCAGCAGGGCTTCGCCTACAAGCAGTCGGGAGGGAGAGAGGAGGGCAGCTAGGGTTGGAGGGGAAGGTGTAGGGGGTTGGTGCGCCCCCAACCCTCTATATATAGAGGGGTGGGCGCAGCCCTAGCCCCTCCCCCAAGCCAAGGCCGGCGTCCCCAAGGAGGAAGAGTGGGGGGCAAGGAAACCCCCCTTCTAGAAGCTCTATCTAGAGTTTAAACCTCTCTTGGCTGGCTGGGCCCTATGGGCCTTGTGCCCTGGCCCAATGCGCCAGGACACTCCCTCATAGGCCCATGCCCCTCCCGTAAGGTGGGGCCACGTTGGTCCCTTCCAAAGGTTCTAGAAGCTTCGGTACAATACCGATTAACCAACAATTCAACTCCAAAAACTGCACTGCCTTATATGAATCTTATTCTCCGGACCACTCCGGAACCTCTCGTGATGTCCCGGATCCCATCCGAGAATCCGAACAAAAACTCATAAACCAATTATCCAATCTATCCTAGCGTCGAGACACGTTAAGTGTGTGACCCTGTGGGTTCGAGAATATGTAGACATGATCTTCTATCAATAATCAACAGCGGGTCCGAAACCCATATTGACTCCACACATTCATCAATGATCATATCGGATGAACCACGATGCCAAGATTCAATCAATCCCATATATATATTCCCTTCGTCTCGATATTTTACTTGCGAGATTCGATCGCTCGATGCATCATACCTAGTTCAATCTCGCTCACAGAAGTACTTTACTCATTTCAGAATCCGATATCACTTTGTGATTAACTCCTTAACCACATGCTTGCAAGCGGTGTTGATATCGATTACAGTGGGCCCAAGTATATCTCTCCGACTTGGGAGGGACAAATCCCATCTCGATACATACAACCCAACAGATACTTTCCGATCACCTGAGAGACACCTTTATGATCACCCTCTCATAGGATGACGTTTGATGACCTCAAAGCTTTCTTCCGATACCAGGGAGTTGTATTATCTCATGGTCTAAGGAATACAATATTTGACATAAGAAAAGCTTCGCAAAGACGAACACGATGACATGATCTAATTGCTTCGCTTAGTTTGGGTCTGTCCATCATATCATTCTCCCAATGATATGATCTCATTATCAATTGACAACTCATGTCTATGGTTAGGAAACCTTAACCATCATTGATCAATGAGCTAGTCCATAGAGGCGTACTAGGGACACGGTGTTGTTCACAAACCACACAAGTATTAAAGTTTCCGCTTAATACAATTCTAGCATGGAATATAAACATTATCATGAACAAGAATTATAATAATAACATCTTTATTATTGCCTCTAGGGCATAATTCCAACAGCGCCACCATGAACTTGGCGAACGCTTGCTGCCCCAGGACGCAATGGTAGGGGTTGTTGAAGGGAACCAGCTCGAAGACGATTCGGTCGGTGCGGAAGTTCGCAGGAATGCCGAAGGTGACTGGCAGCGTCACCTTGCGATCGGGTATGCCTTCTGACCAGGGACGATGCCGTGGAAGGTGGTGTAGGTCGTCTCGATCATTGACTGCGGGAGCCGCAGTCGCCTGAACGTGTCCAGATAGAGGATGTTGATGGAGCTCCCGCCGTCCATCAGCGTCTTGGGGAGCCAATAGTCGCCCACTTTGGGCTTTACCACCAAGGCGACTCGCCCCGGATATTCGATCTGTGGCGAGTGGTCCTTGCGGATCTAGGTGATCCGCTGTTCAGACCAGTTGAGGAAGCAGGGGACGTCGACTTAGGACACCGCATTGACGACGACGGCGTGGGTGATGACCTTCTTCTCGCGCTTGGTGCTGAACCCGATGAAGGTATGGAGCAAGCTGGCCTCGTTGCCGAATGCCCCACCGTTTGGCGGGTGGTTGTTGGGGTCGTCCCGTGCGCTTCATGCCTTCTCGATCTCCCTAAGGGAGTGGCAGTCGGCGGTCGTGTGCGTGGCGGGCTTCCCCTCCCTGCTGTGGAACACACAGGGCTGGTTAAGGAGAGCCACGGGGTCGAATTTTGGCCTCGCCTTGTAGTTTCCGCTGTCGTGGCGCTGGCCTCCGTCGCGGCGGAAGCTCTTGGGTTCGCGTGGCGCGTAGCCGGCGTTGGCGACGAAGTCGACTCGCCCATCACTTGCCGGTGAGGCGAGTGTTGTTGTAGCATAGCTCGGGTCGCCTCCCGTTGTCGTGGCCGCTTGGGCGGCGGTTTCCACCCGACTCGTCGTAGGTTTCTTGGTTCGGGTCCTCCTCTGCGTACCGCTTGGCGATCTTGAGGAGGTCTGGGATGTTGTCGAGTGTCTTGTACACCCGCTTGAGCTTGGTGACCAATGGCTCGTAGTGGCACGAGGTCTTGAAGCAGTGTATCGCCGTGTCTGGGTGGATGCCGGCCGCATTGAACCATAGATCCTGCCATCATTGGACCCAGCTGCGGGTTGACTGGCGGAGTCCCTGGACGCATCACTCCAGGTCCTTGATGGTGGTGGCGCGGGTGTAAGAACCCTCGAAGTGCCTGATGAAGGCGTCGCGCATGTCCTCCTAGGAATCGATGCTGTCCGTGGGGAGGGTATGGATCCATTGCCGGCTCGCTCCCTCCATCATCAGGGGGAGGTAGCGAGCCGCGAGTAGGTCAGTGTGGCCGGCGATTCCCATCGCCATAAGGTACATGTCTAGCCACACGAAGGGGTCGTATGAGGGATCGTACTTCTCGATCTCCTTTGGCGCTTTGAAGTTTGCTGGAATTTTTTTGCCTCGGATCATTGATCCGAAGCACTGGGGCCCGACTCGGCTGAGCGAGCCCCTTGGCTCGCCGTCGCGGAGGTTCGTGAGGGTGTGCCTCAGGTCACCGGGCTAGCGTGCGCGCCAGCTTTGGTTGTTGATGATGTGGGTCCGTGCGTTGAATAGCTGGCCATTGGCGGCGACCAAGTTGTTCGTCGGTCGCGGGTCGTTGGTGGAGAGTGCCGTGTGCATGGGTCGTGGTTGGAGCTACAGGGGCTCAGGTGGTGGGCAGTTGAGAGTATTTGCCATCGTTGGGCGGCCGCTCGAGGTCACCCTACTTCCTGACGAGCGGGAGTACGTGCGCCCCCGTGTGTCGGCTCCCGCGGTTTGCTGCTCGAAGGCCTTGGCGTACTGGATCTGCAGTGCGCCTTCCCCGATCACGTTGATGTTGGCGATCGTGGCTTGACTCGCGATGACGTTGTCCATCAGAGTGAAGAACAGCGGGAGGCCGTTCGCGTCCCACTCTTGCGGGGAGATCATGATCCTTGGCTGGTACGGAGGGGGAGCGTGACCAGGCGGCGGTGAGGGAGCGCCGTTCGCCGTTGTGCCTGGCTGGGCACTTCCTCCCGGTGGCGCGTTCTCGTAGACCACGCGGTCGGCCATGCAGGCCGGATCGTTCTCGTCGTCGAAGTTCAAGGCGCGGCCCTGAACAGTGGGGTTCAGGCGCGACCTGATGCGACGCTGGTGGTAGAGCGAGAGCTCCTGTGCCATTGCTTGCTCGAGGAGAAATTTTTCGCGCTCGGCTTGTTCCTTGCGGACCGCCTCCTCCAGGCGCAGGCGGAGTTCCTCTACCTCCGTTGCTGTCGTGGTCGGCGGGATCAGTGTGGAGAAGGGGTCTGGCGGGGCGCTCACACCGCTCGCCATGTAGGTCACGACGAAGCGACCAGATCCAGCGTGGAGGTTGTCGAAGTTCTCCGACCCAGAGTCGGAGTCGAAGATCCCGAGGATGGAAGGATCCTCGAAGTCCCCCATGTTGGAGAGTTGGGTGATGGATCCCGCGGGTGACGCGGCAACAATGGATCCGGCGATTGACGCCAGGTTCTCTGAGTCGGTGTCGTTGTTGAGGGCCGCGTTGTCCGCGGCCATGCTGGTCTCGGCCACGTTGCTGTTGGACGAACCGTACTCGGAGGCGAGGCGGTGGATGGTGCGGACCTGACTCTCAGAGAGCCGATCGCGCGGTGGCGACTCGCGGATGTGAGCCGAGTCCTCCGAGACGATGACGTCAGTGAAGACGACTAAGAGGCTGATCGTGCCGACTGGCATGATTACGTTGTGCGTGACCGGGCGTGCCACCGGGACATAGCTGCTCGAAAAGATCTGGAGGATCTCGCCGATGGCGATCATGCGATCGGTGGCAATCGTCTGGTTGATTGGCAAGTTGGATCTCATCGCAGAATACAGGCCTGTCCGTCCAGGCCCCACGATGGGCGCCACTGTCGTGGGAATGGCCACGACAAATGCTGCAATTAGCAACGAGTAGTAGAATGATGGGAAAGGGCGGCCAGCCATCTATGGTGCGAGATGAGGGCAAAGACACTAGGTTTTACCCAGGTTGGCCCCCCCGGAGGGTAGAGACCTACTCCTGCTAGATTGTATTGATGAGAGAGTACAAGGGCGAGCTCGGCGGCTAGGCGGCGAGTCGCAGGGGGTGTATGATGGAACGTAAGTTCTATGTGTACCCTAGGGAGGTTTATATAGAGTCACCTCGCTAGGGTTTACAAATCTACAACCGAGTTGGATAAGGACTCGGAGGGTGCTTGACCTAATTCGACTGGGCCTAGCTACGCTTCTGGGCCTCCAGCTTCCAGTCGCTTGGCTCCTTGTTGGGTCATGATCCAGTCGACGTCTTGCAGGCCCACTCGCTGGCAGTATGGGCCAGTAGGAAATGTCCTGCTGGGTATACCCTACTCGGCTTAATTATTCAATTCCAGATTTGCATAATGACTCAATTATTGTACTACATGATCAAAAATATTAGTGAGTTGAGGTTCTGAAGAGAGGCCACACTAAAACCCATCTAGGGTTCCGCCCCATTGTTGGTGACGCTGTCGGTATGCTCCGCCTCCGGTAGTCTTGAGGCATGGTGGGCCACGGCCCCTCGCCGACGAGAGGGCTTTTGTTCTTTGTTTAGGTTACTTTTCCGTGTTTTTTAGAATGGTGAGGATACTAAAGTTAGAATAAGATCCTTATTGTCCTATTCTCACTCTGGTGGTACGTCTAGCGGCGCCAATGGAGGGTCGTGGAGTCGCGTGATTGGAAAATCTTCTAGCATTTGTCATTGTTGTGGTTTTAGGTCGGTCTCTTCCGATCTATGGTTATTATCATTGGCGATGATTGTTGTGTTGGTGTGCTGGTCCTTTGGAGGTTTGACACGATGACTTTTTGTCTGTCTACTATGATAAATTTTGCCAAACTCCGGTGATGGAGGACCGAGAAAGTTGGCATGGCTTCGGGTCACGCTAGTGTCTATAGTTAGTTTATCGATATGAGCATGTGGATGTTCTTATTTTGACATCTTGTTTGGTCTACTGGATTTATGTTCTTTATTTCATAGTGTGGATTTTTTTTGAAACGGAGGCAAAAGTTTTGCCTCAATAATTAATTCAGAAGAGAGTGCACAGTTTTTAGGAGAAAACCGAATGAAAACCTACGACAGTGCCAAACTCCCATAACCCCAGAGCCAAGCCCAACATGTATTGGACAAGATGACACACTCACTATAACCACAAGAGACTACAAAGCGGCACACCCACTCTAACAAACACAAGAGACCACAAAATGACACGAAAGAACACTCCCAACATGACACACCTACACCGTGCCGACAAAGACATGACATGACATTGGGGGATCCCATCAAGTAACTATAGATGCCCTTCTATTGGATTCAGGGTAGGAAGAAACAAGGGTGGCGATAAAATCGCAAAACTCTCTAGCGACAACAATTGCAGGCACCAGAACCACATGCCTGCTAGACTCTAGAGAGAGAGAGAGACTGCAGCGTCGACATCACCACTCTTTTCAAAATCAAATACCTGACTCATTGGAGAAGCCACAATCGAGATCTTGTGTGAGTCAGACTTCACTTCCCCATACTTCACTTCCTCGACATAAGGAGGAAGAACCATACCACCACACAGCTCCAGAAGCTCAGGCATGATCTACATGACTGGAGCCTCGACCACCGAGCTCGCCCTAGCACGAGGTGATAAACATCCATAAAGGCCCGCTCTCAATGCTGCTTCCGCCCTCTCCAGAAATCCCCCAATCGCAAGAAGCCAGACGTGCAAGGAGTCAACAATCTCATGAAGAGGTCGGACGGCCTCCTCAAGCCGAAGGGAAGCCATGCTAAATAGCTCGACACGTAACGACTCAGTTTGCTCCTTTATAGAGGATTGTGACGACCTATCCACTGAGGCCAAAGAGCCAATAGAAGCAGAAACAACTGACACCCAAGTCCCGCGGCAATGCACCTTGGACGGGAGTGAAACCTCAACTTGGGCTCGACAGGGAGCTTTTGCCAGTAGTGTGGATATTGGTAGGAATAAATTGAGAATTTATGCACATACACCTTTAGCTAATTTAGTTCGCTAGGTTATCTAAGAATTTATCTGTAATTTTTGTTAGCTTTGCATATTGTTGTTAATAATTATTAATAGAGTGGTGGAATTTTTGAAAAATAATTATTAACAAATTAAGCGAGCAAAACTCAGGTTTCTAAGGCCTTCCATAGCGGATGTCCAGACCGGTGCCCAAATCGATTTTGAGGCATCGAGCAGCGATGCCCTCCGTTGCACAGGTGATGTCCAAATTTTTTTCAGGGAATCGGAGCATGTAGGTGCTTCGATGCCCAAACTCATCACCTAATAAAATATTGCTATAACTATTGAAAAAGGAGAGCTCGCTCAAGACGTCATCCCGTGTGAAGCAGCTGGAAAGTTTTGTTTAGTGCATATTTGTTAGTGTGGGGTCATTTACTTTTAGGCCGAGCGGTTCCCTCCGCCGTGAGGATGGTGCCAGAAATTTTTTCTTTGGCATCGGTGATATGTGAAGAACTTTTCAGAGACGGGGCACCCATAACATTGTGGAGGGCCTAACGAGTCGAGCCGAGCTGCCCTTTTGCTTGACGAGTTCGATCCAAACGAGTAGAGATTGGAAGCTTGCTCATCATCCAGCCGCCGGTACTGTTGCCTGCCGTCCAACAGTGACAGAAACTACTGGCCGAGGCGTAATTCCGGCGCGCGCTGCCCTCGCCATCGCAGCCGCCTTGCTGTCCAACCCGGCGAATACCAGCTTGCTAGCTAGCCGCGTGCCCAGTCGCGATCGCTGCACATGCCCTCGCTGCCTGGGCAAGCCGGCTGCACCGCACTCTCTCTTCCTGTGTGGCCGAAGCCGCCGAACTGCCCGACGTCTCCAGTCTCCAAGCCGGCGTCATCTCCGAGCATTCCATCAACGACGGGGCACTGCAAGGACGAATGGCAGGCTGCACCACGTACCACGTCAGGGGCACATCAGTGGTGGTCGCAGGACGACGACCTCTTTTTACCACCCACCACCACCTGTTCGACCTAAGGTCCGAGGGCAGACATCAGGGTATCATTTAACATTTTTTATTTGGGAACTGGATGCGGTTTCTTTCCCAAGAAATGGCTATGCAGCAAGTTAAGATGAACTTTTCCTTCATATCTTCATTGCAGTAGCAACTGGCAAATTTCAAGAATGAGGGCTACAATAGGTCTGATAAAGGAAACACGGAGCTTCAGTCGATCATCGGATGGAGGCTTTGTCAATTGTACTATTTTCAGGAGGCCTCTACAAATAAAGGTATACTTTAGTTTCTCAACTTCTCTACATATTAAGTGCGCCTACCCGGCGTACGCCCTGAGAAAACGAGTTTCTGGTGGACGTTCCGACCGCGATCACGCGATCCCGCGTCGCCCCGCGCCCGCCCCCTCCCACCCCGGTCGCATGACCAGGTCCAAAAAGGGAAGGACATCTGGCTGTAGTTTGGACCATCTTCCTCTCCAAGCAAAACCCAAAACCAGAACAGAAACGAAATCCCCCTAGATCTAGCGCTATCCCCCTCTCCCTCGATTACTCACCTGTCCATATCGCCTTCATCCTCTTGCCAAAAACTCCATTGCAGCTCCACCTTAACACCTTGATGCCCAGTGCCCTGCTACTGAAAAGCAAAAAAGGAACACACATGCAAAAACAACAGGTACTTCTAAAAATCAAACCTTCAATTCACCATGATTTTGGTAGCAACGTCTCTATATGGTTCTCAATATGACAATATACTGCTACACAACATGGATCTAAACGAAAAACAGGTCATCTATAACTACTCCTCAGTTCTGCATCTGAGATATGTCCAATCTTGTTCAAACTATAAGAAATCAATCATCCTAAGCTTCATTGACATTATATGTTGATCCATGTATTAAAAACATCTAATTTAGGACAACTAACAACTAAATAGACATGATTTCCTATTAATTGCTTCATCGTAACAACTAAATCTCCTAACATCATGAATATTTTGGTTGAACAGCTCAGAAACCATGGATATCGACCTAAATGCAGAACCAGATCAAAAAATAGAAGAAGACCATGCTGATGGTTCACACAAATGCTATCGTGCAAGTTGTAAACGAAGGTATGATGATTATCCATGCTTGTATGCAGAGGTTATCAACTAGTTAGAACATAAGTTATCCATGCTTGCATGCAGAGGTTATCAACTAGCTAGAACATAAGTTATTCATGCTTGTGTGCAAAAGTTATCCATACTTACATGCATAAGTTATCAACTAGCTAAAAAAAAGTTATACATGCTTACAAAGCAGAAGTTATCAACTAGATTGAACAGAAGTTGTCCATGCTTACATGCATAAGTTATCAACTAGCTAAAACAGAAGTTATACATGCTTACAAAGCAGAAGTTATCAACTAGCTAGAACAGAAGTTATCCATGCTTACATGCATAAGTTATCAACTATCTAAACCATGAATATCGACCTAAATGCAGAACCAGATCAAGAAATAGAAGAATACCATGCTGATGGTTCACACACAAATGCTATCGTGCAAGTTGTAAACGAAGGTATGATGATTATATGCAATCAACTTATCCAACAGTATTTAAACATAAGTTATCCATGCTTGCATGCAGAGGTTATCAACTAGCTAGAACATAAGTTATCCATGCTTGCATGCAGAGGTTATCAACTAGCTAGAACATAAGTTATCCAGGCTTGCATGCAGAAGTTATACATGCTTACAAAGCAGAAGTTATCAACTAGCTAGAGCAGAAGTTATCCATGCTTACATGCATAAGTTATCAACTAGCTAAAACAAAAGTTATACATGCTTACAAAGCAGAAGTTATCAACTAGCTAGAATAGAGGTTATCCATGTTGTAGCATAAGTTATCAACTAGCTAAAACATAAGTTATCCACTAGCTAAAGCTACAGTTATATGCAGAAGTTATCAACTAGCTAAAACAGAACTTATCCATCATTATATGCAGAAGTTATCCACTATCTAAAACTACAGTTAAACATGCTTACATGCTAGAAAAGTTATCCAGAAATATGAGTAGAAGTTATCACTAGCAAAAAGTGCAGTTATCCATGAACATAAGTACAAGTTATCCACTAGCTAAAGATACAATTATCGATGCATATATGCAGAAGTTATCCATGCAAATCATTACAAAAAATACATGACATGATTACAAAAATACTTGCTAGTAAAAAAAGTTACCCACCTATTATAACTGCTGTTATCCATGACTTCTCATTGTATATACCCATTCCTGCAAAAAAAAACAGAAATGATAACTTGTGTTTATTTGCATAACAGGTGATGTCCAAATTGAAGAACATACTGGTAATGACTGCATGTATACTATAGTTGAACAAGCTGCACAAGAAACAACAACGGGTGGCACAATCGAAGAAACAGCAGTACACACAGCAGATTCAAATGAGGATGGGGAGAATAATGCACACAATAATGATGCAAGAGATGAAGTAAATTCCACACCGCAACCACCAACAAATGGAATGCGCTTTAACAGTTTTGAATCAGCTAGAGAACACTACAGGGCGTATTCACATCGGAAGGGTTTTGGAATAAGCATAGATTGGTCAAGAAAAGACGTAAGAAATGAGCTAAACAAGGCGTATCTTGTGTGCACAAAAGCTGATAAACCTCACGAAAAAAGGAAGACACTGTAGGGGTTCGTAGCATGGAAAACAAAAATTTTCTACCGCATGCAAACAAACAAGCCAAGATCTATCTACTAGATTGTAGCAACGAGTCGATAGGGGAACTCACCCTCGAAGATTCCAAAGCGGTTAACGAGAGCAGATTCTCGTGGGTGATGTAGTCGTACTCTTGCCGATCTCAAGATCGCGTAGACGATCCTTCTAGCGCTGCGTTCCGGCAGCGCTTCCGCAGTCGGTCACACGTTCGGTACTCGATGAAGACCTTCCTCTCCCTTGTTCCAGCAGGCAGCGGAGGTTGTAGCACTCTCCTCGCGATTCTGGCAGCACGACGGCGTGGTACCGGAAGTAGAGGGGAGATCTCGCAGGGCTTCGCCTTAAGCCGGAGCGAGTATGGTGGAGTATGAGAGAGGCCTTGGTGATCTACGGTTTAGAGGGCACCAAGGGGAGGGCTTGGTCGGCGGCTAGGGTTTTGGGAAACCCTAACTCGCCGAGTTAGAGGAGCTCTAGGCGGCGGCGACTTGGAGGAGGCCGGCGGCTAGGAGGCTAGGGTTTGGGGTGTAGGAGGTGTGTCTAGGAGGGGAGCCCTACCCCTCCTCTTATAGGAGGGAGGCGCCGGCCAAGGGGAGGGGAGTCCCTCCCCAACTCGGCTTGGAGGTGGGCCGGCGGTGGAGGAGGGACTCCTCCCCAACTCGGTTTCCTCCTCTTTCTCCACTTCCCAAAAATAGCCGTTTGACTTTTCAAATTGGCGTTTGACTTTTCAAACTAGGATTTGATTAAACCCTTTATTTTGTACAGCGATGACACCTAGTACATGATGTAATCATTCCAACTTGCAATGACACATTTATGTACTCTTCCCCTCTGGAGTGCCGGACATTCCGGAACCTTCTAGAACATTTCCGATGAAAACACCGGAATCATTCCCCAACTCCGAAACAGGACTTTCCTTATATGAATCTTATTCTCCGGACCATTCCAGATCTCCTCGTGATATCCCGGATCCCATCCGAGACTCCGAACAACATTCGGTCTCTTACTCATCATTCCATAACTACTCAACAACATCGAATCCTTAAGTGTGTCTCCCTACGGTTCGTGAATTATGTGGACATGATCGAGACACTTCTCCGATCAATAACCAATAGAGGAATCTGGAAATTCATATGGCTCCCACATATTTCTACGATTACTTTGCGATCGAATGAACCACTTACATATGATACCAATTTCCCTTTGTCTCACGATAGTTTACTTATCCGAGGTTATGATCGTCGGTATCTCTGCATACCTAGTTCAACCTCGTTACCGATAAGTACTCTTTTCTCGTTCCCGTGGTATGTGATCCCTTGTGAGCTAGTCACATGCTTGCAAGCTAATTGGATGACATTCCACCGAGAGGGCCCAGAGTATATCTATCCGTCATATGGATGGACAAATCCCACTCTTGATCCATGTGTCTCAACCCATACTTTCCGAACACTCAATGCCACCTTTATAGCCACCCTGTTACGGTGTGGTGTTTAATGTCATCAAAGCATCCTTCCGGTAAAGGTGATATGCATGATCTCATGGTCGAAGGAATTAGGTTACTATGTATCAGAAAGCTTATAGCAAATGAACTATATTAAATGACTTGATCTTTATGCTACCCTTATCTATAGGAGTATGTCCATCACATCATTCTCCTAATGATATGACCCTGTTGTTAATAACATCTCTATGTTCATGATCAGGAAACCATGATCATATATTAACCAACAAGCTAGTTTAACAAGAGGCTTTACTAGGGACTCTTTTATGTTTACAAATCACACAAGTATTAATGTTTCCGGTTAATACAATTATAGCATGGTATGTAAACATTTATCATAAGTATGAAGATATGATAATAACCACTTTATTATTGCCTCTTGGGCATATCTCCAACAGACACCTAGAACCCAAAATCATGTGTCAAGAAGAGGAAACAAATACACATCCAAGGACTGGGTGCACATCACACTTGTATGTAAAGAGAAAGGATGCATGGTGGTATGTTCAGCATTCATCGGATGACCATAACCATCCACTGATAATAAAACCTTCATTAACAAGGTTCTTGCGTTCGCACCGGAACATACCAGCAGAAGAAAAGGTGTTCTTGCGGATGCTGCATGCATGCAACATCGAAACATGCCGACAGATGCAACTGATGGCAAGTTTCTATGGCAGTATGAATGATGTGCCATACATAGAAAAAGACGTGGCAAACCTAAGGGCTTCTTTTCGCAGTGAAAACAATCACCACGAGATGCAAGACACCTTGGCATACTTCAAAAAGATGAAGGCAGAAGATCCAGATTTCTTCTACAAATTTACACTTGATAAAGAGGACAGGGTTGAGAACCTGTTTTGGGTTGACGGGGCATCACGAAGAGCATACAAGTCTAGATACAACGATTGTATATCATTCGAAACTACCTACCTAACGAACCGGTATAAACTACCATGCGCTCCATTTATTGGGATAAACAACCATGGATTATTGGTCAGTTTGGATGCGGGTTCATGCATCGAGAGATTAAGGAAAACTTTGTGTAGCTGTTTCAAATGTTCAAACTGGCAATGGACGGCTTAACACCAAAAAATATAATAACAGATCAAGACGCTGCCATGTGTGGTGCTATAAGTGATGTTTTCCCGGATGCAACTCACAGGAATTGCAGATGGCACGTCATCTAGAATGCAACTAAGAAAATAGGGACATTCATGGCCAACCACCAAGAGCTGCTCGACGCTTTCAATGCATGTGTGAACAACAACTTGTCACCGAAGGAATTTGAGGAGGCTTGGATGCATATGATAAATACTCATAATGTCCGTGACAATGTGGATCTATTTTCACTATGGGAACAAAGAAAGGTTTGGGTACCAGCGTACTTTATGCACGCATTTTTCCCATTCCTTCATACCACAGCAAGAAGCGAAGGGTTCAACGCAGTGCTCAAGCATTACGTCAAACCAAGCAACTCCATTTATGAGTTTGTACAACAGTACATGTCAGTACAAGAAAAGATTTACAATGCTGAGCTAAAGGCAGAGTGTGATACAGCTTTGACAGACCGAGAGTGGTGGTGTGGAAGCATTATGGAGAGACAAATGGCAAAAGCATACACAAGGAAAATCTTCTTCAGGTTTCAGAGCGAAATGCGAAAGAGCATGCCATACCAATGCAACCACCTCAACGGATACCAGTTTGAACTGAGCATAACAGGGATACCGGTTCCACACTATGGTTATATAAGTTATAGGATATTCACAAACTGGGAAGAAGGAACACATGAATGCAACTGCTGCAAATTCGATCGTGATGGTATGCTGCGCTGCCACATTATAAAAGTGATGACACATATAAAATTCCATCAAATCCTAGATATGTACATCCTGAAAAGGTGGACATTGGACGCGGAAACTATCCTAACTGAACCACATGACAAACATAAACAAGGAAATAAAGAGATGCTTGAAGACTCAAGAAATATGATGGTGTTTGCATCATACAGACAAGAGTTTGCCAGAGCTGCAAAGATAAGAGTAAAGACAGATGATGGAAGAAAAATCATTAGGAAACACTTGAAGGAAATGAAACAAGAGCTAGATGTGATAGCAAGAAGAGAAGAGAAGAAGAAAAGAGAGGCCGAAAATGAAGCGATTACTATGCCATCGTCTAGTGCTCCTAATGAGGCAAGCATGACACCTTCGACAACTGTCACACCAAACAGGGCACAGTCAACAAGCAACTATGCAACACTTTAAACAACAAGCATATCAGGATCTCACATGTCATCAACAAAGCACATACAGAACCCGGAGAAGTCAGTAACAAAAGGGCGACCACGACAAATAGCAAACAAAAATCCACTAGACCTTGCTACAAAGAAATCAAAGAAATACATCCACTGCGGTGCAGAAGGTCACACCATCCGCAAATGCTAGGAAAAGTTGAAGCTCCTAGGATATCAAATCCAGAATGTTTATGTAACAAAAATGGAAATGATATATTTTTGTTTCTATGTATGATAGTTTATGTTGTACATTCTGTGGTTTACAAAGTTATCCATGCATATGAGTACAAGTTATCCACCAGATAACACAGAAGTTATCCACGCATATGAGTACAAGTTATCCATCACCTAACATAACAATTATCATTGCATACAAAAATAATAAAGGCTATTCATTGGTTAAATCTACAGTTATCAATGCGTATATGTAAAAGGTTACCCAACAAAAACATTAATATACTATTTAAGTACAGAAGTTATCCATACAAATGACTATAAGTTATCAGCCAACAAACACAATAGTTACCCATGCATACAAGTAGAAGTTATCAAGTAGATTAAAACTACAGTTATCCATAATTATATGTTGAAATTATACATCAAAATAATTAATAAGAAAATTATCAAATAGAATTGACAGTAGAAAGAAAGCATAAAAAACACTCATATATACGAAAAACACGTATAAGGTGGGTAACTTATATAACACAGTGTGGATAACTTACAGAAATATGACAGGATAACAAACATTTAAGGGTGTGGATAACAAACATGTAAGAGTATGGATAAACTTGGGAAAAAATACCTCAGAACTTATTTTCTTCCAAAAGTGACCTCCAATTCAAAAGAACATTACGAGGATGGTTCAACCAAAAAAAAGTCATCTTTTTCTTAATTCCCGGCATCATATCTTGAGAAATACAAGGCGTGACGCTTCCATTTCATAATTCAAGGTTCTTGAGAATGAAGAATCCACAATTAGTGCTGAAAAACAAAAAATAAACAGAGAATAAACAAATATAATATCATTAATTATACAAAACCAAAATAAAATTACATGTGTACAAAACAAACTAATATAATAACAGAAAATAAATGATGCCACGGTAACCGTAAAACTAACCCGTCAACTTGATTCGGAATAGGGACATGCATCAACTCAAAATCTTCAATCTGTCTTCTAGAATCAGAATAATTGGCGATGTACATTTTATTTATTGCTTCCATTAGCTTGGTCGCATGTTCAATCATTTCTACATTAGCTTCACCACGGAGCGAGTCAACAATCTCAAACCTTTTTGGCAGACATATTAACAGAAATCATATACCAATGGCCCAAATGGTCCTTTTTAGTCCCTATTGTTGGAATTATGCCCTAGAGGCAATAATAAAGATGTTATTATTATAATTCTTGTTCATGATAAAGTTTATATTCCATGCTAGAATTGTATTAAGCGGAAAAACTTTAATACTTGTGTGGTTTGTGAACAACGCCGTGTCCCTAGTACGCCTCTATGGACTAGCTCATTAATTAATGATGGTTAAGGTTTCCTAACCATAGAAATGAGTTGTCGATTAATAATGAGATCATATCATTGGGAGAATGATATGATGGACAAACCCAAACTAAGCGGAGCAATTAGATCGTGTCATTGTGTTCCTCTTTGCGAAGCTTTTCTTATGTCAAATATTGTATTCCTTAGACCATGAGATAATGCAACTCCCTGGTATCGGATGAAAGCTTTGAGGTCATCAAACGTCATCCTATGAGAGGGTGATCATAAAGGTGTCTCTCAGGTGATCGGAAAGTACCTGTTGGGTTGTATGTATCGAGATGGGATTTGTCCCTCCCAAGTCGGAGAGATATACTTCGGGCCCACTCAGTAATCGATATCAACCGCTTGCAAGCATGTGGTTAAGGAGTTAATCACAAAGTGATATCGGATTACGGAACGAGTAAAGTACTTGCTGTGAACGAGATTGAACTAGGTATGACGGTACCGACGATTGAATCTCGGGCAAGTAAAATATCGCGCGACGAAGGGAATATATATATATATGGGATTGATTGAATCCTGGCATCGTGGTTCATCCGATATGATCATCGATGAATGTGTGGGAGTCATTATGGGTTTCTAGACCCCGCTGTTGATTATTGATATAAGATCATGTCTGCATATTCTCGAACCCGAAGGGTCACACACTTAACGTGTCTTGACGCTAGGATAGATTGGATAATTGGTTTATGAGTTTTTGTTCGGAGTCTCGGATGAGATCCAGGACATCACGAGAGGTTCCGGAATGATCCAGAGAATAAGATTCATATAAGGCAATGCAGTTTTTGGAGTTCGGAATTGTTTCGGGTTAATCGGTATTGTACCGGAAGCTTCTAGAACCTTCCGGAGTGGGACCAACATGGCCCCACTTGTCGGGAGGGGGCATGGGCCTCTGAGGGAGTGCCCTGGCCGCATTGGGCTAGGGGAACAAGGCCCCATAGGGCCCAGCCGGCCAGCCTAGGGAAAAACCCTAGGGGAGCTTCTAGAAGGGAGGGGGAAACTTCCCCCCCACTCCTCCCTCCTTGGCCGCCGGCCTAGGGCTTGGGGGAGGGGCAAGGGCTAGCGCCCACCCCTCTATATAAAGAGGGCTGGGGGCGCACCCTCCCCCTACACCTCCTCCACAACCCTAGCCGCCCTGCTGCCCCTCCTCTCTCTCTCTCCCTCCCTCCCATTGCTGCGTGGCGAAGCCTGCCATGAAACTCTCCACCGCTTGCACCGCGCCGTCACGTTGTAGATCCAATCCATCTCTCCACCCCACTTGCTGGACCGAGGAAGGAGGAGACATCGAGGTGCCGCATGTGTGCATCTCTCGGAGGCATCGCCACTTGCGATGTTAGATCGGATCACGAGGAGGAGAAGCGAGTACGACTACATCAACCATGTTCCGTCGAACGTTCCGCTGTGCGAATCTTCAAGGGTATGAAGATCTCATCTATTCCCCCTCGTTGTTTGCATCTCCTAGATTAGATCTTGGCTTTCCCATTCGCATCCGTAGAATTTTTTTGATTTACTATGCTGCAAAACCCTTCAGTGGTATCAGAGCTAGATCTATGCATAGATGTGTTTCACGAGTAGAACGCAACATGGTTGTTGCGGGCGTTGATGTTTTATATTGCAAGCCTCTTGTTTGTGTACTTCTTATGATGCGGGATAGTGAGATCGAAGCGGTCTAGGCCAACCTTACGCGATGTCGTTCACGAGACCGGCTCCGCACTTGACGTGTGGCTTGTTCCACACATGCGGCTGGTGGATGCTTGTTTCTGTCACTATAGTTGTCATGGGATTTACACCGGAGTTTGGCAACCATAATATCACCGTTGTGGCTTTCCGTAGGTAAGAATCATTCTTAGCTTGCTACTCCCATAAGCCACGTAAAACATGCAACAACAAAGTAGATGCATCTAACTTGTTTTTGCAGGGAGTGTTTTCTGTGATATGGTATGGCCCAAGATGTGATGTGTATGTTGTATGCAATGATCATGTTTTGTAATGTTTCACGACTTGCATGTCGATGAGTACACAACCAGCAGGAGCCATGTGGTTGTCTTTATAATTGTGTATGACCTATGTGTCAACTTCTTATACGCCATGTAATAGCTTTACTTTATCGCTAAGTAGTTAGCAATAGTTGTAGTTGCTATTCGTGGTGGAGGCAATCATGGTGGAGTGATGGAGATCATGCTGGCACGCACAAGATGGAGATCATTGCGCGAAGATTGGCTATACCATGTCACATAAAGTTATATGCATGTGATGTTTATCCTTTTATGTATCTTATTATGCTTAGATCGCGACGATATCATTATAAGATGATTCCTCACTTAAAGATCAAGATAAAACTGTGTTCTCCCCATGTATGTACCGTTGCGAAAGTTCGTCGTGTTCAAGCATCACGTGATGATCGGGTGCTATAAACTCTACGTTCACATACAATGGGTGCAAGCCAGTTTTGCACACGCGGAGATACTTGGGTTTGACTTGACGAGCCTAGCATGTACAGACATGGCCTCGGAACACATGAACCGAAAGGTTAAGCATGAGTCATATGAATGATATGATCGACACTTCGTTGTCCACCATTGAAACCACATCTCTTCTCGTGAAGATCGGATTAGGTGTGGTGAATTTGGATCATGTTCACTAAACAACTTGAGGGATGTTGAATTTAGTGGGAGTTCATCTAGTAATTTGATTAAGTTGAACTAGTTATCATGAACATAGTCTAATTTGTACTTGCAAATATTGTAGATCAAATGGCTAAGTCCAACTTCAACTTCAACGTTTTTGCTGAGAAAGAAAAGCTTAGAAACAATGTGTCTAACTTCACCAACTGGTTCCGCAATCTGAGAATCATTCTCACTGGCGGACAAAAGGACTATGTCCTTGAGGATGCGCTAGGTGACGCCCCTACTATCGATGCGCCGGCTGATGAGAAAGCTGTTTATCAGTCGCGTAAAGATGATTATGGTGTGATTAAGAGCACCATGTTGTTTGCTATGGAATCAGACCTTCAAAATCGTTTTGAAGATTATCCCGGGCCCTTTGAGATTCTTGAGGAACTGAAAACTATGTTTCAGACTCAGGCCCGTTCTGAGAGATATGAGATCTCTGAGAAATTCTTTAACTGCAAGATGGAGGAAGGGAGTTCCGTTAGTGAGCACGCCATAAAGATGTCGGGATACACTCAACGCCTTGAGCAAATGGACTGCAAGATTCCAGAGGAGCTCAAGATTGATAGGGTTCTGCAATCACTCCCTCCTAGCTACAAAAGTTTTGTAGTTACTCATAATCAGATTGGTTCCACTGATACGATCACCGAGCTCTTCTCTAAGCTGAAAGCTACGGAGGTGGACATCAAGAAGGATAATCATCTGTTGATGGTCAACAAGCCCCCCAGCTTTAAGAAAGGTAAGGGTGCAAAGAAGCCCTTCAAGAAAGGTAGCGACAAGCGCGTTGCCCCTGCTGAGAAGAAGCTCAAGTCTGGACCTAAGCCGGACATTGAGTGCTTCTATTGCAAGGACAAGGGTCCTTTGGGCATATCGTCCAAGTACTTAGCGGACAAGAAGGCTGGCACCATCAAAGGTATATTTGATATACATGTTATTGATGTTTTCCTTACTAGCCCTTGTTGTAGTGCCTGGGTATTTGATACTGGTTCAGTTGCTAATATTTGTAACTCGAAACAGGAGCTATGAAATAGACGGCGGCTTGCGAGGGATGAGGTGACGATGCGCGTTGGCAACGGATCAAGAGTTGATGTGATGGCCGTCGGCACACTCTCCTTAGTTTTACCTTCGGGATTAGTTTTAAACCTTAATAAATGTTATTATGTGCCTGCGTTGAGCATGAACATCATATCTGGATCGTGTTTATTGCAAGACGGTTATTCATTTAAATCTGAGAATAATGGTTGTTCTATTTATATGAGTAACATCTTGTATGGTCATGCACCTGCTGTGAATTGTTTATTTCTTCTGAAGCTCGAAAGGGATGAAACACACATCCATAACATTGAGGCTAAGAGATGCAAGGTAGATAGTGATAATACTACTTATTTGTGGCACTGCCGTCTAGGTCATATTGGTGTAAAGCGCATGAAGAAACTCCATTCTGATGGACTTTTAGAGTCTCTTGATTTTGAATCATTTGACACATGCGAACCATGCCTCATGGGCAAGATGATCAAAACCCCGTTCTCCGGAATGATGGAGCGAGCAACGGACTTGTTGGAAATCATACATACCGATGTATGCGGACCGATGAGTGTTTGACGCGGTGGATATCGCTATTTTCTCACTTTTACCGATGACTTAAGTAGATATGGGTATATCTATTTGATGAAACATAAATCTGAAACATTTGAAAAGTTCAAGGAATTTCAGAATGAAGTGGAGAACCATCGTAACAGAAAAATTAAGTTTCTACGATCCGATCGTGGAGGTGAATATTTGAGTTATGATTTTCTCACGCATCTTAAAGCAAGCGGAATCGTTTCGCAACTCACGCCACCCGGAACACCACAACACAATGGTGTGTCTGAACGCCGGAATCGAACTCTATTAGATATGGTCCGATCAATGATGTCTCTTACTGATTTGCCGTTATCATTTTGGGGTTATGCGTTAGAAACCGCTGCATTCACTTTAAATAGGGCACCATCTAAATCCGTTGAGACGACATCGTATGAACTGTGGTTTGGTGCTAAACCTAAGTTGTCGTTTCTTAAAGTTTGGGGATGCGAAGCTTATGTCAAGAAGTTGATGCCGGACAAGCTCGAACCCAAAGCGGAGAAATGTGTTTTCATAGGATACCCTAAGGAAACTATTGGGTATACCTTCTATCACAGAACCGAAGGCAAAGTGTTTGTCGCAAAGAACGGATCCTTTCTTGAGAAGGAGTTTCTCTCGAAAGAAGTGAGTGGGAGGAAAGTAGAGCTAGACGAGGTTGTTGAACCTTCTCTTGAATTGGAGAGTAGCGCAGCACCTGAAATTGTTCCAGTGCCGCCTGCACCAACAATAGAGGAAGCTAATGACAAGGATCATGAAGCTTCGGACGATGCTACTACTGAACGTCGCAGGTCGACAAGGTCGCGTGCCCCTGAGTGGTATGCAGCAGCCTGTCTTGACTGTCTTGTTGGTAGAAGACAGTGAACCTGCGAACTATGAGGAAGCAATGATGAGCCCAGACTCTGAGAAATGGCTAGAGGCCATGAAATCCGAATTGGGATCCATGAGCGAAAACCAAGTATGGACTTTGGTGGACCCTCCTAGCGACCGAAAGGCCGTTGAGTGCAAATGGATTTTCAAGAAGAAAACGGACGCGGATGGTAACGTTACTGTCTATAAAGCACGACTTGTCACGAAAGGTTTCGACAAGTTCAAGGTGTTGACTACGATGAGACCTTCTCTCCCGTAGCGATGTTTAAGTCCATTCGGATTTTATTAGCAATTACTGCGTTTCATGATTATGAAATATGGCAGATGGATGTCAAGACTGCGTTCCTCAATGGCAACATTGATGAAGAGTTGTATATGATGCAACCCGAAGGTTTTGTCGATCCTAAGGATGCTGATAAAGTATGCAAACTTCAGCGTTCCATTTATGGACTGAAGCAAGCATCTCGGAGTTGGAACCTTCATTTTGATCAAGTGATCAAGAGCTTTGGTTTTGTTCAAAATTGCTACGAAGCTTGTATCTACAAGAAAGTGAGTGGGAGCTCAGTGACATTTCTGGTACTATATGTGGATGACATATTGATTATTGGAAATGACATTGACATGCTTAACGATGTGAAGAGTTATTTGAACAAGTGTTTTTCAATGAAAGACCTAGGGGAAGCTGCTTATATATTGGGCATCAAGATCTATAGAGATAGACAAAGACGCATGATAGCTTTAAGCCAAAGTACATACCTAGACAAAGTTCTGAAAAGGTTCAGAATGGATAAGGCAAAGAAAGGTTCAGTGCCTATGTTGTCAGGTAAGATATTGAGCAGGGCTTAGTGTATAGCTACGGTAAATGATAGGGAAGCTATGAGCAAAGTGCCTTATGCCTCGGCCATAGGTTCTATCATGTATGCCATGCTGTGTACTAGACCGGATGTGTCCAATGCTCTTAGTTTGACGAGCAGGTACCAAAGTGATCCAGGAGTGGAACACTGGACAGCCGTGAAGAACATCCTAAAGTATTTAAATAGGACTAAAGAAATGTTCTTAGTCTATGGAGGTGATGAACAGCTCGTCGTAAAGGGTTATGTCGATGCTAGTTTCGACACCGACAAGGATGATTCTAAATCTCAGACAGGATACGTTTATATTTTGAATGGAGGAGCTCTGAGCTGGAGAAGCTGCAAGCAAAGCATGATCGCGGGATCTACAGTAGAAGCGGAATATATGGCTGCTGCAGAAGCGTCAAGTGAAGGAGTTTGGATCAGGAACTTCATCACTGAGCTTGGTGTGGTTCCAAGTGCCTTGGACCCACTGGAGATATTGTGTGACAACACTGGCGCCATAGCACTGGCTAAGGAACCAAGATATCATCCAAAGACCAAGCATATCAACCACAAGTTTCATATATTCCGAGATTATATATGTTATGGAGATATGAAGATTAGCAAAGTACATACAGATCTGAATGTCGCAGATCCATTGACTAAACCTCTTCCACGTGCAAAACATGATCAGCACCTTAGTGCCATGGGTGTTAGATTGTTGCCAGATGTAAACTAGATTATTGACTCTAGTGCAAGTGGGAGACTATTGGAATTATGCCCTAGAGGCAATAATAAAGATGTTATTATTATAATTCTTGTTCATGATAAAGTTTATATTCCATGCTAGAATTGTATTAAGCGGAAACTTTAATACTTGTGTGGTTTGTGAACAACACCGTGTCCCTAGTACGCCTCTATGGACTAGCTCATTGATTAATGATGGTTAAGGTTTCCTAACCATAGACATGAGTTGTCGATTAATAATGAGATCATATCATTGGGAGAATGATATGATGGACAGACCCAAACTAAGCAGAGCAATTAGATCGTGTCATCGTGTTCATCTTTGCGAAGTTTTTCTTATGTCAAATATTGTATTCCTTAGACCATGAGATAATAAAACTCCCTGATATCGGAAGAAAGCTTTGAGGTCATCAAATGTCATCCTATGAGAGGGTGATCATAAAGGTGTCTCTCAGGTGATCGGGAAGTACCTGTTGGGTTGTATGTATCGAGATGGGATTTGTCCCTCCCAAGTCGGAGAGATATACTTCGGGCCCACTCGGTAATCGATATCAACACCGCTTGCAAGCATGTGGTTAAGGAGTTAATCACAAAGTGATATCAGATTACAGAACGAGTAAAGTACTTGCTGTGAACGAGATTGAACTAGGTATGACGGTACCGACGATCGAATCTCGGGCAAGTAAAATATCGCGAGATGAAGGGAATATATATATGGGATTGATTGAATCCTGGCATTGTGGTTCATCCGATATGATCATCGATGAATGTGTGGGAGTCAATATGGGTTTCTAGACCCCGCTGTTGATTATTGATATAAGATCATGTCTGCATATTCTTGAACCCGAAGGGTCACACACTTAACGTGTCTCGATGCTAGGATAGATTGGATAATTGGTTTATGAGTTTTTGTTCAGAGTCTCGGATGAGATCCAGGACATCACGAGAGGTTCCGGAATGGTCCGAAGAATAAGATTCATATAAGGCAATGCAGTTTTTGGAGTTCGGAATTGTTTCGGGTTAATCGGTATTGTACCAGAAGCTTCTAGAACCTTCCAGAGTGGGACCAACGTGGCCCCACTTGTCGGGAGGGGGCATGGGCCTATGAGGGAGTGCCTTGGCCGCATTGGGCCAGGGGCACAAGGCCCCATAGGGCCCAGCCGGCCAGCCTAGGGAAAAACCCTAGGGGAGCTTCTAGAAGGGAGGGGGGAAACTTGCCCCCACTCCTCCCTCTTTGGCCGCCGCCCTAGGGCTTGGGGGAGGGGCTAGGGCTGGCGCCCACCCCTCTATATAAAGAGGGCTGGGGGCGCACCCTCCCCCTACACCTCCTCCACAACCCTAGCCGCCCTGCTTCCCCGCCTCTCTCTCTCCCTCCCGACTACGCGTAGGCGAAGTCCTGCCGCAGAAACTCTCCACCGCTTGCACCGCGCCGTCGCGTTGTAGATCCAATCCATCTCTCCACCCCACTTGCTGGACTGAGGAAGGAGGAGACATCGAGGTGCCACACGTGTGCATCTCTCGGAGGCATCGCCACTTGGCGATGTTAGATCGGATCGGATCGCGAGGAGGAGAAGCGAGTACGACTACATCAACCATGTTCCGTCGAACGTTCCGCTGTGCGAATCTTCAAGGGTATGAAGATCTCATCTATTCCCCTCGTTGTTTGCATCTCCTAGATTAGATCTTGGCTTTCCTGTCTGCATCCGTAGAAATTTTTTGATTTACTATGCTGCGAAACCCTTCACCTATCTCCTGAAGGACAGCAAAACAAAGCTACAGAAAAAATGAACATAAGATAAGTAAAGACACGTGTAGAAAAAACAGTGGTTACCCAAGCAAAAATGAAAGAGTTATCAACACAAAATAAGCAATGGTTACCATACACTATGCCTGAACTTATCAACTGCATACAGTAGAATAAAAACAATAAATAATCAAAATAGACCGCATACCATATGTTTGTGGCTCAGTTTATAGTTGTCATCTCTCCTGAACGACCTCCGAACAAGATTTGTAGTGAATCTTCCCTCCAACAGATATTTAGTAACGATATAAGGAAAAATTATCTTGTTGGATGGGCAATTATCTTGTATTGCAGAAATAGCAAGATCACACATATTGTTAGAAAGCTCGCCATATGGCATCACACTTTCAACAAAATCACTAGTTGTCACCCATATTGGATCAGTGTTACAAATTGATGTGCTACAAAAAATGTAATGATTAGAATACAAGTTAGCCACTATGAAAACCAGAAGTTATCACCAACAAACAATACAAATAATCAACCTGTAGTAATACAACTTATCAAACAAGTAGAAAAAAAGTTCAAGTTATCCACTGAAATAACTAAAGAGTTATCAACCAAAACTAGTACTAACCAACCAGTATTAGTACAACTTATCATCGAGGTACAAATAAAAAGGTAAAGTTATCAGCCCTAAACATTAAAAATGATCCACACTAAAAACCATAAAGTTCAGCAACTAGAAGTACAAAGTGATACACAAGTAGTAATACAGGTTAGCAAACAAGTAACAAAAAAAGGTTTAAGTTATCCACTATTAAGACTAAGAGTTATCCACCAAAAATACTACAAGTGACCCACCAGGATTACTACAACTTATCAACCAGATAACATAAAAAGTCAAGTTATCAAGCATAAAACATTAGAAGTGACCAATGATAGCATTTAAAAGTTACCAACAGAGAATACTAAAAAGGATAGAAGATTATAAAAAAAGAACATGTACATACTTTTTAATCTTTGACTTATTCGCATTATGCATGTGTATAATAATCTTCTTATACAATGCATCTTCTTCTGCAGTTGTCTTAGTATAGGAGAACAGAGGAAGAAGAGACTTGGCAGGATGAATAAGTCTAACAGTGCGCAGCCGCGTCACAGATGTAACACTACTAGCGACAGCAACTGGAAGAGCATAACTGATACTAGGAGTTGAATAATTAGGAACAACTACAAAAAAAATTAATGCAGCTCATAAAGAATATCCATTCAAATACATAAATAATAACTAAGCAATTTTGTTTAGTTACCTGGAACGGAACAACTAGTCTGGTTCAACTTTTTGGTATCTTTCATAAAAATTCGAACAACTTGATAACCAATATTTTCACCCAACAGACCATCAAGAGAAATAACTATATTTTCATCATTTATCGGCCTTTTGCACTTACAATCAACTTTTTTTGATACACTACAAAAAGAATAAAGAACGGACAAAGGAAATGTCCAAATGAAAATGAATAGAAATGGCGGACCCCATGTGGAAAAAGAAAACCACATGTTTATCACCATAAATAAAAAATTGAAAAACATAACATATATTAAACAATAAAAGGTAGTTTAATTACATCAAACAAATATAGAGTCATATAAATTACAACACAAATTGTTCCATCAACAACATATCACAAAAGAAAAATTCTCATAAATTGAAACCGAATTTTAGCTACGGCTATCATAAAACAGAACCAAACAGCCATGAAACTCAATCATGATCTTCAAGTTTAAAACCCAAGCCCCAAACATCCATCGCAACGATGATCTTCAAGTTTGTCATCCAAAAGGGACAATTAACTAGATCCATCTGCATCCTCATTTTTATCACCACACGTTTACGGTAAGTTCAATAAGTTAACAGCTGCATAGAATATGTCCTAAAAGAAAGACAAGAAGAAAAAGGGACAAAACAAAAAAAATTGTTAATGTCATATAATCTGTTACATGCTTTCTATAAATAAAACATGTTAATACTAAAGTTATCAGCATAAAACAGTGTAGATTACCAACATAAATGAACTAAAGTTATCAACATTGGTATATAAAAGTGATCAAGGGCATATATATAAAGTTATCAACACAAATAAAAAATACACAATCATGATAAAAACACATGATACACTATGAAATAAAACATCATTAAAATAATTAGGTTTACATTACAAAAAAAGCATATAAGACAAACATATAATCAAGTTGCAAGCATTTAAAACATTTGAAAAAGAAAAAACTGTGTAGGTTACCAACATAAATAAGTTACAGTTATCAGCACTAATATATAAAAGTGATCCAGGGCATATACACAAAGTTATTAGGCTGAAGGTGTATACCAGTGCTAGCAGAAGGTGTCCAAGACAAAGGAAGAATATCTTCTGCTTCAAAAACATGGAATAAATCACCCGGATCAGCAGAAATGTGATGAGAAACAGGCACAACATTAGAATCACCTTGTGCAACAATACGAAGATCAGGCTGAGCAAGAGCAGGCTGCACAGGTGCACTAGCAGTAGGAGCAGGCTGCATAGAGGCACCAACAGTAGGAACAGGCTATGCACGGGCTCCAACGGTAGGAGAAATAGGAGGATCCGCATCAGGCACATAATACGACACAACATCCCTAAAAACATGTAATAGTATCCTAGCAGCAAGACTCAACTTTCCATCACGAGCAACTAATTTTTCTTTCTTGATAATAGTGACTTCAGCTTCAGAACTTCCATCACCACTTGAAGGACCAGCAAAGGTATCGAGCACACTAGACTGCCTGCTAATAGGGGGTCGAAAAGACTTGACGTAGAAACCAAAGGAGTAGATAAAACAGGTTGTACATCTTCTTGGGTTCTATCATCCAAGACAAAAGGCTCATTTTCACTCTCACCCTGGGTTGATGGATCTCCAAGCGAACAGACAGTAGGACTTGCAGCAACATCAACAGAAGTAGCAACTGCTACAAGGTTGGTGAACAACGATGACTCAGGAACAAGAACAGCACTATCAGGACAAACATAACCACCTGCATCAACATTGACATCAACCTGGGGGGCATCTCTGGTGGCAGCAGCACCTTCCGTGATGTTATCCGTCTCGTTTGCCATGATATTTACAACGCTGCTGCTAACAGGCTGATTAATGGTTTGCTTAATCAGTGGAGCTCCAGAGTATGGTTGAGCTACATCCATTGTCACATCGACAGATAATCCTCTCGCAATCAGAGCAAAGGCCACAAACAAGATCTTTAGTAGCAACACCCTTGCCACAAGTTTTTCCACCAGATATAACCTCTTCAACATTCACAGCAGGCGAATCCACGACATCAGGAGTTGCAACAATATTAGAATGTCCTTCAACACGAGTAGGTGAAGGAATATGAGAGGATCCATCAACATCTATAACAGATGTGCCTCCATCTGCAGAACACTTTTTTGCCAACCATGGTGAAGACCTTGTAGCTAGCGCAGATGTCTTCTTTGATGATTTCTTGCTGTAATAAATAATTTCCAACAAAAAACAAAAAATCAGAACATAATAAACAAAAAACAGACAAGTTACCAACATGAACATAAATAAGTTATCAGACGAAATATACTACAGTTATCCAGTGATTAACAATTAAAAAAACAAAAATGACTGACATAAATAAACATAAAGAAGTTATCAAATGAGAAATGCTACAGTTATCAACATTAACATAGATAAGTTATCATGTGAGAAATGCTACAGTTATCAGTATAAACATAAAGAAGTTATCATGTGAGAAAGGCTATAGTTATCAGTATAAACATAAAGAAGTTATCAGATGAAAAATGATACAGTTATCAATATAAAGTTATCTATATAAACATAATAAACATAAAATAGAAAGGTTACCCACATAAACATAAACAAGTTATCATATAAAATATGATAAAGTTATCAACACTAAGGTAGTAAAGTTATCCAGTGATTAACAAAAAAAATACAGAAATGAATGAGATAAATAATTATGCCCACTCATACCTCCTAGAAACAGCAGACCGCATGATGGCAAGATTAAGGCCCAAATCTTTGCAGACAAGAGACTTGATCTCATTATCAACCCCCTCAACAGTATGTGAATTGATCACATTATCAACATCCTCAACCGGACGTGACTTCTTCTTCCTAGACCTTTCATACACACGCAAAGGGGTTTGTTCCTGTCCACCCACAATAGTAGCAACATGAGTATCAGTCACCTGGTTTACGGGTGAGACAGGATCTACAATAGGAGACCTAGATTCAGGTGGTGACATATGACGATCATCAGGTGATCTTGCTCTTGAACTCTTATTATGCTCTTCATTGGAATCTGGGAAAGTCAAAGATAGCTGGACATTGGAAGAACCACCCGCACGACCACCAACAACACCCTTACCCTTCCTGTCAGCACAGACATACCGTTCAGCATCGTCGTCTCCACTGCTGTCAGAACTGCTATTTTCTGAATCCCGCAGAATTGTATTATCACTAGGAAGAATAGGAGACAAGACTTCATTAGTGCGTGGAACATTCCTTCCACGAGTGATAGAACGAGTAAGCCTAGCTCCACGGACACCACTTGAGGTAGCACCACGGGCACCACCTGTTCTACCACCACGAGCACCACTTGAGCTAGCTCCACCCATGAAGATTCCTCCCATGGGTTGCGTTGCAAGTTGACTACCAAACTGGGCAGTAAATTTTTTCGCCATTTCAGCACCAGCATTGCCTTGCACCGCCGTCAAGCCTTGAACAAGGGTACTCATTAACCCAAAAATACCAGATACAAAACTGCCAACAAGATTTGCTATTTGTGACTTCTGCTGCACAAATAAAAAGAAAAGAAACAACAAGAACATTAACAAAACAAAAAAGCAAACAAAAGTAACATGACAATAAAAAGCTAAGTACAATATCAAAATCCTAAAAATCTCACCTCATTTGAACAACTAGGGTTTGAAGAAGTGTCAAACCATTTGTTAAACCCTTGCGCACCACCAAAAAGTCCAAAGCTCATGCCAGACTAAGGCTTCAACTACACAAAGAAAAAGATATAGAATTAACAAATGTGATCAACCAATTTTCTATATAATACCCACCTTAATCACATTATAAACCTACATGTTACCACCCAATATACACATAAGTTACCCACTGTTTATACTCAATGTAATGAAACAGACATATAGCATGTTACCAACACTTAAACCTAAAAAGTTAAGTTATCAACAACATAAAAACACATATGCTACAAAATTTATTACACACCTCCAGCTTTCCATATGCATTTACATCATTCTGCAGATCAACAATCAACACTTCATCAATTAACTCTCTTGACCATATGTTCACAGCATAATGCCCTTCCGGCAAATCAATATCCAACCCACTAACATCAAGTGAGTCAACATAAAGCAGCTGCTAGAAAAAAATAAAAACCAGAAAGAATACAATAAATACACTAACTAAAACATAAAAGAAATTTTAATATAGAAAGTAATATTCACACAATATAAAAACAACAATGTGTACCTGCAAGAGAAAAAGGCAAGCCTGCGTATTACTACCACTAGAAAGCTCCTCATGCAGCTGGTCAGCAACAAACTTGCACCACTGGAACTTGGACACATTTCCAATGTTGTGCTGAAATTGGATAATGGAAAAGAAACTATCAACATAACATCAAAACTTGCACATATATTACACACCACCACAAAAACCTAAAACAAAAATGTTACCACCCCTATTACACACAGGTTATCATCACACCAATCAACAGAAAACATATAAGTTACCAGCCAAGAAAGATATTGAAAATGAACAGACATGACAACCAAAACTTACCATGATAGGGTAGCACTTATGGCAAACACGGTTCCGGGTGGTGGGTGACAGAAGTGTAGATACAATGTACATCACATATACTTGCTTGAACTCATCTCCATATGAAGTCATATCCTTCAAGATTTCAAAAAACTGGAGTTCTCAAAGGTGTGCCAGAATCATCAGGAAAAAGAACAGGGGCAAGAGCACCCTGAATTTCTGCATCAGCATAATAAGGAACCGACTCTTCACCAAGCGGCAACCCCAAACATCTGAATACACTATCTTCATTGAGGGGTATCCTTCCTCGACCCGACACAACAAATTCACGTGTATGCTTGTCATATAAACTAGCAAACCAAGTCATAACTGCATCGTGCAGTGATGAACACTTGATATCTAGCAAACTATCAAACTCCATTGATTCAATTGCTGCCTTCTGTTCAACTGATAGAAAATCCAGTAAACCAGTCACAGTAGAAAAAGATGCCCTGTTACGTTTAAGGGTAGGTTGTTTCTCACCCTCAACAACATTATCAGCAGTCTTCCACTTTCTCGGCATCGTGGCAACTACAAAAAAATTAAAATAAAAAAATAAATACAAAATTAAACCATAATGATACACAAGAACTCATAGAAAAAAGAAAACAATACCATCAGTACATAAGTTACCAATGATCATAACCAAATGTTATCATGCCAACAAAACACAAGTTACCAATGATAATAAGCTCATGTTATCATACCAACATAACATTAGTTATCCATGTCAGTGCACACATAATATCATGCATTTTGCTCAAATTAGCATTACCAAACAGATCATAAACAAAATATGAAAAAAACATTATACAGTACTTAGTACTATTGTAATCAATGAATTTTATCCACACATCAGTACATAAGTTACCCATGATCATAAACTAATGTTATCATGCCAACAAAACATAAGTTATCCATGTCAGTGCATATATATTATCATGGACTTTGCTCAAAAGTTACCAACAAAAGACAAACAAAAAATTTACAGATACATGCCTAGTACTGTTGTTATCAATGAATACTCTCCAATGTTATCCATGACTAGTGCAAAATGTTATCAAGAGACCCTATACAATCTTACCCACCTCATAAACAAAAAAGTAGCAGATACATAGCTAGTACTGTTGTTATCAAGGATTCCTCTCCAATGTTATCCATGGGTAGTGCTATTGTCACCAAGGAATCAAAATTTCAAAAGCCTAAAACATCCAGAGCAGTGCATCATGATTTATAAATGATTTCTTATGGGCACACCAGCTAGTCAAAATGTTATCATGCCATCAGTACACAAGTTACTCATACCATTACACATATGTTATCATGCAATTTGCTCAAAAGTTACCAGCAGATTATAAACAAAATTTAACAGATACATTCTCCAGTAGTTAGTACTGTTGTAATCAATGAATATTCTCCAATGTTACCCAAGGTTAGTGCTATAGTTATCAAGGAAACGTATACAATCATACCCAATTCATATACAAAAGTTAGCACATAATAGGTTAGTAATGTTGTTATCAAAGGATCATGTCCAATGTTATCCATGGATAGATCTGTGGTAATCAAGGGATCATATCCCATTGTTACCCATAGATAGATCAGTTGTTATCAACTAAATAGTATGCAATGTTATCCATGGCTAGATCTGTTGTTATCAAGCAATCCTGTTTAAATATAACCCATCTCAAAAATAATGTATAACACATCAAATCGCCTTTAGACCATGGGGGGAACATTACACATGGATCACATCATCTGAACATCAAAATTACATCACACGCAGTAGATCTGATAAGGGAAAATTACTCAAATGACACCAAAGGGGATTAGGGGGGAGCACTCAAACCCATTTGAACAACGAGGGTTGAAGCATGAAGGAGCCAAAAAAAATGCAAAATCGCACGCATTACAACTTACAAGCATGGATAACTACCGGAACTGCCGAAATCAACGACAAGCATAAAACCGACGAAATGGAACCGTCGGAAAACAGAGAAGGAAGGGTCGGAGCGGCGGAGGAGAGAAACTGGAGGAGGACATAACCTGCAAGCACACCTGGAGGGAGTAGACGTGTCGGCGACGGCAATGGAAAGCAGAAACGGCGAGGAACCGACGGAAACTGCCGAATCGCCCTGGAAATCGCCGGAGAAGAAGGGGAGAGAGAGGAGTGGGATTCCTGAAACGGTCGGGAGAAGTGGGAGGGATGGGATATGATGACAAGTGGGGCCCCAGGTGATTGCGATGGTGGGATCAGGTGTGCGGCATTGAAACAAGCCACCAACCGCGTGGGGTTGTCCGGCTCCATTCGATACAAATCCAACCGCCGAGTTTTCACGTGTACCGAACGGTCTGAAGCTAGAAAGTTAATAACAATTGTAGTGTAAACTGAAAATACATTTCACATACTTCCAAGACTCCACTCCAGTAACAGCCTAAGCTGATTGCCGTCTCAAATAAGGTTAGGCATCCCTCTACCCACATTTGGTGCGAGGTAACTAGGTAGGTGTTGGAATGAAGCAAGCTTGCCTATAAATCCGACAGTGAGAATTTGAGATGACTGTCTTGATCATGTGATGTCTGTGAAAAGAATCTGTGTTTATATTGTTCTTCGCAATCCAAATATTGAAGCTAGAAAAAATGACATGCACTAGCTATACAATATAATTGTCTTCAGTAATCTAGTATATGACCACCGAATATATGACACTGTTAAAGGATCAGTTCCTTTTGAGTGGACACTAGTTTCTTTCCCCTACCGGAACATTAGCATTCAACAGAATTAGCATGGGTAGTACATGACAACTTGCTTATTCTTAACATGACCAACCTGTAGTTCGGCACTTAACACGTTGACTTAACTGATGATATGCTCATATGGTAGTTCCGAAAGAATCAAAGAAAATGACCACCCTTTACTCAAGTTGTGCAATATTCTTTCTCTGAACGATTAGAATGACTAATTATAAAAATCATATCTACACATTTCTGGCATCTATGTTTCAACTCCACAAGAAATCCTCCATTATGTTTTGCACATCAAAGTCATTATTAAGTAGGCCACACAGCTAGTTTTGTTCTCGGGTTAAGGAGTAGTGGTTCCATGTTTACTCTGTCCACGCTGTGCTTATTGGTGAAAGCTTTGCTAAAATTTAACATTCTTTTGAGACATTCACTGGGTAAGGATGGATGCAGTTAGCCCATGGACCGTTGGCATCGACGGCTTGTCGGGTGCAAACCCATACGGCTGTGTTACACCTGTCCCGTTTCCAAACCCAATCATCCCCACTCTGTCACCCCTGGTTGCTTCAGGTACACTGCGTTGCATCTCTCGGATCAGTTGAACTACAGTATTTCCTTGGTTGCATCTCTGCATCCGTAGCTTGAACACAACCTGAGAACCCTGTCAGTTTCCAGAAGACCAGAACTACCCTGTAAGCAGCGATGTAAGTGGGACGAGACATCCCGCCATGCCCGCCTCCCATCCCGCCAGAAAAAACACACTAATCCCGTCTCAAAATCCCTCTTAGAGCCAGCGGGATTAGCGGCTAACGTCCACCGTATCCCGAATTGTAGCGCGAGGCATGCGGGAGCTAGCTGACTCTCCTCGGCCCTGGTAAATGCATGCATGGTACGGTCTTTTCAACCAAGGTTCGATTGCATGCTCTGCGTAATTGCCGGCTCCCATAGGACGGACCTGTCCCACCTTCTAATCTCCCGCTTCTCCCATCTGGTCCCAGCGGGCAACACGAGGCGGGAGGCGGACATCCCGGGTCCGCGCCGCTTGCATCGCTACCTGTAAGCGACAAGTTCAACTGTGAACGGATCAACAATGTTGATGTATCTTCTACAGGCCATAGCAACAAAAAGCTCATTCATGGTCCCTACCTAATAGTCCTGCCCCTGTCACACCTCGGGATAGATCTAGAGCAGTAGAACATGAACTGAATTTCTACATGCTCTCCGTGTTGGCTATATTCTAGCTCTAGATCTTACCGGTAGTAGCTACTAGGATTGGATCTATAGCATCCTATCACACCTCAGGATAGATCTAGAGCAGTAGAACATGAATAGTAGGAGACCACCACTGTTGGTTCTAAATTTCTACACGCTCTCCGTGTTGGCTATATTCTATCTCTAGATCTTACCGGTAGTAGCTACTAGGATTGGATCTATAGAATCTGAGAGAGAGAGAGGGAAACCACCTGCACCGTGGCTCGATGAACACGAGCCAGAGGGGATGCCGGAGCCGGAGTTGGTGGCCATGGGGAAAAGGGCGACGACGTGGGTGTGCGGTGGTGGCAGTGCTTCCCGTCGGCTCGCGCTAACCCTAGATCGGTAGAAATATCGGTGGGACGTACGGCACAACGACGAACCTCGTGTCGAGTGCTGCCGGACCCCACCCTTTATATATAGCGCGGCGACAGGGGCCCACCAACCATGAGGAGGTTGGGCGCCCCCGATCAGGGCGCGGATAGGGATCCCGTTCAAGTCGTTGGACTCGCGGGGTAGAGATCAATCTAACATTCTCCCCCTTCATATCAACTTTACTTTGAACTTTATACTTCATACTTTACTCGTTTCATCATGGATCAGTACATAGAGCATGTTTCATCGCCATAGCTCAATTGTCGATAGAATCAGACAACCACTGCACTCTTTTCTATTTTGAAATAAATCCTATTACTTTTGGGCCTCTGTAGTCCAGGAATCATAGGCTCTCCATTAATCCCATGCCGGCTAAGTGTTCCTTGAACACATTGGGTGGTAAGCCTTTCGTTAGCAGATCCGTAAGCATATCCTTTGTCCTTATATGCTCGAGACTTATAGTTTGATCGTGGACTTTATCCTTCACAACATAATACTTTATATCTATTGACTTTGTAGCATTACTCGACTTGTTGTTGTGAGCATAGAATACTGCGGGCTCATTGTCACAGTACATCTTTAGTGGCCTGCTAATGCAGTCTGCCACTCTCAAGTCGGGTAGAAATTTATTTAACCATAACACCTGCCCCATGGCCTCATAACATGCTATAAATTCTGCATACATCGTAGATGATGCAACTATTGACTGTTTGGCGCTTCTCCATGAAATAGCACCTCCTGCGAGAGTAAAGACATATCCTGTTGTGGACTTTCTATCATCTTTATCTCCTGCAAAATCTGCATCTGAATACCCTCTTATTTCTAGGAAATCGGATCTTTTATATGTTAGCATGAGGCCTTTTGTGCCTTGCACATAACGCAAAGCTTTCTTTACCATTTTCTAGTGCTCTATGCCTGGATTCTCTTGATATCTACCGGGTACCCCGATGATAAAAGCTAAGTCAGGGCGAGTGCAAACTTGTGCATATTGTAAGCTTCCAACGGCCGAAGCATATGGTACTGACTTCATTTGATCAATCTCATATTGGTTTTTTGGACATTGGATTTTTTCAAAACTGTCGCCCTTGACTATGGGAGCAGGTGTGGCATTACTCGCATGCATATTGTATTTCTTTAGAATCTTTTCACAATATATCTTCTGCGACCGTCCTAACACTCAATTCTTTCTATCTCGGTGAATTTCTATGCCTAAAACATAAGAAGCTTCACTAAGATCTTTCATACCAAAATTTGAGGACAAGAACTTCTTTGTTCCTAGTATTAGACTGACATCACTGCTAGCAAGCAAAATATCATCCACATACAGAATTAGGAAAATGTATTTCCCACTTTTAAACTTTGCATAAATACAATTATCCTCTCTTTAAATCCAAATCTTTTGATTGTATTATTGAACTTAGAGGCTTGCTTTAACCCATAAATGGATTTATTTAGACGGCATCCCATATGTTCCTTCCCCTCCATGAAAAAACCCTTGGGTTGTTTCATGTAAACATTCTCTTCTAAATCTCCATTTAGAAATGTCGTCTTTACATCCATTTGATGCAACTCTAAATCAAAATGCACAACTAGTGCCATTATAATTATGAAGGAATCCTTACATGAGACCCGGAGAAAAGGTCTCATTGTAATTTACCCCTTCTCTTTGCGTAAAGCCTTTTGCCACAAGTCTTGCTTTATACTTTTCTACATTCCTATTGGAGTCGTACTTTGTTTTGTAGACCCATTTGCATTCTACTGTTTTGGTTCCTTTAGGAATTTCCTCTAAGTCCCAAACATTGTTGGAACTCATCGATTTCATTTCATCTTCCATTGCCTCCACCCACTTGGCTGAGTGAGGGCTTCTCATGGCTTCTTCATATGAGGTGGGATCACCCTCCATATGAACTGTTTCTATGTTGTAAACTTTGTAAATTTCTTTAGAAATGGCTGGTCTTATTTCTCTTTTAGACCTTCTGAGTTCGTCAGACTCTTGATCATTTCGTGCCTCGGGTTCTGGCACATTTGCTGTGTGTGGCTGTTCCGTCTCCCTTTCATGCTCAACAGTGGGTCCATGCCACTCCTGATGGATAGGTTCCAAACCTTATCCCATTGTTGTCACATGTGGAGTCATAATAGGTGTCTGCACCACAACCTCAGGGGTTGTCGATGGTGGCACAACATGTAGCGAGAAAAATGGCTCCTGAGTCATCGGATTAGGTGCATGCACCCTCTTCTCCTCAAGATCGATTTTCCGAGCTACCATGCTACCCCTCATCAATGCGTCCTCCAAGAAGACTGCATGTCTCGTTTCTACAAACTTTGTGTATTTGTCAGGACAGTAGAAACGATAACCTTTTGATCTATCGGGATAGCCAATGAAGTGGCAAGTTACTGTTTTGGGGTCTAACTTTGCAATATTTGGATTAAATACTTTTGCCTCAGCTAGGCTCCTCCAGACCCTCAAGTGGCGCAGAGAGGGGACTCTGCCTGTCCACAACTTGTACGGTGTTTTGGGCACCGACTTGCTTGGTACTCTGTTGAGAATGTAAATGGCAGTTTTAAGCGCCTCCATCCATAATCCCAATGGGAGGGTGGAATAGCTCATCATGCTGCGCACCATATCCATAAGAGTACGGTTACGCTTTTCAGCTACTCCATTTTGATTAGGTTCCCCCGACATAGAATACTGGGCAACTATTCCATTTTCCTGTAGGAACCTTGGGAAAGGTCCAGGTACTTGACCATATGGAGTGTGCCGACCGTAGTACTCCCCCCACAGTCGGACCAGACTATTTTAATTTTTTTATCATGTTGATTTTCAACTTCGGCTTTGAATATTTTAAATTTATCCAATGCTTCAGATCTTTCTTTGATTGGATAAATATAACCATATCGGGAGTAATCATCTGTGAATATTATGAACGAATCATAACCATCCACACTTTTCATAAGAAACGGTCCACAAATATCAGTGTGAATGATTTCTAGTGTTGCTGTACTTCGGTTTGCACCCTTTTTGATTTGCTTTACATATTTTCCTTTTATGCAATATATGCATTGTTCGATATCTGAGAACTCTAACAGAGGAAGAATGTCATTTTTAATGAGGCTTTCTATTCTTCCCCTTGAAATATGGCCTAATCGACAGTGCCATAACTTTGATGAGTCATGAGTTTGCTTTCTTTTCTTTTGTTGTTTGTTTGACAAGGAAATTTGCTCACTCACATTACACATAAAGCACTTTTTCATGCAAGGATAACAAATAAAGCTTATCGTGAAGTAAAGCAGTACCCACACAAGCATTTTTAAACCATATGGCACATTTTCCATGTACAAAATAACATTCATAACTGTTTTTATCCAAACATGACACACTTATTAAGTTTCTATGGACCGGGGGAACAAATAAAACATCTTTTAACAGAATAATAAAACCATCAGCTAGCTCCAAAGGAATGTCGCCAACAACTTCAACTTCTCCTTGAACTCCATTCACAACTTCAATGCATCTTTCGCTTCTTTGCATAGTTCTTGTCGAATGGAATCCCTGTAAAGAATTAGCAACATGAACAATTGCACCTGAGTCAATCCACCAAGTGGATTTTGAAAACTGTGTATACAGGGATTCATTTACAAAAGAAACTGTATCTATACCTTTCTTTGCCATTATGGACTTGAGCCATTCTTGGCAATCTTTCTTGAAGTGCCCATACTTCTTGCAGTAGTGACACTGGTCCTTCTCCCCTGGGAGACTCTGCCGATGCTGATACTGATACTGTTGGGGGCCTTTGCCATGTGGCTTGGAGGGGGAACCACCATGGTTACTGTTGTTGAAGGTTCTCTTCCTGTTGTCCTTCACGTAGTTCAGAGAACCACCATGAATGGACTTGATCCTTTCTTCCTCTTGCGTACACATGCCAATGGTCTTTTCAATGTCCCATTTTTCAGGAGACATGTTGTAGTTGATCACAAAGTTCTCAAACTGTTGGGGAAGGGAAGCCATGACAAGGTGAACCAGCAGAGCAGGCTTGAGCTCGAGGTCATCATCCATGAGATTTAGTTTAGCAGCCATGTTGCTCATCCTCAAGATGTGCTCCCTGATGCCATGTGCCCCTCCTGTATACTTTTCTGTGACCAGCTGTTTGAGCAGCTGGGTGGCATACATCTTTGAAGAGCCAGTGAACTGGCTCTTTATCTTTCCAAGAAACTCCCCAACTGTAGTGCACTTTTCGATTGAGCCTACAATGGCGTTCTCAATTGTATTCTTTACAAAGGCCATGCACTTTTTATTGGCATTTATCCACTTTTGTTTGTCAATGGAGTAAGCCAACTCCAGTGGAGCATGGTCCCTTTTCCTCTTCTCCCAAGCAGCATTATCATCAACAGGATCTCTTTCTGGATCTTTTGGCTGACTGGCTGTGGAGTCTCCACAACCCAGTCAACCTCGGCACACACGAATGCCAGGTCCACTTTTTTCCTCCACTCATTGTAGCTGTCCCCCTGATCATCGGAATGTCCTTGAGGCAACTCATGAGGTTGTGACCTCCTGAAAACCACAAAGATATGAGATAACAAAAACAATTGTATGCATTAATCCAACGTTGGTATAAATTAAACATACAACTGTTTGCGCAATTAAAATTATATCACCGTTGGGAAAAAATAAAAATAAATACACCTTTGACATAATAAACAAATCATGATCATGCTATTAATAACGTTGGTCATATAATAATAGGAACATAATCAACTTTAATATTTACTTTATCACATCTTTAAAAAATTCAATAATCACTTTATTGCATTTTAGCAATTTCTTTTAACTATTTGCAGCGGAAAAATAATGCAATTAATCAACTTTATAGAAAAATTCTATCACTTTTGAATTCTCTAAACAAAAAATTTGTTGGAATATTTTGAATAGAAAAAACTGTACAAAATTTCATAAAAAAAACTTGATAAAAACATCAAAATAGCCTCTGTAAAAATAAAAGACAAAAAATTGGTCGCACTGTAGAATCTGTGTGCGTGACCCACGTTATTTGACCATCTGCAGCCTTTTCTATCTAACGACGCTGTGACCCATGTTTAACGAGCGCGGCAGGCTGTCTGCATTGGCTTCCTAGAGCTCGCTAATAGCCCACAATGGCCCGACGCCGTCCCACGCTCGCAAGGCCCGTCTGTGGCTCACGCGTAGCCAGTGACCGCCCGCGCCGCTTCATCCTGGCCGCCCATCGCTCGCGACCTAGATCCTTGATACGTTGGAAACATATCTATAATTTTTGATGCTTCATGTTTGTTTAGTATCTACTTTGCATTGCTTGTCTACACTTTGAGGTGCTTTTTACATGTTTTCTGGTACTAACCTACTAACAAGTTGCAATAGTGCCAGATGCCTGTTTTCTGCTGTTTTTGGTTTCAAAAAAGTTATTAAAGAAATATTCTTGGAATTGGACGGGACAAACGTCAAATTCAATTACTTTCTGTGGGGAACAAAAAGTCTAGAGGGGAGCTGGAGAGGTCGGCCAGGGCGGCCAAACCCACCCTAGGCATGGGTGGGCCCTGCCCCGTGCCTAGGAGCAGTGTGGGACCCCTGGCCGCCGCCTCGGCCCCCCTTCGCCTATAAGAAGCCCCCGATGTAGAAACCCTAAGCACCGGATCAAATCTCCACGAAACCGTCTGTAGTCGCCGCCACCATCGTCCCTAGATTGGGAGGGATCTGAAGTTCTTCCCGGCACCCTGCCGGCGGGGAGATCATCCCTGAGGCCTTCTCTCCGGTATGATGCGTGAGTAGTTCCACCTTGGACTATGGGTCCATGTAGTAGCTAGATGGTTGTATCTCCTTTGTGCTTTCATGTATAGATCTTGTGAGATCCGTTTATGATCAAGATCTAATCTATTTGTAATCATGCATGTTGTGTTTGCGGGGATCCGATGGATATTGAGATTATTATGTTGGTTTGATTAATGGTTTTGTATTTATGATTCTATCATGTCTGTGTTGTTTGTGATCTTGCATATTCTCCGTTGTTAGTAGCTATCTTGGCCAAGTAGTTGCTAGTGACTCCAAGAGAGGGTATTTATGCTCGATAGTGGGTTCATGCCTCTAGTTTCCAAGGGAAGTGACAATAATCTCTTCGGTTGTAGATGTGTTGTTGCTACTAGGGAGAAAACAACGGTATCTTGTTCATGGAACATGTGGACTGTTTACCTTACACACTTTGCTTAAAGAAGTTGTCTGTTGCTTGCAACTTAATACTGGAGGGGGTTCGGATGATAACCTGAAGGTGGACTTATAGTAATAGATGCAGTTGGATGGCGGTCTATGTATCTTGTTGGATTACCCAATCGAATCTCATAGGATCTTTCTGACTAGTATTGCATTGTTATGCCTTGCTCAATTCTTGTCAATTGCCCTGCTGTAATTTGTTTACCCTTCATGCCATGTTGTTTATCTAAGGAGAGAACCTCTAGTGAACTATGGACCCCGGTCCAATATTTACCATTGATACATCTTCCACTGTTACTTGTTTACTTGCTGCAAACCATTACCTTCCACACCACATGTTTAATCCTTTGTTACAGCAAACCGGTGAGCTTGACAACCTCACTGATTCGTTGGGACAAAGTCTTGAGTTTGTGTTGTGCAGGTTTCCATGTTGCTTGCAACACCTTTGAGGCATTTCCTTCCTCCTTCAGGTTCGATAACCTCGGACTCTACTGAGGGAAACTTGCTAATGTGCTCATCACACCTTGCTCTTGGGGTTCCAACAAAGTGTCCCACGTCAACACTGGGTGCACGCATCAAGATTTCTAGCGTCGTTGCCGGGGAGGCTAAGGACGTCTTCACAAGGGGAGTCCTTCACTTCCTTTCTCTCTACTTTGTGTTTTGTTTGCTTTGTTTCTTTTGCTTGGTTTTGTATGCCTCTTTTCAAAAAACCTAAAAAAATTAGTCTAGTTTGGTTTGCTTGTTTTATTCAAAAAACACAAAAAAATTAGTTACTACTATAGTTGCTGGTCTGTTGTTGTCTTACTTGGTCATGCTTCCTATCAACGGATAGTTTCTTTGAAACTAGTTCTTATTGGAAAGGTGGTTCATGGAAGAACAAAAGTATTATTATAAGGAACACCATTTATCACAAAAAGGGAAACACTTATGAGAACAAATTTATAGGTTTAATACTATTGCTAGAGACGTGTGATCTACTTATAATATTACCTATTGCTTTGATAAAGCTTGTTGCTGAAGGAGGTATAAACACCTACCTTTTTAATGTGAGTATAATGATAATGTTACCATATCTTCTTATGTTAAGGGAAATTATGACTTTTATGATGTGGAACAAATTGAAGAATTTATTGCCTTCAAGGGTGCATTTGAACTTGCAAGTTTGCTTGAAAATACTGATGATGCACCTTATGAATGTGAGGTTTATGAGATACTTAAATTTTGCTTTGATAATTATAAGAAAGAAAATGGCTATATTTTTGAATATTTTAATAGGCGTTTTCCACAAATGGAAGAGACTAATGCCTTGCAGGAGACTATGGAAGAAGAAATTGTTGAAACTGGAAGCTCATTAGATGAAAAAGAGGGGGAGAGTGATGAACAAAAGGAGGAAGAATGGATCTACCCAAGCCTACCTTCTAATGAGAGTAACTCTTTATCCCTTACATTATTTGATTGTCTCCCATGCTTACCAAAGGAGGGTGAATGTTATGTTCCCGTGGATCCTTTTGAAATATCTATTTTGGGTAAAACCTGTGAAGGTTTTAATCCCACTATTTTTGAGCTTGATAGAAATTATGTGTTTGTAGATCATGAAAAACATGCTTTATGTGATAGTTATATTGTTGAGTTTATTCATGATGCTACTGAAAATTATTATGAGAGAGGAAAGTATGGTTGTAGAAATTTTCATGGTACTGAAACACCTCTCTTTGTGCTGAAAGTTTTGAAGTTACTCTTGTTTTATCTTCCTATGCTTGCCACTTTGTTCTTTGTGAATTTATTTGTGTACAAGATTCCGATGCATAGGAAGAGGGTTAGGTTTAAATGTGTTTTGAATTTGCTTCTTGATGCTCTCTTTGACTTCACTTCATATTTCTTATGTACGCATCTTCACAAACTATCAAGCCTTAATTAAAGGCGTTAAAGAAAAGTACTTGTTGGGAGATAACCCAAGAGTTTCCTTGAGTCTTGGAAGTTATTACTTCAGTAATGACCTCTCCTTATCCTTTTTATTTGCTTTTTGTGCCAAGAATGACCTCTAATGAGAGGGAAGTAAGATTTGGGGAGTTGCTGTCCCGAAACAGATTTCTGTTCTCCACCAAAAAAATTCATGAGGAGTCTCTGTAACTCGGATTGATCTAAAAATTTACGAATGAATCCCCCAGTATGTTAGATAACTTTTGTTAGCTCAACACTTTTTGATTTGAGCAACATAACATGTTCGAAAAAATCAGTTTCTACATGCTGGTCTGTTTTGATAGATTTCTGCCATTATTTGCATTTGCTTCTTATTGATTCCTTTTTGAGTTCTCTTTAGGTGAATTGAGATTTTTGAAGGAGTTACTACAGTATCTTGTGTTTTTAGTGAAAATCCTTGCTGATTCAAAGCTTTGCCAAAGGTCTAATATCTTTTGAATACACTAATGTTGCTAATGAAGATTGTGTGAAGTTCTGTATGAAGGAAAAATTTCAGGTGTAAAGAGAGAATGATGCAATGAGATGAAGAATGGACAAAAGCTCAAGCTTGGGGATGCCACCATGGTGTCACCCCAAGAAATATCCAAGAGGTACAAGCGTCAAATCTTGGGGATGCCCAAGGCATCCCCTTCTTCATCAATAAAAGGCTCAGGTTTGTCTAGACACTTCGTTTTTATTGTTTCATGCATAGTTGTGTTGTTCTTGGAGTGTCTTAGTTTTCATTTGATTTTCTTAGTTTGTTTAGTTTGCTTGAATAAAGTAGTTTGGACCCCCGTTCTCGCTGTGTTGTTTTGCAAATAAGTTGCTTGGTGTTGGAAAGGAGTAGTAAGTTCTTGCTTGAAGTGCAAGAGGAGCTTGCATTGCCTGTGACTTAGACTTTAGCATGACATGCTAGGTGTTGTTTTAGCATTATGCTTAGTGATTATTGCTGTAGCATGTCTTGTTCCAAACAATTGGGATTGCTTAATGTGCCTTGAAGAAATTATGCTTTGTTTTAGCATGCAAAATCATAGTATTGTGGTATTCTCCTTTGATGTTTTGCTTGGGTTGACTTGGCACATGCTCACACCATGTTATGACTATGACAAGTCATCATAGCCTCTATGATCATTTAGTCCTTGACTTGTAGTACCACTCTTTGCTTTGATTAGTATGCTTTGTTGCACTGCATGTTTATGGCCATTATGCTCTCTTAGTTGGTTGCTCCCAGTCTTTTGCTAGCCTCCACTTGTATGAGTAAGTTCTACTCATGCCTCCAACTCCCAAGAAACCAAGTTATTCCAAAGTGTCCACTATAAACTCCTATGCATGGTGTGTTACACCATTCCAAGTATATTCTTGTTTTCAACTTGTAGGGTTCGCAGCATAGAAAACAAAATTTTTCCTACGATAGGAACAACTATGTACCAAGATCTATCTACTAGATACAAGCAATAGGTGGATGTATATACATAGAGAACATACCCTTGAAGACCTACAAAGCTTAACGAGTTCAAACTCGTGGTTGATGTAGACGATCTCTTGCCGATCTCAAGATCGAGAGGAAGTCCTAGCGCCGCAAATCAGCAGTGCATCCGTGCTCGCACACACGTACAAGACAACGAGCAAACTCCGCCTCCTCGCTCCAGTGATGCAGTGGAAGCACAACTCTTTCTTTCCAAATAGCCACCGGGAACATGTATCTCGCTAGTCCGAGACCATGGGGATAAATTCTATAGGGGGAGAGAGATCCTTCACGAGGAGGTGTGAGTGAGAGAATGAGAGGGGGGCTTTTATAGGGGAGAGGGGGGCACCCAAGGGGCATGGCGCCCATCCATGGGGGCTGCCCCCACCTATTCCACATTCATGTGGGTGGACACTCCACTCACTCAAATGCCTTTCAATTCCCTCCAGTCAAAAACCCACTCAAATTCCCATTAAATTTCCACCAAATTTAATGCAAACTCTCATTAAATAAAACTCCTTTTATTTATTCAGAATTTTGTCAATTACTTTAATGACAAATATTCACATATAACCCCTTGCTAGTATTTCATTTCACATGCAAAAACACTTTCTGCAATTTCACCCGAAAACCTGTTTCGGTATCTAGTGAAATAAATTCCTGCGCTTGTTATTCTTTCTGGCATGAAACTTTTGCTCCAATTGGATGTCGGTGTATCTTAAGTGTGCCAACCTACGGTTCACGGATAATGCGGACATGATAGATACCCTTCTCCGATCAATAATCAGAAGCGGTATCTGGAGACCCATACTGACTCCCACACATTCAACGATGACTTTCTTGTGATCGTCGAAACCTTTTACGCTAGTATCTTAATCCCTTTGTTTCGCGATATATTACATGTCTGAGATTCGATCATCGGTATCTCCATACCTAGTTTGATCTCTTTACTAACATGCACTCTTTTCTCGTTCCCGTGATACAACATTCTAGTGATCAAATCACTTGCTTGCAAGCTAATCAATGTGATATCACCAAGAGGGCCCAGAGCATATCTATCCGTCATCGGGATGAACAAATTCCACTCTCGATCCATGGGCCTCAACATAACACTTTAGTAGTTATGAACCCATCTTTATAATCACCCTGTTATGACGCTTGATGTTATCAAGAAACTCTTCCGGTGTTAGTGATTGACATGATCTCATGGTCTAAGGATTAGGATCACTTCGTAAGTTGTTATAGCAATATAAACTCAATGACTTTGATCGTAATGCTATACTTTGGATGAATGTTCATCACATCATTACACTAATGTTGTGACCTCGTTATTAACAACATCCAATGTCCATGATCAGGAAATCTTTGATCATCTTGTTAATCAACGAGCTAGTTTATAAGAGAGGCATAACTAGGAACTTCCTTTTGTTTATTAAACACACATGTATTAACGTTTTCGTATTAATACAATTATAGCATGCAAAATAAACATTTATCATAAATAAGGAATACAATAATAACCACTTTATTATTGCCTCTCGGGCATATTCCCTTCAGTCCCCCACTTGCACTAGAGACAATAATCTAGTTTGAAAACTTTGCGTATTAAATACCTATGGCTTTTTGGTGTTCCATATACCCAATTGCAAGTGGTTAACATAATCTATGGATCTGACGCTTCAGGTCCGTGTGTATTTACATGTCTTTGCGTCTCCACGCATCACTCATTCTCCAATGAGATGGCATTGTATAAATTTGGTCTTTTGGTGAGACCTTTAGTTCCTTGGGGTTAAACCATGTCGATACTATTGTTGTACAATATATATTTAGTGTTAGTCCGTTGCGAACCACACCTTAGTTTGACAACAAACTACTTGACACAAATTCCCTCCTTTGCTGCTACTATAGTAGTCATATACTTAGCCTTTTGTTGTAGTATCCGTCATAATGTCTTAAGTTTGGAATTCATCCAAATCCATCATGGAATATCCTTTCCATTACATTGTGCCACCCATAGTTTAAATTGAGATAAACTTTATTTGTATCTTGTCACAAAACTAGTATCAATGTAACGCTTTACAATGAACTATTTGTAATTGTTTGTCACCTCTACACAAATATATTCTTAGTTCTTCCAAGAGATCATAAGAATATCCTCACTATCGTCCAATGATCATTTTATGATTCATTCTGGCATATGCTCATAATACTTAGAGCATAGGACATATCTGGATGTGTACACATCATGGTATGATTGATCAAAACATTCTTGTGATTTCACTCATCAAGTGTCAAAGCACTTGAATCTTGTTTCACTTATCAAGTGTCGATACACTTGAATCTTGATTCAATTCCTTTCATGCGACAAGAACCGCTTCTTTTCGTTTCTATATTGAAATCCTTCAATATCTCATATATGTACGTTTGGCACAACCATATTAGCGTCATAGTCTATTCGCTATAGACATTCATGCTAAATATTCGGGTTTTGCCTAAGTCTTTCATCGAAATGAAATTCTTAACCTTTGTCAATAAAAGATACATGATTTCCAATCAACAATATGTCCTCCACATAATGTATTAGAAATATGTCTTAGCGCTCCCACTTAATTTCTTGCAAATGCAAGCATCTTCATCGTATCCAGATGAAAACTCCTTTTTCATCACGGTGAAGATTCCAACTCCACGTTGCTTACTTCAACAATTAAAGTTTGCATGACTCTTTTAGCATCCTTTGAATTAACAAAACCCCTTTTCACCGTGTCATGTACACATCCTAGGTAACCATTCTATTAGAAGAACTTTGTTTTGTTTATTCATCTACCATATACCAAATTATATGTAGTGATTGCTACTTTAATTCGTCCAGACTAAATATCGCTATGAAAGATCAAATCTTGTCATAGTCAACTCCTTGAACATTGTTGTAAAAACTTTACCGACATGTCGACTATTTCATAGATGTGAAACATCCATGTCTATTTCTTTATAGATCCAAAAACGACCGATAGGTTTTTACACCTTTCCGGAGGGTCTTCCAAGTTCAAAACTTGATTTCTCGTGTATGGAACTATCAAGGATTTTATGGCTTCAAGCCATTTGACAGAGTCAGGGCCCATCATCGCTTCTTTGCATGTAGCCGGTTCATCATTGTCAAACAATAATGATTTACTCTCAAATCTTAGCATTTGATTGTTTATCCGACCGACTTGGTTCAATAATAACTTAGATCTCCGTGACCACAACCTTTGAGGCACATAAGCTATGAGCATTATGGCAGCCTCCGGAAAGATTTCCGGTGCTGCACAACTCAGCACATTTAGCTAAGGTTCGTTAACCTTATCAAAGTTCTATTGTCCTCCCACTTAACTTTTACGAAAAATTCCTTTTTCAAGAAACTTCACGTTTCAAGCGACAAACCCTTTTGTCCTTGGTGTTATGGAGGAATAACCAATTGGTATTCGAAATAACCTACAAAGACATGCTCATCCGACTTGGGTTGTAAACATCTTACTTATGTTTAGCATACCAAAATTTAAGAAATGACAATTTGGCTTTTTACCCAAACCATAACTTCCATGGTGTCATTTCAACGGATCAAGATGGAGCTCTTTTCAGTGTAAAACGGTAGTCTCTAAAGATTTTAATCTTTTAAAACATAATGGCAGTTTTATAAATAACACCTTTGATCCAACCATGTCAAACAAGGTTTCATTACAAATCTCAAACACTCAATACTCCTATGGTGTTTCGGGAGATGTAAATTTAGGTGTTTTGCTAAACTTGCAACTCAAATAAATCGCTTTATGATAAATCATAATTCATTTATTTTTCTTGTTACACTTGTAACTCAAATAAATCCCTTTATGATAAAATCATAAATCATTTATTTTCTTGTTACAATGATTTTCCACTTCATCTTGAAAGTCTTTGAACGTTTTCAAATATTTCATACTTCTTTCTCATTAAGTGAACATTCACTCAAATTTCCAGAGAAAGCATATGAAGTTGAAATCCATCGCTTACGACTATACACAATGGACTACATACATCGATATGTATAATTCCAATATTTTAGTCGTTCGTTCTTCTTTGGCCTTTGAACGAAGTTTTAATTATCCCGAGGAAAATCTCACAAGCGTCACTTGATCAAATCAAAGACTCCAAAAATCCATGAATATGGAGATTCTTCATGTTTTCTTTCCAATATAATTTAAACGGTGATGCCACTTTGTAAGTGATCTTTCAATCATTTGTCTTGCGACATTTTAGCATTAGGTTTTATGGATGTGATTTCTCCAACTAGATTTGTAAATCATCCATCTTATATGGAATATGGTAATTATTTAAACAAACTTTGTTCTCATAATACCCGATTTAAATAACTATTGTTAAAACAAATCTTGAAGGCAAGCTTTGGTGTCAACGAGAAATACAGACAACAGTTTGTTTGTTTTCGATGAGCATCATCACATATTATCTTGCTAGTTACTTAGGACATTGTGGTTCATGAATTACGTCGTTCCGTATGAAATTTCATACCAACCAATTCGGTATCCAATACCCAAGAACCACATTGTTTAACAAGCAAAGAATACAACCATAACATGTATAGCATCTATATACCTAAACTGGATATTTCCAGTCTTTTATTTTATGCCAAATATATTTTATAGATTCTCTTTCAGCATTTCCTTTTTCCTTTTAAAATAATCTATCAACATCAAAAGTGGCGCCATATACATGACACATAGTCCAAAGCGTGTATATTCAAATAATAATACCTTTGGACTTGCACTTTGAAGTAGATCATCATCATCAAAATGATCGACATTCTTTCAAAATCCATTCTTTAGTAATCTTTTAGTGTATTAAACACTTTACATACATCTTCTATTCATCCTTATCATGGCGACTTTCATGATCAAGATAATGTATCTTATAAAGACGAATCGTGAGTATAACGTTACTTTCCAAAACCCTTTTGGATGATTAGGATGTCTAGCATCTCCAACCTTTGTAAATTCTCATCCAATATGAGAACATACATTATACTCTATCATATTGCAACCAAAACATTGTTTCAGATATCGTTATATCTGTCACACATGATGGTTTTTGAAACAATTCTTTCAGCTCCTAGATAAACTTGATATTAAAACAATCAAGAATCATGGAGGCAAAAATGATACTTAAGATACTAACACTGGAATTGTTACTCTTGATTTAATACCAATTCTTAAATTTCATGGAGTAAACAGAGTTTGCTGAAAGTTTGCAATAGGAATTTAAACTTTATATTGACACTCAACATAATACGATACCAGTTCATAAAGTAAATATCCAGAATTCTATAGTTCTATTATCTCAATTACAACTAAGCATAAGGTGGTGAATGAATGCCAATGATTACAACAATTTATGCAAATTCACTTTGATTTAATTTATGATAAATTGAGTTCTACTAATCCAAATTAGAAATGAACTCCCACTCAAAAAACGACACCCCTCTTGTCTTTTTGGTGATTACATGAACCAAATCCACTACACCAAGTCCGATCATCACGTGAGTCAGTGTAGCTTCAAAGGCGAACATCCATATGGTCATCATATCAAAACATATGACTCATGCTTAACCTTTCGGTCCGTGTTCTGAGGCCATGTATGTACATGCTAGGCTCGCCAAGTAAGAACCTTAGTATTCACGTGTGTAACTGTAACACCCTCGGATTGGCCCGATGCAAGTTTTAGCGAATCCCACCAAACCCGCATAGAAACGATTAAAAGGTGCCCACCAGGCACTTTCGTGCGGGTGGAAAACAAAGTAATATCATTACACAATAGTCCATGATGGAACCCACGGAACATATTCAACAATGACTCAAAGAGTCAAGAATACATATATACAATACAAAGATCCAAATCACCTTTAAAACGATACAGGGTCCAAGTACAGACAAGATGCAAATTGAGCTAAGAGCCCTGAAGAATAACCAATGGCGTCCATAACCCTGCTGATGCCAAGCCGGAAGGGTAACCCTGCTAACCACGTCGATCTCAAAACCTGCTTAAACAAAAGGGGTGCCTACAAAGGGCAAAGGAAAAAGAGAGCGGTCAGTACTGAGGCCAATACACGACGAGACTAGAATTCGGCGGTCCTCGCCTACATAGGTATGGTAGGTTGAAGCGGCAGGGAAGCATGCGCTAAACAACCTATAGAGACTCGATACAACTGTCGGCTATCAGAAAGAGATGAGCAAGACCTATTCAGGACCAACCTGATACTAACACCAAACATACCCATCCTAGCATTTCCCCCTCGAGACCAAACAAGGAAGTCAGACCGAGGAACTCACACAGTTGGCAGTTTTATTCATTCTTTGCATGGTGGTTATCCAACTTACTAGTCATATCAGATACACGTCAAATTTATAACAGTAACTTTAGTTATAGTTGTCTATGATCGAGAACTGTGCTCCATGTCGTCCATAACCACAGACACGACTTCTCGAAAAGATTAAACCCTGCAGGGGTGCACCAAAGTTTCCACACGCACCTACACCCTTGTTGTCAGATCAGGTAGGTACAAGATCACAAAAAATACACCCAACGGTATGTCGACGGGGTTTCGTACACGACGTTTCCCAGACCCAAAGCAAGCACATGGGGCCCACCCCACTAAGCTACCCGCAACGAAGTCGGTCGGTCTCCGAGATGAACCCAGAGGTTTGTGACAATGGTTGTAAACGACTGGGAACCCGAAAGTGTGAATGGGCTTGTCGATACCGCGAAAACATTCCACATTGGTTCCAAAACAGTACAGGCGCTCCACGTGCAATCGTAAATAAAGCAGTAAAGCATGGAATAAGTACATGATAGTAATAAAGCCCCAAACTACTTTGTGGCCCCCGATGCGATTTTTGAAATCAGGTACTAATCGATGGGGGTGCCCACACACCCCACCTGTGGTTAGAACGCTCGATCTCGGAACAGGTGTCAAGAACTCGGGGTCCTACGGGACACCAGTGAGCGGTTAAAAACCAAATATTGTCTATTATCCACCGGTGCCTCTGCATTATTTATCTACTTTCAATTTAAGTTATTAACAATAATTAAAGTCTTGATCCTCTCCACCATTAAGCATGTGTCAACCACCCAACAACGATGAAACATCGACGACGCGAAGCAACACCTGAGCAAGCAACTACGACTCGCAAGGCTGACTATCTATCAATCAACATGCAATAGAATGTGTCCATGGAAATATAGAGGCTGCAGGGGATATCACGGGTACGAAAACTAGAGCATCGCAACACAGATAACAATAGATCAATAGGAGGAAATAAAGACTAGAAATGTAAAATAGGTAGAAAGGGGGAGAATGCTCGCCTGGAAAACATTGCCAAAGGTTCATCCGAAGATCGGGTCGACACTCGCATCAACTCGTCGGCCTAATCCGTGAAGAAGCAAAGCACTAGAAGAAACACCGGATGCACTATTTAATACTACGGCAAAAGATCGGGCATGATGCATGTATGATGTATGCCATGGCAAAGATGCGATGCAATTAGGCCATATTAAGCGGAACCGGGGTCCCGACAATTAATTATTAAGTTCATGTTGTTTAGATACCCCGCAATTTAAATGTTGTCTTAACCTGGCAAAATATATCACCGGTTCGCTACACAAATTTAAATGGGGCCAAAACCCGCATATGGCCTCCATATTTAATTATGAGGTGAATCGGCATAATGCCCCAAACCACACAATATGTATGCAAACATGACAATTGATATGCAACAAGTATATATATCATTTATAAAATAGGGCTTCGAGAAAAGGGGTCACACATGACGGATCGACGATCTTGGAGTCCCGAGGGTCGGGGGTTTGACGGGGTTCATGTTCGGGGCTTCGGATCCGTGGTTCGGGTCTTCGGTCTTCGTGGAGAAGATCTTGTCGTTCCGAGGAATCGGGGTTCGACGGATCGGTCATCGGTCCGTGTAGGAGAACTCGCCGGGTCAGTGACGAAGATCGACCTTTGGATTCAGGGGTCTTGTGCAACTTGTCGGGGTAGAAGTTGGCGTCATTCTAACCTTAGAAGATCTTGGCGACATCGCGATGGGGTTGCCACGGTAGATGCTTCAGAGGAACGGACCATCACACGCAGGACAAAGAACAGTGCTTGGCCGCGGAACACAGACTACCTGCATACTATAGGGATGTCCCTGTGGCCTCCACCCGTGGGTCACAGGGGGTGTAGCACAAAGGTGCTTAGGATGCTGGCCACGCTGGATGCACGGCAGGAAGCTCGCAAGGCCGCAGGGAGGCGAGCCTGCAGAGGAAAAGGTGGTGGTCGCTGGCGGCACTCAGGAGGAGGCCAGCGACGGTCTCCAGCGAGCGGTGACCAGAGGAGACGGCAGTCGACGGCCTTGAGGCGGCCAGAGAGAGAAGCCGCGGTGGCTCGAGGGCGCGCGGGGTCGCTACTGGAAGAGGGACGCGAGGCGCAGGCCCGAGTTGGTGAGGGCGAGGGCACCGACGGCGGCTGATGGAGCTCCAGGGAGGAGGCACGAGCGGGAGAGGTCGGCGGACGGGCGCTAGGCCAGCGAGGAGGCGTCGGGGCTTGCAGTGGTCGACGACAGCAAAAGGACGACAGAGAAGGTCGAACCGTAGAGGAAGAGGGAGGCACGTCCTGACGCGGGGATCCGGCCTGGTAGCAAGCGGAGGTGGCGGTTGCGGGAGGAAGGGGCCAAGCGGGGGAGGTGCTCTGCGCGAGGTGGGGCCAGAGGGAGGGTACCGGGCGCGAGGTGGGTTGAAACGGAGTGGAGAGGTATGGGTGGTTATCGCGTGTGGTGTTGGGTCGATGGGGTGGGGCCAGGCGTGCTGGTGTGCGTGTGAGTGTGCGAGGTTGCACACTGGCTTGCGGGGTGGGGTGCGCGGCAGGGAGCGGGGTTAGGTGGGGCGAGCGGGTGAGTGGCGGCGGCAAGGGTAGGGTGGGGTGAGTGGAGGGAGGCTAGGGTTTTGTGGGAGGGGATTTAGGGTTAGGTTTGGAGGTGGCCGGCTGGGCTTTTGGGCATGGCTGGCTGCCTCCTAAAAATAATATAAAATTTTATGTACCATTTAGCATACTTTTGTAATTTGTTTTTAGACAAACAAAATATCCGAAAGGGTACGGAGATTACATTTGAAATAGAGAGAGGGATCTTTGAAGAAAGTAAAACTAGGCTTTAAGCAAAATAGTTTTGGTCAATTAGGTGCATGATGATGTCATGAGGATGCACATAGATAAACACAGGCGATTTACTAGTAGTGGTTTTACCCGGGGTGCTACAGTAACTGTCTTACACCCGAGATATGCTCATGGATTCAAGTACACCCGATCATCACGTGATGTCTTGAAGCGACGAAACATTGTCGGTGCATACTTAAGGAAGAACACATTTTTATCTTGATATCTAAATGAGGGATCATCTTATTATGCTAATAAAATGACAAACAAGCAATATAAGATGCAACAAACATCTCATGTTAAAAAGTGAAATGATATGGTTCTTGCACTTGATCTCCGTCATGTGCATCATGGTATGATCACTATCACACCTCTATGTGTAAGGCCAAGGTCTATGGAACTTACACGTTATGTGTGTTGTAAGAGTATCGACTTATACTTCTACTTACAACATCACCATATCATGACACTAGCCCAGCAACAATTTAAAGTAGACACCTCTAATTTATCCATTGCAAGTTTTACGTGGCTTAGGGCTTTCGAAGATAGAACCGTTCTTACCTACGAACATGAACCACAACGAGGATAACCAAATTGTTGACGACTCGTTGCAAATTAGATATTGACTATAGTAGGAGATACAGACACCCGCTAGCCACTTATGCAAAACTAGTTGCATGTCAAGCGTGAAACAGGTCTCATGAGCGAGGACATGTAAAGTTTGTCCGAGCCGCTTCATCCCACTACGCCACCAATATCCAAAGTACAACTAAGAAGCAATAAAATTATCATCATCACCCACATACTCATATGTGTACTACTCGTGCAAAGCATCTACACATAGATCCGGATCTGATACCACTGTAGGGTTCACAGCATAGAAAACAAAATTTTTCCTACGATAGGAACAACTATGTACCAAGATCTATCTACTAGATACAAGCAACGGGTGGATGTATATCCGTAGAGAACATACCCTTGAAGACCTACAAAGCTTAATGAGTTCAAACTCGTGGTTGATGTAGACGATCTCTTGCTAATCTCAAGATCGAGAGGAAGTCCTAGCGCCGCAAATCAGCAGTGCATCCGTGCTCGCACACACGTACAAGACAACGAGCAACCTCCGCCTCCTCGCTCTAGTGATGCAGTGGAAGCACACCTCTTTCTTTCCGAATAGCCATCGGGAACATGTATCTCGCTAGTCCGAGACCATGGGGGATAAATTCTATAGGGGGAGAGAGATCCTTCACGAGGAGGTGTGAGTGAGAGAATGAGAGGGGGCTTTTATAGGGGAGAGGGGGGCACCCAAGGGGCATGGAGCCCATCCATGGGGGCTGCCCCCACCTCTTCCACATTCATGTGGGTGGACACTCCACTCACTCAAATTCCTTTCAATTCCCTCCACTCAAAAACCCACTCAAATTCCCATTAAATTTCCACCAAATTTAATGCAAACTCTCATTAAATAAAACTCCTTTTATTTATTCAGAATTTTGTCAATTACTTTAATGACAAATATTCACATATAACCCCTTGCTAGTATTTCATTTCACATGCAAAAACACTTTCTGCAATTTCACCCGAAAACCTGTTTCGGTATCTAGTGAAATAAATTCCTGCGCTTGTTATTCTTTCTGGCATGAAACTTTTGCTCCAATTGGATGTTGGTGTCTCTTAAGTGTGCCAACCTACGGTTCGCGGATAATGCGGACATGATCGAGACCCTTCTCCGATCAATAATCAGAAGCGGTATCTGGAGACCCATACTGACTCCCACACATTCAACGATGACTTTCTTGTGATCGTTGGAACCTTTTACGCTAGTATCTTAATCCCTTTGTTTCGCGATATATTACATCTCTGAGATTCGATCATCGGTATCTCCATACCTAGTTTGATCTCTTTACTGACATGCACTCTTTTCCTGTTCCCGTGATACAACATTCTAGTGATCAAATCACTTGCTTGCAAGCTAATCAATGTGATATCACCAAGAGGGCCCAGAGCATATCTATCCGTTATCGGGATGAACAAATTCCACTCTCGATCCATGGGCCTCAACATAACACTTTAGTAGTTATGAACCCATCTTTATAATCACCCTGTTATGACGCTTGATGTTATCAAGAAACTCTTCCGGTGTTAGTGATTGACATGATCTCATGGTCTAAGGATTAGGATCACTTCGTAAGTTGTTATAGCAATATAAACTCAATGACTTTGATCGTAATGCTATACTTCGGATGAATGTTCATCACATCATTACACTAATGTTGTGACATCGTTATTAACAACATCCAATGTCCATGATCAGGAAATCTTTGATCATCTTGTTAATCAACGAGCTAGTTTATAAGAGAGGCATAACTAGGAACTTCCTTTTGTTTATTAAACACACATGTATTAACGTTTCCGTATTAATACAATTATAGCATGCAAAATAAACATTTATCACAAATAAGGAATACGATAATAACCACTTTATTATTGCCTCTCGGGCATATTCCCTTCACAACTTTCTTCTAATAAAAACTATTTTGTTATGTGAAAACTTAGTGATTAAAGCCCTCACGAACTTGATGACACACTTTATATTCTTTTCCTCTAATAAACTTGAACCATTGTGACAACTATGTTGTATATGCTTGCACTTATACGTTGGATTTAACAGAACCGTGCTGCCACAGGGAATGTTTTCAACATTGCACTTGTACTTTGTACTCAGTTGATATCATTCTATTTTGTCTATGGATGTCACCGGTGTGAAAGAAATAGGGAACTTGTAAGTCCATGGAGTTTGTATCCTGTGTTAGAGAAATGCCTGGGCCACTAGCCTAAGCCATGCCTAATCATGGTGGAAACTTGCAGCATCACCATAGTGACATCTATGAAGCATTCTTCTTATAAAAAAGAGACACATTGAGAAAAGAGAAAAGAGAGAAAAAAGCACCATATTCCCATGGTACATAAGAAGATTGCGGAGATGCTCATTGTCTACTTGCCTTGTCATTTTTGGTTATGGGAAAGCTCCTGTACCATGTGCAACAGGTACCCTGTTGGCGGTTCTCAATGATATGCAAATACTTACAATGACAAGAACTTATCTGGGCCCAAATTGAGTATGCATGAGGTGTGTCCCTCGTATTCAAGGTACTTGAGATTGCCAACTTATACTTCGTCAAGCATATACTCCATATTTGCCACTTTAACCTTAACCACTTCAAGATGCTTATGATAGGGGCAATGAGGTCTTAAAGCTAACAAGTACCATAATTTTTGGAAGCTCTTTTTGAAACTTGTAATCCCTGCTTCCTTTACAAAAAGGCCTTTCTTCCACCACTATTGAGTCTCCACCTTCTACCTTTAGGCACCATTAAGAGAACATAGTTGTCAATCTGTGTGCAGTGTTCCAAAGCTTATTGATTGATGCATATTGTGATATTGCTTGTTCTTGTACTATTTGTTTCTAGTCACCCTTGTGAACTTTGAAGGTGTCCTATGCATCTATATTGCTACTCTATAAGGGACAAGCTGATTGCCACTATGCTATGTTTTCTGTATGTGAAACAAAAAAACGTTTTTCATTGCATATTATTCATGATCTTTGTTTGTAGCTTGTCATGTTGCATGCATAGTTACTATATCCTATTGTTAGAACTCCATCTTTCATGCACATGTTTAGAGTTCTTTGATCCCAGCTTTCAATGCTTGCAAATATTTGGATCTTTATTGTGAGGGTGCATGTCACCTCAAAAATTATTCTTTTTATCACTTACCTACTCGAGGACGAGCAGGAGTTAAGCTTGGGGATGCTGATATGTTGGACACGTATCTATAATTTTTGATGCTCCATGCTTGTTTACTATCTACCTTGCTTTGCTTGTCTACACTTTGAGGTGCTTTTTACATGTTTTCTGGTACTAACCTACTAACAAGTTGCAATAGTGCCAGATGCCTGTTTTCTGCTGTTTTTGGTTTCAAAAAAGTTAGTAAAGAAATATTCTCGGAATTGGACGAGACAAACGCCAAAGTCAATTACTTTCGTGGGGAACAAGAAGTCCAGAGGGGAGCCGGAGAGGTCGGCCAGGGCGGCCAGACCCACCCTAGGCGTGGGTGGGCCCTACCCCGCGCCTAGGAGCAGTGTGGGACCCCTGGCCGCCGCCTCGGCCCTCCTTCGCCTATAAGAATCCCCCGATGTAGAAACCCTAAGCACCGGATCAAATATCCATGAAACTGTCTGTAGTCGCCGCCACCATCGTCCCTAGATTGGGAGGGATCTGAAGTTCTTCCCGGCACCCTGCCGACGGGGAGATCATCCCGGAGGCCTTCTCTCCGGTATGATGCGTGAGTAGTTCCACCTTGGACTATGGGTCCATGTAGTAGCTAGATGGTTGTATCTCCTCCTTTGTGCTTTCATGTATAGATCTTGTGAGCTCCGTTCATGATCAAGATCTAATCTATTTGTAATCATGCATGTTGTGTTTGCGGGGATCCGATGGATATTGAGATTATTATGTTGGTTTGATTAATGGTTTTATCTTTATGATTCTATCATGTCTGTGTTGTTTGTGATCTTGCATGTTCTCTGTTGTTAGTAGCTATATTGGCCAAGTAGTTGTTAGTGACTCCAAGAGGGGGTATTTATGCTCGATAGTGGGTTCATGCCTCTAGTTTCCAAGGGAAGTGACAATAATCTCTTCGATTGTAGATGTGCAGTTGCTACTAGGGACAAAACAACGGTCTCTTGTTCATGGAACATGTGGACTGTTTACCTTACACACTTTGCTTAAAGCAGTTGTCTGTTGCTTGCAACTTAATACTGGAGGGGGTTTGGATGATAACCTGAAGGTGGACTTCTAGTCATAGATGCAGTTGGATGGTGGTCTATGTATCTTGTTGTTTTGCCCAATCGAATCTCATAGGATCTTTCTGACTAGTATTGCATTGTTATGCCTTGCTCAGTTCCTGTCAATTTCCCTACTATAATTTGTTTACCCTTCATGCCATGTTGTTTATCTAAGGAGAGCACCTCTAGTGAACTATGGACCCCGGTCCAATCTTTACCATTGATACATCTTCCAATGTTACTTGTTTACTTGCTGCAAACCATTACCTTCCACACCATACGTTTAATCCTTTGTTACAGCAAACCGGTGAGCTTGACAACCTCATTGATTCGTTGGGACAAAGTCGTGAGTTTGTGTTTTGCAGGTCTGCATGTTCCTTGCAACACCTTTGAGACGTTTCCTTCCTTCTTCAGGTTCGATAACCTCGGTCTCTACTGAGGGAAACTTGCTGCTGTGCTCATCACACCTTAATCTTGGGGTTCGAACAAAGTGTCCCACGTCAACACTGGGTGCACGCATCAATCCTAGGCCCCACACTGGTTTCAATTGAACAAAAACCTATCCGCATCGTAGCCCCCACTAACCCCAGCTCATTTCGCCCCCTCCCATCCCACGAGCCCCCCTCTCCTCTCTGTCTCTGGCGGCGCTCTCCCGCAGCGGGTGAGGCGATGTGGCCTAGCCGCCCGGCGCAGCGCCGACGACGAGCAGCCCCTCCCTCTCCCAGCACGTGATCCCCTTCTCCCCCACGTTCTCTGTCCCTGTCCACCTTCCCCACCCCGCGACGCCGCATCAGTGAAGAGGACGACGACAAATGGCAGAGCCGTGGCGCCATCTTGTCCCCCTTGCCGGCGGTGCGTCCACCCGAGGGTGGGCGCAAGACCGTCAAGCAGCGCAGCGGTGGTGCCCCTTGTCGGCGCACAACTGGTTTTGCTTTTTCTGATTTTAGATCTAGGGTTTGCATTTGGGTATTTTCTTTTGACCTTTTCTTTTCGGTTTCGGGATTTGGCAAGGATCTAGGAATAAAACCGTGGATTTCCTTGGATCTTTTGGTGCGGGATCTAGGGATTTGGGATCTTTGCTTTGCTCCTGAAGGGTATGTTCTTCTTCTAGATGTCTCACATGGGATGCCCATCTAGATCGAGAGGAATGGCGCGGCCGTAAGGGAGGCGCACTGTAGATCTAGGGTTTCTTTCTTTTCTTCTTTGCTTTCTTTTGCTACACGAGAAAGATCTACAGGGCAACTTGGCTCTGATACCATTGTTGGCTATATTCTAGCTCTAGATCTTACCGGTAGTAGCTACTAGGATTGGATCTATAGCATCTGAGAGAGAGATAGAGAGCAGAGAGATCTGAGAGGGAGGGAAACCACCTGCGCTGTGGTTCGATGAACACGAGCCAGAGGGGATGCCGGGGCCGGAGTTGGTGGCCATGGGGAAAAGGGCGACGACATGGGTGTGCTGTGGTGGCAGTGCTTCCCGTCGGCTCGCGCTAACCCTAGATCGGTAGGGATATTGGTGGGGCATATGGCACAGCGAGGAACCTCGTGTCGAGTGCTGCTGGACCCCACCCTTTATATATAGCGCGGCGACAGTGTCACATCCCAAGTTTTTAGAAATTGGGACTAAAAAAAATTTAAATTTGCATTGCATTGGCATAGCATTTTGCATTCATGAAAAATTTGAATTGCAAAACCTCATTTATAAACCCTATTTTGAATCACTAAAATGCACCTACAAGAGAATATACAAGGGATTTGTAAATCCACTATTTGCAAACTAGCGGAAAAGATACAAAAATGATCCTATGTTGATCCTATGAATTTTAGAAAAATTTGAAAACAAAAATCAATTCAATTGGATTATCTAATAAAAAGTTATAAAAGAAATAAGAAAAGCAAAAAGAATAAAATAAACAGGAAAAAAACTAACTAAACTAACCTACCCTCACCGGCCGAGCCACCCCGGTACAACCCACTAACCTAGCCCTAACCTATCTACATCATACACACCGCCAGCGGTAGCAGCGGCAGCCAAGACCGCCATCTCCTCTGTGTAACGACGTGGCCCCGTGATGTCATCTTCTACCTTGGTTCCAGGATGAACACGGTTTGTCGACCGAACAGAAATCCCGATCGATTCAGATTGATCCCGCGTCCCCCTTACCCCTTATCCATGCCACCCCTCCTATTTAATCCCCACACCTCCCCTTCCTTCCGTTTTTTCGAGTTTCTGAAACCCTAGCCACCGAATTGGGAGCTTCCAATTTTGCCGCCGCCGGCCACCCCCAGATCGATCGGGAATGCAAGGTTCCGACCTCCCCTCACCTTCCTGTCCCTCTGGTCCTCATCCCCATGGAGCACCAATTCTCCCTGACCCGCTTTCCCCTCTCGCAGGTCTTTGGAGCCCCTCCGATTGCTCGCCGGAGCACTATCTCCACTGCACATCTCCATTCGCATGCCGACGCCACCTCGGGAAGCAAACCACGACGCCGTTCTCACCACTGAACTTGTAGTCCTCGCCCGGTCCTTGTCCGCCACCTTCCCTTGCCTAGAACTCGCCGGAGTGCCGCCCAAGATCACCATCGAGCCGTCCGCCGCCGCTCGCTGTCGCCCAGGCCGGCCCACGCGGAAGGATTCGTTCCGAGCCGCTGGATTCCCCTCCGACGGCCCAGATTAGATCAACTCGACGAACCGGTATCGGCGAACCAGAACACGCCACGTCGCCCTCCTCGTCAGCCAGGTCAGCGCCCGCGTCCCAGTCAGCAACCCAGTCTGCATAGAATATTCTAATATTCCCTGTAGATTTGAAATTGAATTTAATTTGAAGAAAATTGTGTAAACTTGCAAAAATCATATAAAAAGATTCGTAAATCCAAAAATAGCAAATAAGAGATCCACTGATTCATAAAATTGAGTAGAATATTAATATCGAGTTGGATCTAACTTTTACAGTACGTGTTTACTGTAATAATGTAATTAGTTTTAATGGTCTTTTAGGTTAATAAATTCATAGTAAAAGATCTACTGGTCCAAAAAATCACAAATCATATACCGATGGAAAGCTAGTTCCAAGTAGATCATCAATATGAAATTGTTTCAGACCTTTACTGTAAGGTTTTGCAGTAATTAAATAAATGGTTTAATGGCTTATTTAGAGTAATAAATTCATAAGAAAATAAATAATGTTCAGAAAATTACAAATAATATGTCCCTGAAATCACAATCCCGTGGAGATTACAGATCTAATTTTAGTTTGATTTTTAGGCAACATAAACTATTTAAATGATTTAAAACCCATTAAATACTATTTAAATCATACAAAAGGATCTATAACACCGATTAGGGTGAATCCAACGCCTACTGGTTCATATTAACATCCCCTATCCAGTACACACCAGAACCAAATTTAATGCGACAACTAGATCAGAAGTTTTAACAGAACTACTAAAATCTCTATATTGGCAAGTAATTATTAATAACAAATACTTCACTGCATCAATCAATCTCTTGCATGCGTCATATACTTCAGTATCGTTTAGAGAACTAAAATAACAACCATTGTGACTTATTAAATTGTCATGCATGCATTTGTTGCATTTGTTTGATCTCTATGTGCTATTGTTTATGTTGTATGCAATTGTTTGCTCGATAGATTGCGAGGAGTGCAAAGTGTGTGATTGCAACGAGTGCTTGAATGACTTCAACTACAATCAAGGCAAGTAGATGCTACTTTGTTCATGATGTTGTCCTACTATTTTCAATGCATTGTCGTGTATTTTGTAGACGCATGTGTAGGGAATTACTATCGCTATGTTATATCCTATTATGTGGTAGGATTTTCCTGTAGATGAGCCACCGTTGGTAGATGTGCTTAGCCATGCTATGATGAACTAGGGCTGGGTTACATCACTGAAGGTTGTTTCTAAATGTGTTGGTTTGTGAAAACTAAAAACAACTTAATCAATGAACCTTCTAGGTGTGATGAGATTGAAAATTTTGGTGGTATCATTGCTGAAAGGCACCCAGGTATCAAGAGAAAATGATTGGCTTCTTTATTTTGTAGCTTATGTGTACAACCATGTGCCAATAATGGAATGGGTGTTTGGTTGGACTCAGTAGGTTGTGGTAACTCGAACCCACGTATCTAGAGATGTAGAATTTTGGTAGGTTGGACCGGTGCGTGTCGGGTTTGGGGAGCTACTTCCCGAATGGTCCCTTCTTGGACTTCTCCCTATCATAACCAATATGAGAGTGGTGGTACGAGCTGGGCTGGCCAAGTCACATGGGTAAAGTGTACTAATCCCTAGAGGGTGTATAAACTAATCGATTAGCCGTGTCCCTGGATATGGACATCTGAGTTGCTTGATATTGAGTTCGTGACATGTTTCTCGCTCATTCCAATTTTCTAATTACTTTAATGTTGATGGGTTAACTTAATTGGGATCTTTTTCAAAGAAAGACAAAATTGTTTATGAAAGTAGGACAAAGTGTAACATCCCAAAAATCATGATTTCAAAGTTTGCATATCATTCATGTATTCATAATCATTTTAGGATCATTTTTCAAAAACATAAGCATTTGTTGTCTATTATTTTATGTAAGCAAGGCAATGGCCTTATTGCTACCTTCTAATAAGAAAATACTTGTTTTAATCAGTAAAGAATTGAACATAGGATTGTTTGATATTTCTAAAGCTTGGTCAAAGTTTCAAAACAAAGATATGAATTCAAACCATTCATATGCATATTATAAATAAATAATTAAAGCTTGGTTTATTTCTAAAATTCAATGGGCCAATGTATTTCTAAGTGAACAACTTTGTTCTGTAGTCAAATATGTGTATGGTCCACTTTACAAAAATGCAGAACAAGTTTGAATTCAAACCCATATGAAAAACATTTGAAAATGAATTCAGAAAATCAAAATAGATGTGGAAAAGAATAAAAGAAACCAGAAAGGGCCGGCGCCACTTACTCGGCCTAGCAGCAGACCTAGCCCAATAGCCAGCCCACCCGGGTTTCCCCTCTCCTCTCTGTTTCTCACTCTGCCCGCGCGCACCCACTCGCTGCCACCTTGGACCCACCTGCCCCATCATCGTCGTCCTCAATCACCGCGCGACGACCCGCTCCGCCGTTACGAGCTCGCAGTGATGCCGCGTTTAATACCCACTTAAATCCCATTGATGCAGCGCGTAATTCTAGCCCCCGCTCTGGCTACATAACCACCTCCCCACCCCACACATTTCCCCTCACTCCACTCGCTCGCTCCGCCACCAGGCTGCCCATATTTCGCAGAACACCACCGCAGTTCCGACGAGCTTCGGCGAGCTATTGTGGTGAGCACTGACCGCCCCCTGTCTCTAGTTCACGCGCCTGTGTTTGCCAGGTTCTTGCGCACATGTTGATGCTTGCCGTTTGTTTCCGTGTGGCCTAGGACGTCGCCTTCGTCTTCAACTGGGAGCACTCGACGACGAGATGGACTTCGGCGAGCGATTCTGTTCGTGTCCGTGTAGCTCCGCCCCAACCGCGACCACGTTGAGCATCTCCACATCTTCGCGATCTCGGTAAGCACCAGCGCACCTCCCCTGCCCCTCTGGCTTCGCCAGCGTGTCACCACCAGAGGCGTCGCCGCCGCCAGTGCCATTCGTGCCACTTGTTCTTGGTCAGATGGATCTGATCCATTGGATCTAGATCCAAAGGCCTTGATTAGATCTGTTAGCGAAACGGTGCGATTAGATCTGGGCCGTGCAATGTTAGTTATATCCTACGGCCCGCGAGCATGATCCGGCCGAACCGGTACACACCAATCAGAGGCTGCCGCGTGGCTAGGTTTTGGATTTAAAATCTGAATTTAGATCTATTAGTCATTTAAACTTGCAAAATTCATAACTTTTGATCCACACGTCCAAATTTTGGAAATTTTATATCAATGGAATCAGTAAAAAGAATTCTATCCAACCATGTATTTTCTTTCATGAATTGCTTCTGTAAAATTAGTTGTTTTTGCAGAGACATTTGTAGGCTTATTTTGTGTATAAAATTTTTATGGAAAATGTTTTAAAGGCCAAATTAAGTCTATTTGGTGTATAATTGTTTTGTTTATGGTACAGTACTATTTCACTTGTCTTGTTTGCTTTAGAAAAATCATCACATGGCACTTGCATGCATTCATATATTTTTTCTTGTTTATTTGATATGTGAATTTGGTGCTATCATTTTATGTGTAGATTTTGGTGCTCGTGGTGATTGTGATTGTGATTGTGAGGATTGTTGTCACTACCCAAACTACCAAGGCAAGTGGTGCTTCATACTTTTGTCCCAATATTTTTCCCATGCATTAGAAATATTTTATCTAGGGCTTGCATGATAATTTTTGCTAAGTATCTATATGCTATGCTTGGGAAATCCTAGTAGTTGTAGAATTGTTAGAATTATCTCTAAGTTAAGATACTTGCTATTGCCATGCTTAGCCTAGCTAGTAGCAACCAAGGGTGGATTATATACACATGCTATGGAAAATATTTCTAAGTCTTTGACTTATGTTTTGCTTAATAAAACAACTAAGTTAATGAAACACCTGGGTGGAATGGTGGCTTGGTTTATGTTGAGTGGTTACACAAGGCCCATTTCTATGATTTACCTTGTGTATCACACTTGTGGAATGCCACCCAGGAACAAAGGGATTTGAGATGCCAAATGTTAAGAAGCTTCTAGTGTAGCCACATGGCATTATGGGCTCTGCCTGGATCATATAGGTTGCAATAACTTAGCCAAATGGACAGTTGGTGGTAGGGGATGATAGGTTTGGAGCGTGTCCATTTTGGTCTAAGGGAAGGCTTCTGAAAGATCCTGTCTTGTTGAAAATCAAGTCTTGTGGGGAAAGTGCACCACCTCTGCAGAAGGAAGAAACTAAGTACTTAGCCGTGTCCCCGGTAATGGAAAATTTGAGCATCAAGACATGGAAGCTATCAAGAATCTCCTCATCCCAATTTCTAAGTTAAAACTTTTGGTTAAACAAGGATGAAGGTTCGCCAATTTCTATTGGTGGTTCCTTGGGAGTTTTTGCCAAACAAAAACTTTGTGTTTTCAACTGATAGGTAAAACCTATTTAGAGCAAAGCAAGCCTAAGCTACACTTAGCCAAATTCATGTAGAAGCTAGATATTGTTATTCTACTAAGGTATCACTTGCCAATACTATTCCAATGTATTGACCCACTATGGTTGTAACTTGTGATGTTGCAGGTTACTCTGATGAGGATTAGGGTTATGAGTCTTCACTCAACATGCTTGCCTATGGCACATGAAGATGAAGACTATTATTTATATTGTTAAGTTAAACTCTTGTACTAGCCTTTGGCTATGGAGTTGTAAAAGACTATGTTATCTCTGGAATGACGATGTAATAATAACCTTTGTTTCCGTGTACTTCATCTTAAACTGTGGATGCTAGCAATTGATACAGGGACTAGCATTGCAATCATAGGGACCTTTACCTTTATAAAGGTGGGGTCTTACAGATGGTATCAGAGCACTGTGTTGCCTGTAGGATTATGACCCTAGGATTGGATTAGAAACCACTAAGGAAAAAAATTTAGCACTTTGAAAAATTTCCACACTTGTCTTTTTCTTCTCGTAAACTTTTCTAATCTTCTTTCTCATCTCTATTTGTAGATGAACTCCATCAACGAAGCCGTGAGGAAGGGACCACTCATGACCATGACTTTGGAGTGTGAGGCTGAATTTCCCAAGGCCCTCAAGAACCTCATGGTTACCATGGGGATACATGGTGCAGTTGTGTACAAAGGATTCCCTGTGATGGATGGAGGAGAAGAGTACTGGTGGGTGCAACTTCACTTGTACAAAAACAAGGAAGACAACCACAAGGAGTCAGGATTCTGCATGGTCACCAACTCAGAAATGCACACAACATTCTTTGACTCTGCAAGAAATGCAGCTTGGAATGCTATCAAGGAGCTTGGTGATAGACTCAAGTGCAGAATGCTCAATACCCAAAATGACCTTAGAGAAGAAAAGAAGCGTACCCAGGACTTAGAGGCTGCTAACCAACGTATAAGAGAAGACATCATAGATTTAGCAATGGAATCATGTGATCAAGATTGATAGATTGCCTCTAGGGATGCCCTAATAGCTAACTTGGCAAGTGAGTGGGGATTGTAATGTACTCCGTTAGTTGGACCACCACACTTATAGTTTTCCTTCCAAAAATTTGTCTAAGTTATGTTGAACCTTTAATGCTTGTAATGGATTTTTGTATGCCATGACTTGTGTGTTTGTTGCAAAAGATATGCTAGTGATATTATGTCTTGTGATTTTTCTCTATTTGATGTTAATTCTAACTTTTCTCTATCTTATAAAAATAGATGCCTAATGTTATTATCAACACGGCCGAGGAGTTCAAGGGAACTCGTTTTGGTACTCGTCTCATTGAGCTCACTAGTGTGCTCAACCTTCCACTTCCTAGCATCATGACACTTCCACTCACCAAGTTTGAGAGGAAGGACCTTTGGGGCTTCAGAGTCACTCAGCCGGGACGCTAGACAGAGCCAACCACGGAGACCATAACTTTCAAGCTGATGCATGACGACAAGGAGAAAGGCCTAGATGTAGTCATGCAGGAGTTACTTGGGCGTCTGGTAGGGAGGCACTCCACCGAGCTTAGAGGTCTTTACTTTCACCCCTTCGGGAGACGCAACAAGGAGGGTGAAGCCATAGAGTACGAGGATGCTGCTAGAGAGACGATGGAGCTGATTCGTCTGTACCTTCAGGACCTAGAGGGTCTTATTAGGCACCTAGATACTGATAGGACCAACGTCATGCTTAGCAATGACGAGCTCCAGGTTCAGCTACGTGAGAAGGACAAGCTCTTCGCGGAGCAGGACGGGATAGTCAAGGAAATGGAGGCCAAGTTTGAAAGCCAGGACAAGAAATTCAAGAGCCAGGAGAAAAGAGTCCAAGACAAGAACAAGAAGATCCGGGAGATGAAGGAAGAGCTAGAGGCCAAGGACTTCGAGCTTGAGCATCAGCAGGGAGTGATCGAGAGGCTTCGCTACAGAAGAGGGCTCTTAGGGCCAAGATAGAGGCCTTGACTACTAGTGTTGATGAGTACAAGACCGCCATGGAGAATGCAGGTCTTACCCTTGTTGACATAGAGATTGATACGGGGGAGTAGTGTGGACTACTCAAATTATCTTTCATCTACCGTACTTTTGATTATTGAGTCACAATGACCATCCAACATGTGGATGGCTTGCTATGGTGTGTTTGCTTTTTCCAAAACTTGTTGTTTATGTCGTTTAAACTCTAAGTTATTTTGATGCTTGGTTATTGTGATTGTCTATGTGATGTATTGTGCATGATAAGCATATATGGGTATCTCATTCTTATCCTTATGAAAACCACAAATGCCTCCTCGACGTGCCAACCCCAACCTAAACAACAACAACAATGTCACTCCCAAGATGCAGCAGTTGATGACAGCACAGGCACAACTGATGCAGATGATGACCACTTTCATGCAGAACCAGAATCAGAATAACAACAATAACAATAACAATAACAACAACAACCAGAATAACCCGCCAAGATTTGACATGCTCACCAGATTTCTAAGACTGAGGCCTGCAAAGTTCTCAGGAACCACTGATCCAATGGTGGCCAATGATTGGCTACGTTCAGTGAACAAGGATTTAGTGACTGTCAGCTGCACCGACGAAGAGAAGGTCAGGTTTCCAGCACATCTACTGGAAGGTCCTGCAGCAACCTGGTGGGATAACTTTCAGATCACCACCCCCATTGAAGATGTGACATGGGCTATATTTGAGGATGGATTCCGTACAGCTCACATTTCATCCGGAGTGATGAATTTCAAGAAGAAGGAGTTCCACAACCTGAAGCAGCGTCACCGCAGCGTGGCTGAATACATTGAGGAGTTCAACAATCTGGCGCGATATGCACCGAATGAAGTTGATACTGATGCCAAGAGGAAGGAGAAATTCCTCGAAGGACTGAATGATGAACTGAATCTGCAGCTGTCTGTTGCCTATGTCCCAACCTACCAATCCCTTTGTGACAAGGCGACCATCTTGTAGAACAAGATGAAACAGGTTGATAGTAGGAAGAGGAAGCACAGCTTTGATAAGCACAGCTCGGGATCGTCTCACAAGCGTTCCCATCATGATGATAGTGGGAGTTCTGGATCCCACAAACATGGAAAGTACAACAACCACCACGGCCACAACCGCCATCATGATAATAAGCATCATCGTAGTCATGATAATGACAAGTACAAGAACCACAAGAGTGGATACAAGAGCCACCACAATGGAGGTGGAATTGGTAGTGGAAGTCAGCCTGTCAAGAAAGATCTTAGTCAGGTTGAATGCTTCAAGTGTAAGAAGATGGGGCACTATGCTAATGAGTGCCCAGAAAAGAAATTTGAAGGTGTTAACAAGCCCAACCCTTTCCAGAAGGGACAAGTGAACCACATCAATGTGGAAGAGATATATGAGGAACCTGATGTTGTGGCTGGTAAGTTCAAACTCAATTCTATTCCAGCACTTGTTCTTTTTGATACTGGTGCATCGCATTCATTCATATCAAGAGCATTTGTTGATAGAAATGGATTTCCAACTGAAAATATTGGGTGTCCTATAAAAGTAAGTTCTCCCGGTGGAGATATGATAGTAATTCTTGGATGTCGTGATCTAGTGATAGAATTTGGAAAGCATAAGTTTCCAGTCAGTCTGATAATCCTAGATTCCCAAGGACTGGATGTAATTTTGGGAATGGATTGGATGACCAAGTACAAGGGAGTGCTAGATTGTGCCAATCATACTGTCACACTCACGACCCCGGATAAGAAATGGATTAGATTCAAGTCTAACTTTGAATCAAAAGGGAGTTAGCTAAATTCTCTTAAGGGGGTTAGCATAGACAGTGTGCTAATTGTGAGAGAATACCCAGATGTGTTTTCGGAAGAATTGTCGGGAATGCCACCGGATAGGGATGTGGAGTTTTTGATTGACTTGCTACTAGGATCAGGACCAATAGCAAAGAGACCTTCTCAAGAAGGACATCATCGAACATATTGCTTTGTGTGATGTATGTAGTAGAGTGAAAGCGGAACATCTGAAGCCAGCAGGATTGTTACAACCACTACCTATTCCTGATTGGAAGTGGGACAAGATTGGCATGGATTTCATCATTGGATTGCCAAGGACTAGATCGGGATATGATTCTATTTGGGTCATACTGGATCACCTAACTAAAGTGGCTCATTTCATACCCGTAAAGATAACCTATACAAGTGCTAAGTTAGCCATGATCTATATGAATAGGATTGTGTGTCTACATGGTGTACCTAAGAGTATTGTGTCTGATAGGGGAACTCAATTCACTTCCCATTTTTGGAGGCAACTGCATGAGTCATTGGGAACGAGATTGGAATTCAGTACTGCTTTTCATCCCCAGACTGATGGACAGACAGAAAGGACCAACCAGATTTTAGAGGATATGTTGAGGGCATATGCCCTAGATTATGGAGATAGTTGGGATGAAAGTCTGCCTTACGCAGAATTCTCTTACAACAACAGCTATCAAGCCAGTATTGAGATGGCACCGTTTGAATTTCTCTATGGGAGGAAGTGTACTACACCATTGTTATGGAATGGTGTTGGAGAAAGGAACGTGTTCGGGCCAGAACTAATCAAGGAAGCTGAAGAGAAAGTCAAGTTAGTAAAGGACAGATTGAAGATAGCACAGTCCCAACAAAAGAGCTATGCAGATCCAAAGCATTGGGAAGTCACCTATGAGGTGGGTGATAGAGCATATCTTAGAGTATCACCACTTCGTGGAGTGAAGAGATTTGGAGTCAAAGGAAAATTGGCCCCAAGATATGTTGGACCATTCAAGATTCTAAGCCGTAAAGGAGAAGTAGCATATGAGATTAAGTTGCCTGAATCATTATTTGTCGTTCACAATGTGTTTCATGTGAGTCAGCTAAAGAAATGCCATTCGGAGATGGAGGAGACTTCTTTGAAGGATACTATACCTTTGGAGGAGGTCCAATTGGAAAGTGATCTCACTTATGAGGAAAAACCTATCAAGATTCTTGAAACTGCAGAAAGAGTTACTCGGACAAAGACTATCAAATTCTGCAAAGTTCAGTGGAACCATCATTCCGAGGAAGAAGCAACATGGGAAAGAGAAGATGATCTTCGGAAAGACCACCCTCACCTATTTTCTAGCCAATCTGAATCTCGAGGGCGAGATTCACCTTAAGGGGGTTAGATTTGTAATATCCCAAAAATCATGATTTCAAAGTTTGCATATCATTCATGCATTCATAATCATTTTAGGATCATTTTTCAAAAACAGAAGCATTTGTTGTCTATTATTTTATGTAAGCAAGGCAATGGCCTTATTGCTACCTTCTAATAAGAAAATACTTGTTTTAATCAGTAAAGAATTGAACATAGGATTGTTTGATATTTCTAAAGCTTGGTCAAAGTTTCAAAAAAAGATATGAATTCAAACCATTCATATGCCTATTATAAATAAATAATTAAAGCTTGGTTTATTTCTAAAATTCAATGGGCCAATGTATCTCTAAGTGAACAACTTTGTTTTGTAGTAAAATATGTGTATGGTCCACTTTACAAAAATTCAGAACAAGTTTGAATTCAAACCCATATGAAAAACATTTGAAAATGAATTTAGAAAATCAAAATAGAATTGGAAAAGAATAAAAGAAACCAGAAAGGGCCGGCACCACTTATTCGGCCCAGCAGCAGACCTAGCCCAATAGCCAGCCCACCCGGGCTTCCCCTCTACTCTCTGTTTCTCACTCTGCCCGCACGCACCCACTCGCTGACACCTTGGACCCACCTGCCCCGTCATTGTCGTCCTCAATCACCGCGCGACGACCCGCTCCGCCGTTACCAGCTCGCAGTGACGCCGCGTTTAATCCCTGCTTAAATCCCATTTATGTAGCGCGTAATTCTTGCCCTCGCTCTGGCTACATAACCACCTCCCCTCCCTGCACATTTCCCCTCACTCCACTCGCTCGCTCTGCCACCAGGCTGCCCATATTTCGCAGAACACCGCCGCAGTTCCGAGGAGCTCCGGCGAGCTATTGTGGTGAGCATTGACCGCCCCCTGTCTCTAGTCCACGCGCCTGTGTTCACCAAGTTCTTGTGCACATGTTTATGCTTTCCGTTTGTTTCCGTGTGGCCTAGGACGTTGCCTTCGTCTTCAACTGGGAGCACCCGACGACAAGACGGACTCCGGCGAGCGATTCTGTTCGTGTCCGTGCAGCTCCGCCCCAACCGCGACCACGTTGAGCATCTCCACGTCTTCGCGACCTCGGTAAGAACCAGCGCACCTCCCCTGCCCCTCTGACTTCGCCGGCGTGTCACCTCCAAAGGCTTCGCCACCGCTAGCGCCATTCGCGCCGCTGGTTCTTGGTCAGATGGATCTGATCCATTGGATCTAGATCCAAAGGCCTCGATTAGATATGTTAGCGAAACAGTACAATTAGATCTGGGCCATGCAACGTTAGTTAGATCCTACGGCCCGCGAGCGTGATCCGGCCGAACCGGTACGCACCAATCAGAGGCTGGCTAGGTTTTGGATTTAAAATCTGAATTTAGATCTATTAGTCATTTAAACTTGCAAAATTCATAACTTTTGATCCACACGTCCAAATTTTGCAAATTTTATATCAATGGAATCAAGAAAAAGAATTCTATCCAACCATGTATTTTTTTAATGAATTGCTTCTGTAAAATTAGTTGTTTTTGCAGAGACATTTGTAGGCTTATTTTGTGTATAAATTTTTTATGGAAAATATTTTAAAGGCCAAATTAAGTCTATTTGGTGTATAATTGTTTTGGTTATGGTAAAGCACTGTTTCACTTGTCTTGTTTGGTTTATAAAAATCATTACATGGCACTTGCATGCATTCATATATTTTTGCTTGTTTATTTGATATGTGAATTTGGTGCTATCATTTTATGTGTAGATTTTGGTGCTAGTGGTGATTGTGACTGTGAGGATTGTTGTTACTCCCCCAACTACCAAGGCAAGTGGTGCTTCATACTTTTTTCCCAATATTTTGCCCATGCATTAGAAATAATTTATCTAGGGCTTGCATGATAATTTTTGCTAAGTATCTATATGCTATGCTTGGGAAATCCTAGTAGTTGTAGAATTGTTACAATTCTATCTAAGTTAAGAAACTTGCTATTGCCATGATTATACTAGCTAGTAGAAACCAAGGGTAGATTATATACACATGCTATGGAAAATATTTCTAAGTCTTTGACTTATGTTTTGCTTAATAAAACAACTAAGTGAATGAAACACATGGGTGGAATGGTGGCTTGGTTTATGTTGAGTGGTTACACAAGGCCCATTTCTATGGTTTACCTTGTGTATCACACTTGTGGAATCCCACCTAGGAACAAAGGGATTTGAGATGCCAAATGTTAAAAAGCTTCTAGTGCAGCCATATGGCATTATGGGCTCTGCCTGGATCATATAGGTTGCAATAACTTATCCAAATGGACATTTGGTGGTAGGGGATGATAGGTTTGGAGCGCGTCCATTTTGGTCTAAGGGAAGGCTTCTGAAAGATCCTGTCTTGTTGAAAATCAAGTCTTATGGGGAAAGTGCACCACCTCTGCAGAAGGAAGAAACTAAGTACTTAGCCGTGTCCCCGGTAATGGACAATTTGAGCATCAAGACATGGAAGCTATAAAGAATCTCCTCATCCCAATTTCCAAGTTAAAACTTGTGGTTGAACAAGGATGAAGGTTCACCAATTTCTATTGGTGGTTCCTTGGGAGTTTTTGCCAAACAAAAACTTAGTGTTTTCAACTGATAGGTAAAACCTATTTAGAGAAAAGCAAGCCTAAGCTACACTCAGCCAAATTCATGTAGAAGCTAGATAATGTTATTCTACTAAGGTATCACTTGCCAATACTATTTCCGTGTATTGACCCACTATGGCTGTAACTTGTGATGTTGCAGGTTACTCTGATGAGGATTAGGGTTATGAGTCTATACTCAACATGCTTGCCTGTGGCACATGAAGATGAAGACTATTATTTATATTGTTAAGTTAAACTCTTGTACTAGCCTTTGGCTATGGAGTTGTAAAAGACTATGTTATCTCTGGAATGACGATGTAATAATGACCTTTGTTTCTATGTACTTCATCTTAAACTTTGGATGCTAGCAATTGATCCAGAGACTAGCATTGCAATCACAGGGACCTTTAATTTTATAAAGGTGGGGTCTTACACAAAGGTATTTGCAACTGCAAGCTAGCCACAGCTCCACTTGCCAAATATGCATGTAGATGCTAGGTTTTTATTGTCTCATTTAATAGCTCTACTTGCCATACATTCCATGTATTGACCCTTCGGGGCTGCTACGTTTTATGTTGCAGGTTGTTATTCTGATTCTGAGTGATCGACTAGGTTGCGGTACTCCAATCAACATTTGTTCTCTTGTGTGCAATTAAAGATGGAGTCTACTACATATTTAAGCTCCCGTTTTCTATTGAACTATTTGAGCTAGCCTGTGTGCTAAGCTTTATTTTAATAATTGTAAATTCTAGATCAATTCGTTATTTATGATGCACTGTTAAATTCTTTGGTATTCATCTGTACTGTGTGTGCCAGTGAACCGATCCAGGGATTGGCACTATACACATGAACTCAGCCTTATCAGGCGAGAGTGTTACAGGATGGTATCAGAGCAGTGCGTTGACTGTAGGATCGTGACCTAGGTTTGGAATAGAAAAGCCATATGAAATTATAAACACTATATGATTCTATCTATTCTCTTCTTCCACTTATTTCTAGTATCTTCTTATCACTTTAATTCTCATACTCATCTCTTTTATGATATAGAAGGAAGACTCTCTCTAGCAATAAACTCATAATTTTGTACTTATTAGATTCTTGTAATCCTTCATCTATCTTTTCTAATCTCATCTTATTCAAACTTATAGATGAACACTTATGCAAGATTAAATAATAGTTAGATGATGACCACCATATAGTTTTGATATGATCTCGTTTGGATATAGCAATTGATTGTTGCAAGAACTTGTTTGATAGTTGATTTATTATGTTTAGGTTGTGCTATTTGATACCTTAAAGTTTCAGAATATTTTTGAGAGGTTTCATAATATGTTAATGAAGGTTTTGATTAAAAATTCGTGATAGTTTCGCTGCAGTTTTCTGCTGAATCAGCTGTACTGTACGATTTTTTATATTTTTTTGGTAACTGGGAAAAATCTTAAAAAATAGGATTTGGTGCGAAACTTCCTGTACTATATGTAAAAAAATTGGATAAAATTCCGGATGAGTTTAAGGTGCCCAGAAAAATTCGTGAACACTACTGTAGTTTCAGGACAGATTCTGTCTATTGCTATTATGATTGTAGGAACACTCCCAAATGAATATTAGTCAATGGAAAAATATTTTGTGGATAGTATGCCACTAAAACAAAACTTCTGGAACATAAATAAAACTATTTTTGCTTGAGTGTTGTTTGCAATGATTGTTTGCTTGTGTGCCAATTGTTTGCTTCATATAGCTATGGGTAGTATTACTTCTCTAGTCTTTGTATCTATAACTTATCTATGCTCTTCCAACAGATGCCGCCCCGCTGCCAACCCACTGAGATGGAGCAGCTGATAGCATCACATGCACAGCTAGCTCAGGTGATGACACAATTCATGGCTGCGCAGAACAACAACAACAATGGGAACAACCAGCCCCAGGAGGATGCTCTCACCAGGTTTCTAAAATTGAGGCCAGCTAAGTTCTCCACTACACTTGAACCTATGATTGCTCTTGACTGGTTGCGCTCGGTGAACAAAGATTTAGTGACTGTTGGATGCACTGATGCTGAGAAGGTGAGATTTGCTGCTCACCTACTGGAGGGACCAGCTGCTTCTTGGTGGGATACTTTCCAGATCACCCACCCACTGGACACTGTTACTTGGGCCATGTCTGAAGAAGGATTCAAGACCAACCATGTTTCTTCAGGGGTCCTAAGTCTGAAGAGGAAGGAGTTCCGCAACTTGCGCCAGATCAAACGCACCGTGGCTGAATATATAGAGGAGTTCAACAATCTGTCGCGTTATGCCCCTAAGGATGTTGACACCGATGCCAAGAGGAGAGAGAGGTTCCTGGATGGCCTCAGTGATGAGCTCTCGGTACAGTTGTTAGTGGTCTATTGCCCCACTTTCTAAGAACTGATGGACAAGGCCAGAATTCTGGAGGGAAAACACAAGCAAGTGGAAAGACGCAAGAGGAAGAACAACGATCACAACTCGAGATCACACCATAAGCATACCTACCATGATGATAATGGGAATTCTAGACATCACAAGCATGGAGGCAATGTTCACAATTCTGGAGGCAACAATGGACATAACCACCACCATCATAAGAAGGATATTAGCCAAGTGATATGCTTCAAGTGCAACCAGAAGGGACACTATGCTGATAACTGCCTGGAGAAGAAGAGTGAAGCTGGAGCCAAGCCGGATTCACCTCCGAAGGCAACTGTGAACCATGTGAGCATGGGGAAAGCACTCAACAAGCCATGTCGTGTGACTAGTAAGTTCTTGCTAATTCATCCGTCACAGTCGTAATGTTTTCAATACTAGTGCATCATATTCATTCATATTGAGGCATTCATGGATAAGAATAGTTACATATGAAGTTATTTAGAGGATCTGTTGAAGAGAACCCATTGGAAAGGATTGATAGCTAGCATAAGATTCCACAATTAAGTGTTAGATGTTGGAGATGCCAAGTACAGTTTTCTTAAGGAGGTTAGCCTCAACAACAACACCCATACCCTTGCTAGCCATTCCGAATATCGGGACGAGATTCATCTTAAGGGGGTTAGTCTGTCATATCCCAAGTTTTTAGAAATTGGGACTAAAAAAATTGCATTGGCATAGCATTTTGCATTCATGAAAATTTTGAATTGCAAAACCTCATTTATAAACCCTATTTTGAATCACTAAAATGCACCTACAAGAGAATATACTAGGGATTTATAAATCCACTATTTGCAAACTAGTGGAAAAGATACAAAAATGATCCTATGTTGATCCTATGAATTTTAGAAAAATTTGGAAACAAAAATCAATTCAATTGGATTATCTAATAAAAAGTTATAAAAGAAATAAGAAAAGCAAAAAGAATAAAAGAAACAGGAAAAAAACTAACTAAACTAACCTACCCTCACCGGCCGAGCCACCCGGCCCAGCCCACTAACCTAGCCCTAACCTATGTACCGCACGTGCGCACCATTACCAGCGAGCAGCAGCCAGCAGCGCGCAGCAGCAACGGCCAGCAGCCCGCCTCCTCTCTCGTGACGCTGATGTGTGGGCCCTGCATGTCATCTTCTACCTTGGTTCCAGGATGAACACGGTTTGTCAACCGAACGGAAATCCCGATCGATTCGGATCGATCCCACGCCCCCCCTTACCCCTTATCCACGCCACCCCTCCTATTTAATCCCCACACCTCCCCTTCCCTCCGTTTTTTCGAGTTTCTGAAACCCTAACCGCCGAATTGGAAGCTTACGATTTCGCCGCCGCCGGCCACCCCTAGATCGTTCGGGAACGCAAGGTTCCGACCTCCCCTCACCTTCCTGTCCCTCTGGTCCTCATCCCCATGGAGCACCAATTCTCCCTGACCCGCTTTCCCCTCTCGCAGGTCGTCGGAGCCCCTCCGATTGCTCGCCGAAGCACTATCTCCGCCGCACGTCTCCATCCGCACACCGACGCCACCTCGGGAAGCAAACCACGACGCCGTTCTCACCACTGAACTCGTAGTCCTCGCCCGGTCCTCGTCTTCCACCTCCCCTCGCCTAGAACTCGCCGGAGCGCCGCCCAAGATCACCACTGAGCCGTTCGCCGCTGCTCGCCGTCGCCCAGGCCGGCCCACGTGGAAGGATTTGTTCCGAGCCGTTGGATTCCCCTCCGACGGCCCAGATTAGATCAACTCGACGAACCGGTATCGGCAAACCAGAATGCACCATGTCGCCCTCCTCGTCAGCCAGGTCAGCGCCCGCGTCCCAGTCAGCATAGAATATTTCCAGGGAATATTCCCTATAGATTTGAAATTGAATTTAATTTGAAGAAAATTGTGTAAACTTGCAAAAATCATATAAAAAGATTCGTAAATCAAAAAATAGCAAATAAGATGTCCACGGATTATTAAAATTGAGTAGAAATATTAATATCGAGTTGAATCTAACTTTTACAGTACGTGTTTACTGTAATAATTTAATTAGTTTTAATGGTCTTTTAGGTTAATAAATTCATAGTAAAAGATCTACTGGTCCAAAAATCACAAATAATATAGCGATGGAAAGCTAGTTCCAAGTAGATCATCAATATGAAATTGTTTCATACCTTTACTGTAAGGTTTTGCAGTAATTAAATAAATGGTTTAATGGCTTATTTAGAGTAATAAATTCATAAGAAAATAAATAATGTTCAGAAAATTATAAATAATATGTCCCTGAAATCACAATCCCGTGGAGATTACAGATCTAATTTTAGTTTGATTTTTAGGCAACATAAACTATTTAAATGATTTAAAACCCATTAAACACTATTTAAATCATACAAAAGGATCTATAACACCGATTAGGGTGAATCCAACGCCTACTGCTTCATATTAACATCCCATATCCAGTACACAACAGAACCAAATTTAATGCGACAACTAGAGTAGAAGTTTTAATATAACTACTAAAACTTCTATATTGGGAAGTAATTATTAATAACAAATACTTCATTGCATCAATCAATCTCTTGCATGCATCATATACTTCAGTATCGTTTAGAGAACTAAAATAACAACCATTGTGACTTATTAAATTGTCATGCATGCATTTGTTGCATTTGTTTGATATCTATGTGCTATTGTTTATGTTGTATGCAATTGTTTGCTCGATAGATTGCGAGGAGTGCAAAGTGTGTGATTGCAACGAGTGCTTGAACGACTTCAACTACAATCAAGGCAAGTAGATGCTACTTTGTTTATGATGTTGTCCTACTATTTTCAATGCATTGTCATGTATTTTGTAGACGCATGTGTGGGGAATTACTATCGCTATGCTATGTCCTATTATGTGGTAGGATTTTCCTGTAGATGAGCCACCGTTGGTAGATGTACTTAGCCATGCTATAATGAACGAGGGCTGGGTTACATCACTGAAGGTTGTTTCTAAATGTGTTGGTTTGCGAAAACTAAAAACAACTTAATCAATGAACCTCCTGGGTGTGATGGGATTGAAAATTTTGGTGGTATCATTGCGGAAAGGCACCCAGGTATCAAGAGAAAATGATTGACTTCTTTATTTTGTAGCTTACGTGTACAACCATGTGCCAATAATGAAATGGACGGTTGGTTGGACTCAGTAGGTTGTGGAAACTCGAACCCACGTATCCAGAGATGTAGAATTTTGGTAGGTTGGACCGGTGCGTGTCGGGTTTGGGGAGCTACTTCTCGAACGGTCCCTTCTTGGACTTCTCCCTACCATCATCCAATATAAGAGTGGTGGTACGAGCTGGGTTGGCCAAGTCACATGGTTAAAGTGTACTAACCTCTGTAGGGTGTATAAACTAATCGATTAGCCGTGTTCCCGGTTATGGACATCTGAGTTGCTTGATATTGAGTCCATGACATGTTTCTCGCTCATTCCAATTTCCTAATTGCTTTAATGTTGATGGGTTAACTTAATTGGGATCTTTTTCAAAGAAAGACAAAATTGTTTATGAAAGTAGGACAAAGGTATTTGCAAATGCAAGGTAGCCACAACTCCACTTTCCAAATATGCATGTGATGCTAGGTTTTTATTGTCTCCTTTAATAGCTCTACTTGCCATACATTCCATGTATTGACCCTTCGGGGCTGCTACGTTTTATGTTGCAGGTTGTTATTCTGATTCTGAGTGATCGACTAGGTTGCGGTACTCCACTTAATATTTGTTCGCTTGTGGGCAATTGAAGATGGAGTCTACTACATATTTAAGCTTCCGTTTGCTATTGAACTATTTGAGCTAGCCTGTGTGCTAAGATTTTTTTTAATAATTGTAAATTCTAGATCAATTCGTTATTTATGATGCACTGTTAAATTCTTTGTTATTCATCTGTACTGCGTGTGCCAGTAAACCGATCCAGGGATTGGCACTATACACATGAACTCAGTCTTATCAGGCGAGGGTGTTACAGACAGGGGCCCACCAACCATGAGGAGGTTGGGCGCCCGCAATCAGGGCGTGGATAGGGATCCCGTTCGAGTCATTGGACTCGCGCGGTAGAGATCAATCTAACACTCCAAGGAAGGAATTTCTACTGTGCAACTAGATAATCAGTTGATAGTTGGAGACTTGGAGCCCTGGAGGCACACCTGACGACACACTGGACATTTAGACAGTTTCGCGGTTTCAAAACAGATTAACACAACCGCAAGCCCTTCAAGCTACTACTGTGAATGCGTATTGGAAAAAACAAGGGTTATTAAGTTCAGAAAAAGAAATGATATATTCTTTTGTATAGAGTATATATGACCTAAATCGACATTATTAGATACCATGAGTTCTCTGTTTAAGTGTGAAAAGTCACATAAGGATGCATACGGACATAGGTTATTATTAGACTTCCCCCGAATAAGTACCCACTTATTGAGTATATAACCCACTGTAACAGAAGCCATAAAGTCTCGGTTTTTGGATTTTCAATCTGAGATTCTTAAAATTTTGCTTCCTCGGAGGAGTTTAATAATTAGATTGGCCGTATCTAACAGTAAAAGAGCTGTCTCTTCAACATTTATGTTCAGTACCTTCTTTATTATCAGAAATTTAAAGTGCTCATGTATCATGTGAAAACATGGGCAACAGTCCACACTCTTGTGCTACATGAAAAACATGATGTGAACATATGGTTCAGTAGTTGGATTGTACTATTGAATTTTGTTTGATCTAGATGTGATGTATGCATATTTCTTCCACGACGTTGTGATGTAAGAATGTAGCTGAAATGAGAAATAGGGTGCTAAGAAAGTTGCACCGGTGCGATAGCGATTGTGTCCTATAAAAGTCCCCCCACCCTTGCTGTTCTCCCCTACCCCAGGTCATCTTCACCAGTTACCTCCAACAGAATGACCTTGTGTCCTCATCTAAAGCGCCTGAAACCGATATACAATCTGGCTACCAAAAACTTACTGCTCACAACCACCACGATGAAACTAGCAGCTGCCACCCTGCTTCTACCAGTTGCCACTGTAGGCGAGCTTGCTTCCCATTTGTGTGCTCTCCGGCCCATCAACTTATTCTTGATTGTTATTCTTTCAACTGCCATGGTTACCTTCTACCTCCTGCGCCGTCCTAGAACCGTGTATCTTGTCGACTACACATGCTTCAAACCTGAAGAGTGAAGACATTTATCGAATCCCAAAGTCCAGCGTCCTTGAGCATGCACGCCTCTCACCGTTCTTCAGCGATTCCACTGTTGACTTCATAGCACGTACGTCTGCTTGAGCTCTCAGGCATGGGTGAAGAGACACGGCGACCACCGACACATCAATATATAGATCCATACTTCTCGCTAGATGATGCTCGCGCTGAGGCGGAGCTGGTCGTCTTCTCAACAATCGATGACCTATTGGCCAAGACAGGCATCAAGCTTGATGCGATCGACGTCCTAATCACCAACTGAAGTGGCTTTTGCCCAGTGCCATCCAACGCTGACAGGATCATGAACAGGTACAGGCTGCGAGCTGACATCCGCGTCATCAACCTCTCCGGAATGGGATGCAGTGCGGGGGTGACCGCAGTGGGGCTCGCGAATAACATCTTACAGGACCTTCCTTTGGGATCTCACGTGTTGGTGGTGTCCACCGAGACTCTTGGCCCGCACTACTACAGAGGGAACACGCGCTCCATGCACTTGGTGAACATCCTGTTTCGCATGGGTGGCAGTGCCAAGTTGTTATCCACTTGTAGCCTCAAGGCTCGGTTCAAGCTCGCGCATGTCGAGCGGACGATATCCGGTGCGGATGATTACAGGTGTGTTTACCAAGAGGAAGATTGCGAGGGAAACAGGGGGATCACTCTATCGAAAGACCTGATGGCCATCGCCGGAGACGCGCTCAAGGCAAACATCACCACAGTAGGACCGCTTGTCCTACCAATCTCAGAGTTGTTCCAGTATTTTCTCTTTAAACTCGGTACAACTTGGCCTACAGGCATGTCGAGCCATCGCGTATGACACTGCATCGGTTTGGGAACCAATCAAGTTCGTTTGTGTTCTACGAGTTGGCGTACATCGAGGCTAAGGGCCGAATGCAAAAGGGTGACAGAGTGTGGATGATCGGGTTAGGAGCCGGGTACAAGTGCAACACAGCCGTGTGGGTATGCACCCGACCATCACCTGATGCCAATGGGCCATGGGCCAACTGCATCCATCGTTACCCTGTGAATGTTGTTAGAGATAGAATATGTCTAGAGATAGAATATGACACGGTTTGACAAACCGTATTAAGCTTTGTAAAGTCTCAAACCTGTACGGCACCTTGTGCCCTATCTCTTGTACGAGTCGGACAGGTTGTCCTGGCTCACCTTGCAATATAAACGTACCAGAACCCTCGATCGATTGTATCGACGAGAATCATATCTAGTTTTTTCATGGTATCAGAGCCACCTCTTCCATAGACAAAAAACCTAGATCCAACTACTCCATCGATCCAACGTCAACCAAGGTCAGCAGGTATGGCGACTACGTCTTCAAGTCCTGCTGAGATCAACCTTGGGTCGCCGCCGACGGAGGTGCTGACTCGGAGCAACTTCCCCTTATGGCGTGCACAAGTTCTACCGGAAATTCACGGCGCACAGCTCATGGGTCTCTTGGATGGCACCGATGTCGCGCCACCGACAACCATCGCTGTGGAAAATCCAGACAAAACAAAGGAGCCGATCAAGGTTTCCAATCCCGACTACAAATCTTGGCTGGCCCGAGATCAGAAGGTACTCGGTTATCTCCTCAGGTCGCTCTCGAAGGAGATTCTTATGCATGTTCTTCGGATGGAGAACGCTGCTGATGTCTGGAAGGCGGTGGAGGACATGTTCGCCGCACAGAGTATTTCCAAGATCACAAACCTCCGCATCGCGCTGGCCAACACCAAAAAGCTCAATCTCTCAGTCTCCGCGTTCTTCACCAAGATGCAGGGCTTCACAGACGAGATGGTCGCTGCAGGGAAACCACTTGATGAAGACGAACTAGTCTCTTTTCTGCTAGCTGGACTTGGAGATCGCTACGAGTCCCTAATTGCTGCTCTTGGTATTGTCAAGACCCTGATCTCTGTTGCTTAATTGTACAATCAAGTTGAGTCTTTCGATAATCGCCGAGAGCTGAACGCCTCGAGCAATGACGGTGGATTTGAGAGCTCAGCCAACGCAGCAGCACGAACAAACAATCGGGGTGGAGATTACCGACCATGCAACAACTATGGTGGTCGAGATGATCGTCGCTATGATGATCGCCGTGGAGATAGACGGCAAGATGATCGACACCAAGATGATAGGCGTCGAGATGATCGCCCTCGCTTCAATAATAATCAAGGGGGCGGTCGTGGAGGACGGGCGCCAGCTGGTGGAGGTCGTGGACGTGGACGTGGACGTGGTCGCCGCCGCACCACACCTTGGGTTGACACTACATGTCAAATATGCAACCGTGAGGGTCATGCCGCAAAAAATTGTTGGTATCGCTTTCAAGATGATAATGATGATTCTGAGGATGTGCATGCTTACGGTATTGATACAAACTGGTACTCGGATACTGGATCCACCCATCATGTCACTAGCGAGTTGAAAAATCTGTCTGTTCGTGACACATACCATGGTCGTGAAAAGGTCAACACCGCCGGAGGACAAGGTATGGATATTTGTCATGTTAGTAATTCAGTAATTCATAACCATGTTCAACCTTTCAAACTCTAAAATATTTTGCACGTTCCTGATGCTTCCAAAAATATTTTATCCGTTCATCGCTTTGCCCTTGATAATCATGTTTTTCTAGAGTTTCACCCATATTTCTTTTTTATCAAGGAGCAGGACACATTCTATATAGAGGACGGTGTGTTGGTGGCCTATATCCTCTTATTTCGTCGTTGGTTGCCTCACCTCATGAGAAGCATGCGTTCCTTGCGTCGAAGCCATCACAAGCAAAGTGGCACAGTCGTCTCGGGCATCCTTCGTTTCGAGTAGTTATGAGAATTCTTAGCAAGAATAAACTTCCTTTTGTTAGAGATTTGAGTTCTGAGTCTATTTGTGATCCTTGTCAACAAGCTAAAAGTCATCAACTTCCTTATCCAGTGTCCACTAGTGTGTCTACTTTTTCTCTTCAAATAATTTTCTCTGATGTTTGGGGTCCTGCGCCAACTTCTGTTGGGCGCCACAATTATTATGTAAGCTTTATTGATGATTATAGTAAATTTACTTGGATCTACCTTCTTAAACAAAAGTCTGATGTCTTTTCTGCCTTTGTTAATTTTTAAAAGCTTGTTGAACGCAAGCTTGATAGAAAAATTCTCACAGTGCAATCTGATTGGGGAGGAGAATATGTTAAATTAAACCCCTTCTTTCAAAAACAAGGAATTTCTCATCATGTATCTTGTCCACATGCTCATCAACAAAACGGTGATTCTGAGCACAAACATCGTCATATTGTTGAGGTTGGTCTCTCACTTCTTGCACATGCATCTATGTCTCTCAAGTTTTGGGATGAAGCCTTTCTTACCGCCACATATCTTATAAATATGCTTCCAAGTAAAGTTATTAAAAATGATACACCAATTCATCGTCTCTTTGGAACCTCCCCTAATTATTCATCTCTTCGTGTTTTTTGGGTGTGCCTGTTGGCCCAATCTTCGCCCATACAATAAGCGAAAGCTAGCTTTTCGTTCCATGCGATGTGTTTTCGTTATAGTCCTAAGCACAAAGGGGTTAAATGTCTTGAGGTTGCTACAGGGCGTATCTATGTGTCTCGTGATGTTGTTTTCGATGAGGCTGTTTTTCCTTTCAAAGAACTTCATCCCAACGCTGGTGCATTACTCCGGAAAGAAATTCTTTTACTTGATCAATCTCTCCACAATGTTGAACATGGGGGTGAACTTATTGACGATCCAACATTGACTAATCCTACGGTGCTTCTGAGTTTTTCCAGTATACAGGCGAAAATCTGGTGAACAATAGTGAAAATTTTATAGAGAACAGAGTATCTGAAGAAGACGAATCGGGTGCTGAAAATGGCACTAATTCTCCTGCGAGGTCTGCTTCGGGATCCACGACTGATACTACATCGCATCATCCGTCAAATAACGTGCCTACGTCTGTGTCAGAACCAACAGGCGGAACGGGGTCTACACATGCAGCAGTGTCACAGTCACCAGGCACGACAACGTCCTCGCACGAGCAGTCACCAGGCGGGGCTGCATCCTCGCGATCCTCTATGCCCAGGAGCCGCACATCCAGTACAGGTGAAGAATCACCTGGGTATTTACGCCACACTGGATCAAGTACATCTTCACATGCCGACAGTAGCAGAAACAGTAGCCAGGACACTAGCGATGGAGACCAATCTGTCCATGATTCATCTACGTCAGAATCTCTTGCTTCATCTAATGCTATGCCAAGCTCTGCTGCTCCAGTTACACGTGCCTCTCGTGGGATTTCTAAGCGAAGACAATTTAATGATGGTACAATCAGATGGTGTCTGTCTAGTACGTCTGATGAACCAGTTAATTTGCAGGATGCTTTAGCAAATAAACAATAGAAGGAAGCTATGAATGAGGAGTATGATGCTCTCATAAAAAATAAAACATGGCATTTGGTTTCTGAAAGACGTGGAGCAAATATTATTGATTGTCGTTGGGTTTATAGAATCAAGAGAAGGGCTGATGGTTCCATTGACAGACACAAAGCAAGATTAGTAGCAAAATGATTTAAACAACGATATGGCATAGATTATGAGGACACTTTTAGTCCCGTTGTTAAAATTGCTATTGTTAGACTTGTTTGTCTATTGCTGTTTCCAGAGGATGGAGTTTGCGGCAGTTGGATGTTAAGAACGCGTTCTTACATGGTGTTCTGGAAGAGGAGATCTATATGAAACAACCTCCAGGATATGAAAATAAGGATAAACCAGGATATGTTTGCAAACTTGAAAAGGCGTTATATGGTTTGAAACAAGCTCCTAGAGCATGGTACTCGCGCTTAAGCTCTCAGCTGACCAGTCTTGGTTTTGTTGCCTCAAAGTCTGACACTTCATTGTTCATCTATCACAAGTTTAATGTTACGATTTATATGCTTATTTACGTTGATGACATCATAGTTGCTAGTTCTTCCGAGGAAGCGACTGATGCTCTTCTTAAAGATTTAAGCAAAGAATTTGCCCTGAAAGATCTTGGAGAACTTCATTATTTCTTGGGCATTGAGGTAAAGAAAGTTGATGATGGACTTGTGTTAAATCAAGCAAAGTATGCTAGAGATGTACTAGCTCGTGTGGGTATGCTAAATTACAAAGGTTCTCCTACTCCTCTGTCATCCTCAGAAAAGATTACAGCTCATGAAGGAGAACTGTTAGGGCCTGATGACAGTACTAAGTACAGAAGTATGGTTGGTGCTTTGCAATATTTAACTCTTACAAGGCCTGATATTTCTTATGCAGTTAACAAAGTCTGCCAATATTTGCATGCTCCTACTACATTGCATTGGAGGGCTGCCAAGAGAATTTTGAGATATCTCAAGCATACTCCTACTGTTGGACTGACTTTTATGAGATCTAAATCTATATTGATTAGTGCTTTTTCAGATGCTGATTGGGCAGGTTGCTTGGATGGTCGTAGATCAACCGGAGGTTTTGCCGTTTTCTTTGGACCTAATCTCATATCTTGGAGTGCAAAAAAACAAGCAACGGTTTCTCGGTCTAGCACAGAAGCGGAATATAAATCTATTGCAAATGCTATTGCTGAGGTAATTTGGGTACAGTCTTTACTTGCTGAACTTGGTATTAAGACAACACAACCACCGTGCTTATGGTGTGATAATTTGGGAGCAACATATTTGTCAGCAAATCCAGTGTTTCATGCAAGAGCTAAACACATTGAGATAGATTTTCACTTTGTTAGAGAAAAAGTTCTTAACAAGCAATTGGAGATTCGGTTTGTTCCTTCAAAAGATTAAGTTGCTGATGGATTTACAAAGCCTCTATCATTGCGTTTGTTTGAAGACTTCAAGCGTAATCTCAACCTAAGAGGTTGTGATTAAATGAGGGTGTTAGAGATAGAATATGTCTAGAGATAGAATATGACACGGTTTGACAAACCGTATTAAGCTTTGTAAAGTCTCAAACCTGTACGGCACCTTGTGCCCTATCTCTTGTACGAGTCGGACAGGTGGTCCTGGCTCACCTTGCAATATAAACGTACCAGAACCCTCGATCGATTGTATCGACGAGAATCATATCTAGCTTTTTCAAATGTATCCAAGTAAGGTTAAATTTAGCAAAGCTTTCACCAATAAGCACAGACAGAGTACACAGGAAATCACTATTCGTAATACAAGAATAAAACTAGCTAGGTGTGGTCCACTTCAAAATGACTTTCGATCTCTAAAACATAATGGATGATGTCGATGGAATTCTGAACATAGTCGCTACAAATGCGTAGAGATAATACAACTTCAGCTGGGACAAGTTAGGGAGTAGAAAAGGCCAGGGGGTATCGGGTTCAGAGATATGATGCCTTTGAGCATTTCTGCATCTGGGTCATTGGATCGGATCGACTTGGAACAGCTCAGCCTTTGTCAAGGGCTTATTAGATGCACTAGTCACCTAAGGGCTTATTAGATGCACTATTCCACCAAGTTATGTTTTTTATAATCTACTGTAGAAAGTCAAGACATGAAACCAAAGTAGATAAAAAACGCATCAAACAAACACTAAAATAGGCAGAATCTGATAGGGCAAACGGGATTATGAGAATCTACGCAAACACCGTCTAAATGTACATCTCAAGCGTGGCTGCCTCTACTGGTGTTAATGCTTCTTTGGTATAAGTGTAGTCCGTGTTGGTAAATTGGCAGTGCTCCTTCTTGTAAATTTGTGATAATAATAATAATTGATGATTGTATAATGAGAGAATACAATGGTTTATATAGGAGAGGGGGGAGAGGAGATGCAGCGCATCGGCCTAAACCCTAACTTGATATGCAAGTAAATATAATCTAACATCCCCCCGCAGTCTCAACCGTGGGCTCGACAACGTTGAGACTAAAACGAATCTCTGTAAATGGTGTAGTAGCAAGTCCTTTGGTAAAAATATCTGCAAACTGAGTCGTAGAAGGCACATGAAGAACACGCACTTCTCCCAAAGCGATCTTCTCTCGAACAAAATGGATGTCAATCTCGATATGCTTTGTCCGCTGATGCTGAACTGGGTTTCCAGACATGTAAACAGCTAAAATGTTATCACAATACACCACTGTGGCCTGACCAATAGGTCGATGTAACTCAACAAGTAACTGACGCAACCAAACTGTTTCAGCAACTGCGTGAGCAACAGCACGGTACTCAGCCTTTGCGGACGGCTTAAAGCGAGAAACGCTTGAAGACCAAGAAATTAAATTATTGCTAAGAAAAACACAGTATCCTGAAGTGGATCGACGAGTGTCTGGACAACCAGCCCAGTCTGCATCGGAATATGCTGTCAATGATGTGGGTTATGAGTGGTTGATATGCAAACTATGATCTAATGTACCTTTGAGATATCTAAGTATGCGTTTGACATGGTTAAAATGCGGGACTCTTGGATCATGCATGTAAAGACAAGCTTGCTGGACAGCATATGATATTTCTGGACGTGTAATGGTGAGATACTGAAGGGCTCCAGTTAAGCTACGGTATAGAGTCGGATCAGGAAAAATATCACCATCCGAGGAAAATTTAGAAGAAGTAGTGCACGGGATGGTTGACAATCTAACATTCCAGCCCTAGTTAGGAGATCAACAGAGTACTGACGTTGAGCGAGAAAAAGACCAGAAGAATAACGAGTGACAGCTATACCTAAGAAGTGATGATGGGAACCTAAATCAGTCATAGAGAATTCAGTTTGTAGGAGAGAAATAATATGAGTGAGAAAAGTTGTGGAGGAGGCAGTGAGAACTATATCATCAACATAAAGTAGGAGATATGCAACCTGGGTGTTAGAGTGGTAAACAAAAAGAGAGTAGTCAGAACGAGAGGGAATGAATCCTATAGTTTGAATAAAGGTAGAAAAACGTTGAAACCAGGCTCGGGGTGCTTGTTTGAGGCCATACAGAGATTTTTGGAGAAGGCAAACGTGATCAAGAAAAGAAGAATCTTCGAAACTGGAAGGTTGTTGAGAATAGACGACTTCGTTTAAGGAACCATGGAGAAAAGCATTTTTTACATCGATTTGATGAATGGGCCAGGAAGAGGAAACAGCAAGACTAAGAATGGTTCGGATGGTGCTAGGTTTAACTCTTTGGAGAAAGTTTACGTAATCGACACTGTGTTGTTGAGAGAACCCACGACAAACCCAACGCGCTTTATACCGAGAGAGTGCCATCAGAATGAAATTTTTGACGGAACACCCACTTTCCAGAAATAACATTTGCATTAGGAGGTCGGGGAACAAGTTGCCATGTGTTATTGGATTGAAGTGCTTGAAATTCATCGCACATGGCAGCGGACCAGTTCGGATCAAGAAGAGCAGATTTGTATGTTTTGGGAAGAGGTGAGAGAGTTGGAGAAGCATGAAGATTGAGGCGTGTTTGAGGAAGTCGAAAACCAGACTTGGCTCGTGTGCGCATGGAATGGTCGTTGGTAGGTGCGATAATGGGAACGGCATGTGAAGGAGGAGTTGCTGCATCCGGCGCAGCGGAGGAGGAGGACGCAGCAGCATGAGGGACAGATGTAACACCCTCGGAATCGACCCTATGCAAGTTTCAGCGATTCCCGCCAAACCCGCATAGAAACGATTCAAAGGTGCCCACCAGGCACTTTCGTGCGGGTGGAAAACGAAGTAATATCATTACACAATAGTCCACGATGGAACCCACAGAATATATATATACAACAGCGACTCAAAGAGTCAAGAATACAGATATAACATACAAAGATCCAAATCACCTTGAAAACGATACAGCGTCCGAGTACGGACAAGATGCAAATTGAGCTAAGAGCCCTGAAGAATAACCAATGGCGTCCATAACCCTGCCCAGGCCAAGCCGGAAGGGTAACCACCTAACGACGCCGATCTCAAAACCTGCTTAAACAAAAGGGTGCCGACGAAGGGCAAAGGAAAAAGAGCGGTCGATCGAGGCCCAAGACACGGCGAGACTAGAATTCGGCGGTCCTCGCCTACATAGGTATGGTGGACTGAGCGGCAGCGCGACATGCACTAAACAACCTATAGAGACTCGAGATAACTGTCGGCTATCAGAGAGGGATAAGAAAGACCTATTCGGAACCAACCTGATTCTACCACCAAACATACCCATCCTGGTATTTCCCCCTCGAGACCAAACGAGGAAGTCACCCGAGGAACTCACACAGTTGGCAGTTTTATTCATTCCGTTATAGTTGCGGTAATTACTAGTCAAATATAGATAGCATGAGTCATCCTGATAGAATAAGCAGTGGGCAGTTTTAGTTAACCATTCTGTTGTAGTTGCAACACTTACTAGTCAGATACGATTAGCATGAGATATCCCAAACCCAGCAGTTGTTGGTACTTTTATTTAGCCATTCCGTTGTGGTGAAGCTGATTACTAGTCATATCGGATACAAGTCAAATTATAACAGTAAACTTTATTTATAGTTGTCTATGATCGAGAACTGTGCTCCTAGTCGTCCATAACCGCGGACACGGCTTCTCGAAAAGATTAAACCTAGGGGGTGCACCAAAGTTCCACGCACCTACACCCTTGTTGTCGATCGTAGGTACAAGATCACAAAACATACACCCAAAGGTATGTCGACGGGTTTCGACACGACGCTTCCAGACCCAAAGCAAGCACGGGGCCACCCCACTAAGCTACCGTAACGAAGTCGGCCGGTCTCGACGGACTCGGGGTTTGTGTCGGCCTGTAAACATTGGAAACCGAAAGTGTGACTGGCTTATCGATACAAAAACGTGTCACCGCTCCTAAACAGACAGTGCTCCGCACAATCTTAAATAAAGCAAAGAAAGCATGGCATAAGTAGATAGTAATAAAGCCCCAAACTACTTTGTGGCCCCAGATGCCGAAATCAGGTACTAAATCGATGGGGTGCCCACACACCCCACAATGGTTAGCACGCCGATCTCGGAACAGTGTCAAGAACTTCGGGGTCCTCTGGGACAACAAAGGTGATTAAAAACCAAATATTGTCTATTACCCACCGGTGCCTCTGCATTTACCTACTTTCAATTTTAGTTATTAAACAATAATTAAAGCCATGATCATCTCCAACATAAAGCATATGGCAGCCTTCCAACCGCTGTGGTACTGGACGACACGCAACAACACTTAAGCAAGCGACTACGACGCGCAAGTCCAACTATCTACCAAACAACAGGTAATAGGATGTGTCCAAGGCAATATAAGGCTGCAAGGGATATCACGGCCACGAAAACTAGAGCATCGCAACACAGATAGCACTAGATCAACAGGAGGGAATAAATACTATAAAAGTAAGATAGGTAGAAAGGGGGAGATGCTCGCCTGAAAACATTGCCGAAGGTTCATAATTGAAGAACTTGTCGAAGCTCACAACATCTCATCGTCCTATCCGGGAAGAAGCAAAACACTAAAAGGAACAAGCGATGCAACAATTACAACTAATGCAGAAAAATCGGCATGATCATGATATAATGCATGACATGGCAAAGATGTGATGCGATTAGGCAATATTAAACGGAACCGGGGTCCCGATAATTATTTACTAGGTTCATGTTGTTTAGATACCCATCAATTTAAATGTTGTCTTACCGAGGCAGAATATTTCACCGGTTCGATGCACAAATTTAAATGGGGCCCATATTAGACTAGATCCGCCCACATATGACCTCCATATTTAATTTAGGTAAATCGGCCTAAGACCCCCAAACCACACAATATGTATGCGACAAGAACAATTTAATATGCAACAAGGTATATATCATTTAATAAAAATAAGGGCTTGGAAAGGGGTCACACATGGGTTCGGCGATCTTGGGAGAGGGGTTTCGACGGGGTTCGGGCTCAGCGGAGTCGGCCTTCGGTCCGTGACGGAGATCTTGTCGGCATCCATGGCATGGCACCGAACCGGTGGAGATCTTGTCGAAGATCTTGGGTTCGGGCTTCAAGGTCGGTGACAGACTTGATGTCGAGGAATTACATCCGCAATCTTCCAATGGTAATCAACTCAACATCGCCACTCCAACACCACCAAGTCTTCACCACATTGAAAACACCAAGTACTCAAATTGTAGCGCGTGAGGTTGCAAAGGGCCATGTCTATTCTGAATCACTGACAGCTCCAACAGCATGGCCCTTCATACTTGGTGTCGACAGCAACCGAGCGTGGCCAGAACAGAAGCAGAGGGTTGTGGTGTCCATGCCGAGGTGGACAGAGGCAAGAGCAACACGGCCGACGCTCTGCCGGGACGCGGGGAAGAGGCGACGGGCGCCGGCGACAACGCTGCGGCTAGACACGACGAGGGGGTCCGGGGGCGAGGACGGAGGCCGGTCTCGCAGGGCATGAGGCGGCTCGACGGAGACGGACGAGGCCGGCGGTGCCGGTCGGAGGTGCAGAGGAGGGCGCGATGGCGGAAGGCGATGGAGCACGACCTGCAAGGGAAGGGGGACGGTGGCGGGTGCAGCGCAGAGGAAGGTCGAGGACGGGCGGCCATGGAGGGGGCGTCGACGGGCTCGAGGATACACGCGGGACGGAGGCGAGGGTCGTGCGAGGTTCGGTCGGAGAAGAGGAAACTGCGGCCGATGGCGGCGAGCTCTGCTCGGGGGTGCTCAGGGTGAAGACAAGGAGGTCCCCCTGACGGCGGCGCTGGCGGCGAGGGGAATGGGGCTCGGGGTCCGAGGACGCGCGGGAGGCCGGCGAGGTCGGCGCGGGACCGGGCGAGGCAGAGGGCGCGGTCGAGCGGTAGGGTATGAGGAGGCCCGGGGAGAGGAGGTGTCGGCGAGGACGAGCGAGGCCAGCGGTGGCCGACAGAAGGCGAAAGAGGCCGCGGGAGGGAGATGGCGGAGACGCTCTGTCGGGTGCAGGCAGGATGGGCCGGCCGCGGAGGACAGGTCTGGCGGCGAGGTCGTGGAGCTCTGCCGCGGGGAGGACGGCCGGAGAGGGAGGTGTGGGAGCCTGACGGCGGGGTGGAGCTCGGGCGTTGGGGAGGCGCTGCCCGGGGTTGGTGGCAGCAGGGATTCGAGATGAGAGGGAGGATGCGAGCGACGGGGGCGCGTCGAGGTGGGCCAGGAGCGGGGCCGGGGAGTGGGTGGATGAGGTGGCAGATGGTGGTTGGGTGGATGGAGGGAGGAGAGATGAGGTGGCGTGCACCGATTGGTGCAGGTGAGGTGGAGGGGGCTAGGTAGGAAAAATAGGGTAGGGTTTCTGGTAGAAAAGGTTTGGGTGTTTCTCTGGGGTAGATAGGATTTTTATCTGGAGGTGGTCGGCTAGGCTTTCGGGCCTGGCGGGCTGCCTCCTAAAAATAATTAAATATTTTATTTATAAAAAACGAGGCCTTTGCAAACCGTTGGTAGACAAAACAAAATATTCTGGAGACCTGGGTTTTGGGTTGAAATAATAACGGGGCGTTTAGAAAACAAAACAGATTTTTCGAAAATAGTTTTATGCAAACAAATGCAAGATGACATGACAATACTCAAATGCAATATGGCATGATGACATGAGCATGGGGTCATGATGATGCAATGCACAAAAAAATACGCGATTTTCTAGTAGTGGTTTTTGCGGGGCGCCACAACAGAGGATTGGGTAGTTTGATTGTCGGGGGAAGGAGTTTTGGGGCGGCAAGCGGAAACCTGGGTTATGGGTGGTCGAGACACGGGTGCTGATGGGGCTGTCGAGGCAGCCGAGTCGGCCGGGGCAGGGTTAGGGAGTACCATGGCAGGAGAATCGGGAGCGGTATTGGTCGAGGGAGGGTAGTGGGCAGCCGTGGCAGGGTTGTAGGGCAGGTTAGAAACGAAAAAGTGAGGTTTTATGGAATTGGCTGAGCGAGGGGTGGATGTGGTGGGAGTAGATGTAGGGGTTCTAGTGGCGAAAGGAAAGGTGGTTTCATCGAAAGTGACATGCCTAGAGATGTGAATGTGACCGGTCACAAGATCAAAACACCGGTAGCCTTTGTGTTCATCTGAATAACCTAGTTTAGGATAGATAACCGTACTATCAAGAGGGGCTCTCGAATGAGTAACTCGGTCACATCGTTCAGAGAGAGATCAAACCTTTGCATACTTGCATCGTCGTATTTGGCCTTATTAATGTGAGGATATAGAGCTCGTGGTAATCTCCATAACAAGCTCTTGATCATCAAAATCAAATCTTCCATTTGTATCTTATTGCGATTTTGATCTATGCGGTTTTTCGGTTTCTCACCAAGTGAGGTATCCCACATTATTGTAGTTTATATATTCTCACTTGGTGATAACCAATATTTTCGTCCTTTTATAGGGTAGCCCATGTCGTCCTTTTTTCAACGCAATTGGAATCGGGTCAATCGGAGCTACCATTCAAAAGTTACAACCGTTTGAATATTTGCCGATTTTATTCTGAAAAAGGAAAAGGAAAAATCTTGTCTAGGCCGAGCGATACTGACGCGCACAGCCCACCTACTGCCTCACCTGGTAGTTGTTTCAGGCCCTACCGGTCTGGCCCGGTAGTACCGCCCGGGTGGGCCGGCACTACTGGCCGGCCCAGGTAAGACCCGCTCCAGCCCATAGATCTCGCTTGCGCCCGCAGCCCAGCTCGCACGCAGCCGTCGCTCGCCTACCTCGTGCCTCGCGCGCCTGCCTCGATCCCGCGACGCCGCTTCTCCTACGTGTGTTCGCATGCGCGCGCCGCCGCTCACGCTAGGACCTGCTGTCGCACGCCTGGCCCACCACTCTGTTGCGCGCCTGCACTGCTGCTGCGCTCGCTCGCTGCCGAGCCGCTCATGCTTGCTTCCCTCGCTCACTGCGCTGCTGCCTACCGGCCCCGCTCGCCAGCTCGCGCGCCTGCTGCCTCGCGCGCTGCCGCAATTGCTGCTGCTGCTCACTGTGGTCCCCGCGTTGACCTTGCGCCAGGTTCCCCTCGATGCTGCTTCTATTTTTCCTGACGCGGGCAGTACTACCAGTTAAAACCGGTACTACCGGCCCACACAGAAAAATGCCTCAAACAGCTAGATTTTTAGGGCCTCTATTTAAGGCTTTGCCTTTTGAGTTTTATAAGCTTCTCCCTCTTCTATAGGCTAAGCTTTCTCCACACTTGCTCTAGATCTTGAAGCTTGCCTAATCGTTTCCGTCCGATGATTCTTGCCCATATTTGAGTGGAAGAGAGAGGAGATCTAGATCCACGTTTTTACCTAACCGATTCATCTCTTTGTGAGTGAATCTTTGGGGATCTAGATTTTTGGGGATTTTGTGTCTCTCTTTGATTCCTCCTCTCTTGTTCCCCCAGTAGCTTTAGTAGCTTTGTTGGAACTTGAGAGTGAGGGATTTGAGCACCTTTGTGGTGTTCTTGCCATTTGCATTTGGTGCATCGGTTTGAGTTCTCCTCGAAGGATTTGGTTCGTGTGACTCATTGGAGCTTGTCCCTCTTGGGTTCTTGGAACCCTAGACGGTTTTGTGGCCTTAGTTGTTAGAAATAATGGGCCAATTCATTTAGGCCCATGTGTATTTCAGATTTTTCCTAAATCTTAAAGCCCAAATTTGTGGCAGCCCATATATGTTTGGGCCCATGTTTATGGCAGCTCACATGGAAGTGGAGTGGGAGCTCAAGTTTAGTCCCACATGGAAAGTTGGAGGAGAGTTGCACCACCTTATAAGGTGGAGTGTTGCACCACTTTGTAAGTGAGTGGCAATAAGAGAGATACACGCGCGCGCTCCTCCAACGACGACGACGCTCGCCCGCCCGCCCGCCCGCCCGCTCGTCATGTCACGTCATGACGCGCGTGCCGCGGGTTGCGGGTTGCGGGAATCTCGCCGAGCCGAGCTTTATTTTGCTGCTCAGGAAAACTGTGAGGTTTTGACTCGAATGACATGGTTATACCCTACGGGTACGTAACTTCAGCATACCTGGTCCAGCCCAAGGAAGGCCCACGGCCAATATACGCCAGCCCATGAAGATTTTCGGGTGGCCCAGGCCCATGACGCCTTCGGATCCTTGAAGAACAAGACTAGAGATTCAATACAACTTGTAACCTACTCGTATCGGTACCCGAGACCTAGCCTCCCCATATATAAAGGCTAGGAGGGTCCAACGAGGAGGAGACACCCAACAACGATTACACCCTGCGATTACGACATACACACCTCCACGCCAGATCGAATCTGCGCACCCTGTAACTTTCGGTTCCGCCGCAATAAAAGAGCGCATAAGCGAGTAGGGTTTTCTCCGGGGCTGAACTGGGTAAATCCTGTCCCCGGTTGCTTGTCCGTTAACCGTGCCACGATCTCCAGCATCCCCATCTTCTCCAAAACCCAAGTCCATAACAATGGGCATTGACGAGTTGAAACCTCGCCAATTGGCGCCGTCTATGGGAATTGGGGCTGCTGATTGTGCGGTGGCGGTTCCGACCCGATCGATCTACAACTCGGCGACGGAGAATCACCTCTTCGGCGCTGACTTCACCGCCCACTCGCCGCCACCATGAAGGATTTCGAGCCCAGAGGCGACGGACTCAAATTCTTTCGGAGCTTCGCCTGTGGGACAAGCTGGCACCCTCCGCCTCCCCGAGCGGATGCCCGTGCCGCCAATCAGGCCTGCTTCATGGGCTCCACACCCCGTGCTACGCACGTCACCATCAACAGATGAGTTCTACAGCAGCAGCTGCTGCAACTCCGATCTGTGCGATCCACCTTCGGATGAAGGGACCTACGGTTCCGAATCCGAAAGCTGCGGCAGCAGCCAACCAATCTGCAGGCGCTATCTGTGCGCCGCAATCATCCAAACCGACGAAGACACGCCTAACCCGCCGCCCAACCCCAACCCGCAGGGCGGAAACGGCGAAAACGGGGAAAACAGGGGCCACCTCATCCAACTTAGCAAAGAAGGATGGGCCGAAGCACGCCGCGCCGTCGCAGGCGAAATAGTCCTACCTCTGGATATGGACGCCGACGGCAACATCACCCCGAAGACGCCACAAGCCGCGATCATGGCAGCCACTGCGTATCTTGCGGCTCACCCACCTCCGGAGGGGGACCCGAAAAGGGCCATGCATAGGTCCACACTCACCGGACTAGGACTAATCGGAGCTACGCTCCACGAAGATGCTCCTACGGAGCCGAAGAAGAAAGCTCCGGCCAGGCGCGACCGGAGCCCCACTCCCTCATCCGAAGATGAAGAAGAACACGACCTTCCTCGAAGGAAGAAGAGCTCACACCGCCACAAACGCGACTACGACGCCAGAGACAAGCTTACACATTGCAAGATCGACAAAGCACGCGCCAAACGCGCATGCTCATCCGAATCTGAGATGGATGAAGACGGCGAGAACTCAGGGCCCGATGCTTCAAAGATATCCGTCCGCGAACACAGATGCCACGCAACTTTAAGCTTCCTTCGATACTCAGTTCAACGGCACGCAAGATCCAAAGTCCTGCTCAGCGACCATCATCATCCGTCAAGCTTCACGGAGGCAACAAAGAAACCGCCATGCAATGCCTTCACCGCAATGACAGCGCTGCGAGTCCGCTCAGCAGCCTATCATCGATCCATCCGAAGCCGGAGGAGCTCGCATAGCTTCATCCGAAACTTCAAAGGCACCAGCAAAGGCCCGCCTCAATCGAAGAGCTGCGAGCCTGCACTCGAGAACGGGTGAATCTATTCGTACATACTACGCTGGTCTCGACCAAGAACTCCACAAGACACATCTCCAAGAGCGGGCCATCGACGCTTCGTGGACGGCATCAAACGCCCGGACTTCAAGGAGAAACTTGTACGCCAGAAGCCCAAGACACTCGACCAGCTCATGGAAATCGCCAACAGATGGCGGAAGATTGCATCCAGCGGGCGCAATCAGATGAAGAAGACGACTACGGCCGAAGACGCGAACGCCGCAGCAAGAGGAGACCGCGCGTCTACGAGGACCGCGACGGACCCGACATGGTCGCAGCCGGCTACGCCGACCGCCGTAACGACAACAGCCGCAGCAGCGGAGGATATCGCAGCGGAAACTTCCGCGACAACGGACGACCAACGCAGTCGTGGCAACGCCGCGACCGCGACAACGGACCTTCAGCACTCGACAAACTTTCGGGTCCATGCACCATCCACTTCTACATCGACAAACAAGATGGCAAAAAGAAAGCTAGCCACATGCTCAAGGACTGCCATGAAGTTCCGTAAACTCAGCAAAAGCATGGTACAGATGAGGCAACAAGCTCCAATTCTTGCGTTCGGAAACGCACTTGCGCCAGGCGAAATAGCACACGGAGCTCCTCCACCGCCGCCTATTGGAGGCCCACATCAACCAGTCGCACCAGCGCAAAACAACGCCGGGGTCGCTTACCCCCCACCAAAAGGAGCACTCAATATGATACAGAAGGGACGTCCCACAAACAGGGTGCAGAAGAAAATCACCCGACAAATCAACATGGCCGTGACAACTCCGCCTGCAATCCCTGAGTACCTCAGGATCGAGTCCTGCATCACATTCACCCGCGATCACCTTGCCGGATCCTCGCCCAGTCATGCTGCCCCGTGCCGAGGCGCAGATCGGAGGCTTCGAGATGACTCGCGTCTTCATGGACGGCGGCAGCGGCATCAACCTAATATTCGCAAACACTCTAGCAGCTATGCGGATCCCACAATGCAGCCTGGAACAATCAGACACAACGTTCCACAGCATTGTCCCAGGGAAGGGCATCTTCCCCCTGGGCAAAATAGGGCTCGACGTCATCTTCGGGACACCGGACAACTTTCGGCAGGAGCGCCTAGAATTCGAAGTGGTGGACTGGCCATCGCAATACCACGCCATCCTGGGACGCGTAGCATTCGCAAGGTTCCTGGCCGTCCCACACTACGCATACCTACTACTCAATATGCCAGGACCAAGGGGCGTCATCACAGTCCACGGGAGCTTCACCCGATCGGACCAATGCGACAGGGATTTCAACAAAATCTCCCAGTCCTTCGGCATGCAAGACGAGCTTGTAAGGCTCCGCGAAGCGGCAGACAATGGGCTACCCCCAGTCACCAAGCAGAACGCACCTGATATGTCTTTCGACTCCACCATCAACACCAAAAAAGTACAGGTCCATCCAACGGATGCCTCCAAGACGGCGCTAATCGCCAACGACCTCAACACCGCATAGGAAAGCGCGCTCGTCGAATTCCTCCGTGAGCACTGGGAAATCTTCGCCTGGTGTCCTGCGGACATGCCAGGAGTTCCCAGGGAATTCGCCGAGCACGCACTCAATGTCTTCCCGCACAAGCGATACAGTCCATCCAAGACTGCCGAGCCACGAGCCAAAGCTATCGGCAAAGAGATCAACAGATTACTGCAGCAGACTTCATCCGGGAAATCAAGGAAAGCGAGTGGTCGGCAAACACATGATGGTCCGAAGAAGGACACGGACATCCTGCGGATGTGCGAGACTTCACGTCACCGAACAAACACTGCCCTAAGGACCACTTCCTCTCCCTCGGATCGACGGATCATCGATTCGACCGCAGTTGTGAGAAACTCTCCTTCCTCGACGCCTACTCAAAGCTATAACCAGATTCGACTCAAGGTCAAGATCAAGAGAAAACGGCGCTCATCACACCGTTCGAGTATACCGCTACAACACAATGCCCTTCGGCTAAAGAACGCGGTGCCACGTACGGTGATGCATGCAGGCTGCCTCAAGGACCAGATCGGTCGCAACGTCCAAGTCTATGTCGACGACATAGTCATCAAAACCAAGGAGGCAAGAACACTTATTGACGATCTCCGCGAGACGTTCGACAACCTTGATCGCTACAGGATCAAGCTCAATCCAGAAAAGTCGCCGGCGCCCCTCAGTCACCGCCGGATACTTCATCTCTCAACGAGGGATCGGCGAACCCAAGAAAATCAAAGCTATCATGACAATGGAGAAGCCGAAAAACCTCAAGGGCGTTCAGCAGCTCGCAGGGCGAGTAGCGGCACTAAGCAGGTTCATCAGCCGCATGGGCGAGAAGGCCCTACCATTTTACCAACTGCTGCGCAGCGCATAAGTTCGAGTGGACACCAGAAGCCAACGACGCATTCGAAAACCTCAAGCGGCTCCTCTCCACCTCGCCCATTTTGGTCACGCCAAAAGAGCGCGAGCCCCTGTTGCTATACATAGCAGCCACACACCAGGTGGTCAGACAAGACTGTGGTCGAACGACCAAGAAGGCAAGACCCATGGGGTACAACGCCCAATTTACTACCTCAGCGAGGTTCTCACTCCAACAAAACAGCGGTACCCGCACTACCAGAAGCTGGCCTACAGCATGTTCATGACGGCTCGACGACTGAGCCACTACTTCCAGGAGCATCAGGTGATGGTCGTCAACGAGGCACCCCTAAACAGCATCCTGAACAATCCAGAGGCCACAGGACGCAGGGCCCTGTGGGGCATCGAACTATCACCACTGGACATCATCTACGAGAAGCGACACGCAATCAAATCTCAAGTCCTTCCGGACTTCCTGGTGCACTGGATGGAGCTGCAGCTGCCTGACACCCCAGACATGTCGCAATCCTGGACAATGCATTTTGACGGCTCCAAACGCGAAGCCGGAGCAGGGCAGGAGTCATCGACCTCCCGCAAGGTGACAAGATGAAGTACGCCCGGATGAAATTGAGCCTCCAACAACGAGGCCGAATACGAGGCCCTCATCCATGGCATGCGGATGGCAAAAATATGCGGCGCAACGCGCCTGGTCATCTACGGTGACTCCAACCTTGTCGTCCAGCAGACGATGAATGAGTGCGACGCACACGCCGAAAACATGATCGCGTACCGCGCACTATACAACGCACTCGAAGGAGAATTCGACGGCTGCGAACTTCGGCACGTCGGAAGAGAGAGCAACGAGGAGGCCGATAGACTCGCCAACATCGGCTCCACTTGTGCAAAAGTACCACCAGGTGTGTTCCTCGAACAGATCTGCGTGCCATCCATCAAGGGAAATTCCCAAGGATCACCTGAAGAAGCAGAACACTCGGGGGCTACGCTACCCGAAGGTCAAGAAGGACCCGAAAAGTTGGATACCGAAGTCGCCATGGTCAACCTGATGCAGGTCATGGCAGTCGAAGAAACCTGGACACGTCCATACCTCCAGTTCCTGCTAAACGGAAACTTACCAGACAACCCGACAGATGCCCGGCGCATATCTCGTCGGTCAAAAGCCTTCACCATCATCAACGGCGAACTGTACAAACGCAGCATTACAGGCGTCCTACAACGGTGCGTCACCATCAGCGATGGCAAGACCATACTCCAAGATATCCACGAGGGCATCTGCGGCCACCACGCAGGCAGCCGCTCCCTTGTCGCCAAAGCTCTACGAGCAGGATTCTATTGGCCAACGGCCATGAGCGACGCAAAGGACATCGTCCGAAGATGCAACGGGTGCCAACGGTTCGCCGACAAACCGCACGCACCTGGGTCCGAACTCCGACCCATACCCATAGCTTGGCCTTTTGCTCAATGGGGCCTTGACATGATCGGCAAACTGCCAAAATCCTCGAAGGGAGGACACGTCTTCCTCTTGGTCGCAGTCGACAAATTCACCAAGTGGATCGAGGCCATACCAGTCACCAACCAGAAGGGCAAAACCGCTGTCAAGTTCTTCGAATCCATAGTCTACAGGTTCGGGCGTCAAGACATCATCACCGATAACGGATCAAACTTCATCTCCGAAGAATTCCGGGATTTCGCGAAGGCCTCGAGATCAATATCACGTACACCTCAGTGGCGCACCCGCAAACAAACGGGCAAGTGGAAAAGGCCAACGGCCTAATCGGCGCTGGCATCAAGGAACGCCTCATGAGCTCACTCGAGCACAAAGGCAGCAATCGGACGAAGAGCTACCGTCTGCCCCGTGGAGCTTACGAACCACGCCAAACAGCTCCACCGCTACACACCGTTCTTCATGGTACACGGAGCCGAGGCTGTGCTACCAGCACGCCACCAGCTCCATGAGTCGTCGCCATAGCGAGGCCGAATCCACGGCTGCACTCAAGACGCCGTCGACACACTCGACGAAGCACGGGATATAGCAGAGCTAGATCCGCGGTGTACCAAGAAAGTCTCCGCAACTATCACAGCCGCCGGCGCCTGTGTCCTTCGTCAAGGAGACCTCGTCTTGCGACTCAAGAAAAAGCGACCGAACAAACTCGATTCGCCATGGAAGGACCCTATGTCATCACCGGTCATCCTGTGGCGCCTATCGCCTCAAGCACGGAGTCCGGAGTCGCATACTCCAACCCATGGAACATCTCGCACCATGCGATTCTACCCATAGCAATGGGCAATGTACCCTTTACTTTCAATAAGGCTTACGCCAAGGCTACTCACCAAACCATGTACCTCCTCCATTACGCTACAAATAAAGCTAAGTGTCTCGCTCCCAACCTTCGGTTGACTATTTCTCTGCAACTTTGTTACATGCTACTAACGCACTTCGGGCTCCCCACCTCACGATTTCATCGACTAAGGACAAAACGCTGGGGCTCCCCCACCTCACGATTTCATCAGCGAGGACAAACGCGCGGGGCTCCCCCACCTCACGATTTCATCGACCGAGGACAACACATGTACACTGAGTAGCTGACCACGCCAAAGCAACGAAAAGGGCACGTGCTAAATCAAAGCATGCGTGCTCGCTAACAAGCAAACCTTTACAACAAAGGGCACATACACGCCCAGCCGCAATATACAAATTTTACATCTATCTGTTTATTTTCAGGTTCTACCTATTCTGCAGAATAGCCTGAGCACGCTGCTCAAACAAATCTACAATCTGTTCGCATATCGCCTTACAGCCAGCGTAATGCGGACGATATTCCACTCGCCACCATCTGGCCGAGGAGGTGGCCCAGTCGCCACAGCAGCCAAATCTACATCAGGGCGATGCACCCTCACAAGAGACAAGGCAGCCTTCACCCCTGCGACAAGCTGCTGCCGCACCAGCTCCTTGACATTGCTGGCACTCCGAAACTTCGACAGAAGACCTGCAAGGGTCGTCGGCATGCCATCCAACGGAAACATGACGTGCAACACCGAGGACAGCGATGTCTGCACCTGGCGGAGCACCCGCGAAACCTGGAAGACGCGATCCTGCACCGTCGCTAGAACCATGGCACGATCGCGATCCACCCAAAAGAAGCCACCGGCTTCCATGTCCTGTTGAGTCAAACAATTGACTCGAACAGCAATGCGCTCATTTTCTTCCTTCGAGGAGATTCGCACCGCGATAATAGCAGAACAAGAGTAAGGCCAGCAGGCTCACCCAAGAACTAAGCTACGGCCGAAAGAAGGATCAACTTACATCGCAGCTGCTCGGACAGCCGACCCAGCTCCGCCATCAAGTATTCCTCTCGCTGCACTACGGTCCGCTTTGGACTTCCAAACGCCATCGGCCACAGAGCCCAAGCAAATCCCTCTCCAAGCTACGCACGTGATCCCGCAGAAAAGCGAGCTGCGAGGAATCATCCAACGATGCTCGCAAGGGCCTTTCGGATGAAGTACCAACCGGGTCAACACCCGAAGGAACCTAAAGCAGAAGAAAAAGAAGGCACACAGACACTCAGCTAAAGATAAAGCCCAACTCGAGGAATTCATTAAATAAGCATCAACGGGCTCAAGAATGGTGCAACAAAAGATAATTACAGCAAAAGTAAACTACATACTACCCTACATCTTCTATGCCTAAGGCGAGGGACACCGAGTCGCCTCGAGCCGCTTAGCTTTGGCCTCGCCTGCTGCAGCGCTGCACTCGCACAACAAGTCAATGAGCTTGGGCCCATATCGCCTGCAGAAGCGGAGTAAGCAGCGAAGGCTACCTCCGATCCATCCGCATCCGTCGGCATCCGAGAAGTGATCTGGGCAAGTCCAGCTCACCCAGCCATGGCCATCGCCAGCCCGACGGACGCCCGATGCCCTTTCTTCTTGCGCTTGTATGCAGCGCTTCGGGCCGACAGAGCTCGCCAGAGCACCCACATCTTCAAGGGTTGCGCCATTTGGGAAGATCTCCTGGTAGAAGCGACCAAGGACCTCCTTTGCCTTCGCAAGGGAGTTGACGACGGTGCTGCAGCGGTCTTCGACCGCCACAGTGGCATCATCCAGAGCACTCCCGTGCTCCAGAGCACCGCACCAGTCAAACTCGATGCCTGCGGCATCTGAGACAAAACAGAAGAAAACATGAAGAATAGCAACATAGAAGAGGACCCGAAGAAAAAGAAGCAAGTACAAAAGCTAGCACTCACCCGAAATAGCCTTGGCAGCAGCCATGAGCTTCTCCGCTACTCCTACCTCACGACCTGCGGCTTCCTGCTGCAGACGCTCTTTCGCTTCGGCTGCCTTTGACAGCTCCAGCTCAAGGCGCTCTTTCGCCTCAGCATCTTGCCTTCTGCTCCAATTGGCCAAGGCTCTTCTTCAGAGCATCAACCTCACGAAGAGAGTCATTATGCTCCTCTGCATTCACAACAAGCCAGTGCCAACAAACAGGACAAGGATAAACAAAAAAAAGTACTACAAGGCGCAAATACCTTGCAGCTGCTGCAGTTTCACCTCCAGTCAGTGCTCCTCCACCAGCCGCTTGGCCTCTGACACAAGGCTGCAGGAAAAGCAATAGCAATAAGAGCATGACTTGGGGCTACCACAACAAAGAAGCAAACACAAACATCAAGACATCGAAGACGCGGGCTCCTCCCGTGACATGAAGCAGAAAAACTTACGTGCTCCGAAGGCGAACCCGCAGGCCCGCCTGCGAAATTCTGAGGCGCAACCACCAGCCTCTCCTGCACAAGAGGAACTGGTGCAGCACCACCCGACGTCGCCACTGTCTGCGGAGGCGGCGACGCAATGTTCGACTCCCCCATCATCTCAAGGCCCATCACTAGAGCCGTCGGAGGATTGCCTACATACGAACCAATCAACACAGCAAAAATAACAAGTGAGCAAAGACAACAAGGGCAACAAGCACACTTACGAGCCCAACGCTCAGTCAAAGATAGGAGAAGCCCTCCGCCCTCTTCTCCTTCTTCTCCTCCTTTTCTCTTTCTTCTTCCGCTTTGTTGGCGGGTGCGAGCAACAGCTGCACAGAACGGCAGGAATAGGAGAAGACGAACCCCCGAACATCATCATGACGCCAAGACCCCGAGGATTCGGGAGTCGGAGGAGTCGAGGCATCCAAGACTCGCCGAGCTCCGTGATCGCCACTCGAATGGTCTTCACTGATTCGTCGGCATCCTCCGTCGGAGATCGCGCCAAGGAAGCTCTCGACACGGAATCCACCACTTCATTATCCGGCATTCGGATACCTTTTCAGGTAATGGTGGCGCCATGCCCGCACTTTGAAGCTCTACAAGATGAGAAGAAACTTTGTTAGCAAACAAAGGACACAAGTACACAACCGACAAAAACATAAGGAAGCACTACGCGCAAATCTACACCTTTGGCACGGCCACCGTCCGACGAAAAGGGAGGAGTCACGACTTCGGATTTTTCGTCAGCCTTGAACTTCAACAGCACGCGAAGATCCTTGTCAAGGTCCACCTCAGAGACCTTCTCACTCGAAACCCTCGTCGGATCACGGCGCCCAGAGTACAGGAACATCGGGTTCGCTCTAGCCTGAAGCGGCTGCACCCGACGCTCAAGAAACACCTGGATAATGTCGACACCGTTCACCTCCTTCTCAGGATTCAATTGGAGCTCCTCCACCCGACGGTACAAGGCCTCTATCTCCACCACCTCACCGTCTAAGATCTGATTTTTCCAGGACCTCTTCTTCACAATTAACTGGGAGGGGTCAAAAGGAACGAGACCAAAATCTTGCCCATGCAGCACGGAGTCACGGATGTAAAACCATTTCCTCCGCCAGTAATGGACATATTCGGACATGGAGAAGGAAAAGAATTGGACATCAGGACTAAGAGAGATGATGAAACCCCCAATGGGATACACACCATCCGAACCAGACTGCCTCCTCACGGAATACAGCTTCCGGAAGAGGCCAAAGTGCGGCTCAATGCCAAGACAACACTCGCAAAGCGTGATAAAACACGCAATGTGGAGAAGGGAGTTGGGAGATGATGATGGAGTTGAACCCATAGAAAAGAGCAGTCCACGAAGGAAGTTATGGATCGATACGCAAACCCACGCAAAACGGCGGCGACAAACATAACCCGATACCGATGGGGACGGGGATTACCTCACTACCGGGAGTCTCACTACTGTGGTTCCTGCGGAATCAGGCCCTTTCAAGAAGCTTGCGGAGATCGCTTCCGCGTCTTCGATCGCCGCCAGCCACCATCGGTGACACGAGCAGCGGCGGCGCTTCTTCTTGCCTCCGGCGCGCTGGTTACCATCTGCGGCGAAGACTTCTTTGGCTTCCCATGGCGCTTACTGGCGGTGGTGTCGCTACAACGACGAAGACAAAGGAAATGCGAAGGAACTCTCGGACGCAGCAAGAATCGCCAAGCACAAGGAGGCAAGAAATGCAAGAACGGTGCGGTGAAAACAAACCACGATTTTCACCATGGATTATAACAGAAAGACGACGACGCTGACCGACCATCAAGAAGACCTAACGCCAACGGCAGATCTGGCCGCATACGGTCAAGACTAAACGAACCGTCGTTCCATCGACGTCCACTACGCTGGAAATCGAGGAAACGCCAGAATCATCTCCACGCCGCTGCGGACCGGTCAATTCAAAGTCGGAAGTGGGACCCATGCATCATCCAAATAAGTCATCTTCGCGCAGGACGCTTGAGGTCATTGATCGTCAAGATCGACGTCATCAACAGCTATACTAGCAATAACTTCGCTCCATACCAGTACTCACCGAATCTACGATTCGACTAAATACTTGGGGCTACTCTATCAGAGCGCTGGTCGCGCACCGATGTACTTCCGGTCAGCCGGTACGCCCACCGAGATTTTCCTACTACCGTTGCATGATACAAGACTCGAGTCTCGCCGAGTCACGACTCCGCCGCCAGACACTCGGGGCTACTCCAACCGTTCACACACAAGAGCTTGAGTCCCACGTCGAGTCCACGACTCCACCACGGACTGGGGCTACTCCCATAGGGAGGAAGGATTTCAGCATCCGAAATTTTCGAGTCCTACGGACTAAACAACTGAGCAATGCTTGCACTAAAAGTCTCGCCGAGTTCACGACTCGAGCACACTCGGGCTACTCCCATAGGGATGCTGGTCGCGCACCCTATGAAATCTTCGACGCGATCTTCCGGATCCGCATGCAAAAACTTTTCGCAACTCTGCCCCAATTAATGCTAAGTGAGTAACATCCTCCTTGGCCACCAAACACCTCGCGGTGATAAACATTCGATGCTGCGTCTGACGCAAAGATAAGACCTCAGATATCATCGATGGCACCGCAACGCACCGATCAGCCTCGCTAGTATGAACTGCATCAGCGGCGATGAAAATCCCGACGGACGCATTGGGTACATCATTTAAAACACCGAATTCCACTCCTGTAAGTCCTCCGCCCGAGTCAATTACGCTAGCATATGTTCCGGGTTCGAGTCGAGGGACTCGACCTGAAAGAAGATCGTGTTGTTTTGTCCTAAGACGATTAATCGACTCGATCCGTCGGGTGAGTCAGCACATGCATCAACAATCCCTACACATTCTCTTGAAAGATGAGTTACACCGAAGGATTGAAGAGTCCTCCAAATCTACGATTGACTAAACACTGGGGCTACGACATGGTTATACCCTACGGCACGTAACTTCAGCATACCTGGTCCAGCCCAAGGAAGGCCCACGGCCAATATCGCCAGCCCATGAAGATTTTCGGTGGCCCAGCCCATGACGCCGGATCCTTGAAGAACAAGACTAGAGATTCAATACAACTTGTAACCTACTCAGACGTACATCCAGACCTAGCCTCCCCATATATAAAGGCTAGAGGGTCCAACGAGGAGGAGACACCAACAACGATTACACCTCGCGATTGACATACACACCTCCACGCCAGATCGAATCTGCGCACCTGTAACTTTGGTTCCGCCAATAAAAGAGCGCATAAGCGTGAGTAGGGTTTTTCTCCGGGGCCTGAACTCAGGTAAATCCGTGTCCCCGGTTGCTTGTCCGTTAACTGCCACGATCTCCAAGATCCCCATCTTCTCCAAAACCCAAGTCCATAACAATGGGCATTGACGAGTTGAAACCTCGCCAATTGGCGCCGTCAGGAATTGGGGCTGCTGATTGTGCGGTCGTGACAGTTCCGACCCGATCGATCTACAACTCCTCGACGGAGAATCACCTCCTTCGGGCGCTGACTTCACCGCCCACTCGCCGCCACCATGAAGGATTTCGAGCTGTAGGCGGCGGACTCGAAATTCTTTCGGAGCTTCGCCTGGTGGAACAAGCTGGCACCCTCCGCCTCCCCGAGCGGATGCCCGTGCCACCAATCAGGCCCGCTTCATGGGCTCCACACCCCGTGCTACGCACGTCACCATCAACAGATGAGTTCTACAGCAGCAGCTGCTGCAACTCCGATCTGTGCGATCCACCTTCGGATGAAGGGATCTACAGTTCAATCCGAAGCGGCAGCAGCCAACCAATCTGCAGGCGCTATCTGTGCACCGCAATCATCCAAACCGACGAAGACACGCCTAACCCGCCACCCAACCCCAACCCGCAGGGCGGAAACAGCGAAAACGGGAAAAACAGGGGCCACCTCATCCAACTTAGCAAAGAAGGATGGGCCGAAGCACGCCGCGCCGTCGCAGGCGAAATAGTCCTACCTCTGGATATGGACGCCGACGGCAACATCACCCCGAAGACGCCACAAGCCGCGATCATGGCAGCCACTGCGTATCTTGTGGCTCACCCACCTCCGGAGGGGGACCCGAAAAGGGCCATGCATAGGTCCGCACTCACCGGACTAGGACTAATCGGAGCTGCGCTCCACGAAGATGCTCCTACGGAGCCGAAGAAGAAAGCTCCGCCAGCGCGATCGAGCCCCACCCTCATCCGAAGATGAAGAAGAACACGACCTTCCTCGAAGGAAGAAGAGCTCGCACCGCCACAAACGCGACTACGACGCCAGAGACAAGCTTACACAGCGCAAGATCGACAAAGCACGCGCCAAACACGCATGCTCATCCGAATCTGAGATGGATGAAGACGAAGGAGAACTCTGTGGGGCCCGATGCTTCAGCATATCCGTCCGGCGAACACAGATGCCACGCAACTTTAAGCTTCCTTCGGATACTCTGAAGTTCAACGGCACGCAAGATCCAAAGTCCTGGCTCAGCGACCATCATCCACATCCGTCAAGCTTCACGGAGGCAACAAAGAAACCGCCATGCAATGCCTTCACCGCACTGACAAAGCGCGCTGGTCCGCTCAGCAGCCTATCATCGATCCATCCGAAGGGAGGAGCTCGCTTATAGCTTCATCCAAACTTCAAAGGCACCAGCAAAAGGCCCGCCAATCGAAGAGCTGCGAGCCTGCACTCGAGAACGGGTGAATCTATTCGCCAGACATACTACGCTGGTTCACGACCAAGAACTCCGCAGCACACATCTCCGAAGAGCGGGCCATCGACGCCTTCGGGGACGCGTCAAACGCCCGAACTTCAAGGAGAAACTTGACGCCAGAAGCCCAAGACACTCGACCAGCTCATGGAAATCGCCAACAGTTGGGCAGATGGCGAAGATTGCATCCAGCGGGCGCAATCAGATGAAGAAGACGACTACGGCCGAAGACGCGAACGCCGCAGCAAGAGGAGACCGCGCGTCTACGAGGACCGCGACGGACCCGACATGGTCGCGGCTACGCCACGCGATCGCCAGAACGACATAGCAGCAATGAGGATATCGCAGCGGAAACTTCCGCGACAACGGACGACCAACGCAGTCGTGGCAACGCCGCGACCGCGACAACGGACCTTCAGCACTCGAAAAACTTTCGGGTCCATGCACCATCCACTTCTACATCGACAAACAAGATGGCAAAAAGAAAGCTAGCCACATGCTCAAGGACTGCCGCGAGTTCCAGAAACTCAGCAAAAGCATGGTACAGATGAGGCAACAAGCTCCAAATCTTGCGTTCGGAAACGCACTTGCGCCAGGCGAAATAGCAGACGGAGCTCCTCCACCGCCGCCTATTGGAGGCCCACATCAACCAGTCGCACCAGCGCAAAACAACGTCGGGGTCGCTTACCCCCCACCAAAAGGAGCACTCAATATGATACAGAAGGGACGTCCCACAAACAGGTGCGAAGAAAATCACCCGACAAATCAACATGGTCGTGACAACTCCGCCTGCAATCCCTGAGTACCTCAGCGGATCGGAGTCCTGCATCACATTCACCCGCGCGGATCACCCTTGCCAGATCCCTCGCCCAGGTCATGCTGCCCTGGTGCTGGAGGCGCAGATCGGAGGCTTCGAGATGACTCGCGTCTTCATGGACGGCGGCAGCGGCATCAACCTAATATTCGCAAACACTCTAGCAGCTATGCGGATCCCACAATGCAGCCTGGAACAATCAGACACAACGTTCCACAGCATTGTCCCAGGGAAGGGCATCTTCCCCCTGGGCAAAATAGGGCTCGACGTCATCTTCGGGACACCGGACAACTTTCGCAGAGCGCCTCGAATTGAAGTGGTGGATCGCCATCGCAATACCACGCCATCCTCGACGCGTAGCATTCGCAAGGTTCCTGGCCGTCCCACACCACGCATACCTACTACTCAATATGCCAGACCAAGGGCGTCATCACATCCACGGAGCTTCACCCGATCGGACCAATGCGACAGGATTTCAACAAAATCTCCCATCCTTCGGCATGCAAGACGAGCTTGTAAGGCTCGCCAAGCGGCGCACAATGGGCTACCCCAGTCACCAAGCGTAACGCACTGATATGTCTTTCGACTCCACCATCAACACCAAAAACAGGTCCATCCAACGGATGCCTCCAAGACGGCGCTAATCGCCAACGACCTCAACACCGATAGGAAAGCGCCGCCGTCAATTCCTCCGTGAGCACCGGAAATCTTCGCCGGTGTCATGCGGACATGCCAGAGTTCCTGTGAATTCGCCGAGCACGCACTCAATGTCTTCCTGCATACAAGCCGCCAAACACCCATCCAAGACCGGAGCCACGAGCCAAAGCTATCGGCAAAGAGATCAACAGATTACTCGCAGCAGACTTCATCCGGAAATCAAGGAAAGCGAGTGGCTGGCAAACACAAAGGATGGTCCCGAAGAAGGACACGGACATCCCGCGGATGTGCGAGACTTCACGCCACCGAACAAACACGCCCTAAGGACCACTTCCTCTCCTCGGATCGACCGGATCATCGATTCGACCGCAGTTGTGAGAAACTCTCCTTCCTCGACGCCTACTCAAGCTATAACCAGATTCGACTCAAGGTCAAAGATCAAGAGAAAACGCGCTCATCACACCGCTCGGAGTATACCGCTACAACACAATGCCCTTCGCTAAAGAACGCGGTGCCACGTACTGCTGATGCATGCAGCCTGCCTCAAGGACCAGATCGGTCGAACGTCCAAGTCTATGTCGACGACATAGTCATCAAAACCAAGGAGGCAAGAACACTTATTGACGATCTCCGCGAGACGCTCGACAACCTTGATCGCCAGATCAAGCTCAATCCAGAAAAGTGCGCCTTCGGCGCCCCTCAGTCACCGCCGGATACTTCATCTCTCAACGAGGGATCGGTAACCAAGAAAATCAAAGCTATCATGACAATGGAGAAGCCAAAAACCTCAAGGGCGTTTCAGCTCGCAGGCGAGTAGCGGCACTAAGGTGTTCATCACCGCATGGGCGAAGGCCCTACCATTTTACCAACTGCGCAAAGCGCATAAGTTCGAGTGGACACCGTAGCCAACGACGATTCGAAACCCTCAGCGGCTCCTTCCACCTCGCCCGCTTTGGTCACGCCAAAAGAGCGCGAGCCCTGTTGCTATACATAGCAGCCACACACCGTGGTCAAGACAAGACTGTGGTCGAACGACCAAGAAGGCAAGACCCATGGGGTACAACGCCCAATTTACTACCTCAGAGGTTCTCACTCCAACAAAACAGCGGTACCCGACTACCGTGGCTGGCCTACAGCATGTTCATGACGGCTCGACGATCGAGCCACTACTTCCGTGAGCATCGGTGATGGTCGCCAACGAGGCACCCCTAAACAGCATCCCTGAACAATCCAGAGGCCACAGACGCGTGGCCTGTGGGGCATCGAACTATCACCACCGACATCATCTACGAAGCGACGCAATCAAATCTCAAGTCCTTCCGGACTTCCTGGTGCACTGGATGGAGCTACAGCTGCCTGACACCCCAGATATGTCGCAGTCCTGGACAATGCATTTTGACGGCTCCAAACGCGAAGCCGGAGCAGGGGCAGGAGTCATACTGACCTCCCCGCAAGGTGACAAGATGAAGTACGTCCTTCGGATGAAATTCAGAGCCTCCAACAACGAGGCCGAATACGAGGCCCTCATCCATGGCATGAGGATGGCAAATATATGCGCGAACGCGCCTGGTCATCTACGGTGACTCCAACCTTGTCGCCCAGACGATGAATGAGTGCGACGACACGCCGAAAACATGATCGCGCATCACGACTATACAACGCACTCGAAGGAGAATTCGACGGTTGCGAACTTCGGCACGTCGGAAGAGAGAGCAACGAGGAGGCCGATAGACTCGCCAACATCGGCTCCACTTGTGCAAAAGTACCACCAGGTGTGTTCCTCGAACAGATCTGCGTGCCATCCATCAAGGGAAATTCCCAAGGATCACCCAAGAAGCGTAACACTGGGGCTACGCTACCGAAGGTCATGAAGGACCCGAAAAGTTGGATACCGAAGTCGCCATGGTCAACCTGATGCAGGTCATGGCAGTCAAAGAAACCTGGACACGCCCATACCTCCAGTTCCTGCTAAACGGAAACTTACCAGACAACCCGATGATGCCCGCAAGATATCTCGTCGGTCAAAAGCCTTCACCATCATCAACAGCGAACTGTACAAACGCAGCATTACAGGCGTCCTACAACGGTGCATCACCATCAGCGATGGCAAGACCATACTCCAAGATATCCACGAGGGCATCTGCGGCCACGCAGCAAGCTTCCTTGTCGCCAAAGCTCTACGAGCAGGATTCTATTGGCCAACGCCATGAGCGACGCAGCGACATCGTCCGAAGATGCAACGGTGCCAACGGTTCGCCGACAAACCGCACGCACTGGGTCCGAACTCCGACCCATACCCATAGCTTGGCCTTTTGCTCAATGGGGCCTTGACATGATCGGCAACCGCCAAAATCCTCGGGAGGACACGTCTTCCTCTTGGTCGCAATGACAAATTCACCAAGTGGATCGAGGCCATACCACCACCAACCGTAAGGGCAAAACCGCTGTCAAGTTCTTCAATCCATAGTCTCTGTGTTCGCGCATCGACATCATCACCGATAACGGATCAAACTTCATCTCCGAAGAATTCCAGGACTTCTGCGAAGGCCTCGAGATCAATATCACGTACACCTCAGTGGCGCACCCGCAAACAAACGGGCAAGTGGAAAAGGCCAACGGCCTAATCGGCGCTGGCATCAAGGAACGCCTCATGAGCTCACTCGAGCACAAAGTCGGCAACTGGACGAAAGAGCTACCGTCATTCCCTGTGGAGCTTACTTAACCACGCCAAACAGCTCCACCGCTACACACCGTTCTTCATGGTACACGGAGCTGAGGCTGTGCTACCAGCCGGCACGTCACCAGGCTCCACGAGTCGTCGCTATAGCGAGGCGAATCCACTGCACTCGAAGACACCGACACACTCGACGGCACGGATATAGCGGCAGCTAGATCCGCGTGTACCAGAAAGTCTCCGCAACTATCACAGCCGCCGGTCATGCGCCAGTGTCCTTCGTCAAGGAGACCTCGTCTTTGCGACTCAAGCAAAGCGACCGAACAAACTCGATTCGCCATGGAAGGACCCTATGTCATCACCGAAGTCATCCTGTGGCGCTTATCGCCTCAAGCACGTGGAGTATGGAGTCGATACTCCAACCCATGGAACATCTCGCACTGCGATTCTACCCATAGCAATGGGCAATGTATCCTTTACTTTCAATAAGGCTTACGGCCAAGGCTACTCAGCCAACCATGTACCTCCTCCATTACGCTACAAATAAAGCTAAGTGTCTCGCTCCCAACCTTCGGTTGACTATTTCTCTGCAACTTTGTTACATGCTACTAACGCACTCGGGGGCTCCCCCCACCTCACGATTTCATCGACTGAGGACAAAACGCGCTCGGGGGCTCCCCCCACCTCACGATTTCATCAACTAAGGACAAAACGCGCTCGGGGGCTCCCCCCACCTCACGATTTCATCGACTGAGGACAACACATGTACACCTGAGTAGCTGACCACGCCAGCTAACGAAAAGGGCACGATTAAATCAAAGCATCATGCTCGCTAACAAGCAAACCTTTACAACCAAGGGCACATACACGCCCAGCCGCAATATACAAATTTTACATCTATCTGTTTATTTTCAGGTTCTACCTATTCTGCAGAATAGCCTGAGCACGCTGCTCAAACAAATCTACAATCTGTTCGGCATACTGCCTTACAGCCGCGTAATGCGGACGCATATTCCACTCGCCACCATCTGGCCGAGGAGGTGGCCCAGTCGCCACAGCAGCCAAATCTACATCGTAGGCGATGCACCCTCACAAGAGACAAGGCAGCCTTCACCCTCGACAAGTTGCTGCCGCATCAGCTCCTTGACATTGCCGGCACTCAAACTTCGACGGAAGACCTGCAAGAGTCGGCGCGCCATCCAACGGAAACATGACGCAACACCGAGGACAGCGATATGCACTTGCGGAGCACCCGCGAAACTGGAAGACGCGATCCTGCACCGTCGCCGTAACCATGGCACGATCACGATCCACCCAAAAGAAGCCACGGCTTCCATGTCCTGTTGAGTCAAACAATTGACTCGAACAGCAATCGCTCCTTTTCTTCCTTCGAGCAAGATTCGCACTGCGACAACAGATGTAACAAGAGTAAGGCCAGCAGGCTCACCCAAGAACTAAGCTACGGCCCGAAGAAGGATCAACTTACACCGCAGCTGCTCGGACAGCCGACCCAGCTCCGCCATCAAGTATTCCTCTCTGCACTACGGTCCGCTTTGGACTTCCAAACGCCAAGACGATCGCGTAGCCCAAGCAAATCCTCTCCAAGCTGCGACGCGATCCCATGAGAAAAGCGAGCTGCGAGGAATCATCCAACGATGCTCGCAAGGGCCTTTCGATGAAGTACCAACCGGTCAACACCAAGGAACCTAAAGGTAAGAAAAGAAGGCACATGACACTCACCAAAGATAAAGCCCAACTCGAGGAATTCATTAAATACAGCATCAAGGGCTCAAGAATGGTGCTACAAAAGATATTTACAGCAAAAGTAAACTACATACTACCCTACATCTTCTATGCCTAAGGCGTAGGACACCGAGTCGCCTCAGAGCCAGACTGCCTAGCTTTGGCCTCGCCATGCAGCTGCACTCGCACAACAAGTCAATGAGCTTGGGCCCATATCGTCTGCAGCGAGCGGAGTAAGCAACGAAGGCTACCTCTGATCCATCCGCAGCCGTCGGCATCCGAGAAGTGATCTGGGGCAAGTCCAGCTCCGCCCCAGCCGCCATGGCCGCGCCAGCCCGACGGACGCCGATGCCCTTCTCGCTATGCTTAGCCGCAGCGCTTTACCGACAGAGCTCCGCCAGAGCACCCACATCTTCAAGGGTTGCCTTCGAAGAGCTCCTGGTAGAAGCGACCAAGGACCTCCTTTGCCTTGGCAAGGGAGTTGACGACGGTGCTGCAGTGGTCTTTGACCGCCACAGTGGCATCATCCAGAGCACTCCCGTGCTCCAGAGCACCACGGTCAAACTCGATGCCTGCGGCATCTGAGACAAAACAGAAGAAAACATGAAGAATAGCAACATAGAAGAGGACCAAGAAAAGAAGCAAGTACAAAAGCAAGCACTCACCCGAAATAGCCTTGGCAGCAGCCATGAGCTCCGCTACTCCTACCTCACGACCTCGGCTTCCTTGCAGACGCTTTCGCTTTCGCCTTTTGACAGCTCCAGCTCAAGGCGCTTTCTTTTTCGGTAGCCTTCGCCTGCTCCAATTGGCCAAGGCTCTTCTTGAGCATCAACCTCACGAAGAGAGTCATTATGCTCCTCTGCATTCACAACAAGCCAGTGTCAACAAACAGGACAAGGATAAACAAAAAGTACTACAAGGCGGATTGAATACCTTGGTACCGCTGCGGCCACCTCCAAATCGGTGCTCCTCCACCAGCCGCTTGGCCTCTGACACAAGGCTGCAGGAAAAGCAATAGCAATAAGAGCATGACTTGGGGCTCGCCCACAACAAAGAAGCAAACACAAACATCAAGACACGAAGACGCCTGGGCTCCCCGTGACATGAAGCGTAAAACTTACGTGCTTCGAAGACGAACCCGCAGCCCGCGAAATTCTGGCGCAACCACCAGCCTCCTGCACAAGAGGAACTGGTGCAGCACTAACCGATGTCGCCACCGTCTGGAGGCGGCAACGCATGTTCGACTCCCCATCATCTCATGGCCCATCACTAGAGCCGAGGAGGATTGCCTACATACGAACCAATCAACACAAAGCAAAAATAACAAGTGAGCAAAATACAACAAAGGCAACAAGCACACTTACGAGCCCAACGACTCAGGTCAAAGATAGGAGAAGCCCTCCGCCCTCTTCTCCTCCTTTTCTCTTCCTTCTTCCGCTTATTGGCGGGTGAGCAACAATTCGCATGTGAACGGCAGGAATAGGAGAAGACGAACCCCGAACATCATCATGACGCTCAAGACCCCGAGGATTCCCGAGTCGGAGGAGTCGAGGCATCCAAGACTCGCCGAGCTCCGTGATCGCTTACTCGAATGGTCTTCACTCGATTCGGCATCCTCCGCCGGAGATCGCTACGAAGGAAGCTCGACACGGAATCCACCACTTCATTATCCGGGGCATTCGGATACCTTTCGAGCAATGGTGGCGCCATGCCTGGCACTTTGAAGCTCTACAAGATGAGAAGAAACTTTGTTAGCAAACAAAGGACACAAGTACACAACTGACAAAAACATAAGGGAAGCACTACGTGCGCAAATCTACACCTTTGCCACGGCCACCGTCGACGAAAAGGGAGGAGTCAGCGACTTCCCCGGGATTTTTTCGTCAGCCTTGAACTTCAACAGCACGCGAAGATCCTTGTCAAGGTCCACCTCGGAGACCTTCTCACCAAACCTCGTCGGATCATGGCGCCAGAGTACAGAACATCGGGTGCGCTTAGCCCGAGCGGCTGCACCTGACGCTCAAGAAACACCCGGATAATGTCGACACCGTTCACCTCCTTCTCAGGATTCAATTGGAGCTCCTCCACCCGACGGTACAAGGCCTCTATCTCCGCCACCTCACCGTCTAAGATCTGATTTTTCCAGACCTCTTCTTCACAATTAATCGAGGGGTCAAAAGGAACGAGACCAAAATCTTGCCCAGGCAGCACGGAGTCACGGATGTAAAACCATTTCCTCCGCCAGTAATGGACATATTCGGACATGGAGAAGGAAAAGAATTGGACATCGGGACTAAGAGAGATGATGAAACCCCCAATGGGATACACACCATCCGAACAGATCGCTTCCTCACGGAATACAGCTTCCGAAGAGGCCAAAGTGCGGCTCAATGCCAAGCCAACACTGCAAAGCGTGATAAAACACGCAATGTGGAGAAGGGAGTTGGGAGATGATGATGGAGTTGAATCCCATAGAAAAGAGCAGTCCACGGGAAGTTATGGACTGGATACGCAAACCCACGCAAAACGGCGACAAACATAACCCGATACCGGATGGGGACGGGATTACCTCACTACCGGGAGTCTCACGGCCGTGGTCTCGGAATCAGGCCGCGCAGCTTGCGGAGATCGCTCTCCAGCGTCTCTCGATCGCCGCCACCACCATCGGTGACACGAGCAGGCGCCCTTCTTGCCTCCGCGGCGCTAGTTCCCACCGCAGCGAAGACTTCTTTGGCTTCCCCATGGCGCTCTGGCGGTGGTGTCGTTATAACACGAAGACAAAGGAAATGCGAAAGGAACTCTCAGCACGCAGCAAGAATCGCTCGAGCACAAGGAGGCAGTAAAACGCAAGAACTGGTGCGGTGAAAACAAACCACGATTTTCACCATGGATTATAACAGCAAAGACGACGCACGCTGACCGTCCATCAAGAAGACCTAACGCCAACGGCAGATCTGGCCGTACACGTGTCAGCACCAAAACGAACCGTCGTTCCCACGACGTCCACTACGCGCGGAAATCGAGGAAACGCCGTAATCATCTCCACGCCGCGCGTGACCGGTCAATTCAAAGTCAGGAAGTGGGACCCACGCATCGTCCAGTCAAGTCATCTCTGGCGCAGCAGACGCTTGAGGTCATTGATCGTCAGCACTGACGTCATCAACAGCGAAAAGTACTCACTCGAATCTACGATTCGACTAAATACTCGGGGGCTACTCCTATCAGGAGCGCTGGTCGCGCACCCGATGTACTTCCGGTCAGTGACGCCCACCGAGATTTTCCTACTACTGCATGATACAAGACTGAAGTTCTCGCCGAGTCTACGACTCCGCCAGACACTCGGGGGCTACTCCAACCGTTCACACATAAGAGCTTCGAGTCCTACGTCAAGTCCACGACTCCACTACGGACTCGGGGGCTACTCCCATAGGGAGGAAGGATTTCAGCATCCGAAAATTTTCGAGTCCTACGGACTAAACAACTGAGCAATGCTTGCACTAAAAGTCTCCGCCGAGTTCACGACGAATGTACACTGGGCTACTCCCATAGGAGCGCTGGTCGCACCCTATGAAATCTTCGATCGCGATCTTCCGGATCCGCATGCAAAAACTTTTCGCAACTCTGCCCCAATTAATGCTAAGTGAGTAACATCCTCCTTGGCTACCAAACACCTCCGCGGTGATAAACATTCGATGTCGTCTGACGCAAAGATAAGACCCATGATATCATCCGATGGCACAGCAACGCACCGACCAAGGCCTGCTAGTATGAATCTGCATCAACAGTACGATGAAAATCCCGACGGACGCGTTGGGTACATCATTTAAAACACCGGAATTCCACTCTGTAAGTCCTCCGCGCCCGAGTCGAATTACGCCAGCATATGTTCCGGTTCGAGTCGAGGGACTCGCACCAAGAAGATCGTGTTGTTTTGTCCTAAGGCGATTAATCGACCTGATCCGTCGGGTGAGTCGTGCACACGCATCAACAATCCCTACACATTCTCTTGAAAGACAGAGTTACACCCGAAGGATTGAAGAGTCCTCAGCCGAATCTACGATTCGACTAAACACTCGGGGGCTACTGACATGGTTATACCCTACGGGTACGTAACTTCAGCATACCTGGTCCAGCCCAAGGAAGGCCCACGGCCAATATACGCCAGCCCATGAAGATTTTCGGGTGGCCCAGGCCCATGACGTCTTCGGGTCCTTGAAGAACAAGACTAGAGATTCAATACAACTTGTAACCTACTCATCGGTATTTGCGAGACCTAGCCTCCCCATATATAAAGGCTAGGAGGGTCCAACGAGGAGGAGACACCCAACAACGATTACACCCTGCGATTACGACATACACACCTCCACGCCAGATCGAATCTGCGCACCCTGTAACTTTCGGTTCCGCCGCAATAAAAGAGCGAATAAGGAGTAGGGTTTTCTCCGGGCCTGAACTCAGGTAAATCCCGTGTCCCCTGGTTGCTTGTCTGTTAACCGTGCCACGATCTCCAGCATCCCCATCTTCTCCAAAACCCAAGTCCATAACAATGGGCATTAACGAGTTGAAACCTCGTCATCGAACGTGCGTAACATGGACTCGGCCCACGTTCGCCTCCGTTAGGGTTTCCTGAGCTTCTCTATATAAAGTCCTGCGCGGCTATCGCCACAATGCCACCGAAAACCAATCTAGGGTTTTGCCATCCTCTCTACTTGCACCGTCACCGTAGTCTACTCCATCCCGCTTGCCAGCGTGCACCGGCGGGCGGGAGAGCAGGTCTCCGAAACCACTCGCCCTTGTGATCCCATGCGAGAGGGGCTTAAGGTTTTGAAGCGCTTGTGCTTTCGAATTCTTCAACACGGGTCGTCTTCCATCCAAGTCAGGCGGTGCTGCCTACCGCCGTATTTGTCGCCATCTACTTCGATCAGTCTTCTTCAAAGTTTCTACTACGACAACCGAACGGTACGTGCTACGTGCTTCTGTTTGGTTATTCATCATGTTCTGCTAGTACATGTTAAGCTGCTGTTTGTTTCCGATCATCCTGTTGTTTAGTGCATCTAGTATGTTCGAGTTACATGAGCTAGTAGCTGGTTTTGTCATGATTTATATTCTGGAATTAATCGTGGAAATTATGCCTAATAATCCAACAATCCAAAAACCTTATTGTAGGCAATTTCCTGAATTAACAATGGCTGGTTTTACCGATGCACTAAGGTCGGATAAGTTTACCGGTGTGCACTTTAAGAGGTGGCAGTACAAGGCTGAGCTTTGGCTGACCATGATGAAAGTGTTCCATATCAATAAAGGCAAACCTGAAGGAACTATATCTGACGAGGATCAGAAGAAGTTCAAGGATGCCAATACTGTCTTTGTGGAATGTATTCTGAGCATTCTTTCTGACCGTCTGTGTGATGTGTTTATGCACATAAAAGACGGGAAGGAGCTCTGGGATGCACTGGATGCAAAGTTTGTTGTTGCAGATGCTAGCAGTGAACTGTATATCATGGAGAGCTTTCATGATTTTAAGATGACTAAGGACCTTCCTGTGGTTCAACAAGCTCATGAGATATCGAACTCCTTAAGTGTACCTTACCCGACAAGTTTGTGGCGGGTTGCATTATTGCTAAGTTGCCCCCTTCATGGAGGAACTTTGCCACAACTCTCAAACACAAGAGACAGGAGATATCAGTTGAAAATCTGATAGCATCCCTTGATTTTGAGGAGAAGGCTCGGGATAAGGACACTACTGAGAAAGGAGAGAGTCATGCTACTACCAACTTTGTGCAGAAAGGAAAATCCGTAGGCAAGAACAAAGGAAACTTCAAACCCTCCTTTAACAAGTCTGTAAAGACTACAACCTTCAAGAAGAAGAAGACGAACAGGGACAAGAGTGAACTGTCTTGTTACACTTGTGGAGAGCCCGGCCACTTTTCCAAGGACTGTCCAGAACGCGCAGACCACAGAGGGAAAAAGGCCAAGACTGTCAACGTCGTGACCGCTAGCAATACTGATGGGTATGGTAATTTATTTACTTTTCTTTTAGTATTTCAATCACCGTGTTGGTGGCTTGATACGGGTGCTAATTTTCATGTGTATGATGACATCTCTATGTTCACTTCTTATCAGGTCGCTCGGGATTCATCCGTCCTAATGGGGAATGGATCACATGCTTCTGTTCGTGGTGTTGGAAAGATCGTGCAGCTGAGGAACATGCAGCATGTCCCTACTATGAATAAGAATCTCGTTAGTGGCTCCCTTCTTTGCAGAGATGGGTTTAAGGTTGTCTTAGAGTCTAATAAAGTCGTTGTTTCGAAACATGGACAATTTATTGGTAAAGTTTATGAGTTCGGAGGCTTGTTCCGGTTTTCACTTTCAGAGTTTTGTAATAAATCAGTGAATCATATTTGTGGTGGTGTTAATGATGATACTAGTATTTTGCATTCTCGTTTATGTCACATTACTTTTGGCTTGATATCTCGGATGTCCAGTATGAGTTTAATTCTGAATTTCACTATTGCCAAAGGTTCTAAGTGCCATAGTTGTGTGCAATCAAAGCAACCTCGAAAGCCTCACAAGGCTGCCGAGGAGAGAAACTTGGCACCTCTAGAACTCATACATTCTGATCTATGCGAGATGAATGGTGTGTTGACAAAAGGTGAAAAGAGATATTTCATGACGTTGACAGATGATGCTACTAAATTCTGCTATGTTTACTTGTTGCAAACTAAAGATGAGGCTTTAGACTACTTTAAAATCTATAAGGCCGAAGTTGAAAATCAACTAGAGAGAAAGATCAAGCGTCTTAGGTCGGATCGTGGTGGTGAGTATTTTCCCAGAATATTTGACAAATTCTGTCAGAAATACGGAATTATTCATGAGAGGACGCCTCCCTACTCGCCCCAATCAAACGGGGTTGCTGAGAGGAAAAATCGCACGCTGACTGACTTGGTGAATTCCATGTTAGCCACTGCTGGTTTATCAAAGGCGTGGTGGGGAGAGGCTTTATTGACTTCATGTCATGTCCTGAATAGAGTTCCTAACAAGAATAAAGAAAGGAAAATGATACCTATTACCGAGGATCGATCCCCGGATCCCTGGTCGCCGAGACCGAGTCGCATCACGTGTGACGTAGGCCTACCACCTACGTCTGCCTGTTTCTTCCGGTTTCTCTTCCCCCAACTTTCCTTATCTTCTCTAGATCAATGGAAAATAGCACCTCCACCTGAGCTAGTCCCCACCACCGGACCGAGAGGCCACCGGATCTCCGCCGCCGGCCCTCCCGTCTTCGCCCACACCATCCATAGCTCCCCGCAGCCATGGCCATCTCTAGTTTCCTCCATGCGAGAGCCAGGGAGGTCATCGGCAGGCTCCGATTCTCCTCCTTGCTGGCAACCATCGACGTCTGTCGCTGCAGGTCGGCATCTCTTGTGCCCTCTATGCGAGAGCCATGGGAGGTCACCCACAGGCTCCAGCTCGCCTCCTTTGTTGGCGACCATCAGCGCTTGTCACTGTAGGCTGGCGTCAAGGACGTTGTGGCTTACCTCCGGCCATGGCCTTGCTTCGGCCGAGTTATCCACGGGTGTTGCTACAAATGACGCAAGGCTTCGCTACCTTAGGCGCACGATGTTGCTACCAACGACGGATGGCTTTTGCTACCATGGGTGTACGTCGTTGCTACCGACGTCATACAACTTTGCTACATTGGGTTTACTATGTTGCTACATGTGCTTGCTACCATGGACACATGGTGTTACTATCTCAGGAGATCTCTCTGGCGTTTGTCTAGCGAAGTTGGTTTTCGCTACACTAATACAAATTTTTCGCTACATTTGTTTTTTAATTTTGCTACAATAGTATAATTTTTTTTGCTATAGGTCTTCGACGTGGTTTACCGGTGAGGTCTCCGGCGAAAATCTCCTACGAGTCTCCGGTGAAGTCGTTTTTGCTACATTAGAACATTATTTTTGCTACAAGGTCAGCGGCGAGGTCTCCGGCGAGGTCGGGTTTGTCTGTTCTTTTTTCTAAACCGAACCGTTTTCTGCTACATGTAGCAAAAGGGGGACTATTTGTAGCAAAATCGGGTATGTTTGTAGCAAAAGTAGGATTTGGGGCATTTTTTAAGGACACGTGTTAGCAAGAGGACCCGGGGGATTTTGAGGAAATATCCCCCGGGGGACGCGTAGTACTATCCTATAAAGAAAAGACCCCTTATGAAGAGTGGGTTGGGAGAAAACCATCACTTTCATATATGTGCACTTGGGGGTGTTTGGCGAAGGTCAACATACCAATCCCTAAGAAACGCAAGCTTGGACCCAAGACAGTGGATTGCATCTTTCTAGGATATGCTCCACGGAGTGTAGGCTATAGATTTCTAGTGGTTAAATCTGAGATACCTGATATGCATATTGATACTATAATGGAATCTCTGAAGGGAATATGCCCTGAGAGGCAATAATAAAAAAATTATTATGTGTATTCCAAGTATATGATAGATGTTTATTTTGCATGCTATAATTGTATTAATACGGAAACGTTAATACATGTGTGTTTAATAAACAAACAGAAAGTTTCTAGTTATGCCTCTCTCATAAACTAGTTCGTTGATTAACAAGATGATCACAGTTTCCTGATCATAGACATTGGATGTTGTTATAACGAGATCACAACATTAGTGTAATGGTGTGATGAACATTCATCCGAAGTATAGCATTACGATCAAAGTCATTGAGTTTATATTGCTATAACAACTTACGAAGTGATCCTAATCCTTAGACCATGAGATCATGTCAATCACTAACACCAAAAGAGTTTCTTGATAACATCAAACGTCACACCGTAACTGGGTGATTATAAAGATGGATTCAGAACTAATAAAGTGTTATGTTGAGCCCCATGGATTGAGAGTGGAATTTGTTCATCCCGATGACGGATAGATATACTCTGGGCCCTCTCGGTGATATCACATTGGTTAGCTTGCAAGCAAGTGATTTGATCACTAGAATGTTATATCACGGGAACGAGAAAAGAGTGCATGTCAGTAACGAGATCAAACTAGTATGGAGATACCGATGATCGAATCTCGGACATGTAATATATCGTGAAACAAAGGGATTAAGATACAAGCATAAAAGGTTCCGAAGATCACAGGAAAGTCATCGTTGAATGTGTGGGAGTCAGTATGGATCTCCAGGTCCTGCTACTGATTATTGATCGGAGAAGGGTCTCGATCATGTCCGCATTATTCGCGAACCGTAGGGTGACACACTTAAGGGACACTGACATCCAGTTGGAGCAAATGTTTCATGCTGAAAGAATGGACAAGCGCAGGAATTTATTTCACTAGATATCGAAACAGGTTTTCGGGTGAAATTGCATAAAGTGGCTATGCATGTGAAATAGAATTCTAGCAAGGGGTTATTTGTGAATGTTTATCATTAAAGTAATTGACAAAATTCTGAATAAAATAAAAGAGTTTTATTTAATGAGAGTTTGCATTAAATTTGGTGGAAATTTAATGGCAAGTTTGAGTGGGATTTTGAGTGGAGGGATTTGAATGGATTTTTGTGAGTGGAGTGTCCACCCACATGAATGAAGGAGGGGAGGGGGCAGCCCCCATGGCCGGCGGCCAACCCCTTGGGTGACCCCCCTCCTCCTATAAAAGGCACCCCTCTCCTCTCTCTCACTTACACCTCCTCGTGAAGGATCCCTCTCCCCCTCTAGAATTTATTCCCCATGGTCTCGGACTAGCGAGATACATGTTCCCGGTGGCTATTCGGCAAGAAAGGGTTGTGCTTCCGTTGCATCGCTGGAGCGAGGAGGCGGAGGTTGCTCGGTGTCTTGTACGTGTGTGTGAGCACGGATGCGCTGCTGCTTTGCGGCGCTAGGACTTCCTCTCGATCTTGAGATCGGCAAGAGATAGTCTACATCAACCACGAGTTGAACTCATTAAGCTTTGTCGGTCTTCAAGGGTATGTTCTCTACGGATATACATCCGCCCGTTGTTTGTATCTAGTAGATAGATCTTGGTACATAGTTCCCATCGTAGGAAAAAATTTGTTTTCTATGCTGCGAACCCTACAGTGGTATCAGAGCCAGATATATGCGTAGATGCTTTACACGGGTAGTACACATATGAGTATGTGGGCGATGATGATCATGTTGTTGCTCCTTAGTTGTAATTTTGGATATTGGTGGCATAGTGGGATGAAGCGGCCTGGACAAACTTTATATGTCCTCGCACATGAGACATGTTCCACGCTTGACATGCAACTAGTTTGCATAAGTGGCTGGCGGGTGTCTGTCTCTCCTACTATAGTCAATATCTATTTTGCAACGAGTTGTCAACAATTTGGTTATCCTCGTTGTGGTTCATGTTCGTAGGTAAGAACAGTTCTATCGTGAAAGCCCTAAGCCACGTAAAACTTGCAATGGATAAATTAGAGGCGTCTAGTTTAGATTGTTGCTGGGCTAGTGTTATGATATGGTGATGTTGTAAGTAGAAGTATGAGATGATACTCTTACAACACACATAGCGTGTAAACTCTATAGACCTTGGATTTACACATAAAGGTATGATAGAGATCATATGCGGGAACCATATCATTTCATCACTAATAAACATGTGATGTTTGATTGCATCTTATATTGCTTGTTTAGCGCTTTGTTAGCATAATAAGATGATCCCTCATTTAAATATCAAGATAAGAATGTGTTCTTACTTTAGTATGCACCGATTATGTTTTAAAGCTCCAAGACATCACGTGATGATCGGGTGTTCTTGGATCCACGACCATATTTCGGGTGTAAAACAGTTACACACGCGAATACTAAGGTTCTAACTTGGAGAGCCTAGCATGTACAGACATGGCCTCGGAACATGGACCGAAAGGTTAAGCATGATTCCTACAGTAGATATGATGCCCATTTGATGCTCACCTTTGAATCTACACCGAATCACGTGATGATCGAACTTGGGGTAGTGGATTTGGTTCATGTAATCACCAAAAGGGAATGAGGGATGTCGTTTTTCAATGGGAGTTCATTCGTAATATGGATTAGTTGAACTCAATCTATCATAAACTTAGTCTAAACTTTACAAATTCTGTTGTAGATGGCACCACCTACTTTTAATTTCAATGTGTTCATGGAGAAAGAGAAACTTGCAAGGAACGGTAGCAACTTTACCGAATGGGCCATGAATTTGAGGATTCTCCTCTCTGCTGCACAAAAGCAATATGTGCTAGAAGCGCCGCTAGGCCCCCCATCCTTTGAGGATGCCCCTGACGAGGAGAAGAATGTCTATCAGACTCGTCAGGAGGACCACAACTTAGTTCATTGCGGCATATTGTATGGGCTAGAGCCGGAACTTCGAAAACGTTTCGAAAACGACAATGCATTTGATACAATGGGTGAGTTGAAAATGATTTTCGACACACATGCTGTTGTAGAGAGCTACAATGCTTCGGAAAAGTTCTTTAGCTGCATGATGGAAGAGCACAGCTCCGTTAGTGAGCATGTACTCAAGATGTTGGGTTACGCTGATAAGCTTGTGTCCTTGAGAATATCGATTCCCATTGACTTAGGCATCCATCGTGTTCTGCAGTCTCTGCCACCTAGCTATAAGAGCTTCGTGATGAACTATAATATGCAAGGCATGAAGAAGTCTCTCCTCGAGCTTCTGTCAATGCTTAAAACTGCAAAAGTGGAGATCAAAAAGGAACATCAAGTGTTGATGATCAATAGGAACACTGGTTTCAAGAAAGACAAGAAGGGAAAACGGAAGGGAAGTAAGGGCGGCAAGCCGGTTGCCGTGCCTGAAAAGAAACCCCGAGTTGGACCTAAGTCTGATACTGAGTGCTACTATTGTAAGGGGACTAGCCACTGGAAGCGCAATTGCCCCAAGTATTTGGCAGACAAGAAGGCCGGCAAGGCAAACAAAGGTATATATGATATACATGTTATTGATGTGTACTTGACTAGTGCTCGCAGTAGCACCTAGGTATTTGATACCGGTTCAGTTGCTAATATTTGTAACTCGAATCAGGGGCTGCGGAACAAGCGACCGCTAGCAAGGGGTGAGGTCAAGATGCGTGTAGGCAATGGATCAAGCATTGATGTGATCGCCATCGAAACGCTACCTCTCCATTTGCCATCGGGATTAGTTATAAACTTGAATAATTGTTATCTAGTGCCTGCACTGAGCATGAACATTGTATCTGGATCGTGCTTGATGCGAAGTGGTTATTCATTTAAATCCAAGAACAATGGTTGTTCTATTTATATGAATTAAATCTTTTATGGTCATGCACCGATGATGAATGGTTTATTTCTATTAGATCTTGATGATAATGTTACACATATTCATAATGTTGATGCTAAAAGGATTAAACTTAATGATGATATATCCGCATATATGTGGCACTGCCGTCTAGGTCATATTGGAGTTAAACGCATGAAGAAGCTCCATTCAGATGGACTTTTGGAATCACTTGATACATGTGAGCCATGCCTTATGAGCAAGATGACTAGAATGTCGTTTTCCAGTTCAATGGAACGGGCGACAGATTTATTGGAAATCATACATTCTGATGTATGTGGTCCAATGAGTGTGTCGGCGCGAGGTGGATATCGTTATTTTGTTACTTTCATGGATGATTTGAGCAGATACGGTTATATCTACTTGATGAAACACAAGTCTGAAACCTTTGAAAAGTTCAAGGAATTTCAGAATGAAGTGGAAAATCATCGTAATAGAAAGATCAAATTTCTACGGTCCGACCGTGGAGGTGAGTATCTAAGTTACGATTTTAGCACTCACATGAAAGAGTGTGGAATTGTTTCACAACTCACACGTGCCGGAACACCACAGAGAAATGGTGTGTCGGAACGTCGTAATCGTACTTTATTAGATATGGTTCGATCTATGATGTCTCTGACGGACTTGCCATTGTCATTTTGGGGTTATGCACTAGAAACTGCTGCATTCACTTTAAATCGGGCACCATCAAAATCCGTTGAAAAGACACCGTATGAATTGTGGTTTGGAAACAAACCTAAGCTGTCATTTCTTAAAGTTTGGGGATGCGATGTTTATGTGAAGAAACTTCAACCGGATAAACTCGAACCCAAAGCGGAAAAATGCGTCTTCATAGGATACCCTAAGGAAACTATTGGGTATTCCTTCTATCACAGATCCGAGGGCAAGGTTTTTGTTGCCAAGAATGGATCCTTTCTAGAGAAAGAGTTTCTCGCGAAAGGTGTGAGTAGTCGGAAGGTAGAACTTGAAGAGGTTATTGAACCTTCTCTTCAAAGTATGGCGAGTAGCGCAGCGCCAGAAGTTGTTCCGGAGTTGGCTTCACCTGTTGAGAGGGAACTAATGATAATGGTCATGAAACTCCAAAAGAGAGTACTACCGAACCTCGTAGGTCTAGCAGGATGCGTGCAGCTCCCGAGCTGTACGGAAATCCTGTCATGAATTTCATGGTTGATGAAAATGATGACCCTGCGACGTATGAAGAAGCGACGATGAGACCGGATTCCAACAAATGGTTAGAAGCCATGAAATCCGAGATGCAATCCATGTATGAAAATCAAGTTTGGAACTTGGTGGACTTACCTCAGGACCGAAAGGCCATGGAGAACAAATGGATTTTCAAAAGGAAAACTGATGCTGATGGTAACGTGACCGTCTATAAAGCTCGACTTGTCGCAAATGGGTTTTGACAAATTCAAGGAGTTGACTACGATGAGACATTCTCTCCCGTAGCGATGCTAAAGTCAGTTAGGATTATGTTAGCAATTGCTGCATATTTCGATTATGAGATATGGCAGATGGATGTCAAAACCGCATTTCTCAATGGTAATATTGAAGAAGAGTTGTATATGATACAACCAAAGGGTTTTGTCGATCCTAAGGATGCTAACAAGGTGTGCAAGCTTCAGCGATCCATCTATGGATTGAAGCAAGCATCACGAAGTTGGAATCTCCGCTTTGATGAGGTGATCAAAGAGTTTGGATTTGTCCAAACTTATGGAGAAGCTTGTATTTACAATAAAGTGAGTGGGAGCAATGTGGCATTTCTGATATTATATGTGGATGACATACTATTGATCGGAAATGATATAGATCTTTTAAACAGTGTTAAAAGTTATCTAAACATCAAATTTTCAATGAAGGACCTAGGTGAAGAGTCATACATATTAGGCATAAAGATCTATAGAGATAGATCTAGGCGCCTAATAGGGCTATCGCAAAGTACATACCTTGATAAGATTTTAAAGAAGTTTAAAATGGAATATAGTAAGAAGGGGTTCTTACCTATGACACAAGGCACGACATTGAGTAAGACTCAAAGTCCGGCTACGGCGGAAGAAAGAGAGATAATGGACAAAGTCCCCTATGCTTCAGCCATAGGATCTATAATGTACGCCATGCTATGTAGAAGACCGGATGTGGCACATGCTATTAGTTTGACTAGTAGGTACCAATCGGATCCAGGTTTGGAACACTGGATAGCAGTCAAGAATATCCTTAAGTACTTGCGAAGAACTAAGGATATGTTTCTTGTATACGGAGGTGAAGAAGAGCTCGTCGCTAAGTGTTATGTCGACGCTAGCTTTGACACCGATCCGGATGACTCTAAGTCTCAATCCGGATACGTATTTCTCATGAATGGCGGAGCGGTTAGTTGGAGGAGCTCCAAACAACCTGTGGTGGCAGGATCAACAACGGAGGCCGAATATGTTGCTACTTCAGAAGCGGCTCAGGAAGCGGTTTGGATGAAGGAGTTCATATCCAACTAGGTGTGGTTGCAAACGCGTTGGACCCAATGGTGATCTATTGTGACAACAATGGTGCCATTGCCATGACTTATGGGCAAGATGACTAGAACTCTGTTTTCTGGTTCAATGGAACGGGCGACAGATTTATTGGAAATCATACATTCCGATGTATGTGGTCCAATGAATGTGTCGGCGCGAGGTGGATATCATTATTTTGTTACTTTCACGGATGATTTGAGTAGATACGGTTATATCTACTTGATGAAACACAAGTCTGAAACCTTTGAAAAGTTCAAGGAATTTCAGAATGAAGTGGAAAATCATCGTAATAGGAAGAGAAAATTTCTACGGCCCGACCGTGGAGGTGAGTATCTAAGTTACGAGTTTAGCACTCACATGAAAGAGTGTGGAATTGTTTCACAACTCACACCTGCCGGAACACCACAGCGAAATGGTGTGTCAGAACGTCGTAATCTTACTTTATTGGATATGGTTCGATCTATGATGTCTCTGACGGACTTGCCGTTGTCATTTTGGGGTTATGCACTAGAAACTGCTGCATTCACTTTAAATCGGGCACGATCTAAATCCGTTGAAAAGACACCGTATGAGTTATGGTTTGGAAACAAACCTAAGCTGTCATTTCTTAAAGTTTGGGGATGCGATGTTTATGTGAAGAAACTTCAACCGGATAAACTCGAACCCAAAGCAGAAAAATGCATCTTCATAGGATACCCTAAGGAAACTATTGGGTATTCCTTCTATCATAGATCCGAGGGAAAGGTTTTATTGCCAAGAATGGATCCTTTCTAGAGAAAGAGTTTCTCACGAAAGGTGTGAGTAGCCGGAAGGTAGAACTCGAAGAGGTTATTGAACCTTCTCTTCAAAGTATGGTGAGTAGCGCAACACCAGAAGTCGTTCTGGAGTTGGCTTCACCATTTGAAGAGGGAACTAATGATAATGATCATGAAACTCCGAAAGAGAGTACTATCGAACCTCGCAGGTCTAGCAGGACGCGTGCAGCTCCTGAGCTATACGAAAATCCTGTCATGAATTTCATGGTTGATGAAAATGATGACCCTACGACGTATGAGGAAGTGATGATGAGCCCGGATTGCAACAAATGGTTAGAAGCCATGAAATCCGAGATGGAATCCATGTATGAAAATCAAGTTTGGAACTTGGTGGACTTACCTCACGACCGAAAGGCCGTGGAGAATAAATGGATTTTCAAAAAGGAAAACTGATGCTGATGGTAATGTGACCGTCTATAAAGCTTGACTTGTCGCAAAGGGGTTTCGACAAATTCAAGGAGTTGACTACGATGAGACATTCTCTCAAGTAGCGATGCTAAAATCAGTTAGAATTATGTTAGAAATTGTTGCATATTTCGATTATGAGAAATGGCAGATGGATGTCAAAACCGCGTTTCTTAATGGTAATATTGAAGAAGAGTTGTATATGATACAACCAAAGGGTTTTGTCGATCCTAAGTATGCTAACAAGGTGTGCAAGCTTCAGTGATCCATCTATGGATTGAAGCAAGCATCACGAAGTTGGAATCTCCGCTTTGATGAGGTGATCAAAGAGTTTGGATTTGTCCAAACTTATGGAGAATCTTGTATTTACAAGAAAGTGAGTGGGAGAAATGTGGCATTTCTAATACTATATGTGGATGACATATTACTGATCGGAAATGATATAGATCTTTTAAACAGTGTTAAAAGTTATCTAAACAGCAAATTTTCAATGAAGGACCTAGGTGAAGCGTCATACATATTAGGCATAAAGATCTATCGAGATAAATCTAGGCGCCTAATAGGGCTATCACAAATTACATACCTTGATAAGATTTTAAAGAAGTTTAAAATGGACGAAAGTAAGAAGGGGTTCTTACCTATGTTGCAAGGCACGACATTGAGTAAGACTCAAAGTCCGGCTACGGCGGAAGAAAGAGAGATAATGGATAGAGTCCCCTATGCTTCAGCCATAGGCTCTATAATGTACACCATGCTATGTACAAGACCAGATGTGGCACATGCTATTAGTTTGACTAGTAGGTACCAATCGGATCCAGGTTTGGAACACTGGAAAGCGGTCAAGAATATCCTTAAGTACTTGCGAAGAACTAAGGATATGTTTCTTGTATACGACGGTGAAGAAGAGCTCGTCGCTAAGTGTTATGTCAAAACTAGCTTTGACACCGATCCGGATGACTCTAAGTCTCAATACGGATACGTATTTCTCATGAATGGCGGAGCGGTTAGTTGGAGGATCTCCAAACAACCTGTGGTGGCGGGATCAACAACGGAGGCCGAATATGTTGCTGCTTTGGAAGCGGCTCAGGAAGCAGTTTGGATGAAGGAGTTCATATCCGAACTAGGTGTGGTTGCAAACGCGTTGGACCCAATGGTGATCTATTGTGACAACAATGGTGCCATTGCCAATGCCAAAGAACCAAGGTCTCACAAGCATTCCAAGCATATTAAGCGCCGGTTTCACTCCATCTGCGAGCATGTCAAGGATGGAGATATAAAGATTTGTAAAGTACATACGGATCTCAATGTAGCAGATCTGTTGACTAAAACTCTCCCTAGAGAAAAACATGATCTACACCAGAACTCCATGGGTGTTAGATACATCACTATGTAACTAGATTATTGTCTCTAGTGCAAGTGGGAGACTGAAGGGAATATGCCCTGAGAGGCAATAATAAAATGTTTATTATGTGTATTCCAAGTATATGATAGATGTTTATTTTGCATGCTATAATTGTATTAATACAGAAACGTTAATACATGTGTGTTTAATAAACAAACAGAAAGTTCCTAGTTATGCCTCTCTCATAAACTAGTTCGTTGATTAACAAGATGATCACAGTTTCCTGATCATAGACATTGGATGTTGTTAATAACGAGATCACAACATTAGTGTAATGGTGTGATGAACATTCATCCGAAGTATAGCACTACGATCAAAGTCATTGAGTTTATATTGCTATAACAACTTACGAAGTGATCCTAATCCTTAGACCATGAGATCATGTCAATCACTAACACCGGAAGAGTTTCTTGATAACATCAAACATCACACCGTAATTGGGTGATTATAAAGATGGATTCATAACTAATAAAGTGTTATGTTGAGCCCCATGGATCGAGAGTGGAATTTGTTCATCCCGATGATGGATAGATATACTCTGGGACCTCTCGGTGATATCACATTGGTTAGCTTGCAAGCAAGTGATTTGATCACTAGAATGTTATATCACGGGAACGAGAAAAGAGTGCATGTCAGTAACAAAATCAAACTAGGTATGGAGATACCGATGATCGAATCTCGGACATGTAATATATCGTGAAACAAAGGGATTAAGATACAGGCATAAAAGGTTCCGACGATCACAGGAAAGTCATCGTTGAATGTGTGGGAGTCAGTATGGATCTCTAGGTCCTGCTACTGATTATTGATCGGAGAAGGGTCTCGATCATGTACGCATTATTCGCGAACCGTAGGGTGACACACTTAAGGGACACTGACATCCAGTTGGAGCAAATGTTTCATGCTGAAAGAATGGACAAGCGCAGGAATTTATTTCACTAGATACCGAAACAGGTTTTCGGGTGAAATTGCATAAAGTGGCTATGCATGTGAAATAGAATTCTAGCAAGGGGTTATTTGTGAATGTTTATCATTAAAGTAATTGACAAAATTCTGAATAAAATAAAAGAGTTTTATTTAATGATAGTTTGCATTAAATTTGGTGGAAATTTAATGGCATGTTTGAGTGGGATTTTGAGTGGAGGGATTTGAATGGATTTTTGTGAGTGGAGTGTCCACCCACATGAATGAAGGAGGGGAGGGGGCAGCCCCCATGGCCGGCGGCCAACCCCTTGGGTGCCCCCCTCCTCCTATAAAAGGCACCCCTCTCCTCTCTCTCACTTACACCTCCTCGTGAAGGATCCCTCTCCCCCTCTAGAATTTATCCCCCATGGTCTCGGACTAACGAGATACATGTTCCCGGTGGCTATTCGGCAAGAAAGGGTTGTGCTTCCGCTGCATCGCTGGAGCGAGGAGGCGGAGGTTGCTCGGTGTCTTATACGTGTGTGCGAGCACGGATGCGCTGCTACTTTGCGGCGCTAGGACTTCCTCTCGATCTTGAGATCGACAAGAGATCGTCTACATCATCTACGAGTTGAACTCGTTAAGCTTTGTCGGTCTTCAAGGGTATGTTCTCTATGGATATACATCTGCCCGTTGTTTGTATCTAGTAGATAGATCTTGGTACATAGTTCCCATCGTAGGAAATTTTTTGTTTTCTATGCTGCGAACCCTACAATCTCATGATGCAACATTCTTTGAGAATATTTTTCCTATGAAAGATATGCATAGCAATGGTAGGATTTCTTCTGAAATACTTCCTGAATCTAGTGCATATATTGAGAATTATGAACAACCACATGAGGAATTTCTTGAGAAGGATGACGATGAACCTCTCATGAGGAGTAAGAGACAGAGGGTTGCAAAATCCTTTGGTAATGACTTCATCGTGTACCTTGTGGATGATACTCCTAAATCCATTACTAAGGCATATGCATATCCTGATGCAGATGATTGGAAAGAAGCTGTCCAAAATGAGATGGACTCAATTCTTTCTAATGGAACTTGGGAATTATCAGAACGACCCTATGGTTGTAAACCTGTGGGATGTAAGTGGGTGTTCAAGAAGAAGCTAAGGCCTGATGGTACTATTGAGAAGTACAAGGCGTGTGGTGTAGCTAAGGGCTACACACAGAAAGAAGGCGATGATTACTTTGAAACCTATTCACATGTCGCTAGAATGACCACCATTCGAGTACTACTATCCCTGGCTGCCCCTTATGGTCTTCTCGTTCATCAAATGGACGCGAAGACAGCTTTCCTTAATGGAGAGTTGGAAGAGGAGATCTATATGGATCAGCCGGATGGGTTTGTGGTAAAAGGTGAAGAGACAAAGGTGTGCAAGTTATTGAAATCTTTATATGGCCTGAAACAAGCACCTAAGCAATGGCATGAGAAGTTTGACAGAACTCTACTTTCTACTGGCTTTGTCATTAATGAGGCTGATAGGTGTGTTTACTATCGCCATGGTGGGGGCGATAGCGTTATATTATGTTTGTACGTGGATGACATTCTGATCTTTGGTACAAACATGAAAGTGATAAATGAAGTCAAGTCTTTCCTGTCAAAGAGTTTTGATATGAAAGATCTGGGAGAGGCTGATGTCATTCTGAACATCAAGCTTATTAAGAACGATAATGGGATTACTTTAATGCAATCTCATTATGTTGAGAAGGTCTTGAGCCGATTTGGTTTTAATGATGGCAAGACTTCTCCAACACCTTATGATCCCAGTTTGACATTACGAAAGAATAAGAAGGAACCAACAGATCAGCTGAAATATTCACAAGTTGTTGGTTCTCTCATGTACTTAGCAAGCGCTACAAGACCCGATATCTCTTTTGCTGTGAGCAAGTTGAGTAGGTTCATGTCTAACCCGGGTATTGATCATTGGAATGCACTTGAAAGGGTCATGCGCTATCTATGTGGTACAATGAGCTATGGGATTCACTATTCAGGGAACCCTGTTGTACTTGAAGGATATAGTGATTCGAATTGGATCTCTGACGTTGATGAACTCTACGCCACGAGCGGGTATGTGTTTACCCTTGGAGGTGGCGCAGTGTCATGGAGGTCTCTTAGACAAGCCATATTGATGAGGTCAACTATGGAAGCAGAACTTACTGCTTTAGACACAGCCACTGTTGAGTCAGAATGGCTGCGTGAGCTCTTGATGGACTTGCCTGTGGTTGAGAAACTTGTGCCGACAATCCTTTTGAATTGTGACAACCAAACTGTTATTGTCAAAGTGAACAATTCTAAGGATAATGCGAAGTCATCAAGACACGTGAAGAGACGTTTGAAATCTGTCAGGAAATTGAGAAACTCCGGAGTAATAACTGTTACGTATATTCAAACAGACAAAAACCTGGCAGATCCCTTTACAAAGGGACTATCACGAAATGTGATAGAAAGTGCATCGAGGGAGATGGGGTTGAGACCCATGGATGTCACACCTTAGTGGTAACCCAACCTATGTGATCGGAGATCCCGTGAATTAGGACCTGGGAAGAACAAGCTAGTGGTTTGACAAAGGAGAGTACTTTATAATCTTCTCTATGTGAAGATGCACAACTCTCATAATCTGTAAGGCAGGTTGGCAACATGCCTTAATGTGTTTCTGTTGGCTTCAATTAGCAAAGATGCCGTCCTACATGGCATTCTTGAAAGAACACACCTATATGAGCTCGACTATAAACGTTGCGGTCTATGAGATTTGGGTGATCTCTAGTAAACTCATGAAGAGACCAGGGAGTATGACGCATATGCTCCAACCCGCGGGGTAGGCTACTGGCAGCCAGGTACTAGTTATGATTTTGAGTGAAATCTATTGACACCAAACTTGCAATTCAAGGTTCGTCCATTGTTCAAGTTATTGATAGACGTAGTTCAAGATTCTAGGCGGAAGTTCAACTTAACAGTCTCTGCTGAAACACTGGTATATAAACAAGTAGCGAGAATTGGCAAATCTTCAAATGGGCATTTGAGATCTGGTGGGGGATTGTTAAAAATAATGGGCCAATTCATTTAGGCCCATGTGTATTTCAGATTTTCCCTAAATCTCAAAACCCAAATTTGTGGCAGCTCATATGTCTTTGGGCCCATGTTTGTGGCAGCTCACATGGAAGTGGAGTGGGATCTCAAGTTTAGTCCCACATGGAAATTTAGAGGAGAGTTGCACCACCTTATAAGGTGGAGTGTTGCATCACTTTGTAAGTGAGTGGCAATAAGAGAGATACACGCACGAGCTCCTCCTTCGACGATGCCGCCGCTCGCACGCCCGCCCGCTCGCCCGCCCGCTCGTCTCGTCACGACGCGCGCACGCCGCGGGTTGCAGGAATCTTGCCGAGCCGAGCTTTATTTTACTGTGAGGTTTTGATAGACATGTCAAACAGTTAGCTTATTTGGGTCACTTCCGGATCGTGGGCTACTGTAACCGACCCGAACGTGTGTAACGTGGACTCGGCCCACGTTCGCCTCCGTTAGGGTTTCCTGAGCTTCTCTATATAAAGTCCTGCGCGGCTACCGCCACAATGCCAACGAAAACCAATCTAGGGTTTTGCCATTCTCTCTACTTGCACCGTCACCATAGTCTACTCCATCCCGCTTGCCGGCGTGCACCGATGGACGGGAGAGCAGGTCTCCAGAACCACTCGCCCTTGTGATCCTGTACGAGAGAGGGCGAATAAGGTTTTTGGGAAGCGCTTCGCGCGACTGCTCGAGTTCTTCAACACGGGTCGTCTTCCATCCAAGTCAGGCGGTGCTGCCTACCGCCGTCTTCATCGCCATCTGCTTCGATCAGTCTTCCCCAAAGTTTCTACTACGACAACCGAACGGTACGTGCTACGTGCTTCTGTTTGGTTATTCATCATGTTCTGCGAATACATGTTAAGCTGCTGTTTGTTTCCAATCATCCTATTGTTTAGTACATTTAGTATGTTCGAGTTACATGAGCTAGTAGCTGGTTTTGTCATGATTTATATTCTGGAATTAATCGTGGAAATTATGCCTAATAATCCAACATTGGTGGCGTTTGTTGAGGCCTTGGTGGCGTTTGTTGGGAGCCTCCAATTAAGTTGTGGAGAAGTGCCCCAACCTTGTGAGAGGTTCCGATTGCCACCGACAAGTGCATTGATAGTGGAAGCATGGATCGATCCCATTGGGGTGAGATTCACCGAAGAATAAGGGAGGCCTTTTGTGGTGTAGGTGGTTAGATACCACCCCCTCTCCAAACGAGACGTACTCCATGTTGGGAGGAACTTGGTAAAATATCGTCGTCCCCGCGTGCCTCGGTTATCTCTATACCCGAGCTCTTTACTTATGCACTTTACATTGTGATAGCCTTCATGCTTGAAGTAATATATATCTTGCTATCACTTTGTTGCCTTGTATTGCTTAGCATAAGTTGTTGGTGCATATAGGTGAACCATAGTTGTTCTAGGTTATGCTTGACAAAGTAAACGCTAGTTTAATTCCGCCTTTGTCAAGTCACTCTCGGAAAAGTTTTAATCGCCTATTCACCCCCCCTCTAGGCGACATCTGTATCCTTTCACATGCCTAGATACATACGAATCTAGGCAAAGTGAAGTCACTTATTTCTAAACAGAGGAAGTAGTATTATCAGTACACCTTGGATAACTTTTGTGTTACAGATTGGTAACTTTTGGGTCTGAGAAAAATTCTCGAAATATATTGACATGAGGTTAGTTTCGAAGATCTCGTCATGAGTATCCCAATGATCAAAATGAATCTTAAATCAGATAATCGATTTGTTCTAAGAAACATTTTGAATTTTGTATTCTTGTATTTAATCCATTTTTAGCAATTAGGCTTTGAGCTAAATCATCACGCATAGGTTATCTATCGTCCATTTTGTCAGTTAGTGATTAGCGAGGACATTGTTAGGAGGGGTGTGGCGACCATGGGCGACCTTGTGCCGCCGCCTCCACCCCGGTATGAAACTCCGTCGGAGTGATGGAGGAAAGCCAAGTCAAAGCTGGTTTCGGTGTCATTAGCGTCCATGTGACGTGGGAAGGAAGGAGTCTCGGCGGGAGTCCGCCTGGAGTATGTAGAGGACGAGGCGATGCGATCTACTGCGGGAGTCCGTATTGGGCACGTAGAGGATGAGGCAGCGAGATCCGCTGCCATAAAACCGATCCACGAGAGGCCGCACAAACCCCAAAACCCTAAGCGATACGGGAGGACAGGGTCGAACATCGGCGGAAGATTGGATCTGCAGTGCTCGTGCGAGATGGACGAGGATGGGAAGATGCACGGGAAGGGTGAGAGCATGAAGGAGAAGGCCCAGCGAGGAGGAAGCATCCCCTCAGGAGGAAGGACCGGCATGCAAGGAGAAGGTAATACTCGTGTGTTTCGGATGGATCTTGATAGGCGCCAGATGGTAGCCATGGGGGCGCCGCTGGACGGTGGGGGCGGTCAAGGGGGGTTCGGTGAGATCCCTTCCCACCCGAAGCCGGACTGGGGCAACTCCGTGGTGTCGTTTGTCCCTCGGGGACCTTCCCAACCTCGAGCTAGGGGAGAGGAAGATGACGGTAACTGGGATGATGGGAACTTTACAAGCCAGGAGCCGGGGCTCCATCAGGGGCCGGAGAAGCAGCTAGGCGGCAACATGGAGATGGAGGATGATGCGCACATAGAATTCGATGAGGAGTAAGATGAACCGGAGTTTGAACAGCAGGACCAGAGTCCATGGCAGTTCCTAGCAAGGTACATGGCTAACTACAGGCCGAGTGCAAAGGCTATGTTTGATAATCTCTCAGCGGAGGTGTGGCTCCTCTGTAATGGTATAAAGTACTCTTAGAAGGTTAACAACTACTACATAGTTACGGTCTTCTCACAAGGTGATTTTGATTTTGTGAATCGGGGAGGACCATGGATTTATAATCAGAATGCTTTGATTGTGAAGGCTATTGAGGAGGATGTATGTCCATCAGAGATGATTCTGAATAAGGTGCCCAAATGGGTACGTTTCTATGATGTTCCATGGGGTAAGCAGAAGAAAGAATATGGCATGAAGTTGGGAGATGGGATCGGTGAAGCGGTGGAAGTTATGGTACCAAATGATGAGCAGGATAGGAATGAGTTCCTCCGTGTGCGAGTGAACATATCATATGATCGTCGCCTCCAAACACAGGTCACAGCGGGTGTCAAAGGAAAACCCTGGGCCACCAAGATGTACAAGTTAAAATATGAGCGTCTTCCCCACTTTTGCTCCCATTGTGGCTTCCTGGGCCATAAGAAGATGGTGTGCGAGAAGAAGAGGAACGGTACGCCATCGCTCGACTATGAGGCCTATGAGCTTAGATGCAGTCCGTACAAGAAGTTTAAACATCGCGCGCACTTTATTCCACCGGCGGGACAGGCTACAACACAACGTGGTTTGAGTTTTGCTACTTTTGGTACGACCGAGTCTCACAAGTCGTCGAGCCAGCGGTAGAGTTCGAACTCGAAAGGAGCACGTCGCCGGGAGTCAGAAGAGCAGGTGGGATCGCAAGATGACCTAGGCGAGAATGAGATGCCACCTCTATAGGATATCAAAGAGGAGTTGTTGGCACAGGTTGGTGCCATGCAGGTGGATATTAATGAACCTATAGATGGAATAACACAGGGTGTATATGTAGGGGTTCGTAGCATGGAAAACAAGAAATTTCTACCGCATACAAACAAACAAGACAAGATCTATCTACTAGATTGTAGCAACGAGTCGATGGAATAACTCACCCTCGAAGATTCCAAAGTGTTTAACGAGAGCGGGTTCTCGTGGGTGATGTAGTCGTACTCTTGCCGATCTCAAGATCGTGTAGACGATCCTTCCGGTCGCGTTCGCAGCGCTTCATGATCGGTCACACGTTCGATACTCGATGAAGACCTTCCTCTCCCTTGTTCCAGCAGGCAGCGGAGGTTGTAGCACTCTCCTCGCGATTCCGGCAGCACGATGGCGTGGTACCGGAAGTAGAGGGGAGATCTCGCAGGGCTTCGCCTTAAGCCGGAGCGAGTATGGTGGACTATGAGAGAGGCCTCGGTGATCTGGGGTTTAGACACACTAAGGAGAGAGGGCTAGGCCGGCGGCTAGGGCTTGGGGAAAGCCCCAAGTCGGCGGCTAGGGTTTGCCCTAGGGAGGCGGCGGCTGCAGGAGGGCCGACGACTAGGGCTAGGGTTTTGGGTGGTGGAGGTGTAGGTCTAGAGGGGCAGCCCTGCCCCTCCTTTTATAGGTGGGAGGGTGCGGCCAAGGGGAGGGAGTCCTCCCCAACTCGGCCTCCAAGGCCGGCGGTGGAGGGAGAGGAACTCCTCCCCAAGCAAGTTTCCTACTCTCCCTCCACCAAGCAAACTTGCCGTTTGACTTTTCAAATTGGCGTTTGACTTTTCAAACTAGGATTTGATTTATCCCTCTATTTTGCTCAGCGATGACACCTAGTACATGATGCAACCATTCCAACTTGTTATGACACATTCATGTACCCTTCCCCTCTGGAATGCCGGACCTTCCGGAACCTTCTAGAACATTCCTGATGAAAACACCGGAACCATTCTCCAACCCCGAAACAGGACTTTCGTTATATGAATATTATTCTCCGGACCATTACGGATCTCCTCGTGATATCTCGGATCCCATTCGAGACTCCGAACAACATTCAGTCTCTTACTCATCATTCCATAACTACTCAACAACATCGAATCCTTAAGTGTGTCTCCCTACGGTTCGTGAATTATGCGGACATGTTCGAGACACTTCTCCGATCAATAACAAATAGAGGAATATGGAAATTCATATGGTTCCCACATATTTCTACGATTACTTTGCGATCGAATGAACCACTTACATACGATACCAATTTCCCTTTGTCTCACGATAGTTTACTTATCCGAGGTTTTGATCGTCGGTATCTCTGCATACCTAGTTCAACCTCGTTACTGATAAGTACTATTTTCTCGTTCCCGTGATATGTGATCCCTTGTGAGCTAGTCACATGCTTGCAAGCCAATTGGATGACATTCCACCGAGAGGGCCCAGAGTATATCTATCCGTCATATGGATGGACAAATCCCACTCTTGATCCATGTGTCTCAACCAATACTTTCCGAACACTCAATGCCACCTTTATAACCATCCAGTTACGGTGTGGTGTTTGATGTCATCAAAGCATCCTTCCGGTGATGGTGATATGCATGATCTCATGGTCGAAGGAATTAGGTTACTATGTATCAGAAAGCATATAGCAATTGAACTATTAAAATGACTTGATCTTTATGCTACCCCTTATCTATAGGAGTATGTCCATCATATCATTCTCCTAACGATATGATCTTGTTGTTAATAACATCTCAATGTTCATGATAGGGAAACCACAATCATTTATTAACCAACAAGCTAGTATAATAAAGAGGCTTTACTAGGGACTCTAATTTAGTTTACAAATCACACAAGTATTAATGTTTCCTTATTAATACTATTATAGCATGAATGTAAACATTTATCATAAACACAAAGATATAATAATAACTACATTTATTATTGCCTCTAGGGCATATCTCCAACAGTCTCCCACTTGCACTAGAGTCAGCTAATCTAGATTACATGGTAATATATCGAACACCCATGGCAGTTTGGTGTTGGTCATGTTTTGCCCTCGGGAGAGGTTTAGTCAACGGATCCACCACATTCATATTTGTGTGTACTTTGCAAATCTTTATGTCACCATATTGGACATGTTCTCGAATAGCGTGAAAACGTAGCTTGATGTGCTTCAGCTTCTTGTGTGACCTTGGTTCTTGCGCATTGGCTATGGCGCCCATGTTATCACGGTAGATAGACATTGGGTCCAGCGCACTTGGAACCACACCGAGCTCTGTAATGAACTCCTTCATCCATATCGCTTCTTGTGAAGCCTCAGAAGCAGCTATGTATTCTGATTCAGTTGAAGATCTCGCCACAACGCTTTGCTTTGCACTCCTCCAGCTAACTGCTGCACCATTCAAAGTAAATATGTATCCAGATTGAGATTTAGAATCATCCGAATCGGTGTTCCAACTAGCATCGGTGTAACCATTAAAAACGAGTTGTTCATCACCTCCATAAGAAAGAACCATATCCTTAGTTCTTCTCGAGTACTTAAGGATGTTTTTGACCGCTGTCCAATGATCCACTCCTGGATCACTTTGATATCTGCTAGTCAAACTAACAGCATATGCAATGTCGGGTATAGTACATAGCATGGCATACATTAGAGATCCTATGGCTGAGGCATAGGGAGTCTTACTCATCCTTTCTCTATCTTCTGCCATTGCTGGACTTTGAGTTTTACTCAAGGTCGTATTGGGCAACATGGGCAAGAACCCTTTCTTGCTATCTTCCATTCCAAACCTCTTTAGAACTTTGTCCAAATATGTACTTTGTGACAATGATATTAGGCGTCTCGATCTATCTCTATAAATCTTTATGCCTAATATGTAAGCTGCTTCGCCAAGATCTTTCATTGAAAAACTATTATTCAAATATTCCTTGACACTATTAAGAAGGTCTACATCATTCCCAATAAATAATATGTCATCTACATGTAGCATTAAGAGCTCCCACTCACTTTCTTGTAAATACAAGCTTCTCCATAAGTTTGTATAAAACCAAAACTTTTGATTACCTTATCAAAACGTTGATTCCAACTTCGGGATGCTTGCTTCAATCCATATATGGACCGTTGAAGTTTGCATACCTTGTTAGCATCTTTAGGATCGACAAAACCTTTGGGTTGCATCATATAAAACTCTTCATCAATGTCTACATTGAGGAACGCTGTTTTGATATCCATCTGCCATATCTCATAATCATAATATGCAGCGATTGCTAACAAAATCCTCACAGACTTTAGCTTCGCTACTGGTGAGAAAGTCTCATCGTAGTAAACTCCTTGAATTTGTCGAAAACCCTTTTGCGACAAGTCGAGCTTTATAGACAGTAACATTACCATCAACATCTATTTTTTTCTTGAAAATCCATTTGTTCTCGACAGCCTTCCGGCCATCCGGTAAGTCTACCAAAGTCCATACTTGGTTTTCGTACATGGATCCAATTTCGGATTTCATGGCTTCTTGCCATTTATTGGAATCTGGGCTCATCGTTGCTTCCTCATATGTCACAGGGTCATCGGTGTTGTCCACCAACATGACACTCATAACGGGATCATACCAATCAGGAGTGGTACGAGTTCTCGTTGACCTGCGAGGTTCTGTAGGAACTACAACCGAAGTTTCATGATCATCATCATTAGCTTACTCTCTTATTGGTGCAGGCACCACAGGAACTTCTTCCGGTTCTGCGCTACTTGCAATTTCGAGAGAAGGTTCAACAACCTCGTCGAGTTCTACTTTCCTTCCGGTCACTTCTTTCGAGAGAAATTCCTTCTCTAGAAAGGATCCATTCTTGGCAACGAAGATTTTGCCTTCGGATCTATGATAGAAGGTATACCCAATAGTTTCCTTTGGGTATCCTATAAAGACGCATTTTTTCGCTTTGGGTTCAAGCTTGTCCGGCTGTAACTTCTTTACATAGGCTTCGCAACCCCAAACTTTAAGGAACAACAATTTAGGTTTCTTCCCAAACCATAATTCAGATTTAGATGGTGCCCTATTTAAAGTGAATGCGGCTGTTTCTAATGCATAACCCCAAAATGATAGCGGTAAATCTATAAGTGACATCATAGAACGAACCATATCTAAGAGAGTTCGATTACGACGTTCGGACACACCATTATGCTGTGGTGTTCCCGGCGGTGTCAATTGTGAAAGTATTATGCATTTCTTCAAATGCTCGCCAAACTCGTAACTCAGATATTCACCTCCACGATCAGAACGTAGAAATTTAATCTTCTTGTTACGTTGATTCTCCACCTCACTTTGAAATTCCTTAAACTTCTCGAAAGTTTCGGACTTATGTTTCATGAAATAGATATACCCATATCTACTCAAGTCATCCGTGAAGGTAAGAACATAAAGATAACCACCGCGCAATGCTACACTCATTGGACCACACACATCGGTATGTATGATTTCCAATAAGTCCGTAGCTCGCTCCATCATACCAGAAAATGGAGTCTTAGTCATTTTACCCATCAGACATGCTTCGCATCTTTCAAGTGATTCAAGAAGTCCATCGGAATGGAGTTTCTTCATACGCTTCACTCCAATGTGACCAAGGCAGCGATTGCCACATATAGGTCGATTTATCGCTCAATTTCAAATGTTTAGCTTCAATGTTATTAATATGTGTATTTCCACTATCGAGATTCAATAAGAATAGACCATCTATCAAAGGTGCATGTGCATAAAACATATTACTCATATAAATCAAACAACCATTATTCTCGGACTTAAACAAGTAACCGTCTCGCAATAAACAAGATCCCGATATAATGTTCATGCTTAACGCAGGCACCAAATAACAATTATTTAAGTATAAAACTAATCCCGATGGTAGATGAAGAGGTAGCGTGCCGACCGCGATCACATCAACCTTTGATCCATTTCCTACGTGCATCGTCACCTCGTTCTTCGCTAGCTTCCGTTTATTCTGCAAAGATCTGCTTTGAGTTACAAATATGAGCAACCGAACCAGTATCAAATACCCAGGCACTACTACGAGTACTAGTGAGATACACATCAATAACATGTATATCGGATATACCTTTCTTCTTGATGTTGCCGTTCTTCAAATCCGCCAAGTACTTTGGGCAATTCCGCTTCCAGTGACCTTCTCCCTTGCAGTAAAAACACTTAGTATCAGGCTTAGGTCCAGCCTTGGTATTCTTCGTCGGTGCGGTAACTTTCTTACCACCCTTCTTGAAGTGTCCCTTTTGCTTAGACTTGCCTTTCTTGAATTTGGTAGTCTTATTGACCATCAACACTTGATGCTCTTTCTTGATCTCCACTTCTGCAGATTTTAACATGGAGAAGAGTTCTGGCAACTGCTTGTTCATGCTTTGCATATTGTAGTTCATCAGAAAGTTCTTGTAACTTGGTGGTAGTGATTGGAGGACACGGTAAATCCCCAAAGCATTAGGAATCACTATACCCAAGCTTTGGAGTTTGTTTGCGTGCCTAGACATCTTAAGCAAATGCTCACTGACGGAGCTGCCCTCTTCCATCTTGCAGTTAAAGAACTTTTCAGAAGCCTCATAGCTCTCAACTGCCACTTGAGTCTCAAATATCAATTTGAGTTCACGGACAATATCATGTGGGTCTGAATTCTCAAACCTTTTCTGAAGCTCCGGTTCTAAACCATACAAGATAGCACACTGAACTGTGGAGTACTAAGTCTTTCGAGCGAGGTAAACATTCTTTACTTCATCGATAGCAGTAGCTGCAGGCGGGTCACCCAGTGGTGCATCCAGCACATAGGTCAAATTACCAGCATTGAGGACAATCCTCAAATTGCGTAACCAATCCGCAAAGTTGCTTCCATTGTTTTTCAACTTTTCTTTCTCTAGGAACGCATTAAAATTGATGGTAGGGGCCGCCATTGATCTACGACATATTTGCAATAGTTTAGACTAAGTTTATGACAAATTGAGTTCTAATTAATAGTTAAATTAATCTAGGTGAACTCCCACTCAAAACAATATCCCTCACATTGTTTTAGTGATCACACGAACCAAATCCACCACATCAAAACCGATCATCACGAGAGTTGATGTAGCTTAAATTGCGAACAATCGACATGTTCATCATATCTACTATATGATTCATGCTTTACCTTTCGGTGATCCGTGTTCCGAGACCATGTCTATACATGCTAGGCTCGTCAAGATCAAACCTTAGCTTTCGCATGAGCAAATCTGGCTTGCTCACATTGTATACACTTGCAGAATCTAACACACCCGATCATCACGTGGTGCTTCAAAACAACAAGCTTTAGCAACGGTGCTTACTAAGGATGAACACTTTAGAACTTGAAATTCATGTGCATGAGGGATCATCTTATAATGCTACCATCGTTAACTAAGCAATACAAGATGCATAAAGGATTAACATCACATGCAATTCATAATATGTGATATGATATGGCCTTTCTTCTTTGTGCTTCCAATCTCCATCTTCAAGCACGAACATGATCTCCATCATCACCGGCATTGCATCAAGGTCAATGATGCTGCTCCATGATTGTCGTCCACCAGCTTCAACTATTACAACTACTTTGAATAGACACGCGGGTCTTAACGGAAATTAAAGACAACCATATGGCTCCTGCCGGTTGCCAACTTACAATAAGGAACATTGCATACATCAAATATAATCACAATCATGGCCATATCACATCACAGCACACCCCTGCAAAACAAAGTTAGACGCCTCTAATTTCTTTGCATATTTTACGTGGTTTGGGGCTTTCAATAAGTGTCGCTCTAACTTACGAACAAGAACCACAACATTGATGTTTGAACTATCAAGTGCCCGTTGTAAATTGGATCTATACTATAATGGGAGAGACAGACACCCGCAAAGCCACTTATGCAATACAAGTTGCATGTTGAGCGTGGAGCAAGTCTCATGAATGATGTCATGTAAGGTTAGCCCGGGCCGCTTCATCCCATCATACCGCAAGATGCAAAGTACACAAGAAGCAATTGATAATAAAAGCACCACCGCCCACAATGACCATTGTGTTCTACTGGTCTGTGAGATCTACATATAGACACGGCTCGATACCACCTTGTAGGGTTCGTAGCATGGAAAACAAAAAAATTCTACCGCATACAAACAAACAAGCCAAGATCTATCTACTAGATTGTAGCAACGAGTCAATGGAATAACTCACCCTCGAAGATTCCAAAGTGTTTAACGAGAGCGGATTCTCGTGGGTGATGTAGTCGTACTCTTGCCGATCTCAAGATCGTGTAGACGATCCTTCCGACGCTGCGTTCCGGCAGCGCTTCCGCAGTCGGTCACACGTTCGGTACTCGATGAAGACCTTCCTCTCCCTTGTTCCAGCAGGCAGCGGAGGTTGTAGTTCTCCCCTCGCGATTCCGCAGACGACAGTAATGGTCTAAGTAGAGGGAGATCTCGCAGGCTTCGCCTTAAGCCGAGCAGTATGGTGGACTATGAGAGGCCTCGGTGATCTAGGGTTTAGACACACCAAGGAGAGAGGGCTAGGCAGCGGCTGGGGCTTGAGGAAAGCCCCAAGTCGTGACTAAGGTTTCCCTAGGGCGGCGGGCTGCAGGAGGGCCGGCTGACTGGGGCTAGGGTTTTGGGTGGTGGAGGTGTAGGTTTAGAGGGGCAGCCCTGCCCCTCCTTTTATAGGTGGGAGGCGGCCAAGGGGAGGAGTCCTCCCAACTCGGCCTCAAGGCGGCGGTGGAGGAGAACTCCTCCCCAAGTAGGTTTCCTACTCTCCCTCCACCAAGTAAACTTGCCGTTTGACTTTTCAAATTGGCGTTTGACTTTTCAAACTAGGATTTGATTTATCCCTTTATTTTGCTCAGCGATGACACCTAGTACATGATGCAACCATTCCAACTTGTTATGACACATTCATGTACCCTTCCCCTCCGGAGTGCCGGACCTTCCGGAACCTTCTAGAACATTCCCGATGAAAACACCGGAACCATTCTCCAACCCTGAAACAGGACTTTCGTTATATGAATATTATTCTCCGGATCTCCTCGTGATATCCTGGATCCCATTCGAGACTCCGAACAACATTCAGTCTCTTACTCATCATTCCATAACTACTCAACAACATCGAATCCTTAAGTGTGTCTTCCTACAGTTCGTGAATTATGCGGACATGATCGAGACACTTCTCCAATCAATAACAAATAGAGGAATCTAGAAATTCATATGGTTCCCACATATTTCTACGATTACTTTGCGATCGAATGAACCACTTACATACGATACCAATTTCCCTTTGTCTCATGATAGTTTACTTATCCGAGGTTTTGATCGTCGGTATCTCTGCATACCTAGTTCAACCTCGTTACTGATAAGTACTATTTTCTCGTTCCCGTGATATGTGATCCCTTGTGAGCTAGTCACATGCTTGCAAGCCAATTGGATGACATTCCACCGAGAGGGCCCAGAGTATATCTATCCGTCATATGGATGGACAAATCCCACTCTTGATCCATGTGTCTCAACCAATACTTTCCGAACACTCAATGCCACCTTTATAACCATCCAGTTACGGTGTGGTGTTTGATGTCATCAAAGCATCCTTCCGGTGATGGTGATATGCATGATCTCATGGTCGAAGGAATTAGGTTACTTTGTATCAGAAAGCATATAGCAATTGAACTATTAAAATGACTTGATCTTTATGCTACGCTTATCTATAGGAGTATGTCCATCATATCATTCTCCTAACGATATGATCTTGTTGTTAATAACATCTCAATGTTCATGATAGGGAAACCACAATCATTTATTAGCCAACAAGCTAGTATAATAAAGAGGCTTTACTAGGGACTCTAATTTAGTTTACAAATCACACAAGTATTAATGTTTCCTTGTTAATACTATTATAGCATGAATGTAAACATTTATCATAAACACAAAGATATAATAATAACTACATTTAATATTGCCTCTAGGGCATATCTCCAACATTATATGGTAGAAACTCCGAACCAATTGTCCAGGAGCCTGATGAAGAGGATGGTGGTACAAAGGTCCAACAAGAAGAACCGAGAGGTGATCTCTCAAATGCTTTGACATGGAGAGCGTCTAGCAGTGGCGTGGGAATAGCTTATGGTCAGGAGCCAGCAGACCATGGGAAGCATGCTCCCGTACAGCAACATGTTGCTCTGTATCTAGCGATCCATCCAAACCTTGTTCAGTACATGCAGCGAGCTTCAACGAGCCAGGATAGTCATCACTCTGGTGGTCCGCGCAGCGGCGATATGATACCTCCAATACGTACGCTGTCTATTTCGACGGTTTCTCTGAGTGAGAAGGACATAACAATGGGGATAGCAGACTCGGTTCTGGGGAAGCGGACAGCAGAGGAGGAAGAAGTCCAGGGGAGGCGCCTTGAGCTATCCCTGGGACGGGCCTATGATATGCACCATAGTGGACGACAAAAGAAGGGCAAGCAAACAGAGGCGGGAGATGCAATGGGCAGAAGCATGGCGCGTGGGAGAGGAATAGCTCGGAGGGGACAAGGTTGGGCACAAACTGGGCGTGGGACTTCCAGCAAACAGGCGAGGCCTAATGTATGGTCTGGCCAGGATCAATGAATTGCATATGTTGGAACTGCCAAGGTGTCGAAGGGGCCTCGACAGATCGTGATTTAATGTATCTCTCCCAATATTTGAGTCCTAAGTTAACTTTTCTGTGTGAAACTAGACAAAATAAAAATAAGGTTCGTAGGCTTCGGCATAGATTAGGTCTTAAAGGTTTTGCTGGTGTTAGTAGTATTGGTCAAAGTGGTGGTCTAGCTTTATTTTGGCATGATAGTCTGGATGTAGAAGTTAAGAATCTTAATGAAAGATATATTGATGTGTATGTCCGAGTTTCCCCGGCCTCCCCCAAGTGGCGACTTACTTGTATATATGGTGAGCCTCGCCCTGAAAATCGGCACCTAATGTGGGAGAGTCTTCGGCAGTTACATTCTATGTCAAATCTGTCTTGGGTAGTAATGGGGGATTTTAACGAGGCAATGTGGCAAGAGGAACACTTGTCACTCACCCCAAGATCGGAAAGGCAAATGGAAGTTTTTCGTGAAGCTATGGTAAATTGTGATCTAACAGATCTTGGCTTTTCAGATACTCCCTTCACATATGATAACAGGCGTAATGGTCATGCAAACGTCAAGGTCAGGCTTGACAGAGTGGTTGCAAATCCACAATGGAGGGATCTCTTCGGTAATACTTATGTTAAGCACCTCACGTCTCCATGCTCTAACCATTTCCCTCTACATGTTTGCATGGAAGAAGAGCACCAAGTACTACACAAACAGCCCAGACGTTATTATGAAATCCTATGGGAACGCTCGCCGGAACTAACTGAGATAGTTGAACGCGTATGGGTGAATGCGGTGCAAAACTGAACTTTGGGGAGGTACGTACAGGCTTAGATAACCTGATGACGGAGCTGCAACTATGGGGAAAAAAGAATTTTGGGAATATTTAAAAAAAATTAACAAAGGCACGTAAACAACTAGAGCTGCTGCAACAACGGAACGGAGATCAACAGAAATTCGCAGGATCTCTGATTACATGAACGAGCTGTTGTATAAAGAAGAGATGTTGTGGCTACAATGATCACGCATAACATGACTCAAAGAAGGAGACCGCAACACAAAATATTTTCATCAACGTGCGGTGTGGAGAGCCCGGAAGAATTATATACGGAGACTAAAGGATAGCGATGGAAGCTGGCAGGAATCCTCCTTGGCTATGGAGCGCATGGCAACGACGTATTTGAAGAAGCTGTTTTAGAGAGATCCGAACTTAAATGCTACTAATGTGTCTTCTTTGTTCCAGGAAAAGGTGACTATGCAAATGAATGATAGTTTGTGCCAGGATTTTACAGATGAAGAAATAAGCGACGCACTTTTTCAAATTGGTCCACTAAAGCCCCAGACACTGATGGCTTTCCTGCTAGATTCTATCAACGAAATTGGGATACTCTTAAGGAGGAGGTTATCAATGGAGTCAAGCTATTTTTCATCACTGGTAAAATGCAAGAAGGTATTAACCATATTGCAATTGTCCTAATCCCAAAAATGGACTTTCTGAGACGCTTAAAGATTTTCGACCTATTAGCCTGTGTACAGTACTTTACAAAGTGATAGCTAAATACTTAGTCAATAGACTTAAACCCATCCTAGGTGATCTTATTTCACAAAATCAAAGCGCTTTCATTCCTGATCGTCTCATAACAGATAATGCCTTAATCGCCTTTTGAATTCTTGCATTTTATGGACCATAACAAAAACCAAGATGCAAATTTCTGTGCTTATAAACTGGATTTGTATAAAGCTTATGATAGAGTGGATTGGGGTTTTCTAAAGGAAGTGATGCAAAGAATGGGTTTCGCCCACCGGTGGATTGACTGGATAATGTCGTGTGTTACCACGGTGAATTATAAGATAAAACTTAATGGAACCCTTTTGGATTCATTTTCGCCTTCTCGTGGACTACGGCAAGGTGACCCCCTATCACCCTTCTTATTTTTGTTTGTGGCGGATGGCCTTTCAGCCCTTTTACAAAAGGAAATTCATAATAATGATTTAACTCCTGTCAAGATTTGCTGAAGGGCGCCCGGTATTTCACATCTATTGTTTGCAGATGACAGTCTTTTATTCTTTAAAGCTTGTGCCGCTGAAGCTCTGCGAGTTAAACATGTCTTATAGAATTATGTGATGAGTACGTGGCAGTTGATTAACCCCACAAAGTGCTCCATTTTCTTTGGGAGCTCCTGCCCGGAATCTGTACATACCAGTGTTAAGGAGGTGCTTCAGGTGGAACAAGAAGCTCTGGATTCTAAATATCTAGGATTGCCAACGCCGCATGGACAAAAGGCAAGTTTGAATCCCTCAGATCAAGCTTAGCCAAAAGCTTGTTGGAATGGGGAGATAACCATCTGACACAAGCTGCAAAGGAAGTTTTTATTAAATCAATCGCTCAGGCTCTGCCTGTATATATAACGGGGGTCTTTAAGTTACCATATGGTCTTTGTGATGATCTAACAAAAATGATAAGAAATTATTGGTGGGGCGAGGAGAATGGTAAGCGCAAAACACACTGGATGTCATGGGAGCATATGATGAGAAGCAAAGACAGAGGAGAAATTGGTTTTCGTGACCTAAGACTGTTTAACCAAGCGCTTTTAGCTCGCCAAGCATGGCGGCTGCTGCACCACCCTAACAGTTTCTGCGCGCAGGTACTGAAATCAAAGTACTACCCTAATGGCTCTATCCTAGACACGGTGTTCTCGGGCAATCAATCGGTCACTTGGCAGGCCATTGAACACGGACTTGCCTTGCTGAAAAAAGGGATCATATGACGAGTTGGAAATTAATGGGGCCAACATCCGGGCATGGCGTGATCCGTGGATTCCAAGGAAAACAATGTATCAACCTTTCTCAAGACAAGGTAGGTGTCGGCTCAAATGGGTCGCTGATTTTTTGGAGGCAAGTGGTACATGGAATGAAACATTGCTGCTTAGATGGTTTGGCCAGGAGGATACTGAGGCGATTATGAAGATTGTCCCCTCTCGGCGAAACACAGAGGACTTCATTGCATGGCAGCCTGATAGCTGAGGTGTGTTTTCAGTAAGCAGTGCCTACAAGCTCAGCCTAGAAGAGATCATGATGACACAAAATGTTGGCGCAACTAGTGCACGTCCGGCGGGGGAGCGACCCTTTTGGAGACTGATATGGCAGTGCCCAGTACCTCCAAAGGTTCGAAATTTTGCGTGGAAAATTGCAACAAATGCCCTGCCTACCCAGAGCAACATGCATAGTCGTGGTATGAAACGGGTGCCCATCTGTCCAATCTGTGGCACTGCTAGCGAGGATACCTACCATGCACTAGTAAAATGTACACTGGTGAGAAACCTTTGGGAGGCTATGCGCATGGTGTGGCCCTTGCCGAGCGAGGAGGTGATCACAAATACTGGAACGGAATGGCTACTATAGCTGCTAAGAAAAATCCCAGAGGTACAACGAGCAATGACGCTGATGATCTTGTGGCGCAACTGGCATGTGCACAATGAAATAACACATGACAAACCAATGCCCTCAGTAGAAGAGTCGCGACGCTTCCTGACAAGTTATTTAGACTCTTTACTAATTATACGACAGAGGCCACATGATGATCCTGCTAAAGGCAAGGCGGTAGTGGTGCATGAACACGGCTTCACATGCACTAATAAACCGTCCGACGAGAGACAGAAGAACATGATCAAATGAAGCCCTCCTCCACCAGGTATGGTTAAGCTAAATATTGATGGGTCTTTTATTAATTCACAGAAGGCAGGGACAGGCATGGTGCTGCGGGATAATAACGGGGCAATGATACTAGCAGCTACAAGGAAGCTAAGGAGATATACGGATGCAACGGAGTCCGAGCTAGCGGCTATTAAAGAAGGTCTTGCACTCGCACTGAACTGGTCAGCCCTCCCAATCATCGTTGAAACTGACTGCTCCGAGGCAATCCATCTCATAAAGGAAAACACTCCCATTTTTTCTATCTATGCATCAAGAATCCAAGTTATTCGAGAGTTACTACGAGAGAGAGGAATAAAAGTGGCCAAAGTTCATCGGACAGCAAATGGCGCTAGTCATGAACTGACAAAGCTAGGTAGAGTACAAAATAGAACAGCTACATGGCTTAGGAATACTCCCCCAGAGATTGCTGAGATCATAGACTCTGAATATAACTCTGTCTTCGATTAATAAATTTCTCTTTCGATTAAAAAAAAAAAAGCGAGGACATTGTTAGGATTGCAAATCCGTAGACCGTCCGCCGGGTCCTTATTGAAAAACGGAAAGCCTTTTTTAGCATCGCTGTTTTTTTTTACAGTTTCTAGCACCGCTGTTAGTCACGACTCACGACTCACGAGAAGTTCCATTCGCAGAACTTAATTTTAGCCACGGGATGAAAAACTCCACGGTTCCATTCTAAAGTATCGCGGTCCGGCCGACGGCGAACCCCGGCGCGCCAAGCGCCATCGTGTCACTCCCGTCAGCACCACCCTCTCGGTCCTCGTCATTATGGCCGCTCTCACCGTCCAACCCGAAGAACTAGGCCCCGCTGCCTGTGGCCTATCAGCCCGTTGTCGTCATCCTCCAGACCGGCGCTCGCCGTGCCCCCGTCGGCGGGATCGCTGCCAGGCCGAATGGCAGGGTGCGCATGTACTGGATCCACAACACTGTCTGGCGCATCAGTCGGTAGTGGTTACTCGGACGAGGACCTCCTTTTATCTGTCGCACACCACCTGTTCGACGAAATGTTCGAGGGCCGGCAGACACCAGCCTTTCAACATCAACCCGTGGACGAAGATGAGCTGATGAGGTAAGGTCTCATCGATATTCCCAGGACTAGAACATTGTTTACTCCTGTAACAGCCCAAGCTGACTGCTGTCTGAAGCAAGGTTAAGCATCTTTCTACCGACATTTGGTGCGAGGTAACCAAAGTATGCTCAGAAATTCCGTAGAAATCGCACATTATGTTTTGCACATCGGGGTCATAGTATGAAGGGTGCCACTCAGCTAGTTTTATTCCTGGGTTAAAGAATTCTTTGTGCACTCGCTGTGCTGGTTGGTGAAAACTTCGCTAATTTAGCCTTCTTTGCAGACATTCACCGGGTAACGATGGATGCAGCTCGCCCATGGCCCATTGGCATCGAGGGTTGGCCGGGTGCATACCCACACTGCAGTATTGCACTTGTACCCAGCTCCGAGCCCGATCATCCAGACCCTGTCACCCCTTCGCATCCGGCCCTTAGCCTCGATGTATGCCAATTCATACCACACGGATGCACTTGATTGGTTTCCAAACCGGTGCAGTGTCATACGCGATGGCTCCACATGCTCCTCAGATAGCCTGAGGCCAAGCTGTACTGAGTTGATCACCGCCGGTCCACCAACGTGGATGCACAAGTGCTCGAATGCCATGCGAAAGTCGGGGATATACGGCCTGATCTTCCTCCTGTGGAGCACCTTCCTCGCTGCGGAGAAGATAAAATACTTGATCAACTCCGAGGTCGGTAGGACGAGTGGTCCTATTGCGGCGATGTTGGCCTTGAGCGCATCTCCAGCGATAGCCATCAGGTCTTTTGAGAGAGTGAGTCCCCTGTTTCCGTCACAATCTTCCTCTTGGTAAACGCACCGATAAGCATCATCATCTGCACCGAAGAGAGTCAGCTCGACATGGGCGAGCTTGAACCGAGCCTGGCACTTACAAGTTGATAAAAGCATGGCACTGCCGCCCATGCGAAACAAGATGTTCGCCAAGTGCATGGAACGCCTGTTTCCTGTGTAGTAGTTCGGACCAATGGTCTCCGTGGACACCACTAGCACATGTGATCCCGAAGGGACGACCTGTAGTATGTTCCTCGCGAGCCCTACTGCGGTCACCCCTGCACTGCACCCCATTCCAGAGAGGTTGATGACCCGAATGTCACCTCGCAGCATGTACCTGTTCACAATCCTGTCGGCGATGGATGGCTCTGGGCTGAAGACGCTGCAGTTGGTGATTAGGACGTCGATGGCATCAAGGCTTATGCATGTCTTGGCTAATAGGTCATCGATCATCGAGAAGACAACCAGCTCCGCCTCAGCGTGAGCATCATCCAGAGAGACGTATGGATTTATATAGAAGATTGGAGGTGGTGCCCATGTCTCTTCGCCCATGCCAGAGTGTCGAAGCACGCGCGCAATGAAGTTAAAGGTGGAATCGCTCAAGGATGTCTGGAGATATGCATGCTCGAGGAAGGTGGCCTTTGGGACTCGACAATTGTGGCTAGCTTTGAAGCAAGCGTAGTCGACAAGGTACACGGTTTTAGGACGGTGTAGGAGGTAGACAGTAACTATGGAGGTCAAAAGAATGGCGGGCAAGAATAGGTGAATGGGACGGAGATGAGCACGGTGCTGGGGGAGAAGAAGCTCATGTATAGAGGAAACTCGTTGTGCAGCTCGTAGGAGGATAATGAAAGCGAGTAGTGTTGCCATGGTGGTGTCGGTGGCCTTGAGCAGGAAGCTGTTGGCGGCCATATTGTTTATTGGTTTGAGGCGCTTGAGATGAGGAAACAAGGTTATGCTGTTTGTATCCTTACAGGAGTACCCGAGGAGTCTTTTATAGAAAACGATCCATGTCACCAATGGAACTTTCTTGGTACCTTGTTTTCATTTTTCATCGTTTCATTTCATTCAGAAGCTTGTACTGCAACATCGTGGAAGATATATGTATACATCATAGGCTCATACCACATCCAAATCAAACAAAATTTCTGTTAGTAGATAGACCATACAGTGTTGGCTTCTGAACACTATTTTGACGCCATGTTTTTCATGTGGCGGAACTGCACAGGTGTGTGTAATACTACAACATCATGGGAGAAATCTGTATGTACCATCGGCTCAGACCACATCTAGATCAAACGAAATTCCGAGTGGTAGATGGACCATGCATGTCCACTTCTGAACAATATTTTGACACAATATTTTTCATGTAGCATAAGAGTGTACAATATATAAACCATGTCTTTCACATGAGTAACAATGCCACTGTTTTGAACACAATTCCTGAGCAATTTTACAGTTCAGGCTGGAGGATTCATTACGTCCTTCTTTCCATCGTAGGTTGACTTTGTTTCGCCATCAAAGGTAGCTTCCTGAGGCTTATTACTCTAGAGTTGTGTATGCATGTACGTTGGGTTTTTCTTGCAGGTTACTCTGGTAATCATTAACATGCATGAAAATCAAGTAAAGATGGGTACTTATTATTAGGGGTAAAGATGGAACATGCACGCTTGAGGATAAGTTGCATTTTAGGGAGATGTTGCCTTGTTCCTTTACTGCTCTTACCATGTTTTTTTTAATGATAAGTGATAGTGTTACTCCCTCTATCCCGGTTTAAAGGACACAATTTGCAATTCTCTGGGTCCTAGGTGTCATCTAATTGGTCCATTTAATAGCATGAAGTAGAACATGCATGAGGAGAAAAAGAGTTGGAAAAGCGTTCACATTTGTTCACACATGTGCATGCAAACGGTTTGTTCTTTTCACACTGTAGTAATTATAGAGATTAAATGCTTTTATGTCTAAGTATTTTGGGATTGCATGATTTGCAAATTGTGTCCTTTAAACCGGGAGGGAGGGAGTAGTCTGTTTGTCCAAACTATTAAATATACTTAATGGATTTGTAGATTCACTTGTTGATTGGTGTTGCTCTGTGATTGTTATGTACATATTCCAAAAACGAGTTTGGTATTTTGACCAAGTAATATGTAGGGGGTTGGCCTAGTTCTCCAGTATCGCAGTTCGGTGACCATTTCTCTGCGATGAGTTAGTACCGAAATGTGGCTTGAATATACTTTGAGTCAAGTACATGCTATCCTCAGACTTTACAAGACCCCAACCACCCAGGTGCGCAGCTTGATTTGCAGCCAAGTGTTAAACCTAACTCAAGATCAGTTGTCAGATCATCAATGAGATCGACCAGTAAACCGAGAAATTGACAAGATTTATACATGAATTGCGCTCTAGAGGATGAGCATCGTGATATATATGATGTATATGTAATAGTGTTCTAGGGTTCTGCAATAATAAGCAAACAAAAATGGGATCCACCTCAACGCAGGAGTGGCTTGTAAAGTCACTAAACACTGTAATTAGTTAACTGTAGCGGAAACAGCACAATCGACAACAGTTAAACATGTAACAAGTGGTCCATGGACACATCCTGGCTGTCAAAGCGGAGCAAGTCGAGCCATTGGCTGACCGAACATTTCGACAGTGCTGATTTTTGAAAGAACAGCTTGAGATAGCAAGCGGTCTGACAATGAGGAATATATTTCAAAATATGGATTCAGATAACAGGTCATGGCGCGGTGAACATCTTGCATATGAACAGGGCTAATTTATAGCTTCTAAGATGTACAATGAACAGCTAGCTAGTGAGCTCAATCGTCTTTGCAGCTAATTACCGCAATTCTGCAATGACAAATAAAGGCAATCTCCATGTAATGGCCCCAAAAGAGGAATGATGTGGAACTCAATGGCAGCAAAGCAGCGAAGATAGATGATCTGACCAAACTAGTTGCGGAGAGCGCTCTGTGTCATGGATGTAAGTGATGGATGGATCCTAGCGGTTTTAAGTGATCGCGAAACACTTCTTCCTTCTGAATATTCCTCACCAAGAGGCCATCTTGGTCGCAAGTCATACTGCAGCAAACAAGAAACTGGTCAGGGAGGAACTAGCAAAACAGCCAGAAAAAAACCTGCAAGTTCCGCACCAGGTTTTTAATACCCAGTGCAGCACACTTTTCAGGCTGATTCAGATTTGCATGTGCCTACCATTCCCAGGTAACTAGAAAGCTGGGTGCTCATAGTCGCTAAATTAAATGACCAGGCTTCCACAATCATGCAAATTCACTTATTTGTTTTTCTAAGACGCTAAGTTTATCAACGAAAATACATTTGTACTTGTACACATGGGTACAAGAGCTATCATGTCCATTGATTGGCAAAACATTGCTTTGAGATCTGAAAAAAGGTCTGTAGTGAAAATTGCATTGATCTCTTTTTTGCATTTCCACATTGTCAGCGATCTGACACAAAGGCAGGAGATTCTAACAGAAAGCCCGAAAACGCTCGTTTGATGCCCATCTACGAGTGTAGACCCATAGCATTTTTCTCTCCCCACGCAACGTACACAAAGCACCCCTCTCTCTGTCCCTTGAATATTTGTGCTCCTCCCGGGCGCTCTCCACTGTTGGTCCCACTCAGACCCTGCTCCCTCAAAGGGAGCTCTTTGGCAGCACGCATGGAAGACGTTGAGAGGTGCAGGGCGGGGGTAGCGGATCGCACCAGACGGTGTTGGCTCAGCACCTGAAGTCGCCTTCGACGTCAGCTTTCAGAGTCCATGCAGTTGCCGCCGGAGCTCATGGAGCCTTCTCCTCTTCTGGGGAAGCTGCTGCACAGGTCGTCATAGCCGGGCGATGGCACGCGGAGGCCCCGTCGTTCCTGAAGGAGGTGATCCTACGCGCTCCACGGTGTGCATGATGGGGTCGCAACAATGGTGGCCCGTGGCAATGCAAGACCGCAAGACTCGCAGCCACCAGGCCGGCCTACCACAGGAAGCGGTCCTTCGATCGAGGTCTAGGTCCATAGCATCGCCGCGCCATAGAAGATGTTGTACCTCATCCTCCTGCAGCTGCTCCTCGCTGGGACAGTTGCTAGAGCCGGAAGCCGAAGCGAGAGTGCTATACCTCATGACCTTAGTCAATTAGGCTGTCATGTCCCTAGAATGGTACACACTCCGTGGCGCTCCCTCTACTGGCGTCGAGAATCCCTCCCTGATGGCGGCGGCGTGGGGGAGCCTAGCTCCGGTCTGTTGTTTGGCGGCGGCGTCGTGGAAGCCTAGCTCCGGTCAACGGGATGTACGCTTTGTGGAGAAGAGAGCAGGGAGGTGGCCTGATGGTGGTCGTACCTGGGGCAATGGTGGACTCGAGGAGAGATTAAGAGGAATAAACGGCAGCAACAATGGCAGAAGCTGCTTCAGTTTGGGGAAGACAGAGTACAGGCACGCCCTCCCCTATTGTTTTGTTTTAGTATGGGCATGGAGTGATGGTAGAGACGTAGTGTGGGAAAAGGCTACGGGGAATCAGGGATGCGGAGAGAATTCCGGGAAAAGGTACATTTGGATGTGGCCAACTGTTTTGGGTGAGAGGACATAATGGAAAGCAAAAACATAAATATACCGACTGAGCACATATCTCAAAGTTCAAACCTAAGGTTGGATAGGTCTTGTACCCATGTGTACAAGTACAAAATCCATTCTCGTTTATCAAAAACTATTCAAACCAAGTTCAAGGATTTGTTGCACTTTATTTTAAATCTTCAAACTTTTATGATGATGTGATTACCATTAATTTTCTATTTACATTCTTTATGGACATACCAAATATTTTTATCCAAGAAATATTAAGCTTGACAATGAGCTGATTGTAGATCAAAATTAACAAGACCACCAAATAATGTGATGTAAAAACTTTGAGAGCTTAAAATGAGAAACAGAATAATGCTACCAAAAAACATAATGGAACTCCCTCTAGTGCAATTTAATCAGTTACTTTGCACTCTTATTTTTTGAACTAATCCAGTATGCAGTTGATTCTATCAGCTGTGCACACTGTTTGGTTAGGTTACCTGCATATCATCCGACTCATCAGCAGGAGGTGGATCTTCAAATCTACCAGCAACAAAGTGCTCAATTCCAGTCCAAGCAATCATGACACCTATGCAAATAAAGGAACATAGCATATCTTACTAGTTCTATAAAATTATATGATAGTTATCACAATTACATGAAGAACTCAAAGCAAAATTGGCACAAATGCTTCAAGGATAATTCATTCACATGCTTCACAACCTAGGGTCTAGACTGAAAAACAAAGAACTGTGCTGAGTTGCATCAAAATTGATCTTGCATATTAGATGCTTTTATTGGCAGTATGATTGAACATTATTAACTATAGCTCAAAACAACAAACTCATTACCATTGTCAGTACAAAGACTTGGGGGAGGGCATACGAGCTGTAGGCCATTTTTCTCAGCAATATGATTCAAGCGGGCCCTAACATACTGGTTCGATGCAACACCACCTGAAACAACCTTTAACAATTGAATCGATTAACGCGCTGGATGAATTAAGGAAGGTAATTGAATTTAACAGGAACAAGATATCTGGATTACAAAGTTTTTAATCGAAGGTTCCAACTTCAATGCCCATTCGACTGCTCGCTGACATCTATCCTCCAAATGTAGAACAGCAATTCGCTGAAAATATCAAAATATCAGAAACTAATAAGAGTCCTAATGGATAATGAGTACCAAATCCATGATACTGAACCTGGAAAGAGGCAGCAATGTCTGCCCTTAGTTGTCTGTCTTCTTCTGTGGCAGATGAAATGGGGATATCATCTGTGCACCTACAACAGTGTAAAAACGGCAGCACAGTTAACTAATAATCACAGGATACCCGAACACCCACCCAACTTTAAGTGAAGCAGATTTCTTCATTCGGCGATAAATACATTAAGGAATTTTGTACCTCATTTATTTGAAACAAACTGATATATTTGGTAACTTCTTAGCTTACTTCGTATGTGGGCACGTTGGAATGTTCAGTGTATCAAGGCATAATGTATTCAATAAATTAAGGTGTCAAACTGTCAACTGCTTGAAAGATGTAAGATGATTTCAGTAACAAAATATTCTACAATATTTTAAGCGTCAGTTAGATCACTCTCCCCATCAGTATTGTTCTTGTTATTTGGTCCAAAAGAATGCTACTCTTGTACTAAATCAGCGACACTTATTATGGATCGGAGGGAGTACCACATATGTATGGCATTATTAGCACGAAAAGATTCCCAGTTCCAATAATATGTAAATCTTGTTAGCAAACATTTCCACCGCAGATCAGTGTACGTGAATAAGAGTTAACTGAGAAATACATGTATACTATTGAGAGTTACAAATGAAGTTATCTTTGTCAACCTGAGGTGTAGTGTCAAAATGAATGAATTACAAGGACGCATAAACAAAGAATAAACAGCATGGTAAATGGAAAAAGGCAAGGTTCTATTGAAGACACCAGCAGGTGTGTTCATCTTATGATGAAGAAGATTAAACAAACAGTGCAACTAAAAGGGGATGGCATATACATACATATTTCTGGATTCAATAGCCAATCGAACTTGAGTCTTGAGACCAGCATAAGAGAAATTGCAATCTTTGTGTTGTCGCATCGGAACCTGGAGGTATAGAAAACAATAAGTATATCATGTTAGACTAAGATTCGTGTTAAGTAGACACAATTTAGCTCCACAGCTGTTGTGGAAAAAAATACACCTGCAAACTTACTCTGAAATTAATAGAATTTGGATCACCTTCTAGGGCAAGCTCTTCAAGAGCAGGCCCGCCACCTTTCCGTATATCAAGACCCAGCCATCTTGCTGACTTGTCATATGCCTCACCAATTGCATCGTCTATTGTAGTCCCCAGTTGAACATACTCGCCAAGGTTCTGAGCAAGAACAAGAAGATTGTGTCCTCCTGAACACATTGACTAGTTAGCACAACTTCATAAAGAAAATTCAGCAAACACAATTGTGACAGTGTCGGTATCAGAACGAGCATATCTGCTACATTAGGACATATCATGCATGAACTTAGGCTGCAGAACTTTTGCATTAAATTATTTTAAGTACAAAACTAGAAATAGTGGATGGAAAGTTCAATTTATATGAGTGAAAATATTTATCACATTTCTATGATAGCTGGCTTTAGACTCCAACAGGCAGGAAAAGAATGAACTTATATCTTCTATGGCATTATTTCTATCATAATTTACAACTGTAAGCTTATATTGAATTACAGATGATTAAGCTAGATCACAGTATAGAATGCTGAGACATAGTACTGTAATTAGCACATACCTGATATTAGAAGAGCCAAAAAAGGGTAATCAAGGTCCTTTTTCACTAGCCTGACGAGGATCAAACCACATTAATCCATAATTCAGTGAATGCAATATCGCTAGAAGCATGGGGAGACATGTATGCTGTTTTTGTATAGTAGAATTTACTTCAATCTTTGGAGATCATATCACTAAAAGTAGTTCAGTTTACACAGGTTTTGCCAGACCTAGTTCAATGTCTCGATAAGTCCATAGCTATTATAAGGGGAGAACATAATGTAGAAGCGCAAATAGTTTATAAAAGCAGATATACACAAATAAACACTTTGTGGATCTGGTAAAAATTGCATGAAAACATATAATCTTGTGTCTTCAAACAAAAAAAATCCTATATAGCTTATTCTGTGTGATGTTGAACTCATGAAATAACTTGTGCATCATTTAAAGAAACCAAACTTCTACTTTTCCAATGAAATAAAATGGAGAGGCTTTTTGCTTTCTCTTGAAAAAAGATGTCAGACTTCCAGTGATTACCTGGAAACTAATGCATGTGCCTCCATATGGTGAACTCCAACAATGGGCAAGCCAAATACTTTAGCTATTTTTCGAGCTTTCTGAACACCAACTGCAATAGAGAGGTCATTACACTCACATACAAAAAACATCAGAAAAAAGTTAAACTCAATTACAAGCTTTAACCAAAGTCTTGCACTCACAAAACAATAGAACAAACAATAAGATTGTATGTCTCCAGGTTCAAGAGTGTTCCACATAAAACTGAAGACGCAGTGGTCCACTTAGCATTGTTCAAAAAAAGAAAACAACATGACCAATTCTGATTTAGTGGGTAAGTAAATAGTATAGGTAATAGGATGAGTACAGTTTTCGTCCCACAACTCTATACATGATAAGTTTGGTCCCTCAACCTCAAGTATTTGAAACTGTTTCCAATTTGTCTCCCTTGCCCCACCGAAAGCGGTTTTGATAATAATGTCGTGCTGTTTCGTAAACATGGTAGCCCATTCAGCACAAAACTTTGGGGGAAATTTTGGTGGAATAAAATTGTAGATATTTTAGAACCTCAGATAAAAAATTAAAATCAGAGAAAGCAGATTAAGTATTTACAGATATTATTTGGAAACTTCTAAAAAACACCAAGAGATTAAGAAAACAATGAATATTTACCGAAAATCTGAGAGTTTTAAGGACGGCAAACAGAAAAAGGAATGCTTTTGAATTTTGTCAAAAACTAGGTTTTTTCAAGAATATTTATGAACGTTATGCATTTTAAAAATTTCTAAAATATTTAATAAACTTTCAAGAATTTCTTCTATATATTTTTTTGCTGATTGGACTGTTACGTCAGTGAAACCACAGCCAAGTCATTGTTACAAAATCCATTTCAGTTTGGCAAGGGATCAAATCTAGAAAGTTTAGACATTCGAGGGACGACGTTATCCGGTATAGAGTTGAGGAACCAAAAATGTACCTTTTCCTATGTAATATGTCAGTTCAGTACGTGAGAAATCAGATAGTTACTAAAGACCGACTTTGCAGAAGACTGTGTCTGCATGTAAGGAGTTACAAGGAAAGCTAAAGGGCCCACAGGCTAGTGATAAAAATGCACTACACCTAAAACTTTGGCTTTAAGTACCACGAAGAAAGAAAATGAAGATCACATCCAACAGATGAAGCTTAAGTAGGCCCTTGTACACACAGTGTAAAACATATAGATCATGGAAGCAACAAAAATTGGCTTTCCAAATCGTGATAATCACACACTCTACCATTATTCATCCTAGGCAAATCGCAAGCCATATGAAAACATTTCCCTGAAAAGATAAGTCATATGATAACATTTGACATAGCATGCACACTTCAAGAAAGTCAGCACTAAATTCTCCAAAACAGTTATCTAAGTGAATATCAAGATTCTTCGTTCTTGTTGGATTTAACTCATTTGGACCACTCTCACCACGCCTAAAACCTAGTAATTGATAAGGGTATCCTATTCGCGTTACTTACAAATTTATATTTTTCTTTTGTGCAAATAGAGTTGAATTTGGTAACTAACAAACAAACATTTCCCTATTTTAGTAGCATGTAATGGTAAACATCAGCAATTCGCATTTGTTTTAATCAAGATCAGAATAGCAAAAAAGGGGAACCTCTAAGGCATAGACTAAGTCCTGGTCCAATGGTTACGGCCACAGCAGAAAGATCACTCTCTGACACATTTGCGTCATCGAGTGCTTTCTGAACAACCTGCAAAACAAAGACATAGCAAACTATTAACACAGACGCAGAAGAACTAAAGTGATCCCATCTTCTTAAAGGAAGACAAACCTGATCGATTGCAAGGGCATGAGCTTCCTCCGCCATCTTAGGAGCGACACCGCCCCATTTCACAAGTAAATCTGACTTCCAAACACACGACAGTACGATCAGCAACGTGTAAATGATGCTACATTTGCCAAAAATTCCTGACCGCGATAGAATTAGACATGGAAAATCTGGAGAGAACGTGAACCGAAATGCAAATCCTTACTTGGGAAGCAATTGCTTGGCTAAGAATCTCCCCGTCGCCTCTAACCTGCAACGGACCGAAAGCATCATAGAGCCAGGCATTAAGCATAAAACCTAGAAGGTTCGACCACAAATAGAAGCGACTGGACATAAAGGGGGAAATGAATGAGGCATGCGTACCACGGCGGCGGCGGTGTCGTCGCAACTGGTCTCGATGCCGAGCATGAGGAGGTCCCGGCGGGCGGGGGTAGCATTGGAGGCCATGGTGGCGAGGGAGCGGGGAGTAGGAGAAGATGGGGAAGAAGAGGAGGCCAGGAGGCTGCGGAGAAGAGGATAGCGAGAGGAGCGGAAGGGTATTGGTGGGGTTCGGAGGAGGAAGGTGGCGGCACGTGAAACCGGCGGCGATAAGATCGGGAGAAGGGCGGACGCCATTTTTTCCAGGCTCTCCCCTGTTCTAGCGTGTGACCCTGCAGGGGAGCATAATAATCAAATACGGAAACTTGCTGCTCCTGGTCGTGCTCCTGCAATGAGACGGGAGAAAGCTGAGCAAAGTGCAGAGGGGAAATTCCGTGCAGAGCAGGGGAGAGGCGCTGCTGCCTTGTGAGCTTAGGCCACCTCCGCTAACGCCCTCAGGCCGCCGCCCCAAAGCGCACACACGCGCGCCGCGCGCCGTTGCAAGGGAGAGATGGAGAGAGAGGAGCTACCTGGGTCGAGGCACCGCCGCCGCTGTCCTAGCTCCGGCCGCTGCCGCCGCAGCACGAGAGGACGAGACAGGAAGAAAAAGATAGAATTTCTCTTGCGTGGTCCTTTATTTTTGACGAATCTCGCGTGGTCTGTTAATTAAGGGGGAGGTAAAAGAAAGGGAGATCGGCCGACGGCCGTGGCCCAGCAGCCCACTGTACACCATATCCCCCAGGCCGGCGAGTTCCCGTTCTCGGTCAGTGGTGTGCTCGTGGCAGATCAGGCCGAACGAACAGCACGGCGCCTATCGGACTCTACATCGGCAGATCGGCCGGCGTTGGGTCTGGAATTTCCGCGGCCAACGGGTGTGAGACCGTGGTGACTTTCTCCGTCGCCCACCACCTGTTCGACCAAGGTCCAAACACAGACGCACTGAATAATACTAGTTCAGACTTGACTGAAACTAGTTCAGTCGTGTTCATAAGGATGGTTCTTAGCTGAAACAATGGAGTCATTCCAAAGTGAAACGAGGTTCCTGACGACTATGCTATTGCTATGGATGGTTCTTAGCCATGTTCATATGCTGCATCATGGCGGCGAACAACCGCTGTCAAATATCATGAGTATGCCATGATTGCAGTAATGCAGTTGTTGATTCAGCCAGCATCAGGACTCGATCCACGCCACGGTTCTTGCTCTCAAGGTTTGCCTGATACTTTTTTCTTCTTCTAAAAGCTATTCTTCTCTAATACAACTGTGTGTATATGTCGATTTAATCGTTGCCAGTACCATACTGACACTGACAGGCCCCGTGGAAGGAAAAAAAAGTACTGACACTGACAGAGTCAATCAACTATTGTGGTCTTATTACCCGCAAAAAAAACTATTATGATCTTTTCTTAAAAAATAAACTATTGTGGTCCTTCTTGACGCCATTTTTCAATCACAGTTTGTTTTATTATATGCCTACATGCCTACCTCAATGATTGGCTATATATTTCTGCACCCTCCATCCTCCAATCCTGCACACTTGATCTGTTCATCACTCAACTCAGCTGCACTGTCCAAGGAGATCATAAATCTGCTTTCTTTTCTTGGTACACTACATTTTCCTACTCCTGGAGAGATTGCCAGAGATGGGTCGAAATTACAGGTAGGTATTGCAGCCTAAGCTTCCTTCTGTACTTCTTCTTGGAGTGCTGTCTTAGTTGGGAGTTTTCCAGGCTTCCGAAGGAGAGGAGGCTGTGGGCGATGGTCATATGGCTGGTTGTTTGCGGCGCGGCGGCTCTTCCCGGAGGCGAGCAGCCTCTGTCGAGGATCGCTATCGAGAGTGCGACCCTCGCCTTCGACGACTCAGTGCATGTCAAGGCGTCCCCTTTGGTTCTTGGGCTCAAGGTTAGTTAGCATGCCCTGATTTCTCACCACTCTTGTTCGACAGTTGCACAGTGATGTGATGGGTTTACTAGTCTGTGGAGCTTCTGAAAAATGTCATCGTGCAGGGCGAGAACAGTGGATGGGTAGAGGTAGAGTTCTTCCATCCAAATCCCTCCAGTGACGACTGGATTGGTGTGTTTTCTCCTGCAAATTTTAGGTAAGAAATCGGTATTATCTGTCAATCTATTGTAGAATGAACTCGATCCACCTAGGCATTTGAAGATGCATCTAAAATGTTACAAGGATGAATTCTTTTGTTGTTTGTGTCTTGTTTGAAACTCTCAGTTCTGCAATCTGTGAACCTAAAAAAAACAAAGGATTTGATCTTCTCTGTTTTCTTTTTTTCAGTGATGCAATCTGTGAGCCTGAAAATAACAGGCAGCAACCTCCAGTTCTCTGCACTGCACCTATCAAGGTTAGCATTCCCTGTCCTGTTCCATTTAGCTAATTCAGCTTCAAATATAGTTATATGCCAGGATTCGAACTCTGGGATCCTTTCATTTTGAACATGAACCTTTTTCTTTGACATCTGCACTGCAGTACCAATTTGCAAAGTTCAGGAATAATGGTTATACCAAGTCTGGGAAGGGAAACTTGAAGCTTCAGTTGATCAACCAGAGGGAGGATTTCTCATTCGCACTATTTTCCGGAGGCCTCATGAAGGCAAGGCTACACTGTATTTTCTCTACATAATAAAGACTCTGGTGTTATCTGAAAATACACTCCTCATATTCCCAAAACTAAAGAAATACCACTGCTGTAACAGCCCAAACTGATTGCTGTTTCAAACATGGTCACCTTTGTGAACCCCAAGGCACCTGTCTACCCACGGTTGGCACAAGGGAAGTCTTGGAATGAAGTAAGCTTGCCTATAAATCCATCATTGAGATGACATTTTTTAATTGGGCGACTATGTTTTTCACGAGAATATGCTGGTGTATTATTCTTCTCAATTCGACATGGAAGCTAGTTATAGAAAATAGCTGTCTTCGGGTAATCTAAGGTAACTGTACTAACACTATTGTAGATGACAATCACCTGGACAAGCGGGTATGATATTAAAGAAGCCGTTCCTTTTGTTGAATGGGGTGAGAAAGACAGGCCTCGGTTTCTTTCCCCAGCCGGAACATTAACATTCGACAAAAATAGCATGTGTGGTATGTCACTATTTCCTATTCTTCATAGAGATAAAATGAACATTAGGTACTTGTAGTTCAGAATTTAAACTGTCAAGATAACTAATAAATCTGCTCATATGGTCTCTTAAGGTCATTTGTTTTTCTTCCGTATCTCCTGAATCAACCACTTACTTCTAACCTGCACATGTAGGAGCACCGGCTCGAACTGTTGGTTGGCGCCATCCAGGTTATATCCATACTAGTTTCCTGAAGGAACTGTGGCCAGATTCGAAGTGTGTGATCTATCTTGCCTGTTTAACCTGTTTTGGAGATGTGATACATCCAGCTACTAAAAAACCGGTACTTTTGAAAACTTGCAGGTATACCTACAGGCTCGGCCATAGATTGCCAAACGGTACCAACATCTGGAGCAAGTTGTATAGCTTTAAAGCATCACCTTATCCTGGACAGGATTCCTTGCAACAAGTTGTCATATTTGGAGACATGGGAAAGGTATACTATTTTGTTCCTGACTATCTTAGTTTCATTTCACGGTTTTTTTTGTAATAACTGCCTTTTTTTAGAAGAAAAGAAGTAATAACTGCATTTTTAATTACAGTAATTATTTCCTAAATTTTTTTACTAGCAGTGATTCTTCTTTCTCACACTTTTTTGTCTTCAGGCAGAGGCGGATGGTTCAAATGAGTTCAATGACTTCCAGCCAGGATCACTGAACACTACAAATCAGATCATTAGAGACCTAGAAAACATCGACATGGTAGTTCACATCGGGGACATTTGCTACGCGAATGGCTACTTGTCTCAGTGGGATCAATTCACCTCGCAGATTGAACCAATTGCATCGACCATACCATACATGATTGGCAGGTCAGTTTAGTATATTATTTCTGAACTTCCTCTGTTTTCCAAATGTGTTACTGTTTTGTAACTACAAGAATGGGCATTTGTGCAGTGGTAATCACGAAAGAGACTGGCCCGGAACTGGATCTTTCTATGGAAATCTGGACTCTGGTGGAGAATGTGGTGTTCCTGTGCAAACTGTATTCTACACTCCAGCCGAGAACCGCGCAAAATTCTGGTAAATGTGGTGGCTCAGTTAGGCGATAAAATCTTCCTTGTAAGATATCATCTCTGAAATTTACTGACAGATAGCTTTCGTGCTTCAGGTATGCGACAGATTATGGCATGTTCAGGTTCTGCATTGCCAACACAGAAGAAGATTGGAGGCCAGGCACCGAGCAGTACAAGTTCATTGAGCAATGCCTGTCGTCCGTCGACAGGCAGAAGCAGCCGTGGCTCATCTTCCTGGCGCACCGTGTTCTTGGTTACTCGTCCTGCACTTACTACGAAACAGAGGGCACGTTCGAGGAACCGATGGGACGAGAGGCGCTGCAGGAGCTGTGGCAGAAGCACAAGGTCGATCTCGCCTTCTACGGTCATGTCCATAACTATGAGAGGACATGTCCAGTGTATCAGGTATGTCTCTAGCTAGCATTTGCATCAGATTGAAGATTTCATGTGGTGTATCGCATTTGCATCAGAATGGCAAGGTCTGGTAATTGCTATTGCCGATGATTCTGCAGTGAAATGTTAGTTTGCAGATATAACCTTACATATCCTGTTTTGATCTTTTGTACTGGTTGCAGAGCCAATGTGTCGCCGATGCATCGGATCACTACAGTGGCCCGTTCAAGGCAACGACACATGTGGTTGTGGGTGGTGCTGGCGCTAGCATCGCGGATTCAGAATTCACCACTTCAAATATCCAATGGAGTCACTTCAGGGACTTCGACTTCGGATTCGTCAAGCTCACGGCCTTCAACCATTCATCCCTGCTGTTCGAGTACAAGAAGAGTCGTGACGGCAATGTATACGATCATTTCACGATCTCGCGTGACTACCGAGATATCCTGGCATGCTCCATCGACAACTGCCCCAGGACTACGCTGGCTACTTGATTTCTTTTACTATTTTTTTAACAGGAAAAGGGTGCAAGAATGCACCCTAATTTATATCAGCTCAGAAACATTGTACGTCGTGTATTACTTGATGTCCGTGTGTCTATTGAGGATCTCCACATCTGCTTAGCACGGGTGGGGTTGTTGAGTTCATTCAAGAACTTTCCTCACTGCTTGATTTTGCTACTGCCAGCCATTTGGTCTGTTAACCAACATGCCTATTAATCAGTTCTTGTGTCTTCTTGGATGGCTTTCCTTCTTGGATGCCTATTAACTGTTAGTTTTATGTTACTTTAGAGAAAGAGAGAAAATATTCCAGTTCCCTACTCTCTGCATGGTCAATAATTTATTTGATTGTTACGTTTTTGATATATCACAGCTTGGAAAAGGCTTTACAATTTTCATCATAAATTTACATTGCCTTTTTTTCAAGGGATATACTGGGAAGTTCTACTGCCCAAAAATGAATAGGATGAACAAACCATCATATGCAGCCATATGCACTCACCTGGGCTGGAAATGCAAACAGACAACAATCAAAGTCCTGCACATTGCCCACAAGATTTGTCCAAAGGAAAAAAGAAGCAATTCATGATGTTAAAAAGTCCAGTGTATTCACATAATTCATTTGAACTTGCCGCTGCATGATAGCAATGGTCCAAGCAAACTGATTCAACCATGCAATTCGTGATGTTAAAAGTCCCTAGTGTATTCACATAATTCAGTTCAACTTGTGGCTCCATGACAGCAATGGTCCATGCAAACTGATCCAACCATGCAATTCGATTACAGTTCAACGACACAAGGCAGCCACAAACCACACATGGTACGGTAACATAACATTGTTCACGCCAGTTCCGTAGCTGGACTTCATATAATCCAAGAGGATAGCTACGAGGGCAAAGTTCAGATGCAGCAGAGCCTTTCATGGCAAACACTCTACCAGCTTTAGCCCCCACCAACTTGACGCTTCCAGGAGTCCTCCACAATGAGCTCATCGACTCCCCAGTCCTCGTAACTATTTCAAAACAAAGTAAATAACAATGAGGCCATATAGTACATGATACGCAACAAGAGAAGTGACTATTGGCTTCTCCTTCAAGTCTCACCTTCCATCGGGTAAGTACCGCCTAATCGTGAAGGGGATCTTACGTGCTCTCAGTTCTTTCATGGCAATCTGAAAACAAACACACTAGAATCAGCAGAGCAGAAAATTTTACAACCAGAAGCGAGTCTACATTTTCTAGTGAGCTACAGAAACCATCTGGGGAGTGCTTGTAATGAATTATTGACAAGTGAGGTCAAGATTCATTTCATTTTATTCACAAAAAAGTTTCATTTCGTTTCATTTATCCTTTGCTCCTACTAAACATATTTATCATTCACAGTTTCATTGCTCTTAACAAAAACTATTCAGGTTTTTTTGTTCTTATAAAACAAAACACAAACTGTAAACTAAGGTTCCAGAGAAAGGTAAGGACCAGACAAGTAGCAAGGATGTCCTTTTGGTATAAAATAGCTACATTTACATATGTAAACACATCCTTTGCTGTATTACAGTATGGATTTCCTTATAAAGCAAATAGCTAGATATAACATTACAAGGAAATCTAGATTACATTGTAACACAGAAAAGGGTGTATGTAATGTATGCCTGTGTAAAATGCCAATGCATATAACAGCACATAAGTATATTTCCTTGTCAATGGCACATTTAAGCTTCAAAATAACAAATGCATAATTAGATACAATATTAAAAGCAAGCATTCTCATAATCCAGTAGAAAAATAGTATTCATAACTTCATCAGTAACTTGGGCGATCCCTGAACCAGTAGTCTTAAGAGCATAGACTATCAATTGTTCAGCTATCGAACATATGTATATTAACAAATTCATAAATACTTCCAACAATACTGGATATTCATTATTAGACCATAGCTGGATATGACGTACATTCCTAGATTAAAAGATGGCATGGTCATACACATCCACAATGTCAAGCATACAATTGCAGGGGATATTCTTAAGATTACAGCAGGACATAAAGTAGCTTCAGAAATAAGCATGGCTTTTTAATACCAGGGGCATGACGAATTCTATGGTATCATGAATTCCATGGTATCAACAAGATCAATCTTTACTTAGAGAGTAATTTTGATTGAATTATATTATCAGAGTGTTGTCAAAAAGAGAAGCTCAACATGAGAAGTGATAGCAAAATAACGTAAGCTAACAATAAAGGTTATTCTTTATCGTTCAGCCTAGATTAAAAGTATATGCAAGCAAAAGGTATATACAACTTTACCTCAAGAGGATCAGTTTCTCCCTCAAGCTCAACCATAACTGGAGCATTCATGCTACAAAGACCAAAGGGTCAATTACTTGGATGGGTGAACTCGTTATCTGTAAGGTGTACTCAGGTAGAAGTATACCTTATCTGCAAAGCACGTGTACCGAGGATGCGTGCACGCTCATACTTGGTCATATATTTTGTTGTATGCCGTGGACGCGGAGTCTTTTCCTGTTCCTTTTCTTCACCTTCACCCCCTACCATATCATCAGGGGCATCCTCATTATTCTCAGGATCTTCTTCAACCCCTTCCTATTCAAGATAGTGCATCAGTTAATCTACAAGCTCTTCCTCAGAAAAGTAACAGCGGTATTTGAAAATAGCAAAGGATCTGCACCTCAATGTCAGCCTCTGGAGGCTCATCCTCATACCTGCATAAGAAATCAGGAAACTGTAACTCAGTAATTAGTTCAGCTAAATAATCTATAATCTTTTGGTTTGCGCAATTAGACCCATGGTGTCATATAATGACACTGGCATCCTAAAAATAGAGTTAGCCGACCACTTAAACCTTTAACCACCAAATACCAATCAAAGACCAAGCTCAAGTTCTTATCCCGATAGGCTGGCCGCCTCAATTATACTACTTCTCCTACTGATACATCAACGATCAATCACCTCACAAATGCTCTCTCTCCAGGTTAACCTTTGTACAGAAATTTTGGCTAATCTTTTCATCAGCCTAATTCGGACATGTGATTGTCACAGATATATTTTCTTTAGAGTGTCAAACTCTGGTTCTCATCATATCGTGGATCCAGTAGTCGAGCCAATCCTATCTGCTACCTCATGTTTGGTTTATGGTTAACGGTTAGTTTTCTCTTGATGCCACTGCTTTCTCTTGGTATTTCATATCCCGTGTAAGTACCTTTTCTTATTTTACCAACCATTTCTATGCTAGCAGCATGCATGCATGCAAACAGTTTGTATTTAGTAGTTGCAGAAATCGATACAGATAATAAGAATAAAACATTGTGCGTACATAGATTTGAAGGACAAACACTAAGCATTTGTGCTACCTAATTGTGGACATCGCTACCTTGAAATTTGTGTTTCTCACAACTGTTTACTCTTATGATTTTTTGTTGCAGGTCCTGATAGGAATATTGTCCTTTAAATATTTCAAGTCATGTTCTCCCATTGATTTAGTGCACTGAAAATGGAGACTTAGCAAGTGCAAGGAGATTACTGCAGTACTTACAGCAAAACTGTGGCAGGTGTTTTCTAATACTACACAATTGTTCCAATGCCTTGATTAAGTGTCTGCCATACAGCAATGGGTTTTACCATGGCTGGTTCTAACTACTATCTATGTATTTATCATTTCCAATGAAAAATTTCAGATCTTGATACATGATACGATTAAGATATCCTAATTTCTTCTATTTGTACTTTTAGAGCTTTCCAACGTACTTTCGAAACCAACCAACCGCGCCTGAGCTTCAAACCAATCATCCAGGACCAAAGTCCAGGAGATCAAGAAACAAAGGAAACAGGTTCGTCCCAGCGAAGATGCTGCCTGTTGGAAACCCTAGCATAGATTCCGGCGATCACACGAAACAAGCATGAGAGAGAGAGAGGGTGAGGGGCGAACCCAATGTCAGCTTCAAAGTAATCATCGTCCGCCATGGCCTAGGGTTTCCGCCGCCGCGGGTGGGAAGGTAGAGGGGAAGTGGGGAGCCGCCGAGCAGGGTGTAGGTGGGTGGGTCGGGTGTTCTGTTTTTCCGATGGAAAGAAGTCCAGGAGGTGATGGGCGGTATACGGGGCGGTTTAGGCCACGGTGCACACCGGTTTTGGCCACGGTGGACTCCAGACAAACAGGGGCCAAGCCAAGGAAAAAGGGTCGCCAGGGTCAAATCGAGTAAGTAGAAAAAATGTGTCTATAAAGGACGCGTCTATCCGGCGGACATCCTAAAATCATGTCTTTCTGACGAGCGTTTTTGACAGGAGATCCGCATTTCGATTGTGATCTCGCGTCGTCCCGCGCCCACCCCCTCCCACCCCGGTCGCTTGACCAGGTCTTCTCTCCAAGAAAAAACCCAAACCAGAACGGAAACGAAATCCCTTCAGATCTAGCGTTATCCTTTTCCCCGATTACTCACATGTCCATGTCGCCTTCATCCTCTAGCCAAAGCATCATTGCAGCTCCACCTTAACACCTTGATGCCCAGCGTCCTGCTACTGAAAAACAAAAAAGGAACACATAGGCAAAAACAGCAGGTACTTCTCAAAATCAAACCTTCAATTCACCATGATTTTGGTAGCAACGTCTCTATATGGTTCTCAATATGACAATATACTGCTGCACAACATGGATCTAAACAAAAAACAAGTCATCTATAACTACTCCTCAGTTTTGCATCTAAGGTATGTCCAATCTTGTTCAAACTATAAGAAATCAATCATCTTAAACTTCATTGACAGTATATGTTGATCCCTGCATTAAAAACATCTAATTTAGGACAACTAACAACTAAATAGACACGATTTCCTATTAATTGCTTCATCCTAATAACTAAAAAATCTTCTAACATCATGAATATTTTGGTTGAACAGCTCCGAAACCATGGATATCGACCTAAATGCAGAACCGGATCAAGAAATAAAAAAGACCATGCTGATGGTTCACACACAAATGCTATCGTGCAAGTTGTAAACGAATGTATGATGATTATATGCAATCAACTTATCCAGCAGTATTTAAACACAAGTTATCCATGATTGCATGCAGAGGTTATCAACAAATTAGAACATAAGTTATCCATGCTTGTATGCATAAGTTATCCATGCTTACATGCATAAGTTATCAACTAGCTAAAACAGAAGTTATACATGCTTACAAAGCAGAAGTTATCAACTAGCTAGAACAGAAGTTATCCATGCTTACATGCATAAGTTATCAACTAGCTAAACCATGGATATCGACATAAATGCAGAACCAGATCAAGAAATAGAAGAATACCATGCTAATGGTTCACACACAAATGATATCGTGCAAGTTGTAAACAAAGGTATGATGATTATGTGCAATCAACTTATCCAGCAGTATTTAAACATAAGTTATCCATGCTTGCATGCAGGGGTTATCAACAAGTTAGAACATAAGTTATCCATGCTTGTATGCAGAGGTTATCAACAAGCTGGAACATAAGTTATCCATGCTTGCATGCAGAGGTTATCAACAGGCTAGAACATAAGTTATCCATGCTTGCAAAAGTTATACATGCTTACAAAGAAGAAGTTATCAACTAGCTAGAACATAAGTTATCCATGCTTACATACATAAGTTATCAACTAGTTAAAACCAAAGTTATCCATGCTTACAAAGCAAAGGTTATCCACTAGCTAAAACATAAGTTATCCATGCTTATATGCAGAAGTTATCCACTATCTAGAACATACGTTATCCACTATATAAAACTACAGTTATAGATACATATGAGCAGAAGTTATCCATGCTTACATGCAGAAGTTATCCGCTAGCTAAAAACTACAGTTATACATGCATATGAGCAGTACATGCTTATATGCAGAAATTATCAACTAGCTAAAACAGAACTTATCCATGCTTATATGCAGAAGTTATCCACTATCTAATACTATGGTTAAACATGCTTACATGCTAGAAAAGTTATCCAGAAACATGACTAGAAGTTATCACTAGCTACAAATATAGTTATCCATGAACATAAGTATAAAAGTTATCCACTAGATAAAGCTACAGTTATCCATACCTATATGCAGAAGTTATCCATAAATATGAGTAGAAGTTATCCATGCTTATATGCAGAAAATTATCTACTAGCTAAAACTACAGTTATACATGCTTACATGCTAGAAAGTTATCCAGAAACATGGGTGGAAGTTATCACTATCTAAAAATGCAGTTATCCAAGAACATAAGTACAAGTTATCCACTAGTTAAATCTATAGTTATCCATGCCTATATGCAGAAGTTATCCATAAATATGAGTAGAAGTTATCCATGTAGATCATTGCAAAATACAGATGACATGTTTACAAAATACTTGCTAGTATAAAAAGTTACCCACCTATTATAACTAATGTGGACATCCCTTCTATTGATATAACCGTTGTACCTACAGCTACACGCATACAAGGACTCATCACAAGATCTCGTGCCAAACAACTTAACTATCAGGTACTTTCATTTCTTGGAACTATTCCTCACATACATGAGAATATGATGCTGCCTAAATCAGATGTATTTCTTACTCTTAGGAATGATGGACCAAGCATGGATGAGAGGGACAAGCATTGGAGCATGGCCATGCATGGAGATGGCAGCGAGCATGTGATGATCCAAGAGAAGGCCACGGATGAAGATTTCAGAACCTTGAGGCCACCATAATGAAGAAACAAGGCTTGGACAAAATATTCAAGATTAATACTTCACGAATTCGTCTATAGCTTAATATGGTGCTGCGACACCTTTATTTTGGGCCAGGCCCATGTAATTTTCGCAGGATTTTAAATAGCCACTTTTTAGAGTCCGTATTTGAGCGAAAAAGGACTTCTAGGGTTGGATTCGACCACCACTTCCATGGCTGGCCGAAACCCCACCTTTTCCTCCTTAAATACCCCCCATAGCCGTCACCCTAGACTCGGATTTTGTTTAGACATTAAGTTAGCCATCATAGCAACTTCGCCAAGGCTCGAGCGTCGCAGAGGCCTCTTGTACTTCGCACCTATACAGGATCCCATCTTTCAATAAAGCGTTTCTCTTAATCCGCAATATCTTGATTACAATATTAGTTCTTACTTGTTCTCGATTTCAGGTAGGAATTAAGACCCTCGTTGGTCAGGCTGATCGTGTTCCCGCAGGATCGGTAACCTCTAGGAGATTGGCCTAGCGATTGTATTGGCGCTCGTGCTCGTACGTGTAGTCGGGTCGTCAAGCCCGAACTCCACCAAATCGACTATCACCATCTCATCGAAAGATCAGACACCTTTGTCCTATCAAGTGGTATCAGATTTTAGGTTGCTCGGTGAGATTTTACTGTTTTCATAGATTAGATCTGTTTTTACCTATACCCCACGAAAAAGCCAAAAACACAGTTAGAGTTTAGATCCATCTCATCACCAATCTACGCCTTGCATTATCTTTTCAGTTTTGCATTGTTGAATTTGTGTCTGCATCGTCGCGTCAAGTTGCTGGTCTTAGTGTCTCGTCCCGTAGAGTTTCGAGTTCTGATCATAATAGTCACATCCACCCTCGCAAATCACCGCCACCATATTCCGCCGCCATACACCCAGCCACCATAAACCCTAAAACTCCGCCTCCGCCTTCCTACCGCGACACGGATCCGATCATCTTTCCTGCCACGGCACGAGTCCGAGTTGAGTTATTGTTTCCTAGTTATTTCTTTTTACTTTCCTTCTTTGTTATTTTCGTGTTAAGCTAAAGTCCGTGTCGAGCTCAGAGTTCGGTCGTAAGTCCAGAAAGAGAGCAAAAAAAAATCTGGAACCGCCTCCGAAATTTTTTTCTGGCTATACTAGTTTTCGGCTCTGGGGATCACTTTTCTCCATCGGCCGTTATAGCGATATTTTTTTTGGCGCCTGCGCGCTTTCCGGAGCAAAATATAAAAATTTTGAAAAAAAAATTAGGGCTAACATATTTTTAGACCCCGTAGATCAGTTCTAGACACTCGCCATCATAGGATTTTCAACATCTCGGTTCGCTTTTCAGGGTGCCATATCATCATACATTGCTTGTTGTGTCGCGTCGTGACATCGTTGGTGATCTAGGCTCGCGTCTCTAGTACGGTCTAGCCTAGGACCAGCACAGTACCGTCGTTGAGAATTCTTTCAACTTTTGCATTGCTGTTTTGATAATTGCTAACCCCTTTGCTAAGCCTTCCCAGAGCTCCACAGATATTCTCCACGTGCGGTGTCTCGACTCCCGATAATCGCTTGGTTCAATCTCTGGACCCACTGATCCTTGCGGTTACACATCGCCTTTTCCTGCTGTTTGGTAAGAACTTGTAAGAGCTTCGTATATTGCTTGACGGATTACACGTGCCTTCCACCATATTTCCGTAGTATATACCTGTGATTTTTAAAGGACTAACCATGACAGATACTTCGCGGAACCCTGCCACAATGACGAACAAAGAACTGCATGCCCACTTCTCCGAGCTCTTGGTCGGTCGCGCTGAAGATGTGGATGCACGCCTAGGGGAGTTTGACACCAATCTCACCAACGCCATGGACAAGATCGATGGACTCGAGAAATCCTTCAACACCAAGCTTGACGCTCGGTTCAAGGAGATTTTGAACAGATTGCCCGCACCCGCACATGGCGCACGGTGCATTCCGATCACCGGTCGGACTGCTGGTTCGGCTGCCGCCTCAAAGTGACTACATTGCGGTGGCCGCACCTCAGACTTCATGCCAAGGCTGATGCGACATTGGGGACAGACGACCAGGTACTACTACGACCCGACGATGATGACGATCTGTTTGACGAGGAGGTTGAACAACCTCCACAGTACTGGCGGCCGTCCCGACATTACTACTGGCAGCTCGACCACCGGTACGTGATGATGATCATGTTGCAAAGCTTAAATTAAATATTCCATCTTTTGAGGGTAAATATAATCCTGATGCATATCTTACATGGGAGATGGAAGTAGAACAACGTTTTGCATGTTTAAAATATCCTAAGAATATGCGTGTTAGTGCTGCTACATGTGAATTTACTAAATTTGCTTCCCTTTGGTGGTCTGAGTATTGTCGTTTAAATCCTACTACTATTTCTAGTACTTGGACTGCTTTAAAAACTGCTATGCGTGTTCGTTTTGTACCTCCCACTTATCAACGTGATTTACTAAAGAATATGACATGTTTAGAGCAAGGGAAAAATTATGTAGAAGAGTATTATCAGGAATTGCAAACGGGGATGGTTCGGTGTGGTCTTGTTGAATCTACTGAACAAATGCTTGCACGTTTCTTTGGTGGATTAAACAAGGACATTCAGCACATATTAGATTATAAGGAATATAATTCTATCACTCGTTTGTTTCATCTTGCTTGCAAAGCTGAACATGATGTAACACCCTCAGAATCGGACCTATGCAAGTTTTAGCAAAACCCGCCAAACCCGCATAGAAACGATTCAAAGGTGCCCACCAGGCACTTTCGTGCGGGTGGAAAACGAAGTAATAACATTACACAACAGCCCTCGATGGGACCCATGTAATGTATATATATACAACACGACTCCATGAGTTAAGAATACAGATATACGGTACAAAGATCCAAATCACCTTGAAAACAATAGAACGTCCAGCTACGGACAAGATGCAAATGGGGCTAAGAGCCCTGAAGAATAACCAATAGCGTCCATAACCCTGCCCAGGCCAAGCCGGAAGGGTAACCCTGCTAACGACGTCGATCGCAAAACCTGCTTAAACAAAAGGGGTGCCGACAAAGGGCAAAGGAAAAAGAGGAGCGTCAGTACTGAGGCCAGTACACGGCGAGACTAGAATTCGGCGGTCCTCGCCTACATAGGTATGGTGGGCTGAAGCGGCAGCGGCAGCATGCACTAAACAACCTATAGAGACTCGATACAACCGCGGTTATCGAGAGGGATAAGAAAACCTATTCGAACCAACTGGTACTAACACCAAACAAACCCATCTGGTATTTCCCCTCGAGAACCAAGCGAGGAAGTCAACCGAGGAACTCACACGGTTGGCGATTTTATTTACTCGGTTATTGTTGCAGCAATTACTAGTCGGTATAGATAGTCATCGACAAAATAAGCGATGGGCACTTTTAGTTGACCATTCCGTTATAGTTGCAACACTTACTAATCGAATCTGAGATAGCATGAGATAAACCCAAAACCCAGCTTGTTGGTACTTTTATTTAGCCATTCCGTTGTAGTTGCAATACTTACTAGTCAGGTACAATGGTCGTGGCGACACCCAAACAAGCAAGTGTTGGCAGTTTTATATAGCCATTCCATTATAGTGAAGCTGATTACTAGTCATTATAAAGTCAAATTTATAGCACTACTTTAGTTATAGTTATCTATGATCGAGATATCGTGCTCCAAGTCGTCCATAACATGCGGACACGGCTTTGAGAAAGTTTTAACCCGGCGGGGTGCACAAATAGCAACACACACTCGATATGCCTCGGAAAAACCAAATCAAAACCCAACGAGGCGATCACGACAAAGCGATCACAGATTCAGAAATATTTTGAGGGCCACCCCATTGAGTGACCATAGCGAAGCTAGGACTCGAGGCGGACTCAAGGTTTGCGCCAATGGTGTAACGACTGGGAACCCAAAACTTCGGGCTTGTCGATACCGAAAACACTCCAATCCTAAACAAGACACGCGTGCGATTTGCACAATTTAAATAAAGCAAAAGCATGGCATAAGTACAGGATAGTAAATAAAACCTCAAACTAGTTTGTGGCCCCAAGAAATAAGAATGAATCAAGCTCGCTCGGGGTCCATAAGCCTCCGGATGTGGATAGCGAATATTCAAGGAATTATCAAGTACTCGGGGTCCTCACGGACACAAGTGGACGATTAACAACCAAATAACATCTATTGCCCACATTGCCTGCTTACCTACTTCAATTTTAGTTATTAAACAGTAATTAAAGTTAACGATAAATATAGCCAAGATCATCTCCAACATCGAGCAGCGGCAATACTCCAACAAGCTGTGGTACTTGACGACCAAACGACACTTGAGCAAGCGACTACGACGCGCAGTCCAACTATCTACCAAACAACGGGTAATAGGATGTGTCCAAGGCAATATGAGTCGCAAGGGATATCACGGCACGAAAACTAGAGCATCGCAACACGTATAGCAATAGATCAACAGGAGGGAATAAATACTATAAAAGTAAGATAGGTAGAAAGGAGGAGGTGCTACTTTGAAAAACATTGCCGAAGGTTCATCCGTAGATCGGGTCGACACTCGCATCAACTCAACGGCCTTATCCGCGAAGAAGCAAAACACTAGAAGGAACACCGGATGCACTATTTAATACTATGGCAAAAGATCGGGCATGATGCATGTATGATGTATGACATGGCAAGATGCGATGCAATTAGGCGGATTAAGCGGAACCGGGTCCCGACAATTAATTGAATGGTTCAAGTTGTTTAGATACCCCATAAATTAAATGTTGTTTGAGCAAGGCAAAATATATCACCGGTTCGCTACACAAATTTAAATGAGGCCAATATAAGGCTAGATTTGTCCGCATATGGGCCCCATATTTAATTATAAGGTGAATCGGCATAAGGCCCCCGAACCACATGACAAATATGCATGCATGAACAATTAATATGCAACAATTTATATAGTTGGCAATTTATAAAATAGGGTTCTCGGATAAGGGTCACACATTAGGGTTCGACGATCTTGGGGTTGCGGGGTTCCGGGTTCGGTCTCAGGGTTCAGGGTTCGACGGGGTCGTTCTCGGACAACAGAAGTAGATCTTGTCGCATCCGCGGTGGTCGGGCCATGTTGTCGGCGGTCATGGCGTTCCGAGGAGAAGATCTTGGCGTGCCGAGGTTTCAGTCTCGGGGATCGGTCTTCGGGGTCCGGGGCGTCGGGCTTCGGGGTCTCCACCATCGGGTCGAGGATCTTGGCGTTCCGCGGTCTTCGGCTCCGTGTGGCTGATCTTGTCAGTTTCATGACGGAGGCCTTGACGTCCCATGTCGAAGATGTTCAGTGACGGTTGTAGATGACGGGATTGGGGAGCCTCGGTGGTCTTCGGTTCCGGGAAGGCGATCCGAGAGGTAGAACTTGTCGGTGCACAACAGAGTTTGACATCTGATCTTGGTCGAGAACGACACAAGAGTGTCTGCCTTAGATGTTGCAAAGGACTCGCAGCTGAACATGAACACATCCATCAGGGCCTCATCCAAGAGCACCAAGCCAGACAGCGCTCACAGCGACGGTTGACGGTGAAGTGGGCCCAGACGGAAAAGGTTCTGGGCGGCCGGGCAGCTCCGGCCAGCGGCTCGGCTTCGACGCCTTGGCGGCGGAGAGCTCTTGGCGTCTAGGAGGAAGGCGGCGACTGGCGGAGGCGCAGTGAGGCAGGTCGGGCGTGAGCACGGCGACGAGGGCGAGGCCGAGGTCGTCGGCGACGGGGACGCCAGAGGCGAATGAGCGGAGCCGATCAAGGGAGAGCGCGGCCAGCTGGCCAGGGCGGGGCGACAGCCAGAGCGGAGGGAGAGGGCCACGGGCGAGGCAGAGGGGGCTCGGGGGTCACGGAGGGGCGGAGAGCCAGTGTGTGGCGGTGGACGGACAGCGAGGCGGCGGACGGAGGGGCTCATGAGGAAGGCCTTGGCCAGAGGGCTCGTCGGGGAGAGGACGAATGTAGGCGGCGGGCACGGGCGGTGTGAGGAGCGAGGAGGCCAGCCTTGTGGCAGGCGGAGGCAGGCGGCAACAGCGGTGGCGTGACGTGAAGGGGCTGCAGGAGGCGGAGAGGGGGAAGGCGGCGGCCGGAGGCGGGGAGGAGGAAGACGGGCCAGGGAGGGAGCGGGGCACGCGGCCAGGGAGGTGGGGCCGGGTGGGGGCAGGGGGATGAGTGGTTGTGAGGGAGGGAGGTGGCGTGTGGGGGGTGGAGCCGGCGGGTGTGTGCTGTTGTGTGTGTGTGGTGTGAGCTGAGTGGGGAGTGGGGGGAGAGGCAGTGTGGCGTGGTTGGGTGGGGATAGGGAGAGGGTGAGGTGTCAGGTGGGGATTGGGTGGGGTGATGTGGAGGGGGGGGGGGTGGGTAGGATAGGATTGGTAGCTGTAGGATTTTAGGTGGACCGTTTTACAGGGGGTGGTCGTTGGATTCGATCCCGTTCATTACCACTAAAAACAACTATCATTTTATTTATTTCAAACATGGCTTTTGCAAACCGATAGCAGACAAAACAAAATAATCCGGAGACCCGGTTTTGGCGTTTGAATAAAGACGGTGCGTTTAGAAAACAAATTAGGTTTTCCCGAAAATAGTTTTGTACAAGCAAAATGCAAGATGATGACGATGCTCAAATGCAATGCGGCATGATGACATGAGCATGCGGTCATGATGATGCAATGCACAAAAACAACGCGATTTTCTAGTAGTGGTTTTGCGGGATGCCACACATGAAGTGCATGATCACCAAACACCATGGAGGAGGACTAATAATTCTGCATGTCGCACGTCCACTTGGACATCCCGACAATCAGTGCCTCCTTCTCCTGATTCGCCACCAGCTACTACCACATCCAAGGCCACCACAAGATTTCCAGCTGCTCCTCCACCGTCATCCAATGCTCCTGCTCGTAGTGCATCTTCTATGGCTTCCACGGGTAAGACAAAGGATATACAATGCCGCAAGTGCTGGGGTTTTGGTCATATTGAGAGACAGTGCACGACACAACGTGTGATGATGGTGCGGGATGATGGTCAATACGATTCAGCGAGTGACTTTGATGAAGATACATTAGCCCTTATTTCTGCTCGAGATGGAGTCAATTCTGATGCTGATGAAGAGACATATGTAATGGAAGTTGAAGCTGCTGATCAATACAAGAGCTTAATTACACAACGTGTGTTGAGTGTGCAGTTGAGCAAATCTGAGCAAGATCAACGCCACAACCTATTACAAACACGTGGTATTGTCAAGGAAAGAGCTATACGGATCATCATTGATGGAGGGAGTTGTAATAATCTGGCTAGTGTTGACATGGTAGAGAAGCTTGCACTTCCAACAAGACAACGCACACATTCATATTACATCCAATGGTTTGAGAGTTCTCGCAAGATCAAGGTAACAAGAACGGTACGCATGCATTTTACTATTGGTACATATTCTGATTTTGTTGATTGTGATGGTGTACATATGCAAGCTTGTTCTTTGTTACTTGGTAGACCATGGCAATTTGATAGACAATCTGTTTATAATGGCAAAACTAATCACTATTCTCTTATGCATGATGGAAAGAAAATTGGTTTAAAACCTATGACTCCCGAACAGATTTTAAAAGATGATCTTGCTAGAGCTAGTAGAGCTAAAACTGAGGAGAAAAATAAAAGTGAGAATCAGATTGTTGCTGCAGATTTTGTACCACCAAAGAACACTACATCTGATTCTACCCATGCTACTGAAATTCGTTTGAAGAGTCCATGTATGCTTGCAAATAAAATTGATATTGCTGAACTAGATGTAAACAATACTCAATGTTATGCAATTATTTGCAAAGAGGTGTTGTTTTCATTTGAGGATATGCCTCCTTTGCCACCCGCTATTGCTAACCTTTTGCAGGAATATGAGGACGTCTTTCCCGCTGAGCTGCCACCAGGACTACATCCTATTAGAGAAATTGAGCACCAAATTGATCTAATTCCTGGTGCTACGTTGCCCAACTGCGCGCCATATAGAACCAATCCAGAGGAGACAAAGGAGATACAACGCCAAATTCAGGAACTACTCGATAGAGATCATATTCGTGAGTCCCTTAGCCCCTGTGCTGTTCCTATTATTTTGGTACCTAAGAAAGATGGTTCTTCGCGCATGTGTACTGATTGTAGAGCTATCAATAATATTACTATTCGATATCGTCATCCTATTCCACATTTAGATGACATGCTTGATGAATTGAGTGGCTCTACCATATTTTCTAAAGTTGATTTGCGTAGTGGTTACCACCAGATTCGTATGAAATTAGGAGATGAATGGAAAACAACATTTAAAACTAAGTTCGGTTTATATGAGTGGTTAGTAATGCCGTTTGGTTTAACTAATGCACCCAGCACTTTCATGAGATTAATGAACGAAGTTTTACGTGCTTTCATTGGATGTTTTGTGGTAGTCTACTTTGATGATATTCTGATTTATAGCAAATCTTTAGAGGATCATTTGGACCATTTACGTGCTGTTTTCAATGCTTTACGTGATGCACGTTTGTTTGGTAATCTTGAGAAGTGCACCTTTTGCACCAATCGAGTTGCGTTTCTTGGCTATGTTGTTACATCACAGGGTATTGAAGTAGATCCAGTCAAGATTGAAGCTATTGAGAATTGGCCGCAGCCCAAGACGGTCACACAAGTGAGGAGTTTTCTTGGCCTCGCTGGTTTTTATAGGCGCTTTGTCAAAGACTTTGGATCAATTGCCGCGCCACTGAATGAGCTTACCAAGAAGGATGTGCCCTTTGTTTGGGGCGATGCACAACAACATGCCTTCGTCATATTGAAAGATAAGCTAACACATGCTCCCTTACTCCAACTTCCTGATTTTACTAAGACTTTTGAGCTTGAATGTGATGCTAGTAGAATTGGTTTGGGAGGGGTGTTATTGCAAGAGGGAAAACCTGTTGCATATTTTAGTGAGAAATTGAGTGGGGCTAGTCTGAACTATTCTACTTATGATAAAGAATTATATGCGTTGGTTCGGACATTAGAAACTTGGCAACATTATCTATCCTAAAGAATTTGTTATACATTCTGATCATGAATCTTTGAAGCATATTCGTAGTCAAGCTAAGTTGAATCGTCGTCATGCAAAGTGGGTTGAATTTATTGAGTCTTTTCCTTATGTTATCAAACACAAAAAGGGTAAAGATAATATTGTTGCTGATGCTTTGTCGCGCCGTTATACTTTGTTATCTCAACTTGACTTCAAAATATTTGGATTAGAAACTATTAAGGAACAATATGTGCATGATGCTGAATTTAAAGATGTGTTGCAGAATTGTAGAGATGGTAGAACATGGAACAAGTTCGTCTTCAATGATGGATTTGTGTTCCGTACTAACAAACTATGCATTCCGGATAGTTCTGTTCGTCTTTTGTTGTTACAGGAGGCGCATGGAGGAGGATTGATGGGACACTTTGGTGTCAAGAAAACGGAGGATGTTCTTGCTGCACACTTCTTTTGGCCACGTATGCGTCGAGATGTTGAGAGATTTGTGGCACGCTGCACTACTTTTCAAAAAGCTAAGTCTCGTCTTAATCCACATGGTTTATATATGCCTCTTCCTGTTCCTAGTGTTCCTTGGGAGGATATTTCTATGGACTTTGTTTTGGGATTGCCACGAACACAGAAGGGGAGGGATAGTATTTTTGTTGTTGTGGATCGGTTTTCTAAGATGGCACACTTTATTCCTTGTCATAAAACGGATGCTGCTGCGCATATTGCTGATTTGTTCTTTTGTGAAATTGATCGTTTGCATGGTGTGCCAAATACTATTGTCTCTGATCGTGATACTAAATTTCTTAGCCACTTTTGGAGATGTTTATGGACTAAGTTGGGGACTAAATTGTTGTTTAGTACTACATGTCATCCCCAAACTGATGGACAAACTGAAGTAGTAAATAGAACTTTGTCTACTATGTTGCGGGCTGTTTTAAAGAAGAACTTAAAATTGTGGGAAGAGTGTTTACCTCATATAGAATTTGCTTATAATCGTTCGCTGCATTCTACCACAAAGATGTGCCCGTTTGAGATTGTGTATGGTTTTGTTCCTCGTGCACCTATTGATTTATTGCCTTTACCTACTTCGGTGCAAAATAATTTGGATGCTACACAACGCGTTGAAATGATATTAAACTTCCATAAGACTACTAAAGATAACATAGAACACATGAATGCTAAGTATAAACTTGCTGGGGATAAAGGGAGAAAGCATGTTGTGTTTGATGTTGGAGATCTTGTTTGGTTACATTTGCGTAAAGATCGTTTTCCTGATTTACGCAAGTCTAAGTTAATGTCGCGTGCTGCTGGTCCCTTTAAGGTGTTATAGAAAATAAATGATAATGCATATAAACTTGAGTTGCCTGCAGACTTTGGTACAGTTAGTCCTACGTTTAACATTGCAGATTTGAAGCCTTACTTTGGTGAGGAAGATGAGATTGCGTCGAGGACGACTTCAATTCAAGAAGGGGAGCATGATGTGGACATACCTTCTATTGATACAACCGTTGTACCTACAGCTACACACATACAAGGACCCATCACAATATCTCGTGCCAAACAACTTAACTATCAGGTACTTTCGTTTCTTGGAACTATTCCTCACATACATGAGAATATGATGTTGCCTAAATCAGATGTATTTCTTACTCTTAGGAATGATGGACCAAGCATGGATGAGAGGGACAAGCATTGGAGCATGGCCATGCATGGAGATGGCAGCGAGCATGTGATGATCCAAGAGAAGGCCACGGATGAAGATTTCAGAACCTTGAGGCCACCATAATGAAGAAAGAAGGCTTGAACGAAATATTCAAGATTAATACTTCACAAATTCGTCCATAGCTTAATATGGTGCTGCGACACCTTTATTTTGGGCCAGGCCCATGTAATTTTCGCAGGATTTTAAATAGCCACTTTTTAGAGTCCGTATTTGAGCGAAAAAGGACTTCTAGGGTTGGATTCGGCCACCACTTCCATGGCTAGCCGAAACCCCACCTTTTCCTCCTTAAATACTCCCCATAGCCGTTACCCTAGACTCGGATTTTGTTTAGACATTAAGTTAGCCATCATAGCAACTTCGCCAAGGCTCGAGTGTCGCAGAGGCCTCTTGTACTTCACACCTATACAGGATCCCACCTTTCAATAATGCGTTTCTCTTAATCCGCAATATCTTGATTGCAATATTAGTTCTTACTTGTTCTCGATTTCAGGTAGGAATTAAGACCCTCGCTGGTCAGGCTGATCGTGTTCCCGCAGGATCGGTAACCTCCAGGAGATTGGCCTAGCCATTGCATTGGCGCTCGTGCTCGCACGTGTAGTCGGATCGTCAAGCCCGAACTCCACCAAATCGACTATCACCATCTCATCGAAAGATCGGACACCTTTGCCCTAGCAATAACTGTTGTTATCCATGACTTCTCATTATATATACCCATTCTTGCAAAAAAACATAAATGATAACTTGTGTTTATTTGCATAACAGGTGATGTCCAAATTGAAGAACATACTGACAATGACTGCATGCATACTATAGTTGAACAAGCTGCACAAGAAACAACAACGGGTGGCACAATCGAAGAAACAACAGTACACATAGCAGATTCAAATGAGGATGGGGAGAATAATGCACACAATAATAATGCAAGAGATGAAGTACATTCTACACTGCAACCACCAACAAATGGAATGCGCTTTGACAGTTTTGAATCAGCTAGAGAACACTACAGGGCGTATTCACAACGGAAGGGTTTCGGAATAAGGATAGATTGGTCAAGAAAAGACGTAAGAAATGAGCTAAATAAGGCGTATCTTGTGTGCACAAAAGCTGGTAAACCTCACGAAGAAAAGGAAGACACCCGGAACCCAAAATCATGTGTCAAGAAGAGGAAAAAAATACACATCCAAGGACTGGGTGCACAACACACTTGCATGTAAAGAGAAAGGATGCATGGTGGTATGTTCAGCAATCATCGGATGATCATAACCATCCCCTGATAATAAAACCTCCATTAACAAGGTTCTTGCGTTCGCACCGGAACATACCATCAGAAGAAAAGGTGTTCTTGCACATGCATGCAACATCAAAACATGCCGACAGATGCAGCTGATGGCAAGTTTCTACGGCAGTCTAAATGATGTGCCATACATAGAAAAAGACGTGGCGAACCTAAGGGCTTCTTTTCGCAGTGAAAACAATCACCACGACATGCAAGACACCTTGGCATACTTCGAAAAGATGAAGGCAGAAGATCCAGATTTCTTCTACAAATTTACACTTGATGAAGAGGACAGGGTTGAGAACCTGTTTTGGGTTGACGGGGCATCACAAAGAGCATACAAGTCTGGATACAACGATTGCATATCGTTCGACACTACCTACCTAACGAACCGGTATAAACTACCATGCGCTCCATTTATTGGGATAAACAACCATGGACTATCGGTTCAGTTTGGATGCGGGTTCGTGCGTCGAGAGATCAAGGACAACTTTGTGTGGCTGTTTCAAATGTTCAAACTTGCAATGGACGGCTTAGCACCAAAAAATATAATAACATATCAAGACGCTACCATGGGTGGTGCTATAAGTGATGTTTTCCCGGATGCAACTCACAGGAATTACAGATGACACGTCATCCAGAATGCAACTGAGAAAATATGGACATTCATGGCCAACCACCCAGAGCTGCTCGACGCTTTTAATGCATGTGTGAACAACAGCTTGTCACCGAAGGAATTTGAGGAGGCTTGGATGCATATGATAAATACTCATAATGTCTGTGACAATGTGGATCTATTTTCACTGTGGGAACAAAGAAAGGTTTGGGTACCAGCGTACTTTATGCACGCCTTTTTCCCATTCCTTCAGACATAGCAAGAAGCGAAGGGTTCAACGCAGTGCTCAAGCGTTACGTCAAACCAAGCAACTCCATTTATGAGTTTGTACAACAGTACATGTCAGTACAAGAAAATATTTACAATCCTGAGCTTAAGGCAGAGTGTGATACAGCTTTGACAGACCCGGAGTGGTGGTGTGGAAGCATTATGGAGAGACAAATGGCAAAAGCATACACAAGAAAAATCTTCTTCATGTTTCAGAGCGAAATGCGAAAGAGCATGTCATACCAATGCGACCACCTCGAGGTATGCCAGTTTGAACTGAGCATAATAGGGATACCGGTTCCACACTATGGTTACAGAAGTTATAGGGTATTCGCAAACTGGGAACAAGGAACATATGAATGCAACTACTGCAAATTCGATCGTGACAGTATGTTGTGCTGCCACATTATAAAAGTGATGTCGCATATAAAAGTCCATCAAATCCGAGATATGTACATCTTGAAAAGGTGGACATTGGACGCGGAAACTATCCTAGCTAAACCACATGGCAAACATAAACAAGGGAAGAAAGAGATGCCTGAAGACTTAAGAAATATGGTGGTGTTTGCATCATACAGACAAGAGTTAGCCAGAGCTGCAAAGATATGAGTAAAGACAGATGATGGAAGAAAAAACATTAGGAAACACTTGAAGGAAATGAAACAAGAGCTAGATGTGATAGCAAGAAGAGAAGAGAAGAAGAAAAGAGAGGCCAAAAATGAAGCTATTACTATGTCATCGTCTAGTGCTCCAAACGACGCAAGCGTGACACCTTCGACAACTGCCCCACCAAACAGCGCACAGTCAACAAGCAACTATGCAGCACTTCAAACAACAAGCACATCGGGATCTCACATGTCATCAAAAAAGCACATACAGAACCCGGAGAAGTCAGTAACCAAAGGGCGACCACGACAAATAGCAAACAAAAATCCACTAGACCTTGCTACAAAGAAATTAAAGAAATGCAGCCACTTAGGTGTAGAAGGTCACACCATCCAAAAATGCCAGGAAAAGTTGAAGCTCCTAGGATATCAAATCTAGAATGTTTATGTAACACAAAATAAAAACGATATATTTGTTATTTCTATATATGATAGTTCATGTTGTACATTCTGTGGTTTTCAAGTTATCCATGCATATGAGTACAAATTATCCACCAGATAACACAGAAGTTATCCACGCATATGAGTACAAGTTATCCATCACATAACACAACACTTATCCATGCATACAAAAATAAAAGCTTATCCACTGGTAAATCTACAGTTATCAATGCGTATATACAAAAGGTTACCAAACCCTAAACATTAATATACTATTTAAAAACAGAAATTATCCATACATATGACTACAAGTTATCAACCAATAAACATAATAGTTATCCATGCATACAAGTAGAAGTTATCAGGTAAATAAAAAGTACAGTTATCCATAATTATATGTTGAAATTATACCACAAAATAATTAATAGAAAATTTATCAAAAATAATTGACAGTAGAAAGAAAGCACAAAAACACTCATATATACGAAAAACACGTATAAGGTGGATAACTTATGTAACACAGTATGGATAACTAACAGAAATATGACATGATAACAAACATTTAAGAGTGTGGATAACAAACATGTAAAAGTATGGATAAACTTGGGAAAATATACCTCAGAACTTATTTTCTTCCAAAAGTGACCTCCAATTCAGAAGAACATTACGAGGATGGTTCAACCAAAAAGAAGTCATCTTTTTCTTAATTCCCGGCATCATATCTTGAGAAATACAAGGCACAACGCTTCCATTCCACAATTCAAGGTTCTTGAGCATGAAGAACCCACAATCAGTGCTAAAAAACAAAAAATAAACAGAGAATAAACAAATATAGTATCAATGATTATACAAAACCAAAATAAAATTACATGCGTACAAAACAAAACAAAACTAATATAATAACAGAAAAGAAATGATGCCACGGTAACCATAAAACTAAACTGTCAACTTAACTCGGAAAAGGGACATGCATCAACTCAAAATCTTCAATCTATCTTCTAGAATCAGAATAATTGACGATATACATTTTCTTTATTGCTTCCATTAGCTTGATCGCATGTTCAATCATTTCTACATTAGCTTCACCACGGAGCGAGTCAATAATCTCAAACCTTTTGGCAGGCATATTAACAGAAAGCATGTACCAATGGCCCAAATGGTCCTTTTTAGTCCCTAGATCCTGAAGAACAGCAAAGCAAAGCTACAGAAAAAATGAACATAAGATAAGTAAAGGCACATGTAGAAAAAATAGTGGTTACCTAGGCAGAAATGAAAGAGTTATCGACACAACATAAGCAATGGTTATCATACACTATGACTGAACTTATCAACTGCATACAGTAGAATAAAAATAATAAATAATAGAATTAGACAACATACCATATGTTTGTGGCTTAGTTTATAGTTGTCATCTCTCCTGAACGACCTCCGAACAAGATTTGCAGTGAATCTTCCCTCCAATAGATATTTAGTAACGATATAAGGAAAAATTATCTTGTTGGATGGGCAATTATCTTGCATTGCAAAAATAGCAAGATCACACATTGTTAGAAAGCTTGCCATATGGCATCACACTTTCAGCAAAATCACTAGTTGTCACCCACATTGGATCAATGTTACAAATTGATGTGCTACAAAAAAAATTAATGATTAGAATACAAGTTATCCACTATGAAAACCAGAAGTTATCACCAACAAAAAGTATAAGTAATCAACCTGTAGTAATACAACTTATCAAACCGTACAAAAAAAGTTCAAGTTATCCACTGAAGTAACAACTAAAGAGTTATCAACCAAAACTAGTACTGACCAACCAATATTAGTACAACTTATCATCGAGGTACAAATAAAAAGGTAAAGTTATCAACCCTAAATATTAAAAATGATCCATAATGAAAACCATAAAGTTCAACAACTAGAAGTACAGAGTGATACACAAGTAGTAATACAGGTTAGCAAACAACTAACAATAAAGAAAGGTTCAAGTTATCCACTAAAAATACTACAAGTAACCCATCAGGAATACTACAACTTATCAACCAGATAACATAAAAGTCAAGTTATCAAGCATAAAACATTAGAAGTGACCAATGGTAGCATTTAAAAGTTATCAACAAAGAATACTAAAAAGGATTGAATATTATAAAAAAAGAACATGTACATACTTTTTAATGTTCGACGTATTTGCATTACGCGTGTGTATTATAATCTTCTTATACAATACATCTTCTTCTGCAGTTGTCTTAGTATAGGAGAACGGAGGAAGAAGAGACTTGGCAAGATGAATAAGTCTAACAGTGCGCAGCCGCGTCGCAGGTGTAACACTACCAGCGACAGCAACTAGAAGAGCAGAACTAATACCACGAGTTGAATAATCAGGAACAACTACAACAAAAAAAAATTAATACAAGTCGTAAAAAATATCTATTCAAATACATAAATAATAACTAAACAATTTTGTTTAGTTACCTGGAACGGAACAACTAGTTTGGTTCAACCGTTTGGTATCTTTCGTAGAACTCCGAACAGCTTGATAACCAATCTTTTCACCCAACAGATCATCAAGAGAAATAACTACATTTTCATCATTTAACGGCCTTTTGCACTTACAATCAACTTTTTGTTGATACACTACAAAAATAATAAAGAACGGACAAAGGAAATATCCAAATGAAAAAGGATAGAAATGGCGGACCCCATGTGAAAAAAGAAAACCACGTGTTTATCGCCATAAAGAAAAAATTAAAAAACATAACATATATTAAACAATAAAAGATAGTTTAATTACATCACACAAACATAAAGTCATATAAATTACAGCACAAATTGTTCCATCAATAACATATCACAAAATAAAAGTTCCCATAAATTGAAACCTAATTTTAACTATGGCTACCATAAAACAGAACCAAACAGCCATGAAACTAAATCATGATCTTCAAGTTTGAAACCCAAGCCCCGATCAGCCATCGCAACGATGATCTTCAATTTTGTCATCCAAAAGGGACAATTAACTAGATCCATCTGCACCCTCATTTTTATCACCACCAGTTTTCGGTAAGTTTAATAAGTTAACAGCTGAATAGAATATGTCCCAAAATAAAGACAAGAAGAAAAAGGGACAAAACAAAAAAAAATGTTTATGTCATATAATATGTTACATGCTTTCTACAAAGAAAACATGTTAATACTAAAGTTATCAGCATAAAAACAGTGTAGGTTACCAACATAAATGATCTAAAGTTATCATCATTGGTATATAAAAGTGATCAAGGGCATATATATAAAGTTATCAACACAAATAAAAAATGCACAATCATGATAAAAACACATGATACACTATGAAATAAAACATCATTAAAATAATATAGTTTTACATTACAAAAAAAGCATATAAGACAAACATATAATCAAGTTGCAAGCATTTAAAACATTTGAAAAACAAAAAACAGTGTAGGTTACCAACATAAATGAGTTATAGTTATCAGCACTAATATATAAAAGTGATCCAGGGCATATACATAAAGTTATCAGGCTGAAGGTGTGTACCAGTGCTGGAAGAAGGTGCCCAAGACAAAGGAAGAACATCTCCTGCTTCAAAAACATGGAATAAATCACCCGGATCAGCAGAAATGTGATGAGAAACATGCACAACACTAGAATCACCTTGTGCAACAATACGAAGATCAGGCTGAGCAGGAGCAGGCTGCGCAGGTGCACTAGCATTAGGAGCAGGCTGCACAGAGGCACCAACAGTAGGAGCAAGCTGTGCACGGGCACCAGCAGTAGGACAAATAGGAGGATCCGAATCAGGCACAGAATACGACACAACATCCCTAAAAACATATAATGGTATCCCAGCAGCAAGACTCAATTTTCCATCACGACCAACCAATTTTGCTTTCTTGGTAACAGTGACTTCAGCTTCAGAACTTCCATCACCACTTGAAGGACCAGCAGAGGTATCGAGCACACTGGACTGCCTGCTAATAGGGGGGTCGAAAAGACTTGACGCAGGAACCAAAGGAGCAGATAAAACAGGTTGTGCATCTTCTTGGGTACTATCATCCAAGACAGAAGGCTCATTTTCACTCTCACCCTGGGTTGATGGATCTCCAAGCGAGCAGACAGCAGGACTTGCAGCAACATCAATAGAAGTAGCAGCTGCTGCAAGGTTGGTGAACAGCGATGACGCAGGAACAAGAATAGCACCATCAGGACAAACATAACCACCTGCATCAACATTGGCATCAACCTGGGGGGCATCTCTGGTGGCAGCAGCACCTTCCGTGATGTTCTCCGTCTCGTTTGCCATGATATTTACAACGCTGCTGCTAACAGGCTGATCAATGGTTTGGTTAATCAGTGGAGCTATCAAGTCTGGTTGAGCTACATCCATTGTCACATCGATAGATAATCCTACTACAACTGTAGCAGGTGCGCTCGTCACACTAAGATCTTCAGTAGCAACATCCTTGCCACATGTTTCTCCACCAGATATAACCTCTTCAAGATTCACATCAGGCGCATCCACGACATTAGGAGTTGCAACAACATTAGAATGTCCTTCAACACGAGTAGGTGAAGGAATAGGAGAGGATCCATCAACATCTATAACAGATGTGCTTCCATCTGCAGAACGTTGTTTTGCCAACCGTGGTGAAGACCTTGTAGCTAGCACAAATGTCTTCTTGGATGATTCTTGCTGTAATAAATAATTGCCAACAAAAAATCAGAACATAATAAACAAAAAACAGACAAGTTACCAACATAAACATAAATAAGTTATCAGATGAAATATACTACAGTTATCCAGTGATTAACAATTAAAAAAACAAAAATGACTAACATAAATAAACATAAAGAAGTTATCAAGTGAGAAATGCTACAGTTATAAATATTGACATAAAGAAGTTATCATGTGAGAAATGCTACAGTTATCAGTATAAACATAAATAAGTTATCATGTAAGAAAGGCTACAGTTATCAGTATAAACATAAAAAGTTATCAGAAGAAAAATGATACAGTTATCAATATAAAGTTATCTATATAAACATAATAAACAGAAAACAGAAAGGTTACCCACATAAACAAGTTATCAGATGAAAAATGATACAATTATCAACACTAAGGTAGTAAAGTTATCCAGTGACTGAGATAAATAATTATGCCCACACATACCTCCCAGAAACAGCAGACCGCATCATGGCAGGAGTAAGACCCATCTCTTTGCAAACAAGAGACTTCTTCTTCCTAGACCTTTCAACCTCCTCAACAGTACGTGAATTGATAACTTTATCAACATCCTCAACCGGACGTGACTTCTTCTTCCTAGACCTTTCATACACACGCATAGGGGTTTGTTCCTGTCCACCCATAGCAGTAGCAACAGGAGTATCTGTCACCCGGTTTATGGGTGAGATAGGATCTACAACAGGTGACCTAGATTCAGGTGGTGACATATGATGTTCATCAGGTGATCTTGCTCCTAGACTCTTATTTTTCTCTTCATTGGAATCTGGGAAAGTCAAAGATAGCTGGACATTGGAAGAACCACCCGCACGACCACCAACAACATCCTTACCCTTCCTGTCAGCACGGACATACCGTTTAGGATCATCATCTCCACTGCTGTCAGAACTGCTGCCGTCGGAATTCCTCAGAATTGTATTATCACTAGGAAGATTATAATGAGTAAGCCTAGCTCCACGGACACCACTTGAGGTAGCACCACAGGCACCACCTAAGCTACCACCACGAGCACCACTTGAGCTAGCTCCACCCATGAAGATTCCTCCCATGGGTTGCGTTGCAAGTTGACCACCAAACTGGGCAGTAAATTGTTTCGCCATTTCAGCACCAGCATTGCCTTGCACCGCCATCAAGCCTTGCACAAGGGTACTCATTAACCCAAAAATATTAGATGCAAAACTGCCAACAAGATTTGCTATTTGTGACTTCTGCTGCACAAATAAAAAGAAAATAAACAACAAGAACATTAACAAAACAAGAAGCAAACAAAAGTAACATGAAAATAAGATAAGTACAATATCAAAATCCTAAAAATCTCACCTCATTTGAACAACTAGGGTTTGCACAAGTGTCAAACCATTTGTTAAACCCTTGCGCACCACCAAAAAGTCCAAAGCTCATGCCATACCGAGACTTCAATTGCACAAAGAATAGATACAGAATTAGCAAATGTGATCAACCAGTTTTCTACATATTACCCACCTTAATCAAATTATAACCTACATGTTACCACCCAATAAACACATAAGTTACCCACTGTTTATACTCAATGTAATCAAACAGATATATAACATGTTACCAACACTTAAACCTAAAAAGTTATCAACAACATAAAAACACATATGCTACAAAATGTATTACACACCTCCAGCTTTTCATATGCATTTCCATCATTCTGCAGATCAGCAATCAACACTTCATCAATTAACTCTCTTGACCATATGTTCACAGCATAACTCCCTTCCGACAAATCAATATCCAACCCACTAACATCAAGTGAGTCAACATAAAGCACCTGCAAGAAAACAAATTAAAAACCAGAAAAAGAATACAAGAAATACACGAACTAAAACATAAAAAAAATCAATATAGAATGTAATATTCATACAATATAAAAACAACAATGTGTACCTGCAACAGAAAAAGGCAAGCCTACATATGAGTACCACTAGAAAGCTCCTCATGTAGCTGGTCAGCAACAAACTTGCACCACTGGAACTTGGACACATTTCCAATGTTGTGCTGAAATTATATAATGAAAAAGAAACTATCAACATAACATCAAAACTTGCACATATATTACACACCACCACAAAAAACTAAAACAAAAATATTACCACCCCTATAACACACAGGTTATCATCACACCAAACAGAAAGTTATCAACACAAAAATATATAAGTTACCAGCCAACACATATATTGAAAATGAACAGACATGACAACCAGAACTTACCATGACAGGGTAGCACTTATGGCAAACACGATTCCGGGTGGTGGGTGACAGAAGTGTAGACACAATGTACATCACATATACTTGCTTGAACTCATCTCCATATGAAGTCATATCCTTCAAGATTTCAAAAACTCGAGTTCTCAAAGGTGTGCCAGAATCATTAGGAAAAAGAGCAGGGGCAAGAGCACCCTGAATTTCTGCATCAGCATAATAAGGAACCGGCTCTTCACCAAGCGGCAAACCCAAATATCTGAATACACTATCCTCGTTGAGGGGTATCCTTCCTCGACCCGGCACAACAAATTTACGTGTATGCTTGTCATATAAACTAGCAAACCAAGTCATAACTACGTCATGTAGTGATAAACACTTGATATCTAGCAAACTATCAAACTCCATTGATTCAATTGCTGCCTTCTGATCATTTGATAGAAAATCCAGAAAACCGGTCACAGTAGAAGGAGATGCCCTGTTACGTTTACGGGCAGGTTGTTTTGTACCCTCAACAACATTATCAGCAGCCTTCCGTTTCCTCGGCATCGTGGCAACTACAAACAATTTAAAATGAAAAATAAATACAAAACTAAACCATAATGATACACAAGAATTCATAGAAAAAGAAAACAATACCATCAGTACATAAGTTACCAATGATCATAACCTAATGTTATCATGCAAACAGAACACAAGTTACCAATGATAATAAGCTCATGTTATCATACAAACATAACATTAGTTATCCATGTCAGTGCACACATAATATCATGCATTTTTTTCAAAATTAGCATTACCAAACAGATCATAAACAAAATTTAACAAAAATATTATACAGTACTTAGTACTATTGTAATCAATGAATTTTATCCACACATCAGTACATAAGTTACCCATGATCATAAACTAATGTTATCATGCCAACAGAACACAAATTATCCATGATAATAAGCTAATATTATCATACCAACATTACATTAGTTATTAATGTCAGTACACACATATTATCATGCATTTTGCTCAAATTAGCCATGAATTTTATCCAATGTTACCCAAAAGTTACACATCAGTACATAAGTTACCCATGATCATAAACTAATGTTATCATGCCAATAGTTATCAAATTACCCATGATAATAAGCTAATGTTATCTGACGAGGTTTAATCTCGTCAATGCCCATTGTGATGAGCTTGGGTTTTGGAGAAGATGGGGATGCTGGAGATCGCGGAACGGTTAGCAAACAAGAAACACGGGGACACAAGGTTTACCCAGGTTCAGGCCCTCGGAGGGAAAACGCTACTCCTGCTTGTCTGCTCTTGATTACGGCAGAACCGAAGGTTACAGGGGTGCGCAGATGCAATCTGGCGTGGAGGTGTGTATGCGGTGGTATGAAGTGCCCTCCTCGTCGTGCCCTACTAGCCTTTATATAGAGATAGGCAGGTCCCAGGCACAGATCGAGTCGGTTACAGGTTTTAGGGTTCGCTCCTTTGAATATCTATCTATTATAGTCTTGCTCTCCAAGGATCCGAAGGCGTCATGGACCCTGGCCACCCGAAAGTCTTCATGGGCTGGCGCATATTCTTGTGGGCCTTCCTTGGGATGGACCAGGTATGCTAAGGTCGTGTACCCGCAGGGTATAACCATGTCAGTAGCCCCCGAGTGTTCAGTCGAATCGTAGATTTGGCTGAGGACTCTTCAATCTTTCGAGTGCAGCTATCTCTGTTCACTAGAGAATGATTTGAGCGTATAGGGATTGTTGATGTGTGTGCCTAACTCTGCTGAGGGATCAGGGCCAGTTAACTGTCTTGGGACAAAACAACACGATCTTCTTTAGATTCGAGTCCCTCGACTCGAATCCGGAACATATGCTGGCGTAATTCGACTCAAGCCGCGGAGGACTTACAGGAGTGGAATTCCAGTAAATTTTAAATGATGTACCCAACAGATTCGTCAGGATTTTTCGTCGTGCCTGTTGGCACGGATTTTTACTAGCAGAGCGCAGTAGTATGCGTTACCAGGCCATCAAATGATATCTGTAGGTCTTATCTTTGCGTCGCAGATGCAGCATCCGAATGTCTATCACCACGGAGGTGTTTCGGGTGGCCAAGGAGGATGTTGCTCACTTAGCATTAACTAGGGCAGAGTTGCCAAAAAGTTTTTTGCATACTGATCCGAAGGATCGCAGTCGAGGAATTCATAGGGTGCGCGACCAGTGCTCCCTATGGGAGTAGCCCCCGAGTGTTCGTTCGAGTCGTAGATTCGAGCAGAGACTTTAATTCAGTCTTTGTTGACTTGTAGGTCCGTAGGACACAATTTTTCGAATGCTTGAATCCATCCTCCCTATGGGAGTAGCCCCCGAGTCTGTAGTGGATTCGTAGACTCGACGTAGGACTCGAGGAATAGTTCAATGGTGTTGTACTTTGATCTTTTTCGGGTGCGCGACCAGCGCTCCTGATAGGAGTAGCCCCCGAGTAGTTGGTTGAATCGTAGATTCGAGTGAGTACTCTTAGCTGTGTAGCCGACCGGCCCACCTGGGCGGTACTACCGGCCGGCCGGTAGTACCGGATCTGGGCACCTAGCGAGACAGAACACAAACGGGCCATTTTCACGCCCGGGCGGTAGTACCGGCCCATCCGGGCGGTACTACCGCTTGGCCCAGAAAACAGATTATCAGACAAATATTCAAACGGCAATAACTTTTGACTGGAAGCTCCGATTGACCCGATTCAAATTGCGTTGGATAGAGGAACTTTTGACTGGAAGCTCCGGCAATAACCAAGTGAGAGAGAGTATCAAGTAGAATAATGTGATATACCTCACTTGGTGAGAAACCGAAAAGCCGCATAAATCAAAATCGCAACAAGATACATATGGGAGATCCGATTTTGATGAACAAGAGCTTGTTATGGAGATTACCGCAAGCTCTATATCCTCACATGGATAAGACCAAATAACAACCAAGTACGATGATGCAAGTATGCAAAGGTTTGATCTCTCTCCGAACGTTGTGACCGAATTACTCATACGAGAGCCTCTCTTGATAGTACGATTATCTATCCTAAACCCGATCTCCTACACACAACCAGAGACCGGCAAAAGGGAAAACCTATCAAGATAATACCTTCGACTTGAGCATTCCACTTGAGCTTTGATGTAGATGATCTTGCCCTTATCAAGATGGAACGTCTTTCTTAATTACTCATCATCGACCTCGCATATTGAGCTTGCCCAACATATCTTCTTTGCATTTCATCGACCTTGTAGCCAACACAAGCTCCAAACGATGCCAATGGATAAATCCTACAAGTATAACTTAATACACACATTAGTCCATAAAGATTGTCATTAATTACCAAAACCACACATGGAGGCCCAACATGTTCTTTCAAGAGGGAGTATATACGTGTACTCAAGCGGCTAGACACACAATTTATATTTTATGTTTCTATATGGATACTTGAAACCAGGTTGTTGCCTATATGAACCTCGAATCAAATATTTTGACATGATTTTATTTTATAGCTTTGGTCTTATATATTTCGATATGCTCTTCTCATTTTCTAGGTTATAATAAAAGCTCATTTAAAATTGTCTCTCTTAGAGATCGTTAATACCAAAATCGTACAAAGTAGTACACATGCAAAATTCTCGAACTAGGCTTTCGCCCCGCTTTATAAATAGAGCCACATCGGCCGAACAGATACAAGGTGGAGGGGAGACCCCATTTACAATGCAGATAAAAAAACAAAAAAAACGTGGTAGCCTAAACTTGCCACCAAGGACAATGAGTCGATACCGGGGAGACCCGGGACTCCACAGCTACGCCCCCAAGAGGGTCACGACACACCGCGCCGCCGTCGCCGAGACCAAAGGTCAAGGGTTTTCACCCGGAGCCCTGTCGCGTGGAAGGTAGCCGCATCAGCGCCCCCAAGAAGGTAACGATACCCGCATGCATCACCGTCGATGGTGCCGAGGCACAGAGCTTTCGCCCGGAAAAACCTTCGAACGCTCCCGGCGTCCGCCACGCTCGTTGTCCCCAAGATAGGCTGCCGACACGCAATCTGGGAGTTGCCGAAGCCGAAGCGCCGCCAAAACCTAAGCCTCCCATCGCCCTCTCCTCGCCATCCACATGACCAAGGGGAGAAACCACCACCACTGCCACGACGCTCGCCGAAGAGACGCCCGCGCAGTCCACCTTCCGAGGCCGCCACCCCGACATCCTCGAGCTCTAGCCAAAACTCGGACCAGCGCCACATCGCGTCGCCGACGAGAAGACCGGGCAGGGCTCACGGGCGTGAAGGAATCGAGGCACAGGCGGCTTGGGGGAGGGTAACTTCCCTCCATCACCCACTGTGAGAGCCGTCCGGACACAACGGCAGCAGTAGATAGGGATGGAACAGACCCAGATCAGGCCCGGCCCGCCGGCTAGGCCCAGATCCGGCCCCCTCCGCTCCGCCGCCATGCTACTGCAACCAATCCGCCGCCGCCGTCGGTCCCCTGCACTCCGAGCAGCCCTGCCTCCGCTACGCCAGCCAAGCGCCGTGGCCTCCGCCAGAACTCGGGCCGAGAGCCCACGCCTGAGCCGCCCCATCGCCGAGAGAGAGAAGGCCACGCCTGAGCCGCCCCATCGCCGAGAGAGAAGGGGGTGCCGCCGCGCTGCACAACCACTCGGATCCGCCAGGACCAGCCCCCGCCGCCCGAGCTCCAGCGCCGCCATGGTGCACCGCTGCCAGGCCAAGAGAGCCCCGATCTCCTCGCCTCGCGAGCGGGGAAGGCCAGGTTTGCCGGCGCCGGCGCCGCAGGACTTTTGGCCAGCCATGAGCGGCAGAGGGAGGAGGTGGGGGCTGGGCGCGGGAGGTGGGGGTGCTCCGTTGCCCTCGGGGGAGGGGAAGCGAGTGAAGGGTTTTCGGCTGTTGTCGACCAGTAGCTATATCGTACAGATGCAAAATTAAGGTCCGGAACCCTTCTTATTATATTACTTGACATTGCGCCAGGAATTATTTGAGGCCTAATCTAGATTGTTGATCCATGTATCTCTCGTTAGCCAAATAGTCAAACTTTTAAGCAAATAAATCGACACGTCAGGAAACCTAAGTTTATTTGAGAATTAGAAATTAAATCTCCTTCATATCAATTAGATGGAGAGTCAGGGTTTACTGGCACTTACAAATTATAGAGAAGAAACGGTCGATTTTTTGCAGAGGACAGGAGTGGCGAGGACAACCAGCGATCTACATGAGAAGATGTGTGCTGGCTGCAAAACGACAACAGACTTCACAGAGAAGGAATGCAATATGAAGAGGCGACGAGCAAGCAGTTTGACGTCTGAGCGATCCTTTATTTGGGGATTGATTGATTCAGTGATTCAGCGAATAGTGGGCTGCTAGTGCTGCGTGCAGGGCCTGATTGCGTATTTGCGTGGGGCATTGACTTGTGGACTTGCACACAGGAGGAGTCCACGGGCTGGGGTCAAATTCTATTTTAAGTGGGGTCATTTTTTGTTTTACTGGGCTATACTTACAAGGGTTTGGGTCAATGTCGTCGGGGTCAATTGACCCCACTACGACATTGTAGCTCCGCCCCTGCAGACAAATAGCCTCGATATATCTGTTGATTTCAATATTTTTACCCCTCCTCCATGTCGTGGTGTCACCGTTCTCTTCCCTCCACCGCCTTCCCCCTCCTCCATGTCGCCTTTCCCTCCTCCTTGTTGCCTCCGCCACCGAATCCGGCACCCTCCTCCCACATCACTATTGGGTATATGTCCTAGAGGCAATCATGTATGATAATATTTCCTATTATATTCATAAATTTATTAAGTTGTCCTTGTATAAACGTCTGATGTGTATCATTAAATATGTGATTCAGTTGTAAAACTATACATTCATGTTGTTTGTACTAAATATCCTTGGTCATTGAGATGTACTGGACACACAGCTTAGACCAATGTGAAAGCCGGTTGATGACTCGGTTTCACTTGTCATGGGCATGTAGATGCTATTCAGACTTACACAGATTCAGCTAAAGAGTTTAGCGAGTCGGATTGATCCATACTGAGATACAACGAACAAGTTGTTATTTGTATATCTCAATCATTGTAATCTTTAGACCTGAGGTTATTGCACAGTTCGAGTTGAGGATCACCGACTTAGGTTTTGTCAATCGTTGATCCGTAACTGGGCAGTTATAAAGGCAGAGTTTAGGTCGACTGAGAATCAAGCTGTGTGATGTGAATAACCAAGATGGAATTTTGCCCCTCCAGTTGGAGAGATATTCTCTGGGCCCTCTCGGATGATATGATTCGGAAAGCATGGCTATGCACGACTCGGTTAATTATTAACCGAGGTGATCGACTAAGAGTTAGCCGGATGAATCACTTATCTCGGATTGAGAAGAGAGTCAGACTATTTAAGGAATGACAATTATTCGCCTATAGTCTGACAAGGTATATCGTGAGGCAAAAGGGACTCGGACGCATGTCGCATTGAAAAGGCATGTCGTTAAGACTCTTTGGTACTTGGGAGTCGACACGTTCTGCTAGGAACCGCTACTGACTGATCGATTGAGAGTCGGACTCCAATCGTGTCCAAGTTGTCATGAGCCTGCGGGGTCACACACTTAAGAGCAGGAGCAAGTTCGGATTGGATATGAACCGGAAATCTGGTTGGGTTGGACCCGAGCCGGATTTGGACTGAGTCAGTGAGTCAGACTCACGGTGAATAATATGGGCTTTAGTGAATGGGCCATGAGTGAGTGGAGGCCACATTCACTCCCTATATATAGTGGGGCACAGAAACCCAGAAGGGTTAACGGTTAGGTCATTCCATGCGTTGAAAACCCTAGCTCCACAGCAGTCCTGCAGCCGTAACGAACCTAGCAGTTTACCATCAGCGCTCCTCCTTGTACTTGTGGATACCAGCAGCGGTGTTGTACGATCGGCACCATGACGATCAGGATCGGATCAGATCGTGAGGACTGCACTGCATCAACTGACATGTTTCATCAATAATCCGCAACCGCGCGTCTAGTGGTAATCACCATGGCCTTCTACCTCAACTAGATCTTGGGGTCACCACATTAGAGGAAAAAAGTTTTGTTTTATCTTTACGTGGCCCAAATAGTGGTATCAGAGCGATAGCTTCTGGTTTTAGAGTCGAGATCTCGCATATGTGATATGCGGTTGGCTGTAGATTGGATCTATGTACTATTTTGGTGGTCGATCTATGAGATAAATCGGTTTTGTACAAGGTTAATTGGATCAACTATACTCGGGGAATGGTAGATCTGATTTCCATGATCATACTGCTGAGGTCGTGAAACGACATACCCCTACCGGTCGGTTTCCGCCATCGGGGTAGACTGTGACACAAAAATCCAGATGTGGTGATCAAAGATCAAAGGAGTTTGATCGAGTTGGAACAATGATCGGAATCCATGTTCGGAATGTAGATGAGATCTACATTTCGAAAATCGTCGCGCCACTTTCGCAGGGGTGCCGCCTTCGATCCCCCGCTATCTCGGCTAAGAAGGGACTGTTATTTCATACGTCAGAAGCGCCTTAGATGTCATTGCGAGTTTCATAACGTCGGTAGATATCGTATCTATGCATAACTTGTTTTTGCAGGAAGTTGTGAATGGTATGGCTTATGTGCATGTGATGTGTGTAATCCATATGTGATCTGTGAATAATGGTTTTGTCAGCCGGCTGGAGCCTAAGTGCTGTCATTTTATTGTATAATGACCTGCGTGTCGGATTCTCTATGTAATTTACTTTACTAAGCTAGTGTAGATGTTTAGAGAACTTGGATGGCATGCAAGTCGGTGTACATGGAGTAAGATGCCAAGTGACAAGAGTTGTCACGAGTCAGATTGCAGACTTTATAGAGATGGAGATCGTCATGAAGAGAGCCATACCATTTCACATTATAATTGCTTTATTTTGTGTTATTGATATGTCTATATTTTACCTATATTAGATAGTCGATAAAATCTAATCCCTCAAAGAAGGTCTAGTCGGTTTTCCCACCAATGTTTGCACCATCACAAGTCGAACATTTTTGGTAGTGAGATCATAAAATTTAGGTGCTACCAATTCTTTTTGACTAGGTGGGTTCGAGTCGGACTCTTATAGCGGAAACACTCGGTAAGCTAGATGGGTTTATCACAACGGTTGTGGGACTCAGGGAAAAGTCGGATGGGAGCCGGGGCATGTGATGCCACCCGACCAACAGGAGTCGTATGAGATACGATTGACAAGGAGTTATCTACCTAGATCACTTGGCGGCTAGCGGTGATGCTAAAGATCACTAGCCGACTTGCTTATTTAGGATCCTGAATCACTAAGCAACCATCAGAGGGATGTTGGTTCTAGTGGGAGCATAACTATTAAAGTGTTTAATATGCTTGCTCTTTTATGAATACATGTCTTAAGTGTTTTGCATATTTTCTGTTGTAGATCATGGCACCAAGTAATAGTCACCCTCAGATATCCAGTTTTGCTTTGAGAACCATTCTTGAGAAAGATAAAGTGAATGACACTAATTTTACCAACTGGTATCGAAATCTGAGAATTGTTCTCAAACAAGAAAAGAAGGACCATGTCCTAGACAACCCACTTCCAGATGAGCTGAATGAGAATGCAATTGTCGCTGCCACCAATGCCTACCGTCGGGCTAAGGATGAGTCCACGGATATTAGTTGTCTTATGCTTGCTCACATGGAACCGGACTTGCAAAAGCAGTTCGAGAATGTTGAGGCCTACAATATGATCGAAAGCCTCAAAAGTTTGTTCCAGGCTCAATCTAAGACTGATAGGTATCAAGGCTCCCAGGCTTTGCTAAGTTGCAAGCTTAAGGATGGTGATCCACTGAGTCCACATGTGATCAAAATAGTTGGTTACGTGCAGTCTCTGGAGAGGCTTGGCTACCCCATTAGTAAAGAGTTCGCTACAGACATAAGTCTGAACTCTCTTCCTAGTTTGTATGGTCAGTTCATATCGAACTACCACATGCATGGTATGGATAAGAAGCTCACTGAATTGCATGGGATGCTCAAGCAGGCAGAGACGGATCTCAAGAAAGGCGCCAGTCAAGTGTTGATGGTGCAAAATAAGGCTAAGTTCAAGAAGAGTTCTTGGACTAAGAAGAATGCTAAGTCGGGAGGCAAGGCTTAGGACCCGTTCCCAAGTGCTTCCTCAGAGACTAAGCCATCTCCTTCAGCTGGATCCACTTGCTTCTACTGAAGGAGGATGGCCACTAGAAGAGGAACTACATCAAGTATTTGGCTAATAAAGCCAAGAGTGGAGGTATGACTTCCGACTCAGGTACACTTGTTTGCAATGTTATAGACATCTATCTTGTGAATGCACCTAACAGTTCTTAGGTATATGATACCGGATCAGCTATTCACATATGCAACTCGTTGCAGGGAATGGTAAGAACTAGGAGCGTAGCAAGATGCGAGGTTGATATCCGAGTTGGCAACAAAGCGAGAGTCGCTGCGTTGGAAGTCGGCACGATGCAACTTCATTTACCTTCCAGATTCATTATGGAACTGAATAATTGTTGTTATGTTCTAGTGCTCAGTCGAAACATTATTTTCGCTTCATGTTTGATGAGGCATGGATATGAGTCGAATATTAAGAATAATGGTTGTTATTTATATCTGAATGATATGTTTCATGGCTTTGCACCCGTCCAGGACGGGTTATTTACTTTGAATCTTGACTGTGAGTCGGTTTATGACATAAATGTTAAAAGGTTGAAACCAAATGATCTGAATATGAATTACTTTTGGCACTATTGGCTTGGTCATATAAGTTGGAAACGCATGAAGAAGCTCCATGATGATGGACTCCTAACTTCATTCGACTTGGAGTCGTTCGAGACATGTGAATCTTGCCTACTCGGAAAATTGACCAAGACATCTTTTGCAAAGAGTTGTGAAAGTGCGTCCGACTTGTTGGGACTAGTACATAGTGATATATGTGGACCAATGAGCACGACAGCTAGGGGTGGTTATGAGTACTTCATTACCTTCACTGATGATTTGAGTCAGTATGGATATTCTACTTGATGAAACATAAGTTGGAAGCCTTTGAAAAGTCAAAGAATCCTAGAATGAAGTATAGAATCAAATCGGCAAGAAAATAAAGTTTCTTCGGTCGGACCGAGGAGGCGAGTACATGATCCTGATGACCATCTGAAAGGTTGCGGAATAGTTCCTCAACTTACTGCACCGGGAACGCCGCAGAGGAACAATGTCTCGGAAATGCGGAATCGGACCTTGTTGGACATGGTACGATCAATGATGAGCCGGACAGATCAGCCTTTGTCATTTTGGGGTTATTGTCTAGAAACTGCGGCATTCACAATAAACAAAGTACCATCAAAGTCGGTAGAGAAGACATCGCATGATATGTGGATAGACAAAAAGCCGAGTTTGTATTTTCTTAAGATTTGGGGTTGTGAAGCATTTGTCAAACGAACTATTCACAAGACATCATATGGATCAAGATCAAAGATGATATGGTGATGGATAACAAGCTGAACATAAACAATAATCCAATGGTTCCACTCACAAGCATCAACTACAATAGTAATCAGCACCGGGAAAGTTTCCCCTAAGAACTAATGCAAGATCCAACAAAATTGTTACAGCAAGATGGAGTGGTGATGATGGTGCTGGTGGAGATGATGGTGTGGATGATGATGATGATCCCGATGAAACCTAGCTTGATGATGGTGTTGATGGCGATGATCTCCCCTCTCGGGGAAGGAATTTCTCCGGCAAAAATCTGTCTGCCAGAGAGCTCTTTCTCTCTTGGTGTTTTCCGCCACGCAGAGGCGGCAGAAATCTTTCTATGGTTGCCCCCTGGTATTAGGGTTCCGAGAGGAAGATATAGGCGAGAGGGCGGAGTCGGAGGCCGGCCAGGTGGGCCACACCTCCTCTAGGCGCGGGGCAAGGTGGGCTCGCGCCTAGGGGGTGTGGGCCCCCGGTGGCCCAGCTATGCCTCCTCTTCTGGCCTCCTTCGTCTTCTGGGAAAATATAATTTTCCAATATTTTTCTGATCTTCGCGAAATTGCATCAAAACACTTCTTTTTCCATCAGAATCCTGACTCTGACAGTTCATCCTCCAAGAATCATGCAACATGCAAAAACAAAGGAAAAGACATAAGTGACACCTCATAAAAAGACACATATCAATGAATAGAGGCAAATTATGATATAGAATGGTGATGCAAATTGGACGTATCAACTCTCCCAAGCTTAGACCTTCGCTTATCCCCAAGCGAAAACTAAGCTCAATAAACATGTCAACAGATTTATGGAGTGAAGTGTCGATAAAAGAATTCGGACAAGAAGCACCACACATACCATTACACAACTCATAGAAGAAGGCAACTCACCATTATATAACTTATCTTGCAACAAGTAAAGGAGTCACAATAGAGATGCATAAATATAAATCAAAATTGGAATTGGAAAACTTTGTTCCTGGTCAGAGAAAAGCTGGCAAATAGTTTCACAAAAAGATTTTGAAGAAGTTTTACAATAGGAGCACTCTTTGCTCAACTTAAAGGGTATTTAACAATGAAGGATTTCAAAGTAATACTCAATAGATAAGAGTTTTGTGCAAACAAAGGAAGATAAGGAACATGATTGAATAAATCATCATAAGAATGCTTGAAACACAACAACTCAAATGCAGATAGAGAGGAAGTAGGCTTACTGACTCAACTTAGAAAATAGGAGAAATGTCCCTCCGTAGAGGGAAGAAGGGATTTCAAGTCAAAAAGAGCTTCCAAAAGATTATGATACTTACTAGCTTTGAGCCCTCGTTTCCCCTATCATAGGCATCTTGAGATGATTAAGGTTAAAGTAAACAAGGATGGAGTATATGCTTGAGGAAATATAAGTTGGCAATCTCAAGTCCCTTGAGTACGAGGGCCGCTGTCAACACCCGGATTTTTAATCCTAGATGCCTGTTATGCCATACATCGCAATCCCAGGATTACCATTTTTGCGAGACATAACAGAATTGTATACCATAGTACATCATCCATTACAAACCATACATAAGGTCTTACACAAATAAGGATCTCAGGATCCAGTTCTTAATACAACTTCAAGCAGCGGAATACGTAATAATAACGGTAGCGTAGGTGAAGCTCCATCTTCGGGGTCATAGGCAATGCTTACGATGGGAGATGATCCTAGTTGTCGTAACCTTCCTGGGGTCCATCCTCTAGATACTCATCTTCATAGGCTGGCCACGGGAATAGCCAGGGACAAAGCCATGAGTACTCTTTAAGTACTCGCAAATTAATACTAACAAGTGAAGGGGTTTTTTGATAATGGGACACTAGGCTCTAGGGTTGTTTTGCAAAAGCCAGATTTACTTCTACTAGGTGCTGAAACAAGAATGCTAGTTGAAGTTTAAAACACCTAAGTGGGAACTTGTATCTCATATCACAACCCTGTTGTGGTCAAGTCAAAATCTCAATTCATTTCACAAGTCATTTTGAAAACATCTGACGGGGGAACAGTATGGCCACTCCAACTGTCCATAACCGCGGAAGCGGCTATTCGAATAGTTTGACACTCTGCAGAGATTGTACACTTTCACCACAACATTCGATACATCCGTCAGGAACAAATCCTGAATTCACCATACTCAGTATGCAGATAATCAATCCTAACCTTTCAATTACACGCCCTAGTATAAGCACCTCTCCTGTGAGTTTGGCCTCCCAACCATGACCAATTGTCAACTTGGGTACTGCACAGGTGGACAATCTTCACAAGGTAGCCTCAGCTCAGACCTTGGCCGTGAGGGAACTAATACTAAGGTATATAAGTTTCCAGTCAAGCCCTACCCAATCTTTGGGTATTGTGGTTGTACGGTAAAATTGGAATGGTATCGCATCCAGACAACCATCAGTTTTATAAAGGGGCTAAGGCTCATACCTCAACATTTTCATCACCAAATCATCTGGTGTTCGGAAACACATGTCAAAACATCTCAGTAGAATGATCCATCATTCTAAGGTTTTCATAACCATTTTCACCAAGTATTCCCATCTAAAGTTGATCCAGTTTTATGCTTAGCACTAGCATCTACAAGTGGGGGTGAGTACTAATGAGGGGTGGTAAACAAGTAGAGTTTAACTAAGTTCAATCTCATGCCTTGGGATGATATCAAGATTATCTAGCTTAGGCCAAATTTTATGCTCTTTATGCAACCTTCAAATATCTCCCGAGAATCTACAAGTCACTTAAGTACTCTCTAAGGAAGTAGCTTTGATAAAGAAATAAAGTAGAAAGCTTGCAAATAAAACTAGGATTGTGTTATCAAGTGGATATGATCACATATGCTTAAGGCATATAGTTGGCATGGTAACAAGTAGGTAGTGGCTTGCACAATTGCAAGTATAAGCTTGCACAGGTCAACTTGATTAGTAAGGCTTGCCTTGTGCAGAGCAGTGGTTGAAGTTCTCCTCGGCTTCTTCTTCGTAGTATCCTCCTTCCTCCTCGTATCCTTGGTCGGTACTAGCGTCTATAAATAAGTACGATGTACACAATCACCAAACAATACTTAACTACTTGCAATCATCACACAGAAGGGTCCTATAGATGATCTAGTATCATCACTAACATTACAAGATTAAAGCTTGTTTTAATTCCTTTTATTTTTAGAAAATTAATTTCTACTCATTGAAAAACTACTTAAGATTTAATATTCTCCAAACCAAACATGGGATCATGTTGACACATGTCATCACCACATATTTTAGTCCATGGGAATGTGATTTAAAGTGGTGTCACAATTTAATAAGGTTTTATCCTTTTATTTTAATTAAATAAGTGACTAGAAATGCCTATGTGGCATTCTTTTATTACTTGGTCATTATTTCTGTAAGTAAACCCATATATTTTTATATATTCTGAAAGGTATGGGTAAATGTGATTTTTGAGAGTTGGAATCAACTCAAAAGCTATTATGGTTTAAATTTGAAAAATGTTTGAATGCAGAAAAGCTTCCGCCTTGTTATTTTTACCAAGGATGATCTACAGATCCAAATGACTTGAATCCAACGGGCTTGGATTCAGCATATCCAGACCTTTCTAAAAAAATTGGTTTCATTCAATTTGGTTCACTGGATCGATCTGGGTTGATTTTTGAATCTAGGTGCAGAAGGGTTTTTGATTTTTTTGAAAAAGATTAAATTCAAATGACTGGGCTGTGCGGGAAACGATACTAGGCCGGCCTGCTAAGCACAACGCTTACGCGGGCTGGTTAAGTTGCTGTCCCCATGCGTCAGTGAGACGAGGGGGTGCGAAGCGGTACAGGGCAATATGAGCCGTGGGATCTGGTTATAATCTAACGACTGAGGATCATCGTTGACGTTGGGCAACATCGGCGAGACTGAAACCTAACGCGGCAGGTGGGGGTCGTTGGGGGCTCACCGGGGCTCAGGCGAGGGTCGGCGAGGCGGGCGAACGACAAAGTCGACGACGGCGAACCTCCTGGTACCGGCAGCTTCTCCTGGGGCGGCTCCAATCGCTGGCCCCCTTCTTCTCCAGCAGCGGCAGGCTCCGGTGAAATTCCGGCGAAGTGCTGCGCGCCTTGCTCCGGGAACGAGGTGGAACGATCAGTGAAGAGAGGGGAGTGAGATGGTGTGCTCAATTCGGCTGGGGGTGGCCTCTATTTATAGTTGCGACGATGAGACCGAACGGGATGGGCAGGTGACGGTGGCGACATGGCTATGGGCTGCTAGAGGCATGGCCGGTGATGGAGATCGTTTGGTGGTCTCCTGGCGATGCTCTACGGCTTTAATGCGCGCGTAGGGGCGGTGGCAAATGGTCTGGAACATGCGATGCTCTGCGCGGCCGAGGCGGCGTCTTCGACGGCGAGCGGTGGCTGTGAGGCATGGGGCGGCGAACGGTGATGTCTGGCGGTCTCCTGGGTCGGTGGTGATCGTGTATGCATGTGGCGAGGGCGGCGCGCGGTCTGTGGGCGTGTGTCGAGGGCGGCGCTCTGGCGCACGCTCGACATGGTTGACAGAGGCACGGGCGTGGTGTTCCTTGGTGCTCTAGTCGGTGTCTTCGAGGCAGGGCTGGTCGAGAGGGGGCGGTGAGGCATGGGTGATCTCCCAGACAAGGTTGGCACGACTAGTTTCTCTCCTAGCTTGCTGTCCACACTGGGGTGACATGGTGAGCTTCGGCTGTTCACCATTGATGGCATTGCCAAGCTTATAGTGGTGCTAGATGTTTGCAAATGAGCTAGATGATCTACTAAAGCCTAGTTGCAACCAGAGAGGGAACAAGTTAGGCTCAAATCACTGCTCCAAATAGTGTTCCAATTGATCTACTAAAGCCTAGTTGCAACCAGAGAAGTAATGAAATATGGAACACATTGTGCACCGCTGACATCTCTTTGGGCAGTTCCAATTGATACGACACTTCTCCTCGATGGTTCAGGGTCTTGAAGGGTCCGATATATCTGGTGGCTAACTTTCCTTTGAGTTGGAAACGCTGCATTCCCTTCAATGGCGACACCTTCAGATAAACAAAATCTCCTATGTTGAAGGCGAGGTCTCGACGTCTCTTGTCGGCGTAACTCTTCTGTCTGGACTGGGCGGTCTTGAGGTGCTCACGAATCTTGTGAACCTTCTCTTCTGCTTCTCGTAGGATGTCGGGTCCGAAAATCCGACTCTCTCCTACTTTCGACCAGTTCAAAGGGGTGCAACACTTCCTTCCGTACATGAATTCAAATGGGGCCATTTACAAACTAGCCTGATAACTGTTGTTGTATGAAAATTCTGCAAACGGCAGACAGTCTTCCCACTTAGATCCATATTCTAACACACATGCTCTGAGCATATCTTCGAGTATTTGATTTACTCGCTCCGTTTGTCCATCGGTTTGAGGGTGATAAGCGGTGCTGAAATCTAGGCGGGTTCCTAAACCTTCTTGGACTTTCTTCCAGAATCTCGAGGTAAATTGAGTTCCTCGATCCGATACGATGTTCTTGGGGACTCCGTGCAAACTAACTATCCTAGCGATGTATAACTCTGCTAGCTTCGAACTCTGATATGTGGTCTTGACGGGTAAGAAATGGGCGACTTTGGACAATCTGTCCACTATGACCCAGATAGAGTCATTTCCCTTACTAGAAGTAGGCAATCCGGTGATAAAGTCCATTCCAACGGAATCCCATTTCCATTCCGGAATCTGCAAGGGTTGCAACAATCCAGCGGGCCTTTGATGTCCTGCCTTGACTCACTGACATATATCACACTTGGCAATATAGCTTCTGATTTCTCTCTTCAACTTATGCCACCAAAATTGCTCTTTTAAATCTTGATACATCTCAGTTCCTCCGGGGTGGATAGAATAAAGAGTATCATGAGCTTCCTTCAAAATAACTTCTTTCAACTCAGAATCTGCTGGTACACAAAGGCGTCCTTTGTACCAAAGAACTCCTTCTTCGTCTTCGGTGAATCCGGGTACTTTGCTTGTACCAATACGACGCTTGATTCTGTCGATACTAGCATTTCGCTTCTGCGCCTCTTTGATCTAACTGATCAAAGTGGTCTGGAGTTCTATGCTAGCCAAAAATCCTTCACTTACTAATTATATTCGAAAATCTTCCATCTCTTTGTGCAAGCTTGGTTGCTCCTTCAAGATCATGGAGTTCAAGCGGCACGACAATCTGCTATGGGCATCTTCTACCACATTGGCTTTACCAGGGTGATAGTGAATGTCTAGATCGTAATCCTTGATTAGCTCAATCCATCTTCTCTGCCTCATATTCATCTCCTTCTGAGTGAATATATACTTCAGGCTCTTGTGATCCGAATAGATCTCACAATAGTTTCCCATGAGGTAGTGTCTCCATGTCTTCAGGGCTAGAACTACGACTGCGAGTTCGAGGTCATGGGTTGGGTAATTTTGCTAATGTTGCTTCAGTTGTCGAGATAGGTAAGATATAACTTTGCCTTCTTGCATTAGCACACATCCGAGACCGATCTTGGATGCGTCACAATACACGTCGAAGGGCTTCGTAATATCCGGCATGATCAAGATTGGGGCTGAAATCAATCTCCTCTTGAGTTCTTGAAAACTCGCTTCACATTTGTCCGTCCATTCAAACTTCTTGTCTTTCTTCAGCAATTGGGTCATGGGTCGGGCGATACTCGAGAATCCTTCTACGAACTTGCGGTAATATCCCGCCAATCCGAGAAATGCACGAACTTGGGTTTGAGTGGTTGGGGCTTGCCAATCTTCTACATCTTTCACTTTTGCGGGGTCAACGGCAATTCCTCCGGCTGATACAATGTGACCGAGGAATCCTACCTCCTGTAACCAGAATTCACATTTGCTAAACTTGGCATACAGCTAGATGATCTACTAAAGCCTAGTTGCAACCAGAGAAGTAATGAAATATGGAACACATTGTGCACCGCTGACATCTCTTTGGGCAGTTCCAATTGATACGACACTTCTCCTCGACGGTTCAGGGTCTTGAAGGGTCCGATATATCTGGTGGCTAACTTTCCTTTGAGTTGGAAACGCTGCATTCCCTTCAATGGAGACACCTTCAGATAAACAAAATCTCCTATGTTGAAGGCGAGGTCTCGACGTCTCTTGTCGGCGTAACTCTTCTGTCTGGACTGGGCGGTCTTGAGGTGCTCACGAATCTTGTGAACCTTCTCTTCTGCTTCTCGTAGGATGTCGGGTCCGAAAATCCGACTCTCTCCTACTTTCGACCAGTTCAAAGGGGTGCGACACTTCCTTCCGTACATGAATTCAAATGGGGCCATTTACAAACTAGCCTGATAACTGTTGTTGTATGAAAATTCTGCAAACGGCAGACAGTCTTCCCACTTAGATCCATATTCTAACACACATGCTCTGAGCATATCTTCGAGTATTTGATTTACTCGCTCCGTTTGTCCATCGGTTTGAGGGTGATAAGCGGTGCTGAAATCTAGGCGGGTTCCTAAACCTTCTTGGACTTTCTTCCAGAATCTCGAGGTAAATTGAGTTCCTCGATCCGATACGATGTTCTTGGGGACTCCGTGCAAACTAACTATCCTAGCGATGTATAACTCTGCTAGCTTCGAACTCTGATATGTGGTCTTGACGGGTAAGAAATGGGCGACTTTGGACAATCTATCCACTATGACCCAGATAGAGTCATTTCCCTTACTAGAAGTAGGCAATCCGGTGATAAAGTCCATTCCAACGGAATCCCATTTCCATTCCGGAATCTGCAAGGGTTGCAACAATCCAGCGGGCCTTTGATGTCCTGCCTTGACTCACTGACATATATCACACTTGGCAATATAGCTTCTGATTTCTCTCTTCAACTTATGCCACCAAAATTGCTCTTTTAAATCTTGATACATCTTAGTTCCTCCGGGGTGGATAGAATAAAGAGTATCATGAGCTTCCTTCAAAATAACTTCTTTCAACTCAGAATCTGCTGGTACACAAAGGCGTCCTTTGTACCAAAGAACTCCTTCTTCGTCTTCGGTGAATCCGGGTACTTTGCTTGTACCAATACGACGCTTGATTCTGTCGATACTAGCATTTCGCTTCTGCGCCTCTTTGATCTAACTGATCAAAGTGGTCTGAGTTCTATGCTAGCCAAAAATCCTTCACTTACTAATTATATTCGAAAATCTTCCATCTCTTTGTGCAAGCTTGGTTGCTCCTTCAAGATCATGGAGTTCAAGCGGCACGACAATCTGCTATGGGCATCTTCTACCACATTGGCTTTACCAGGGTGATAGTGAATGTCCAGATCGTAATCCTTGATTAGCTCAATCCATCTTCTCTGCCTCATATTCATCTCCTTCTGAGTGAATATATACTTCAGGCTCTTGTGATCCGAATAGATCTCACAATAGTTTCCCATGAGGTAGTGTCTCCATGTCTTCAGGGCTAGAACTACGACTGCGAGTTCGAGGTCATGGGTTGGGTAATTTTGCTAATGTTGCTTCAGTTGTCGAGATAGGTAAGATATAACTTTGCCTTCTTGCATTAGCACACATCCGAGACCGATCTTGGATGCGTCACAATACACGTCGAAGGGCTTCGTAATATCCGGCATGATCAAGATTGGGGCTGAAATCAATCTCCTCTTGAGTTCTTGAAAACTCGCTTCACATTTGTCCGTCCATTCAAACTTCTTGTCTTTCTTCAGCAATTGGGTCATGGGTCGGGCGATACTCGAGAATCCTTCTACGAACTTGCGGTAATATCCCGCCAATCCGAGAAATGCACGAACTTGGGTTTGAGTGGTTGGGGCTTGCCAATCTTCTACATCTTTCACTTTTGCGGGGTCAACGGCAATTCCTCCGGCTGATACAATGTGACCGAGGAATCCTACCTCCTGTAACCAGAATTCACATTTGCTAAACTTGGCATACAACTGATGCTCTCTAAGGGTTCCAAGAATGGTCCTTAGGTGTAGCTCATGTTCTTCTTCTGATTTGGAATAAATTAGAATGTCATCGATGAAAACAATGACAAACTTATCCAGGAAGTCCATAAAAATCTTATTCATGAGATTCATGAAATAAGCGGGGGCATTGGTTAATCCAAAAGACATGACGGTATACTCGTATAATCCATAACGAGTGGTAAAGGCAGTCTTTGGAATATCCTCTGCGCGAATTTTGAGTTGGTGATAGCCAGTTCTAAGATCAATCTTAGAAAACACTTTGGCACCGGTCAACTGATCAAACAAATCTTCTATCTTGGGCAAGGGGTATTTGTTCTTGATGGTGACATCATTCAACTTCCGATAATCCGTACACAAACGGTTACCTCCATCCTTCTTGTCCACAAACAAGACAGGTGACCTCCATGGTGACGCACTTGGTTGAATCAATCCAATTTCCAACATGGCATCTAGTTGCTTCTTCAGTTCTTCTAGTTCCGACGGGTTCATACTATATGGTCTCTAGGCTATGGGTCCAGTTCCGGGAATTAGTTCGATGATAAACTCGATATCCCGATCTGGGGGCATACCGGGCAAAACATCTGGAAATACATTCAGGTATTCACAGACTATCCGGACTTGGTCAATGGTAGGTTGGGCTATACTCTTGTTGCACTTGAATTGGCGAGGTAAGGTTTCAGATATATGCTCGACTGATATTCCGGCTGTACTGGTCATGGTTATGGCTTTCTTGGCATAGTCAATCAATCCTTTATGTTTGGACATCCAATCCATTCCTAGTACTACTTCCAAACCTTTAGTTCCGAGTACTATCAGATTAGCATAAAAATCTATGCCATGGATTCGGATAGGGACGGCTTTGCAAATTTGCCTAGCCTTGGTGGTTGATCCGGGAATTTGAACAATCATAACATGCTTCAGTTTGGTTGGTTGAATTTTACTAATCCATGCAAATTCTTCGGTGACAAATGAGTGTGATGCACCAGAATCAAACAACACTCTTGCAAGTACTGAATTAACAGAAAACATACCCAGCACGACGTCTGGCGCTTCCTGAGGTTCTTCAGCATGCATGAGAAAAAGACGGCCATTGCGGTTGAGCGAATTCCCTGGGGCGAACCTCCTTCCTGGCTGAACACGACGCTGCTGCTGAGCTGGGACATTGGTATTGGGTGATGCGGCATTCTTCTTGTTGGGGCACTCGCTGGAGTAGTGACCTTTATTTCCACAGTCATAACAAGTTACCTACGACTTGTCCTTTGCTGCTACAGGCACAGCATTGCTTCCAGTCCTCGGGGCAGTGTTGGTGTTGGTGGCAGCATTATTGTTGTTGAACTTTGGTGGTGCACAGTTGAAATGGCTAGGGTTGCTGGGGTTGTTGTGATTTCCTTCGGGCCTAGGGTTTCCACGGTTGGGATAGGTCGGACGGTTCATCGGGGTCTGTTGGTTCTTGGGGCAAATCCTGGAGATGGGTTAGGGCGGTACTTTGGGGTCTGATGGGTTCCTGGCTGATGCATCATGCGACGCTTGCGGTTCTCATTGGCTTGGTTGATCTTTCCTTCCATCTGGATAGCAGAGTCGATAAGGGCTTCAATATCAGCAAAGGGGATATTGACTAACACAGTCTGCATCTCATCGTGCAAACCATTCAGGAATCTTTCTTTCTTCTTGGCTTCGGTGTCAATCTCATCCGGGGCATACCTAGCTAATGACAAGAATTTGTCACGGTATTCCACTACGGTCATTCTTCCTTGCTTCAGTTCTCTGAACTCATCTCTCATCCTCTTGATCAAACCCGGTGGCACATGGGTTCTGCTAAACTTGACCTTGAATTCCTCCGAGGTCATCATCTGGCCTCCGGTCATTGCACGAACACTATTCCACCATGCCCTGGCATCTCCGGCTAGATAGTGGGTGGCGAACAGAACTTTCTCTTTCGCTTCCACTCCGGCGACTTCCAGGTTATTTTCCATGGTTTGCAACCAATCATCGGCGTCTAGGGGCTCTTCTGACTTAGTGAAAACAGGTGGGTTGGTATTCTGGAAATTCTTGAGCTTAGATCCATGGTTGTCTTGATTTCCGTGGCCTTGGTTGTTGTGGGCAAGCTGAGCTATCTGTTGCAGGGTGGCTAGGTTGGCTTGACATTCCGCTCTTTCAGCTTCGTAGTCAGAAACCAACATTTGCAGGATCTGCAACATCGGGTCCAGGGATGAACCACTTCCTCCGCATGGAATCTGAAGATTGAGATAGATCATGAGATAAGAGGGAAATTTCTAAGGTTTCGGGACTTTGAAAAGTTTTTAAAGTTTGACTCAGATTTTCTAGGAACTTGCTTTTCATTCATTCATTCACAGCACACGATACAAACACACACCACAACAAAGGAAAACAGATGGTTTTAAGAACCATTCTGGAAACTACGATACAGTGGAACCGAATACTACTCACTACGCTTGTGCTCAAGTGCTACTACTCCTCGGAATCGGTGGCTGCATCATCCTCATCATCATCGATGAAGGCGAAATCATCCTCATCGGTGAAGAAATCCATAGCCCGATCCTCCAGAAAATCATCATCATCGCTGAGATAGGAGTAGGGGTCTCCACGAAGATCCTCTCCGGCATTCTCCCTTTCTTCCAACTGCATGTCCCTCTCGTGGATGGTCTCCTCCAAAGATGAGATACGGTGGCGAAGACGGGCAATGATGCGTTCCTTCTTGTCGAGCTGATGGCGGCGAGACTTACGATCCTTCGCTAGCATGGCGATGGTTTGGTCCTTCGTCTTGATGATGGCGGACTTGTGGTTGGAGTAGTCACGACAATTATCCAACTCCTGCTGACGATCATACATCATGAAGCTAAGGTGTTCCAATTGAGTCTTCAGCTCAGGGTGGTATGGGGCTTCCAGTGGTTGTCCATTTGCATCACGCCTTGGGCAAAACTCAAAGCGGGTTCCTTTGATCTGATTGATACTCTGCCCACACAGACGGGAAAGAGCTTCCTGCATGGCCCTGGCAAGTCCATCGAGCCAGTTGTTCTCTCTTAAGGTAAACTCAATTCCCTCAGCAGTGGGAGGTTCAATCTTTCCTCGGAGACTTGCAACAATTAGCCACTGCAGAACTTCTCCTCCTTGATCATTGAGCAGAGCTCCGAAGAACTCGAGGTGCGAACGCTCTAGAAGTTCCGAAAGCTGGTCCAAATCCCTCTCAAAGATAAGGTCTCCTCCATTCCCCAACTGATAAAACTTGTTGTACTTCACGTCCATCTATTAAGAATATAGGATGAGTAAGTTAGTAGAGTGATCAAGTGTGTCAAATTTTATGTATTTTGCAAGAGTTTTTAAGGAACATGAATTTTCATGAAAGAATCAAGGTGATAAGAATGGGAATAAGTTTTTGTAAATATTTGTTTTCTTTGGTTTTGAAACTAAGTTTTTGGATTCAAACGTCCAGTCTAACTAGGGTCTCCTATGGTCAGGATGGCTCTGATACCAACTTGTCAACACTCGGATTTTTAATCCCAGATGCCTGTTATGCCATACATCACAATCCCATGATTACCATTTTTGCGAGACATAACAGAATTGGATACCACAGTACATCATCCATTACAAACCATACATAAGGTTTTACACAAATAAGGATCTCAGGATCCAGTTCTTAATACAACTTCAAGTAGCGGAATACGTAATAATAATGGTAGCGTAGGCGAAGCTCCATCTTCGGGGTCACAGGCAATGCTGACAATGGGAGATGATCCTAGTTGTCGTAACCTTACTGGGGTCCATCCTCCAGATACTCCTCTTCATAGGCTGGCCACGGGAATAGCCAGGGACAAAGCCATGAGTACTCTTTAAGTACTCGCAAACTAATACTAACAAGTGAAGGTTTTTTTTGATAATGGGACACTAGGCTCTAGGGTTGTTTTGCAAAAGCCAGATTTACTTCTACTAGGTGCTGAAACAAGAATTCTAGTTGAAGTTTAAAACACCTAAGTGGGAACTTGTATCTCATATCACAACCCTGTTGTGGTCAAGTCAAAATCTCAATTCATTTCACAAGTCATTTTGAAAACATCTGACGGGGGAACAGTATGGCCACTCCAACTGTCCATAACCGCGGACACGGCTATTCGAATAGTTTGACACTCTGCAGAGATTGTACACTTTCACCACAACATTCAATACATCCGTCAGGAACAAATCCTGAATTCACCATACTCAGTATGTGGATAATCAATCCTAACCTTTCAATTACACGCCCTAGTATAAGCACCTCTCCTGTGAGTTTGGCCTCCCAACCATGACCAAACTGTCATCGTGGGTACTGCACAGGTGGACAATCTTCACAAGGTAGCCTTAGCTCAGACCTTGGCCGTGAGGGAACTAATACTAAGGTATATAAGTTTCTAGTCAAGCCCTACCCAATCTTCGGGTATTGTGGTTGTACGGTAAAATTGGAATGGTATCGCATCCAGACAACCATCAGTTTTATAAAGGGGCTAAGGCTCATGCCTCAACATTTTCATCACCAAATCATCTGGTGTTCGAAAACACATGTCAAAACATCTCAGTAGAATGATCCATCATTCTAAGGTTTTCATAACCATTTTCACCAAGTATTCCCATCTAAAGTTGATCCAGTTTTATGCTTAGCACTAGCATCTACAAGTGGGGGTGAGTACTAATGAGGGGTGGTAAACAAGTAGAGTTTAACTAAGTTCAATCTCATGCCTTGGGATGACATCAAGATTATCTAGCTTAGGCCAAATTTTATGCTCTTTATGCAACCTTCAAATATCTCCCGGGAATCTACAAGTCACTTAAGTACTCTCTAAGGAAGTATCTTTGATAAAGAAATAAAGTAGAAATCTTGAAAATAAAACTAGGATTGGGTTATCAAGTGGATATGATCACATATGCATAAGGCATATAGTTGGCATGGTAACAAGTAGGTAGTGGCTTGCACAATTGCAAGTATAAGCTTGCACAGGTCAACTTGATTAGTAAGGCTTGCCTTGTGCAGAGGAGTGGTTGAAGTTCTCCTTGGCTTCTTCTTCGTAGTATCCTCCTTCCTCCTTGTATCCTTGGTTGGTACTAGCGTCTATAAATAAATACGATGTACACAATCACCAAAAAATACCGAACTAATTGCAATCATCACACAAAAGGGTCCTATAGGTGATCTAGTATCATCACTAACATTACAAGATTAAAGCTTGGTTGAATTCCTTTTATTTTTAGAAAAGTAATTTCTACTAATTGAAAAACTACTTAAGATTTAATATTCTCCAAACCAAACATGTGATCATGTTGACACATGTCATCACCACATATTTTAGTCCATGGGAATGTGATTTAAAGTGGTTTCACAATTTAATAAGGGTTTACCCTTTTATTTTAATTAAATAAGTGACTAGAAATGCCTATGTGGCATTCTTTTATTACTTGGTCATTATTTCTGTAAGTAAACCCATATATTTTTATATATTCTGAAAGGTATGGTTAAATGTGATTTTTGAGAGTTGGAATCAACTCAAAAGCTATTATGGTTTAAATTTGAAAAATGTTTGAATGCAGAAAAGCTTCTGCCTTGTTATTTTTACCAAGGATGATCTACAGATCCAAATGACTTGAATCCAACGGGCTTGGATTCAGCATTTCCAGACCTTTCTAACAAAATTGGTTTTATTCAATTTGGTTCACTGGATCGATCTGGGTTGATTTTTGAATCTAGGTGCAGAAGGGTTTTTGAAAAAAATGGAAAAGATTAAATTCAAATGACTGGGCTGCGCGGGAAACGATACTGGGCCGGCCTGCTAAGCATAGCGCTTACGCGGGCTAGTTAAGTTGCTGTCCCCACGCGTCAGTGAGATGAGGGGGTGCGAAGCGGTACGGGGCAATATGAGCTGTGGGATCTGGTTCTAATTAACGGCTGAGGGTCATCGTCGATGTTGGGCAACGCCGGCGAGACTGAAACCTAACGCGGCAGGTGGCGGTCAGTGGGGGCTCACCGGGGCTCAGGCGAGGGTCGGCGAGGCGGGCGAACGACGAAGTCGACGACGATGAACCTCCTGGTACCGGCAGCTTCTCCTGGGGCGGCTCCAATCGCTGGCCCCCTTCTTCTCCAGCAGCGGCAGGCTCCGGTGAAATTCTGGCGAAGTGCTGTGCTCCTTGCTCCAGGAACAAGGTGGAACGATCAGTGAAGAGAGGGGAGTGAGATGGTGTGCTCAATTTGGCTGGGGGTGGCCTCTATTTATAGTTGCGACGACGAGACCGAACGGGATGGGTAGGCGACGGTGGCGACATGGCTACGGGCTACTAGAGGCATGGCCGGTTATGGCGATCGCTTGGTGGTCTCCTGGCGATGCTCTACGGCTTTAATGCGCGCGTAGGGGCGGTGGCAAATGGTCTGGAACACGCGATGCTCTGCGCGGCCGAGACGACGTCTTCGACGACGAGCGGTGGCTATGAGGCATGGGGTGGCGAACGGTGATGTCTAGCGGTCTCCTGGGTTGGTGGTGATCATGTATGCACACGGAGAGGGCAGCGCGCGATCTGTGGGCGTGTGTCGAGGGCGGCGCTCTAGCGCATGCTCGGCATGTTTGACAAAGGCACGGGCGCGGCGTTGCTGGGTGCTCTGGTCAGTGTCTTTGAGGCAGGGCTGGTCGAGAGGGGGCGGTAAGGCATGGGTGATCTCCCAGACAAGGTTAGCACGACTAGTTTCTCTCCTAGCTTGCTGTCCACACTGGGGTGACATGGTGAGCTTCGGCTGTTCACCATTGATGGCGTTGCCAAGCTTACAATGGTGCTAGATGTTTGCAAATGAGCTAGATGATCTACTAAAGCCTAGTTGCAACCAGAGAGGGAACAAGTTAGGCTCAAATCACTGCTCCAAATAGTGTTTAGGATTTGGATGATTTGTATCTGCAAGGTGTTTGATGAAATGGCCGCAAGAATTCAAGTTTTGAATTTTGAAAAGATTTTTGGTGGGTGTGCTAGGTTGGTGCTGGTGAGTCTACAGATGCTTGGGTTTTGAAAGTTGAGCTTGTTTGAGTGGTTTTTAAAAAAGTGGGATCTTCCCATATGATAAAGATTCAATTTTGAACTGTCCTTTAAACTATGCATTTGAATGTTTCTGGATGATCACAAAGTGGGCCTTGATACTTTGTTAGGAGTACTATCAAGGGGTGAAAATATCCAAACAAGTTTATGTTAAGTTCTGAAAGTTTGGGACAGCCCAAGTAGGCATGGGAGTTAAATTGGTCAAAATGACCATTCACTCATTTTGTTTGTTTTGATTTATTTGTCTTTGTAAAAAGTTTGGGAAATGTTTAGATGATGTTTATTTCACCTAAGAATCCATTTACAAGCAAAGAGACACACAAACAAGGTGGTTCAAAAGAATTCAAATTGGAATGCATACACACATGCATGCTTTCATATTTTTATTTAGAAAAGTTTTTTGTTAACCCTAAATTTGATGATTAGAGTTTGATGATCCAAGCTTAGTATTTTTGGGATGTTACAGCCGCTCCTCGTGCTACTCAACTTTAGTTACCAATAAGTTCTTATCATTGTAAGTACATGTGTATCATAAAGAACCGCCAACGGGGTACCCCTTGCACATGATACAGGAGCTTTCCCATAATCAAAATGATAAGGCAAGCAGACAGTGATCATCTCAGCGATCTTTTTATTTACTATTTGCATAGATTTTTATTGAGGATGCTTCACATATTGCTCACTATGGTGATGCTGCAAGTGTCCACCATGATTAGGCATGGCTTAGGCTAGCGGCCCAAGCGTTTCTCTAACACACATACATCACTCCATGGACTTACAAGCTCCCTTTTTATTTCACACCGACGACATTCGCAAACAAAAGAGCATGATATCAACTGGATAAGTATCCATAAGTGTTGAAAGCGTTCCCCGTGACAGCACGGTTCTGGTAATACCAACGTATAGATGCAAGCATATACAACTTCGATGACACAATGGTTCAAGTCTATTAGGGGCAAGAAAATAAGGTGTGCCATCAAGTTCTTGAGAGCTTTACTAACTAGTTGTCACATAACAAAATATTTTTTTTAATTCGAAAGATAGATGAAACTTGAGAATTTGCTTGGAATAGCAATAATGCTAATAGGTAGATAAGGTGGAAACAAATGGCACAGGTTGGGTTCAAAGGGATTGGAAACATGAGAAGTAAGCCTTCTCAAAATAGGTTTTTGGCTAGCAAGGCTGGGTAGCAAGCAAAAGAGTTGAAAGAAACAAGCAAACCTACAAGTGATAAAGACAAACATGCAATCTTCCTTGAAGACACAAAAGATCTTAAATAAAGAATACTAAGCTTATGAGCCAATCAAGAAAGAAAACAAATGATACAAAATACCTGTAAGCTTTTTCTGTTTTCCTTTCAAACCTCAAAAAGTGTTGCTACTGACCAGAGCTCGGTTTGCCAAAACCAATTTAGATCTACTTGATGCTCCCAAAGTGATACCAATACTGATCAACAAGATCAATCATATAATAGAGATTGCAAACTACAATAAGAAGTGCAAAAAGTAAAAGATGAAACTTCTCATTAATATTCAATAAAGGCACACACACACCAAGGGATACATAGATGATAAAAGAGAGATACTTCCACATGCAAACCAACCTATAAGATAACTTCTCTAGCAAAGATATGAATCCACTAAAAAGCTAAAAGATAATGATGTGATACCGCGACACTCCCCCAAGCTTGGAACAAGCCAAGGGGATGCCAAACCTGATGACGAATTACTCCTTCAGCGGTGGTGTTCTCCTGTCATCATCAAACTTCTAGGGAAAATGTTCCCCATCCAAAAAGGACGTCCTGGTTTCCACAATCCTGAAACTAGCAGCAGAGCTTATGCAATTAAATCTAGCCTCATACTCACACTTTTGATTTTGTATGTTGTAGAGCTGTGCTTGTAATTGGTTGGTGGTCTGAGGGAGCGAGAAGATTTCTTCTCGAAGCTCAGCAACCTCCTCCTCGTGCTTGGCGATGAGTTCTAAACTTATCTTGTAAATAACATTCACTTCGCGTTCTGCCATCTTCTTGTACCTGAAAACTTCCTGGTCCAATGCTTCCATCCTGTCTTCCAGACTGCCTTCTCCTTTAGAGCCTTGAACTTCTTTCATCTGCACCTTCCCATCCTTGAGAATCAACTCCTTGGGATGAATCCTCAACTCATACATGTATGGGTTGATGACATCCGCGAACAAATTCTCCATGGGTGATCCATAGGAAGACATTGTGACCCGAAAACTGAGAATCTGCCTGACAGAAATAGATCGAAACAGAAACAAGACAAGAACACGATACACGCACCTCGGGGGATCCGGGGGGTTATATATTATGAAGTTTCAAAGCATAAGGAAGGTACTGACACGAAAACGAGGCGGAGACGGAGCTCGTGGGGCTCATACCCCCTCCAGGCGAGACCAGCTGGAGCCCGCGCCTAGGGTGGGTGTGGCCACCCCGGCCTCCGTTTCCTTCTTTGTTTCGCTTTGTAACCTTCCATATGTATTAAAAACATCAAAAATATAAAAAGATTAGGCTTTCAGGAACCTTCTTTTTTCACCACTTTTACCTACTCAAAGACGGACTCTGCAGATTCTGGTGTCTGGTTTCTAATAAATTCTTCCGAAGTCACCATTTGAATAATGTCAACGTCTTCATTATAAGAATCTCCAGAAATATAATGTTTGAGCCTTTGGCCATTCACCACATGTGTTGTGTTGTCCTTCAAAGAAGATATTTTGATAGCACCTGAACGATATACTTCCTCAATAACAAAAGGTCCTTCCCATTTTGAGAGTAGTTTCCCTGCAAAAAATCTGAGACGAGACCTATACAGAAGAACTTTCCCACCAACATGGAACTCCCTTTTGAAAATTATCCTATCATGCCATCTTTTTACTTTTTCCTTAAAGAGTATAGCATTTTCATAAGCTTCAGTTCTCCACTCATCTAAGGTACTCATGTCAAGAAATCTTTTCTCACCAGCCAGTTTAAAATCTCTATTCAACTCTTTCACTGCCCAATAAGCTTTGTGTTCTAATTTTAAAAGGCAAGTGACAAGCTTTCCCATAGACCATTTTGTAAGGAGACATCCCCATAGGATTTTTATAAGCAGTTCTATAAGCCCATAAAGCATCATTCAAATTTTTAGCCCAATTTTTCCTAGATCTATTAACAGACTTTTGCAAGATAGATTTAATTTCCCTATTGGAGAGTTCTACTTGCCCACTGGTTTGGGGGTGATAAACTGAAGAAATTCTATGGTTAACATCATACTTAGCGAGAGTTTTTCTAAAACCCCCATGAATAAAATGAGAGCCTCCATCAGTCATGAGATATCTAGGCACACCAAACCTAGGAAAAATAACATCCTTAAGCATTTTTAAAGAGGTCTTACCATCAGCGCTGTTTGTAGGTATGTCTTATACCCACTTTGTAACATAGTCAACAACAACAAGAATATGGGTATACCCTTTTGAAGGAGGAAAAGGACCCATAAAGTCAAATCCCCAACAATCAAAAGGTTCAATAACAAGAGAATAATTCATAGGCATTTCATTGCGTCTAGAAATGTTACAAACTCGTTGACATTCATCACATGATAAGACAAACTTCCTTGCATCCTTGAAAAGGGTAGGCCAATAAAATCCAGATTGTAAAACCTTTTGTGCAGTCCTATCCCCAGCATGATGCCCTCCATAAGCGCTGCCATGAAATTTTCTCAATATCTCTTGTTGTTCAAATTCTGGAACACATCTTCGCATAATACCATCTAATCCTTCTTTATATAAGTGTTGGTCATCCCAAAAGTAATGCCTTAGATCATAAAAGAATTTTCTTCTTTGCTGAGCTGTAAAGGTTGGAGGCAAATACTTGGAACCAATAAAGTTAGCATAATCAGCATACCAAGGACTCTCATGCGGACTTGCCCTTATTGCAGCCAACTGCTCATTTGGAAAACTATCATTAACAGACAAAGGGTTAAAAGAAATGTTTTCCAAACGAGATAAATTGTCAGTAACAGGATTTTCAGCACCTTTCCTGTCTACAATATGCAGATCAAACTCTTTTAAAAGCAACACCCATCTAATAAGCCTAGGCTTAGCGTCCTTCTTTGTCATAAGGTACTTAATAGCAGCATGATCAGTATGAATAGTAATCTTTGAATCAACAATATAGGGTCTAAACTTATCACAGGCAAAGATTACAACTAATAACTCTTTTTTAGTAGTAGCATAATTCTTTTGAGCAGCATCTAGAGTCTTGCTAGCATAATGAATAACATTCAACTTCTTATCAATATGTTGCCCAAGGACAACACCCACAGCAAAATCACTAGCATAACACATAATTTCAAAAGGTAAACTCCAATAAGGTGGTTGAACAATAGGAGCAGTAGTCAAAGCTTTCTTCAAAGTTTCAAAGGCTTCCTTAAAATCATCATCAAAAAAAAAAGTTACATATTTTTGAATAATATTAGTAAGGGGCTTTGAAATTTTGGAGAAATCTTTAACAAACCTCCTATAGAAACCAGTATGACCAAGCATACTACGAATACCTTTAATATCTGTAGGACAAGGCATCTTCTCAATTGCTTCAATTTTGGCTCTGTCAACTTGAATGCCTCTTTCAGAGATCTTGTGTCCAAGAACAATCCCTTCATTAACCATGAAATGGCATTTCTCCCAATTAAGAACAAGGTTGGTTTCTTCACATATCTACAAAACTTTATCAAGGTTATGCAGACAGTTATCAAAAGAAGTTCCATAGATGGATAAATCATCCATGAAAACCTCCACAATTTCTTCACAAAAACCATGAAATATAGCAGACAGACATCTCTGAAAGGTAGCAGGAGCATTACATAAACCAAAAGGCATACGCCTATAAGCATAAGTGCCATAAGGACAAGTGAAAGTGGTTTTCTCTTGGTCTTGTGCTTTCACAACAATTTGAGAGAACCCAGAATAACCATCAAGAAAACAAAAGTGAGTCTTTTTGTACAACCTCTCAAGCATTTGATCAATAAAGGGCAAAGGATAATGATCTTTCTTAGTAACTTTATTAACCTTTCTAAAATCAATGCACATCCTATACCCAACCACTACTCTTTGGGGTATAAGCTCATTATTTTCATTAGGCACAATAGTTATTCCCCCTTTCTTGGGAACACAATGAACAGGGCTAACCCATTGGCTATCAGCAATAGGGTAAATAATACCAACATCAAGGAGTTTTAATACCTCATTTCTTACCACATCCTTCATATTAGGATTTAGACGTCGTTGGTTCTGAACAACTGGTTTTGCATCAGGTTCTATATTAATGGCATGTTGACATATAGTGGGAGAAATTCCTTTTAAATCATCAAGAGTGTAACCCAAAGCTCCTCGGTGTTTCTTCAGTATTTCCAATAACCTTTCTTCCTCCTTTCCTGAAAGTTTAGAACTAATAATAACAGGATATACTTTCTTATCATCAAGATAAGCATATTTAAGATCATCAAGTAAAGGTTTTAATTCGAAAACAGGGTACCTTTAGGTGGTAGTGTGGTATCCAAATCTTCCACAGGTAGATTATTCTTAAGTTGCTCAGGCCGACGAAGGAAAACCTCACCAATATCATTTCTTTCCTTCATGAAGACATCACTTTCATGATCTTCCATAAATTGCCTCAAGGCATTGTTAGGAGCAAGAGAAATAGCAGAAAGTTGTTCAACCCTGAAATCCTCATTAGGCAGTTCATTTTCATAAGGAGTTTTAGCAAATCTAGAAAAATTAAACTCATAAGACTCTCCATCAAACTTAGTCAAAACTTTTTCCTTCCTACAATCTATGATAGCCCACAAGTATTCAAGAAGGGTCTACCAAAGATAATAGGATAGGTTTTACTAGCTTTAGAACCAAGTACTAGAAAAATCAGCAGGATATTTAATCTTACCACAAAGAACCTCCACATCTCTTACAATGCCAATGAGATAGACTGTCTCTCTATTGGAAAGGTGAATAACCACATCAATGTCCTCAAGCTCACAAGGACCAATTTCATGCATAATTTCCCTGTAAAGCTCATAAGGAATAGCACTAGAACTAGCACCAATATCACATAAACCATAATAACAATGATCACCAATTCTAACAGAAAGCACAGGGACACTAGCTTTTCTAGGATGAAACACAATATTAGAAGCGTCTTCGCTGAAGACAATGCTCGTCCTCTATATTTCTAGTGACAAGATCTTTCACAATAGCTACCATAGGCTCAATAATTATTTGCTCATCAGGCTCCATAGTTTTCTTTGCACTTTGGCTAACCACATTAGCTATGATAGAATGTTCCTTTACCTTAGCAGGAAAAAGGATTTCCTCAACATAAGGTTCAGGCAAAATAGGATCAACAGTACAAACTTCTACACTAGTAGGAACATGGGTAACAATGTATTTATAAGGAGCATGGTACTTGTCCCACTCTTTCTTGGGAATTTCAATGTAAGAGGCAAAATCCTTAAAACATTTCGCAAGAACTTGAGAATCAAGACCATACTCATTAGTTATATCATGGAAGTCATCAGTTCCCATAAAAGATTTTATGCATTCATAATCACAGTTTATACCTGACTTTCTTCCTTTATCATTCTCCCAAGCTTTAGTGTTCTCTTGAATACGGTCTAGGATATCCCATTTAGCTTCTTCCTTCATGCATGTGAATGATCCAACACAAGAAGCATCTAGTAAATCTTTATCTTGAAGAGAAAGCCTAGCATAAAAGTTATTGATAATAATATTGTTAGGGAGTTCATGAATAGGACATTTAAGCATTAGTAACTTCAATCTTCCCCAAGCTTGACCTGTACTCTCTCCATCACGAGGCCAAAATTTATATATCAGATTCCTATCCTTATGAATTTCACTGGGAAGATAGAATTTAGAATAAAAGAGAGAAGCCATTTCCTCCCATTCCATGGATTGTCCATTCTTCAGCAGCTTATACCATTCTTCAGCTCTCCCTTTCAAGGATATAGAGAGTAACTTCTTCTTCACCTGTTCAGTTGTGATACCTGCACACTTAAACAACCCTCATAATTCATGGATAAAAAGCAAGTGATCACCAGGGTGGACAGTTCCATCTCCAAAATAATAATTATCCATAACACGATCAACAATACTTGTAGGTATCTTAAAAGGATCTATCTCAACAGGTGGTGATTCATCTACTACCCTAACAGTGGTAGTAGTTTTCACAAATTGAAAACCAAGTGGGTGATCCATATTGGAAACAAAGCAACAAACAGAAACAAAAAGCAATACTCACAGTAGAAGTTTCCTTTACCAGTTCCACTCTTCAATAGCGCTTCACTTCCCGGCAACGACGCCAGAAAATAGTCTTGATGACCCACAAGTATAGGGGGTGTATCGTAGTACTTTCGATAAATAGGAGTATCGATCCCAACGAGGAGCAGAAGGTGTTGACTAGTGGTATGGAGCAGGAAATCTCTATAAATACTTAGCAAACGGATTTTTAGGGGTTTTCTGATAAAGCAACAAAACAAAGTACAAGTAATAAAGACAATGAACAACTATAGCAAGTGGACCAATCCTTTGTTAGCAAAGGACAAGCCAGTGGAAATACTTATAAGGACCAAACGTTCTCGAGGACACATGGTAATTATGTCAAGTGCTTTCGCTTGAAATAGCTAAGTACTCTTCTTTGGTGTTGTAAGTGTTGTGTGGGTGAACCTGTGCTAATGTACCGACCTTACTTGGACTAATACATACTTGTGATTAAACCCCCTGCAAGCTTCCGCAACTACAGGAAAGCAATTAAGATATAAACCTAACCACAACCTTAAACTCTGAGAGCCTACACTCCCTTATGCAATGGTGTCCTAACGGGGGTTCAGGTTTCTGTCACTCTGGTAACCCAAAAATTAGTAGCCAAATACATAATGCATTCCCCTAGGCCCATAAATGGTGAAGTATCATGTAGTCGGTGTTCACATGAAACCACTAGAAGAATAGCACCATAACTTAAATACTAAACCATTGAATAATAACTCAACACAAATCCAGTACTAACAACATGACTTCTTCCATGTCATCAAGAACTAAACGAACTACTCACAAGACATCATATGGATCAAGATCAAAGATGATATGGTGATGGATAACAATCTGAACATAAACAATAATCCAATGGTTCCACTCACAAGCATCAACTACAATAGTAATCAGCACCAGGAAAGTTTCCCCTAAGAACTAATGCAAGATCCAACACAATTGTTACAACAAGATGGAGTGGTGATGATGGTGCTGGTGGAGATGATGGTGTGGATGATGATGATGATCCCGATGAAGCCTAGCTTGATGACAGTGTTGATGGCAACGATCTCCCCTCTCCGGGAAGGAATTTCCCTGGCAGAAATCTGTCTGCCGGAGAGCTCTTTCTCTTTCGGTGTTTTCCACCCCGCAGAAGCGGCAGAAATCTTTCTGTGGTTTCCCCCCTGGTATTAGGGTTCCGAGAGGAAGATATAGGCGAGAGGGCATAGTCGGAGGCCGGCCAGGTGGGACACACCTCCTCCAGGCGCAGGGCAATGTGGGCCCGCGCCTAGGGGTGTGGGCCCCCTGTGGCCCAGCTACGCCTCCCCTTCTGGCTTCCTTCGTCTTTTGGGAAAATATAATTTTCCAATATTTTTCTGATATTTTTCCGATCTTCGCGAAATTGCATCAAAACACCTCTTTTTCTATCAGAATCCTGACTCCGGCAGTTCATCCTCCAAGAATCATCCAACATGCAAAAACAAAGGAAAATACATAAGTAACACCTCATAAAAAGACACAAATCAATGAATAGAGGCAAATTATGATATAGAATGGTGATGCAAATTGGACATATCAGGCACACCTAAGAGCTATGGGCATTAGATACCTAGACATGTGATGTCGGAAGATTGACTCTAGTGCAGGTGGGAGACTGTTGGGAATATTCCCTAGAGGCAATCATGTATGATGATATTTCCCATTGTATTCATAAAGTTATTAAGTTTTCCTTGTATAAACATTTGATGTGTATCATTAAATATGTGATTCAGTTGTGGTACTATACATGCATGTTGTTTGTACTAAATATCCTTGGTCATCGAGGTTGTACTAGACACACAACTTAGACCAATGTGAAAGTCGGCTGATGACTCGGTTCCACTTGTCATGGGCATGGAGATGCTATTCCGACTTACATAGATTCGGCTAAAGAGTTTAGAGAGTCGGATTGACCCATATTGAGGTACAACGAACAAGTTATCATTTGTATATCTCAATCAATGTAATCCTTAGACCTGAGGTTGTTGCACAGTTCGAGTTGAGGATCACCGACTTAGGTTCTGTCAAACGTTGATTCGTAACTGGGCAGTTATAAAGGCAGAGTTCAGGTCGAATGAGAATCAAGCTATGTGATGTGAATAACCAATATGGGATTTTGCCCTTCTAGTTGGAGAGATATTCTATGGGCCCTCTCGGATGATATGGAAAGCATGGCCATGCATGACTCGGTTAATTGATAACCGAGGTGATCGACTAAGAGTTAGTCGGATGAATCACTTATCTCGGATCGAGAAGAGAGTCGGACTATTTAAGGGATGACAATTATTCGCCTATAGTCTGACAAGGTATATCATGAGGCAAAAGGGACTCGGACGCAAGTCACATTGGAAAGGCATGTCGTCAAGACTCTTTGGTACTTGGGAGTCGGTACGTTCTGCTAGGAGCCGCTATCGACTGATCTATTGAGAGTCGGACTCCAATCGTGTCCAAGTTGCCATGAGCCTATGGGGTCACACACTTAAGAGCAGGAGCAAGTTCGGATTGGATATGAATCGGAAATCTAGTTGGGTTGGACCCGAGCCAGATTTGGACTGAGTTAGTGAGTCGGACTCACAATGAATAATATGAGCTTTAGTGAATGGGCCACGAGTGAGTGGATCCCACATTCACACCCTATATATAGTGGGGCGTAGAAACCCAGAAGGGTTAACGGTTAGGTCATTCCATGCGTTTGAAACCCTAGCTCCACAGTAGTCCTGTCGCCGTAACGAACCTAGCAGTTTACCATCAGCGTTCCTCCTTGTACGTGTGGATACCAGCATCGGTGCTGTACGATCAGCACCACGAAGATCGGGATCAGATCAGATCAGATCATGAGGACCACACTGCATCAACTGACGCGCTTCATCCGTAATCCGCAACCGCACGTCTAGTGCTAATCCTCGTGGCCTTCTACCTCAGCTAGATCTTTGGATCACCATGTTAGAGGAAAAAAATTGTTTTATCTCTACGTGGCCCAAAAATCTCCTTGCCCTCAGCAGACTCACGTACACGATGGAGATCGAGATCGTTTGGTACCTGCAACTAGTGACGAACGGAGTGCAGCGGATGGAGAAGGCAGCGATGTTGCTGGATTTGGTAGGGGTGGGAAGGAGGATTTGAAGCCGCCTCGCTTATTAGTCGATCTCCTCCAGATGGGGACGGAGTTGAGATGCAGGGGCGGCGAGCTTGTTGTTTGGGGTGATTGTGATTTCATGGTCGAGAGGTAGGTGGAGTTTGAGCCAAATACAATGGCCAGTTTAAGGGCTCGCTAGAGGTGCCGAGAGTCAGCAAGTTCTTAAGTGAGAGTAAGCTCTCATTTGATTTTTTCTGATGCAAGAAGTGTTGGATTTGTTGGAGAAATCTCGATAATCACCACCTCCTTTAATTGGGATGTAATTGTCATGGTGATAGGGAAAAGGTGTCCGATCTTTCGATGAGATGGTTATAGTCGATTTGGGTGGTGTTCGGGCTTGACGATCCGACTACACGTGCAAGCACGAGTGCCAATGCAATCGCTAGGCCAATCTCTTGTAGGTTACCGATCTTGCAGAAGCACGATCAACCTGACCAACGAGGGTTTTAATTCCTACCAGAAATCGAGAACAAGTAATAACTAATATTGCAATCAAGATATTTCGGATTAAGATGAAAGCCTTATTGAAAAGGTGGTATCATGTATAGGTGCAAAGTACAAGAGGCCTCTGCGATACTTGAGTCTTGAAGAAGTTGCAATGATGGCTGAGTTTTAGTCTAAACAAAATTCGAGTCTAAAGTGATGGATATGAGGGGTATTTAAGGAGGAAAAGGTGGGGTTTCGGCCAACCATAGATGTGGTGGCCGAATTCAACCCTAGAAGTCCTTTTCCCCTCAAATACGGACTCTAAAAAGTGGCTATCTAAATTCCTGCATAAATAAAATGGGCCTGGCCCAAAATAAAGGTGATGCAACACCAAATTAAGCTATGGACGAATCTATGAAGTAGTATTCGTGAATATTTTATCCAAGCCTTCAATCTTCATTATGGTGGCTTCAAAGTTCTGAAATCTCCACTCATGGTGTCCTCTTCAATCCTCACATGCTTGGTGCCATATCCATGCATGATCATGCTCCAATGCTTGTCCCTCTCGTCCATGATAGGTCTATCATTCCTAAGATTAACAAACACATCTAATTTAGGCAGCATAATATTCTCATGTATATGAGAAATAGTTCCAAGAAATGAAAGTACCTGATAGATAAGTTGCTTGGAACGAGCTCGAGTGATAGGTCCTTGTATTTCTGTAGCTGTAGGTACATCGGTTGTATCAATAGAAGGGATGTCCTTGTCATACTCCTCTTCTTGAATTGAAGTCGTCCTCGACGCAATTTCATCTTCCTCACCAAAGTAAGGCTTCAAATTTGCAATGTTAAATGTAGGACTAACCGTACCAAAATCTGCAGGCATCTCAAGTTTATATGCATTATCATTTATTTTCTCTAATACCTTAAAAGGACTAGACGCGCATGGCATTAATTTAGACTTGCACATATCAGGAAAATAGTTTTTACGCAAATGTAACCAAACAAGATCACCAACATCAAACACAACATGCTTTTTCCCTCTATCCCCAACAAGTTTATACTTAGCATTCATGAGTTCTATGTTGTCTTTAGTAGTCTCATGAAATTTTAATATCATTTTAGCATGTTGTGTAGCATCCAAATTATTTTGCACCGAAGAAGATAATGATAATAAATCAATAGGTGCACGAGGAATAAAACTAAACACAATCTCAAATGGGAACATCTTTGTGTTAGAATGCAGCGAACGATTATAAGCAAATTCAATACGAGGTAAACACTCTTCCCACAATTTTAAGTTCTTCTTTAAACAGACCGCAACATAGTAGACAAAGTTTTATTGACTACTTAAGTTTGTCCATCAGTTTGGAGATGACATGTAGTACTCATACGTCCAATTTGCATCACTATTCTATATCATAATTTGCTTCTATTCATTGATATATTCCTTATTAAGAGGTGATACTTATGTTATTTTATCTGTTTTTGCATGTTGGATGATTCTTGGAGGATGAACTGCCGGAGTAAGGATTCTGATGGAAAAAGTGGTGTCTAGATGCAATTTTCGTGAAGAGCAGAAAAATACCAGAAAAACCATGGAAAATTCTATTTTTCTAGAAGACAAAGGAAGCCCGAAGGGGATGTGGAGTTGGGCCACAGGAGGCCCACAAGCCCCAGGCACGGGCCACCCTGGATCGCGCCTACAGGGGGTGTGGACACCCTGGCCCACCTCTGGCTCCGCCCCTTCGCCTATATCTTCCTCTCAAAACCCTGAAGTTCACGAAGCGACCATAGAAAGATTCCGTCGCCTCTGTGGGGTGGAAACTACAGAGAGAGAAAGAGCTCTCCGGCAGACAGATTTCTGCCAGAGAAATTCCTTCCCGGAGAGGGGAGATCATCGCCATCAACACCGTCATCAAGCTAGACTTCATAGGGATCATCATCATCATCCACACCATCATCTCCACCATCACCATCATCACCACTCCACCCCGCTGTAACAATTGTGTTAAATCTTGCATAGTTCTTAGGGGAAACTTTCCCGGTGTTTATTACTATTGTAGTTGATGCTTGTGAGTGGAACCATTGAATTATTGTTTATGTTCAGATTGTTATCCATCATTATATCATCTCTGATCTTGATCCATATGATGTCTCGTGGGTAGTTCGTTTAGTTCTTGAGGACATGGGAGAAGTCATGTTGTTAGTCGTGGAATTGTGTTGATGTATTATTTAGTGGCTTAATATTTAAGTTGTGGTGCTATTCTTTTAGTGGTGTCATGCGAATGTCGACTACATGATACTTCACCATTTATGGGCCTAAGGTAATGCATTGTGTATTTGGCTACTAATTGTGGGGTTGCCAGAGTGACAGAAACCTGAACCCCTGTTAGGAAACCTTTGCACAAGGGAGTGTAGGATCTCAGAGTTTAAGGCTGTGGTTAGGTTTTTATCTTAATTGCTTTCCTGTAGTTGCGGATGCTTGTAGGGGGTTTAATCACAAGTATGTATTAGTCCAAGTAAGGTCGGTACATTAGCACAGGTTCACCCACACAACACTTATAAAACCAAAGAAGATTAATCAACTATATGCAACGAAAGCACTTGACAGTATTCCCATGTGTCCTCGACAATGTTTGGTCTTTATAAGTATTACCACCGGCTTGTCCTTTGCTAAGAAAGGATTGGGCCACTTGTTACAATTATTTGCTATCTTTATTTACTTGCAGTTTATTTCCTTGCTTTATTAAAAAACCCTAAAAATCCATTTGCTAAGTATTTACAGAGATTTCATGCTCCATACCACTAGTCAACACCTTCTACTCCTCGTTGGGATCGACACTCCTATTTATCAAAAGTAATATGATACACCCCCTATACTTGTGTGTCATCAAGACTATTTTCTGGCGCCGTTGCCAGGGAGTGAAGCGTTATTGAAGAGTGGAACTGTAAAGGAAACTTCTACTATGAGTGTTGCTTTTTATTTCTGTTTGTTACTTTGTTTCCAATATGGATGAAATTGGTCCTTGGGAACTTGAGGACATTGACGTGGTTGTTCACCTTGCTAATAGAGAGACAGTCTGTCCAATCGGCATTGTAAGAGATGTGGAGGTTCTTTGTGGTAAGATTAAATATCCTGCTGATTTTCTAGTGCTTGGTTCTGAAGCTAGTAAAACTTGTCCTATCATTTTTGGTACACCTTTCTTGCATACTTGTGGGGCTATTATAGATTATAAGAAGGAGAAAGTTTTAAACAAGTTTTATGGAGAATCTTATGAGTTTAACCTTTCCAAATTTTCCAAAACTCCTTAGGAAAATGAATTGCCTAATGAGGATTTCAGGGTTGAACAACTCGCTTCTGTTGATCCAGTTTATGACCTTAGACCTCTTTTTGATGATTGTAAGTATGCTCATTCTGATAAAGTTGTTTCTTGTAACAGTTATATTGTCAACTTTATTCAAAGTGCTACTGAAAGTTACTATGAGAGAGGGAAACATGGTTTTATGCATCTCAATAATATTAAGTTTCCCCGCTTTATGCTGAAAGCTTTGAAGTTGCACTTGTTTTGTCTTCCTATGCTAGTAGCCTTTTGTTTCAATAATTTGTTTTCTCATGAGACTCCCTTGCATAGTAAGTGGGTTAGACTCAATTGTGTTAGATATTTGCTTCTTGATGCTCTCTTTCACTTCAAATCTATATCTCCTATGTGAGCATCTTTGAAATTATCAAGCCTAACTTAAAGGCATTAAAGAAAAGTACTTCTTGGGATATAACCCAATAGTTTTATTGAGTCTTGGAAGTTATTACTTGTAATAACCTCTCCTTATCCTTTTTTTGGTTTTTGTGTCAAAATCAACCACTTTTGAGAAGTAGAGGAGTTGGGAGAGTTGCTGTCCTAGGACAGAATTTTGTGTTGCATTGTAAAAATTCGTGAAGGAGCTTAGTATTTCGGACGAAGCTGTAATTTTCTGTGCTTGTGCCCCAAGTTGTTGTCCAACTTTCATTAGTTTTTCACGTTTTGATTTGAGCAACATAAGATTTTCGCAAAAATCAATCTTTACCTGCTGGTCTGTTTTGACAGATTTCTGCCATCATTTGCATTTGCCTCTTAAATCGATTTCCTTTCAGATTCTTTTGGGCTTTTGAAATGAGTTTCTTCAGTAGCTTTTGTCTTGTTGGATTTCAGTTGAAGTTTGAACCCAAAGGATTATTGTTTTTGCATACACTAATGTTGCTAATGAAGTTGGGTGAGGCTTTGTATGTTAGGAACTTTCAAGTGTTGGAGAGAAGGAATCTGCAGAGTCCATTTCCGAATAGGTAAAAGTGGTGAAAACAGAAGGTTCGCAAAAAACCCCTTTCTTTATATTTTTGCTGTTTTTTATTCCATATGGAAGGTTAAGAGACTAAAAAGAGGAGGAAACGGAGCCCGGGTGGGCCACACCCACCAGTGGCGCGGGCCCCAGCTGGCCACGCCACCAGGGGGTGTGAGCCCCCTGGAGTCCGTCTCCGCCCCGTTTCGCGTAGTACCTTCCTTATGTAGTAAAACTTCGTAACCCGGATCCCCCGAGGTTCGTATATCGTGTTCTCATCGTGTTTTTTGTTTTGATCTGTTTCTGTCAGGAAATTTTCTCAAGTTTAGAGGCACCATGGTCTCCGCCAACGACAAGGGCAAGAAGCCCATGGAAGATGATCCTCAAAACCCCAAGGAGGAGGAGATCTTGGTTGGGGATGAAGAGGACGTGATGGAGGACGAGCATCCGGACACCCGCGCTACCGTCGCAAGCATTGGAGTGGTGGCAAACCCTATCAAGCTCAGGAGGACAACACAGATGTCTACAGGAGGGAAACCTCCACGTCATTGCCTCGGTCCACGCTCACTTCCTCCACGTACCAAGAACTCCTTCCATACTCTTATACATGAGCAACAATTCCATAAGGTTCCCATTGCCCCTCTAGTTGGGATATGCCCCGTTCTAACCATGTAGGGAAGGAACACTCTAAGGAGGAAGAGTGGGGAAAGAATAACAAGGACTGAGATTCTCAATCCGACATGATCATGAACTGCATTGAGCATAATTTGAAGTTGATTCGTACTCTAACCTTTGAGATTGAAGATTTGAGGAAGCTGGTTGAAAAGCTCATCAAGGGAACACCACCACCACCACCGAAGGAGTAATTCGTCATCAGGTTTTGGCATCCCCCTGGCTTGTTGCAAGCTTGGGGGAGTGCCCCGGTATCACATCATTATCTTTCATCTTTTTAACTTTTTAGTAGAGTCATATCTTGAATAGATAAGTTATCATATAGGATGGTTTACATTGTGGAAGTATCTCTCCTTTAGTTGGTTATCTATGTATCCCTTGGTGAGAGTGCCTTTATGGAATATTAATGAGAAGTTTCATCTTTTACTTTTTGCACTTCTTATTTTAGTTTGCAATATCTATTATATGATTGATCTTGTTGATTAGTATTGGTATCACTTTGGGAGCATAAATTAGATCTAAATTGGTTTTGGCAAACCGAGCTCTGGTCAGTAGAAACACCTTTTGAGGTTTGAAAGGAAAAGAGAAAAGCACTTACAGGTATTTTGTATCATTTATTTTCTTTCTTGATTGGCTAATAAGCTTAGTATTCTTTATTTAAGATCCTTTGTGTCTTCAAGGAAGATTGCATGTTTTACTTTATCACTTATATGTTTGCTTGTTTCCTTCAACTCTTTTGCTTGCTACCCAGCCTTGCTAGCCAGAAACCTATACTAAGAGGGAATACTTCTCATACATCCAATCCTTTAAACCAAAACATGTGCCATTTTGTCCACCATATCTACCTATTAGCATTAATGCTATTCCAAGTAAATTCTCAAGCTTCATCTATCTCTCAAATTAAAAATTCTTTTGTTATGAGAAAACTAGTTAGTAAAGCTCTCACAAACTTGATGGCACACCTTATTTTCTTCCCCTAATAAACTTGAACCATTGTGTCATCAAAGTTGTATATGCTTGCACCTATACGTTGGGATTAGCAGAACCGTGCTATCACGGGGAACACTTTGAACACTTGTAAATATCTACCCAATTGATATCATGCTATTTTGTTTGCGGATGTCGTTGGTGTGAAATAAACGGGGAGCTTGTAAGTCTATGGAGTTATGTATGTGTGTTAGAGAAACGCCTGGGCCGCTAGCCTAAGCCATGCCTAATCATGGTGGAAACTTGCAGCATCACCATAGTGATCAATCTACAAAGCTTTCTTCTTATAAAAAAAAGAGACACATTGAAAAGAGGAAAGAGAGAAAAAACACCATTTTCCCATGGTTAATAATAGATTGTTGAGATGTTCATTGTCTTCTTGCCTTGTAATTTTGATATGGGATTGCTCCTGTATCATGTGCAAGAGGTACCCCGTTGGCGGTTCTCTATAATACACATGTACTTACTATGCCAAGAACTTACCGGTAACTAAAGTTGAGTAGCATGAGGAGCGGCCCTCTTACTCAAGGGCCATGAGATTGCCAACTTATATTTCGTCAAGCATATACTCCATCTTTGTTCACTTTAACCTTAATCACCTCAAGATGCTTATGATAGGGGCAATGAGAGCTCAAAGCTAGTAAGTACCATAATCTTTTGAAAGCTCTTTATGAACTTGAAATCCCTGCTTCCCACTATGAAGGGCCTTTCTTCTACTTATTAGTTGAGTCAGTAAACCTATTCCTCTCTATCTCCAGCAAGCATTTGAATTGTTGTGCTTCAATCATTCATATGATGATTTATTCAATCATGTTCCTTATCTTCCTTGTTTTGCACAAGACTCTTATCTAAATGAGTATTACTTTGAAATCCATCATTGTGAAAAGTTTTTTATGTTTGAGCAAAGAGTACTCCTGTTATAAATTTCTTTACAAAAAGCTTTGCTTGAAAACTGTTTATCAACTGTTCTCTGACCAAGAACAAAGTTTGCCATTCCCAATTATGATTTATCTTTATGCATCTTTATTATGACTCCCATACTTGTTGCAAGTTAAGTTATATAATGGTGAGTTGCTTTCTTTTATGAGTTGTGTATTAGTAAGTGTGATGCTTCTTGTCTGTATTCTTTTTATCGACACTTCACTCCATAAACCTGTGGACATGTTTACTGAGCTCAGTTTTCGCTTGGTGACAAGCGAGGTCTAAGCTTGGGGCTAGTTGATACGTCTAATTTGCATCATTATTCTATATCATAATTTTCTTCTATTCATTGATATATTCCTTATTAAGAGGTGATACTTATATTATTTCATTTGTTTTTGCATGTTGGATGATTCTTGGAGGATGAACTGCCTGAGTCAGGATTCTGATGGAAAAAGCGGTGTCTAGATGCAATTTTCGTGAAGATCGGAAAATACCAGAAAAACCATGGAAAATTCTATTTTTCTAGAAGACGAAGGAAGCCAGAAGGGGAGGCAGAGTTGGGCCACAGGGGGCCCACACTGAAGGGAATATGCCCTAAGAGGAAATAATAAAGTTGTTATTATGTATATTCCAAGTTTACGATAAATGTTTATTTTGCATGCTATAATTGTATTAATACGGAAACGTTAATACATGTGTGTTTAATAAACAAAAAGGAAGTTCCTAGTTATGCCTCTCTTATAAACTAGCTCGTTGATTAACAAGATGATCAAAGGTTTCCTGATCATGGACATTGGATGTTGTTAATAACAAGGTCACAACATTGTTGGAATAATGTGATGAACATTCATCCGAAGTATAGAATTACGATCAAGGTCATTGTGTTTATATTGCTATAACATCATACGAAGTAATCTTAGTCCTTAGACCATGAGATCATGTCAATCACTAACACCGGAAGAGTATCTTGATAACATCAAACATCACATAGTAACAGGGTGACTATAAAGATAGGTTCAGTGCTACGAAGGTGTTATGTTGAGGCTCATGGATCAAGATTGGAATTTTTCCATCCCGATGACGGATAGATATACTCTAGGCCCTCTCGGTGATATCACATTAGTTAGCTTGCAAGCAAGTGATTTGATCATTAGAATGTTATATCACGGGAACAAGAAAAGAGTACATGTCGGTAACGAGATCAAACTAGGTATGGAGATACCAATGATCGAATCTCGGACATATAATATATCACGAGACAAAGGGATTGAGTTACATAAATATAAGGTTCACATGATCACATAAGTCATCGTTGAATATGTGGGAGTCAGTACGGATCTCTAGGTCCCGCTGCTGATTATGGATCGGAGAGGGGTCTCGATCATGTCTACATTATTCTGAACCGTAGGGTGACACACTTAAGGGATACCGACACCATTTGGAGCAAATAATATGCCAGAGAAAGAAAAAGGAAAGCGCAATAATTTATTTCACTAGACACCGGAACTGTTTCGGTTGAAATTGCTGAAACTGGTTCTGCATGTGAAATTGAAATGTTGTAAGGGGTTTTATGTGAATGTTTGTTAATTAAATTCTGAATAAATAAATAAAATATTTTTATTTAAATGAGAGCTTGCATTAAATTTGGTGGAAATTTAATGCATGTGAGTGGATTTTTGAGTGGAGGCTCTTTTATGGGAGTGGAGGCTTTTCATTTTGAGTGGGAGCTCCACCCACATGAATGTGGAAGAGGTGGGTGCAGCCACCATGGCTGGGCGCCATTCCCCTTGGGGTGCCCCCCTCTCCATATAAAAGGCCCACCTCTCCTCCTCTCAAAGCACACCTCCTCGTGAAGGATCTCTCTCCCCCCTTTAGAATTTCCCTATGGTCTCAGATCAGCGAAATACATGTTCCCGGTGGCTTTTTCTGGAAGGATTTGTTTCTTCCGCTGCTTCGCTAGAGCGAGGGCGCAAAGGTTGTCAGGGTACCCGGACGTGTGTGCGATCATGGATGCATCACTGCTTTGTGGTGCCGGACTTGATGGTGCTAGACCGGCTAGACCAGATGGACTTCATCACGATCTTGAGATCGGCAAGCGTTCGACTACATCATCCACGAGTACAACCTCATTAACGCTATTCGGTCTTCGAGGGTATGTATTGTAGCATCCCGGGTAAAACCACTACCAGAAAATCGCTTGTGTTTGTGCATCATCATGGCGACACGCTCATGTCATCATGCCATATTGTATTTAGGCATCCTCATGTCTGCATGCATCTGTTCACCGAAAACTATTTTCTAAAAGCCCTAATTTTGATTTCTACAAATAGCCTCTTCTTATTTCAAATATAAAACCCCGATGTTTTCGGATATCCTTATTTGTCTCAAACTATTTATAAAAACTTTTATTAAAATAAAAACAAATAAATAATACCATATTTTTTTGGGGGGGAAGGCAGTCCATCCGGTCAGGCCCAGAGGCCCAACCGAACAACCCACCTGCAACCCCAAACCCTAGAAACCCTAACCTAACTAACCCTAATCCCCAACCACCCCAACTCCCCTAACCTCAGCCGCGACCGCTCCCTCCACCACCCAGTCATTGCAGACTGACACATCAGAAGACGCACGCCACACACACCCGCCCCAATCCTCGCTCCCTTGGCCCCACCACCCATCACGGCACGCAGCACTCGCGCGATGACCGCGTCCACCTCGTCACGCTCCTCCCGTCGCTATCGACCTGGCCCCACCCGGACACCGCTGGTCCCTCCCACGCTCCCTATCTCTCCCGCTACGCGAAGCCCTTCTCGCGTCTCCCTCCTCCCTCGTCTCTCCCATTGCGCCGCCGTCCGCCTCCTCGGGAACCCGCCTCCCGCTGCCTCTGCAACCCGCGTGGCCCGCGTCGCGGTTCTCTTCTCCACCACCGGCCGTGGACTCCCTCCGTGACCGCCCCTGTAACCCGGTGCCCTGTCCCCGGTCGTCTGCGTCGTCGTCCACGAGCCCGTCGCCGCGACCCTCCTCACCTGCTTCATGTTGCCCCAAATCAAGCTAGGCAAGGCACGTATTTTTGTTTCCATGGCCATGTGGTGCTCCTTTGCCTGGTTGTTTTTCCTGTAGCGTACATGACCATGTATCCCTGAATCAGCATGTGATGTCTACAGGGTGTTGCCAATGCTGTTTCCACAAGTTGTTCGAGTCACTGGTGGCGTCGAGCTCATCCCAATGCATAACACAGTGTTGTCGAGTTCTTGCTCCTATGACCTGGACACTGAGCCCGATGCACCGCATGCGCCGATCCAAGATCCCCACCAACATGGAAACCGAAGGCCTCGATCTCGGAGTCCGAAGGCCGATCCCTCCGGTACACCGAGGTTTCCTTCACGGATCCGATGGACGAGACCCTAAAGACCGATCCCCCCGAACCCTCGGAACCCCAAGATCGTCGATCCCCATGTGTGATTCCCTCCTTCCGAGCCCTATTTTATAAAATGTAATGTATACTTGTTGCATATTAAATTGTCCATGTTGCATACATATTGTGGGTGTTTGGGGTATTTCAACTCATCTAATAAATAAATATGGAGGCAATATGCGGGCTTTTCTAGTCTAATATCGGCTCCATCTAAATTTGTGTAGCAAACCGATGCCATGTTCCGACTTGTTAAGACAACATTTAAATTGCGGGGTATCTAAACAACATGAACTTAATAATTAATTGTCGGGACCCCGGTTCCGCTTAATATGTCCTAATTGCATCGCATCTTTGCCATGTCATACATCATACATGCATCATACCCGATCTTTTGCCGTAGTATTAAATAGTGCATCCGGTGTTTCTTCTAGTGCTTTGCTTCTTCACGGATTAGGATGATGAGTTGATGCGAGAGTCGACCTGATCTTCGAATGAATCTTCGACAATGTTTTCAGGCGAGCATTCTCCCCCTTTCTACCTATTTTACCTTTCTAGTCTTTATTTCCTCCTGTTGATCTATTGTTATTACGTGTCGCGATGCTCTAGTTTTACGTCCGTGATATCCCTTGCAGCCTTATATTGCCTTGGACACATCCTATTACCTGTTGTTTGATAGATAGTCGGCCTTGCGTGTCGTAGTTGATTGCTCAAGTGCTGTTGCGTGTCGTCAAGTACCACAGTTGTTGGAAGACTGCCATATGCTTTATGTTGGAGTTGATCATGACTTTAATTACCGTTTAATAACTAAAATTGAAGTAAGTAAATAATGCAGAAAGGTGGGCAATAGATGTTATTTGGTTTTAATCGTCCACTTGTGTCCCGTAGGACCACAGTACTTGATACCTGTTCTATGAATATACGAACTATCCGAATGTGGGACAATGAATCCCCTAGCCGAGCTTGAGTCATATTTATTTCTTGGGGCCACAAAGTAGTTTGGGGCTTATTTACTATCCTGTACTTATGCCATGCTTTCTTTTTTATTTACGATTATGCGTGGAGCCTTTATCGTTAGGAACAAATGTGGAATGTTTCCGCGGTATCGACAAGCCCAGTCACACTTTTGGGTTCGATGTTTACAACCATTGGCACAAACCTCCGAGTCCTCGAGCCGCCAACTTCGTCGCGGGTAGCTTGGTGGGGTGGCCCCCTGAAATTTATATGAATCTTGCAATTGCTCTGTCGTGATGCCTCGTTGGGTTTTTATTGGTTTTTCTCGAGGTTGATCGTGCGTGTGTTGCTATTTGTGCCCCCCTGCAGGGTAAAACTTTCTGAAAGCCGTGTCCGCGGTTATGGACGACTTGGAGCACAGTATCTCGATCATAGACAACTATAACTAAAGTAGTGCTATAAATTTGACTTTATAATGACTAGTAATTAGCTTCACTATAATGGAATGGCTAAATAAAAGTGCCAACAATTGCTGGTTTGGGTTGTTGCCTGTTACCATTGTATCTGACTAGTAAGTATTGCAACTATAACGGAATGGCTAAATAAAAGTACCGACAACTGCTGGGTTTTGGGATGCCCCATGCTATATGTATCTGACTAGTAAGTACTACAACTACAACGGAATGGTTAACTAAAACTGCCCACTGCTTATTATATCAGGATGACTCATGCTAGCTATACTTGACTAGTAATTGCTGCAACGATAACTGAATAAATAAAACTGCCAACTGCGTGAGTTCCTCGGTTGACTTCCTCGTTTGGTCTCGAGGGGGACATACCAGGATGGGTATGTTTGGTGGTAGTATCAGGTTGGTTCCGAATAGGTCTTTCTTACCCCTCTCTGATAGCCGCCAGTTGTATCGAGTCTCTATAGGTTATTTAGTGCATGCTGCGCTGCCGCTTCAGTCCACCATACCTATGTAGGCGAGGACCGCCGGATTCTAGTCTCGCCGTGTACTGGCCTCAGTACTGACCGTTCTCTTTTTCCTTTGCCCTTTGTCGGCACCCCTTTTGTTAAGCATGTTTTGGGATCGACGTCGTTAGCAGGGTTACCCTTCCGGCTTGGCCTAGGCAGGGTTATGAATGCCATTGGTTGTTCTTCAGGGCTCTTAGCTCAATTTGCATCTTGTCCGTACTCGGACGTTGTATCGTTTTGAAGGTGATTTGGATCTTTGTATTATATATCTGTATTCTTGACTCTTTGAGTCGCTGTTGTATATATATGTTTTGTGGGTTCCATCGAGGACTATTGTGTAATGATATTACTTTGTTTTCCACCCGCACGAAAGTGCCTGGTGGGCACCTTTGAATCGTTTCTATGTGGGTTTGGCGGGAAGCGCTAAAACTTGCATAGCGTCGATTCTGAGGGTGTTACATGTATTCTATGGATGTATATCCACCCGTTGCTTGTATCTAGTAGATAGATCTTGGTACACAGTTGTTCCCATCGTAGGAATTTTTTGTTTTCTATATTGCGAACCCTTCAGTGGTATCAGATATGGATCTATGCGTAGATGCTTTGCACGGGTAGTACACATATGAGTATGTGGGCGATGATGATCATGTTATTGCTTCTTAGTTGTACTTTGGATATTGGTGGCATAGTGGGATGAAGCGGTCCAGACAAACTTTACATGTCCTCGCACATGAGACCTGTTCCACGCTTGACATGCAACTAGTTTTGCATAAGTGGCTGGCGGGTGTCTATCTCTCCCACTATAGTCAATATCTAATTTGCAACGAGTTGTCAACAATTTGGTTATCCTCGTTGTGGTTCATGTTCGTAGGTGAGAACGGTTCTATCTTCGAAAGCCCTAAGCCACGTAAAACTTGCAATGGATAAATTAGAGGCGTCTATTTTAGATTGTTGCTAGGCTAGTGTCATGATATGGTGATGTTGTAAATAAAAGTATAAGTCAATACTCTTACAACACATATAACTTGTAAGTTCCATATACCTTGGCCTTACACATAAAGGAATGATGAGGATCATACCATGGTGCACATGATGGAGATCAAGTGCAAGAACCATATCATTTCACTTATTAACATGTGATGTTTTGTTGCATCTTATATTGCTAGTTTGGCGTTTTATTAGCATAATAAGATTATCCCTCATTTAGAAAATGTGTTCTTCCTTAAGTATGCACCGACAATGTTTCGTCGCTTCAAGACATCACATGATGATCGGGTGTACTTGAATCCACGAGCATATCTCGGGTGTAAGACATTTTACACACGCGAATACTAAGGTTCTTACTTGGCGAGCCTAGCATGTACAGACATGGCCTCGGAACACGGACCGAAAGGTTAAGCATGAGTCATATGTTTTGATATGATGACCATATGGATGCTCGCCTTTGAAGCTGCACCGAATCACGTGATGATCGGACTTGGTGTAGTGGATTTGGTTCATGTAATCACCAAAAAGACACGAGGGATGTCGTTTTTGAGTGGGATTCATTTCTAATTTGGATTATAGAACTCAATTTATCATATTAAATCAGAGTGAATTTGCATAATTTGTTATAGTCATTGGCATTCGTTCACCACCTTATGCTTAGTTGTGATTGAGATAATAGAACTATAGAATTATGGATATTTACTTTATGAACTAGTATCGTATTGTGTTGAGTGTCAATCTTAAGTTTAAAGTCCTATTGCAAACTTTCAGAAAACTCTGTTTACTCCATGAAATTTAATAATTTGTATTAAATCGAGAGTAACAATTCCAGTGTTAGTATCTTAAGTATCATGTTTTCCTCCATGATTCTTGTTTTAAATATCAAGTTTATCTAGGAGCTGAAAGAATTGTTTCAGAAACCATCATGTGTGGCAGATATAACGATATCTGAAACAATGTTTTGGTTGCAATATGATAGAGTATAATATATGTTCAGATATTGGATGAGAATTTGCAAAGGTTGGAGATGCTAGACATCCTAATCATCCAAAAGGGTTTTGGAAAGTAATGTTATACTCACGATTCACCTTTATAAGCTACATTAGCTTGATCATGAAAGTCGTCATGATAAGGATGAATAGAAGATGTATGTAAAGTGTTTACTACACTAAAAGATTACTAAAGAATGAATTTTGAAAGAATGTCGATCATTTGATGATGGTGATCTACTTCAAAGTGCAAGTCCAAAGGTATTATTATTTGAATATACACGCTTTGGACTATGTGGAATGTATATGGCGCCACTGTTGATGTTGATAGATTCTTTTAAAAAGGAAAAGGAAATGCTGAAAGAGAATCTATACAATATATTTGGTAGAAAAGAAAAGACTGGAAATATCCAGTTTAGGTATATAGATGATATACATGTTATGATTGTATTCTTTGCTTGTTAAATAATGTGGTTCTTGGGTATTGGATACCTAATTGGTTGGTATGAAATTTCATATAGAACGACGCAATTCATGAACCACAATGGCCTAAGTAACTAGCAAGAGAATATGTGATGATATTCATTGAAAACAAACAAGCGGTTGTTTGTATTTCTCGTTGACATCAAAGCTTGCCTTCAAGATTTGTTTTAATAATAGTTAATTAAATCAGGTATTATGAGAACAAAGTTTGTTCAAATAATTACTGTATTCCATATAAGATGGATGATTTACAAATCTAGTTGGATAAATCACATCCATAAAAACTGATGCTAAAATGTTGCAAGACAAATGATTGAAATATCATTTACGAAATGACATCGCCGTTTAAATTATATTGGAAAGAAAACATGAATAATCTCCATATTCATGGATTTTTGGAGTCTTTGATTTGATCAAGTGACGCTTGTGATACTTTCCTCGGGATAATTAAAACTTTGTTCAAAGGCCAAAGAAGAACGAACGACTAAAATATTGGAATTTATACATATCGATGTATGTAGTCCATTATGTGTAGTCGTAAGCGATGGATTTTAACTTCATATGCTTTGTCCTGAAATTTGAGTGAATATTCACTTAATGAGAAAGAAGTATGAAATATTTGAAAACATTCAAAGACTTTAAAGATGAAGTGGAAAATCATTGTAACAAGAAAATAAATGATTTATGATTTTATCATAAAGGGATTTATTTGAGTTGAAAGTGTAACAAGAAAATAAATGATTTATGATTTTATCATAAAGGGATTTATTTGAGTTGCAAGTTTAGAAAAACACCTAGATTTACATCTCCCGAAACACCATAGGAATATGGAGTGTTTGAGATTTGTAATGGAACCTTGTTTGACATGGTTGGATCAAAGGTGTTATTTATAAAACTGCCATTATGTTTTAAAGGATTAAAATCTTTAGAGACTACCGCTTTTACACTAAAAAGAGCTCCATCTTGATCCGTTGAAATGACACCATGTAAGTTATGGTTTGGGGTAAAACCCAAGTTGTTCTTTCTTAAATTTTGGTATGCTAAGCATAACTAAGATGTTTACAACCAAAGTCAGATGATCATGTCTTTGTGGGTTATTTCGAATAACCATTGGGTATTCCTCCATAACATCAAGTACAAAAGGGTTGAAACGTGAAGTTTCTTGAAAAAGGATTTTTTTTCACAAAAAGTTAAGTGGGAGGACAATAGAAATTTGATAAGGTTAACGAACCTTAGCTATATGTGCTGAGTTGCACAGCGCCGGAAAACGTTCTGGAGGCAGCTACAATGCTCATGGCTCATGTGCCTCAAAGGTTGTGGTCATGGAGGTCTAAGTTCATATTGAACCAAGTAGGTTGGATAAACAATCAAATGCTGAGATTTGAGAGTAAATCATTGTTGTTTAGCAATGATGAACCGACTACATGCAAAGAAGTGATGATGGGCCCTGACTCTGTCAAATGGCTTGAAGCCATAAAATCCGTGATAGTTCCATACACGAGAAATCAAGTTTTTTTTAACTTGGAAGACCCTCCAGAAAGGTGTAAAAACCTATCCGTCGTATTTGGATCTATAAAGAAACAGACATAGATGTTTCACATCTATGAAATAGTTGACATGTCATTAAGTATTTTATGACAATGTTCAAGGAGTTAACTATGACAAGATTTGATCTTTCATAGCGATATTTAGTTTGGACGAATTAATGTAGCAACCACTACATATAATTTTGGTATATGGTAGATGAATAAATAAAACAAAGTTCTTCTAATAGAATGGTTACCTAGGACGTGTGCATGACATGGTCCAAAGGGTTTTGTTAATTCAAAGGATGCTAAAAGGGCATGCAAACTTCAATGGTTGAAGTAAGCATCGCGGAGTTGGAATCTTCCTGTGATGAAACTGTTAAAGGAGTTTTTCATCAGGAGACGATGAAGATGCTTGCATTTGCAAGATATTAAGTGGGAGCGCTGAGACATATTTCTAATACATTATGTGGAGGACATCTTGTTGATTAGAAATGATGTATCTTTTATTGACAAAGGTGAAGAATTTCATTTTGATGAAAGACTTAGGCAAAACCCGAATATTTAGCATGAATGTCTACTTGTATAGACTATGACGCTAATATGGTTATGCCAAACATACATATATGAGATATTGAAGGAGTTCAATATAGAAACGACGAGAAACGGTTCTTGTCGCATGGAAAAGAATTGAATCAAGATTCAAGTGTGTCGACACTTGATAAGTGAAACAAGATTTAAGTGCTTTGACACTTGATGAGTGAAATCACAAGAATGTTTTGATCAATTATACCATGATATGTACACATCCAGATATGTCCTATGCTCTAAGTGTTATGAGCATATACCAGAATGAATCATAAAATGATCATTGGACAATAGTAAGGATATTCTTATAATCTCTTGGAAGAATTAAGAATATATTCCATTTGTATAAGAGACAAATAGTTCATTGAAAAATGATACTAGTTTTGTCACAAGATAAAAATTAAGGTTAACTCAATTTAAACTACGGGTGGCACAATGAAATGGAAAGAAGTTTCCATGACGGATTTGGATGAATTCCAAAGTTAAGACATTGTGACGGATACTACAACAAAAGGCTAAGTATATGATTGCTACAGTAGCAACAAAGGAGGGCATTTGTGTCAAGTAGTTTGTTATCAAACTAAGGTGTGGTTCACAACGGGCTAACACTAAAGATATATTGTACGACAATAGTATCGACATGATTTAACCCCAAGGAACTAAAGGTCTCACCAAAATACCAAATTTATACAATGCCATCTCATTGGAGAATGAGTGATGCGTGAAGATGCAAAGACATACAAATACACTCAGACCTGAAGCGTCAGATCCGTATATTATGTTAACCACTTGCAATTGCGTATATGGAACACCAGAAAGCCATAGGTGTTCAATACACAAAGTTTCTAGACTAGATTATTGTCTCTAGTGCAAGTGGGAGACTGAAGGAAATATGCCCTGAGAGGCAATAATAAAGTTGTTATTATGTATATTCCAAGTTTATGATAAATGTTTATTTTGCATGCTATAATTGTATTAATACGGAAACGTTAATACATGTGTGTTTAATAAACAAAAAGGAAGTTCCTAGTTATGCCTCTCTTATAAACTAGCTTGTTGATTAACAAGATGATCAAAGGTTTCCTGATCATGGACATTGGATGTTGTTAATAACGAGGTCACAACATTGTTGGAATAATGTGATGAACATTCATCTGAAGTATATAATTACGATCAAGGTCATTGTGTTTATATTGCTATAACATCATATGAAGTAATCTTCGTCCTTAGACCATGAGATCATGTCAATCACTAACACCGGAAGAGTATCTTTATAACATCAAACGTCACACCGTAACAGGGTGACTATAAAGATGGGTTTAGTGCTACGTAGGTGTTATGTTGAGGCTCATGGATCAAGAGTGGAATTTGTCCATCCCGATGACGGATCGATATACTCTGGGCCCTCTCAGTGATATCAAATTAGTTAGCTTGCAAGCAAGTTATTTGATCACTAGAATGTTATATTACGGGAACAAGAAAAGACTACATGTCGGTAACGAGATCAAACTAGGTATGGAGATACCGATGATCGAATCTCGGACATGTAATATATCGCGAGACAAAGGGATTGAGTTACATGCGTATAAGGTTCACATGATCACATAAGTCATCGTTGAATATGTGGGAGTCAATACGGATCTCCAGGTCCAGCTGCTGATTATTGATCGGAGAGGGGTCTCGATCATGTCTACATTATTTGCGAACCATAGGGTGACACACTTAAGGGATACCAACACCATCTGGAGGAAATAATATGCCAGAGAAAGAAAAAGGAAAGCGCGGGAATTTATTTCACTAGACACCGGAACTGTTTCGGTTGAAATTGCTGAAACTGGTTCTGCATGTGAAATTGAAATGTTGTAAGGGGTTTTATGTGAATGTTTGTTAATTAAAGTAATTAACAAAATTCTGAATAAATAAATAAAAGATATTTATTTAAATGAGAGCTTGCATTAAATTTGGTGGAAATTTAATGCATCTAAGTGTATTTTTGAGTGGAGGCTCTTTTTGGGAGTGGAGGCTTTTCATTTTGAGTGGGAGCTCCACCCACATGAATGTGGAATAGGTGGGGGCAGCCACCATGGCTGGGCGCCATGCCACTTGGGGTGCCCCCCTCTCCCTATAAAAGGCCCCCCTCTCCTCCTCTCAAAGCACACCTCCTCGTGAAGGATCTCTCTCCCCCTTTAGAATTTCCCCATGGTCTCGGATCAGCGAGATACATGTTCCTGGTGGCTTTTTCTGGAAGGATTTGTTGCTTCTGCTGCTTCGCTGGAGCGAGGGCACGGAGGATGTCTAGGTACCCGGATGTGGGTGCGATCACGGGTGCACCACTGCTTTGTGGTGCTGGACTTGATGGTGCTGGACCGGATGGACCAGATGGACTTCATCACGATCTTGAGATCGACAAGCGTTCGACTACATCATCCACGAGCACAACCTCGTTAACGCTATTCGGTCTTTGAGGGTATGTATTCTATGGATGTATATTCACCCGTTGCTTGTATCTAGTAGATAGATATTGGTACACAGTTGTTCCCATCATTGGAAATTTTTTGTTTTCTATGTTGCGAACCCTTCACACACCCCCAGGCGCGGGCCACCCTGGGCCGCGCCTACAGGGGGTGTGGCCACCCTGGCCCACCTCTGGCTCCGCCCCTTCGCCTATATCTTACTCCCGAAACACTAAAGTTCGTGGAGCAACCACAAAAAGATTCTGCCACCTCTGCGGGGCGGAAACTACAGAGAGAGAAAGAGCTCTCCGGCAGACAGATTTCTGCCGGGGAAATTCCTTCCTGGAGAGGGGAGATCATCGCCATCAACACCATCATCAAGCTAGACTTCATCGGGATCATCATCATCATCATCCACACCATCATCACCACTCCATCCTGCTGTAACAATTGTGTTGAATCTTGCATAGTTCTTAGGGGAAACTTTCCCGGTGTTGATTACTATTATAGTTGATACTTGTGAGTGGAACCATTGAATTATTGTTTATGTTCATATTGTAATCCATCGTTATATCATCTCTGATCTTGATCCATATGATGTCTCGTGAGTAGTTCGTTTAGTTCTTGAGGACATGGGAGAAGTCATGTTGTTAGTAGTGGAATTGTGTTGAGGTATTATTCAATGGTTTAATATTTAAGTTGTGGTGCTATTCTTCTAGTGGTGTCATGTGAATGTCGACTACATGATACTTCACCATTTATGGGCCTAGGGAAATGCATTGTGTATTTTGCTACTAATTGTGGGGTTGCCGGAGTGACAGAAACCTGAACCCCCGTTAGGAAACCTTTGCACAAGGGAGTGTAGGATCTCAGAGTTTAAGGCCGTGGTTAGTTTTTTATCTTAATTACTTTCTTGTAGTTGCGGATGCTTGCAAGGGGTTTAATCACAAGTATGTATTAGTCAAGTAAGGTCGGTACATTAGCACAGGTTCACCCACACAACACTTATAAAACCAAAAAAGATTAATCAACTATATGAAATGAAAGCACTTGACAGAACGTTTGGTCCTCATAAGTATTACCACCGGCTTGTCCTTTGCTAAGAAAGGATTGGGCCACTTGCTACAATTATTTGCTGTCTTTATTTACTTTCACTTTATTTACTTGCTTATCAAAAAACCTAATAATCCATTTGCTAAGTATTTACAGAGATTTTCTGCTCCATACCACTAGTCAACACCTTCTGCTCCTCATTGGGATCGACACTCCTATTTATCAAAAGTACTACGATATGCCCCTATACTTGTGGGTCATCAAGTACTAAACAACAATTTTGTCCCCAACTTAGCCCATAAACATCTCCAAAAGTGGCTATGAAATTTAGTATCACGATCAGAAACATTAGTATTTGGCACACCATGTAAACGAATAATTTCTCGAAATAAGAAATCATAAATATGCGCAACAACATCGGTCTTGTGACAAGGAATAAAGTGTTCCATCTTAGAAATTGATCCACAACATCAAAAATGCCATCCCTCCCCTTCTGTGTACGATACAATCCCAAAATAAAGTCCATTGAAATATCCTCCCAAGGGACACTAGGAATAGGAAGAGGCATATATAAACCATGTGGATTAAGGCGAGACTTAGCTTTTTGACAAGTAGTGCAACGTGCCATGAATCTATCAACATCTCAATGCATGCATGGCCAAAAGAAGTGTGCAGTAAGAACATCTTCCGTCTTCTTTACACCAAAGTGACCCATCAATCCTCCTCCATGCGCCTCCTGTAACAACAAAAGACGAACGAAACTATTTGGGATACATAGTTTGTTAGCACAGAACACAAATCTATCATTGGAGACGAATTCGTTCCAAGTTCTACCATCTCTACAATTCTGCAACACATCTTTAAATTCAGCATCATGCACATATTGTTCCTTAATAGTTTCCAATCCAAATATTTTGAAGTCAAGTTGAGATAACAAAGTATAACGGCTCGACAAGCATCATCAATAACATTATCTTTACCCTTTTTGTGTTTGATAACATCAGGAAAAGACTCAATAAATTCAACCCACTTTACATGGCAACGATTCTGTTTAGCTTGACTACGAATATGCTTCAAAGATTCATTATTAGAATGTATAACAAATTCTTTAGGCCATAAATAACGTTGCCATGTTTCTATTGTCCGAACTAGCACATATAATTCTTTAACATAAGTAGAATAGTTTAGACTAGCCCCACTCAATTTCTCACTAAAATATGCAACAGGTTTTCCCTCTTGTAATAACACACCTCCCAAACCAATTCCACTAGCATCACATTCAAGTTCAAAAGTCTTATTAAAATCAGGAAGTTGGAGTAATGGAGCATATGTTAAATTATCTTTCAATATTATGAAGGCATGTTGTTGTGCATCGCCCCAAACAAAGGGCACATCCTTCTTGGTAAATTCATTCAGCGGCGCAGCAATTGATCCAAAATCTTTGACAAAGCACCTATAAAAACCGGCGAGGCCAAGAAAACTCCTTACTTGTGTGACCGTCTTGGGCTGCGGCAATTCTCAATCGCTTCAATCTTGGCTTGATCCACTTCAATTCCCTGTGATATAACAACATAGTCAAGAAACGCAACTCGATCGACGCAAAATGTGCACTTCTCAAGATTACCAAACAAACGTGCATCGCGTAAAGCATTGAAAATAGCACGCAAATGTTCCAAATGATCCTCTAAAGATTTACTATAAATCAGAATATCATCGAAGTAGACTACCACAAATCGTCCAATGAAAGCATGTAAAACTTTGTTCATTAATCTCATGAATGTGCTGGGTGCATTAGTTAAACCAAAAGGCATCACTAACCACTCATATAAACCGAACTTAGTTTCAAATGTTGTTCTCCATTCATCTCCTAATTTCATACGAATCTGGTGGTAACCACTATGCAAATCAACCTTAGAAAACATGGTAGAGCCACTCAATTCATCAGGCATGTCATCTAAATATGGTATAGGATGACGGTAACGAATAGTAATGTTATTGATAGCTCTACAATCAGTACACATGCGCGACGAATCATCTTTCTTAGGTACCAAAATAATAGGAACAACACAAGGGTTAAGAGACTCACGAATATGATCCTTGTCGAGTAATTCCTGAATTTGGCGTTGTATATCCATTGTCTCCTCTGGATTGGTTCGATATGGTGCGCGATTGGGCGATATGGCACCATGAATGAGATTAATTTGGTGCTCAATTCCTCTAATAGGCGGTAGTCCTGGTGGCATGTCAGGTGGGAAAACGTTCGCATATTTCTGCAAAAGGTTAGCAACCACAAGTGACAAAGAGTGAGGCATATCCTCAAATGAAAACAAAACCTCTTTGCAAACAATTGCATACCAAGGAGTAGTGTTCACATCTAGTTCAACAATATCAATTTTATTTGCAAGCATACATGGACTTTTCAAACGAATTTCAATAGCATGTTTAGAATCAGATTTCGTGGTCTTAGGAGGCACATAAATTAGTAGCAACAACTGATTCTCATTTTTGTTTTTATCTTCATTTTTATCTCTACTAGCTCTACCAAGATCATCTTTTATTATTTGTTCAGGAGTCATAGGTTTGAGAACAATTTTCTTTCCATTATGCAAACGAGAATAATGATTAGTTTTACCATTATGAAAAGATTCTCTATCAAATTTCCTAGGTCTACCAAGTAACACAGAACAAGATTGCATGGGCATAACATCACAGTCAACAAAATCAGAATATGTACCAATAGTAAAATGCATGCATAATGTTCTTGTTACCTTGATCTTTTGAGAATTCTCAAACCATTGAATGTAATATGAATGGGTGTTTTGTTGTGTAGGTAGAGCAAGCTTCTCCACCATATCATGAATAGCCAAATTATTGCAACTCCATCCATCAACGATGATCTGTATAGATCTTTCTTTGACAATGCCTCTTGTTTGAAAAAAGTTGTGGCGTTGATCATGTTCAGCTTGGCTCAATTGCACACTCAACACACGTTGTGCAACTAGACTCTTTTATTGATCAGAAGTTTCACCTCACATTACCTCTGTTTATTCTTCAGAATCAGAATTATTTCCATCTCGTGCAGCAATAAGAGCCAAAGTGTCTTCATCAAAGTCACTAGCTGAATCATATTCACCATCTTCACATACCAACATAACACACTGTGTTGTACACATTCACTCAATATGACAATATCCCCAACACTTAGGGCTTTGTACCTTGCATGCTTTCGTACATGTTTTGCGTTCCACAAATTATCTTGAGTTATTAAGTATATTTATGAATCTTGGGTGGCACACCATGTATGTGTGTTTATTGCGTTGGAGCCCTTCTTGATTATATTTGGTATCCTATTTGGATCTTGTGAGAGATTAATGGACTATCCTATTTTGTGGGAGTGTTATGATTGGACATTCCACAATCCTAAAAATGTGTGTACATGAGGAATACCACCTAGTATTGATATTGCAATATTATCTAGTCTCTACGTGGTATGTTTCTCATGAGAAATTTAAGTTCTATAATGTCTATTAATTATATCTATTTGGATATTTTTTTGCCTCATGTTGAGATTTATGGTTTATCACATTATGGGGGAGTCATATGCTTAGTGCATATTACTATCCTAGAAAATGTGAAAATTCGAGGTAGTGTCACTTAGAATTGATATCAACAATTATCTAGCTTCTATGTGACACATTTTCTCAAACAAGTTCAAATTTTCTTGAATGCCTTTATTGCTCATCTTTTGGATCTTGTTTGTGAGAGTGTTTCTGTCATATCCCAAAATTCTCCAAATTTTGAAACATGAAAAATAAATAAACAAAAGAATTAATTGTTGAAATTAGGGTGAAAAGAAACTTTTTGCTTCTAAATGGAAACATCAAAACCCCACTTGAACAAAATTTGAATAAGAAAACAACAAACAAATATTCAAAAGATCAAATGCAATCTCGCATGGAAAGAAATCTTGAATTTAAACACTTGGGAAAGATAAACCAAAACCCAAAACCTAATGAAAGAAAATCACTCCAAGACTATGGATATAATCCATATAAATTTTTTGGCAACAAACATTTATAAATGACCAAAATGATAAACAAAAATATTATAAAACCATATAAATTGGTTTCATTCAATTTGGAGCCATGGATAAAAACTTATGAATTTAATAAGATAAAAGAAAGTAATTCCAAGGCTAATAAAACTCCTAGCTAAAATCCATACCAAATTTTGAAAAAAATAATCCTAAAAGGATTTAAAAAGATAAACAAATATTAAATAAAATTATACAAAGTGGAATCATAAATTTTGGAACTATAAATAAAAAGATATGGATTTTATAAGACAAAGAAAGAAATAAATAAATAAGGAATATTTAAAAGTCAAATTAAATCTTGGCCAAATCCATAAGCAAATAGAATAAAGATAATGCAAATAAAAATAAAGGAATAAAGATTATTTAAATAAAATTATATGGGCTTTTAACCATATTCAAGTTTATTTGAATGAAGACAAAACTCCTAATATAAATGATTAATTAAATCATGAGAAAAATAATTTAAATTGCCAAAATGGATTAAAAGTTATCTAATTAACTTAAAAAGAATAAAGGATTATTTGAATAAAAGTTATATGGGTTTAAACCATATTCAATTTTATTTGAATAAACACAAAAGCCTAATTTAAATAAATAATAAATCATGAGAGAATGTTTGGATTATTCCAAAGTAGACTTTCAAAACACATTAATAAATAACACAAACCTACTAAAATAGTTGGGGAAAGATTTGAATTCAAACTGATACTTAAATCATTTGAATCAAATGAAAACAGAAAACAGAATTGGAAAAAGAAAAAAGAAAACATAAGGAAAAAAATGAAAACAGATCAGCCCAACTAACCTACCTAGCCCCAGCCCAACAGCAGGCCCAGTAGCAAGCCCACCAGGCTCTCACCCTCTCCCCTCGCAGAAACCTTTCTCACCAGCTTGTAAACCTTGTCAACCCACCCCCTTGCTGACGAAGTGGACCCATGCCAGCTGTAACATCCCAAAAATACTAAGCTTGGATCATCAATTTCTAATCATCAAACTTAGGGTTAACAAAAACTTTTCTAAATAAACTCATGAATGCATGCATATGTGTATGCATTGATTTTGAAATTCTTTTAAACCACCTTGTTTGTGTGAGCCATTGCTTGTAAAATGTTTCTTAGGTGAAATAAACATCATCTAAAACAATTCCCACACTTTTCCTAAAGACAAGTAAATCAAAACACATATATGAAATGAATGGTCATTTTGGCCAATTTAACTCCCATGCCTACTTTGGCTGTCTCAAACTTTCAGAACCTAACAGAACCTTTTCTGGATCTTTGCACCCCTTGAATGTACTCATAACAAGGTATCAAGGCCCACTCTGTGATCATCCAGAAACTTTCAAATGCATAGTTTAAATGACAATTCAAAATTGAATCTTCTTCATATGGGAAGATCCCACTTTTTCAAAAACCACTCAAACAAGCTCAACTTTCAAAACCCAAGCATATGCAGACTCACCAGCACCAATCTAGCAAACCCACCAAAAATCATTTCAAAATTCAAAACTTGATTTCATGCGGCCATTTCATCAAACAGGTTGCAGACACAAATCAAACAAACATCAAACACTATTGTGAGCAGTGATTCTTGCCTAACTTGTTCCCTAGTTAGCTCACACACAGCTCAGTAGATCATCTAGAAAGATTAGCCCAGCACTAGCACCCCTGTGAGCTTGCCATTGCCATCAATGGTGAACAGCCGAGCACCCCCTTGCCACCCCATAGTCGACAGCAAGCTAGGAGCAGCAGCAAGCCTAGCCAGCATGTCTGGGAGGCAGCCCACCGTCCACCGCCACTCACTGTCCCAGCCGCGAGCGTTGCCAAGCCATGGACCACGCGCACAAGACGCGCCCAGACCATGCCGAGCATGCGCCAGAGCGCCACCCTCGACCATCACCCACAGATCGCGCGCGCCCTCACCGCGTGCACACACGATCGCCATCAACCCAGGAGACCACCAGACATCCCCGTTTGCCGCCCCGTGCCGCACAGCCACCGCCCGCCGTCGAAGACGCCGCCTCTGCCGCGCAGAGCACCGCCCGTTCCAGACCAAACCACACCGCCCCATGCCTCGAGACCATGTTGTTGAGCATCGCCAGGAGACACCGCACCGTCCCCTACCCTTGCCCATGCCGTTAGCCGCCTGTAACATCGCCCCCGACGGTCCCCTCGATCGACTATAAATAGAGGCCACCTCCGCACGATTTCTTCACACCATCTCACTCCCCTCTCCTCACTGATCGTGCCACACCATTCTCAGAGCAAGGCGAGCACCACCTCGCCGGAATTTCACTGGAGCCTGCCGCTGCCGGAGAAGAAGGGAGCCAGCGATTGGAGCCACCCCAGGAGCTGCCGCGACCACCCCTGAGTTCGCCGTCGTCGACTTCGTCGTTCGCCCGCCTCGCCGACCCTCGCCAGTACCCCGGTGAGCCCCCAGCGACCCTCACTAGCCACGCTAGGTTTCATTCTCGTCGGAGTTGTGTCGCGTCGACGATGACTCCCAGCCGTTAGATTAGAACTAGATCGAACGATCCACGTTGCCCCATACCGCTTCACCTAGCCCCGTGTCACTGACGAGTGGGAACACCCACTTAAGCAGCCCGCGGGAGCACTGCGCTTAGCAGGCCGGCCCAGTAACTTTTCCCGCGCAGCCCAGTTATTCAAATTAAACCTTTTTCTATTTCAATTCAAACACACTTCTGTACCCAACTTCAAAAATCAACCCAGATCGATTCATTGCACCAAATTGAATGAAACCAATTTTGTTGGAAAGGCCTGTGAATGCTGAATCCAAGCCCGTTGGAGTCAATTCATTTGGATCTATAGATCACCCATGGTAAAAATAACAAGGCAGAAGCTTTTCTGCATTCAAACATTTTTCAAATTTAAACCATAATAGCTTTTGAGTTGATTCCAACTCTCAAAAATCACATTTAACCATACCTTTCAGAATATATAAAAATATATAGGTTTACTTGCAGAAATAATGTTCAAGTAATAAAATAATGCTACATAAGCATTTCTTGCCACTTTAATTAATTAAAATAAAAGGGTAAAACCTTATTAAATTGTGACACCACTTTAAATCACATTCCCATGGACTACAATATGTGGTGATGACATGTGTCAACATGATCCCATACTTGGTTTGGAGAATATTAAATCTTAAGTAGTTTTTCACTGAGTAGAAATTACTTTTCTAAAAATAAAAGGAATTAAATCAAGCCTTAACCTTGTAATGTTAGAGATGATGCTAGATCATCTATAGGACCCTTGTGTGTGATGATTGAAAGTAGTTAAGTATTGTTTGGTGATTGTGTATCTTGTATTTATTCATAGACGCTAGTACCGGCCAAGGATACGAGGAGGAAGGAGGATACTACGAAGAAGAAGCCGAGGAGAACTTCAACCACTGCTCTGCACAAGGCAAGCTAAAACTTGCAAGACACTCTACTTTAGCAAGCTTATATTGATATTGATGCAAGCTGATACTATACCTATGCAAGCTAAAACTTGCAAGATACCCTACTGATGCAACAAACCCATACTTGTTCTATGACTACTATATGCCTTAAGCATATGTGATCATACCCACTTGATAAACCAATCCTAGTTTTATGTGCAAGCTCCTTACTCTATTTCTTTACCAAAGCTTACTTAGAGTTTACTTAAGTGACTGGTAGATATTGGAAAGATGCTGAAGGTTGCATAAAGAGCATAAAATTTGGCCTAAGTTAGAAACCTTGACATCAGCCTGAGACATAAGGTTGTACTTAGTTGAAACTCCACTAGTTACCACCCCTCATTAGTACTAACCCCACCTGTAGATGCTAGTGCTAAGCATAAAACTTGATCAACTTTTAGATGGGAATACTTGGTGGAAAAATGGTTATGAAAACCTTGGAATGATGGATCATTCTATTGAAATGTTTTGGACATGTGTTTCCAAACACTTGAGAATTTTGGTGATAAAAATGTTGAGGCATGAGCCTTAGCCCTTTATAAAACTGATGGTTGTTTGGATGCGATACCATTCCAATTTTATCGTACAACCACAATACCCGAATATTGGGTAGGGCTTGACTAGAAACTTATATTCCTTAGTATTAGTTCCCTCACGGCCAAGGTCTGAGCTGAGGCTATCTTGTGAAGATTGTCCACCTGTGCAGTACCCAAGATGATAGTTGGTCATGGTTGGGAGGCCAAACTCACAGGAGAGGTGCTTATACTAGGGCGTGTAATTGAAAGGTTAGGATTGATTATCCACATACTGAGTATGGTGAATTCAGGATTTGTTCCTGACGGATGTATCGAATGTTGTGGTGAAAGTGTACAATCTCTGCAGAGTGTCAAACTATTCGAATAGCCGCGTCCGCGGTTATGGACAGTTGGAGTGGCCATACTGTTCCCCCGTCAGACTTTTCAAAATGACTTGTGAATTGAATTGAGACTTTGACTTGACCACAACAGAGTTGTGACATGAGTTACAAGATCTCACTTAGGAGTTATAAAATTGTGACTAGCTTTGGAACTTAGTAGAGATAAACTTGGCTTTTGCAAAACAACCTTAGAGCCTAGTGTCCTATTATCCAAAAACCCCTTACCTGTTAGTACTAGTTTACGAGTACTTAAAGAGTACTCATGGCTTTGTCCCTGGCTATTCCCATGGCCAGACTATGAAGAGGAGTACCTGGAGGATGGACCCCAGGAAGGTTACGACAACTAGGATCATCTCCCATCATCAGCATTGCCTGCGACCCCGAAGATGGAGCTTCGCCTACGCTACCGTTATTATTACGTATTCCGCTGCTTGAAGTTGTATTAAGAACTGGATCATGAGATCCCTATTTGTGTAAGAACTTATGTATCGTTTGTAATGTATGATGTACTATGGTATCCAATTCTGTTATGTCTCGCAAAAATGGTAATCCTGGGATTGCGATGTATGGCATAACAGGCATCTGGGATTAAAAATCCGGGTGTTGACAAGTTGGTATCAGAGCCATCCTGACCATAGGAGACCCTAGTTAGACTGGACGTTTGAACCAAAAAATTAGTTTCAAAACCAAAGAAAACAAATATTTACAAAAACTTATTCTCATTCTCATCTCTTTGATTCTTTCATAAAAATGCATGTTCCTCAAAAACTCTTGCAAAATACATAAAATTTTGACACACTTGATCACTCTGCTAATCTACTCATCCTCTATTTTTATATATGGACGTGAAGTACAACAAGTTTTACCAACTTGGGAATGGGGGAGACCTTGTCTTTGAGAGGGATCTGGATCAGCTTTCAGAACTTGGGCGTCACTTTTGAGTTCTTTGGAGCTCAGCTCAATGATCAAGGAGGAGAAGATCTGCAGTGGCTAATTGTTGCAAGTCTCCGAGGAAAGATGGAACCTCCCACTACGGAGGGAATTCAATTTACCTTGAGGGAAAACAACTGGCTCGATGGACTTGCCAGAGCAATGCAGGAAGCTCTTTCCCGTCTATGTGGGCAGAGCATCAATCAGATCAAGGGTACTCACTTTGAGTTTTTCCCAAGGCGTGATGCAAATGGACAACCACTGGAAGCCCCATACCACCCCGAGCTGAAGACTCAATTGGACCACCTTAGCTTCATGATGTATGATCGTCAGCAGGAGTTGGACAACTGCCGTGACTATTGCAACCACAAGTCTGCCATCATCAAGACGAAGGATCAGACCATAGCCATGCTAGCAAAGGATCACAAGTCTCGCCGCCATTAGCTCGACAAAAAGGAGAGCATTATTTCCCGTCTTCGCCACCGCATCTCATCTCTGGAGGATACCATCCACGAGAGAGACATGCAGTTGGAGGAATGGGAGAATGTCGGACAGGATCTTCGTGGAGACCCTTACTCCTATCTCAGCGATGACGATGATTTTCTGGAGGATCAGGCCATGGAATTCTTCACCGATGAAGATGATTTCGCCTTCATCGATGATGACGAAGATGATGAAGCCCCAGACTCCGAGGAGTAGTAGCACTGAGCACTAGTGTAGTGAGTAGTAGTCGGTCCCACTGTATCGTAGTCTCCAGAATGGTTCTTAAAACCATCTGTTTTTCTTTGTTGTGTTGTGTGTTGTATTGGGTGCTATGAATGAATGAATGAAAAAGCAAGTTGCTAGAAAAAAATCTGAGTCAAACTTTAAAACTTTTCAAAGACCCAAAACCTTAGAAATTTCCCTCTTTTCTCATGATCTATATCAATCTTTAGATGCCACGTGGAGGAAGTGGTTCAGCCCCGGACCCGATGTTGCAGATCCTGCAAATGTTGACTTCTGACCGCGAAGCTGAAAGAGCGGAACGTCAAGCCAACCTAGCCACCCTGCAACAGATAGCCCAGCTAGCCCACAACAACCAAGGCCACGGAAATCAGGACAACCATGGATCTAAGCTCAAGAATTTCCAGAATACCAACCCACCTGTTTTCACTAAGTCAGAAGAGCCCCTAGACGCCGATGATTGGCTGCAAACCATGGAAAACAACCTAGAAGTCACCGGAGTGGAAGCCAACAAGAAAGTCCTGTTCGCCACCCATTATCTAGCCGGAGATGCCAGGGCATGGTGGAACAGTGTTCGTGCCATGACCGGAGGCCAGATGACACAGGAGGAATTCAAGGTCAAGTTTAGCAGAACCCATGTGCCACCAGGTTTGATCAAGAGAATGAGAGACGAGTTCGAGAGCTGAAGCAAGGAAGGACGGTCGTAGTGGAATACCGTGACAAATTTTTGTCATTAGCTAGGTATGCCCGGACGAGATAGACACGAAGCCAAGAAGAAAGAAAGATTCTGAATGGTCTGCATGGCGAGATGCAGCGGTGTTAATCAATATCCCTTTGCTGATATTGAAGCCCTTGTCGACTCTGCCATCCGGATGGAAGGAAAGATCAACCAAGCCAATGAAACCATAGCGTCGCATGATGCATCAACCAGAACCCATCGGACCCCAAAGTATCGCTGACCCATCTCCGATTTGCCCCAAGAACCAACGGACCCCTATGACCCGTCGACCTACCCCAACCGTGGAAACCCTAGACCGGAGGAAATCACAACAACCCGGCAACTCTAACAATTTCACCGTGCCCCACCCAAGTTCAACAACAACAAGGCTACCGCCAACACCAACACCCTTTGCCCGAGGATGGAAGCAATCTTTGTGCTGCAACCAAGGACAAGTCACAAGTGACCTGTTATGACTGTGGAAATAAAGGCCACTATTCCAACGAGTGCCCCAACAAGAAGAATGCTACAACCCCTAATGCCAATGCCCCAGCTTAGCAACAGCGTCGTGTTCAGCCAGGGAGAAGATTTGCCCCAGGGAATTCACTCAACCGCAATGGCCGTCTTTTTCTCATGCATGCTGAAGAAGCTCAGGAAGCGCCAGACGTCGTGCTGGGTATGTTTTCTGTTAATTCAGTACTTGCAAGTGTGTTGTTTGACTTTGGTGCCTCGCATTCATTTGTCACCGAAGAATTTGCCCGCACTAGTAAAATTCAACCAACCAAACTGAAGCATGTTATGATTGTGCAAATCCCCGGATCAACCACCAAGGCTAGGTAAATTTGCAAAGCCGTCCCTATCTGAATCCATGGCATAGATTTTTATGCTAATCTAATAGTACTCGGAACTAAAGGTTTGGAAGTAGTACTAGGAATGGATTGGATGTCCAAACATAAGGGATTGATTGACTGTGCCAAGAAAGCCATCACCATGACCAGTACCACCGGAATATCAGTCGAGCATATATCTGAAACCTTACCTCGCCAATTCAAGTGTAACAAGAGTCTAGCCCAACCTACCATTGACCAAGTCCAGATAGTCTATGAATACCCCGATGTATTTCCACATATTTTGCCCGGTATGCCCCCAGATCGGGATATCGAGTTTATCATCGAACTAATCCCCGGAACAGGACCCATAGCCCAGAGACCCTATAGTATGAACCCGTCGGAACTAGCAGAACTGAAGAAGCAACTGGATTCCATGCTAGAAATTGGATTGATTCAACCAAGTGCGTCACCATGGAGATCACCTGTCTTATTTGTGGACAAGAAAGATGGAGGTAACCGTTTGTGTACGGATTATCGGAAGTTGAATGATGTCACCATCAAGAACAAGTACCCCTTGCCCAAGATAGAAGATTTGTTTGATCAGTTGACCGGTGCCCAGGTGTTTTCTAAGATTGATCTTAGAACTGGCTATCATCAACTCAAAATTCGTGCAGAGGATATTCCAAAGACTGCCTTTACCACCAGATATGGATTGTACGAGTATACAGTCATGTCTTTTGGATTAACCAATGCCCCCGCTTATTTCATGAACCTCATGAATAAGATTTTTATGGACTTCCTGGATAAGTTTGTCGTTGTTTTCATCGATGACATTCTAATTTATTCCAAATCAGAAGAAGAACATGAGCTACACCTAAGGACCATTTTTGGAACCCTTAGAGAGCATCAGCTGTATGCAAAGTTTAGCAAATGTGAATTCTGGTTACAGGAGGTAGGATTCCTCGGTCACATTGTATCAGCCGGAGGAATTGCTGTTGACCCTGCCAAAGTGAAAGATGTAGAAGATTGGCAAGCCCCAACCACTCAAACCCAAGTTCGTGCTTTTCTCAGATTGGCGGGATATTACCGCAAATTCGTAGAAGGATTCTCGAGTATCACCTGACCCATGACCCAATTGCTAAAGAAGTACAAGAAGTTTGAATGGACCGACAAATGTGAAGCGAGTTTTCAAGAACTCAAGAGGAGATTGATTTCAGCCCCAATCTTGATCATGCCGGATATCACGAAGCCCTTTGATGTGTATTGTGACGCATCCAAGATTGGTCTCGGATGTGTGCTAATGCAAGAAGGCAAAGTTATATCTTATCTATCTCGACAATTGAAGCAACATGAGCAAAACTACCCAACCCATGACCTCGAACTTCGCGATGTAGTTCTAGCCCTGAAGACATGGAGACATTACCTAATGGGAAACCGTTGTGAGATTTATTCGGATCACAAGAGCCTAAAGTATATATTCACTCAGAAGGAGTTGAATATGAGGCAGAGAAGATGGATTGAGCTAATCAAGGATTACGACCTGGATATTCACTATCACCCTGGTAAAGCCAACGTGGCAGCCGATGCCCTTAGCAGATTGCCGTGCCGCTTGAACTCCATGATTTTGAAGGAGCAACCAAGTTTGCACAAGGAGATGGAAGATTTTCGAATGGAATTAGTGAGCGAAGGATTTTTGGCTAGCATAGAACTTCAGCCCACTTTGATCAGTCAGATAAAAGAGGCGCATAAGGGAAATGCCAGTATCGACAGAATGAAGCGTCGTATCGGTACATGCAAGGTACCCGGATTCACCGAGGATGAAGAAGGAGTTCTGTGGTACAAAGGACGCCTTTGTGTACCAGCAGATTCGGAATTGAAAGAAGTTATCTTGAAGGAGTCTCATGATACTCTTTATTCTATCCATCCCGGAGGAACTAAAATGTATCAAGATTTGAAAGAGCAATTTTGGTGGCATAAATGAAGAGAGAAATCGGAAGCTATATCGCCAAGTGTGATATATGTCAGCGAGTCAAGGCAGGACATCAAAGACCCGCTGGATTGTTGCAACCTTTGCAGATTCCGGAATGGAAATGGGATTCTATAGGAATGGACTTTATCACTGGACTACCTACTTATAGTAGGGGAAATGACTCTATTTGGGTCATAGTGGACAGGTTGTCCAAAGTCGCCCATTTCTTGCCCGTCAGGACCACATATTAGAGTTCGAAGCTAGCGGAGTTGTACATCGCTAGAATCGTTAGTTTGCATGGAGTCCCCAAGAACATAGTATTGGATCGAGGAACTTAGTTTACCTCGAGATTCTGGAAGAATGTCCAAGAAGGTTTAGGAACCCGCCTAGATTTCAGTACCGCGTATCACCCCCAGACCAATGGACAAACGGAGCGAGTAAATCAAATACTCGAAGATATTCTTAGAGCATGTGTGCTAGAATATGGATCCAAGTGGGAAGACTGTCTGCCGTTTGCAGAATTTTCATACAACAATAGTTACCAAGCCAGCTTGCAAATGGCCCCATTTGAATTCATGTACGGAAGAAAGTGTCGCACCCCTTTGAACTGGTCGGAAGTAGGAGAGAGTCAGATTTTCGGACCCGACATCCTCCGAGAAGCAGAAGAGAAGGTTCACAAGATTCGTGAGCACCTCAAGACCGCCCAATCCCGACAGAAGAGTTACGCCGACAAGAGACGTCGAGACCTCGCCTTCAATATAGGAGATTTTGTTTATCTGAAAGTGTCGCCATTGAAGGGAATGCAGCGTTTCCAACTCAAAGGAAAGTTAGCCCCCAGATATATCGGACCTTTCAAAATTCTGAACCCTCGAGGAGAAGTATCGTATCAATTGGAGCTACCGGAAGAGATGTCAGCTGTGCACAATGTGTTCCATATCTCGTTACTTTGCAAGTGTCTCGAAATCCCCGAGAAGACCGAAGTGTTCAAGAATATCGATCACCGGACCATAGAGATCAACGATGACCTGACCTATCCTGAAGTACCCATCCGTATTTTGGAAGAAGCTTTTCGAACTACCCGAACCCGAAGCATCAAGTTTCTCAAGATTCAGTGGAGCAACCACACAGAAGAGGAAACTACCTGGGAGCGCGAAGATCACATCAGGACGGAGTTTCCCGATCTCTTCAAATCCTAGGTAATCTTTTCGTCCTTTTTCAAATCTCGGGACGAGATTTTGTTTAAGGGGGGAAGGTTTGTAACATCCCAAAAATACTAAGCTTGGATCATCAATTTCTAATCATCAAACTTAGGGTTAACAAAAACTTTTCTAAATAAACTCATGAATGCATGCATATGTGTATGCATTGATTTTGAAATTCTTTTAAACCACCTTGTTTGTGTGAGCCATTGCTTGTAAAATGTTTCTTAGGTGAAATAAACATCATCTAAAGCAATTCCCACACTTTTCCTAAAGACAAGTAAATCAAAACACATATATGAAATGAATGGTCATTTTGGCCAATTTAAATCCCATGCCTACTTTGGCTGTCTCAAACTTTCAGAACCTAACAGAAACTTTTCTGGATCTTTACATCCCTTGAATTTACTCATAACAAGGTATCAAGGACCACTTTGTGATCATCCAGAAACTTTCAAATGCATAGTTTAAATGACAATTCAAAATTGAATCTTCTTCATATGGGAAGATCCCACTTTTTCAAAAACCACTCAAACAAGCTCAACTTTCAAAACCCAAGCATATGCAGACTCACCAGCACCAATCTAGCAAACCCACCAAAAATCATTTCAAAATTCAAAACTTGATTTCATGCGGCCATTTCATCAAACAGGTTGCAGACACAAATCAAACAAACATCAAACACTATTGTGAGCAGTGATTCTTGCCTAACTTGTTCCCTAGTTAGCTCACACACAGCTCAGTAGATCATCTAGAAAGATTAGCCCAGCACTAGCACCCCTGTGAGCTTGCCATTGCCATCAATGGTGAACAGCCGAGCACCCCCTTGCCACCCCATAGTCGACAGCAAGCTAGGAGCAGCAGCAAGCCTAGCCAGCATGTCTGGGAGGCAGCCCACCGTCCACCGCCACTCACTGTCCCAGCCGCGAGCGTTGCCAAGCCCTGGACCACGCGCACAAGCCGCGCCCAGACCATGCCGAGCATGCGCCAGAGCGCCACCCTCGACCATCACCCATGCATCACCGCGTGCCGCCCTCACCGCGTGCACACACGATCGCCATCAACCCAGGAGACCACCAGACATCCCCGTTTGCCACCCCGTGCCGCACAGCCACCGCCCGCCGTCGAAGACGCCGCCTCTGCCGCGCAGAGCACCGCCCGTTCCATACCAAACCACACCGCCCCATGCCTCGAGACCATGTCGTTGAGCATCGCCAGGAGACACTGCACCGTCCCCTACCCTTGCCCATTCCGTTAGCCGCCTGTAACATCGCCCCCGACGGTCCCCTCGATCGACTATAAATAGAGGCCACCTCCGCACGATTTCTTCACACCATCTCACTCCCCTCTCCTCACTGATCGTGCCACACCATTCTCAGAGCAAGGCGAGCACCACCTCGCCGGAATTTCACTGGAGCCTGCCGCTGCCGGAGAAGAAGCGAGCCAGCGATTGGAGCCACCCCAGGAGCTGCCGCGACCACCCCTGAGTTCGCCGTCGTCGACTTCGTCGTTCGCCCACCTCACCGACCCTCGCCAGTACCCGGTGAGCCCCCAGCGACCCTCACTGGCCACGCTAGGTTTCATTCTCGTCGGAGTTGTCTCGCGTCGACGATGACTCCCAGCCGTTAGATTAGAACTAGATCGAACGATCCACGTTGCCCCATACCGCTTCACCTAGCCCCGTGTCACTGACGAGTGGGGACACCCACTTAAGCATCCCGCGGGAGCACTGCGCTTAGCAGGCCGGCCCAGTAACTTTTCCCGCGCAGCCCAGTTATTCAAATTAAACCTTTTTCTATTTCAATTCAAACACACTTCTGTACCGAACTTCAAAAATCAACCCAGATCGATTCATTGCACCAAATTGAATGAAACCAATTTTGTTGGAAAGGTCTGTGAATGCTGAATCCAAGCCCGTTGGATTCAAGTCATTTGGATCTATAGATCACCATGGTTAAAATAACAAGGCAGAAGCTTTTCTGCATTCAAATTTTTTTAAAATTTAAACCATAATAGCTTTTGAGTTGATTCCAACTCTCAAAAATCACATTTAACCATACCTTTCAGAATATAAAAAATATATAGGTTTACTTGCAGAAATAATGTTCAAGTAATAAAATAATGCTACATAAGCATTTCTAGCCACTTTAATTAATTAAAATAAAAGGGTAAAACCTTATTAAATTGTGACACCACTTTAAATCACATTACCATGGACTACAATATATGGTGATGACATGTGTCAACATGATCCCATACTTGGTTTGGAGAATATTAAATCTTAAGTAGTTTTTCAATGAGTAGAAATTACTTTTCTAAAAAAAAGGAATTAAATCAAGCCTTAACCTTGTAATGTTAGAGATGATGCTAGATCATCTATAGGACCCTTGTGTGTGATGATTGCAAGTAGTTAAGTATTGTTTGGTGATTGTGTACCTCGTATTTATTCATAGACGCTAGTACCGACCAAGGATACAAGGCAAGCTAAAACTTGCAAGACACTCTACTTTAGCAAGCTTATACTGATATTGATGCAAGCTGATACTATACCTATGCAAGCTAAAACTTGCAAGATACCCTACTGATGCAACAAACCCATACTTGTTCTATGACTACTATATGCCTTAAGCATATGTGATCATACCCACTTGATAAACCAATCCTAGTTTTATGTGCAAGCTCCTTACTCTATTTCCTTACCAAAGCTTACTTAGAGTTTACTTAAGTGACTAGTAGATATTGGAAAGATGCTGAAGGTTGCATAAAGAGCATAAAATTTGGCCTTAGTTAGAAACCTTGACATCAGCCTGAGACATAAGGTTGTACTTCGTTGAAACTCCACTAGTTACCACCCCTCATTAGTACTAACCCCACCTGTAGATGCTAGTGCTAAGCATAAAACTTGATCAACTTTTAGATGGGAATACTTGGTGGAAAAATGGTTATGAAAACCTTGGAATGATGGATCATTCTATTGAAATGTTTTGGACATGTGTTTCCAAACACTTGAGAATTTTGGTGATAAAAATGTTGAGGCATGAGCCTTAGCCCTTTATAAAACTGATGGTTGTTTGGATGCGATACCATTCCAATTTTATCGTACAACCACAATACCCGAATATTGGGTAGGGCTTGACTGGAAACTTATATTCCTTAGTATTAGTTCCCTCACGGCCAAGGTCTGAGCTGAGGCTACCTTGTGAAGATTGTCCAGCTGTGCAGTACCCAAGATGAGAGTTGGTCATTGGTGGGAGGCCAAACTCACAGGAGAGGTGCTTATACTAGGGCGTGTAATCGAAAGGTTAGGATTGATTATCCGCATACTGAGTATGGTGAATTCAGGATTTGTTCCTGACGGATGTATCGAATGTTGTGGTGAAAGTGTACAATCTCTGCAGAGTGTCAAACTATTCGAATAGCCGCGTCTGCGGTTATGGATAGTTGGAGTATTATCTTTCCCGCCGACTTTTCAAAATGACTTGTGAATTGAATTGAGACTTTGACTTGACCACAACAGAGTTGTGACATGAGTTACAAGATCCCACTTAGGAGTTATAAAATTGTGACTAGCTTTGGAACTTAGTAGAGATAAACTTGGCTTTTGCAAAACAACCTTAGAGCCTAGTGTCCTATTATCCAAAAACCCCTTACCTGTTAGTACTAGTTTGCGAGTACTTAAAGAGTACTCATGGCTTTGTCCCTGGCTATTCCCATGGCCAGACTATGAAGAGGAGTACCTGGAGGATGGACCCCAGGAAGGTTACGACAACTAGGATCATCTCCCATCGTCAGCATTGCCTGTGACCCCGAAGATGGAGCTTCGCCTACGCTACCGTTATTATTACGTATTCCGCTGCTTGAAGTTATATTAAGAACTGGATCATGAGATCCCTATTTGTGTAAGAACTTATGTATCGTTTGTAATGGATGATGTACTATGGTATCCAATTCTGTTATGTCTCGCAAAATGGTAGTCCTGGGATTGCGATGTATGGCATAACAGGCATCTGGGATTAAAAATCCGGGTGTTGACACCAGCTCAGCGTCTTTGTTTCCACTCGCGGTGACCACACCCCTCTCCTCGGCTGTTTCTGCCCGTTGTTATTCTTTGTAAATTCGCGTAAACGATGCAGTAATCCCTCCCCGCGACCTCGCCCTCTTAAGAGCCTCCCTCCCCTCTCCATTTGTAACATCCCTAAAATCATGATTTCAAAGACTGCATATCATTCATGCATGCATATATATTTTGAGATCATTTTCCAACTCTTTCAAGAAAACATAAGCACATAGTGCTATTATTTTATGTGAGCAAACATAAACCAAATGACTATCCTCAATTGAGAGCATAAGTGTTTTAAACCAAGTTTTGTTTGCTTCCTTGTTGATTGGTTTGAATGTGGAGTTTGGACAAAAATTCACAGAACAAATATGGTTTCAAAACCATTTTCAAAACATTTCCAAATCAAGTGCTATAGCACTGTTTATTTTGTTTATTCAAAAGAACCAAGCTTGAACAGAGAGACCACATGTTTTTACGCCCAGAAATATGAATGTTGCACCCTACAAAAATCCTGAAAAGGTTTGAATTCAAATAGCTTTTGAAACCATTTGAAAATGATTTCTGAAAATGCAAACAGAAATAGAAAAGGAATAAAGAAAAGGAAAAGGGCCGGCGCTGCTATTCTAGCCCAACAGAGAAACCAGCCCATTTAGCCCACCCGGGTTCCCCCTCTCTCCTTTTCACTCGCAGATGAACCCGCAGAGAGACTGACGCCAGGACCCCACCCCCTCTCTGTTTTATTCGCTGACAGGTAGACCCACTGCCACGTCAGGCTCGTCGTCAATCTCGTACTGAAGACCTGCTCGCCGTGGCCGTTTCTTCCCCGACGCAAATGCGCTTAATTGGCGTTGATTGCTCGCGAGATTCTCGCCCCTGCTCCGCCTACTTAACCCCCACCTCTCTGCGACCATTTCCCCTCACTTAGCACCACCTCTCCGCCACCAGGCTTCCCGCAATCAACCACACACCGCCGCAGACAGAGCTCACTCCGGCGATCGATTCCGGTGAGCCCCGTGCGCCCCTTCCCATCTGCTTCATACGAGCCGCTTCGCAGCTTCTTTGCGCACCTCCTGACCCCACTGGTTCGTCCTGTACTGCCCAGGTCGTCGATTCCGTTCAACACCGCAAGCTCCCGACGACAACCTCGACTCCGGCGACCAAATTCCGTAAGCCCTTTGTGCCCCTTCACCTCTGACCCTCACGAACCCGATGTCTTGTGCATCATCTGGTGCCTTTTGTTTGTGCTAGGGAGACCAGGAGCGTCGCCAACGTCGCCGTCTACTCGAACCCGACGCCGCCCGCAACTCCGACGAGCTCCAGCAGCCCACTCCGTGCGCCCCTTGCCAAGCCGCCGCCAGGTTGAGCATCAGCACGTCGCCACGGTTCTAGTAAGCCCCTCCGATGACCCTAGGACGACCTGTAGCGCCACGCCACCGTAGGCAGAGCTCGCCGCCGCCAGTAGCCGCCGCTAGCGCCGCTCAGTTTTGGTCGATTGATTCGTAGCCGTCAGATCTTGATCCAGCGCGTAGGATTAGTTGAACCGTTACGAATAGATCTGAGTCGTGCGGGTTAAGTTGATCCAACGGCCCAGAAGCGCGATCCAACGCGAAACGGTATGGGCCAATTAGAAACAGACGCGTGGCTGGAGTTTAGATTTAAAACTGGATTTGAATCTGATTGTTATTCAAATTTGATTGGGCTATAACTTTTGATCCCCACGTTAGAATTTGACAAATTTTATACCGTTGGAATCAGGAGAGAAAGATATTTCTGAATATGCAATGTGTTTAATGTTTTACTACTGTTAAAAAGGTTTTATTTGCAGAAACTTGTGTAGGACTAATTAGAGTTTATGAAATGTTAGAAAATGATTTAGGGTTTAAATAATTGTTGTTTGGCAAGTTTTTGACTTGTTTATGAATCAGTACTGAATACTTGCTTTGTTGAGTTTTAAAAAAACCATCACATATCATTTTGCATGCATGCATATATTTTTCATTGTATATGTTTGGTATGTGATTGTGGCTATGATGCTTTGTGTAGATTTTGGTGCTAGTGATTGTGATTGTGAGGAGTGCTACTCTCCAAACTACCAAGGCAAGTGGTACTTCATGAATATTTTTATCCCATGTTTTATACTAAGCATTAGAAATATTTTTGCTAAGTCTTGCATGATATTATTTTGCTTATATGCCATGTTGGGAAATCCTAGTAGTTGTATAAATGCTAGGGAATTTCTAAGTTAAGTTACTATCTATGCCATGCTTAGCCTAGCTAGTAGCAAACAAGGGTTGGTGAAATATACATGCTATGATGAAAATATTTTTAAGTCTTTGGACTTGTGTTTTACCTAATAAAACAACTAAGTTAATGAAACACCTGGGTGGAATGGAAGGTTTGGTTTATGTTGAGTGGTTACACAAGGCCCATTTCTATGGTTTACCTTGTGTATCTCACTTGTGGTAAGCCACCCAGGAACAAAGAGATTTTAGAGGCCAAGTGTTAAGAAGCTTCTAGTGCAGCCACTTGGCAATATGGGCTCTGCCTGGATCACATAGGTTGCTAGAACTTAGCCACTTGGACAGATGGTGGTAGTGGGCTGATAGGTTGGAACACGTCCATTTGGTCTAAGGGAAGGCTTCTAAAAGGTCCTGTCTTGGTGAAACCAAGTCTGGTGGGGAAAGTGCACAACCTCTACAGATGGAAAAATCTAAGTACTTAGCCAAGTCCATGGCAATGGACAACTTGAGCATCAAGACATGGAAGCTATCAAGAATCTCCTCATCCCAATTTCTAAGTAAAAACTTGTGGGTGAACAAGGGTGAAGGACCTCAATGTCTATTGGTGGTTCCTTGGGAAAAGTTTTGACAAAGAAAAACTTAGTGATTTCAACTAATAGGCAAAACCTATTTTGAGCAAGGCAAGCCAAGCTACACTTAGCCAAATTGCATATAGTATCTAGTCCACCTAAATTATACTAAGGTATCACTTGCCAATACTATTCCAATGTATTGACCCACTGTGGCTGTAACTTGTGATGTTGCAGGTTACTCTGATGAGGATTAGGTGTCATGAGTCTACACTCAACATGTTTGCCTGTGGCACATGAAGATGAAGACTTTTATTTAATTACTTATTCAAAATCTTGTATTAGGCCTGTGGCCTTGGAGTTGTAAAGACTATGTTTATCTCTGGAATGGCTGTAATAAATGACCTTTCTATCTGTGTACTTCATCTTAAACTGTGGATGCTAGCATTGATCCAGGGACTAGCATTGCAATCACAGGGATCCTTTTCCTTTATAAAGGAGGGATATTACAGATGGTATCAGAGCACTGTGTTGCTTGTAGGATTATGACCCTAGGATTGGAAACCACTAAGGAAAAATATTCAACTTCTACACTTGTCTAATCTTCTCATAAACTTTTCTAATCTTCTTTCTCATCTCTATTTGTAGATGAACTCCATCAACGAAGCCGTAAGGAAGGTGCCACTCATGACAATGACTTTGGAGTGTGAGACAGAATTCCCCAAGGCTCTCAAGGACCTCATGGTTGCATTAGAGATACAAGGTGCAGCTGTGTACAAGGGTTTTCTTGTGATGGATGAAGGAGTGGAATACTGGTGGGTGCAACTTCACTTGTATAAAAACAAGGAAGACAACCACCAGGAAAAAAGATTCTGCCTGTTCACCAATTCAGTGGTGCACACTACATTCTTTGAATCAGCAAGGGATGTAGCTTGGAAGACCATCAAAGAACTTGGTGATAGAGTCAAGTGCAGAATGCTCAACCTCCAAAATGATCTAAAGGAAGAGAAGAAACATACCCAAGAGTTGGAAGCTACCAACCAAACCTTAAGAGGAGACATTATAGACTTAGTGATGGAGACATGTGAGCAAGATAGGCTGATTGCTTCTAGAAACATTGTGTTAGCCAACAGATCCAACGAGATAGGATTGTAAACGTATTTCGTTAGTTGGACCACCACTTATCACCTTATTTTCCAAATGTTGCTTTAAAATAAGATTGAACCTTGGTTGTTGTAATGGTTTCATGTATGCATGACTTGTGTGTTTTGCTTTCCAAGGATATGTATGTGATGTTTTGCCTTATGTTGTAACTTGAATTGTGTTGTTCTAAATTTTCTATCTTATAAATAGATGCCTACTGTTACCATCAGCACTGTTGAGGAGTTCCAGGTTACCCGCTTTGGTCCTCGTATCGTTGAGCTTACTACTTTTCTCAATCTCCCCCTTCCTACCATCATGGTGCTTCCCCTCACCAAGTTTGAGAGGAAAGACCTTTGGGGCTTCAAGGTCAACCAGCCCGGACGCCAGACAGAGCCTACCACAGAGGCCATCGTCTTCAAGCTCATGCATGATGACAAGGAGAGAGGCCTTGAGGTAGTTATGCAAGATCTGATAGGACGTCTGCTAGGGAGACACTCCCGACAGGTTAGAGTTACTCACTTCCATGTCTTTGGTAGACGTGATGAGGATGGAGAGTCCATCGACTTCGAGGACGATTCGAGGGACACAGCAGAGCCGATTCGTCTATACCTCCAGGACTTAGAGTCTCTCATTAGGCACGTGGACACTGATAGGACCAACGTCATTCTCAACAATGACGAACTCCAGGTGCAGCTTCGCGAGAAGGACAAGCTCTTCGCGGAGCAATATGAGATAGTCAAGGAGATTGAGGCGAAGTTCGAGAGCCAGGACAGGAAGTTCAAGAGTCAGGAGAAGCGAGTCCAGGATAGGAACAAGAAGATCCGGGACATGACTGAAGAACTGCAGGCCAAGGACTTCGAGCTCGAGCAGCAGCAGACGGTGATTGAGAGGCTTCGTTCCCAGAAGAGGGCTCTCAAAGCCAAGATAGAGACCTTGACCACTAGTGTCGAGGAATACAAGACCGCGATGGAAAACGCAGGTCTTACCTTTGTCGAGGAGGAGGTTGATGCCGAGGATTAGATTTGACTACTCATTTATCATTTATTATCGTACTTGTTGTTTGAGAACTTGTTATTTGACCATCCGACATGTGGATGGCTTGTTATTGGTGTGTGTTTTACGTTGCGAACTTATTATCTGGTTGTTGAATCTTTATCATTATGTTGCATGCTTTGTGATTGTTTAAGTGATGTATTGTGCATGAAAGCATCTACGGGTATCTCATTCTTATCTTTGTTGAACAAACCACAGATGCCTCCCTGTCGTGCAAACCCCAACCCCAACAACAACAACATCACTCCAGAAATGCAACAAATGATGACCGCTCAAACTCAGCTGATGCAAATGATGACGACGTTCATCCAGAACCAAAACAACAACAACAACAACAATAACAATAACAACAACAACAACCCACCGGGTTTTGACATGCTTACCAGGTTCTTGAGATTGAGGCCAGCAAAGTTCTCAGGAACAACTGATCCCATGGTGGCCAATGATTGGCTATGCTCCATGAACAAGGACTTGGTAACTGTGGGCTGTACTGATGCTGAAAAAGTCAGATTTGCAGCACATTTGCTAGAGGGACCAGCCACCACTTTGTGGGATAACTTCCAGATCACCACTCCCATAGAAGATGTGACATGGGCTATCTTTGAGGATGGCTTTCGTACTGCTCATATCTCATCTTGAGTGATGAGTCTGAAAAAGAAGGAGTTCCATAACCTGAAGCAGCACCACCGCAACGTGGCTGAATATATTGAGGAGTTCAACAATCTAGCGCGATATGCACCGGATGAAGTTGACACTGATGCTAAGAGGAAAGAAAAGTTCCTCGAAGGATTAAATGATGAACTGAATCTGCAGTTGGCTGTGGCCTATGTTCTCACTTATCAGTCTCTCTGTGACAAGGCTGCTATTTTGGAGAACAAAATAAAACAAGTTGAAAGCAGAAAGAGAAAGCACTCAGACAAGCACAGCTCGGGATCGTCACACAAACGTTCCCATTATGATGACAGTGGAAGCTCAGGATCCCACAAGCATGGGAAATTCAACAAGCACCACAACCACAACTGTCATGACAACAAGCATCACCGTAGTCATGACAATGACAAGTACAAGAACCACAAGGGTGGATACAAGAGCCACCATAGTGGTAATGGAAGTGGAACTGGAAGTCAGCCTGTCAAGAAGGACATTAGTCAGGTTGAATGCTTCAAGTGCAAGAAGATGGGGCATTATGCAAACGAATGCCCAGAAAAGAAAGTTGAAGGACCCAACAAGCCCAACCCTTTCCAGAAGGGACAGGTGAACCACATCAATGTGGAGGAAATCTATGAGGATCCTGATGCTGTTTCTGGTAAGTTCAAACTCAATTCTATTCCAGCATTTGTTCTCTTTGATACTGGTGCATCTCATTCATTCATACCAAGAGCATTTGTTGAGAGAAATGAACTGCCGGTAGAAACTATTGGGTGTCCTATAAAATTAAGTTCTCCTGGTGGAGAAATGATAGTGAATTCGGGATGTCATGATCTAGTCATAGAATTTGGGAAGTATAAGTTTCCCGTTAACTTGATAATTCTAAACTCCCAAGGATTGGATGTCATTTAGGGAATGGACTGGATGACTAAGCACAAGGGAGTGATAGATTGTTCCAACCATACTGTCTCACTCACAACTCCAGAAAATAAAAGGATCAGATTCAAGACCAACTTTGTGTAGGGATTCGTAGCATGGAAAACAAAAAATTTCTATCGCATACAAACAAACAAGCCAAGATCTATCTACTAGATTGTAGCAACGAGTCGATGGAATAACTCACCCTCGAAGATTCCAAAGTGTTTAACGAGAGCAGATTCTCGTGGGTGATGTAGTCGTACTCTTCTCGATCTCAAGATCTCGTAGACGATCCTTCCGGCCATGCTCCCAAGCAGCGCCCCAAGATCGGTCACACGTTCGGTACTCGACGAAGACCTTCCTCTCCCTTGTTCCAGCAGACAGCGGAGGTTGTAGCACTCTCCTCGCAATTCCGGCAGCACAACGGCGTGGTACCGAAAGTAGAGGCGAGATCTCGCAGGGCTTCGCCTTAAGCCAGAGCGAGTATGGAGGACTATGAGAGAGCCCTTGACGATCTAGGGTTTAGACACGCCGAGGAAGAGGTGCTAGGGCGGCTGCTAGGGGAGGTGAGGGTGCTAGGGGAGAAACCCTAGGGGGCGGCGGCGGCTATGGTGGGCGGCGGCTGCTAGGGTTTGGAGGTGGGAACTTGTGTGTCTAGGAGGGGAGCCCTGCCCCTCCTTATATAGGTGGAGGGAGGCGCGCCAGGGGAGGGGAGTCCCTCCCCAACTCGGACCCAAGGTGGGCTGGCGGTGGAGGTGGGACTCCTCCCCAACTCGGATTCCACCTCCCCTCCACTTCCCAAAATAGCTGTTTGACTTTCAAACTTGGCGTTTGACTTTTCAAACTAGGATTTGAATAAACCCTCTATTTTGTTCAGCGATGACACCGAGTACATGATGCAATCATACCAACTTGATATAACACATTCATGTACCCTTCCTCCGAGTGCGGACATTCCGAACCTTCTAGAACATTCCGGTGAAAACACCGGAACCATTCCCCAACTCCAAATAGGACTTTCCTTATATGAATCTTATTCTCCGACCATTCCGGATCTCCTCGTGATATCCGGATCCCATCCGAGACTCAACAACATTCGGTCTCTTTCTCATCATTCCATAACTACTCAAACAACGTCAATCCTTATGTGTCTCCCTTACGGTTCGTGAACTATGCGGACATGATCGAGACACTTCTCCGAACAATAACCAATAGAGGAATCTGGAAATTCATATGGCTCCCACATATTTCTACGATTACTTTGCGATCGAATGAACCAGTTACATACGATACCAATTTCCCTTTGTCTCACGATAGTTTACTTATCCGAGGTCATGATCGTCGGTATCTCTGCATACCTAGTTCAACCTCGTTACCGATAAGTACTCTTTTCTCGTTCCCGTGATATGTGATCCCTTGTGAGCCACCACATGCTTGCAAGCTAATTGGATGACATTCCACCGAGAGGGCCCAGAGTATATCTATCCGTCATATGGATGGACAAATCCCACTCTTGATCCATGTGTTTCAACCAATACTTTCCGAACACTCAATGCCACCTTTATAGCCACCCAGTTACGGTGTGGTGTTTGATGTCATCAAAGAATCCATCCGGTAAAGGTGATATGCATGATCTCATGGTCGAAGGAATTAGGTTACTATGTATCAGAAAGCATATAGCAATTGAACTATTAAAATGACTTGATCTTTATGCTATGCTTATCTATAGGAGTATGTCCACCATATCATTCTCCTAACGATATGATCTTGTTGTTAATAACATCTCAATGTTCATGATAGGGAAACCACAATCATTTATTAACCAACAAGCTAGTATTATAAAGAGGCTTTACTAGGGACTTCAAATTAAGTTTACAAATCACACAAGTATTAATGTTTCCTTGTTAATACTATTATAGCATGAATGTAAACATTTATCATAAACACAAAGATATAATAATAACCATATTTATTATTGCCTCTAGGGCATATCTCCAACAGTCTCCCACTTGCACTAGAGTCATCTAATCTAGATTACAAGGTAATATACCGAACACCCATGGCAGTTTGGTGTTGGTCATGTTTTGCCCTCGGGAGAGGTTTAGTCAACGGATCGGCCACATTCAGATCTGTGTGTACTTTGCAAATCTTTATGTCCCCATCTTGGACATGTTCTCGAATAGCGTGAAAACGTAGCATGATATGCTTCAGCTTCTTGTGTGACCTTGGTTCTTGCGCATTGGCTATGGCGCCCATGTTATCACAGTAGATAGACATTGGGTCCAGCGCACTAGGAACCACACCCAGCTCTGTAATGAACTCTTTCATCCATATCGCTTCTTGTGAAGCCTCCGAAGCAGCCATGTATTCCGGTTCAGTTGAAGATCTCGCCACAACGCTTTGCTTTGCACTCCTCCAGCTAACTGCTGCACCATTCAAAATAAATACGTATCCAAATTGTGATTTAGAATCATCCGGATCGGTGTTCCAACTAGCGTTGGTGTAACCATTAACAACGAGTTGTTCATCACCTCCATAAGAAAGAACCATATCCTTAGTTCTTCTCAAGTACTTAAGGATGTTTTTGACCGCTGTCCAATGATCCACTCCTAGATCACTTTGATATCTGCTAGTAAAACTAACAGCATATGCAATGTCGGGTCTAGCATGGCATACATTAGAGATCCTATGGCTGAGGCATAGGGAGTCTTACTCATCCTTTCTCTATCTTCTGCCGATGTCGGACTTTGAGTTTTACTCAAGGTCGTATTGGGCAACATGGGCAAGAACCCTTTCTTGCTATCTTCCATTCCAAACCTCTTTAGAACTTTGTCCAAATATGTACTTTGTGACAATGATATTTGGCGTCTCGATCTATCTCTATAAATCTTTATCCCTAATATGTAAGCTGCTTCGCCAAGATCTTTCATTGAAAAACTATTATTCAAATATTCCTTGACACTATTAAGAAGGTCTACATCATTCCCAATCAACAATATGTCATCTACATATAGTATTAAGAATGCTACAGAGCTCCCACTCACTTTCTTGTAAATACAAGCTTCTCCATAAGTTTGTATAAAACCAAAACTTTTGATTACCTTATCAAAACGTTGATTCCAACTTCGGGATGCTTGCTTCAATCCATAAATGGACCGTTGAAGTTTGCATACCTTGTTAGCATCTTTAGGATCGACAAAACCTTTGGGTTGCATCATATACAACTCTTCATCAATGTCTCCATTGAGGAATGCTGTTTTGACATCCATCTGCCATATCTCATAATCATAATATGCAGCGATTGCTAACATAATCCTCACAGACTTTAGCTTCGCTACTAGTGAGAAAGTCTCATCGTAGTCAACTCCTTGAATTTGTCGAAACCCTTTTGCGACAAGTCGAGCTTTATAGACAGTAACATTACCATCAGCATCTGTTTTCTTCTTGAAAATCCATTTGTTCTCGACAGCCTTCCGGCCATCCGGTAAGTCCACCAAAGTCCACACTTGGTTTTCGTACATGGATCAAATCTCGGATTTCATGGCTTCTTGCCATCTGTTGGAATCTAGGCTCATCATAGCTTCCTCATATGTCTCAGGGTCATCGGTGTTGTCCACCAACATGACACTCATAACGGGATCATACCAATCTGGAGTGGTACGAGTTCTCGTTGACCTGCGAGGCTCTGTAGCAACTTCAACCGAAGTTTCATGATCATCATCATTAGCTTCCTCTCTAATTTAGCAGGCACCACATGAACTTCTTCCGGCGCTGCGCTACTCGCAATTTCGAGAGAAGGTTCGACAACCTCTTCGAGTTCTACTTTCCTTCCAGTCACTTCTTTCGAGAGAAATTCCTTCTCTAGAAAGGATCCATTCTTGGTAACGAAGATTTTGCCTTCGGATCTATGATAGAAGGTATACCCAATAGTTTCCTTCGGGTATCCTATGAAGTCGCATTTTTCCGCTTTGGGTTCAAGCTTGTCCGGCTGTAACTTCTTTACATAGGCTTCGCAACCCCAAACTTTAAGGAACGACAATCTAGGTTTCTTCCCAAACCATAATTCATACGGTGTCGTTTCAACGGATTTAGATGGTGCCCTATTTAAAGTGAATGCGGCTGTTTCTAATGCATAACCCCAAAATGATAGCGGTAAATCTGTAAGTGACATCATAGAACGAACCATATCTAAGAGAGTTCGATTACGACGTTCGGACACACCATTACACTGTGGTGTTCCCGGCGGTGTCAATTGTGAAAGTATTCCGCATTTCTTCAAATGCTCGCCAAACTCGTAACTTAGATATTCACCTCCACGATCAGAACGTAGAAATTTAATCTTCTTGTTACGTTGATTCTCTACCTCACTTTGAAATTCCTTAAACTTCTCGAAAGTTTCGGACTTATGTTACATGAAATAGGTATACCCATATCTACTCAAGTCATCCGTGAAGGTAAGAACATAACGATAACCACCGCGCGATGCTACACTCATTGGACCACACACATCGGTATGTATGATTTCCAATAAGTCCGTAGCTCGCTCCATCATACCAGAAAATGGAGTCTTAGTCATTTTACCCATCAGACATGCTTCGCATCTTTCAAGTGATTCGAAATCAAGTGATTCAAGAAGTCCATCGAAATGGAGTTTCTTTATATGCTTCACTCCAATGTGACCAAGACGACAAAGTACATATAGGTCGAGTTATCGCTCGATTTCAAACGTTTAGCCTCAATGTTATTAATATGTGTATTTCCACTATCGAGATTCAACAAGAGTAGACCATCTATCAAAGGTGCATGTGCATAAAACATATTACTCATATAAATTGAACAACCATTATTCTCGGACTTAAACAAGTAACCGTCTCGCAATAAACAAGATCCCGATATAATGTTCATGCTTAACGCAGGCACCAAATAACAATTATTTAAGTATAAATCTAATCCCGATGGTAGATGAAGAGGTAGCATGCCGACCGCGATCACATCAACCTTTGATCCGTTTCCCACGCGCATCGTCACGTCGTTCTTCGCTAGCTTCCGTTTATTCTGCAGCACTTGTTTCGAGTTACAAATATGAGCAATCGAACCAGTATCAAATACCCAGGCACTACTACGAGTACTAGTGAGATACACATCAATAACATGTATATCGGATATACCTTTCTTCTTGATGTTGCCGTTCTTCAAATCCGCCAAGTACTTTGGGCAATTCCGCTTCCAATGACCTTCTCCCTTGCAGTAAAAGCACTCAGTATCAGGCTTAGGTCCAGCCTTGGTCTTCTTTGTCGGCGTGGTAACTTTCTTACCACCCTTCTAGAAGTGTCCCTTCTTCTTAGACTTGCCTTTCTTGAATTTGGTGGTCTTATTGACCAACAACACTTGGTTCTCTTTCTTGATCTCCACTTCTGCAGATTTCAACATGGCAAAGAGTTCTGGCAACGTCTTGTTCATGTTCTGCATATTGTAGTTCATCACAAAGTTCTTGTAACTTGGTGGTAGTGATTGGAGGACACAGTAAATCCCCAAAGCATTAGGAATCACTATACCCAAGCTTTGAAGTTTGTTTGCGTTCCCAGACATCTTAAGCACATGCTCATCGAGAGCTGCCTCTTCCATCTTGCAGTTAAAGAACTTTTCAGAAGCCTCATAGCTTTCAATTGCCGCATGAGTCTCAAAGATCAATTTGAGATCCTCGACAATATCATATGGGTCTGAATTCTCAAACCTTTTCTAAAGCTCCGATTCTAAACCATACAAGACAAAGACACTGAATCGTGGAGTACCGAGTCTTCCGAGTGAGGTAAACATTCTTTACTTCATCGGCAAGATCAGCTGCAGTGGGTCACCAATGTGCATCCAGACATAGGTCAAATTACCAAATGTGAGGACAATCCTCAAATTGCGGAACCAATCATGGTTGCTTCCATTGTTTTCAACTTTTCTTTCTCTAGGAACGCATTAAAATTGATGGTAGGGGCTGCCATTGATCTACAACATATTTGCAATAGTTTAGACTAAGTTTATGACAAATTAAGTTCAAATTAATAATAAAATTAATCTAGGTGAACTCCCACTCAAAACAATATCCCTCACATTGTTTTAGTGATCACACGAACCAGATCCACCACATCAACACCGATCATCACGAGAGTTGATGTAGTTTCAATGGCGAACAATCGACATGTTCATCATATCTACTATATGATTCATGCTTTACCTTTCGGTGATCCGTGTTCCGAGACCATGTCTGTACATGCTAGGCTCGTCAAGATCAAACCTTAGTTTCCGCATGAGCAAATCTGGCTTGCTCACGTTATATACACTTGCGGAATCTAACACACCCGATCATCACGTGGTGCTTCGAAACAACAAGCTTTAGCAACGGTGCTAACTAAGGGTGAACACTTTATGACTTGAAATTCATGTGCATGAGGGATCATCTTATAATGCTACCGTCGTCTACTAAGCAATACAAGATGCATAAAGGATTAACATCACATGCAATTCATAATATGTGATATGATATGGCCTTTCTTCTTTGTGCTTCCGATCTCCATCTTCAAGCACGAACATGATCTCCATCATCACCGGCATTGCATCAAGGTCAATGACGCTTCTCCATGGTTGTCGTCCACCGGCTTCAACTATTACAACTACTTTGAATAGACACGCGGGTCTTAACATAAATTAAAGAAAACCATATGGCTCCTGCCGGTTGCCAACTTACAATAAGGAACATTGCATACATCAAATATAATCACAATCATGGCCATATCACATCACAGCACACCCCTGCAAAAAAAAGTTAGACGCCTCTACTTTCTTTGCATGTTTTACGTGGTTTGGGGCTTTCAATAAGTGTCGATCTAACTTACAAACATGAACCACAACATTGATACTAGTATTGTTAATCACCCGTTGTAAATTGGATCTTAACTATGCTAGGAGAAACAGGCACCCGCAAAGGCACTTATGCAATACAAGTTGCATGTCAAGCGTGGAGCAAGTCTCATGAACGATGTCATGTAAGGTTAGCCCGGGCCGCTTCATCCCAACATCCCGCAAGATGCAAAGTACACAAGAAGCAATCGACAATAAAAGCATCAACGCCCACAATGACCATTGTGTTCTACTCGTGCAACAGATCTACATATAGACATGGCTCTGATACCATTGTAGGGATTCGTAGCATGGAAAACAAAAATTTTCTATCGCATACAAATAAACAAGACAAGATCTATCTACTAGATTGTAGTAATGAGTCGATGGAATAACTCACCCTCGAAGATTCCAAAGTGTTTAACGAGAGCGGATTCTCGTGGGTGATGTAGTCGTACTCTTCCCGATCTCAAGATCGCATAGACGATCCTTCCAGCGCTGCGTTCCGGCAGCGCTCCTTGATCGATCACCGTTTAAATTCGGCGGACCTTCCTCTCCCTTGTTCTAGCAGACAACGGAGGTTATAGCACTCTCCTCGCGATTCCGGTAGCACAACGGCGTGGTACCGGAAGTAGAGGCGAGATCTCACAGGGCTTCGCCTTAAGCCGGAGCGAGTATGGCGGACTATGAGAGAGCCCTCGACGATCTAGGGTTTAGACACGCCAAGGAAGAGGTGCTAGGGCCGGCGGCTAGGGCTTGGAGGTTCCCAAGTCGGCGGCTAGGGGAGAAACCCTAGGGGGCGGCGGCTATGGTGGGCGGCGGCTGCTAGGGTTTGGAGGTGGGAACTTGTGTGTCTAGGAGGGGAGCCCTGCCCCTCCTTATATAGGTGGAGGGAGGCGCGCCAGGGGAGGGGAGTCCCTCCCCAACTCGGACCCAAGGTGGGCCGGCGGTGGAGGTGGGACTCCTCCCCAACTCGGATTCCACCTCCCCTCCACTTCCCAAAATAGCCGTTTGACTTTCAAACTTGGCGTTTGACTTTTCAAACTAGGATTTGAATAAACCCTCTATTTTGTTCAACGATGACACCGAGTACATGATGCAATCATACCAACTTGATATAACACATTCATGTACCCTTCCCCTCCGGAGTGCCGGACATTCCGGAACCTTCTAGAACATTCCCGATGAAAACACCGGAACCATTCCCCAACTCCGAAACAGGACTTTCCTTATATGAATCTTATTCTCCGGACCATTCTGGATCTCCTCGTGATATCCCGGATCCCATCCGAGACTCCGAACAACATTCGGTCTCTTTCTCATCATTCCATAACTACTCAAACAACGTCGAATCCTTAAGTGTGTCTCCCTTACGGTTCGTGAACTATGCGGACATGATCGAGACACTTCTCCGAACAATAACCAATAGAGGAATCTGGAAATTCATATGGCTCCCACATATTTCTACGATTACTTTGCGATCGAATGAACCACTTACATACGATACCAATTTCCCTTTGTCTCACGATAGTTTACTTATCCGAGGTCATGATCGTCGGTATCTCAGCATACCTAGTTCAACCTCGTTACCGATAAGTACTCTTTTCTCGTTCCCGTGATATGTGATCCCTTGTGAGCCAGTCACATGATTGCAAGCTAATTGGATGACATTCCGTCGAGAGGGCCCAGAGTATATCTATCCGTCATATGGATGGACAAATCCCACTCTTGATCCATGTGTTTCAACCAATACTTTCCGAACACTCAATGCCACCTTTATAGCCACCCAGTTACGGTGTGGTGTTTGATGTCATCAAAGCATCCATCCGGTAAAGGTGATATGCATGATCTCATGGTCGAAGGAATTAGGTTACTATGTATCAGAAAGCATATAGCAATTGAACTATTAAAATGACTTGATCTTTATGCTATGCTTATCTATAGGAGTATGTCCACCATATCATTCTCCTAACGATATGATCTTGTTGTTAATAACATCTCAATGTTCATGATAGGGAAACCACAATCATTTATTAACCAACAAGCTAGTATTATAAAGAGGCTTTACTAGGGGCTTCAAATTAAGTTTACAAATCACACAAGTATTAATGTTTCCTTGTTAATACTATTATAGCATGAATGTAAACATTTATCATAAACACAAAGATATAATAATAACCATATTTATTATTGCCTCTAGGGCATATCTCCAACACTTTGAAGCAAGAAGGAGTATGCTAAATTCTCTTAAGGGGGTTAGCATAGACGGTGTGCCAATTGTGAATGAGTATCCGGATGTGTTTCCGGAAGAATTGCCGGGAATGCCACCAGATAGAGATGTGGAGTTTCTTATAGATTTGGTACCAGGATCTGGACCAATAGCAAAGAGACCTTATAAAATGTCAGTTGATGAACTGAAAGAACTCAAGAAACAACTTGGAGAACAGTTGCAGAAAGGATTTATTCAACCAAGTTCTTCATCTTGGGGAGCCCCAGTTTTGTTCGTGGAGAAGAAAGATAGAAGTCAAAGGTTATGCATAGATTTCCGTTCACTCAACGAGGTAACTATCAAGAACAAATACCCTTTGCCTAGAATCAATGACTTGTTTGATCAACTAGAAGGAGCTTGTGTGTTCTCAAAGATTGATCTCCGGTCAGACTATTTTCAACTCAAGATAAGAGAACAAGACATACCTAAGACAGCGTTCACTACAAGGTATGGATTGTATGAGTATACCGTAATGCCTTTTGGTTTGACCAATGCTCCAGCATACTTCATGAATATGATGAACAAGGTGTTCATGGAATTCCTTGACAAGTTTGTTGTCGTCTTCATCGATGACATTTTAGTCTACTCCAAGAGCAAAGAAGAGCATGAAGGACATTTGCGTTTGATACTTGAGAAGTTAAGAGAACATAAACTTTATGCCAAATTCAGCAAGTGTGAATTCTTGTTGAATGAAGTTGGATTTCTTGGACATGTTATGACAAAGGATGGTGTAGCAGTTGATCCTGCTAAAGTTTCATTTATGTAAGAATGGGAATCTCCCAAGTCCGTGAAAGAAGTTCGTAGTTTCCTTGGCTTAGCAGGTTACTACAGAAGGTTCATTGAAAACTTCTCCAAGGTAGCTAAACCCATGACGGAATTACTAAAGAAAGACAAGAAGTTTGCTTGGTCTGAAGGTTGTGAACTCAGCTTTCAGGAATTGAAGAAGAGACTTGTGACACCGATCTGTGTTTGCCAGACTTGGAAAAAGATTTCCAAGTATATTGTGATGCATCTCATCATGGTTTGGGTGCAGTACTTATGCAAGAAGGAAAAGTTGTGGCGTATGCCTCGAGACAACTCAAAATTCATGAAGTGAACTACCCTACTCATGATTTAGAGTTAGCCTCTGTCGTCCATGCACTCAAAACATGGAGGCACTATCTTTTGGGAAAGCGTTGTGAAGTGTTCACAGATCACAAGAGTTTGAAGTATATCTTCACCCAGAAGGAAATTAATATGAGACAAAGAAGATGGCTAGAACTCATTAAGGACTATGACTTAAGTTTGCAATACCACCCCGGTAAAGCAAATGTTGTAGAAGATGCTCTAAGTCATAAGGTTTTTGTGAATGGACTTACCAAAGGAGATTTGCCAGATGATTTGTGTGCCCAATTCAGAAAACTCAGATTGGAGATTGTGCCTGAAGGACATCTCATGTCTATGGATGTTCAACCCACTTTGTTGGACAGGATCAAAGAAGCCCAGAAGATTGATAAAGAAATCGAAGAGATTAAAGAAAAGATTGGCAAAGGAAAAGCCAAAGGGTTCCATGAAGACGAACAGTGCGTTATGGCAGGAAGCGTGTCATGTTCCACAAGATCCGGAGCTACAGAAACTGATTTTGCAAGAAGCACACAACTCACCGTATTCCATTCATCTGGGTAACACCAAAATGTACATGGACATGAAGGAAATATTTTGGTGGAATAATCTCAAGAAGGACATCACCGAACATATTGCTTTGTGTGATGTGTGTAGTAGAGTGAAGGCGGAACATCAGAAACCAGCGGGTTTGCTTCAACCACTACCTATTCCTGATTGGAAGTTAGACAAGATTGGTATGGACTTCATTACCGAATTACCAAGAACCAGATCAGGATATGATTCTATTTGGGTAGTAGTGGATCGCCTAACTAAAGTGGCTCATTTCATACACATGAAGACAACCTATACAAGTGCTAAGTTGGCTAAGATCTACATGAGTAGAATTGTATGTCTACATGGAGTGCCCAAGAGTATTGTGTCTGATAGGGGAACTCAATTCACTTCCCATTTTTGGAGACAGTTACATGAGTCATTGGGAATGAGGTTGGAATTCAGTACTGCTTTTCATCCTCAAACTGATGGACAAACAGAAAGGACTAATCAGATTCTTGGAGACATGTTGAGGGCATGTGCCCTAGAGTATGGAGCCAGTTGGGATGAAAGTATGCCTTACGCAGAATTTTCTTATAACAACAGCTATCAAGCCAGCATTGAGATGGCACCATTTGAATTTCTCTACGGAAGAAAGTGTACCACCCCATTGTTATGGAATGGTGTGGGAGAAAGAAGTTTATTCGGACCAGATCTCATCAAAGAAGCCGAAGAGAAAGTCAAGTTGGTTAAGGACAGGTTGAAGATAGCACAGTCCCGACAGAAAAGCTACGCAGAACCTAAGCGTAGAGAAATCACCTACGAAGTCGGTGATAGAGCTTATCTTAGAGTGTCACCACTTCGTGGAGTGAAGAGGTTCAGAGTCAAAGGAAAGTTGGCCCCAAGATATGTTGGACCATTCAAGATTCTGAGTCGTAAAGGAGAAGTTGCCTATGAAATCGAACTACCAGAGTCTTTATCAGCCGTCCATAATGTGTTTCATGTGAGTCAACTTAAGAAATGTCATCCAGAAATGGAAGAAACTTCTTTGAAGGATACCATACCTTTGGAGGAGGTTCAGTTGGAGAGTGACCTCACCTATGAAGAGAAACCTGTCAAGATTCTTGAGACTGCAGAAAGAATCACACGGACCAAGACTATCAGGTTTTGCAAAGTGCAGTGGAATCATCATTCGGAAGAAGAAGCAACATGGGAAAGAGAAGATGATCTTCGAAAAGACCACCCTGACCTATTTGCTAGCCAATCCGAATCTCGAGGGCGAGATTCACCTTAAGGGGGTTAGATTTGTAACATCCCTAAAATCATGATTTCAAAGACTGCATATCATTCATGCATGCATATATATTTTGAGATCATTTTCCAACTCTTTCAAGAAAACAGAAGCACATAGTGCTATTATTTTATGTGAGCAAACATAAACCAAATGACTATCCTCAATTGAGAGCATAAGTGTTTTAAACCAAGTTTTGTTTGCTTCCTTGTTGATTGGTTTGAATGTGGAGTTTGGACAAAAATTCACAGAACAAATATGGTTTCAAAACCATTTTCAAAACATTTCCAAATCAAGTGCTATAACACTGTTTATTTTGTTTATTCAAAAGAACCAAGCTTGAACAGAGAGACCACATGTTTTTATGCCCAGAAATATGAATGTTGCACCCTACAAAAATCCTGAAAAGGTTTGAATTCAAATAGCTTTTGAAACCATTTGAAAATGATTTCTGAAAATGCAAACAGAAATAGAAAAGGAATAAAGAAAAGGAAAAGGGCCAGCGCTGCTATTCTAGCCCAACAGAGAAACCAGCCCATTTAGCCCACCCGGGTTCCCCCTCTCTCCTTTTCACTCGCAGACGAACCCACAAAGAGACTGACGCCAGGACCCCACCCCCTCTCTGTTTTATTCGCTGACAGGTAGACCCACTGCCACGTCAGGCTCGTCGTCAATCTCGCGCTGAAGACCTGCTCGCCGTGGCCGTTTCTTCCCCGACGCAAATGCGCTTAATTGGCGTTGATTGCTCGCGAGATTCTCGCCCCTGCTCCGCCTAGTTAACCCCCACCTCTCTGCGACCATTTCCCCTCACTTAGCACCACCTCTCCGCCACCAGGCTGCCCGCAATCAACCTCACACCGCCGCAGACAGAGCTCACTCCAGCGATCGATTCTGGTGAGCCCCGTGCGTCCCTTCCCCTCTGGTTCATACGAGCCACTTCGCAGCTTCTTTGCGCACCTCCTGGCCCCACTGGTTCGTCCTGTACTGCCCCAGGTCGTCGATTCCGTTCAACACCGCAAGGTCCCGATGACAACCTCGAGTCCGGCGACCAAATTCCGTAAGCCCTTTGCGTCCCTTCACCTCTGATCCTCACGAAGTTGTTCGCCACTGTCTTGTGCATCATCTGGTGCCTTTTTTTGTGCTAGGGAGACCAGGAGCGTCGCCAATGTCGCCGTCTACTCGAACCCGACGCCGCCCGCAACTTCGATGAGCTCCAGCAGCCCTCCGTCGCCTTGCCAACCGCCAGTTGAGTTGAGCATCGCCACGGTTCTAGTAAGCCCTTCCGACGACCCTAGGACTACCTGTAGCGCCGCGCCGCCATAGGCAGAGCTCGCCGCCGCTAGCACCGCTCAGTTTTGGTCGATTGATTCGTAGCCGTCAGATCTTGATCCAGCGCGTAGGATTAGTTCACTTAACGAACCGTTACGAATAGATCTGAGCCATGCGGGTTAAGTTGATCCAACGGCCCAGAAGCGCGATCCAACGCGAAACGGTATGGGCCAATTAGAAACAGACGCGTGGCTGGAGTTTAGATTTAAAACTGGATTTGAATCTGATAGTTATTCAAATTTGATTGGGCTATAACTTTTGATCCCCACGTTAGAATTTGACAAATTTTATACCGTTGGAATTAGGAGAGCAAGATCTTTCTGAATATGCAATGTGTTTAATGTTTTGCTACTGTTAAAAAGGTTTTATTTGCAGAAACTTGTGTAGGACTAATTAGAGTTTATGAAATGTTTATAAAATGATTTAGGGTTTAAATAATTGTTGTTTGGCAAGTTTTTGACTTGTTTATGAATCAGTACTGAATACTTGCTTTGTTGAGTTTTAAAAAAACCATCACATATCATTTTGCATGCATGCATATATTTTTCATTGTATATGTTTGGTATGTGATTGTGGCTATGATGCTTTGTGTAGATTTTGGTGCTAGTGATTATGATTGTGAGGAGTGCTACTCTACAAACTACCAAGGCAAGTGGTACTTATTGAATATTTTTATCCCATGTTTTATACTAAGCATTAGAAATATTTTTGCTAAGTCTTGCATGATATTATTTTGCTTATATGCCATGTTGGGAAATCCTAGTAGTTGTAGAAATGCTAGGGAATTTCTAAGTTAAGTTACTATCTATGCCTGCTTAGCCTAGCTAGTAGCAAACAAGGGTTGGTGAAATATACATGCTATGATGAAAATATTTTTAAGTCTTTGGACTTGTGTTTTACCTAATAAAACAACTAAGTTAATGAAACACCTGGGTGGAATGGAAGGTTTGGTTTATGTTGAGTGGTTACACAAGGCCCATTTCTATGGTTTACCTTGTGTATCTCACTTGTGGTAAGCCACCCAGGAACAAAGAGATTTTAGAGGCCAAGTGTTAAGAAGCTTCTAGTGCAGCCACTTGGCAATATGGGCTCTGCCTGGATCATATAGGTTGCTAGAACTTAGCCACTTGGACAGATGGTGGTAGTGGGATGATAGGTTGGAACGCGTCCATTTGGTCTAAGGGAAGGCTTCTAAAAGGTCCTGTCTTGGTGAAACCAAGTCTGGTGGGGAAAGTGCACAACCTCTGCAGATGGAAAAATCTAAGTACTTAGCCAAGTCCATGGCAATGGACAACTTGAGCATCAAGACATGGAAGCTATCAAGAATCTCCTCATCCCAATTTCTAAGTAAAAACTTGTGGGTGAACAAGGGTGAAGGACCTCAATGTCTATTGGTGGTTCCTTGGGAAAAGTTTTGACAAAGAAAAACTTAGTGATTTCAACTAATAGGCAAAACCTATTTTGAGCAAGGCAAGCCAAGCTACACTTAGCCAAATTGCATATAGTATCTAGTCCACCTAAATTATACTAAGGTATCACTTGCCAATACTATTCCAAAGTATTGACCCACTGTGGTTGTAACTTGTGATGTTGCAGGTTACTCTAATGAGGATTAGGTGTCATGAGTCTACACTCAACATGTTTGCCTGTGGCACATGAAGATGAAGACTTTTATTTAATTACTTATTCAAACTCTTGTATTAGGCCTGTGGCCTTAGAGTTGTAAAGACTATGTTTATCTCTGGAATGGCTGTAATAAATGACCTTTGTATCTGTGTACTTCATCTTAAACTGTGGATGCTAGCATTGATCCAGGGACTAGCATTGCAATCACAGGGATCCTTTTCCTTTATAAAGGAGGGATATTACACCATTTCCCCTCAGTCCCCATGCCACCAGAGCCACTAGGCTGCCTTGATTTCACCTTGCGCCACCGCTGCTCCGACGATCCTCCGCGGAAATTCCGGCCAAGTCCGACCGCCCCTGCCTCCTGGATCACATGAGCTCACTCCTCATTGTCATGCGCACCTGCCAGCACCTTCCCCTTGCTAGCACGCGCCCTAGAGCCTCACCTCTGTCCACGTATGAGCGTCGACGTCGTCTGCCTCCACTCCGGCGATTCTTCCCGGTAAACCCTAGCCTCCTCCTTCTCTCTGGTTGACACTCATGCACTCGCTTTTGTCTCGCGCATCTAATGTCGTCTTCCTCTTGTCTTTGCATGACTTGTAGCTCCGCCCCTGACGACGATAGTACGTGCCTGACGGTAGCACCGACTCCGGCGAGCAATCCACACCGACTCCATGCGCCCCTGCCCTCCTACGGCCACCTCGGGCATCACTGCGAATTTGCGAACCTGGTAATGCTATACTTTCCCTTCCTTGCTTCCTATAACCGCCGACCACCACTGACTGAGCGCCACCACCTCTTACCGTCGCCAAGCGCCGCCAGACTTTGGTCGATGCACTCTAGATCGTTGGATCTAAATCTAACGCTATAGAATAGATGACTTAACGAATTGTTTATGATTGATCTGTGTCATGCGATCTCATTTAAATCCTACGGCCTGTATTTCTGAATCCAAACGAAATGGTATGGGCCAATAGGAAACAGACACGTGGCCCAGCTTTTGTTTTAAAAACAGAAATGAATCTATTAGTTGTTTGATTTTGTAAAATCTATAACTTTTGTTCTGCTTGGCCAAAAATTACAAATTTTATATCAATGGATTCATAAAAATGTAAAATTTGCAACTATGGAATTAGTTTAGTATTTTGCTTCTTAAAAATTATGTGTTTTTGCAGAAACATTATTAGGACTATTTTGGATATAAAAATTGTTTCAAAAATGATTTTTGAGTGAAATCTTTTGCAAATGGATTTGTTTTAAAACACTCTGACCATAAACACTAATATTTGTGTTTAAAAACATATTTGGCTAACAATAGAAATTATTCCTTTGGATAAAAGCATTTCTAGCAAAACAAAAATGATTTAAAAAAGTTATTTTCACTTACTTGTTTTCAAATGCTTTTCCACATTTTATAAATGACCAGTAGGTGTTTTAAAAATGTTTATAGCCTTAGTAGAAACCACTTTTTTAATAAAACAATCTTTTGCATGCTTGCATGCATTTCTTTGTTTTTATTATTTTATGTGGTGAATTGTTTTGAATGCTAGTTTTGAATTTGTGCCTTACTTGATTGAATTGTAGTGAAGTTTGAAGAGTGTGACAATTGCAATATCAAGGAGTGAACCTAGTTTCTCTATTAAAAGGCAAGTGGTGCTTCATATATTTTGCCCTATTATTTTGACTATGCATTAGTGATAATTTTGAGTAGGACTTGCATGGAATTTTTCTAAGTATAGGCTATGCCATGGGAAATCCTATATGATGTCTTAGTAGAATTATCCTAAGTTAGGAAACTTGCCATGTTATCATGCTTAGCCTAGCTAGTAGAAAACAAGGGTGCATTATTCATGCTATGAAATTATAGTGACCTCAGATCGAATAAGATCCTAAGTCCCTATGATTAACATGCTAGCCCCTGGATCAATAGATAGCACTCATAGTCGATGAAATATCATGTAAAACACAAGCCTTTATTACATGAATCGAATAATCTAGAGTTTACATTATTACAACAAAAGCGATATAAATACAACTTGGAGTCCCATCAATGCCATAGGCAGGTTGAGTGAAGACCCGTGATCCTAGCGCACCTTTCAACGATCTCCAAAATCTGCACATAAAACATGCAGCCAACAAGTTGGGTCAATACTTTGAATGTATTGGAAAATTACACCAAGAAAAGAATAAGGCTAACTCTACATGCAAAGCTTAGTAGGCTTTGGAGTTCATTTGCATAAAGCCGATTTTCTCTAAGTAAGAGGAAAAAAGAGGAAGAGTTTTTATCCTACTTTGTAGACATATGATTAAGTAAAATAGGATTGAATGGCACACGAGGATATTATTCACCAAGTGTCCAAACAACCAAACACTTGGATATTACTCACCAAGTCCCAAAATCCCACCCATTGGTGATATTACTCACGCCATGGGGTTTCAAAACTTTGTTTAGAAAAGGGAGAGGAAGATCCTTCAGAGGCTCCATCCTTCATATGCTCAATGTTGTTCTATTTCCGTGAACACGGCTGATCGATCAGATTGCAATACTCTCAAGAATTTGCGCACTTTACCCACAATCCACGATCAAGTCCTTTTACAGACAGGACCATGGCGAGGCTTTCCCTTAGTATACCCTCTACTAGCTGGATCCAACCGTGCCAAGAACCTCTAAATGTTGGTACCCCGGTGAGGTTTCCCACTAAGTACTAGGCCAAGACAGAGCCCATATGTATTGTGGTTGCACTAGAAGCTTCTGAATTCTGAAACATGGCAGACTTCTTTGATTCCTGGCCGGCCGTCCTCCACCAAAATCTCACTCGTTTACCCGACAACCATTCCGCCCATAAGAAAACTTAGTTTTTATTTTGAAGAGGATTTGAGAAGAAAAGATCGCTCGAAAGAGCCTTTATACTTAGAAAATTTCCTTGTCTTTCAAACCCCCAACGGTACTTTATTTATATATAGCGTAGCAAGCAATACTTAGCAAAAACAGGGGTAATCTATTAGGAGGGAAAAAATCTAAGTATAGATCTACTCATGGCATACTACAAAAATTCATCGCACTTGCAAAATAATACTAAGGAAAAATTCTACTAGAACATCCTACACATGCACACTACAGAATTTGAACATCTAACATGCCTAGAATCAAAACTGGGACATTATATGAACAAGAGGTGTAACTTTCCTTATGTTGATAATATGGGTGATGATTGTATTTCTCCGTAGCAGTCGCACTCTCGGAACAATCTAACACGAGAATAGAGTAATTCCAATCAAAACAATTGAAACATACAATACAACAATAATGATCACAAACATGCATGATGATTTAACATGACACAATGGTTATATTTAGTTTTATGAACATTAATATATCATATGATGCATGTATGAGACCATTTAATGCAATAGGATATTTATCATTAAATGTTGATTGCCAAAAAAGGGTTTTAATAGTTTTGTTGCAACTTCTGTCCTAATTGTGGAATAAAATTTGGTTCTAAGTTATAGTGTATAGAGGACATTATTACGAACCCGTAGGAGTTGGATTCACCCTAATCGGAGTTCTAAATCTTTTTCTACGATTTAATTACTATTTAATAGAGTTTAATTCTTTTAAAATATTTACTATGTAAAAAGTTATATCTAAGACCAGATCTGTATTCTACGAGAAATTATGAATCCAGAGACATATTATTTATATTTTTCTGACGTATGAATAATTTATTATGAATTTAAAAATTTAAATGGCCATTAAATCTAATTAAATTACACCAGCAATTATACACTACGAAAATTAGATCTAAGAGCATATTAATGTCGTATTTGAAATTACGAATCCATATATACCTTATTTATATTTTTTGAATCTGAAGATCATTTACTATGATTTATTTAGTCTAAAATGTCTATTAAACCAAACAAATTATTATATTAAAATGTTTTATTACAAGTCTGATCTAATAGCATTATATTATTCTACATAATTTTCTAAATCTATTGATATATTATTTTATAATTTTGCACATGTAGATAATTTACTATGAATTTCCAAAGTTTTAATCAATTTCTATAAATATTAAATATGCATATTGCGTTAGTGCTGACTTGGCTGCTGACGAGGCCCGACATGGACATGACTAGGGCAGCTGACAGGACGGGCTGACTGGGCAACACATGGCGGAATCTGATTCACTGGTACCGGTTCGGGGGGCTTCTAATCTGCACCTTTCTTCCCGGATCCGGCGGACGGGAACAGGAGCTTCCTCTCCTCCGACGATGGCCAGCGGCTGGCGGTGGCGAACGATGGCGGCTCCTGACGGTGTCGGTTGGCGGTGGTACGATGGTCTCCGGCGATGGGGAAACGGTCGACGAGAAGCGCGCGCTTTATATGGTACTCGTACCCTCAGTGTAGATCGGTTCCCCCTGGCGTGGTCGCAGTGCTCGGCTGGAGCGGCGCGACTCCGGTGAGACTCTGTCGAGCAATTTCAGCGGCTCGGGTGCTCCTACGAGAGGGAAAAGTGGGTGAGGAGGTGCGGTACTGCACGAGGATTAAATCCAGGGGACAAAGGAGGGAAGGGGGTGACAGGGACGTCGATCTCAAGCTCGACCTCGATCTTCGGTAATGGCGATGGCGTCGAGATCCGAAATCATCGTCGGCGGCCAGGTTTCGAGAATTTTTCGAAGGGGAAAAGAGGCGGCGAGGTGAGGATATTTATATGGGGGTTTGGCATGGAGGAGGGGAAACAAACTGCGCCAAAATCGAGCAAGAACTGCGGGATTCGATTGGGATTGAACGAACCGTGTTCTTTACAGGTTATGTTCAGAGGAGGGGGATGACAAGCGGGCCCCGGTCGTCAGCGTGAGAGAGGGAGAGAGGAGTGGGCTATGCTGGGCAATTGCTATGGGTTGGCCCACTGCGCACTACGGCTATGCGCTGCACGCTGCGAGGGGGCGGTGTTAGGTAGCGGGGAGGAGGGTAGGTGGGCTGGGCTGCGAGCTAGGGGCGGGGTAGGCCGGATTAGTTGTTTTGTTTTTCTTTTTTCTTTTTTTGTTTTAATAATTCTTACATATCTTTTGCTTTATAACTCCAAAAGACATGAAATTTGTTTCTAAATTTTTATAAAATTCACTAGATCATTTTAGGGTCAGTTTTGTAGCCTTTTAGACAGTTTTATGATAGTGGGTTTATATATCCTTGTTTATACTCTCGTAGGAGTACTTTGGTAATTAAAAATAGGGTTTAACTTAAGAACTTGTATTATTGCAAGGATCATGAATGCAAAGCAAACAAAAATTCCTTGGATTTGTTCAAATTTTCCCAACCAATGTGGTAGTCATATTAATCCACTTCTTTTAATGTGGCTTAGTAAAACTTCAAACAAACAACAAATTTTTTTTCATTTAAAATTTCAACAGGATTAAACAATCCAATCAACTTAATAATTTTATTTTAACATTCCAAAATTAGGAAAAATTTGGGATGTTACAGACTACCACCCTTAAAAGGAATCTTGTCCTCGAGATTCGAGAAGGCTAGAAGAAAATAGGTTCGGGTTGTAGTAGGATGCTACCACTCTTAAAAGATTGTATATGTTGGATTCTCCGGGTACAATGATTTATAAGCTTAACTCACACTAACATAATTCACCGTAGCCTAATGGACGGATTGGGCTTCTTGACATTTCCATTGTGATTGCGATTGCCACCACCATTCTTCCTTTTCTCGGGACAATCTGACGCGTAATGCCTGTTTCACCACACTTGTAGCATGTCACCTGGCTAGGGTCTTTCTTGGTCTTCTTGTTGCTACATCTATTAACATTACCATCATAGTTCCCATCCTTTCCACACACATTTTTCTGTTCTAGACAATCAACAGCATAATGCCTAGGATTGTGACACTAGAAGCACATGACTTTGCTTAGATCCTTCCTCTTCTTTGGTAAGGACGATATGCCTTGGCGCATTAACTTGCCGATTCACTTGTTGTACTATCGGGTAGAGGTGGTATTGAGAAGGGTTATGGTTGGTTCCTTCACACCAGAAGCATGTAACCTGAGAGGTGGGGCATTCTTCAGATGGGTGTCTGTCTTCACAATAGGGGCACTGATCACGATGATCCTTGGAGGTATGTCCTATTTCTCCATAGATCGTGCAAGCTGAACGTTTTGGGAGTTCAAACTCTTGGATTTTTGGTATACGAGTGACGAGATGAGATTGTAGTAGAACCTCTTTAAATTCTTCCCAAGATATCAACTTAGTGTTTTCATCTAATAAGGAAAACCTTATTTTGCTATAATATAAACCAAACGCAGATAGATTTCGCTATAATATAGATGCAACAAATTGTTTGCTATCTTGTATGGTTTTATTACCTTAGCTAATGAAAACCTATTTTCCAAATAAAGTTCCTTGTATGGGTTTTTCTTCTCTATACTAACAAAAATAAGGTTTTGTCCTATTTCTCCACTGAAAATAAGGTTTTCCTTATTAGTTGCAACTAACAAAAATAGGAGTACTTTGGTAATTAAAAATAGGGTTTATAATATTGGTAATTAAAAAACTTAGTGTTTTCAACTAATAAGGAAAACCTTATTTTGAGAAAAGCAAGCCTAAGCTACACCTAGCCAAATTCATATAGATGTTAGATACCACTATTCTACTATAGTATCACTTGCCAATACAATTCAAATGTATTGACCCTTGTGGCTGTAACTTATTATGTTGCATGTTTGTTTGATGTTAGTGAAGTTTGTTGAGTAGGGATTACAAGTCTGCAACCAACATGATTGCCTATGGAACTTGAAGATGAAGGACTCCATGCTATATAGATATATCTGTTGTATTGTAATAAGATAGCCAAATGAGCTATGTAAGATGAAATGAATTATTTTATTCCTGGTTATAAGTTTAATATGACCTTTGTTTCTTGATATTACATCTTAAACTGTGGATGCTAGCTATTCGATCCAGGGACTAGCATTGTAAACACGGGGATCTCTACCTTATCAGGTTGGGACTTCTCCAGTTTCTTGGTATGTGTTTCCTCATATTTGGAGCTCTATATCCTCATGGAAACCATTAGCTTCAAGTTAATCTAATCACTAGTCATTATGTGACTATAGGAAGCTACCAAGAATCTCTTTTGGAGCATCAAGCTTAATTCTTATACTTTGTTATATGCTTCTTTGTGTGAATTTGATCTTGGATATCCCTGTGAACTACCTCGGGAAGATTATTTCTGTTGGAGATATGCCCAAGAGGCAATAATAAAGTGGTTATTATCATATCTTCATGCTTATGATAAATGTTTACATACCATGCTATAATTGTATTAACCAGAAACATTAATACTTGTGTGATTTGTAAACATAAACGAGTCACTAGTAAAGCCTCTTGTTAAACTTGCATGTTGGTTTACTATATGATCATGGTTTTCTGATCATGAACATTGAGATGTTATTAACAACAAGGTCATATCATTAGAAGAATGATGTGATGGACATACTCCTATAGTTAAGCGTAGCATAAGATCAAGTCATTCAAATAGTTCACTTGCTATAAGCTTTCAAATACATAGTAACCTAAATCCTTCGACCATGAGATCATGTTAATCACCATCACTGGATGGATGCTTTGATGACATCAAACACCACTTCATAACTGGGTGGTTATAAAGGTGGCATTGAGTGTTCGAAAAGTATGTGTTGAGGCACATGGATCAAGAGTGGGATTTGTCCATCCATATGACGGATAGATATACTCTGGGCCCTCTTGGTGGAATGTCATCCAATTAGCTTGCAAGCATGTGACTGGCTCACAAGGGATCACATATCACAGGAACGAGTAAAGACTACTTATCAGTAACGAGGTTGAACTAGGTATACAGAGATACCAAGGATCAGACCTCGGATAAGTAAAATATTGCGAGACAAAGGGAAATTGGTATTGTATGTAAATGGTTCATTCGATCGCAAAGTAATCGTAGAAATATGTGGGATCCATTGTAGGGATTCATATCATGGAAAACAAAAAATTTCTATCGCATACAAACAAACAAGCCAAGATCTATCTACTAGATTGTAGCAACGAGTCGATGGAATAACTCACCCTCGAAGATTCCAAAGTGTTTAACGAGAGCGGATTCTCGTGGGTGATGTAGTCGTACTCTTCCCAATCTCAAGATCGCGTAGACGATCCCTCCGGCGCTGTGTTCCGACGAAGACCTTCCTCTCCCTTGTTCCAGCAGGCAGCGGAGGTTGTAGCACTCTCCTTGCGATTCCGGCAGCACAACGGCGTGGTACCGGAAGTAGAGGGGAGATCTCGCAGGGCTTCGCCTTAAGCCGGAGCGAGTATGGTGGACTATGAGAGTGATCCTCGGTGATCTAGGGTTTATACGCACCGAGGAGGAGGCTTGGCCGGCGGCTAGGGTTATCTAGGCGGCGGAGGCGGCTTGCCCTAGGCGGCGGCGGCAGCAGGAGGTGGTGGCGCCGGGCTAGGGTTTTGGGTGGAGGTGTTGGGTGCTAGGAGGGGCAGCCCTGCCCCTCCTTATATAGGTGGAGGGGGCGCACCAGGGGAGGGGAGTCCCTCCCCAACTTGGTTTCCCAAGGGGGCCGGCGGTGGAGGGGAGGAACTCCTCCCCAAGTAGGTTTCCTACTTCCCCTCCACCTTCCAAAATAGCCGTTTGACTTTTCAAATTGGCGTTTTGACTTTTCAAACTAGGATTTGATTAAACCCTTTATTTTGTTCAGCGATGACACCTAGTACATGATGCAATCATTCCAACTTGATATGACACATTCATGTACCCTTCCCCTCTAGAGTGCCGGACATTCCGGAACCTTCTAGAACATTCCCGATGAAAACACCAGAACCATTCTCCAACCCCGAAATAGGACTTTCCTTATATGAATCTTATTCTCCGAACCATTCCGGATCTCCTCGTGATATCCCGGACCCCATCCGAGACTCCGAACAACATTCGGTCTCTTACTCATCATTCCATAACTACTCAAACAACGTCGAATCCTTAAGTGTGTCTCCCTACGGTTCGTGAATTATGCGGACATGATCGAGACACTTCTCCGAACAATAACCAATAGTGGAATCTGGAAATTCATATGGCTCCCACATATTTCTACGATTACTTTGCGATCGAATGAACCACTTACATATGATACCAATTTCCCTTTGTCTCACGATAGTTTACTTATCCGAGGTTATGATCGTCGGTATCTCTGCATACCTAGGTCAACCTCGTTACTGATAACTACTCTTTTCTCGTTCCCGTTATATGTGATTCCTTGTGAGACAGTCACATGCTTGCAAGCTAATTGGATGACATTCCACCGAGAGGGCCTAGAGTATATCTATCCATCATATGGATGGACAAATCCCACTCTTGATCCATGTGTCTCAACCAATACTTTCCGAACACTCAATGCCACCTTTATAGCCACCCAGTTACGGTGTGGTGTTTGATGTCATCAAAGCATCCATCCGGTGAAGGTGATATGCATGATCTCGTGGTCGAAGGAATTAGGTTACTATGTATCAGAAAGCATATAGCAATTGAACTATTAAAATGACTTGATCTTTATGCTACGCTTATCTATAGGAGTATGTCCACCATATCATTCTCCTAACGATATGATCTTGTTGTTAATAACATCTCAATGTTCATGATAGGGAAACCACAATCATTTATTAACCAACAAGCTAGTATTATAAAGAGGCTTTACTAGGGACTCTATTTTAGTTTACAAATCAGACAAGTATTAATGTTACCTTGTTAATACTATTGCAGCATGAATGTAAACATTTATCATAAACACAAAGATATAATAATAACTATATTTATTATTGCCTCTAGGGCATATCTCCAATAGTCTACCACTTGCACTAGAGTCATCTAATCTAGATTACATGGTAATATACCGAACACCCATGGTAGTTTGGTGTTGGTCATGTTTTGCCCTCGGGAGAGGTTTAGTCAACGGATCCGCCACATTCAGATCTGTGTGTACTTTGCAAATCTTTATGTCCCCATCTTGGACATGTTCTTGAATAGCGTGAAAACGTAGCTTGATGTGCTTCAGCTTATTGTGTGACCTTGGTTCTTGCGCATTGGCTATGGTACTCATGTTATCATAGTAGATAGACATTGGGTTCAGCGCACTAGGAACCACACCCAGCTCTGTAATGAACTCTTTCATCCATATTGCTTCTTGTGAAGACTCCGAAGCAGCCATGTATTCCGATTCAGTTGAAGGTCTTGCCACAACGCTTTGCTTTGCACTCCTCCAGCTAACTGCTGCACCATTCAAAGTAAATACGTATCCAGATTGTGATTTAGAATCATCCGGATCGGTGTTCCAACTAGCATCGGTGTAACCATTAACAACGAGCTGTTCATCACCTCCATAAGAAAAAACCATATCCTTAGTTCTTCTCAAGTACTTAAGGATGTTTTTAACCGCTGTCCAATGATCCACTCCTGGATCGCTTTGATATCTGCTAGTTAAACTAACAGCATATGCAATGTCGGGTCTAGTACATAGCATGGCATACATTAGAGATCCTATGGCTGAGGCATAGGGAGTCTTACTCATCCTTTCTCTATCTTCTGCCGTTGTCGGACTTTGAGTTTTACTCAAGGTCGTATTGGGCAACATGGGCATGAACCCTTTCTTGCTATCTTCCATTCCAAAGCTCTTTAGAACTTTCTCCAAATATGTACTTTGTGACAATGATATTAGGCGTCTCGATCTATCTCTATAAATCTTTATGCCTAATATGTAAGCTGTTTCGCCAAGATCCTTCATTGAAAAACTATTATTCAAATATTCCTTGACACTATTAAGAAGGTCTACATCATTCCCAATCAACAATATGTCATCTACATATAGTATTAAGAATGCTACAGAGCTCCCACTCACTTTCTTGTAAATACAAGCTTCTCCATAAGTTTGTATAAAACCAAAACTTTTGATTACCTGTAGCGTCCCCAACCTTTAATAAGATTGAGTCCCCTGTGTTTACAATGCTAGTCCCTGGATCAATATCTAGCATCCACAGTTCAGATGTAATATCAAGAAACAAGGGTCATAATACAACTTTATAACCAGGAATAACATAATTTTATTACATCAAACATAGCTCATTAGGCCATTACATTACATTGCAGCGGAATAACTATAGTCATGGGTCCTTCATCTTCAAAGTGCCACAGGCAGATGTTGGTTGTAGACTTTGTAATCCTAATCAATCAATCTTCACTAAAATCAATCAAACCTGCAACATCATAAGTTACAGCCACAAGGGTCAATACATTTGAATTGTATTGGCAAGTGATACTTTGGTAGTATAGTGGAGTCTATCATCTATATGCATTTTGGCTAAGTGGAGTTGAGGCTTGCTTTGCTCAAAATAGATTTTTCCTATCATTTTGAAAATACTAAGTTTTGTTTGGCAAAAACTTTCCAAGACATCTACTAATCAAAGACTGGAGATCCACTCAGGGCATCTACCAATCAAAGACTGAAGATTTGCTTGGCAGAAACAATTTTTCCTCAATCAATGATTTCAAGATCCTTGTACCAAGCCATCTCTCCATCAAAGATTGAAGAATTTCACACAACCCTTGTTCACCCACAAATTTTATTTAGAAATTGGAGTGATGAGATTCTTGATTGCTTCCATGTCTTGATGCTCAAATTGTCCTTTACCAGGGACATGGCTAAGTACTTAGGTTTTTCACTCTGCAGAGGTGGTGCACTTTCCCCACAAGACTTGGTTTCCCAAGACAAAATCTTTCAGAAGCCTTCCCTTAGACCAACATGGACGCGTTCCAACCTATCAAACACTACCACCCACTGTCCATGTGGCTAAGTTCTTGCAACCTATATGATCATGGCAGAGCCCATATTGCCAAGTGGTTGCACTTGAAGCTTCTCAACATTTGACATCTCAAATCTCTTTGTTCCTGGGTGGCCATCCACAAGTGAGATACACTAAGGTAAACCATAAACATGGGCCTTGTGAACCACTCAACCAAAACCACCAAGCAAGTCCCATTCCACCCAGGAGATTCATTAACTTAGTTGTTTTATTTAAACAAAACACAAGTCCTTAGACTTGGAGATTTTCATAGCATGAATATATATCCCACCCAGGTTTTCTATTAGCTAGGCTAAGCTTGATAGTAATAGGATTCTTAACTTAGGAAAATCCTTCTAAGGATTCATTCTACTAGTTTTCCTATAGCAAGGTCTATACTTAGCAAAATAAAAACCATGCAAGTTTTACTTAGCAAAAACACTAATGCATATTGAAAATAATGGGATAGATAGTATGAAGTATCACTTGCCTTTTTGGTAGAGGGTATAGGTTTACTTCCTTGTCCTTGCAACAATCACACTCTTCAAGTCACTACAAATAATCAAGCAAGGCATAAACTCAATCTACCAATCAAGCAAACACAAAATCAACTAACACTCCAAACCAATATTCTCTCAAACAAAATTACACACACAAGACTTCTAACTTTGTAAGTTCAAACAAAATCAACTAAGTCATGCATAAGCATGCAAAGGTTGGTTCTATTGTAAGGATGGTCTTCACTAGGCTTCTAACGTTGTAAGTTCCAATTTGGTCATTTACCAAAATGGCAAAGTCATTTGCAAAGAGGGTCTCCATTAGATTCCTAAACTTTGTAAGATCCAAAATGGTCATTTACCAAAGTGGCAAAGTTAAAGTAATGCATGCAAGCATGCCAAGCCTTGTTTTGTTTGAGAAAAAGGGGTTCCTAATGGGTCATAGACATTTGGGCACACCTATTGGTCATTTTGTGAAGTGGCTAAGTCATTTGCAAAAGGTTTCACTATAAAACCATTTGCAAAACAAAGTGTCATTCTATGTGGTGTAGAAACATTTTTACTAAGGCTTTAGCCTATAGGGTTCACCAAATGAGTTGCTATTGCAAAACTTGGTGTTTGGGTCAGTAGGTTTGGTTCAAAGCATTTTCTCAAAGTTTTCTTTATAAAAACATTTTTGTAAACAAAACAATAGTTTGGCTAGAAATGGACTAAACTAATTAATCCATTCTAAACCTTTCCAAATTCATTTTCCAAAACAGGGGTTGGTTCCTAGGGTCAGTAAGGTCACAACAAACTAATTGGCAAAGGTTTTAACCTTAAAATCATTTTTAAATGATTTTTTTTCTAATGTTAGCAAGCACACAAAAGAATCTGCAAAGTTAAACAAGCTAACAGATACTATTTGCTAAACTAAGGGCAGGGTTGGTTAGAGCTTGTCTTGCTGATTCCAACGACATCAAATTTGTAAAATTTGGACGTGTGGATCAAAAGATACAAGGGTTTGAAGTTTGCAAGGAATTCTGTTTTCAAATTCTGTTTTAAACAGCTCTGGGACACGCGGCACTATTTCATTGGTTGATAACGGTTCGGCCGGATCGAGCTACGTGGAGCGTTGGATTAAGTTAGATCGCACGGTACAGGGCGCATACCCATTCGCGTTTAAGTGATTATATCTAATGCGTACGATCCAGATCGAACGGTTGTGGGGTGCTCGACCACAGACGAGCGGCGCTGCGGCGGCTGCTGGCGGCGGAGCGATCAGTCGATGACGGTGCCGCGATGATAAGCGGGAGAGGAAAAGGGGAGGCTCACCGAGTTCGCAGACGCTTGGGGAAGCTCAACGTGCTGATGGGGAGGCAGGGGGCGCACGGACGGGTTGGAAATCTCTCGCCGGAGTTGCTGCGGGTGGCGGTGCTCTCGGGTTGTCGTCGTTGGCGTCGCTCGGGACCGTGCTAAGGCAAAGGAGAGGCGCGGTTAGGTGCGCACGAGGGTCGCGAGTAAGGGAGCATCAAAAAAAAGGGCGAGGGGAAGTCTGTGCTCACCGGGAAAGCTTGCCGGAGTCGAGGCCGACGGTGGTGGCGAGTAGAGCTTGTCCTTGCCGACGTTGTGAGGCTCGCGCGAGTGAACTGGATGCACTAGCAGATGCGCCTGGAGGTGGAGAAGCTGCTGGGGTGCTTAGGGATGCAAGGGGCGGTGGGGTTTCGTCGGAATCGTCACCGGAACATCGTCGGAGCGGCGGCGGTACAGAGAGAATTGGAGGCAGCCTAGGGGCAGAGTGGAGGAGTGGTCTGGGGGAAAAGGAGGAGGAGGAGCAGGCGGTTAAATGGGCGTTGTCTCGGCGAGGAATTAACGCGGCGTTACTGAGAATTGAACGCGACATTCAAAGGCAGCAACGGCAGCGTTGTCTGGGGGAGACAGGGTCGCGCGGGGAAGAAGAAGGAGGTGGCGGTGGGGTCCTCTGGTCAGTGGGAAAAGGAGAGGGAACGGGGTCCACGGGTCAGTCTCTGTGTGGGTAGGTTTCTGAGTGGGGGAAAACGGTTCGGGCGTGGGTGAAACGACGAACAGTGATGTGGGCCTACCAGGCAGTGAGGGGGAAGAGTGTGGGGTTTGGGGCCACCTGTTAGTCTCTGTGTGGGTGCGGTTTTAAGTGAGAAAAGGTTTCTTCGGGGGAGAGGGAGAAGACTGGGCCGGACTGGGCCTTAGTGGGCTGCTGGGCTGGGTCAACCTTTTTCTTATTTTTTTCTGTCTGCTCTCTTTTTCCTTTTTCTATTTCTTTTCTGTTTTGAATTTTATTCAATTGTTCAAGCATTCAAACAAATACTCAAACAATTTCAAACAAACACTCAACTTTACTTTGAATTTGGTTCTGTTTTTCAACATGATCCAAATCTCAAAATGAAATAATATTTTTATTTATTTTAAGATCCATTTAATAATTAAATAAAATGGATCTTTAGTTTACTAATAGTGTTTGATTTATTTAATAAAATTTCCATTTGAAATCCAATTATTTTCAAAACCAAACCAGAAGGTTTTATTTGAAAAATAAAAGAATACTTGGAAACTTATTTAAATAAATAAATAAGTTTTGGTGTTTTAATTAAAATGGGAAAGCCTTTACTTAAATAAAATTGGATATTTAAATCCTTATTATTTTATTTAAATAAACTTTTACTCATTTTATCAAAACAAAATATTTTATTACAAAAGCTTGGCCAAATTTAATTTGGCTCACCTTTTCATTTGAAAACAAAGTCTTTTATTAAAAGATCCAAAATGGTATTTCCAAAACAATTCATTTTCCTTTGATACATGTTTATCTTTTTAATCCCTTTAGGATTATAATTGTTCACCAATTGGTATGGCTTTTGGTAAGGGCTTTATTGGCTTTGGAAATTCAATTTCCTTATCTTTTTATATTCATAAGGTTTTTGTCTATGGTTCCAAACTAAGTGAAACCATCTCTAAGGTCTTTCTTGATCCTTTGTGATTATTTGTTGATCAAATTTTGGTATGGATCAAATCCATAGATTTGGGGTAACTTTGGAAAATGATTTCCTTCCATTAGGGTTTAGGGATTTGGATTTATTTTTCCAAGTGTTCAATTTCCAGATACATTCATTGAGGAATGCTTTTCCCTTGATTTGGATTTTTGGTTGAATTTAAACTTTGACCAAAGTTTGTTCAGGATGGGATTTTAAGTTTCCTTTTAGAAACAAAAGTTTCTTTTCACCCTGATTTTCAAAAAAGATTATTTTGTTTAATTAATTTTCACATTACAAGATTTTGAAAATCTTGGGATGTGACAGGCTACCACCCTTAAAATAAATCTCGTCCCGAGATTTGGGGAGGCTAGGGTTACAAGTCGGCTCAAACAGCTAGGATACTACCACCCTTAAATTTTTTCCAACTAAACTACATGTTGGCCTTCTTGGGATCTTGGAAAACTTCTGCATCGTGTCCTTTATTTTCTCACTTGACTCATGGGCCAAGGTTGAGATCCTTCATAGGCTTGTTTATCTTGTTCTTCATCTTTTCTGGACAATTGCTTACATAGTGTCCTGGTTCCTTGCAATTGAAATAGTGGATATCTTGGAGTTCTTTACGTTGCTCTTGTGGACAAGTTGCTACGTAGTGGCCTGGTTCCTTGCAGTTGTTGCACACTACTTGGCCGATCTCTTTATTCTTCGGGTTCTCTGGGCATCCACTGGGGTAGTGTCCCATTTCCTTACATTTACGACATTGCACAAGGCTCATGTCTTGCTTTGGTTTCTTGGGCTTCTTTGATCCTTTGAATTGGGTTGTCTTGTTTGGAGGTATGAGTGGTCCTTTTCCTTTGTCATCAACATTCTTGGCATACTTGGATCCTTCTTGTTTCCTTTGTTCAACAATGTCATAGATGGGGCATTGGATAGGGACATGGTTGTTTCCTTCACATAGGTAGCAAGTAACTTGAGATGTGGGGCATTGGCTAACTGGATGTTCCTCTTCACAATTGGGGCATTGATCTTCATGTTCCTTGGAAGTGTGATCCTTGTCTCCACAAATAATGCAAGCTGGTGATCCATCTAGAATAATATTCTTGTCATCCTTGTTGTCATACACTCTTTTGGGATAGTTTTCTTCCATGCTGATCATTTGATTAGTCACCTTAAGCATCAGTTGGGATTGTTCTTCCAAAAACTTTTGCAAGGTAGGGTCTTTATCACTATTGTTGGCTATGAACTGAGTTGTTAGTTGGTTCAACTGGTGTTGGGTTGCTAGGAGTTCTCTCATGTTGTCCTCTTGGTTGTTGTTGATGTCATCATCCTTGATGCTGGAGTCTCTTGGAGAAGTCATCTGTTTGGGTTGGAGGGGATTAGATTAGGCAAGAGATTTCTAAGGAATCAGTTTTATTCACACACATCACAAATCACACAAGCAATGTGCAAGCAATCACAAACAAACACTCCACTCAAACAATAGTTTCAAGCACATACTTAGGCAACAAAATATTTTTTGTTACACCACATAAGTTGGTGGGTTTGACTTAACTAAAATATGGTGGTCCATCTATATGGTTCACTTGTGATCTTTCCATCCTTCTTGATTGATTCTTCTTGCTTGAGATCATGGTTCCTTTGGGAAAAACTCTTGGTCACAAAACTTCAAAGGTGGTGATGGCTTCTTCTAAGTTGTCTTTCCTTAGTCTTCAAGTCTTGAGTAACATTTCTTGTCTCACTTATAGTCTTTAGTGATATCCAAGTTGGAAGTCTTTGGTGAACATGATGAAGATGTTGAAGTCACTTGAAGAAGTTGAAGTCATTAGAGTTGAAGAAGTCCTTTGCACATGGTGAAGTCTTTGGTCATGGGGTAGGCTTTCCATTAAGTTTTGAAGTAGAGGAGAAGTAGAGTTGAAACCAAAAAATGATTGAGGAAAGAGTTTACAAGATTGTTTTTGTAAATAAGTTTTGGAACAAAAAAAATTCCTATTTTTCTAAGGGTTTTTGTCCAATCCTAGGGTTACAAATCCTACAGGCAACACAATGCTCTGATACCATTCTGTAGCGTCCCCAACCTTTAATAAGATTGAGTCCCCTGTGTTTACAATGCTAGTCCCTGGATCAATAGCTAGCATCCACAGTTCAGATGTAATATCAAGAAACAAGGGTCATAATACAACTTTATAACCAGGAATAACATAATTTTATTACATCAAACATAGCTCATTAGGCCATTACATTACATTGCAGCGGAATAACTATAGTCATGGGTCCTTCATCTTCAAAGTGCCACAGGCAGATGTTGGTTGTAGACTTTGTAATCCTAATCAATCAATCTTCACTAAAATCAATCAAACCTGCAACATCATAAGTTACAGCCACAAGGGTCAATACATTTGAATTGTATTGGCAAGTGATACTTTGGTAGTATAGTGGAGTCTATCATCTATATGCATTTTGGCTAAGTGGAGTTGAGGCTTGCTTTGCTCAAAATAGATTTTTCCTATCATTTTGAAAATACTAAGTTTTGTTTGGCAAAAACTTTCCAAGACATCTACTAATCAAAGACTGGAGATCCACTCAGGGCATCTACCAATCAAAGACTGAAGATTTGCTTGGCAAAAACAATTTTCCTCAATCAATGATTTCAAGATCCTTGTACCAAGCCATCTCTCCATCAAAGATTGAAGAATTTCACACAACCCTTGTTCACCCACAAATTTTATTTAGAAATTGGAGTGATGAGATTCTTGATTGCTTCCATGTCTTGATGCTCAAATTGTCCTTTACCAGGGACATGGCTAAGTACTTAGGTTTTTCACTCTGCAGAGGTGGTGCACTTTCCCGACAAGACTTGGTTTCCCAAGACAAAATCTTTCAGAAGCCTTCCCTTAGACCAACATGGACGTTGCTCCAACCTATCAAACACTACCACCCACTGTCCATGTGGCTAAGTTCTTGCAACCTATATGATCATGGCAGAGCCCATATTGCCAAGTGGTTGCACTTGAAGCTTCTCAACATTTGACATCTCAAATCTCTTTGTTCCTGGGTGGCCATCCACAAGTGAGATACACTAAGGTAAACCATAAACATGGGCCTTGTGAACCACTCAACTAAAACCACCAAGCAAGTCCCATTCCACCCAGGAGATTCATTAACTTAGTTGTTTTATTTAAACAAAACACAAGTCCTTAGACTTGGAGATTTTCATAGCATGAATATATATCCCACCCAGGTTTTCTATTAGCTAGGCTAAGCTTGATAGTAATAGGATTCTTAACTTAGGAAAATCCTTCTAAGGATTCATTCTACTAGTTTTCCTATAGCAAGGTCTATACTTAGCAAAATAAAAACCATGCAAGTTTTACTTAGCAAAAACACTAATGCATAATGAAAATAATGGGATAGATAGTATGAAGTATCACTTGCCTTTTTGGTAGAGGGTATAGGTTTACTTCCTTGTCCTTGCAACAATCACACTCTTCAAGTCACTACAAATAATCAAGCAAGGCATAAACTCAATCTACCAATCAAGCAAACACAAAATCAACTAACACTCCAAACCAATATTCTCTCAAACAAAATTACACACACAAGACTTCTAACTTTGTAAGTTCAAACAAAATCAACTAAGTCATGCATAAGCATGCAAAGGTTGGTTCTATCGTAAGGATGGTCTTCACTAGGCTTCTAACGTTGTAAGTTCCAATTTGGTCATTTACCAAAATGGCAAAGTCATTTGCAAAGAGGGTCTCCATTAGATTCCTAAACTTTGTAAGATCCAAAATGGTCATTTACCAAAGTGGCAAAGTTAAAGTAATGCATGCAAGCATGCCAAGCCTTGTTTTGTTTGAGAAAAAGGGGTTCCTAATGGGTCATAGACATTTGGGCACACCTATTGGTCATTTTGTGAAGTGGCTAAGTCATTTGCAAAAGGTTTCACTATAAAACCATTTGCAAAACAAAGTGTCATTCTATGTGGTGTAGAAACATTTTTACTAAGGCTTTAGCCTATAGGGTTCACCAAATGAGTTGCTATTGCAAAACTTGGTGTTTGGGTCAGTAGGTTTGGTTCAAAGCATTTTCTCAAAGTTTTCTTTACAAAAACATTTTTGTAAACAAAACAATAGTTTGGCTAGAAATGGACTAAACTAATTAATCCATTCTAAACCTTTCCAAATTCATTTTCCAAAACAGGGGTTGGTTCCTAGGGTCAGTAAGGTCACAACAAACTAATTGGCAAAGGTTTTAACCTTAAAATCATTTTTAAATGATTTTTTTTCTAATGTTAGCAAGCACACAAAAGAATCTGCAAAGTTAAACAAGCTAACATATACTATTTGCTAAACTAAGGGCAGGGTTGGTTAGAGCTTGTCTTGCTGATTCCAACGACATCAAATTTGTAAAATTTGGACGTGTGGATCAAAAGATACAAGGGTTTGCAAGGAATTCTGTTTTCAAATTCTGTTTTAAACAGCTCTGGGACACGCGGCACTATTTCATTGGTTGATAACGGTTCGGCCGGATCGAGCTACGTGGAGCGTTGATTGCTAGATCGCACGGTACAGGGCGCATACCCATTCGCGTTTAAGTGATTCTATCTAATGCGTACGATCCAGATCGAACGGTTGTGGGGTGCTCGACCACAGACGAGCGGCGCTGCGGCGGCTGCTGGCGGCGGAGCGATCGGTCGATGACGGTGCCGGCGATACAGGAAGCGGGAGAGGAAAAGGGGAGGCTCACCGAGTTCGCAGACGCTTGGGGAAGCTCAACGTGCTGATGGGGAGGCAGGGGGCGCACGGACGGGTTGGAAATCTCTCGCCGGAGTTGCTGCGGGCGGCGGTGCTCTCGGGTTGTCGTCGTTGGCGTCGCTCGGGACCGTGCTAAGGCAAAGGAGAGGCGCGGTTAGGTGCGCACGAGGGTCGCGAGTAAGGGAGCATCAAAAAAAAGGGCGAGGGGAAGTCTGTGCTCACCGGGAAAGCTTGCCGGAGTCGAGGCCGACGGTGGTGGCGAGTAGATCTTGTCCTTGCCGACGTTGTGAGGCTCGCGCGAGTGAACTGGATGCACTAGCAGATGCGCCTGGAGGTGGAGAAGCTGCTGGGGTGCTTAGGGATGCAAGGGGCGGTGGGGTTTCATCGGAATCGTCACCGGAACATTGCCGGAGCGGCAGCGGTACAGAGAGAATTGGAGGCAGCCTAGGGGCAGAGTGGAGGAGTGGTCTGGGGGAAAAGGAGGAGGAGGAGCAGGCGGTTAAATGGGCGTTGTCTCGGCGAGGAATTAACGCGGCGTTACTGAGAATTGAACGCGACATTCAAAGGCAGCAACGACAGCGTTGTCTGGGGGAGACAGGGTCGCGCGGGGAAGAAGAAGGAGGTGGCGGTGGGGTCCTCTGGTCAGTGGGAAAAGGAGAGGGAACGGGGTCCACGGGTCAGTCTCTGTGTGGGTAGGTTTCTGAGTGGGGGAAAACGGTTCGGGCGTGGGTGAAACGACTTAAAATGATGGGCCTACCAGCAAAGGAGGGGAAGTGTGGGGTTTGGGGCCACCTGTTAGTCTCTGTGTGGGTGCGGTTTTAAGTGAGAAAAGGTTTCTTCGGGGGAGAGGGAGAAGACTGGGCCGGACTGGGCCTTAGTGGGCTGCTGGGCTGGGTCAACCTTTTTCTTATTTTTTTCTGTCTGCTCTCTTTTTCCTTTTTCTATTTCTTTTCTGTTTTGAATTTTATTCAATTGTTCAAGCATTCAAACAAATACTCAAACAATTTCAAACAAACACTCAACTTTACTTTGAATTTGGTTCTGTTTTTCAACATGATCCAAATCTCAAAATGAAATAATATTTTTATTTATTTTAAGATCCATTTAATAATTAAATAAAATGGATCTTTAGTTTATTAATAGTGTTTGATTTATTTAATAAAATTTCCATTTGAAATCCAATTATTTTCAAAACCAAACCAGAAGGTTTTATTTGAAAAATAAAAGAATACTTGGAAACTTATTTAAATAAATAAATAAGTTTTGGTGTTTTAATTAAAATGGGAAAGCCTTTACTTAAATAAAATTGGATATTTAAATCCTTATTATTTTATTTAAATAAACTTTTACTCATTTTATCAAAACAAAATATTTTATTACAAAAGCTTGGCCAAATTTAATTTGGCTCACCTTTTCATTTGAAAACAAAGTCTTTTATTGAAAGATCCAAAATGGTATTTCCAAAACAATTCATTTTCCTTTGATAAATGTTTATCTTTTTAATCCCTTTAGGATTATAATTGTTCACCAATTGGTATGGCTTTTGGTAAGGGCTTTATTGGCTTTGGAAATTCAATTTCCTTATCTTTTTATATTCATAAGGTTTTTGTCTATGGTTCCAAACTAAGTGAAACCATTTCTAAGGTCTTTCTTGATCCTTTGTGATTATTTGTTGATCAAATTTTGGTATGGATCAAATCCATAGATTTGGGGTAACTTTGGAAAATGATTTCCTTCCATTAGGGTTTAGGGATTTGGATTTATTTTTCCAAGTGTTCAATTTCCAGATACATTCATTGAGGAATGCTTTTCCCTTGATTTGGATTTTTGGTTGAATTTAAACTTTGACCAAAGTTTGTTCAGGATGGGATTTTAAGTTTCCTTTTAGAAACAAAAGTTTCTTTTCACCCTGATTTTCAAAAAAGATTATTTTGTTTAATTAATTTTCACATTACAAGATTTTGAAAATCTTGGGATGTGACATTACCTTATCAAAACGTTGATTCCAACTTTGGGATGCTTGCTTTAATCCATAAATGGACCGTTGAAGTTTGCATACCTTGTTAGCATCATTAGGATCGACAAAACCTTTGGGTTGGATCATATACAACTCTTCATCAATGTCTCCATTGAGGAATGCTGTTTTGACATCCATCTGCCATATCTCATAATCATAATATGCAGCGATTGCTAACATAATCCTTACAGACTTTAGCTTCGCTACCGGTGAGAAAGTCTCATCGTAGTCAACTCCTTGAATTTGTCGAAACCCTTTTGCGACAAGTCGAGCTTTATAGACAGTAACATTACCATCAGCATCTGTTTTCTTCTTGAAAATCCATTTGTTCTCGACAACCTTCTGGTCATCCGGTAAGTCCACCAAAGTCCATACTTGGTTTTCGTACATGGATCCAATCTCGGATTTCATGGCTTCTTGCCATTTATTGGAATCTGGGCTCATCATCGCTTCCTCATATGTCGCAGGGTCATCGGTGTTGTCCACCAACATGACATTCATAATAGGATCATACCAATCAGGAGTGGTACGAGTTCTCGTTGACCTACGAGGCTCTGTAGCAACTACAACCGAAGTTTCATGATCATCATCATTAGCTTCCTCTCTTATTGGTGCAGGCACCACAGGAACTTCTTCCGGTGCTGCGCTACTTGCAAGTTCGAGAGAAGGTTCGACAACTTCGTTGAGTTCTACTTTCCTTCCAGTCACTTCTTTCGAGAGAAATCCTTCTCTAGAAAGGATCCATTCTTAGCAACGAAGATTTTGCCTTCGGATCTATGATAGAAGGTATACCCAATAGTTTCCTTCGGGTATCCTATGAAGATGTATTTTTCCGCTTTGGGTTCAAGCTTGTCCGGCTGTAACTTCTTTACATAGGCTTCGCAACCCCAAACTTTAAGGAACGACAATTTAGGTTTCTTCCCAAACCATAATTCATACGGTGTCGTTTCAACGGATTTAGATGGTGCCCTATTTAAAGTGAATGCGGCTGTTTCTAATGCATAACCCCAAAATGATAGTGGTAAATCTGTAAGTGACATCATAGAACGAACCATATCTAAGAGAGTTTAATTACGACGTTCGGACACACCATTACGCTGTGGTGTTCCCGGCGGTGTCAATTGTGAAAGTATTCCGCATTTCTTCAAATGCTCGCCAAACTCGTAACTTAGATATTCACCTCCACGATCAGAACGTAGAAATTTAATCTTCTTGTTACGTTGATTCTCTACCTCACTTTGAAATTCCTTAAACTTCTCGAAAGTTTCGGACTTATGTTTCATGAAACAGATATACCCATATCTACTCAAGTCATCCGTGAAGGTAAGAACATAGCGATAACCACCGCGTGATGCTACACTCATTGGACCACACACATCGGTATGTATGATTTCCAATAAGTCCGTAGCTCGCTCCATCATACCAAAAAATGGAGTCTTAGTCATTTTACCCATCAGACATGCTTCGCATCTTTCAAGTGATTCGAAATCAAGTGATTCAAGAAGTCCATCGGAATGGAGTTTCTTCATACGCTTCACTCCAATGTGACCAAGACGACAGTGCCACATATAGGTCGAGTTATCGCTCGATTTCAAACGTTTAGCCTCAATGTTATTGATATGCGTATTTCCACTATCGAGATTCAGTAAGAATAGACCATCTATCAAAGGTGCATGTGCATAAAACATATTACTCATATAAATCGAACAACCATTATTCTCGGACTTAAACAAGTAACCGTCTCGTAATAAACAAGATCCCGATATAATGTTCATGCTTAACGTAGGCACCAAATAACAATTATTTAAGTTTAAAACTAATCCCGATGGTAGATGAAGGGGTAGCGTGCCGACCGCGATCACATCAACCTTTGATCCGTTTCCCACGCGCATCGTCACCTCGTTCTTCGCTTGCTTCCATTTATTCTGCAGCACCTGTTTCGAGTTACAAATATGAGCAACCGAACTAGTATCAAATACCCAGGCACTACTATGAGTACTAGTGAGATACACATCAATAACATGTATATCGGATATACCTTTCTTCTTGATGTTGCCGTTCTTCAAATCCGCCAAGTACTTTGGGCAATTCCGCTTCCAGTGACCTTCTCCCTTGCAGTAAAAGCACTCAGTATCAGGCTTAGGTCCAGCCTTGGTCTTCTTCATCGGCGCGGTAACTTTCTTACCACCCTTCTTGAAGTGTCCATTTTGCTTAGACTTGCCTTTCTTGAATTTGGTGGTCTTATTGACCATCAACACTTGGTGCTCTTTCTTGATCTCCATTTCTGCAGATTTCAACATGGCAAAGAGTTCTGGCAACTGCTTGTTCATGTTTTGCATATTGTAGTTCATCACAAAGTTCTTGTAACTTGGTGGTAGTGATTGGAGGACACGGTAAATCCCCAAAGCATTAGGAATCACTATACCCAAGATTTGAAGTTTGTTTGCGTGCCCAGACATCTTAAGCACATGCTCACTGACGGAGCTGCCCTCTTCCATCTTGCAGTTAAAGAACTTTTCAGAAGCCTCATAGCTCTCAATTGCCGCGTGAGTCTCAAAGATCAATTTGAGATCACAGACAATATCATGTGGGTCTGAATTCTCAAACCTTTTCTGAAGCTCCGATTCTAAACCATACAAGATAACACACTGAACTGTGGAGTACTGAGTCTTCCGAGCGAGGTAAACATTCTTTACTTCATCGGTAGCAGTAGTTGCAGGTGGGTCACCCAGCGGTGCATCCAGCACATAGGTCAAATTACCAGCTGTGAGGACAATCCTCAAATTGCAGAACCAATCCGCGAAGTTGCTTCCATTGTTTTTCAACTTTTCTTTCTCTAGGAACGCATTAAAATTGATGGTAGGGGCCGCCATTGATCTACAACATATTTGCAATAGTTTAGACTAAGTTCATGACAAATTGAGTTCTAATTAATAGTTAAATTAATCTAGGTGAACTCCCACTCAAAACAATATCCCTCACATTGTTTTAGTGATCACACGAACCAAATCCACCACATCAACACCGATCATCACGAGAGTTGATATAGTTTCAATGGCGAACAATCGACATGTTCATCATATCTACTATATGATTCATGCTTTACCTTTCGGTGATCCATGTTCCGAGACCATGTCTGTACATGCTAGGCTCGTCAAGATCTGTAACATCCTCAAAATCATGTTTTAAACTTATGCATAACATCCATGCATCCATGAGCATATGATTTTCATTTCAAACAAATCAATTCAAAACAGAAGCATTTGTGCTTATTATTTTATGTAAAGTTTACTCAAGCCTTGTGCTACTTGTTTTGAGAAAAGTACTGTTAACCATTCAGTATTGTTTAGAATCCAAACTCAAATGATTTCAAAAACTTGAGCAAAGTCTCAAAGCAAAATATGAAATAAAACCAAATCTATGCCTATTATCACACCTCATAAAGGCATGGTTTTATTTTTATTTTCAAAAGACCCAAGTGTGTTTGAGTGAACACATGTGTTTGACACTTATTTGAGCACAAGTTTGTATGTACAAAAGTCCTGAAAAGCTTTGGATTCAAACAGATTTGAATTGAGGTTTGAAAACCATTTCAGAAAAACAAACAGAAAAAGAAAAAGCTTAAAGAGAGAAAAAAATATCACTCAGCCGAATCTGGCCCAACCAGCCCAGCTAAGCCCAACACCCCACCCCGCGAACCGTTTTCTTTCACTCACCCCCGCACTCCGCTTGAGGATCGAGGCAGGACCCACTCCCTCTTCTTTCCTCTCACTAACAGCCACGGCCCACACGACCATCGTCGTCTCCACCCAGCGACTGGTTCATCCCCAACTCATGCAGGCGTTCCCTGTATTGATTCGCGGCGTCAATTCACGTTGAATGTTGGAGTAAATCTCGCTCGCGACCATGCTACTTAAACCCCTCCGCCTCTCCATTTCCCCCAAACTCCGAAAGCACAAAGCGCCCCAGTCGCCCGATTCAACCTCGCACCGCCAGCAGAGAGCACTCCGGCGACCGATTCCGTGAGTCCTGCGCCTCGCCTCCGGGTTCATGCGCATAGCCTCGCCACTTTCTTGTGCAACTACTGACACCGCTGGTTCCCTTTATACTGCCCCAGGTCGTCGATTCCGTTCAACACCGCAAGCTCCCGACGACAACCTCGACTCCGGCGACCAAATTCCGTAAGCCCTTTGTGCCCCTTCGCCTCTGACTCACACGAAGTTGTTCGCCACTGTCTTGTGCATCATCTGGTGCCGCTTGTTTGTGCTAGGGAGACCAGGAGCGTCGCCAACGTCGCCGTCTACTCGAACCCGACGCCGCCCGCAACTCCGACGAGCTCCAGCAGCCCACTCCGTGCGCCCCTTGTCAAGCCGCCGCCAGGTTGAGCATCAGCACGTCGCCACGGTTCTGGTAAGCCCCTCCGACGACCCTAGGGCGACCTGTAGCGCCGCGCCTCCGTAGGCAGAGCTCGCCGCCAAGAGCTGCCGCTAGCGCCGCGCCAGTTTGGTCGCTGATTCAGAGTCACGATCTAGATCCAGCGCGTAGGATTAGATCACTTAACGAATCGTTATGAGTAGATCTGAGCCATGCGGGTTAAGTAGATCCAACGGCCCAGAAGCGCGATCCAACGCAAAACGGTATGGGCCAATTAGAAACAGACACATGGCTGGAGTTTAGATTTAAAACAGGATTTGAATCTGATTGATGTTCAAATTTGTTTTGGCTATAACTTTTGATCCCCACGTTAGAATTTGACAAATTTTATACCGTTGGAATCAGGAGAGCCAACTCTTTCTAATTATGCAATGTGTTTAATGTTTTGCTTCTGTTAAAAAGGTTTTATTTGCAGAAACTTGTGTAGGGCTAATTTGAGCATATGAAATGTTTAGGAATTAATTTAGGGTTTAGATAATTGTTGTTTGGCAAGTTTTTGACTTGTTTATGAATCAGTACTGTATACTTGCTTTGTTAAGTTTTTAAAATCATCACATATCATTTTGCATGCATGCATATATTTTTGATTGTATATGTTTTGTATGTGATTGTGGCTATGATTCTTTGTGTAGATTTTGGTGCTAGTGATTGTGATTGTGAGGAGTGTAGCTACTCTCCAAACTACCAAGGCAAGTGGTACTTCATGAATATTATCATTCCTATGTTTTCTACTAAGCATTAGAAATATTTTGTTAGACTTCCATGCTATATTTTGCTTATATGCCATGTTGGGAAATCCTAGTAGTAATAGAATTGCTAGGGAATCTCTAAGTTAAGTTACTATCTATGCCATGCTTAGCCTAGCTAGTAGCAAACAAGGGTTGGTGAAATATACATGCTATGATAAAAATATTTCCAAGTCTTTGGACTTGTGTTTTGCCTAATAAAACAACTAAGTTAATGAAACACCTGGGTGGAATGGAAGGAAAGGTTTACGTTGAGTGTTTACACAAGGCCCATTTATATGATTTACCTTGTGTATCTCACTTGTGGTAAGCCACCCAGGAACAAAGAGATTTTAGTGGCCAAGTGTTAAGAAGCTTCTAGTGCAGCCACTTGGCAAAATGGGCTCTGCCTGGACCACATAGGTTGCTAGAACTTAGCCATTTGGACAGTTGGTGGTAGTGGGAATGATAGGTTGGAGAACGTCCATTTGGTCTAAGGGAAGGCTTCTGAAAGGTCCTGTCTTGGTGAAACCAAGTCTGGTGGGGAAAGTGCACAACCTCTGCAGATGAAAAAAAAATCTAAGTACTTAGCCAAGTCCATGGTAATGGACAACTTGAGCATCAAGACATGGAAGCTATCAAGAATCTCCTCATCCCAATTTCTAAGTAAAATTTGTGGGTGAACAAGGGTGAAGGACCTCAATGTCTATTGGTGGTTCCTTGGGAAAAGTTTTGACAAAGAAAAACTTAGTGATTTCAACTAATAGACATAATCTATTTTGAGCAAAGCAAGCCAAGCTACACTTAGCCAAATTGCATATAGTATCTAGTCCACTTAAAATTTTACTAAGGTATCACTTGCCAATACTATTCCAAAGTATTGACCCACTGTGGTCAGAACTTGTGATGTTGCAGGTTACTCTGATGAGGATTAGGTGTCATGAGTCTACACTCAACATGTTTGCCTGTGGCACATGAAGATGAAGACTTTTATTTATTTACTTATTCAAACTCTTGTACTAGGCCTGTGGCCTTGGAGTTGTAAAGACTATGTTTATCTCTGGAATGTCTGTAATAAAGACCTTTGTATCTGTGTACTTCATCTTAAACTGTGGATGCTAGCAATGATCCAGGGACTAGCATTGCAATCACAGGGATCCTTTTCCTTTATAAAGGAGGGATCTTACAGATGGTATCAGAGCACTATGTTGCCTGTAGGATTATGACCCTAGGATTGGAAACCACTAAGGAAAAAATTTCAGCAACTTCTACACTTGTCTATTCTTCTCGTAAAACTTTTCTAATCTTCTTTCTCATCTCTATTTGTAGATGAACTCCATCAACGAAGCCGTAAGGAAAGGACCACTCATGACAATGACTTTGGATTGTGAGACAGAATACCCCAAGGCTCTCAAGGACCTCATGGTTGCATTAGAGATACAAGGTGCAGCTGTGTACAAAGGTTTTCCTGTGATGGATGAAGGAGTGGAATACTGGTGGGTGCAACTTCACTTGTATAAAAACAAGGAAGACAACCACCAGGAAAAAGGATTCTGCATGTTCACCAATTCAGTGGTGCACACTACATTCTTTGAATCAGCAAGGGATGCAGCTTGGAAGACCATCAAAGAACTTGGTGATAGAGTCAAGTGCAGAATGCTCAACCTCCAAAATGATATAAAGGAAGAGAAGAAACATACCCAAGAGTTGGAAGCTACCAACCAAACCTTAAGAGGAGACATTATAGACTTAGTAATGGAGTCATGTGAGCAAGATAGGCTGATTGCTTCTAGAAACATTGTGTTAGCCAACAGATCCAGTGAGATAGGATTGTAAACGTACTTCGTTAGTTGGACCACCACTTATCACCTTATTTTCCAAATGTTGCTTTAAAATAAGATTGAACCTTGGTTGTTGTAATGGATCCATGTATGCCATGACTTGTGTGTTTGAATTTCAAGGATTTATATGTGATGTTTTGCCTTGTATTTTATCTTGAACTGTGTAGTTCTAACTTTTTCTATCTTATAAATAGATGCCTACTGTTACCTTCAGCACTGTTGAGGAGTTCCAGGGAACTCGCTTTGGACCTCGTATCGTTGAGCTTACTACTTTGCTCAATCTCCCTCTTCCTACCATCATGGTGCTTCCCCTCACCAAGTTTGAGAGGAAAGACCTTTGGGGCTTCAAGGTCAACCAGCCCGGACGCCAGACAGAGCCTACCACGGAGGCCATCGTCTTCAAGCTCATGCATGATGACAAGGAGAGAGGCCTTGAGGTAGTTATGCAGGATCTGATAGGACGTCTGCTAGGGAGACACTCCCGACAGGTTAGAGGTACTCACTTCCATGTCTTCGGTAGACGTGATGAGGATGGAGAGTCCATCGACTTCGAGGACGATTCGAGGGACACAGCAGAGCCGATTCGTCTATACCTCCAGGACTTAGAGTCTCTCATTAGGCACGTGGACACTGATAGGACCAACGTCATGCTCAACAATGACGAACTCCAGGTGCAGCTTCGCGAGAAGGACAAGCTCTTCGCGGAGCAAGATGAGATAGTCAAGGAGATGGAGGCGAAGTTCGAGAGCCGTGACAGAAGTTCAAGAGTCGAGAAGCGAGTCCAGATAGGAACAATAAGATCCGAGACATGACTGAAGAACAGCAGGCCAAGTACTTCGAGCTCTAGCATCAAGAACGGTGATTGAGAGGCTTGCTCCAGAAGAGGGCTCTCAAAGCCAAGATAGAGACCTTGACCACTAGTGTCGAGGAATACAAGACCGCGATGGAGAACGCAGGTCTTACCTTTGTCGAGGAGGAGGTTGATGCTGAGGAGTAGATTTGACTACTCATTTATCATTTATTATCGTACTTGTTGCTTGAGAACTTGTTATTTGACCATCCGACATGTGGATGGCTTGCTACCTGTGTGTTTTACTTTGCGAACTTGTTATCTTGTTGTTGAACCTTTATCCTTATTGTTGCATGCTTTGTGTTGTTATGTGATGTATTGTGCATGATAGCATCTATGGGTATCTCATTCTTATCTATATTGAACAAACCACAAATGCCTCCCCGTCGTGCAAACCCCAACCCCAACAACAACAACAACAACACTCCAGAAATGCAGCAAATGATGACCGCTCAAACTCAGCTGATGCAGATGATGACGACGTTCATCCAGAACCAAAACAACAACAATAACAACAACAATAACAACAACAACAACCCACCGGGTTTTGACATGCTTACCAGGTTCTTGAGATTGTGGCCAGCAAAGTTCTCAGGGACGACTGATCCCATGGTGGCCAATGATTGGCTATGCTCTGTGAACAAGGACTTGGTAACTGTGGGATGTACGGATGCTAAAAAGGTCAGATTTGCAGCACATTTGCTGGAAGGACCAGCTGCCACTTGGTGGGATAACTTTCAGATCACCACTCCCATAGAAGATGTGACATGGGCTATCTTTGAGGATGGCTTTCGTACTGCTCATATCTCATCTGGAGTGATGAGTCTGAAAAAGAAGGAGTTCCATAACCTGAAGCAGCGCCACTGCAACGTGGCTGAATATATTGAGGAGTTCAACAATCTAGCGCGATATGCACCGGATGAAGTTGACACTGATGCTAAGAGGAAAAAAAGTTCCTCGAAGGGTTGAATGATGAGCTGAATCTGCAGTTGGCTGTGGCCTATGTTCCCACTTATTAGTCTCTCTGTGACAAGGCTGCTATTTTGGAGAACAAAATAAAGCAAGTTGAAAGCAGGAAGAGGAAGCACTCTGACAAGCACAGCTCGGGATCGTCACACAAACGATCCCATTATGATGACAGTGGAAGCTCAGGATCCCACAAGCATGGGAAATTCAACAAGCACCACAACCACAACCGTCATGACAACAAGCATCACCGTAGTCATGACAATGACAAATACAAGAACCACAAGGGTGGATACAAGAGCCACCACAGTGGTAATGGAAGTGGAAGTGGAAATTAGCCTGTCAAGGAGGACATTAGTCAGGTTGAATGCTTCAAGTGCAAGAAGATGGGGCATTATGCAAATGAATGCCCAGAAAAGAAAGTTGAAGGACCCAACAAGCCCAACCCTTTTCAGAAGGGACAGGTTAACCACATCAATGTGGAGGAAGTCTATGAGGAGCCTGATGCTGTTGCTGGTAAGTTCAGACTCAATTCTATTCCAGCATTTGTTCTTTTTGATACTGGAGCATCGCATTCATTCATATCAAAAGCATTTGTTGATAGAAATGGGTTTCCAACTGAAAACATTGGGTGTCCAATAAAAGTTAGTTCTCCGGGTGGAGATATGATAGTAAGTCTTGGATGCCGGGATCTAGTAATAGAGTTTGGAAAGCATAAATTTCCAGTGAGTCTGATAATCCTAGATTCCCAAGGACTGGACGTAATATTGGGAATGGATTGGATGGCTAAGTATGAAGGAGTACTAGATTGTGCTAATCGTACTGTTGCACTCACAACCCCGGAAAGAAAACGGATTAAATTCAAGTCTAACTTTGAGCCAAAAGGGAGTAAGCTAAATTCTCTTAAGGGGGTTAGCATAGACAGTGTGCCAATTGTGAGTGAGTATCCGGATGTGTTTCCGGAAGAATTACCGGGAATGCCACCAGATAGAGATGTGGAGTTTCTTATAGATTTGGTACCAGGATCTGGACCAATAGCAAAGAGACCATACAAGATGTCAGTGGATGAACTGAAAGAACTCAAGAAACAACTTGGAGAACAGTTGCAGAAAGGATTTATTCAACCAAGTTCTTCATCTTGGGGAGCCCCAGTTTTGTTCATGGAAAAGAAAGATAGAAGTCAAAGGTTATGCATAGATTACCGTTCACTTAATGAGGTGACTATTAAGAACAAATATCCTTTGCCTAGAATCAATGACTTGTTTGATCAGCTAGAAGGAGCTTGTGTGTTCTCAAAGATTGATCTCCGGTCAGGTTATTTCCAACTCAAGATAAGAGAACAAGACATACCTAAGACAGCTTTCACCACAAGGTATGGATTATATGAGTATACTGTGATGCCATTTGGTTTGACCAATGCTCCAGCATACTTCATGAGTATGATGAACAAGGTGTTCATGGAATTCCTTGACAAGTTTGTTGTCGTTTTCATCGATGACATTTTAGTCTACTCCAAGAGCAAAGAAGAGCATGAAGGACATTTATGTTTAATACTTGAAAAGTTAAGAGAGCATAAACTTTATGCCAAATTCAGCAAGTGTGAATTCTGGTTGAATGAAGTTGGATTTCTTGGACATGTTATGACAAAGGATGGTGTAGCAGTTGATCCTGCTAAAGGTTCAGCTGTAATGGAATGGGAATCTCCCAAGTCAGTAAAGGAAGTTTGTAGTTTCCTTGGCTTAGCAGGTTACTATAGAAGGTTCATTGAAAATATCTCCAAAGTAGCTAAGCCTATGACTGAATTGCTAAAGAAAGACAAGGAATTTGCTTGGACGGAAGGTTGTGAACTCAGCTTTCAGGAATTGAAGAAGAGACTTGTGACAGCACCAGTCTTGTGTTTGCCAGACTTGGAAAAAGATTTCCAAGTATATTGTGATGCATCTCATCATGGTTTGGGTGCAGTACTTATGCAAGAAGGAAAACTTGTGGCGTATGCCTCGAGACAACTCAAAACTCATGAAGTGAACTATCCTACTCATGATTTAGAGTTAGCCTCTGTTGTCCATGCACTCAAAACATGGAGGCAATATCTTTTGGGAAAGCGTTGTGAAGTGTTCACAGATCACAAGAGTTTGAAGTATATCTTCACCCAGAAAGAAATTAATATGAGACAAAGAAGATGGCTCGAACTCATTAAAGACTATGACTTAAGTTTGCAATACCACCCCGGTAAAGCAAATGTTGTAGCAGATGCTCTAAGTCATAAGGTTTTTGTGAATGGCCTTACCAAAGGAGAATTGACAGATGATTTGTGTGCCCAATTCAGAAAACTCAGATTGGAGATTGTGCCTGAAGGACATCTCATGTCTTTGGATGTTCAACCCACTTTGTTGGACAAGATCAAAGAAGCCCAGAAGATTGATAAAGAAATCGAAGAGATTAAAGAAAAGATTGGCAAAGGAAAATCCAAAGGGTTCCATGAAGACGAACAGGGTACTTTATGGCATTGGAAACGTATCTGTGTTCCACAAGATCCGGAGCTGCGGAAACTGATTTTGCAAGAAGCACACAACTCTCCGTATTCCATTCATCCGGGTAACACCAAAATGTACATGGACATGAAGGAAAGATTTTGGTGGAACAATCTCAAGAAGCACATCGCCGAATATATTGCTTTGTGTGATGTGTGTAGTAGAGTGAAAGCGGAACATCAGAAACCAGCAGGTTTGCTTCAACCACTACCTATTCCTGATTGGAAGTGGGACAAGATTGGGATGGATTTCATTACCGGATTACCAAGGACCAGGTCAGGATATGATTCCATTTGGGTAGTAGTGGATCGCCTAACTAAAGTGGCTCATTTCATACCCGTGAAGACAACCTACACAAGTGCTAAGTTAGCCAAAATCAATATGAGTAGAATTGTATGTCTACATGGAGTGCCCAAGAGTATTGTGTCTGATAGGGGAACTCAATTCACTTCACATTTTTGGAGACGGCTACATGAGTCATTGGGAACAAGGTTGGAATTCAGTACTGCTTTTCATCCTCAAACTGATGGACAAACCGAAAGAACTAATCAGATTCTCGAAGACATGTTGAGGGCATGTGCCCTAGACTATGGAGCCAGTTGGGATGAAAGTCTGCCTTACGCAGAATTTTCTTATAACAACAGCTATCAAGCCAGCATTGAGATGGCACCATTTGAGTTTCTCTACGGAAGAAAGTGTACCACCCCATTGTTATGGAATGGTGTGGGAGAAAGAAGTTTATTCAGACCAGATCTTATCAAAGAAGCCGAAGAGAAGGTCAAGTTGGTTAAGGACAGGTTAAAGATAGCACAGTCCCGACAGAAAAGCTATGTGGATCCTAAGCGTAGAGAAGTCACCTACGAAGTTGGTGATAGAGCTTATCTTAGAGTGTCACCACTTCGTGGAGTGAAGAGGTTCGGAGTCAAAGGAAAATTGGCACCAAGATATGTTGGACCATTCAAGATTCTGAGTCGTAAAGGAGAAGTTGCCTATGAAATTGAACTGCCAGAATCTCTGTCAGTTGTCCATAGTGTGTTTCATGTGAGTCAACTTAAGAAATGTCATCCAGAAATGGAAGAAACTTCTTTGAAGGATACTATACCTTTGGAGGAGGTTCAGTTGGAGAGTGATCTCACCTATGAAGAGAAACCTATCAATATTCTTGAGACTACAGAAAGAGTCACCCGGACCAAGACTATCAAGTTTTGTAAAGTCCAGTGGAACCATCATTCCGAAGAAGAAGCAACATGGGAAAGAGAAGATGATCTTCGGAAAGACCACCCTCACCTATTTGCTAGCCAATCCGAACCTCGAGGGCGAGATTCACCTTAAGGGGGTTAGATTTGTAACATCCTCAAAATCATGTTTTAAACTTATGCATAGCATCCATGCATCCATGAGCATATGATTTTCATTTCAAACAAATCAATTCAAAACAGAAGCATTTGTGCTTATTATTTTATGTAAAGTTTACTCAAGCCTTGTGCTACTTGTTTTGAGAAAAGTACTGTTAACCATTCAGTATTGTTCAGAATCCAAACTCAAATGATTTAAAAAACTTGAGAAAAGTCTCAAAGCAAAATATGAAATAAAACCAAATCTATGCCTATTATCACACCTCATAAAGGCATGGTTTTATTTTTATTTTCAAAAGACCCAAGTGTGTTTGAGTGAACACATGTGTTTGACACTTATTTGAGCACAAGTTTGTTTGTACAAAAGTCCTGAAAAGCTTTGGATTCAAACAGATTTGAATTGAGGTTTGAAAACCATTTCAGAAAAACAAACAGAAAAAGAAAAAGCTTAAAGAGAGAAAAAAATATCACTCAGCCGAATCTGGCCCAACCAGCCCAGCTAAGCCCAACACCCCACCCCGCAAACCGTTTTCTTTCACTCACCTCCGCACCCGCTGAGTGACTGACAGGCAGGACCCACTCCCTCTTCTTTCCTCTCGCTGACAGCCACGGCCCACACGACCATCGTTGTCTCCACACAGCGACTGGTTCATCCCCAAATCACGCAGCGCCTCAGATTGATTCACGTCAATTCAAGTTGAATGCTGGAGCAAATCTCGCTCGCGACCATGCTACTTAAACCCCCTCTGCCCCTCTCCATTTCCCCCCAAACTTCGAGCACAAAGCGCCCCCATGCTGCCCGCATTCAACCTCGCACCGCCGCAGTCAGAGAGCACTCCAGCGACCGATTCCGGTGAGTCCCGTGCACCCCTCGCCCTCTGGTTCATGTAGACAGCCTCGCCACTTTCTTGCGCAACTACTGACACCGCTGGTTCCCTTTATACTGCCCCAGGTCGTCGATTCCGTTCAACACCGCAAGCTCCCGACGACAACCTCGACTCCGGTGACCAAATTCCGTAAGCCCTTTGCGCCCCTTCGCCTCTGACTCACACGAAGTTGTTCGCCACTGTCTTGTGCATCATCTTGTGCCGCTTGTTTGTGCTAGGGAGACCAGGAGCATCGCCGTCTACTCGAACCCGATGCCGCCCGCAACTCCGACGAGCTCTAGCAGCACCCCCTTGCCAAGCCGCCGCCAGGTTGAGCATCAGCACGTCGCCACGGTTCTGGTAAGCCCCTCCGATGACCCTAGGACGACCTGTAGCGCCACGCCGCCATAGGCAGAGCTCGCCGCCGCCAGTAGCCGCCGCTAGCGCCGCTCAGTTTTGGTCGCTTGATTTGTAGCCGTCAGATCTAGATCCAGCGCGTAGGATTAGATCACTTAACGAATCGTTATGAGTAGATTTGAGCCGTGCGGGTTAAGTAGATCCAACGGCCCAGAAGAGCGATCCAACGCGAAACGGTATGGGCCAATTAGAAACAGATGCGTGGCTGGAGTTTAGATTTAAAACATGATTTGAATCTGATTGATGTTCAAATTTGTTTTGGCTATAACTTTTGATCCCCATGTTAGAATTTGACAAATTTTATACCGTTGGAATCAGGAGAGCCAGCTCTTTCTAATTATGCAATGTGTTTAATGTTTTGCTTCTATTAAAAAGGTTTTATTTGGAGAAACTTGTGTAGGGCTAATTTGAGCATATGAAATGTTTAGGAATTAATTTAGGGTTTAGATGATTGTTGTTTGGCAAGTTTTTGACTTGTTTATGAATCAGTACTGTATACTTGCTTTGTTAAGTTTTTAAAATCATCACATATCATTTTGCATGCATGCATATATTTTTGATTGTATATGTTTTGTATGTGATTGTGGCTATGATTCTTTGTGTAGATTTTGGTGCTAGTGATTGTGATTGTGAGGAGTGTAGCTACTCTCCAGACTACCAAGGCAAGTGGTACTTCATGAATATTATCATTCCTATGTTTTCTACTAAGCATTAGAAATATTTTGTTAGACTTGCATGCTATATTTTGCTTATATGCCATGTTGGGAAATCCTAGTAGTAATAGAATTGCTAGGGAATCGCTAAGTTAAGTTACTATCTATGCCATGCTTAGCCTAGCTAGTAGCAAACAAGGGTTGGTGAAATATACATGCTATGATAAAAATATTTCCATGTCTTTGGACTTGTGTTTTGCCTAATAAAACAACTAAGTTAATGAAACACCTGGGTGGAATGGAAGGTTTGGTTTATGTTGAGTGGTTACACAAGGCCCATTTCTATGGTTTACCTTGTGTATCTCACTTGTGGTAAGCCACCCAGGAACAAAGAGATTTTAGAGGCCAAGTGTTAAGAAGCTTCTAGTGCAGCCACTTGGCAATATGGGCTCTGCCTGGACCACATAGGTTGCTAGAACTTAGCCATTTGGACAGTTGGTGGTAGTGGGAATGATAGGTTGGAGCGTGTCCATTTGGTCTAAGGGAAGGCTTCTGAAAGGTCCTGTCTTGGTGAAACCAAGTCTGGTGGGGAAAGTGCACAACCTCTGGAGATGGAAAAAAAATCTAAGTACTTAGCCAAGTCCATGGTAATGGACAACTTGAGCATCAAGACATGGAAGCTATCAAGAATCTCCTCATCCCAATTTCTAAGTAAAATTTGTGGGTGAACAAGGGTGAAGGACCTCAATGTCTATTGGTGGTTCCTTGGGAAAAGTTTTGACAAAGAAAAACTTAGTGATTTCAACTAATAGACAAAATCTATTTTGAGCAAAGCAAGCCAAGCTACACTTAGCCAAATTGCATATAGTATCTAGTCCACTTAAAATTTTACTAAGGTATCACTTGCCAATACTATTCCAAAGTATTGACCCACTGTGGCTGTAACTTGTGATGTTGCAGGTTACTCTGATGAGGATTTGGTGTCATGAGTCTACACTCAACATGTTTGCCTGTGGCACATGAAGATGAAGACTTTTATTTATTTACTTATTCAAACTCTTGTACTAGGCCTGTGGCCTTGGAGTTGTAAAGACTATGTTTATCTCTGGAATGACTGTAATAAAGACCTTTGTATCTGTGTACTTCATCTTAAACTGTGGATGCTAGCAATGATCCAGGGATTAGCATTGCAAGATCAAACCTTAGTTTCCGCATGAGCAAATCTGGCTTGCTCACGTTGTATACACTTGCGGAATCTAACACACCCGATCATAACGTGGTGCTTTGAAACAACAAGCTTTAGCAACGGTACTAACTAAGGGTGAACACTTTATGACTTGAAATTCATGTGCATGAGGGATCATCTTATAATGCTACCATCGTTAACTAAGCAATACAAGATGCATAAAGGATTAACATCACATGCAATTCATAATATGTGATATGATATGGCCTTTCTTATTTGTGCTTCCGATCTCCATCTTCAAGCACGAACATGATCTCCATCATCTCCGGCATTGCATCAAGGTTAATGACGCTTCTCCATGGTTGTCTTCTAGCGGCTTCAACTATTACAACTACTTTGAATAGACACGCGGGTCATAACAAAAATTAAAGACAACCATATGGATCCTGCCGGTTGCCAACTTACAATAAGGAACATTGCATACATCAAATATAATCACAATCATGGCCATATCACATCACAGCACACCCCTGCAAAACAAAGTTAGACGCCTCTACTTTCTTTGCATGTTTTACATGGTTTGGGGCTTTCAATAAGTGTCGTTCTAACTTACGAACAAGAATCACAACATTGATACTAGTATTCTTAATTACCCGTTGTAAATTGGATCTTAACTATGTTGGGAGAAACAGGCACCCGCAAAGCCACTTATGCAATACAAGTTGCATGTCAAGCGTGGAACAAGTCTCATGAACGATGTCATGTAAGGTTAGCCCGGGCCGCTTCATCCCACCATCCCACAAGATGCAAAGTACACAAGAAGCAATCGACAACAAAAGCATCAACGCCCACAATGACCATTGTGTTCTACTCGTGCAACAGATCTACATATAGACACGGCTCTGATACCACTGTAGGGATTCGTAGCATGGAAAACAAAAAAAATCTATCGCATACAAACAAACAAGCCAAGATCTATCTACTAGATTGTAGCAACGAGTCGATGGAATAACTCACCCTCGAAGATTCCAAAGTGTTTAACGAGAGCGGATTCTCGTGGGTGATGTAGCCGTACTCTTCCCGACCTCAAGATCGTGTAGATGATCCCTCCGGTGCTGCGTTCCGGCAGCGCTTTCACAGTCGGTCACACGTTCGGTACTCGACGAAGACCTTCCTATCCTTTGTTCCAGCAGGCAGCGGAGGTTGTAGCACTCTCCTTGCGATTCCGGCAGCACAACGGCGTGGTACCGGAAGTAGAGGGGAGATCTCGCAGGGCTTCGCCTTAAGCCGGAGTGAGTATGGTGGACTATGAGAGAGATCCTCGGCGATCTAGGGTTTAGACGCACTAAGGAGGAGGCTTGGCCGGCGGCTAGGGTTAGCTAGGCGGCGGCGGCTTGCCCTAGGCGGCGGCAGCAGGAGGTGGCGGCGCCGGGCTAGGGTTTTGGGTGGAGTTGTTGGGTGCTAGGAGGGGCAGCCCTGCCCCTCCTTATATAATATAGGTGGAGGGGGCGTGCCAGGGGAGGGGAGTCCCTCCCCAACTCGGTTTCCCAAGGGGGCCGGCGGTGGAGGGGAGGAACGCCTCCCCAAGTAGGTTTCCTACTTCCCCTCCACCTTCCAAAATAGCCGTTTGACTTTTCAAATTGGCGTTTTGACTTTTCAAACTAGGATTTGATTAAACCCTTTATTTTGTTCAGAGATGACACCTAGTACATGATGCAATCATTCCAACTTGATATGACACATTCATGTACCCTTCCCCTCTAGAGTGCCGGACCTTCCGGAACCTTCTAGAACATTCCCGATGAAAACACCGGAACCATTCTCCAACCCCGAAACAGGACTTTCCTTATATGAATCTTATTCTCCGGACCATTCCGGATCTCCTCGTGATATCCCGGATCCCATCCGAGACTCCGAACAACATTCGGTCTCTTACTCATCATTCCATAACTACTCAAACAACGTCGAATCCTTAAGTGTGTCTCCCTATGGTTCGTGAATTATGCGGACATGATCGAGACACTTCTCCGAACAATAACCAATAGAGGAATCTGGAAATTCATATGGCTCCCACATATTTCTACGATTACTTTGCGATCGAATGAACCACTTACATACGATACCAATTTCCCTTTGTCTCACGATAGTTTACTTATCCGAGGTTATGATCGGTATCTCTCGCATACCTAGTTCAACCTCACATCGATAAGTACTCTTTTATCGGTCCCGTGATAGGTGATCCCCAGAGACCCAGTCACATGCTTGCAAGCTAATTGGATGACATTCCACCGAGAGGGCCCAGAGTATATCTATCCGTCATATGGATGGACAAATCCCACTCTTGATCCATGTGTCTCAACCAATACTTTCCGAACACTCAATGCCACCTTTATAGCCACCCAGTTACGGTGTGGTGTTTGATGTCATCAAAGCATCCATCCGGTGAAGGTGATATGCATGATCTCATGGTCAAAGGAATTAGGTTACTATATATCAGAAAGCATATAGCAATTGAACTATTAAAATGACTTGATCTTTATGCTACGCTTATCTATAGGAATATGTCCACCATATCATTCTCCTAACGATATGATCTTGTTGTTAATAACATCTCAATGTTCATGATAGGGAAACCACAATCATTTATTAACCAACAAGCTAGTATTATAAAGAGGCTTTACTAGGGACTCTATTTTAGTTTACAAATCACACAAGTATTAATGTTTCCTTGTTAATACTATTGCAGCATGAATGTAAACATTTATCATAAACATAAAGATATAATAATAACTATATTTATTATTGCCTCTAGGGCATATCTCCAACATCCATATGAATTTCTAGATTCCTCTATTGGTTATCGATCGGAGATGAGTCCCGGTCATGTCTGCATAATTCACGAAACATAGGGAGACAAACTTAAGGATTCGATGTTGTTTAGTAGTGTCACATCCCAAGATTTTCCAAATCTTGTAATGTGAAAAATAAATGAATAAAATAAAACTTTGTTGATTTTCAGGGTGAGAAGAAACTTTTTGAATTCAAATGGGAACCTTCAAACTTATTTTGAACAAATAAAAAAATCCTTAAAGGATTTAAAAAAAATAAAACATTTAATAAAAGAAAATAAAAATATTTGGAATTACTAGTTTGGATCTTTAATAAAAAGATTTGGTTTTCAAATGAAAAGAATTATAAATAAGGAATTATTTTATAAGCCAAATTAGAAACTTGGCCCAGACTTTTAAATAAAATATTTCTATTTAATAAATATTAGTAAAGGTTTATTTAAAATAAATTAATAAGGATTTAATATCCAAGTTTATTAAAAATAAAAGTTTCACTGTTTTAATTAAAACATCAAACCTATTTATTTATTTTAAACAAGTTTTCCAAGTGTTCTTTATTTTCAAATAAAACCTACTGATTTGGTTTTGATAATAATTTAGATTTCAAAATGGAGTTTTGAATAAATCAAATCCTATTTTGAGTTAATAACCAAGGTCTATTTATTTAATTAATAATAGGCCCTAAAATAAAATTATTATTTTTATTTTTGAAACTTTGGTGTATGTTGTTAAACAGAACCAAATTCAATTGCAAAGTGTGATGAATGTTTGAATTGTTTTTAATGTTTGATTGTTGTTTGAATTTCAAAACAGGAAATAGAATCAAAAAAGGAAAAAGCATTCAGAAGAAAAAAATATAGAAATGGACTCAGCCCAACTGGCCAAGCCCAACGAGCCCAGCCAGCCCAGCTTCTCTTCCCCACGCACGAAGCATTTTTCTACCTAAACCCGCACCCGCAGAGTGACTGACCAGTGGCCCCTTCTTCCCCCACACTCCCTCGCTGACAGCAAGGACCCACACGCCAGCTCACCTCCTTCCTCGCGCAGACGACGCCCTGCCGTTTCCTGCCCTTTACACCGGCGATCAATTCGCGTTAACCACGGCCATTACTTCCCCTGCGACTACGTCCTTTTAATCGCCTACGCCTTCTCCTCCTTTCCCCTCAAACACCGCAGCACGAGAGCCCCTAGGCTGCCTCAATTCGAGCTTGCAACACCTCTGCTCCGACCACCGTCCCCAGCAAATTCCGGCGAGCCTAGCCACCGCCTTGCCTCCCCGACCAAGCTCACACATTCCCCAGCCTCTGGCGCTTCACTGTACCTTCCGTTTAAACCATGGCGCCTAGAACCTCGGCCGGCGACCTCGAAGCGCCGCTGTCGCTTCTCTCTCCGGGGACGTCCCCTGGTAAGCACATACCGCCCCGGGCCGTCTCATTCACGCTCGCACACTCGCCACATCCTCCTGCATCTGACCATGCTCTTGTCTTGCCTTAGGGCGATCTGCAGCGTCGCCTCCAACCAGGACCAGAGCCGCCCGACGCCGTTCCCCACTCCGGCGAGCAATCCTGCTAGAACCAGAGCGCCCCTCGCCAGACCAACACCGCCTCGAGCTTCACCGTGACCTCCTAAACCTGGTGAGCACCTCCCTTTCCCTCCTTGCTTCCTAGAACCGCTTACCGTCACCGCTTGGTCACGCTGCCGCTGCCGCCCATCGTTGACCAAGCAGTAGCGTCCGTAGGATCTAGATCGGACGAACGCGATAGATCACTTAAACGCCGAAGGGGTACGTGACCAGAGCCGTGCGATCTGTTTAGATCCAATGCCCCGCAGAGCACGATCCGACCGAAGTGGTACCAACCAGTAACATCGCGACGCGTGGCCAGTTTCGATTTAAAAACAGAATTGAAACCAGATTTGTTTGCAGATTTGAAACCCTTGTAACTTTTGATCCACACGTCCAAAAATTACAAACTTTATATCAATGGAATCAGTGAAACAAGACCTAGCCAACCATGCAATTTGTTTAGTAAAAAGTTTCTGTTAGATTGCTTGTTTTTGCAGAAACATTTGTATGCTTGTTTAGATTAAAAAAATTATTCCAAAATGTTTTCAAGGATAAAATCTTTGCAAATTGGTTTGTGGTGAACTTACTGACCCTAGGAACCAACCCATGGTTTTGAAAATGGATTTGGTGAATTTTAGGATGGATTAATTGATTTAGCCCATTTCTAGCCAATAAAAATATTGGTTTTGTTATGAAAATGTTTTTGGAGTAAAAACTTTGGGAAAATGATTTGAATCAAACCTACTGACCCTAAACACCAAGTTTTGAGAATTAGCAACTTATTTGGTGAACAACATAAAGTTTTGGATTTGATAAAAACAATTTTCCACCACATGAAATAATGAATGGATTTAAAAATGGTTTATGAATAAAACCCTTTTGCAAATGACTTTGCCACTTTAGAAAATGACCACTTTGAACCTTACAAAGTTTAGAAGCCTAGAGGAGACCATCTTTGCAAATAAAACTACCTTTTGCATGCTTGCATGCATGACTTAGATCCCATTGTTTTATGTGTGTGAATTGTTTGATTGATTATTGGTTGGAATGCAAGTTGATATTGTGTTTTCTTGATTGATTTGTAGTGAAGTTAGAAAAGTGTGAAACTAGCAAGATCAAGAAGTGAACCATCATTCCCTACCAAAAAGGCAAGTTACACTATCATCTAAAGTCCTACTATTTTCATTATACTTAGTGGATTTTGAAACATGCATGAAAAGAATTTCTATACTATATGCTATGCTAAATCCTAATAGGATACCCTATACATTCCTTAGTGAAAACAATGTAGTTGTAAAATGCTTAGCGATGCTAGATATTTTGAAAAGAGATACATGTTGAGATTTTATGAAGTTGAGAAAAGGACTTGTGTTCTATATAATAAAACAAGGACTCAATGAACCACCTAGGTGGACAAGGATACTTTGAGTTTTGGAGAAGGTGGCAACAAAAGGAACCATGTCTATGGTAATCTCTTTGTGTTGTGCTCCAAAAGAAAACCACCCAGGAAACTTAGAGATTGAACATGTTTCTCCAATTGTGGCTTTCGTGTACAACCACATGCTACTTATGGCTCTGGCTTAGTCAACTACATTGGGAAGACCCATGCATTGTCTTCAGGTTACTGAAAATGAGGACCTGGAATCCTACATGGGTACTGAAGACAAGCTAGCAATGGTGTATGGGAGGACCCTCTGGAACGACTTTGTCACATTCTCAATCTGCCAGTACTCCATCTTGGTGAGTACCAATCCAGCAGCCACTGGTGGCAACAAGATGAGATTGTGACATGTGGGTAAAGTGTACTACTTCTGCAGAAGATAATAAAATCTAAGTACTTAGTCGTGTCCCCAGTTATGGACAATACTGAGCAACTAAAGCTTGAAGCTATGGGAAATCTCGACATTCCAATTTCAAAAAGAAAAACTTTTAAGTGAAAAAAAAAGACTTGCAGCACTTGGGGGTACCAAGGAGCTCAAGGGATTTGGATAAAAACTTGCAGCACTTGGGGTTACCAAGGAGCTCAAGAGATTTTGATAAAACTTGATGCACTTGGGGGTACCAAGGAGCTCAAGAGATTTTTGACAAGGACTTGAACACTTGGGAATTTACCATGGAGTTCAAGGGATTTTTGATAAAGAGGTTTGACAAAAGATCAAGACCATTTTGAAAAGATAGGATAAACTATTGCTTTCTGCAAATGAGGCTTAAACTCTACTTAGCCAAAAATGCATGTAATGATAGGATCCACTTATATTCAACATAGTAGTGAAACTTGCCAATACAATTCAAATGTATTGACCCTTGTGGCTGTAACTTGTAATGTTGCAGGTTTGATTGATTTTAGTGAAGAGTGATTGATTAGGATTACAAAGTCTACAACCAACATGTTTGCCTATGGCACTTTGAAGATGAAGGACCCCATGCTTATAGTTATTCTGCTGCAATGTAATGTAATAGCCAAATGAGCTATGTAAGATGTAATAAACTTATATTATTCCTGGTTATAAAGTTATATTATGACCTTTGTTTCTTGATATTACATCTTAACTGTGGATGCTAGCTATTGATCCAGGGAATAACATTGTAAACACAGGGGACTCTACCTTATTTAAAGGTTGGGACCCTTACAGATGGTATCAGAGCATTGTGTTGCCTGTAGGATTTGTAAACCTAGGATTGGACAAAAACCCTTAGAAAAATAGGAGTTGTATTTGTTCCAAAACTTATTTACAAACAATATTGTAAACCCTTTCCTCAACCATTTTGGTTTTTGGATTCTACATCTCTTCTATTTCAACTTGATGGAAAAACCTACCCCATGGCCAAAGACTACACCATGTGCAAAGGACTCCATCAACTCTAATGACTTCAACTTCTTCAACTCTAATGACTTCAACTCTTCAACTCTAATGACTTCTTCAACTCTAATGACTTCAACATCTTCAGCATGTTCACCAAGGACCTCAACCTTGGATACCACTAAGGACTACAAGAGAGACAAGGAAACCTTGCTCAAGATATGGAGACTAAGGGAATGCAAAAATTAGAAAGAGATCATTTCACTAGAAGTTATTATAACCAAGAGTTTTTCTCAAGGAAACCATGATCTCATGCAAGAAGAATCAACCAAGAAAGAAGAAAGAATGCAAGTGAACCATATAGATGGACCACATATTTAGTTAAGTCAAACACACCAACTTATGTGGTGTAACAAAAATATTTTGTTGCCTAAGTATGTGCTTGAACTTTGTTGTTTGAGTGAAAAGTTGTTTGTGAATGCTTGCACATTGCTTGAGTGAATTGTGATGTGTGTGATTAGAATTGATTACTTAGAAATATTTTGTCTATTCTAATCCCCATTCAACCCAAACAGATGACTACTCCAAGAGACTCCAACATCAAGGTTAATGACACCAACACCAACCAAGAGGACAGCATGAAAGAACTCATAGCAACCCAACACCAGTTGAACCAAATGACAGCTCAATTCATAGCCAACACCCGTGGGGAAGATCCAACACTGCAAGGATTTTTGGAAACTCAAGCCCAATTGATGCTTAAAGTGACTGATCAAATGATCAACATGGAAAACAACTATTCCAAAAGAGTTTGTGACAACAAGGATGACAGAAATGTTATTCTAGATGGAGCCCCAGCTTGCATTATTTGTGGAGACAAGGATCACACTTCCAAGGAGCATGGTGATCAATGCCCCAATTGTGAAGAGAAACATCTAGTAGGCCAATGTCCCACCTCTCAAGCTACTTGCTACCTATGTGAAGGAAACAACCATGTCCCTATCCAATGCCCCATCTATTCCATTGTTGAACAAAGGAAACAAGGTGGAGTGCAACAAATGATTGCAAACTATCCAGAAGGATCCAAGGCTACCAAGAAGGTTGATGACAAACGAAAAGGTCCACTTATACCTCCAAGCAAAACAACCCAATTCAAAGGACCAAAGAAAGGGCATATGAATTATCCAAAGAGCAATAGAAGGTCCAAGAAACATGTAGACATACCTACCTACCAGATAACATATGAACAACATGAACTGGATGCACTCCTAGCTTTGGAGAAACCCAAAAAGCAAAAGAAGGACAAAAGCCATGTGCAATGTCATAAATGTAAAGAAATGGGACACTATTCTAGTGAATGCCTAGAGAACCAGAAGAATAAGGAGATTGGCCAAGTATGGTGCAACAACTGCAAAGAGCTAGGCCATTATGCAGCAACTTGTCCACAAGAGACACGTAAAGAACTCAAAGATATCAACTGTTTCAATTGCAAAAACCCAGGACATTATGCAAGCAATTGTCCAGAAAAGATGAAGAACAAGTTAAACAAGCCTATGAAGGATCTCAGCCTTGGCCCATGAGTCAAGTGTGGAAACAAAGGACACTATGCAGAAGTTTGCCCAAAGAAGTTTTTCCATGATCCAAAGCAAGCCAAAATGTAATTTAGTTTGAAAAATTTTAAGGGTGGTAGTACCCTAGTTGTTTTGAGCCTACTTGTAACCCTAGCTTTTCCAAATCTCGGGACGAGATTTATTTTAAGGGTGGTAGCCTGTCACATCCCAAGATTTTCCAAATCTTGTAATGTGAAAAATAAATGAATAAAATAAAACTTTGTTGATTTTCAGGGTGAGAAGAAACTTTTTGAATTCAAATGGGAACCTTCAAACTTATTTTGAACAAATAAAAAAATCCTTAAAGGATTTAAAAAACATTTAATAAAAGAAAATAAAAATATTTGGAATTACTAGTTTGGATCTTTAATAAAAAGATTTGGTTTTCAAATGAAAAGAATTATAAATAAGGAATTATTTTATAAGCCAAATTAGAAACTTGGCCAAGACTTTTAAATAAAATATTTCTATTTGATAAAGATTAGTAAAGGTTTATTTAAAATAAATTAATAAGGATTTAATATCCAAGTTTATTAAAAATAAAAGTTTCACTATTTTAATTAAAACATCAAACCTATTTATTTATTTTAAACAAGTTTTCCAAGTGTTCTTTATTTTCAAATAAAACCTACTGATTTGGTTTTGATAATAATTTAGATTTCAAAATGGAGTTTTGAATAAATCAAATCCTATTTTGAGTTAATAACCAAGGTCTATTTATTTAATTAATAATAGACCCTAAAATAAAATTATTATTTTTATTTTTGAAACTTTGGTGTATGTTGTTAAACAGAACCAAATTCAATTGCAAAGTGTGATCAATGTTTGAATTGTTTTGAATGTTTGATTGTTGTTTGAATTTCAAAACAGGAAATAGAATCAAAAAAGGAAAAAGCATTCAGAAGAAAAAATATAGAAATGGACTCAGCCCATTGGCCCAAGCCCCCAGCCAGCCCAGCTTCTCTTCCCCGCATGCAGCGTTTTCTACCTAAACCCTTTTCCTTGAGTGACTGACCAGTGGCCCCTTTTTCCCCCACACTCCCTCGCTGACAGCAAGGACCCACACGCCAGCTCACCTCCTTCTTCCTCGCGCAGACGACGCCCTGGCGTTTCTTGCCCTTTACGCCGGCGATAAATTCGCGTTAACCACGGCCATTACTTCCCCTGCGACCACGTCCTTTTAATCGCCTGCGCCTTCTCCTCCTTTCCCCTTAAACACCGCAGCACGAGAGCCCCTAGGCTGCCTCAATTCGAGCTCGCAACACCTCTGCTCCGACCACCGTCCCCAGCAAATTCCGGCGAGCCTAGCCACCGCCTTGCCTCCCCGACCAAGCTCACACATTCCCCAGCCTCTGGCGCTTCTGCCTGTACCTTCCGTTCAAACCGCGGGCGCCCTAGAACCTCGGCTTCGACGACCTCTGAGCGCCGCCGCGTCTGCCTCTCTCTCCGGCGATGTCCCCTGGTAAGCACAGACCGCCCCGCGCCGTCTCGTTCACGCTCCCACACTCGCCACATCCTCCTGCATCTGACCATGCTCTTGTCTTGCCTTAGGGCGATCTGCAGCGTCGCCTCTGACCAGGACCAGAGCCGCCCGACGCCGTTCCCCACTCCGGCGAGCAATCCTGCTAGAACCAGAGCGGCCCTCGCCAGACCAACACCACCTCGAGCTTCACCGTGACCTCCTGAACCCGGTGAGCACCTCCCTTTCCCTCCTTGCTTCCTAGAACCGCCGCTAGCGCCACCGCCTGACCGTCTGCCGCCGTGCAGCGCCGCCCATCGTTGACCAAGCAGTAGCGTCCGTAGCATCTAGATCGGACGAACGCGATAGATCACTTAAACGCCGAAGGGGTACGCGACCAGAGCCGTGCGATCTGTTTAGATCCAATGCCCCGCAGAGCATGATCCGACCGAAGCGGTACCAACTAGTAACATCGCGACGCGTGGCCAGTTTCGATTTAAAAACAGAATTGAAACCAGATTTGTTTGCAGATTTGAATCCCTTGTAACTTTTGATCCACACGTCCAAAAATTACAAACTTTATATCAATGGAATCAGTGAAACAAGCCCTAGCCAACCATGCAATTTGTTTAGTAAAAAGTTTCTGTTAGATTGCTTGTTTTTGCAGAAACATTTGTATGCTTGTTTAGATTAGAAAAATTATTCCAAAATGTTTTCAAGGATAAAATCTTTGCAAATTGGTTTGTGGTGAACTTACTGACCCTAGGAACCAACCCATGGTTTTGAAAATGGATTTGGTGAATTTTAGGATGGATTAATTGATTTAGCCCATTTCTAGCCAAATAAAAATATTGGTTTTGTTATGAAAATGTTTTTGGAGTAAAAACTTTGGGAAAATGATTTGAATCAAACCTACTGACCCTAAACACCAAGTTTTGATAATTAGCAACTTATTTGGTGAACAACATAAAGTTTTGGATTTGATAAAAACAATTTTCCACCACATGAAATAATGAATGGATTTAAAAATGGTTTATGAATAAAACCCTTTTGCAAATGACTTTGCCACTTTAGAAAATGACCACTTTGAACCTTACAAAGTTTAGAAGCCTAAAGGAGACCATATTTGCAAATAAAACTACCTTTTGCATGCTTGCATGCATGACTTAGATCCCATTGTTTTATGTGTGTGAATTGTTTGATTGATTATTGGTTGGAATGCAAGTTGATATTGTGTTTGCTTGATTGATTTGTAGTGAAGTTAGAAAAGTGTGAAACTAGCAAGATCAAGAAGTGAACCATCATTCCCTACCAAAAAGGCAAGTTACACTATCATCTAAAGTCCTACTATTTTCATTATACTTAGTGGATTCATGCATGAAAAGATTTTCTATACTATATGCTATGCTAAATCCTAATAGGATACCCTATATATTCCTTAGTGAAAACAATGTAGTTGTAAAATGCTTAGCGATGCTAGATATTTTGAAAAGAGATACATGTTGAGATTTTATGAAGTTGAGAAAAGGACTTGTGTTCTATATAATAAAACAAGGACTCAATGAACCACCTAGGTGGACAAGGATACTTTGAGTTTTGGAGAAGGTGGCAACAAAAGGAACCATGTCTATGGCAATCTCTTTGTGTTGTGCTCCAAAACAAAACCACCCAGGAAACTTAGAGATTGAACATGTTTCTCCAATTGTGGCTTTCGTGTACAACCACATGCTACTTATGGCTCTGGCTTAGTCAACTACATTGGGAAGACCCATGCATTGTCTTCAGGTTACTAAAAATGAGGACCTGGAATCCTACATGGGTACTGAAGACAAGCTAGCAATGGTGTATGGGAGGACCCTCCGGAAAGACTTCGTCACATTCTCAATCTGCCAGTACTCCATCTTGGTGAGTACCAATCCAGCGGCCACTGGTGGCAACAAGATGAGATTGTGACATGTGGGTAAAGTGTACTACTTCTGCAGAAGATAATAAAATCTAAGTACTTAGCCGTGTCCCCGGTTATGGACAATAATGAGCAACTAAAGCTTGAAGCTATGGGAAATCTCGACATTCCAATTTCAAAAAGAAAAACTTTTAAGTGAAAACAAAAGACTTGCAGCACTTGGGGGTACCAAGGAGCTCAAGGGATTTGGATAAAAACTTGCAGCACTTGGGGTTACCAAGGAGCTCAAGAGATTTTGATAAAACTTGATGCACTTGGGGGTACCAAGGAGCTCAAGAGATTTTTGACAAGGACTTGAACACTTGGGAATTTACCATGGAGTTCAAGGGATTTTTGATAAAGAGGTTTGACAAAAGATCAAGACCATTTTGAAAAAATAGGATAAACTATTGCTTTCTGCAAATGAGCCTTAAACTCTACTTAGCCAAAAATGCATGTAATGATAGGATCCACTTATATTCAACATAGTAGTGAAACTTGCCAATACAATTCAAATGTATTGACCCTTGTGGCTGTAACTTGTAATGTTGCAGGTTTGATTGATTTTAGTGAAGAGTGATTGATTAGGATTACAAAGTCTACAACCAACATGTTTGCATGTGGCACTTTGAAGATGAAGGACCCCATGCTTATAGTTATTCTGCTGCAATGTAATGTAATAGCCAAATGAGCTATGTAAGATGTAATAAACTTATGTTATTCCTGGTTATAAAGTTATATTATGACCTTTGTTTCTTGATATTACATCTTAACTGTGGATGCTAGCTATTGATCCAGGGACTAGCATTGTAAACACAGGGGACTCTACCTTATTTAAAGGTTGGGACCCTTACAAGTAGATATGGAATATAAGTAGGAATAACAAATGTTGTTCAAAGTCTCGGATGGGATCCGGGATATCACGAGGAGATCCATAATGGTCCGGAGAATAAGATTCATATAAGGAAAGTCCAATTCCAGAGTTCAGGAATGATTCTGGTGTTTTCACCGGAATGATCTAGAAGGGTCTAGAAGGTTCACCGGACCGGAAGGGGAAGGGTGCATGAATGTGTCATGACTAAGTGGAATGATTGCATCATGTCCTAGGTCACTTGGTTGGGCGTTTGTAAGAAAGAAAATAAACTCCAAATTGAAAGTCAAAAGGCAAGTTTGAAAAGTCAAACTGGGACAATGTTCCTGGTGGAGGAAGGTGAGAATCCTTCTCTCCCTCCACCCAAAGCCTAGTAGGAGAGGGAGTTGGGGAAGGATTCAAACTCCCCTCTCCCAAGCTGCCCATCCCTCTCATAAATAAAGGGGAGGGGGTGCCCCCAAGAGACACCACAACTAGCCCCTCCCCACACCACTATCGTGTCGCCAGCCGCCGCACCAAGTCACCGCCGCCCTAGCCGCCGCTGACCACCTCCTCCTCTCCGGCTTCTAAACCCTAGATCGCCGGAGAAACCCTAATACTCCACCATAACCCACTCCGGCTTAGGCGAAGCCCTGCGGGATCTTCCCTCTACTTCCGACACCACACCGTCGTGCTGCCAGAAGCGCGAGGAGAGAACTACAACCTCTGCTGCCTGCTGGAACAAGGGAGAGGAAGGTCTTCATCGAGTATCGAACGTGTGACCGACTACGGAAGCACTACTAGAACGCAGCACCGGAAGGATCGTCTTTGCGATCTTGAGATCATCAAGTGTACGACTACATCACCCACGAGAATATGTTCTCGTTAACCTCTTTGGAATCTTAGAGGGCGAGTACTCTAATTGACTCGTTGCTACAATCTAATAGATAGATCTTGGCTTGTGTGTGTTCATGCGGTAGAATTTTTTGTTTTCCATGCTATGAACCCCTATAATTTCCAATACTTCTTGTCCTTGGACAATTAGTATGGTAGATTTTATTGACCATATTCACTTTGGCCTTTGCTTAATTTTGTACTATCTCTTGCCAAGAAAATGTTTTGTGTTATCTCCCAAGCTTTCCATGTCTCTTGTGGATCTTCTTATTTTTATTGGTATTCTCTTGTGTTTTATTTAATATAGGTACTAGTGATGATCCCATTGTATGCATTTTACATTCAAAAGGAAAATCCTACATACTGCACTATCCGTGGGGGAGCTCTCCTATATTATTTATAACACTCATATTTATGTTTCTTGTTTTGTTCCATATCATGTTTAGGTACTTGGAAGTTCGATCTTTTCGTTTTGGTATTTTGTGCCATCATGAAAAGTGTGGAGAGTTTGGTTTATTTGTTGGAACCTTGCTTTTTTGGGAGTTGGTTTTTTCTTATTCTTTGTTTCGTATGGTGACCTTTTAGAATGAGATAAACCCTTGAGAATTTATGTTTGTGTCTATCTTTTGCTCTTTGGACTTTGTCTAGTTCATTTGTTCAAACTTGTGATCTTTCATTTGTTGAAGTGGTTCTTTGATACAATTTGGACACCTTTTGCCGTGTCACACTCTTGTGTGTGACATCTCGATCTACTTGGTGTTTTTGTTCAAATTGTACCTCCTTTTTGGTTCTTGAAAGCCTTGTGCATGCATATTTACTACATGTTTATACTATGGCATGTGTGCTTTCTTTGATCCATATATATATATGGGAAACTCCACCAAATCCCATTGGCTAAGATGTGCATGAAATTCAATTTCATATCAATATGCACATATTTATGTGGAGTCTCTCCTATGTATTATTGTAATTGTCTAACTACTTTGGACCCAATAAGTTTGGGGACCATATTGTACTTGAACTTTATTTTAGGTACATTGGAGATGCATTGGGTGCTTATCTCTTTCATAAGGAAGAAGTGATGAATCAATGAAAATTAGAGACAAGCTAGGATGGTCAACGAATTCCTATCTACTTCATCACACTAATGATATCTTGATAACTAGTATCTCTTACTCATGAGTACATATCATGTTCCAACCTATGGTAGGTTGCATCTTGGCATGAATTTCAAGTATTTGCAATTGTTGTTGTTCTTTCTTTGGCCTTAAAGAAAATTCTCTATTGCATATGTGAGTAAGTTGAGATGAGTTCATATAATTCAGACTATACAAAATCATTCTCATGATTCACCAACCCCAAATATGTCAATCTAGGAATTATATTGCCTATCGTTCCCTCAAAGTACTCTCATGTGAAAAATTGATCATTTGCAAAGTTGATTCTTTCCTTGTGATACTTGTTTCCTTTTGTAATACATTCCAACTATCTCTTCTTCCCTTTGTGATAGTTGTGATGTATTTGATATGCTTGTGGTTGAAGTTCATCAAATGCAATAAGATAAAATTGAGTCTTTGGCCATGCTATCAAGCAAACATCTTAGTTGTGTATTGTCAAGACTTTTTTTTGAATATCTTGCTATATTTATTTTAGTATCTATTTTGTGTGTACATATTTCTTTGTGGATCAATATCTTTGTGAGATTGTCTACGTAGAAACTTATACACACGAGACATGTTACTCTTGTATATTTTTGATATCTTCTTTGCTTCGTTTGTGTTATATGGTCATACTAAGCAATATCATTCATTGAAGACTATGTTGATACTCAATGATCATTCTTGTACTAGTCTTATAATATGCTTTGTCATGCCTCTCACACATCCTTGTGGTTGAGCCTGCTATTATGTTGTCTCTTACTTGTCGCTCAACCATTTGTTTCTTGCAAATTTTATGCCTTGGTATATGCTCATTTGCACATAGTTGTGTTATAATTAAATTAGAGGGAGTGAGGATTCCATGTTGTGCACATTGATTCACATACAAAAACCTAATTTGTGTATGTACCTTAGGGAGCTTCCTAATTTTATTTATAATACCACTTTGTACTTATCATATTTGTTCTCTCATTCCTTGTATTGTTAAATGAATTTGGATGAGTGAGGATTCCATGATTATGCACTTTGTTTCCAAATGCAATTATCATAATTGGTGCATTATCTTTGGGGAGCTCATCTAATTCATTCAATAATGCTCATTTGCTTTCTTTCTCATTTGTTGTAGTTTAAATACTTATGGGGGAGTTAGGATTCCATATTTGTGCATGTTGTATTCAAATACAAATAGTCTAATTTATGCACAAAACTTGGGGAACTTCTCTATTTCTATTTAAACCCTCTTTTGCTTATGTCATAATATCTTGTTGTTTACATTTGGTATCATTTGTTATTTTCAATTAGTTCTTTTGGATCTTGTGATTGCTTGCGTCCTTTGTTGATGCTTCTTTTATTTTATTTCTTTGGCAATCTTTGGGTCCTTGATGAGTGCATATTTGCATCATGTTTTACATTGTTATTTTTGCATAGTAGATGTAGGATCTTGGTATTTTACGGTGTTCGCACGCACTTTTTATGTTTATTTTCACCAGGATCAGATCAGATGATGGATCCAAAGGACACAATTCTTGGAGCAATTGTACTGGAGAGAAAAGGAGCCAAAAACTACATAAATCGCTTATTCGGGAAATATTTATAATACCAGAAGAAAACTCGAAGCGAGAAGCGGAGACAGAAGAGTTAACGACCAACTATACGCGCGGGCCGCCGTATAGTTCCCGCCGTATAGTTGGCGCCGCCTCCGCCTCCTAAAATAGTTTCACCCCGTGCAACTGGTTCGGAGAGATGACATACAGAACACCCAGAAATCACCGAAACCTAACCTCCGGAAGGCATCTAGAGGGGGAACTTGCCCTAGGGATCCATCTACGCCCTAGACATATCTGGGAGGCCAAGGCATCGATCTCCATCTTCATCAACCACTGCATCTTCATCACCACCATCACCTCCATCCATCCCATCTAGATCTTGTTGTGATTCTTGCACTAGTTATGGATTTATACAAGTATTATTCATCAATGATCGCTTCCATTACCATTACTATGATGCTGACTAACTCCATGTCTGAGTAGATCATTAGTTCTTGGGGAGATGGAGAAACCCTAGTAAGATATTGGAATAATATAAAGTTTATTATGATATTCATCGCTGTGACCATGTGTTAGATTGTCTACATATTGATGTTGGAAGAAGTCGACCTCTCCAATATTTGCCTCTTGTGGGGACTTGATGTAGGGAACTAATTGTTGGTAGACAGAGGGATGTTAGCACTTATAGTGACTATAAAGCTATTGGCATCCCTTACGTATCAACTTGGGAATCGAGGAAACTCACAAAACACTATCCATGCCATGGGATACGTCCTGCGGGATTATGTCCCTTAATAGCGCGGTAATTCAATTGATGTTGATTGCTGTCTGCTGTGGTTATGAGGATGATTTGAGAAATGGTTGCTGCCTCTTTGTACAAATACGGAGTTCCTCCCACACATACATAGTTGAGAATGTTCATGATGATAATCTTTACCTTACCCCTTTATAGTGCTAGTGGTGTATCCGCCAATCCCTGAGAACGCTTTCTCCCACTGAAGTTTCAAATCTATTTAACATAAGTGATATTTTTTGCTTTCTATATTCAGTTTTATTTACTTTACGCATTATTCTCTTATACCAAAAACCCCAAAACACATTTTTACACATTACTCGCATTTTACCTTATCACTTAGAACTCTATTTAGCATTTCTATTTTCAGTACTTACTTCAAGAATTCTTAGACTTCAGACTTCAGACTCCTGCTCCCTATGGGATCGATATCTTTATTTCGAAACTAGCTACATCCGATCTGTGCACTTTGTAGTCACCATGCTATATTCTGGTGCCGTTGCCGGGGAGCTAAGCTCTATAGGTCTTTTAGTTTTTGCTTATTTATTTTAGTTTTGTTAAGTTTTGTTTTGAGTTACAGGTTTCCACCAACATGATGGAGTTTGAGCATATTACTAGTGCTAACTCACTCAACCTCTTTGGGAAGCCCTATGATATTTATAAAAGAGACAACTCCAACGAGAAGACAGGGGGTTTGAAATAAATCCTCTACTACTTGGTATTCTACACAAGAAGCTATTTACTAGAGATGAAGAAGATCCTGATCCATATGAGCATATTGCATGTTTCAAAGATATATGTGGCACGTTCCAATTAACAGGGTATACCGCTGATGAGGTAAGGGTTAAACTTTTTAGTCAAACTTTGACAAGCACATATCTCTCATGGTATAGATCTCTACCCTCAGAAGATACTACTACTTGGGATGATTTATCTTGCGAATTCTTATCTAAATATTACCTATTATCAAAATCTTTTGAAATCAGGTGTCTTATAATGACTTGGAAGAACTGTCCCAATGAAGGACTAGTAAGAGCTTATATAAGATTTAAAGATTTGCTTAGACAATGTCCTCATCATGATTTACCTAAATGGTATTTACTGTATATCTTTTATGGCGGTTTAATTGAACCTAATAGAGTTGAACTAAACTCTTGCGCGGGAGGAGATTTTAGGGATTTACCTATTACTAAAGCTTGCGATTTACTTAATAGAGTTCGCGATGAAAGAGTTTCATGGAATTTTGGTCTAGGAAGTGAAGGAGGCACGAAAATAGATCATGAACGTATTCACGAATATAATAAAAAGGCCATGTTAATGAATTATCTAAAGAGCTTTATTTAGATTCAGATCTTGTATTACAAGTTGTTAAAGCTTTTACAGAACACATCGAAGCTCCAAAGGTGGGTCCGGTCAAGTTTGATCCACCACTTGAACCTGAAAAGAAAAGAGAAGTTAAAGCAACTGTAGCCTCCCTAGAACCAATTTATGAGATACATTTTCCTAACACTGCACAAAAGCATATTTTAGAATATGAACAGGTTAAGGCAGTACAGGAGGAGAAAGAAGAGGAAAGTGTGCTAATAATCCAAGAACATCTAGATGAAACCAAAGATGAAGATGTAACAAAGGAAGCAATCATGGATATGTATGCACGTTGTAACATAGTTGAACTTGATGAAGAGACTTCCATATTGGTTGAAGGTAAAATTAAGGTAAAAGATGTGGCTAAGCCTATTCTTCCCTGCATATTTAAAGAAACCTCGCATTATGGTTTATGTGATCTTGGCACTGAAGTTAATATTATATCTTATGATTTTTATCTAGAAATAAAAGAAGATAGAGCACCGGCTAAAATAGAAAATACCGATATGACAATCATGTTAGCCAATAAAAACCTTCGAATTCCAATGGGAGTAGTTGAAGATGCAGTTATCACAATTAACAATAAAAAATTTCTCATTGATTTTGTAGTTGTTGGTATGCCAATTGATAGTCTTTGCCCAATTATATTATGAAGAATTTTTTTGAGTGATATAGGTGCCACAGTTGACTTTAGAAAGAAGGTTGTATCCCTTAAGCTTGGGGAAGTGGAAAAATAATTCCATTTTTCCAAATTTAAAGACAAACCTCTATTCATAAAAGAAGAAGAGGAGGAGAAATCTATTGATGAAATGGAAGCTCTCTTCTTAAATAATCAAGATGAATAAATAAATGAAGATCCAAATTGTGGAGAAATAATTATGGAGGATAAAACTCTAGAAGAATTAGAAAATGAATTTGATTAATTTCCCAATGAAGAACCTCCAACTGATGAAGCTTTTGAAGAACCAGAAAAGAGAGGGGATGAAGATCTACCACCCCCAGAGTTAAAAACTCTACCAAATAATCTTAGGTATAGATTTTTAGATGATACTAATAAATTCCCTATTATTATTAGTGCTAAAATTTCAGAGGAAGAAGAACTTATGAAGGTACTAAAGGAGCACCGCAAGGCCTTCGAGTACTCAATGGATGACTTGAAGGGTATTAGTCCCATGATAGTCTCCCATCGGATATTCATGGAGGAAGGTGCAAAACCAGTTGCAGAATTTAATAGAATAATGAATCCTAAAATGAAGGGAGTGGTAAGAAAAGAAATAGTACGCCTACTTGATGCAGGTATAATCTATCCTGTAAAATAAAGTGTGATTGGGTAAGTCCTGTTCATTGTGTTCCTAAGAAAGGCGGATTTATTGTTGTTCCTAATGAAAACAATGAATTGATACCTACTAGAACTGTTGTTGGACATAGGATGTACATAGATTTCAGAAAATTGAATAAGGAGACTAGGAAAGATCACTATCCTTTACCGTTCATAGATCAAACTTTAGAGAGGTTAGCAAACCACACTCATTTTTGTTATTTGGACGGATACTCTGGTTTTTCCCAAATAGTTGTTCATCCTGAAGACCAACTTAAACCAACCTTCATTAGTCCTTATGGTTTACATGCTTACCGACACATGCCTTTTGGTCTTTGCAATGCTCCAGCTACTTCTCAAAGATGCATGACTGCTATATTTGCAGATTTTATAGAACTTATAATGGAAGTATTTATGGATCATTTTTCTGTCTATGGAACTTCGTTTACTAGTTGCTTGGAAAATCTCAATAGAATTTTGCAGTGTTGCAAAGAGACTAATCTTGTCTTAAACTGGAAGAAGTGCCATTTTATGATCAAAAAAGGCATAGTCCTTGGACACAAAGTATCAGGTAAGGGTATTGAAGTAGATAGAGCTAAAGTTGAATCAATAGAAAGAATGCCACAACCAAGGGACGTAAAAGGTATAAGAAGTTTTCTTGGTCATGTAGGCTTTTATAGAAGGTTCATTAGGAATTTTTCTGGAATTTCTAAACCTTTAACTAATATGTTGCAAAAAGGAGTAAGATTCAATTTTGATGATAAATGCCTTAGTGCATTTGATAACTTAAACATGCTTTATCTCGTGCTCCTGTCATTAAACCACCTATATGGGATATGACTTTTGATTTAATATGTGAAGCTAGTGATGATGCTGTAGGAGTAAGCATGGGACAACACATAGGTCGCAGATTTAATATTATACATCATGCTAGTAGAACTCTCAATAGTGCTCAAAAGAATTATCCTAAGGAAGAAAGAGAACTCTTTGCTGTATTTTTATCTTGTGATAATTTCCGTTCTTATATTGTTGATGCAAGAGTAAGAGTTCATACAGATCGTGATAGTTTAAAAGAAATCCTCGAGAGGAAGTTTCATAAGCCAAGACTGATCCGTTGGATCCTTTTACTTCAAGAATTTGAGTTGCAGATTATGCAGAGACAAGAAGCAAAGGTAGTAGATGCATCATCTATATTTACCCAGCAAGACATCGATCTTATTGAGAGGAGCTTTAGTCCTGGTGATTTTTGTTTTCAAGAATCACTATATGAGCTAAGGTCAAATCCTCCCAAGAAGAGGAAGTCCTTGTTGTTGGAGGAGCTTGTCACTCCCGACTAAATAAACGGTAAGTGGAAGGTAAGTTTTTTAACTCTAATAAGTGCTTATTTTCACAATTTCTACTATTAATTTTTTTGCCTTTGAATTCCTCTTGTTTTTCTAAAGTTTTTGAGGGGTTTCTGCAACTATACAGCTGCAACTATACTGCCGGAGAGAATTCTCCCGTCGTATAGTTGGTCTTTAAATGTTCTGTGACCCCGTTGCAAAATAATTTTTGGGTGATGTAACTATACGGGCGCAACTATACTTCCGGAGAAAAATCTCCCGCCATATAGTTGGTCGTTAAACGTTCTGTACCCACTTCTCAAAATAATTTTCGAGATGCGGTATCTATACACCAGAGAAAATTCTCTCGCTGATGACCCACAAGTATAGGGCGTGTATCGTAGTACTTTCGATAAATAGGAGTGTCAATCCCAACAAGGAGAAGAAGGTGTTGACTAGTGGTATGGAGAAGGAAATCTCTGTAAATACTTAGCAAACAGAATTTTAGGGGTTTTCTGATAAAGCAAAGAAACAAAGTGCAAGTAACAAAGACAACGAACAACTGTAGCAAGTGGCCCAATCCTTTCTTAGAAAGGACAAGCCGGTGGAAATACTTATAAGGACCAAAAGTTCTCGAGGACACATGGGAATTATGTCAAGTGCTTTCGCTTCAAATAGCTAAGTAGTCTTCTTTGGTGTTGTAAGTTTTGTGTGGGTGAACCTATGCTAATGTACTGACCTTACTTGGACAAATACATACTTGTGATTAAACCCCCTGCAAGCATCCGCAACTACAGGAAATCAATTAAGATAAAAACCTAACCACATCCTTAAACTTTGAGATCCTATGCTCCCTTGTGCAATGGTGTCCTAACGGGGGTTCAGGTTTTTGTCACTCCGGCAACCCCTCAATTAGTAGCCAAATACACAATGCATTCCCCTAGGCCCATAAATGGTGAAGTATCATGTAGTCAACATTCACATGACACCACTAGAAGAATAGCACCACAACTTAAATACTAAACCATTGAATAATATATCAACACAAATCCACTACTAACAACATGACTTGTCTCATGTCCTCAAGAACTAGACGAACTACTCACAATACATCATATGGATCAAGATCATAGATGATATGGTGATGGATAACAATCTGAACATAACAATAATCCAATGGTTCCACTCACAAGCATCAACTACAATAGTAATTAACGTCGGGAAAGTTTCCCCTAAGATCTATGCAAGTATTCAACACTATTGTTACAGCAGGACGGAGTGGTGATGATGGTGCTGGTGGAGATGATGGTGTGGATGATGATGATCCCGATGAAGTCTAGCTTGATGATGGTGTTGATGGCGACGATCTCCTCTCTCCAGGAAGGAATTTCCCCGGCAAAAATCTGTCTGTCGGGGAGCTCTATCTCTCTCCGTGTTTTCCGCCCCGCAGAGGCGGCAGAATATTTCTGTGGTTGCTCCCCGTGTCTTAGGGTTTAGAGGAGAAGATATAGGCGAGAGGGCGGAGTCGGAGGCCAGCCAGGTGGGCCACACCCCCTGTAGGCGCGGGGCAGGGGGCCGCACCTAGGGGGGTGTGGGGCCCCTGTGGCCCATCTCCGCCTCCCCTTCTGGCTTCCTTCGTCTTGTGGGAAAATATGATTTTCCAATATTTTTCTAATCTTCGCGAAATTGCATCAAAACACCTCTTTTTCCATCAGAATCCTGACTCGAGCAGTTCATCCTCCAAGAATCATCCAACATGCAAAAACAGAGGAAAAGACATAAGTAACACCTCTTAATAAGAAATATATCAATGAATATAGGCAAATTATGATATAGAATGGTGATGAAAATTGGACGTATCAACTCCCCCCAAGCTTAGACCTTCACTTGTCCCCAAGCGAAAACTGAGCATAGTAAACATGTCCATAGGTTTATGGAGTGACGTGTCGATAATAAATACGGACAAGAAGCATGAAACTTACCATTGCACAACTCATAGAAAAAGGCAACTCACCATTATATAACTTAGCTTGCAACAAGTACACGAGTCACAATAGAGATGCATAAAAATAAATCATAATTGGAATTGGCAAACTTTGTTCTTGGTCAGAGAACAACTAGCAAACAGTTTCACAAAAAACTTTTGAAGAAGTTTTCACAACAAGAGTACTCTTTGCTCAAACATAAAATGTTTTTCACAATGATGGCTTTCAAAGTAATACTCAACAGATAAGAGTCTTGTGCAAACAAGGAAGATAGAGAACATGATTGAATAAATCATTATATGAATGCTTGAAACACAACACTCAAATGCTTGCTAGAGATAAAGAGGAAGTAGGTTTACTGACTCAACTTTAGAAATAGGAGAAAGTTCCTTCATAGAAGGAAGCAGGGATTTCAAGTTCATAAAGAGCTTTCAAAATATTATGGTACTTACTAGCTTTGAGCCCTCATTGCCACTATCATAAGCATCTTGAAGTGATTAAGGTTAAAGTGAACAATGATGGAGTATATGCTTGACGAAATATAAGTTGGCAATCTCATGTCCCTTGAGTACGAGGGCCGCTCCTCATGCTACTCAACTTTAGTTACCGGTAAGTTCTTGTCAATGTAAGTACATGTGTATCATAAAGAACCGCCAACGGGGTACCCCTTGCACATGATACAGGACCTATCCCATAATCAAAATGACAAGGCAAGCAGATAGTGAGCATCTCAGCGATCTTTTTATTTGCTATTTGCACATGTTTTTATTAAGGATGCTTCATAGATTTATCACTATGCTTATGCTTAAAGTTTCCACCATGATTAGGCATGACTTAGGCTAGCGGCCCAGGCATTTCTCTAACACACATACATAACTCCATGGACTTACAAGCTCCCCTTTTATTTCACTCCGCCGACATCCGCCGACATAAGTGTTGAAAGCGTTCCCCGTGACAGCACAGTTCTGCTAATCCCAATGTATAGATGCAAGCATATACAACTTCGATGACACAATGATTCAAGTTTATTAGGGGCAAGAAAATAAGGTGTGCCATCAAGTTCATGAGAGCTTTACTAACTAGTTTTCTCATAACAAAATAGTTTTTAATTCGAAAGATAGATGAAGCTTGAGAATCTGCTTGGAATAGCAATAATGCTAATAGGTAGATATGGTGGACACAAATGGCACAGGTTTGGTTCAAAGGGGTTGGAATCATGAGAAGTATGCCTTCTCAAAATAGGTTTTTGGCTAGCAAGGCTGGGTAGCAAGCAGAAGAGTTGAAGGAAACAAGCAAACCTACAAGTGATAAAGCCAAACATGCAGTCTTCCTTGAAGACACAAAATATCTTAAATAAAGAATACTAAGCTTATGAGCCAATCAAGAAATAAAATAAATGATACAAAATACATGTAAGCGTTTTCTCTTTTCCTTTCAAACCTCAAAAAGTGTTGCTACTGACCAGAGCCTGGTTTGCCAAAACCAATATAGATCTACTTGATGCTCCCAAAGTGATACCAATACTGATCAACAAGATCAATCATATAATAGAGATTGCAAACTAAAATAAGAAGTGCAAAAAGTAAAAGATGAAACTTCTCATTAATAATCCATAAAGGCACTCACGCCAAGGGATACATAGAAACTAAAGGAGAGATACTTCCACAATGCAAACCAACCTATAAGATAACTTCTCTACCAAAGATATGAATCTACTAAAAAGGTAAAAGATAAAAGAGAATGATGTGATACCGCGGCACTCCCCCAAGCTTGGAACAAGCCAAGGGGATGCCAAACCTGATGATGAATTACTCCTTCGGTGGTGGTGGTGTTCTCTTGATAAGCTCTTCAATCAGTTTCCTCAAATCCTCAATCTCGAAGGTAAGAGTATGGATCAACTCTGAATTTTCCTCAATGCGGTTCATGATCATATCGGACCGAGAGTCCTAGTCCTTGCTATTCTTTCCCCACTCTTCCTTCTTAGCGTGTTCCTTCCCTGCATGGTTAGATCGAGGCAGATCCCAAACCGAGGGCAAGTTCCCTTTGGGAACATTTTGGTATTTTTTGCTCATGTATAAGAGTATGGAAGGGATTCTTGGTACGTGGAGGAGGTGATCATGGAACGAAGATAAGACGTGGAGGTTTCCCTCCTGTAGACACCCGCGCTGTCCTCCTAAGCTTGGTAGGATTTGCCACTGAAGGGATTATGCCCTGAGAGGCAAGAATAAAGTGTTTATTATGTATATTCCAAGTATGTGATAGATGTTTATTTTGCATTCTATAATTGTATTAATACGGAAACATTAATACATGTGTGTTTAATAAACAAACAGAAAGTTCCTAGTTATGCATCTCTCATAAACTAGCTCGTTTATTAACAAGATGATCAAGATTTCCTGATCATAGACATTGGATGTTGTTAATAATGAGGTCACAACATTAGTGTAATGGTGTGATGAACATTCATCCGAAGTATAGCATTATGATCAAAGTCATTGAGCTTATATTTCTATAACCTCATACGAAGTGATCCTAATCCTTAGACCATGAGATCATGTCAATCACTAACACCAGAAGAGTATCTTGATAACATCAAACGTCACACCGTAATAGGGTGATTATAAAGATGGGTTCAGTACTACTAAATTGTTATGTTGAGGCCCATGGATCGAGAGTGGAATTTTTTCATCCCGATGACGGATATATATGCTCTGGGCCCTCTCGGTGATATCACATTGGTTAGCTTGCAAGCAAGTGATTTGATCACTAGAATGTTATATCACGGGAACAAGAAAAGAGTACATGTCAGTAACGAGATCAAACTAGGTATGGAGATACCGATGATCAAATCTCGGACATGTAATATATCGCGAAACAAAGGGATTAAGATACTAACATAAAAGGTTCCGACTATCATAAGAAAGTCATCGTTGAATGTGTGGGAGTCAGTATGGGTCTCCAGATCCCGCTTCTGATTATTGATCGGAGAGGGGTCTCGATCATGTCCGCATTATTCGCGAACCGTAGGGTGACACACTTAAGACACACCGACATCCATTTGGAGCAAAAGTTTCATGCCGGAAAGAATAACAAACGCAGGAATTTATTTCACTAGATACCGAAACAGGTTTTCGGGTGAAATTGCAGAAAGTGTTTTTGCATGTGAAATGAAATACTAGCAAGGGGTTATATGTGAATGTTTGTCATTAAATTAATTGACAAAATTCTGAATAAATAAAAGGAGTTTTATTTAATGAGAGTTTGCATTAAATTTGGTGGAAATCTAATGGGAATTTGAGTGGGAATTTGAGTGGAGGGAACTGAAAGGATTTTTGTGAGTGGAGTGTCCACCCACATGAATGAAGGAGGGGAAGGGGCAGCCCCCATGGCCGGCGTCCACCCCCTTGGGTGCCCCCTCCTCCTATAAAAGGATCCCCCTCTCCTCTCTCTCACTCACACCTCCTCGTGAAGGATCTCTCTCCCCCTCTAGTATTTATCCCCATGGTATAGTACTAGCGAGATACATTTTCCCAGTGGCTATTCAGCAAGAAAGAGTTGTGCTTCCGCTGCATCGCTGGAGCGAGGAGGCGGAGGTTGCTCGGTGCCTCGGACGTGTGTGCGAGCACGGATATGCCGCTAAGTTGCGGTGCTAAGGACTTCCTCTCGATCTTGAGATCGGCAAGAGATCGTCTACATCAACCACGAGTTTAACTCGTTAATATTTGTCGGTCTTCAAGGGTATGTTCTCTATGGATATACATCTTACCGTTGTTTGTATCTAGTAGATAGATCTTGGTACATAGTTGTTCCCATCGTAGGAAATTTTTTGTTTTCTATGCTGCGAACCCTACAGTGGTATCAGAGCCGGATCTATGCGTATATGCTTTACACGGGTAGTACACATATGAGTATTTGAGCGATGATGATCATGTTATTGCTTCTTGGTTGTACTTTGGATATTGGTGGCATAGTGGGATGAAGCGGCCCAGACAAACTTTATATGTCCTCGCACATGAGACCTGTTCCACGCTTGACATGCAACTAGTTTGCATAAGTGGCTAGCGAGTGTCTGTCTTTCCTACTATAGTCAATATCTATTTTGCAACGAGTTGTCAATAATTTGGTTATCCTTGTTGTGGTTCATGTTCGTAGGTAAGAACGTTTCTATCTTCGAAAGCCCTAAGCCACGTAAAACTTGCAATGGATAAATTGGAGGCGTCTATTTTAGATTGTTGTTGGGCTAGTGTCATGATATGGTGATGTTGTAAGTAGAAGTATAAGTTGATACTCTTACAACACACATAAGTGTAAGTTCCATAGACCTTGGCCTTACACATAGAGGTATGATAGTGATCATATCACGATGCACATGATGAAGATCAAGTGCGGGAACCATATCATTTCACTTATAAACATGTGATGTTTGATTGCATCTTATATTGCTTGTTTGGCATTTTATTAGCATAATAAGATGATCCCTCATTTAAATATCAAGATAAGAATGTGTTCTTCCTTAAGTATGCATCGATTATGTTTTGTCGCTCCAAGACATCACGTGATGATCGGGTGTTCTTGGATCCACGACCATATTTCGGGTGTAAGACAGTTACACACGCGAATACTAAGGTTCTTACTTGGCGAGCCTAGCATGTACAGACATGGCCTCGAAACACAGACCGAAATTTTAAGCATGAGTCATATGGTAGATATGATGCCCATTTGATGCTCTCCTTTGAAGCTACACCGACTCACGTGATGATCAGACTTGGTGTAGTGGATTTGGTTCATGTAATCACCAAAAAGGCACGAGGGATGTCGTTTTTGAGTGGGAGTTCATTCTTAATGTGGATTAGTTGAACTCAATCTATCATAAACTTAGTCTAAAATTTTCAAATTCTATTGTAGATGGCACCACCTGCTTTTAATTTCGATGTGTTCATGGAGAAAGAGAAACTTGCAACGAACGGTAGCAACTTTACCGAATGGGCCATGAATTTGAGGATTCTCCTCTCTGCTACATAAAAGCAATATGTGCTAGAAGTGCCGCTAGGCCCCCAACCATTTGACGATGCCCCTGATGAGGAGAAGAATGTCTATCGGACCTGTCAGGAGGACCACAACTTAGTTCATTGCGGCATATTGTATGGGATAGAGCCAGAACTTCGAAAGCGTTTCGAAAACAGCAATGCATTTGATACAATGGGTGAGTTGAAAATGATTTTCGACACACATGCTACTGTAGAGAGCTACAATGCTTCAGAAAAGTTCTTTAGCTGCATGAGGGAAGAGCACAGCTTCGTAAGTGAGCATGTACTCAAGATGTCGGGTTATGCCGATAAGCTTGTGTCCTTGGGAATATCGATTCCCATTGACTTAGGCATCCATCGTGTTCTGCAATCTCTGCCACCTAGCTATAAGAGCTTTGTGATGAACTATAATATGCAAGGAATGAAGAAGTCTCACCTCAAGCTTTTGTCAATGCTTAAAACTACAGAAGTGGAGATCAAGAAAGCACATCAAGTGTTGATGATCAATAATACCACTGGTTTCAAGAAAGACAATAAGGGAAAACGGAAGGGAAGTAAGGGTGGCAAGCCACTTGCCGTGCCTGAAAAGAAACCCCGAGTTGGCCCTAAGTCTGATACCGAGTGCTATTATTGTAAGGGAACTGGCCACTCGAAGCGCAACTGCCCCAAGTATTTGGCAGACAAGAAGGCCGGCAAGGCAAACAAAGGTATATATGATATACATGTTATTGATGTGTTCTTGACTAGTACTCGCAGTAGCACCTGGGTATTTGATACCGGTTCAGTTTCTAATATTTGTAACTCGAATCAGGGGCTGCGGAACAAGCGACCGCTAGCAAGGGGTGAGGTCAAGATGCGTGTCGGCAATGGATCAAGTGTTGATGTGATCGCCATCGGAATGCTACCTCTCCACTTACCATCGGGATTAGTAATAAACTTGAATAATTGTTACCTAGTGCCAGCACTGAGCATGAACATTGTATCTGGATCGTGTTTGATGCGAAGTGGTTATTCATTTAAATCCGAGAACAATGGTTGTTATATTTATATGAATAAAATCTTTTATGGTCATGCACCGATGATGAATGGTTTATTTCTGTTGGATCTCGATAATAATGTTACACATATTCATAATGTTGATGCTAAAAGGATTAAACTTAATGATGATATATCCGCATATATGTAGCACTGCCGTCTAGGTCATATTGGCGTTAAACGCATGAAGAAGCTCCATTCGGATGGACTTTTGGAATCACTTGATTTTGAATCATTTGATACATGTGAGCCATGCCTTATGGGCAAGATGACTAGAACGCCGTTTTTTGGTTCAATGGAACGAGCGACAGATTTATTGGAAATCATACATTCTGATGTATGTGGTCCAATGAGCGTGTCGGTGCGAGGTGGATATCATTATTTTGTTACTTTCACGGATGATTTGAGTAGATACGGTTATATCTACTTGATGAAACACAAGTCTGAAACCTTTGAAAAGTTTAAGGAATTTTAAAGTGAAGTGGAAAATCATCGTAATAGAAAGATCAAATTTCTACGGTCCGACCGTGGAGGTGAGTATCTAAGTTACGAGTTTATCACTCATATGAAAGAGTGTGGAATTGTTTCACAACTCACATATGCCGGAACACCACGGCGAAATGGTGTGTCGGAGCGTTGTAATCGTACTTTATTGGATATGGTTTGATCTATTATGTCTCTGACGGAATTGCCACTATCATTTTGGGGTTATCCACTAGAAACTATTGCATTCACTTTAAATCGGGCACCATCTAAATCCGTTGAAACTACATCGTATGAATTGTGGTTTGGAAACAAACCTAAGCTGTCATTTCTTAAAGTTTGGGGATGCGATGTTTATGTGAAGAAACTTCAACCGGATAAACTCGAACCCAAATCGGAAAAATGCGTCTTCATAGGATACCCTAAGGAAACTATTGGGTATTCCTTCTATCACAAATCCGAGGGCAAGGTTTTTGTTGCCAAGAATGGATCCTTTCTAGAGAAAGAGTTTCTCGCAAAAGGCATGAGTAGTCGGAAGGTAGAACTCGAAGAGGTTGTTGAACCTTATCTTCAAAGTATGGTGAGTAGTGCAGCGCTGGCAGTCGTTTCGGAGTTGTCTTCACCAATTGAAGAGGGAACTAATGATAATGATCATGAAACTCTTAAAGAGAGTACTATCAAACCTCGCAGGTCTAGCAGGACGCGTGCAGCTGCCGAGCTGTATGGAAACCCTGTTATGACGACATATGAAGAAGCAATGATGAGCCCAGATTTCAACAAATGGTTAGAATCCATGAAATCCGAGATGGAATCCATGTACGAAAACCAAGTTTGGAACTTGGCGGACTTACCTCATGAGCGAAAGGCCGTGGAGAATAAATGGATTTTCAAAAGAAAAACTGATGTTGATGGTAATGTGACCGTCTATAAATCTCGACTTGTCGCAAAGGGGTTTCGACAAATTCAAGGAGTTGACTACGATGAGACATTCTCTCCCATAGAGATGCTAAAGTCAGTTAGGATTATGTTAGCAATTGCTGCATATTTCGATTATGAGATATGGCAGATGGATGTCAAAACCGTGTTCCTCAATGGTAATATTGAAGAAGAGTTGTATATGATACAACCAAAGGGTTTTGTCGATCCTAAGAATACTAACAAGGTGTGCAAGCTTCAGCGATCCATCTATGGACTGAAGCAAGCATCACGGAGTTGGAATTTCCACTTTGATGAGGTGATCAAAGAGTTTGGATTTGTCCAAACTTATGGAGAATCTTGTATTTACAAGAAAGTGAGTGGGAGCAATGTGGCATTTCTGATATTATATGTGGATGACATATTATTGATCGGAAATGATATAGATCTTTTAAAAAGTGTTAAAAGTTATCTAAACAACATATTTTCAATGAAGGACCTAGGTGAAGCGTCATACATATTAGGCATAAAGATCTATAGAGATAGATCTAGGCGCCTAATAGGGCTATCGCAAAGTACATACCTTGATAAGATTTTAAAGAAGTTTAAAATGGATGGAAGTAAGAAGGGGTTATTACCTATGTTGCAAGGGAAGACATTGAGTAAGACTCAAAGTCCGGCTACGGCGGAAGAAAGAGAGATAATGGACAACGTCCCCTATGCTTCAGCCATAGGCTCTATAATTATGCCATGCTATGTACAAGACCTGATGTGGCACATGCTATTAGTTTGACTAGTAGGTACTAATCGGATCCAGGTTCAGAACACTGGATAGCGGTCAAGAATATCCGAAGTACTTGCGAAGAACTAAGGATATTTTTCTTGTGTACGGAGGTGAAGAAGAGATCATCGCTAAGTGTTATGTCGACGCAAGCTTTGACACTGACCCGGATGACTCTAAGTCCCAATCCGGATACATATTTCTCATGAATGGCGGAGCGGTTAGTTGGAGGAGCTCCAAACAACCTATGGTGGCGGGATCAACAACGGAGGCCGAATTTGTTGTTGCTTCGGAAGCGTCTCAGGAAGCGGTTTGGATGAAGGAGTTCATATCCGAACTAGGTGTGGTTGTGAGCGCGTTGGACCCAATGGTGATCTATTGTGACAACAATGGTTCCATTGCCAATGCCAAAGAACCAAGGTCTCAGAAGAATTCCAAGCATATTAAGCGCCGGTTTCACTCCATCCGCGAACATGTCAAGGATGGAGATATAAAGATTTGTAAAGTACACACGGATCTCAATACAGCAGATCCGTTGGCTAAAACTCTCCCTAGAGCAAAACATGATCAACACCAAAACTCCATGGGTGTTAGATTTATCACTATGTAACTGTATTATTGTCTCTAGTGCAAGTGGGAGACTGAAGGGAATATGCCCTGAGAGGCAATAATAAAGTGTTTATTATGTATATTCCAAGTATATGATAGATGTTTATTTTACATGCTATAATTGTATTAATACAGAAACATTAATACATGTGTGTTTAATAAACAAACAGAAAGTTCCTAGTTATGCATCTCTCATAAACTAGCTCGTTTATTAACAAGATGATCAAGATTTCCTGATCATAGACATTGGATGTTTTTAATAACGAGGTCACAACATTAGTGTAATGGTGTGATGAACATTCATCTCGTTGGATATAGTTAATCTTTGTCGGTCTTCAAGGGTATGTTCTGTACAGATATACATCTTCCCGTTGTTTGTATCTAGTAGATAGATCTTGGTACATAGTTGTTCCCATCGTAGGAGTTTTTTTGTTTTCTATGCTGCGAACCCTATAGACACCACTCCAATGCTTGCGACGGTATCATGGGTGTTCGGAGCTCGTCCTCCTCCATGTCTTCTTCATACCCTACCAAAATATCCTCCTCCTTGGGATTATGAGGATCATCTTCCTCAGGCTTCTTGCCTTTGTCGTTGACGGAGACTATGATGCTCTAAACTTGAGAAGATTTCCTGACAGAAACTATCATGGGAATGTCCACGGCAGATGCTGCAATCAGCAGCGAGTAGTAGAACGAGGGGCAAGGGCGGCCAGCCATCTGCGGTGCGAGATGAGGGTGGAGACACAGGGGTTTACCCAGGTTCGCCCCCTAAGGGTAAAGACCTACTCCTGCTAGATTGTATTGATGAGAGAGTACAAGGGCGAGCTCGATGGCTAGGCGACGAGTCGCAGGGGGTGTATGATGGAACGTACGTCCTATGCGTGCCCTAGGGAGGTTTATATAGAGTCACCTCACTAGGGTTTACAGATCTACAATCGAGTTGGATAAGGACTTGGAGGGTGCTTGACCTAATCTGACTGGGCCTAGCTACGCTTTTGGGCCTCCAGCTTCCAGTCGCCTGGCTCCTTGTTGAGTCGTGATCTAGTCGCCGTCCTGCAGGCCCACTCGCTGGCAGTATGGGCCAATAGGAAATGTCCTGCTGGGTATACCCCACTCGGCATAACCCCATCAGTAGTCCCTAAGGCCATCATTGATTCGTCGCAGGTGTTTTTTGGCAGTCGGAGTATTCGGGTCCAATTTGGACGCCCAGTCGAATCGGCGGTGGACTCCTTCAATAAAAGAGAGAACCTTCATCATATTTCCTCAGTCGCAACAATGGCGACCAGTCGAATCGCAGCTATGGTGAACAGGTCAGTGAATAGTTGAATCGCAGCTATGGCGAATGGGTCGGCGAGTAATTGAATCGCAACTATGGCGAATGGGTCGGCGAGTAATCGAATCGCAGCTATGGCGAATGGGTCGGGAGTAGTCGAATCACTGCGATTGGCGAATCGATTAGGAGAAGGTGGACCGTCAATCTTGGTCAAACTAGTCGTCGGGTAATCCAACGGTAATATCGGCATAATCATCGCGCGGTAACGGCTCCCCAAAAATGGCGGGTAGCAACCACTATATAAGGAGAGTGACGGGTGAAGAACGATCATTCCCCACATTCCTCCTAACTTCATGCGTCTCCCAATCTTCTGTTCCTCCGTAGCGACCCAGAGCGACCCTGCGATCCCAGATCCTCCGATCGATGGCACCTCCAATAGATTCGTGGGGAAGATCCAAGTGCACCAAGACGCTATTGAAATCCTTCGAGGATGCAAGAATTCTTCGCGCCGGGAGATGGCGAATCCTCGTGGCCAGAGAGGTGGTACTGAACCTGCACGCCGGGGAGTTCATCTGCTTCACCAGCCACTTGGAGAGGGGGCTCGGCTGCGGTGACCCAGCATACCACTGCATGTTCTAGTACACTATAGTCGTTGATATAACACCAATTAAACACCATTCACTAGTATTACATCCCTCGGAGTGGTACAACAGAAACACAGCAGGTCAAGACATGACTATAGATTACATATGACACATTACAAAAGATCCAGAGAGCTTCCTCGAGGCAGTGAGGAAGATGTTATAGAGAAGACAACCAAATATAACAACTTAAAGACTATGCAAGAACACTACTATATATATGGCTTTGCGTTGCTACTAAAGCAATGCCCTCCAGAAGTAGGTTCTACTAATTAGGGATTTATTTATATAGAACGGTCCATCTTGACTTCAGAAACTCCTGATGTAGTCATTGACTCCGGTTGATCTCCACTGGATACCTTTAATTCTTTAGAAGAACTTATCTTCTAGGTTCATCGTTGGTTGCTCCGAAATATAGCAATGGTTAAGAAGATACGTTGAGTACAAGCGTACTCAGCAAGTTCACTAAAAAAGGAGTGTTTGATGCACTATCTACAACCACAGACCAAAGGTCATAGGCTATGCAGGTTTTCATAAACATTTCTTCAAAGGTTGCTTTTATTCTGAAAAGCTATGTCCGTCAGCCTTCACAGGTTTACCAGAACTTTCATGGAGTTCCTTTCCTGTAGCGTTCGCAGCTCCTTCCCGGAATAGGGAGTAACACGTTAAAGTTCTTACACTCTACAGAGGTGCGTTGCTTTACCCATGAGAGACCTTAGCCTTATTGCACAACCAAGTCATGACCTTGTCCATAATTCCTTGGTATGGGGCCTCGTCTAAGATCCAAGCCAATCACGGTCCTTCTCCGCGACCCCGCATACAGCGCAATTGTTGTATGTCCACACTCAAGGTATACTTTTCCCCATATAAAACGACTATACCTTAGTTGGATACACACAATAACCATTAACACTAGAAATATGTCTTCTGTAAGCACAGATCCACGGTAGACCCCCATATAAATTGGCTATACCCATGATCTGCAACTTACAAATGCCCAGAACAGTGTCCGATGCATGCGAGAGGGAGACGATCCAGCTGACTTCCCTAGAGCCATATATATCTCATGGTTAACACGTAATATACGGCGCAAGAATCACTGGCGACATTGGTTGTTAAGTCCTAGATAATATGTTCCTTTACCACCGGAACTTTTATAGTAGGTTATTACCTCAGGGTAAATAACCCATAATCATATTATGATGAAAATAGTGTTTTTTGACCTTTTTGAAATGCAGGTGATGACAACACTGGATTTGCAAAATACTTTATAGAAAATAATCAAAGGACGTGAGCAAGTGTGAACTTGCCTTTGTGATCACAAGATTATGTAATCACGGTCTTCGAGATGATATAAGATCCAATATCTGAAAACAACATCATTGGTCCGGTAAGGACTAATGTTTAAAGAAGCAATATGTAGTTATGCATAAGTAATGCTATGCATTTTGTAAAACTCCCAGAGTGAATACCCAATACTTTGAGTGATTTGAATTTAGGTGATTTTTTAAGAGTTGATTTATCTTCAAATTTTACTTTCTAAGTAATGACCTTTTTAAGGAACTTAAGTGTTAACAACCCAAAATATACAAGTAAAGTATAAAATAATGTGATTATAGTTAATTGTTATTTGGTGACTATGATAAAAGTCTTTGGGTTGAGTTGTTAAGAGTTGGAGAACTTATTATGAGATTGTTGTTTGAAGTGGCAAAAAGAATAACATTTGAAGAAAATATTTCCTTTCTAATGTTTAAACAATCTTTATTGTTAATATGATGTGATTAATGTCTTTAGTGTGTGATTGATTAGTTTGGACTTGAGATGCTTTATGTCTTAATCTAACGAGATCAAACTTAACTATAAAAACATAAGTAGTTTATTAGACATGGTGATTATAAATTTTGAGACTAAAGTTAACTTTAAAAAGGTAAAGAAACTTAAGGTGTAATATGTTTTAATTATTCCCAAATTTTATATTTATAATAAGTGTGATTAGGGTATTAGATAATTTATTTGGTATTTAAGTGAACGATTGGTTTAAATTTAATTAAATGTTTCAAAAGGGTATTATAGAGTTAATAGTTTACATTTAAGTTTTATTATGAATCATAATTATGGGTTTGGACTTAGTAATTAATCTTAAATAATTTAGTGTCTTATAAGGAAATGTGGTTATTTCTTACTTAGGAAATAATTTTTAATGAATTAACAAAACAGTTGTCTCATTATGATAAAATAGATAACAGATAAGGATTTATTATTTTTTTATAATCTTTAAAACTTTTCTAATGGTATATTTAATATTTTTATAGTTTAGTATATTTATTTATGATCTTAAAAGTGATTTTTATTTTATTTTTTAAATATTGGTCTTATGTTTATAAAATTCTTTAAAGATTTAAATGTCTTTGAATACTTACTTCAAATTTTATTTATAAAATAATTAAGTTAGTATTTTTATAAAATAGTAAATTTATTTTTATACACAAATATGATTTTTATTAATTTTTAGGATTTTTCCTTATTTTATGAAATTTCACTTAGGATTTAATGGTGTTAATATTTATTTGTTTTATATAAATCTTAGACAAATTAAGTTATATTTTTATTAGGTAGATCTTATGCTTGTGATGATTTAAAATATATATACATTTTTCTTTAAGATTTTCTATAATTTAGTAGAGTTAAAATAAGCTTAGGGTATTTTGGTAATTTTATATATTTTTTTTCTTGACTTATTCTTTTTATTCCCTTATTGGGCCTGACCCACGAGTCACTCTGGCCCATAGGCTGATTTGGTCCAATTCGGTCTAGTAGATCCTTATCTTCTCCCTCGTTCTCACATCGCACCCACGCGTTCCCTTCCTGGATGCTGGCGATGCTGCCTCGTCGCCTGCCCAATCCCGGCAGTGACTCCGCCACCGTGGCCATGCCGTGGTGCAAGACTACTGAGTCGACGCTGCCGCACGATCCTGTCCAAGCCAATTCCTCTATGGGGTCTTCTCCCGGCTGCGCTGACCCTCGCCCGAGGCTAGGGTTAGGGTTCGACCGCCTTGGTGCTTCTTCGATGCCATGCTGGGTTGCTCATGATCCTCACCCCTTCTCCACAGGCTGATCCTGATGAGCTGCAGGTGCGGGTTGCAGCGCCCCTCCGAGGGTGCTCCCCGTGCTGCCACCTCTTCATCGCCGCCGGCCACTCCTCTTCTTTCTCTTCTAACTTCTTGTGAGGACGTCGGGTAAGTGTGCTTCCCCTACTGTGTTTCTCTCTATGCTCTATCTACCTTGCCATGTCAAGCATGCTTGCTGTCATTACACCCTGTCAAGGTTACATCTCTATAACTAGGGTTCATACCCAGTGATGTTTGGTTACTATGAGATTGCTGGCAGATGTTCTCTTAAACTTGTACATTTGATGTTGGCTATGCCTGGTTAAATAATAGGCTCTTCCATTTGATTCTGTATACTACAAGCAATGTTGATATAAATTCAATTCTCTGAATTTTGGATAATGTCCTCCTGTGGTCTGTCCATGTATTAGCAATTTGAGATTTCTAGATGGTTCTTTATACTGAAGCCATTTGCTAAAGTAATTAGGTTATCTAGATGTGATGTTGGCACTAAATGGTATTGTCTATTTGACAGATCATTGATCTTACTTGATGATTCCTAGATGGGTGGCTAGGCTATAATCTTATCTGAGATATATTTGATGCCCTGAATCTGATTCAGTGATGATCTTGGTCCCCTCTTGAATATAGTTACATCATTCTTAAATGATTCCTAGCAAAAGATAGCTAGGAAAATGATTTAGATAATGATTGATTTCTATTTGATTATAGGAAGATGATTTACTTAATGGTCTTTGTCAAGTGTGGCTTAATGATAGACAGTGTTATATTCACTGTCTTTTCCTAATCAAATATCTAATATGATTCCTAAGTTCATTTAGGAAAGTGATTATCTGATTTGTTAGTAGATATAGATGAACCTATTGGTACAGAGGTGCTACCCAGTTAGGATGTGCCCTGTACCAGCAGTGTGGTGAATATAGATCTAGTTAGAACTAGATCCACTAGTCTGTGATGCTGGTCTGAGAAAGTGCTAGGTAAAAACTTAGGTTTTTACTTGCTTCTTCCTTTCTTGAATGACCTATGATGGATACTCTCTGGGTATGATTCCTATAGTGCTTGGAAGAATGATTTGATTATTTAGTTTGTTGAATAATGCTACTTGTGGTTTAATCATAGAGGAACAACCCTGATGTTGTTTGCTATTGAGGTGCTACCCATAACTGGGATGTGTCCATTAGCACCTATTCAGGGATTCATTTTCCTCTAGATGCAAATTCACAACTTGGAAATTCCTGGCCAATGAGGCAAGAGACCGAGGCAAGATTTTATTTAAGAACAGATACTAAGATTTGGAAATCTTTGTATGTCTCTATGATGATTTTGCAAAGCAACCCTTTGCAATACTGAGAGTACCACTTGACCTAAATCTGGTTGAAGGGTAGGTGGATTTGGTTGCTACACTTCTCTTTTCCCTAACCCTCAAAGATGTCATTTCAAAAGTCAAATAAGAACAGATGCTACAAGATCTAGCTATATTCCCATCTACCTTATTGTTTGTAGTGTTGACAGATGAGGTGGTGTTGGATGCTTGTTATTGTGATGGATCTTGATCAGTTGATACTTATCTTGATATCCTGCTCCCTTCTCCTTTTACTACTCCATCTACTACATCAGCTATATCTTGGCCTTCTCTACCTTGTCCTTGCTGATTACTTGGATTCTTAATTCTTTTTATGTGTTCATGGTGGCTGTGACTGATGGTGATTTTTGGTATTGAACTGGTAAGAATAAATGATGTTCTTAGTGGTGTTCTTGGGCTAGCAGAGGATTTGGTGATCTGGTTGTGTGTGGGGGAAAAGGATAAGATGGTGGTTGTGGTTGTTGAAACTCTCAGATTCCTGTTATGTTCTTAGTTGGTTTGGTAGTGGTGTTAGAGGCTTTAGAGAGAGCACTCTCTCTGCTACGGCTGGGAAGATAACCCCCTGCCATATGAGCTCCTATGTTGACAGCAAGGTTTGCTTGCATGCAGTGACTGTGTTGTGTGCCTGTTAGTGTCATCTGTGGATCAGATCAAGTGAAAACTTGATATTTGCTGTCAATTTACCTTTTTACCATTTCATCTAGCTTTGGTGAAACTTGCCCCTTACTAGCCAATGATGCATTAGTCTGAGGAAAAATCTACTGATAAGAACAGATCTTATATTTTTGGCCCTATTCTAATTACTCAGTGATGATCTAGCAGTGCACTTCACTGCAATTCTGAGAGTAAAACACTAACCCACTAACCCCTATTTTACTTTTGATTTATTCTTTTTTGTTGTGTTACAGGTACAAAACTACTGATGGAAGATCAATGAAGACTGTATTAGGAAATAGTTAGGTGGTAGTTTAGGTTTTATTCTTCAATGTAATCTTTTATTTATTCTCTTGTAAAGATTCCCTCTAAGAACCTTCTTTTATTTAATAAAGTTTATTTTTCTTTTGTGATTATTCTTATAAGGTAATATGTTACTAATTCCATTCTAGTTGATTTATTGTTACTAAATAAGGAACATAATAAGAAGTAGTCTTTTGTTTATTACATAAAGGACAATGGATATTCGTATTTATTTTAAATATAAGAATTCTTTTGTATTATTTAATTGTAATGCCTTTATTATAAATAATGTGGTAACATGTATTTATTATAATAAGAAATACTTTTACTCCTTGTTTGCAATTTCTTATTCCACTTAGTTATAAATGTCTATCTATTATATGATTGAATATATTTTGTACCACAATTTTTACTTTATTGTTTATATACTATTTACTTATCCTAGAAATATTCCCAAGTATTCAAATTTGAATTTCAATTCTCAATTTCAGACATGAATTGAATTGTTTTCCCAAGACACAAGAATATAGTAGAGGTCATGTCGAAATCCATACACTTGAGCTGACATTTTCATCAGAACAAGAGATATCCCAATCCCTCTACAACTCCTTGCGTTTTGCGCGAAAATTCCCCGGATTTTCTTATACATGAATGCAATGCACACACATGTGGCCTCACTATTTCTAGGTCTAATCCTGGGATGTTACATCGTCTTCCCCACCTCTATCTTCTTCTGTCACTTCTGCGCATACTACGACATCCAGCCGTTAGATCTGGGGCCACACAACATCGAGCAACTCGCCATTTTCGTGGCGTTTTGCGAGTGCTATCTGGGCTGCCGCCCATACTTCCCCATGTGGCAGGATCTATTCCACCGGCGGCTCGGATGCGAAGGGACTGGCGGCCCGATGCTAGCTATGGGCAGCCTCACCTTACAGCTAAAGTCCAAGGCCTCCTTCCTCGACCTGATGCTGCCGAAGAAGGCATCGAATGAATGGAAGAAACATTGGTTCTATGTGTGCAAGTCGACACCAGACGGTGAGGTGGCGCTTCCGATGTACTCCGCCGAACGGCCCGAGCCGCATCTGCTTCAAGTCGCCAAGCTCCCGCACGAACAGCGGATGGTGGTCGACGAAATGTTGATGATGATCCACCACCTGAAGAAGAAGGGCCTCCAAACCATCAACTTGTACAACTGCTGGCTCGGGGGGCGGCTGGTGCCTCTGGACAGCCGCGCCCATTGGATGTACGAGTACACGGGCAAGGATGATGCGACCAAGTCCTGCACCGCTGAGTGGAGCGCCGCCGACTACACCCTCGTGCTGAAGAAGATTACCGACACGGAGTATCTCGACTCGAAGGCCGGGATTCCCTCGTACACCACGAAGCGCAAGGCACCACCGGTAAGTTTTACTCTCCCTTGTCCATTTGGCAGTCGCAGAATTGTAGTCACGGCCTTATTGACCATGTGTCATTCGTGTAGCTGTTCCAAGTGGTGGAAGGTTGGCTTCCACCCGTTGACGATGAAAACTCGAGCGAGTCCGTTGAGGACGAGAGCGAGTCCTCCACCGACAAGGGCAACATTGGAGGTGATGATAATGACGATGATGACGACCACTAAGCCATGGAGGTCGCTGCACCCACGGTTCGGAAGACCTGCGGGCAACGACAACGCGAGCTCGGGGCTAGCAAGAGCCTCGAAGCTCATGACGAGGGCGACGACGAAGCCCCCAAACACACTTCCCGGCGTGTGGCCACGCTGTTGAAGAACAAGTCACCGCAAAAGAAGAAGGAGGCGGCCAAAGCGGTGTCGCCGCCTCCGAAGCGACCAGCGCAGGCGACTGCGGCGGCTGGCACAGCCATGGTGGAAGATGAGGTGCCACTGGCATCACTCCCACCACTCTTCTCCGCAGTCGCCGGGCACGGGGCCACCCCACCTGCGGGGGCATCACCACCAAGAGAGGAACCTACGTCGACCATCATGGAGCTTCCTGCAGCGGCTTCATCCTCGAAGAAGGCCTCTGTGTCGTGGGCTCCAAGCCTTTTCGAGACGGGTCTCAGCCGGAAGCTGGGGCCAGAGTTGAAGAAGCCGGCGAATATCTACACCAGCCTACGCTTCATACCAGTGTAAAATCCCAAAAATATTAAACTAGAATCATCAAACTCTAATCATCAAAATTAGGGTTAACAAAAACTTTTCCAATTAAAAATATGAAAGCATTCATATGTGTGTGTATTAAAATTTGGATTCTTTTGAATTGCCATGGTTCTATGTTTCTTTGCTTGTAAAATGATTCTTAGGTGAAATAAACACCATCTAAACAATCCCCAACTTTTTCCCAAAGAAAAACAAGTCAAAACAAACAAATTAAGTGAATGGTCACTTTGGCCAAATTAACTCCCATGCCTACTTTGGCTATCTCCAACTTTCAGAACTTAACAGAAACATGTATGGATCTTTGCACCCCTTGATAGTACTCATAATAAGGTACCAAGGCCCACTTTGTGATCATGCAAAAACATTTAAATGCTTAGTTTAAATGACAGTTTAAAATTGAATCTATTTCATATGGGAAGATCCCACTATTTCAAAAACCACTCAAACAAGCTCAATTTTCAAAACCCAGGCATCCACAGAATCCTCAACACATGCCTAGCACACCCACCAAAAATCTTTTCAAAATTCAAAACTTAAGTTCATGCGGCCATTTCATCAAACAGGTTGCAGATTCAAATCCACAAAATCACAAACACTATTTTGAGCAGTGTTTTGGCCAACCTTGTTCCCTCTCTGGTTACAACTAGCCTGAGTAGATCATCTAGCAACTTTAACTAACCTCTAGCACCACTGTAAGCTGGACATTGCATCAATGGTGAGCAGGCCAAGAGCACCCAGGGCACCCTAGTGTGGACAGCAAGCTAGGAGAAGAACTAGCCGTGCCAACCTTGTCTAGCATGCAGCCCATGCCTCACCGCTCCCTCTCGACCAGCCCTAGCTCGAAGACAGCGACCAGAACAGCTAGGAACGCCTCGCCCGTGCGGCTGTCGACCATGCCAACACGCGCCGCGGAGCACGCACCGTTCCCATGCAACCTGACCACCTAGAGCCCTTGTCGCCCGCCAGCATGCACCCCACCGTCCCAGGAGACCACCAGACATGTTCGTTTCACCGCCCGTACCCCGTAGCCACCGCTCGCCGCAGAGTTCGCCGCCTCTGCCGCGCAGAGCACCGCACGTTCCCGACCATTTTTCCATCGCCCCTACACGCGCATTTAAACCTTAGAGCATCGCCAGGAGACCGCCCATCGATCGCCAACCTCGGCCATGACTCTAGCCGCCCGTAGCCGTGTCTCCACCGTCGCCTGCCCATCCCTCTCGGTCTCGCCGTCAAGCCTATAAAAGGAGACAAGCCCCGCTCGATTTCTTCACACCATCTCCCTCCCCTCATATCATTGATCATTCCATCCCTTAGTCGGAGCACGAGGAGCAGCAGCTCGCCGGAATTGCACCGGAGCAGTCCGCCTCTGGAGAAGAAGGGAGCCGTTGATTTCGTCCACCCCCGGAGCTGCCGCGACCACCCCTGAGTTCGCCGTTGTCGACTTCGTCGTTTGCCCGCCTAGCCGTCGTCACTAGAGCCCCGGTATGCCCGCTATGCACCCCCACTGAGGCGCTAGGGTTTGAGCTCGCCGGTGACCTGTTCATCATCGACGACGACCCTCAGCCGTTGATCTTCATTCTAATCCAACACACCACATCGCCCCATACCGCTTCGCGTTTAATGAGCCACTAACCAGTAGACCCCCTCGTTGCGCGCTGGCCATGGAGTGACACTGGGCCGGCCCATTAAACCTTCCCGCGCAGCCCACTCGTTTGAATTTATCTTTTTCTATTTATATTCAAACTCAGTTCTGTACCTAGTTTCAAAAATCAACCCAGCTCGATTCAGTGAACCAAATTTCATGAAACCAATTTTTTTAGGAAGACATTGAAATGCTGAATCCAAGCCCGTTGGATTCAAATCATTTAGATCTATAGATCAACCTTGGTAAAAATAACAATGCAGAAGCTTTTCTACATTCAAACATTTTTCAAATTGAAACCATAATAGCTTTTGAGTTGATTCCAACTCTCAAAAATCATATTTGATCATACCTTTCAGAATAATTAAAAATATATGGGTTTACTTACAGAAATAATGTTCAAGTAATAAAATAATGCCACATAGGAATTTCTAGCCACTTTAATGATTTAAAATAAAAAGGTTAAACCTTATTAAATTGTGACACCACTTTAAATCACATTCTCATGTACTGAAATATGTGGTGATGACATGTGTCAACATGATCCCATGTTTGAGTTGGAGAATATTAAATCTTAAGTAGTTTTTCAATGAGTACAAATTACTTTTCTAAAAATAAAATAAATAAGACAAATGCTTTAATCTTGTAATGTTAGTGATGATGCTAGATCATCTATAGAACCCCTTTGTGTGATGATTGAAAGTAGTTAAGTATTGTTTGGTGACTGTGTACCTCGTATTTATTTATAGATGCTAGTACCGACCAAGGATATAAGGAGGAAGGAGGATACTACGAAGAAGAAGCCGAGGAAAACTTCAAACACTGCTCTGCTCAAGGCAAGCTAACACTTCCAATTATGAAAGTTAGATAACCTATGCAATGCACTAAGCATGCTTGGTTAGACCTATTTGAACATACCCCCTCCTAGTTTTACTTGCAAGCTTTCTACTTTATTTCTTTATCAAAGCTATTTCTTAGAGTTTATTTAAGTGACTTGAAGATTCTAGGAAGATAATTAAAGGTTGCATAAAGAGCATTAAATTTGGCCTAAGCTAGATAATCTTGATGTCATCCCAAGGCATGAGATTAAAGTTAGTTAAACTCCACTTGTTTACCACCCTTCATTAGCACTTACCACACTTGTAGATGCTAGTGCTAAGCATAAAACTTGATCAACTTTAGATGGGAATACTTGTTGGAAAATGGTTATGAAAACCTTAGAATGATGAGTCATTCTACTGAGATGTTTTGACATGTGTTTACGAAACACCAGATGATTTTGACGATGAAAATGTTGAGGCATGAGCCTTAGCCCTTTATAAAAATGATGGTTGTCTGGATGCGATACCATTCCAATTTTATCGTACAACCACAATACCCAAAAACTGGGTAGGGCTTGACTGGAAACCTATATACTTTAGTATGGGTTCCCTCCCGGCCAAGGTCTGAGCTGAGGCTACCTTGTGAAGATTGTCCACCTGTGCAGTACCCAAGATGACAGTTGGTCATGGTTGGGAGGCCAAACTCACAGGAGAGGTGCCTATACTAGGGTGTGTAATTGAAAGGTTAGGATTGATTATCCGCATCCTGAGTATGGTGAATTCAGGATTTGTTCCTATTGGATGTATCGAATGTTGTGGTGAAAGTGTACAATCTCTGCAGAGTGTCAAACTATTCGAATAGCCGCGTCCGCGGTTATGGACAGTTGGAGTGGCCATACTGTTCCCCCGTCAGATGTTTTCAAAATGACTTGTGAAATGAATTGAGAATTTGACTTGACCACAACAGAGTTGTGGCATGAGATACAAGTTCCCACTTAGGTGTTATAAAATTTAACTAGCTTTTCTTGCTTCTGAACTTAGTAGAGGTAAATCTGGCTTTTTGCAAAACAACCCTAGAGCTGAGTGTCCTACTAGAAAAAACCCCTTCACTTGTTAGTATTAGTTTGCGAGTACTTAAAGAGTACTCATTGCTTTGTCCCTGGCTATTCCCGTGGCCATACTATGAAGAGGAGTATCAGGATGAAGGACCCTAGGAAGGTTACGACAACTAGGATCATCTCCCATCGTCAGCATTGCCTGTGACCCCGAAGATGGAGCTTCGCCTACGCTACCTTTATTATTACGTATTTCCGCTGCCTGAGTTGTATTAAGAACTGGATCATGAGATCCTTATTTGTGTAAGACCTTATGTATGGTTTGTAATGGATGATGTACTGTGGTATCCAATTCTGTTATGTCTCACAAAAATGGTAATCCTGGGATTGCGAGGTATGGCATAACAGGCATCTGGGATTAAAAATCCGGGTGTTGACAAGTTCGTATTAGAGCCATCCTGACCATAGGAGACCCTAGTTATACTGGATGTTTGAATCAAAAACTTAGTTTCAAAATCAAAGGAAGCAAATATTTACAAAAACTTATTCCCATTCTTATCACCTTGTTTCTTTCATAAAAATTCATGATCCTCAAAAACTCTTGCAAAATACCTAAAATTTGACACACTTGATCACTCTACTAACCTACTCATCCTACATTCTTATAGATGGACGTAAAGTACAGCAAATTTTATCAGTTGGGGAATGGAGGAGACCTTATCTTTGAGCGGGATTTGGACAAGCTTTCGGAACTTCTGGAGTGTCCGCACCCCGAGTTCTTCGGAGCTCACCTCAATGATCAAGGAGGAGAAGATCTGCAGTGGCTAATTGTTGCAAGTCTCCAAGGAAAGATTGAACCTCCCACTGCCGAGGGAATTCAGTTCACCTTAAGAGAGAACAACTGGCTCGATGGACTTGCCAGGGCCATGCAGGAAGCTCTTGCCTATCTGTGTGGGCAGAGTATCAACCAGATCAAGGGTACCCGCTTTGAGTTTTGTCCAAGGTGTGATGCTATGGGACAACCACTGGAAGCCCCATACCACCACGAGCTGAAGACCCAATTGGACCACCTTAGCTTCATGATGTACGATCGTCAGCAGGAATTGGACAATTTCCGTGACTACTCCAACCACAAGTCCGCCATCATCAAGACGAAGGATCAGACCATCGCCATGCTAGCGAAGGACCGCAAGTCTCGACGTCGTCAGCTCGACAAGAAGGAGCGCATCATTGCCCGTATTCGCCACCGTATCTCGGATTTGGAGGAGACCATCCACGAGAGAGACATGCAGTTGGAAGAAAGGGAGACTGCCGGAGAAGACCTTCGTGGAGACCCCTACTCCTATCTCAGCGATGTCGATGATTTTCTGGAGGATCAGGCTATGGACTTCTTCACCGATGAGGATGATTTCGCCTTCATCAATGAAGACGAGGATGATGAGGATGACGACTACACCGACTCCAAGGAGTAGTAGCACTTGAGCACTAGCGTAGTGAGTTCTATTTGGTCCCACTATATTGTAGTTTCCAGAATGGTTCTTAAAACCATCTGTTTTTCTTGTTTTGTGGTGTGTGTTTGTATCGTGTGCTATGAATGAATGAATGAATGAAAAGCAAGTTGCTAGGAAAATCTGAGTCAAACTTTAAAAACTTTTCAAAGTCCCGGAACCTTAGAAATTTCCCTCTTTTCTCATGATCTATCTCAATCTTCAGATGCCACGCGGAGGAAGTGGTTCATCCCCGGACCTGATGTTGCAGATCCTTTAAATGTTGGTTTCTGACCGCGAAGCCGAAAGAGCCGAACGTCAAGCCAACTTAGCCACCCTTTAGCAGATAGCCCAGCTAGCCCACAACAATCAAGGCCAAGGAAATTAGGACAACCATGGATCTAAGCTCAAGAATTTCCAGAATACCAACCCACCTGTTTTCACTAAGTTGGAAGAGCCCTTAGATGCCGATGATTGGCTGCAAACCATGGAAAACAACCTGGAAGTCGCCGGAGTGGAAGCTAACGAGAAAGTTCTGTTCGCCACCTATTATCTAGCCGGAGATGCAAGAGCATGGTGGAACAGCGTTCGTGCAATGACCGGAGGACAGATGATGACCTGGGAAGAATTCAAGGTTAAGTTCAGCAGAACCCATGTGCCACCGGGTTTGATCAAGAGAATGAGCGATGAGTTCAGAGAACTGAAGGAAGGACGGATGACCGTAGTGTAATACCGTGACAAATTCTTGTCATTAGCTAGGCATGCCCCGGATGAGATCGACACTGAAGCCAAGAAGAAAGAGAGATTCTTGAATGGTCTGCACGATGAGATGCAGACTGTGTTAGTCAATATCCCCTTTGCTGATATTGAAGCCCTTGTCGACTCTGCCATCCAGATAGAAGGAAAGATCAACCAAGCCAATGAGAACCGCAAGCGTCGCATGATGCATCAGCCAGGAACCCATCAGACCCCAAAGTATCGCCCTAACCCATCTCCAGGATTTGCCCCGAGAACCAACAAACCCCTGATGAACCGTCCGACCTATCCCAACCGTGGAAACCCGAGGCCCGGAGGAAATCACAACAACCCCGGCAACTCTGGCAATTTCAACCGTGCCCCACCCAAGTTCAACAACAATAATGCTACCGCCAACACCAACACTGCCCCGAGGACTGGAAGCAATGATGTGCCTGTTGCAGCAAAGGACAAGTCGCAAGTGACTTGTTATGACTATGGAAATAAGGGTCACTACTCCAATGAGTGCCCCAAGAAGAATGCTGCAGCCCCCAATGCCAATGCCCCAGCTCAGCAGCAGCGTCGTGTTCAGCCTGGAAGAAGGTTTGCCCCAGGGAATTCTCTCAACCGCAACGGCCGTCTTTTTCTCATGCATGCTGAAGAGGCCCAGGAAGCGCCAGATGTCGTGTTGGGTATGTTTTCTGTTAATTCAGTACTTGCTAGAGTGTTGTTTGATTCTGGTGCATCGCACTCATTTGTCACCGAAGAATTTGCATGCACTAGTAAGATTCAACCCACCAAACTGAAGCATGTTATGATTGTTCAAATCCCCGGTTCAACCACCAAAGCTAGGCAAATTTGCAAAGCCGTCCCTATCCGAATCCATGGCATAGATTTTTATGCTAATCTGATAGTACTCGGAACTAAAGGTTTGGAAGTAGTACTAGGAATGGATTGGATGTCCAAACATAAAGGATTGATTGACTGTGCCAACAAAGCCATAACCATGACCAGTACCGCTGGAATATCAGTCGATCATATATCTGAAACCTTACCTCGCCAATTCAAGTGCAACAAGAGTATATCCCAACCTACCATTGACCAAGCCCGGATAGTCTGTGAATACCCCGATATATTTCCAGATGTTTTGCCCGGTATGCCCCTAGATCGGGATATCGAGTTTATCATTGAACTAATCCCTAGAACAGGACCCATAGCTCAGAGACCATATAGTATGAACCCGTCTGAACTAGCAGAACTAAAGTAGCAACTAGATGCCATGCTGGAAATTGGAATGATTCAACCAAGTGCGTCACCATGGAGATCACCTGTCTTGTTCGTGGACAAGAAATATGGAGGTAACCGTTTGTGTACGGATTACCGGAAGTTGAATGATGTCACCATCAAGAACAAGTACCCATTGCCCAAGATAGAAGATTTGTTTGATCAGTTGACCGGTGCCAAAGTGTTTTCTAAGATTGATCTTAGAACTAGCTATCATCAACTCAAGATTCACGCAGAGGATATTCCCAAGACTGCCTTTACCACCAGATATGGATTATACGAGTATACTGTCATGTCTTTTGATTTAACCAATGCCCCCGCTTATTTCATGAATCTCATGAATAAGATTTTTATGGACTTCCTGGATAAGTTTGTTGTTGTTTTCATCGATCACATTCTAATTTATTCCAAATCAGAAGAAGAACATGAGCTACACCTAAGGACCATTCTTGGAACCCTTAGAGAGCATCAGTTGTATGCCAAGTTTAGCAAATGTGAATTCTGGTTACAAGAGGTAGGATTCCTCGGCCACATTGTATCAGTCGGAGGAATTGCCGTTGACCCTGTAAAAGTGAAATATGTCGAAGAATGGCAAGCCCCAACCACTCAAACCCAAGTTCGTGCATTTCTCGGATTGGCGGGATACTACCGCAAGTTTGTAGAAGGATTCTCGAGTATCGCCAGACCCATGACCCAATTGCTGAAGAAGGACAAGAAGTTTGAATGGACGGACAAATGCAAAGCGAGTTTTCAAGAACTCAAGAGGAGATTCATTTCAGCCCCAATCTTAATCATTACGGATATCACAAAGCCCTTCAACGTGTATTGTGATGCATCCAAGATCGGTCTCGGATGTGTGCTAATGCAAGAAGGCAAAGTTATATCTTATCTATCTCGACAACTGAAACAACATGAGCAGAATTACCCAACCCATGACCTCGAACTCGCACCCGTAGTTCTAGCCCTGAAGACATGGAGGCATTACCTGATGGGAAACCGTTGTGAGATCTATTCGGATCACAAGAGTCTAAAGTATATATTCACTCAGAAGGAGATGAATATGAGACAGAGAAGATGGATTTAGCTAATGAAGGATTACGACCTGGACATTCACTATCACCCTGGTAAAGCCAATGTGGTAGCAGATGCCCTTAGCAGATTGCCGTGTCACTTGAACTCCATGATTTTGAAGGAGCAACCAATCTTGCACAAAGAGATGGAAGATTTTCGAATGGAATTAGTGAGTGAAGGATTTTTGGCTAGCATAGAACTTCAACCCACTTTGATCAGCCAGATCAAGGAGGCGCAGAAAGGAAATGCTAGTATCAACGGAATCAAGCGTCGTATTGGTACAGGCAAAGTACCCGGATTCACCGAAGACGTAGAAGGAGTTCTGTGGTACAAAGGACGCCTTTGTGTACTAGCAGATTCTGAGTTGAAAGAAGTTATTATGAAGGAAGCTCATGATACTCTTTATTCTATCCACCCCGGAGGAACAAAGATGTATCAGGACTTGAAAGAACAATTTTGGTGGCATAAGATGAAGAGAGAAATCGGAAGCTATATCTCCAAGTGTGATATATGTCAGCGAGTCAAGGCGGGACATCAAAGACCCGCTGGATTGTTGCAACCATTGCAGATTCTGGAATGGAAATGGGATTCCGTTGGAATGGACTTTATCACCGGATTGCCTACTTCTAGTAGGGGAAATGACTCTATCTGGGTCATAGTTGACAGGTTGTCCAAAGTCGCCCATTTCTTACTAGTCAAGACCACCTATCATAGTTCGAAGCTGGCGGAGTTATAGATCGCTAGAATCGTCAGTTTGCATGGAGTCCCCAAGAACATCGTATCGGATCGAGGAACTCCGTTTACCTCGAGATTCTGGAGGAAAGTCCAAGAAGGTTTAGGAACCCGACTAGATTTCAACACAGCTTATCACCCTCAGACCGATGGACAAACGGAGCGAGTAAATCAAATACTCGAAGATATGCTGAGAGCATGTGTGTTAGAATATGGATCTAAGTGGGAAGACTGTCTGCCATTTGCAGAATTTTCATACAACAACAGTTATCAAGCTAGTTTGCAAATGGCCCCATTTGAATTCATGTATGGAAGGAAGTGTCGCACCCCTTTGAACTGGTCGGAAGTAGGAGAGAGTCAGATTTTCGGACCCGACATCTTATGAGAAGCAGAAGAGAAGGTTCACAAGATTCGTGAGCACCTCAAAATAGCCCAGTCCAGACAGAAGAGTTACGCCGACAAGAGATGTCGAGACCTCGCCTTCAACATAGGAGATTTTGTGTATCTGAAAGTGTCGCCATTGAAGGGAATGTAGTGTTTCCAACTGAAAGGAAAGTTAGCCCCCAGATATATCGGCCCCTTCAAGATTCTGAACCATCGAGGAGAAGTGTCGTATCAATTGGAACTACCCGAAGAGATGTCAGCCGTGCATAATGTGTTCCATATCTCATTACTTCGCAAGTGCCTCGAAGTTCCAGAGAAGACTGAAGTGTTCAAGAATATTGATCATCGGACCATAGAGATCAACGATGACCTGACCTATCTCGAAGTACCCATCCATATTTTTTAAGAAGCTTTCAGAACTACCAGAACCCGCAGCATCAAGTTTCTCAAGATTCAGTGGAGCAACCACACAGAAGAGGAAGCCACCTGGGAGCACGAAGATCACATCAGGACGGAGTTTCCCGATCTCTTCAAATCCTAGGTAATATTTTTCGTCCTTTTTCAAATCGCGGGACGAGATTTTGTTTAAGGGGGGAAGGTTTGTAACATCCCAAAAATATTAAACTAGAATCATCAAACTCTAATCATCAAAATTAGGGTTAACAAAAACTTTTCCAATTAAAAATATGAAAGCATTCATATGTGTGTGTATTAAAATTTGGATTCTTTTGAATTGCCATGGTTCTGTGTTTCTTTGCTTGTAAAATGATTCTTAGGTGAAATAAACATCATCTAAACAATCCCCAACTTTTTCCCAAAGACAAACAAGTCAAAACAAACAAATTAAGTGAATGGTCACTTTGGCCAAATTAACTCCCATGCCTACTTTGGCTATCTCTAACTTTTAGAACTTAATAGAAACATGTATGGACATTTGCACCCCTTGATAGTACTCATAATAAGGTACCAAGGCCCACTTTGTGATCATGCAAAAACATTTAAATGCTTAGTTTAAATGACAGTTTAAAATTGAATCTATTTCATATGGGAAGATCCCACTATTTCAAAAACCAGTCAAACAAGCTCAATTTTCAAAACCCAAGCATCCACAGAATCCTCAACACATGCCTAGCACACCCACCAAAAATCTTTTCAAAATTCAAAACTTAAGTCCATGCGACCATTTCATCAAACAGGTTGCAGATTCAAATCCACAAAATCACAAACACTATTTTGAGCAGTGTTTTGGCCAACCTTTTCCCTCTCTGGTTACGACTAGCCTCAGTAGATCATCTAGCAACTTTAACTAACCTCTAGCACCACTGTAAGCTGGCCATTGTCATCAATGGTGAGCAGGCCGAGAGCACCCAGGTCAACCCAGTGTGGATAGCAAGCTAGGAGAAGAACTAGCCGTGCCAAACTTGTCTAGCATGCAGCCCATGCCTCACCGCCCCCTCTCGACCAGCCCTAGCTCGAAGACAGCGACCAGAACCGCCAGGAACACCGCGCCCATGCCGCTATCAACCATGCCGACGCGCGCCGCAGAGCATGCACCGTTCCCACGCAACCCGGCCACCTCGAGCCCTCGTCGCCCACCAGCATGCACCCCACCGTCCCAGGAGACCACCAGACATGTTCTTTTCACCACCCATACCCCATAGCCACCGCTCGCCACAGAGTTTGCCGCCTCTGCCGCGCAGAGCACCGCACGTTCCAGACCATTTGCCACCGCCCCTACACGTGCATTTAAACCTTAGAGCATCGCCAGGAGACCGCCCGTCGATCGCCAACCTCGGCCATGCCTCTAGCCGCCCATAACCGTGTCGCCGCCGTCGCCTGCCCATCCCTCTCGGTCTCGCCCTCGAGCCTATAAAAGGAGACGACCCCTACTCGATTTCTTCACACCGTCTCACTCCTCTCACCTCACTGATCATTCCATCCCTTAGCCGGAGCACGAGGAGCAGCAGCTCGCCGGAATTGCGCCGGAGCAGGACGCCTCTAGAGAAGAAGGGAGCCGTTGATTTCGTCCACCCCCGGAGCTGCCGCGACCACCCCTGAGTTCGCCATTGTCGACTTCATCGTTTGCCGCCATTGCTGCCACTGGAGCCCAGTATGCCCCTATGCACCCCCATCGAGCCGCTTAGGGTTCGAGCTTGCCATTACTGTTCATCATCGACGACGACCCTCACCGCCGATCTTTGTTCTAATCCAACGCACCACATCGCTTCAAGATTGCCAGCAGCTTAATGGAGTGACACTGGGCCGGCCCATTAAACCTTCCCGCGCAGCCCACTCGTTTGAATTTAGCTTTTTCTATTTATATTCAAACTCAGTTCTGTACCTAGTTTCAAAAATCAACCCATCTCGATTCAGTGAACCAAATTTCATGAAACCAATTTTGTTAGAAAGATATTGAAATGATGAATCCAAGGCCGTTGGATTCAAATCATTTAGATCTATAGATCAACCATGGTAAAAATAACAAGGCAGATGCTTTTATACATTCAAACATTTTTCAAATTTAAACCATAATAGCTTTTGAGTTGATTCCAACTCTCAAAAATCATATTTGATCATACCTTTCAGAATATATAAAAATATATGGGTTTACTTACAGAAATAATGTTCAAGTAATAAAAGAATGCCACATAGGCATTTCTAGCGACTTTAATGATTTAAAATAAAAAGGTTAAACCTTATTAAATTGCGACACCACTTTAAATCACATTCTCATGTACTGAAATATGTGGTGATGACATGTGTCAACATGATCCCATGTTTGAGTTGGAGAATATTAAATCTTAAGTAGTTTTTCAATGAGTACAAATTACTTTTCTAAAAATAAAATAAATAAGACAAATGCTTTAATCTTGTAATGTTAGTGATGATACTAGATCATCTATAGAACCCCTTTGTGTGATGATTGAAAGTAGTTAAGTATTGTTTGGTGATTGTGTACCTCGTATTTATTTACAGACGCTAGTACCGACCAAGGATACGAGGAGGAAGGAGGATACTACGAAGAAGAATCCGAGGAGAACTTCAACCACTGCTCTTCTCAAGGCAAGATAACACTTGCAATTATGAAAGTTAGATAACCTATGCAATGCAGTAAGAATGCTTGGTTAGACATATTTGAAGATACCCCCTCCTAGTTTTACTTGCAAGCTTTCTACTTTATTTCTTTATCAAATCTATTTCTTAGAGTTTATTTAAGTGACTTGTAGATTCTAGGAAGATAATTGAAGGTTGCATAAAGAGCATTAAATTTGGCCTAAGCTAGATAATCTTGATGTCATCCCAAGGCATGATATTAAACTTATTTAAACTCCACTTGTTTACCACCCTTCATTAGTACTTACCACACTTGTAGATGTTAGTGCTAAGCATAAAACTTGATCAACTTTAGATGGGAATACTTGGTGGGAAATGGTTATGAAAACCTTAGAATGATGAGTCATTCTACTGAGATGTTTTGACATGTGTTTACGAAACACCAGATGATTTTGATGATGAAAATGTTGAGGCATGAGCCTTAGCCCTTTATAAAACTGATGGTTGTCTGGATGCGATACCATTCCAGTTTTATCGTACAACCACAATACCCGAAAACTGGGTAGGGCTTGACTGGAAACTTATATACTTTAGTATGGGTTCCCTCCTGGCCAAGGTCTGAGCTGAGGCTACCTTGTGAAGATTGTCCACCTGTGCAGTACCCAAGATGACAGTTGGTCATGGTTGGGAGGCCAAACTCACAGGAGAGGTGCCTATACTAGGGCGTGTAATTGAAAGGTTAGGATTGATTATTCGCATACTGAGTATGGTGAATTCAGGATTTGTTCCTGACGGATGTATCGAATGTTGTGGTGAAAGTGTACAATCTCTGCAGTGTCAAACTATTCGAATAGCCGCGTTCGCGGTTATGGACAGTTGGAGTGGCCATACTGTTCCATTGTCAGATGTTTTCAAAATGACTTGTGAAATGAAGAATTTGACTTGTCCACAACAGAGTTGTGGCATGAGATACAAGTTCCCACTTAGGTGTTATAAAATTTAACTAGCTTTTCTTGCTTCTGAACTTAGTAGAGGTAAATCTGGATTTTTGCAAAACAACCCTAGAGCTTAGTGTCCTACTACAAAAACCCCCTTCACTTGTTAGTATTAGTTTGCGAGTACTTAAAGAGTACTCATGGATCTATCCCTGGCTATTCCCGTGGCCAGACTATGAAGAGGAGTATCAGGACGACAGACCCCAGGAAGGTTACGACAACTAGGATCATCTCCCATCATCAGCATTGCCTGTGACCCCAAAGATGGAGCTTTGCCTACGCTACCTTTATTATTACGTATTTTCGTGGCCTGAGTTGTATTAAGAACTGGATCATGAGATCCTTATTTGTGTAAGACCTTATGTATGGTTTGTAATGGATGATGTACTGTGGTATCCAATTTTGTTATGTCTCGCAAAAATGGTAATCCTGGGATTGCGAGGTATGGCATAACAGGCATCTGGGATTAAAAATCCGGGTGTTGACACCGAGTCGCCAAGTAAGTGTTTTCGGTGTATTCATTTTAGCGACTGGCTTGTACTTGTCTGGTGAGCTTGCTGATGATGTCGTTTCGCAGGACTGGCGTGAAGAAAATAGGTCACCCCTCGGTGGCTAAGGTTCTAATAGGTACCGCAGGGGCAGAGGATGACCCCTCGAAGAAGAGGAAGGGCGACGAGATCCAGGCGCCTGCTGACGGTGCGAAGAAGGCAAAGAGCGATGAGGTCGTCACGATCTCGGACGAGCCATTCGACGCCCCTAGCGGGGCTTCGATTTGAGTAGATGTGGCCGTGAAGGTCGTAACGGACGCGGGGTCGCAGCAAGTCGAAGTTGCGGCACTGGTCGGGGCGACGGCCCCGTCGACGAGTGCAGCGGGAACGGTGGTGGCGACCTTCCCTTGCTTTATGGTGAGGGCCTCCATCGTGAGTGCATCGGCGCAGTCGGCTCAGGTGCCCGATGTTTTGGGCTCGAAGGTCGAGCAGCGTCGCGGGCGCACACCTCTCGTGCTCTCGTCGGTGGACGCGGTCGAGCTCAAAGTATGCTAGGTGCGGCCATCCAGGTATGTCCAGTACCCAGGGATCTGGTCGCTGAATTTCAGCGAGCAGATTCTTAGGAACTTCTTTGCTATCCAGTCCCCGAGTGGCTAGTCACTGAATTTCAGCGGTTAGGTACTTAGGAAATTTTGTAATGTTTGGCTAACGTTTTCCTTTTCTGATCAGGGAATCCAGCGCGACTCGGCGGAGTGATTGGCCACCAAGGAGCGTCTAGACAAGGAATTCCGCTCCGTGCGGGAGGTTAATGAACAACTTCGAGCGGCTGCTGGTAATGATTTGATATGCCCTTCTCCGCGGGTGTCATTTCCCTATTCCGTACTCACGCTTGTGTTGATGTAGAGGGTCATGTGGCAGGGGTGGACAAGGCTCACGAGGGTTTGGTCCCTGCGAGCGAATTGGCGACTTCCCAGTCATCGTTGACCCCCGCGGAGAAGCGAGTGGTCGAACTGGAATGGGAGCTCGAAGCAGCGAAAGCGGAGGCGACCTCGGCGAACGAGAGAGCCAAGGCGGTTGTCGTTGCCGCGGTCGAAGAGAGGAAGGTGTCGGATGTTCTCTTCGCGGGGCTGCAGACGGACTTGTCAAGTCTTCAGGACTTCATTACGGGGTGCTGTCGTCCCTTGATTAGTGAGTTCCTTTACCTTTCGTGTGGTTGGTCTGGCGAGTCCCCGAGCGTGCAAGTCGCCTTTGCGTTGTTGTTCCCTGCTGATTGTGAACTACTTGTGCTTCGCAGGGAGATTCTTGACGATGAAGCCGAGGCTCAGTCGTACGATGTGCGATAGTGTGTCACCATGCTAGTGGACTCTGCCGCTCTCTCGGCAACTTGCATCCGCGCGTATCTTCAGGAGATCTCGCCGACGGAGGTGATCCCCAGCGAACTCACTGAAGTCTGGCGCTATCTGGAGAAGGCTCCAGCGGTTGTGGAGTTCATGTCGCGGTCAGCTTTCTGTCATGGAGCTGCGACTGTGTTGAGCCTTGGGCTCGCACACTTCCCCAACGACTTCGACCTTGACGATGTCACCACGGGTACCCTTCGGTGACAGGCTATATATTACGAAGTTTCAATGCATTAGGAAGGTACTGGTGCAAAAACGAAAATACGACAAGAACACGATAAACGAACCTCGGAGGATCCGCGGGGTTATATATTACGAAGTTTCAATGCATAAGGAAGGTACTGGTGTGAAAACGAGGCGGAGACGTTGCTCGGGGGGCTCACACCCCCTCCAGGCGCGACCAGCTGGGGCCCGCGCCTGGGGTGGGTGTGGCCACCGCGGCCTCCGTTTCCTCCTCTCTTTAATTTCATAACCTTCCGTATGTAATAAAAACATCAAAAATATAAAAGATTAGGCTTTCACGAACCTTCTATTTTCACCACTTTTACCCATTCAAAGACGGATTCTGCAGATTCTGGTGTTTGGTTTCTAATAAATTCTTCTAGAGTCACCATTTGAATAATGTCAACATCTTCATTATAAGAATCTCCAGAAATATAATGTTTTAGTATTTGACCATTCACCACCTATGTTGTATTGTCCTTCAAAGAAGATATTTTAATAGCACCTGAACGATATACTTCCTTAATAACAAAAGTCCCTTCCCATTTTGAAAGTAGTTTCCCTAAAAAAAATCTGAGACGAGACCTATACAAAAGAACTTTCTCACCAACATTGAACTCCCTTTTGAGAATTATCCTAGCATGCCATATTTTTACTTTTTCCTTAAAGAGTCTAGCATTTTCATAAGCTTCACTTCTCCACTCATCTAAATTACTCAAGTCAAGCAATCTCTTCTCACCAGCAAGTTTAAAATATCTATTCAACTCTTTCACTACCTAATAAGCTTTGTGTTCTAATTCTAAGGGCAAGTGACAAGCTTTCCCATAGACCATTTTGTAAGGAGACATCCCCATAGGATTTTTATAATTAGTTCTATAAGCCCATAAAGCGTCATTCAACTTTTTAGCCCAATTTTTCCTAGATCTATTAACAGTCTTGTGCGAGATAGATTTAATTTCCCTACTGGAAAGTTCTACTTGCCCACTGGTTTGGGGGTGATAAGCTGAAGCAATTCTATGGTTAACATCATATTTAGCGAGAGTTTTCCTAAAACCACCATGAATAAAATGAGAGCCTCCATCAGTCATGAGATATCTAGGCACACCAAACCTAGGAAAAATAACATCCTTAAGCATTTTTAAGGAGGTCTTACCATCAGCACTATTTGTAGGTATGGCCTCTACCCACTACGTAACATAGTCAACAGCAACAAGAATATGAGTATACCCTTTTGAAGGAGGAAAAGGACCCATAAAGTCAAATCCCCAACAATCAAAAGGTCAATAACAAGAGAATAATTCATAGGCATTTCATTGCGTGTAGAAATGTTACCAACTCTTTGACATTCATCACATGATAAGACAAACTTCCTTGCATCCTTGAAAAGGGTAGGCCAATAAAATCCAGATTGTAAAACCTTTTGTGCAGTCCTATCCCCAGCATGATGTCCTCCATAAGCACTGCCACAAAATTTTCTCAATATCTCTTGTTGTTCAAATTCTGGAACACATCTTCGCATAATACCATCTACTCCTTCTTTATATAAATGTGGGTCATCCCAAAAGTAATGCCTTGGATCATAAAAGAATTTTCTTCTTTTCTAGGCCGTAAAGGTTGGAGGAAAATACTTGGAAACAATAAAGTTAGCATAATCAGCATACTAAGGACTCTCATGCGAGCTTACCCTTATTGCGGCCAACTGTTCATTTGGAAAACTGTCATTAACAGGCAAAGGGTCAAAAGAAATGTTTTCCAAATGAGATAAATTGTCAGCAACAGGATTGTTAGCACCTTTCTTATCTACAATATGCAGATCAAACTCTTGTAAAAGCAACACCCATCTAATAAGCCTAGGCTTAGCGTCCTTCTTTGTCATAAGGTACTTAATAGCAGCATGATCAGTATGAATAGTGACCTTTGAATCAACAATATAGGGTCTAAACTTATCACAGGCAAAGATTATAGCTAAGAACTCTTTTTCAGTAGTAGCATAATTCTTTTGAGCAGCATCTAGAGTCTTGCTAGCATAATGAATAATATTCAACTTCTTATCAACACGTTGCCCAAGGACAACACCCACAGCAAAATCACTAGCATCACACATAATTTCAAAAGGTAAACTCCAATCAGGTGGTTCAACAATAGGAGTAGTAGTTAAAGCTTTCTTCAAAGTTTCAAAAGCTTCCTTACAATCATCATCAAAAACAAAAGGTACATATTTTTGAAGAAGATTAGTAAGGGGCTTTGAAATTTTGGAGAAATCTTTAATAAACCTCCTATAGAAACTAGCATGACCAAGGATACTACGAATACCTTTTATATCCCTAGGGAAAGGCATCTTCTCAATTGCTTCAATTTTGGCTCTGTCAACTTCAATGCCTCTTTCAGAAATTTTGAGTCCAAGAACAATCCCTTCATTAACCATGAAATGGCATTTCTCCCAATTAAGAACAAGGTTGGTTTCTTCACATCTCTGCAAAACTTTATCAAGGTTATGCAAACAGTTATCAAAATAAGTTCCATAGACGGAGAAATCGTCCATGAAAACCTCCACAATTTCTTCACAAAAACCATGAAAGATAGCAGACATACATCTCTGAAAGGTAGAAGGAGCATTACATAAACCAAAAGGCATACGCCTATAAGCATAAGTGCCATAAGGACAAGTGAAAGTGGTTTTCTCTTGGTCTTGTGCTTTCACAGCAATATGAGAGAAACCAGAATAACCATCAAGAAAACAAAAGTGGGTCTTTTAGACAACCTCTCAAGCATTTGATCAATAAATGGCAAAGGATAATGATCTTTCTTAGTAACCTTATTAACCTTTCTAAAATCAATGCACATCCTATACCCAACCACTACTCTTTGGGGTATAAGCTCATTATTTTCATTAGGCACAATAGTTATTCCCCCTTTCTTGGGAACACAATGAACAGGGCTAACCCATTGGCTATCAGCAATAGGGTAAATAATGCCAGCATCAAGGAGTTTTAATACCTCATTTCTTACCACATCCTTCATCTTAGGATTTAGACGGCGTTGGTGCTCAACAACTGGTTTTGCATCAGGTTCTATATTAATAGCATGATGACAAATAGTAGGAGAAATCCCTTTTAAATCATCAAGAGTATAGCCCATAGATCCTCGGTGTTTCTTCAGTATTTCCAATAACCTCTCTTCTTCCTTTCCTGAAAGTTTAGAACTAATAATAGCAGGATATACTTTCTTATCATCAAGATAAGCATATTTCAGATCATCAGGTAAAGGTTTTAATTCGAAAATAGGGTCCCCTTGAGGTGGTAGTGTGGTACCCAAATCTTCCATAGGTAGATTATGCATAAGTAACCCAGGCTGATAAAGGAAAACCTCGTCAATCTCATTTCTTTCCTTCATGAAGACATCGCTTTCATGATCTTCCATAAACTGCTGCAAGGCATTGTTAGGAGCAAGAGAAATAGCAGAAAGTTGTTCAATCCTAAAATCCTCATTAGGCAGTTCATTTTCATACGGAGTTTTAGCAAATCTGGAAAAATTAAACTCATAATACTCTCCATCAAACTTAGTCAAAACTTTTTCCTTCCTACAATCTATGATAGCCCCACAAGTATTCAAGAAGGGTCTACCAAAGATAATAGGATAGGTTTTACTAGCTTCAGAACCAAGTACTATAAAATCAGCAGGATATTTAATCTTACCACAAAGAACCTCCACATCTCTTACAATGCCAATGGGACAGGCTGTCTCCCTATTAGCAAGGTGAATAACCACATCAATGTCCTCAAGCTCACAAGGACCAATTTCATGCATAATTTCCCTGTAAAGCTCATAAGGTATAGCACTAGAACTAGCACCTATATCACATAAAGCATAATAACAATGATCACCAATTCTAACATAAAGCACAAGGACACTAGTTTTTCTAGCTTTTCTAGGACGGGATACAATATTAGAAGCGTCTTCACAGAATACAATATGCTCATCCTCTATATTTCTAGTGACAAAATCTTTCACAATAGCTACCACAGGCTCAATATTAATTTGCTCATCGGGTTCCACAGTTTTCTTTGCACTTTTGCTAACCACATTAGCTATGATAGAATGTTCTACCTTAGCAGGAAAAGGGATTTTCTCAACATAAGGTTCAGGCAAAATAGGATCAACAGTACAAACTTCTATGCTAGTAGGAACATGGGTAACAATGTCTTTATAAGGAGCATGGTACTTGTCCCACTCTTTTTTGGGAATTTCAATATAAGAGGCAATAGCCTTAAAACACTTTGCAAGAACTTGAGAATCAATACCATACTCATTACTAATATCATGGAAGTCATCAGTTCCCATAAAAGATTTTATGCATTCATAATCATAGTTTATACCTGATTTTCTCCCTTTGTTATTCTCCCAAGCTTCAGTGTTCTCTTAAATACGGTGTAGGAGATCCCATTTAGCTTCTTACTTAATACGTGTGAATTATCCAACACAAGAAGCATCTAGCAAATATTTATCATGAAGAGAAAGCCTAGCATAAAAGTTATTAATAATAATATTGTTAGGGAGTTCATGAATAGGACATTTAAGCATTAGTAACTTCAATTTCCTCCAAGCTTGAGTTGTACTCTCTCCATCACGAGGCCAAAAGTTATATATCAGATTCCTATCCTTATGAATTTCACTAGGAGGATAGAATTTAGAATAAAAGAGAGGCACTATTTCCTCCCATTCCATGGATTGCCCATTCTTCAGCAGCTTATACCATTCTTCAGCTCTCCCTTTCAAGGATATAGAGAGTAACTTCTTATTCACCTGTTCAGTTGTGATACCTACACACTTAAACAACCCACATAATTCATGGATAAAGAACAAATGATCACCAGGATGGAAAGTTCCATCCCCTAAATAATAATTATCCATAACACGATCAACAATACTGGTAGGTATCTTAAAAGGATCTATCTCAACAGGTGGTGGTTCATCTACTACCCTAACATTGGTAGTAGTTTTCCCAAACAGAAAACCAAGTGGGTTATCCATATTGGAAACAAAGTAACAAACAAAAATAAAAATCAATACTCACAGTAGACGTTTCCTTTACCAGTTCCACTCTTCAATAGCGCTAAACTCCTCGGCAACGACACCAGAAAATAGTCTTGATGACCCACAAGTATAGGGGTATATTGTATTACTTTTGATAAATAGGAGTATCGATCCCAACAAGGAGCAGAAGGTGTTGACTAGTGGTATGGAGCAGGAAATCTCTGTAATACTTATCAAACAGATTTTTAGGTTTTTTTTTATAAAGCAAAGAAACAAAGTGCAAGTAATAAAGACAACGAACAACTGCAACAAGTGTCCCAATCCTTTCTTAGCAAAGGACAAGCTGGTGGAAATACTTATAAGGACCAAACGTTCTCGAGGACACATGGGAATTTTGTCATGTGCTTTCGCTTCAAATAACTAAGTAGTCTTCTTTGGTGTTGTAAATGTTGTGTGGGTGAACCTGTGCTAATGTACCAACCTTACTTGGACTAATACATACTTGTTATTAAACCCCCTGCAAGCATCCGCAACTACAGGAAAGAAATTAAGATAAAAACCTAACCACATCCTTAAACTCTGAGATCCTACGCTCCCTTGTGCAATGGTGTCCTAACGGGGGTTCATGTTTCTGTCACTCCGGCAACCTCACAATTAGTAGCCAAATACACAATGCATTCCCCTAGGCCCATAAATGGTGAAGTATCATGTAGTCGACGTTCACATGACACCACTAGAAGAATAGCACCACAACTTAAATACTAAACCATTGAATAATATCTCAACACAAATCCACTACTAACAACATGAGTTCTCCCATGTCCTCAAGAACTAAACGAACTACTCACAAGACATCATATGGATCAAGATCAGAGATGATATGGTGATGGATAACAATCTGAACATAAACAATAATCCAATGGTTCCACTCACAAGCATCAACTACAATAGTAATCAACACCAGGAAAGTTTCCCCTAAGATCTATGCAAGTATTCAACACGATTGTTACAGTAGGACAGAGTGGTGATGATGGTGCTGGTGGAGATGATGTTGTGGATGATGATGATCCCGACGAAGTATATCTTGATGATGGTGTTGATGGTGACGATCTCCCCTCTCCGGGAAGGAATTTTCCCGACAGAAATCTGTCTGCCGAAGAGCACTTTCTCTCTCGATGTTTTCCACCATGCAGAGGCGGTGGAATCTTTTTGTGGTCGCTCCCCGTGCCTTAGGGTTTCGAGGAGAAGATATAGGCGAGAGGGCGGAGTCGGAGGCTAGCCAGGTGGGCCACACCCCCTATAGGCGCGGGACAGAGGGGCCGCGCCTGGGGTGTGGGCCCCCTGTGGCCCATCTCCGCCTCCCCTTCTGGCTTCCTTCGTCTTCTGGGAAAATATGATTTTCCAATATTTTCTGGTATTTTTCTGATCTTCACAAAATTGCATCAAAACACCTCTTTTTCCATCAGAATCCTGACTCCGGCAGTTCATCCTCCAAGAATCATCCAACATGCAAAAACAGAGGAAAAGACATAAGTAACACCTCTTAATAAGAAATATATCAATGAATAGAGGAAAATTATGATATAGAAGGGTGATGCAAATTGGATGTATCACTCGCCGTATAGTTGGTCGTTAAAGATTCGGTACCCTCGACCAGTTTTTGTTATTATTCAAAAAAATGTCTTTGTCAGTTTTTAGTCAGTAGTCTAACCGATTTGGGCTAGAAATATTTGGAAGTACCTGCCCAAAACCAACTATACGGGCCGCGACCATATAGTTGGTCATTACGGCGCATGACACCTCCAAATCCGCAATTTCTTTTTCTAATGGGTTTGGATTATTTTCTTGAACAATAATTTGGTGTTTCTCTCGAGTTTTACCAACCTCTGACCACCCTTATATACTTCCCTATTGTGACTCTCTCTAATCACAAATCACCAGGAACAAATCTACCTCTTGTTCATACAAGAGAACACACAACATAGAGCCATCAAGATCCAAGAGGCCAATGGGAGGAGTTTTTATGGAGATCGGAAGCAATAGCGAGAAAGGCAAGGAGATCAATACTACCTCTTTTGAGTTCTTTGACGAGGACAAAAAACGCCATAAGAGGGAGTTGAACCTCGAATTGAAGATTGAAGAAATAAACAAGGAGACACCGGGAACGCCTGGGCATCTTTGGTGGCTGTGTGTTTATCTTAATAAACTCGATGAAGATATCAAGCAAAACACTGAAGCAGGTTTCACTATGAGTCTCAAGGCGATACAAACCCACCAAAGCAACAATGAGATCATTAAGGAACAAGTGAAGGTGATGGATAAGAATAACCTTCTCTACAAGCTGCGCATTAAAGAGATGGAAGCCATCAATCAATCCCTCCGCCGCAGGCTAGCCCATGAGGAGAAGATACCACGTTCCATAGCACCACAGTGACCTTCAATAAAGCACGGTGTCAAATAATTGCAAGGTATTATTTGATCCCGCCTGGCTTTACTCCAAGCTTGGGGAGATCTTTAAGACCTTGTAATATATCTTACAAGTTTTTATTTCTATTCTAGTTTTGCATTAGTTCGAGATCATAAATAAAGTTTGCATCATTAGATTCCCTTCATGAAGAGTCGATCCCTATTATGAAATTCTGAGTTTATTATAATATATGGAGCATGATTGAGTTTGAGTTTGTCTTATTGGATAGATGAATGACTTGAGTATGATTTTACTTGCAATTGATGATAGCAATAGGAGTCTTCCACACCATTGATATTAATGGAACATATAAAGATAGTTTAATCAATATGTTGTAGGTTAATGGTTTAATTTACAAAAAAGAGAAACTATCTAATTAATTAAGATGAAAAAGGAAAACCTTGAACAAAGGAAAAAATATAAGTGCTATCAAAAAGAGTGAGAACAAGTTTGAGGTAGAATACTTAAGTTATAAAGATGCTTCATATATGTTTGGAATTTGATAATTGAGATCGTTAAACTTTGAATTTCCTACAAGAAGTGGAATATATGGCTAGCCCCTTTGCACAACACTTAAACAAAAGTGTGAGCACAAATATATATCAAAAAAGAAGAAAAATAAAGATGAATAAAAAAAGAGCGAATGTGCAAAGAGGAAGTAGGCATATACCACTATATTGTAGTAAGACAAAGAGATGTTTGAGATTTTGAATCCCAAGTGAATATGTTAATCCTAAAAACACTTGGGACTACCTCACTAACTCATTTGGTTGAACTGAATACTTTTACATCATGTTGATAATAATATTTTGTGAACTATTAATTGCTAAGGTGTGGAACCTACTAATATTATTCAGATGGTTTGAGTAAGGAATTATTCATGAACTTATTTATTTATATCCTTTATGATCAACACATGCTGCAACTGCCTCATTTATTTTATCAACTCAGCTTCATGAATATGAGGATCACATCCATTAAGCTAAACTTGCTCGGGACGAGCAAGAGTCTAAGCTTGGGGAAGTTGATGAGTGCATATTTGCATCATGTTTTACATTGTTATTTTTGCATAGTAGATGTAGGATCTTGGTATTTTACGGTGTTCTCATGCACTTTTTATGTTTATTTTCACCAGGATAAGATCAGATGATGGATCCAAAGGACACAATTCTTGGAGCAGTTGTACTAGAGAGAAAAGGAGCCAAAAACTACGTAAATCGCTTATTTGGTAAATTAATAATATCAGAAGAAAACCCGAAGAGAAAAGCGGAGACAGAAGAGTTGACGACCAACTATATGGAGGGCCTCCGTATAGTTCCCGCCATATAGTTAGCGCTGCCTCCGCCTCCTCAAATAGCTTCACCCTATGCAACTGGTTCAGAGAGACGACATACAGAACAACCAGAAATTGTTGAAACCTAACCTCCAGAAGGCATCTGGAGGGGGAACTTGCCCTAGGGATCCATGTACGCCCTACGCAGATCTAGAAGGACAAGGCATCGATCTCCATCTTTATCAACCGATGCATCTTCATCACCACCATCACCGCCATCCATCCCATCTAGATTTTGTTGTAATTCTTGCACTAGTTGTGGATTTATACAAGTACTATTCATCAATGATCGCTTCCATTACCATTACTATGACGTTGTCTACCTCCATGTCTGAGTAGATCATTAGTTCTTGGGGAGATGGAGAAACCCTAGTAAGAGATTGGAATAAGATAAAGTTTATTATGATATTCATCGCTGTGACCATGTGTTAGATTGTCTACATCTTGATGTTGGGAGAAGTCGACCTCTCCAATATTTGCCTCTTGTGGGGACTTGATGTAGGAAACTACTTGGTGGTAGACGGAGGGATGTTAGCACTTACAGTGACTATAAAGCTGTTGGAACCCCTTACGTATCAACTTGGCAATCGAGGAAACTCACAAAACACTATCCATGCCATGGGATACGTCCTGCGGGATTATGTCCCTTAATAGCGCGGTAATTCAATTGATGTTGATTGCTGTATGTTGTGGTTATGAGGATGATTTGAGCAGTGGTTGCTGCCTCTTTGTCCAAATACGGAGTTCCTCCCACACATACATAGTTGAGAATTTTCATGATGATAATATTTACCTTGCCCCTTTATAGTGCTGGTGGTGTATCCGCCAATCCTCGAGAAGGATTTCTCCCACTGAAGTTTCAAATCTCTTTTACATACGCGTGATGAGTGGGTACCTGCAGCAAAACAGAGTTATTGAAGTACTTGTAGCAGCAAATATTTAAGAGTTTGTCCCGATGGGAGCTCGGCGAACACGACCACGCAACCACGTTGTCAATGCGGCTACGTTCGCACCCAAACCATGGTGTGGAAATAGTCTACTCTATAGATTGTAGGATAAATGAATTTAAGATAATTCGTAACAACTACTACTAGGATTGAAAGAAAACTAAAACAAAAGTAAAACTAAAAAGAGGTGAATGCAATGAGACGAAATATTAATGCTATGATTCCTCGAGTAATGTTGTGTATACCAGTGTGCATGATAAGTGCTTATGGAATAGTTGTTAACTATAATTGTGGAGGTCCCTGATACGTCCAAAACGTATCTACTTTCCCGAACACTTTTGCTATTGTTTCTCCTCTAATTTGTGTGATTTGGATAAAACTAACAGGGACTGACGTTGTTTTTAGAAGAATTGCTTTGGTGTCTCGTTTTTGTGTTGGAAATCAACTTTCAGGAAAAATCCCGGAAAATATTGCAAAACTCCTATTTTACCAGAAGACTCACGGAGCCAGAAGACGAGACGGAGAAGGGCCACGAGGGGCCCACACCACCTGGTGGCGCAGGCCAGGCCAGGACGCGTTATGGGGTGGTGTGGCCACCTCGGGCACCCCCTCGACCTCTCCCTTCGCCTACATAAGCCCTTTGACCTAAAAACAGAGGGGGGTTCGATGTTTTTCCAAATAGAGTTCCACTGTGCCGCCACCACCAGAAACCGCGATTCGGAACCAGAAATTTCGTTCTGGCACCCTGCCGGGACGGGGAATTGGAGAAGATCATCGCCATCATCATCACCAATGCCTCTCCATTAACCATCCATGATTCCCCCATCCATGAGTGAGTAATCCCTCGTAGTAGGCTATGGGGAAGGTAGGGATTGGATGAGATCTATCATGTAATTGCATAAGATTGTTAGGGCATGGTGCCTAGTATCTTTGTTAGTGCTTTTTGACATTGTTGTAACTTGTTATGCTTAATGCTTGTCACTAGGGCCTGAGTGCCATGATCTCAGATCTGAATATGTTATTGATTCATGATGATATTATTGTTTGTGATCTTACCTGCAAGTTGTTTACACATATTATTATACGAAACCCAAGGCCTTGAAGTGACAGAAATTGGGATAACCGGACGGGATGGATGTGATATGAGTATCACGTGTGTTCATGGAGTGTTAATGCTTTGCTCTGGTACTCTATTAAAAGGAGTACCTTAATTTCCAGTAGATTCCCTTGAGGCCCCGCTGCAACAGGATGGCAGGACAAAAGATGTTGTGCAAGTTCTCATTGCGAGCACGTATGACTATATATGGAACACATTCCTATGATTATTTAGTACTTGGATGCTTTATCTTATTTATCTGCAAATGCTTTGATCTTGATGTTACATAAATAGTCTTGTCCATGCAACGCCCGTCCATCCATCCATATGCCTACCGCACTCAAATCCTGCTGTTTACTACAATTGTTACTACTGCTGTTACTTTGCTATTGCTACTACAAAAATGTTGCTACTGATAAACTACTGTGAGAAAGACTATTTACAGGTGCAGATGAATTGTCAACTCAGTTGTTCAGGCTTATAAATATTCTTTGGCTCCCCTTGTGTCGAATCAATAAATTGGGTTTAACTTCCCTCGAAGACTGTTGCGATCCCCTATACTTGTGGGTCATCAAGACTATTTTTTGGCGTCGTTGTCGGGGAGCATAGCTTTATTTATTAAGTTCACTTGGAATTATTATTGTTCTCTGCTATCCATTCATCATGAGTAAAACTCGTGATGGAAAAGTTCCTATTTTACCATCCATTACAAGAAGAGGTATAGTTCTGAACACCTCTGCTGCTCTTGATTCACCGTCTGCTAGGAGTAAGCTCCTTACACCACCACCACATACACATGCTACACACACTGCTACTACTGCTGAATATTAAATTGCTTCTGATGCTCATGATGTCACTTCTACTATGCTTGATGAGAGTGGTTCATTAGGTCCTTTCCTAGATACTACAATTGCTAGAACTATAATAGGAAACACTAAAACTCCTAATGAAGATACTACTACACCTGTTAGCTCACGTGAGTCTAGAGAGAGCTATGATATTAATGATGGTTATATTGAAATGACTGATGAATTTATTGAAGAATGTCGAAACACACATGGTGCTAGTGTTATTAAGATTCTTCTTGAGAGACGTACTATTAGACCCAAACTATTTCCTGATGCTAAGTTTGCCACATCTCCCATAAACATTAAAGATAAGGATTATGATTTCTCTCTTCATTTATCCTACATAACCATTGTTGAGAAATAACCTTTTTGTGGGACTGAAAGTGATAGTGTCGTGGCACATATGACTGAGCTTTCTATAGTGAGTGGTTTATTTTCTGATGATATTAAGATGCGCACCTACTTTGTTGCTAAAGTTTTCCCTTTTTCACTAAAAGGAGAATCTAAAGCTTGGTTTAATAATTTACCTCCTGGATCCATTGATAACCCTGATTGCTCGATTGCTACTTTCTTTCAGAAATATTTCCCTCCTAGTGCTCGACATGCTGTTTTGTAGAAACTTTTTGATTTTAAACAGGGAGAAAAGGATAAATTGCCTGAATCTTGGGCAAGGTTTTGTGCTTCGATTCATGCATATCCTGGATGTCCATTACCTAAAAATGATCTTCTTGATATATATTATAATGGAATAATTTATGAATCTAGGACATACCTGGATAGTTGTGTTGATTGTGTTTTCAGGAAAAGAACTTCTAAAGAAGCTAAGGAATTAATGGCTAAAATAAGCAAGAATTATGGTTATTGGACTACATCTGATCCAACTACACCTAAACCAACTGTGCCTGAGCCAACCCCAACACCAACACCAAAGAAGAGGGGAGTAATTGAACTAAATGATGAAGTAATGAAGGAAGCCAAGAAATTTCTTAAGGAGAAGGGTATTAAATATGAAGATGTGAAGAATTTACCGAATAATTATGTAAGCCAATCTCCCACTCATCCACTATTGAGGTACATTCTCTCCAACATTTTGATGAAGGTGATATACCTTATTATAAACCTCCTAATCAATGCTTAGAAGAATTTGACACTTTTATTGTTAAGCAAGGTAATTTTAATAAGCAAGTGAAAAATCATTTAATGGAAAACTCTAGAGCTATTAATGAGTTGAAAGATATTGTGGAAAGAACCTCCAATGATGTTAAAATGCTTATTAAACATTTCCAAATGGTTCAAACTCAAATTGATCAACTTGCTAAAGTAAAAAAAAGATTTGCTAGTTAATGCTTCTGGAGAAAAACATCCTTATGAAATTAGAACTAGGAGTGGTGCTGCCAGTCAGGATCCCTTATATCTTGAGGGACATCCTAAAATTATTGAGCAGGATTCTCAACAAGCTGAAAATATTGGTACTTCTTCTAAGAGAAAGAAAAAGAAACATAAAACAGTTGTAGAATCTTATGAACCTGCTATAGATCCTAATAGTATATCTGTCTCACATGCTGAAACTGATAGTGGTAATGATATAAACGATGCTCCTAATAAGGAAGAAATTGAAGAGGAACCTGAAAGGCACACTAAGAACGCTAAGTACACTAAGGAAGATTTTGTTGCTAATAAACATGGTAGTGAAAGAGAGCCTTGGGTTCAAAAACCAATGTCTTTTCCTGATAAGAAACACTAGTCAAAGGAAGAAGAACACTATAACAAGTTTTGTGAGTGGATGAAACCTTTATTTTTGCAAATTCCTTTGACTGATACTAATAAATTGCCTCCTTATTCAAAGTATATGAAGGGTATTATTTCTAATAAAAGGAAGATTCCTAATGAGGAAATTTCCACTCTGCTTGCTAATTATTCCTTCAATGGTAAGGTTCCAAAGAAACTTGGGGACCCAGGGATTCCAACTATTCCTTGATCTATTAAAAATAATTATGTTAGAACTGCTTTGTGTGATTTGGGAGATGGAGTTAGTGTTATGCCTTTTTCTCTCTACAAGAGACTTCAACTGGAAAAATTGATACCGACTGATATATCTTTGCAAATAGCTGATAAGTCTACTACTATCCCTGTTGGTATATGTGAGGATGTTCCTGTTCAAGTGGCTCATACCTGTTTGATATTAACTGATTTTGTTGTGCTTGAAATGCCTAAAGATGATAATATGTCCATTATTCTTGGGAGACCTTTTCTTAATACTACAGGTGCTATCATTAATTGTAATCAAGGAAAAGTAACTTTTAATATTAATGACAAGGAGCATACTTTTTATTTCCTCAAGAAGATTGATAAGAGTTATGGCCTAAATTCAATTGAAAATATTGAGGGCATCAAAGTTGGAGAAATATATTGTCCCATACCACAAGAAAATTATGAAACTATTATGATTGGGACTATTTTTATCAAGATTGAGGTAACATAATCATTAAGTGAAATGCAAAGTTTTGTTTTATATAAAATTGTTTTGGTAACAAGACTTGATTATCCTTGTTAACAAAGGGATTTTAATGAACAAAACAATGTTTTCAGCATGATTATCCTTGCTCACCTTTATTTTCTTTACTTCAGTCTTTGCTCTTCGCCTTGTTCGTCTTTGTTTTGCTAGTTTCTTGCTTGTTAGAGTTTCTTAGAACTTCTGTAGTTTTGGTTTGCTTTTGCATCTTTCCAAAATCTTTTTCTGCGAGAAAATCAAGTTTCATTGCCCAAAAATAAAGTTTCCCGAAAAATTCTAGAAAATTCATATTAATTTTACTAAAAAGGCGAGAGATACAGGTGACCTGGGGGGCCACCAGACAGGCACACCACCTAGTGGCATGGCCAGACCAGGGGCGCGCCTGGCCCTGGTGTTGGCCACCCCTTTCCCTCCACTTATTCTCCTTCCTGCCACTTCTTTCTCTCTCCCGAAAAACACCGAAAAATTTCTCAAATCTCGAGTTCTTGTTGTTCTTGCTCCCGATTTTCGATCTCCTTGCTCAGACCATCTTAGTTGTTGATTTTTGGAGGGATTGCTCTCCGGTATGTGCTTCCTCCGCTTGTCCAATTAGATTTTTGATTGGTGGATTATATCTTGAGTATTTTGCTACTGTAGGTGACAGGTTTTGTGAGTTTGCATGCTTGTTCTATGCTTAGAGAACTCATTTTTATGCTTTCTGTCTTGCTGCTAACCGCGAGAAAGGTGGAATTTGTGGAGGCCTCATTGCCTCTTGTTTATTAGCTTTGCATGGTTTAGCACCTCATCATTCAGACTTACAGTTTCCCATAGAGAGGCTTGATCTTAATTTCATGATACAGCATAAATTTGTTTCTTCTTGGGCTAGTTCGAGCGAGTTATTTTATGAAATAACCTTTCGCAAGAGTGGTTGGAGAGGGGGAAGTCTGAGAAAGTAGTCCCTTTGCCTGAAGGGATACGGGTAGGCTATACTAGCGCAAATCAAAATTTTCTACCGCGTAAACCAGGAATACTGTTGTCATAGATCATGGGATTACCACTAGACACGCAGTTGCGGAATTGATGAAGCGCGTCGAGGAAGTGCAGACGTTCCACGTCTCCTCCTTGTCCTCGTCCCACGAGAAGCTCCCCTTGCACGGTTCATCCAAGTGCCACAGATGCAGCACCTCCGAGGTATCCACACGTGCGGGGTGGAAGCGTCAGACGCCGGACTTCTAGGTCCGCGCACGCGACACAGGCGTGAGGTGTGGCGGCTGGGTGGAATGGTCTAACCCTGGTCAGTTCGCCCCACCTTTTCTTATATAGGCGTCCCTAGTGGGCTTCTTCATTAGCAGCCCATTAGTAGCCTAAGCCTGGTCTAATTCGGATCCAATCCTCATTAGGCTTCCAGCCCCTTAAGTGTGTGACCCTATAGGTTCATATACGTGTAGACATGACACGAATACACTTATTCTATCAATAGTTGGTAGAGGCCTCTAGCAAGACGTGCCAACTCCTAAATGCATACAAAGATCATATCGGACGAACCATCACAAGGTTTAGCACATGTCTTTCCCTTTGCCTCACGATATTTGGTCTAGATCCAAGCTGACCTCTCTTTCTCGATACCGTGATTTGGAATCCCTTTACTAGGTTAACTCTTAACCTTATGTAGCACGACCATGCATTTCTGGATCCAATCACTCGAGGGGCCCAGAGATATCTCTCTCAAGTAGACAGGGGCGAATCCCATCTTGATTGACCATGCCTTGCAGCATGCTTCAGGACAAACCCGAAAACTACCTTTATGACTACCAGTTACGGAGTAGTGGTTGATAGCCCCAAAGTAGGTCGATCCACATCTCAAGTACATGCGACAATCTTAGGTCTAAGGACAAAATATACATGATGTGTAGAGAGAGCTGTAAGTCTAATTGCCAGTCTCAAGTTGGGTCAGTCCAACCCCATGTTCATAACATGTGTCCACATCATTGGTTTAACATCTCCATGTCTATGACTTGCGAAACATAGTCATCAAACAATCGATGTGCTAGTCTAATATTCACGTGTGTCCTCACATGAACTCCGAGTAGGGACAACTATTAAATAACCATACAAGTAAAGAGTTTCACAAACAATTCACATAATTGCCAATCAATACAAGTTTCCTGATATGGATATTCAATGAAGATTACAATAACTCATGGATACATATGAAATATAATCATCTCTATGATTGCCTCTAGGGCATATTTCCTTCAGTCTCACACTTGCACTAGAGTTAATCTAAAATGTATCTAATACCAATTGCTCTTGTGTGCGCTTCATGCGCAGGCTGCGGGAGAGGCTTAGTCAAGGGATCAGAAACATTTGAGTCCGTATGTATTTTGCATATCATGACACTACCATCCTCAACGAACTCAGGAATCTGATGGTAACGCATGCGAATATGTTTGTTCTTCTGGTGATGTCCAGGTTCCTTGGCTTGTGCAATAGCACCATTGTTGTCACAATAAATGTCTAAGGGATTGGACGCGCCCTGAACCACACCGAGAGCGATCAGGAAATTCCTAATCCAAACAGCTTACTTTACAGCCTCCGAGGCAGCAATATATTCAGCTTCTGTTGAAGAGGAGGTCACCGTATCTTGCTTGGAACTTTTCCAGCTCACAGCACCACCAATCAAGACAAACACATAACCTGATTGCAATTTTGAATCATCTAAGTCGTTAAGGTAACTCGCATCTGTGTAACCCTTTACACTGAGTTTATCCTCACCTCCATAAACTAGGAACATATCCTTAGTCCTTTTCAAGTACTTAAGGATATTCTTTACCACTGTCCAGTGACCTTCACCTGGATCATCCTGGTATCTGCTCGTAACACTTAGACCATAGGAAACATCTGGGCGAGTACATATCATTGCATACATGATGGATCCAATAGCCGAAGCATATGGAACCCTGCTCATGCGCTCACGCTCATCAGTAGTCGAAGGACACTGAGTCTTGCTGAGTTTAATGCCGTGAGACATGGGCAAGAACCCCTTCTTAGCCTCTTCCATGCTGAATCGTTTTAACACTTTGTCAATGTATGTACTCTGGCTTAATCCAATTAGCCTCCTTGATCTATCTCTATAGATCTTGATGCCCAGAATATATGCCGCTTCTCCCAAGTCCTTCATCGAAAAACTATTTTTCAATGAGGTCTTAACAGACTCGAGCATAGGAATGTCATTTCCATTCAGCAATATGTCATCTACATATAAGATTAGAAATACCAGCGCTCTCCCACTTTCCTTCTTGTAAACACAAGGTTCTTGTTCGTTTTTGATGAAGCCAAAATCCTTTACAACTTCATCAAATCGAATGTTCCAACTCCGAGATGCTTGCTTCAGCCCATAAATGGACTTCAGAAGTTTGCATACCTTTCCAGCATTATTTGGATCGAAAAAACCTTCGAGCTGCATCATATACACGTCCTCAGTTAGGATTCCATTTAGGGAATCCGTCTTGACATCCATCTGCCAAATTTCATAGTCGAAATGTGCAGCAATGGCTAGAATTATTCATATAGATTTAAGCATCGCTACGGGCGAGAAAGTCTCATCGTAGTCAACTCCTTGAACTTGTCGAAAACCTTTTGCAATAAGTCGAGTTTTATGGATGTGAACATTTCCATCCATATCAATTGTCGTGGTTTTGTTGACACGTACGCCATAGGGGTATCCCAACGGCGAGTTTAGAGACGTAGGGGGAAGACGGAGAGCGTCCGGGTCGGCGTGACACAGTTTACCCAGGTTCAGATCTCACGACGGTGGCGAGATCCTACTCCTGCTATAAATCACTATAATGGCAATACGCCGAGTTACAGGATTGGGGTTCGTTGTGTGCGAGTTGTGCTATGCACTTGTTGTTCTTGTGCCCTAAAGGCTCCCGTAGGCCGGCTTATAAGAGCGCCAGGACCTAGGGTTACATGGAGAGTCCCAGCCGGATACGGTTACAGAGTCCTAGACTAACACTAACTAGTCTTCGTGTCCTCCAAGGCTCCGGCTTCCATCTAAGGCGGTGGCATGTCGCCTTCCTTTATCCCTGCTGGACCTCCGTCTTGTCTATCAGCAACTGGGCCGCCCGGTTATGCCATAGGCCTAACCACCAACAGTGGGTCACCCGGGCTTGCCGGTATGAGACTATGACGTAGGTATACCCATTTGGTATATCCACAACAGTAGCCCCCAGAGTTCTTCAAGATCCTCGCGTTCCTCCGTCTACCTTTGAGCGTAAGCATCACGTCGTCTTCAACTTGTTGGCGTGCTTCGCGAAGAATCTTGGAGAGCTCGCATATCATATTCTCATCCAACTAAGCCTAGCCAGAGAGTTGCTTGTATGCTTCTGCGAACGAATCCAAGGCGGAGACTTCTCTAATGAATCGTTAGTGATTCTTCCAAGATCTAGGAACGTCTTCAATATCATCATCCATGCAGGACGATAGGTAAGCCAGAAAAAATCACGGCTACCGGGCCACGATCGTAAAGGCTGCCAAACTGCCGACTTAGAGCCAGCAAAGTCACAGACATAAGAGCTTACCGAATTAAGGTCTTAGATCCTTTCATATCATGGATATTTAGGCCATCGAGCCATGTAACCCAGTGAAACTTCTGTGAAGGCAAAGTTGATGTCGAGCCCCCGGGTTTCGCTAGCCGGACTTTTCACCGTCTTGAAAGTTTCTTTGACATAACCATATGTAGCCCGCGAGCATTGAGTTGGCTTCGTCGAAGGCGGCTCGATGCTCAAAAGAACATGCATAATTGTACATCACACGATTGTAGCCCCCGAGCGCCAAGTCGGAGTTTTAAAAGAAATTCGTCTTGGTGCTCTTAGAGTTGCTTTTAGAGAAAATGTGAATAGTGTAGGCCCCGAGCGCCAAGTCGGAAATAATTTCGGCTTGGTGCTCCAGAGAGAACTTCACAAAAATTCAGCATTGGTGTAGCCCCCGAGCGTCAAGGTGAAATTCACATGAATTCTCCGGCTTGATGCTCAAAGAGAACTAAACCATATCTTGGAGATCATCGTATTGTAGCTCCCGAGGTTTGTTCCGGCTTGGACGCAAGGCGGGACAAAGATCTTAAATTAGAGATGTCAAGCCCCTGAGCGTGGAGTCGACTTCCTCAAAGGCGGCTCAAACCTTGGTCAACAATTGCAATTGTAGCCCCCGAGGTGTCAAGCCTAGTGAAAATCCGGTTCAAAACATCCTATTCCGAGGAATGCGGCAATGTCCAAGCATTATGTACCCGAAACATAAACATAAAAATACAAATATATTAAATTGTTCCTTTAATCGTGTCCAACAAACAAATGTAAGGCGGAACAAACATGGTCTTTGAACAAATGCATTAAAGCTGAAACAATGCAGCAGTTGAACACATAAAACTGTTTAGGAGGAAAAAACTCAACTAATTTTAAACAGTTTATGTAAAATTTTGTTTAAGCAAGTGCTGGCTTATCCATTATTCTGATTTTTATGCTTGACCTTTCGTGAGACGGAAGACTCGCAGCACAGAACTATATCCTTAGGTGATGATACCTAATGGCACCGTCCAGAACCCAAGGCCAAAACGTCGTCTTTGAGTACCGAGAAGTCACTACTCCGGAATCCACATAAAAACAACAGAAAACGTGTATCCAGAAAACTTAAACTAACGTCCGAAGGCGGGTTTTTTGCATGGTACTGGGGCCTTTAAACGGCAAGCCAGTAAAAAGTTTATACTCATGAGCGCAAGGCAAATCATGAAAAGGTATGACCAAAAACGAAAGCGGTAAAAGACTCAGAATATGAGTGAACCAATCTTAACCTCATGATCATAAACAATTAAAATAATAAATATAAATAAGAACTTAGTTGTTTGTTATTTTGAGCGTAGTCGGTGTTGTTCACGGCAACTCAGCGAAGCTGGCCGTTGTCGAAGTCGGAAAAATCTACGATGGCGCTGAAGCCGGCCGTGAAGGGTCATCACGACGGAAACAAAATCGATCACGGACAAAAGACAGTGCGGAGCCGTCTTCAAATTGTCCCAGCAAAACAAACGGAAAGAAGCACGTGCAGTTGAACACGGCCTCAATTTCTGTCCGATCGGAGACGTGATACCCCTAGCGAAAAATTCACGCACGGAGGTCATTGACCCTCACGTGGTGAGTTACTTTGCTAGTTGAGTCGGAATTGGTCCGGCTAGTGTATTCTTTTTTCTTTGCTGCTTCTCCGGCCAGATCGATCCGAACTTAGCTGAGAAACATCATGAGCATGCCAGCAACTAGACGTCACCAACTTGACTTAAAGCCAAAATCGGTAAATCCGTCGTCCTGATGAATTTCATCATGCAATTTGTTCCAGCTGATGGCGCGCGACGTTGGTTCCCGTATATACGTATACGTACGCGCAGCTAACCCGAGATGCATGATATTTAATAACTGGTTGTTGCCGTAAAACTTCTTCACTTCCGTTTCCTGAAGATGCGCTGCGCGCAGTGTTCATGTCGGATCATACACACGCAAGGCGTGCGTACGTTCCAAGAACGAAGCTTGCCGGTCGCGTGTAGATGTAGAAGATTGTTGGGCTGCCGGATCCATCAGCCTATTGACGAGGAAAAACCAAACAGGACCGTTGCAGTTTTTGCTGATGAAGATTCCGACGTCTCCAAAGATAATATAGATGTAGATCTCCGAGATGCCACTGACTTGACCACACGCCAGAAAAAGCGATGGTGATGTCGGCGCTGGAGATGCGATTTGTCCGTCTTCAAAGACGGCGAGGGATCCCGCTCGGATCCGTGCTGTAAGAGCCTCTTGCCCCACGGTGGGCGCCAACTGTCGTGGCTTTGTCGACACGTACGGCATAGGGGTATCCCAACGACGAGTTTAGAGACGTGGGGGGAAGAGGAAGAGCGTCCGGGTTGGCGTGACACAGTTTACCCAGGTTTAGATATCACGACGGTGGCGAGATCCTACTCCTGCTATAAATCACTATAATGGCAATACGCCGAGTTACAGGATTGGGGGCTCCCGTAGGCCGGCTTATAAGAGCGCCAGGACCTAGGGTTACATGGAGAGTCCCAGCCGGATACGGTTATAGAGTCTTAGACTAACACTAACTAGTCTTCGTGTCCTCCAAGGATCCGGCTTCCATCTAAGGCGGTGGCACGTCGCCTTCCTTTATCCCTGCTGGACCTCCGTCTTGTCTATCGGCAACTGGACCGCCCGGTTATGTCATAGGCCTAACCACCAACAGTGGGCCACCCGGGCTTGCAGGTATGAGACTATGCCGTAGGTATACCCATTTGGTATATCCACAACATCAATCTTCTTCTTATAGATCCATTTGCACTCGATGTCTTTAAAACCATCAGGCAGGTCAACCAAGTTCCAAACTTGATTGTCTCCCATGGACTCTATCTCGGATCTCATGGCGATCAGCCATTTCTCAGAGTCTGGGTCCACCATCGCTTCCGCATAGGTCGCAGGCTCATCATTATCTAACAATAATAATTATCGCCCTTCGCGGAGCCTCGCCGACCTTCGTGGTTGTGGTGCTTATGTTGCCACGGGTTCCTCAACTTGTTCTGCTACAATAGCATCACTCATAGAAGCATACCCAACTGGCTCATCTTTAACTTCTTCAAGTCACACCGACCTTCCACTTGTTCCCTTTGTGAGAAACTCTTTCTCTAGGAAAACACCACTACGAGCGACAAACACTTTGCCCTCTTCTCGGTTGTAGAAGTAATACCCTAAAGTTTCCCTCGGATATCCCACGAAAATGCACTTATTAGATTTGGGTGTTAGCTTGTCCGACTGAAGTCGCTTGACAAATGCATCACAACCCTAAATCTTTAGAAAAGACAAACTGGGATTCTTTCCACTCCACATCTCATATGGTGTCTTAACTACGGATTTAGATGGTACCCTATTAAGTGTGAAAGCTGCCATTCTAGAGCGTAGCCCCAAAATGACAATGGAAAATCCGACTGGCTCATCATCGATCGAACCATGTCCAACAAAGTTTGATTACGCCGTTTAGAGACCCCGTTTCTTTGAGGCGTTCCGGACGGCGTGAGTTGTGGAACAATTCCGCAACTCTTAAGATGATCGCTAAATTCGTGACTCAAATATTCACCTCCACGATCAGATCACAAGGCCTTTATTTTATTGCCACGTTGATTCTCTACCTTATTCTGAAACTCCTTGAACTTTTCAAAAGTTTCAGACTTATGCCTCATCAAGTAGACATAACCATATCTACTGAAATCATCAGTGAAAGTAATGAAGTAGTGATATCCTCTTCTGGCTGTCGTGCTCATTGGTCCACATACATCAGTATGTATGAGTTCCAACAAGTCTGTCACTCTCTCGGGTAAACCCGAAAAAGGCGACTTGGTCATCTTTCCAAGTAAACAAGCCTGACATGTCTTGTATGATTCAAAATCAAACAAAGTTAGAAGACCATTACCATGGAGCTTCTTCATGCGCTTTTCACTTATATGCCCCAAACGACAATGCTATAAATAGGTAGGACTCAAATTATTAGGCCGGAGCCTTTTAGCACTAACATTGTAAATAGATGCGTCATCAAGATTTAAAATAAATAACCCATTCACAATGGGAGCATCAGCCATAAACATAGCATTCTTAGAGATTACACAACCATTGTTTGCACTCATGAATGAATAACCATCCCTCATCAAACATGAAGGTGATAAAATGTTTCGACCCATACTAGGAATTTAATAACAATTATTCAAATCCATAATAAATCTTGACGGAAGGTGAAGTTGCATGACGCCGACGAACAATGCAGCAACCCTTGCTTTATTTCCGACGCGAAAATCCACTTCGCCTTTCTGCACTTCTCTAGTCCTTATTAGCCCCTGCATCGAATTGCAAATATGAGCAACCGATCCGGTATCAAATACCCAAGAGTTAACATAAGAATCAGCGAGAAGAATGTCCACAACATTTACAACAAGTGTACCTGAGTGGGAAGTACTCTTACTTCCACTCTTCTTCAAAGAAGCTTGGTACTTGCTGCATTTTCTCTTCCAGTGGCCATGTTCATGACAAAAGAAGCACTCATAGTCTTCTACAGGTCCATCCTTTTGCTTGGGTGCAGGCTTGGCGATCGTATCCTTAGCCTTGCCCTTCTTCTTCCAAGAAGTACCCTTTCTTTTGAAGCTAGGCTTGTTTTGCACAGCCATCACATGGCTATGCCTTGCACACTTCTTCATGTCACTTTCTGTTGTTTTTAGCATCCCACATAACTCATTAAGGCCCTTCTCCACCCCATGCATATGGTAGTTCGAAATGAACTGCCCATAGCTAGACGGAAGAGACGCCAAAATGAAATCAGTGGCCAACTCTTGGACTAGTGGAAAACCAAGCTTTTCCAAAGTCTGACTGTAACCAACCATTTTGATCACATGGGGGCCTACAGCTGCTCCCTCTGCCAGCTTGCATTCCACAAAGGACTTGGCAACATTGTACCTCTTAGTCCTTGCCTGATCTTGGAACATGTCTTTAAGCGCGACGATCATATCGTACGCTTCCTGATACTCAAACTTCTTTTGGAGTTTAGGTTCCATGCATGCAAGCATAAGACAACTAACCTCAAGAGAATCATCACATGCTCTCTTGTAGGCATTCTTGAGGGCAGCAGATGCATTATCAGCAGGTTCATCGGGGATTGGGGTATCCAGAACCATTTCCTTTTTATCAGACCTGAGAACAATTCTCAGGTTACGGATCCAGTCCGAATAGTTGGTTCCATTAAGTTTATCTTTGTCAAGAATCGAACGCAAAGAAAAAGGTGATGTAGTATTCGGTGCCATTGATCTACAACAGAAAACATGCAAAATACTAAGCCATGTAACCATGAAAGAGTAAAACATATTAAACAATTTAATAGCATATACTCCCACTTAAATCAATATCCCTCTATTGATACTAAGTGATTCAAGATCCACAATTAACAAGTCGACTAGTGAGCTTTAGCATCGCTGCTAGAAGACAAGGTAAATCGGTAAGCAACACTTGCTAATCATATCACATATGACTCTTGTTGTTGGGTGACATCTCTATGTCAAAACTAGGCGCCCAACCTTTATGCCCCAAGGTCCTTAACTGTTAAAATGACCTTGTCAAGCTCACCAACCCTTATGCGTGTAGGTATCCGATACAAACCCATCCAGCCAAGGAAAACCGCGGCACCCTAATTTCATAGGCCCACCAACAATTGTACAGGGCATAGGATGGTGCAAGGTTTGGTTGGGAGGGAATGGTTTAACTTAAACTTTCTGAGGGGTCGTTCTACTTCTATCATCTAAGCATGCATAGTAGTAAAACACATAAGAATATCATTCACATGGATGTGACAAAGTATGGCCCATTTTCTCATGGTGATCTCCATCGCCATAGAACCTGTCCACCATGATGATCTCCATCTTCATGTTCCATGTGAGCCATCTTCCAAGTGATGAGTCCTCCAAGAACTAATACAAGCTATTACTCCTAACAGCTAGTAATCAAAATTAGATAGTATTGGGATCATCACAAGTTGGCACGCAGGCCATTACAATAAATGACAACACATATGGCTCCAGCCGTGTTGCCCTACTCACGACACGCAGGTCATGCACAATTTCATACATGCATCACATACATATATGGGTCATACTGATCACATAACATCCTGCAAAAAACAAGTTACACATAGAATCGCATTCTACCGGATCATGTGACATCGTAGCACCTAGTTACCTTAACGAGATACAAAAGGGGCTACGATTAAGGGGGGTCTAGGGGGTCTCCCCTTGCTGGGTTCGAAGGCGCAGCGCCCCTCGCGGTATCAAATTTACCATAAACCGACTATTGTTCCGATTCAATCAAACTCCTTTGATCACGGTACATCGATTTTAGATCTAGGTTCCGATTCGATCAATCATATTGATCTTCGCGTGATTCAATAGGATTTATGTGTCACTGTCTACCCCGATGGCGGAAACCGATCGGTAGGGGTAAGTCGTTCGACAACCTCATAATCACGATCACGGAAAGCAAGATCATAGATCAATCCCGAACCACCGCCATATAAATGATCACATCATTCATATCAATCTGCATATCACCATATGCAAACATCCCGAACCTATAACTGAATAGCATCGTCACTGATACCACTGAAGGGATACGGGTAGGCTACACTATCGCAAATCAAAATTTTCTACCGCGTAAACCAGGAATACTATTGTCATAGATCACGGGATTACCACTAGACGCGCAGTTGCGGACTTGATGAAGCGCATCGAGGCAGTGCAGACATTCCACGTCTCCTCCTTGTCCTCGTCCCACGAGAAGCTCCCCTTGCGCGGTTCGTCCAAATGCCACAGATGCAGCACCTCCGAGGTATCCACACGTGCGGGGTGGAAGTGTCAGACGCCGGACTTCTAGGTCCACACGCGCGACACAGGCGTGAGGTGTGGCGGCTGGGTGGAATGGTCTAACCCTGGTCAGCTCGCCCCACCTTCTCCTATATAGGCGTCCCTAGCGGGCTTCTACATTAGCAGCCCATTAGTAGCCTAAGCCTGGTCTAATTCGGATCCAATCCTCATTAGGCTTCCGGCCCCTTAAGTGTGTGACCCTATAGGTTCATATACGTGTAGACATGACACGAATAAACTTATTCTGTCAATAGTTGGTAGCTGCCTCTAGCAAGACGTGCCAACTCCTAAACGCATACAAAGATCATATCGGACGAACCATCACAAGGTTTAGCACATGTCTTTCCCTTTGCCTCACGATATTTGGTCTAGCTCCAAGCCGACCTCTCTTTCTCGATACCGTGATTCGAAATCCCTTTACTAGGTGAACTCTTAACCTTATGTAGCACGGCCATGCATTTCTGGATCCGATCACTCGAGGGGCCCAGAGATATCTCTCTCAAGTAGAGAGGGGCAAATCCCATATTGATTGACCATGCCTTGCAGCATGCTTCAGGACAAACCCGAAAACTACCTTTATGACTACCCAGTTATGGAGTAGTGGTTGATAGCCCCAAAGTAGGTCGATCCACATCTCAAGTACATGCGACAATCTCAGGTCTAAGGACAAAACGTACACGATGTGTAGAGAGAGCTGCAAGTCTAATTGCCAGTCTCAAGTTGGGTCAGTCCAACCCCATGTTCATAACATGTGTCCACATCATTGGTTTGACATCTCCATGTCTATGACTTGCGAAACATAGTCATCAACCAATCGATGTGCTAGTCTAATATTCATGTGTGTCCTCACATGAACTCCGACTAGGGACAACTATTAAATAACCATACAAGTAAAGAGTTTCACAAACAATTCACATAATTGCCAATCAATGCAAGTTGCCTGATATGGGTATTCAACGAACATTACAATAACTCATGGATACATATTGAATATAATCATCTCTATGATTGCCTCTAGGGCATATTTCCTTCATTGCCTACACTTTATTTGTTTAACCTTGATACCAGGAAACGATGGTCACTCGCGGAGGAAGAACCTGACACATACATGGCAGTGCTCTCCCAGCAATAGGAGAATGTTGGAGAGGAAGCCGAAGATAATTCGGTTCAGCCCTCCAACATGGGGGAGTCTTCATACCAACAACCCTCTTATGATTGGGGCGCTTCTTCTTATTCATCACGAGGGCTTGATTATGATCATTCTTACGATGATCCACCGGCTTGGAGTTACTACCCGCGTTTTGATTGATCCCCACTTAGGCCAAAAGCCTAAGCTTGGGGGCAGGTATACCGACATCACACTCATCTACATATCATGTTCCGTCGGTACTTTGCATATCCATGTTTTTCTTTCTTTTTAGTTTTTGTTTCTTCTTTCGAAAACACAAAAAGACCAAAAATATTTTTGTTGTTTATCTTTTCTTTCTTCTTTAGCTTTTGGCTTTGGTTTGATATAAGAAAAATCAAACAGATTTTGCTTTGTTTGCTTTTCCCTTCAGCGCTTGCTTTAAAAAATCGGAAACCCAAAAATATTTGTTGTTCTTCTCTGGTTTTGTAGAAGTTCGTTGCAGGGTTCAACGGTCCTCTGTGACTCCTTCGGAGTTTGGTTTTATATTATTATTCAAGCCACACAAGTGAAAGGCAATGATGATTTATGACAACTCGAGGTGTAGTAAGAGGATGGTAATGAACTCTATTTGTTTTCATTTTTGTACATATACTCATCATTGTGGGCATGCTTAGTCTGTTCATGTAGGGTGTATGTTATTTAATGAATGCTTAGTATTTCTTGCTCTCTTATGATTAGCTCCAACTTACTAATATTTTTTGTCGGGGATATAACCCTAGGTACCCCAGAGTTAATGTGTGAACAGACCCTACAAGACTGATGGAAGTCTCTATAAAAGAATAAGAAGATATATCAATAAGTCATAAAGAGAAATATACAAAAAGAAAAGAGGAAAAGAGGACCTAGGCCGAACTGAATCTAATTCGGCCTGGTCCCACCACTCCTCCTAGGCCGAAACAACAATCAAGGGCCGTATTAGATCTCAATTCGGCCCACCTGGCCTAAGTACCACCGAACTCCCTCAGTTTCTGCCGGATGCCACCAAACCACTGTCGGGTAAGTGAGGGTCCCCGTCACTCCACATCGAAGAACTCTCGCCTGATCAGCAGATCACCATCAACCCGCCTCGTCTCGTGCAAGAGCATCACCGCCCCGCAATGCCAAGGACACGCCACCTCCTCGCCAGCATCACTCGGGTGGGCCGGATTCGGCCCACCGCGGGATCAATGAGGCCTCCAGAGCACTGCCTTAGCGCGCCCCTGACGATATCCCCAAGCCAAGATCCTCAATGGACCCCGAGTAGGCCGAATCAACCGAACCCTGGCCCACTGTGGGTCTCCCTCGCCAGGACGGAGCCTCCGACTTCAGGCCGACACAGAGGAACCCCGGATGGGCTTCTATCTGGGCCACTTTGGTCAGGCCAGGCCGAATACAACAATAATCCGGTTGGTCCTTTTTATCTAATTCGGCGGGAGACAATGAGGATCTGACTAGGCCTTTCTCAGTACGCCTAGGCCTAATTGGGCAGACCCCAGCTGGGCTATTTCTTCCTCCAGGCTGAATTATCTGCTACCTAGCCGAAATAATCTTCACCAGGCCGAATTTCCACTATCCTGAGCACTTGGGCCGAGTTCTATTGCTCCAGAAGCCATTTAGAAGCACCTCAAACCTCCACGACGACTCTCCATCAGCCAAGACAAGCTCCACAAGCATCATGCCAGTCTTGGGATGCCACCATCTCAGACTGGCACATCGCATATGGAATATGCCCATGGCATCTAGGAAGATGGTAGGGAATATGCCTGGCATCTCCAGAGATGCCAAGGCATATGCTGAGCATCTCCAGAAGATGCCAGGAATATGCTATCTAGATGCCAATCATAGGGAACAAGATTTGTCCCCTGGGCTCCCCTTTATAAGGAGCACCAGGGGGGTCATTCTCAGGGAGCCCCCCGAAGGGCTCCTCTCCTCTCTGCTCACTAGGATCTCTCCTTCCTTCTTCCTTCATTCTCACAATGAGTCCTTAGATAGAAGGATAGGAGAAAAATCTCAAGGAGCACCATTTTAGCCACAAGTATGGCAAGATATATGAGATTAGATGCAGGGAAAGAGGTGTTATCTCAACATGAGAGCCTCTAACCTAGATACATCGTATTTCTCTTTGTTCTTATGAGTGCGGTCTTCACTGCATCATCCCTCCCCAGATTCCTCCATGTCCATCAGCTCCAACTTTAGCCTACCCATGGCATATGACGTGATATCACCACGACAAGTTTGTAGCATGTCATGTAAATGTTTTCTTGCATTGTTCTATTCATAACTTGGTATGACATTGTGGTATCCTCCTCTGAATTTTTACTTGAATCGACTTGGCATATGCTCATGCATGCATATGACTAAAAAAAAGTCAGTTAAGCCTTGATGATTTATTTTGCCTCAGTGTTCTTGTGTCACTTTTCTGCCATAATTAATTTTGTTTTGCTGCAAGGATAATTATGACAATTACTGCTCTCTCGATTGTCGCTCCCTTTCTATTGCTAGCCTTCACTTGCACTGAGTATGAGTGATAGCGCTTGACGAGGTGGAAGAGGTTGAAGTATATTCCCCAGTAACGGCACCAGAAAGCTTGATGGCGCCTAGTGTTTGATGTGGAAGCGCTTCATTGGAAACCCCAAGAGCAAGGTGTGAAGCAGCAAGCAGCAAGTCTTCCCTTAGTTGAGACCGAGGTTATCGAACTAGAAGGAGGAAGGAAACGTCACACATGTGTTGGAAGCAACGTGGAGACCTTCACAACACAAACTCAAGACTCTGTCCCAAAGAATCAGTGAGGTTGTCAAGCTCACCGGTTTGCTGTAACAAAGGATTAAACGTATGGTGTCGAAGGTAATGGTTTGCATCAAGTAAACAAGTAACAGTGGAAGATGTATCAATGGTAAAGATTGGACCGGAGTCCATAGTTCACTAGAGGTGCTCTCCTTAGATAAACAACATGGCATGAAGGGTAAACAAATTACAGCAGGGCAATTGACAGGAACTGAGCAAGGCATAACAATGCAATTACTAGCCAAAAATATCCTGTGAGGTTGATTGGGCAATACAACAATATACATAGACCGTAATCCAACTGCATCTATGACTAGAAGTCCACCATCAGGTTATCATCCGAACCCCCTCCAGTATTAAGTTGCAAGCAACAGACGACTGCTTTAAGCAAAGTGTGTAAGGTAAATAGTCCACATGTTCCATGAACAAGAGACCGTTGTTTTCTCCCTAGTAGCAACAACACATCTACAACTGAAGAGATTTCTGTCACTTCCCTTGGAAACTAGAGGCATGAACCCACTATCGAGCATAAATACTCCCTCTTGGAGTCACTAGCAACTACTTGGCCAAGATAACCACTAGCAACCAAGAGCATGCAAGATCACAAACAACACAGACATGATAGAATCATAAAGATAGAACCATTAATCAAACCAACATAATAATCTCAATATCCATTGGATTCCCGCAAACACAACATGCATGATTACAAATAGATTAGATATTGATCATGAACGGAGCTCACAAGATCTATACATGAAAGCACAAAGGAGGAGATACAACCATCTAGCTACTACATGGACCCATAGTCCAAGGTGGAACTACTCACAAATCATACTGGAGAGAAGGCCTCCAGGATGATCTCCCCTCCGGCAGGGTGCCGGGAAGAGCTTCAGATCCTCCCCCATCTAGGGACGATGGTGGCAGCGGCTACAGACGGTTTCATGGATTTCTGATCGGGTTCCCAGGGTTTCTACATCAGGGGCTTCTTATAGGCGAAGGGGGAGACCGAGGCGGCCGCCAGGCGGCCAAACCCTAGCCAGGCGCAGGGTAGGGCCCACCCGCGCCTGGGGGGGTCTGGCCCCTCTGGCTCTCCTCTGGACTTCTTGTTCCCCACGGAAAGTTATTAACTTTGTCCTTCGTCCCGTCCAATTCCGAGAATATTTCTTTACTAACTTTTCTGAAACTAAAAACAGCAGAAAACAGGCATCTGGCACTGTTGCAACTTGTTAATAGGTTAGTACCAGAAAACATGTAAAAAGAACCTCAAAGTGTGGACAAGTAAAGCAAAGTAGATACTAAACAAGCATGGAGCATCAAAAATTATAGATACGTTTCCAACGTATCAGCATCCCCAAGCTTAACTCCTGCTTGTCCTCGAGTAGGTAAGTGATAAAGGAATAATTTTTGAGGTGGCATGCACCCTCACAATAAAGATCCAACCATTTGCAAGAATTGAAATCTGGGATCAAAGAACTCTAAACATGTGCATGAAAGATGGAGTTCTAACAATAGGACATAGTAACTATGCATGCAACATGGCAAGCTACAAACAAAGATCATGAATAACATACATTGAAAAACGTTTGTTTGTTTCACATGCAGAAAACATAGCATAGTGGCAATCAGCTTGTCCCTCATAGAGTAGCAATATAGATGCATAGGACACCTGCAAATTTCACAAGGGTGACTAGAAACAAGTAGCACAAGAGAAAGTAATAACACAATATGCATCAATTAATAAGCTTTGGAACACTGCACACAGAATGACAACTATGCTCTCTTAATGGTGCCTGAAGGTAGAAGGTGGAGACTCAATAATGGTGGAAGAAAGGCCTTTTTGTAAAGGAAGCAGGGATTACAAGTTTCAAAAAGAGCTTCCAAAAATTATGGTACTTATTACCTTTCAGCCCTCATTGCCCCTATTATAAGCATCTTGAAGTGGTTAAGATTAAAGTGGCAAAGCTGAAGTATATGCTTGACAAAGTATAAGTTGGCAATCTCAAGTCCCTTGACTATGAGGGCTACACCTCATGGATACTCAACTTAGGGCCCAGGCAAGTTCTTGTCACTGTAAGTATTTGCATATCATTGAGAACCGCCAACGAGGTACCCCTTGCACAAGGCACAGGAGATTTCCCATAACCAAAATGACAAGGCAAGCAGACAATGAGCATCTCAGCAATTCTTCTTGTGTACCATGGGAATATGGTGCTTTTTTCTCTCTTTCCTCTTTTCTCAATGTGTCTCTCTTTTTTTATAAGAAGAATGCTTCATAGATGTCACTATGGTGATGCTGCAAGTTTCCACCATGATTAGGCATGGCTTAGGCTAGCGGCTCAGGCGTTTCTCTAACACAGAATACAAACTCCATGGACTTACAAGTTTCCACTTCATTTCACACCGGTAACATCCATAGACAAAAGAGCATGATATCAACGGAGTACAAAAAGTACAAGTGCAATGTTGAAAACGTTCCCCGTGACAGCACGGTTCTGCTAATCCCAACTTATAAGTGCAAGCATATACAACAAAGTTGTCCCAATGGTTCAAGTTTATTAGGGGCAAAGAATAAAATGTGCCATAAAGTTCGTGAGGGCTTTAATCACTAAGTTTTCACATAACAAAATAGTTTTTAATTGGAAGACAGCTGAAAACAAGAATATACTTGGAATGGTGTAACACACCATGCATAGGAGTTTATAGTGGACACTTTGGAATAACTTGGTTTCTTGGGGGTTGGAAGCATGAGTAGAACTTACTCATACAAGTGGAGGCTAGCAAAAGACTGGGAGCAACCAACTAAGAGAGCAATAATGGCCATAATTATGCAATGCAACAAAGCAAACTAATCAAAGCAAAGAGTGGTACTACAAGTCAAGGACTAAATGATCATAGAGGCTAATGGTGACTTGTCATAGTCATAACATGGTTTGAGCATGTGCCAAGTCAACCCAAGCAAAACATCAAAGGAGAATACCACAATACTATGCTTTTGCATGCTAAAACAACGCATAATTTCTTCAAGGCACACTAAGCAATCCCAATTGTTTGGAACAAGACATGCTACAGCAATAATCACTAAGCATAATGCTAAAACAACACCTATCATGTCATGCTAAAGTCTTAGTCACAGTCAATGCAAGCTCCTCTTGTTGGGGAGATGACCTCGGGTAGGGTAAAGACGGGGAAAGATGAAAGGAAGTTGCCCGTCTTGTTTCCGAGTTATTGTTTGAGTCGGCCGAATCCTGTAGAGGTCGGCCAAGACAGGTAAGGGCAGGACCATTATGACAAAGGCAAGGCGTTACCCGGCCGGGATGTTACGTAAGTCAGCCGGGTTAGTCCGAGTAACCTTGATGCAGGTGAAGGACAAGCCAAGCTACACGAGGTAAGGCCGAATGATACGAAGCTTGCAGGAGAAGGAGAAACCCAAGGTCAAACTCTAGCTGCAGGCTAGAAGGAATCCAAGCGGAGCCAAGCACCAGAGACAAAGGCGCAGAGCGTCAGAGGGGCAGAAGGAGGTCACGGAGGCGACAGTCCTGAAGCCCGAGGCACGCAGAGGGGCCCTCTGGAGCCTTGCTGTCGTTAGAAGGGCGACAGGGAAAGAAGGACGCCGAACTACTATTTTGGGACAAGCATATTCCTCGAATATGCTTGCCCCATCAGCCCTAAAGGCACCCAAGATTCTCCTTTATAAGGGGAGGCTTGAACCCTGAGGAAGGGATCGGCTCATTTAGGCACCGTTAGGCTGGTAAAGTTCTTCTTCTCTCCCTGTATACGGCTCGAGGAGCACTTGTAGCTCAAGAAAAGAGAAATAAAGATCTTTGCCTTAGTCTCTTGTGTGTAGAATCAACTGCATCTTCCCTCCCCAGATCCCACTAGCATCCATTGGCCCCATACTTTAGCCTACCCATGGCATCTGCCGTGTCACCACCACGACAGTTGGCGCCCACCGTGGGGCCAGCAGCGATGCTAGCTGGAGTCATGATCCGGATGGGAAACTTCATCAACACTGGCGAGCGCGTTGTTTCTGGCTTGGTCCGGGGATTTGATCTCTGTGACTACGTTAGTGACAATGCAGGCAGCTTCGGGGGAAAGACTCCCCCGTGCAACGGTGTCTTCATCAGCTTGGGAAGGCACCAGGTCTACGTCGGCGTCGACATCTCCGGCACTTATCCTCACCAGGTTGTTGTTGCAGGAGAGCCACCCCTTAGCGCTACGAGCCGTCCGCGTGGAGCGCATCCGGTGAGCAGCGTCGAGGTGATGGTCGCAGCCGGAGTGCAGGCGGGGGTAGCGGGTGCTGGATCAACCAGAGACCTGCCAAGCGTGCGATCGATCGTGTGAGCACGGCACCACCACCCACCGAGGTAATCCCTCCAGTGACCGACCAGGCCGAAGTACAGGACACTACCCCAAAGGCACCAAGAGTAAGAGGGCCACCTCTGGAAAGACCAGAAAACATTCTTCAGGCAACCATAGAAAACCTGACTACACCTGTAGCGCTGATACTTGATCCAGCTAATGCTCAGGCAGAGTTAGAAGAAACCAGGCAAAAAGTGCTGGTAGAGGCAAAAAAGGTGTCGGCCTTGCGGGAGTCCTTAAACAGGACCCTGCGAGAATATGCCAAAGCTAATAAGCTTGACGTCGCTCCCGAACGGGTTGACGAGTTGAGATTAAGAGGGAAGAACCTCATAGATGATATCAACAAGGAGCATGATGCTCATAAGGCAGAATCAGTTGATTTGGGCTTGCCGAGGTACAGTACCCCGGCAAAGAACCTGAGAGCGGCAAATGCCGCAGCATTAGAGTTAGAGGGATTGACCGGCGAAGCCCGGCAGAAACAGCAAGAAAGAGTGAATGAGCTGGTGCGCATCGCAAACCAGCAAAACAAAGAAATGCTCAGAGCAGACCCGGCAAGGCCAGGGGCCTCGCGAATGGTTCACTCGGCAGGAGCAGCGCCTGCCTTGTCTATGGCAGCAGCATCCTCACCAGGAAACAATGCACGGAAAGACAAAGCGGTAACTTCAGGAAAAAGAAACAAGCAAATCATTCCGTATGATCCGGCGATAGCCGGGAAAGCAAACGAGAACAGAGGCAATGGAAGCCGAGGTAACAGTGGTGAGAGGAATCCCGGCCGTGCTGAGAAAGACGGCGGAAGCCGAGGCAATGGAGATCTCGGCAGAAGAGAACTCGGAAGAGGCAATCACGAGAATAATATCCCGGTTGAAGTAAGGAGAGAACCGCAGCTCAACCCACAGCCAAGACATGAACCTCGGCAGGAGAGAGAAGCAAGACCAGCTCGCCACAATCAAGTAAATCAAAGGTACAATGACGGTTATTCCGAGATGGAATATGCGATCCATGGTGGAAATAACCACTATGGAATGCAAGACAGAGTTCTGTACAGAGATTTGCCATCAAATGATGCCAGAGTAAAGCTAGACCGGCTATACCGATCCGAGTTGCTGGAAGAACAGGGTCCACCGGGTCCGACATGCTTCGGACCACGGATCATGGGCGAACCACCTGTGCCGAACTTTCAGCTGGCAAGAGGCACAAAGACATATAATGGGAGCACCAAACCACAAGACTGGTTGATTGATTATGCCACTGCTATGAAAATAGCAGGTGGGAACTTACGATGGGCGGTACGGTATGTCCCACAAATGTTGGAAGGACCAGCTAGAGTATGGCTGAATAATCTGCCCGCAGGCAGCATCAACTACTGGTTGGATTTTGAAGAAATGTCCGTTAGCAACTTTACCAGTACATACAAGAGGCCAAACAGGCCGCAACAGTTAGCCATGTGCAAGCAAAGGCCGAATGAAACGGACAGAGAGTTTTTAACTCGGTGGTGTAACCTGAGAAACTCGTGTGAAGGAGTTATAGAATCACAAGCAATATCTTGGTTCGCTCAAGGATGCCGTTATGCCAGTGTGTTATGGCAGCGACTGCAAAGAGATATGCTAACCACATTGGCCGAGACCATCAGGATAGCGGACTCCTACGCATTGGGAGATCCGACGCAACCAGAATTAATGTCGGCAGATCATCGGGAGCAACAAGACCAATATGCAAGAGATTTGGCTGGGTCATCCAGGCGCAATGACTTTAGAGGAAGAAGTAGAGAAGAAAGGCCGGATTATAGATATAATTCGCCCAAGTAATGATAGCGCAAGATCAGATCACGGAACGACTCAACGGCAAAAGAATGGTCCTCAGCAGTGGACACCAAGGAATGAAGGAAAAAGACAGTGGACACCGGAACAAAAGAAGCAATGGCAGGAGAGGCCGAAGTACACGTTCGAATCTATGTTAGATCAGCCGTGTAAATTTCACACGTCAAACCCAGCCAAGCCGGCCAACCATACGACCCGCCAATGTGCTTGGATGAAAAATGCAATGGGAAACCCTGCAGGCATTCAATGACACCTCTCCAGCACATCAGACATCGGCGATTGACTGGAGCAAATGCACAGCAACTGATGTTACCGCCTCCTCCCCCGAGGTATGATAACTCGGACCGAAGAGATGCGGTACATCAAGTGATGAACCAAGGCCAGGATGGAAGAACGAATCCAGGAAATAATGGACGCAATGATTACAGAGAACATCATCAGTCGTATTGCGTATTCACGACGGAACAGCAAGACAAGCAGAGTGTGCAGCACCGGCATATGGAAGTAAATGCGGTTATGCCGGCAGTACCAAGATATATGCCTTGGTCAGATCAAGAAGTAACTTGGAGCATAAAGGATCACCCCAAGATAATGCCGAGTCCGGGGTCGTATGCACTCATGTTGGATCCAACATTTGTTGGACCAAGCATTAATGTGAAATTTTCAAAGGTTCTCATTGACAATGGGAGCAGTATCAACATCATGTACAAAGATACCATGCATAAACTCGGAATAACGCAGAACATGCTGCAATCCACGAGGACCACTTTCCATGGGATAGTACCAGGGCTTTCATGCGAACCCATTGGTAAGGTTCGAGTGGATATGTTATTCGGCACAAGAGATAACTGCAGAGCAGAAAACTTAGAGTTTGAGGTGGTGGATCTAGAGAGTTGTTATCATGCTTTACTCGAACGGCCAGCATTAGCCAAATTCATGGGCAGCTGTCATGTAAGTTATCTGAAAATGAAGCTACCCGGACCACAAGGAGTGATAACCGTAGCAGGGGATTACAGGAAGTCAATGGAATGTGCTTCAGCCGGGTCAAATTTGGCTGAGTCATTGGTTATAGCAAGAGAAAAAAGAAGGATTCAGGAGGTAGCAGCCCTCGCTCAGTCGGCACAGCTGAATATGCCGGCACTAGCCAATCCACATGGAAGTGTCTCCTTTCAGCCGACTAAAGAAACAAAGAAGTTTCAGATAGATGAGCAATTCCCAGAGCGTACTGTTACTATTGGTGCAGGCCTAGATGCTAAATAGGAAAGCGAGCTCACCAACTTCCTCCGTGAGAATCGGGATATCTTTGCATGGTCAACTCAGGATCTGCAAGGTGTTCCGAGGGAGTTGGCTGAGCACTCTCTGAATGTAAGGCCAGGAGCAAGGCCGGTGAAGCAACCTCTCCGCCGCTTCGCCGAAGACAGGAGAAAAATAATAGGGGATGAAATAGCTCGACTCCTTGCGGCCGGATTCATCATGGAGTGCTCTATCCGGATTGGTTGTCAAACCCAGTGCTAGTAGAAAAGAAGAAGGATGATCCGAATGTAGCCATTGTATGGCGAATGTGTATCGATTACACGAACCTGAACAAGGCGTGTCCAAAAGATCCTTTTCCCTTACCTAGAATAGACCAAGTCATTGATTCGGCCGCTGGTTGTGAACTATTGTCATTTGTAGACGCGTATTCTGGTTTTCACCAGATACCGTTAAATCCGGTCGATCAAATAAAGATCAATGTTTATTACCCGTGACGGGCTTATTGCTATCGCACAATGCCATTCGGCCTGCGCAAAGCAGGAGCAACGTATCAAAGATGCATGCAAAAATGTCTACATGACCAGATAGGAAAAAATGTACAAGTATATGTGGATGATGTGGTTATCAAAACAAAAGAAAGCAAAACACTACTGGATGATATACGGCAGACTTTCGCGAACCTGAGGAGGTTCCGAATGAAGCTTAACCCGGAAAAATGCACATTTGGCGTGCCAGCAGGAAAGTTACTCGGTTTTCTTGTATCTAGCCGAGGTATAGAGGCCAACCCAACCAAGATAAAGGCAGTAGAAAGGATGGAGTTGCCAAGGTGTCTAAATGATGTACAAAAGTTCACGGGTTGTTTAGCCTCGCTCAGCCGGTTTGTATGTCGGCTGGGAGAGAAGGCATTACCACTCTATCAACTGATGAAGAAATCAGATAAGTTCATTTGGACTCCGCAAGAAGATAATGCATTTCATGAATTGAAAAGGATGTTGGTCACAGCACCATCTTAGCTTCTCCATTATCAAAAGAGCCTATGTTACTCTACATAGCGGCCACCAACAGAGTAGTAAGTGTCGTAATCGTCGTAGAACGAGTCTAAAATGATAAGTCAGTACAGAGGCCGGTGTATTACCTGAGCGAGGTGTTGTCCGCTTCAAAGCAAAATTACCCACACTATCAGAAGATGGCTTATGGAGTGTACATGTCGGCAAAGAAACTTAAACATTACTTCGAAGAGCACCCCATCAAAGTGATGTGTGAAGCACCCATAGCTGACATACTGAGTAACAAAGATGCAAGTGGCCGGATAGCAAAATGGGCAATCGAATTGTCACCTTATGCTCCGCAATTCGATAGGAGAGATGCAATCAAATCTCAGGTTGTGGCCGACTTCTTTGTAGATTGGGCCGAGGTGCAATATGAGCCACCATTGCCAGACCCGAATTATTGGACGATGCACTTTGACGGTTCCAAACTAAGAAATGGTTTGGGGGCAGGAATAGTGTTAACCTCGCCCAAAAGAGATCAGCTGAAATATGTCCTGCAAATACATTTTGCCGTGTCAAACAACGTAGCCGAATATGAAGCACTGGTCCATGGATTGAAGGTGGCAAAAGAGATTGGCATACGCCGAATTTTATGCTCTGGAGACTCAGATCTAGTAGTACAGCAAGTCTCAGGCAATTGGGATGCATTGGATGATAATATGGCTTTGTATAGATTTCACGTGCAAAAAATCAGTGGATACTTTGAAGGATGTGAATTTCATCATATACCTCGGGCAGAAAACGATGCCGCAGATACGTTGTCAAAGCTAGGATCAACTAGGCAGTCAATTCCCCCAGGTATCGCCCTAGAGCACCTAAGGAAACCATCGATAACACCATCAACAAAGTCCGAATCCATCTTTATTCCGGCAAAGTCAGGAGAAGATAATGTGCCAATGGAAATCGACCAGCAATATAACCCGGAATTCCCAAAGAGAAAGACAGCTGATGTAAGCATGATTACGGAGAAATCCGAGGTAGTTATGTCGGCAGAAAACATGGAAATAGACAGTGAGACCACACGGGAGAAAATCACACCTGTATGGGCGCAACCCATATTCTCTTTCCTTAGAGACGCGACTTTGCCGACTAATGAGGTGTTAGCAAGACAGACAGCAAGAAGAGCTAAAGCTTATACGATCATAAATAATGAGCTATACAAAAGAAGCGTCACAAGTGTATTGCAAAGATGTGTGAGTTCGGCAGAAGGACAGGAGATCCTCCTAGATATACATCAAGGAGAATGCGGACATCATGCCTCATCTCGAGCCTTAGTGGCCAAAGCATTCAGGCATGGGTTTTATTGGCCAACGGCGTTGAAAGAAGCCAAAGAGCTGGTTGAAAGATGTAATGGTTGTCAGAGATATGCAACCAAGATACACATGCCATCATCCGAGTTAAAAACGATACCCATTACTTGGCCATTTTCTGTGTGGTGCTTAGATATGGTGGGACCATTTAAGCCGGCCCGAGGTGGGATTGTAACTACCTCGGTGAATTACGCTCCTAGTTACAAGCCTGGATGAGCAGAAATGGTTGAAATAGTACGGTGGGGCCCAAATGCCACTCACAGGTAGACCTCTCGGCCGTCCCAACCATTTCCACACATCGGGACAAGAACGGGCGGCGTAATCGGCAGGCGAAGGGATCAACTACATACACAAATGAGTATGTATGCAAGCCACCATACAAGAGTACATCAGAGCCATTCCATCTAAAAAGAAAGGAAATATAGCAACGCCATACGGCAAGATCCAAATGTCCTAGATAGATATAATAGTTTAGGATATCTCCTCATACATCAATCAACAGAGTATCAAGCGGAAGCGGAAGACAAAATCCGAGTACGGATAAGAAGCAAATCGGCATAAGATGCCCATAAATAAGCAGATCCCGCCCACAGATCTCACGGATCCCCGTTCCCGGAATCTCTACACCGAATGATCGTTGCCCACATCGTCCGTCTCTTCCACCCAGTATCCATCTTGCGAGTGTACTGTTCATCTCGAACCAATAATTTATCGTGAGACCCTAGGTACTCAGCAAGTCTTTATGCCTCTAAAGGGGACACAACCTGGGGTGACGCGATTGCAGCAAAAGATAAACCCTAGCAATTCTATAGATACTCGCTAACCATCCGCCTAACCAGAGATAGACGGATGTCCGTGAATTAATATCAACAGTTATAACAGTTATAAAGGTAATCTTAACCGATCCATCCTCCTCCTCGCTTACCGATGAGGAAGCGGACGAACACCCCCATCCGTTGGCAGTTTTATTAACCATTCCATGAGTGTTGCACTATTTACGAGGCAGGTACCTAGTCTAGACAGATTAAAAGCGGTACTTTAGTTGTTCTTGTCTATGATCGAGAAACTGTGCTCCAAGTCGTCCATAACCGCGGACACGGCTTTCAGAAAGTTTTAACCCTGCAGGGGTGCACAAATAGCAACACACACTCGATATGCCTCGGAAAAACCAAATCAAAACCCAACGAGACAGTCACGACAAAGCAATTACAGGATTCAGAAATATTTCAGGGGGCCACCTTTAAGTAGATCCATAGAACGAAGCCGGGCTTCAAACGGGCTTAAGGTTGTGGAGGCGGTCAGAACGATCGGGAACCCGAAAGTGTGGCTGGGCTTGTCGATACACAAATCGGGCCACGATCCTAACAAGACAAAGTGTGCAAGACCTGCACAATTTAAATAAAGCAAGAAGCATGGCATAAGTACAGATAGTAAATAAAACCTCAAACTAGTTTGTGGCCCCAAGAAATAAGAATGAATCAAGCTCTGGCTCAGGGGGGTCCATAAGCCTCCCGGATGTGGATAGCGCGAATATTCAAGGAACAGGTATCAAGTACTCGGGGTCCTACGGGACACAAGTGGACGGTTAACAACCAAATAACATCTATTGCCCACCTGTGCCTCTGCTTACCTACTTCAATTTTAGTTATTAAACAGTAATTAAAGTGAACGATAAGTAAAACCATGATCATCTCCGACATCAACATGCGGCAATACTACAACCATCGTGGTACTTTCGACACGCAAAAACACTTGAGCAAGCGACTACGACGCGCGGGTCCAACTATCTACCAAACAACAGGTAATAGGATGTGTCCAAGGCAATATGAGTCTGCAAGGGATATCACGGGCACGAAAACTAGAGCATCGCAAATACGTATAGCAATAGATCAACAGGAGGGAATAAATACTATAAAAGTAAGATAGGTAGAAAGGAGGGAGGTGCTCGCCTGAAACCATTGCCGAGGGTTCATCCGAAGATCGGGGCGAGGCTCACATCAACTCATCGGCCTAATCCGCGAAGAAGCAAAACACTAGAAGAAACACCGGATGCACTATTTAATACTACGGCAAAAGATCGGGCATGATGCATGTATGATGTATGACATGGCAAAGGTGCGATGCAATTGAGCAATATTAAGCGGAACCGGGGTCCCGACAAATATTTAAGTGGTTCATGTTGTTTAGATACCCCGCAATTTAAATGTTGTAATAACAGGGCAAGATAAGTTACCGGTTCGCTACACAAATTTAAATGAGGCCAATATGAGACTAGATTTGCCCGCATATGGCCCCATATTTAATTATTAGGTGAATCGGCATAAGGCCCCCAAACCACCTGGCAATATGCATGCGAGAATGACAATTTAATATGCGACAAGTTTATTATATTATAAAATAGGGTTTCGGGAAGGGGTTCACACATTAGGGTTCGACGCTCTTGGGGTTCCGGGTTCGGGTCGGTCTCGTGGTTCAGGGTTCGACGGATCGGTCTCGCGGATCGGTCTCGGATAATAGAGTAGATCTTGGCGCCGGGTGCATCGGATTCTTCCGGTCGGTGTCGTATTTGTCGATTCGTGGAGACCTTGTCGGGTCCGCTGGTCGGGTCGGACTTGGCGTTGGGGTGAAGAACTTGGCCTTCAAGTCGGTGTCCTCACCGTCCGGTTCTCGAGTATCGATCCGGAAGGAGTACTTGTCGATTCGCGCCGCGACCTTGGCGGTTATCGGGTTCGGTCGTCGAATCCGTGAGGGAGATCTTGACGTGGCGTCGGGTCCAGGAAGGAGTTCTTGTGGTTTTCCGAGATAGAGGACTTGACGTTCTGCGACAGGGATCCTCGGGTTCAATTCTTGTGGGTTCCAACTTGTAGCTCTTGACAGCGGTCTTCATGATCAATCATCTCCCAAAGACGCTATCGTGACTCCACAGACGTTCATCAAGCAACACCGAATGCCAAACAAAACATTGCGAATAGGGGCAGCGGCAGGAGGGTGGCCATGGCGCCGGGCGACGAGCTCGACGGGGTCCAGGCTCGCGGAGGACGCGCGCGACATGGGGCGAAGCGGTGGCGTCCATGGCAGGGCGAGACCGCCGGAGAGCGCCGAGCGAGGCGGGCTCGGAGGCGCTGCCGCTGCCGGTAGAGGGCGAGGGGCCGCCGGCGAGGTGGGGGCAGAGGACGCGCGGGCTCCTCAGTCGCCGACGGAGGACATGGAGGCGGGGTCATGACGCTGGAGGCGGAGGAGGAGAGAACGCCATGGCATGGACGAGGCGGCCATGGGCTGACGGTGCCAAGGGCGGGCGGTGTGGCCGGAGAGGCCGAGGGGGAAGGATGCGAGGAGGCGAGCGGGAGGGGCGAGCGGCGGAAGGAGGCGTGGCGGAACCGGCCGGAGGCGGGAGGAGGATGGGAGGAGTGGGGCTGGTGCGGCCTGTGTGGTCGAGGGAGAGGGTAGGGAAGTGGTGGGTGAGAGAGGAGTTTGGGGAAAGGTGGCAGCGGGTGGGGGTGATGTGGCGATTGAGGATTGGTTAGAGGGGAGGGAGAGGTGAGGTGGCAGCCAGGGATTGGTCCGGGTGAGGTGGAGAGGGGCTGGGTAGGTTAGGTTGGGTAGAAAAAGGTTTTTAGGTTGGACCGATTTTATTCTGGGGGTGGTCGTTCGTCGAATCGCCTGCTCGACCGCCCCACTAAAAAATAATTAACTATTTTATTTATTTCAAACCGGCTTTTGCAAACCGATAGCGAGAAAAACAAAATAATCCGGAGACCCGGGTTTTGCGTTTGAATAAAGACGGGGCGTTTAGAAATCAAATTAGGTTTTCCCGAAAATAGTTTTATGCAAGCACATGCAAGATGATGACGATGCTCAAATGCAATGTGGCATGATGACATGAGCATGCGGTCATGATGATGCAATGCACCAAAAACAACGCGATTTTCTAGTAGTGGTTTTGCGGGATGCCACAATTCGACACCACTAACAAGGGATCTCGCCCTCGAGATCCGCCTCATGGTACCGGGAAGAAGGTCGGCGATCTGCGTCTTCTCGCTTCGTGTAGATCCTCGCGACACCACTAACAAGAGGTCGTTGTCCGTGCTCGTCGAGGGAACACTCCGGGAACAAAAGGTCGAAGGTAAAGGTATCCACAAATAAAGCCACCTCTAACTTCGATAGAAAGAGAGAACCGATGCATTCTCATCCACTTCAATGTACACAAGCGAATAGAGTGAGTAGTCGGCATGGGGGCCAATCCATCACGCACCAAACTATTACTCGCACACTCAGAGAAAGCGTGCAACCATTCTCGGAATCAGACTGAAGTTCTCGACAACGGGGTTCAGAAACAAAGGAGTGATGCAGACTTTGCATCGGATCTGGCGTAGATGATATCGTCGCGTCAGAAAACACCGGAAGGCACAAACAAGGAACAAAGAATGGTACCACAGACGAAGGATTCCTCGGGCAGCATGAACACCGGACGTAGCATCACCGTTACCAAAAGAGGAAGCGAAATCCTGAAGGTACGACGGAAACCCAACCCCGAGAATTCCTGGACTCGAAGAAAGAGACGAGAGCGGATTCAAAACACGTAGAGGTAAGAGGAGAACAGCATAGGGTTAAGGAGTAAATCAGACCTAATCAGAACTATCCAACCGATTTTTCGAAAATAGTTTTGACACTCTACTTCGGCCGTTAGCTAGGTTATCCTACAGGCTGGACTTGTGGGGTATCGCAACTGCTGAGCTCTGATACCAATTGTAACTACCTCGGTGAATTACGCTCCTAGTTACAAGCCTGGATGAGCAGAAATGGTTGAAATAGTACGGTGGGGCCCAAATGCCACTCACAGGTAGACCTCTCGGCCGTCCCAACCATTTCCACACATCGGGACAAGAACGGGCGGCGTAATCGGCAGGCGAAGGGATCAACTACATACACAAATGAGTATGTATGCAAGCCACCATACAAGAGTACATCAGAGCCATTCCATCTAAAAAGAAAGGAAATATAGCAACGCCATACGGCAAGATCCAAATGTCCTAGATAGATATAATAGTTTAGGATATCTCCTCATACATCAATCAACAGAGTATCAAGCGGAAGCGGAAGACAAAATCCGAGTACGGATAAGAAGCAAATCGGCATAAGATGCCCATAAATAAGCAGATCCCGCCCACAGATCTCACGGATCCCCGTTCCCGGAATCTCTACACCGAATGATCGTTGCCCACATCGTCCGTCTCTTCCACCCAAAGATCCATCTTGCGAGTGTACCTGTTCATCTGAACCAATAATTTATCGTGTGAGACCCTAGGGGTACTCAGCAAGTCTTTATGCCTCTAAAGGGGACACAACCTGGGGTGACGCGATTGCAGCAAAAGATAAACCCTAGCAATTCTATAGATACTCGCTAACCATCCGCCTAACCAGAGATAGACGGATGTCCGTGAATTAATATCAACAGTTATAACAGTTATAAAGGTAATCTTAACCGATCCATCCTCCTCCTCGCTTACCGACGAGGAAGCGGACGAACACCCCCATCCGTTGGCAGTTTTATTAACCATTCCATGAGTGTTGCACTATTTACGAGGCAGGTACCTAGTCTAGACAGATTAAAAGCGGTACTTTAGTTGTTCTTGTCTATGATCGAGAAACTGTGCTCCAAGTCGTCCATAACCGCGGACACGGCTTCGAAGTTTTAACCTGCAGGGTGCACAAATAGCAACACACACTCGATATGCCTCGGAAAACCAAATCAAAACCCAACGAGACAACGACAAAGCAATTACAGGATTCAGAAATATTTCAGGGGCCACCCTTTAAGTAGATCCATAGCGAAGCCGGGCCGGCTCAAACGGCTTAAGGTTGTGGAGGCGGTCAGAACGATCGAACCCGAAAGTGTGGGCTTGTCGACAAATAAATCGGGCCACGATCCTAACAAGACAAAGTGCAAAGACCGCACAATTTAAATAAAGCGTAAAGCATGGCATAAGTACAGGATAGTAAATAAAACCTCAAACTAGTTGTGGCCCCAAGAAATAAGAATGAATCAAGCTCGCTCGGGGTCCATAAGCCTCCGGATGTGGATAGCGCGAATATTCAAGAACAGTATCAAGTACTCGGGTCCCACGGGACACAAGTGGACGTTAACAACCAAATAACATCTATTGCCCATTGCCTCTGCTTACCTACTTCAATTTTAGTTATTAAACAGTAATTAAAGTGAACGATAAGTAAAACCATGATCATCTCCGACATCAACATGCGGCAATACTACAACCACTGTGGTACTCGACGACACGCAAAAACACTTGAGCAAGCGACTACGACGCGCGGGTCCAACTATCTACCAAACAACAGGTAATAGGATGTGTCCAAGGCAATATGAGTCTGCAAGGGATATCACAGACACGAAAACTAGAGCATCGCAACACGTATAGCAATAGATCAACAGAGGGAATAAATACTATAAAAGTAAGATAGGTAGAAAGGAGGAGGTGCTCTTTGAAACCATTGCCGAGGGTTCATCCGAAGATCGGGGCGAGGCTCACATCAACTCATCGGCCTAATCCGCGAAGAAGCAAAACACTAGAAGAAACACCGGATGCACTATTTAATACTACGGCAAAAGATCGGGCATGATGCATGTATGATGTATGACATGGCAAAGGTGCGATGCAATTGAGCAATATTAAGCGGACCCGGGGTCCCGACAAATATTTAAGTGGTTCATGTTGTTTAGATACCCCGCAATTTAAATGTTGTAATAACAGGGCAAGATAAGTTACCGGTTCGCTACACAAATTTAAATGAGGCCAATATGAGACTAGATTTGCCCGCATATGGCCCCATATTTAATTATTAGGTGAATCGGCATAAGGCCCCAAACCACCGGCAATATGCATGCGAGAATGACAATTTAATATGCGACAAGTTTATTATATTATAAAATAGGGTTTCGGGAAGGGGTTCACACATTAGGGTTCGACGCTCTTGGGGTTCCGGGGTTCGGGGTCGGTCTCAGGGTTCAGGGTTCGACGGGATCGGTCTCGGCGGGATCGGTCTCGGATAATAGAGTAGATCTTGGCGTCGGGGTGCATCGGATTCTTCCGGGTCGGTGTCGTACTTGTCGATTCGTGGAGACCTTTGTCGGGTCCGCGGTCGGGTCGGACTTGGCGTTTGGGGTGAAGAACTTGGCCTTCGCGTCGGTGTCCTCACCGTCCGGTTCTCGAGTATCGCATCCGGGAAGGAGTACTTGTCGTATTCGCATCGGCGACCTTGGCGGTTATCGGGTTCGGTCGTCGAATCCGTGAGGGAGATCTTGACGTGGCGTCGGGTCCAGGAAGGAGTTCTTGTGGTTTTCCGAGATAGAGGACTTGACGTTCTGCGACAGGGATCCTCGGGTTCAATTCTTGTGGGTTCCAACTTGTAGCTCTTGACAGCGGTCTTCATGATCAATGCATCTCCCCAAAGACGCTATCGTGACTCCACCAGACGTTCATCAAGCAACACCAATGCCGAAACAAAACATTGCGAACAGGGCAGCGAGCGTGAGGGTGGCCATGGCGCCGGGCGACGAGCTCGACGGGTCCGGGGTTTCGGAGGACGCGCGGGACATGGGGCGAAGCGGTGGCGCCCATGGCAGGCGAGACCGCCGGAGAGCGCCGAGCGAGGCGGCTCGGAGGCGCCGCGCTGCCGGTGGAGGGGCGAGTCAGCGGCAGGGGCGCAGGAGGGGGCGGCGGCGACCAAGGCGAGCTCGGGCGGAGGCCGGAGGAGGAGAGAACGCCCAGCCAGCGGGCCGGAGGCGGCAAGGCTGGCGGTGACGGGGCGAGCTGGCGGCGGTGGCCGGAGAGGCCGAGGGGGGAAGGATGCGGGGAGGCGGCGAGCGCGGGGAGGGGCGGAGCGGCGGAAGGAGGCGGTGGCGCGGAACCGGCCGGAGGCGGGGAGGAGGATGGGAGGGAGTGGGGCTGGTGCGGGCCCAGGTGGTCAGAGGGAGAGGGTAGGGAAGTGGTGGGTGAGAGAGGGAGTTTGGGGGGGAAAGGTGGCAGCGGGTTGGGGTGATGTGGCGATTGAGGATTGGTTAGAGGGGAGGGAGAGGTGAGGTGGCAGCCAGGGATTGGTCCGGGTGAGGTGGAGAGGGGCTGGGTAGGTTAGGTTGGGTAGAAAAAGGTTTTTAGGTTGGACCGATTTTATTCTGGGGGTGGTCGTTCGGGTCGAATCGGCCCGTTCGACTGCCCCACTAAAAAAATAATTAACTATTTTATTTATTTCAAACCGGGCTTTTGCAAACCGATAGCAGACAAAACAAAATAATCCGGAGACCCGGGTTTTGCGTTTGAATAAAGACGGGGCGTTTAGAAATCAAATTAGGTTTTCCCGAAAATAGTTTTATGCAAGCACATGCAAGATGATGACGATGCTCAAATGCAATGTGGCATGATGACATGAGCATGCGGTCATGATGATGCAATGCACCAAAAACAACGCGATTTTCTAGTAGTGGTTTTGCGGGATGCCACAGGGATGACCCACATATTGGTCATGGTGGACAAGTTCACAAAATGGATTGAAGTGAAACCAATAAAAAATGCGATGGGCCCACAGCAGTGAAATTCCCCAAAGATATTAACTTAAGATATGGATACCCGCACAGTGTTATTACAGACAACGACACAAACTTTGCAGAAGGAGCTTTCGCTAGATTTTGCCAAGAAAAGCACATAAGATTAGATGTTGCCTCTGTGGCTCACCCAGCATCCAATGGGTAAGTGGAAAGGTCCAATGGACTAGTACTGTCCGGAATAAAACCACGACTCGTCGAACCGCTGCAAAGGTCGGCAGGATGTTGGGTTGAGGAACTACCAGCAGTACTATGGAGCCTCAGGACTACTCCAAACAGATCAACTGGTTATACACCATTCATTCTGGTATATGGGGCAGAAGCCGTGCTTCCAGCCGACATAATACATGACTCGCCAAGAATTACCCAATATACAACTTCAGAAGTAAATGAAGTAGCTCGGCAAGATAGTGTTGATCTGCTAGAAGAAGCCAGAGAGCTGGCGCTGTCGAGATCAGCTATTTATCAGCAGAACTTGCGACGATATCACAGCAAGAAGGTGAATCCAAGAGTGTTCAAAGAAGGAGATTTAGTTCTCTGACTGGTGCAACGCATAGCCGGCATGCACAAGCTGTCGCCTCCATGGGAAGGACCATTCGTCGTGAGCAAAGCATTGCACAATGATGCCTACTACCTAATCGATGCTCAATCCCCAGGAAAGAACAGAGCAGATAAAGCCGGCGAAGAAACGAAAAGGCCGTGGAATGTAGCTTTACTTCGTCCATTTTACTCTTAGCAGTCATCAGTGACACATTGTAAAGTAGTATCTCAGGATCAAGCACCAATTATGTTTTGAACCTCGGCATCCAGAGCAGTGACTCGGGGACTGCCATATGTTATTTCAATTTTATGTATTAAACCTCGGCACCTCGAGCAGTGGCTCGGGAATCGCACTAGATTGCTTTTAAGATTGGATTATGTATTAAAACCTGGCACCCTGAGCAATGACTCGGGGACTGCCCCAGATTTATTTCTAAGCTTAATTCACATACTAAACCTTGGCACCGTGAGCAGTGACTCGGGGACTGTTACATGTTCTTTCTAGATTTGGGTGATTTATCAAACCTCGGCACCTTGAGTAGCGACTCGGTGACCGTCTTATATTGTTTCTGAAATTTGGTTTATATACTAGACTTCGGCGCCATAGGCAGAGACTCGGGGACTGACCTATAATGTTTCAAAGTAGTGGTTATACTTTGACACAAGGGGGGTATCAAACTTCGGCACCCAAAGTAAGAACAGCTCAATCTCGTATGATATTCGAAGTCCACACCCAGATTAATAGTCTAAACCACGGGAGCACAAAGGCAAACATATATCCCAAACTCAAGAAGTTGCAAGCCGCCAAAGCAAGGATTCGGACGAACAAGACCACATAAACAAAGTGATAACAATTACAACCATATATGTCTCAGCGGTACACAGCAAAAGAAATTCATACCATACAAAAGACGGACAAATATTCCACGTACATCATACGCCCGGCATACCAGGGGTAAGAAATGACTTAGAGGTTTTTAGCTGGAGAGGCAATAACTTGGTCAGGGGCTGGGCACTCCGAGATAGGTGGAACCTCGGCCGAGGTTGCCTCGCCCTCCACAGACCCAGGAGCGACTTCGGAGGAAGCCCGAGGCTGCTGAGGCGCCGGGCTTATGCAGAGAATGCCCAGTACCTTTGGAGGAGGATCGTGCGTCGCCGTCACCATCTGAGATCGAACTAGAATCACCAGAAGTAGCTGAGTCACCTTCATCTTCAGCTGAGTTGTTATCCGACGCATCCTCAACTACGACCTCATCTTCTGGGTTAGGAAGGAAACTCGGACCTTCGTTCCAGGTATGCACGTCGGCATACTCAACAAGCTAGAAGGCACGAACTTGCCGAAGAGCGACAAAGGTTGGATCCTCAACCCAACGGGAACCAGTGCGCAAATTTCTCAAGATATCAAGAGAAATATCTTCATACCATGACATGATAACAGTGAAAGCCATATCAGCACCAGCTCGTCCGGCTGATTCCCTCCAAAGACTTAGCTGCCTCTCAGATGCCATTAATCTTTCCACCAGCAGTTGGACCTCATCAATATTAGGAGTCCCAGAAGTATTCGGCCAGAGAACATGGTAGGCTCGGATAGCTGCCTGCACCAAATCCCTGCCCATAATCTTCATCGGACCAACTGCAGCGCCGACAGCAACAAGAAAATCTTCCATCGAGTACTCCGAGTCCGCCTCAACAGGAACACCTCGGCGCGCACGAGCACTAAGAACCGCTTTAGAGCTCACGGGCTTGGCTTCTGGAAAGTGATCTGCGCAAAACACGACTGCGTCAGTCGGTAGTAGGAAAAGGAAAAAAGATAACCTGGCCGCGGTAATAAGCTTACGATGAATATAATTCAGCATTATCGGAAGGTCTTTAGCCCAGTCAATTTTTCTCTTCTCAAAGCGAGTGATCTCCTTGCTCATTCCCCATGTCTTCAGTTTGGCAGCCTCGAGGAGCTCTTCATTTTTCTGCAGTTGCAGAGTTAGCCGATTTTTCTCCTCGGAGAACTCCTGATCGACCTTTTCTAATGCGGACTTCTGGCAGAGCTTAAGGGCCTCCACCTTGGCGCGCAAGCGAGCTATCTCATCATCTTTTTCTTTTAGCTGCGCCGAATAAGCAGCACTTTGTTCTAAAAAATGCAGCATCACATCAGGCATGGGCGTGCAATCTTGGTGAGATGCTGCAAAGGTTTGTGATGCAGCCCGTCCTACGACCGCTACTACATCTACTCCCACGAGCTCCCCAAGTGGACCCATGACTCGCGCCCGAGCCAAACTTCTTCAAGCTAAGGTGAACTCGCTCCTCTCCTTGTGTGACTTCGACACACCCTTGGATGGCTTGCTACTTCATACGCATACACTGTGCATCATCAGGTACGAAGAGAAGGACCCAAGGAGCGGAGGGAAAGAAACCAGTCACTGCCAGACGCAAGCGGTACTACCGGCCCCAGCTACCGGACGCTCCAGGAAGCACCAATCCACGCTCCAGACGCAAGCGGTACTACCGGCCCCGCAACCGGTACTACCGGACAGCGGTACTACCGCCCCCTCCTACCGCTCGCCACAGGCGCCTCCGACGGAAGCTCCAGGCCCTCAAGCGGTACTACCGCTCCCGGAGCGGTACTACCGGTCACCACCGGTACTACCGGTTACCGAACCGGTACTACCGGTCCTGTCTGATCCTGAACGCCTAAGTTCGGCCCTGTGCCTTGTAACCCTACCTATAATTTACCCTTTCGTTCCGAAACTACCCCTGTTTTGTGGCTGGACTATATATAGCCCCCACCCTCCATTGTAAACCCTAGACTTGGATAATAATAGATATTAAGGAAACCCTTTGAGGACTTATATCTATTGGTCTCATGCTCCTACCAAGGAGCACCGGATTATCCACCCCCCTCTTGGATCTTGCCTAGTGCGTTCAAGTTGTACAAGGCCTTGGGTTCTCGCCCCCAAGTCGTCAAGATCTCACCAAGCACCTCATCCCCGTTGTTGGCGTGAGAGCGAGCCACCAACACCGATCCTAGGGATTATGTTGGACCGGTTGCCACCGGTGTGAGGAGTAGGCGTGTATCGTGTTTTGGTGTGTGTGTGTTCGTGGTTTTCATCGTATTCCTCGATTTCATCCTCCGACCACCGCTTTCCCCTCGTCCCTCGTGGAATTCGTGAAAGATCGGGCCAACCCCAGGGTTACCCCCTAACATATTGGTATCAAGAGCACGGTTGATCACGAATTTCCCCCCAATTTTTCTTTTATCCACCTTAAAATCGAAAATCCCACCAAAAAGAGCCCCAATTTGCCTTCGGATCGATCTCTGGATTTGGTGAGTTTTTCGTGGTTTTGGTCCATAGATCTGTTGCTTTGGGAGTCGATCTATAGCCCCTGTTGTTCCTAACCCAGCCTTTCGGTCAGATTTCCCACGAATTTGAGGTTTTTGGCAAGTTCTTCTCGTTCCAGTTCTGGGCCAAGCGGTACTACCGGCCGAGCAAGCGGTACTACCGCAAGTAACCGGTACTACCGGTAGTACAAGCGGTACTACCGCTCACCGGTACTACCGGTCATTTCAAGCGGTACTACCGCTTGACTCTGACCGTGCCTCTTTGCCCTTTATCGCCTCAGTTTCGTTTGCTGACCTTTCCACCTCGCTTGTTCGTGTTTCGCGTGTTTGTCGCCATTTTCACAACAGCTTCCGCATTAAAGTCATTCCGCGCTCAACGACACCGCGACACTCGAACATCATCCCCCACAAACGGTTGCAAGTCGTCAACAATACCAAAGGTATAACTTGCACCACCTTGACAGCCCCATATCTTCCTTTGTGTGTATCTATCCTATGAGAGCAACTCATTTTGCGTTTGTTTAAGCATTGTGCACTTGCCTTCGGAAAGTGAGAGTGTGAGGCCAAATACAAAAGCTAACATAGTAGTATAGAGAGGGAGAAAAAGAATCAAAAAAAACAGAAAAGAAAAAGATAGAATAGAAAGATACTTAGTCTCCCAATGCAAAGAGAATACCAAGCTTGTAAGCCAACAAGAGAGAAGAAAAGAGCGCACCGAGGCAAGTGCACAAATCTATTGCTTATCCTCTTTTGGAAAACGAGTTGTGGTCTCTCCTTGTGTTGGCACGACAACCGAGCGTAGTCTTCGTTAGGACCTTTTGTGCTCATTTTCATAGTCGTGCTAACCCCGTTTTTCTCCACGTGTGTGTTTTCCGTGTTTTTGGTAGATCGTATCCTTTTTGCTTTTGATCTTTGGTTCTTTACCACGTAGGACAATAACCTTTTGCTTGGATCGTTTCGTTTGGTTTTCCACAATCCTAACCTTCCACCAAAAGCTTTTGAGAGTTCTAGCATAGTTGTGTGTGAGTTTCTTGCCCATTTCACTTTGCACGCTTTTCGCTCACTTGTGTGGCAATTGGTTTGATATAATCTCCAAGGTGAGGTAAAAGGCTAAATCTCCGAACCATTTCTCTCCATATACAACCCATGTTGGCTTTGCATCATGGACAGGCATGGAGAGCCATCCCAACCACCACCACCCCCGGAGGATGACACACAATTCATGACAAGATGGGACCATTGGAAGGTCCGAGGTGAATTCAACTACCGTTGTGAAGCTCTCGAGCGGCGCCAAGATGAACAATTTAGCGAGGCCTGTGTGGAATTCAAGAACATAGACAAACGCTTCGAAGAAGTCCGTGGCCAAATGCATGCAATGCAACACAACCTCGGGCATCAAAGTGAAGCTCTTGGTCGTGCACTCGCCTCAACGGATGAGAAGCTTCAACGCATCATCGATGGACTCGCAAGGCCACGATCGCGCGAATCAAGCTCATCTCGGCACTCCTCAAGCGAATCAAGTGCACCTCGCCGTCACGCTTCAAGGCACCAGGAGGGACCCGTTCTTCAATCCATGAGCTCTTCGCAAGCGGTACCATCTCCGCGTCACGCCGCAACGTCAAGCTATGATGGTGACCTCCGCAAGACCTCCAAGACGCCGGGTTTAACCGGCCACAACCAAGGGCACTTGTGATTCAACAAGAGCAACCTCGCATGGACCACCAAGGCCATCGACGTCGACATGCCCCTTCAACAACAAGTGAAGCTTCCAAAGAGGACGAACAAGACCACCGTCGACGGGAAGCACTCGAAGATCCTCCAAGGCGTCATCATCGACATGATCGTCCACGTCGGCAATATGATGGTCATAACGACCCTCCCCTACACCAAGAAGAAGAAGAGCAGCCCATTGCGCATGCGGCTCGACGTCCTCCTCGCCACATGGCGCAATCTCATGCTCCTCGGCATCAACCACGACAAGAACAAGAGCAAGCTCCCCAAGCTCGTCGCGAGGACCATCAACCTCCTCCTTGTCCTCAACCGCGTCAACAAAACGAGCAAGCTCCCCAAGCTCGTCGTCAACAACAAGTTCCACCAGCAAACGCGGCACCTCAACAACCGCAAGAGCAACACAACAATCACCAAGCAAGACATGAGATCTCGGATGATGATGAGGACCGCCAAAATCATGGCAACCGCCGCAACCGGAACCGCCATGGAGAAGAAACCTTCGGCAAGCTCAAGTTCACCATGCCAAAGTTCACCGGTTCCAATGAGCCCGAGGAATATCTCTCTTGGGAACTCAAGGTCGACAAGATCTTCCGCATGCACAACTATAGCAATGAGAAGATGATGGCCATGGCATCCCTCGAGTTTGATGAGTATGCCAACCTTTGGTGGGAACAAGTCCAACTCGCTCGCGAAGCAAAAGAAGAGCCTCCAATCGCAACTTGGCAAGATATGAAGGCTCATATGAGATCCCGCTTTGTTCCTTCACACTACACGCGTGACCTCTTCAACGAGCTTCAAACGCTTAGTCAAGGAACAAAGACCGTGGAAGAGTACTTCAAGCAAATGGAGCTCAACATGATCCGTGCCAACATTGAAGAGCGAGATGAACAAACAATGGCACGCTTCCTCAATGGCTTGAACCATCCAATCAAGCGCATCACCGAGTTCCAAAAGTACAACAACATGGTTGAGCTTGTGCACATCGCTTCAAAGGCCGAGCGTCAAGTGCAAGAGGACATCAAGTACAACAAGCCAAAGACGTACTTCACCTACAAGCAAGCGCCAACCACTACTCCAACAACACCAAGTGGAAGCTCCTCAAGTACCACCAAGCTTCCCTTCAAGCCGACTCTCTCTCAAGGAAAACAGCCCCCAAGTGGCAAAAACACAAGAGATGATCAACCATTCAATGGTGAATGCTAAAAGTGTGGAGGCAAAGGGCACAAGTCGAACGCATGTGGAAACAAGAAAGTTTTGTTCATCCATGACAATGGCGATGAAGAATACTTGAGTGAAGAAGAGTTTAATGCAAGGGTCAAGGAAGCCATGGCAAGGCAACATTTGGAAGAGGACCAAGAACTTCTTGTGTGTGAGCATGACGCAAGTCCATCGCTTGTGGTCACAAGGGTCTTGACTACCCAAGTCAATGAAAATGAAGACCAACGCTCGAACATCTTCCAAACTCGTGCCGGCATCAATGGGAAGTCCATCAAAGTTGTCATCGATGGAGGGAGTTGCCACAACCTTGCAAGCACGGAATTGTGTGAGAAACTCAACCTCACCCTCCATCCGCATAATTACCCCTACCATATTCAATGGCTAAGTGACCAAGGATCCGTCAAAATCAAGCACACCGTCTCGGTGACGTTCTCTATTGGGCACTACAAGGACACCGTGGAATGTGACGTGGTCCCAATGACGGTTTGTCACATGTTGCTCAGAAGACCGTGGCAATATGACAAACGTGCTTTGCATAATGGTCACTCAAACACTTACACCTTCAAATGGCTTGATAAAACTTGTGTGTTGCAACCAATGACTCCTAGCCAAATAATTGCGGACAATGCAAAGGCTTTAGCGAGGGCGCAATACACAAAAACAACTTGTGAGAAGAGTGGTGAGCAAGAGAACCACACCATAGTGAGTGAGAGCTACAAGCCAAACTCGAGTGGAAAAACTAAGAGTGTTCTTCTTGCCACCAAAAGTGAGATGAGAGAAGTGCGGAACAAACCATCCATCTTGCACTATGTCCTTGTATGCAAGGGACTAGCGCAAGGAACTAACGACTTGACAAATGTTCCTCCTTCTTTGATGGCTATTTTGCAGGAATTCCAAGATGTATTTCTCGAAGAGCTTCCTCATGGCCTTCCTCCTCTTCGTGGAATAGAGCACCGCATCGACCACTCCCAAACCACGCCGCGTATCGCATGAACCCGGAAGAGATGAAGGAGATCGAACGTCAAATCAACCAACTCGTCTCCAAAGGTTTGATCCAAGTAAGCACTAGCCCAAGCGCGGTCCCCATGATTCTAGTCCCAAAAACGAATGATACGTTGCGGTTATGCATGGACTGCCGTCCAATCAATGCTATCACCGTGCGTTATCGACATCCTATACCGCGTCTTGATGACATGCTTGATGAATTATGTGGAGCCACTATATTTTCAAAAATTGATCTTCGTAGTGGTTACCATCAAATTCGCATGGCTGAAGGTGATGAGTGGAAAACCGCCTTCAAGACCAAGCTTGGTCTCTATGAATGGTTGGTTATGCCTTTTGGCTTATCTAATGCCCCATCTACCTTCTTGCGTCTCATGAACCATATTTTGAGATCTCTCATTGGGAAGAGTGTAGTTGTTTACTTTGATGACATTCTTGTCTATAGCAAGTCACTAGAGGAGCATGTTACTCATGTTAAGGAGGTACTTCAAATCCTTCGTCATGAAAAGCTTTATGCTAATCTCCCAAAGTGCACTTTTGCAAAAGACAAGCTGATTTTCCTTGGTTTTGTAGTGTCTTCTAATGGCATTGAATTTGATGACTCAAAAGTCAAGGACATACGGGATTGGCCCATCCCTACAAATGTTAGTGAACTTCGTAGTTTTCATGGGTTGGCTGGCTTTTACCGTCGTTTTGTCAAAGACTTTTCTACAATTGCTTGCCCCCTCAACGACTTGACCAAGAAAAATGTCATGTTCGTTTGGGGAAAAGCACAACAAAAGGCTTTTGATGAGCTCAAAAAGAGGCTCACCGAAGCACCACTTCTTGCATTGCCGGTATTGGCATTGGTGGCGTCCTTATGCAAAATGGGCGTCCTATTGCTTACCATAGTGAGAAACTTGATGGCGCACGCCTCAATTATCCCATTTATGACAAAGAACTTTTTGCCTTGGTTCGAGTTCTTCAAGTTTGGCAACACTATATTTGGCCCAAAGAATTTATCATCCATTCCGACCATGAGTCGTTGAAGTATCTTAAGGGCCAAGCCAACTTGAGTAAAAGGCACGCAAAATGGGTTGAGTTCATGGAGTCTTTTCCTTACATTGTCAAATACAAGAAGGGCAAATAAAATGTGGTAGCGGACGCCTTGTCTCGCAAAAACACAAGCCTTCTTACACGACTCGAAGTCAATGTCTTGGGTCTTGATGACATCAAATCTTTGTACACGTCCGACTCTTTCTTTGGACCAATATTTGCACAATGTTCAATAGACAAAGGGATTGATGATTTCTATTTGCATAAGGGTTTTCTTTTCAAACAAAACAAGCTTTGCATTCCGAAATCGTCTCTCCAACTTTTGCTTCTTCAAGAGTCCCATGGTGGAGGCCTTATGGGTCACTTTGGCCATGACAAGACATATGACATCTCTCCACTCACTACTTTTGGCCAAAGATGAAGCGCGACGTGGAGCGCCACGTCCAACGATGCACTACATGTATCCAAGCTAAGTCTAAGTCCAACCCCTTTGGTCTTTATATGCCATTGCCTATTCCTCATACACCTTGGTCGGACATTAGCATGGACTTTGTGTTAGGCTTGCCTAGATCTAAACATGGTCATGATTCCATATTTGTAGTCGTGGATCGCTTTTCTAAAATGGCACATTTCATTCCGTGCCATAAGACCGATGATGCTTCACATGTAGCCAATTTGTTTTTCAGGGAAATAATTCGGCTACACGATGTGCCTAGAACAATCGTCTCCGACCGCGACGTGAAATTCATGAGCTACTTCTGGAAGACTCTCATGGCCAAGCTCGGCATCAAGCTCCTCTTCTCGTCCGCCTCGTATCCTCAAACCGATGGACAAACCGAGGTCGTCAATCAAAGTCTTGGCACACTCCTCCGGGTGTTGATAAGGAAGAACCTTAAAGACTGGGAGGAATGTATCCCACACGCCGAGTTCGCCTACAACCGCGCCAAGCACTCCACCACCATGAGAAGCCCGTTCATGATCGTCTATGGCTTCGAGCCTCTCACCGCGCTCGATATCCTTCCACTTCCACTTCATGAACGTGCCAATATGGACGTTGTCAAGCGTGCCCAAACAATGAAGAAACTCCATGAAGACACACGAGCTACTATCGAGCAACAAGTCCTTCGCCAAGCATCACGGCTAAACAAGACCAAGAAAGAGATGATCTTTGATGAGGGCGACCTTGTGTGGATACACTTGAGTAAAGACCGCTTCCCCAAGGAACGCGACTCCAAGCTAAAGCCAAGAGGCGATGGACCATTCAAGGTGCTAAAGCGGATCAACAACAACGCCTACGTCATCGATATACCAACATCGAAGTATCTTGTGAGCTCGACATTCAATGTCAAGGACCTCTCACCCTACCATGGCGAAGAGGAAGTTGTGACGGTTGAAGAGTCGAGGACGACTCTTTCCCAAGGGGGGGGAGCTGATGCAGCCCGTCCTACGACCGCTACTACATCTACTCCCACGAGCTCCCCAAGTGGACCCATGACTCGCGCCCGAGCCAAACTCCTTCAAGCTAAGGTGAACTCGCTCCTCTCCTTGTGTGACTTCGACACACCCTTGGATGGCTTGCTACTTCATACCGGTACGAAGAGAAGGACCCAAGGAGCGGAGGGAAAGAAACCAGTCACTGCCAGACGCAAGCGGTACTACCGGTTGAGCCGACCGGTACTACCGCTCCAAGCGGTACTACCGGCCCCAGCTACCGGACGCTCCAGGAAGCACCAATCCACGCTCCAGACGCAAGCGGTACTACCGGCCCCGCAACCGGTACTACCGGACAGCGGTACTACCGCCCCCTCCTACCGCTCGCCACAGGCGCCTCCGACGGAAGCTCCAGGCCCTCAAGCGGTACTACCGGTCACCACCGGTACTACCGGTCCTGTCTGATCCTGAACGCCTAAGTTCGGCCCTGTGCCTTGTAACCCTACCTATAATTTACCCTTTCGTTCCGAAACTACCCCTGTTTTGTGGCTGGACTATATATAGCCCCCACCCTCCATTATAAACCCTAGACTTGGATAATAATAGATATTAAGGAAACCCTTTGAGGACTTATATCTATTGGTCTCATGCTCCTACGAAGGAGCACCGGATTATCCACCCCCCTCTTGGATCTTGCCTAGTGCGTTCAAGTTGTACAAGGCCTTGGGTTCTCGGTTTCTCGCCCCCAAGTCGTCAAGATCTCACCAAGCACCTCATCCCCCGTTGTTGGCGTGGAGAGCGAGCTTCGCCCAACACCGATCCTAGGGATTATGTTGGACCGGTTGCCACCAGCGTGAGGAGTAGGCGTGTATCGTGTTTTGGTGTGTGTGTGTTCGTGGTTTTCATCGTATTCCTTGATTTCATCCTCCGACCACCGCTTTCCCCTCGTCCCTCGTGGAATTCGTGAAAGATCGGGCCAACCCCAGGGTTACCCCCCTAACAGTTTGTAACTCGGCTTTACCAAAGCCAAAAGAGTTAAAAGAGACTTAGTGCACATTCCAAAGGGGAGTATGTAAAGTAGATGTTAAGATTATTGATGTTCCCTGTTTACCAAAAAAGTGAGCCAACGTCTCGTATACAAAAAATAAAAGCTTCGGAGATAATGCAAGAGTTTATCGACTTACCGGCTTTCTTTACCACAGGAATAACCTTCTCGTACTTTTCTTCCAACTTCCTATGCACAAAAAGCAGCCTTTGGAACTCGGCAGTCCGCCGATCATGCGCGACCTAAGCAATAAAGCAGAGGGTAAATGAATATTCGAAGCTACGACAGATCCGAGTTAACAGATCCGAGTCAAGCGAAACTTAACCCGGATCTAGGTGGCTGGATATTCGAAGCTACGACAGATCCGAGTCAAGTGAAACTTAACCCGGATCTAGGTGGCTGGATATTCGAAGCTACGAAAGATCCGAGTCAAGCGAAACTTAACCCGGATCTAGGTGGCTGGATATTCGAAGCTACGACAGATCCGAGTCAAGCGAAACTTAACCCGGATCTAGGTGGCTGGATATTCGAAGCTACGACAGATCCGAGTCAAGCAAAACTTAACCCAGATCTAGGCGGCTGGATATTCGAAGTTAAAACAGATCCGAGTCAAGCAAAACTTAACTCAGACCTAGGTGACTGGATCATCAAAATTCAGACAAAGACAAATCAAGCTGAATTCAAGGCAGATCTAGCTGATAGAGGTTCGAATCCTAGGATAAAATTCAACTGAATAAAGAATCATAAAACTTCCAAATGAATAACAAGTCATTCGCTTGCAAGCTTCGGGGACTAGAGTATATATAATAGCATCTGGAGAATTAATCAAAACTCCGTAAACAGCAATTACCTCATTCATCTTGTTACTATCAAGAACGATCTTGGCGGCTTGATGCAGGCGGCTGCTAATGTCGGAAAGCTGAAACGGCTGACTGCCTAGATTACCCTCGAACTGATCAGCAGCATTCTAGTTATTGGCATATTCCACCAGTGGTAGATTCCCTCCCACTCGCCGTCTGAGTTAGGACTTCTCACCTTGACGTCTTGTGTAACCGCTTACCTTGAAGGCTTTTATGAAGAGCAAGCTGGGTACTGGCGGCCGGAGTAACGGAGGCTTTGGCGGAGGCAGTTCCTTTGCGCAGCACATCAGCGATACTTGGCTGAGAAGAGCCGGCAAGACCTTTCTGGGAGGAGGAAGCCTTAGTGGCGACAGCTTTTCTTGTCTTAAGAGAGGCATCAGTAGGAGCTGATACCTTGGCAATGGGAACGGCGTCTTTAGGAGCCGGAGGAGTCACGATCGCAGAGGGCGCCGAGATATGGACTCCCTCGACCGGGGAAGGACTCACTGTGGAAACCGCAATGCGTAAAGAGGCTCGAGAGACATCGGGGTTCGTAGAAAAGGCGATGAGGCTCGGAAGAAATATCTGTGGGCCGAGTGGAATCATCGTTAACGGGAGGAATCTCAGGTGCGTCGTGGCGAGGTGGCGTTCGATTCAGAGCTGGAGGAGATGCGGCGCGAACAGGACTGGGAATCCTGGTATCTTCGATGGCGGAGGAGGCGGTTTGGAGTCATACGACTTTACGTCATCGGGCTTAACAGAGAGTGGAGCACTGCGAAAATAAAAAGGTCGTTAAAAGCGAAGAGAAAATAAGAAATACGAGCAAAAGAAACTTACCCTGCGACTCCAGGCATGATCTTGCGCCTGGGAGGATTCGGAGCGGATTTCTTCATTCGTTTCTTGGGGGCCGCCTCTGAGGCACCAGCGGGAGCCCCATGTTTCCCTGAGGTAACAGGGGGCCGGGAAGCAATAGGCTCGGCATCGTGAACCTGACCGGCCGGATTAGCTGGGAAAGTAGAAGCCGGAAATGCATAAGAAATTGGCATTGTGGCAACTACCTCTAGAATTTGGACCTCGTCCGAATCACCTTCCTCCTCGTGGGCCGAGGTCTTGCCACGAGAACGAGCCGGAGCGAGATCCTACTTGGGGACGAACTCTTCCGAGTCCGGCTCCCCACTGTCCGGGGTATTCCGGTCCGCAGGCCATGGGAGTGACAAAACCTCGGCGTCCTCATCCTTATGCTCCACAAACCTCTGTAGGACAAGAAAGAGGAAGATTAGCAAAGACAGTTACGAAAACAATTGGAAAGCAAAGCATTAGTGATTAAGCTTACTTCGGGAGGGGGATGCTCGCGGGTGAATGGCTTCAATCCCCAAGCCCAGTCCTCAGGCATCTCCGTCTTGAAGATAGCTCGGACACGCTTAAAGATGAGATAGTTGTCCAGCTCCACGGCCGAGACTCGGTTGGGGTCAAGAGGACCGCTCATGTAGCAGAGTTTGTGCGTGTGTTTCTGGAATGGGCAGATTCGGCTACTGACGAAGGTAGCCATCAGATCCTCGCTGCGTAACCCGGCGCGGATCAGTTCCTTAAGCCGAATCTCAAAAGCCTCGGCCAAAGCGTGACTCTTCCTCAGATTATAAGTCCAGTTCTCCTTGGAAGGTGTGCTGATGGAGAAGGCAGGGAGCCGAATCTTATCCTCCTTTCCCGTGTTCTTGACATAGAAGAAGGACTTGTGCCACTTCTTGCACGACTCTAGCCCCGTGACACGAGGAAATACGGACTTCCTCCGAGGTGTAATGGACGCTGCTCCACATTGGGTAAGCAGCTTCTCTGAAGGGTGCAGAGACTTGTCTGGGACAACATTAGAACGAATCTGGAAAACTTCGACCAGACATGCACGGACGGCCATAGGCCGAAATATCCCTCCGAGGCAGAGATAAATGCAGAGAGAGAAGCGATGGCATTGGCAGGAAGATGATGCGGTCAAGGCCAAGTAATCGTAAACTCCTAGAAAAGTCAGAGAGGAGACCAAAGCCGCAAAAATGCGACATGAAAACTACATACTCGCCCTCCCTAAGGTCGGGAGAGGACTCGCTGCCGGGTAAGCGACAAGCTACCTCGGCGGGAATCCTCTGAGTCCGGATAAGCCACTCGATCTCGCGGCGAGTAACGGAGGAGCCCTGCCACGAGCCTCGCTCGGGCCCAGAGCCAGCATCATCATCCTCTATCAGGGCACCGCTGACGGAGCTAGACATGGGCTCGCCGGAGAAATCCACGAAGGAAGAACTAGCAGCAGAGGAAAGTTTAGAACTACAAGGCCCCGTCGTGATTCTATCCAAAGAACGGCGGCGGAGCGGAGACAGAACTGCCGCGCAATAACAGAAGAGGAGTTGAGATCTCTAGAGGAAAAGCCAGGCGACGGGACCGGAGAAACTCACCGGCGACGGTGCCAAAACGGGCGAGCAGCAATAACAACGACGGAGCGGTGCGGCCAGATTCATGCCACCAAGAACGCAGACGAGCGCACGGCGGCGGAAGAGCGAGCAGGCGCAAGGGCGAGAGGAAGAAGAAGGGCACGGGCGAGCGAAAAGGGGAAAGTGAATCCCCCAGCGCCGCGCCCCTCTTTATAACCGCGTTACCTGCAAGGTAGTGGGATCATGCGTGAGGCAGTTGATCGTGTAGATCGGGTGTGTAGCACCAACGCACGATGATGAGGGGAACCGCACCAGCGGCCACACAGTGGGAAAGAAAGCCACGATCCCCGATGGAAATGGCACGCGAGGTGTCGCAGAGCCGACGCGACAGGCGCAGCAGTAGTTGTAGACTGGCAATGAATACTGTAGAGGAACAAAAAACTAGAAATACAATGATGAGTAAGACACGTAGGACGAGGCGTACGCGAGAAGATAGGATGGTACCACGAGCCAATTAACTCGGAAACAAGGCAAAAGAAATCTCTTGAAACTGATACGGCTCGGCCGAAGTTATTGGCAGGGCCATACCAGCTTCGGGGACTAATGTTGGGGAGATGACCTCGGGTAGGGTAAAGACGGGGAAAGATGAAAGGAAGTTGCCCGTCTTGTTTCCGAGTTATTGTTTGAGTCGGCCGAATCCTGTAGAGGTCGGCCAAGACAGGTAAGGGCAGGACCATTATGACAAAGGCAAGGCGTTACCCGGCCGGGATGTTACGTAAGTCGGCCGGGTTAGTCCGAGTAACCTTGATGCAGGTGAAGGACAAGCCGAGCTACACGAGGTAAGGCCGAATGATACGAATCTTGCAGGAGAAGGAGAAACCCAAGGTCAAACTCTAGCTGCAGGCTAGAAGGAATCCGAGCGGAGCCAAGCACCAGAGACAAAGGCGTAGAGCGTCAGAGGGGCAGAAGGAGGTCACGGAGGCGACAGTCCTAAAGCCCGAGGCACGCAGAGGGGCCCTCTGGAGCCTTGCCGTCGTTAGAAGGGCGGCAGGGAAAGAAGGGCGCCGAACTACTATTTTGGGACAAGCATATTCCTCGAATATGCTTGCCCCGTCAGCCCTAAAGGCACCCAAGGTTATCCTTTATAAGGGGAGGCTTGAACCCTGAGGAAGGGATCGACTCATTTAGGCACCGTTAGGCTGGTAAAGTTCTTCTTCTCTCCCTGTATACGGCTCGAGGAGCACTTGTAGCTCAAGAAAAGAGAAATAAAGATCTTTGCCTTAGTCTCTTGTGTGTAGAATCAACTGCATCTTCCCTCCCCAGATCCCACTAGCATCCATTGGCCCCATACTTTAGCCTACCCATGGCATGTGTCGTGTCACCACCACGACACCTCTTGCACTTCAAGCAAGAACTTACTACTCCTTTCCAAACACCAAGCAAACTTATTTGCAAAACAACACAGCGAGAACGGGGGTCCAAACTTCTTTATTCAAGCAAACTAAACAACCTAAGCAAAGAAAATGAAAACTAAGATGCTCCAAGAACAACTCAACTGTGCATGAAAAATAAAAGTGAAGTGTCTAGACAGACCTGAGCTTTTTATTGATGAAGAAGGGGATGCCTTGGGCATCCCCAAGCTTTGACGCTTGTACCTCTTGGATATTTCTTGGGGTGACACCATGGTGGCATCCCCAAGATTGAGCTTTTGTCCATTCTTCATCTAATTGCATCACTCTCTCTCTACACCTGAAATTTTTCCTTTATACAAAACTTCACACAATCTTCATTAGCAACATTAGCTTATTCAAAATATATTAGACCGCTGGCAAAGCTTTGGAAAAGCAAGTATTTTAAATAAAAACACAAGCTACTGAAGTAACTCCTTCAAAGAAACTCAATTTACCTAAAGAGAGCTCAAAAAGGAATTAATAAGAGGCAAATGCAAATAATGACAGAAATCTGTCAAAACAGACCAGCAGGTAGAAACGAATTTTTTCGAACATCTTCTGTTGCTAAAATAAAAAAGTGTTGAACTAACGAAAGTTAGCCAACATACTAAGGGATTTACTTTTAAATGTTGAGCTCAATCCGAGTTACAAAGCCTCCTCATGAATTTTTTTGGTGGAGGACAGAAATCTGTTTCGGGACAGCAACTCCCCAAATCTTACTTCCCTCTCATTAGAGGTCATTCTTGGCACAAAAAGCAAACAAAAAGGATAAGGAGAGGTCATTACAGTAGTAATAACTTCCAAGACTCAAGTAAACTCTTGGGTTATCTCCCTAAAAGTACTTTTCTTTAACGCCTTTAAGTTAGGCATAAGAAGCAGGAAGAATCAAGTATTTTCAAATGAGGAAGCATTAACATTCATACTTGCAATATCTTCAACTATGAAAGGTATCTCATCCAAATGGGTTTTGGAGGATCCTTTCTCATCTCTCTTTGGTCTACTACCTTCATCAAAAAGATTTTCAGGGGCAATCCAATCGAAGTTATTTTCAAAGGCTTCATGCATTCCAACAAGCTTATATGGTATGGGTATATTGAATTCCTCTCTAGGCTTAGTTTTATCAGAAATACCCACAACATCTACACTTGAACCTAGCATATTTAAACGTTCAAAAACCTATTTGGCCTCCCTAGCAACATCATGGAATTCTTTTGATAAAGTTTCAAGGATGAATTCCCTTTTTTCTACATTCTTCTCTTCTTTTAGTTTTAGGAATAAGAATTGTATGAAGGGGTTAAGGCTAACAAACCTAGCCTCCAACATATGAACTAAAGAAGCTGCGGCAATCTCATAATTAGGAGCAAGTTCAGCTATAGGTTTATCCTCAATATCCTCATGCTTGCTAACATAATTAAATAATTTTTCAATATTATCTTTCCCAATTATGGATCCACTACCTATTGCAAGATTTTTCAGAGAGAACTGGGGAAGCGACATGGTGAGCTAGAGCAAGGTGGCAACTAGAGCAGGAACTAATTTTTTTGTGTTTTTTGAATAAGACAAGCAAACCAAGATAGACTAATTTTTTGGGTTTTTGAAAAGAGGCAAACAAAACCAAGCAAAAGAAACAAAGCAAACTAAAAACAAAGTAAAGAGAAAGGAAGTGACGGACTCCCCTAGTGAAGACTTCCTTAGCCTCCCCGGCAACGGCGCCAGAAAACTTGTTGATAGCGCATAATGAGGTGGAAGAGGTTGAAGTAGATTCCCTAGTAACGGCACCAGAAAGCTTGATGGCACCTAGTGTTTGATGTGGAAGCGCTTCGTTGGAAACCCCAAGAGCAAGGTGTGAAGCAGCAAGCAGCAAGTCTTCCCTCAGTTGAGACCGAGGTTATCGAACCAGAAGGAGGAAGGAAACGTCACACAGGTGTTGGAAGCAACATGGAGACCTGCACAACACAAACTCAAGACTTTGTCCCAACGAATCAGTGAGGTTGTCAAGCTCACCGGTTTGATGTAACAAAGGATTAAACGTATGGTGTGGAAGGTAATGGTTTGCAGCAAGTAAACAAGTAACACTGGAAGATGTATCAATGGTAAAGATTGGAACAGGATCCATAGTTCACTAGAGGTGCTCTCCTTAGATAAACAACATGGCATGAAGGGTAAACAAATTACAGCGGGGAAATTGACAGGAACTGAGCAAGGCATAACAATGCAATTACTAGCCAGAAATATCCTATGAGGTTGATTGGGCAATACAACAATATACATAGACCGTAATCCAACTGAATCTATGACTAGAAGTCCACCTTCAGGTTATAATCCGAACCCCCTCCAGTATTAAGTTGCAAGCAATAAACGACTGCTTTAAGCAAAGTGTGTAAGGTAAATAGTCCACATGTTCCATGAACAAGAGACCGTTGTTTTCTCCCTAGTAGCAACAACACATCTACAACCGAAGAGATTTCTGTCACTTCCCTTGGAAACTAGAGGCATGAACCCACTATCGAGCATAAATACTCCCTCTTGGAGTCACTAGCAACTATTTGGCCAAGATAACCACTAGCAACCGAGAGCATGCAAGATCACAAACAACACAGACATGATAGAATCATAAAGATAGAACCATTAATCAAACCAACATAATAATCTCAATATCCATCAGATCCCCGCTAACACAACATGCATGGTTACAAATATATTAGATCTTGATCATGAACGGAGCTCACAAGATCTATACAAGAAAGCACAAAGGAGGAGATACAACCATCTAGCTACTACATGGACCCATAGTCCAAGGTGGAACTACTCACAAATCATACCGGAGAGAAGGCCTCCGGGATGATCTCCCCTCCGGAAGGGTGCCGGAAAGAGCTTCAGATCCCCCCCCCCTCTAGGGATGATGGTGGCGGCGGCTACAGACAGTTTCGTGGATTTCTGATCAAGTTCCCAGGGTTTCTGCATCGGGGGCTTCTTATAGGCGAAGGAGGAGACCAAGGCGTCCACCAGGGCGGCCAAACCCTAGCCAGGTGCAGGGTAGGGCCCACCCGCACCTGGGGGGTCTGGCCCCTCGGGCTCTCCTCTGGACTTCTTGTTCCCCACAGAAAGTTATTGACTTTGTCCTTCGTCCCGTCCAATTCCGAGAATATTTCTTTACTAACTTTTCTAATACTAAAAACAACAGAAAACATGCATCTGGCACTATTGCAACTTGTTAATAGGTTAGTACCAGAAAACATGTAAAAAGCACCTCAAAGTGTGGACAAGTAAAGCAAAGTAGATACTAAACAAGCATGGAGCATCAAAAATTATAGATACGTTTCCAACGTATCAATGAGCTCTACTCGTGCATCCAACTCCCCAAAACCAAAATTGTCAAAAAGTGTCCACCATATCTACCTATTAGCATCATTGCTATTCCGTGCATATTTATTATGCCTTGTTTTCTTCCAAATAAAATGTTTGCTTGTTATGCGAAAATTAGTTAGTAAAGCTCTCACGAACTTGATGGCAAACTTTATTTTCTTGCACTTAATAAACTTGAACCATTGTGAATGTCCTTGAAAGTTATATGCTTGCAAATTATAGGCTGGGAGTTAGCAGAACTATGTTGTCATGGGGAACGCTTTCAACACCTGTAAATATTATCAAGTTGATATCATGCTCTTTTGTTTAGGGATGTCGGCGGAGTGAAATAAAAGGGGAGCTTGTAAGTCCATGGATTTATGTATATGTGTTAGAGAAACGCTTGGGCGGCTAGCCTAAGCCATGCCTAATATTGGTGGAAACTTTCAGCATAACTGAAATTTGTGAAGCATCCTCAATAAAAACCTATGCAAATAGTAAATAAAAAGATCGCTAAGATGATCACTGTCTGTTGCCTTGTCATTTTGATATGGGATAGCTCCTGTATCATGGGGAAAGGGGTAATCCGTTGGCGGTTCTTTATGATACACATACACTTACCATGACAAGAACTTACCGGTGACTAAAGTTGAGTAGCATGAGGAACGGCCCTCGTACTCAAGGGACATGAGATTTCCAGTTTATGATATGTCAAGCATATAACTCGTAGTTGACTGATGGTGCGTGAAAGCTTCATTGGGAGACCCCAAGAGGAAGGTATGATGAGCACAGCAGCAAGTTTTCCCTCAGTAAGAAACCAAGATTATCGAACCAGTAGGAGGAAGGAAACGACTCAAAGGTGTTGCTAGCAACTTGGAAACCTGCACAACACAAACTCAAGACTTTGCCCCAACGAACAATGAGGTTGTCAATCTCACCGGTTTGCTGAAAACAAAGGATTAACTGTATGGTGTGGAACGTAATAGTGTTTTCCAGAAAGTAAAATAGTGGAAGATATATCAATGGTTAAGATTGGACCGGGGTCCATAGTTCACTAGAGGTGTTCTCCTTAAGATAAACAAACATGGCATGCTGGGTAAACAAATTACAGCAGGGCAATTGACAGGACTGAGGAAGGCATAACAATGCAATACTAGACATTCATGATCCTATGAGATTCTATTGGGCAATACAACAAGATACATAGACCGCCATCCAACTGCATCTATGACTAGTAATCCACCTTCAGGTTATCATCCGAACCCCCTCTAGTATTAAGTTGCAAGCAACGGATAACTGCTTTAAGCAAAGTGTGTAAGGTAAACAATCCACTTGTTCCATGAACAAGGGACCGTTATTTTCTCCCTAGTGGCAACATCACATCTACAACCTTAGAGATTTCTGTTACTTCCCTTATATTAAATATAGGCATGAACCCACTATCGAGCATAAATACCCCCTCTTGGAGTCACTAGAATCTACTTGTCCAAGATAGCTACTAGAAATAGAGAGCATGCAAGATCTCAAACAACACAGACAAAACCATTAATCAATCTGACATAGCAATCTCAATATCCATCGGATCCCTGCAAACACAACATGCATGATTACAAATAGATGAGCTTGATCATGAACAGAGCTCACAAGATCTAAACATGGTAGCACAGAGGAGGAGATACAACCATCTAGCTACTACATGATAGGGGCAATGGTAAAATATTGACTTTGGCCAGGGGTGTGGCCAGGGGGGTGTGGCCAGGGGGTGTGGCCCCCTGGTGGCTCCCCTCCGTCTCGTACTCTGGCTTCATGTTACCCATGGTAAAATATTGACTTTGGCTTTTATCCCGTCCTTCTGAGAATATTGATTTTCTGACATTCTGGAACCAAAAACAGAAGAAAACGGGCAACCGGCACTATGGCATCTTGTTAATAGGTTAGTACCAGAAAACATATAAAAACACCTCAAAGTGTAGACAAAGCAAAGCAAAGTAGATACTAACAAGCATGGAACATAAAAAATTATAGATACATTTCCGACGTATCATTAACCTCACTTTAACCTTAATCATTTAAAGTTGCTTATGATAGGGGCAATGAGAGCTCAAAGCTAATGAGTACCATACTTTCAGGCATTTGGAAGCCCTTCAATCTTTTTAAAACCTTTCTCTTCTTTGTTGAGTCACCATTTATTCTATGAGCACCTTCCCGAGAGCATAGTAGTCATTCTTAGTGTAATGTACTGGTCCCAAAACACGGTTAATTGTGACATAACTTTGATGCTTGTATATTTGATATCTTTACTTATAGTCTTCACTTAAACTTCAGAGGTGCCTTGGCATTTATGTTTTGCTCCACAATCAAAGGCAAGCGAGATACCACTCTATCATACGTTCTTATGAGCATTACAATGTTGCTTATGCTTATGTTTCATGTTGCTTATTATTATTGTGTTGGAATCTCTTCATAGCTTGCATGACTATTGAGTAGACTTAGTTGCATACTCCTTATTATGAATTGCCTAAGTATTTGATCATATGCTGAGAACATATACATCTTATGAAGCAAATGTGTTTGTGAAAGTTTCTTTTATCGCACTCAGTTTTCAACTGAATTGCTTGAGGACAAGCAATAAGCTAAGCTTGGGGGAGTTGATACGCACAAAACGTATCTACTTTCCCGAACACTTTTGCTATTGTTTCTCCTCTAATTTGTGTGATTTGGATACAACTAATAGGGACTAACCCTGTTTTCAGCAGAATTGCTTTGGTGTCTCGTTTTTGTGTAGGAAATCAACTTTTAGGAAAAATCCCGGAAAATATTGCAAAACTCCTATTTTACCAGAAGATTCATGGAGCGAGAAGACGAGACGGAGAAGGGCCACGAGGGGCCCACGCCGCCTGGTGGCGCGGGCCAGGCCAGGCCGCTCCAGGGGTGGTGTGGCCACCTCGGGCACCCCCTCGACGTCTCCCTTCGCCTACATAAGCCCTCTGACCTAAAAACAAAGGGGGGTTCGACGTTTTTCCAAATAGAGTTCCTTTGCACCGCCACCACCAGAAACCGCGATTCGGAACCAAAAACTCTGTTCTGGCACCCTGCCGGGGCGGGGAATTGGAGAAGATCATCGCCATCATCATCACCAACGCCTCTCCATCAACCATCCATGATTCCCCCATCCATGAGTGAGTAATCCCCCATAGTAGGCTATGGGGATGGTAGGGATTGGATGAGATCTATCATGTAATTGCATAAGATTGTTAGGGCATGGTGCATAGTATATTTGTTAGTGCTTTTTGACATTGTTGCAACTTGTTATGCTTAATGCTTGTCACTAGGGCCCGAGTGTCATGATCTCGGATCTGAACATGTTATTGATTCATGATGATATTATTGTTTGTGATCTTACCTGCAAGTTGTTTACACATATTATTGTCCGGAATACGAGGCCCCGAAGTGACATAAATTGGGATAACCGGAGGGGATGGCTATGATATGAGGATCACATGTGTTCACAGAGTGTTAATGATTTGCTTTGGTACTCTATTAAAAGGAGTACCTTAATTGCTAGTAGATTCCCTTGAGGCCCCACTGCAACGGGCTGGCGGGACAAAAGATGTTGTGCAAGTTCTCATTGCGAGCATGTATGACTATATATGGAACACATGCCTATGATTATTTAGTACTTGGATTCTTCATCTTATTTATCTGCAAATGCTTTGATCTTGATGTTACATGAATAGTCTTGTCCATGCAACGCCCGTCTATCCATCCATATGCCTACCACACTCAAATCCTGCTGTTTACTACAATTGTTACTACTGCCTTTAATTTAATACTGTTGTTACTTTGCTATTGCTACTACAAAACTATTGCTACTCATAAACTACTATGAGCAAGACTATTTCCAGGTGAAGCTGAATTGACAACTCAGTTGTTAAGGCTTATAAATATTCTTTGGCTCCCCTTGTGTCGAATCAATAAATTGGGTTTAACTTCCCTCGAAGACTGTTGCGATCCCCTATACTTGTGGGTCATCAGTCCCTCATATATTGTTGTCTCCAACCGTTGGTAAGTGGCAACTAGACAACTCAATTGTCCACACCCTCTTCGGACATGGGTCATCCGTAAGAGAATAGTGTATTAAGGTAACAATACCAATCAAGGTAAACTAGAGCAAAGGCATTAAGTTCTATGGACAACCATACTGCTAAGAAAGTGTGCTAGTAACAAGATATCCCGTTTGTCACTTTAAGGTCAAGCAATTCGCAACACTATACCTATCTAATTATGAGTGATCTTGGGGAACTCTGGGCGGTGCATCCTAAGCTGTTATTGCCTCCGCAAATCACTTATAGCAAATAGCCTATTAGTTCTACCCATGGACTTGTCAGGACCCATGGAAGAGTAGAGACTAATGATAAGTTTTGTGACACTCCATGAATCCCTAGTAAATTCCTCAACAATGGATTGGATGTCTCCAACCACTAGAATAATATCATGAATAGAACAATGTAAAGAGAAAGCACAAACAAATTAATTAACAAGAACACACCACACTTCAATTACTCAAATCATCACAACATCAATAAAAGGGGGTTCAAGCCATGTTACAACCCATCACGGAGACCATGATGGGGAAGGATGAAGGAGTAGTGGCGATGGAGATGGTGATGATGGCGTGGTGATGCTGGCGTCAGTGTGGTGATGGTGGCATTCTCCTTCTCCTCCTCTTCTTGCTTGGATGGCTTGATGGTGTTGATCGAGATCTTGATCATGGTGGAGCTTAAGAGGCTATGGAGGCGGCACGGCGGCCGGGCGCCACCGTGGATGCGGTAGATGGGATCTAGATTTTGTATATGGTGTATTGTAGCTTCATTTGGCTCCTCCCCTCTTTATATAGGCCTTGGGGTGCCATAGGGTACCCATAATACCGTCATATGACTTGGGGAAGGTTCTGGAGCTTTTTTGGGGTAAAATCCCGTAGGTTTTGACCTTTTGGCAACTATACGACCAGAACTATACGGCCATTGACCGTATAGTTGGTCGTTGAACTTGCAAACTCTTACATATTTTGGTCGCCATTTCTTCATACAAACTTCGTTTTGGTCGTTCTTCGGCTCGTTGGATTCTTCTCGTCTAGGGCTACAACCCCATTGTCTTGGATCTTTATTTTGAGAAGTTGGAACACTTTTTCCAACACCTCAAATAGCTAAGTCTGGTCCTGAAGTTCCTCCATACTATACTCTATTTGTTCCTTTTGCCTTTGTTTTATCCATAATAATCATAAACACCTACACACATGTCAAAGATAAGAAATAGGGATAAAATTCTACCTAAACTACTAAATGTGCAAAGCTCATATTGAATGTAATGAAAACAAGTAATCATGCATATCAGGCATAGCAATAGTTAGATGGAGCATGATATGATAGGCAAATGACACTATTTATATAGCTAAAAAAGTGTTGTATGATCACAGCCATCAACTTCCCCAAGATAGATCTTGCTCGTCCTCGAGCAAAAGGGATCGATAACTTAATGGATGTGATCTTGCTTATCATTTAAAATCAATGCACCATGTTCTTGTTTTTCCTGCAAACTTAAAGCAAGAGCGCACATAATCATACAAGGCAATATAAGCTCAGTTATATTATTCCAAACCACTAGAGATTAGTAAAAACTTCTATGCCCCATGTCATAGTTAAATATAGCTTGCAAGTAAACTTGTGATCCTTCTATACGCACTTTATTGTATTTTTGTATTTTTCTTTGTATAAGGCAAAGCTGAACACGGTTAGTTGTCAATCATAAATAGAGATAGAGTTTTCCAATGCTCCCCACTCATGCCATCAATTAAAGTCTCTCAAGTGCAAACTTTGATTGTTGAACTCATAGAAAAACTATTTTTTAGTAACGAGACCATGCCAAAAGAGTGGTATATGTTCAATCGAGACTGTGTAGGCTAGGAAGGACACTCGTGACCATTACTAAGGTTTCCCTTTTCGGTATAATGATTTATCATAACGGTCAAAGGAGTATTCCAACTTTTTCTTGCAACGCATACCCATGAGGGATCCAAAACTCTTACCCATCATAACATTGTTGTTATAGATGTTTGATCAACTCATAGCCAAAATCTGAGATTTCTCTCTTGGTAGATCATTTATAGGCTAGCGGAGTTGTTAGCCCCTCATGGAGTGCGGCAGTGGTGCAAGACACGCATAAAGCAATATCTCACTTTGATTTCCAAGAGAAATTTTTTGCATATGTAATCTCAAAACTTTGAAACATCATTTCCTGTTTTACAACTCACTTAGTAAGAATCTGTTAAGACCATCATTTCCAACACTATGGGGTCATGCTACTCCATAACCATTCACTTAATACAATTCTGAATAGTGACAGCTAGCAAGTTTCAAAGAACTTATTTATTATATTTTTTCCTTTTCAAAATGTAGAGAACATGGCAATGTATATTTACAGGATCACAATATTTTTCACAAGCTAGATAAAAGTTGAACAAGGTGCATCAAAGCTATGGCTTGTCTCCTATGGGGCCTAACATGAGCAAGTATATCCCTTATATAAATATGAACAAAAACTCCCCTAAGCAAGCATTCAAAAACAGAGGGATAGACAATAGCAAGAAAACTTTTTAGGATAAAGAACATTGCACAAGACTCTATGCATGTAAAATAATCTCCCCAAGCTAAGAACTTTTCAAATACCAACTCGAGAAGATCATGAAAACAAAAGAGAAAATGCAGTTATCAAGAGAGAGAGTATAAGAAGTGGTTACCTCCCCAAGCTTAAGTTAAAGCAAGGGTGACACATTTTACCGTTGAGGTACTAGTAACCTCTCTTTCGATGGACAAAGAACCTTTGTTTTAATGAGTGCTTCATGATCTGGTGTATGCCTTCCTTAAGAACCTGGTAGGAACAAGACTAGAAAGAAATCAAAACATTTTTGTGTTTTTTAAGACACGGGTTTAGCTCACAAGTGATAGAAATACAAGCCCCACTGAGTCGATTCATTAATCTAAACACCACGCTTCAGTCAACAAACTAATTCTAGAAGTGCGCTTCTCCTAGATTGTGATAAAGTGTAAGTGAGACAAAATATGAAACACAAGTGTGCAACCCCTATGTGATTATTTAAAAGAGGTTTGAGTTGGAAGGTTTTACCAGACATGAATAAGTGAATTGAAGCAACCAAGTGGCTCATGCGATTGTTTACACGGTTGGCCCTAGCGTACACGTTGTCACACAAGGTTTTAAGTCCCTACAAAAATAACACACAAATAAAATGCATCGGTTTGGTATAGAACATAATTCATTTACCCCACCGATAAAAGGAAAGTAAAAAGAAAACATGAACTTCTATAGAGAATTACAGTCTAGGAAGTTTCTAAGGTAAAACTTTAATTGTTTTCAGATATTCGGCTTCCCCTCGATCAAGGGAGAAGATCCCATGTGGAGTTTCAAGGTTTTTAGAAGAAGGAAGAAGAAAAAATAAAATTTTGAGCAATGGTTAACTTCTAGTTGGCGTTTGAGGGGTTTCCCCAACTATACAGGCACAACTATATGACCGGAGTTTTTGCTCCCGCCGTATAGTTGGCCGTTAAACTTACTATACCTTGAAATAATAATTCGAGGCAGGTGTCGATATCTATACGGCGGCAACTATACGACCGGACTAAAAAGGTCTCGCCATATAGTTGGTCGTTAAACCTTCTGTATACTTTGAAAGAAAATTGACGAAGGCATTGATAACTATACGACCGCAACTATACGGCCGAAATTTTCATTCACGCTATATAGTTGGTCGTTAAACCTTCTAGAGTCGCCAAAATTTACTTGTTTCTTCAAAAATTAATTCTTAACCTGAAACTTAATGAAACACCATGTTTTGACAGTAAAATAACAACTTTAATTTTTGACCAACATTACCATGTATAAAATGGGATTTAAGTACAACTGAGTTATGCAACACATAATATAGTGATAATAAATTTTATCTTTTGAAAACTACCACAAGATTACTCTAATAGCAATACATGCAAAGAATAAAGTGCCAATGCAACATGAATGCAACTAGACTCAAGACACAAAACTAAGAAAGGCACCTAATGACTTTCGAGTTGCCTCCCGGGAAGCACTCTCTTATAGCCATAAAGCCAGGCTAGGATGCTCCATACAATACCCACCTAGATCCCAAGGGATATCGACTTGAGGTTGTCACATCCCAAAATTCTCCAAATTTTGAAATGTGAAAAATAAATAAACAAAATAAACAATTGTTGAAATTTAGGGTGAAAAGAAACTTTTTGCTTCTAAATGGAAACATCAAAACCCTACTTGAGCAAAATTTGAATAAGAAATCAACAAACAAATATTCCCAAGCCAAATGCATTTATGCATGGAAACAATCTTGAAATTTAAACACATGGAAAAGTTAAACCAAAACCCTAAACCCTAAAGAAAGAAAATCATTTCCAAGATCTCTCTAAGACTATGGATTTGATCCATATAAAAATTCAGCAACAAACATTTCTAAATGATCAAAAATGATAAACAAGAATATTATAAAACCATGGAAATTGGTTTCACTTAATTTGGAGCCATGGATAAAAACTTATGAATTTAATAAGATAAAAGGAAATAATTTCCAAGGTTAATAAAGCTCCTAACAAAAATCCATGCCAAATTGTGAGCAAAATAATCTTAAAAGGATTTAAAAGAATAAACAAATATTAAATAAAATTATACAAATTGGAATCACCAATTTTGGATCTATAAATAAAAAGATATGGATTTTATAAGATAAAGAAAGAATTAAATAAACAAGAGATATTTAAAAGTCTACTTAAATCTTGGCCAAATCCATATGCAAATGGAATAAAGATAATCCAAATAAAAAAAATAAAAAATAAAGATTATTGAAATAAAATTATATGGGCTTCTAACCATATTCAATTCTTTTTGAATAAAGACAAAATCCCTAATATAAATGATTAATTAAATCATGAGAAAAATAATTGAAATTGCCAAAATGGATTAAAAGTTATCTAATTAACTTAAAAAGAATAAAATAATTATTTGAATAAAAGTTATATGGGTTTAAACCATATTTGATTTTATAAAGACAAAAGACCTAATTTAAATGAATTATTAAACCATAAGAGAATATTTGAAATATTCTAAAATGGACTTTTAAACTCATTAATAAATAGTTTAAAACCTACTGAAAAGATTGTGCAGAAATTTGAATTCAAATTAAAGCTTAAATCATTTAAATCAAATCAAAACAGAAATCAGAAAAGGAAAAACAAAAAGAAATCAGAAAGAAAAAATAGAAAAGGGTCCAACCCAACTAAACCTAACCATACCCTTGGCCCAGCCAGCCCACCCGGCACCTCCCCCTCTCTCTGCCATTATTTTCTCACGCGCGAACCAACCCTCAACCCCAGTGACCCTGCGGCCCCACGCCATGCAAGCATCGTCCTCTCAACCCGTGTGACCCGTTTCCCCCTCGCTCTTCGTCGTTTCTGCATTGATTTCTCCTCTTCAATTCACATAAACACATCAGTTAATCCGCCCAGTGATCACGCTCGTTAAATCGCCCACCTCTCCTCTATCTTTCCCCTCAAACCCCATGCCCCGAACGCCACCAGGCTGCTTCAATTGCTCGCTCAAACGCCACTGCTCCGACGATCCTCCGGCGCCAATTCCGGCCAACTCCGACCGCCCCCTGCCCCTAGCTTCCACGAGCTTGCTCTCCATCGCCTAGCGCATCTTCCAGTGGCCTTTGCTTGCACATGCGTGCCCTAGAAGCTTGGCTTCGTCTTTGTCTGAGCGCCACCATGGACTACCTCGACTCCAGCGAGTTCTCCCCGTAATCCCCAGCCGCCCCCTTCTCTCTAGATGATACTCATGCATTCATCGTCCCCGTGCGCATACAACACCGTCCTTATCTTGCTTTGGCGTGCATCATAGCCTCGCCCCCGACGGTGACAGAATGTGCCCGGCGCCAGGAGCGACTCCAGTGAGCAATCAACGGCTACCCCGTGCGCCCCTTGGCTATCAGAGACCACGTTGAGCTTCCCCACGCCACGGTGAACCTGGTGAGCCCCTCCTCACGCTTCCTGGAATAGCCAGACCAACATTGACTGAGCGCCACTACCGCTCACCGTCGCCAAGCGCCGCCCATCTCTGGTCATTGCGCTCTGAGCCGTTAGATGTTGATCTGTTGGCTAAGATTAGATCCTAGTCGAAAGGGTATCTGCTGATCTGATCCGTGCAATTCTAATTAGATCCAATGGCTGGTGCTTCTAGATCCACCCGAACCGGTACCGTCCAGTTAGAATCATCCATGTGTCCTAGCTGTTGATTTAAAAACTGGATTTGATCTATTAGATGAATGATTTTGTAAAATTCATAACTTTTATTCTGCTAGGCCAAATTTGCAAATTTTATATCAATGGATTCAGAAAAATGTGAACTTTTCAACAGTGGCCTTAGTTTAGTATTTTGCTTCGGAAAATTAGGTGTTTTTGCAGAAACATTATTAGGGCTATTTTGTGTATAAAAATTATTCTAAAAATGGTTTTTGAGTAAAACCTTTTGAAAATGGTTTGATTTGAACTCTCTGACCCTAAACACTAACATTAGAATTTAAAAACACATTTTGTGACAATAAGGGATTATTTCTTTGAATAAAAGAATTTCTAGTAAAACAAAAATGTTGCTATGATTTAAAAATGATTTTGAGTGAAACCTTTTGCAAATGGATTTATTTTAAAACACTTTGACCATAAACACTAACATTTGTGTTCAAAAAAAAATTGGCTAACACTAGAAATTATTCCTTTGGGTAAAAGCATTCCTAGCAAATCAAAAATGATTTAAAAATGCCATTTTCACTAACTTGTTTTTAAATGGTTTTGCCACTCTTATAAATGACCATTAGGTGTTTTGAAATGTTTAGAACCTTGTTATAAACCACTTTTCCAATAAAACAATCTTTTGCATGCTTGCGTGCATTGTTTTGTTTTCATTATTTTATGTGGTGAATTGTTTGAATGCTAGTTTTGAATTTTTGTTTGCTTGATTGATTTGTAGTGAACTTTAAAGAGTGTGACAATTGCAAGATCAAGAAGTGAACCTAGTTTCTCTACCAAAAATTCAAGTGGTGCTTCATATATTTTGTCCTATTATTTTAACTATGCATTAGTGATATTTTGGTAGGCCTTGCATGGAATTTTCTAAGTATAAGCTATGCCATGGGAAATCCTAGTAGATGATGCCTTAGTAGAATTTTCCCTAAGTTAAGATTATTGCTACTATCATGCTTAGTCTAGCTAGTAGAAAACAAGGGTGGATTATTCATGCTATGGAATATTTCTAAGTCTATGACTTGTGATTTTGCCTAATAAAACAACTATGTGAATGAATCACCTGAGTGGAATGGTAAGAATGGTTTGTGTTGAGTGGTTACACAAGGCCCATTTCTATGGTTCACCTTGTGTATCACACTTGTGTAAAGCCACCCAGGAACAAAGATATTTGAGATGTCAAGTGTTGAGAAGCTTCTAGTGCAGCCGCATGGCAATATGGGCTCTGCCTGGATCATATAGGTTGCAATAACTTAGCCAGATGGACAGAAGGTGGTAGGGTGATAGGATGGAACGCGTCCATTTGGTATAATGGAAGGCTTCTGAAAGATCTTGTCTCGATGCATGTCGAGTCTTGTGGGAAAAGTGCACCACCTCTTGAGAGAGTAAAATCTAAGTACTTAGCCGTGTCCCAGCAATGGACAATTTTAGCATCAAGACATTGAAGCTATCAAGGATCTCCTCATCCCAATTTCTAAGTTAAAAGCTTGTGGTTGAACAAGGGTTAAAGGTTAACCAATTTATATTGGTTGTTCCTTGGGTGATTTGTCAAACAAAAACTTAGTGTTTTCAATTAATAAGAAAAACTTATTTTGAGCAAAGCAAGCCTCAGCTACACTTAGCCAAATGCATATAGATGTTAGATACCACTATTCTACCATAGTATCACTTGCCAATACAATTCAAATGCATTGACCCTTGTGGCTATAACTTATTATGTTGCAGGTTTGTTTGATGTTAGTGAAGTTTGTTGAGTAGGGATTACAAGTCTACAACCAACATGACTGCCTGTGGCATATGAAGATGAAGGGCTCCATGCTTTATAGTTATATCTGCTGCATTGTAATGAGATAGCCAAATGAGTTATGTAAGATGTAATGAATTATTTTATTCCTGGTTATAAGTTGTAATATGACCTTTGTTTCTTGATATTACATCTTAAACTGTGGATGCTAGCTATTGATCCAGGGACTAGCATTGTAAACACAGGGATCTCTACCTTATCAGGTTGGGACCTCTACAGAGGTGTGGTTATACATAGCAGTTTGGAGAATCTTGGAGTAGAGTTCGGTCAGAGTCGTACCCGCTTACGGTGCATCAGCGTCATGTAGATGAACAAGTTCTCGCTTTCAAGCGAGTGTTGATGCACCAAGCTTGGTGAACATGCATCCGTGTATATCTGCAATGAGAGGATTTGAGATTCATATAAAATTCTTAAATCTTTACCTTGGTTACTGTGTAGGGGAACACTTCATAATAGTCTTCCTTCATAGCAGGGAGTTCAGGACCATGTGTGTTAATATAGCAAGGTTCTATCTCTAGTTCATTATTAATGATCTCCATATGAGTGTATAGGCACAAGGCCTCCGCAGAACAATTATCAACAGTTTTAGCATCATAAAAATCACTACGAGAGTGAGAGGCATCACAAACAAAAGTTGTAGTGTGACTCTCTTTGTCAACTTCACCTTTTTGTTCCTCCTTTTCATCAACTAGTGTTTTAATAGAAATGATATAATCAAAAGTAGGAGTTGAAGGTATGAGCGGGTGATCAATCCATTCTTCCTCCTCTTCCTTGTGTTCCTTTTCCTCTCCGCTCTTTAGTGAGTCCTGCAAAAGGTTATCTTTCTCCATGGCAGTTTTAGACCACTTCAAATAATATAATACCAATGCATTATTACTTAAATTATTGTCGCAAAAGAGGAATATGAGGTATACTAAAATAAAAACTCCATCAAGTGCTTCACATTCAACATCAATACTTCCTAGTCTAAATACCATTTCAGACGCACCTTTGAAAGAACGTATTCTAGTACTTCCAAACTAGCATAGGATTTATCTCTATTATAATTTGCTAGAGTAGGATTGTTGGAACACATACATTGAAAATTAAGGGGGTCATTTATTATACAAATTGTGCAATAAGATGCATCATTAGCATGCAACCATAATGAATGTCTTTCCAATTGTTCTAGCAATTTCTTTATCAGCTCATGTCTAGCAACCAGGCTTGATGAACTTGAATACTTTATCTCCTCCAATGCTTGTATTATCTGTTGAACAAAATTTATCTCGGAAGACATGATTAGTAGCAACAGTTTTTATAAATTTTTGGTTTTGTAATTTTTTTATTGTTTTCAATATAAAATAAAGCAGTAAGATAATAGCAACAAATGGAAATAAACTATGTGCGAGTAGATAACCGAACGCTTTGCTCCCCAACAACGGCGCCAATTTGATGAGTGGGTACCTCACCAAAAAAGAGCTATTGCAGTACTTGTAGCGGCAAATATTTAAGAGTTTGTCCCGATGGGAGCTCGGCGAACACGACCCGGCAGCCATGTTGTCAATGCGACTATGTTCGCACCCAAACCATGGCGTGAAAATAGTCTACTCTATAGGTTGCTAGGATAAATGAATTTCAGATGATTTGTAACAAGTACTACTAGGATTGAAAGAAAACTAGAACAAAAGTAAAACTAAAAATAGGTGAATGCAATGAGATGAAATATTAATGTTATGATTCCTCGAGTAATGTTGTGTATACCGGTGTGCATGATAAGTGCTTATAGAATAGTTGTTAACTATAATTGTGGTGGTCCCTCATATACTGTTGTCTCCCACCGTTGGTAAGTGGCAACTAGACAACTCAATTGTCCACACCCTCTTCGGACATGAGTCATCCATAAGAGAATAGTGTATTAAGGTAACAAGACCAATAAAGGTAAACTAGAGAAAATGCATTAAGATCTATGGACAACCGTACTCCTAAGCAAGTGTGCTAGTCACAAGATACCATGTTTGTCACTTTGGGGTCAAGCAATTCGCAACACTATACCTATCTAATTATGAGTGATCTTGGGGAACTCTGGGCGGTGTATCCTAAGCTGATATTGCCTCCACAAATCACTTATAGCAAATAGACTATTAGTTTTACCCATGGACTTGTCGGGACCCATGGAAGAGTAGAGACTAATGATAATTTTTGTGACACTCCGTGAATCCCTATTAAATTCCTCAACAATGGATTGGACGTCTCCAACCACTAGAATAATATCATGAATAGAACAATGTAAATAGAAAGCACAAACATATTAATTAACAAGAACACACCACACTTCAATTACTCAAATCATCATAACATTAATAAAAGGTGGTTCAAACCATGTTACAACCCATACGGAGACCATGATGGGAAAGGATGATGGAGTAGCGGTGATGGAGATGGTGATGAAGGCGCGCTGATGCTGGCGTCAGCATGGTGATGGCGGCGTTCTCCTTCTCCTCCTCTTCTTGCTTGGATGGCTTGATGGTGTTGATGGAGATCTTGATCTTGGTGGAGCTTGAGAGGCTATGGAGGCGGCACGGCGGTAGGACGCCACCGTGGAGGCGGTAGATGGGATCTAGATCTTGTATATGGTGTATTTTGGCTTCCTTTGGCTCTTCCCCTCTTTATATTGGCCTTGGGGGTGCCCTAGGGTACCCATAATACCGTCATATGACTCGGGGAAGGTTCTGGAGCTTTTTGGGGTAAAATTGTGTTGTTTCTGACCAATTTGGCAACTATACGGCCGGAACTATTCGGCCGCCGGCCGTATAGTTGGTCGTTGAACTTGCACACTCTTTCGTATTTTGGTCGACATTTATTCATACGAACTCCGTTTTGTCCATTCTTTGGCTCGTTGGATTCGTATCATCGAGGGCTACAACCCCGTTGTCTTTGATATTTATTTTTAGAAGTTGGAAAAATTCACTTTTTCGAACACCTCAAATAGCTAAGTCTGGTCCTACAGTTCCTCCATACTATACTCTCTTTGTTCCTTTTGCCTTTGTTTTATCCATAATCATCATCAACACCTATACACATGTCGAAGACAAGAAAGAGGGATAAAATTCTACCTAAACTACTAAATGTGCAAAGCTCATACTGCATGTAATGAAAACAAGTAATCATGCATATTAGGCATAACAATAGTTAGATGGAGCATGACATGATAGGCAAATGACACTATTTATATAGCTAAAAAAGTGTTGTATTATCATAGCCTTCAAAGTGATACTTACTTTTTATATTCAGTTTTATTTACTTTATGCATTGTCTCTTATACGAAAAACCTCAAAACACTTTTTTACACATTACTCGCATTTTATCTTGTCACTTAGAACTCTATTTAGCATTTCTATTTTCTGTACTTACTTCAAGAATTCTTAGACTTCAGACTCCTGCTCCCTATGGGATCGATATCTTTATTTAAAAACTAGCTACATCCGATCTATGCACTTGCAGTCATCGGTCCTCAATATAGTTCTACTTGCTCCCAAGTATTCATCATTGGATATGTGTGAATGCACACCTTTGGAGGAATTATCACTATATTGGCCTTCTAGATCTTGTCACCCATTTTGGCAATCGATGCCAATGGGGGAGAAGTTTTAGGGGGTATAAGGGAAGTTGGTTTTATGCTTTGAGTTTGTTCTTAAGCATTTGCCTTTCATGCTATCACATATTTGTTGTTGCTTTGCATGTTGAATATATACAGGAAACTCCACCAACGGTAATGGTTGGCAATATATGCAATGAAATTCAAATTCATCACACATTCATAGATTGTGGGGGAGTTTGCTCTATATATTGTGGGGGTACCAATATCACATACTTGTGTAGTATCTGATATTGGTGCTACCGTTTTATTCATTAAATTCCTTATATAAACCCTCTCAAAGGGATTGTCATCAATTACCAAAATGGGGGAGATTGAAAGAGCATGTGGGCCCCCATGTGTGGTTTTGGTAATTAACGACAATCTATATGGACTAATGCTTGTATCAAGTTGCACTTGTAGGAATTGTCCATTGGCAATGCTTGAACCATGTGGTGGTGTCAAGGTTGAAAAAATAAGAAAATGAAGAAGATCAAGTGATGACCAATGTGTTCAAGGAGTGATCCAAAGATTGGTCATGGGAGGGTTGAGCCTATGGCAAGTGTGTCTGGAAGAATAAGATGGAGTGATATCTCTGGTGTACCTTCAAGGCACCAACATAATGAATAAATGAAGTGCAAGTTTAAGATGAGCAATCTCAAAGAGATCATATTCTTGGGGCTTTCCATCATTATGGTGATCATGGATATGTGAAGATATGCCTAAAAGATAGGCTCTTCCATAGTGAGTATGGGGGAGCATTTTGGAAGACTTCACCAAGCTAGCGAAATCAAGAAAGGTATTCCATCTTGAGATGGACAGGATTGTTATCATCAAACTCAAGTAGAATATGCTCAAGGCAAAGGTATGTTATTGATAGGGTTTCTTTCTTACCGGTCTCATGGTGTTAGTTGGGGAGACCGGTTTATATGATAGGTAACCGTACTATCAAGAGGGGCTCTTGAGTGAGTAACTTGATCGTATCCCTTGGTAAGAGCTCACACCTTTGCATACTTGGCATCATTTTTCTTTGTTCTTATTTGGTCCTTATCCATGAGAGGATTTAGAGATTTTGTTAATCTCCATGACAAGTTCAAGTTAATCGAAAACATATTTCATATGGATTCTATATTGCGTTTTCGATGTTGGAGGTTTTACCGATTCGTCTTTTTGAGAAAGGTCAAACCTTTCATCATATGGTTCTATCCTCCCTTTCTGTACTATGATGTTTTTCTGTATGATCTTTTAGATCTTATTATCCTCTTTAAAATGAGCCCAAGATCATCAAAATTGGAGTCTGTATGCAAAAGTTATGGTCGTTTTGGTGTTGGTATTTCTGCCATTTTTGTGAGGGACGGAGACTCCGGGGTTCGCACCCCAGAGACTCCGGCCCAAATTCTAGCCCAGACACCGGGGGGTATACAGAGAGCATCTAGAGGCTGCCCGGAGTCCTGGCCAGAGTCTGGACCCCGCAGACTCCAGTCCCGGGGGCTGGAGACTCCGGTTCTAGAGGCTAGAAACTCCAGGGTAAGTGATCTATAATAGCTAGTTGACATGGGAGGGCCTATAAAAGGCCCCCTTCTTCCCCAAGGGGCTGGCATCTTGCTCTCTCTCTCCTGCATTGTTCCTACCTTCAAGAGCTTGCAAATACTCTCAATCCCTCTCATATTTCTTGAATATTTTTGGGGGATTTGAAAGAGGATATCTAGATCTACAATCCCACCAATCAATCTCTCCTCTAAGTGAGGGGAAGATATTGGGATCTAGATCTTGGAGTCTTTTATGGATGAAAGTAATGAAATAGATCTAGTGCAAACCACAATTAAATCTGGAATTACAACAAGATCTAATGGAGGAAGGATGAGAGTGATGGTGGTGATGTAGATGCAGTGGTTGATGATGAAGGGGATGATGTGTTGTTCTCCAATGATCCATGGATCAACAGAGATTTCTCTCCAGCCAAGCTCCTGCTTCAAATCCCTTTCATATGTGTTTTTTCGTGGTTTCTGGTGGCTGTGAATGTCGGATCCCTCCACTGTATTCGCCAGGGGAAAGTATTTGACGAGGCGGTCCCGATGGAACATAGTACAGGCAGACGGTACGGGCGGGCCCCGCCCGTACCGCTGGTCGTTACGAGCACTGGTTGCCTCTCCTCGCTTGGTATTTTCCCAGGTGCGTAGGTAATTCCTCAAAATTACTTCTATCACTTAAAAATATCATATTATAGTATAATATGATATATTTAATTGAAATGTTCATAATAGACTTAGTGATTTGAGATCATGTTGAAATAAAGACAAAAGATGTGCGTGAATGTAGTGAAATACAAATAACCTTACTATATTTATGCAAAAATAATAGGTAAAAATACTTAAATTTTGGACTCATCAACTCCCCCAAGCTAGGATCTTGCTCGTCCTCGAGCAAGATTGCGGATTATGGACAAGATCATCATGTTCACTAGACACGAGTCGTTCCAATAAATGAGGCAAAAAATTAAAACAGGAATACAACATCGGATGTAGATAAGCGTCGGGGGTATTATCATACCCATACACATTACATGACTTAGAGCCTTCCACATCTTCTCTAGTATTAATGAAATTATAAGGAACTTCTAATGATTTAACATATTATATAATCATTGAGTTTAGAAATAATGAGCGCTTAGTTTAGTAATGAAGATTCATGATCACTCTTCTTTCCTCTTGATTTTTTTATAGCTGCTCCGTCTCTTTGATTCTTTTGCATTTTGTCTAAACATGCATAAATATCTTATTCTTTTCTTTCCACCTTTTTATTATGAAGCTATTTGATCATGCTCATTACTTTGATGGCTACAACAAAACTCTTAATTATAATATGCTACCAGAATTTTTCTTCTCATAACCTAATCAATACTTTTATTGGTGTGGAAGTCCCTAAAAATCATGACAGATGTACAAGTATCATAACACTCCACATATTCCAATCATCTAATAAAATAATCATGAATCATAACACGCTTCAAATATCATAAAGTCTCGAAACCCAATGAATATAAATCATCTCTCGAACAAGGGGAACTTGAAGTTGATGCAACTAATGCAAACTTTGGAATGAAAGTCTAAATGCACGCGGAAAAGTAAACATGCTAAAAACTATGAAATAGATTACTAGGCGCTCTCACAGATCCCCCAAGCTTGGAATCAAACAAGGGTGGATCAAATAATTCCCTACTTTTATTTGGTATCGTGGCACGCCCTTTAGTCTGTAGAGGGGTGACCCCTTGAAGCACAAAGGTTTACTCGAAGCGTCTTGTTTGATGCTTCTAGGATCAAGATTCGGATCCGACGCTGCTCGCTAACTTTCTCCAACTGTTTCACAAGAGCTTTGAACATATCTATTGTTTGCTTCTGAGTGTTGATGGATCGAAGACTGATGTTGAGATTTGCTTTGAGTCCTTTCATTATCTTCAAATCCATCAGGTCCAGATAACGATGCAACATTTCAATATGTTTAGAAGATCCTGGAGATTTTACCTTAATCTTTTTGATACGGCGGTCGAGGGAATCTAAGGATGCATGGATCTTCTCCCCCTGTTATTTTGCCTTCTTCAAGTAGATTTATCCATCTCCTTCTAAATCAAGTTAAACTTATTCGGAGTCTCTGTCTTTGCCAACACCAAGGCTGAACACCTTACGTCCATCTTGTATTGTTTCTATAAGCTTGAGTACGTCCTTGACATCTATCTCCTTCTTCTTTGATTCAGTAGCCTTGACTTCCTCCGTGATTCTTGAAGACGATCCATGGAGGTCTTCTCTCCCTTGAGCAAACTCCATGGATAGGACATTGTTCTAAGGTTCTTGGAAGGAAGAGGCGACACAGAGGAGATATGTTTTGATAATAGAAACAAAGAGGCCTTCTAAAGAGGCTTATAAGAGGTTAGAGGTAGGACGAAATATGTACTGGAAGGAAAAGGGTCGGTCAAGAAAAGAATCCCAACAAATATAGAAAGAGATAAATGAAAAAGGAAGAAAATACGATCGTAACGACCACTCGGTATGGACCCATGCCCATACGGCGCGCCCGTACCGAGTCATTGCCAGGCCAACACGGCTTCGAAGGGGATAACCTGCAAACCGGCTAAGCGATATAGGCAGGTACCGCCCATACTGTCCGTACATACTGCATTTTACCGACTTAGTTTTTTTATAACACAAGAATAGAACTGAAGTTTGGCGAAGCAATACCGTATCGATAACGATCAGTGGTATGGTCGGGTGCGCCTATACCGTGTGGTCGTACTAAAACGGCGAAAAGTAGGAAAAGGATGCAGTGCGTTTAACAACCAGTTGTACGGGCGGGTGTGGCCATACCGTCCGTCCGTACCGACTTCGTAAAACTGGCAGTGCAATCAGAAAAACAAAAGGAAATGTAACTTCAGATTTCACAAAATGCAGAAAGAAATAGCAGAAAATAATCTAGAACAAATATAACTTCAGATTTCACATATCTGATCTATTTAGAGATAACGAGTTCATATGAGTACCTTCTCCTTTCTGGATTATTTTTTTCTTTTTCTCATTGAACAAGGTGGGTTGAAGCAGATCACTAAAACCATTGCAAAGAGAATTTGAGAACTTTATTTTTGACAATGTTGTTCCTAGACACTTCCTTAGGTGGAGCAATTTCGTAGGTATCCACGGGTGTCTCCTCTATCTCCTCCTTTCTTTAAAGAATTTGCAAATTAAATTCTTGTAAAAGTAGAGTCCAATGGATCATCCTTTCTATGATTTCCTTTAGGCCAATACGATCGGTATGTACTCTCACTTTTGAATCATTGATGTAAGATCTAAATTCACAGGATAAAACTATAGCAAAAAATTCTTTTTCTACCATGGGGTAATTCTTTTGGGCCCCGCTTAGGGTACGGCTATCATGATGAATGATATTGAGATTATCACCATCATACTGGCAAAGAATTGCTCCAATAACTTCATGAATAGCTTCACAGAATAACTCAAAGCATTTCTTCCATTTAGGTGGTTTAATAACGAGAGATTCAATGAGAGATTGTTTTAATATGTTGAAAGCATTTAGACATCCTTTATCAAAATTAAAGACAATCCCTTTCTGAAGAAGATTAGTTAAAGTTCTAACAGTTTTTGAAAAGTTTTTAATGAACCTTATATAAAATCCAGCATGGCCTATAAAACTCCTTATACCTTTCACATCCCGAGGAGGAGGAAGCCTTTCTATAGCTTCTAACTTTGCTTTGTCAACCTCTATACCATTAACTGAGATTTTGTGACCAAGTACTATACCTTCTTAAACCATAAAGTGGCACTTCTCCCAGTTTAATACTAGGTTAGCGTCTTCGCATCTCTGCAAAATTTTATGAAGATTATGGAGACAATGATTAAAGGAAGTTCCATAAATAGAAAAATCATCCATGAAGACTTCCATAATACTTTCAACATAATCGGCAAATATAGCAGTCATGCATCTTTGAAAAGTAGGAGGGGCATTGCAAAGACCAAAAGGTATACGGCGATAAGCATAAAGACCATAGGGACATATAAAGGTAGTTTTAAGTTGGTCGTCAGGATGAACAACAATTTGAGAAAAGCCAAAATATCCGTCTAATTAACAAAAATAAGAATTCATAGCTAGCCTCTCAAGAGTTTGATCTATAAATGGAAGTAGATAATCATCTTTCCCGGTTTCTTTATTAAGTTTTATAGTCAATGGACATCCTGTGTCCAACAACAGTCTTTGTGGGCACCATCTCATTATGTTCATTTTCAACAACAGTAAATCCACCTTTCTTAGGAACACAATGAACATGACTTATCCATTCACTCTCTTCTACATTAAAGATGATCCCTACATCTAATAAATGTATTATTTATTTTCTTACCTCCTCTTTCATGTGAGGTTTGAGCGTCGCTGAAAGTCTGGGACCGGTTGGGAACCTTCCTCCATGAATATCCTATGGGGGGGTCATCGAATACGCAAGAGCATTTCTATGCATCTGAAGAACTTTCATCAAATTCTCCTCTTGTTTTTCTACAAGATTAGAACTTATAATAACAGGGAATATATTGGTATCATCAAGAAACCTATATTTTAATTCCTTTGGTAAAGTTTTAATGACAGGAGGGGAAAGAGCTTCATCTCCCTTTCTTATAGGTTCTTCATATTCTTGATTAATATCAACATCCACCTTAGGTGTGGAGTCAAGATAATCATCTATTTCAATTTTCTCTATGTCATAGAGGATATTATTATTAACTAAACTCCTTGCTAAATCATCATCTAGAGTCTGAATAACTATCAAGGCCAAATTGACAAAATTACCTTCTTACTCACGTTCATACTCATCATCATCTAGTTCTTCAATAGCTGGCTTATGGTCAAATTTGGAGAAATGAAAATCCATTTTCTCTTCCCCAAATTTGAGAGACATGGTTTGTCTCTTGCAATCTATGTTTTCTCCTACAGTATTTAGAAAGGTTCTTCCAAAAATGATGGGACAATAAACATCGGTAGGCATATCAACTAGCACAAAATCAATAGGATATTTGTATGGTCTAGTATAGGTTGGAACATCTCTAATTATTCCCATATGGACTCTAAGTGTTTTATCAACAAGCATTATAGTCATGTATGTATCCTGTAGTTCCAATGGTTCTAGTTCTTTTTTGATTTTTAAATAGAAGTTAAAAGGTATCACGTTAACATCAGTCCCTATGTCACAGAGGCCACAGTAGGAAGTTACTCTGAAAGTACAAGGGAGAACATGCTTACCAACTTATTTAGCTTTTACCTTACCTTCGACGAACTATGAGGCTTCAATATCTAGCTCAATCACGTTGTAGTGAGCAAACATGGTAAGGATGTCTTCCTTCGCTGGATCCCCTGTCTCTTATACACTTACTTCTTTAGTTTTCCTTCCATGTGCTTCTTCTAGCTGTTTTAGGAATAACTCTTCTTCTCGTTGATCCTCCAGCTACTAGGCCATCGTATGTTTATTTGTCGTCCTTGGGAAAGGAAGGGGTTCAACATATGAGGGTACCTTCCACAATGGTTCAATAAAAGCTGTAATTATTGGATTGTCTTATATAGCTGGCTCGGGTGGTGGAGTGTAATGGAGCCAGTCATTTTTAGGAGCCTCAATATGTTCTATAGAATAATGAAGAATTTGCAAAACAATATCATCATCAAGTTGGAGTTCATCAGCAGTTTATTTTACCTTACCGTATTCTTTATAAGCATTAAGACAATCATATTCAATTTCTATACCTCCTTCATCGTCTAAATCAAATCCCCATGTTTCTCTATTACGGTTGATATGTCATAAACATATCTATAATTTTTGATGTTACATACTTGTTTAGTATCAACTTTGCTATGCTTTGTCTACACTTTGAGGTATTTTTATACATTTTCTGGGACTAACCTATTAACAAGATGTCATAGTGCCAGTTGCCTGTTTTCTATTGTTTTTGGTTTCAGAAAAGCTAGTAAGGAAATATTCTCGGAATTGGATGGGACAAAAGCCAAAGTCAATATTTTATCGGAGAGAACACAGAGACCAAAGGGCGGTAGAGGGGCCATGAGGTAGCCACACCTAGGGTCTTGGCCTGTGGGCCGTGACCGCCACCGGTGTGGGCCTCGGCCCCCTGCCTTGCCTCTTCACCTATAAAGTCACCCTGATGCACAAACCCTAGGAACCCGATCAGATCTCCACAAAACAGTCCATAGCCGCCGCTACCATCGTCCCTAGATCGGGGGGTATCTGAAGCTCTTCCCGGCACCCTGCCGGAGGGGAGAGATTATCCCGGAGGCCTTCTTCATCACCATGCCAGCCTCCGGTATGATGCGTGAGTAGTTCACCCTTGGACTATGGGTCCATACAGTAGCTAGATGGTTGTGTCTCCTCCTTTGTGCTTTCATGTTTAGATATTGTGAGCTCCGTTCATGATCAAGATCATCTATTTGTAATCATACATGTTGTGTTTGCGGGGACCCGATGGATATTGAGATACTATGTCAGATTGATTATTGCTTATATTTTGTCAGATTGATTATTGATTCTATCATGTATGTGTTGTTTGTGATCTTGCATGATCTCCGTTGCTAGTAGCTATCTTGGCCAAGTAGATGCTTGTGACTCCAAGAGGGAGTATTTATGCTCGATAGTAGGTGACGTGGATCAATAGTAGAGCTTCGTTGGGAGACCCCGAGAGGAAGGTATGATGAGCACGGCAGTAAGTTTTCCCTCAGTTATGAAACCAAAGATTATCGAACCAGTAGGAGCAAGGAAACAACTCCAAGGTGTTGCTATAACTTGGAATCCTACACAACACAAACTCAAGACTTTGCCCCCAACTTACAGTGAGGTTGTCAATCTCACTGGTTTGCTGAATACAAAGGATTAAACGTATGGTGTGGAAGGTAATGGTTGCTTGCAGAAAGTAAACAGTAACAGTGGATGATGTAACAATAGTAAAGATTGTACGGGGGTCCATAGTTCACTAGAGGTGTTCTTCTTAAGATAAATAACATAACATGCTGGGTAAACAAATTACAGTGGGGCAATTAACAAGACTGAGCAAGGCACAACAATGCAATACTAGACATTCATGATCCTATGAGATTTGATTGGGCATTACAACAATATACATAGACCACCATCCAACTGCATCTATGACTAGTAATCCACCTTCAGGTTATCATCCGAACCCCCTCCAGTATTAAGTTGCAAGCAACGGATAACTTCATTAAGCAATGTGTGTAAAGTAAACAATACAATTGTTCCATGAACAAGAGATTGTTGTTTTCTCCCTAGTGGCAACAACACATCTACAACCTTAGAGATTTATGTCACTTCCCCAGATTCAATAGAGGTGTGAACCCACTATCGAGCATAAATACTCCCTCTTGGAGTCACCAGCATATACTTGGCCAAGATAGCTACTAGAAACAGAGAGCATTCAAGATCTCAAACAACACAGACATGATAGAATCAATAATCATAAGACATGATAGAATCAATAATCAATCTGACATAGTAATCTCAATATCCATCGGATCCTCGCAAACACAACATGCATGATTACAAATAGATGATCTTGATCATTAACGGAGCTCACAAGATCTAAACATGAAAGCACAAAGGAGGAGACACAACCATCTAGCTACTGTATGGACCCATAGTCCAAGGGTGAACTACTCACGCATCATACCGGAGGCTAGCATGGTGATGAAGAAGGCCTCCGGGATAATCTCTCCCCTCCGGCAGGGTGCCGGGAAGAGCTTTAGATCCCCCGATCTAGGGACGATGGTGGCGGTGGCTACGGACTATTTCGTGGAGATCTGATCGGTTACTTAGGGTTTTGGTATCCGGGGGATTATATAGGCGAAGAGGCAAGGCAGGAGGGAGGCCAGGGGGACCACACCCTGCCCAGGCGTGACCCATGGTGGGACCGTGCGTGGGAGGGTGCGGCCACCCTGTGGCTCCCCTTCGGTCGCCCTTGGGTCTCTGTGTTCGTCTCGGTGAAATACTGACTTAGGCTTTTGTCTCGTCCAATTCCGATAATATTTCCTTACTAGATTTTCTGAAACCAAAAACAGCAAAAAAAACAGGCAACTGGCACTGCGGCACCTTGTTAATAGGTTAGTGCTAGAAAATGTATAGAAATACCTCAAAGTGTAGACAAAGCATAGCAAAGTGGATACTAAACAAGCATGGAACATCAAAAATTATAGATATGTTTACGACGTATCAGTAGGTTCATACCTCTAGTAATCTGGGGAAGTGTCAGAAATCTCTAAGGTTGTAGATGTGTTGTTGCTACTAGGGAGAAAACAACAATCTTCTGTTCATGCAACAATTGTATTGTTTACTTTACACACATTGCTTATCCGTTGCTTGCAACTTAATATTTGAGGGGGTTCGGATGATAACCTGAAGGTGGATTACTAGTCATAAATGCAGTTAGATTACGGTCTATGTATATTGTTGTAATGCCCAATAAAATCTCATAGGAGTCATGATGTCTAGTATATGCATTGTTATGCTTGCTCAATCTGTCAATTTCCCCGCTGCAATTTGTTCATCCAGCATGTTATCTATCTTAAGGAGAACACCTCTAGTAAACTATGGACCTCGGTCCAATCTTTATCATTGATACATCATCTACTGTTATCGTTTACTTTCTACAAGCAACTATTACCTTCCACACTATACGTTTAATCCTTTGTTTTCAGCAAACCAGTGAGATTGACAACCTCAGTGTAAGTTGGGGCAAAGTCTTGAGTTTGTGTTGTGGAGGATTCCAAGTTTTTAGCAACACCTTGGAGTTATTTCCTTGCTCCTACTGGTTAGATAACCTTGGTTTCATAACTGAGGTAAAACTTGTTGTTGTGCTCATCACACCTTGCTCTTGGGGTCTCCCAACGAGGCTCTACAGTCAACTGAGCCACCATCAAGATTTTCTAGCGCCGTTGTCGAGGAGTTAAGGACAGCTTCACAAGGGGAGTCTTCCACAACCATCTCTCTTTACTTTGTTTTTGTTTTGCTTAGTTTCTTTTGCTTTGTTTTTCTTGCTTCTTTTTACCAAAAATATAAAAAAATAGTTTCGTTTGGTTTTCTTTTTCTTATCAAAAAATTACTTCCTACTGTTGTTGTCTTGCCTCACTTTTGCAAAAATGAACACTGCTCAGAACACCAAGTTGTGTGACTTCACTAGCACAAACAACAATGGTTTCCTTTGCACACACATTGCTCCACCTTCTCTTGATGCTACCTTTTATGAAATTAAACTTGCTTTATTGAATCTTGTTATGAAAGATCAATTTTCTGGTGTTAGTTCTAATGATGCCGCTGCCCACCTTAATAACTTTGTTGAACTTTGTGAGATGCAAAAATATAAGGATGTAGATGGAGATATTATTAAGCTCAAATTGTTTCCTTTATCTTTGAGAGGAAAATCTAAAGAATGGTTGATATCCTTGCCTAGAAATAGTATTGATTCTTGGATTAAATGCAAAGATGCTTTTATTAGAAAATACTATCCTCCTGCTAAGATTATATCTATGAGAGGTGAAATAATGAAATTTAAACAACTTGATAATGAACATGTTGCTCAAGCTTGGGAAAGAATGAAATCTTTGGTAAAGAATTGTCCCACTCATGGACTGACTGCTTGGATGATTATCCAAACTTTTTATGCAGGACTAAATTTATCTTCAAGAAATCTGTTGGATTCTGCTGCTGGAGGTACCTTTATGGCCATTACTTTGGGTGCTGCAACAAAGCTCCTTGATAATATGATGGTTAATTATTCTGAATGGCATACTGAGAGAGCTCCACATGGTAAGAAGGTAAATTCTATTGAATAAACCTCCTCCTTGAGTGATAAAATTGATGTTATCATGTATATGCTTGTTAATAGAAAAGCTCATATTGATCCAAATAATGTTCCTTTAGCCTCTTTGGTTGCTCAACAAGAGCAAGTTGATGTGAACTTCATTAGAAATAACAATTTCGGCAACAATGCCTATAGGAATAATTTTGGTAATAATACTTATAGACCATATCCTCCCAATAATGGTAATGCTTATGGAAATTCCTACAACAAAAATAGAAGTGCTCCCTCTGAACTTGAAGTCATGCTTAAAGACTTTATTAGTAAACAAACTACTTTCAACAAGACTATGGAGGAAAAACTTTTGAATGTTGAGAAAAATATTTCATCTTTGTCTGAAGCACAATCCTCTTTGATTAATAAAATGGTTGCTAAACCTGAAACCATGGAAAATATCTTTGCTATTGCTCATGCCATACAAGTTACTATTGATGAAAATGTTAGACTGTTAGCTAAATTGCATGCTAAGTGGGAAAGAGAAGATGAAATTGCTAGAAACAATAGTATTTGTACTATTACCACCACCAATTTTGATGCTAGCAAACCACAAGAAGTTCCCTTTCCTTCTACAACAATGCCTAAACCCAATAAGAATGCTGAAATTTTTCAAACTATGGGAAACAATAAGTCTACTACCTGTGATGCTAAGTTTGATTTTGATCTTGATGGTTGCAATATATCTGAAGTGATTATGTTCCTACAAAAGCTTGCTAGAAGTCCTAATGCTAGTGCTATGAGCATGGCTTTTATAAAACACATTACATATGCTCTCATTAAAATTAAGGAGGAAAAATTGAAACATAAAGCTTCTATTCCTAGGAAGTTAGAATATGGTTGGGAACCCATCATTAATATGCAAGTGAATGATTTTGATCTCAAAGCTTTATGTGACCTTGGTTCTAGTGTCTCTATTATGCCTAGAAAGATTTATGAAATGCTTGATTTGCCACCTTTGGAAGATTGCTATTTAGATGTTCCACTTGATGATAATGCTAAAAATAAACTTATGGGGAGTGTTAATGATGTTCTTATTATGGTTAACAATGCATATGTCCCTGTTGATTTCTATGTTTTGGATGTTTAATGCAATGCTTCTTGTCCTATTACTTTGGGAAGACCTTTTCTTAGAACTGTTGGTGCCATTATTGATATGAAAGAAGGCACCATTAAATATCAATTCCCATTAAAGAAAGGTATAGAACACTTCCTTATAAGGAGATAGAAGTTACCTTTTGCTCCTCCTATTAAAGAAAAATTTGATGTTAATGCTTCTTCATTTGAAAATACTTTATTCTTGCTTCTTATGCCCAACTTAAAGGCGTGAAAGAAAAGTACTTCTTGGGAGATAACCCAATAGTTTTATTGAGTCTTGGAAGTTATTACTTCTGTAATAACCTCTCCTTATCCTTTATGTGTGATTTTTCTGCCAAGAATAACCTCTAATGAGAGATAAGTAAGATTTGGGGAAGTTGTTGTCCCGAAACAGATTTTTGTGCTTCACTGTAAATATTCGTGAAAAACTCGGTATGTCGGAATGAGCTGTAGTTTTTTGAGTATATGCCCCAGGTTGTTATATAACTTTCGTTATTTCAACACTTTTTGATTTGAGCAACAGAAGGTCTTCGAAAAAATTGGTTTTTACCTGCTAGTCTATTTTGACACGTTTCTGCCATTATTTGCATTTGCTTATTTATCAGTTTATTTTTGAGTTCTCCTTGAACACTTGAGTTTTTTAAAGGAACTGTCGTGGGAATGGCCACAGCAGATGCTGCAATTGGCAGCGAGTAGTAGAATGAGGGGCAATGGCGGCCAGCCATCTGCGGTGCGAGATGAGGGCGGAAACACAGGGTTTTACCCAGGTTTGGCCCCTCGGAGGGTAAAGACCTACTCCTGCTAGATTGTATTGATGAGAGAGTACAAGGGCAAGCTCGACAACTAGGCGGCGAGTCGCAGGGGGTGTATGATGGAACTTGTCCTCTATGTGTACCCTAGGGAGGTTTTTATAGGCTCACCTCGCTAGGGTTTACAGATCTACAACCGAATTAGTTAAGGATTCGAAGGGGGCTTGACCTAATCCGACTAGGCCTAGCTATGCTTCTGGGCCTTCAGCTTCCAGTCGCCTGGCTCCTTGTTGGGTCTTGATCCAGTCGCCATCCTGCAGGGCCACTCGGCATATCCCCATCAGTAGTCCTCGAGGCTGTTGTTGATTCGTCATAGGTGTTCTTGGTGGTCAGAGTATGCGGGTCCAATTTGGACGCCCAGTCGAATCGGCGGTGGACTCCCTGAATGTAAGAGGGAACTTGTTATCTTAGTCGCATTAACAGCAACCAATCGAATCACAGCACGACGAATGGGTCGGCAAGTAGTCGGATCACTTCTATGGTGATCAGGTCGGCGAATGGTGGAGTCGCAGCTAGGGCAACCAGGTCGGCGAATAGTGGAGTCACATCTAGGGCGACCAGGTCGGTGAATAGTCGAGTCGCCAAAACTGGCGAGTCGAGCAGACGAAGTTGGACCGTCAGCATCGGTCAAACTAGCTGTTGGGTAATCCAACGGTAATATCAGCGTAATAACCACGCGATAACGGCTCCCTAAAAATGGCGGGTAGCAACCGCTATATAAGGAGAGTAACGGGTGAAGGGCGATCATTCTCCACACTTCCTCCGGTCTCGCGCATCTCCCAATCTTCCATTCCTCCGTAGCAACCAGAGCGACCCGCAGCCCTAGATCCTTCAACTGATGGCGCCTTCGACGGAACCATGGGGGAGATCCAAGTGCATGAAAGTGCTGTTGAAATCATTTGAGGAGGCAGGGATCCTCCGCGCCGGGAGATGGCGCATCCCCGCGGCCGGAGAAGTGGTGCTAGATCCGCGCGACAGAGAGTTTATCTGCTTCACCAGCCACCTGGAGAGGGGGCTCGGATTCCCCACATCCATCTTCTTTCACCGCTTTTGTGCATACTACGGCATCCAGCCGTCAGACCTAGGGCCGCACAGCATAGAGCAACTCGCCATCTTCGTGGCGTTTTGCGAGTGCTACCTACGCTGCCGGCCGTACTTCCCCCTGTGGCAAGATCTGTTCCACGGGAGGATCGGACGCGAGGAGACAGGCGGCCCGATGCTACCCGCGGGTGGCCTCACCTTCCAGCTGAAATCAAAGGCCTCCTTATTTGATCTGGTGCTGCCGAAGAAGGCGGCGAACGAGTGGAAGAAGCACTGGTTCTACGTCAGCAAATCGACTCCGAACGGCGAGGTGGCGCTTCCGATGTACACCGTCGACCGTCCCAAGCCGCGTCGGCTTCAAGTCACCAAGATCCCGCACGACCAACAGATGGTGGTTGACAAAATGTTGCTAACGATCCGCAACTTGAAGAAGAACGACCTCCAAACCATCAACCTCTACAATTGCTGGTTCGGGCGGCGGCTGGTGCCTCTAGCCGACCGCGCCCACTGGATGTACGAGTACATGGGCAAGGGCGGCCCGACGAAGTCTTGCGATGCCGAGTGGAAGCTCAACGATTATACCTTGGCCTTGAAGAAAATCACCAACGCGGAATACTTCGACGCGAAGGCCTGGGTTGCCCCGTATACCGCGACGCGCAAGGCTCCGATAGTAAGTTCTTACTTCCTTGTACATTTCACAGTCGCAGATATGCAGTCTTGGTTTCGCTAATTGCGTTTATCTTTGTAGTTGTTCCAAGTGGTGGAAGGTTGGCTTCCGCCCGCTAACGACGAAAACTCGAACGAGTCCGTCAAGGACAAGAGCGAGTCTTCGTCGGACAAGGGCAACATTGCAGGAGACGATGACGACGACGTCATCGACAATCAAGATGATGACAAGGCCGTGGAGGTCGCCGCACCCACGGCCCATAAGACTCGTGGACAGCGACAACTCGAGCTCGAGGCCAGCAAGAGCCTCAAGGCTCACAACGAGGGCGACAACGAGATCCCTGAGAACACACCACGACGCGCGGCGACGCCATCGAAGAACAAGTTGTCACAGAAGAAGAAGAAGCCGGCAAAGACCGTGTCACCGCCTAGGTCCGCGAGTAGCTCCGAAGCTACCAGCGCGGCCGAGGAGGCTGGTTCCAACGCGCCGGCACATGCGACTACGACGGCCGACGTGGCCGTGGTAGAGGGTGAGGTGTCATTGGCGTCGCTGCCACCACCCTTTACCATAGTCACTGGGCTCGGGGCCGCCCCGTACGCGGATGCCTCACCGCCGAGGGGAGCACCTGCAGCGATTGCCGATGATCCTCCTGTCGCGGCCTCATACTCAAAGAATCCCTTGGTGTCTTGGGCACGGAGCGTGTTCGAGACGGGCCTCAATCGGAAGTTGGGGCCAGAATTGGAGAAGCTGGCCAGCATTCGTACTAGTCTTTGCTTTATCCCAGTCGCCAAGTGAGTACCCTTTAGATTATTTATTTGAACAACTGATTCATATTTGGCCGGCGTGTTTGTTGACGACATTGTGTTGCAGGACTGGTGTGAAGAAAATAGGTCACCCCTCGGTGGCTAAGGTCCCATAGGGTGCCGCGGGAGCGCGAATTTACCCTTCGAAGAAGAGGAAGGGCAACGAGGTCGAGGCGCCCATTGAGGGAGCGAAGAAGGCAAAGGGCGAAGAGGTCGTCACAATCTCGGACGAGCCAGTTGGCGCCCCGAGTGAGGCTCCGATCGGGGCAGTTGCAGTTGCGAAGGTCGCAGTGGACGCGAAGTCGCGGCAGGTTGAGCCAGCGGCACCAGTTGGTGCAAAGGGCCCAACAGCGAGTGCCACGGGGGCGGCAGTGGCCACCTTCCCTCGGTTTGTGGCGAGGGCCTCCACGGCGGGTGCTCCAGTGCAGTCGGCGGAGGTCAAGCAGCATCGCGGGCGCACACCTGTTGTTCTCCCGTCGGTGGACGCGGTCGAGCTCCACAATATGCTGGGTGCAGCGATCCAGGTATGTCCAGTCCCTGAGGATCTGGTCGCTGAATTTTCAGCGATTGGATCCTTGATGTTTTTGTTGTCCAGTCCCCGAGTGGCTAGTCGCTAAATTTCAGCGGCTAGGCACTTAGGAATTTCTTCGCTGCCCAGTCCCTGAGTGGCTAGTCGCTGAATTTCAGCGGCTAGGCACGTAGTAGTTTCTTTTCTAATATTATTATGGTTGTGCAAGGCCTGCAGCGCGAGTCGGCGGACCAATTGGCCACCAAGGAGCGTCTAGAGAAGGAACTTCACTTTGTGCGGGGGACGAACGAGTAGCTTCGAGCGACTGCTGGTAAGAATTTGATGTGATTGTTATCAGGGACGTCTTCTCCTTGTGTTATGCTCACAGTTGTGTTGATGCAGAGAGTCAAGCGGCCGTGGTGGAGAAGGCTCGCAAGGGTATGGTCCCCGCCAGTGAGTTGACGGCTGCCCAGGCGTCTTTAAGCGCCGCGGAGAAGCGCATGGCCGAGCTTGAACGAGAGCTCAAAGCCGCGAAGGTGGAGGCAACCTCGGCTGATGAAAGGTCGAAGGCGCCCGTTGCTGCTCCTGCTGATGATGATGAGCAGAAGTTGTCGGATGCGCCCGTTGCCGGGCTGAAAGATGATCTCTCGAGTCTGCAGGATTTCATCATGGGGCGCTGCCGCACTTTGATTGGTGAGTCCCCGAGCGTGTGGGTCGCCTTTATTATTTTGCTTGATTCTGATTTTAAGATCCTTCTGCTCTGCAAGGAGGATTCTTGATGATGAGTCCGAAGCACAATCGTATGACGCGCGACAGTGTGTCACCACGCTGGTGGATTTGGTCGAACTGTCAGCGACTTGCATTCGCGCGTGCCTTCAAGAAATTTCCCCGAAGGAGGTGATCCCCAACCACCTCGTCGAAGTCTGGAGCTACCTGGAGAACGCTCCAGCGTCGTCGATTTCATGTCGCGGTCGTCCTTCTGTCGTGGTGCTACGACTGCGCTGAGCCTTGTGACCGTGCATTTCCCCGACGACTTCGACATGGACGACATCACCAGCGGGTACCCTTCATCGACGGCCGCGGTCGAGATCTCTGAGGTGCTGAAGCTAACCGAGCGGGCCGCGGTTTACTCCGACCGGGTGCTGGCGATGGGTGATCTTCTTCCGTACCAGGAGACGATCGTTGTGCCGAACGACCCCGAGTCAGCGAGCCGCGACTCCAAGGTGGAGCAACCCTTTCGATCGGCGATGGTGGGCACCTTGACGACGTACCCATCGAACCCGTGGGTTCCCTTCATCCATGTTCGTGGGAGCGGTGGCGCATCATCGTCGAAGCTTGCGGAATAAATTAGTTGGCCGGGTGGCATTAGTTGTAACAATTATGTAACTGCCCTTGTAAGTGAACAAATTTTGCTGTCATAAGGAATGCATGAATGCTTTTGTCGGTGCTTCATTTGATTGTAAATTGTTTAAATTTGTCAGAGTCCCCGAGCGCGTCCGCCCTTTGTGGGGTTTACCTCGTTTTTACGTGTATGTTTGTTTTTATAATGTTAGTCAGTTGAGGTTAACTCTCCGTGGCTTGGAAAGCCAATCGCGTGGCGACTCCAAGGGGTGCTATGTACTTAGCCGTTTTCCCGGGCGCGAACAGGGTCGGGTGGCCGAGTCCCCGAGCGTGGTACTTCGCTGCTCTAGTCGCATGCCCAAGGTAGGTGAGGACGAGGCACGTTGTATTAGGCGCGTCGCTCCACCTGATCCGTGGGATCAGTCGCGTGGCGAGTCCAGGACACACTCTTGTACTTGGCATTTTTCCTAGTCGCTCAGGTTTGGACTGGGTTAGTCCCCGAGCGTGGTACTTAGCCATTCGAGTCGCTGCGCCAAGGATGTGGAGGACTGGGTCGCTGTTGGAAGCGAATGCGGTTGTCTTGGCTCGGAAAGCCAGTCGAGCGAGGCGACTCCGATGGGGCTCCGGGTTGGCATTTTTCGTGGACAATACAAGGCCCGAAATTTTTCGGTGCCCTCGTACCGCACTACTTGGCCGTGCCGGTTGCGTGACCAAGGGTTGACTTCAGCGAGTAGCATAGCGCTATTATTACGAGTGCGAGTGGCACAAGGTATGGAGAGTGGACACAATTTGTGCGAATCGATCTTCTTTATTTCATAGCGGGTAGGAGGTACATGTCTGGAGTTCTAGGAGTAGAACTTCCGTAGGAGGTTTACATTCCATGGCCGCTTGACGTCGAGTTTTCCGTTGCCTCGGACGTCGATGAGGTAGTAGGCGTTGTTGCCCAGGACTCGCCCGATGGCGAATGGTCCCTCCCAAGGGGGAGAGAGCTTGTGCATGCCCTTCTTGTCCTGGATCAGACGCAAGACCAGGTCGCCTTCCTGGAAGGTGCGAGTTCGGACTCGCCAGCTGTGGTAGCGGCGAAGTCCTTCCTGGTAGATGGCGGTGCAGAAGCGAGCTAGTTCGCGTGCTTCATCGAGCTGGTCGACCCTGTCCTGGCGTGCGAGCTCGTTGTCGGCCTCCGCGTAGTTGACCACCCGCGGCGAGTCGTGCTTGAGGTCGGTTGGCATGACGGCCTCGGCGCCGTACACCATGAATAAGGGGGTGAACCCTGTCGACCTGTTGATGGAGGTGCGGATGCCCCAAATGTCGGAGGGGAGCTCTCCGACCCAGCACCCCGAAGTTCGCTCGAGGGGAACTTGCAGTCGCGACTTTAGGCCATGGAGGATGCTCTGGTTGGCGCGTTCCGCCTGGCCGTTGGACTCCGGGTGGGCGACTGAGGCGAGGTCGAGTCATATGTGGTGCTCCTCACAGAATTCAGCCATGGCTCCTTTGGCGAAGTTGGTTCTGTTGTCCGTGATGATGTTGTGCGGGAACCCATAGCGATGGATGAGCTCGCGTAGGAACTTGGTGGCGGTCTTCCCGTCGCATTTGCGGACTGGCTTGGCCTCCACCCACTTTGTGAATTTATCGACTATGACTAGGAGGTGGGTGAAGCCGGAGGGGGCCTTCTTGAAGGGGCCTACCATATCCATGCCCCACATGGCGAATGGCCAGGTGATGGGGATGGTCTTGAGCGCCAAGCTTGGGACGTGAGTCTGGTTGGCGTACTTCTGGCATCCGACGCAGCGTTGGACGACGTCGGCGTGCACGGTGAGCCAGTAGAAGCCATGTCGCATGGCATTGGCGACTAGGGACCAAGCGCCGGCGTGGTGACCGCAGTCGCCAGCATGGATGTCTTGGAGTATCTTGCGACCTTTCATGGGTTGGACGCAGCGTTGGAACACGCCGGTCACGCTGCGCTTGTGGAGCTCGTCGTTGATGATGACAAAGGATTTGCAGCGGCGTACTATCATCCGGGCCTCCGTCTCATCAGCGGGTAGGGTCCCTCCCTCCAGGTAGGCGACGTATGGCGCGGTCCAGTCTCTTGGCTCCACGATCATGGCGACCAAGGCTGCTTCTGGTTGCAGCGGAATCCCGATGTCGATCTCCCTCGGGGGAGCGACGGATGGTTTGGTGATGGTGTCGAGGAAGACACCGGCGGGTGGCACGAGTCGGGCTGACCCAATGAGAGAGAGGGCGTTGGCCTCTTTGTTCTTGCGAATGTCGATCCACTCGACGAAGTAGCCGGCGAAGTGGCCTCCCAGCTGATCCACTGCTTGGCAGTATGCCGCCATGGTGGGGGAGACTACATCGCATGTGCCGGCGACTTGCCCAGCGATGAGGTCGGAGTCGCCGTAACATCGCAGACGATTGATTTTCATTTCCTTGGCTGCTCGCATGCCGTGGAGGAGCGCCTCGTACTCGGTCATGTTGTTGGTGCAGGGGGTGAAGTCGAGGTACAAGACATGGTGTAGCTTGTCTCCCTTTGGAGATGTGAGGACGATCCCTGTCCCTGCGCCATCTGCGTTCTTGGAGCTGTCGAAGTGTAGCGACCAGTAGTGGAGGTATGGCAGCTTCTCTGGCTGCTGCGCCTCCTCCCAGTCGGCGAGGAAGTCTGCCAGAGCCTGCGACTTGATCGCCTTGCGCGGCTCATACCTGATGTTGTGGACTCCGATCTCCACGTCCCACTTGGCGACTCGCCCGGTCGCCTCACGGTTGCGGATGATGTCCTGCAACGGTGCTGAGGAGACGATCGTGATTGGGTGCTCCTGGAAGTAGTGCGACAGTCGCCGCTGAGCGCTGAAGACCGCATACACCAATTTCTGGTACTACGGGTAGCGCTGGCGCGACTCGGTGAGGACTTCGCTGATGTAGTAGACAGGTCGCTGCACCAGGCGTTCCTTGCCCTCTTCTGGTTGCTCGACGACCATGACGGCGCTGACGACTCGCTCGGAAGCCGCGACATAGACGAGCATGGGCTCCTTGTCGATGGGGGCAGCGAGTAGCGGGGCTGCGAGTAGCACTTCCTTGAGTGCGTGGAGCACGTCGTCTGCCTCCTTGTTCCACTGAAACATGGGATTCTTGCGCATCAGGCGGTAGAGAGGCATTGCCTTATCGCCTAGCCGGGGGATGAAGCGACTGAGAGCCGTGACTCGCCCGGCCAACTTCTGGACGTCACGCAAGCACTCGGGTTTGCCGAGCCGGGTGATCGTGTTGATCTTGGTGGGGTTCGCCTCGATCCCATGTTTGGAGACGACATACCGCAGCAGCTGTCTAATAGGTACACCGAAGGTGCACTTTCCTAGGTTTAGTTTGATCTTGTACCTCTGCAGATTTGTGAAGGTTTCGGCCAGGTCGGCGAGTAGATCGCCCTAGCGAGTGGACTTCACCACCATGTCATCGATGTAGACGTGGATGTTGCGACCAATTTGGCTCGCAAGGCATTCCTGCATGCACTTCTGGTAGGTCGCCCGGCGTTCTTGAGGCAGAAGGTCATGGAGGTGTAGCAGAATGCTCCGAATGGCGTGATGAACGTCGTCTTCTCCTCGTCCTTGACTACCATTTTGATCTGGTTGTAACCAAAGTAGGCGTCAAGGAAACACATCGACTCCAATCCCGCGGTCGAGTCGATGATTTGATCGATCCGCGGGAGGACGAACTGCTCCTTGGGTAGGTGCTGTTGAGGTTTGTGTAATTGATACACATTCTCTAGGTCCCATTCTTCTTCTCGACCAGGACTGGGTTTGCCAGCCACTTGGAGTACTTGATTGTGAAGCCTGCAGCGAGTAGACGCTACACCTCCTCGGCGATTGCTCGGCGGTGCTCTTCATTGAAGGGTCACAACGACTGCTTGATGGGTCACGCTTTGGGGTCGGCGTTGAGTTTGTGCTCAGCGAGTTCCCTCGGGACACCAGGCATGTCAGATGGCTTCCATGCGAAGATGTCACGATTCTCACGGAGGAACTCGATGAGCGCGCCTTCCTATGGCGGGATCATGCCCGTTCCAATCGTCACTGTCTGGCTGGAGTCACCTGGGACCAGCTCGATGGAGCGCGTGTGCATGGTTGCCTCAAAGGCGGTTGAGTCGCCGCCCTCCAAGTTGGGCTTCTTGAGTATTGTGGGGTCATCATTGTTGACCCCGCTCGTGTACTTGGTGAGCTCCTCCGCATGGTTGGCTTCTACGGCTATGACAGTGTCGGCGAGCTCGGCGCCTTTGGCCCCGCACTCTGCGGCCATGTCGGGGTCACCGTGGACAGTGATGATGCTGCACGGCCTTGGGAGCTTCATCGCGTTGTACGCGTAGTGGGGCACCGCCATGAATTTGGCAAACGCCTACCGCCCCAAGATGCAGTGGTAGGGGCTGTTGAAGGGCACCATCTCGAAGACGATCCGCTCGGTGCGGAAGTTCGCTGGAGTGCCGAAGGTGACTAGCAGTGTCACCTTGTCGATCGGGTACGCCTTCCGACCGGGGACGATGCCGTGGAAGGTGGTGTAGGTCGTCTCGATCATCAACTGCGGGAGCCGCAGTCGCCTGAACGTGTCCAGGTAGAGAATGTTGATGGATCTTCCACCGTCCATCAACATCTTGGGGAGCCAGCAGTCCCCCACCTTGGGCTTGACCACCAAGGCGACTCGCCCCGGATATTCGATCTGTGGCGAGTGGTCTTCGCGGCTCCAGGTGATCCGCTGCTCGGACAAGTTGAGGAAGCGCAAGACGTCGAACTGGGACACCGCGTTGATGGCGACGGCACGGGCGATGACCTTCTTCTCGCGCTTGGTGTTGAACCCGCGATCCCACGTCATTGCCAAATGCCCAGCCGTTTGGCGGGTGGTTGTTGGGGTCCTCTTGTGCGCGTTGTGCCTTCTCGATCTCCCTTAGGGAGTGGCAGTCGGCAGTCATGTGTGTGGCGGGCTTCCCCTCCCTGCTGTGGAACACACAGGGCTGGTTGAGGAGAGCCGCAAGGTCAAATCTTGGCTTTGCCTTGTAGTTGTCGCCGTCACGGTGTTGTCCCCCGTCGTGGTGGAAGCTCTTGGGCTCGCGTGGCGCGTAGCCGACATTGGCGACGAAGTCGACTCGCCCGTCAGTGCGGCGCTTGCCGGTGAGGCGAGTGTTGCTATAGCGTAGCTCGGGTCGTCTCCCGTTGTCGTGGCTGCTCGTGCGGCGGTTTCCTCCCGACTTGTCGTCGGTTTATTGGTTCGGGTCCTCCTCCGCATACGGCTTGGCAATCTCGAGGAGGTCCGGTATGTTATCGAGTGTCTTGTACACCCGCTTGAGCTTGGCGACCAAGGGCTCATAGCGGCACGAGGTCTTGAAGCAGTGTATCGCTGTATCCGGGTGGATGTCGGCCGCGTTGTACCACAGGTCCTATCACCGCTGGACCCAGCTGTGGGTCGACTCGTGGGGTCCCTGGACGCATCGCTCCAGGTCCTCAATGGTGGTGGCGTGGGTGTAGGAACCCTCGAAGTTCCTGACGAAGGCGTCGCGCATATCCTCCCAGGAGTCGATGCTGTCTGCGGGGAGGGTGTTGATCCATTAACGACACGCTCCCTCCATCATCAGGGGGAGGTAGCGGGCGGTGAGCACGTCGATGTGGCCGGCGATTCTCATCGCTATGAGATATGTGTCCAGCCACACGGATGGGTCGTACGAGGGGTCGTACTTCTCGATCTCCTTCGGCGCTTTGAAGTTCGCCGGGTATTTTTTGCCTCAGATCAATGGTCCAAAACACCAGGGGCCGACTCGGCTGAGCGATCCCCTTGGCTCGCCGTCACGGCGATTAGTGAGGGTATGCCTCACATCGTCGGGCTGGCGTGCGCGCCAGCTCTGGTTGTTGATGATGTGGGTCCACGCGTCGACTAGCTGCCCGTTGGCAGCGACCATGTTATTCGTCGGTCGCGGGTCGTTGGTGGAGAGTGCCGCGTTCGCGGGTCACGGCTAGAGCTGCAGGGGCTCGTGGGGTGGGCAATTGAGAGTGTTTGCCATTGTCGGGCGGCCGCTCGAGGCCGCCCTGCTTCCTGACGAGCGGGAGTAGACGCGTCCCCGCGAGTCTTCTCCCGCAGCTTGTTGCTTGACGGCCTTGGCGAGTAAGGCCCTAGCGTACTGGATCTGCAGGGCGCCTTCCCCGGTCACGTTGATGTTGTCGACCGCGGCTCGACTCACGATGACGTTGTCCATCGGAGTGGATAATAGCGGGAGGCCGTTCGCGTCCCGCTCCTGCACGGAGATCATGATCCTCGGTTGGTTTGGAGGGGGCATGCGGACGGGCGGTGGGGGGAGCGCCATTTGCTGACGCGCCTGGTGGTGGTCGAGTGCTTCCTCCTAGCGGCGCGTTCTCACAGATCATGTGATCGGCCACGCGGGCCAGGTCGCTCTCATCGTCGAAGTTCAGGGCGCGGCCCTGAACAATGGGGTTCAGGCGCGACCTGATGCGGAGTTGGTGGTAGCGCAAGAGCTCCTACGCCGTTACCTGCTCGAGGCAAAAAAATTGCGCTCGGCTTGTTCCTTGCGGACCGCCTCCTCCAGTCACATGCGGAGTTCTTCGACCTCCATCGCTGTCGCAGTCGGCGGGATCGGCATGGTGAAGGGGTCTTGTAGGGTGTCCGTGCCGCTCACCATGTAGGTCGCGACATAGCAACCGGATCCGGCGTGGAGTTCGCCGGAGTTCTCTGATCCGGAACCGGAGTCGAAGATCCCAAGGATGGAAGGATCCTCGAAGTCCCACACGTTGGTGACTTGGGTGATGGAGCCCGCGGATGACGCGGTGACAATGGATCCATCGACTAACGCCGGTGTCGCTGAGTCGGCGTCGTCGTTGAGGGTCGCGTCGTCCGTGACCACGCTGGTCTCGGCCATGTTGCCGTTGGCCGAGTCATACTCGGAGGCGAGGCGGTGGATGGTGCGGACTTGACTTTCGGAGAGTCGATCACGTGGTGGCGACTCGTGAATGCGAGCAAAGTCCTCTGAGACGATGACGTCGGTGAATCCAACGAAGAGGCTGATCGTGCCAACCGGCATGATCACATTGTGTGTGATGGGGCGCGCCGCCAGGACGTAGCTGCTCGGCAAGATCTGGAGGATCTCGCCAATCATGATCATGCGGCCAGTGGCGATCGTCTCGTTGATTGGCAGATTGGATCTCGCCACAAAACACCGGCCTGACCGGCCAGGCCCCACGGTGGGCGCCACTATCGTGGGAATGGCCATGGCAGATGCTGCAATCGGTAGCGAGTAGTAGAACGAGGGGCAAGGGTGGCCAGCCATCTGCGATGCGACATGAGGGCAGAGACACATGGTTTTACCCAGGTTCGGGCCCCCGGAGGGTAAAGACCTACTCCTGCTAGATTGTATTGTTGAGAGAGTACAAGGGCGATCTCGATGACTAGGCGGCGAGTCGCGGGGGTGTATGATGGAACGTGTCCTTTATGCGTACCCTAGGGAGATTTATATAGGCTCACCTCGCTAGGGTTTATAGATCTACAACCGAATTAGTTAAGGATTTAGAGGGTGCTTGACCTAATCTGACTGGGCCTAGCTACGCTTCTGGGCCTTCAGCTTCCAGTCGCCTGGCTCCTTGTTGGGTCTTGATCTAGTCACTGTCTTGCATGCCCACTCGCTGGCAGCTTGGGCCAATAGGAAACGTCCTGCTGGGTATACCCTACTCGGCATATCCCCATCAGGAACTACTACAGTAGCTTGTGTTCTAATGAAATTTTTACTTGTGTTGAAACTAAATCCAAAGGCTTATTATTTTGAATGCACTAATGTTGCTAATGAAGATTGTGTGAAGTTTTGTATGAAGGAAATTTTCAAGTGTAGGGGAAGAATGATGTGATGAGATGAAGAATGGACAAAAGCTCAAGCTTGGGGATGCCACCCCATGTCACCCAAAGAAATATTCAAGAGGTACAAGCGTCAAAGCTTGGGGATGCCCAAGGCATCCCCTTCTTCATAAATAAAAATCTCAGGTCTCTTTCTAGATGTCGTGGTGGTATCACGGCATATGCCATGGGTAGGCTAAAGTTGGGGCCGATGGACGTGGAGGAATCCGGGGAGGGATGATGCAGTGAAGACCGCACTCGTATGAACAAAGAGAAATATAATGTATATTGGATTGAAGCTCTCAAGTGAGGATAACATCTCATTCTATACATCTAATCTCTTATAATCTGGCCATACTTGTAGCTACAATCATGCTCCTTGAGCTGTATCTCCTATGCATCTATCTAGATCTCTCTATCAGAGTGGAGGAGGAAGAAGAAGGAGAGCTCCTATTGAACTGGAAGGGGAGGAGCCCTTCGGGGGCCTCTCCTGTGAACGATCCCCCTGGCGCTCCTTATAAAGGGGAGCCCAGGGGACAAGGCTTGTTCCACATGTTTGGCATTTACGTAGCATATTCCCGGCATCTTATCAGATGCTCGGCATATGCCTTGGCATCTTTGGAGATGCCACGGCATATTCCTTAGCATCTTCTTGATGCCATGGGCATATTCCCTGTGCCCATGTGCTAGTCTGAGTTGGTTGGGTCCCAGGACTGGCTCTATTCTTGTATAGCTCGTCTTGGCTTGATCTGGTGATGTGCTTTATCTGGAGATGAATAGACTGGTACCTGGAGCAATATACCTCGGCCCAAATGACATTGCTGGAAGTGTAGTTCGGCCTGGGTTGAGCAGATTCGGCCTAGCAATCAGTTAATTCGGCCCAGGCAAAGTGACTGGCCCAGCCGGTTGATTCGGCGGCCCAGTCGGGTTGTCCATCTCGGCCAGATGAGCACCGGCTGGGCGTGCTTAACCGGAGCGGCCTCCTGTGGAGCTGGTAGCACCGAGTCCCGCGGTGGGCCGAGCTTGTGCTCATTCGGCCCACCCGGGCGACGAGGAGAGGAGCCACTGCCGAGTCCCACGGTGGGCCGAGCTTGTGCTCATTCGGCCCACCCGAGCGACAAGGGGAGGAGCCGGCGCTGAGTTCCGTGGTGGGCCGAGCTAGTGCTCACTCGGCCCACCCGGGCGTCACGGTGGAAAGGATGGGAGCAGCCTGGCGGGAGAGGGCGTTGTCCTGGAGAGTTGGTTTGGCGGGAAGTGGAGTGGGTCGTTAAGTCGGACGTCAGCCCACGCTGGCTCTCTCTATCGATCGATGGCGTCAAGGCGTGGAGCATGGGAGCCGGAGGGAGCGCGGGGAGAAGTCGGTGGAGTAAGGTGGTGACGCGGTGGTAGCTCGGCTACTGGTCCGGATTAGGCCCATGTTGCTGTTTTCGCCTAGGAGGGTGGCAGGACCAGGCCGAATTAGCTTCAATTCGGCCCAGGTCCTCTTTTCCTCTTTTCCTTTTGTTTATCTCTCTTAATTCCCCATTGATGTACCTTTTTATTCTTTTGTAAAGACTTCCGTCAATCTTGTAGTGTTTGATTACACACCAACTCTGGGGTATCCGGGGTAATATCCCCGACATTAGTCCCCGAGGCTATGTGGGACTCGTAGAGTCGCGCATAGGCTTCATATTTAAATATTCCCAGAGTTGTTTTCTGACATACAACTTCTTTGTCATATATTTTTTGGTCGCATAATGTTTTTGGGCAAGTTCGTGACTTTGTCCTTCTTGGGCTCTGCTCATAACCTCTCTGGGCAGGTTTTTCGACTTCCGGCCTTCTTGGGCTCTGGTCATGTAACACCCTCAGAATCGGACCTATGCAAGTTTTAGCGAAACCCGCCAAACCCGCATAGAAACGATTCAAAGGTGCCCACCAGCACTTTAAATGCGGGTGGAAACGAAGTAATAACATTACACAGGTCCTCGATGGGACCCAAGAGCAGATATATATATACAATGACTCAATGAGTCAAGAATACGATATCTGAACAACGATTCAAATCACCTTGAAAATGATAGGCGTCCGACTACGGACAAGATGCAAATGGGGCTAAGAGCCTCAAGAATAACCAATGGCGTCCATAACCCTTGCCAAGCCGGAAGGGTAACCCGCTAACGACGCCGATCTCAAAACCTGCTTAAACAAAGGGGTGCCGACAAAGGGCAAAGGAAAAAGAGAGAGCCAAGATCTTGAGGCCAGACACGGCGAGGCTAGAATTCGCGGTCCTCGCCTACATAGGTATGGTGGATCAAGCGGCAGCGGCATGCACTAAACAACCTATAGAGACTCGATACAACTCGGCTATCGAGAGGGTAAGAAAGACCTATCGAAACCAGCACGATACTAACACCAAACAATCCCATCCTGGTATTCCCCTCGAGACCAAACGAGGAAGTCAACCGAGGAACTCACACGTTGGCAGTTTTATTTATTCGATTATCGTTGCAGCAGTTACTAGTCAGTTTAGATAATCCTCCCGATAAAATAAGCAAGGCACTTTTAGTTAACCATTCCATTGTAGTTGCGACACTTACTAATCGATACAATTAGCATGAGATAAACCCAAAACCAGCAGTTGTTGGTACTTTTATTTAGCCATTCCGTTGTAGTTGCAATACTTACTAGTCAGTACAATGGTGCAAGCGACACCCAAACAAGCAATTGTTGGCAGTTTTATTTAGCCATTCCATTATAGTGAAGCTGATTACTAGTCATTATAAAGTCAAATTTATAGCAATAAACTTTAGTTATAGTTATCTATGATCGAGACATCGTGTCTAAGTCGCCCATAATCGCGGACACGGCTTTGAAAGTTTTACCCTGCAGGGTGCACAAATAGCAACACACACTCGATATGCCTCGAAAAACCAAATCAAAACCCAACGAGATGTAACACAAAGCAATTACAGGATTCGAAATATTTCAGGGGCCACCCCATTAAGCTACCCATAGCGGTTAGTGACTCAGACGGACTCAAGGTTTGCGCCAATGGCTGTAAACGACAGCAGATCCCAAAACTGGACTGTCGATACCAAAAACACTCGCTTCCTAAATAAAGACAGTGCTCCTCACACAATCGTAAATAAAGCGAAAGCATGGCATAGGTACAGGATAGTAAATAAAACCTCAAACTAGTTGTGGCCCCAAGAAATAAGAATGAATCAAGCTCGCTCGGGGGTCCATAAGCCTCCCGGATGTGGATAGCGAATATTCTTGGAACAGAATCAAGTACTGGGTCTTACGGACACAAGTGGGCTCGAAATCAAATATTATCTATCACCCACCGATGCCTCTGCTTATTTCAATTTTAGTTGTTAAACAGGAATTAAAGTGAGCGATAAGTAAAACTATGATCATCTCCAACATCAACATGCGGCAATACGTCAACAACTGTGGCACTTGATTTACATGCAACAAAGACTTGAGCAAGCGACCACGACGCAAGTCCAACTATCTACCAAACAACAGGTAATAGGGTGTGTCCAAGGCAATATAGGGCTGCAAGGGATATCACGGGTACGGAAAACTAAAGCATCGCAACACAGATAGCAATAGATCAACAGGAGGGAATAAATACTATAAAAGTAAGATAGGTAGAAAGGGGAGATGCTCGCCTGAAAACATTGTCGAAGGTCCAACCGAAGATCGGGGCGTAGCTCACATCAACTCAACGGCCTTATCCGCGAAGAAGCAAAACACTAGAATAAACACCGGATGCAATATTTAATACTACGGCAAAAGATCGGCATGATGCATGTATGATGTATGACATGGCAAGGGTGCAATGCAATTAGGCAAGATTAAGCGGAACCGGGGTCCCGACAATTAATTATATGGTTCTAGTAGTTTAGATACCCCGCATTTTAAATGTTGTTTTAACATGGCAAGATATGACAACGGTTCGATGCACAAATTTAAATGAGGCCAATATGAGAATAGATTTGCCCATATGGGCCCCATATTTAATTATGAGGTGAATCGGCATAAGGCCCCAAACCACACCGACAATATGCATGCATGAACATTTAATATCGACAAGTTGTATTATATTATAAAATAGGGTTTCGGAAGGGGTTCACATTAGGGTTCTCGACGAACTTGGGGTTCCGGGGTTCGGGGTCGGTCTCGGGGTTCAGGGTTCGACGGGTTCGTTCTCGGACAACTGAGGTAGATCTTGTCGCATCCGGGGTCTTCGGGTCATGTTGTCGGTGCACTCGGTGTTCCGGGTTGGCGATCATGGTGTTCCGTGAGGTAGGTCTTGTCGGTGGGAGGTGAGTGGAGAGTGGGGTTGGGGCTGACGCGGTGAGGGAGGGAAGAGGGGGAGTGGGGTGGTGATGTGGCGGTTTAGGATTGGGTAGAGGGGGAGAGAGGGTGAGGTGGCGAGAGGCCATTGGTTGGGGTGAGGTGGAGGGGAGGGCTGGGTAGGTTAGTTGGTAGCTGTAGGAATTGTTGGGGTGGACCGTTTTGTATTTTTCTGGGGTGGTCGTTCGGGTCATTCGGCCCGTTCGACTGCCCCACTAAAAATAATATAATCTTTTATTTACTTTAAATGCACCGTTTACAAACCGATAGTGGACAACAAAAATATTCCGGCGACCCGGGTTTTGATATTCGAATAAAGGTGGGGCGTTTTAGAAAACAAAACGGGCTTTGCGAAAATAGTTTTTGACAAACAACATATGATGATGACGATGCAATGCACAAATTCAACGCGATTTTCTAGTAGTGGTTTTGCGGGATGCCACACCGACACCACTAACAATGGATCTCGCCCTCGAGATCCGCCTCATGGTTCCGGGAAGAAGGTCGGCGTTCTGCGTCTTCTCGCTTCGTGTAGATCCCCGCGACACCACCAACGAGGGTTCCTTCCTCGTCTGGAAAACGGCGACACCACCAACAAGGTTCGTTGTTCCTGATCGACGAGAGAACACTCCGGAGAACAAAGGACGAAGGTAGAGGTATCAAACGATAAGGCCACCTCTAACTTCCATGGACGGAGTAACATTGCTGGATCCACTGATTCGATGTACAAGAGCGATTGATAAGAGTAGTGGTATGGTAGCTACTCCATCCCGCACTCAAACCATTACTCTGCACACGAATAGGCGGATTATGCAACCAACTCTCGGGATCAGACTGAAGATCTCGACAAGCGAGGTTCGGAAACAAAGGAGTGATGCAGACTCTGCATCGGATCTGGCGTAGATGATGTCATCACATCGGAAACACCGGAGGATGCAATGTAAATCGTATGAAAGACACAATGATTAGGTTTCGCGATGGTTCCATTGGCATGAACAACACATGCTCAAGGTATACTCCAACTTCACCAATGCTCGTCCTTCTCATATGTTTTTCAACGACACGGATATCCCGCAAGGAACACATATGGATAAGGAGCTCAAGAACAAAAGATTGGATGAAGGGTACAACAGACAAGTTGCAGATTGACGATCGTAGCACCTCCGTTACAAAAGGGAGAAAGCGAAACCCTGAAGGTACGACGAAAACCCAACCACGAGAAATCCTGGACTCGAAGAGAGAGAAGAGAGCGGATTCAAAACACGTAGAGGTAAGAGGAGAACAGCAGAGGGTAAGGAGTAAAATCAGACCTAATCAGAACTATCCAACCGTTTTTCAAAAATAGTTTTGACACTCTACTTTGGCCGTTAGCTAGGTTATCCTACAGGCTGGACTTGTGGGGTATCGCAACTGCTGAGCTCTGATACCACTCTGTAACACCCTCAGAATCGGACCTATGCAAGTTTTAGCGAAACCCGCCAAACCCGCATAGAAACGATTCAAAGGTGCCCACCAGGCACTTTCGCATGGTGGAAAACGAAGTAATAACATTACACAACAGTCCTCGATGGGACCCACGTAACAGATATATATATAACAATGACTCAATGAGTCAAGAATATGACATACGTAACAACGATTCAAATCACCTTGAAAATGATAGAGCGTCCGACTACGGACAAGATGCAAATGGGGCTAAGAGCCCCAAGAATAACCAATGGCGCCCATAACCCTGCCTGGCCAAGCCGGAAGGGTAACCCGCTAACGACGCCGATCTCAAAACCTGCTTAAACAAAAGGTGCCGACAAGGGCAAAGGAAAAGAGAGAGCGGTCAAGATCGAGGCCAAGACACGGCGAGGCTAGAATTGGCGGTCCTCGCCACATAGGTATGGTGGATCAAGCGGCAGCAAAGATGCACTAAACAACCTCAGAGACTCGATAACCAAGCGGCTATCGAGAGGGGTAAGAAAGACCTATCCAAACCAGCCTGATACTAACACCAAACAATCCCATCCTCGTATTCCCTCGAGACCAAACGAGAAGTCAACCGAGGAACTCACACAGTGGCGCTTTATTTATTCAGTTATCGTTGCAGCATTACTAGTCGTTTAGATAATCCTCCGATAAAATAAGCAAGGCACTTTTAGTTAACCATTCCATTGTAGTTGCACACTTACTAATCGATACAATTAGCATGAGATAAACCCAAAACCCAGCAGCTTGTTGGTACTTTTATTTAGCCATTCCGTTGAAGTTGCAATACTTACTAGTCAGTACAATGGTCGCAAGACACCCAAACAAGCAATTGTTGGCAGTTTTATTTAGCCATTCCATTATAGTGAAGCTGATTACTAGTCATTATAAAGTCAAATTTATAGCAATAAACTTTAGTTATAGTTATCTATGATCGAGATACTGTGCTCCAAGTCGTCCATAACCATGACACGGCTTTCAGAAAGTTTTACCGCAGGGTGCACAAATAGCAACACACACTGATATGCCTCGAAAACCAAATCAAAACCCAACGAGACACACGACAAAGCAATTACAGGATTCAGAAATATTTCAGGGGCCACCCCATTGCTACCCGAACGGAAGTTAGCTGACCAGACGGACTCAAGGTTTGCGCCAATGGTCAGTAAACAAAGAGATCCCAAACTGGACTGCCGATACACAAAACACTCCGCTTCCTAAACAAGATGCAGGTGCTCCTCACACAATCGTAAATAAAGCAGTAAAGCATGGCATAGGTACAGGATAGTAAATAAAACCTCAAACTAGTTGTGGCCCCAAGAAATAAGAATGAATCAAGCTCGCTCGTGGGGTCCATAAGCCTCCGGATGTGGATAGCGCGAATATTCTTGGAACAGAATCGTACTCGGTCTTACGGGACACAAGTGGGCTCGAAATCAAATATTATCTATCACCCACCGATGCCTCGCTTATTTCAATTTTAGTTGTTAAACAGGAATTAAAGTGAGCGATAAGTAAAACTATGATCATCTCCAACATCAACATGCGGCAATACGTCAACAATCGTGCACTTGACGACATGCAACAAGACTTGAGCAAGCGACTACGACGCCTAAGTCCAACTATCTACCAAACAATGTAATAGGGTGTGTCCAAGGCAATATAGGGCTGCAAGGGATATCACGGCACGGAAAACTAAAGCATCGCAACACGTATAGCAATAGATCAACAGAGGAATAAATACTATAAAAGTAAGATAGGTAGAAAGGGAGATGCTCGCTGAAAACATTGTCAAGGTCCAACAAGATCGGTAGCTCACATCAACTCAACGGCCTTATCCGCGAAGAAGCAAAACACTAGAATAAACACCGGATGCAATATTTAATACTACGGCAAAAGATCGGCATGATGCATGTATGATGTATGACATGGCAAGGGTGCAATGCAATTAGGCAAGATTAAGCGAACCGGTCCCGACAATTAATTATATGGTTCTAGTAGTTTAGATACCCCGCATTTTAAATGTTGTTTTAACATGGCAAGATATGACAACGGTTCGATGCACAAATTTAAATGAGGCCAATATGAGAATAGATTTGCCCGCATATGGGCCCCATATTTAATTATGAGGTGAATCGGCATAAGGCCCCCAAACCACACGACAATATGCATGCATGAACATTTAATATGCGACAAGTTGTATTATATTATAAAATAGGGTTTCGGGAAGGGGTTCACACATTAGGGTTCTCGACGAACTTGGGGTTCCGGGGTTCGGGGTCGGTCTCGGGGTTCAGGGTTCGACGGGTTCGTTCTCGGACAACTGAGGTAGATCTTGTCGCATCCGGGGTCTTCGGGTCATGTTGTCGGTGCACTCGGTGTTCCGGGTTGGCGATCATGGTGTTCCGTGAGGTAGGTCTTGTCGGTGGGAGGTGAGTGGAGAGTGGGGTTGGGGCTGACGCGGTGAGGGAGGGAAGAGGGGGAGTGGGGTGGTGATGTGGCGGTTTAGGATTGGGTAGAGGGGGAGAGAGGGTGAGGTGGCGAGAGGCCATTGGTTGGGGTGAGGTGGAGGGGAGGGCTGGGTAGGTTAGTTGGTAGCTGTAGGAATTGTTGGGGTGGACCGCTTGTATTTTTCTGGGTGGTCGTTGGGTCATTCGCCCGCTCGACTGCCCCACTAAAAATAATATAATCTTTATTTACTTTAAATGCACCGCTACAAACCGATAGTGGACAACAAAAATATTCCGTAATTCGGTTTTGATATTCGAATAAAGGTGGGCGTTTAGAAAACAAAACGGGCTTTATGAAAATAGTTTTTGACAAACAACATATGATGATGACGATGCAATGCACAAATTCAACGCGATTTTCTAGTAGTGGTTTTATGGATGCCACAATTCGACACCACTAACAATGGATCTCGCCCTCGAGATCCGCCTCATGGTTCCGGGAAGAAGGTCGGCGTTCTGCGTCTTCTCGCTTCGTGTAGATCCCCGCGACACCACCAACGAGGGTTCCTTCCTCGTCTGGAAAACGGCGACACCACCAACAAGGTTCGTTGTTCCTGATCGACGAGAGAACACTCCGGAGAACAAAGGACGAAGGTAGAGGTATCAAACGATAAGGCCACCTCTAACTTCCATGGACGGAGTAACATTCGGATCCACCGATTCGATGTACAAGAGCGATTGATAAGAGTAGTGGTATGGTAGCTACTCCATCCCGCACTCAAACCATTACTCTGCACACGAATAGGCGGATTATGCAACCAACTCTCGGGATCAGACTGAAGATCTCGACAAGCGAGGTTCGGAAACAAAGGAGTGATGCGCATCGCATCGGATCTGGCGAGATGATGTCATCACATCAAACACCGGAGGATGCAATGTAAATCGTATGAAAGACACAATGATTAGGTTTCGCGATGGTTCCATTGGCATGAACAACACATGCTCAAGGTATACTCCAACTTCACCAATGCTCGTCCTTCTCATATGTTTTTCAACGACACGGATATCCCGCAAGGAACACATATGGATAAGGAGCTCAAGAACAAAAGATTGGATGAAGGGTACAGACAAGTTGCGATTGACGATCGAGCACCTCCGCTACAAAAGGGAGAAAGCGAAACTCAAGGTACGAAAACCCAACCACGAGAAATCCTGGACTCGAAGAGAGAGAAGAGAGCGGATTCAAAACACGTAGAGGTAAGAGGAGAACAGCAGAGGGTAAGGAGTAAAATCAGACCTAATCAGAACTATCCAACCGTTTTTCAAAAATAGTTTTGACACTCTACTTTGGCCGTTAGCTAGGTTATCCCACAGTTGGACTTGTGGGTATCGCAACCGCTGAGCTCGATACCACTCAGACACCCTCGAATCGGACCTATGCAAGTTTTAGCGAACCCGCCAAACCCGCATAGAAACGATTCAAAGGTGCTCACCAGCACTTTCGCAAGGGTGGAAAACGAAGTAATAACATTACACAATTCCTCGATGGGACCCACAGAACAGATATATATATAACAGCGACTCAATGAGTCAAGAATACAGATATACAGAACAACGATTCAAATCACCTTGAAAATGATAGAGCGTCCGACTACGGACAAGATGCAAATGGGGCTAAGAGCCCTGAAGAATAACCAATGGCGTCCATAACCCCGCCTGTGCCAAGCCGGAAGGGTAACCTCGCTAACGACGCCGATCTCAAAACCTGCTTAAACAAAAGGGTGCCGACAAAGGGCAAAGGAAAAGAGAGAGCGGTCAAGATCGAGGCCAAGACACGCGAGGCTAGAATTGCGGCCTCGCCACATAGGTATGGTGGATCAAGCGGCAGGCAGCATGCACTAAACAACCTACAGAGACTCGATACAACTGGCGGCTATCAGAGAGGGGTAAGAAAGACCTATCCGAAACCAGCCTGATACTAACACCAAACAATCCCATCCTGGTATTCCCCCTCGAGACCAAACGAGGAAGTCAACCGAGGAACTCACACAGTTGGCAGTTTTATTTATTCAGTTATCGTTGCAGCAGTTACTAGTCAGGTTTAGATAATCCTCCTGATAAAATAAGCAGTGGGCACTTTTAGTTAACCATTCCATTGTAGTTGCGACACTTACTAATCAGATACAATTAGCATGAGATAAACCCAAAACCCAAAGCTTGTTGGTACTTTTATTTAGCCATTCCGTTGTAGTTGCAATACTTACTAGTCAGGTACAATGGTCGCAAGCGACACCCAAACAAGCAATTGTTGGCAGTTTTATTTAGCCATTCCATTATAGTGAAGCTGATTACTAGTCATTATAAAGTCAAATTTATAGCAATAAACTTTAGTTATAGTTATCTATGATCGAGATACTGTGCTCCAAGTCGTCCATAACCGCGGACACGGCTTTCAGAAAGTTTTACCCTGCAGGGGTGCACAAATAGCAACACACACTCGATATGCCTCGGAAAAACCAAATCAAAACCCAACGAGACAGTCACGACAAAGCAATTACAGGATTCAGAAATATTTCAGGGGGCCACCCCATTAAGCTACCCGCAACGAAGTTAGCTGACTCCGAGACGGACTCACGGTTTATGCCAATGGTCAGAACGCCAGATCCCAAAACTGGACCGTCGATACCGCTAAAACACTCCGCTTCCTAAACAAGACAGCGTGCTCCTCACACAATCGTAAATAAAGCAAAGAAGCATGGCATAGGTACAGGATAGTAAATAAAACCTCAAACTAGTTGTGGCCCCAAGAAATAAGAATGAATCAAGCTCGCTCGGGGGGTCCATAAGCCTCCGGATGTGGATAGCGCCAATATTCTTGGAACAGAATCAAGTACTTTCGGGTCTTACGGACACAAGTGGGCTCGAAATCAAATATTATCTATCACCCACCGATGCCTCTGCTTATTTCAATTTTAGTTGTTAAACAGGAATTAAAGTGAGCGATAAGTAAAACTATGATCATCTCCAACATCAACATGCGGCAATACGTCAACAACTGTGGCACTTGACGACACGCAACAGCACTTGAGCAAGCGACTACGACGCGCAAGTCCAACTATCTACCAAACAACAGGTAATAGGGTGTGTCCAAGGCAATATAGGGCTGCAAGGGATATCACGGGTACGGAAAACTAAAGCATCGCAAATACGTATAGCAATAGATCAACAGGAGGGAATAAATACTATAAAAGTAAGATAGGTAGAAAGGGGAGATGCTCGCCTGAAAACATTGTCGAAGGTCCAACCGAAGATCGGGGCGTAGCTCACATCAACTCAACGGCCTTATCCGCGAAGAAGCAAAACACTAGAATAAACACCGGATGCAATATTTAATACTACGGCAAAAGATCGGCATGATGCATGTATGATGTATGACATGGCAAGGGTGCAATGCAATTAGGCAAGATTAAGCGGAACCGGGGTCCCGACAATTAATTATATGGTTCTAGTAGTTTAGATACCCCGCATTTTAAATGTTGTTTTAACATGGCAAGATATGACAACGGTTCGATGCACAAATTTAAATGAGGCCAATATGAGAATAGATTTGCCCGCATATGGGCCCCATATTTAATTATGAGGTGAATCGGCATAAGGCCCCCAAACCACACGACAATATGCATGCATGAACATTTAATATGCGACAAGTTGTATTATATTATAAAATAGGGTTTCGGGAAGGGGTTCACACATTAGGGTTCTCGACGAACTTGGGGTTCCGGGGTTCGGGGTCGGTCTCGGGGTTCAGGGTTCGACGGGTTCGTTCTCGGACAACTGAGGTAGATCTTGTCGCATCCGGGGTCTTCGGGTCATGTTGTCGGTGCACTCGGTGTTCCGGGTTGGCGATCATGGTGTTCCGTGAGGTAGGTCTTGTCGGTGGGAGGTGAGTGGAGTTGGGGTCAGTGGCGGTGAGGGAGGGAAGAGGGGGAGTGGGGTGGTGATGTGGCGGTTTAGGATTGGGTAGAGGGGGAGAGACGGTGAGGTGGCGAGAGGCCATTGGTTGGGGTGAGGTGGAGGGGAGGGCTGGGTAGGTTAGTTGGTAGCTGTAGGAATTGTTGGGGTGGACCGTTTTGTATTTTTCTGGGGTGGTCGTTCGGGTCATTCGGCCCGTTCGACTGCCCCACTAAAAATAATATAATCTTTTATTTACTTTAAATGCACCGTTTACAAACCGATAGTGGACAACAAAAATATTCCGGCGACCCGGGTTTTGATATTCGAATAAAGGTGGGGCGTTTTAGAAAACAAAACGGGCTTTGCGAAAATAGTTTTTGACAAACAACATATGATGATGACGATGCAATGCACAAATTCAACGCGATTTTCTAGTAGTGGTTTTGCGGGATGCCACAGGTCATAACCCTTTTTGGTAAGTTTCTGGACTTCTGGCCTTCATGGGCACTGGTCATAACCCCTTTGGGTAAGTTTCTAGACTTCTGGCCTTTATGGGCACTCGTCATAACCCCTTTGGGTAAGTTTCTAGACTTCTGGCCTTCATGGGCACTCGTCATAACCCCTTTGGGTAAGTTTCTAGACTTCTGGCCTTCATGGGCACCGGTCATAACCCCTTTGGGTAAGTTTCTAACTCTGGACTCCTTGGGCTTTGCTCTTAACCCTTTTGGGCAAGTTCTTTGGGTTTCTTGCCTTTTTGGGTTTTGCTCTTTTAACCCCATTGGGTAAGTTATGAGTTCTTGCCTTCTGAGGCATTGCTCTTTTAACCTCATTGGGTAAGACATGAGTTCTTGCCTTCTAGGGCATTGCTCTTTTAATCTCATTGGGTAAGTTGTGAGTTCTTGCCTTCTTGGCTTTGCTCTTTTAACCTCATTGGGTAAGACATGAGTTCTGGCCTTATAGGGCACTGCTCTTTTGACCTCTTTGGGTAAGTTTCAAGTCCTTGCCTTTTTTGACATTGCTCTTTTAACCTCTTTGGGCAAGTTATGAGCTCTTGCCTTCTTGGGCATTGCTCTTTTAACCCCATTGGGTAAGTTATGAGCTCTGGCCTTATTGGGCACTGCTCTCTTAACCTCTTTGTGTAAGTTATGAGCTCCGGCCTTATTGGGCACTGCTCTTTTAACCCCATCGGGTAAGTTATGAGCTCTTGCCTTCTTGGGCATTGCTCTTTTAACCCCATTGGGTAAGTTATGATCCGAGTCATCTGTTTCCAAATTCGAGTTATTTTACTCAAAATTGACTTATGTCTTAAGTCTGAGTCATCTGACTCAAATCCGAGTTATATGATTCAAATCCGAGTTAACTCATCTCAAATCCGAGTTACTTTACGCCAAATTGACTTTGTGTAAGTCTGAGTCATCTGACTCAAATCCGAGTTATATGATTCAAATCCGAGTTAACTCATCACAAATCCGAGTTACTTTACTCAACTTTGACTTTATGTCTTTAGTCTGAGTCATCCGACTCAAATCCGAGTTATATGACTCAAATCCGAGTTTAACTCATCCCAAATCCGAGTTACTTTACTCAATTTTGACTTTATGTCTTTAGTCTGAGTCATCTGACTCAAATCCGAGTTATATTACTCAAATCCGAGTTAACTCATCCCAAATCCGAGTTACTTTACTCAATTTTGACTTTATGTCTTTAGTCTGAGTCATCTGACTCAAATCCGAGTTATATGACTCAAATCCGAGTTAACTCATCCCAAATCTGAGTTACTTTACTCAATTTTGACTTTATGTCTTTAGTCTGAGTCATCTGACTCAAATCCGAGTTATATTACTCAAATCCGAGTTAACTCATCCCAAATCCGAGTTACTTTACTCAATTTTGACTTTATGTTTTTAGTCTGAGTCATCTGACTCAAATCCGAGTTATATGACTCAAATCCGATTCATCTATTTCCCACGATGTAACTTGATTTCGCGTGATGACGATAATTTGCCTTTGATATGGATCCGAGATATAGATCCAAGATTAAGCTTTGGGATATGATAATAGGGATAACCGCTGAGAGATCTGATTCGAGATGTAGATATGAGATATAGATTCGAGATATGATAAGATAGCCAATAGTCGTCCGAGATATGGGATAACCTGGCAAGATGGTGAGATATCAATCCGAGTCATAACATAACCTGGCAATCTGGTGAACTAAATAAAGCTTCGGCCTGAATCAGAGATATGATTAGTACGCCGAGTCTGAATACCAATCCGAATTATAATATACCCTGGCAAGTTGAATCAAATGTTAGTCCGAAACAGAGACAATCTACTGAGCTGAGTTAAAGGTTAATTCAAAGCATAAACAAATTGACTTCAAGTTATATCTAAATCAACAATAAGCTGGCCGGCAAGCTGAGTTAGAGGACAATTCAAAGCATACATACACTGACTCAAATTCTATCCGACTCATAAATAAGCTGACTCAAATTCTACCTGGATCATAAATAAGTTGACTCAATTTCTGTCCGAGTTATAGATAAGCTGGCCTGTGAGCTGAGTCACAGGATAACTCAAAGCATGAACTAACTGACTCAAAATCTATCTGAATCACAAATAAGATGATTCAACTTATGGCCGAGTTATAAATAAGCTGGCTGGAGTATAGATCTAAATCAACATAATGCTCTCTTAATCTAAAGGTGATTCTACGGATAAGTTGACTAGTCCCCGGGTTGAGTTATTTTCTCCCTGGGATGAAGGATTGAGTGTAGGTGGCTGAGTTACCTGGCACTTACAGCATACTTGGAGAAGTGTTTGGGTGAGTTTTGCTTGGTCATACCTGCCCTGCTGAGTTACTTGGTACTTACAGTAAGCTTGGAGTAGTGCTTGAGTCCTTCCTGCTGAGTCTTTCCAGCTTTGATGAGTTAGACTTGGTGAGCCTCTGCGCTTACCTCTTTGTTCTCTGTTGACTTGGTGAAGCTGAATGAGCCCTATGAGGAAGAAGTTGATGCAGATGTTCCCGTCCGGATGGAAACCCTACCAACGCCACTAGAATGCCCCACGGTGGGCGCCAAATGTCGTGGTGGTATCACGGCATATGCCATGGGTAGGCTAAAGTTGGGGCCGATGGACGTGGAGGAATCTGGGGAGGGATGATGCAGTGAAGACCGCACTCGTATGAACAAAGAGAAATACAATGTATATTGGAGTGAAGCTCTCAAGTGAGGATAACATCTCATTCTATACATCTAATCTCTTATAATCTGGCCATACTTGTAGCTACAATCATGCTTCTTGAGCTGTATCTCCTATGCATCTATCTAGATCTCTCTATCAGAGTGGAGGAGGAAGAAGAAGGAGAGCTCCTATTGAACTGGAAGGGGAGGAGCCCTTCGGGGGCCTCTCCTGTGAACGATCCCCCTGGCGCTCCTTATAAAGGGGAGCCCAGGGGACAAGGCTTGTTCCACATGTTTGGCATTTACGTAGCATATTCCCGGCATCTTATCAGATGCTCGGCATATGCCTTGGCATCTTTGGAGATGCCACGGCATATTCCTTAGCATCTTCTTGATGCCATGGGCATATTCCCTGTGCCCATGTGCTAGTCTGAGTTGGTTGGGTCCCAGGACTGGCTCTATTCTTGTATAGCTCGTCTTGGCTTGATCTGGTGATGTGCTTTATCTGGAGATGAATAGACTGGTACCTGGAGCAATATACCTCGGCCCAAATGACATTGCTGGAAGTGTAGTTCGGCCTGGGTTGAGCAGATTCGGCCTAGCAATCAGTTAATTCGGCCCAGGCAAAGTGACTGGCCCAGCCGGTTGATTCGGCGGCCCAGTCGGGTTGTCCATCTCGGCCCAGGATGAGCACTGCTGGGGGCAGGCTTAACCGGAGCGGCCTCCTGTGGAGCTGGTAGCACCGAGTCCCGCGGTGGGCCGAGCTTGTGCTCATTCGGCCCACCCGGGCGACGAGGAGAGGAGCCACTGCCGAGTCCCGCGGTAGGCCGAGCTTGTGCTCATTCGGCCCACCCGGGCGACGAGGGGAGGAGCCGGCGCTGAGTTCCGTGGTGGGCCGAGCTAGTGCTCACTCAGCCCACCCAAGCGTCGCGGTGGAAAGGATGGGAGCAGCCTGGCGGGAGAGGGCGTTATCCTGGACAGTTGGTTTGGCGGGAAGTGGAGTGGGCCGTTAAGTCGGACGTCAGCCCACGCCGGGCTCTCTACTGATCGATGCCGACTGGCGTCGTGGAGCACAACGCGGGAGCCGGAGGGAGCGCGGGGAGAAGTCGGTGGAGTAAGGTGGTGACGCGGTGGTAGCTCGGCTACTGGGCCGGATTAGGCCCATGTTGCTGTTTTCGCCTAGGAGGGTGGTAGGACCAGGACGAATTAGCTTCAATTTGGCCCAGGTCCTCTTTTCCTCTTTTCCTTTTGTTTATCTCTCTTAATTCCCCATTGATGTACCTTTTTATTCTTTTGTAAAGACTTTGTTTTTATTATTTCATGCATTGTTGTGTTGTTCTTGGAGCTTATTAGTTTTCGTTTTTGGTTTTAGTTTGCTTGAATAAATTAGTTGGACCCCCGCTTTTGCTCTGTTGTTTCAAATAATTTGGAAAAGAGTAGAGAGTGTCATGCTTATAGTGGTACAAAAGGGAGCTTGTTTTGACTATGGCTTAGACTTTATCATGTCATGCTAGATGTTGTTTTGACCTTATGCTTAGTGATTATTGCCGTAGCATGACTTGTTCTGAACAATTGAGATTGCTTAATGTGCCTTGAAAGAATCATGCGTTGTTTTAGCATACAAAAGCATAATATTGTGGTATTCTCCTTTGATGCTTTGTTTGGGTTGACTTGGCACATGCTCACACCATGTTATGACTATGAACCAGTCACCTTAGCCTCTATGATTATTTAGTTTTTGACTTGTGATACCACTTTATGCTTCAATTGATAATGTTTTGTCACTCTGCATGGTTATGGCCATTATTGCTCTCTTAGTTGGTCGCTCCCAGTCTTTTGCTAGCCTCCACTTGTATTGAGTAAGCTCTACTCATGCATCCAACTCCCAAGAAACCAAGTTATTCCAAAGTGTCCACTATAAATTCCTATGCATGGTGTTTTACACCATTCCAAGTATATTCTTGTTTTATCTATCTTCCAAATTAAACTTGTTATGAGAAAATTAGTGATTAAAGCTCTCACAAACTTGATGGCACACTTTATTTTTCTTGCCCCTAATAAACTTGAACCATTGTGTTATCTATGTTGTATATTCTTGCACTTATAAGTTGGGAATTAGTAGAACCATGTTGTCGTGGGGAACGCTTTCAACACCTGTACATATTACCCAAGTTGATATCATGATCTTTTGTTTATGGATGTCAGCAGTGTGAAATAAAAGGGGAGCTTGTAAGTCCATGGAGTTATGTATATGTGTTAGTGAAATGCCTGGGCGGCTAGCCTAAGCCATGCCTAATCATGGTGGAAACTTGCAGCATCACCATAGTGAGCAATCCATGAAGCATCCTAAGAAAAAATATAGAAAAAAAAAGAGAGAAAAAGAAAAAATATATATGTACCATGCTTATGGTAAATAAAAGTATCGCTAAGATGTTCACTGTCTGTTGCCTTGTCATTTTGATATGGGATAGCTCCTGTGTCATGGGGCAAGGGGTACCCCATTGGCGGTTCTCTATGATACACATATACTTACAACGACAAGGACTTGCTTGTGACTAAAGTTGAGTAGCATGAGGAACGGCCCTCGTACTCAAGGGACATGAGATTGCCAACTTATGATTTATCAAGTATACTCTATATTTGTTCACTTTAACCTTAATCACTTCAAGATCCTTATGATAGGGGCAATGAGAGCTGAAAGCTAATAAGTACCATAATTTTTGGAAGCTCTTTATGAAACTTGAAATCCCTGCTTCCCTATGAAGGGCCTTTCTTCCTACTTTTATATTGAGTCTCCACCTTCTATCTTTATGCACCAATTAAGAGAGCATAGTTGTCACTCTTAGTTTTATGTGCATTGTCCCAAAACTTATTGATTGATCCATAATGTTGATATTGCTAGTTCTTGAACTATTTGTATCTATTCACCCTTATGAACTTTGAAGGTGTCCTATGCATTTATGTTTTGCTACTCCATGACGGACAAGCTGAATACCACCATTCTATGTTTTCTATATGTGAAACAAACAAACGTCTTTCAATACATTGTTATTCATGATATTTGTTTGTACCTTTTTATGTTACAACATAGTTACTATGTCTTATTATTAGAACTATATCTTTCATGCTCGTGTTTAGAGTACTTTGATCCCAGCTTTCAATGTTTTGCAAATGGTTTGATAAATATTGTGATGGTGCATGTCACCTCAAAAAATATTCTTTTTATCACTTACCTACTCGAGGACGAGCATGAGTTAAGCTTGGGGATGCTTGATACGTCATAAACATATATATAATTTTTGATGTTCCATGCTTGTTTAGTATCAACTTTGTTATGCTTTGTCTACACTTTGAGGTATTTTTATACATTTTCTGGGACTAACCTATTAACAAGATGACACAGTGACAGTTGCCTGTTTTCTACTGTTTTTGGTTTCAGAAAAGCTAGTAAGGAAATATTCTCGGAATTGGACGGGACAAAAACCAAAGTCAATATTTTACCGGAGAGAACACAGAGACCGAAGGACAGCCGAAAGGGGGCCATGAGGTGGCCACACCCTAGGGCCGCGCGGCCCAGGGGGCACACTGTCACCTGGTGTGGGCCCCTCGGGCGGCCCCCTGCCTCGTCTCTTCGCCTATAAAGTCACCCCGATGCAGAAACCCTAGACACCCGATCAGATCTCCACGAAACAGTCCATAGCCGCTACCACCATCATCCCTAGATGGGGGGGATCTAAAGCTCTTCCCGGCACCCTTTCGGAGGGGAGAGATTATCTCGGAGGCCTTTTTATCACCATGCTAGCCTTGGTATGATGCGTGAGTAGTTCACCCTTGGACTATGGGTCCATACAATAGCTAGATGGTTGTTTCGCCTCCTTTGTGCTTTCATGTTTAGATCTTGTGATCTCCGTTCATGATCAAGATCATCTATTTGTAATCATACATGTTGTGTTTGCGGGGATCCGATGGATATTGAGATACTATGTCAGATTGATTATTGATTCTATCATTTTAGATTGACTATTGATTCTATCATGTCTGTGTTGTTTGTGATCTTGCATGCTCTCCGTTGCTAGTAGCTATCTTGGCCACGTATATGCTTATGACTCCAAGAGGGAGTATTTATGCTCGATAGTAGGTTCATGCCTCTAGTAATCTGGGGAAGTGACAGAAATCTCTAAGGTTGTAGATGTGTTGTTGCTACTAGGGAGAAAACAACAATATTTTTTTCATGGAACAATTGTATTGTTTACTTTACAAACATTTCTTAATGCAATTATCCGTTGCTTGCAACTTAATACTGGAGGGGGTTCAGATGATAACCTGAAGGTGGATTATTAGTCATAGATGCAGTTGGATTACGGTCGATGTATATTGTTGTAATGCCCAATCAAATCTCATTGGAGTCATGATGTCTAGTATACGCATTGTTATGCTTGCTCAATCTGTCAATTGCCCCACTGTAATTTGTTCACCCAGCATGTTATCTATCTTAAGGAGAACAGCTCTGGTGAACTGTGGATCCCGGTCCAATCTTTATCATTGATACATCATCTACTGTTACCATTTACTTTCTATAAGCAACTATTACCTTCCACACTATACGTTTAATCCTTTGTTTTTAGCAAAACAGTGAGATTGACAACCTCATTGTAAGTTGGGGCAAAGTCTTGAGTTTGTGTTGTCCAGGATTCCAAGTTGTTAGCAACACCTTAGAGTTGTTTCCTTGCTCCTACTGGTTCGATAACCTTGGTTTCATAACTGAGGGAAAACTTGCTGTTGTGCTCATCACACCTTGCTCTTGGGGTCTCCCAACGAGGATCTACAGTCAACTGAGCCACCATCAACGGTGAATGCGTTCTAAAAGTTCCCAAGATTTAGTTATAGTTAACTCCATAAAGGAGCCTCCGGAATTAGTGTCTAACTCATGTTTAATTTCTTGATTAAGTCCTCCATAAAAGATGTGTAAAACATACCATTCAGGTAAATCTATGATGGGGACATTTATAAAGTAGGGTCTTATACCTTTTCAAGGCCCTTACTAAGCCTTCACCTGGATGGTTCTTGAAGTTCGTAATCGCCCTCCTTACTTCAGTAGTCTTTACCTTGGGAAAGAATCAAATCATGAATTCTCCTTTAAGTTTCTCCCAAGTATCTATTTTCTCTACATGGCAAATTCTATACCAGGCTAAAGCAGTAATAGTTAGAGATTGGCTAAATAGTTTAAGTTTTAATTCATCATCAGAATAGCCTCTCAATTTAAGAGTCCAACACAGCTCGGTAAAATGCATTAAATGTGTGTAAGGATCCTCATCTGGATCATCTCTTGCAAAAGTCTTTTCTTTAATGATGGCGATAAAGAGAGGGTTGACCTTGTATTATGGTTCGCGTCCAGTTGGGAATTCTTTGACAAGTCCTCTGTTAAACTTCCCGAGGTATTTAGTTGCATCGAGCTGATTCATCAGTCCGAGTGCACTCATGGTGCTTACCTAAAACTAGTAAGCAACTTTAGTAAAACGACAAAATAAGCAACTAAAAACAAAGACCAGAGCACTTAGCTCCCCGACAACGACGCCAGAAAATAGCTTGATGACTGCAAGTGCACAGATCAATTCTAGCTAGTTTCGAAGTAAAGATAACAAACCCACAGAGAGCTATTGGTAGAGGTCTTTATGCCCCTCGTCACTATCTACCAAAGGATACTTGTAAGTTGCATTTGATCTCAAGTAAAGAGTGTTTGAAAGGTTTTTGGTTGTGAGCAGAAATGTAATTAAAACGATTAAAAGAAAGCAAGTAACAAGTTCGTATAAAAGCGTGGTGGAATGCAATAGGGATAAAACGTTCTCGGGGATGTAGGATACTCCTCTAGCATGGTGTTGTCATTATTAATAATTTAAGATAATATACTTCTTGTATCATAAGATGTGTGGAGAGAGATCCATAATAAGATGTTCACTACAAGGCTCGTAGGAAGCCACTTTGTTGAGCCAAGAGCGAGGTCACCTCTAAAAAACCACTGCGATGCCTGAGAGCAGTCACCCATACATACCACCGCAATTAAGGGTTTCCCCGTGGATATCGTAATTAGCTTAGGGAGTCCCTCTTTATTCCTTCTTTGACTGCGTAGTTCACGAGCCAGCGCCAATATCTCACGGGGCTATTCTGGATATGATCCCAAAGCACTTCCAAAGGATTTCTCCCTCCCTTTAGTCCCTATGACAAATGGTATGTCGTTGACTTTCACATACCATCTAAAGAGAGAGATCAAACACAAATCATAAATCTATCATAGACTGGCAAGTCATACAGACATAAGAATATATCATCTTTATTGCAAATTCATAATAGTGCTAGGGTTTCTCCATATCCCCAAGAACAAAGAAACTACTCACACATGGAAGCAATCAACAACATCATCATAATCAAATGGATGGATGAAAGTAATGAAACAGATCTAGTGCAAACCACAATTGAATCTTGAATTGCAACAAGATCTAATGGATGAAGGATGAGAGTGATGGTGGTGATGTAGATGCAGCGGTTGATGATGAAGGGGATGATGCGTTGTCCTCCAATGATCCGTGGATCAGCAAATATTTCTCCCTAGCCAAGTTCCTCCTTCAGATCCCTTTCAGATGTTGTTTTTCGTGGTTTCTGGTGGCTGTGAATGTCGGATCCCTCCGTTGTCTTCGCCAGGTGAAAGTATTTGACGAGGCAGTCCCGATGGCACATAGTACGGGCAGACAGTACGGGCGGGCCCCGCCCATACCGCTGGTGGTTACGGGCACTGGTTGCCTCTCCTCGCTTGGTATTTTCCCAAGTATGAAGGTAATTCCTCAAAATAACTTTTATCACTTAAAAATATCATATTATAGTATAATATGATAGCTTTAATTGGTATGTTCATAATAGACTCAGTGATTTGGGATCCTGTTGAAATAAAGACAAAAGGTGCGCGCGAACGCAGTGAAATACAAAGATCCCTACTCTATTTATGCAAAAACAATAGGTAAAAATAGTAAAATTTTGGACTCATCGGGAAACAAATGAAGGAAGATTATGATGAAGAGATGCAGCTACAAGAATCAAATTCAGATGATGAGGCTGTGACTTAAAATTTTCATCCATTTGGTGAAAAAGACATGCTTAACCAAGCTTTCAAACTTGGACAGTCATTTCCAAGTATTGACATACTCAGGGAAGCTTTAAAAGAGTATAGCTGCAAGTAGAGATACCAAATTAAAATGCCCAAAAATGACAAAACAAGGATTGTGGCTATTTGTATTGGAAATGCTACTGACAAAAGTAAAGCTCCCGGTACCTGGACAATGAGGGCTTCATATGATTGCATATCCAAGTGTGTGCTTGTCAAACATGTCTCATTACAGCACACCTGCTCTAGGAAGTGGAAATTTCTAGCATTCACTTGTACTTTCCTTGCTGAAAAATACATTGAAAGCTTTAAAGCTAATGACAAGATGACTATGAAGAACTTTCCTAGGATAGTGCAAAAAGATTTGTAGATGACCCCATCTAAAGCTCAGCTAAACAAGGCTAAGAGAGCAGCCATGCAGAAGATACATGGGGATGAGGTAGAGCAATACAATCTCCTATGGAACTATGCAACAGAATTGAGAAGATCCAACCTTGGCAGTTCATTCTTTTTAAATGTTGATGATAGTGGAAGATTAAACAATTGCTACTTCTCTTTTGATGCATGTAAAAGAGGATTTGTAGCTGGATGCAGACCTGTAATTTGTCTAGATGGAGCTCATTTGAAAACAAAATTTGGTGGAATACTGCTGACAACTATAGGTATGGGCCCAAGTGACTGCATTTTCCGAGTGGATTTGAAGGAAATATTCCCTAGAGGCAATCATAGAGATGATTATATTTCATATGTATCCATGAGTTATTGTAATGTTCCTTGAATATCCATATCAGGCAACTTGTATTGATTGGCAATTATGTGAATTCTTTGTGAAACTCTTTACTTGTATGGTTATTTAATAGTTGTCCCTAGTCGGAGTTCATGTGAGGACACACATGAATATTAGACTAACACATCGATTGGTTGATGACTATGTTTCGCAAGTCATAGACATGGAGATGTCAAACCAATGATGTGGACACATGTTATGAACATGGGGTTGGACTGACCCACCTTGAGACTGGCAATTAGACTTGCAGCTCTCTCTATACATCGTGTACGTTTTTTCCTTAGACCTGAGATTGTCGCATGTACTTGAGCTGTGGATCGGCCTACTTTGTGGCTATCAACCACTACTCTGTAACTGGGTAGTCATAAAGGTAGTTTTCGGGTTTGTCCTGAAGCATGCTGCAAGGCATGGTCAATCAAGATGGGATTTGCCCCTCTCTACTTGAGAGAGATATCTTTGGGCCCCTCGAGTGATCGGATCCAGAAATGCATGGCCGTGCTATATATGGTTAAGAGTTAACCTAGTAAAGGGATTCCGAATCACAGTATCGAGAAAGGGAGGTCAGCTTGGAGCTAGACCAAATATCGTGAGGCAAAGGGAAAGACATGTACTAAACCTTGTGATGGTTCGTCCGATATGATCTTTGTATGCGTTTAGGAGTTGGCACGTCTTGCTAGAGGCCGCTACCAACTATTGACAGAATAAGTGTATTCGTGTCATGTCTATACGTATATGAACCTATAGGGTCACACACTTAAGGGGCTGAAGCCTAATGAGGATTGGATCCGAATTAGACCAGGTTTAGGCTACTAATGGGATGCTAATGTAGAAGCCCACTAAGGACGCCTATATAAGAGAGGGTAGGGCGAGCTAACCAGGGTTAGACGATTCCACCTAGCCACCACTCCTCACGCCTGTGTTGCACGCCCGGACCTAGCAGTCCAGCGTCTGACGCTTCCACCCCGCACGTGTGGATACCTCAGAGGTGCTACATTTGTGGCACTTGGACGAGCCGTGCAAGGAGAGATGCTCGTGGAACGAGGACAAGGAGAAGACATATAACGTCTACACTACATCGACGTGCTTCATCAATTCCGCAACTGCGCGTCTAGTGGTAATCTCGTGATCTATGACAACAGTAATCTTGGTTTACGCGGTAGAAAATTTTGATTTGCGCTAGTGTAGCCTACCTGTATCCCTTTAGGATTTTGCTGTTGTTGAGGTGGAAGACACAAACACTTGGAAATGGTTCCTATCTACTCTGAAATCAGATATTTCCATTGTGGACACATCATCTTGGACAATAATGTCTGATAAGCAAAAAGTGAGTGTGTTTCCTCTATTCATCTTGATCTCCATACTTGTTATAGTAAATGTTGAACACATCATCTTGGACAATAATTGCTTGTTTCCTGACAATATTGTTATTGATAATTTTTTAGGGATTAATAAATGCTGGCAATTGCTTATTTCCTGACTCGGAACATATGTTCGTTGTTAGGCACATGTATCAAAACTTTAGAGAGAAGTTCAAAGGAGAAGTTTTGAAGAAACAACTGTGGAAATGTGCTAGGAGAACACAAATTGTTCAATGGTAGGAAGCAATGGAAGAAATGAGAGTGCTGGACAGTGATGCTCATGCATGGTTAGAAGAGATAGATCCTAAAACTTGGGTTAGAGCTTTTCAGTCAGATTTGCCTAAGTGTGATATACTTCTCAATAATAATTGTGAAGTTTTCAATAAGTAAGTACATATTCTTATTATTCTTGTTTCTGTATTGCATTGTTATGTTGTTATTTATATTCTAAATATTGCACTATTATATTCTTAGATACATCCTTGAAGCAAGGGAATTGCCTATTATTAGCATGATTGAGAAGATTAAACAACAGATTACTGTCAGGAAACACAATAAGAGACAAGAGGAATTGTAATGGGAAACTGGACTATGTCCTAAGATAATGAAGAAACTGACAAAGAATGTTGAGTTTTCTGCTATTTGTGAGGTTGTTCCATCAAATACATGAATTTTTGATGTGTCATACAGAGGAAAGCACTACATGGTTAACTTGAAGAAAAAGTCTTGTGCTTGCAGAAGGTGGGATATGAGTGGAATCCCATGTGGTCATGCCATTTCATGTCTTAGTCATGACAACATCCTACCAGAAGAAATGGTTCACCCCTGTTATTCAATTGCCAAGTTCAGAGAAGCATACAGCTAAATTATTTATCCTTGCAGATATAGAAGTGAGTGGCCAAAGGTGAATGGAAGGCCAGTGTTTCCACCAAAGTACAAAAAGAAAGGTTGGTAGGCCACCCAAGAATAGAAGAAAGCAACATGAGGAGATGGAAGGCCCAAATGTTGAGAAAAAGATGTCCATGCATGGCAGAATTATGCATTGCTCTCACTATGGAGGTAGCAACCATAATCTGGGTGGCTATTTTTACCACAAGAATGGTATTGATCCAAAGTTGAAGGAAGGAACTAGAATTGGTGTTCAGCAGGCTATGCACATTTCTATAGAAGATGATCCAGTGATCACAGAGGAGCAAAACATAGTTGAGCCTACCACAATGCTTGATGACAGTGTTCTTGCAAATCTAATACATGATCAACACAGAAGTCAACAGTCACAAACAGTGGAAGCTTAGGATCCTCTTCTAGAGTGTCAGTATATTGCAAGCCAAGTGGATTTGAGCACACAAATACCAATGCCACCTTCTCAAGCACAAGTTTCAAAAGCAAATAGACTTGTAAAGCTAAAGGCTATTGCAGATAGGAAAGAATCTGAGCAAATGAAGAAGCTACAAGCAGCTCAAGGGAGAGCTCAAGAGGCAGAAGTGAAGAAGAAAGCACTAGCTGAGAAGAGAGCACAAGAGGCAGAAGTGAAGAAGAAAGCACTAGCTGAGAAGATAGCACAAGAGGCAGAAGTGAAGAAGAAAGCACTAGATGAGAAGAGAGCACTGGCTGATGAACAAAGAAAGGTTGTTGCAGAATAGAATAGGCTAGCTGCCGCTGAGAAGAAAGCACAAGTAGAGGAGGCTAGGAAGAAAGTATTGGCTGACAAAAGAGCTAAGGCAAATGAGGCTAAAAAGAAAGCAATATCATAGCAGAATAAAATCCCAGCAGCTGATTGTACCAAAAGGCCTGGAAAGAAAGTTTCCATGTTTGATGAGTTTAGAGATCCTCCAAGATCTCATGACCTGCAAGATAATTAGATCAAACTTTCTGTGTGATGCTCTGTCCATGTTTAGCTAAAGAATGTGTCTTTTGGTTTGTGAACCTTGTTTAGTTAAAGTTAGTTCAGACTTTATATGTGCTGCCCTATCCTTTTGGTAACTATGCAACTTAAGATGTCATGGTTAATGATGTTTGAGTACTGATGATGTGTCTACTATATTTGTGTCTTCCATATCTGACCTGTGAAAAATGTGTCTTCCATATGTGAATTTCCTGTGAATTTCTATGGAATTTGTCCAATGAATTGCCAAAAATACATGAACAAAAATTTTCAGATCATTCCATTCAGTTGGATACATCGCCATTTCCACAGATACACATTGTTACATTGCTGCTCATTACTGCCATTACTCACTACTTCCTAACCAGGCTGATGATCTGAACTACAACAACAAGGCCTAAAAGAGAACAAATCAACTTCATTACCCCTAAAATATCCTTTCCTACATCAAACAACGCCATCAATAGCATACACATATTCTCTGCTTCTTTCCTACTTCTTGCAAATTCTTTTTGTTCTTGGAACTTCAAATTGGGTTGCTGCATGTTCAAATCCTCATTCAACTGAGGCAAAACCCCAGTGGCCACCAAAGAATCTTCATAAACATCGGACCACTTCCAAAAATCACATCCACCAGGCTACATCACCCAACAAAGAAATACAACTCAAATTAGATCTTACCCGAAAGAAAATTGTTGGGCAAATGCATGACTTTTCATTCCCACTAACCTTGTGATTCGGGCACTTATAGAACTCCCTCTTCAGATTCCCATGGATGTCAGTCTGTGTGGTCTATTTCTTCACCGAACGAAACTTGCATCTATCGCACTTGACGATGGGAAGATCCCTAGTGGGCACACGGTTATCCTTCCTCGTACTAGAGATCGAACCACCGGAGCCGGTCGCCATGCCCAATCCACCAGAGCAGCTTGCCTAAGGTGACTAGGATGAAGGAGAATGGGGGAGCATCTATCCAACAGAGTCTAGGGTGGAGGAGAATGGGAGAGCAGGGGACGAACTCAGAGGTGAACTAGGGATTTAGATAAGAGAACAAGGAGGGGGTTTTGCTTAATGAACACACACACACAAGGGGCCTCTATGCAAAATTCATGTCAACGTGGCATTCTTGTCAGCACTAATTCATTAGCAATCCTGGTTTAGGACGAAATTATGTCAAATTGACAAGTATCTGACAACGATTCTCCAAATTAATAACAAGAGGACGAAATTATGTCAAATTGACAAGTATCTGACAACTATTCTGCAAATTAACAACACAAGGACCGATTCAAGTGCACAAATACAAGGACTGCTACGGTATTAAACTCGATATAAAACCTCTCCGTGAAACAGAATAAAACGTTCCAGCCCTCCAAGGATCGAGCCGATCGAACAGACATTATCCGCCTGCTTCCTCCCTTCGTCTTGATCTGTTGTGGAACCACGACAGCAAAAGCCTGCGCAACAAATCCTCATGCCTCCAGCCAGCGCCAGGAGCCCCGCGCCGGCCCCGGTTGCGCCCGCCGCCGCAGAGAGCTCCCCGCCGCTTCCTCCGGCTGTGGGGGAGGCCCCGCCTGACAGGGCGGGGACTGGTGTTAGGGTTACGGAGGTCGGTAGCGGAGCGATGGAGGATCGCGGTGAGGTGGAGCGTGAGGAAGCCACCGGGTCGGAGTCCGTTGAGGAGTCGGAGGAGGAGGATCCCGAGGAAGCGGACGAGGACCCCGAGGAAGCAGAGGAGGAAGCGGACGAGGACACCGAGGAATCAGAGGAGGAAGCGGATGAGGACCCCGAGGAAGCAGAGGAGGAAGCCGATGGAGGCCAGGGTAATGAGGAGGAGACGGTCTTGGCCATGGGCCAGGGAGACGGCCCGGCTGCAGCGGCTGAGTCAGAGAAGACGGTGACTGTGGAGGGCGGTGATGAGGAGAAAGCGATGGTGACGGCATTGAAGGATGGCAGCGGTGAAGATACAGGGTTAGAGTCTGCGGTGGTAGAGGAGCCTACTAAGGAGGATGAGAGCCAAGGGCAGGCAGAGGAGGAGTTGGAAATTCAAGAGGAGGAGAATCTGAAGGATGATGAGATGCAAGAGGATGCCAAAGTAGATGGTAAGTAAGAGGCTATAACCATATGCACGTCTTATACGCAGTTCAATGCTAACTTTTTTTGATGGTAATAACCTTTTTTCGGAGTCGGCTTGCGTTAGATGGGAATCATGGGATTGCTTACACTTGGAGGTGTAAGGTTGAGGGGTCAGGAACTAAGGGTGTGTTTGGTTTGTGCCTAAGATTGCCCCACCAAATATTTGACTAGCCAAAATTTTGGTTGAGCCTTTGCTTGCCCATAAGTTGGCCAACATTGGCTAAAAAATTGAACTAGAGTTGGTAGTGGAGCATTGGCATGCCAAAAAGTTGGCAACAATCCAAACAAGAGCCAACCTTTTGGTCATAACCAAAATATTGGTAGGGTACACTTTGGCTACAATCCAAACACACCCTAAGATATTAACCAGCGTTGCATAAAAAACTGAGATTTAGTTTACCTTCGTCATTAGATGTCATACCCTCACTTGCTTATTAGTGAGAACTTATGAATCAGTTGCTCGGTAGTACTTCAAAAAACAATTTCCTTTACTTGGACTTCAGATGTAACAGCAACATCTCCTGTTATTTTGATTTGGATGTTATGGAAAAATTTCACTCGAATAGGTAAGAAATCCATTATTCATGGTTCAGCAACCACACACAAGACAAACATTTTCCAGTGTAGTTTATTTGTCTATTACCATCACATATTAAAATCTATTTTGTGTGAGGAAAAAAACAGCAAGGGACCTTTATAAATATAAATAGCAACCCGTGCGTAATATTTGTTATATACATGTTCTCACGCTGAGCACTATATGTGACTGTATTTCCTGTTGGATTAAAAGTACAGATTCCATGCAGTAGTTGTGTTTCTCGTGCCCTATATTCTGTCTCCTACTAGTCCATGATCATAAAGTGGTCGCCTTTTCCATATATACTCCAGACATGAATGAAGTACCCGAAGAACATGAAGAATCTGTGGATGAAGGTTCACATAGGGATAGTGGTAAGGATGCCTGCCAGTTCAGTGTCCATTGTGAGGCGCAGAATGGTGAACTTGACCCCTCATTTTCTTTGCTGGGTTCAGTTTCAGTGGGGAATGTTAAAGACCTTGAAGTATTTGTTGGTCGATTGCCTAAGGATTGTACCGAGGAAGACATTACAGTGATCTTCTCTAAGTTTGGGGAGATTGTATCTATTAAAATAATTACCTCTGCAAACAAAAAGAACCGCATAGCATTCGTTCGTTATATGAGCACTGAAGCTGCAAAGAAGGCTCTCGCTGAATTTCAGGATGGAGTTGAGGTTTTGATGCAATAAACCCTTCTGTTCTTCAAATACTTTTCTTTGGATATGTCTTAGTTTATTGAATAATGACCATTATTCTCTTTGCGTATTTTTTTCTCAGATGACAGGGAAAAGGGTGAAAGTATCAGCTTCTCAAGTTAAGAATACCATTTACCTTAAAAATATTTGCAAGAGCTGGACAAAAGAGCAGGTGAGATATACCGAGCTTTACCTGATCCTGATATTTAGAATATCTGTTATGGCGACTATATTTTTACAGAAGTGATATAGTTTGAACTACATGTTAAGTATGAGAATATTCTCATGTCAACAAGTACTTACTGAGGCTGCTCAGCTCTTTTGAAGATATCGAATTAAAAAAAGTAAGCTTTATGTGTACAAAAGGCTTTTTTTGTTTGGCGCCATCTTGCTGTAACTGAAATGTTGCCAATCTTTCTAACAGATTAACATTCCAGAGACAAAGAACTGTCCGTTCACTTAGTTCATAGGATATGAGATGAGGGACAATCTACCTGGACAATTGAATTACATGTTAGCTCTATAACCAAATACTACCCCCGTTCCATAATATAAGCCTTTTTAGCAAGCTGTTTTAGCTATCTAAAAATGCTTACATTGTGCAACGGAGGTAGTAGCATTTTTTGCGGGGATTGATAATTGGTGTTGAGGAGTCATAAAGTACCATAGCCCACTAAAGATTTTTTCTGTTTTATGTCTTACTCAAACAAATTAATATAGCAAGGGTCATGGACCTCATGGAAATCAGACAGTGAAAACTGAGATAATTATGTATAAAAGGATGAAAGGGTGAAAATGAAATTATTTCCTGCTACACTATGTATGCTGCAAACACTTGAATGTGCTATGAAAAAATGCAATTAACTTCTTTTTACTTTATTAATAATTTTTTTTTTTTTTTTTTTTTGAACGAGGGCATTTAGGCTTTAGTGTGTAGGGCGTGCAAAATGAGTGAACCTACACAATAAAAGGCGTCTAGATACATGTGTTTTAGAAAAAGTTAAAACATCTTATATTTTGGAATGGAGGGAGTATATATCATAAATGTAGCTGTAGTAGACGTTGGAAAAGTAATGTCAGTCTGTGATAGGTGAAAATGACATTAATTCGTTAATCTTATTTGAGGGCCACTTTGGATTGCATGATTGAGAAACACAATCTGACGGGTTTGCCTGTGCAAAACAGAGGATTGTAAAACACAGGAAAACTGCTGGAATAGTCATTTGGATGGAACACATGAAAAACATAGGAAAAGTGCCTCGACCCTAGTCCAAGAAAAAAGGTTGGAGTGGATGTTCAATTTCTTATGGAATTGAGGCATAGGAATCCAATCCATAGGAATTTGGGTAGCACCATTCCTTTGAACCAAAGGCAATCCATAGGAAAATATCCTAAGGATTGGAATCCTACAAAATCCTATCAACCTGCAGAATATCTATGTAGCTAAATATTTGTATCTAGAAGTAGATCAGAATATTGATAATAAGAGCTAGGTTGTCTAGTCCCATTTGTAAAAAAATGCGTCATGCAAGTTGCAAGGAATTGTATTTATGTAGAATCATTTCTATGCGAATCATGTATTTACCTAATAAGGACTGAATGAATTTTAATCCTCTATGCAAACGGAATGACTGCACACACTATTCATTCTTTTTTAACTTGCTGTATTGGTATAATAGAAGAACACAATCCCACCAGCTTCCAAATGTCTCTGAAGATGTGACATCATCTACTTCATTTAGTTTACTTGTTTTTCCCAACTATAATATGCAGGTGCTACTCTCGTTGAAAAGTATTGGAATCGAAGAATTTGAAATGAGTTTACCTGATGATCCTGATACTGGAGGACAAAACAGAGGGATTAGTTTTCTCAAATTTGCTACACCTGACACTGCTGAAAGTGCATTTCAGAAGTTACAGCAACCAGATGCACTCATCGACATTGATAGAAGTGTGAAAGAATATGCTCCAACCCCTAAAAAATCAATTCAAGAGCTTGCTATGAAGGTAAGCAGCTATTGCCTGTTTAATTCTAAGATATTAGGATGTCTTGCAGTTCTGAGTTGATTTGGCTGTTGAGAGTTATTTGAACCAGGTAATGAACCTACTGAATGGTGTCTTCAGTAAAAAATAACAGTTCATAATATGCAGTACGTGTCCATGAGTCAGCTCGGTTTGTTTGGTCTAAACTTTTGGGACGTGAAGACATATTTTGGTTGCACATTTTTTGGAGACTGAACTATTTTTTACCATAGCAAATATCAATCATAACCAAATAGATCAGAAACTTTGGATGGTTAGTTGGATATATCTATCTTTGTTTTTACTTCAACTTTCGGACTTCTGTTCTTTTCCATGGGCCTCGGTTGTTTTGGATCGAGTTGTCAGGATTGTGATTTAGCTACCCACCCAGGGCCTAGCCCGATTTTCTTATTCTCCTCTAATTACAGGCAATCCATCTTATTCCTTCCTGCTATCATAACTTCCTTTCTCTTCCTTATATTAACACTGCAAGGTTTTGTAGCACATGGGAAACCTTGCACGAATGCCTCACTCAGATTTTCATGGGGTTTGATTATGCACATCGGGATCTAGGGTTGCTAAGTTGAGTTATTATATGATCTCTCTGGTCCCAGTGCTCAGATTGGCAGTGGTAGGGTGGTATCTTTCACATGAAGAGTAAAACCACCAATTTTAATGATCTAGGTCTGGTACCATTCAAAATTCTGCAACGCCTTTGGTCTCATGACCATATTTGTAGCCCCTGTGTCCTCCAATCCCTCTTTTCTTTCATTGAAAGTTGAAACAGGGTTGCATCAATCCTCCTAACTGGGTGTTGGGCCAGTTGTGGAAATACAGAGTTGATTTATTTTCAGATTTATAAGGCAAGTTTATTACTAGGCTCCTTGCTAGCAAATGACTGTTGCTGAAGAACCAGAAGTATCTTAAAATCCCCTAACAGCTTCCGTGTATTCCACAACCAAGTTCAGTAATATGTTTGAATGCAGGTGTATACTTGGCCAAACCACATGTATATACCAATATTTTTGTACCTTGCATGAAGTTTATTTATCCACGGTGGAAATAGTATAATTGTTTCGTAATTTACTGTTACTTTGTAGGTTAAGTCAGTATACCTTGAACATATTCCTCTTTCTTGGGACGAGGGGAACATTGAAGAATGTTGCAAATCATATGGGGAGATTCAGGAAGTTCGCATTCTAAAGAAGTCAAAAAAGAAAATTTCTTTTGTTGAATTCTCATTCAGGAAGAGTGCATTGGCTTGTGTGGAAGGAATAAACAGTGCCAAGATTGGTGGTGAAGTTAAGGTATTCTAAATCCTAAATCCTGCTTCTGTTGGATTGATCTAAGCTTCTATTGGTTTTGCTAACTTGCCTGCACGATTGTTCCCTTTCTTTACCTAGTTGACTGCGAGTCTTGCTCGACCACGTCGGCAAATACATCTGGACAAGAAGAGTGCTAAAGGTGGGTTCAAGGTGAGTAGTGGTGCAGCTTCTGAAGGCGCTAACAATTCTATAAAGAAAAAGGACCACAAAAAAGAGGTCATGGTGAAGAAGAGTTCACATAAATTGCCAAAAGGTGATGTGAGTAAGCTGACCTCACAAGTTGATGCGGAAGTACCGCAAGCATCTAACCTGCATAAAGGCAAAAGGAAAGCTGGGAAGACTGAAAATACAGCTGTAAATGGAAGACTGCCAAAGAAACCACGGAAAAATCGTATGTTCTTGGCAATTTTGTTTAACTTTGTTATTAAGGGTTACTCTTTCTTATACTTGTAATTGTGCAGGTGATGTCCTGACAAAACCTTCCAACAGAGCACGTCATGTTGATTATGCAGGAGAATCTTCTGGAAATATGAAACGTTCAATGGGACCTCGATATGTAACTACCAACCAATCTTACCCCATTGTGGGCACGTTGTCCAGATCTAAACCAAATGCTCGTGACCTGGTATACATCAAATTCTTTGTCTTGATGTTCGTATTCTCATAGTTTTACTTCATATATGTTTCATGTATACATCATATTTACGCATTCATGCCTTTAGGAACCTCATGCTGGATACATCCCTCCTGTAAATCGTGTCCGTGCACCCGCAGATCGTGTTCAAGTCACCTATGCGTATGATGAGCCGAGGTTTTGTTTCCATTTTGGCTTGCTGCTTATTTGGTACTGATAAGATTCTCCACCGAACATGCAACTTATTTAGGTATTTTCATGGTTTTTGCAGAGCTGCACCGTCAAATTATCATCATATTGACAGTCTTCCTTATACTAGAGGTACAGTCTTTAAAACTATTTAAGTCCATGTACATGTGCATCTTTTAGTTCCTGTAATAACTGCACACAATAGACACTATAATTTGTCAAGATATACATTTAAGTAGACTGGAAGTCATATTCTTGGTTTCTCTTGGAATAAGTGCATACCCTACTCAGCTATTGCCTGAATCCAGATATTTAACTCCCAGTCACAAAGGCACATTGCAATTATTAACCACCAATACCGGATGAATTATACCTGAGGCTTGTCTCATAGGCGTGCTTTTATCTGTAGGCTGTCACATAGCCGCTGTTTCCTTATGACAACCTCTACCGCTTAGATTTACCCTGTATTTCTTAGGAAGCAACAAGAATGTTGACTCTGCCCCCTGCTTTCCTCGGCTGCCTATTATGCACCGATCCTTTGTCAAGGTGGCGCACCTTTATCAATAGGTGTATCTGATGTTGATACAAGTCCGGTAACTCTCAGATATGCTCATATGCAATTGTCGAGCAAATTTAAATACTGAAATTCTCAATATAGACTTCCCGATACAGCTCAGAGCCCATTAAACATGTGCCTCAGGATAACTGTAGTACACCCTTGGAGGGAGTGAGTGAGGCTTGCACCAGCGTTCACTCGGGAGTTGTGCACAGAATTGACCTGCATATCTCCAGAGTCATAAAAATAAGCCCAATGTTGTCTCCAGCTACCAGGAACAAGCCGTGTCAGCCCATCATACTCCTCTGCCCTTGCTTCCTTTCTTATTTGGGAGAAAATGCTTTTGGCCTGACCTTTTATCAAAGCCAACGAACAATGTTCAGTACATCCTGGGATTACCTGGTTACATAAAAGAGCACAGCAAGATCTCTCAAAATAAAGATGCCTCTCCCAGGCGAACACAAAATAGAAATGGCGACCCCCCTAATCAACAGCTACTACACCAGACAGGAAAACCAAAACAGATAACTACGTCCCATGCTCTACCCCATCACGGGATGCTCATCCTTTCTAGCCACATGATCATAGCCTGTATCAGATGGGTCTTCTGCTTGATCTACTCATCCTTTCCTCTTGGGGAGGAAAGGAACAGCAGGGAACATGTCATAAGACTTCTGGCTAATTCGGCAATATTTACTGACTGTTACAGTTTAATTAATTATCTATATAAAGAAGATGCAACAGGCCATAAAACCCAATAGCTCAAAAGACCAAAAAACCCAATAGCTTGAATGCAATTTTTATACATATGCTACTGGGAGTGGAATTGTGTGAGGGTTTGACTAGATTGGAGTTGGGTACATTTCCGGTGGTGCTACTGAATTAATTTTCTTTCAACTCTTGCGCTAGTGTTGTCATCACTGGTCGGTATCCTGTTAGTTGCTTTCAGGTAGGCAAAGCTAGTTCAATTTGTAATATTTTTTTTGTTGTTGCATTTGACAGAAATAGCTGCTCCACCACCAGCCTATTATGGTTACACAAGCGATCCTCAATACCAGGTCTATATACTTTACTCATTCACCACAACGTCTTCATTTAATTTTATCTATATTTTCAATCTGAATTGCTCGTTGGAAAATTAAACTGATATAACTTGTTATGTCAACATAGTTGTATTCATTATGTTACTTTCGATGATAAACCTATGGACTTTATTTTAATGTGGTCAATCTTTACGGATACATATATTAGTTCTGGAGGTGTTAATAAGTTCTAGTGTGATCAATCAGATTCCATGTCAATTTATATTGGTTTTACTAGATATTATCTGATGGGCCTTCTGAGAACGCGACAAATTTTTGTAAACCTTGATTTGTCTTTCTGACAATCTGTTGTCAAGAGTCTGTATCTGAGTTTTATCCATTTGCAGGGTGAATATGCATACACTTACCTTCCCCCTCCTCGTCTAAGTGGATCTGACTATCGAAGAAGCGGTGCATACAGCCCTCCAAGGAGATATTACTGACTAAAATCCTGCTGCCGACTCCGTTCTTTCATGTAATAACAGTGCTATAAGAGCAGAACGTTTACAGTTTTGAGGAACCCCTTTGCTGTCGTTGTAGATACCAATGCTGGAGAAAGGTCAAGTTTTTTTTTGAGATTGAAAGGTCAAGTTCTTATGTGTTTAGATCGTGGTTTATGTTTTGTTGGTATTATATCCTGGCCAAGAAAGTTCTTAGAATTTTACCTTAACTCCGCTTGCTCATCCCTTCCCGTTAGCTGAGAAGAAAGTGATGGTAAGAGAGTCGTGTAACATGTTGTAAGGAAGGATAATGTTTCAAGGGCCGCTTTGATTTTTGATTTTGCAAGTGCTGGAATAGTATCATCAATCTACTAATTTACGTAGAGGTAGGTTCGTCCGTTCTAAATTTTGGTTCCGATTTTTTCCTGGACGATTTTGCCCTTGGCTGTTTGAGGGTATTACATTGCCTGCCACCGCGAAGTGAAGAACAGAGTCAACCCATGATCCCTCCGTCCCTTCTTCCTGCCCGAAAGTGGAGCCAATCCTCCACTCTTCCCCTGACTGCGCCGCTCAGGAAAAGCTCGAGGACCCGATCCCCAATTCTTCATGGTAGAGGTTCGCACACACGGGGCTTAGGGACGGCCTCGGCGAGCACGCTGGCCCCAGATGCCAAGGAAAGGAGGTGTTGCGAGGTTTGACCTTGGTCGCGTGGCCGAGCTAGGATTCGCAGCGGGTGTGCTTGAGGACAAGGGAGAGGCCCAGGGCGGCGAGGTTGATGGCTGGCGGTGCCGGGACAGAGGCGATGCGAGCTCGAGGAGGGGTAGCGACCGATGGGGTCCAGGCAGGGCTGGACGCAAGGGAGAGGAGTGCGGACGACTGGGACTAGCAGGATTTGTCAGGGAAACCGGTTCTCCCGGCGCCATCTCTGCCTCTTTTTTCTGTAGCTCTCGATTCAAGGATCTATTTATGTGCACCTTTTCATTCAGAGGTTCTCTTATTTCATTTTCAGTTGATCCATTTTCCAGAAACGTATCATTTGTTGGTATTATATCATCGATGGCATCTGTTGATCTGCACATCTTTGACTTCACATATTGGTTCAGACAGTCAGACTGGGGATTTCTTCAGTACTACTGTTTTCATCACCGTTGTTGCCGTGGTATTGTTGGCTGAATACACAAGCTGCAAAGATAATCTCATGCTCACTTCTACATTAAGAAATTTACCATAATGAGTACCGAATTCACATCAACAATTGTCATCATGTACTATTGCAAGGTTGCTCGTACCGTTCCATTCAATGAGAGGAGGTTTCGGCTTTATTAACACTTCCTTTTGCAGGTTAAGAGTTGAAAAGTGCTTGTGATTGCGAGCGATCAGTAGCAGAATTAAAGAGACAATACATTACTATTGTGCAGATGCTACTATCTTGCATGGAATTCAGCTCCACAAGGTTTCTATTTGTAGCAACCTTTTGGTGATTTTCCTTTGCACAATGATCTTCTGCTTCCTTAACAGAAAATTGTGTTCCACCGTGGAACTGCCCGATCTGTTTGGGCGACGAAGCGACCTATCTTTGATCCTTGCGATGCCTAGGCCAGCATCTTCCTCCCGGCTGCTGACTCTACAAATAGCCAGTGCCGATCCTGCAAGTTAGCAACGACGCATACCAGTTTGTCGACTCCGCTATGATGTGGCGGCCGACGGTTGTGTCCTTCACGAGTGCCTAGACCAGCAGCACCCTTCCCTTCTGGCCAGAGAGCTACCAACATCGTCTTACCGCCGGCCCAACGACGCAACCGCGCAACCTGGTCGTGGAGCCCGGAGACGATCCCGACGCAAGACCGCTCAAGGAAGCGAGGATGGCGTCCATGGCGTCGAGGAATGGAGCTCGGCGGCGGCTCGTCGGCGCCATAGAGCCTGTGTCGGCGGCGGAGAGGCGGAGCACAGGGCCGCCTCGGAGGGCGTGAGGTGCAGGGGCGGCACGCGGCGGGCAGCCGTCGGAATCATAGATGCGGACCACGCCACCTGTTGCCTCCTCCGCTGCTCGACGTGCCCGAGCCAGTGCAGCGAGGAGACGGGATCCCGACGTGCAGCACATGCTCGAGGAAGCAGAGGATGGCGTCCATGGTGTCAGGGAATGGAGCTCGAGCGACATCTCGTCGTCGACGCCATAGAGCTCAGGGTCGGCGTCGGAGAGGCGGAGCACGGGGCGGCTGAACGGGGCCGCCTCGGAGGGCGTGAGGTGCAGGCGCCACGCGTGGCAGCCGTCGGAGTCGTAGGCGCAGACCACGCCGCCAGTTGCCTCCTCCGCCGCTCGCCGTGCCCGAGCCAGTGCGGCCAGGAAACGGAATCCCGTCGTCTTCGGGTGGCCACGGCGAGGGGAAGGGTAGCAGTGACCATCGTGAGCAGAGTTTTGGGAACCGAGAGTGCAGGAATGAGCGACACGCAAGGTACGGCGGAGGGGATATTTTTTTACCAGACAGGTACCACTTGGCGGTGGCAGGTCTGGTAAAACCTTATAACAGCCAGGGGCATAAACATGTCATGTATACTATTGTATTTTTTTTGAGTGATGTCATGTATACTATTGTAGTTCCTTTACTTAAACGGAATTCAGTGCTTGATATGGCTTTGCTTGGACGGTCAAAAATTCATTGAATGGTTATATATATATATATATATATATATATATATATATATATATATATATATATGTACGTATGTATTTCGATGTGAGGGTAAAAAGCAAAGGTGTGAGGTGAAAGCTAAACATATTCGTGAAATAAGGTACAACCGATTTATTTATTATCCGTGGCAACGCACGGGCATTTAGCTAGTAATAGTAATGATTGCAGAGTTATGTCATCTTGAATCCAAAACCTGGAACTGGATTTTAGACCAAAACTTCATTGGATTTAATTGGACTGGACATGGACGTCAATGGAGCTTAAGATCCAACAACACCTAACCCAATTTGGACCTCAAAATTGGATAGCCCATTATCCATTGGACTTGTGCACTAAGAACAAACAAGCTAATGTCGCTGACCGAGCATAGTCGGCTAGCTCTGCATGTGTATACGTACACAAAAGTACAGCACAAGCGGGCAACGACTTTGGATATCCATGGTTTTCAGCTATTTGGATTGGATGGAGCTGGATATTACAAAGTGAAACATGGATTGATGGATTGGACCCCGATTAGAATGGACACTAATTGGACATTTGTCTTTTGGATTTGGACTCAGATCCAATTCAACCTTTAGGTTTGGTTTGGACTTGGATCCCGGCGAGGTTGGAATTAACCGGACAAGGCCTTAGGGTGATTAAATTCCAACTAAGTTAAAATCCCTCTAGTACTCTCCAAACCACTCCAGTCCACTTGGGAAGTGGACTAACCCTCCACCTCAGCGGGAGAGGAAGGCATCAACTGATAATTTGGCAGGCACCATCGTAAGACGCCGCCTATCCCAATGAATCTTCTATGTATCAATTGCCGAGGGTGTGGGTATGCGGTGACCCAACATACCACTGCATGATGTAGTACACTATAGTCGTTGACATAACACCAATAAAACACCGTTTACTAGTATTATATTCCTCAGAGTGGTACAACAGGAACACAACAGGTCCAAGATATGACTATAGGTTACAACTCAACTCTTTACACAAGATCCAGAGAACACTCTAGGTTAAAGAGAGAAAGAAACTTCTTACAAAGAAGAATCAGAAATAAACAACTCAAAAACTATCATACTATTATGACTAGTATTTTAACTAATGGTCTGGCATTGCTGCTATTGCAATACGCTACAGAAATAGGTTCTATGGCTAGAGATTATATTCCTACCTAATCAGTAACTTCGTCTTCACTCGAGTTGATGTATATGTTGACTTTCTTGACTTCATTGAAGAGCTTTAGCTTCTGGTGATGATTCCTGGAGCATATCGTGATGTAGACATCGTCTGTACTGGCTTCAGAATCTAGCAAGGGTTAAGAAGATACGTTGAGTACGAGCGTACTCAGCAAGTTCACTAGAAAAAGAGTGTTTGATGCACTATATCTATAGCCACAGACCATAGGTCGTAGGCAATGCAGGTTTTCGCAAACATTTCTTCAAAGGTTGCTTTTATTCTGAAAAGCTATGTCCGTCAGCCTTCACGGGTTTACCAGAACTTTCATGAAGTTCCTTTCCCGCCGCGTTCACAGCTCCTTCCCGGAACAGGGAGTAACAAGTTACAGTTCTTACACTCTGCAGATGTGCGTTACTTTACCCATGAGAGATCTTAGCTTTGTTGCACATCCGAATTGCAGGTTCGTTCACACTTCCTTGGTGTGAGGCTCAGACTAAGATCCAAGCCAATCACTGCCTTCTCCACGACCCCGCATGTCTCCTTGGTGTACGCTAGCCCACCTATTGAATTACGGCTATTGGTGTACAGACCGTTCAAATGACGGAACTATGTGGGACGTTGAGGGTTCCCACCCATATGCTGCATATCCTCTACGAATTACCAATTAATATGCACGCTACGAGTGATAACAGCCACAACCCGCACATCTGACTCCATGCGAGAGGGAAAAGATACAACTGACTTCTCCGTCCCATTCCAAATCTCATGGTTAACGCGTAATATACGACGCAAGAATCACTAGCGACATTGGTTGTTAAGTCCTAGATAATATGTTCCTTTACCACCGGAACTTTCATAGCAGGTTATTACCTCATGGCAAATAACCTATAATCATATTATTATGAAAATAGTGTTTTCAGACCTTTTTCAAATGCAGGTGATGACAACACTGGATTTGCAAAATACTTTACAGAAAATAATCAGAGGACATGAGCAAGTGTGAACTTGCCTTGTGTGATTGCAAGATTATGCACTCACGGTCTTCAAGACAATCTAAAAGATCCAATATCTGAAATCAGCATCATTGGTCCGGTAAGGACTAATGTTTAAAGAAGCAATATGCTTTTATGCCTAAGTAATGTAATGCAAGTTGTTAAACTCGAATCTCGGGAATAACGTTGATCTAGGGTTTGGATACTGGAAATGGTTACTTTAGAATGTGTTGTCCTTTTAGATAAGTTTCATACTTGTGCTTCTTATTAAGGCTTGTGAGTGTGTGTGAAACAACATGTAAGTATAATAAAGCACACACAATAATGGAATACTCAAGTGGAAAATGTATCTGTAGACTATGTATATAAGGTTTGTTTATCATTTAGAGCTTTCATAAAAATGCGTATGTCTTGCTTTATAATGTATCTTAAAAGAATAACTTTTGAAGAAAATCTTACTTAGCTAAGGAGAAGTATTTAAATTTTAAGGTAACCTTATTAGGAGTTCTTTCTTAGTTATAGTCTTTAAGTAAGAAAGAACTGCTCTATTTGAATAATGATATAAGTAGTATTTGAGACTTATTTATCTTGGTTTTTAACTTGGTTAGTTTGGTATTAAGATGCTTTATAACTTAATTATAACAGACCAAAGTTAACTATAAAACACATAACAAAGTCTTCAGTATAGTATTTAAAGTATTATAGACTAAAGTTAACTTTAAAGACATAGATGGGTTTAGGTTATATTGCTTATGATATTTGTATCTTGTTCACTTTATAAGGTTTCTTAAAGTTACTTTAAGAATAGTATTACTTCTATTTGAGTAGTGGTTTCTTAAATGTATAATGGAATAGAATCATTTATCTTCTTGTGAATGAATGGTTATAGTTTGTAAATAAGGAAATAATATCACTTGGACTACTAATGGATTCACTATAGTGTTTTGGTATGTTTATAAACTTGTGGTTGAAGTAAGTAAAGAGGTTTTATTTAATCCCAATTATTCTTGAAGATTTTATACTTAGTAAAGATCTTTTTAGGAAATAAACTACATATATATGGTTGAATGATAATTCAATAAAATTTTATTTAAAATGTGTTAAAGCATTTTGACTACATAATATCAATGTTCAAGACTAATACTATTTATTAGACTCAATTGATAAATTTTAAAATATTAGCAAATTTTATTTACCCTTATATGAATTATTAATTAAGGAAATAGGTTTAAATTCAAGTTATTAAAGTGTTTTAATTTTTTCTTTACCTCAAAAGTGAAATATTATATTTTTAACATGTAGGTATTATTTTTGGTGATCATTTTGGTATATTACATTTATTTTTGTGCTTTATGAATAATAAGATATTATTTTTATAAGATTTATTACTTTATAAACACTTAATAAATAATAGATATTTATTTAAGTGAAATAATAATACATGATTATAGTTTTAAATTATAGTTCTTATTTTTCTAAGATTTTTGGTATTTTATTTATATTTTTTAACATTTACCATTATTAAAATATGAATTATCTAAGTTTATTACTTATAAAACCTTTATTAAATAATAATTATTTAAATTGTTGACATAATAATGTTTGATAGTAGCTTAATGTTATAGATTTTATTTTTCTGAAATTTTTCATATATTATAAATATTTTTCTGAATTATAAAACAAAAGTTATTAAATTTTTAAGATTGAATCATTTTTTAATTAAATTCTAAATAATATTACAAATATGGAATTATTTTTCTTACCCAGACCTAACCTACCCTGGTCACTGACATGTGGGGTACTGGCCACGTTGGATGACACCTAGGTAGTGGACTAGTCAACAGTGGACCTGGTCAAAGATGACGCAGGCGTGATGCCACGATGACATCAGCACGAATCTGTAATCTTTTTACACCCCGAACTAATCTACCCAGAGAGATGAACAAGTGGGCCCGTGGCCACGTTGGAATGCCACGCGGGCTCACCGGAGTCTTGCCGGAATCACATTCGGAACGGCGACAGAGAGGGTTCTGGGAAGCGCGGCTAGAGTTTTCCGATGCAGGAGAGTTTGCTGAGCATAGTTGTGGTGGCGCCGCTCCTATTTGGTCATCGGAGATAGCTCAACGGCGAGCAACAACGGCGACGCTCGTCGGCCTCTCGATGAACTCGAGCTAGAGGTGAAATTAGGAAACGATAATAGGACCAGAGATGCGTGAGTGTACCCTGAGTGTAGCCGTGTGGTCCATGTCGAAGATGGTGACCGGAGATGGGTTATTCTTCACGAATTCTGACGATCATCAGAGAAAGGAAGTAGCTCGATTGCATCGATTTGGAACTCCCCTAACTCGATTGAGCATCCTAAGATGAAGAGGGTGACACTGCGCTGCTCCTCGACCACTCCATGGACTCCGGGACGACCTCCACCGACGACTATGTGTGGTTCAGTGAGCTAGGTTTTCGACCTCAAGAGGAAACAGAGAGGAAGAGGGTGGCGAGTGAGAGAGGATTAGGATGAGACTGAGCGTTGCGGTGGCGTTCTTATCCTCCAGGGTGACGTTGGTGACTACTCGAATCGCGGAGCAACGGCGGCGTACGGCAGAGCACTTGCTAGCGAGCAGCTTCCAGCCGACGAGGAAGACGACGGCGACATTTCGCGGAAAACCCCCTGGCGTTCTTCTGATTCTCTCCGCAGTCCCTCCACAGCCCCACTAGTCATCCAGAGAGAACAACAAGCTGGGTTGGTTGTTGGGCTAATACTGGGCTTCGGTGGAACGCACGTGAGCGACAGGGAAAGAAGGAAAGACATGGGCCGGTGAAAGGATACAGATGTCGCCTAGAGGGAGGGTGAATAGGCGATTAAAACTTTTCCTAGAGTGGCTCAACAAAGGCGGAATAAAACTAGTGTTTACTTTATTAAGCACAACCTAGAACAACTAAGGTTCACCTATGTGCACCAACAACTTATGCTAAGCAATACAAGCAACAAAGTGATAGCAAGATATATATTACTTCAAGCACGAAGGCTATCACAATGTAAAGTGCATAAGTAAAGAGCTCGAGTATAGAGATAACCGAGGCACGCGGGGACACCGATATTTTACCGAGTTCCTCCCAACATGGAGTACGTCTCGTTTGGAGATGGGGTGGTATCTAACCACCTACGCTACAAAAGGCCTCCCTTATTCTCCGGTGAATCTCGCCCCAACGGGATCAATCCACACTTCCACCATCGGTGCACTTTTCGGTGGCAACCGGAACCTCTCACAAGGTTGGGGCACTTCTCCACAACTTAATTAGAGGCTCCCAACAAATGCCACAAAAGGCCACAATGCCACCAAGGCCACAAAACCGTCTAGGATTCCAAGAACCCAAGAGGGACAAGCTCCAATGAGTCACACGAACCAAATCCTCCGAGGAGAACACAAACCGATGCGCCAAATGCAAATGGCAAGAACACCACAAAGGTGCTCAAATCCCTCACTCTCAAGTTCCAACAAAGCTACTAAAGCTAGTGTGGGAACACGATAGGAAGAATCAAAGAGAGACACAAAATCCCCCAAAATCTAGATCCCCAAACATGCACTCACAAAGAGATGAATCGGTTAGGTCAAAACGTGAATCTAGATCTCCTCTCTCTTCCACTCAAATATGGGCAAGAATCATCGGAGGGAAAAGACTAGGCAAGCTACAAGATCTAGAGAAAGTGTGGACAAAGCTTACCTAATAGATGAGGAAGAAGCACCTTAAATTTAAAACGGAAAAGTCTTAAATAGGGGCCCCAAAAATCTAGCCGTTTGGGGCATTTTTCTGAACGGTCTGGTAATCTTTGCTACCGCATGTGCCAGAAAACGGCAGCACAACAAGAATGCCTAGGCGTATGGCAGCAGAAACAATGAAGCGGCTTCATGACAGCAGAGCTTGATGACAACATAGGCAGCCTTGTGCTGCAATGGCATGGCCACAACGGGCCAGAGCACGACACGCCAGCAGAGGCGCCACGGTCAACGCGGCCAACCAGGCAAAGCGCCTAGGAGGGTCTGATGTGGCCAACGCTGGCCCGTGCCAGATCGGCATTCAACAGGCGGGGCGTGGAACGGAGGAGAGGCTAGCTGGGCTGGGGTTTTCTTTCCAGGGCCGGCCGGTTGTCACATCCCAAGATTTTCCAAATCTTGTAATGTGAAAAATAAAATAAACAAAATAAATTTTTGTTGAAAATCAGGGTGAAAAGAAACTTTTGTTTCTAAATGGAAACTTAAAATCCCATCTTGAACAAACTTTGGTAAAAGTTTGAATCCAACAAAAATCCAAATCAAGGGAAATGCATTGCTCAATGAATGTATTTGGAAATTTAAACAGTTGGAAAATAAATCCAAACCCTTAACCCTAATGGAATAAAAATCATTTCCAAAGTTATCTCCAAGTCTATGGATTTGATCCATATAAAAATTTGTCAACAAACATTCACAAATTATCAAGAAAGACAAATAGAAATATTATAAAACCATATAAATTGGTTTCACTCAATTTGGAACCATAAATAAAATCTGATGAATTTAATAAGATAAGAAATTGAATTCCCAAAGTTAATAAAGCATCTATCAAGAAACCCATACCAATTGGTGAGCAAATAATCTAAAAGAGATTTAAAAGGATAAATAAATATCAAACAAGATTTCACAAATTGGAATCACCAAGTTTGGATCTCTAAATAAAAAGATAAGGATCTTATAAGATGAAGAAAGAAATATTTAATAAAGAATATTTAAAGACCAAATCAAATCTTGACCAAATCCATAAGCAAATGGAATGAATTATAATCCAAATCCAAATAAAATATTGGTTAAAGAATTGCCAAAGTAAAATAAAATGTCTTAAACCAAATCCTATTGGAATAAAGACAAATCCAAATTTTAAAAGATTAATAAATCTTACTAAAAGCTTTTCCAAATAATTCAAGATGAGTTATTTGACACCCTTTTAAGTAAACAAAACCTACTGAAAAGTTTTGGAAGATTTAAAAGGTTTTAAATGGTGTTTAGAAACATTATTAAAACCTATTTGATTTAAAACAAGGGCCCTTTTTATTAATTAAAAAGACCCCAAAAGGAATAAAATAAATTCCAAAAAATTATCATCAGAATGTTTTATTAATCAGTACTTAAACCTACACAAACTTTGACAAAGGTTTGAAATCAAATTGAGGTTTGAATTGATTAAACAAAATCAAAACAGAATTAAAGAAAAGAGAAAAAGAAAAACAAGCAGAACGGAAAAAAATATGAATCGGACCAAACCCAACTGGCCAGCCCACTAAGCCCAACAGCCATCGCTCCCTTGAAAAAATGCTTCAGACCAAATATCCTACCCGCAGAGGCACTGACAGATGGACCCAACTCCCGACTCCTCTCTCACGCTGCCAAGCGGACCCCACCGCTAGCTCACCTCGTCGTCAACCCCGCGACTGGTTCGTCCCAAACCCCGTGGCTGTTTCTGCCGTGAATGCACGCTTTCAATTCGCGTTAATGGATGATTAATCCCGCGCTACAACGATGCCCTCTTAACTGCCCTGGTCTCCTCTTCCTTCCCCCCAAACCATACCCCGCCGGAGCCCCCAGGCTACGCAAATTTCTTGCGACAACACCTCTGTCTCCGACGACTCTCCCGACTGATTCCGGCAGCCCCTCGCCGCCCCTCGCCTCCTCGAGCACGCGAACATCTTCCCCAGACTCTGGCGCACACTCCGGTGCCTCCAGCCCCCTCTCGCTTGCCCCACAACCTCGCCTCCGTCTTCGTCTGAGCGCCACCGAAGAACCCCGCAACTCCGGCGAGCGCTACTGGTGAGTCTAGACCGCCCCTTACCCCCTCTTGATTACTCACAAGATCGCGGCATCCATACGAACCTAACGGTGCCTTTTATTTGCCTTAGCACGCTGTATATCGTCGCCCCCGTCGACGTCTGACCGCACCCGAGGCCCAGCTCAACTCCGGTGAGCAATTAAGGACAATCTCGTGCGCCCCTTCACCAGCCAGTACCACCTTGAGCTTCCCCAAGCTTCGGCGAACACGGTGAGCATATTCCCTTCCTTCCTCGCTTCCTGCATCGCCAGCTTTGCCGCCGTCGACAGCCCACCGGCCATACCGTCATGCGCCGCGTTCTTGACCAATTGCTGCATCGTCGATTTGGATCGTGGGCCTAGATAGATTCACTTAACGCAGAGGTATGCAACCTGCCGCTCGATCTAACTTGATCCAACGCACAGAGCGTGATCCGAAGAAGCGGCAATAGAATTAAGCCAATGTCTCATTGATTTGTTTTAAAACAGATTTGATCTATTAGATACAAGATTTTGTAAATTGCATAACTTTTAATCTACACGTCCAAATTTTGCAAACTTTATATCAATGGATTCAGAAAAACAAGCCCTAGCCAACCATTTACTTTGTTTAGTAAAAAGCTTCTGGTAAAATGTTTGTTTTTGCAGAAACTTGTGTATGCATGTTTAGAGTATAGAAATTGTTCTAAAATGATTTTGAGGATAAAATCTTTGGCAAATGGTGTGTTTTGAACCTACTGACCATAGAAAACAAATTGTGGTTTCAAAAATGTATTTGGTGAAACAAAAGCATGAAACTTTGATTTAAACCATTTCTAGTCAAATAAAAATATGGTTGATTATTAAAAATGGTTTTGGAACAAAACCTTTGAGAAATGTTTTGAAATAAACTCTCTGACCCTAAACACAAGGTTATATGGTTTGAAAACATATTTTGTGAAACCTATAGAATTTTTCCTTAATAAAAGCATTTCTACACCACATGAAATAATGACTTAGTCTAAAAATGGTTTATGAAGTGAAATCTTTTGCAAATGATTTTGTCACTTTATAAAATGATCATTAGGTGTTTACAAATGTTTATGAACCATTAGAAACCACTTTTTCAAATAAAACAACCTTTAGCATGCTTGCATGCATTGTTTTGTTATTATTATTTTATGTGTTGAATTGCTTGAATGGTAGATTGAAATATTGTTTGCTTGATTGAATTGTAGTGATTTGAAGTGAGTGAACATTGCAAAGAACAAGGAAGTGAACTTATACTCTCTACCAAAAAGGCAAGTGATGCTTCATACTTTTGTCCCATTATTTTCACTATGCATTAGTGATATTTCTAAGTAGGACTTGCATGGAATTTTGCTAAGTATAAACCATGCTATGGGAAATCCTAGTATATGAAACTTTTGTAGAATTTCCTAAGTTAAGATTCATACTACTATCATGCTTAGCTTAGCTAATAGAAAACAAGGGTGGAATATATATTCATACTATGGAAAAATTTCTAAGTCGGAGGACTTATGTTTTGTTTAATAAAACAACTAAGTGAATGAATCACCTGGGTGGAATGGAAGGAATGGTTTGTGTTGAGTGGTTACACAAGGCCAGGGGACTAGTGAACCTTGTGTATCTCACTTGTGGATGGCCACCCAGGAACAAAGAGATTTGAGATGTCAAATGTGGAGAAGCTTCAAGTGCAGCCACATGGCATTATGGGCTCTGCCTGGATCATATAGGTTGCAATAACTTAGCCAAATGGACAGTTGGTGGTAGGGGTTTTGATAGGTTGGAACGCGTCCATTCTGGTCTAAGGGAAGGCTTCTGAAAGATCTTGTCTTGGTGAAACCAAGTCTTGTGGGGAAAGTGCACCACCTCTGTAGAGTGTAAAATCTAAGTACTTAGCCATGTCCCTGGCAAAGGACAATTTGAGCATCAAGACATGGAAGCAATCAAGAATCTCATCATCCAAATTTCTAAGTTAAAAGCTTGTGGTTGAACAAGGGTTTAAGGTTCACCAATTTCTATTGGTGGTTCCTTGGGTGATTTTTGTCAAGCAAAAACTTAGTGTTTTCAAATGTTAAGGAAAAATCTATTTTGAGCAAAGCAGGTCTAAGCTCCACTTAGACAAATGCATATAGATGATAGACTCCACTATACTACCATAGTATCACTTGCCAATACAATTCAAATGTATTGAACCTTGTGGCTGTAACTTGTTATGTTGTAGGTTTGTTTGATATTAGTGAAGTTTAATGATTAGGATTACAAGTCTACAACCAACATGTCTGCCTGTGGCACTTTGAAGATGAAGGACCCCGTGCTATTGTTATATTCTGATGCATTGTAATGAGATAGCCAAAGGAGCTATGTAAGATGTAATAAATTATGTTATTCCTGGTTATAAAGTTGTATTATGACCTTGTTTCTTGATATTACATCTTAACTATGGATGCTAGCTATTGATCTAGGGACTAGCATTGTAAACACATGGATCTCTACCTTATTAAAGGTTGGGAACCTTACAGATGGTATCAGAGCATTGTGTTGCTTGTAGGATTTGTAAACCTAGGATTGGACAAAACCCTTAGAAAAATAGGAGTTGTATTTGTTCCAAAACTTATTTACAGACAATCTTGTAAACTCTTTCCTCAAACCATTTTGGTTTTGATTCTACATATCTTCTATTTCAAACTTGATGGAAAAACCTACCCCATGGCCAAAGACTTCACCATGAGCAAAGGACTTCATCAACTCTAATGACTTCAACATCTTCAACTCAAATGACTTCAACATCTTCATCATTTTCACCAAGGACTTCAATCTTGGATGTCACTAAGGACTACAAGTGAGACAAGAAATCTTGCTCAAGACTTGAAGACTAAGGAAACACAACCCAGAAGGAACCATCATCTCTTTGAAGTTTTGAGACCAAGATGCAAGAAATTCTTTAAGGATACAAAGATCTTGTTTATGAAGAATCAACCAAGAAGGATGAAAAGATCACAAGTGAACCATATAGATGGACCACCATATTTAGTTTAAGACAAACACACCAACTTATGTGGTGTAGCAAAAATATTTTTGGTTGCTTAAAAAAGTGCTTGAACCTTGTTGTTTGAGTAGAATGTTTGGTTGTGATTGCTTGCACCTTGCTTGTGTGAATTGTGATGTGTGTGATTAGAATTATTTCCTTAGAAATCTTTTGCCTATTCTAATCTTAATCCAACCCAAACAGATGACTACTCCAAGAGACTCCAACATCAAGGTTGATGACAACAACAACAACCAAGAGGACAACATGAGAGAACTTATAGTAACCCAAAACCAGTTGAACCAAGTGACAGCTCAATTTATAGTCAACACCAGTGAGGTAGATCCAACCATGCGAAGGTTTTTGGAAACCCAAACCCAATTGTTGCATAAGGTGACAGATCAAATGATCAACATGGAAAGCAACTCTTCCAAAGGAGTTTGTGACAACAAGGATGACAAAGATGTTATTCTAGAAGGAACCCAAGCTTGCAATATTTGTGGAGACAAGGATCACACTTCCAAGGAGCATGGAGATCAATGCCCCAATTGTGAAGAGAAACATCCAATTGACCAATGCCCCACATATCAAGCTACTTGTTACCTATGTGAAGGAAATAATCATGTCCCTATATAATGCCCCATCTATTCCATAGTTGAACAAAGGAAACAAGGTGGAGTGCAACAACTGATTGCAGACTATCATGAGAGAGCCAAGTCTACCAAGAAGGATGAAGACAAAGGAAAATCTCCACTTGTACCTCCATGCAATATGACCCAATTTAAAGGACCAAAGAAGAGACATATGAATTATCCAGGGAGCAATAGAAGGTCAAAGAAACCAGTAGACATTCCTACCTATGAGATAACATATGAAGAACATGAACTAGAAGCACTCCTAGCTTTGGGGAAACCCAAGAAAAAGAAGGACAAAAGCCATGTGCAATGTAATCATTGTAAAGAAATGGGACACTATGCCAGTGAATGTCCAGAGAAGCAGAAGTATAAGGAGATTAGCCAAGTGTGGTGCAACAACTGCAAAGAGCTAGGACATTATGTAGCAACTTGCCCACAGAAGATACGTGATGAACTCAATCTTATCACATGTTACAATTGTGGTAACCAAGGACATTATGCAAGCAACTGTCCAGAAAAGATGAAGCACAAGATAAACAAGCCTATGAAGGATCTCAGCCTTGTCACATGTTTCAAGTGTGGAAACAAAGGACACTATGCAGATGTTTGTCCAGAGAGATTTCAACAAGATCCCAAGAAGGCCAAAATGTAATCTAGATGGAAAATTTTCAAGGGTGGTAGTACCCTAGATGTATTGAGCCAATTTGTAACCCTAGCCTCCCCAAATCTCGGGACGAGATTTATTTTAAGGGTGGTAGCCTGTCACATCCCAAGATTCCAAATCTTGTAATGTGAAAATAAAATAAACAAAATAAATTTTTGTTGAAAATCAGGGTGAAAAGAAACTTTTGTTTCTAAATGGAAACTTAAAATCCCATCTTGAACAAACTTTGGTAAAAGTTTGAATCCAACAAAAATCCAAATCAAGGGAAATGCATTCCTCAATGAATGTATCTGGAAATTTAAACATTTGGAAAATAAATCCAAACCCTTAACCCTAATGGAATAAAAATCATTTCCAAAGTTATCTCCAAGTCTATGGATTTGATCCATATAAAAATTTGTCAACAAACATTCACAAATGATCAAGAAAGACAAATAGAAATATTATAAAACCATATAAATTGGTTTCACTCAATTTGGAACCATAAATAAAATCTTATGAATTTAATAAGATAACAAATTGAATTCCCAAAGTTAATAAAGCATCTATCAAGAAACCCATACCAATTGGTGAGCAAATAATCCAAAAGAGATTTAAAAGGATAAATAAATATCAAACAAGATTTCACAAATTGGAATCACCAAGTTTGGATCTCTAAATAAAAAGATAAGGATCTTATAAGATGAAGAAAGAAATATTTAATAAAGAATATTTAAAGACCAAATCAAATCTTGACCAAATCCATAAGCAAATGGAATGAATTATAATCCAAATCCAAATAAAATATTGGTTAAAGAATTGCCAAAGTAAAATAAAATTTCTTAAACCAAATCATATTGGAATAAAGACAAATCCAAATTTTAAAAGATTAATAAATCTAATTAAAATATTTTCCAAATAATTCAAGATGTGTTATTTGACACCCTTTTAAGTAAACAAAACCTACTGAAAAGTTTTGGAAGATTTAAAAGGTTTTAAATGGTGTTTAGAAACATTATTAAAACCTATTTGATTTAAAACAAGGGCTCTTTTTATTAATTAAAAATACCCCAAACGGAATAAAATAAATTCCAAAAAATTATCATCAGAATGTTTTATTAATCAGTACTTAAACCTACACAAACTTTGACAAAGGTTTGAAATCAAATTGAGGTTTGAATTGATTAAACAAAATCAAAACAGAATTAAAGAAAAGAGAAAAAGAAAAACAAGCAGAACCGAAAAAAAATATGAATCGGACCAAACCCAACTGGCCAGCCCACTAAGCCCAACCCTAGCCCACTGCTCCCGCAGAAAAACGCTTCAGACCAAATATCCTACCCGCAGAGGCACTGACAGATGGACTTAACTCCCCACTCCTCTCTAACGCTGCCAAGCGGACCCCACCGCCAGCTCACCTCGTCGTCAACCCCGCGACTGGTTCGTCCCCAAACCTCGCGGCCGTTTCTGCCGTGAATGCACGCTTTCAATTCGCGTTAATGGATGATTAATCCCGCGCTGCAACGACGCCCTCTTAACCGCCCTGGTCTCCTCTTCCTCCCCCCCAAACCACACCCCGCCGGAGCCCCCAGGCTACGCAAATTTCTTGCGACAACACCTCTGTCTCCGACGACTCTCCTGGACGATTCCGGCAGCCCCTCGCCGCCCCTCGCCTCCTCGAGCACGCGAACATCTTCCCTAGACTCTGGCGCACACTCCAGTGCCTCCAGCCCCCTCTCGCTTGCCCCACAACCTCGCCTCCGTCTTTGTCTGAGCGCCACCGAAGAACCTCGCAACTCCGGCGAGCGCTACTGGTGAGTCTAGACCGCCCCTTACCCCCTCTTGGATACTCACAAGATCGCGGCATCCATACAAACCTAACGGTGCCTTTTATTTGCCTTAGCAAGCTGTATATCGTCGCCCCCGTCGACGTCGGACCGCACCCGAGGCCTAGCTCAACTCCGGTGAGCGATTAAGCACAATCTCGTGCGCCCCTTCACCAGCCAGTACCACCTTGAGCTTCCCCAAGCTTCGGTGAACATGGTGAGCATATTCCCTTCCTTCCTCGCTTCCTGCATCGCCAGCTTGATCCGACGATTTGGACCGTAGGGCCTAGATAGATTCACTTAACGCCGAAGAGGTACGCAACCTGTGCCGATCGATCTAACTTGATCCAATGCACCAGAGAGCGTGATCCGAGCGAAGCGGTATCAGCGAATAGAATTAAGCCACGTGTCTCTGTTGATTTGTTTTAAAACAGATTTGATCTATTAGATACAAGATTTTGTAAATTGCATAACTTTTAATCTACACGTCCAAATTTTGCAAACTTTATATCAATGGATTCAGAAAAACAAGATCTAGCCAACCATGCACTTTTTTTTAGTAAAAAGCTTCTGGTAAAATGTTTGTTTTTGCAGAAACTTGTGTATGCATGTTTAGAGTATAGAAATTGTTCTAAAATGATTTTGAGGATAAAATCTTTGGAAAATGGTGTATTTTGAACCTACTGACCATAGAAAACAAATTGTGGTTTCAAAAATGTATTTGGTGAAACAAAAGAATGAAACTTTGATTTAAACCATTTCTAGTCAAATAAAAATATGGTTGATTATTAAAAATGGTTTTGGAGGAAAACCTTTGAGAAATGTTTTGGAAATAAACTCTCTGACCCTAAACACAAGGTTATATGGTTTGAAAACATATTTTGTGAAACCTATAGAATTTTGCCTTAATAAAAGCATTTCTACACCACATGAAATAATGACTTAGTCTAAAAATGGTTTATGAAGTGAAATCTTTTGCAAATGATTTTGTCACTTTATAAAATGATCATTAGGTGTTTACAAATGTTTATGAACCATTAGAAACCACTTTTTAAAATAAAACAACCTTTAGCATGCTTGCATGCATTGTTTTGTTATTATTATTTTATGTGTTGAATTGCTTGAATGGTAGATTGAAATATTGTTTGCTTGATTGAATTGTAGTGATTTGAAGTGAGTGAACATTGCAAAGAACAAGGAAGTGAACTTATACTATCTACCAAAAGGCAAGTGATGCTTCATACTTTTGTCCCATTATTTTCACTATGCATTAGTGATATTTCTAAGTAGGACTTGCATGGAATTTTGCTAAGTATAAACCATGCTATGGGAAATCCTAGTATATGAAACTTTTGTAGAATTTCCTAAGTTAAGATTCATACTACTATCATGCTTAGCTTAGCTAATAGAAAACAAGGGTGGAATATATATTCATACTATGGAAAAATTTCTAAGTCGGAGGACTTATGTTTTGTTTAATAAAACAACTAAGTGAATGAATCACCTGGGTGGAATGGAAGGAATGGTTTGTGTTGAGTGGTTACACAAGGCCAGGGGACTGGTGAACCTTGTGTATCTCACTTGTGGATGGCCACCCAGGAACAAAGAGATTTGAGATGTCAAATGTGGAGAAGCTTCAAGTGCAGCCACATGGCATTATGGGCTCTGCCTGGATCATATAGGTTGCAATAACTTAGCCAAATGGACAGTTGGTGGTAGGGGTTTTGATAGGTTGGAACGCGTCCATTCTGGTCTAAGGGAAGGCTTCTGAAAGATCTTGTCTTGGTGAAACCAAGTCTTGTGGGGAAAGTGCACCACCTCTGTAGAGTGTAAAATCTAAGTACTTAGCCATGTCCCTGGCAAAGGACAATTTGATCATCAAGACATGGAAGCAATCAAGAATCTCATCATCCAAATTTCTAAGTTAAAAGCTTGTGGTTGAACAAGGGTTTAAGGTTCACCAATTTCTATTGGTGGTTCCTTGGGTGATTTTTGTCAAGCAAAAACTTAGTGTTTTCAAATGTTAAGGAAAAATCTATTTTGAGCAAAGCAGGCCTAAGCTCCACTTAGCCAAATGCATATAGATGATAGACTCCACTATACTACCATAGTATCACTTGCCAATACAATTCAAATGTATTGACCCTTGTGGCTGTAACTTGTTATGTTGCAGGTTTGTTTGATATTAGTGAAGTTTAATGATTAGGATTACAAGTCTACAACCAACATGTCTGCCTGTGGCACTTTGAAGATGAAGGACCCCATGCTATTGTTATATTCTGCTGCATTGTAATGAGATAGCCAAAGGAGCTATGTAAGATGTAATAAATTATGTTATTCCTGGTTATAAAGTTGTATTATGACCTTGTTTCTTGATATTACATCTTAACTGTGGATGCTAGCTATTGATCCAGGGACTAGCATTGTAAACACAGGGATCTCTACCTTATTAAAGGTTGGGAACCTTACACTGGTAGTACCAGCCCACCCGGGCGGTACTACCGGGCCGACCGGTACTACCAGAAAATGGTACCGGGACAGGCAGAAGATAATCCGTGGCGCTCAGATGCAGGCGGTAGTACGGGCCCGCCCGGGCGGTACTACCGCTCGACCCAGTAAACAGATTTTTCTTTTTCTTTTTTAAATAAGACCGGCAAATATTCAAACAAGTGTAACTTTTGATTGGTAGCTCCGATTGACCTGATATCAATTGCGTTGGAAAGAGGACAAGATACAAGTGAGAAAGTATAAAAAGTAGAATAATGTGAGATACCTCACTTGGTGAGAAACCGAAAAGCCGCATAAATCAAAATCGCAACAAGATACAAACGGAAGATCCGATTTTGATGACCAAGAACTTTTTATGGAGATTAACACAAGCTCTATATCCTCACCTGAATAAGACCAAATAACAACCAAATATGATGTTGCAAGTATGTGAAGGTTTGAGCTCTCTCCGAACGATGTGACTGAATTACTCATTCGAGAGCCCCTCTTGATAGTACGGTTATCTATCCTAAACCCGGTCTCCCACACACAACATGAGACCGGCAAAAGGGAAAACCTATCAAGATTATACCTTTGCCTTGAGCATTCCACTTGAGCTCGATGTAGACGATCTTGCCCTTCTCAAGATGGAACGCCTTTCTTAATTCCTCATCATCGATCCATGATCATCGAGGATGGCAAGCATCAAACATGAGATCTTCTATAGATGGCGCATTTTGAGCTTGCGCAACACATCTTCTTCTCATTCCATCGACCTTGAAGCCAACACATGCTTCAAGCGATGCCAATGGACAAATCCTACAAGTGCAACTTAATACACACATTAGTCCATAAAGATTGTCATTAATTACCAAAACCACACATGGGGCCCACATGTTCTTCCAGCCGGCCTGGTTGATGCTCTGGCTCTAGTTTTTTATTAAGCAAAACCTTTTTATTTTCTGTTTTCTCTAAACCCTTTTAAATATGAATTTTTATAAGGATTTAAATATCCAGAATTTTTATAGAACACATGAAATAATGCAAGAATATTGTAACTAAGTAGTGTTGATACTTTTCTTGATTTTCTTATACTTTTAAACTAATAGGAACTATTTTATTGAGTGCAATATTTATCACTTAGGGTTTTAGGGATTTACCTTATATATATATATAAATTTATTAAAAACTTCTAGAATGATTTTTATTCCCTCATTATGAGTGTAATGGTAATGGTTTAATATAACTAAGGATATGCATAGAGTATAACCATATTTATTATCATATAGCAATCATTAGATCAGATGATTTGATTATTAAAGTTCTTAAAATGATAATTTCTATTATTCTAATTCCACTAATAGGGGAATAATATTTTAATACTTTTTTATATGACTTTAAATATACAGTGACATTTAGGATTGAAATAGGAGTTAGGGTTTTGAATTATAAATATTTACCATGATTCTTAAGAGATTTAAAATACTTGTATAATTTTATGAATGTGGATGAACACTATGATTGAAGACATATTGCCCATATGTTTATGATCAGGAATGATATCACCTTTTTAAAAATAGTGTGGTTATCCTTTTTAAATGAATTATGATAAATAATTGATAACCATAGTTTCTAGGCACATATGATTTTAATGTTTGAAAGTGACAAAAATTTGCTTAAGTGATTTTCTATAGGAGAATATTCCTATAAAGTATAGTGGAAATAAGATAATAAATCAATCATTTGATATGGATATTAGGTTTGGTTTAAATATTTAGGGTTTAGTGTTTACCAAGAATTCCTATCTTCCATAATTCACAATCCTGGACTTCTGATTAATGAATTCCTTTCCTAGATATTCTACTTCTTCCTATTCATCATCATGTGTTAACATGATGAGCTTTACTTCACAAGAATATTCTTATCCACCTTTTATTCTTCTAAACCCATTGATAAATCCAATGAGCTTGACACTAAAGATTTTCATAATCTTCACCTATCCAGACTTGGTTAGATCAACTACTCTACTGCTGATAATCTCCCATCCAACAAGTAGTTACTTTTAACTTCATTCATACTCTTCCTTAATCATCCTTCACTAACATCACTTCAATAGATGTACACATCAAATCCTACTTCACCTCAAGTGCTTAGTATTTGCAAAGAGGAAAATACTACTTCTATAATCCAATGTTGCTCTAGCATCATCTTAATCATACTATCTTGTCTCTAGTTCACTCTAGTAACTCAGGCTCCAAAGTCACATTGTATTAATGCGACTTGTAATGACTACTCTAGGATAACTTATCTATACTAAGGTTTAATCATGTTCTTCCACCAATGTCACTTATACACGATATAAGTATTCAATCTTGGTGGCTAAAGCATGATCATTATAATCCTTTGATCATTTATGGCTTAGGTTTCTAGTTGGCTAATCAAGGTCTCATCAATACAACATTATAATGGTATTATAATTATCTTCTGTTTATCTCTATTGGACTATGAGATATTATTCATTGACTATACCTACTTGATCCAATAGGATTTCTCCTGGTAACTATCTTCAGGATTCATCCAAGTAATCTTCTTTACTACCATATAATTATATATTCCAATAACTCTTCTATTATTTCAGGAGTGAGTTAACTCCATCAATTATCATATTGATTTGATTCTCTTTAATCACTCCCATCCTATAGATGATATCTAAAACTAGCATTACTATTTACCTCTTCTTACTTCTTTCTCTAAAGGACTGAAGTGAATGCTATGATAAAGACAAGAATTGCTAGGTCAAGAATTGATAGGTTCAGAATTGGTGAATCAATAGTTGATTACTCAACATTGATGAACAACAGATATTAGAATAAGATCCAATAGAGATGATAATGATTGATATGGGCAGAAAAATATATGCTGAATGATCTTGACTTGGTTTCTTTCCTACTCAATCCCACTAAAGAGTTAAGGTTAGGTATTACCATGATCCACATGTTAGAATTGGATAAGAATAAAATAAGTCAAGGGTTAGTTAGTACATTCTTGTTACTTGGTATTCATGGGTTGTTGTAATGAATACTATGATATGATCACCTAAGGATCAAATATAAATCATTAACTAATGTATTAGGGTTTAATTTTATTACATTTGATCTACCCTTAGATGAAATCATGTTTACCCAAAATTAAGGTTTTAGCAAAGGTCATATTGAAACTTATCGCAGTCAACTTGATGATCTGTGTCAATTCCATCAAGTTGAGAGAAGCTTCAGTGACTTTGACAAGTTTTGTTCAAAAGCGCGAAAATTATTCGGATTTTCTATGCATGAATGCAATGCACACAACTGGGTTCAGCTTATTTCTAAGCTCTAATGCTGGGATGTTACAGGGTAGTCCGAGACAGTCAATGAGATTTCTAGCCTTATAACTTGCCATCATTTGTCTGTGGTTTCCTCTCAGCCAAAATGTCCAGGGAAAGATCACGGAATCTCAAGTGGAAATTTGGCTTTGATAACGCTTTTGGCGTAAAAAAGTGAAGGTTTGAGTGGTGGACTAGTAATGTTTTGGAGCAACGATTCAGCTGTGAGCTTGAAATCTTTCAGCCGTTCGCATATTGATGATTTTGTGATAAATGAGTCCACGGACAATGTGGAGTGGCGCTTTACAGGATTCTATGGCGAGCCTGCTATGCTAGAGAAAGACGGAACTGGAGCTAGGAACTATTGAAGTATATGAGGAGGGAGTATGATAGCCCGTGGTTGTGTGCGGGTTAGCGGTAAGGTGAGAGAACAACGACGTATGGGAGGATTTACGGATGCAGTTGCGGAGTGTAGGTTCACTAATATCGGCTACATCCTCCTCCCATATACTTGGGACAACTGGCAACAAGGAGACATGAACACCAAAGTCAAGTTAGACCGGGGACTGGGTGACGATCGCTTCCTGGATGCATTCAACAATTTTTCAGTACAACATGAATGAGAGATTGTGTGCCCCTTTTACAGATCAAGGAAGAGATAATGGGCTATTTATGATGCACCCCAATAAATCGCCGGGGCCATATGGCTTTACTTCGGGTTCTATATTCGCCACTGGGATATTCTGAAGGAAGATGTGTGTGCTGCAATTAAGGGGTTCCTCGCTGGAGGAGAGATGCCGATGTATAAAAATGTGGGAGATATGCCCAAGATGCAATAATAAAGTGGTTATTATCATATCTTCATGCTTATGATAAATGTTATATACCATTCTATGATTGTATTAACCGGAAACATTAATACTTGTGTGATTTGTAAAGATAAAAGAGTCCCTAGTAAATCCTCTTGTTAAACTAGCTTGTTGGTTAATATATGATCATGGTTTCCTGATCATGAACATAGAGATGTTATTAACAACAGGGTCATATCATTAGGAGAATGATGTGATGGACATACTCGTATAGTTAAGCGTAGCATAAAGATCAAGTCATCTAATATAGTTCACTTGCTATAAGCTTTCTGATACATAGTAACCTAATTCCTTCGACCATGAGATCATGCTAATCACCATCATCGGATGGATGCTTTGATGACATCAAACACCACTTTGTAGTTGGGTGGTTATAAAGGTGGCATTGAGTGTTTGGGAAGTATGTGTTGAGGAACATGAATCAAGAGTGGGATTTGTCCATCCATATGACAGATAGATATACTTTGGGCCCTCTCGGTGGAATGTCATCCAATTATCTTGCAAGCATGTGACTGGCTCACAAGGGATCACAAATCACGGGAACAAGAAAAGAATACTTATCGGTAACGAGGTTGAACTAGGTATGTAGATATACCGACGATCAAACCTCGGATAAGTAAAGTATCACGAGACAAAGGGAAATTGGTATCGTATGTCAATGGTTCATTCGATCGCAAAGTAATCGTAGAAATATGTGGTATCCATATGAATTTCCAGATTCCTCTATTGGTTATTGATCGGAGAAGAGTCTCGGTCATGTCTGCATAATTCACGGACCATAGGGAGACACACTTAAGGATTCAATGTTTTTTAGTAGATATGGAATGTAAGTAGGGAGACCAAATGTTGTTCGGAGTCTCGTATGGGATCCATGATATCACGAGGAGATCCGAAATGGTCCGGATAATAAGATTCATATAAGGAAAGTCCAATTCCGGAGTTCGGGAATGATTCCAATGATTTCATCGGAGAGGTTCTAGAAGGGTCTAGAAGGTTCACCGGATCGGAAGGGGAAGGGAACCTGAATGTATCATGTATAAGTGGAATGATTGGATCATGTCCTAGGTCACTTGGTTGGGCATTTAGCAAGAAAGAAATCAAGCTCCAAATTAAAAGTCAAAATGCAAGTTTGAAAAGTCAAACTGGGACAATGTGTCCTGGTGGAGGAAGGAAATAATCCTTCTTTCCCTCCACCACAAGCCAACAAGGAGAGGGAGTTGGGGAAGGATTCAAACTCCCCTCTCCCAAGCTGCCCTTCCTCTTATAAATAGAGGGGAGGGGGTGTGCCCCAAGGCCACACAACACCAGCCCCTCCCCACCTAGCCGCGCCGCCGCCGCGTTGCCGCCGCACTAGCCGCCGCCGGACACGCCTCCTCCTCTTCGGCCCTCTAAACCCTAGATCGCCGGAAACCCTAAATCCACCATAAACTGCTCCAGCTTTTGCGAAGCCCTGCAGGATTTTCCCTCTACTTCTGACACCACGCCGCCGTGCTGCCGGAATCGCGAGGAGAGAACTACAACCTCCGTTGCCTGCTGGAACAAGGGAGAGGAAGGTCTTCATCGAATGTCTGATCGAATGTGTCAGAAGGATCGTCTACGTGGTCTTGATATCGGCAAGTGTACGACTACATCACCCACGAGAATCTGCTCTCGTTAACCGCTTTGGAATCTTCGAGGGTGAGTACTCTAATGACTCATTGCTACAATCTAGTAGATAGATCTTTGCTTGTTTGTGTGCATGCAGTAGAAATTTTTTGTTTTCCATGCTACGAACCCCTATAGTGGTATCAGAGTCATGTCTATATGTAGATCTATTGCACGAGTAGAACACAATGATCATTATGGACGTTGATGCTTTTGTTGTCGATTGCTTCTTGTGTACTTTGCATCTTGCGAGATGGTGGGATGAAGCGGCCCGGGCTAACCTTACATGACATCATTCATGAGACTTGCTCCACGCTTGACATGCAACTTGTATTGCATAAGTGGCTTTGCGGGTGCCTGTTTCTCCCAACATAGTGAAGATTCAATTTACAACGGGTGATTGACAATACTAGTATCAACGTTGTGGTTCTTGTTCGTAAGTTAGAACGACACTTGATGAAAGCCCCAAACCACGTAAAACATGCAAATAAAATTAGAGGCGTCTAACTTTGTTTTGCAGGGGTGTGATGTGATGTGATATGGCCATGATTGTGATTATATATGATATATGCAATGTTCCTTATTGTAAGTCGGCAACCGGCAGGAGTCATATGGTTGTATTTTAATTTCGTCTAGACCTGCGTGTCTATTATTCAAAGTAGTTGTAATAGTTGATACTGGTGGACGACAACCATGGAGCGGCGCCATTGACCTTGATGCCATGCCGGTGATGATGGATATCATGTTCGTGCTTGAAGATGGAGATCGTAAGCACAAGAAGAAAGGCCATATCATATCACATATTTTGAATTGCATGTGATGTTAATCCTTTTATGCATCTTGTATTGCTTAGTTCGCGACGGTATAATTATAAGATGAGCCCTCTCACAAAATATCAAGTTATAGAGTGTTCGTCCTTAGTAGGCACCGTTGGCAAAGCTTGTTGTTTCGAAGCACCACGTGATGATCGGGTGTGTTAGATTCTACGAGTGTATACAATGGGAGCAAGCCAGATTTTCTCATGCGGAAGCTAAGGTTTGATCTTGACGAGCCTAGAATGTACAAACATGGTCTCGGAACACGGAATACCGAAAGGTAAAGCATGAGTCATATAGATGATATGATGAACATGATGATTGTTCGCCTTTGAAACTATATCATGTCACGTGATGATCGGACTTGGTGTAGTGAATTTTTTTCGTGTGATCACTAAAACAATGTGAGGGATATTGTTTTTAGTGGGAGTTTAACAACAATATGATTAAAAGTTGAACACTATTTATCATAAATTAAATCAAAGTGAATTTGCATAGTTGTTGTGGTCATTGGCATCCGTTTAACACCTTGCGCTTAGTTATAATTGAGATAATAGAACTATAGAATTCTGGTTAATTACTTTATGAACTGGTATCGTATTGTTTTGAAGTGTTAATCTAAAGTTTAAAAGTCCTATTGCAAATTTTCAGGAAGTTCTGGTTACTCCGTGAATTTTAATAATTGGTATTAAATCAAGAGTGACAAATTCCAGTGTTAGTATATACGTATCATGTTTGTCTCCATGATTCTTGATATTCAAAAGATTGTTTTAATATCAAGGTTATCTAGGAGCTGAAAAGAGTTGTTTCATAAACCATGATGTGTGGAAGATATTACGATACCTGAAACAATGTTTTGGTTGCAACATGAGAGTATAATATGGCAAAGTTTATGTTCTCATATTTGATGAGGATTTGCAAAAGGTTGGAGACGCTTGTCATCCTAATCCTTTAAAAAGTTTTGGAGAGCAACATTATACTCGTGATTCACTGATATAAGCTAAAGTAGCTTGATCATGAGTAGTTCCATGATAAGGATGAATATTTGATGTAGGTAAAATGTTTAATACACTAAAAGATTACTAAATAATGGAATTTGAAAGAACACCAAGTATTTGATAATGGTAATCTACTTCAAAGTGCAAGTCCAAAGACATTGATATTTAACTATACATGCTTTGGACTATGTGTCATGTGTATGGATCCACTATTGATGTTGATAGATTCTTTCAAACAGAAAAGGAAATATTGAAAGAGAATCTCATAAATACATGGCAGAAAAGAAAAGACTAGAATTATTCATCTTAAGTATATAGAGGATATACATGTTATGGCTGTATTCTTTGCTTGTTAAACAATGTGGTTCTTAAGTATTGGATACTGAATTTGTTGGTGTGAATCGTCATTCGAAACAACACAATTCATGAACTGCAATGGCCTAAGTAACTAGTAAGAGAATATGTGATGATGTTCACCGAGAACAAATAAAGTATTGATGTGTTTCTCGTTGACATAAAAGCTTTCCTTCAAGATTTGTTTTATCAGGTATTATGAGAACAAAAGGGTTGTTCAAATAATTGCCGTAATCCATAAAAGATGGATGATCTACAAATGTCGTTGGATAAATCACATCCATAAAATAAATTCTAAAAATGTCAAAAGATAATTGATTGAAAGATCGGTTAAGAAGTGACATCACCGTTTAAATTATATTGGAAAGAAAACATGAAGAAACTCCATATGGATGGAATTTTGGAATTTTTTTATTTCGATCAAATGACGCTTGTGAAACTTTCCTAGAGATAATTAAAACTCCGTTCATAGGCCAAAAGTGAACGAGTGACTAGCTTATTGGAACTTGTACATATAGATGTATAAAGCCCATTATGTGTAGTCAAGAGCGATGGATTTCAACTTCATATGCTTTCTTTGAAAATTTGAGTGAATATATGAATATTTACTTAATGAGGATGAAGTGTGAAACATTTGAAAAAGTTCGAAGACTTTCAAGATGAAGTGTAAAATCAATGTAACAAGAAAATAAAGAATTTATGATAGGATCATAAAGGGAGATATTTGAGTTACAAGTTTAGCATAACACCTAAGATTTGAGGAATCGTTCCATGAATTTGCGTTTCCCGAAACACCATATGAGTATGGAATAATCGAGATATTTAATAAAACCTTATTTGACATGGTAAGATCAAAGGTGTCATTTATAAAACGACCATTATATTTTAAAGATAAAAGCTTTAGAGACTACCGCTTTTACACTGAAAAGAGCTTCGTCATGATCTGTCGAAACGACACCATATAAAGTTATGGTTTGGGATAAAACCCAAGTTGTACTTTCTTAAACATTGGTATGCTATGCATGAAGAAGATGTTTACAACCAAAGTCGGATGAATATTTCTTTGTATGTTATTTTGAATAACCGTTGAGTATTCCTCCATAACACCGAAGACAAAAGTTTTTGTCACTTAGAACGTCAAGTTTCTTTTAGAAGAAATTTTTCCATGAAAAGGTTAAGTGGGAGGACAATAGAACTTTGATGAGGTTAAGAGAACCTTAGCTATATGTGCAAAGTTGCACAGCACCGGAAAGCGTTCCGGAGGCAGCAATAGCGCTCATGGCTCACGTGCCTCAAAGGTTGTGGTCATGGAGGTCTAAGTTCCTATTGGACAAATTAGGTCGGGTAAACAATCAAATACCAAGATTTGAGAGTTAGATCATTATTTGAAAATGATGAACCGACTATATGCAAAGAAGCGATGATGGGCCCTGATTCCGTCAAATGGTTTAAAGCCATAAAATTCGTGATAGTTCCATACACGAGAGATCAAGCTTTGAACTTTAAAGACCCTTTGAAAAGGTGCAAGACCTTACAGTCGTATTTGGATCTATAAAGAAATAGACATGGATGTTTCACATCTATGAAATGGTCGACATGTTGGGAAAGAATTCACAACAATGTTCAAAGGTTGACTATGACAAGATTTGATCTTTTATAGCGATGTTTTAGTCTAGACGGATTAATGTAGCAACCACTACATATACTTTTGTTATGTGGTAGTTGAATAAACAAAACAAGTTCTTATAATAGAATGGTTACCTAGGACATGTGCATGACACGATCCAAAGGGTTTTGTTAATTAAAAGGATGCTAAAAGCATATGCAAATTTTAATGGTTGAAGTAAGCATCGCGGAGTTGGAATCTTCACTATGACGAAACTGTTAAAAGAGTTTAATTTCATCGGAGACGATGAAGATGCTTGCATTTGCAAGAAATTAAATTGGAGCGCTAAGAGATACTTCTAATACATTATGTGGAAGACATATTGTTGATTGGAAATGATGTATCTTGTATTGACACAGGTTAAGAATTTCATCTCGATGAAAGGCTTAGGCAGAACCCGAATATTTGGCATCAATGTCTATATGGATAAATTGAGACGCTAATATAGTTGTGCCAGAAGTACATAGATGAGATATTGAATGCGTTCAATATAGAAACTACAAGAAAGGTTCTTGTTGCACAGGAAGGATAGAATAAATTTTCAAGTATATTTTATACTTGATAGATAAAATTACAAAGAGTATTTTATCAATCATGATGTGATGTGTACAAATCCAGATATGTCCTATGCTCTAAATGTGATGAGCGTATACCAGAATGATTCATAAGATGATTATTGGACGATGGTAAAGATATTCTTATGATCTTTTAGAAGAACTAAGAATATATTATTTTTTAGAAGTGACAAATAGATGGTTAGTTCATTGTAAAAGTATTACATTGATACTAGTTTTGTCACAAAGTACAAATTAAGTTTATCCCAATCTAAACTAAGGGTGGCACAATATAATGGAAAGTAAGTTCCATAATGGATTTGGATGAGTTCCAAAGTTAAGATATTGTGACAGATACAACAACAAAAGGCTAAGTATATGACTGCTATTATAGCAGCAATAGAGGGTATTTGTGTCAAGTAGTTTGTTATCAAACTAGGTGTAGTTCATAACAGGATAGTACTATGAAGATATAATGTACGACAATATTATCAACATATTTTAACCCCAAGGAACTAAAGTTCTCACCAAAGGATCAAATTTATACAAAGCCATCTCATTAGAGAATGAGTGATGCGTAGAGACGCAGAGACATGCAATTACACATGGACATGAAAGTGTCGGATCCGGAGATCAGTTGACCACTAGCAATCGTGTAAATACAACACCATAAAGCCATAGGTGTTGAATGCACAAAGGTTTGAAACTAGATTATTGACTCTAGTGCAAGTAGGAGACTGTTGGAGATATGCCCAAGAGGCAATAATAAAGTGGTTATTATCATATCTTCATGCTAATGATAAATGTTACATACCATGTTATAATTGTATTAACCGAAAACATTAATACTTGTGTGATTTGTAAAGATAAAAGAGTCCCTAGTAAAGCCTCTTGTTAAACTAGCTTGTTAGTTAATATATGATCATGGTTTCCTGATCATGAACATAGAGATGTTATTAACAACAGGGTCATATCATTAGGAGAATGATGTGACGGACATACTCGTATAGTTAAGCGTAGCATAAAGGTCAATTCATCTAATATAGTTCACTTGCTATAAGCTTTCTGATACATAGTAACCTAATTCCTTCGACCATGAGATCATGCTAATCACCATCACCTGATGGATTCTTTGATGACACCAAACACCACTTCTTAGCTGGGTGGTTATAAAGGTGGCATTGAGTGTTTAGAAAGTATGTGTTGAGGCACATGGATCAAGAGTGGGATTTGTCCATCCATATGACAGATAGATATACTTTGGGCCCTCTCGGTGGAATGTCATCCAATTAGCTTGCAAGCATGTGACTGGCTCACAAGGGATCACATATCACGGGAACGAGAAAAGAGTACTTATCGGTAACGAGGTTGAACTAGGTATGCAGAGATACCGACGATCAAACCTCGGATAAGTAAAGTATCGCGAGACAAAGGGAAATTGGTATCATATGTAAATGTTTCATTTGATCGCAAAGTAATCGTAGAAATATGTGGGATCCATATGAATTTCTAGATTCCTCTATTGGTTATTGATCGGAGAAGAGTCTCGGTCATGTCTGCATAATTCACGAACCGTAGGGAGACACACTTAAGGATTCAATGTTGTTTAGTAGATATGGAATGTAACTAGGGAGACCAAATGTTGTTCGGAGTCTCGGGATATCACGAGGAGATCCGGAATGGTCCGGAGAATAATATTCATATAAGGAAAGTCCAATTCCGGAGTTCGGGAATGATTCCAATGATTTCATCGGAGAGGTTCTAGAAGGGTCTAGAAGGTTCATCGGACCGGAAGGCGAAGGGAACCTGAATGTGTCATGGATAAGTGGAATGATTGGATCATGTACTAGGTCACTTGGTTGGGCATTTAGCAAGAAAGAAATCAAGCTCCAAATTGAAAGTCAAAAGGCAAGTTTGAAAAGTCAAACTGGGATAATGTGTCGTGGTGGAGGAAGGAAAGAATCCTTCTTTCCCTCCACCACAAGCCAACAAGGAGAGGGAGTTGGGGAAGGATTCAAACTCCCCTCTCCCAAGCTGCCTCCCTCTCATAAATAGAGGGGAGGGGGTGCCCCAAGGCCACACAACACCAGCCCCTCCTCACCTAGCTGCGCCGCCGCCCCCAGCGTCGCCACCGGCCAGGCCTCCTCCTCTCCGGCCCTCTAAACCCTAGATCGCTAGAAACCCTAAATCCACCATAACCTGCTCCGGCTTAGGCGAAGCCTGCAGGATTTTCCCTCTACTTTTGATACCACGTCGTCATGCTGCCGGAATCGCGAGGGGAGAACTACAACCTCCGCTGCCTGCTGGAACAAGGGAGATGAAGGTCTTCATTGAGTACCGAATGTGCGACCGACTGCGGAAGCGCTGCCGGAACGCAGCGCCGGAAGGATCGTCTACGCGATCTTGAGATCGTCAAGTGCACGACTACATCACCCACGAGAATCTACTCTCGTTAACCGCTTTGGAATCTTCGAGGTGAGTACTCTAATCGACTCGTTGCTACAATCTAGTAGATAGATCTTGGCTTGTTTGTGTGCATGCGATAGAATTTTTTTGTTTTCCATGCTACGAAACCCTACAAAAAATGCATCTACGATCTTTGTAGTTTACTATGCCATATTCCTTCATAATCGAGATGTTATAATCATATTTTAAAATGATTCCATGGATTTTCCTAAAATATTCCTTTTATTTGTATTGTAACTCTGCAGACAGGAAAACCCTATTTTGCGCATCTTAGACTTTTAGAGGCTTCTACAAACTCAAAAAGACCTAGGATTTTTTCTACTAAAATTTTTCATCGAAACAAAGGCCTGGTCCCCACTTGGAGCAGCTAGAGGCTCAAGATAGGCCCCATGGCACGACCTGATAATCCAACTGCACCATGGGGCCCATCTAGAGCCTCGAGGCTCCGATGTCATCGATGTTTTCAGTTAAAGACTTCGTCTTGACCTATAAACGCTTATATATACTGCTCGGATCATGATCTCAAAGGACGTCACACCATAAAGACAGAAACACGAAACAAAGGAGATTTTACGAAGATTGGAGGGGGAAAATGCTACCAGAACACTGTCGGCTCGCATCTCCAACCTCTCCAACAACATCTTCTTCATCACCATGATGGAGAGGGACTAGTCCATCCCCGTACCATGGGTTTGTGAAAGTAGCTTGTTCTCTCTCTCATGTTATAGTGCCATATAAGTTGTCCAACATGATTATGGCCATCTATTTGTAATCCCCTTGTGATGGATCTTTGGTTTTTATGATTTGAGTATTTGCAATTGGTATTTTTAGATTGTGTTGATGTGTTTGTAGATGCATATTATGTACCCCATTCTTGATTAGTTATTCTGATCCAACTAAGTATGATGGGGCGTGTGAGGGAGAACATGTGTATTAATTGGAGTAACATGGTAGTATGGAACCAGACAGTGATAGAAAGTTTGGATCCTACTATGGTTTTTACCTTTCTTTTGTTACCTCACTAGGGATAAATAAATACATGTATTACTATTGCCTAGTGCCAATCTTAAGTGAGCTCATGTAATGTGAGGTAGTCCTATGTGTTCAACATCATTTCA